>JAQSUU010000431.1:15000000-17500000 GCA_038087645.1 Saccharum hybrid cultivar R570 | reverse complement strand
AAACCAACCACTCAATACAAAAATTCAAATGCAACAGCATGAATGCTCAATAATGTTTCTACCCTTATATTTGATTTTAAATTAATAAAAATCATTACTTTTCTAAGTTTGTATGCTCACAAAAAAACATAAAAGCCATATTTACGTATTTTTAAATATTCCAAAATTTTAGGGTGTTATAATTCTACCCCCTTAAGATGAATCTCGTCCCGAGATTCGGCTGATGCTTACTCGAACAGTTGCGGATAGGTTTTCCTCAGATCCTCTTCTCTTTCCCAGGTGGCCTCATCTGCAGTGTACCGATTCCACTGAACCTTACACATTTTGATAGTTCGACTCCTCGTGACTCTTTCAGCAGTCTCTAAAATTCTAACTGGAAACTCTTCATAGGTGAGATCCTCTTTAACAATGAGCTCCTCTAACGGGATCTGTTCTTCTGGTACTCGCAAGCATTTTTTAAGTTGAGACACGTGAAACACATCATGTACACCTACCAAACTCTCAGGTAATTCCAACTGATACGCCACCTCACCACGTCTCTCTATGATCTTGAAAGGTCCAATATACCTTGGTGCCAATTTCCCCTTCATGTTGAACCTTTTCACACTCCTCATTGGTGATACTTTCAAGTAGACATAATCCTCTACTTTAAAAGTCAACTCTCTCCTCCAAGTATTAGCATAACTTTTCTGTCGGGACTAGGCTATTTTTAGATTATCTCTAATCATTCTTACTTTCTTTTCAGCATCCTTGAGTACATCAGGCCCAAACACTTGACTTTCCCCTGTCTGATTCTAGAACAACGGGGTTCTACACTTTCGTCCATACAAAGCCTCAAACGGTGCCATCTGAAGACTCTTCTGATAACTATTATTATAAGAGAACTCTACATAAGGCAAACTCTTATCCCAACTAGTACCATATTGCAAAGTACAAGCTCTCAACATATCTTCTAATATCTGATTAATTCTCTCCATCTGTCAATCTGTCTGTGGATGGTAGGCTATACTAAAGTTCAGCTTGGTTCCTAGTGATTCATATATCTTTTGACAATAATGAGATGTAAACTAGGTACCCCGATCAGACACAATTTTCTTAGGAACTTCATGTAGACTCACTAATCTTTCCATATACAATTCAGCCAACTTTGCACTGCTATATGTAGTCTTAACTGGCAGAAAATGAGCAACCTTTGTTAGACGATCTATTATTACCCAAATTGAATCATACCCTCTCTGAGTACGTGGCAACCCAACTATGAAATCCATACCAACTTCTTCCCATTTCCATTCGGGTATCTGCATAGGCTGTAACAATCCTGCAGGTCTCTGATGTTTAGCTTTCACCCTTTGACAAGTGTCACACAAACATATTTCGCAACATCTCTTTTTAAACCATACCATCAATATTTCTCTCTTATATCTAGATACATCCTAGTACTCCCAGGATGTATGGAATAAGCTGACTCGTGAGCTTCACGCAGAATTGCCTCTCTGATAGTCTTATCCTCAGGCACACACAGCCTTTTTCCAAACCATAGCGTACCATTATCATTCTTATGGAATCCTGGTGATTTGTCCTTCTCTATATTTTTCGCTATCTCTCTCAATTTTGCATCTTTCAACTGACTCTTGCGTATTTCTTGCTCCAGAGTAGGTTCTAGTACCAATTCTACTGCATTGGTGGTAAACCCTAAGTTCAGATGCTCACATTCAGCACACAACTCTCTTGGCATAGGCATTATTTGTACTTCATTAGCGTAGCTTTTCCTACTAAGTGCATCAGCAATGACGTTGGCCTTTCCTGGGTGATAATGCACCTCCAGATCATAGTCCTTTATCAACTCTAACCATCTACGCTGCCTCAAGTTCAGATCTGATTGAGTGAAGATATACTTCAGACTCTTGTGATCAATGTATATATCACTCTTATATCCAATCAAATAATGTCTCTATATCTTTAGTGCATGAACCACTGTAGCTAATTCCAAGTCATGGGTAGGATAATTTAATTCATGCTTTCTCAATTGTCTCAATGCATATGCCACAACTCTACCTTCTTGCATAAGAACACATCCTAAACCCAAACGAGATGCATCACAGTAGATAGAGAAGTGTTTACTCAAATCTGGCAAGACTAATACTGGTGCAGTGGTCAATCTTTTCTTCATTTCCTCAAAATTAGCCTAACACTTCTCAGACCACACAAACTTGGCATTCTTCTCCAATAGTGCATTCATTGACTTCGCAAGCTTAGAAAATCCCTCTATAAATCTCCTGTAATAGCCTGCTAATCCCAAAAAACTACAGATCTCACTTACATTGGTTGGTGGCTTCCAGTTCAATACATCTTTCACTTTGCTAGGATCTACTGATATTCCTCCATTTGAGACAACATGACCGAGAAAGAAAACTTCCTTCAACCAAAACTCACATTCACTCCGCTTGGCATATATATAACTGGTGTTCTCTAAGCTTTTGCTAGACCAACCTTAAATGTTCGGCATGTTCCTCCTTAGTCTTAGAGAATACTAGGATATCATCAATGAATACCACTACAAACTTGTCCAGATATTCCATGAACACCTTATTCATCAAATACATAAAGTATGCAGGAGCATTAGTCAGACCAAAAGACATCACTGTATACTCGTATAAACCATACCGTGTGGTAAAAGTTGTCTTTGGTATATCACTAGCACGAATCTTCAACTGGTGATATCCAGAACGAAGATCAATCTTGGAGAATACACAAGCACCTCTGAACTGATCAAACAAGTCATCGATTCTAGGCAACAGGTACTTATTCTTGATAGTAACCTCATTGAGAGACCGATAATCTACACACATCCCCTGAGTGCCATCTTTCTTGTCCACAAAAATCACTGGTGCTCCCCAAGGTGAAGAACTAGGACGAATGAAACCCTTATCCTGCAACTCCTTAATTTATTTTTTAAGTTCTTCTAATTCATCTACTCCCATTCTATATGGACGCTTAGCTATGGGTGCAGTTCTAGATAATAATTCAATAATAAATTCAATGTCACGGTCTGGTGGCATACCTGGCAATTCCTCAGAAAACACATCGGGAAACTCCTCCACAACCGGGTCCTCCTTGTTGGCACCATCATTAAGCTGGTTCACTTTAGCGGTCTCCTGTTTTTGCACTTTCACATCAACCCTGATCCTATCTCCCTTCGGTGTTGTCAACACTACTAATTTCTCCTTGCACTGAATCTCTGCTTGTTGTTGCATCATCCAATCCATTCTTAATATGAGATCAATCCCAGCTGTTCTCAATACTATAGGACTCACCTTAAACTCTACCCCCCGTAAAATGAGACTAATCGGAAGACAACGATAAGATGCTGGCATGCTTCCACCAGGTGAGTTTACTAATGTAGGGTTCTTCATGGCACACAAATGAATTCTATGTATTCTAACAAATGCTTGTGATATGAAAGAATGTGATGCTCCAGAATCAAAAAGAACAGTGGCAGGAGTGAAATGGATATCGATCGTACCAAGCATAACTTCTGGTTCCTCCACTACTGTTTCTTGAGACAAGTGGTTCACCCTTCCAGTGTTAAGCGCAGGCTTCTGGTGGCTACCCTGCCTCTGAGGAGTCTGCTGGTTTGGCTTCTTAGGGCAATTGTAAGACAAATGACCTTCTTTCCTACATCAAAAATACCTGTTGGGGGTATTGGGAACACTAGTCTTCATGGGAGTATTATTGGAAGGGCCCTGATGCTGAGTCTGATTCCCACTCTGCTGCGGAGGGCGTTGGTTGCCATTCTGCGGCTGGAACGGGGGACATTGCGGGAACTGATTGCGAAAAGGGACCTGACCATGATTCCACTGGCCAGAAGGAGGCCTCTATTGATTACCTTGCTAGAAACTAGTACGCGGACAAGTGTTACTACCGGAGGCCTGTCCCTGAAGCCTTTTTCCTCTTGGCATCCATCTCCTTGCGCTTGTTATCCACCACGATAGCGCGGTTCACAAGCGTCTGAAAATTGGGATAAGTATTGGACATCAACTGCAATTGTAGTCCATCATACAATCCCTTCAGGAAGCGGTGCTGCTTATCACTGTCATTAGCCACCTCATGTGGAGCATATCGTGACAACTAGGCAAACATGTCATGATACTCAGCTACGGACAATGACCCTTGAGTCAAGTTATTGAATTCCTCTGCCTTCAGTTCTATCATCCCTTCTGGTATATGGTAAGCCCTGAAGTTCTCTCTAAACTCCTACCAAGTGACTGTGGGAGCATTGGCGGGGCGACCATACTCATACGATTCCCACCAATCCTGAGCTTCTCCCTGGAGTTGTCCAGAAGCAAACAACACCTTCTGCCGGTCATCACATTGTGCAATGTTGAGCTGCTTTTCCACGGCACGAAGCCAATTGTCTGCTTCCAATGGATCAGCGGCATGCGCGAACACTGGGGGACGACCCTTCAAAAACTCACCACGCTTATCACGTGGTTGTGCCCCAGCAACTGGCTGATTTTGTTGGTTCTGCACTAGTTGTTGCATAAGCTGTGTCTGCACTGCCAATAGTTGCTCAATAGTTGGTGGTGGTGGTGATGGATTTGGGGGAACACCTCCACGACCCCTGCCTCTTCCTCTTTCGGCCATCTGCCATCCATAAAAATGCAAACTTTAAGATTTCTATGTTATCAACCACTTATAAGATAAAGAATGAGACCTGAAAGTTTTCTGGGCGAATATCAATGTTAACAGTTCAGTAAATCAATCATATCTCGAGCTACAGATATCCAATAGAGGCGTGCTTTATATGGTCGGAAAGCTTATGAAGTTCTCCGCAACTTTTATCTGGACTCCAAGATCCGATTCTGTCGTTAAGTTAATGAAAAATAAGGCGCAATAGAAACTGTTCCAGATTCTAGACTGTGCAGAAACTTTAACTTGTGACATTTATATCTCTCAAACCAGATCAGATAAAAAGGTGATTCTAGTGGCATTTGAAAGGTTCTTAAACATAGTTTCTCTCATAAAAATTTCATAAATGTTGCATGAACCGTTTTTAAACCATAGCAGAAACATTGCAGACTGCTCCAGAAAACAGTAAGGACAGAAACGTGACAATACCAAACCCAACTATTATTTCCTTGACTAATAAACTTATTATTCTTAAAATAGAACTTGTAGACATGCCTACAAGCCCCAACACTCATAACAAAAATCCAACTCACACATAAGCATAATGATAAAGCAACTATCACACCAAAGTTCAAACCACACGACAGACTCGAAGACTCAACTGACGTTACTAAGAACGTTCTTATTACATGAAGGACTCCTATTTTGTAATGACGTGGCTCATGCTCTAATGTCTCATAAATCTTGGCCATGCCTTAGTTTGCTCAGATTTCATCAATCGTTGCTTGGCACCTCTTGATGGTCTTCCCCTATGCCTTCACCATCTCCTCTAACTGCAGCTTCCTCTCCATTATATCATGGACAAGGTTCACCATCACCCGAGGAAGTGGTTCCAACTACACTAGATCCATCATGGCCCATCTAAGGTCAGGGTGTGCATGAGGGAAGTAACGGTGAACATCATGCTTCATACTGTCAAAGCGAAGGTAGCGGAGGCCCATACATGCTTCAAAAGCGGCGTCTTCAATGCTAGCCTCCATGGTAGCTCAATGACCCACGTGAGAGTACATCTTGTCTAGCTAGTATGCCCCCTTTTTCCTCATCCTTAGGAAAAATACTCGCTCTTGCCTTCCAGTAAGTGTCCTCTAGCGGATGGGTATACTCCCAACAGACGTACTCCACAGCTGGGTGCCAATCAGTGAAGTAGGCAGAGAGCATTCCCACAAGTCGATGGTGAGAGACAGCATCTCCTCTAGCCTTGTGGTAGATCTTCACAGTCCATCCCATTGGAGGAGGTGGCACATCCTTAGCAGCTTCATCATGTGGGGGAGATGGGGGTTGCTCTCCTCCATTGGCTTCCTCCTCTTCATCATCTTCAATCTCAATGATCTTAGGATCTTCTTCAGGCTCGGGTTCTTCCTGGGGAAGTGCTGGCGCTTGGATTGGTGCTTTAGGGGCCTGCTCCTGCTCCTGTTCCTAGGGTGCTTCCTCTTGTGGCTCTTCAGGTGCAAGCAAAGCACGAGGTGGGTAGTGTCCTCTAGTGGTGATGCAGGCAGTCTTGTGGCCACGAACCATCTATAAAGTTTTAGATGTAGTTAGAATAGAGGCAAAATTTCATAATAGAATGAGACATAAGAAGCATAAAAATTTATCAAATAACAAGAGCAAGATAATAAGCATAAAAATAGTAAAAAAGAATATACTAAATCGACCATTTCTAGCTAGGCTTGCGTCCTACAATCAACAAAAGCTTTGATATCAATTTGTCACACCCATTTAAAGACCAAATGAAATGCATACTCTTATGTGTGCCCAAAGATCAATCACACATAAGTTAACAAATTATAAGGGAAGTATCATCACAAATGTTATTACATCACGATATTAACACATAGTCTTTACACAAATGTAGCGGAAGTAAAAATATAAATCTCTCGTGGTAGCTTCAATCATAGGCACATTGACTGGTTGACTGCAAGTCTAGTAATCTTTAGGGAAGTAGGAGTAGTAGTCACTATTTGCACCATCTGTTACCCATCCGGGATTTTTATCCAAGTAAGAAAAATAAACAAGCATAAGTACATCTCATACTCAACAAGTGTAACATGGGTTCATGAGGCTCAAAGACATGACTTTGGTTTATCAGCATGTAGCTTTGAATTGGCAAAATTTTAGCATATCAATAGCATCAAGATGTCTCAATGTAAACAATAAACATATGATCCATGTGAAATAATTAACGAATAGCAAAAACATATTCATTATTAATGATCAACTATTACATAAGGGTCTAAGGTCACTCGTGACCGTGAGCACGACTGTTATAACAGTTTTACACTCTGCAGAGGTTATACACTTTCACTGTGAGTCGTGTCGCCCATGTGCCCAGGTTAATTACTCCCAAAACACTTCCAAGGTGAGCAGGCAGGGGAACACTATGAAGTCTTTCGAAGGTTCGTCTAACAAGTTAGGGCCATTAGATTCACTCGGCAAACAGATGTAGAGCCCACCTTCCAAATGGCACAATGACACGCAGCCTATACACATGAGGATAGAGGCCGCACTATACCCGATTCGTCAAGCCATTCTTACGCCAAAAATGTTACCACTAACAAGCTAGAAAAGGTCCTTCTATATGACTAAAGCCAGAGCCATATAGCCCTCACAGTTGTAATGTAAATCCCGGATGTTCGCTTACAGATAAGTCCTTAAGGAGAGTAACTAGAGCACCAAAATAACCCCATGCTCTAGTCCCCTTTAAACAGTAATCAAAAGTCATCTTTTAATATTTATTGCATATTCTATTAGTCAAATTACATGATCATAGTTCATGTTAAGCACTAGCAATACTACTCAATGCAATATAATAGGTATCAAGGAATAAGATCAACACTAAGTCATCCTTAACAAGAGAATATATGCATAATGATATTATTTGTTTATTGTGAATAGGACAACAAGGATAATCTCATGCTATACTTGCCTTGCTCAAACTGGTCCTGATGATCTTGCTCGTAGAAAAACTCTTGATCCCCAACGAATTGCTTACCGTCTATACTCGATCAACAATAGCAACAACATTCATCCAGAAACAATCATGCATAAACAAACAATACTATAATTAGAATAGTACACCAACAGTAATAAAATAAGATAAAAAGTCTTTAAAACGAATCTACAACTTAGTGGGATCACACAGACGCGAAGATCACGAAAAACGGAGCTAAAACGATGAAGTTATGAATTTTTAAAGATTTCCTATAGAAAAATATTTACTTTAATTCAAACTCGAAAATAAAATGTCACAAACCTACTGTACAGTACTACTAACATGTAGAGCTCGCAAATACGAACCTAACGCAATTTGAACGGGTCAAATCGGAGTTAAAACGGAGATTCTACGCATGAAATAACATAATGGCAAAACTGTAAATAAGTGAAAACGTATTTCTGAATTACCGCGACCAAATACGCTTTCAAAAGAATAAAACGGATTCGGGTTTTTACGTTTTAGACCGCGGGTTCGATATATAAAAATTACAGGGGCTCTTTAACAAAAACGCCGGCCGAAGGGGTAACGATCGTTATCAGCCGTCGGATCTAAAATCAAAGGTGCGGATTAGAAGTGAAGGGGTGGGCGGCGCTGTTGGCCGGAGAAGACGGCAAGTGCGGCGGCGCCATGACCGGAACATCGCCGGAGTTGGCTCCACGGCGATTCCGACCACCAAACGACACGCGACCGGTACCAACGGGGAGAGGAGCTCGGCGCGAGGCCACTCACAAGGAAAAAGGAGGCAAGGTCGAGTCGACGTTGGCGTGCGATGCGGAGGAGCGGACGGCGGTCTACCTGTGCATACCGACAACACCAACTGAGCAAAATGTCACGACATTAAAAAGAAAAAGGAGGTCTGCGGCTTCGCAGGAATGACGTGAAGCTCGTCAAAGGCTTACGGTGACGAATGAAGGCGGCGAACGGTGGGCGCTTGAGCACCGGATGCGAGTTAGGGTTCCGGATGCTCCAAGGCGAATTGGGGAGTTGCGAAATGGGAATTGAGGGCGGCGGGTGCGGCTCCTTGGCTTAAGTAGCACCCGGGGTCGCTCCGAGTAAGGAAAGGAAAGATTGGGATGCGGGATTCGGTGACGGCAAGGAAGGAAAGCGACGATGGCGTCGACTTGAGGAGGAAGAAGCTCCTGACATGTAGGGCCACGTTGTCAGCGACGGCATGCGGACGCCGGCGCGCACGCGCGAGCAGGCGGCTTGCTGGGCTCGGCCCAAGCGGAAACGCGGGGAGGGGGAAGCGAAGACGGGCCACGCGGTGAAGCTGGGCCGCGTGTGCGGTGGAAGGCGGACGCGGGCGCTCGGGCTGAGTTGGGCCAAAAAGCCGAATAGAATAGGATTTCCTTCTCTTTTTATTTTTTCAATTTTCCAAAGCCATTTTCCAAAAGATTTTGAATCCTCTTTTGAATTTGAAACCAACCACTCAATACAAAAATTCAAATGCAACAGCATGAATGCTCAATCATGTTTCTACCCTTATATTTAATTTTAAATTAAATAAAATTATTACTTTTCTAAGTTTGTATGCTCACAAAAATACATAAAAGCCATATTTACCTATTTTTAAATATTCCAAAATTTTAGGGTGTTACAGGAGCTGTGGAGTTACAGAAGGTCTGAGTATAGTATTTGATTCTCCATTCCGGGGGATTGGTCTGGTCCTGATTATTTAGAAAGTTCACCAACTGTTGGTTGTCTTATAGGAAGGTAACCTACTGAATACCAAGTTTATCAGTGATGATTGCTGCTAGCGCCAGGGCGGCTGCTTCAGCCATAAGAACTGAGGTTGCAGCACTCAGAGTCGCCTTGACATATATTGTCTGCACCGGCCGGCTGGAAGTTGGTGTTAACTATGAGCACTCCTAGACCTGCATTTCTTATATTAGTGGAGAGAGTATCAGGGGATAAAAATACATCAGAATAGCATCTGACTCCTTCCAGTAAAATAGGAAAGGTAATCAGGTAAGAGTCCTGCAAGGTTAGTAGTGCCTGATTCTCCATAGCAGTGGGAGGTGTGCCTGCAATAGTAATGTGGTGACCCTGGTGGTGTGCAGGCTGCTGAGTTTGTCGTCCAGTGGGATGTTCTTGATTCAACTAGTTTGCCTGATGAGATTGAGGGGTCGTACCTTCTTGTTGAGAGTCTGAAATGGTATGTGCTTGGTCCTGTGTAGCCAATCGATGGCTGGATAGATGTGCTTGCACTGCGTGGTGTTCCTACCAAGGAGTTCAAGTTTTCCTGTTGAATCTGTGATCATTCCTGGCCTTCTAGAGATACCACAAAGTGATTAGGATTTTTTTAAATAAATCATTAGGGGTGGAAGCAGGCAAGAGAGACTAAAGAATAAGTTGCACTCCATCTTGCTCCTAGGGGAGCTGGTCAGCTCTCCTGGGAGGATCAGTGGAGAACCAAATAGCTCGAGGAAGTTGACAATGAAAAAATAGATGTGCATCATCTTCGATTGCACCGCAGACAGAACAATGCTCATTAATATGCACACTGTACCTGGCTGCTCGCTCATTGGTTGCTAGAGCTCTTCTGGCGGGTAGCTTGAGCGATTTAATATAAGTATGAGCAATAAACAATTTACGTTGAAAAAAATAAACATATAATAACAAATATAGTAATAATAAATAATCATATCATATATTCGCCGGCGAAAGAATCGGAGGCAGGGGGGCAATTGCTGTCAATGTCATGCGCCGTACGTACGCCTCCCGTTGGGGGCCGACAGATAGATAGATGGAGTAGAAAATTGCACCTTGTGTTTTTTCTAAGCTTATCACGGATTCACGGTCAATGTACGAAATGGTACGATCTGAGGGAGGCACATGTGCTGCGATTCAAAACTACTAACCGGGACCGCCAACTTGGCGATTTAATTGAGTGATGAATTATAGTTTTCAATAATTTTATACAAACATGCTAGTTAAAGAGCACAGGAAGGTTTGCGGTTGCATAAGGACTTATTTGAATGCACATGTAGCGACCTTAAACCATGTGTGCTGAAGTGGATTAAGGTAAAAATTGAATTAGATTGAGATGTTCTGATCAGAATGCCAATCAGACTCATTCGGGACTAGGCATGGCATGCGGTTGTGGTGCAAACTGCGAAGCCATGTTCAGCGCTAGTCATTGGCGGGGTTGGCAGGTGCCATGAATTTTAGGATAGAACTAAACTAATACTCCCTACGTCTTTAAATAAAGCAGTTTCTATAGTTATTTTAAGTTCAACTTTAAATTTTAATTGAATTTGTATAGAAAAAAATATAAATATTTTTCATACCAAATAAGCATATAAACGTAATATGAAAATACATCCTATGATACGGTCTTTTAGGCTCAATGCAATGTCTAGTCAAACGAACACCAAAGCAAAACGATGTCTTGGTTGCGCTCATGCAAACGCGGAGTAACTCCCGCCAATGGTTCCATCGATACATGCACGACAAACACCACTTCATTAAGACGCGCATGCATATACCAAGATTTAAACTTTTAAAACATTGGCTAACAATTTTGAACTATTATCATACAAACTTTATATTGTTATATTTGTAAACAACTGTGCTAAATAATCATAAGTTTATAAGCATCAACAATATATTATAAAATAAATAAATAGTCAAAATGTAATTTAGGAGACCGTGTTATTCCATACCACACCTTATAAAACATGATTGAGGGAGTAATTTCTACCTTAGATTCTAAATGTCACAGCCTGGTCGTGCCCACTGCATAATCATTTACATCATGAGCATCATTAGCATTTTTAACTCAATTTGGAAAACTTACATTCAAAATTCTATATTTTATGGGCTCTGCAATGTTCAAGAGGACGGTCCAACCCTCACCATCGGACAGTCCGTGAATACATCGATAACCCAAATGATAGTTGTCTCCACCTGATGGAAGATTAGGAACCCCATCCCCATCCGTTAGAATATGTGGTGAGTGTGCATTCATTTGTTAAGGGGGGAGGGGTGCATTCAAGACCTATTTTGATCACTTTGCTAGTATGTTGAGTCTTTACCTCTTCTGGAGGGACTAGCACATATTTCTGTAAGCTTTGAGTTGCTTTGGTCTTGTGCTAGTGGAGTTCAGACCTTTCTGCCTCTTCTTGTGGACTAGCTATATTGCTTAGTTGTGTTGAGTTGTTGCCCATGTCTTTGGGGACCGAATGTGCTCATTTCAAATGACTTTGCCTCTTTATCGTTCTAGGCTTTTTGTCATTTGGATGACTTTCACACTTTTTCTTTTGCTTTTGATTCATCTCTTTGCGTTGGCGTTGACAATGCACTCATCAAGGGGGACTACGAATACATGTTTGATATGTGCCCATGTGTGTGATGAGTGATTGTCAAGGAGGTGATCAAAGCTTTCGTTTAGCATGCGTGAGACTAACCAAGGCGTGAGTGAGTGTGTGTAACATGTCTCTTGGCTTGTGATGTGCAGGTGTTGAGCGTGAGATGGTAGATGGCAATGGAGAAGGTCAAGCAAAGAGTCTGTGCGCAATGGACCAGGCGTGGTGAAGAGCGGACGTGAAGGCTTGGACCATGGAAATGAGGGCGGATGATGGACCATGGACGGCTAGCACATTGACATGTCGAGAGGCAAGTGTACATGCTTGGTGAAGACATGTTGACTGAAGACAAACGGAGATTAAACCAAGTCAAGCAGACGCAAGCACTTGGTGATCGGATGTTCGAGGTTGAGTGAGACAGGCGTCGACACCATGGAGATGGCGTAGCGGCTACATGACTCCAATTGGATTGGTAGTTTTGGCCTCAAAACCACAGGCGACAAGTTTGCCAGCTTGGACCTTAAAACCGAGGAGTGGTGGATCGGCAGACACTAGAGGCATCATGAAGCTTGCATCAAGGCGAAGCAAAGTTGTGAAGGCGCCGGGACTGTCGGATGCGCGAGAAAATATATGGATGGTTTTGCCACTCAGGGGTGTGTATTCCGTATTAGCTAGTAGGTGTATTTTAGTGAACAGTCAAGACACTACATATATTAGATGTGGCTGGTGGTAGATGCATCTTTGGATCTCTATTTTCTTTCTTGTTTAGGCTAGCCAAGTGCTTCTTGCTTAGGGAGATTAGAAGTAGAGAGAGTGAGATCCTATTGTTTTATTGATCTTCTACTTTAGGGGGAGGATGAAGGGTGGAGGCTAGTCTTATTTTGTATGGATGAATTCATGGTTTGGTAATCGATGTTCTTGGTAAAATTCTAGTTCATCCTTCCCTTCCTCCAAATTTCTCCTTTCTGGTGATTTTCATGGTCATTTTAGGGAGATTTTTCTTCTGCTGTGTTGGCTGGTTACTTGGCTTATCTTTTGTGTGTTTTAGGTTCCTCGGAACTTTACCACAACATTCTTGAATCCTAGCTTCTATCTCACATGTTTCAAACCCCAAAACTCCTTTCTTGCTCATTTTGGTGAAATTCGTGAAGTTCCTTGAGCTGAGCTTTTCATGGTGATCTTCCTTGCTTCTTAGGTGCTGTGAGGTCTGGGAAATATGCTTAGGTGTTGCCATCAACTGAATTCCCACGAGCACCCTCAAAACACCCTTTTCAAGAAAATTGTGAAACCCCAATTTGAGTGAGAAAATTCAAGATTGTCGGCAAAGCTTTGAGATTTTGGACAAGATACTTTTGGTCTATCATAAGTATGATCTAGGCAAGGTGTGTGCAAAATTTCAAATTTTTTGTTGGTCGTTTGATCGAATTTTGGCCTTTTCCATCTTGGTTTGGAGGCTTTTTTCTAGGCTGTCTCAAAACTTCTGACCTTATCTCGAAACTTCCAACCTCAAACCTCCGACATTGACCTGCGCAATCTAGAAATTCTGACTCCAACCTCCGCCACCAAACATAGATACGATAATCCCACTGGCAGAGCCAGGGGGGGCAGGCAGGGGCATGCCCCCCTCCCCCCCCCCCCCCCCCCCCACACACATCACAACAAAAAAATTTTAGGTAGTATATAATTCAATAATCTATATTAGAAAGATATAATAAAAGCTTTGTCATATATTTTTTTGATGACTTCTGGACAACAAAATCACACTAATTTATATTTTATCTTTAGATGAGCCCATCCATAGTGTAAAAATCCAAACAAATAAGCTACACTCAGTTATTTTATGGTTAAAACTCTTCGAGCGGCCCCCCCTATCAATAGTTTCTGGCTCCGCCACTGGATAATCCCATCCCTTAAAATCACCTATACCCTCTATCAAGCATATACTCATCACTAAAATCAAGAACCGATCTATCCCGTCTCACTGCGTCTCCAACCCATTCTTCGAAACCTAACTAGCAGATATATTGGTGCAGAGTTGTCACATACTCACATCCCAACAAGATCAACTAGTAGTTTAATTTGAATATGAATTTACATCTAGCTCTAGCAGCTCACCGCTGAAATACAGCTACTCCCAATCCGATCCAGAGACCTACACGAGATAGTTGTACACAGAAGCTAATAGGGAACGAAATCGATCCACTCAAAACTGATCCAGAACTGCACTGCTGCTTGCATCAGCAGGCTTTTAATTTCTCCCAATCCACAGACAGCCTAAAAAGAAATCTGATCTGAGATCACTCACAGCTTGAAAGTGACCTCAAGTTAAACCAAGCCTGCCTAATATCCATGGATCGGCGACTGGTTTTTCACACTGGAGAATCTGTATCCGCGTCATCACTACTATTCGTATCCGTATGATGCTGATGCGGTGGTTGGTTGGCAGCAGTTGGCGGCGGCGGCGGCGTGGCGGCGGTGATGACGGTGGCGCGGCAGAGCGGGCAGGTGGTGTGGAAGCGGAACCACGTGTCGACGCAGCGCGCGTGGAAGCGGTGGCCGCACCGCGGCAGCAGGCGGCCCTTGTCGCCGTCCGCGAACTCCGCGATGCAGATCGCGCACTCAGCCGCCGCCGGTGGCGCCGCCCCGGGCGAGCAGGAGTGGACGAAGACGGGCAGCGCGGTGATGGCCAGCTGCACCTCACGCCGGTCCCGTGCCTTGGTCGACGCCGGCGGCGACGAGGCCACCGAAGACGCGCCCTTGGCGGCGGCGGCGTCGTCGTCCTCGCCGCCGCCGCCGCGGGAGCGCGAGAAGAAGCGCCAGAAGTAGACGTAGACGAGGAGGACGAGGAAGATGTTGAGCGCGACGAGCAACGCCATGAGCAAGGTTTTGAGATTCGTTTTGGAAAAAATTCGGTCCCAACTGAATTGGACGAATTTCGGAAAAATTCGGATGAATTTCGGATTCAATTCGGTGAATTTTCGGAATGTGAAGCGTAAAATTCGTTTCGGACCTCGTTGAAATGGACGAATTTCACCAAAATTCGGACTAATTCGGTCGAATCCCAAAACCTTGGCCGTGAGCAGCCGCCCGTGTGCCTCCTCATCCATGTTCCGTTGGATCCTAGCTTGTCCGTCGCCCCGGACCCGGATCGATCAAACAGCTCCAATAGATCAAATCAATCAAACTGTGCAAATCGCAGGTGTACCATACAATGAAGATCTAGAGTAGTAATCCAGAGGCATGCAACAATTAACTAACGGAACGGAAAGTTGGGGAGATGGATCGATCCAGGAGCTAAGCTACTAAAAGGACTAGGATAGTGGCGATGAATATGGGATGGGAGACGAGACGTGGGAGCACTCCCCTACTCCTACGCTACAAGCGTGAGCGGGGAGGAAAGAGGTGGCGGCTGTTGAGTTCCCTTGCGGCGTAGGCAAGGGCTGGACAGGCTCGCGGCCGGACGAAAAATCACCAAGCGGATCAGATCACAATGGAATGGAAGCTGCATATATCATGCATGCATCTAGCTAGAGAGCATCATCTGGCCGGACACAGTGTCAAGCGGTCACTTTTTTTTTCCCCCGGCGAGCGAGAGATGCAATTTCTAGTGTTGGGGGCCGCAGCCGCCAGATGGAATCGAGTGCGGCCGAACAAGGCCTCATTAAGTTTTCACGCCAAAACTTTACGCTCCATTACATCAGATATTTAGACACATCTATGAAATATTAAATATAGATTAAAAAAATAACTAATTATACAGATTTCTGGTGCTTTGCGAGACGAATCTTTTAAGCTTAATTAGTTCATGATTTGACAATAAGTACTACAGTAACACATACGTACATTACAAGCCAAGGGATGGTTGCTTGTTGGCCAAAAGGTGTCTCTACGGGATCTAAAAGGTGTCTCTATAGGAACCATCATTAGCAGTTGCTAATAACGGGATTAACTAATTGATCACAAAATTATTTAATCTTAACAAGAATGATACTAATTTGAGATGGAGGAGGCAGTATCTCGGAACCTTG
The DNA here is from genome assembly GCA_038087645.1 of Saccharum hybrid cultivar R570. Lineage (NCBI taxonomy): Eukaryota > Viridiplantae > Streptophyta > Magnoliopsida > Poales > Poaceae > Saccharum > Saccharum hybrid cultivar. The sequence goes on along the minus strand of JAQSUU010000431.1, from coordinate 17,483,984 downwards.
TGATATGTGAAAGATTGACTTGCCAGGAATTTCGGTGGCAATTGTTTCAAGCACCAAGCAAGACAGTAGTAGTAGCATGGATGAAAACGGAACCGAAATATTTCAAACTGATCGTTTTCGTTTTCTATATTACGAACCGTTTTTTAACATGAAAAATTGTCAGTTTCAATTGGTTTCATAACCATTTTCAACCATTTTTTGTACTCTTTAATTGCTAAATGTAGAAATATCCCGAACCGACCGTTTTTGTTTTTCTATATCGTAAGTCTGTTTTTGACTGTTTCCGACCGTTTTCATCCTTAAGTAGCATACTCTGATGTGCATGCAAGCAGTTGTGCTAGGAACTGTCAGTTGCTGCTATAGCTGGCTGCCTTGCATACACGGGCTCCGTAAATAAAGACTCTCAAAATCCAGCGGAACCTAGCAGGTCGCAGCCTACAAAACCCAAAAAAAATCACAGTAAGATTGGTAAGAGAAAAGGGGGAGAATGGTAGACCTAGCGGGAATTGATCTTAGAACAATAGATGCAGGGTAAAATCAAATAGAGCAAGGATAGAGAGGGGGGAGTAAACCAGCGAGTGGATGGATCGAGGGAAAGCAGAGCCGCGCCGACCGTCTGCAGGAGCTCGTGCGGAGGGGACCAATGGCCGCGGCTGTCGGCGCTGCTCGGCCGCGGCGCACCGCCGCGCGGTGCTGACGCCACCCACGCCGTGGGGCCCAGCTCGCGCGGGGGTGGGGGTGAGGGGGCAGCCCGTGCCGGGCGCCCGTCACTACCTCGGGAGGGAAGGAGAGAGAGGAAGGGGAGAGAAACGGAGGGGAGGCAGGTGAGGAAGATATTTTCCCCTCCAACCAATCACAAGTGGACGCGCGGTATGCTACAGTCCCTCCAACCAATCACACGTGGACGCACGGTATGCTACAGTGAAGCGACGGTGGGGTGAAGGTGAGCCACAGATCAGAAAATCAACGCTGTAAATTTTTTTTGCTACCGTGGATGCCCTGGCTGGCAGCCAAAGTAACCTGCTTTGAGAAGAGCAGATTCTACGATGGTGCGGAGTCAAGTAATTTAAAATTTAACCAAATTTATAAAAGAAAATACTAATATTTACCATACTAAATAAGTAAATAAGTATTATTAGATTTGTTATTAAAGCTATTTTGTAGTATACTTATTCGGAGTCATTCATGTTGATAATATTTACTATGAACTTCGTCAAACTTAACGAACCATATGGCCATGACAATAGCTATCAATGAAAAATTATATTCATACTTCATGGCTAAGATAATATATTATGTTTTGAGTAAAACATTGCACTATACCCATACTGATAGTTTAATATGAAGATGGGGCCACTACTACACATTACTCATCACCGCCGGCTCTGAAGACATCCTCACTATCAGCACCGCTCGGCTATTAAAGTGGTCGGTGATGAGGTAGGCTATCACCACCGGCTGAAACCATCGTTAAAAATGGTCATCACTGTTGGCTCCTTTTATGGACCGACCATCATAATAATAAAAAAATGAAAAAAAAAGCGCTGGTCGAGCCCATTGGCCCGGTCCCGAGCTCGGATCCCATATATACTGGGCAAGGAGCAGGAAAGTTGAGGTCACGGTGGCCATCAATCAGTGGCGGATGTAGGTAGAACCTGTGGGGCCACCTGGCCCCACATGTTTTGACAAATCTAGTGCAATTTTACTGTAACATATATGGTTTGGTCCCATAGCTTCTGCTGGCTGGCCCCACAGGTTATGATTCCTGGATCCGCCACTGCCATCAATGGAAAAAGGTCAAGGTCATCGGATTGGGTGTAGTTCCCTCGCCACCACTGGCGGGAACATGGCCCTACACCGCTGCCGAAGGGGCAAGGCCTTGCGCTACAGAAAGCCTCATGCGCTACTGAAAGCCTCATGTTTGGTTTTTTTGGTAACTAAGACAACCAGACTAACCTCTTTGCTAAATGTTGATTAGGTGAAGTCCATACCAAGATAGTGAGCAAGGCTAGAAGTTTGATGAAGGATGATCAGTGGCGGATCCAGCTTTTGCTCAAGACTAGGGCCTCTAAGAACTTAAGAATGTTGTACGATACACATGACCAAATGAAAATAAACACCCAGTGTTTAGTGAGTTGGTGCATTCGCATCTTCCATGTCCTTGTCAAACTATACATATGAATAAGATCAAAATATAAACGAAAAAGTCATAAAAAAGATTAATTATTGTACATTCATTTTTAATCTAAATATAGCATACCATTATCCGTCTTTGCAACCCATGGAAATCTTCTCATGTTAGATGCCCCATCATACCCTTGTGGCCTTGTCTTCACAATAAGACAGACAAACCATGGAGAGCAAACATACCCATGAAACTCTTCTCATGTTAGATGCTGAAGTTGTGTCGGCAACCGATTTGACACCAGTAAATCTCTCATCACTTCTCGCGAATTCACATACCTACATGAACCAAGAAGGATAGTAATTTTATAGCAATGCAAATCAAGAAACTACATGTTCAGTAAGATACAAACCTCACTATCTTTGACGGTCGACGCCTCAATGACAAGGCCACCAGGAGCTAGGGCTAGAGCAGGGGCCACCGAGCTCGGGCCAGTGACCTGGAGCTGGAGGGCAGGGGTGGCCGGCACGGCACCCTGCGGTGGTGCGGCTGGCGCGGCACAGGCGGGATGGGCGCCTGGGTGGCGCTGCAGCGGGATGGCATGCGGAACAGCGGCGGCCGGCTGGGCGGCGCCGGCAGGAGGCAGACAGCAAGCTCCTCGTGACCTTGTCCTTGCGAATTGCGACCTCGCCTTCTCTGGTGCGGGTGCGGCCGCATGCTCATGCGAGGGACGGAGGGACATCAACGCACAGGCGAGCAGAGAGTCTAGGTTTCCTGTTGTCTGTTGGGCCATCGTTATTGGGCTGAAAATTACATGGGGTATGTGATGTTATTGGGCCAACGACTAGGGCCTAGGCCCTAGAGGCCTGGGCTGCAAATCCACCCCTGAGGATGATCAATCCAAATGGAGCAAGGTCACACTTGAAGAGAAGATGAAGAGGTGAAATAATCAATCCCAAAGGCAAATGTATATGTTAGGGGCTTTGTTTTCACCGGTCGAGACACAATAGAAAGCCTGGTTGGGTTTAGGATAGATAGTCATAGTATCTCTTCATAACGAATCCGCAAGGAAGACTCTGGCCAGGGAAGCAGGCCACGTCGCCTGCCATTCTAGGCCATCGGATCGGGTGCGTCGACGGCTTAGATCGTGCGAGATCTGAATATTTTTTGAAAAAAGCCCTTGAACTTTATAGAAATCAACATGTCGTCCAAGCCTCCTCTCAGTTTGTTTTGCAAAAAAAAAGCCTCGAACTTTACCAAAATCAGCCCGCAATCCAGGACTCCGTGCATGGGCCTGTTTTATGGGCTAGGTTGCCTCCCCGCTCGGGTCTGTTTGTCGCCGAGCATGGGCCTCGGTGGGCCGAATTCGGCCCGACGTCGTTTTTCCATTTTCTTACGAATTTATTATTTATCTAAATCGACTGAAACTTTATAAAAATCATAATAAATCAAATAAAAATCAGAAAAATGTCAAACCAAGTTTTCTATAAATAATTAATAGAGTTAGTTTCTTTATTCCAATTGCTATGAAATTTTAATGGTAGCTTACCCATACCACACATAAAATAAAATGATTGAGTAATTTTAGCGGCTTTATGATCCTAAAAAAACATATGTTCGCCTACACATAACAATTACGCCACGGTACGAAATAACAGTCCATAAAAAATAGTAATATAGCGCAAAAAACAGACAATCATGTTAATTATTACCAAACGCGTTAAAAAATAGATTATTGCTAGATATTCTGATAACAATTAGAAACATCTAACTTTTATTTTAAATTATATAATCATCAGTGCTAACAATAATTGTTGCATCGGTTATGTTTCAAAATGCGAATACAAGGTTGATATGTGCCCTTGTAGTTCATTTTGTGATGAGTGATTGTCAACGTGTAACACCCAAAAATTCTAAACTTTAGGAATAATGAATTTTAAATAGTTTAGATAACAATTAATGGCAAATTAAAATTTTAAAAAACTATTTGGTGATGCATTCATGCCGTTGCATTTATTTTATTTTGTGGTGTGGTTATATTTGTTTTATTTTAATTGATTTGGTTTTGGAAAATATATATATAGAAGTGAATAAATGAAAGAAAGAAAAAAATATATATAAAACAGCTTACCTGTGCAACCGGGCCGACCTGCCTTCTCTCCCTCTCCCTTGGGCCATCGGGCCGAGGCTTGCATCTTCTCCGCGCCTGCCCGCGTGGGCCGTTCAGCATCGTCGCGGCCGAGCCAGCCCGAGCCAGCGGCAGCGCCTTCCCTCCCTCCTTGTTTCGCTGGCAAGTGGGACCCGGCTGTCGGATGCTTCTCCAAGCTCACGTAACCGAGCCGGTCACGAACCGTAGTCGAACGGCAACCGAATCTTGTAATCCGGGTATGTTAACCAAAATCAGCGATTGAGGCTATAAATAGGACGCCTAGGTCCTCTAGTTTCCGTTTTTCATCTAAAATTGTGAGTTCCACCGCAAAACGTCGAGTTCTAGGGTTGGGTTCGGTTGAGTACGACGGACGTTGGGGAGGAGTGCTTTCGCGTTGGTGAGCCTGCAAATCTCCTCCTTTTTCTTCCCGTGCCCTTCTTTGGTGTTGAGACGTTTTGAATTGCGGTTTTGGTGAGCTCGGGTGCACTGGCAATGGCACCGCCGCCCTAACCTAGCCACGTCCCGTTTCCGCGCTATAGCAGTCTTCCTAAACTAGGTAGACGAGTTCGGGGGAAGTTTCTCTTTCGATTGAGTTGGTGGCGGGTCAAGTAGAGGTCGGAAAAGGGGGAGACGAAACTTCTCCGGCGAGGTGGGCATGGTGGTAATGGTGGACGGTGGCCGGACTTGAAGGTGGAGGCCGGGCCTTCCACTGTAGAGCTGCGGGTGATTGAGGGCCGTTCGTTTTTGAATCAACGACCCAGATTAGAACTTACCCCTTCGCGGGGTAAATTTGTTAAAGAGACCCTCAGTTTTTTAGTAATCAACCTGCGGTCCGTAGCGTAAAACTGAAAGTACGTTTTCGTGTTTGGAAAGCGTATTCTCTCCCGGTTAAGTCAAAAATACGTTTTCAGATAATTACAGTTTTGCCACTAGAATTGTTTTGGTCATAAAATCTTCATTTTAACTCCGATTTGATCCGTTCAAGTTGCGTTAGGTTCGTATTTGCGAGCTCTACATGTTAGTGTAGTTGTACAGTTAGTTTTGATAATTTATTTTTTTTCGAGTTTATAATTAAGTATTTATTTATCTATAGGAAATCTTAGAAAATTCATAACTTTCACGTTTTAACTCCGAATTTGGTGATCTTTGCGTCTGTGTGATCGTAGAAACGTGTAGAAGAGTTTTATAAACTTTTATTACTGTTTTGCTACTGTTGGTGTACTGTTCTAATTGTATCTCTTTGTTTGCTTCGTGTTTGTTTGATTGGATGCATGCGTGTTGTTGATTGATGATCGAGTATAGAAGGTGAGCAGTATCTGGACGATTCGGAGTATTACTTTGAGCCAAGTCAGCAGTATCACTTGGAAAGCTTTGATCAAGGCAAGTATAACACAGGACTATCCTTGTTACCTATACATTGAATTGTCATACATATGCATGTGCTTACCTTGACAACCTTAGAGATTATAACTTAGTGATTGTTATCTTGATTCCTTGTCAACCTTGGGAATGCATATGGGTAGCTACTGCTAGTGCTTAAACTAAGAACAATGATCTTGTAATTTGATTAATGGATTAAGCAATCAACTATTAAGATGATTTTATTACTGTTAAAAGGGGGCTAGAGCATGTGTATTATCTTGATGCTCTGGTTTCTCTCCATAAGGACTTATCTGTAAGTGATAACCGGGATATACAGTACAGCTGTGAGGGCTATATGGCTCTGGCTTTAGTTGATCAAGAGACATTTTCTAGCTTGTTAGTGGTTACCTTAAATGGCGTAAGAAAGGCTTGCCACGTTAGGTGTAGTGCGAGCCCCTGGCCTAGTGTGTATAGGCTGCGGTTGTTGTGCCACAGGGAAGGGGGGTTCTACATCTGCCTGCCGAGTGAATCTAATGACCCTAACTTGTTAGACGAACTTTTGAGTGGCTTTATATGGTTCTCGGGTGTTTGGGCTTGATCTCCCCACTCATTTGGAAATCATGACTCACAGTGAAAGTATACACCTCTGCGCAGAGTTAAAAACTGGTATACTAGCCATGCTCACGGATACGAGCGGCCTTGGGGATTCTTATGGAATAGTTGATCATAACTGTTATATCATGTTTAATTATTATTGATTATTATTTGCTCATGTTAATGCTATTCATTATCCTTATTACAAATGATCATTGGTTCTTTAATGGGAAGCGGTTTATCTTGATGCTACTCAATTGCTAATATATGATTAAAAGCTAAACGCAGTTAAACAATGTCTAGCTTTTTTTGAGCCTCATGAACCCTGTGTTATATTTGTTGAGTTTGACATGGACTCACCCTTGCTATTTCCACCATAACAGATGAAGATATTGAGGAAGATTATCGTAATGAGTACTAGTCTTGGTGTCAACCAGTCAACCGTGTCCCTGTGTGGAGTTTCCGCTGAAGAATTACTATTAGTTATTATTACCTATCGTTCAAGACTATGTCTTAAATACTTATTCGTTATGTAATAAGCACTATGATGATACTTTGTAATTTGTCAACTTATGTGTGCGACTGTTTCCTGGGGCGCACATGAGTCTTTTATGCATCCTATTTTTGTCCTTAAAAATGGGTGTGACAGATTGGTATCGAAGCCGTGTTGACTGTAGGACGCGAGCCTAGTTAGAATGGTCGTTAATAGCATCCATACTTCACTTAATTCATGCTTCCTCTTTTCACCTTGTTAATTACTAAAGTTTTATGCTTCCTCTACTTTATTCTATTGCAAAAATACATTGATTCTATCTAATCTATGTCTAAATCTTGTAGATGCCTCCTTATCCCCGTCTGTCAGCTGCACAATACGTTGCCCATTTCAAACCTCAGGAGCCGTATGAAGATGGTGATCAAGAGCTATCTGATGCTGAATCAAGAGTTGGTGATACACCAATGGAGAATGTAGTTATGGGGTGGACTACGAAGCTTCATATCATGGTTCCTAAAGCTGATGTTTTCTTCCATGACATGTTGACAAGAACCTTGGACAACAACTACTACGACTGGGAAGCTACGTTGGAGTATCGCAGTGCAGAGTATAGTCATCCATGGATGGATTCCTATTGGGAAACGGAGTTATGGGTTAAGAAAAGGGATCCTACCACTAAGGAACCTAAGGTGGAGTCAAAGTTCATTACCAGAGTGAGCCGGGCAACCGTGGAGACAAGCATGGAGGATGTCGCTTTCAATGCATTTGTTTACTACCATGGTCTACGCTCGAACAAGACGTTAAAGGGTGCACTCCGGCATTTTCCTTGTTTCTTACATGACAAGGGTATTTGGACCGTGCCGCTTGCAGATGATTCCTCCTTGACTTTACAAGCTACGGTGGGATTAGCTCGTGAATTGGCTCTCCATGAGGTGGATTTGAAGGATGAGTTACTGAAGGAAAAAGAACTTAAGGAGCAAGCTTATAAGGAGATTGACCAATTAAGGGCGGAGTTAGGTCATCCCTAGATTTATGAGAAGCTTAATTAGGAAATAGGAAAAATCCCTATGTAATAGGAACGATAGTAGTTGCGAGTTAATTTTAAGTTTGGATTGTTTTAAGAGTCAGTTTGTGGTGTGAATAATTGTGTGATTGATGGATTGTTATTATGATAATATGTGATTTGGATCTTTGTAATGTGTGCTGGAGTTTTGTAGACATGCCTACAAGTTCCATGGTTAAGAATATTAAGTTTGATCAAAATATATTAGTTGAATATGAGGTTAACTTAGTTCTGTCCTTTGCTGATTTTTGGATCAGTCTGGGATGTTTTAGAAATAACTTAAAATCCGTTCATGAGAAATTTAAGAAATTTTACTGGGAATAATTAGACTTCTATATCTTTCCAACCCCAGAAGAATCACTTTAATATCTATTATGAGCTAAGAGATATACCTGTTCCAAGTTGGAGTTACTGCACAGTCTGGAATTCTGAAACAGTTTCGGTTAAGTTCAGTTTTTGGCCAATTTATTGACAGAATCAGAAAAAGTGTTGTGAATAAAAGTTGTAGATAATTTTGTAAGCTTTCCAACCATGTAAAGATCATCTGAATTGGACGTCTGTAGCTCGAGATATGACAGTTTTACTGAGTTGCTGAAATTGGAGTTCGCCCAGAAAAATCAGATTTTGCTTATCTATTGAATACATCATCTCGGATTGTACTGAATTTCATCTTCTGTGTTTTTGGAAACAGATGTCAGGCAGAGGACGTGGTAGAGGTCGTGGAGGTGCTAACCCACCCATTACTATGGAGGAACTCATGCAAACTCAGAACCAGATGATGCAGATGTTTATGCAGCACATGCAGAACAATCCCCCTGCAGGAGGACCACCGCCTGTGCAAGTGAGGGATAAGCGTGGGGAATTTTTAAAGGGACGCCCTCCAGTGTTTTCTCATGCTGCTGATCCTTTAGAGGCAGATGATTGGGTGAGGGCAGTGGAGAAACAGCTGAATATAGCCCAATGCAATGATATGGAGAAGGTGTTATATGCATCTGGTCAGTTACAGGGGACAGCTCAGACTTGGTGGGAGTCGTATCAAGCTGCATGCCCTGACAATGCTCCTCCTATCACTTGGAATGAGTTTGTTAGAGATTTTCGAGCTCGTCATATTCCTGAAGGTATAATTGAGCTGAAGCAGGAAGAATTCAGAAACCTTAGGATGGGACAGATGAGCGTTAGTGAATATCATGACAGGTTCACCCAGTTGGCTCGCTATGCTCCTAATGAAGTGAGGGAAGATGCAGACAGGCAGCGTCTTTTCTTGAAGGGAATTTATTATGATCTTCACTTGCAGTTGAAGGGGAACAACTATGCTAGTTTTCAAGAGCTAGTAAATAAAGCTATTGTGCTTGATAATGAGCGCAGAGAGATGGACAGGAAGAGGAAGATGAAGGTACAAAGCTCAGGAAGCAACAACCGTCAGCGCACTAATTCTCAGCATGGTTTTCATCAGAAGTTTCAGGGACCGGTTAGTCAATGGAATCGCAATCCAAATCAGGGGTGGTCCTAGAATTGGCAAAGTAATCAGTCACAACAGCGTTCATCATATCCACAGCGTCAACAGTATTAGCAGACTGGGCAACAGACTCCTCGCACTGGAAATTCCAATGTTACCCCCATGAAGAATAGTGCTCCCAGCACGCCTACTAGATGTTTTGTCTGTGGTAAAGAGGGGCATATGTCTTACCATTGTCCTAAGAAGCAGAACCAGCAGACTCCTCAGAGCCAGAAGAGCAACCAGAGGCAATCTGGTACTGGAAGGGTGAATCACGTGTCTTCTGATACAGCTCATGATGCACCAGAAGTTATGATTGGTACGTTCAATGTACATTCCACTCCCGCAACTGTTCTTTTTGACTCTGGAGCATCTCATACATTCATATCCAACATTTTTGTTAAAATGCATAGTATACCCATGCTAGCTATGAAAGAACCTCTCTTAGTAAATTCACCTGGAGGTACCATGCAAACCAGTAATCGTTGTCTTCCAATTAGTATGGTATTAAGGGGGGTAGAGTTTAAGATAACTCCTATAGTGTTGAGGACATCTGGTATTGATGTGATATTGGGTATGGACTGGATGAAACAAAATCAGGCAGAGATTCAGTGTCAGTAGAAAGTGGTAGTTGTGACTGCACCTAATGGAGATAAAATCAATGTGGATGTAGCAGTGCAGAAGCAACCAACCGCTGTGGTGAATCAGCTTGAAGATACTATTAAGGAGAATTCAGTGATTGAGGAATTTCCGGATGTCTTCCCTGATGAATTGCCAGGTATGCCACCTGACAGAGACATTGAATTTCTTATTGAATTACTTCCTGGAACTGCACCTATAGCCAAACGACCATATAGGATGGGAGTAGATGAATTAGAAGAACTTAAGAAACAAATTAAAGAATCACAAGATAAAGGTTTTATTTGACCTAGTTCATCACCTTAGGGAGCACCAGTTATTTTTGTTGATAAGAAAGATGGCGGTCAGAGGATGTGTGTTGATTACCGGTCACTAAATGAGGTAACTATCAAGAATAAGTACCCTTTGCCCAGGATTGATGACTTGTTTGATCAGTTGAGAGGTGCTTGTGTGTTCTCTAAGATTGATTTACGTTCTGGTTATCATCAGTTGAAGATTCGTGCTTCTGATATTCCAAAGACAGCTTTTACTACAAGGTATGGATTGTATGAGTATACTGTTATGTCATTTGGATTGACCAATGCACCTGCATACTTTATGTACATGATGAATAAGGTGTTCATGGAATATTTGGATAAGTTTGTGGTAGTGTTTATTGATGATATACTGGTATTTTCCAAGATAGAGGTAGAGCATACTGAACATTTGAGGTTGGTATTACAGAAGCTTAGAGAGCATAAACTATATGCGAAGCGAAGTAAATGTGAGTTTTGATTGAAGGAAGTTTCTTTCCTTGGTCATATTATTTCTAATGGAGGGGTATCAGTGGATCCAGGTAAAGTAAAGGATGTATTAAAGTGGAAACCACCTATTGATGTTAGCGAGATTCGTAGTTTCTTGGGATTAGCTGGATATTACAGACGGTTCATTGAAGGGTTTTCTAAACTTGCTAAACATATGACATCTCTGTTAGAGAAGAATGCCAAGTTTGTGTGGTCAGATAAATGTCAAGCTAGTTTTGAGGAATTGAAGAAGAGGTTGACTATAGCGCCTGTTTTGGTTTTGCCAGATTTGAGTAAGAAGTTTTCTATTTATTGTGATGCTTCTCGTCAAGGTTTGGGATGTGTTCTTATGCAAGAAGGCAGAGTTGTGGCTTATGCATCTAGGCAGTTGAGAAAGCATGAGTTGAATTATCCTACACATGATTTGGAGTTAGCAGCTGTAGTTCATGCTTTAAAGATTTGGAGACATTATTTGATTGGACATAAGAGTGATATATACACTGATCATAAGAGTTTGAAGTATATTTTCACTCAGTCAGATCTGAATTTGAGGCAACGTAGATGGTTAGAGTTGATTAAGGATTATGATATTGAGATACACTATCATCCTGGTAAGGCTAATGTAGTAGCTGATGCTCTTAGTAGGAAAAGTTATGCCAATGAGATACGGACGTTGTCTATGACTAGTGAGTTATGTGCTGAATTTGAATATTTGAATTTGGGCATTGTTACTAATACAATGGAATTAGTGATAGAGCCTAACTTAGAGCAAGAAATCTACAAGGGTCAGTTGAAGGATGAGAAACTAAAGAAGATAGCGGAAGATATAGTGATTGGTAAGTCACCAGGCTTTCGAATGGATGATAATGGAATTTTGTGGTTTGGAAAGAGGCTGTGTGTACCTGAGGATCAAACTGTTAGACAGGCAATTCTTCGTGAAGCTCATGAGTCAGTTTATTCTATTCATCCTGGTAGTACTAAGATGTATTTGGATCTGAAACAGAAATATTGGTGGGTTGGATTAAAGCGAGATGTGGCTGAGTATGTGGCATTGTGTGACACTTGTCAGAGGGTGAAAGCAGAGCATCAGAGACCTGCTGGATTATTGCAACCAATGAAGATTCCTGAATGGAAGTGGGAGGAAGTTGGTATGGATTTTATAGTAGGGTTACCGCGTATTCAGAGAGGTTATGATTCTATTTGGGTGATAGTGGATCGGTTAACCAAAGTTGCTCATTTTATACCAGTTAAGACTACTTACCATGGACCAAAATTGGCAGAGTTGTATATGGAGAGGATAGTATGTTTGCATGGAGTTCCAAAGAAGATTGTATCTGATCGAGGATCGCAGTTTACGTCGCATTTTTGGAAAGCTGTGCATGAATCATTGGGAACAAAATTGAATTTTAGTACAGCATATCATCCACAGACAGATGGACAGACTGAAAGAACCAACCAGGTATTAGAGGATATGTTGAGAGCTTGTGCATTGCAATATGGAACTAGTTGGGATAAGAGTTTGCCTTATGCAGAATTCTCTTACAATAACAGTTATCAACAGAGTCTTAAGATGGCACCGTTTGAAGCTTTGTATGGACGTAAGTGTAGAACTCCATTGTTTTGGGATCAGACAGGTGAATCTCAAGTGTTTGGTACAGATGTTCTTAGAAACGCAGAAGATCAAGTGCGAGTGATTCGTGAGAATTTGAGAGTAGCACAGTCTCGTCAGAAGAGTTATGCTGACAATAGAAGAAGAGATTTAGTTTTTGAGGTAGGTGATTATGTCTATTTGAAGGTGTCACCTATAAAAAGTGTGAAGAGGTTTAACATGAAAGGTAAATTAGCACCAAGGTATGTTGGACTATTTAAAGTTATTACTAGACGTGGGGAAGTTGCTTATCAATTAGAGTTGCCTGAGAATTTATCTGGAGTACATGATGTGTTTCATGTTTCACAACTTAAGAAGTGTTTGCGTGTGTCTGAGGAGCATATACCTTTAGAAGAATTGACTGTTAAGGAGGATCTTACATATGAAGAGTTTCCGATTAAGATTTTAGAGACTGCTGAGAGAGTTACTCGAAGTCGGGTTACTAAAATATGTAAGGTGCAGTGGAATCGATATTCAGAGGCAGAGGCAACTTGGGAAAGAGAGGATGAATTGAGAAAATCATATCCGCAGTTGTTTGAGTAAGCAGTTCAATCTCGAGGACGAAATTCTTTTAAGGGGGTAGAATTTGTAACACCCAAAAATTCTAAACTTTAGGAATAATGAATTTCAAATAGTTTAGATAACAATTAATGGCAAATTAAAATTTTAAAAAACTATTTGGTGATGCATTTATGTTGTTGCATTTATTTTATTTTGTGGTGTGGTTATATTTGTTTTATTTTAATTGATTTGGTTTTGGAAAATATATATATAGAAGTGAATAAATGAAAGAAAGAAAAAAATATATAAAACAGCTTACCTGTGCAACCGGGCCGACCTGCCTTCTCTCCCTCTCCCTTGGGCCATCAGGCCGAGGCTTGCATCTTCTCCGCGCCTGCTCGCGTGGGCCGTTCAGCATCGTCGCGGCCGAGCCAGCCCGAGCCAGCGGCAGCGCCTTCCCTCCCTCCTTGTTTCGCTGGCAAGTGGGACCCGGCTGTCGGATGCTTCTCCAAGCTCACGTAACCGAGCCGGTCACGAACCGTAGTCGAACGGCAACCGAATCTTGTAATCCAGGTATGTTAACCAAAATCAGCGATTGAGGCTATAAATAGGACGCCTAGGTCCTCTAGTTTCCGTTTTTCATCTAAAATTGTGAGTTCCACCGCAAAACGTCGAGTTCTAGGGTTGGGTTCAGTTGAGTACGGCGGACATTGGGGAGGAGTGCTTTCGCGTTGGTAAGTCTGCAAATCTCCTCCTTTTTCTTCCCGTGCCCTTCTTTGGTGTTGAGACGTTTTGAATTGCGGTTTTGGTGAGCTTGGGTGCACTGGCAATGGCGCCGCCGCCCTAACCTAGCCGCGTCCCGTTTCCGCGCTATAGCAGTCTTCCTAAACTAGGTAGACGAGTTCGGGCGAAGTTTCTCTTTCAATTGAGTTGGTGGCGGGTCAAGTAGAGGTCGGAAAAGGGGGAGACGGAACTTCTCCGGCGAGGTGGGCATGGTGGTAATGGTGGACGGCGGCCGGACTTGAAGGTGGAGGCCGGGCCTTCCACTGTAGAGCTGCGGGTGATTGAGGGCCGTTCGTTTTTGAATCAACGACCCAGATTAGAACTTACCCCTTCACAGGTAAATTTGTTAAAGAGACCCTCAGTTTTTTAGTAATCAACCTGCGGTCCGTAGCGTAAAACTGAAAGTACGTTTTCGTGTTTGGAAAGCGTATTCTCTCCCGGTTAAGTCAAAAATACGTTTTCAGATAATTACAGTTTTGCCACTAGAATTGTTTTGGTCATAAAATCTTCATTTTAACTCCGATTTGATCCGTTCAAGTTGCGTTAGGTTCGTATTTGCAAGCTCTACATGTTAGTGTAGTTGTACAGTTAGTTTTGATAATTTATTTTTTTTCGAGTTTATAATTAAGTATTTATTTATCTATAGGAAATCTTAGAAAATTCATAACTTTCACGTTTTAACTCCGAATTTGGTGATCTTTGCGTCTGTGTGATCGTAGAAACGTGTAGAAGAGTTTTATAAACTTTTATTACTGTTTTGCTACTGTTGGTGTACTATTCTGATTGTATCTCTTTGTTTGCTTCGTGTTTGTTTGATTGGATGCATGCGTGTTGTTGATTGATGATCGAGTATAGAAGGTGAGCAGTATCTGGACGATTCGGAGTATTACTTTGAGCCAAGTCAGCAGTATCACTTGGAAAGCTTTGATCAAGGCAAGTATAACACAGGACTATCCTTGTTACCTATACATTGAATTGTCATACATATGCATGTGCTTACCTTGACAACCTTAGAGATTATAACTTAGTGATTGTTATCTTGATTCCTTGTCAACCTTGGGAATGCATATGGGTAGCTACTGCTAGTGCTTAAACTAAGAACAATGATCTTGTAATTTGATTAATAGATTAAGCAATCAACTATTAAGATGATTTTATTACTGTTAAAAGGGGGCTAGAGCATGTGTATTATCTTGATGCTCTGGTTTCTCTCCATAAGGACTTATCTGTAAGTGATAACCGGGATATACAGTACAGCTGTGAGGGCTATATGGCTCTGACTTTAGTTGATCAAGAGACCTTTTCTAGCTTGTTAGTGGTTACCTTAAATGGCGTAAGAAAGGCTTGCCACGTTGGGTGTAGTGCGAGCCCCTGGCCTAGTGTGTATAGGCTGCGGTTGTTGTGCCACAGGGAAGGGAGGTTCTACATCTGCCTGCCGAGTGAATCTAATGGCCCTAACTTGTTAGATGAACTTTTGAGTGGCTTTATATGGTTCTCGGGTGTTTGGGCTTGATCTCCCCACTCATTTGGAAATCATGACTCACAGTGAAAGTGTACACCTCTGCGCAGAGTTAAAAACTGGTATACTAGCCGTGCTCACGGATACGAGCGGCCTTGGAGATTCTTATGGAATAGTTGATCATAACTGTTATATCATGTTTAATTATTGTTGATTATTATTTGCTCATGTTAATGCTATTCATTATCCTTATTACAATTGATCATTGGTTCTTTAATGGGAAGCGGTTTATCTTGATGCTACTCAATTGCTAATATATGATTAAAAGCTAAACGCAGTTAAACAATGTCTAGCTTTTTTTGAGCCTCATGAACCCTGTGTTATATTTGTTGAGTTCGACATGGACTCACCCTTGCTATTTCCACCATAACAGATGAAGATATTGAGGAAGATTATCGTAATGAGTACTAGTCTTGGTGTCAACCAGTCAACCGTGTCCCTGTGTGGAGTTTCCGCTGAAGAATTACTATTAGTTATTATTACCTATCGTTCAAGACTATGTCTTAAATACTTATTCGTTATGTAATAAGCACTGTGATGATACTTTGTAATTTGTCAACTTATGTGTGTGACTGTTTCCTGGGGCGCACATGAGTCTTTTATGCATCCTATTTTTGTCCTTAAAAATTGGTGACACAACGTGATCCATGACCTACGTTTAGTTTATGACTAACCATGATGTGAGTTGGGTCATGCGACATGTCTCTTGGCTTGTGGTGTGCAGGTGTGGAGCTCGGAGGCGGTGGTCGACGGCGAGGTGAAGGTCAAGTAGGGACGTGCCGTGCTGATGGATCGGGAGCGGTGAAGAGCGGTGAGGCTTGGACCGAGAGACCAGGAGATCGGGTGACTAGCTGCGGTGGCTGACATCTGGGACATCAATAAGCATAATTGTACATGAGAGTGACCGTGTTGACCGAGTCAAGATGGCTGACGTGCGAGTTGAGCGGGGCTCAGAGGACTTGGCGGACGGCTGGTCGAAGACGGCAGTGACACGTGCCGAGTGGCGCAGGACGCGTATGGAGTACGCTACTCGTGACGGTTTGGTGGTTTGGGCCTCAAAACCATCGGGTGGACGGGTTTATGGGTTTGGGCCTCAAACCCCGGGCGGAGGTTCCGAGAAGGAACGGACGGTACGTGGTGGCATCGAGGAGTTCACGTCGAGGCGAAGCTATCTCATGAAGGGCGCGGTGGCTATCGGATGAAGATTACCTCGGGTTGGACCATAACGCCCTCGGGTTATGTGGTTCGACTTAAAATATTTAAGAGCAAAACTAGAATTGTGTAATAGCACTGTTAAATAGGTTGAAGGAACCCCTATCTCCCTTACCTCTTAGCCCTCATCTCCCTTACCTCTTTCATTTTTCCCTTTCTTCCTTTCCTAGTTTCCCCATCTCCTAAGGGTTTCTTGTGATAGAGGTCCACAAATTGGTGAATTTGTGTAAGAACCAAAAATTGCAGTGGGAATGCAGGCCCCAACCCCTTGTGTCCTCCGGGATTCGATTTATGATGTGTTCTTTGTGATTTGCGTTTTGTTCTTTGGGTTCTTACGTTTTCCCCTTTCTTCCCGTCGTTCTATCTCTCTCTTTGGTTGATCTTTTTGCGAACCGTTTGTTCTGTGAGTTGCTATGACTCCCTAGGAAGATTTCCACCGAAGGGTTTGAGCTAAATCAGGATGAGCACTTAGATCGGGCGGTTTTCATTTTCGGGGTCCTTTTCTTTGTTTCGAACCAAGATCCTTCGATTCCCGGAGTTGTGAGGCATGTAAGGTTATGATTTTCATGGAGTAACATCTTAGCTACCTTGGAAGCCTGTTGACAAATTTTGGGATCAATTGGAGTTGAAACGGAGGAGATCGGGTGTTTTTCATGCGACTCGCAGCTGTTTTCGGGGCGACCGGATGATGCTACAGTAGCACCGGACGCGGCTACACTCACATCGCTGCGTCCGGTCATTCGCTACAGTGTCACATCCGCTGCTATACTGTCACGACTGCTGCTACAGTAACAGAGTCCGGTCCAATTGCGCTTGTGTGCTGTTTCACCTCGTTTGAACTCGTGTTTGATCTGTTTTAAATTCTGCTTTTTGCGCTGGTTTGCTAGCGGTGAGTGGATCTTTTCTAAGCATTTTTTTCACTTGTTGGCTCAGGTGTTTAAGGTTGGACCCTTGCCTCTTTTCTGTAGAGGTGGAGGGTTCCTATATTGATCTGATCGGCCATTATCTTTCTCTCGTTTGCTCGGCGGTGTTCTTGTGTATCGATTCTTAAGTGTCATGCTGTGTTTCTTGGAAACATCTAGACTTCCATAGGTTTGTGATTTATTCAACTACGTGGGTGTGCTTTCGGGATTGATTTTGGGACAGTAGCCAAACTTTTCTGAAAAGAAATTTGAGGCTCCTATTCACCCCTCCTATGGTCACCACTTTCGGTCCTTCACAAAAACAAATTAACCAACTCCTTCACTGCAAAAAAAACAAAGTAACCTCTAATTTTGTATAAAGTAACCTCTAATTTTCCATCTAAATTATCCACCTATGTCATTACAAAAGATAATCAGTACACAACAATATGTATGCAATCCTTTCTATCAACAAAACAGCAAAGGAGTACGGGCTATTCCTCATACTGATAGTCTCTGTGTAATTACGCATGCTCCAACACTGGCCCAACACAAACGGACGCGCGGCAACGCCGCACGCGTGTTTTCTAGTTATGAGGGGAAGTCTAAAGCAAACATTGTCACTAGGTGTTGATCTACATGCATATGCATTAGGCATAGACGCATAGTGACGTGCCGAGTTGCAACCAAAACTGTTTCTAAAAACACTTTGAAAAATGTTAACATAGTGCTTCAATGTTTGGCGAACATTTGAGAGTTGGGACGCTTGCGAGTTGGGAAGAAAAGCACTCAGCAGTGCTGTTTTGCACTCACTGGAGTGCTCGGTGTGGTACCGGAGGTGTCACCGGAGTGCTCCCACAGTGCACTGACTTGAGTGACTTTTCAGAGGTAGCACCTTAACTTCTGGTGAGCTCTCCGGTGTGCCACGGCAGTCCAGTACAGATAGGCTGCAGGTTGGACATTGAACGTTGCACACACCGGTGCTCGTCGGTGCCTCACCGCAGAGCGACTGGCAAAGACAAGTACTAGTTGCGAACTGAGAGTAGCTTAGCTAGTCGGGTTTCTCGCGGTAGAACCAGCCCACCCGATTTCAAAGAAGCATAAATGTTACGTGTTATTATTTAGACCCAGTAAACATTCATGCATTAGGATAACTATTTATTTTAAAAGTTGTGGAGTATGGAAAATGTTCTATTAATAAACCATATACTCCCTCCGTTTCAAACTATAAGTCTCTTTAACTTTTTTGGTACATAGATTTTTCTATGTATCTAGACATATGTAACCCAATGAACTATGAACTTTGCAAGTTATTATTTCACCACCAATGATACTAACAATCACATTATATTACATTGAAACTCAATGAACTATGAACTTTGTAAGTTATTATTTTATATAAGTTTATATATTTTGATTGAAACATTATGAAGAATCAATGTTGGTAATTTAATTGTAAGCGCTCTACTTTTTCTACAAATTAAACAATACTGATACAGTATAATTCTTTGATGTCAACAACTTGAGCGTCGTGGTGCTGGCCGCAATGACTGTTTATTCTATTATAGTAACTAAAATATATAAGGAAATTTTTGAAAAAATAAACATTAGAGTTTCAGCTTAACCCATTGATGAAAAAATTGCAATAGCTAGTAAGATTAGAAGTCAAAAAACTTGATATATAGATTTATCATAAAATTGTTAATATTTATGTTACACATAAGATTATTCTAGTTCATGCTGGAGCTATAATATGATGATATATATGACACCTTGCTATATATTTTGGCATGAATTTGGAATAAAAAGGTACGACTGCGTCGAAACAGGAAAGATTTATGCCTTTGAAAAACAAAAGGTGTCCTATTGCCCTCCCAACTCACTCCTATATACACTCGATAAAGTTCGATCTAAATTAGACGAAAGTCGTAATGCTGCACCTTAGTTTGTTCTAAAAGACAAAACCTGTTTCATACAAATAAAGTTGCCCTACCTGCGTGTTATTATACCATCGTCAGATGATCAATTTTATCTGTTTGTATCAAAGCTAGATTGTTTTATATTCTTTTTTTCTTTTTTTTCTAGAACATGCATAACACGTGTTTCATTAAGAAGAAGTTTAGAACCATACACGTCCTACATCACATCACAGCGAGACGCCATTAGTGATGGGTTGAACACAAACAAAAGGCACCGCAGGGCGGTGAAACGCACACTGATTTGTTTAACTAAGAAACTAATTGTGCGACCTCA
Organism: Saccharum hybrid cultivar R570; assembly: GCA_038087645.1. NCBI lineage: Eukaryota > Viridiplantae > Streptophyta > Magnoliopsida > Poales > Poaceae > Saccharum > Saccharum hybrid cultivar. The sequence goes on along the minus strand of JAQSUU010000431.1, from coordinate 17,464,464 downwards.
ATGCTGCCCGCTAGGCTCAATCAGACACGTGCAGCACTCTCTCCAAGCGCGCTCCAACCATCGGGAATAGCTCACGCATGGCGGCCCACTTGGAGGCAGAAACCGGCTCGGCAAATGTTTCATGGAACTTCACCACAACAGCCGGATCCGGCGTCTGCGACTCGCTGGCTGGCTTGCGTGTTTACTTGTTTTATATTCTTCTTCCGACTCATACCCAACGTCTCTTGGCTCCGTTTCACCATCTGTAATCAGATGCATATGCATGCCTTCAGTTCATCAGAGTGGTGATAGACGTGACAACTAAGGCTGTGTTTAGTTCACCATAGAATGCAAAATGCTAACTATTTTGGAATGATGAAATATAAAATGCTAAAATTTTCATAGGTGTGTTTAGTTCCATCCAAAATGTTAAATTTTTCATGGGTGGGTGAGGGCTTTTTGGCTTTTTGGTTTTTTTTTTTTTGCCTCTTATGGCCAAAATCCAAAATGGAGAATGCATATCTTTTTGCCAAAAATTTTGCATGGTGTTTAGTTCCATTCTATAAAATAATAGGCCAAAACCCAAAATTTTTTGGATAAAATGGAGAACTAAACACATCCTAAGACCCACACAGGCTTGCACAATAAGGCCGGACAGCACAGCCCAAAACAAAATTTTCATGCATCAACAAACTTTCATTCAACAAGAAGAAAGAATCAGTATTGATGATCCGTCCTTCTATCAAGGCAAACAAACACAGACTAGATTTTTACCAGTAATTCTACTGTCTTTTACAAACGCACATGCATGCCAAATGCAATTAGCAAATCGGCCATATCATAGTTCATACAACGAGTAATTAATCATGCAGATCTCACATGCATACACTACACACATGGAGACTCCATTCAAGATATATATACGACTCGATATATCTAATCCGAAAACCTGAAAGCCAGCAAGAAATATACATACATACATACATCACACAATATAAAGAAGGCAGCAGAAGAGGATGAAGGAATCGATCGCCTCACCAACCTTTTCTAGCTGGTCATCTGGAGCTAAGCGACATGGACGCCGACGGCGCTGAAAGATGGTTGTCACCTTCCGCCATGTACGTGGTCCACTTGCTTGCTCGCCATGCACTGCCAGAGCGAGCGAGCGATCTGGCCTCCGCCGCCTCACACAGGACAATCATCCGCGGCGACGTCGTCGTCGTCGTCCTTGGCGTTCCTGGACTCGTCAGCGACGGCCGCGGCGGCGGGGGCGACGACTCTGCCGCGGCAGAGCGGGCACGTGGCGTGAAGCCGCAGCCACGCGCCCACGCAGTCGGCGTGGAACCGGTGCCCACACCGCGGGAGGACGCGGACCGAGTCGCCGTCGCGCAGCTCCACGATGCACACCGCGCACTCGGGAGCCTTCCCTCCTCCTTCCTCGGCGCCGGAGCCGGGGCTGGAGTACACGGACACGGGCAGGGACGACGCCACGTCTTCCACCGGCGTCGACGACTGCGCGCCGTGGCGGTCCTCGTGCCGGTAGCGGGACGCCGCCCACGGGGAGGCCACGGGCAGCGAGTCCTCGTCTTCGTCGTCGGCGCTGTCGTCTGACGTGGACGGCGGCCCACCTTTCCCAGAGAAGAACCGCCAGAAGAAGCCGAAGATGAGGAGGATCACGAGCACGTTGATGCCCACGACGCAGGCCGTCAGCGCCGCGCCGTGCGGGGCCCAGTCGCCTTCCACCTCCGGCGGCGCTGACGATGCACCGGTAGCCGGGCTAAGACTGCCGCTCCCGAGCGTGGACATGCTGACTTCTGCGCCGACGAGATGGTTTTGGACAACCCAAACAGCAGAGAGTCGCTGCCAATGGTGCGCATAAACCACAAAAACTTTAATCTGCTTTATTAGAAGCTAATACGTCCTTCCAAGAAGAAGAAGATGTTGTTGATCAAGTTTGCAATCGAGTTGGGAGAAGAAATCAGAGGAAGGAGGAAGGTGTTGTGTAGGAAAGCGGAACTGGGGGGGGGGGGGGGGGGGGGGGGGTGTGGATGTGTGGGCTATAGAAGGTAGAAGCGGGGGAGGTGGCATTGCCCATTCCATTGGCTCTTGTGGTGTCCAATGGTGAATCGGTGACGGACGGACTTTGCTAATGCCCAAGCGGTTTGACTCTGACTCGGGTGGTTTTGGAGCTTGTTGCATGGTTGGTTATTGATGATGCCCACCATTGCTTCGTACTATAACTCAATAAATCATGATAGAGCTAGATAGATTTTTGTTATATTTTCTTATTAGGAGACCTCCTTATTCGTCAATAGAAAATGAAATTCCATTTTGTCGTGGTTCGGCACGTACGTCAACTAGGTTGAGTTTCCTCCCATTGTATGTCTACGAACCATGGGTTTAGTAGAAGGAGTCACCGAGATTGAATCTTGGATAGAATTTAATGTCGATGGCAATGTTAGTCATAGCTTGAATATTGGTACGGGGACAAACATTTATAACATATGTGAATCCCAAGAATCTAAAGAAATGGATTATGATTCCACTTCTTAATGAACTAAAATAATATAATAAATGGATTAAATTTTTGATATTCATGTTTGGATTCGATTAGGAGCTGATTCAAAAATTTCTAAACTGTATCCTAGAAGAAATGAATTAAAGCTATATTACTCCCTACGTCCTGAAGTATAAGCATGCACATATTTTAAAATTCAAATTCTATTATCTGTGACCAACATTTATTCTAATCATACGATAAGTTTTATAATTCAAAAGTGGTTACGTTCTATTTATATTTTTAAAACAATGGTTCCTAATGATCAAACTTTGGTTACAACAAATCATATATTGTAAGAGATTAGTGGTCAAAGTATGATCTTAAAGACTTCGCTGAGTCAAATCTCGCCTTACATTTTTGGAACTGATGGAGTATCTGGTGCATGCAAGACTGTATTGATGCATATGTGCACAAAGTCAATCTTATTGGATCAAATCTGAATGGCACAACCACACAAGTGAGGGGTAGGAATCTGCTAACCCATCGTTCACCTATTAATAATTGGATTTCGATCAGAGGGCGGATAAGGAGATTCTCACATCTCACGTAGAACATTCAGATTGGATCTGATGAATAAGATGAGTTTGTCCACATGAGCACCAAATATTCTCTTGTACCTCTGACACTTCATCGTTTTTCAGTTATTTGCAATGAGTTTCTTCTGCAATGAGAAAATTGTAGTAGTAATTTGTAAAACTCTATGGTATTGTGTAGCAGAATGTACAGTCTTCTCTCCTTCATGTAAATCATCGGTATATGGTATTGAATATATCAGAGTTTTTTTCTTTCACTTTAAGTCTTAATTGAATTCCGTTAGTGTTAGTGGTATTTTGAGTGGGCTCTTTTCCTTATCCTAATAAGGGTGGACCTAGAAATTGAAGCCATCACTGGAGCTATTCTCAAAAAATCCTTATATAAACTTAGAGAAGAAATCAATGTCCCAACATATGTTAATACAAAATATGGAGCACATATTTGTTGTTTGCTCAAATTGGCAGGATTTAATTTCATAGAGGAAATTTATTGCTGAAAAAATATGAACATGTTACAAGAAGGGGGCTGGGGTGGTGCAAGGGAGGAGGGGTCATCTTTTTCAAAGAGAATGGTTACCTTTTACATGAGAATCATCTAATGACAAGACTCTATATCCTCCCATCAATTCCCTTAACATGTTACTTTTAGGTGAGAGGTTAGCAAAAGATGAAGTATGTAAAACTCCTAAGCTTAATACGTGAATTTTCTAGGGCAAGGATGCGTTCGGTGCCTAGGCAACATTCATCATATATATATATATATACACATGCGAGGCCTCATTTCCCCACTGTAAGTGAGGCAAAATATAAAGAACCCTTGCATATATAATGAGACAAAACTTTACTTGCTGAGAACTACAACAGCTATTATATTAACACCAGAAAGCAATTTAGCAAACCTCATTTGATGGAAATTATTTTGTTTCCCAACAAAATAATATAACTGTTATGGGACCTGTCAAAGTTGCACTATTCTCAGAATAAGGACAACAGCAACAAGTCAACAACATGTTTTGGCCTTAATAAAGAATCCTCAAGCTACGGTTGAGTTGGCTGCCTAGTCAGAGTTGACGCTGCTGATTTGTCAATAATTTAGTGGCTTAAATGAGGTCTGACCATTTCTGAACGATCCGACTCATCACATGTGCTGCTGACGTGTCTATATATTAGAGGCTGGGCAAGGTTTATGCCAATAAGGTTTCAGCTTAAGATCTTGCTTGAATAGTTTATCAAGTTTTAAACTATCTTGAGAAGGGAGAAAAATATTCACAAGATTCCGTGTGGTCCCCTTTCCAATGCTGATACCATCTTCGTAAACAACCACGTTAAAAATTAGGAACATTGACCTCTTACATTTACAAATCAGTACTATTGTACTGTCTGTGATAAAATAAAAGAACAGGTATATAAATTTTAGATGCTAGTCATTCTATCGGCAAGCAGCCTAGGACGCGTTCAAACAACGTAACCAGTGCAACAAAATTTTAGCAAACATAAGTATTAAAACTTCATGTTATACTATAATTATAATAATATTTTTTTTATCTTTGCTCTTATTTATTCCTTTTAGAAAATTTTCCAAATTACTATCTTAAGTGTCGTTTCTGTCCGGATAACCTTCTAAAGTAGTGTTTAGTTTGGTTTAACCCTTATCTATTTAGTCGGTCCAATTTACCCCTTAACAAGATTTATCTTTCTCATTTCTCTATGTACAAGTTGAATTTTAATTTCAAAATTTGTGAGCTGATAGTGGACATCATATATTATTCTTAAAAAATACATTATGAATTTTATATCATTATGTTTAATACAATTTTGTATTTGTAGCGTTAATTTATTATCATATGTCCTAACCTGTCAAAACATTGATATAAATTTATGACATATTTTAAACATAAATAATGGTGCAAGCTATCCTCTCATAAAAAATGAAATTAAAAATCAACTTGAATGTGGAGAAACAAAAAAGACAAATCTTGTTGAGGGTAAACTGGGCCAACTAAAATACTTGAGGGGAGTAAATCAAACCAAAGGAAAGTTTAGAGGGTTATCTGGACATAGGCTATACTTCAGGTAGTATTTTTGGACTTTTCCTTCTTTTTAACACAATACCTATATAGATACTACATACATATATGCACGATTATGATGAACATATCCATTACTTTGTATTTTTGTTGGGTTCAAGACCTTCAGGATTCTAACACCCCTATTTGTCACCTCCATGAAGGTATGCTACATTTTGCACTTGTGCATATAACTCAAAAAGGTTGCTAGCAGGACAGTAAAGGGTGGGAAGGCGAAGAGCAGTTTCTGAAGATGATGGCAAAGGTCTCGGAGATACACTATGAGCATGGAGAAGTACAAATCCTTTGGAGGACCTGAAGGTCTACACCATACCCCAATCTAGAGGCATGAGGAGCGAGGCAAGCGAGGACCATGGGATTGGCAGATCTGGGTAAAAGATCACAGTACCCCCGAATATGCTGGGAAGTAGTTGGTAGATCAGAGTAGAGGTATCTTGTAATTTTGGGAGTGTCTATTCACCTTCTTGTAATATGGTGCTTGTAGCAATTGAAAAGAAAGATCGAATACATTGTTTTTCCTAGAGTTCATTTAGACTAGTTACCTTCGTTATCCTCTTTGGAGTGTACATGTATTTCTCTCGAACCTCAAGGCTTCACAAGGGATTGGAGAGGGAGCTGCATCTCGACAGTTGCTACCATCCACGGTTTGGACTCAAAACATCAAAGATGACACGAAAAACAACATCGAGAACACCTTCGATGATCCACAAGACTCCACCCAAAACATGCAGATTAGTATCTAGAGTGCTCCATGTATCCAATGCAATTATTTTACTGGCTACTACACCAACTCAAAACAATAAAACAAATGAATATACACTCATTAACCCTCACGAAGAGTTGACCTTCAAAAGACGGGTGTCTGTGGCTGCGGATTTCTTGTTACTTTTGGTGGTTGCCGCCACCTAGACGGCTTGAAACAGCGGAGGAGCATCGGCACGAGTTAGTGATTGTTCGTGGCCGTCTCCCGGTGATTGTGAGGGGTCTTGTACCTTTCCCGGCGGAGAGCCGAAAGGTAACTCTAGTGGATTGCTCGTGTCATTGAGTTTTCTCACTTGTGGATAGGTTCTTGCGGTGTCTAACGTGTGGACGAGGTTTGTACAACACCTCTTAGCCGCCGAACCACAAGTGTTGGTCGACACAACAAGGACTAGCGTGCCGGCAAGCACGTGAACCTCAGGAGAAAAATTATGTCTCCATTGTGATTGAATCTTTGGAATTTTCCCGGTGATTGGTCCTCTTCTATTGTGATTGGTTCATTCCTCGACGCGGCGGTATCACATCTCTCTTATTTACATTCCTGCAAACTAGCTGTAACAAGCCCTTTAGTGTAATTAGTTTTGAGAGCTTGTCTTACCTTTGCTAGTGTAGCTTCTCACCTAGTTGAGCTCTTTAGTGTAGCTAGCTTTTGAGAGCTCGTAGTGATTTAGCCATTGATTGACTCAGAGATTATAGCAACTATAATTGTTGGGATATGTGGCTTGCAACACTAGTTAGAACTAGTGCAAAAAGCTTTATAGTCAATTAGTTGTCTAACAAGTTTGTCCAGTGTTTTGTAGATTTTAAATTAGACTATTCATCCTACTCTAGCCAATTAGGACCTTTCAACGTCAACTGTAGGTAACAACTAGTGTGACCATCAAATCATCCTACTCTACACATTCAAAATGATATACTCGTGCCTCCGGAAGACGAGCACGAGAAAGAACCATTCAATGAAGAGGCAAAACTGGCAGAAATATGTATGCTCAACTATGTTTCGAAAGAAAAAAAGAGTTGAACAATTGCAAATGATGGATAGAGCTGAAGACATCAACTCAAAGCAAGTTGACGTTCAGAACACTCTAAAAGAACCACGAGTTCATAGCAGCCATGAACATCGACACAATGAGCAACCTATGGGGCTAGATTTTGACATCGAACAACCACCACCACCATCACAGCCTCATTAACAATATTAGCAACCCTCCTCCTCGTCCACCACCACCACCACATCCAATTACATATGACCCTACTTCACCACTTTCCGAGGACCATCAAAGGCGAAGCTTTTGGGTTATAATCTCCAAAAAAAAAAATTGTAGTATCATGGCAACTTTGGTGTTATTTGGTTGTTTAAAGATAATGTCAATGCAAATGGAACTTTTCCTCTACTAGAATGTGAAGGGAATAGTTGGTTACATGTTTTGTTTGGTTCGGCCATGGTAACAAGATGGGCGGGAGTGGAATGGTTTGCTGATCAATTCGGACGTAATCAACATACTGAAGCATGGGATTGATTTCCTGCTACCGAATCATGTTGATGGTGAAATAAACACAAAGTATCACCATCAGTTCACATTTTGATCAATTCACGTCCATAAATGATCGAACCAAACAACACCTTTGACCCAAGACAATTCATCATGAGTTATGAAGTTGCAGTGGTTGTAGCTGAGACAAGCAAGGATGATGCAACCCCCGCAAAGTCATTTGTGATCGTCGCTCGTGACACAGCACAAAGTCGGTACGCTTCTTCACCCAGTACATTGAACAACTATATATTATGTCTTCTTACATTTGTAGCAGATAGGTTCATTTGTACATTCAAACCGTGGTGATGTCCTAGGACTTCGGCCTTACCTTCTACATGTCATGGACCTTTGTCTTTGTTGATTTCTCTCCATTTCTCAAGTTGCCTTGGATCATCCTCTCATCTAGCCCCCTTGAAACAGAGAATTTGCCTATCGAGCCAACTCCTCTCTGATCCTAAAAGTTCCTTGGAGGGTAGGCACCCTTCCCTCCTCTCCTGCTGCAATCCGATTGGATTTTAGGTGCTATTCATTTTTGTTAGAAGTAACTTGAATTTGTATATACGTCCTTGGACATATCTGATTGTATGATCAATTATAGGACATTAAGATAAGACCATCCATTTATTAGTACTTTCTTTATCCTAGAATGTAACTTTTATTTGCAAATCATAAAAGATACAATTATAGCTACATTGTTTTGTCAATCCATTTTTAGTTTAATTATTTTTTTACAAAATAGTATTAGTAATATATTTTAATAGTATATCTTATATACTATTTTAAAACATCATAGTTAAACCTGAAATAGTTTGTGTTGGACCAAATCTAAAATCGGCAGCGCTAGCGCCTGGATGTCTGGATGGACACGGACGCCCACACCTGCACTCCGTTTCCCCTGCCACCTGCACTCCGTTCGCACGTCAACAACGTGGGGGCCCATGCCGCCCGACCCCATGAGGGAAATGCTCGCACCCCCTCGACTTCCCCGCCCGAACGTCTGTGCCCGCTCGGCGGCGCCGCCCCAACAACTGCAGCAGGCGCTACAGCAGGTGAATTCCATTGCCACATGTGCAACACCAGATTTACTTTTGCAACATTTAGATGAAACACTTGCAATATACGTCTGAAACAACTAAAACACTTGCAACATACATTTGAAACACTTGCAAAAACATCTGAAAACACTTGAAAGCCATAGCAAATATATGCAACATCTAGATCTATTTTTGCAACATCTAGATGAAAACACTTGCAACATATATATGAAACACCTAAAACATTTGAAACATACTCTTGCAACATGCATGTTATGCAATATCCAAATGAAACACTTGAAACATAACACCTGAAACACTTGAACATAGGCTTGCAACATGCATACATAGTCACTGCAACATACGCAATATTGAAATAAAACAATTTAAACATACATCTGAAACACCGTGAAACACTTGGTGGGGAACTACGGTAGCCAGCAAGCGGCGCTCGGGTACAGTTTGTCCTGATGAGAGAGAGAGGAGGTTGTCAGCAGCATAGCGCATGAGTTCGATGTGGAGAGGCTAATGCATCAGGGTGGAAAAGATCAGCTCGCCATGCCGCTCGCCTTGAGGGGCTCAACTTCGCATGTTGTGGCTCGCCAGGCTTAGCCATGCCCACTGTAGCTCACCGAGCACCGCCCACGCGTCATGACGCTCCGCCGCTGGGGGAGCGCTCGACTACTTAGGGTGAGATGAGCTCGAAAAGGGAGTATTGATGAGGAGCTCATCGCAGTGCCTGCCTAGTGAATGTGAGAGGAGGATGGGGATGGCTAAGCTCATTGTGTTGTTTGCCTAATGAGGATGAGAGGAGTTTGAAGAAGAGACAGAGCAAGAGGCGGTGTTGGTGGATGCTGAGAAAATGAGTGGATGCAGATGAGCCTAGAGTCCGTTTGATATTTTCGAGAGCGTCAGATGCTCGGGTTAGAGCGTTTCCGACCTGCAATTGCATTAGGAGGGAGTAAACTGCTGCACTCCAAGCGATTGCGATGTCGACAAAATCCAGGAAATCAAATGTTTGGATTGTCGTCTCATGGACGTAACCCGTACAGGCCATTTTCTTGAGTGCATGCATGGCCCTACTCGTCAACTCATGATCATGTCGGCCGGTTTCAGCCTGCACTGGACAAGGCAAGCAGTAGCATATGATTTTTGCATGACCCGTGCGTGGCTTCCGCGACCGGCCGATCTCGTCAAATCGCGCCTTTGTCGCACACGATTTGAAAAATGGAGGTGAAGAGATTGTTTCATTCATGGCCCAAAGTGCCCACGCGTCGTCGCTCTTCATGCATGTACGAAACGGTACGATCTGAGGATGGTACATCTGACACGGCCACGTAACTATCAAATTAATGATCAGAAGATCAGCCTAAGGAAAGTGATGAACTCTGCTTATTTATTTGATTGTTTGGTTAATTATTAGTGAGAGCACTGTCTTTTGGAACCGTGATAGACTGTCTTATTGTGGGAGGGACTGCTGTTCCAAGCATGCTAGGCTGATGCATGCTTTCTCTGCACGATCACTAAAACATAACTTTTAAGTTGTGCTTCCCTACTACAAAAGTCTTTTTTTCTAGAAGCAGATACTAAAATGGGTTTTCACCTGTGGTTTCTAGCCCGTCGTCTCTGGTTAAAGGCCTCTGAAAACAGATGGTTTTCGGATGAGCAACCATCTTGGTAAATATTTTCAAAAAATAATCAGGTTAAGCCGTCCACAATTTAGGACTCTAAATGTTTTCAAATAAAAAACTTGCCAACTACAAAGTTGTAGATTGCATTAACAACTACAAGTTTTGTATGGATTGTGTCAACGTCCGAAGTCATCTAAATTTTAAATTTTGAAATCTTAGAACATAGAACGAACATTTAGGATTCAAATTGACTACAAAATTTTAGATTTTATTGAGAACTACAACTTTTGCATAGATTATATCAACATCCAAGGTCGTTTGAAAATTGTTAATTTTACAATTCAAAATATGAGAGATTAAAAAGAATTTTGGAGATTCAACATCCAAGGTTGTTTGAAAGCTCTAAATTTTAAATTTCAAAATATGAGAGATTAAAATGAAATTTTGAGACTCCAAACGGTTACAGATCAAAAATTTATAAACTACAAAGTTGTATCACTATAATTTTGGTATAAAGCATTAAAGCTTATCTTCTACTAAGTTCTTCGTATGAAAAAGTTATGAACTTTTTTATCAACTTTTTATAGAAGCGGACCCATAGAGAATGGTTTCATTATTATATGCTTCCGAACAAGACTTGCCGAAATTAAAGGATTTGGATGCAGTGGGGATGTAATTATAAGAGGGCAGAGGCGGGATTACCCTCCGGCTTCATTAAAGGAAGCTTAATTAGGGGACCAGATTAATCTGGCCGGTGAGCACCACCTGGGGTTCGAACCCGGGAGCATCCGTTTCCAGAGTTTGGTCACTGACCATCCCGACCGAACACTCCTCCCCGTGGGGATGTAATTATTAATATTGGGTTGAAAGAAACATATCGGGCTATGCAAGACGCGGCTCCTAATCTCATTCGAGCAGCATAAACGAAAGCTCCTTCATGCGAATCCAGACATACGCACAACACAAGAGTAGGACAGAAGGATCCTTGCTAAAATGGTGTTGAGTAGAGTGCTTGATTAATTAAGGGCATGTTTGGCACAGAGCTGTTGTGAGCTGTTTTGGTTTTTTTTGCCAAACATTTATTTCCGAAACAGTTTTATGGGTGAAGCCATTTTCTCCTCCTCTCACAAAGAGATGAGTTGGGATAAAGCTGAAAATAGTAGTTTATTCCAACTTTACCTCCCACATGTGACCCAAAAAACACACAAAAGACTGCATGTGGCCCCGCTCAGGGAAGCAGCGCAAGGCGTGGGTGCGCGCTGCCGGCGAGCAGGACATGGGCACCGCACGCACCGCCACCGTGCCGAGGCGCAAAGCCGCCACCTCGCCGGGGCGCAGGCACCCACCGTGCCATGAGCGAGCACGACCGCCTCATCAGGGCGCGGGCGCCGCCATCAGAGATGAGCGCACGGGCGCGACGACCGTCGGGACGCGGCTGCCGGGAAGGGTATGTGCAGCCGTGGCTGCCAGGAAGTGCTCACGCGGCCGTCAGGGATGCGGGAGATGCACTGGATGCTGAAGAAGAAGGCCGGGATGCGCGGATGCCAGAGATGAAGGCCGGGATGCGGCCGTCGGGGCTCGCGGCCTCCAGGGCAGTACAGCCACAGCCAGTGGCGGATCTAGGATGAACATAAAGGGGAGGCTAAATAATGAAAATTTATGACTAAAGCTAGAGATTACTGGAGATTTAAGACTAATGAACACATATTTAATAAAGAAAACAGGATTATAGGGGGCTGGAGCCCACCCAGCCCCCCTTTGGATCCGCCCACAGCTGTGAGGCGCGCGGGCGACAGAGCCGCTAGGAGGGTCACCGTCGCTGGGGCGTGGGCCGCCATGGGGGCTTGCTTACGTGAGGTCCCTGGCGCTGGTGTGCAGGGACTGCAGGTGTGGCCGCCGGGCCACAGCATGTGGGCGCGCAGACGAACGGAGGAAGAAAGAACCCGTGAGGAGATGAGGGGAAAAAATAAAAAGAAAAAAAGGGCATGTGCGCGGCCGCCACCGGAGTCGCAAGGTGTGGCCGCTGTCGGAGCTCGACTCGCCAGCGCAGAGCCAGGGCGCGACCGCCGGCGTGCGGCCGAGCGCGTCCGCCGACGCGGGGCAGGGAAATGAGTAGTCCACGAAGGAACGACGGAAGAGACAGAGTAGGAAAAAAAAGAAAAAAAAGTATTAGGGTCTTTTTATCCTTTGGTCTCTCAAATGAAGTTGTTTTGCCAAACACTTTACCCAAACAGTTCAGCTTGAACAAAAAAGTTGCTTGTGAAGTTATTTTGCAAAAAAAAAACAGCTTCAATAGTGAAGCTGAGCTGTGCCTAACTGAGCCTAATACAATATACCCTCGCAAACAATGTACTAGGAATAGAAAAGATTAATCCAATGCAAGTTGTGCTGAAGCCCTCAAATTAAATTAATTAACCTTGTGAAACCTTTGCATTCATTAATTAACTCGGATGTGCATCTATCAACACATCACCTCCTCAATACAAAAGTATACTCCCTCCGTCCCTCAAAAAGAATCGTTACAGGAATCGTGCTGCTCAAATTTTCTCAACTTTAACTAGAACTATAGAAAATGCGTGTAGTATTTATATTTCTAAATAAGTTTATTATGAAAATATATTTAATGAACTACCTAATGATACTAATTATGTACTATAAATATTAATATTTTGTTAAATATATTTGGTCAAAGTTAAAAAGTTGTTGACTTTTTGAGAAGCAAAAATGACTCTTTTTTAGGAATGAGGGAGTATATGGAGTTGCAAATTAAGCCGCCCGAACGAACCAAATGGACAACCGGACATGCTGTAGATTAGTTAGAGTATCTCTAGCGGCCGGAGAAAATCTCAACCCCAAAACTACTTATTGGAGGAGCTATAAATTTGTTTTGAGGGTTTTAAAATGCTTCATCTTCAACAGAACGAGAAAATCTCACTCCCAATGTCTCCTCTGACATGTGAGGCCAATTTGTCATTCATGAGACTCTTTCGTCTATTTTTTCTCTCCCGACCCGTTTGTTCTCTCCCCGACCTCCAAGCATCGTATCCTCTTCCGCCACCGCTCCTCTTCCTCCGCCGCCACTCCCTCCCTTCCTACGCTCCTCCTCCATATTGCTCCTCCATGGTCACTTCTCCTCCTCCTCCTCCATCGGCCTCGTTTGTTGGGCACGTCACCAAGCCCCATATGGCCGATCTAGAACCTGGTGCTGCTCGCCGTCACTGACAATGGAGAAGACTCCGAGACCGCCGATGACTTGGAAGAAGCAAGGTGCGTGCGACTGCTTGTATTGCGGGTGAGAGTCTAGGACCCTCATCTTTGAGAGGTTGAGGGCTAGATTTTGAGCAGATGAGAAAAAATTATGCTCATTGGAGATAAGATTGAGACGCTGTTGGAGCTCTCAAGTCCCTTAAATTACAGATTTTTCTTATCGACGGTGGAAATTGGGGGACTACTGTGAGACAGAAAAGCACTTGTACGCGTGCTCGGTTGGCTTGGCAGGGCGCGCGGCTAGTCCACTGTCCACCTGACCAGAGGATTCTGCTGGGTACCGGTACCGTACCGGTCGGTCGGCCAGGAAGAAGCCCACCAGCACCAGGACAGGACGTACGCTAACGCTCTCGCGCGGCGGATTCGTTTCGTGCGTTCGTGGCTTCGTGCATGCATGTCGCCGGCGGGTAGCTTGAGCGATTTTTTTAAAAATTAAACAGTACAATACAGACGTCCTCGGCACATATGTACACGCACTCCTATGAATAATGCGCAATTAACATATAATAATAACAAATACTATAGTAGTAATAATAATCATATCATATATTCGCCGGCGAAAGAATCGGAGGCATGCATGCAATTGCTGTCAAAGTCATGCGGCGTATGTACGCCTCCCGATCCGGGCAGGCAGACAGATAGATGGAGTAGAAAATTGCACCTTGTTTTTTTTCTATAAGGTTGTGTTCAGTTCCTTTAAAATTCTAAAAAATTTACAAGATTTCTCGTCACATCGAATCTTTGGACGCATGCATGGAGCATTAAATATAGGTAAAAAATAACTAATTACACAGTTTATTTGTAAATCACGAGACGAATCTTTAGAACCTAATTAATCTATGATTGGACACTAATTGTCAAATATAAATGAAAGAGTTATTGTGCTTCCAAAAGTTTTACGAGGCCAACTAAACACACCCAGCTTATCACGGATTCACGGTCAATGTACGAAATGGTACGATCTGAGGGAGGCACATGTGCTGCGATTCAAAACTACTAACCGGGACCGCCAACTTGGCCATTTTTAATTGAGTATAACTATACTTTTCAATAACTTTATACCTACGGATTAAAGAGAACAGGGAGGTCTGTAATTGAGAAGGCCTTGTTTGATGCACACCTTACGTGTTGAAATGGATTAAGGTAGAAATTAAATTAAGTTTTACCCAATTCACTACAAATGGATTGAAATGATTTAATGAGGATGTTAAGCAGACTCATTAGGGAATGGAATGGAGCTGTGGTCAAGGGCGGATTCAGGCCCCGGGCTGCAGCCCAGAGCGCGGTTAGTAAGGGCGTGTTTGGTACGCAGCCTGAAGCCAGCCAGGCCCAGGCCAGCCACAGCGGGGCCGAAACGGTGCAAGGCCCCTTGTGTGGTTCCCTCTACCAAACGGATCAGGCCCAGCACATATTGTGTTTGATTCCACATCAGGGAGCTAGGCCCAAGGCCAACTACCTCAACTGCCATTCTGAGATCCTGTTTGATCCTCAGCCAGGCCCAACAACCATGGAGAGTAGCACAGAAATGAAAAACAGATAGAAGATATGTAAGAGTAATCCAACATCATATAACCAACCGGCCTCAGACAAATTAGGTAATTAACCATGAAGTCATCGCTGCTCAAACTTTACAAAGTACCAATGAAGCTAGGCAAAATACCAACATCAACATGCTAATCAGTAAGCACTAGTACTTGAACAACAGATAGCATATAGGTAACAGAAATGGAGTACACAAATTAGTAAGACATAGAGGCAGCTCATACATCATCTAGTTCTAGTCATCATAGACCTAGCTGGGGCAGCAGTAGCGCCTAGTATTGCCCACCTTCATCTAAAGTCCAAACAGCAAGATAACAACTGAGCTAACTAACACATTCTTCCACCAACCAGCCTTACCATTACCATCAGAAGGAGTAATGATTTCAGCAAAAGCATCCTAAGAAACCAGATTATAGAGGAGGGGAGGGGCTGCTCTCAGAGGTGGATTGACATCTCTCATTGCTGCCTGAAAATCTCTAACAGCCTGCTCATAGTTGCTATACTTCTTGTATATAGCATTTCTGACACTATACCACAACACCGCATTACCGTCAGACATCTGACGCTAAAACTTTTTTTTATCGATGGATGATCTGACGCTAAAGATAACTAAGAGACTATCTGACGCTAAATCCTCATTTATAGACTCATTGTCTGACGCTATAGGTACTCATATTTAACGTTTAACAGTCTGACGCTAAAACCAGCTACACCATCAAACGATCTGTCGCTAAAAATAAATGGGCCCCATGCCCAGCTCACACGCCCTGCCTCCGTACCGAGGCCATAGCCCATTAAGGCCCAAGCACCATTTTCATCAAAAAAACAAAAAAGGCCCCAAGCACCACCACGTACATAACCCCCACTCCTGCTGGCAGGTCGCACGGCCACACCCACACCCAGCACCATAACCCTATCCCCTCGTGCTCCAGACCATAGCGTGGCGGCGCGGCGTCCTGGCTGCCGGTGGGGCGACGGCGCATCCGGCTCACGCAGCCGTACTCGGCGGCGACAGCGGGAGGGCTGCGCCTGATGATGCAGCCGCAGGTGGCGGCGCATCTAGAGTGCTCCATCTCCGCCCCTCGCGCTACGAGATCTACCGGTGGTGGCCCCCCACGCGCTCGAGCGACGTTGCCGGCGACGGCTCCCTAACCCGCTCGTGCGACGAGATCTCCTAGCGGCGGCTCCCTACCATGGCCACTCGCGAACCCGCACCTGACGCCAGAACCCGCACCTGACGCCTGGCGGCTCCCGATCCGCCCCTGCCTCCTTCTCCCGGTGTGCCGCTGCCACGCCCTGGCCATGGATCAGTCATCGTCGAGTGGGTTTGGGGTCCCAGTATTCGTGGATCCAGAGGAGGACAACACCATGGGTTTTGATTTCTTCTCCCAGCTGGATTCCATGCCTCCGCCTTCCAATGCTGCAGGTATATACATCTAACCTTCAAGCCGGACAACCTGTTTAGCCCAATATCATTCGTGTGGAGATGGTCAATTTTGTCACTGTTGTTCAATGCTTGATTGTAGATGCCTAGTATATACATCTGCACTAGTATCAGGTCGCAGATGTGCTCATATGCTTGTAACAGCTTCAGTGATTTACATGTATTTTGACCAATTTACTGTCGTGAGGTTTTGTTGCATGACCGGCCAACATAACTTCAGTGAATTTGCTGCTGAGCTGATACGCTGCTAGCATGCTGCTTCCATGAATTTTGCTTCTAGCAATATGCCATGAATTTTGTTTCTAGCAATATACAGAGACATGCCATAGAAAATTTTTATACCAGCACCTTTTCAGTGAATTTTTGTTCTATTTATTTGAGCATGATCAACATAAATAAATGTTTGACTCATTTGTAGAGAGCAGAGCTGAGAGCATTTGCTTGTGCACCAGTCTTTAGGAGTCAAGACCCTGCTTGAATGGCAAGTAGTAAGCCAATAACAGTGAAGGTAAGCTCAGTTGACTTCTTAGATATCTCAAATTTCTGAATGCTCAACTATTGTCATGAGTGTTGGGCCTCAAAACAATGTGAGCTCTGAAATTTTTACTGCATATGTGCAATAATAACTAAGATTTATGATGATTTGTAGTAGCTGCTGCAGCTATCAGTCTTCTATGTGTTTAGTATGTAACCTGAGTTGGCAGCATGTGCCAAAAGTGTTTATTTGATTTAGTGAAAAATAATATATTACAGTCTGAAAGTCCAGTGTTTTCTCCTTTGCACACCGAAGCATGACTTTTTTTTTAAATGGTCACATATGCAAAGACATACCATTTTTTATAAAAATGTAGAGGTGTTGTGGCCAAGTGGCAATGCAAATGCTAGTTGTCAGTTGCTGATCTTATTTCTAATTGCTAGGTACATCAGTAACCTTAGGCTGTGAAACACAAACTAGTTGTATTGCCTACTGAGAGATTGTTGCGGCATATATGAGATAACAAGAGCTAATATGACTATATTCTGGATTGACAATATATTTTGTCTTCTCCCTTATAAGAGAAAAGACGTTCATTTTGTTAGCCTTTTTAGCAGCACGCCATTCTGATTGCAGATCTTCATTATTGGCAGAACCAATCCACTTTGAAAATAATGTCTTGATCTGAATTTTTAGCAAGTCTTGATGTGAATCATACAACACCTGGTTGAGTGGGAGTCACTCCATTTGTTTTATTCTGGTTTAGTTGGCCACATCTGCAAAAGAAATAGAGCCGATGGTGAATGACATTTGCCCAAATCATTATAAGAACAATGGGGACATAAGATTCAGATGCTTGCAGTAATACATAAATTAGACTAATCTGAATTTTTAGCATGACTTGATCTGAATTATACTAGTTAATATGTTGCTGTTGACATCTTATAGGTGGATTGCTACTGAGAGTGTCACCCATTGTCTCCAATGTTTCTTTTTAAGATCGGTGCTTCACTGTGACTACTACTCCTGCAGTTTGGTAACATGCTGTTTTGATGTGTGTAGGACTGCAGGTGTAATAGCTGATGGCTAGCTGCTAATATAACACTGTCAATGTACATCTCTGAACTTATCTTCAGAAATCTCTTTTGAATTTTAGCAAGTCTTGATCTAAATTATACTAATCTGTATTTTTGGCATGTCAAAATTCTTGTATAACATTCATTACCTACTGTTCTGAGATTTTCTTACAATATTTTATATTTAGATCACAAGCTCTTAATTCTAATGAGCCATTCTTTTGCATGGTATAGCAATATGAAGGCATAAATAGGACCTGTTATGGCTATTTTTAATTATTGTATTCATTGGCTTTTCTTAAGGATGGAACCTTCTTTGTGGTTCAGATAGTTTGGATCAATGGAAATTAGCAGGGTTGGAGACTGGAGAGGAGCAGACACTGAACTCACTGGAAGGGCTGGAACTTAGGTGAGCACACATTCTAAACTTTAGCTGATAAGCATGTGATGCTAACATGTATGTGTACAAGACTAGTCAAGCATCTGATGCTAACATGTATGTGTACATTGTATGTTAAATTGTAGCACTACTAGCCGGTTGTCAAATGTGAAGGAAACATTAAGTACATTGTAGATGCCTTGTCTCAAATCTTATACCCTATCAATTTAGTTTTTTTTTGCAAGATTTCAGTTTCACCATCAGTTTTAGTTTTAATAGTTTTGCTGAACCACAAATCCACGACCTTGCATTATTGTTTGAATTTTGAACATTATTCTTCACTACCTCCTTTGTATTGAACTGTTGAATGATGGTTTTCCACACTTGTCTGATTATAAACTACTGTACCAACAGCTTTACATATTCTCAACATGCCTAATTACATGGTTATATTTTTCAGGAAGTGCTAGCCACTATAGTCTTTGGCTAGTTTTTGGATTCTGGAAGATGGTTCTCCACAACTTGATGGATGTGCTCCAGTGTTGGCAAGCTATTGCTTGTGGTTTTTGAATTCCTAGAAATGATTGTATGCCCAAACCTTAGAATGTGAAACACAGATAAACTACTAGTTTTGCAGTTTTGCTTGCTAGGATGTGCATTCATGTATTCTTTTCATGCTTGACTTCATTGGATGATCACAATGCAAACATATGGTGTGCAAGAAAAATTGTATGTTGTATGTTTTGACCTTCATGTGATGTATATGTTTTTATATCTTGATGATGGACATTAAGCTTGAATACAGGTTTTCTAATTGTATTTATTTTTTTTGGCATAGTTAAATTGTCCCGTTGAACAATCTGACGCTATAAATACAATGATCATCGGATGATCTGACGCTATATGTTTGGCAAAAGAGTATCTGACGCTAAAGATTACCAATGGACTATCTGACGCTAAAAATATTCACGGTGATAGACTATCTGACGCTAAAAGTATGGTATGACGCTATATGTTTTTAGCGTCAGGACTTACTGCGTCAGCAGAAAACTGACGCTATATGTTTTTAGCGTCAGATCGTCTGACGCTATAGCCGCTTTTGGCGTCAGATCGTCCGGCGCCAATTCTGGTGTTGTGGTATAGTGTGATCCTAAGAACTTGTTTACTGTACTCATGCCAAGTGAGGTAAATCTCAGGAGTCTTCCCATAGAAAACCACATAGCAACGGGCCATTTCTATAAAAATAAAGAGTGGTTTAACCTCAGTCAAATGTAATGCATGAAACTAGCCATGAGTGTGGAACTTGAAGATCTATGGTTTGTTATGAAACAAATCGTTGATCTCGAGTCCCTCACTGATGACCAGCATCATCAAGTTCAAATCAACAAGTATGACATCACAGGCATTATTACAAAAGATTGGCCTCATCTTTAGAATCTAGTGGTATAATTCAATGTCTATATCATTGGTGGCTGCCATACAAATAAAAAACCAATAGAACAGCAACTTAGAAACAGCAGGTGTTGGCATTTCTTAACGTCGCTACTAAGAATGAGGTTTTGAAATTAATCTCTAGCAACGACGCTAGAAATGCTCGTTGGTATTTACTTGTGACTTGAAAGAATAAATATATTAATAAAAAGGTTCTGCAAGCGCACAAATAATATACCATTGTAGCACTTCATCCGGGAGTATTCCAGGTATTGTTATTTATATTTTTACCATAGGAAAGGTCTAGCGTGGACATATATTGATAATTTATACTATTGATTGAGAAGTAAACCACAACCAATATTCTACTCATAATAGGGGTAAGTCATAGGATAAATTATATATATGATAAGTATAAATTAATGATAAATCACTCAGATTACTCCTTTCTATGGTATTAGCATGGTTAAGTAGAATATTAGAGAAATAATTCCTAAGTTATTCTTAATTATAAGTCAAAGCATACATTGATTAGTGCAATTACACCTAGTAGTCATGGCTAAGGTCATCTTTATATCTACACATAAGGGATATTACTAAGAAAGATTAAGAACATAGTTTGTTCTTTCTTCGTAACCGGACCCTACTTACACCTATATTCGGGGAGTGGACTACAAGGACTAAATGGAAGTGTTACATCCGCGATCTACCACATGATCCGAAATATAGGGTGTATCCGCAGGTAAACAACGTATAAGCACCATGCTTACACAATGTTGACCACTCACCCCGTGTACACCAGAGCGAGCACTATACGAACTTATGCATAAACATAATGATAAATTAGTTATACTAAGTATATAATCAAAGTAGACGATGAACATTATAACTAAGAACATGAATACTGTGAATACCAATGCTGTCATAACAATTGTAGCAAACATATAAAAGTAATGGAGATACAAAAGAGAGAGGGTACAAAAATTATACCGAACCACACTCTTGATAAGATCAGGAATCCAAGCGAAGCCTGCTCGCCTCCCTCTAGATCTAGCCTAACTAGCTATGTCCTAGAATATGGTGGAGCTCTGAGAATGATTAGAGTTTTTGTTTTCTAAAATGACTTATGCCTCAAGGGGGTGGTAGGGGCTGGTATATATAGGCCGGAGCGTCCATCGTGAGCCCTTAGATCAAACCGACTTAAAAGACAGCGTAGATGCAACCTAGTTGGCGGTGGAGAACTGACATAACAATGGGGGCTAACATGTGGGCCCTAGGGGGCCAGGCAGCCTACAGGTGGGGGCAGCCACTCGAGCTCCGCCTCGGTGTGGAGTCCTCTCGAGTCTTCTGGAACCTTCTGGTGTCCGTTTCGCTGCGAATAAGCGTGATTAATTCCGACATATAGGTCTACCTTGACGGTTTTCTGGATAAACCCTGCAGAAAATACAGATTCACTAAAACTCGTGGAATTTGTTATTTTAAACATCTAAACCTTTGTTGGTAATCATATTTATGTCTTTATACAAGTTATATTGACGGTTTATAATATTCGTCAACTACCGTCAACAAACTTCCCTAAGCTTAACCTTTGCTCGTTCCTGAGCAAAGCTAAATTCAGCAATGGATCAGGAGTTGCATCAATATTTTCACTCCTCAAAAGTACACATGCGTTCAAACAAGAATTCTCCTCTATATTAGAATGAACCGATCTGACTTCCAAACTTATCCATATTACCTTCAACCATGGGGTTTCTTAGCCTTCACTTGGGTCTTGAGTAATTGAAGGACAGAATGATCAAGTCAAGCAGTATGTCTCAAGTTCTTTACTCAACCATTATTCTAGAGTTTTTGTAAGCTTTCAAAATAAAACTCAGAGGTTCCATTGTATGACACTCTCAAGTATATCAATATGTGATATTTGTGGATCCTCACCAAGGCAATAAAGATGTTATGCCTTTCTCTTCCTACAACTAAAGCTTATGTGGAGTTCATAGGAGTGGAGAAAGCATAAAAGAGCATACTTGCAATACATATATTGTAAAGTCAAACCTCGGATCCAAAGAGAATTGAGTCATACAATCAAACCAAAATGTGCATATGTGTGGATGTATATGGTGGATATATATGATGGCTAACCTAATTCTACAATGCTCCTTAAAAATATATCTCTCTTTTGGAACTTAGAAACAACTTTGTAAGAAAATATGGGATATCTTATTCATCTCTCTTTCTTCTTCTTCTTTCAGATGGGCATCTGAGTACCTATTGTTTTAGATATCTCGGACACTTATCTATTTTTTACATCTTTTTTCTTTTCTTTTTTTATGAACAACTTTTGCATAGCCCAATGCTTCTTTTTTGCAACAACCTTTTGAGAGATAGCAATAAGAACTTGGAATATTTATTTATGGAAAAACCTATCAAGAATATTTTTGGTGTTTACTCTCAATGTAGGAGTAGAACATTTTTGGATGGATTTAGATGGAATAGCATGTTTTTGCGCCTACCCCAGTGTAGGAGTAGTGCATATGTGGGTGGTGTGTACGTGATCTTGATTTTAAGAGTATGACAAACCTCTATAAGGATCAACAAAGCTTGACTAAACACAATGTAAAACAAGCAGTATATATGAATGAAAGTTTTTTCTAGTCTAAATATCATATATGGCTCTGGTAGGAATTCAAGCTTTGTCATACAAAAGCTCATCATGTAACATTTTTATGTTTTCAAAAGATAAATCTTTGGAACTCTAATATCACTAGGAACAAGATAAACAGCAGCTCAGACCTTCTCATATAATATCCGTCAATTACCTAGACTAAATCAAGCATATGCTACCCACGAGTTTTAAGTTTAGAGTAAATTCTTATATCAAAACAGTCGTATCCAAAACTCGGGAGAATTCAAGGCTGAAAACTAGGTACTTGAAAGGAATTACAATAGAGCAACTATTCATTATTTCCATTTCAAGAGTTTATCCTTAGAGTCCTTTTTATTTATTCAGCTCTTAAAAATAGAAAACTAGACACACACTTTTTATTCTATTTTTAAGATTTAAGATCACATATTTTTAATATATATAACTAACTAAGATAAACTTTTATTTTTATTTTAGTTTGTTATGCATTTTTATAGCAACTATATAGAAAACTTAAAAATAATAAAATAAAAAGAAATACTTAGCTAGATACACGGAGGATGCTCCTTCCCCAAGCTGGATGTTGCTGTGATTTTTTATAGTGATTTTACTAGCAAAAGTCTTCCTCGTCCGCGAATGGAGCGAGACGAAGACGACCGGGTGAACTTGCTCTTTGATCATATGTATCATCTTGCAAAAATATCAACAAGAACATCAAAAACTCGTGGCACGGATCAGGATAAGGGGTTAGTAGTCAGTCATTAGGAGATTAGTTGTTCCTGTAAATTTAGATAGATTTTCTAGCGATAGAATTTTAACAGGATGTCTTTCTAATATCTTTTTAGATTTTCTATTTTTATATGCATGGAGGAAATATATACGTATGGTATTTTTATTTTTATGCCACCACAATGGAAATTCCTGCAGACTTTTACACACCGTAAAATTACTCACGTGGGGCTTAAGATTTTATGATGATAAAATTTTTATTTTCTTTTCTAAATGTAATGCCAATGCGGTAAAGTTAACATGCTAAAGTAAAAATAATTCATGCAATGCTACAGAGTAAATATGGATAACTACCGATGTTACCTCCCGGCGAGGGTTCGGATTTTTAAGTCCTCCAGACATGACTTGACTAGAGAAAAGTCCATTCTTCGGGTGCACCATCCGGTCCTGAATATGGAGCCCTTGATGGTTGCACCTCTTGTGATGGTGACTCAGTTGATGTCACCTTCTCTTTCCATACCTGCTTGGTATGTGGGCTTGACTTAGGCAAAGTATGTTCATCTTTCATAGGTTCTTCAAGTTCTTCATCTTCTTTCCATTCATTCCTTGGGGATTGATTCCTTTGGCGATGGGATGATCGTCATCTCCTCCTAGAGTGGGTCTTCTTTGGCTGTTCATAAGTGGTATAACCATTGAAATAGCAGCGTACCTTTTCTCTAGGGAACTGGAAGTGGACTTGTCCAGATCTGACATAGATGATCACATTTGTGGTGTCGAGGAACGGCCTTTCCAGGATGTGGGTGTATCATCTTCTTCTTCTCCCATGTCCAGAACCATGAAGTCAGCAGGGGCATAGTGATCATGTATTCTTACCATGACATCTTTCGTTATTCCCTCCAAAAATCAAATTGATTGGTCCGCCATCTGCAATTGCATATATGTAGGAAACAAAGGTTCGTCATAGAATAAGTATTCATATGTTACCTTGGATATTATGTTGACACTTGATCCAATGTCGCAGAAGGTCTTGTGAAATATTCTTTGTCCAATGGTACACTCGATCGTTGGTACGCCAGGATCGTCCTTCTTGGTAAGATATGGTGAAGCGAGGAGGTGATCGTATTCTGATCGGAGTGTGTTGATCATATTGATTGTTTCTTCTTGTGGCTGCTTAGTCTTGTTCTTCTTCCTTCTTCAGTTGTTCTTCTTCTTACTCACTATAATTTCTTCAGGTAGGTATGCCTTTTGCGGGTGACTAGGAGATTGCAAAATGCGATTCTTGAAATAGAACTTCTCCTTCTTATCCTTGATTATGAAACAGATCTTGGCACAGTCCGCATAGATGATGGCTTTCGCAGTGCTTAGGAAAGGTTGGGCCAATATGATGGGTGCCCTTTTATCTCCACCTGTTTCCAAAATTACAAAGTTTATGGAGACATTCAAGCTTCCCACTCGTATGATGGCAACTTCGAGAATTCCCTTGGGGTAGGAGACTGACAGATCTGCAAGCTGCAAACACATATTTGTGTACAACAAAGGATCTCCTAGAATCTTCTCATAAATTACCTTAGGCATAATGTTGACACTCATCCCGAAGTCACAGATAGCTTCCTGGAAGATGTGAGGTCCAATGACGATGGGGATAACAGGTCTCCCTGGATCACCTTTCTTTTTAGGCAAGGAATAATCTATCCACCTTCCCGTCGATGGCTCCATGTAGAAGTAAGCTGCATTGTGAATATTGATAAGATTTGTAGTTTCTAGATCTTCCGGCTGCCCCCGAAATCTTACCTTTGTCGGACGGAGGAACAGCAGCCGTCAGTTGAGCTATTTGTGATTCTATCATTTTATTAAAGCTATGCTGGTTCTTAATGGTAGAAGCAAAGCTATCCATTCTGTTATTTATATTTTCTAGAATTTTATCATTGGTAGCTACCTTTCTAGATAATCCCTCCATAAGTTTGGATTGGCCAGCAATTAATTCTCTCAAGGGTGGTTGATTGAAATTATTATAATTGTTACCTTGAGGGTTACCTTGATAGTTTGGCCTCTGTTGCTGGTTCCATCCTTGATTCTGTTGAGGACGAAAGTAGTTGTTGTTGACAAAGTTCACATCATCTTGGGTTTTAGGACAGTTGTTCCCAAAATGCCTAGTGTCATGCGAGAATCATGAACATGCATGATTTCTTGCTTCTCATTGACTCAGTCCTCGAGCTTCTTCATCAGCAAGTCCATCTTGGCAGACAACATGTCTACCTCTTTGAGTTAGATTTTTTTTATTTTTAGCCCAAATTTGAAACAAATTTTAAATTTAACCCGCATTTGAAAAAAATTTTAAATCTAACCCGTTTGGCCCCGCCACCATGCATGGCGGGGCAAATGCACTGAACCCCGCCATGCATGGTGGCGGGGTGCAGGTCCCACGTGGCACGCTGTAGGCTAGCGTGGAAAGGAGTACCCCGCCATGATGCATGGCGGGGTACCCCTAACCCGTCATGATGCATGGCGGGGTACAACCCCGCCCATTTAAAAGCCCGGGCACTTCTTGTTTTTGGCCATTCATCCATTTCATTTCCCGCAGCGCCCCTCTCCGCCCCAGGACCGAGCTCCCCTCCCCTCGGCGCCCTTCTCCGGTGCCCCTCCCGCCTAGGGCCCCTCCCCGTCGGCTACCGGCCCATCGTCGTACCTTGTTCCGGCCACCCCTTCTCTGCGTCCATCGTTGTAGTATGTTTGGTTAATGTAGTTAGTAAAGTTATATTAGTTTTTATCATATTGATATTGTACATTATATAAGTGATATGTGTTTTGTGTAGAAATCATTTCGTGTTACTAGATGGAGGACTCGTATCGTGAGTCGATTTGGAGGAAAAAGGGTCGTCCTAGAGAGATGTACCCCGACGTGTCTTGCAAGGATGCGCCCGTTCCTCCCGAGGAACCTTTCCCTAACTGTGATTGTGGTCATCCGGTGCACGTGAGCCAGTCGAGACATCCAGATACTGCGGCTCGTTGCTTCTACACATGTTATAGTTGTAGCGTAAGTAATTGTGCCCTTTGTTTTTCTTATTGGTTTCTGATGTTGTATTCGCGATGAGATAATTCAAACTTTTTTGTAGCCGTACTTCCGGTGCTTTTTCTTCCAATGGATCAACGGTCCGGACAAGTTTGACCCAAGGATTCTCCTTTTCTACCCCGGCGTTGATCATTGCAAGCGTGAGGTGTTTACTCGCTGGGTTCCGCCCCCTCCTAACCCTCCTCCTATGACGGAGGAAGAGAAGGCCGTAGCATCGGCACGCTGGCTCGAGGATCCTCCAAAGTGCCTTTGCGAAGAGCAAGCCATGATAAACCCACGCAATGAACAAGAGTTCATTTGTCCTCTACGACATGAGGTAAGGTTTGAGTGAACCTTGGAATGTCATGTCCTATATGTGTGTTTTACTGTTTTAATTTTGTAGGATCATGATTTTCCCAAGTGCCATTTCAAGGAATGGGTCTATGGTCCAAAGAGCCATTGGCCGGAGCCGGAGAAGAATGAGGAGGTGCCAAACTGGAAGAAGAAGAGGAGGTCTATTGCGCCTCCTGTGATGTGCAAATGTGGTGTTGAAGCTAGCTACGGCCTTGTCCCATCAGGCCTTGGGATTGGGCACTACTGTAGCCACATGATCAATTATGATGAGGTTTGCTAGGACTGTTGACACTTAGTGCTAATGTTTTATTTTGTTTGCTTTGGCACGCTAACTTTGTATTCATCTATTTGTTGCAACAGAGCACTCAGAAATGCAAATGGGAATCATATGATGATGTGTATAAGTTCAAGGATGAGTATAAGACAATGGTAGCACTTCGCAAGATGAGAGGATATCCTGCAAACTACGTCACTGATTTCGTTAAGAACCATAAGAAGAAAATGCTACGACGGGCCCAAAACCTGCATGTTCGTAACCCGGAGAGTATTGCGTGAAAGAAGTGGTACGAGCAAAAGAAGAAGGATGTAGAGGAGTACCAGGTACGGAAGGCTAAAGAGGATGCAAGGAAGGCTGCAGAGGAGGCTGCGAGAGCAGAGATGCAAGGCTTGAACGATACTATTAACTCATTATGTGCGAGTGAGTCATTGCGTTTTTGGAAACTTAATCTTCTTTGTTTGACTGTCAATAAAGTCATTGCAAAGATCGTGTTAATTGTTTGCATTTTGTACTTGCAGAGATTGGGACCTGTTGAGCTACGAACAGTAGAATTAAAGAAAAAGCAAAGCATAGGGACCTATTGCTCGGCTGGTGTGTAGTTCTCCTGCTGTGTGTAGTCGACCCCCTGTGTACCAAAAGGAGCACCGTATAGCTGTGAGGCACCCATCTCCTCGTGACCGGTGTACTCCCACTGGGGAACGTCCTCGTCGTCATCGTCGTCACTTGTTGTGTCATACTGAAGTGCCTCATCCACATCGTCCGCAGCCGCTGGACCCTTCCCTCTGTCCTGCGGAGTACGAATAGACGAGGACGCAGCCCTGGTGTCGCTAGTAGAAGCAGCTGCGGTGGACATCGTCTGGCTCCTGGACCACGTGGGGTTGTACGGTACGTCCAAAGTCGTGTCCGCACAGCTCAGCTTCTGAGCCAACTTTTTACAGCCTTTTTTCATTCTCTACAGGTTTAGATGACAACAACCATTAGTAAGCGTGAATTTTAAAGGTAACTGAGTTGTAGTCACGAATGTTACTATCAAAAGTAGCTTGACAAAGGCACGAAGAGGGTTGGTCTTGGCGGCTCGGCGTCGCTGGGGGCGCGGGCAACGGCGGCGGCGCGGCTGCAAATGCGGGGCGTCGGCCGAGCGAGCGTGGCGGGGCGCGGCTTTTATTTAGGCCGTGCCCCGCCATGATGGGTGGCGGGGTTTAACCCGCCATGATGGGTGGCGGGTTTGACATACCCCACCACGCATCATGGCGGGGTACACCCGGGTGGCATGCCACGTCCCCCGCCACATGGGACCTGTACCCCGCCACCATGCATGGCGGGGTTCAGTGTATTTACCCCGCCATGCATGGTGGCGGGGCCAAACGGGTTAGATTTAAAAAAAATTCAAACACGGGTTAAATTTAAAATTTGTTTCAAATTTGGACTAAAAATAAAAAAAAATCTTGAGTTGATGCATACCTCTACCTCTCTTGCGGGTCTGAAGACGTTCTTCATTCCAACCTTGGTTGGAGGCCATCTTCTCCACTAGAGTTGTTGCAGCTAGTATAGTGAGTGACAAGAAGGCACCTCCAGCAACAGCATCCATAGTCTCACGGGTATTACTGGTCAACCCATGGTAGAAGGTCTGCATAAGTAGCCAATTCTCAATTCCCATGATGAGGACATTCTGATATGTAGTCTTGGAAATGTTCCCAAGCCTCATGGATAGATTCTGTAACACTTCTGGGTGTTAAACTTGCATTCACATCCCAAAGCATGATCATTAGCATTTCATGCATGTTCATCATCATATTGTAATATAAGTTGAAATTAAATTTAAATGTGAAAAACATCTGTTTGAACCCTAAATTATTGCAATTGCTAGCTAAGCGTGGTAAAAATTTGTTGGGCTATAACTCTAAATGACTTAGAATTATTTATCATGATTTTTAGAGCAACTTTTGTATTTAAAATCTCCCCAAACTTTGCTTTTAAAAATATTCTAGAAAAATGAGTTTCTATTTAAAAATTGGACTTTAAATCACTAATTCAAAATATGTTTAGAATTTTGAAAAGTGCCCTAAATAAAAGTTGTAGAGAATTAAATTTTGAACAACTTTTGTTTTGGGGACAACTTGTGAAAATGTCTTTTTCATCTTCAAAATTTGAATTTGAATTAATTTAGAAAATCTGGAAATTTATTTAGAAAAGAAAAACGTTTTCCCGGCCTTCATGGGCCGCGGCCACCCTTTCGGTCCGCCCGCGCTTGCAGCCCGGCCCGCATCCGCGTTAGCGCCCGCGCGCCCACCCGCACGCGCCCCGCGCCAGCGCACGACCGCGCTCAGACCGCGGCCGCCGCGTGGAAGCCGCTCGCCGTCGCCGGCGTACAGGTGGCACGCAGTGGTCCCCACCGCCTCGCCACGTCTCCAAGATGACTGAATCGCACGATCGCTCCTCGTCCCTCCCATTTCGTTTTCCCCGCACGCAAGCAGCAGCCGCAGCAGAGCCAGCGGCCGCCGCGCCATTGCCGCCGCCCTCCGAGCTCCGCCACCGCCTATCGCCGCCGCTGCTGCACCCGCATCCGATTCCTCCCAGCCTCAGCCCCGCCTCGCCTCCCTCCATCTAGTGCTCACGCCATTTCCGCCGCTCGAGCAAAGGTGAGGCTGATTTTAGGCGTTTCCCTCCGCCGCCGCGCCATGGCCACCGGCACGGTCCGAGCGTGGCCGGAGCTCCTCCGTCGTCTTTCTCCCTCCATTTTTCCCTTTTCACGTCCGCCTCCACCTCGTGGACCTCGCGCGCGCCCCATCGGCCACCACCGTGGCCTACACCGGCCGGCCACCGTGCGCCAGCGCCGCTGCCCTGCCATGCGCGCCGGCGAGCTCAATGCCGAGCTCGTCTGGCCACATGCTAGGCACCCTCGGCTTCACCTCTCCGCGGGGAAGCCACTGCGAGTGACCTCACCGCCGGCGAGCTCACCGGCGGTAAGAACCGCGCGATCAACGCTCCCCCGCCTCTGGGTGACTGACCCATGGGGTCATGGGCCCACCTGTCTGCCTCCTCTCGCGCACGCGTGTGCATTGCACCGGGTGCACCTAGCGTTTTGAGCGGTCGGATTTCAAAAGGATTTAAATAAAATGTTTTCCAGAAATTGTTAAAAGGATTTCTAAAATCCATAACTTGCTAATTTTAGCTCCAAAATTTATAAAACAAATTTTGTAGTGTTTCTCATGAGTAGATCTACAGTTTAAAAATGTTGTATGTTAGTTTTGTGATACTTTTCTATGTAGGATTATTTAATTCTTATTATTGTTGTTTTCTTGAGAAATATGTATTAAATCATAGAAAGCTCAGAAAAATATTGTTCCAATTGCAATAATTTTTTTTGTCATGTACTTTCTAGGAAACATATATGCCATGCATATTCTATAGAAAATTTTTTATGTGTAGTACAAGTGCTTATTATTGTTAATAATTGTTATTTTTGATATAGAGAAAAATATGAATAAAACATGCATGTAATAATTTTTCTATAGTGATTGTTTATTGTGTAGAATGTAGGAAAAATACTAAATCTGTTGTTTGATACTTTTCATAGTATAAAGTATTTTTATGCTCATTTTTAGGTCCTAGCTTGTTATTTTTGTGTAGGCAGTTCTAGTATTCCAAATGCATTGAAATTTTTGTGGCATGCTAGATTATATGATAGTAAGCTACTATAATTTTCTTAGATTTTTCTATGCTACCAAAATAGGTGTTGCTGTTCAAACCTAGTTGCAATTAGGGTTTAATTAACCTTGTTAATGCATGACTAATTAATAAGATTTACTTTGGTGTATCTTTGAAGCATCTTAGATTTCTGTGGTGACTTGACATGGTAGAAAATGTTGGTAGTTGTATATGAGTACATGTTCTTAGATGATGTTGACTACCTTGTAGAAGAGTTGTATTCCTACTTTATGCAATAAAGTAAACTTATTCATCTATATCTCATTCATCATGATCATTACATGTTATTTCTGCAATGCACCTAGGCATGAGCACTTATACGTTTGCATCATACAGGATCACAAGAAGTAACTCCGGTAGCAGTTCACGAGGAGCAGGAAGAGCAGCCCGAGGTGCAAGAGCAGGAGGTGCCCGAAGCCGACGAGGAGGTCGATGAGGATCTTCCAGAGTGCCCAGACCACCGTCCGAGCTCTTTCGAGAGAGGCAAGCCCCGGAGCATTTTCTCTCCTGGTTTGCAAATATTTTATTAATGCTTTACTTTAACTGATGCATTACGTTTAGGAGTTGTTTGCGACCGTTGCTGCATTATACCTTGTTTACCCTGTTCTACCATATCCTTGTTACCTTGGTGTTCGCAGTCAAGAAATGCTTAGCTTGCTTAGACCGGTAGAAGTCGGGTGATTCCCTGTCACCTGTGAGCTATAGGTGGTTACCTGGATCTGCTTGAGTAAGTATGTCATCATAAAATAACTAAGTGTTAATATGAAATTGAGACCGGACAGAGACTTGCAGGGTTTTAGACTGTAGTGTTTTCCGTCTGTGTCGATTAAGGACCGACCGTTGTTGGGCCTCGAGTCATGTTGAACGCATGCCTTACACTTAGCTGGTCGAATAATGTACCTTTCGACCGCGAAACTAGGAGATTATTCGGGCCGAGTGGATTGCTCGCAACACACTATACCAAAACAGTAGTGGCAGGATACGGGGGCGCGATGATAAGGCTAAAGAGCAGTCGGGCGGCCCCCGGGTACATGTGGTTCCTGGCAAGCTCGAGACTTTACCTGAATGGTTGACTCGGTGACCAATATCTCACTTTAGCGGGTGAGTGAGGTTTGTGTGAGGAATAAATTACCAGCTGGTTAATAATCGATTCAAATCGTCATCGTTCACTGGATAGTGGACACTTGACTTGAGTTACTCTATCGTAGTAATTCTGATAGAACACTTGGACAGTTATATGGGATATGACATGATAGAAGTTGTTAAAGATCATTGGTTAACCTTACCTGTTTAATTATATGTTACTCTAGTACAGGTGCAAATGTAGTTGACAGGTTAATAAAGATTTAACTTGATGCAAAGCTTCTAGAAAAGATTCTTAAATGCTAAAAATGTTTTTTTGCAAATGAGTCAGCTACCCCACCATAAAGCATGTCATAATCCTTGGTGTCTTTTATTTTCGGTTCCATCGGGTAAGTCTAGCTGAGTACCTTCTCGTACTCAGGGCTTTGTTCCCACTTGTTGCAGATGGGCAAATGTATTACGGCTACTATATCAACTGCCTTTATCCTGCGATGGGAGAAGCTTAGGACCATGGGCAATGGTCATTCACTACGTCTCGTCTGATGCTTTTGTTAGAAATGATCCTGAGCTGGCACTTTATTTCGAACTCTGTGTGAGTGTGTGGTTTGAACTAAATGCTTCCGCTACTTTTATTTGAACTTGGTTTGTAATAACTATGTTTAAACTTCAATGTATTTGCGACGCGAACTTTTATGTAACTTGTGATGGTGACCGCTGAACTTATTACGATCTTGGCTGGTATGTAAGTTGGTTTGAAATCCGTCTTGATTTCACGGACTACCGGGTTATACTGGCTTAAGTTTGCTAAATCGTCTGCTCGGTGGATGATTTTCTTACTTAATCTCGTATAATTGGTCGGTTCTGCTACAGATTCATCATGTTGCTGCTGAAAACTTGAAATTCTCCCACGCAGAGCATTGGTCTTGCCTATAAGAAAGAACTTAGCTAGGAAGGCAGTGGAATAGTTATCTCATGTAGTGTTTCTATCTTTGTTGGCGTAGAACTATTACTTCGCCTTCCCCAAGAGTGAGAATGGGAAGAAGCAAAGTAGTATGGCGTCTCTGGTAACTCCCTTAATGGTGAAAGTGCTGCAGATCTCCAAGAAGTGTTGGAGATGAGCACTCGCATCTTCATATGCCTTCCCACAAAACTGGCTAGCTTGCACCATGTTTATGAGAGCTGGCTTAAGCTCGAATCCATTATCTCCGACATTGACCGCTAGTCTAGTACGGATGTTGGTTGTAGTTGGAGTAGAGAATTCACAAAGAGTCTTGTCAGCCATGGCTTCAAAAACAAGTGTTAAGTTTTGCCTTGTTTGGTTGTCTTTTGAATCTAAAGTTGAGACTTTCTTGAGTTTAGCTTTAGTTCTCCTGATTAATACTTCTGGATCTTCAACGTAGTTCGTCGGAAGGTCAAAACCGGTCATACATTACCCTGCAAAAGATACATAAGTAGACAAAATAAGGGTAAGCCTATTTGAGCAGAGGTCAATGGTTGTTTCGATCATATCAATAAATATAAGTTTATCAATACTTCCTTTGTCTAGCTATCTTTCCCGAAAACGGTGCCAGAAATGCTTGTTGGCATTTCTTAACGTCACTACTAAGAATGAGGTTTTGAAATTAATCTCTAGCAACGACGTTAGAAATGCTTGTTGGTATTTACTTGTGACTTAAAAGAATAAATATGTTAATAAAAAGGTTCTGCAAGCACACAGATAATATACCATTATATCACTTCACCCGGGAGTATTCCAGGTATCGTTATTTATATTTTTATCATAAGGAAGGTCTTGCGTGGACATGTATTGATAACTTATACTATTGATTAAGAAGTAAACCATAACTAATATTCTACTCACAACAGGGGTAAGTCATAGGATAAATTATATATATGAGAAGTATAAATCAATGAAAAATCACTCAGAGTACTCCTTTCTATGGTATTAGCATTAAGTAGAATATTAGAGAAATAATTCCTAAGTCATTCTTAATTACAAGTCAAAGCATACATTGATTAGTGCAATTACACCTAGTAGTAAACATAATGATAAACTAGCTATACTAAGTAGGGATAAAAATGGTACGTATATTTTCTGACTGTATTCGAGATAGAATCTGTTTAAAGAGGTTCAGATCTATCCATATCTAAATCCGGATATTCAACATCTGATACTGTATCCGCATCCAAAAACTCAAATCGCATATTTATGATGTCGACATCGAATCGTATCCTATTTGGCATGGCTAACACTATCCGTATTTGAATCTGAATCTGACCAGAAATATGAAAACAAATATAATATCAATGATATCCGTCCATATCCAATCCATTTTTATCCCTAATACTAAGTATATAATCAAAGTAGACAATGAATATTATAACTAAGAACATGAATACTGTGAATACCAATGTTGTCATAACAATTGTAGCAAATATATAAAAGTAATGGAGATACAAAAGAGAGGGGGTACAAAGATTATACCGAACCATGCTTTTGACAAGATCAGTGTTGGCGGTCTTTATCGATCAAATCCGACCGCCAATTAAGTGACAAAAAGAGAAGAAATTAGCAAACTTAATCACATATGCACTTATTATTAACCAAGTTCCACATGTATTTGGAGATTATTATTTTGCAGGTCACAAACACAAATACACGGAGAATTTCACCAAAAGGCGCTTTCCAAACACCGATTTGCGCAAAAGAATAAGGGAGATGCCCATCAAAATATTTCAAACAAGGCGAAACACCACAGGGCACTGGTCCATGTCTAGCCCAGAGCCCACCACACGAAGGCGGTGGCAAAGTGGCTCAGTCAGGGGCCGGCAGCTCCCTAGGGTCGGCCGCTCCCCTACCGGCGCCTCTTGGCCACTCCTTCCTCTAGCGGTGGCATGGACACATGCTGAGGTGGTGCATCACGTGTCTCCACGCCAAAGATAGCCAGAAGCACCGCCATAGCTTGTGTATAAATAGAGGGGCACACCCCCCTCTCAACACACACTCATCTTGAGCATTGCCTCACACACTTCACTCTCTAGTTGTAGCTTTTACTTTCTTAGTTGTTTAGAGCAAGGCAAAGCTACCTTGGAGAGTTTGGCTCCTTGGAAGAAGTGACTCTTGGATATGAATAGAATTATAAGTTCTTCCAAAGCTATGCTCTCATATTACATTTATAGTCATACTTATGAATTGGAGTATGGTTTTTGTGTTATGATCATGATATATGAACTAGTGCAGAGTTTGTGTCATGAGAGTAGCACATTTAACTTTATGCTTAACCAATCATATAACTTGTATAACTGGAATTAGAGTAAAGTTGAGGTGGCGGTTCATCATGCCGTTAGGTGTGCCCAAGTTCTTTACCTGTCGATCTGTAGGGTCGAGGACCCGGGAAAATTTGGGTAGTTTCTATATACGTAAGCATGATGCTTGGGTATAGAGAGACAGGTGATTGCATTGTTCCTTTCCACGGTAGAGGGGTAGACGGCAAGTGGTGACAGCCATGTCCATCCCTTGTATTCCCCTACATTCGACTAGGGTGTAGGAGTCTAAATTGTCACATAAGGTTGCTAGCAGAGCAGTACTCGGTGGCCTCCCGACCTGCTTCACACTTAGCTTTAATACTAATTATATAATTTATATGATTATCAACTTATCTTTGTGTGACTATACTAGATCATTGCCTGCTCAACTTAGAACCATTATTTATTCTTTCTTTTCTATTTTATCCTTGAGGAATGTCAAGTATGTGTCCACTATCTTGAATATATCATTCTTATCCCTGTTATAAACAATTGGTGTACTTGTAAACATTATTATTCAAGTTCATATCCATACTAGACTCTTAATCAATGCCTTCATTTAGGAAAATATAAATGAATGATACCCGAATACTTCTGGGTGAAATGCTACAATGATAGCTCCGTGCGCTTGCAGATAAATATCTAAAATTGTTAAGGAACTATCAAGGATGTTACTTAGTAACACTAGTTAATAGTAAAGTTGCTAAGTAAAATCAATAGTCATTTCTGGCACTGTTGCTAAGGACGGATTCAAACCCCATACTTAGTAGAGGTGCTAAGAAATGCCAACAAGCATTTCTGGCATCGTTGCTAAGGATGGATTCAAACCCCATACTTAGTAGAGGTGCTAAGAAATGCCAACAATCAGGAATTCAAGCGAAGCCTATTTAGCTCCCTCTAGAGCTAGCCTAACTAGCTATGCCCTAGAATATGGTGGAGCTCTGAGGATGATTAGGGTTTGTGTCTTCTCAAATGGCTTATGCCATAGGGGGGTGGCAAGGGCTGGTATATATAGGCTAGAGCGTTCATCGTGAACCCTTGGATCAAACTGAGTTAAAGGACGGCGTAGATGCAACCTAGGTGGTGGTGGAGAACCGACATAACAACGAAGGCTGACATGTGGGCCCTAGGGGGCTGGGCGGCCTACAGGTGGGGCTGGCCAGCCCTACCTGGTAGCCACTCAGGCTTCGTCTCGGTGTGGAGTCCTCTCGAGTCTTCTGGAACCTTCTGGTGTCCGTTTTGCTGTGGATAAGCGCAATTAATTCTGACATGTAGGTCCACCTTGATGGTTTTCTGGATAAACCTTGTAGAAAATATAGATTCACTGAAACTCGTGGAATTTATTAGTTTAAACCCATAAATCTTTGTTGGTAATCATATTTATGTCCTTATACAAGTTATATTAACGGTTTATAATGTTTGTTAACTACCGTTAACAGTAGGCAATAGAAGAACCAAACAAGTGCAAATCTAAGGTCATGGCTGCCATGGAACCCTAGTGTGCACATCCATTCACTGCCATCAGCATAGGATAGAAGGTGTTGTTGCTAGGGAATGGATGTGCACACATGGGGTTTGATGACAGTCATGAAAAAGATCAAGAACCAAGTAAACAAGGCAGCAACCTCATGTATATGTTGTTTGCGTCATAGCCTTATAGATTCCCCGCAGTTACCACCAATCAAAAGAAACAAAACTAATAGTTCATAAGTAAGAGAATAAGGAACAACTGATCTCAAATAAAATAACCAACAGAGGCTACAAATAGTGCCTTACAACATGATTGTTCTGCCCAACAATTCTAGGCCCAACTGTAGGAGATTAACATCACAATCGTGAATAGACATAAGCTTTGGCCATGGGACACATCCATCCAATAGCAGCATCATAATTCATCTATACTGCTACCACTGTATGACTAAGTTTCATGGCCAAAGACCAAGTAACAGTGACAGATGATGTAGTAAATAGAGCAAAAAGAACAGAAACAACATGTAGTAAATAGAGCCAAAAGAACAGAACCAACATGTAGTAAATGGAGCCAACAAATCTAATAGAAATATATGAAACCATCAACAGTAGGAAACTGAGTAGCCAACAGAGGCCACTAATAGTGCATTACAGATAGCGTACAGCCTCACAGATGTAGGCTCAAATAAGGTCCAACTTGCCCAATGTTACTTACAGTTAGCCACCCTCCAACTGCACTAACCCAAAAGGACAGGTGTGAATTAGCCAACTAAACTGCACAAAAGCTACACCAAGGTGTGTACAAAAGGTGAGAGAGTGGGTGAGGGAGGTGGAGAAACTTACATATCAACAGTCAACCTTCTCGAAGCACATGCTTGCCAACATTACTAGAACTACATGTAGTAGTTCTTGGCTAGGTAGTTCCTAAGCCAAATGTCCCTATGACTCTCAGTCATGCCAACAAAGCTCCTGCCTTGGGCCTTGTTGTCCAGCAGGTAGGTGTAGGCTACTATTAAAGCCTCCTTAGAGAAGCCAGGGGTCTCCATAACAGTAAGATATAGGTTAGCATCAAGGCCACTATTAGAGCCTCCTCAGAGAAGCTAGGGGTCTCCATAACAGCAAGATATAGGTTAGCATCAACATAGGCTGGTCCAATCTCCCTAAGTGCATTGGCCACATTGTTCACAACATTAGACATGTTGGTGAGCATGAGCATCTCATCCTCAGTGAAGTTCCCTCTCTTCCACTTCCCACCCATAGTAGATTACAGTAGCTCTGTGACCTTGCTGCCTTCACCAACCTTAGTGTTGGTCTTCTCCTCAGGGACATGGTGGAAGGCAGAGCCCTCAACCTTAGCAGCTGCAATTTTAGTCTGGTTGACCCCAAGGGCCTCACCAGAACCAAGTGCATACCTACCAGTTGCCATAGAATGCCCAAATATGGCCTCCATCTTAGGGTAGAACCTTATAGGATAGTTAAGGAACTCTGCATCCTTAGGGTGGTTCTGCAGTAGGGGTTACAGTTGCAGATGAGGTAAGAAAGGTAAGAAAAATTGGCATGGTTAGCAACTCAAGTGTTCTACCTTACGGTGGCCTAGGTAATGCTCCCCATCAAACATGATTGCATTGACATCACTGTCCCACAAGGCACCACTAAGATATTTCAGCTTATAGATTCTAGACCACTTTTGTCTTCACTTCCTCAGGTGGTTGTACACCTGAGTTGGGCACACTGCATCCCCACTGTAGCCTTTAAGACACTTGGCTACATTATTAACATCTTTGTCCTTGAACACCTTGTTAGGCCTAGTGCCATCACTAAGCAACTGGGCCATCCTCCTAAGCACAAACCCAGAGGTGTTGTTGTTCCACCTCATGGGCCCAGCAGCAACAACATCAACAGTAGGAGCTACTTTAGCCCAAGAACCTCAGGCATGAGCTCAGTAGTAGCCACAAACCCACCCTGATCAGGCAGCACATCAATAGGAGCTGAAGTCATCCTATTTAGTTAACCAATGAAACATTAACACAATTCAATTACCATGATTACCAATAATAAAGTACCCATAAAGCATGTAATCAATCCATAACTAGCAATAGAGTACACATAAAGATAGAACAGTAACAACAGTATGCAAGATTGAAGCCCATTGGTCTCAGCCTTGTCCAATAATTATTACATAAGAAGTACACAAACCACATGTTCCAACCAGGGTCAACAAACTAAGTTATATAAGAATAAACGTGCATGAATCAGGTCCTAGAGGTACCCCTACCCTGCCACATTGCATTACATATCCCATCCCTCCTAGTGGACATGGTAGTGGAGTCCTGAGACAATAGCTCATGAACAGGCTGGGTATTAGGCTGGTTTGGTGGCAACTAGTCCTCTGGTAGCATAGCTTGGTCAAGGCCAAAGCCTAGGATGCAGTTGTGAAGAATGCAATAGGCTAGAACAAACTTGACCTATGTCTTGTAAGGTGGAATAGTTTGTTGTCTAAAATATGAAACATGTTCTTTAAAGCCCCAAAAGTCCTCTCAACTATGATCCCTAAGTGAGGAGTGTCTCAGGTTGAACAATTTCCTTGCATTGGTTGGGTGGTTTCTGATGCCATACTCAGACAGATGGTACCTCACCCCCTGTAGGGAGGGAGGAAGCCACTGCGGCAAGCATATCCTGCATCTACAAGGTAGAATTTACCTACAATTGCACCAGAGATGCTCTTGGTGAATGTCTATGACATGGTGAGGACAAAGTGTAGTGGACAGTTGGTTTTAGTTACCTTTAGGCACAATGAACCCATCATTTCTTTCAATGGCATCAGTAAGGATGAGGGCATCATGTGTTAAGCCCTCCTAGCCAGCCAGTATATATGTAAACTTCAGGTCAAAGTCCACAGCAGCCATCACATTCTATGAGGGGTTTGATTTCCTACCCCTAAAAGCCTACTGCATGTGTCTAGGCACCCTTGCCAACACATGGGTGCCATCAATGGCACCAATACTATCCTAAAAAATGTGTAAGTGGGATAAGTGCATTGGTTGACACTTAGAGTGAGTTATGGCTCAACACTTAAAGTGATAGTTATCTGCATATACGGGTTCCATCTATGGCTCCTAAGGATCTTTGGATGAATGCCAGGTGTAGGAGGCTTAATCATTTCACTTCTAAGCTCACCAACAACATGCAAAACTTGGTGAAAGTGCCTATGGATAGTCTTAATTGATCTTCTAAAGGCCTAGTGAACTACCCAAAACCTTTGGTTGTGCCCAACAACATGAAGGAACATTGCAACCTGCTCCTCCACTGGCACCTAGCCTTTTCAGGTACAAGGTCCCTATCTCTAAAAAGGTTACAAAGAGTAAAAAAAGGAGCTCTGGTCATCCTTATCATGGATAGGCACTCTGCATCTGTGGAGTTGAAAATGGCTTGCAAGGTATGCTTCCTATGTAGCTCAACATCACTCCTAAGATGGTACAACAAAGGGTCTGGTTCTGACCTGGACCTCCTAAGCCTAGTGACAACATAAGACACCATAACAACTACCAAGGCAGCAGCTTGATTGGCCATCAGCTCATGATTTTGGGCGAGATCCATCTACATGCATGAACATTCAAGACAAACAGAGTTCAATAGACCCTGGCTAGCCTCAACATGGATGGGTAATCAGTCAACAAAAATGTAGGCACGATTGCATGATAGAACATGCTTCCTAGTGCAATGGACTTCATCATCGACCATAAGAACAGGTAAACAAATAGCATGAAACCATACTAAAGTCAGAACAAATGAATAGTTCAAGCCAAACCCTAAACCCAACATCGCATAACAAATCAACCGGCACCAATAGTTCAGATAAGCCACAAAGATAGGATCTTGCACAAATATACCGAAAGCCTAGCATCATCCAAAGCAAATAGTATGGGGATTAGGGGTCGATTTTACCTCAAGGTGGTCGACAGAGGAAACACGAAGCACAAAACGGAGAAGAAGAAGATGAGGCAATGAAGAAGAAGCAGATCCCGACGGAGAGGAAGCAGATCAGATACACAACACCACCACGCACACCATTGGAACCGAGGAAGACGAAGGAAGAACGACTGCCTCCCGAAGTCCTAGCTAGGAAGACGATGCGGCGCCACGTCTAACCAGATCCGTAGCGGGAGAACGGAGAGGAAGCCCGCTAGGGAAGAATGTCGCCTCGTCGGACACCACACCTCAACACACCGCCGGTCTCTCACGAGATTTAGTGGACAAGCAAGGGAGAAGGAGGGGAGCTCGGCACAAGAGGGGCCACTTATAAAGGCGGTAGATTTCACCGGAAGCGGGAGCGCGCGCGAAGGTTTCACACTTCCTGCATGAGCCAGCCGCCGCCCCCAGGAATTGCCCGTGAGGATCCACGCGCAGCCGAGCCCTAGAAAAACGGAGGAGGAGCATTTCCCTAGAGCTAGGCCAAGGGGACCGAAAAGCATGCGGGGAGCCGGGCTAGGAGACGACCCATGGACATCAAACACGTGCACTGCAGCTAGAGAGCGTAGCCAGGCCGACGGGCCTGCACTCCAAACATGCCCTAACAGGTCTGCTTTGCAGTCCAAAATAGCCTAAGGAAATAGCCCACTCGAAGCTGCCAAAACCTATCATCGGTGCCTCCAGCGTCCAGTCCAGCCCAACCAGCCCCCAACCCCACGACCGAGTGAGGGCTTGGATAAACTAAACTATATTTTGGATGCCAATTAGAAAACCTAAGCATTATTTATTCATGATCTAATAACAAAAACTAGTAGAGACTAATTGATGAATAGAATTCAATAGAAAAAAAAGAAATTTTTAATTAGACCATGTTTAGCCTATTATCCAATGATGGACTAAATTTTAGGAGCCGTTTGATTGGTGACCAAAACTTGTCATGCTAAAGGTTAGTCATGCCACAGTTTCGACAGTTGTTTGGTTCACTGCAATAGCTATGCCACGCCACACTTTCTTAGCACCCTACCCCACATGTCATAGACTCGTTTTTATGCCAACTACTACAAAAATAATTTCACGACACACTACCCAACCATATTAATGCAGGTGGTCATAAAATGCAGCTGTCTCCTAAAATACCTACGGATTTACGGAGGCAGATGTTTTATTTACGCAGGCGGTCAAAAATTATATGCCTCCTAAAATGGATTCCTAGAGACAGTCAAAAAATGTCTGTCTCCTAAAATCAATTTACGGAGGCGGATCTCTTCCAAAAATGGAGGCCATTTTCGGAGGCCGGCCTCCTAAAAGGCCCGTCTATGTTAATGTGGCTGAGCCCACTGGGTATTGGAAAAGCCAATCTCGGCCCTTGGAAGCATGTCACAGTATATAAATGCAATGAAACCATATCCCACTCACAATCCCCACTCTTTCTCACTCAACGGCCAGAGCCTCTCTCCTCTCACACACCTCTCTCTTCTCCTCACCGTGGAGGACGGGGTGGGCCACACGTCCCGCGCCTCTTACAGCGGGTGTCTGCCTCGGCGGCAGAGGGTGGCTGTCGGGCGAGCGCCTCGTGCGGGTACCTATCCTGGCAGCAGAGGGCAGTGGCGGGCCTCCTCCGGGGGCCGCGCGCCCCGCGTGAGTGGCTGCATCGGCGGCGGAGGGATGCGATGGGCTTCTCCTGGCCGCAGCGCGCTCAAGGTCTGCATCTAGTGTGCG
Organism: Saccharum hybrid cultivar R570; assembly: GCA_038087645.1. Taxonomy (NCBI): domain Eukaryota; kingdom Viridiplantae; phylum Streptophyta; class Magnoliopsida; order Poales; family Poaceae; genus Saccharum; species Saccharum hybrid cultivar. Next base: position 17,422,430 of record JAQSUU010000431.1, on the reverse strand, counting down.
GCGGCTCGCGGGAAGGCAGAATCCAGTGGTGGCGCGCATGAGGAGGCCGGATCCGGCTGTGGCGCTTCCTCCCTCGGCCTCCCTCAGATCCATGACGGACTCGCACGGAAGCGGCTGAGAGCCGGTGGCGATGGCTTAGATCCACAGCGGCTGGGCCTCAGATCCGGCCACGGGAGCTCGGATCCGGCGTGAAGCGGTGATGACACTTGGATACGGCGAGCATCGGCAGGGGTAGCGCGGCAACGGGCTCAGCGGGCCTCACGGATGGGCTCAGTGGGCTCCATCCATGAGCTTTTATTTTTTTATTTTTTATATTAATTTACGAAGGCATGCATTTGTGCCGCCCGCGTTAATGCCATTTTCACAGGACAGGATGCCCGCCTGCGAATAGGCTTTTTGATCACCTACGTTGCTTTTTTATGTAGTAGTGAGTGTGGCTTTGATTTTGTTCATCACACTTTCTATGGTAGCCACACTTTGTTGAAGGTTAGGCATGGCAAATTACGGCACCAACCAAGCGAGTCATTGTGATGAAACGAGTACCAATTTCTGGTTTTTTACTTCATCATGTTTGTTTGTTGAATGCCAATGTCTAGCTTCTAATAATTGCATTACAAATTGCAATATTGGATATCGGTGAAAAAATCTTTTCTGCTATGAATACCATTAAGAATGAATGGAGAAATCAAATTAAATAATCCATTGCAATATGTGCAACACCTGATCTACTTTTGCAACATCCGGATGAAACACTTATAACATACGTCTGAAACACTTGCAAAACACTAGAAAAAACTTGAAAACACGTGTGTAACCTTTGCAAACATATGCAAACATCTAAATTAAATACTTACAACTTATATGTGAAAACACTTAAAACACTTGCATATATATGCAACATCTAAATCTATTTTTCCAACATCCAAATAAAACACTTGCAATATACGTCTGAAATAGATAAAACATTTGGAACATACACATGAAACATACGTGTATAGTCATTGCAACATGTGCAACATCCCGATCTACTTTTGCAACATAGATATAAAACAATTGCAACATCTTAAACACTGAAACATATGCTTGTAACATGCAATTTCAGTGCAATATCTACTTGTTGCTTGGACGGATAGAGGCTCGTCGGCATGCAGAGCGCGATGCTGGCATGGAGTGGTGCGGTGCTGCGGGTGCAGTGCCTGCGTCACGGCGCCCCTGCGCTGGAGAAAGGCCATGGCAGACGGGGTGCGGTGCCCACGTGGCGCGGCGTCCCTGCGCTGGAGAAAGGCCACGACGGATGGGGTCTGGTGCCCTCGGCAGGCGAGCGTGAAGTTAGCGTCACGAGCGGGGCGCGCAACGAGCAGGAGCGAGCAGCGCATACTGGGAAGCGCGGCTTCTAGACAGACAGACGCCTTGAGGAGAGCATTATCCTTACTAAAATCAAAACAATTTGCAACCTGACTAGCAGAGGTATATGATGGTACCAAAGGTTTTAAATCGTCGGCTAAGGGTATGTAGCGGATGACCTCTAAAACAGCGATAGCGGAGGCTAAATAGAGATATAGCGGGATATAGCGGGCTATAGCTCGTAGCTTGACCAGTCTCAAACAGCTATAGCCGGCTATATCTTCAGCTATAGCCGGAGATTTAAAACTATGGTTGGTACAGAGTTGTCACATACTTCACATCACAACAAGATCTAGTAGTTTAACTTGAACATGAATTTACAGCTAGCTCTAGCAGCTCTCCGCCACCAAATACACGAGAAAGTTGTACACAGAAGCTAATAGGGAACGAAATGACTAAATCGATCCACTCAAAACTGATCAAGAACTGCACTGCTGCTTGCATCAGAAGGCTTTTAATTCCTCCCAATCCACAGACAGCCTAAAAAGAAATCTGATCTGATCACTCACAGCTTGAAAGTGAGCTCAAGTTAAACCAAGCATGCCTAATATCCATGGATCGGCGACTGGTTTTTCACACCGGAGAATCTGTATCCGCGTCGTCACTACTATTCGCATCCGTATGATGCTGATGCGGTGGTTGCTGGTTGGCAGTTTGCTGCGCCGCCGCCGCCGCCGCCGGCGCGGCGTCGGCGAGGACGGTGGCGCGGCAGAGCGGGCAGGAGGTGTGGAAGCGGAACCACGTGTCGACGCAGCGCGCGTGGAAGCGGTGGCCGCACCGCGGCAGCAGGCGGCCCTCGTCGCCGTCCGTGAACTCCGCGATGCAGATCGCGCACTCGGCCGCCGCCGGCCCGCCGCCGCCGGTGTCGCCGCCACCGGACGAGGACGAGTGCACGAAGACGGGCAGCGCGGTGATGGCCAGCTGCACGTGGCGCCGGTCCCGGGCCTTGGGCGACGCCGGCGGTGACGAGGCCACCGAAGACGCGTCGTCGTCCTCGCCGCCGCCGCGGGAGCCCGAGAAGAAGCGCCAGAAGTAGACGTAGACGAGGAGGACGAGGAAGACGTTGAGCGCGACGAGGCACGCCGTGAGCAGCCGCCCGTGTGCCTCCCAGTGGATGCCGGCGCAGGCGGCGGCACCGGCGCGCGGGCTGGGGCTCATGGCCTCATCATCCATTATTCCAAGATCTTGAGTGATCCAGAGGCATGCAACAATTAACCAACGGATGTAGAACGGAACGGAAAGTTAGGGAGATGGATCGATCCAGGAGCTAGCTAAAACGACTAGGATAGTGGCGATGGATATGGGATGGGAGGTGAGACGTGGAGGCGTGTGTTCGTTTATAGGAGTACTCCTCCTACTCCTGCTTCTACGGGCGCGCGAGCGGGGGAGGTGGCGGCGCTTGAGTTCCGTTGCGGCGTAGGCAAGGGCAAGACCATGACTGCCGCCGAGCCGATACGGCGCGGCCGGATGATGCTGGATCGCCTCTGCCTCCGCTTTGGGGGGCTCCGGTGGCTCTTGGAGGGGCTGGACGGGCGCGCGGCCGGACAAAAAATCACCAGGTGGATCGGATCAGAATGGAATGGAAGCTGCATATATCATGCATGCATCTGGCTCATAGTTTTAAATCTCCAGCTATAGCTGAAGATATAGCTGGCTATAGCTGTTTGAGACTGGTCAAGTTATGAGATATAGCCCGCTATATCCCGCTATATCTCTATTTAGCCTCCGCTATTGCTGTTTTAGAGGTCATCCGCTACATACCCTTAGCCGGCGATTTAAAATCTTGATCTAGCTAGACTAGAGAGCATCATCCGGCCGGACAAAGCGTCAAGTTGCAGCCACCTCTCTTCTTCTTTCCTGGAGAGCGAGAGGTGCAGTTTCTTGTGTTGGGGGCCGCCGCCGCCAGATGGAATCGAGTGCGGCCGAACAAATCTGTTGGCGACGTGAAACTGATCTCGAGCCGCCTGTAGGCGTGTAGGTTGGAACCGCCACGGTGTGCGCCCACAGGGTTGTAGTAGTTGCAAGTTTGCAACCCAAACATGCGCCGGCATTCCGTCACGCATTACTGCGCCCACAGATCCATGTCACCCCAGCTAGCTATAGAGTAATTGGTCGTCACGGCCATAACACGATCCTCGCACTAATATCAGCTATTAGAGTATCTCAGCCATCTTTTTTTTTAAAAAAAAAAAGAAGTATCTCCCCCAGATCTTTTTTTTCCTTTTCCTTAGAATCTAAGGTAGGAGATCCAAGAAAACTAAATTGCAGACTATAGAAGACGTGCTCCAGCAAATTGAAAAAACCCATTCCCCTTTAATATGTGGGACTCATCTGTCATTGACTAAGAAATCTGTATTCTTTCCCTGCCGTGTTTCTGTCTCCTTGCAGACAAAGCAAGCGTGGGGGAATGACTCGACGGCGGGTGCCTGCCCATCGTGCGTGCACCCACGGCGAGTGGTGGGCTTGCACGGCGGCGGTGCATAGAGCGTGGTGTCGCGGCTTGGTGTTTGGCTCAATGGTGTGTGGAGATGGGAACCGAGATGTCAGCGAGAAAGGGGATCGAGAAAAATTACTCTTAGTTCCCCTTTTTTTTGAGGGATCGAGGGAGTGGTTTTGACAGATTGATAAATTTGTTTTAGACAAAGAGAATTGGAAAGGGAATCTGTTAGAGTATGTTTTTCCCTCAATCCCCTTTTACCACTCGTTATATGGAAAGCGGATTACATTTGTTCAATCTAGTGGAGATGCTCTTGGGTATGGTACCAAAAGACACTGTCTGACTATGTAATGCGATTTAGTCATGTCGTGTCGTGCTGACCTTTCGGCTCAGGCATGTCCCTACAACCTCTTAGCGCGTGTTTGGTCTGGGACTATTGGAGATGGGTTGGACCCAACCCAATTTTTTGGGTTGACTTGAACCCATCTCATGTTTGGTTAAGGGATAGGGTTATCTCACGTTTTCTGTTTGGTTAGTGAAAAATTGCAACATGTGCAACACCAGATCTACTTTTGCAATACCTAGATGAAAACACTTGTAACATACATCTAAAACACTGCAAAACACCTGGAAAACACTTGAAAGCGATTGCAAACATATGCAACGTCCAGGTGTAACACTTGCAATATACGTATGAAACACATGAAACATACGCTTGCAATATGCATGCATATGCAGCATCCAGATCTACTTTTGCAACATCTAGATAAAACACTTGTAACATATGTTTGATATAGATGAAACATTTGGAACATACACTTGAAACATACGTGTATAGCCATTGCAATATGTGTAACATCTCGATCTATTTTTGTAACATCCCGATCTACTTTTGCAACATCGATATAAAACACTTGCAACCTCTAAAACACTTGAAACATGCTCTTTCAGCGCAAACATCTCCTTGTTGCATCGACGAATGGAGACTTGTCGGCGCGTGGAGTTCACCGATGTGCTCGCCAGCGGCACGGAGCTTGCCGGCAACACGGAGCTGGGCGGCGGTGCACAGAGGGCAGGGTGGGGGCGGCACGGGCAGCGGTGGTGCAAAGGGCAGGTGGGTGGCGCATGGTAGTCACTACGGAGCTCGCCGGAAATGCAGAGCTAGGTGACGGTGCACAGATGAAGGGTCGAGATGGCGGACTAGAGGGGGGGTGAATAGTCCTTTCTAAAATTAATCGTGTCAGCAAACCGAAACAAATGCGGAATTAAAACTATCGGTCTAGCCAAGACTACACCCCTCTATCTAAGTTCACAAGCACCTCACAAAGATCCTAATTATATAACTAAGGTGCTTTCCTTAGCAAGAGCTCTCCTAAACAATTCTAGAGCAAGGTCACACAAACCTATGCACTAGTACTTTAGCAAAGCCGGGGAGCTCCTACAATTCGAGTAAGCAAAAGCATGAAGTCACCTATGCTCACTAGCAATGCTCAATAGCAAGGCAGCTAATGCCAAACTAGAGAGCGCAAATTACTTAGCTACACAAACTAAGCAATATGACTAACAAGGTTACACAAATCAAATTAGCCACGCAACGGGAGCTACTTCTATGCTACACAAGCAAGAAGGTAACTAGCTAACTACACAAGCAAACAAGTTACAAGAGCAACTACACAAGCACAAGTATATGAATGTAAATACAAGCTTGTGAATCGAAAGCAAACCACCGAGAAGATGTACACAATGTTGACACGGCGGTTTTTCACCGAGGTTCACTTGGTTGCCACCAATCTAGTCCCCGTTGTGGCGATACACCCAATTGATGGATCACGAGCAAATTGACTATCAAGAGTCAAACTCTCAGCGAGTGCCGCACATCCACTCTCAAGATGGGGATCCTCCAAGCCATGAGCTTTACTAGAGTTGCTCTTCGTGATCCCCGCGGGGTGAGCACAATTCTCCTCACAAATTCTCCTCCGGAGCCACGCATAATCTCCATGCGTGCTTCAACGGAGTCGCAAGCCACCAAGCCGTCTAGGAGGTGGCAACCTCCAAGAGTAACAAGCACCACCGGCTTGCAACACGATCACCTAGTGCCACTCGATGCAATCCTCTCGATGCAATGCACTAGAATCGCTCTCTCACTCGATCCGATGAACACTATCAAGCATGAGTGAGTTAGAGGGCTTCCAAGCACTACCACATAAGCCACCAAGGCCAAAGTGTGCTCGGCTGCCGGCCACGGCCGGCCAAGGCATCTATTTATAACCCCACGGTCAAATAGAGCCGTTACCCCTTCACTAGGTCCTTTTCGGGACGACTGGACGCGCCGGTCGTAACTGACCGGACGCGCTCAGCCGCGTCCGATTCTCCAACGGTCACTGCGCGCCAACGGTCAAACCAACGACCGGACGCGCCGCTGCCACGATCGGACGTGCCCCTCGCAACGACCGGACGCGCCGTTGCCACGACTGGACGCGTCGATCGCACAGTACCGCGCGTGCAACGACATGACCGGACGCGCTCCATGCAACGACCGGACGCGACAGTGCCCACGTCCGGTTAGAGTCCAGTAAGCACCTTCAAAGATCGGACGTGTCCGATCATGTGTGACCGGACGCACCGTGCGTCCGATCATCCTTGCGTTCTGCAGTTTCCACTGGGCGCATGACCGGACGCGCCGGTCCCATGATTAACCGGACGCGCCGGTTACAAACCCTAACACCCGCGTCTGCGCTGTACTGACCGGACACGTCCGGTCATACCATGACCGCGTCCGGTGCAGCGTCCGATCACCTCTGTGACCTCCGTTCGCCTCCGTTTCTTTTCCGGACTTCCGGCGTAGTGGAAAATAGGCATTTCAACTCCTCAAAAACGCCTGAATCCCGCGCTCGCAAGCTCGGCGGGAGGGAGAGAGAGACCCAAACCCTCTCTACCGCACTAAATTCATCGCCTTCGTAAATGTGCCAACACCAACAAGTGAACACCACCTTGTGCACGTGCGTTAGCATTTTCACAAACATTTTCTTTGAAGGAATTAGGCACTCAACTTGCCTCGCCACTCGATCCTAACACGTATGCACAGTTAGATCGCTCAAGTGGCACTAGATGACCGATATGCAAACAAGTTTGCCCCTCTTAATAGTACGGCCATCTATCCTAAACCTGGTCATCAACTTCTCTACACACCTATGACCGGTGAAATGGAAATGCCCTAGGTTATACCTTTGCCTTGCGCATTCCACTTCATCTCCTCCGACATTGATGCAACACATGCACCAACCAATCACCAAATGATATGATTCACTTCATATCATCACGTGACCATATTGGTTCATCGATCTTGACCTCACTTGCTCTTCACCGTTGCCTCGGTCCTTCGGTGCCAAGCCATCACACAACTTGCCCTTCACCCTAGCAACCGGTCCATCAAGCCAAGCCTCATCTTGATCTTCTCCACCTTGGTCACATGACTCCATATCATGTCTCATATGCAATGAGCTCCTTCATGACACCATCACCTGTGGACTAATCTTCTGTGTATTTCACATAACCACATATTAGTCCACCTAAGTTGTCACTCAATTACCAAAACCAAACAAGGACCTTTCAATCTCTCCCTTTTTGGTAATTGATGACAACTCTACAAAGATATGGAAATTAAGTTCTTTTGGACTTTATGCCACTTATCCAACATTTTAAGCTCTATGTTAGGATTTGGATAAGCACCACAAAATCCGACTTGGTAGTGATAACTCTCCCTACATATGTGCTCAAATGGTTAGGTTTCAAGCTTGCACATATGCATAAATATAAAATTTATGGGAGGGTTAGCACTACTAAGTGATGCTAAGGTGTATAGAATAAACCTTTGTAGTTCGATACCATTTGATAGCTCGATATCATTGGAAAATCACAAGTTTGCCATCATCCTTAGCATCATGAGTAGCTAGACATCAAAAATACTAGAAACCCCGTGAGATCAACATTATAAGCAAGGTTCTAGTTTTTCATGATAAACACAAGTCTAGCTATCATCCTATGCATGCTAGTTATCATATTATCATTCAAGTTCTATAACTAGCATACAACACACAAGCATGCATATTAAATATAAAACTTATGCAATGCAAGCAAGCACATGAATATGAACATATCAAATGCAACCAAACAATGTTCATGAGCTTGCTCCCCCTACTTGTGTTCTTCTTTTGTCCAAGAATTTTGATCCTTCTCATTTCTTCAATGTTGCTCCCTCTTTGTCCATCTCCATGTCCAAACTCATTCCCAAACCTCTCACTCTTGGTGTATTGACATATCTTTATTCCAACTTCTCCCCCTTTGTCATCAATTTCCATAAAGGGTGTACTTCTCATTGATGCAAAGGCTTGTATTGGGTAGATGGTTGAGACTTGAATATTGCGTTGTTGATGGACATCACCGCACATGTTGGAATGACTTTACTTGTATGTTGCTCTTGAGATACCACTTAGGATCTTTGACCTTGATACCATTAGGTGGGGCTCCTCCCCCTATGTCATAGCATGGGTCATTCACTTGATAATCTTGAGCTCTTGTGTGTGAGGGAACTTTCTTCATTTGATGATCATTTAAAGTTGAGCATCACTTGTGGAACCACCGTCTTGTACAAATGATATCATGTGTAGAAATACCACGAATAAGTGTGTGATACCAATTTGAAGAATCCTCTATCATGGAACCACTTGTAGGATTTGTCAATATGATCTTTTCTTGAACATTTGCTATCTTTATGAGTACCACTTGTAGGATATCACTTGTAGATCATGATCTAGACACCACTTGTAAATACCAATTAAAGAAATATTTTGAGTCTAGATACCATTTGAAACACCCTAGATATCCATTTCCATTGTTGTCTTGTGCTTGTACCCATATCATTGTCATGAGCTTCTAGTATGACTTGAACTAAGTTGATTTGCCTAAGATTCTAAGTCCGGTTTGATCCAATGACAAGCTTCTTCACTCCTCATACTAAGGGTTATCTTGCCAATGTTGTACTTGTCACTTGTTAGCAATCCAAACTAGATCAAGTACTTGGGTTCACTAGCTCATGAACAAATTCATACACATACCACTAGATTATTTAAACAATTCAAGCAATAGTGGTAGGCTATGAATTTAAACATTTCATTTGTTATGCATGATCCTAGTAAGCATGTACTATATGCACTAATCGCATACTAGTAAGGGATGAAATGATCATGCACATTGCAATGATACCTTTGTTATGTTGGAGTAGAGGATAGTCACATAGATTCCAATTCATTACTCCAATAGAAATGTGAAGTCCAATTTATAAGCTTGGTGAAGAACAATTATTATAGAGAAATCCATTCTTCACCCATATAAAATTAGAACCACTAATAATCAAGTGCATTATCTCTTGTTGTGGTTGGCTTGCTTTTTCTCTTTGATCAATGCTTGCATCAGAGAAGTACTTATGATACTAATTTTATAACTATGACTAGCTTTCTTTTGGGTGTTGCTTGCTTTTCTTGATCAACCCTATTGATTGCTTCAATTAAGCATCTTAAATATCCCTTGAATTCATCACTTCCATGTTAGCCTTCCAAGCCGGTGCTCGGTTTACCCACCCATGGGCGGCAAGCCCCCTCAGCAGGGAGAAGTGACCTCTCTCCAAAGAACCATTCTTGACACTTACTTGAATTGCCTTTGATTGATTGATCTATAGACTTAACTTGATGAGTAACCTTGAATTATTCTTTAAGTCCTTTTCTTTCTACTAAATGATCTACAATCATTACTAGAACTTGAACCTCATCTTCATCTTGAGTTTGATCTTTATTTTCAAATTTGAGTACCAAATTTGTACACTCAGTACATTCCACAATCAAAGCCCTTGTACTCATTTCTTGTCATGCTTCTAGATCAATTCAAAACCAAACTTAGGTACCTCAAACACTTATAAATATGTTTCCAACTTAAGGACCTTTTACTTAAAGTGACTTTAGATCAATCCAATAATTGTCACTTTTCTGGCAGATTCTGTACCCTTCAAAGAATAATTCATATCTCCCAATGTACAGGTCCAAATGCCACGAAATTTGATGGAGATGTGAATTACTAAGTCATCTAGCAACTGTAAAAATTTGAGCTTCATTTGACTTCTAGATTGCTACCAGATTTTAATTCTTCCACCACTACTATATGCTAAAAACTGCTGCACTATAGCTAACAAGATCCACTCCAAAACCGAAGCATCTCTTATCCAATTCTTATGAAATTTGTACAGCTTCTTATACCATAATACTATAGCATGTATACCAAATTTCAAGTCAATCCAAAAGGATTTGGTCATCCAAACTCAGACTTGATCACTGCTAGCTCAGATTTTTAATTTTGGATAGATTTCAATACATTGAGCAATACTTCATTAAATATGAATCAAACTTGAAACTAACTTGTTTGAATACTTTCATAAGACATATATCCATCCAATCCACTTACTAAATGTCATCTCATGAATTTATCCAACACAAACCAATCCAAACTTGATTACTAAGCATTTAATCTATTCAATCATCTCATAGCAAGCAACATTGCACATTTATCCAATTCAATCAACTCATATGCACCCAAATAAAATGATCAACTAGAGATATACCTTGGTTATCACATGATCATCCTTCTTGCAAGCTACAACTCAAATATTTGCAAGCCATCAAATATACCCAATAAATCACCACAATCTTGAATGTTGCACTTGTATGTTGTAGCATTTGGACTCCACTTATTTTGGCTTGGCATTGGGATAGAATATGCACTAAGCTTTAAAAACTTGATTCAACATATGATGACCAATATGAATCCAAATAAATCAAGCCTCCAATGCCGATGGTACCTACAAACAATCATCCACTTTTTGACGGTACCCAAACAAGTTTGGGTCCTCTCAAGTTAGGAGCAACATACTTAGGCAAAGCCTTAGTATGGGTAGCGGGATGTTTTGCAATTCCAACCAATGAAGTACCATTGCCATCCTTTCTAAGCATGTTAGTATCACTAATTGAACTAGGCTTAGAATTATTACCTAGGGGACATGAATGAGCCATGTGTCCCCTTTCCCGGCATGAATAGCATCTTCTCTTTGGTTGAGCCTTTTCTTCCTTGCTCATGTGATGCTCTTCATTGCCTTGCCTCTCATGAGTTGCTTGAGCATTCTTCTCAAGCTTGATAGGACACCTCGAGGCAAAGTGTCCCATATCTTCACACTTGAAGCACTTGATGTGAGCCAAATCTCTCTTCTTATCTTGAATCTTGCTCATCATCTTGGCATCTTGGATTTGCATTGGATGCCTTCCTCTTCCACCCCTTCTTGTTTTCTTTTTCTTCTTCTCATGCTCAACGTGTGGCTTTGGTTGAGGCTCTTCTTGTTGCTTCACTAGTTTCTTGCTTGGGCACATTGAGGTGTAGTGACCCCATGTATGGCACTTGAAGCACTTGCGTTTGAGCCTTTCTTCTTCTTTCTTCAACTTGAGCTTCTCTAAGTTGGGGCATGTTTGGTGAAGATGACCCACTTTATGGCATCGGTAGCACATGAAATGAGAGAGCTTCTCTCGAGCTAGCTTCTTCATCTTCCTTTCTCTTTTCTTTTCCCCTTTGGTCATATTCTTCTTGCTCTTGTTGAAACCAAGGCCACTCTTGTCACCAAAGTTTCTTTGAGTTTTCAACATATGCTCAAAGGTGACTTTTGAGTTGTAGCACCTCTCTAACTTGTTGCTCAATTTCTTCACTTCACTTTTGAGCTTATTGTTCTCCTTCAAAATGTTAGTCTCACAAGACATAGAAGTAGAACAAGCATATATATGTGAAGAACATGGCATATCTAATAAGTCATCACAAGAGGTGGATACATGCTTTCTCCCTACATCACATGGGTTAGTCACATTTTGCAATTGATCATTTGATCCATGTGATGAGCTCTCATTAATTTTAATTTTCTTTAATAACATCTTAAAGAGAGAAGCATGTTCTTGTACTAAATTATCATGAGCAACACTAAGTTCCTCATGAGCCAATTTTAGCTCCTCATGTGAACAAGTAGTAACATAAAGTAGATGCTTTTGTTGTTCACATGTGGTTTTTAGAAATGAGTTTTCATTTTGCAATTTCATGGTTTTAGCTTTCTCATTTTCTAAAGACATGTTCATGCTAGCAAGTTTACTAACAAGCTCATCATATGAATCAACATGATCAATCACATTATCATTTGATACCTTTATGTCACCTAGTGACATGAAGCAATGTGATGTAGTGGATGGGCTTGTAGTACCATCATCAAAGCCCGAGCATGAACCAACGTTGTCACCATCAAGTGTGCTTGGGGTAGAAACATCACTTGCAACACTTGATGCATCATCACCATTCTTGTCATGTGAACTTGTGGTAGATCGATCATCATCATCACTTGACCATGAGGTGGAGCAATCCTCAACAACCATCGTGTTGTGGTCATGCTCAACATCATCATGTGCAACCTCCTTGGGCTTGACATCATCGTCATCATCGGTGATAGCTCCATACTTTTCATTGAGATAGGCCCATATCTCATGAGCGGATTTGAGGTCCATGATCTTACCAAAGATGCTATCATCTAAAGATCTATACATGATGTTAGTAGCTTGGATGTCAAGATCTAGGCATTTCTCTTGTGCTTGAGTTAGATTATCTTCATCCAACACATGAGAAAAGCCTACATCTACCATCCACCACATTTGAGGGCAAATAAACTTAAAGTTCCATATCATCCAATTTTTCCACCGTGCAAAGTGTGTGCCATCAAACATGTGAGGACAATCAACATCTAGTCCATATTCCGCCATCTTCTCGGGTCGGTGAAGACCACAAATGAGAGACTAGGCTCTGATACCAATTGAAGGGTCGAGATGACGGACTAGAGGGGGGGTGAATAGTCCTTTCTAAAATTAATCGTGTCGGCAAACTGAAACAAATGCAAAATTAAAACTATCGGTCTAGCCAAGACTACACCCCTCTATCTAAGTTCACAAGCACCGCACAAAGATCCTAATTATGTAACTAAGGTGCTTTCCTTAGCAAGAGCTCTCCTAAACAATTCTAGAGCAAGGTCACACAAACCTATGCACTAGTACTTTAGCAAAGCTGGGGAGCTCCAACAATTCTAGTAAGCAAAAGCACGAAGCCACCTATGCTCACTAGCAATGCTCAATAGCAAGGCAACTAATGCCAAACTAGAGAGCACAAATTACTTAGCTACACAAACTAAGCAATATGACTAACAAGGTTACACAAACTAAATTAGCCACGCAACGGGAGCTACTTCTATGCTACACAAGCAAGAAGGTAACTAGCTAACTACACAAGCAAACTAGTTACAAGAGCAACTACACAAGCACAAGTATATGAATGTAAATACAAGCTTATGAATTGAAAGCAAACCACCGAGAAGATGTACACAATGTTGACACGGCGGTTTTTCACCGAGGTTCACTTGGTTGCCACCAAGCTAGTCCCCGTTGTGACGATACACCCACTTGATGGATCACGAGCTAATTGACTATCAAGAGTCAAACCCTCAGCGGGTGCCGCACATCCACTCTCAAGATGGGGATCCTCCAAGCCACGAGCTTTACTACAGTTGCTCTTCGCGATCCCCGCGGGGTGAGCACAATTCCCCTCACAAATCCTCCTTCGGAGCCACGCACAATCTCCACGCGTGCTTCAACGGAGTCGCAAGCCACCAAGTCGTCTAGGAGGTGGCAACCTCCAAGAGTAACAAGCACCACCGGCTTGCAACACGATCACCTAGTGCCACTCGATGTAATCCTCTCGATGCAACGCACTAGAATCGCTCTCTCACTCGATCCGATGAACACTATCAAGCATGAGTGAGTTAGAGGGCTTCCAAGCACTACCACATAAGCCACCAAGGCCAAAGTGTGCTCGGCTGCCGGCCACGGCCGGCCAAGGCATCTATTTATAACCCCACGGTCAAATAGAGCCGTTACCCCTTCACTGGGTCCTTTTCGGGACGACCGGACGCGCCGGTCGTAACTGACCGGACGCGCTCAGCCGCGTCCGATTCTCCAACGGTCACTGCGCGCCAACGGTCAAACCAACGACCGGATGCGCCGCTGCCACGACCGGACGCGCCCTCGCAACGACCGGACGCGTCGTTGCCACGACCGGACGCACCGATCGCACAGTACCGCGCGTGCAACGACATGAACGGACGCGCTCCACGCAATGACCGGACGCGACAGTGCCCGCATCTGGTTAGAGTCCAGTAAGCACCTTCAAAGATCGGACGCGTCCGATCATGTGTGACCGGACGCGCCGTGTGTTCGATCATCCTTGCGTTCTACAGTTTCCACTGGGCGCATGACCGGACGCGCCGGTCCCGCGATTAACCGGACATGCCGGTTACAAACCCTAACACCCGCGTCTGCGCTGTACTGACCGGACGCGTCCGGTCATACCATGACCGCGTCCGGTGCAGCGTCCGATCACCTCTGTGACCTCCGTTCGCCTCCGTTTCTTTTTCGGACTTCCGGCGTAGTGGAAAATAGGCATTTCAACTCCTCAAAAACGCCTGAATCCCACGCTCGCAAGCTCGGCGGGAGGGAGAGAGAGACCCAAACCCTCTCTACCACACAAACTTCATCGCCTTCGTAAATGTGCCAACACCAACAAGTGAACACCACCTTGTGCACGTGTGTTAGCATTTTCACAAACATTTTCTTCGAAGGAATTAGGCACTCAACTTGCCTCGCCACTCGATCCTAACACGTATGCACAGTTAGATCGCTCAAGTGGCACTAGATGACTGATATGCAAACAAATTTGCCCCTCTTAATAGTACGGCCATCTATCCTAAACCCGGTCATCAACTTCTCTACACACCTATGACCGGTGAAATGGAAATGCCCTAGGTTATACCTTTGCCTTGCGCATTCCACTTCATCTCCTCCGACATTGATGCAACACATGCACCAACCAATCACCAAATGATATGATTCACTTCATATCATCACGTGACCATATTGGTTCATCGATCTTGACCTCACTTGCTCTTCACCGTTGCCTCGGTCCTTCGGTGCCAAGCCATCACATAACTTGCCCTTCACCCTAGCAACCGGTCCATCAAGCCAAGCCTCATCTTGATCTTCTCCACCTTGGTCACATGACTCCATATCATGTCTCATATGCAATGAGCTCCTTCATGACACCATCACCTGTGGACTAATCTCCTGTGTATCTCACATAACCACATATTAGTCCACCTAAGTTGTCACTCAATTACCAAAACCAAACAAGGACCTTTCAACAAAGGGCGGGGTGGGGCGGCATGGGTGGCGGTGGCTCAAAGGACGAGCGGATGCAGTAGTGGGTGGAGCGTCCGGGTAATCGGACCAGCATTTCTGCTACCAGATACATCAAGCTGGGCTAGGGTGACACTAGCACTATACATGTTGGACCGGGACGTGCTAGTGCTGAGCTTAATTTTTTGGGATCAACGCTTAAGGCTACTAAATAGGCACGGTCCATTTGGCCATTTATATAGCTAACCCTATCGAAGGACTTACTATCACGATCAATTTATCTAGACAAAGGCAATATGCATATGTGGTAAGAAACATATATACTACCTCTGTTCTGAAAAGAATGCAACTATAAGTTGCGTGCCACGAAAAGTGGGTCACATTTGATGAAGTTTTTAGTGAATAAATATTCACATTTATGGCTTTAAATTAATTTATTATGAAAATACATTTCGTAATTAATCTGATGGTATTTATTTAGTACCATAAATATGGATATTTTTTATCTATAATTGGTCAAACTTAAGGTAGTAAAACATGATATTGTGCTAGAATTGTATTCTTTTGAGGATAGAGGTAGCAGTGTTTAAAAACATTCTCACTCTTGGTCCGGTTTAAAAACCAGCCATACCAAGAAGGAAATGATCGGAGGACATAGTAATTCTTGTCCAAATTCCTATGACCCCCTATACATAGGCTTGTTTGGACTATATAATAAACACGGGTAATTCTACTTGCATCTACTATATTATTAATCCTGAGAGGCGGAAAAGAAAAGGTCGAGTAAAATCACCTCCGCTAGCTGTAACAGAACCGACCAAATTATAAGAGCACAAGTACAAAAACAAGCACCGAAGCGCTCAAATTTTTGAACTTGAGCCCATATAATCCCGGTAGTCAATCGAAACCACGAAGGATTTCAAACCAACTTGCTTACAACTAAGATCGCATCATTCAACATACAACATCATACGTTACATTTCGCAAGTAGTTCCGAAATAAATTTACACACACGGAGTCACAATTATTACAAACCAAGTTTATAAAAGTAGCGGAAGCAAACACACACCAATTGTTTAACTACTGCCAGTCTTGTTGATCAACAACCCGCAAAAGCATCAGAACAGTACATAAAAGATGATCACGCCCTAGTGATCTAGTCTTCGTCACCCGTAGGGTGGAGACAATTTTTGCAGAAGCCTTGGTAGAGCATATCATCTGCAACAGGAGGGAATAAACCCTGAGTACTGGAATGTACTCAACTAGACTTACTCGTCGAAAACCAGAAATAAGATGACACCAAGGATTATGCAAGGCTTACATAACAGGCTAGCTGACATCACATTTTGCATAAAGGCATAAGTAATTGAAGCTCTTATAACTTGTACTAGCAGTTCTTTTTAGCATTTACCTGTCATCTATCTTAGCACCTGTACTAAACATACACTTGAGTATAATCAAACAACATTATTATTATATCCATAGCAGGTATATCATTGTGGCAACATTATATCATTGTGACAGGTATAATGCAACAATTGTTTTCATACAACTCCTACAACTTAATGCATTAAACAATTAAAAGTACTCAAGATAGATTTATAAAATGATGGGTTCAGCATGCACCGAGGCTTGCCTTTCAAAAAGGTCGAGGGCCGGTGGTCAGGACACTCGGGTAGATCTTCGACAGGAGCTTCGTCGCTGGTTGGTTCCTCTGGCTGCTCCGGCTGGTCCTAGACACCTCCGGTACACCTATTGCATGAATGCACAATAAATATCATGGATGCATAAAGGTGCAACATGCTCGGAATGAAATGCATTTCAGAAATAAAAACAATAATCTAATCAAGTTACTTTATCAGTACATGCAAATCTCTTCTCCGGTGAAGAAGTACTTACCTAAGCTACTCAACCTAAGATACAGCTGTTCTTCTTCGGTTAAGGCCCTAACACCTAACAACACAAGAGTAATATTACTTAGGTTACCACAGTAAGGCATTCTGGACAGTAGCTCAAAGATTCTAATATAACTGAAGATTACTAACTCCAAAAGATATGATCTAAGACAATCTGAAAAGCTTAAGAAATGCACTACAATTCATTTTCAGACCTCAACCCAAAATTCCTAAGTTTTCCATGTCGAATTTTCCAAGTTCCAGAATCTGTCCTCTCTAAACAGAGAGTAGCCAATTCTGGACTGGCACTTTAAACAGCAATAACTCCCAAACTATTAAGCCAAATGCTCCCAAATTTTGACACAAGCTAGTTTATCAAGTTTACTACAACTTTGGTACTTACAAGTTTTCCAGCAACCATCTTTATCAAAGGTCAAACCTAGAAATACTACCAGTTGTCCAGAAAACCTAGAATTGCAAAGGTTAAATATTTATTTATGTGGCAAACATCCCTTAAGACCAAACTAATGTTACCACAAGTTCACATAGGTCACAAAAACACCAGAAAGTAAGGTGTGCCTACCTAAAATATTTATTTAAATTCATTTCTTAATTTACTTAAGTAATTAAGTGGAATTTTAAACATATATGTAAACTACTCCTAAAATTCTACAAAAATTACAGGAGACTCTATGAACCAACAAGAGACCACTATAAAAATTTGAACTAAAATTATTTACAGAAACTCCCTAAACAAAATTCACAAGCCCAAAAGGCTGATTTTTGTATAAATAACAATTCATAGTAAAAAGTGTCAAACAACAGATTTCCTAATTTTCTTGGACACTTTAGGGTACCAAGACATTCTCCAAAAAGTT
Organism: Saccharum hybrid cultivar R570; assembly: GCA_038087645.1. NCBI lineage: Eukaryota > Viridiplantae > Streptophyta > Magnoliopsida > Poales > Poaceae > Saccharum > Saccharum hybrid cultivar. The sequence goes on along the minus strand of JAQSUU010000431.1, from coordinate 17,404,453 downwards.
GTAAGAACATTTCACATGTAGAAAAATTACTAAAATTCATTTAAGTATTTCCTAAAATAACAAGATAGCATTATAACTTGAAAAGTACTTAAGCACTACTGCCCAAATTTTTACCAAAGCTAGAGCAAGTATAAATTAGCCTACCCACCAAATTTCATAATTTTTGGAACACTGAAACTCAAGATATGATTTAAACAAGTTTGCATGCAATCTAAAACACATTTAAATCTCCCATAAACTAAACATCACATAACCAATTCATATTTTTCTAAAATACTACACATCATGTAGATCCTAACAAAATTTATCTCATAATTTTTGGGCAAGTAAAACCCTAGATCTACATTTTCCAAAACTTATCTAAAACTGTGACAGAATAAATAAAAATGAAATAAATCTTATTTGTTACTGGGCCGGCCCGGGAAAAGACGCGGTCCACGGCGCGCGCGCGGCCTGCTCGGGCTCCCGCCCGTGCGCGGCACAGACAGGTGGCCCCCGCGTGTCGGTGAAAGGGAACAGGGACGCGGCGGCAGTGAGCTCCGACGAGCAATTCCTCGCCGTCGGTGGCTCCTCCGACCGATCCAAGCGCACCGGCGTCTTGCCCAAACCCAACCGCACCGAGGCTACCACTTTTCCCCAAAGTTGATGCACCACCTCACCCAGACCGACGGCAATGGCGGACGGCTGCAGTGCCTGGCGGTACGCCGGCGAGTCCCGGCCATCGCACGACCAACCGAAGGGCGCATCACCTTCCTGGACTCCTAGCGGACCTAACGAGATCACTCCCACAGACGGGGGTGGAGCGGAACCGCTTGACCGCATGAGCACTTGGCCAGCGGCCATGGCGCGGCCGTGCACGGTCTCGTTCCGTCATGGTTGTCCCGATACTGGTGGTAACATCTTCATCCTAGCATCTACACGTGACAGGGAGGGGGAAACGTGGGTGAAGGCAGACGGAGAACTACTGTGTGGTGCTGGCCACGGTGACCCGCACATGGCGGAGCTCCGGTGAGCTTCGGTGAGCGGGCGGAAACGGCAATGCGGCTCACCTTGGGCTCAATCCAACCTACCGACGGGTCGAGGAGGTGTAGGACGGGGAGGCGGAGGGATGGACGTGGTTCGGCGAGCGGTGGTGAGTGCGCTAGCTCGGAGATGGCTACGGCGGCAATGGCGTCCCGGTTTCCGCCTTGGTGAGCCTGGCCAGAGCGAGAGGAAAGGAGAAGAGAATGAGCGCGCGTGAGGGGGGTGGAGGTGTCGGCCCCGACTTCACACCCGCGTGCATGGTCGGGACATGGAGGCGACGGCAGGGCGTGAGCGCCACGCGGCTCCCTTGCTCTGCGCGGCCGCCACGACAGCGAAGATGTCTGTCGACTGAAAGGAGCCGACGTCGACTGAATAGTGCCCGACGTGGTGGTCTGCCAGCGGCAGTTTGACGGTGAATATCTCCCAAACCAGCTAGATTTAGTCGAAGATGACTACATCAATTATGTAGAGCTACATGAGGGCTATAACTTTGTCAATTGGCTCCAGGGCTGGTTCGGCTTAGTTATTGAGATATAGCGTCCTAAAGTGAGGCACCCGAAACTGAAATTGAGTTTCAGTGAGTCACACCGACTGAAACCCATTTTTCCAGGCACCATAACTCCTAAACCATTTAGAACTAGGTGATGGTGATGTTGACAATGTTGTAGAGCTAGGTGAGTACTACAAAAGTGTCAATATGAGTTGGGACTGGTTTGGTCTGGTTTGCAAACTACAAGCTTCCAAAGTAGGCCACAGTAAAACTGGAGGGACACTTTTGAGACTTAGAAAAATTCTAAGTGTTGAGATAGCCCCTCTATCTGATTGTGGGCTAATTTTGAGCATGTTCTGGCCAGTTTCATGAGATGGTCATATTGAGACTTTTGTTCCCCATAAAATTCCCTACAACTTTGCTTAAGGGTGCTCCTCCATGCAAGGTCTCTAAGCTAGACTTTTTAAATGGTCAAACTAGAGCATCCTAGCTCTAAATGCTGGTCAACTACACCTTGGAGGGTATTTTGGTGATTTTGGTCAACCTGAACCTTGCTCCATTAGTGACCCTAAGTATAACTAAGGTGTTGTGAGATATAATTGGCTACTCTACCCCTTAGTTACACCAACTCTCTAGTGTCATATGATGTGAGCCAAACAAAGTTCTAAAAACAACCACCTTAGTTGCAACCACATAAAATAACATGAAATGATGCATGCTTATGCTCATGCAAATGCAATGCAGTTATGGAGCTAAACACCTGAGGTGTTACAGCCCTCCCCCCTTATAAAAATCTCGTCCCGAGATTTGGAAAGCGTACCATTTTTCATAGAATTCCTTATAGTCATCCCGCAAATAGTCTTCCCGTTCCCATGTAGCGTCACTTTCACTACCCTGATTACTCCACATTACTTTATACCACTTAACCACTTTGCTTCTAGTCACTCGTTCCTGAGTATCGATCACTCGGACTGGCTTTTCTTCGTAATTTAAATCAGACTCAAGCCTGATATCTCCTAACGGGACTCTTTCCTTAGGAACTCGAAGACACTTTTTGAGCTGGGATACATGGAAGACGTTGAATATGGCACTCATTTCTGGAGGTAACTGGATTTTGTACGCAACAGCTCCACTCTTGCCTATGATTTGGAAAGGACCCACGTATCTTGGCGCAAGTTTCCGCTTAACACCAAAACGTTGGACACTCTTCATTGGAGAAACTTTTAGATAAACGAAGTCTCCAACTTCAAACTCGAGCGGTTTTCTACGATGATCAGCATAACTTTTCTATCTAGCTTGGGCTGCAGCCATATGTTTTTGGATGGTACGGACTTGTTCCTCAGCTTCATGAACAAAATCAATACCATAATACCTCCTTTCACCAGCTTCTACCCAGTTTAGTGGAGTTCTACACTTACGACCGTACAAAGCTTTGAATGGGGCCATCTTAATACTCTCTTGGTAACTATTATTGTACGAGAATTCGGCTAGAGGTAACAATTTTTCCCAAGAACCCTTGGATGATATTACACATGCCCACAATAGATCTTCCAAGATTTGGTTAACCCGTTCCGTCTGTCCTGATGTCTGGGAGTGATAAGCAGAGCTTCTCACTAACTTGGTTCCCAGAAGGTGATGCAAGTGCTCCCAAAAGCGAGCAGTGAACTGGGGACCACGGTCAGATATGACAGTACGAGGTATCCCATGGAGCCAGACTATCTGATTGAAATACAACTCAGCATAGTCAGTAGGACGATAGTCTACTCGAACAGGAATGAAGTGAGCCGACTTGGTTAGGTGGTCTACAATTACCCAGATGGAGTTATGATTTTGACAGTAGGAGGAAGTCCGACAATGAAATCCATACTTATCTCTTCCCATTTCCAACCTGGGATAGAAAGTGGTTGAAGTAACCCAGCTTTCATATGCACAGCTTTAACTCTACGCAGGTGTCACACCTAGCCACATATGCAGCTATCTCTTTCCGCATCTTGGTCCACCAATAGTATGGCTTCAAATCATAATACATCTTATTGCTACCAGGATGGATGGACAACTTAGAGGAGTGTGCTTCAGACATAATATCATTTCTAAGCTCTCGGTCCTTAGGCACAACTAACCTATCCTTGAACCATAGTACCCCCTCTTCATCTACCCTGAACTGTGTAGTTTCTTGCTCTTTCATCTTACGCTTGATGTGGAATATACCAGTGTCAGTCTTTTGGAGCTCAATAATTCTGCTTTTGAGAGTATAACTGACAGTGATGTTGTACAAGACTGCTGGATGTAGAAGGTGAGATCGATGAAAATCAGTTTCAACTAGGGAATGGCAATGAGACTTACGGCTTAAAGCATCCGCAACCACATTTGTCTTGCCAGGATGATAGTGCACTTGAAGGTTATAATCCTTAATCAACTCGAGCCATCTTCTTTGATGCATATTTAACTCGGGTTGGGTGAAGATGTATTTGAGGCTTTTGTGGTCTATGTAGATATTGCAAACATTGCCCAACAGGTAGTGCCGCCAGGCTTTCAAAGCATGAACAACTGCGGCGAGTTCTAAGTCATGCGTTGGATAATTCACCTCATGTTTCCGAAGTTGTCGAGAGGTATATGCAATTACTCGGCCTTCCTGCATCAGAACACCTCCCAAACCTATGCCTGAGGCATCACAATAAACATCAAATGGTTTCTCAATATCCGGTTGTGCCAAAACCAGAGCTGAGGTTAGGAGAGTTCGCAGTTTGTGAAAAGCCGCATCACACTCAGGAGTCCAGACAAACCTGGTGTCTTTTTGTAGCAACCGAGTCATTGGCTTGGCTATTTTGGAGAAATCCGGGATGAAGCAACGATAATAGCCAGCCAAACCAAGGAAACTCCGGACCTCGTGAACCGAGATAGGAGCCTTCCAGTTTAGTACTTCTTGTACCTTGGCGGGGTCCACCATAATTCCTCCATCGGACAACACATGCCCAAGGAAAGGTACTTCTCAAAGCTAGAATTCACACTTACTGAACTTTGCATATAGTTGATGTTCACGCAGTCTTGTGAGGACTATACGCAGATGTTCAGCGTGATCTTCCTCATTTACAGAATATATCAGGATGTCATCAATAAATACCACCACAAACTTGTCCAATTCGAGCATAAACACCGAATTCATCAAGTACATAAAGTGTGCGGGGGCATTGGTCAAGCCGAAGGACATAACAAGATACTCATAAAGACCGTATCGGGTAGAGAAAGCTGTCTTGGGAACATCTTCCAGGCGGATTTTAATTTGATGGTAGCCAGATCTTAGATCGATCTTGGAGAAAACTTTAGCTTTAGACAACTGATCGAACAAGATGTCGATGCGGGGTAGAGGATACTTATTTTTGACAGTGACTGCATTGAGAGGTCTATAATCTACGCACATTCGCAATGACTGATCCTTCTTCTTTACAAAGATAGCAGGACATCCCCACAGAGACGAACTGGGACAAATCAACCCCTTCTTCAAAAGTTCGTTCAATTGCACCTTAAGTTCAGCTAACTCATTCGGAGGCATCCTATAAGGTCTCCTAGAGATGGGAGCCGTGCTAGGCAACAACTCAATTTTAAATTCTACATCCCGATCCGGAGGGAGCCCCGGCAAATCATCGGGAAAAACGTCTGGAAACTCATTTACTACTGGAATTTCGGCCAACGCCTTTGCTTGCACAGCATGAACTTCCCCAGACAAATCAACTTTTCTGGGAAGTTGTACCAGAAAACCCTTTTGATCTGTAGGATCTCTGAGCATAACTACCCGAGTGGATGTATCAATGAGTACCCCATTCTGACTCATCCAATTCATGCCCAAAATAACATCTATGCCTAAGCCTGGCAAAACCACTAAGGCAAGCGAGTACTTTCGCCCTTCTATCTCCAGCTCAAGATTCCCCACTACTTTATTTGTGGAAATATTCCCACTTGCTGCGCTAATACAATAACCCCCACCTTCAACAGTATGCAATTTGTGTGCAAACTCTGATGCAAACTTAGGACTGATAAAGGAATGCGAAGCACCTGAATCAAAAAGTACCACTGCAGGGTGTTGGTCAACTAGGAACTTACCAGCAGTGACAACCTCACCAGATGGGATTTCCTCAATACTGTTATAATGAGCGTGCCTTTGACGGCCACCTTGGTTGACATTCTTCTTAGGGTAAGGACAGTTCCTGGACCAATGGCCTAGCTTGTTGCAGTTCCAGCAAGGCATGTTGCTAGGAGGGACATTGGAGCTGCCTTGACCCGAATTACTCTTTGGTAGAGCCACTGTATATGCCTTGCAAAACCCAGTCTTCACTGGCGCCTTCTTTTGTGGAGGACGAAACTTAGCACTTGTGGTAGGAGGGCAAGGAGGAGCCCTCGGGGCAGCTAGAGCTCGAGACTGTGAAGCACCTGCCTCAAGTGCCCTCTTGCGGCTCTTAGAAGCAGCATAGATAGAGTTATTGTTCTCTTGAGTCAGAGCATCACTGATAAATTCATTGAAGGTAGTGCACTTGCTAGTGCCCATAGTCTTCATCAGCTTTGGGCCGAGGCCTCTTTTAAAGCTAGCAATTTTCTTGGCATCGGTATCCACAAACTCTGTGGCATACCTTGCCAGGTTGTTGAAAGATTGCAGATATTCAGTCAAGCTTTTATTGCCCTGCGGCAGCCTCATAAATTATGTGTGCTTGATAGCCATAAGACCTGGAGGAATATAGTTCCCACGGAATGCGGCCTTGAACTGGTCCCAAGTAATCGGGACATTTGCAGGCAGTGTGGAATGATAGTGGCTCCACCAAATACCCGCTGGACCATGTAGTTGGTGAGAAGCATATTTAGTTTTCAGCTCATCGGTCAAGCGAAGCAGACGAAACTTTTGTTCAATAGTGTTCAACCACTCATCGGCTTGCAGTGGTTCCTCCGCCTCCTTAGTATCAAGAAAGTCCTTGAAATCACTGTACTGATTGGGTTCTGGGCCCTGACGGCCATGACGAGCCTCCCAGTTGGCAAGCTGGCGCATAGCATCTACCAACATGCGCTGCCCTTCGACCACGGTCTGCATCAACTCAGCCGGGGTAGGTGGTGGCGGAGGGGGTGGCTGTTCCTCATCCTCATTGCCATGACCCCGACGGAGATTGTACGACATCTGCAAAATGCATAGCCAATGAGCACTGACGATGTGGGAAATTTGTAGATGAATTATTATAAATATGTCAAACTGACTTCATAAAATAGACTTCTCAAAATACTCATGGCACAATAATTCATCACAACCGCACAATCCATTCAAGCGGATCAATTAGCGCAATCATGCGAGGGAATCCAACAAGATGTACTTTGATAAAGGCTCACTCACAAGGAGCACAGCAGTTACTGAACCGTTTACATTAAAATCTACGTGATTTTTGATCTTTCGCCCGGTACTTGGATTCGATTTCAAAGTTTTTAGTTGACTGAGAAAGGCTACTTCAAACTGACCACAAAGAGACTTCTCAACGGTAGAGCTCCATGGTGGATCATGACTAGCCACCTCGATACCAGCGCGTGCTAAGCAGCACAACCTTATATCGCGCGCCATAGGAGGCCCTCGGTTTCGTCGCGGCACCGAAGGGCCCTAATTGTGACACCATCATCGAACGCATGCAATAAGACATCCAATTGTGATCGAAATTAACAGATTCAAATAAACATCTAGGAAACATAGGGTTCGACCTTACATCCCAAAAGTCAAGTTATTAAAAAGCCTCACTCCAACACAGGGAGGGCACAAAAGACAATCCTACATCATAGCTACGTGATAACTACTCTAAGCATCGTCCTCAGAGTCAGTGTCAAGGATCTCCCCGCCGTCCTCATCACTAACAGGCTCTAACTCCTCATCATCTTCTTCTTCTTCTTCTTCTTGTGCTTCTTCTGGTGCTTCTTCTGGTGCGGCATCTTGGGGCCCATTGACCTCCACTTTATCATCATTTTCAGCCATGAAGATTCCCGAACCCATGTCATCATCTGCGTTGATATTTCGAGGCAGCAGAGGATTTAGCTGGTTGTTCAGGCGGTGCACTTCTTCATGAAGATTGTCATTGTATTCTTCAGTATTCTCCAACTGTTGTTCGGGCTCAAACTGACGAGCTCTCAGAACGTTCTCCTCGTGCCAGGCTTCATCCCTCTGATTCATGACACGGACCAACATGCGTTGACAGTTGCGGTTTGCTAATGTCAATCTCTGGACTGCAAGGGTTTCCTGGTCACGATCACGGATCACTTGCTCCAGTTGCTGACGCGCTGCATTCCTGGCAGCAGTCACTTCAGCCAACTCTGCCCTCAGCCTTTCCACCTCAGTAGGCTCAGGGCGGGGCTCACGTGGAGCAAGCTAGTGACGAGGTGCCCTGCCTCCAGTGGACTTGCGAGCGGTCCTCTTGGTACGCGCCATCTGTAGCAACAAGATACGACTGAAAGTGAGGATCATTTAGGGGATACGAAATTTAATTTAGTCGGGACTGCTGAAATTTTTAAGGAGGGAGTAAAAGATGTATGATATAATTAAACATGATGCATGCGCGTTCCGTACGCCCTCTCACCTTAGTAGAAACCTAAAGTTCTAACGCTAGGCGGTGGCATACATACGTTCTCTCATATAAGCGAAACTATCGGTCTACTCGTTACGCTGTTAGTGTACCTGCAGAAAAATCTCATTTTAGCCCAACAGTTTCCCAATATAAGCACCCAAGAAAGCAGTAATTTAAATACTTCCATATACACATCCCCTGATGTATATACTTTAGTATCAAAGCTACCCGATATAAAGGTTCCCACAATTAAGTGCTTACATAATTACACGGTTTAAACATGTAAGTATGCAAGTCACCAAAAACTACTCTCCCCTAGATCGCCGGTTGGACGATCATGCTCTCACAACTCACACTTACCAGAGCGTCGAGGCAATTGATCTATATATTACCACCCAAGTGGATGGCATCCATACAATATCACGCCATATGGACGACGAAACAAAAACAAACAAGGCCCCAAAGTTAGTCTTTACAATAAGCCACCTAAGAGTCCTTATTTGGGCTAAGGGATGTGATCACTGGCATACCTATGAAAATAATTTTTTTAGAATTTTAACCCTTTTCATAATCAAATACTTTTATTTTTAAATACTCGTATGATGTGTTTAATGTTGAATTATGCTCCGGTACCAGCTGTAACAGAACCGACCAAATTATAAGAGCACAAGTACAAAAACAAGCACCGAAGCGCTCAAATTTTCGAACTTGAGCCCATATAATCCCGGTAGTCAATTGAAACCACGAAGAATTTCAAACCAACTTGCTTACAACCAAGATCGCATCATTCAACAAACAACATCATACGTTACATTTCGCAAGTAGTTCCGAAATAAGTTTACACACACGGAGTCGCAATTATTACAAACCAAGTTTATAAAAGTAGCGGAAGCAAACACACACCAGTTGTTTAACTACTGCTAGTCTTGTTGATCAACAACCCGCAAAAGCATCAGGAAAGTACATAAAAGATGATCACGCCCTAGTGATCTAGTCTTCGTCACCCGCAGGGTGGAGACAATTTTTGCAGAAGCCTTGGTAGAACATATTATCTGCAACAGGAGGGAATAAACCCTGAGTACTGGAATGTACTCAGCTAGACTTACCCATCGAAAACCAGAAATAAGATGACACCAAGAATTATGCAAGGCTTACACAAGAGGCTAGCTGACATCACATTTTGCATAAAGGCATAAGTAATTGAAGCTCTTATAACTTGTACTAGCAGTTCTTTTTAGCATTTACCTGTCATCTATCTTAGCACCTGTACTAAACATACACTTGAGTATAATCAAACAACATTATTATTATATCCATAGCAGGTATATCATTGTGGCAACATTATATCATTCACTTAATCATCTGTTCATTTAATGAGATCTACGTTGCCGCTGCTCAAGTCAAGTGCTCACTAACCGGGAGCGACGGCGATTCGAATCGAATTCCTATCCAGCTGGAGGGGTATTTTTAACACTCACCGTGCAGACCCCTGCCAGGGTCGCACAGGCTACCGTTTCATATGATTCAGGAATCGCGGGTCCGAATAATATCGTGACCCCAAGGGTGACACTCTGCCAGGTGATAGGGACTCTAACCCCACCTTGGTCTCACGCCAATGTCCCCAAGCACATCCTTTCTCTCCTCCAAGAAGCAACCTACCATTCGATTCCCGGCCTGAATCACATTACTCGGCTTCGCGGTCAGAACGACTTATCCGGCCAACTAAGTGTTAGACTGCGTTCAACATGACTCAAGGACGTACAGCGAATCGGTCCTTAAACGACTCAGACGGGCATAGCTCCACACCCAAGACGTGAAGTGTCTTGCGGCTGTACTATCGAACTCCCGCCCGGTCTCAATTTCATTTTAAAGCATGGTTTCATCCACGATAGCCATAAAGCCACTCGTGACTCCTTCCTACATCTCGCGGATGACCGGAAATCACCTGACTTCTACCACACTAAGCAGGGCTAAGCATTGATACGTGCCTAAACCTAAATTAGGATTTAAGTACGATATCTGGGCAAGGACAGGTATAATGCAACAATTGTTTTCATACAACTCCTACAACTTAATGCATTAAATAATTAAAAGTACTCAAGATAGATTTATAAAATGATGGGTTCAGCATGCACCGGGGCTTGCCTTTCAGAAAGGTCGAGGGCCGGTGGTCAGGACACTCGGGTAGATCTTCGGCAGGAGCTTCGTCGCCGGTTGGTTCCTCTGGCTGCTCCGACTGGTCCTGGACTTCCTCCGGAATCGCTGGCTCGAATTCAAGGAGAGTTACCCCCTCCGGTACACCTATTGCATGAATGCACAATAAATATCATGGATGCATAAAGGTGCAACATGCTCGGAATGAAATGCATTTCAGAAATAAAAACAATAATCTAATCAAGTTACTTTATCAGTACGTGCAAATCTCTTCTCCGGTGAAGAAGTACTTACCTAAGCTACTCAACCTAAGATACAGCTGTTCTTCTTCGGTTAAGGCCCTAACACCTAACAACACAAGAGTAATATTATTTAGGTTACCACAGTAAGACATTCTGGACAGCAGCTCAAAGATTCTAATATAACTGAAGATTCCTAACTCCAAAAGATATGATCTAAGACAATCTGAAAAGCTTAAGAAATGCACTACAATTCATTTTCAGACCTCAACCCAAAATTCCTAAGTTTTCCATGTCGAATTTCCTAAGTTCCAGAATCTGTCCTCCCTAAACAGAGAGTAGCCAATTCTGGACTGGCACTTTAAACAGCAATAACTCCCAAACTATTAAGTCAAATGCTCCCAAATTTTGACACAAGCTAGTTTATCAAGTTTACTACAACTTTGGTACTTACAAGTTTTCCAGCAACCACCTTTATCAAAGGTCAAACCTAGAAATACTACCAGCTGTCCAGAAAACCTAGAATTGCAAAGGTTAAATATTTATTTATGTGGCAAACATCCCTTAAGACCAAACTAATGTTACCACAAGTTCACATAGGTCACAAAAACACCAGAAAGTAAGGTGTGCCTACCTAAAATATTTATTTAAATTCATTTCTTAATTTACTTAAGTAATTAAGTGGAATTTTAAACATATATGTAAACTGCTCCTAAAATTCTACAAAATTTACAGGAGACTCTATGAACCAAAAAGAGACCATTGTAAAAATTTGAACTAAAATTATTTACAGAAACTCCCTAAACAAAATTCACAAGCCCAAAAGGCTGATTTTTGTATAAATAACAATTCATAGTAAAAAGTGTCAAACAATAGATTTCCTAATTTTCTTGGACACTTTAGGGTACCAAGACATTCTCCAAAAAGTTGTAAGAACATTGCACATGTAGAAAAATTACTAAAATTCATTTAAGTATTTCCTAAAATAACAAGATAGCATTATAACTTGAAAAGTACTTAAGCACTACTGCCCAAATTTTTACCAAAGCTAGAGCAAGTATAAATTAGCCTACCCACCAAATTTCATAATTTTTGGAACACTGAAACTCAAGATATGATTTAAATAAGTTTGCATGCAATCTAAAACACATTTCAAAAACCTATTTAAATCTCCCATAAACTAAACATCACATAACCAATTCATATTTTTATAAAATACTACACATCATGTAGATCCTAACAAAATGTATCTCATAATTTTTGGGCAAGTAAAACCCTAGATCTACATTTTCCAAAACTTATCTAAAACTGTGACAGAATAAATAAAAATGAAATAAATCTTATTTGTTACTGGGCCGGCCTGGGAAAAGATGCGGCCCACGGCGCGCGCGCGGCCTGCTCGGGCTCCTGCCCGCGCGCGGCATAGACAGGTGGCCCCCGCGTGTCGGTGAAAGGGAACAGGGACGCGGCGGCAGTGAGCTCCGACGAGCAATTCCTCGCCGCCGGTGGCTCCTCCGACCGATCCAAGCGCACCGGCGTCTTGCCCAAACCCAACCGCACCGAGGCTACCACTTTTCCCCAAAGTTGATGCACCACCACACCCAGACAGACGGCAATGGCGGACGGCCGCGGTGCCTGGCGGTACGCCGGCGAGTCCCGGCCGTCGCACGACCTACCGAAGGGCGCATCACCTTCCTGGACTCCTAGCGGACCTAACGAGATCACTCCCACAGACGGGGGTGGAGCGGAACCGCTTGACCGCGTGAGCACCTGGCCGGCGGCCATGGCGCGGCCGTGCACGGTCTCGTTCCGTCATGGTTGTCCCGATACTGGCGGTAACATCTTCATCCTAGCATCTACATGTGACAGGGAGGGGGAAACGTGGGTGAAGGCAGACAGAGAACTACTATGTGGTGCTGGCCACGGTGACCCGCACATGGCGGAGCTCCGGTGAGCTTCGGTGAGCGGGCGGAAATGGCAATGCGGCTCACCTTGGGCTCAATCCAACCTACCGACGGGTCGAGGAGGTGTAGGACGGGGAGGCGGAGGGATGGACATGGTTCGGCGAGCGGTGGTGAGTGCGCTAGCTCGGAGATGGCTACGGCAGCAATGGCGTCCCGGTTTCTGCCTCGGTGAGCCCGGCCAGAGCGAGAGGAAAGGAGAAGAGAATGAGCGCGCGTGAGGGGGGTGGAAGTGTCAGCCCCGACTTCACACCCGCGCGCATGCTCGGGACGTGGAGGCGACGGCAGGGCGCGAGCGCCACGCGGCTCCCTTGTTCTGCGCGGCCGCCACGATAGCGAAGCTGTCTGTCGACTAAAAGGAGCCGACGTCGACTGAATAGTGCCCGACGTGGTGGTCTGACAGCGGCAGTTTGACATTGAATATCTCCCAAACCAGCTAGATTTAGTCGAAGATAACTACATCAATTATGTAGAGCTACATGAGGGCTATAACTTTGTCAATTGGCTCCAGGGCTGGTTCGGCTTAGTTATTGAGATATAGCGTCCTAAAGTGAGGCACCCGAAACTGAAACTGAGTTTCAGTGAGTCACACCGACTGAAACCCATTTTTCCAGGCACCATAACTCCTAAACCATTTAGAACTAGGTGATGGTGATGTTGACAATGTTGTAGAGCTAGGTGAGTACTACAAAAGTGTCAATATGAGTTGGGGCTGGTTTGGTCTAGTTTGCAAACTACAAGCTTCCAAAGTAGACCACAGTAAAACTGGAGGGACACTTTTGAGACTTAGAAAAATTCTAAGTGTTGAGACAGCCCCTCTAGCTGACTTGTGGGCTAATTTTAAGCATGTTCTGGCCAGTTTCATGAGATGGTCATATTGAGACTTTTGTTCCCCATAAAATTCCCTACAACTTTGCTTAAGAGTGCTCCTCCATGCAAGGTCTCTAAGCTAGACTTTTTAAATGGTCAAACTAGAGCATCCTAGGGCTAAATGCTGGTCAACTACACCTTGGAGGGCATTTTGGTGATTTTGGTCAACCTGAACCTTGCTCCATTAGTGACCCTAAGTATAACTAAGGTGTTGTGAGATATAATTGGCTACTCTACCCCTTAGTTACACCAACTCTCTAGTGTCACATGATGTGAGCCAAACAAAGTTCTAAAAACAACCACCTTAGTTGCAACCACATAAAATAACATGAAATGATGCATGCTTATGCTCATGTAATGCAGTTATGAAGCTAAACACCTGAGGTGTTACACTAACTACTTAAGTTATCAATGTTCTCTGTCGTATAATCGTTTTTATCATTGTTTAACCACATGGATGAATTGACTCGGCAGAAAAATAAAGTTATCTACTGTCACCTCGCTCTCTCGACTCCCCTCCATTGCCATGCATCACACCCATTCTATTTCAAGATTTCTCACGACAGCATCCTCTCACAGCCTACTTTATGCCATCAGGACTCTGATTGAATGCCATTCCGTCTCTCTGTTACAATTTTATTCCCTCCGATAACAACACTTTGACATATTTTGCCATTGCATTGTCTTTGACCAGAAACTTAAATATATTCTTAGAATTAGAATCCTTCCATTATAAACAATTTTTGTAAGAAGTTTGAATACAAATCTACACATATAACCTACTACACATTTCCAAGCTAAATAATATATTTAGTTATTGATGTTTCTAATTTCTTAACGTTTAATTTGTCCAAATCTTGTTCTAAATGATAAGTCTTTAATTACGGCCATAGCAAGTATTAGTTATCCTTGTAAACTTAGCAATTAAGTATTGAAATATGTCTATTTACTCAAAATGCACTATGTACGTATGTTAGGCAGAGATCAGAATCCTTACAAACTTCCATGTAAAAGTATGCAAGGCTAAGGGCATGTCTAGTCCTTGTTCCTTAGATGTGTTGACAAGTTATGGCTACCAAACAAACAACCTCTAAATGTTATTTTTGCAGACAAGTTGAGGGAAAAAACAAGGAAGAACGTACACATGCAATAGGCGGCGATCTACGCTTCAAGTGGGCAACTTGCACTAGTATAACAGAATAACATCTTCATAAGTCAATTCATATGCCTGCTTCATGCCTTATCCTTCGAGCTAAGTAAACAAAGCACAGGTTAGTTATATACTTATGTCTCTCGCTCGGTATTTTAGAGAACCACTTGACTGCCACCTGGCATATACAATCGCCTGTTCCACCCTGTACACAGCTGATTTGGCATCCGAGTCACTGCCGACTTGTCTATACATAACTGGTCGACCAAAGCTGTATCCAATGGGGATCGAGAACGAGATAATGGCAGCATTTGTTTACACGATTTTTAATTCACATATAGGTGGATAAAATAATTTCAGATGGCTCTGCATGTGTCCATGTGATGAGGACCCTGCCAATGACAGGTTAGCGTAAAGAATTCGTTGAAAGCGGCAGATCCATGTGATGGCTCTGCATTTGTTTACAATATTTGTTGGGTGGATTGACAATGCCATTTGGAGGGGTTTAGAATAAAGGTGACGAGTTAGGTAGTACGAATCCGTTGGCGCCGCATGCAAATCAAATAAGTATGGAGGATTTTTAATGTTGCTGATCTTCATAGTAAGGTCCTGTTTGGTTCATGAATGATTCAGTTTAACTCTCATCACATTAATGTTGCGGCAAATGCATGGAGTACTAAATGTAGACTAATTGTATGCATGTCGGCACAGATTAGGAGTAATTTACGAGATAAATATATTAAGCCTAATTAGTCCAAAATTAGAAACTTTTTGTCAAATAAGACGAAAGTGCTACAATGTTTGTTAAACTTTAACACCTCTAACCAAACAGGCCCTAAACACCCAAATTGTTGGAGACTTGGAGAGTGCGCTAGTTGTTTCCTTTCGCGTTTCCTTTTGACACTGTTTTTTTTGTTTTGTTTTAGGAAGCGTGTCCGTGCGTTGCTACGGGACAACTAAACTTTTGTACTAAAAACACACGGATTACACAATAGATAGAGACAAGAGTCGAGAGGAGTAGATATTTTTACCCGGTTCCAACGAGTTTTGGCCACGTGATTGTGATCAAACGGTGACAAATTATTTTACTGTCGTGTTGCACATGCCCATGCGCGCGCGAGTCATGGCCTCAGTTCTATCTGAAAAATAGAACAATGTTTATGAAGAATGAAAATCAGGCTAACAATATGAGTATGGCAGCGCGAGCGCCAAATAGAAAGCTGGATTTCTAAAACAGCTGCAAGGTGTTTAAACACTAGATATATTACATGAGACAAAGACAAGGTCCAAATAGTATTATATATCTTACACGAGTCGGTCCACGCCGGGACGCTAGATGTCAAGATAGTACATAATTTTACATGAAACAGACAGAACACCAAGGAGGCATAGTTTCTGGATGGGGTGCGTGCCTTTGCGTGCAGGCTGGCACTGTAGATATTTTTAAACAAACTAAGTATTCTAAATTATTAGATTCTAAGCATTTGAAACAAATTACACAAGATATACATATCTTTTAAAGCAAACTAAGCATTCTAAATGACTATATTGGGTACATCACCATGTCGAGAAGAAAGATACATTTGATTCAAATCGGTACTTAAAATGGCAGCAAGCAGTGGTCGAAATCACTGCCTGCATTTTTCAATATGTAATGTAATATAGGTTGTGCGTAGTGGTTACACATACAAACACCGTTCTTCAGATATCACATGCAAAAGCAGCCATCTCATAGTCATTAGGTATAAAAAAACATATGTAGGGCTGTTTTCTGTCTGAGCTAGCCAAACTGGTGACAGCCGCAGGAGCGAAGCTCGGGCTAGAAGTGCAGGCCTTCAGGAATATGAGGATTGAAATTCCATAGAGATGAGCACTGTCTGCCTGTAAGCATCCATCTGGTCTCTGCAGTGTCCAAATGGATTGGCATTTGGTACAGGACAGTACCGATACAGGCGCAAGGTTAAGCTGCCTTTCTTAGCAATCGACAGAAATGGCGAGCAGCGCAGCAGCTGCTACATGTTGCATTCAATGGATTTTCTAGCTGGAGAGTTATTACTGATCATCCAGAAAGAAAGGAAATAAATGGCAAAAGAAAAGTATGTCATTGTTTTTTTTCCCGAAGATTTCTCACAATAGAAAGCTAATGTAGAAGCACCAAAAGAGCAGATCACAGCAGCAAGGATCAATGCACATCGATGTAACCCTCACCATGGATATTTATGGACTAAAACATATATTTTCCTATCACCTCTAATGCAGGTAGACTAAAAACAACTTTTTTTCCTCTTTGAAAACAACTTTTGGAGGGTCACTGAACCACGGTGCAAAACTAAAAAAAGCTCATGCTTCTGTAACCATAGTCATTTTAGTCTAGAATGAGAGCCATTTTAGTAACATACATAAAACTGAAATAAACACCATAGGAATTCAGTAATAGAACTGAAATAAATATATAGAGCAGAGCCAGTTGTCTAATTAGGTAATTCACTAATTTGTCATGACCTACTGCAAAGGAACTACAACAGAATATTGAACAGGTCAAACAGGATGTCTGAAATGCTGAAGTATGACAAACACAAGGTGTGTGCTAGGGAAGCAGGTCCTCTCACTGCAGGGTACACGCATCAATTATAGTGTTATATAATATAGAACAATTTAGTAATTTTATTGGCTGATAGGAAATATTTCTGAAATAAACTTCATATATGCTTCTATAAAAGAATTAGACTTTGGATTTCCTTTGTTCACATAGGAAGAATACTAAAGCTAATCATTGTCCATTGTTGACAAGACAACAATATAAGCTAATGCTTTTTATTTGGCAGCAAGCCAGCAACTACAATAAGAACTGCATTGTTTGATATAACTGTAAGCATTAACCTGACAATATATCATCAAAAAGATTTTCAACTTATCCTTACTAATCCTTGGTGCTACCAACCAATGAAATGATATTCCATATAAAATGTTGAAGCCTATTCAGCCAATAAGCAAGAGAAGAAAATTGTAAACAATAGCAGTAACCAACCGTCAGACACATAATGTAAATTTATAACTAAGCTGATCCTAATGTACATCTGACCTTGCATTATACAAAAACAAAATCTCAAATTTGAAGTATAGGAATCTAATGTTGAATTGCTTCTTGATTAGTACCCGTACATCTGCTATGAAAACATTTGACATGGCACTGCTAATAACTTGACAGATGAGAGCACCAAAGAAGGTATCAAAATAAGGAGCTGATAAAGTCATACAAATAAGGGAATCTTCAATCTAGCAATGCAGTAACAAAAAAAACATGCTCAAGGCATCAAAATATGCTCCCAAACTTCAATCTAGCAATACAGTAACAAAAAGAACATGCTCAAGGCATCAATAAACCATGAACAGACCATATTTACGGTAATCTGACATTAGTAAGTACCTATGTAGAAATAGAAATCATGCAGGTTACCAGACCTATGATTTGTTGTGCACTGCTTTTACATAATAGACTGAGAACCTTAAAAATAAAAGTTTCGGCTTTCTACATAGGATTGGTGCTCCAATGAAAAAAAAAACAAGGCCAACACAGTATTGCATATCACTTTGCTTTTACGCTTTGTGTACATAGGTCCATGATATTAGCATTATCTTCCCAAGTTTTTAGAACAATAAGCCTGTGAGAAAAGTATACATGTCCATCAGTGAGAGCTTACCCATTCGAAGATGGTATAGTTCAGTAAATGAGTCGCTCTTTCCTAATATCACTAAGCAATCTGTAAAAACACAAGATATGTGTTCAGACTACATGGTAGTGTGAATATACTAAAAATGTGGTATTAACATCCTACACTACACTCCTAGCAAGTTTAAATGTTTAATTAAGCTTAGGGATCACTATCTAATTTAAATAGAGTGAAAGATAGGTGACCAGAAAGTTCAAAAAATTCTGCCTCTCTATTTTCTGTCCTTGCATGGCTATGGGAGCTGACAACCACGCAACAAACACCAAAGCCAACAATCTGCAACCTTAAATCGGTAAGGTCATCATTTTTTACAAAAATATTACCATTAGGACAGGAGGCCCAAAACACAGTCGAATCAAACCCCACAAAGGCACAGGGGAACACATACCGCAATTCCATGAATCAAACTCAAAGATATAGGAATAGCTGAAGTTTGCATCTATTTTGCCATCCTATGGCTTCGAATCTGATTCCTATAAGCTTTAATCTTTGATTCCTATAGCTGCAATAAGCAGATTAAAGCTTATTGGGAACTCTTGCTGCTACCTCGCCAAACTAAAGCTGCAAACGCCCTTCCTTTTATAGCTTTCTAGCACATAATGTTAGTAACTGTAAAGTAGTAAGAATTTGGAAATTCCACCTACTAAACTATATACCTTGGTCCAGCTACCTGCTCCACATACTTCCAACTCTGTCAGTCCAATCCTGCCACCGCCCTCACACATTAGAAACGAGCTCACCACCACAGCATGCTGATGACTGTGCTGACCTACAACAAAGCACCCACACACCTGCAGTTAGTCAATGCATAAGAATCAATCATTTTTTTGGTGATAAACAAATAGATCAATGCTCTCCAATTAAACCAGCGCTAGAAAGCAATGAAGAGAACGACCTACCAATAGACATATACAAGGAAGGGGATGTTCTTGTAGCTTCAATAGTTAGCATGTATAGATTGAGCACATTTGAGTCTGGTCCTATAATTCGTACCTAGAAAAGGGTTGTAACTCACTCTTGCCATTTAGCATGAAACATTAGAATGCAAGGTTGGGATTTTTAAAATGGACAAGGCACTAACCTGCACATCTAATATTGTATTATCACCATCCAAACCTGCAACAACGGCATGCTCAGCAGTTATCAAGTCTGCATACGCGGATACCTCACGCGGACGGACAAGAGCGCAGGAGCAATCGAGCTGCACCACTTCTGTTCCAAGGTCGTGTTTGGATGAAGCAGGTGGTCGGTTGTGCTGAGCTACTGCTGACGAGAGGACGAACGGATTCGGCAATGGAGGCACCGAATCCGACGGACAGATATGGAGGCACCAGATCTAGTGAGAGAGAGGGAGAGAGAGGGAGAGCACCTGCACAACGACTAGGGCCAGCAGGGCCAGCGCCCGCAGTGGCCGGGCGGCAAGCCAGGGTCAGGCCTCGCGGGGGCCCGCGACCGAGGTCGGCAGCGTCGGCAGTGGTCGGGCGATTGGTGGCGTCGTCGTCCACCTTGACGTCCTTGTCCAACTTCCACGGCTCCACCTCACCCAACACACGTGCGCGCGGGGGCCCGGGACTGGCGGAGCAGGGAGACAGGGAGGGCGAGGTTGGGGGCCTTGGTGTGGGCGGCGGCGTGGCGGGGCCTGGTGGTGTGGCGAGGTGGGCGATGGACTCACACGAAGCGGGGAGATGGGAACGGGGAGGTCGTGGCAGCGGAGGGATGGAGCGAAGCGCCGCCAGTCGAGAGGGGGGCGCGTGTGTCGTCGCCGGCCGAAGGAGTGGGCCACGCATACCACTATCATCACGAATCGCAAGGTGAGAAGAGGGTTGCGGCTAGGGATCGAGGGAGGCAAGGCGTTGGGCGACTGGGCGAGGATTGTGTGCCGAGGCCCGAGGGGCGGGTCGCCTGTCGCGTGTAGTCCGTGAGTTTCCTACTGAGGGCAACGTCGTTTGCGTGACTTCTGCAACTTTTCTTCTAACATCAATTGCGGGGAGGTGATCGCACCGGGAGGCAGAGCGACCCCAAACAATTGTCGGGATTGTCTTACTTTCGTTCTTGTTAGTTGCAGGAGATTCTCACATCGAGAGAGAAAATGGTATCACATGGGGAGAGAAAAATATAGACCAATAAGGTTTGAATAATCTGCGTATTTGCAGTGTGAGGTCCGTATTAATTGTGTATTACCTCCATCCCAAAATAATTGCACATCTCACATCCTAGAAGTCAAACGATCTCAAGTTTGATTAAATTTATAGAAAATAATATTGATATTTCTATCTCTAAATAAATTTAAAAATAAATGATGTGATTCATCTAATGATGTTTATTTAGTGTCATAAGCATAGGAATAGTACATTTTTTATATATAGTTCGTCAAACTTAAGATGAGTTAGATATGCACTTATTTTGGAATAGAAGGTGTTGACCAGAAATATAAAAATCAATGTATACACATTCCAGTAGCACAAAAAGTCAATATGTGTACAGAAGACACATCTTTTTTTTTCTCCTCATATTTTTTCAATAATACTTCTCCACATTTCCTATACTCCAGTCACCTGAATTTTGTGTCTATTGTTCAGGCGATGTTCTATGATGAATTACGATGTTCATGTAGTAGACATGTGATGTTTTATGATGTATTTTGTGATATTCACGTACACGACAGTCGCTTGAATTTGTATTTGCTATTCAGGCGACGTGCGGTGATGTTCGCGTAGTGTACATGTTCTATGATGTATTTCGTGATATTCACATATTATACACGTGATGTTCTATGGCTATCGCCTAAAGAAACTCACATTTTCTATACTTCAGTCGTCTGAATTTTGTGTCTGCTGTTCAGGCGATGTTCTATGATAAATTTTACGATGTTCATGTAGTATACATATGATATTATTTGATATATTTTGCGATGTTCACATACATACGACAGTCGCCTGAATTTGTGTTTGCTGTTCAGGCGACGTGTGGTGATGTTCGTGTAACGTACATATAAAGTTTTGTGGTGTATTTTGTGATGTTCGTATAGTATATGCGTGATGTTCTATGACTGTCGCCTGAAGAAAAATCTATATTTTAGGCACTTGAAATAACTTCAATTTTCCTATACTTCAGTCGTCTGAATTTTGCGTCTGTTGTTCAGGCGATGTTCTATGATGAATTTTGTGATGTTCACATAGTATACATATAATGTTCTATGATGTATTTTGCAATATTCACGTATATACGACAGTCGCCTGAATTTGTGTTTGCTGTCAGACGACGTGCGGTGATGATCGCGTACTGTATATGTAATGTTATATGATATATTTTGTGATGTTCGCATAGTATACACAAGATGTTTTATGGTTGTCGCCTGAAAAAGTCTATATTTCAGGCACCTGAAATATAGCAAATCTCCCCTTCACTTTAAGAGGGGAGAAGGCTGAGAAGCAGTGGCGGATCCAGGACGAGGACAAGGGGGGCTAAATAGTGAAGATTTAAGGCTAAACCTAAAGATTAATGGAGATTTAAGGCTAATTAACACTTATTTAATGGACAAATCAGGCTCATTGTCAAGGTCGTTCGTTCTTATTATCAAACAAGAAAGACAGAAACTTCTCAGAAATATAATACTATCTTTGTCCCAAAATAAATGCATTTCTAACTATGTGCTTGGACAAATAATTAAGAGCAACTCCAACATCATTTGTAAAATTAGATATTTAAATTGGTTTTCTAAAATTATTTAGACCCTTAAAATAGATAAGGTTTGCAGTAGAATCTCTAAATCAAAGACGTCGCGCCGCTGACCGAGGCCCGGCTCGCCGCTCACCTTCTCTAGCTACCAAAACTCCGTATTTTAAATTTCGGACACAGAAGTTGTTCGACCATAACTTCTTTCTCAAATAAAATCTCTAAATCATGTATCACGGTACATATGAAGACTCTCTTGAAGTTGCTCTAACGAAATAGAAATGTATTGTCACTTGTTCAGATGCATGCATAACTAGAATTGTCGCTTCTTTAACCAACAATAACATGTACTTTTTGATTGTGAGTTTGTACTTGCGTTATGAGGATGCATGGTGTGCATGTGTGTGGGTATTCGCGTGTGTACGTGTATATATGTCGAGCTGTTTCAAGTTTCATTTTGTCCCCTAGCCGATTTGAGGCAGAAACCGATTTGAATACCTGTGGTAGTGCATGGTCGTGCATGCTGCCAAGGACTCATAGAATGTTGTCTTTTGTACGTGGATAACTCAACTTGTGCTTGTCTGGGAGAACAGCCGGGTTATGGTGTAGAAGGCTACTGCAAATTGATGCCCACCCATGGATATCCAGCTAGAATATAAACCTTCCCTTATACCTAGGTAAAGTTAATTTTATTTCGTCCACACCCACCACGCATGTGGGTTTGTTTCTTACAACACCAGTCCATTTCTTTTGCAATGTCAGCCCAAGAGGACTACTAGGCCCGTTTCTTTGTTGCTTTGTTTTTTTATTTTTGTTTTATTTAATTTAACTTGTTTCTTTATAATGCTAAAAATATTCTTCTCCTGAAACTAGAGCAGTTTCTTACCAAGCTACAACATTTTTCTTATGAATCTAGAACATTTTTTGTTTTCTCATGAAGTCACAATATTCTTCTTTGCGAAGTTGAAACATTTTTCTTTTCAAATGAACCTAGAATGTTGTTCTTGTGAAGATAGAACATTCTTCTTATGATCCTAAAGTATTAGCCTTTTGAACCTGGGGATATTTTCTCATGAACCTAAAACATTCTTCTAGGATCCTAGAACATTTCCTTTGTTAACCTAGAAAATTCTTCATGTGGACCTAGAATATTTTGCCTTTTGCATGAAGGCTAGGACATTCTTTTCATAAAGTTACAAAAATTTTCTACTGATTAGGAATATTGTTTTCTGAACCTAAAATATTCTTCTCTAAGCCTAAAATATTTTCTCGCGAGGTCAGAACATTTTGTTTTTCTCATGAAGATATAGCATTCTTCTTGTGAAGCTGGATCATTTTGTATTTCTCATGAAGCTAGAACATTCTTCACATGAAGCTAGAGAACAAATTTCTTCTAAACTAGTGACATCTTGTGAAGTTAGGATATTTTTTCATAACATTAGAACATTCTTTTGCCAGATTAGAACATATTTTTGCATAAAGCTAGGCTATTGTCTTTCTAAACCTGGAATAGTTTTTCTCATGAAGCTTGAACATTTTCCCATGAAGCTAGAACTTTTTTCTCATGAACTTGGAATAATGTTCTTCTATTCAAAGAGCATTTTCTTATCAACCTAGATAATTCTTCTCGCAAATCTTAAAAAAAACTTTAGAGTTGGAATATTTTTTATTATGAACTAAGAATATTGTTCTTCTGAGTTTTGACTTGGAGCATCTTCTTATCAACCTAGATCATTGTTATCCCAAATCTTAAAAATATCTTTGAAGTTGGAATATTTTTCTCATATGTGATGTAAGTTATTCTTTTTCAATAGTTATATATAGAGAGTGCAAAACTCTTGCAAAGGCCGGAATAAATTTCCATTTTTTTAAAAAAATAGAAATTTTCAATTTATCCAACATTATAAATGGATGTCTTTGTTTGTTCAACTAACTCTGCATGTTAATGTTTTGTATTATCGTGCAAAATTATTGTTTCAGATTTCTACAAGCAAGCATAACAACGCAAAGCTCTGATCTTGTGGAGAAATTTTATTATTATGAACATTGTAAACAAAAAGGAACAGTCAAAGGCAGCATAATTATTTACGTATTAGTCACATGCTCAACCGGACCCAGTTAGGCCCACGCGCGTAGGCGGAAGGGTAGGTGCGAATAGCGATGGGTGGCGCGATGCTTTTCTTCCACCAGGTCCAGGTTGGGACCAACGTAGGCACGGTCCAGCCCAACAACACATTTCTGTACCACGGCAGACCACAGGCCTATCGAGCTTTTCACTAGGCGAAGCCCAAAAACACTGCTGACGAACGAATAGAATGGAACCGCTTTGACGGACAGAATCCTGTCTAAGTTGACGTGAGGCGTTTTGTTTGTTTGACTAGTACCGTGCTCGTGCTAACGCCACGGTTTCATTTCAGGAAAACATATGAAAACAACCAAACGGCAATATTTTTTCGTAGTTCAACTTTCACACAATTATATATGAGCATATGTATAATTTGAAAAACACTTATGCATAACAAGGTATAATAATAATAAAGTTCTCAACACTACACACTGCAGTGTGCCTCAACACTGTATATAACTTATGCAGTATTGTATTTCTCACTCAGTAAAATACAAACCGTGGCGTTACGGGCACACTTCTATATTTCTCAAACACCGTACATAATTACATATACTAAGGCTCGGCTCATATCATAGTTCTCTAGGCATATTCGAGCACTCTAATCTTCCTTCAGTATTTGTCCTCATTGTCACTTCCCTCTATGTCTAATGTCCTTATTTTCATAGGCAGCACCATCAACCTAAAACACAGATATGAATTTGATTTAAATAATTTTATA
This sequence comes from Saccharum hybrid cultivar R570, assembly GCA_038087645.1. NCBI lineage: Eukaryota > Viridiplantae > Streptophyta > Magnoliopsida > Poales > Poaceae > Saccharum > Saccharum hybrid cultivar. The sequence continues at coordinate 17,379,736 of JAQSUU010000431.1, read as the reverse complement.
TAGACAATTATAATAACATTGAGCAAAAAACTGAAATTTGCACGAGGACATTCTAAAAAAAGTGAAATTTCCATGGAGAATATTTGATGGCTAAGTTGTAGATCAGGCAGAAACCATAGCACACCTGCAACAGCAGGTGGTCGCGTACTACCTTAAACTTCAGAAAAGATTGTCCTACAGCAGGATATCACAATTCCCTTAGTGCATCTAAGATTATACCAAGAAAAATGCATATCCAGTCCTGTTCTTGTAAAACGACAATTTGTATACCTCCAAAAGTCCAATTATTCTAAGCCATCCTACAAACTCCAAACTCATGAAAACTGGAACATGGTTAATTACCCAATAGCAATTATATATGGTTTGACATCCGATGACACATAAACACCAATACACCATCCCTCAACACTAAGCTGGTCACCTTTCTATCCACTGTCAAGAACATGTAAGTTAAACAATAACTTCTTTACACTTGATAAAATTGAATTCTCCAGAGCTTGACGTGGAAACCATGAGCATTTCACAGAGCCTATAAGGCACATGTGGCAATCAAATCAATCTTGGCCCATTCCTTCCAAATATTTTAAATTTCTCACAGATCAACAACAACAAAGCTCTAAGATGATACACATGTACTTAAATAGTGTATCCGAATTCCATAGAGAAAGGAAAAACTGTAATAACATGACATTAAGTTGCCAAATACCTTGACTTTGCATCCTTCCCATCCTCTGCATCAGGTTTCTTTTCAAATTCACTCCATACAGATGTGTATGCTCCAAATCACCTTAAAAGCATAAAGTGGAATTGGAACATCATTCAAAGAGCAACTCATAAGTTACCTGCTGGGATATGGATACATCTCATATATTTTTTAGCAACGAGGAAAACCATAGGCTTCTTTCTAGTAGTCACTTGGTCAAAGTGATCTTGTGTTTTATCCATACAGAATGTAAAGAAACAAACATCAATAAGTCCTAGTGCAAATAAGTTGTGGGTAAGCTCATTCGAAACTGCAGATAGTAAATTCAGGAGATACCTTCACCAGAGCCTGATTATGTCCGCTCCCTGGATCAAACAACAAAAAGAATTCAAAAGGCAGTTGGTGCACAAAGCAAGATATTGCTCTGATATTCAAAAGGAGTTTCTCTGCTTCTCTGTATTCTTTCAGTTTCAGCTTGCAGGCTGCATTGTTGAGCTTGCAACTGATTTCAGAGCTTCAGATTGCTTCTTCTCATCCTCACTGAAAGATCTGTCATACTCGATGTATTTTGCAGCCTGATTGAGGGAAAAATGTAGTTAGTAGTGGTATGTCTGATAAATAATAGTTTGGCCCTGAATCTGTGAATTCAGATAAGGAAACTGCAACATTATGTATCAATTGAACAAATAAATAAACATACAATTAGCAACATTTTAAAAGCCTAATATCTCCTCTCTTCCTCAAACTACCGACACCCATTGTTTTGCTACTAACATTAACATTTTAAAAGATGGCTGAAAGAAATAAACCAACAAAAGTCAATAATTTATTCGTCACTAAAATAAAGCTTCTATTTATACTGAAACCAAACAGAACTATAACTTCACTGACGAAGCGGGGGACATTACCAATAATTCTATTCTATAGTACGAAGCTCATAATTTTGCAACCATTGTCGTAAATTTGCCTTAAACAGATCTTCAAAAAAAGAACACTTTGATCCCTCAAATATTACTACTGCTACAACGCAGATAAATACAACCATTGCTGCAAACCATATACTATTTTCCAAACTCCTAAATCTTCATATTGATCACACAAAAAATGAAAAAGATTGTTGTTGCTGAAATCTTATTCAGACGCATGGAAAAAAGGCAATAGCGTTGATGAGCAAAGGTGCAGTCACTCACGTGTACTTGCAAGTAGCACAACGCGGTGGAAGGCACTTCTACTTGCGTGCAGCAGGGTCAGCGGAGCGGAGCGCACAGAGCAGCGCAACGGCGAGGTTCTCGGACAGTGAGTCCTCGACGATGCCGACCTGGGGCCCCCTAGCAGCGAGGTCGATCCTCGAGATGACGGTGCCGCCGCAGCGCGTGCGTAGCCAGGAGAGCGTCGCGCCGCCGTGGTTCCTCCTCTCGCCTCTCGAGTAGCAGGATTTGCACGATTCTAGAGAAGCACTTACAAACGGATCCCGATGAACTCGGCGCCTCCTTGTTGGCACCGGTGTCCGCACTTGGTCGTGCCCCTGGCTGGAGGCTGCTCCACCCATGACTGGAGGCGGTGCTGCTGGCTGCGCCCTCGGGTGGAGGCTACTCCTCTGACCGCGCCCCTGGCCAGAGTCGGCGTAGCTGGCTGGGCCACCTGCATCAGGGTTAAGAAGTTCACTCCTGGTACCAGCAAATACTGCCAAAGAAAAAAGGGAAAACAAAATACCTTGATACTGCAACAGCACTCCTACGCAGGCAGCCGTGTCCATCTATTCCGCTACCTAGCTTCTTCCTGGATTGGAGATTGGGTATAGACTGATATGTGCCAAATACCGAGACGGAAAAAGGAGAGATGAATAGGGATGCAAGGACGAACTTGAAGATGGTCGCGTCTGACCTGCGGCCGCCGACGCACAAGACAAGGTTGGATTTGCCCTTGCCCTGCTCCGTGTGGAGGTCGTACGCCGTTAACACCGGGATCTGTTGGTCGATGTCCTTGACGCCACGATCCGGCCACGCATCCGACGGATCCGACCACGGAATTAGCGGTTTTCGCCACGCAGGTAGAGGATCCGGCCACGATGCCTTCCATGGCAGCCTCGCCTGGACCTGCCCTGAGGATCACGCGTGGGGGTGCCCTGGAGGAGGAGAAAGCGGCGGCACGGGAGGAGGCCGCGGCAGCCATCCGTTTCTTTTTTTTTGTTTTTATTTTTTTCCCGAGGTAGCAGGCTTCGAACTTGGGTTGTCTGGCGTGGGACGCGCGGAAGTCGCGCGTTGAGGCCTTGGGCGCGGGCGCGTTGAAGCCTGGGGTTGAAGCCTGCGATGGATCGTGGCCGCACAATTGAGTTGAAGCCTGAATAAGATGATTTGTAGCCTTTGATTTTAATAGGGACAATTTGTTGGATGTATTTTTCTGGGTACACAAAAGTTAAATGTTCTCAGCGGGGGACGTTTTATTGGGTGAACCAAGTATAATTTAAGTGTTCTATTATAGTAGAGATTTGAATTGATTGATTGACAGAATCCATGAAACGCACAAGTTTCTTTCGCGCGGAGCAGTTTTATCTTCTCAGGACAGGGAAATCCGAAACTGGGAATGCTCCTGCCGGGGTCTTTGTTGCCGAAAAAATGCACAGAGCAGAGTGCGCCGCCGCAGCGCCGGTGTGCATTGTCGACTTGCCGGTTGGGTGGCTGGTTGGTCAAAAAGATCGACGGACGGACGACCTGTCTTTTACCGTCTTTTTTTTTTGAACGCGGAGGCCCGAGCAAACGAAGAAAGGGCTTGCAAAAGGAGGCCAGAAAAAAGAGAGGAGCGCCGCTGACAATGAAGTCTCTCACGGGGACCGCGCGTGGGTGGCAGTGGCAGTGGGAGTGGGAGCGGGAGCAGTTGCTGCTGCAACGGTCACTTTTCTGGCCGCTGGCCGGTGCCTTTGCTTGCTGCAACAATGGCTTTGCCGCCCCCGACCCACCAGCTCACTCAATTCAGTATTCGAGCTTGCCAGCCCATCTACCCAAACATCCGCGGCGTTTCCTAGGCATGATAAAAACTTGGACCGATAAATCGATTACTGTGAGCTCTTCCAAGAAACGTACACCGAGATCGCAGCTTCCACGGCCTTCTTTTCCAAATCCCAGATACAGACAGAGTTGGCGTGGTTCCTGGTTTCTACCCTCCCCGGACTCCATTTCTTTCGCTGACCCTGCACTGCACGCAGAGGATACGGGTAACTGAGAGCGCACTGTCGCGATGGGGAAGAAGCGAGCGGCGGCCGTGAGCGCTACTGCTGTCCCGTTCCCCGCGCCCGCCGCCGCCGAGCCGGAGCCGGAGCCGAACCACTTCAGCGACTACGGCTTCGGCCCGCAGCTCCTCCACTTCATCTCCCAGGTCCATCCCATCTCTATACATCCACATCTTGCAGAAGGCATAGAGATTCACGCCTGCTGGTGCTGATTCTTGCATTGCATTGCATCTTGTTGACGTGCGGTGTGGTTCCTCTGTCCCCCCAGCCTGAGGTGAAGCGGCTGTGGGGTAAGCGCCAGCGCCACCAGCAGCACCAGCCTGCGCAGTTGAAGCCCCTGGACTCCTCGCGGTTCAAGCTCCAGAAGCCCATCTCCAGGAAGCACCACCACCACCTGCAGAAGCAGCAGCGCCGCCGGTGGTGGAGCTCCGCCGCCTCCGCCGCGCTCCATCTCTTCAAGAAGCGCCCTTCCTCCTCCACCAGGCCCGCCGCCGCCGCCGCCGCAGCTCCGACTCCCCCGTACGGGTCCGCCGCCGCGTCGACCACCGTGCCTCTGTACCTCGCCGACTACGATGCTGCAGGCGGGGACGACGACGGCGCGGCCGCGTGCACGTGCTGGGCGCCGGCCGTGCGGTCCGGCAGCCGCCTGGCCGCCGCCGAGCTCGGCGCCGCGGCAGTGGCGGTTCCCTACGTCAGCCTCAGGTCCACTAGCCTCGGCGGCGGTGGCACTGGAGGCGCTCCGGTGATGCCCATCTACCTCGTGACGTGACGGTGACCTGAAGCTAGCTACACCTGGCTTGGCTGCCGCAACGGCCGACGTGAATCCTTCGGTCTTCCCTTGCCTGGTTTCTTCTTCAGAAGCTTGGACCAAATGTCAGTAAATTAAATTTAAATGTATTCAGAGAGCGCGTGGACTAGTCGATCAAACGGTCAAATATCAGCTGCTTCTAGAATGGACCTTCCTCGTTTTCTTCTCCCGTTCCGTCTGCGACTGGGAGTATTTTGCAGTTGCAGCTGCTGCGTTTTTCTTTCAAATTCGTTGCTTCTAGAATTGAAAAGTCTAAAGTTTTGGCTTGTTTGTGTTGAACTTTAGGCTAAGAGGTGATAGATTAGGGTCTGAGAAGAGAGAGAGCAGATTCACATGCTTCTGTCCTGAAAATCACGCCGACCAAATTGGAACACGTTCTCTCTAGATTTTTTATATTGCACTTCTCCTCAGGCTAATTGGAGTTTGACTATTATTATTCTTACGATTGTCCATACAAGGTCATGTTTGGTTCATGAATGTTAAAGTTTAACTCCTATCACATCAATGTTACGGCAAATGCATGGAGTACTAAATGTAGACTAATTGCATGTATGTCGGCATAGATTAGGAGTAATTTACGAGACGAATCTATTAAGCCTAATTAGTCCAAAATTGAAAACTTTTTGTCAAATAAGACGAAAGTGTTACGGTGTTTGTTAAACTTTAACACCTCTAACCAGTTGTTTGGTTCAGACGATGGGTGTGGCAATGACCATGTAATCAGTTGTCGACACTAGCTGTTATAGTAGAACTATAAACATATTTGTGTTGGTTTACGATGTGAATGCTACTTGTTCTTCTTCTTGACCTTGGAGAAAGAGGACAACTTCTTCTTAGCTAGCGTTGGGGCGAAGGCCTAAGCGAACTTGGTCTTCGGGGTCGTGGCTAGGGTCGCAATGAGCATCAGGCTTGACCGGTGTAGCTATAGGAGTCGCTGCGGGGTAGGGGGTAGCCTTTGGCGCCTCAGCATTCGGTAGTGGGAGTCTTGCGTGGGGAGCCTCAGGCTTGACCGGTGTAGCTATAGGAGTCGCTGCGGGGTGGTAGAAACATGGTGGCAGAGGATGAAGGAGAGGTGGGTCGAGGGCACAGGTGCGAGTGTGACTATGCGAGGACAATGGGGGCGGCGATGATGATTTTTGCTGCCCTGCGACGGGATCCCACTGGGAGGGGAGGGATAATGGACTTGTATTAGGTTAGACATATTCCCAAATTTTACAATTGGTTGCCACCCGATTTTTCCAAACTTCTACGATTGGTTGCCACCTGGTCCTTCCAAACACAAAGCAACGTGACCCATTCACACCGTGAATCGATGACGAGTTGAAAACGTGAAACCGAACAACCTCTAGGGCCCCCTCTGGATCGTAAATTTTTTTTTTCATTTCCTATGCTTTTCATATGAAAATGAAGGGGCATAAATTGTACGGACTAATAAGTAATAACAATTGTAACGATGTGCTTTCACGGGAATTTCCCAGGAACCCAGTGGCACAGGCCCCACCATCTCCAGAGTCAAACTGTCCCCTTAGGTCAGGTTTAGGTTCCATTTTTTTTTTGAAAAGCACTGTAGCACTTTTCGTTTGTATTTGATAAACTTTGTCCAATTATGAATTAACTAGGCTCAAAAAATTCGTCTTGACATTTGCAGTAATTAGTTATTTTTTTACCTATATTTAATGCTCCATATATATACTGGCATATACGATACGACGGGAAACCTTAAAAACTTTTTGCATTTTTGAGTGAAAAAGCTATAGGCTGTGTTTAGTTATGTAAAAAGGTGTAAAAAAAGTATTGTAGCACGTTTTGACTTTATATGACAAATAGTGTCCAATCGTTGACTAATTAGGTTCAAAACGTTCGTCTCGCAAAGTATAACCAAGCTGTACAATTAGTTTTTTATTTCATCTACATTTAGTACTCTATGCATGTATCGCAAGTTTGATGTGACAAGAATCTTTTGTTTATACAATACTTTTTTTTTTAAGTAAACACAGCCATAGAAACTTCCGCTTTGTCTTCCGACTGCCTTCCTTACCTTCCCCTTCCTCCTGGCGTTTCGACACGTCCAATCCAAATAGAAATTTTAAAAAAAACTCGGGCAATTCCGCCGGCCATTAGATCGATCCCGTCCCAGCTGTCCTTCCTCCCCGAAGCATCCATCATCCATGAACCTGGAGCGCCTACCGCCGCCGGCGGGATCGCGCCACGGTCACCACCGCTACGCGCGGATGCCGCCGCAGGCGGACCTCGAGGGCGAAGCGGCGCCTGCGGAGCAGGAGCGGGAGCTCGAGCGGCGGCCGGAGGTCCTGGCGGCCTCAGCGTCGGCATCGCTCCGGGTGCCCGACGCCGCGCGGGTGTTCGACGAGTTGCCCAGGGCGTCCATCGTCGCCGTCTCGCGCCCCGACGCCGGGGACATCACGCCCATGCTGCTCTCCTATACCATCGAGGTTCATTACAAGCAGGTCCGCGATCCTTCCCCAAATGTTTTGAGGTTTTGATTGATTGTTTGATGGAGAATTAAACCCTGGAAAATTATGTGACTTCGGTGTGATTGGGTGGAATCCAACGATAAGATATATGTTCCATTTAAACTGTGTATGGAGGATGATTTAGTTTACATTTTGGAAGTGGCATGCATAGTCGATTTAATTTATTGATTGGTATATGCTTAATGGAATCGAAGCATTGGAATTAGTGATTGATTTACTGAGAATTTTTATATAACTACCTTTCTGCTGACTTTAACAGAACAGCAAGTCTGTGACTGTGCAGGAAGGTTCGTTTTCCCTTGTTTTATGTTGGGAACACGAGGTCTTTAAAATTTCAGTTGGGTGGCTGCTCAAATTTGACCTATGTTATTTCAGTTCCTGACTTCCTGTGTATGAGCAGTTCTTCCGTCAATTTTATGTCTGGATAGATTATTAGCAATGATGTCGCTTCTAACTTACAGAGTATATTTTACATGTTTGCTGACTTGTTTTCTTTAAATATCACACAACCAACTTATCTTTAGTTTTCCCCTAAAAAAAACTTATCTTTAGTTTGTAAAACAAAAAGAAATATTCTGTGGTGCTGTCCTTTGCATTTTTTTCTTGAACACGCAGGAAAGGTGCATATACTTATATAATAAGAAGGAAAAAAGGGATAAGAACTCTTAACAAAGTCAGACACCCACACCACTTAGATTACAAAGAAACATGCACACCCTTTACAAGAAAAGTCGACCACAGCCTAAACTTAACTCTCACTTGGCACAAGGGCAAGGAGATAATTAATGCCTCGCGCTCCAGCTAGCCCTCAATAGTGCAGCTCCTTGCTAGCTATTAACAAAGCTCTAGCTAAGCTAGGAGATGCCCCATCAAACACACATTTGATAGCCATGAAGCATGAACCCATATTGTGAATCCTACAAAACATGATTCTAGTACCTATGTTATTGACAAGCGTGCTTTTCTTTGCAAGTTCTTGATATTTCATCTTGCAAATGGCTTTGGGTTTTACGTTCATAATTGAACGTGACCAGTCTGGTCAATTGGCTGTTGGCAGTTACTTGATTATGATAAATCCATTTTCAATATGGAACCATTTAGATAAAAGATTTAGAAGCAACAGTGTATTGACCTGAGACATAAGCATGTATTATCTATTTCAAGCAATTGTGTGCATGATTTTGTTGCGAGATTGTTGAAGCAGTGTTTGTTACCCTTTGCTTACCTTATTATGCGGTTGGACCTTTGTGGATCATGTAGTGACTTTGACAATCAGTGTGAAGTTACTAATATAATATACATGCAGAACAAACTGTGTGCAGGTGTGAACAGATAACAGATGAAATAGAAATAACTTTAGAAGCTCATAAGTCCTTATACCTTTGTTAGTTTGCGCATATTTGATATTTTATCAACTTTCAGTACATATTTATTTGCTTCTGATGTACGTTCATTCTTTTTCTTGTTTTACGTTTTGTACTTCTACCAGTTTAGGTGGCGTCTATATAAGAAAGCTTCGCAGGTTCTCTATCTTCACTTTGCATTGAAGAGGCGTGAATTCCTTGAAGAATTCCATGAAAAGCAGGAGCAGGTTAGTTTTTCTGGAAATCAGTTTCCTATTTACATTACAATAAATAATGGAAACTTCCAGTACACATCAGAATAGTCCATCTACTCTGGTAAAAAAAAAATACTTGACACATTTGACTTACATGGTCTTCAACGCATATCTTTGACCATTAATTTCTTCCAGAATATATTATTAAAATCCTTCAAATTATGAATTGCAAGTATTTTTTACTACAATACTACACATGTAACATGTTTTCAATCTAGATAATTTAATAGTTATTGATGTTTATATTTTATAAGGTTTGACTAAATATTGTTCTAAAGGACATGTTTTTATGACCAGAGGGAGTATTAGGGAATAGAGAAAGCAAAGAACTAGGGGTTCAAGACTGAGAATACACTCAATACATGAACTAGAGGACTCACCTGATCTGATCTCTAATGAACCAGCACCTTAGTGATATTTTGTACTTGAAAGTTGAAGCTTCTTTTCAAGATTAGATGCCATTGCAATGTTTTCATACCATCATTTGACATTTTAAATTGACACCCTCTTTTCATTATTTGTACCCAATAAAAGACAATTGAATAACTTAGGCACGCTCTTTTAAGTGTTCGTCAAGTGTTTATTTGACAAGAAAGTGATGGTATCTAAAAAATTAATTCCGCATGTCCTAAAGAGTAATGTTGTTTTCTAAAAAAATAACTAGACTCGTTTAGTTGGTAGAAAGCATTTATATGAAACAAGTGATTACTCCAGCACAAATAAATGTGTGCATGAAAGTGGGTATGATAGGAAAAAAACTTATTACCATCCAGTTAAATGGTTTAGTTCGTTCGGATAATTTTGGTACTGTTGGAATGTATGGTCTTGATTAATTTGGCTAACCATAGATGGGTAGCTATATAGTGTAACATACATAGGCCTCATGGGCCTCATATACATATACTCCAACACCCCCCACAGTCTGAACTACCGTCGCAGCGGAGTCAGACTGGACACCAGGAAAAGAACACACATATGAGCCCCCTCACAGACGCAACTAGCCACTGGTGATTTTGAGGCTGGAGCGGAAGGCTATGAAGGTCGACGACGGAAGGCCCTTGGTGAAGATGTCTGCGAACTGGGACGTAGTAGGTACATGTAGGACCCGCACCTCGCCGATGGCAACCCGATCACGGACGAAGTGAAGGTCGATCTCCACATGCTTGGTCCACTGGTGCTGCACGGGGTTGGTGGAGAGGTAGACCGCACTGACGTTGTCGCAGTAGACAAGCGTGCTCCGGAGAAGAGGGTTATGGAGCTCGGCCAGGAGCTGTCGGAGCCAAGAGGCCTCCGCCACGCCGTTGGCCACGGCACGGTACTCCGCCTCGGCACTGGAGCGGGAGGCCACTTGCTGGCGCTTGGACGACCAGGACACCAGGTTGCCGCCCAAGAAGACAGCGTAGCCGGAGGTGGAGCGCCGAGTGTCCGGACATCCGGTCCAGTCAGCGTCCGTGTAGACAACCATCTCGGTGAAGGAAGACCGCCGGTGAAGGAGCAGGCCGTAGCCCACAGTGCCACGGAGGTAGTGGAGGAGACGCTTGAGGGCGGTGAGGTGGGGCTGCCTCGGATCATGCATATGAAGGCACAACTGCTGAACTGCATAAGTGACGTCCGGTCGAGTGAAGGTGAGGTACTGCAGAGCACCAGCAAGACTCCGGTACGCGGTGGGATCAGTCACCGGGTTACCCTCGGCCTCGGACATCTTGCCCTGTGTGTCAACTGGAGTAGAGCAGGGGTTGCAGTTTGTCATCCCAGCTCGCTCAAGGATGTCAAGAGTGTACTGCCGCTGGTGAAGAAGTAATCCAGCAGGATGAGGCGCAACTGTGACCCCAAGGAAGTGGTGGAGTATACCCAGATCCTTCATAGCAAATTCCCGCTGGAGAGAGGTGATGATGTGGCGAAGAAGTGAGTCACTGGAGGCGGTGAGGACAATGTCATCAACATAGAGAACATAGAGCAGTAGATACGTAGTCTCAGCTCCATGGTGGTAGATGAACAGGGACGTATCGGACTTGGCCTCCACAAACCCCAGTGATCGCAGAAAGGCAGCAAAGCGATGGTTCCATGCCCGTGGGGCCTGCTTGAGGCCATAGAGAGATCTATTGAGCCGGCAGACCATGTCAGGACACGAGGAGTCAACAAACCCAACCGACTGACTGCAGTAAACTGTCTTAGTGAGAAGACCATGCAGAAAAGCATTCTTGACATCCAGCTGATGCACGGGCCAAGAGCGAGTGAGTGCTAGTGAGAGCACCGTGCGGACTGTAGCCGGCTTCACCACTGGACTGAAAGTCTCATCATAGTCAACACCAGGCCGCTGAGTGAAGCCCCTGAGAACACAGCGAGCCTTGTACCTCTCGAGAGTGCCATCAGCCCGGCGCTTGTGTATCCAGATCCACTTGCCGGTGACGACGTTGGAGCCCGGCGGACGTGGCACCAGATCCCAGGTTTGGTTGGCGAGGAGAGCCGCGTACTCCTCTTCCATCGCGTGGCGCCAGTGAGGGTCCGACAAGGTCTCGCGGACGGAAGAGGGTACTAGAGAGACCTGCGAGTCACCGGGCATCGTCGCAAGAGCCCGAGGCTGCAGGGTCCCAGCCGCGTGTCGTGTCACCATAGGGTGAACATGACGCGGGTGGCGGTGAAGGAGCGGCGGGTGATACACCGGGGTCGTGACACGAGCGGTTGGAGGCCGCTGCGACGACTCTGGTGTCCCTGACGGAGAGGAAGACGGCCCCGGTGGTGACTCCGGCGAAGAAGGAGCCACCGGCGGTGGCGAAGGTGCCGGCGCAGTCCGGGCCCGGCGCTGGTACACAAGGACCGGCCGGGCGAAGCACGCATGCTGAGCCGGAGGTGACGTCCTGGGACCCCCGTCAGCCGGAATGACAGGGGCAGGCCCGGATGGGGACCCGTCCATGCTTGAACGGGGAGCAGGGTCAGGGGAGTCACCGGCCGACAACGAGCTGGGGCACGGGGCCGCAGTACCTGCAGGAAACAACGGCAAAGGTGGCTCGACCACCGCATCAGTGGGAAACAAAGAGGAGAGGTCAAGCTCGAAGGCGGAGGGGTGGTGGTGGTGGAAAAGGGGAAGATAGACTCATCGAACACCACATGGCGAGAGATGAGGACCCGACGAGAGGTGAGGTCGTAGCAGCGGTACCCCTTGTGGTCTGGGGAGTACCCGAGGAAGACAGAGAGTGGACCGGGGAGCCAGCTTGTGCGGAGCAGTGGCCGTGGTGTTAGGGTAACTCGCACACCCGAAGACTCGAAGGTGGTCATACCTCGGAGGGGTACCGAAAAGAGCGTGGTGCGGCGTGGGAGCCAGGCAAGCAGCGGAAGGAAGGCGGTTAAGGAGATAGGTGGAGGTGTGTAGGCTCTCAGCCCAGAAACGAGCGGGGAGTGAGGCCTAGAGTAAGAGCGTACACACAATGTCATTGGTGGTGCGAATCATGCGCTCAGCCTTGCCGTTCTGAGAGGAGGTGTATGGGCAAGACATGCGCAACTGGACACCGCGAGAGAGGAAGAAGGTCCGGGATGTGGAGTTATCGAACTTACGGCCATTGTCGCACTGGACGGCCTTGATGGTGAGGCTGAATTGAGTGGAAACCCAAGCGAAAAAGTGGTGGAGCGCGGGGAATGCCTCAGACTTGCACGTAAGGGAAAAGTCCACGAATAGTGAGAAAAATCATCAACCACCATAAGATAGTACTTATAGCCAGAAATGCTGAGTACAGGAGACGTCCATAGGTCGCAATGAACAAGATAAAAAATGCGAGCCGCATGTGAAGAACTAGAAAAAGAAAGAAGAATATGACGGCCCATTTGGCACGCGTGACACAAATGCTCATCATGAGCTCGAGTACAACGAATGTCTGAGCTATGACTAAGCTGCATCAGGGCATCACGTCCAGGATGGCCGAGGCACCGGTGCCAAGTAGTGGAAGAGGTGGTGGCGAAGGCAGCTGATAAAAGCGAAGACGGCGAGGCAGACGTCGGAAAACGAAGGGTGTAAAGGGGCCTCGTACTGTTACATCGGAGCAGAGGACGACGGGTAGTCAAATCCTTCACAGTAAGACCAGAAGAGTCAAACTCCACAGAACACGAGTTGTCAACTGTAAAACGACGAATAGAAAGAAGATTGTGAACCATAGAGGGTGCAACAAGAACATCGGGAAGATGAAAGGAGCCATGAGTGCCGACAGCACCCACAGAGGTGACAGGAAGACACGAGCCATTGGCGACCATGATGGACGAAGGGGGAGAAGAAGGGGGGCGAGCAGACGAGAGTATACCAGGGTCCGGTGTGGTGTGGTAGGTAGCTCTGGAATCGGCGATCCACTCTGGGCCAACAGGAGGTGTCAGGCCCATAGTGCTGAAGGAGCGAGCCAGCGCCTCCGGACTCCAACCGGCCGGCCCCGGGGAAGCGCCGGAAGGTGTGCCCCACGGAGACACGGGGTAGAACCCTGGAGGAGCCCCAGCGAACATGGCGGCCGGCGGACGAGGCTCCCCCCAGGAGCCTGGAAGGGCCACATGGAGATGCGTCCGGACCACGGGTTGTGGAAGGAGGGCCAGGGAGCACCCCGCGGCGGAGGCGGAGCCAGGTTTCCACCACGGCCAGGCCCCCCCACCAGAACGTCCTCCACGGCCCTTCCTGCCACGGCCCCCCCACCCCCGCTGGGCCCGGAGGGGAGAGGACCCAAGACAGACGACGGGTGCATGGGTGGTGCAGACGGGTGCGGCGGTGGAGTAGCCGCAAGTGCAGTCGAGGAGGACCCTGGAGCGGCGGCGGAAGTGGACCCCGACTGGAGGCCCTGAGAGATCTCCATGACAAGGTCGTCACGGATCTGCAGGAAGGTGGGGAAAGGCCGCTGCCGGGTGATCCACGTCCTGAGGTGGGCGTAGCGGTCGCTGAGCCCGCGGAGGACGTTGAGGACGAGGATGCGATCCTCCACGGGCCAGCCTAGGTCGCCGAGGGAGTCGGCCATGGCCTTCATCTTCCGGCAGAACTCGCCAACGGCAAGGTCCCCCTGGACGAAGGTGCGGAAGCTCGCGTCGAGTCGCAGAGCTCGGGCCTCAGCATTGCCCAGAAATTGACTCTCGAGTGCCAGCCAGGCCTGGCGAGCGGAGGTGGTGTTGCGGACGAAGTCGTGGAGGTCGACGGAGATCGTGCCGAGGATCCAGGAAAGCACGATGCTGTCCAGACGCTGCCACGACGGAGTCTGGACCGCGGGCGTGGGATCGTCGAGGACGCGGTCGTCGAGGGCGTAGCGGCGGACCAGATCCCGCTAACGGGCGTATGAGGGCAACTCGGGGTCGAGAACGACCGGGACGAGTAGCCGGATGTTCTGGACACCGCCGGCCTGATAGTGGAGCTGCGAGACGAGGGGATCGGCCAGGTCGTGACGGAGAGCCGTAGTGGTGGAGGTGAGGTGGCCCGTCGAGCCGGAGGAGGTGGCCCCCCGTCCTGGGCGAGGAGCTGCTCCGCCTCGGCGATCTGGCGGGCCAGAGTGTCGGCGGCGTCCCGCTCCCGTTGCCACACGAGGGCAGCCGCATGGACGCGCTCCTGTCCCGCTGCGGCCGCGGCCCAGGCGGAAACTAGCGTGGCAGTGAGGGCGGAGGTGGGCTGAGTGTAGAGGGCGGCCGAAGGCGGGGCAGGGAGGTTGAAGGCGCCCTGGGTGCCGCTACCCATGCCCGGCCCCTGCAGGTGTGACGCTGCACCATCACCACCAGCGGCAAGGGGAGGGCTTGCCAGGCCGGCTGCAGCTGCAGCGTGCGTAGGGGGCCGCGGCGGCCGGGGACACGTAGGCGCCAGCACCAGGTACCGCAGGAGCCTCGGGCCCGACGGCTTCGGCGGCATCGGCCGGGGCGGCAGGGAAGGCAGCGGCCGCGGGAGCAGCAGCGCCATCGGCGGTGAGAGCCAAGGCAGGGTGCGCAGCCGGGGCAGCGGTGGAGGCACCTGGCGCGGCAAGGGAGGTGGCCGCTAGGAGAGAAGCCGACAACGCCCATCCCCCTGCTGCTGGAGAAGCACCTGGCGGTGGCCAAGCTGCGGCGGCTGAGGGTGCGGCCGGCGGCGCCCAGCCTTGGCCAGCGCGCGCGCTGGTGGAAGGAGGAGGCGTGCCCGCGATCTGCGCCCAGGAGGTGGTGCCGGAGAGGGGAGGGAAGGAGAGGAAGTAGGAGGGAGGAGGGGGAGTCTCGCCAGGGCCGGCCATGGCGCCTGGCGGCGCGCCAGCGGCGGCGGCGGCCCCTGGCGGGTCTGGAGGGAGGGAGGGTGGGGAAAGGAAACTAGGCTGCTGATACCATGTTGGAATGTATGGTCTTGATTAATTTGGCTAACCCTAGATGGGTAGTTATATAGTGTAACATACATGGGCCTCATGGGCCTCATATACATATACTCCAACAGATACAACTCCTGACCTTTCACAGACAACAGAGGATTGAGAATAGATGTGTCAAAATGGAGGAAAGGACAACATATTTTGAAACTTATAAAGTGTGCACTAGAGTCCATTAACTTTTGAGGGGGTGTCATCTAGGTCCAACTCTGAAACTGCTTTTTTGGGTTCCTAAACTTTTTAAGTGGTCCACTGGTCCATACCCATTTGATTGTCCCTTAGATCCAACGTGGCATGTACAGTCAGCAACCAGCGTAGCGGAGAGGTGTGTAAAATGCAATTAGCCCCTTCTTCTTACCCTATCCCCCCTCTCCCTGATCGTTGCGGTGTTGCCTGCTACCATTAGCCACCGTCGTGGCCTGCACACGGCCACCCCGCGTGCAACTTGCCGCCCCTCTTACCCAGCCACTGCGGCACCACCCTTACATGCCTGCGCCGTAGCTGCCCGTCCTGCTCCTCTTGCTGAAAGCGACGCAGTCGCCAGCCCAGCTGCCTACCAGCCCAATTCAAGCCGGAGGGCTTGTTGGTCAGGCTGTTGGAGGCATCGGCAAAGACGAGCACCTTGAATGGGGCGGTAGGGGGGCTGGAGGCCAGCCCTTAGGCGTCGGCGATGGCGTCGTACATGGTGGCATTGATGTTGGTGGCAAGAAGGATGGGGATGACAGCGCTGGAGTGGAGTGGGGAGCGGAGGCGCGGCACGCTCCCAGTTCTTAGTTGGCCACTGGCCATAGGCCGAGCCCTCCCCGTTGGCAGGGAGGCCAAGCTGCAAGCCAAGCACAGAGGGCAGTGTCCACTAGCATGAGGGGCGAGGGAGGCACGGAGGCCTGGTAAGCGCGGTAACGGTGGGGCCGAGCGCGAGGATATCGTGGAAGGTGGCATCAGAGGAGACAACAGTGTTGAGGAGCTTGGAGAGGAAGGGGAGGTAGAGGAGCGGGGAGCCCAGGGAGGCGTGGGTGGAGAGGGCCTGGAGGCGTTAGACGACGTGGGCCTAGAGATGGTCGGCGATGTGGGCCTGGAGGTCATTTAGCGCGAGGAGCTCGTCATCCTGGGCGGGTTCGAAGGAGACAATGACGGTGGTGCTGCTGCGGAAACTAAGCATGCCGATGAAGCCCATCCTGGAGGGTGAGCGCATGGAAGATAGAGAAATGCAGGGGGATTCAAATGCAAACACACGTTGGCTGCTGACAATAATGCCATGGGCCAAACAAAGGGGGGTATGGACCTTTGTGAACCACTTACAATTTTTTTTAAAAGGGGCAGACCTAGTGCCGGAGGCTCCCACATGAGTGGGGTCGGGGAAGGGAAAAATTGAGGCAAGCCTCCCCCGCCCTGCCCCCCCCCTCCCCTTTTCAAAAATCTGTGGAGAGGCTGCTTTAAGGACCCAAAAAATTAGTTCTACAGTTGTTGGACCTGGATGACTGTTAGGCAATAGAATATCCCCTGCTAATTATGGATAGCATAGCTATAATTAGCAGCTGTAAATCAGGTAATTAGCAGATGTAAATCAGTGATCAGTTGCTATAGTTAGCAGATGTAAATCAGGGAGATTACCCCCTGCCTTGTAAAGCAAGGCCAGCCGGCCATATAATAGAAGGCGCCCCCCCTCACATTGAGGTGTGGCCAATTGCCCCCAAACTCTATTCCTCTTCTATTCTTCTACATGGTATCAGAGCACCAGGCCCTGACCTGATTTCCCACCTCCCACGCCGCCCCTCCTCCTTCTCTTCCCATGGGAACCGAATCAACCCTCACCTCTGCCACTAGTGGCGCCCTAGGGGCCACTTCTGCCCCGGCCATCTGCCCCTTCGCTACTATCAATGTCAAACTGCACGTCCCCATGGTCCTCGAGTTGAAGCCTTCCAACTTCACCAAGTGGTCGACGGCTTTCCGCGCCATGTGCGGGAAGTTTGGCCTGCTGCGCCACCTCGACCCCGCCTCCCCCGCGCGCCCCACCGACGAAGCATGGCAGCAGGCTGACTTCTGCGTCCGCGGATGGATGTACAGCACCGCCTCCGATTCCGTCCTCAACCTCGCCATGACCGACACTCAGCAGACGGCATGCGCGCTGTGGCAGGCCATCGACGACGTGTTCTAGGCGAACAAAGCGCCTCGTGCCATCTTCCTCAATCACGAGTTTCACTCGATGATTCAAGGGGATTCCTCCATCGACGACTACTGCGTCCGCATGAAGGCGAAGGCCGACGAACTGCGCGATGTTGGCCAGACCGTCCTCGAGAGCACCCTCGTCCTCAACCTTCTGCGCGGCGTCAACGAGGTCTACTCTACGGTCGCCGACAACATCGCCGGGCAACAGCCCCTCACCTTCTCCTCCGCTCGCCATCAGCTTCTCCTTAAGGAACTGCGGCTGCAGAATGACGAGAAGGTACGTGCTGCCTCGGCGCTCTTCACTGCTGCCTCCTTTCCTGCTGGTGGCCAGCAGCAGCAGCAGACGCAGCAGGACAACCGGCGCCCCTTGTTAGTCGCTGGATTCGCACTCTTGGTAGTAGCTGAATCCTTACTCTCATCGAGAGAGGATGACACTAGGAGTTGGGGTAATTTTCTGGTTTATTTCTCACACAAACTCAAACAATGCCATGCCAACCTGAGGGGTTGGGGTTACATACTTATAGGCTGCTAGCCAGCCAAGCATATGCTAAGATGCTAGTCTAAGATGCTAAAGTGTTGTCCTAGCTAAGATGCTGTCCTCTAGTCTAAGATGCTGTCCTAGCTAAGATGCTGTCCTCTAGTCTAAGATGCTGTGCTCTAAGATGCTGTCCTCTAGTCTAAGATGCTGTCCTAAAAACAGAAAAACAGCCATAAGGACCATGTGAGCAGCACAGCCCCACAAAGACCAACCACACATGAGACTTATCCATCATTCTCCCCCTAAGTCTTGTGCGTCGTCTTGTGGGAGAGTTGAACCATCCCGGTTCTGGAGCAGAGCTCAAGGAACTTGATCCTCCCAAGGGGCTTGGTGAGCAGGTCCGCAAGCTGGTCCTTGGTGTTGATGTAGCTCGCCTTGATGCTCCCTTCCTCCAAACAGCCTCGGATGAAGTGGTACCTCACCCGGATGTGCTTGCTGCGTTCGTGGAACACGGGGTTCTTTGCTAGGGCCAGAGCGGACTTGCTGTCCACCCTGAGCTCCACCGCTCTAGTGTCTCTGCCAAGGAGATCACCAAGCAGTCGAGCGAGCCAGAGCGCCTGAGTCGAAGCGGTGGAGGCCGCTATGTACTCGGCCTCGCAGCTGGACAGGGCCACCACCTGCTGCTTTACCGACTGCCAGCTAACGAGGCACTTGCCGAGGAAGAAGAGGATCCCGCTCGTGCTCTTGCTGGTGTCGATGTCGCCGGCGTGGTCGCTGTCGCTGTACCCGACGAAGTGTGCCGCCCCAGGGCACCTCGGGTAGTAGAGGCCGTGGTCGAGAGTCCCCGCAACGTAGCGGATGATCCTCTTCACAGCCTGCTGGTGCTCCGTCGTCGGTCGCTGCATGAACCGACTAACGTAGCCGACGGAGAATGCCAAGTCCGGCCGTGTGTGGGCGAGGTAGCGAAGGCTCCCCACAAGACGCCGGTACTGCGTAGCGTCCACCTCCTCCGTCGTGCTGTCGCGGCTCAGCTTCAGCCTCTCCTCCATCGGAGTGAGGGCTGGGTTGCAGTCGGTGAGCCCAGCTAGCTCAACGATGCGCTTGGCGTAGGCGGTCTGTCGAAGCGTGATCCCGGAGTCATCTTGGTGCACCTCGATTCCCAGGTAGAAGGAGAGAGACCCCAGATCACTCATCTGGAAGGTGGCCTTCATCTTTTCCTTGAATGCCGCCACCTCCGCATCCTTGGTGCCGGTGATCACCAAGTCGTCGACGTAGACACCCACTAGCAGGGCCTTTCTTCCGCTGCCCCGCCGGTAGATGGCCGCCTCGTGCGGGCTTTGCTCGAAACCCATCCCCTTCAGCGTGGAATCCAGCTTGGCATTCCACGCCCTCGGTGCCTGCCGCAAGCCATAGAGGGCCTTGCGCAGGCGAAGCACCTTGCCCTCCTTGCCGGGAATCGCAAATCCCGGCGGCTGATGCACGTAGACCTCCTTCAAGTCGCCGTTAAGGAACGCCGACTTGACATCCATGTGATGGACGCGCCAGCCCTCCTGGGCAGCTAGCGCAAGGAGGAGTCGCACGGACTCCATCCGTGCAACGGGCGCGAAGGCGTCGTCAAAGTCGATTCCTTCTTGCTGGACGAAGCCGCGCGCCACCAGACGCGCCTTGTGCTTGATCACCTCTCCGGTCTCGTCCTTCTTGAGCTTGAAGACCCACTTGAGAGAGATGGCGTGGTGGCCGGCTGGAAGATCGGCCAGCTCCCACGTCTTGTTCCGCTCGACGGCGTCCATCTCCATCTGCATCGCGGCACGCCATGACACGTCCCTCTCCGCCTCGGCGAAGGAACGAGGCTCGCCATCGTCCTGTGCGAGGTGCAGCTCCGCCTCAAAGTCGTGCTGTGCCAGTCCAGGGACCGGCTGCTCGCCGAGGAGGTTGTCCACGGTACGGTAGCGCAGAGGCTCGCTGCCGTGGTAGGCGTCGATGCGATCCTCGTCGTTGGACAGCGGAGTGGCGAACTCCACTGTGCGCTGCTCGTCGTGGGCCGAAGCTGCCGGTGCCGAGCCTGAAGAGGTAGGGTCCGGTGTAGGAGAGCGAGGCGTGGCCGGCGGTGCTGGTGGTGGACTCGCCGGAGCCTGTGGACTTGCCGGAGCTGGTGGTGGCGGTGGTGAAGGACTCGCCGGAGGTGGTGGCGAGCGAGGTGGTGGGGTAGGCGAGCTCGGTGAGGACGAGCTGCTAGCTCCCCCCGCCTCCTTGAAGTGGACGTAGTCGACGACGAAATCACTGGTCGTCGGAGTCGAGTCGTCATCCACCATCTTGCCCCACGTCCAGCTTCGCCCCTCGTCGAACGCGACGTCCCGCGTGATGCGGACGCGCCGTGTCGCAGGGTCGAGGACGCGGTAGGCCTTGGCGCCCTCCGCGTAGCCGATGAAGACCCCTGGCGTGCTCCGGTCGTCGAGCTTGCCGACGTGGTTGAGCTCCTTGACGAAGGCCAGGCAGCCGAAGACGCGAAGGTGGCTCACCGCGGGCTTGCGCCCGTGCCAGGCCTCGTATGGCGTCTTGCCGTCGAGGGCCTTGGTGGGGGAGCAGTTGAGCAAGTGGACGGCAGTCATCACCGCCTCACCCCAGTAGATCGCCGGCATCCCTCTCTGCTTGAGGAGGGCACGGGCGGTGGCCACCACCGTCTGGTTGCGGCGCTCGACGACGCCGTTCTGCTGCGGAGTGTACGGCGCGGAGAAGTGGCGGTGGATCCCCTCATCGGCGCAGTACGCCGCGAACTCGGCCGCCGTGAACTCGCCGCCGTTGTCCGTGCGTAGGACCCGAAGCTTGCGGCCGCACTCCGCCTCCGCAGCAGCTTGAAGACGCTTGATGGCGTCCGCCGCGGCTGCCTTGGCGTCGAGCAGGATAGCCCACATGTAGCGGGACATGTCGTCGACGAGGAGGAGGAAGTAGCGCCGACCTCCAGGTGTAGCCGGTGTCACGGGGCCACAGAGGTCACCGTGTACGAGCTCCAGCCTCTCCTTGGCGCGGAAGCTTGCCTGGCGAGGGAAAGGGAGCCGCCGCAGCTTGGTGAGGACGCAGGTGTCGCAGAACTGCTCCACGTGGTCGATGTGCAGCATGCCCCGCACCATCTCCTTGCTGCCGAGCTGCCTTAGGGCCTCAAAGTTGAGGTGCCCAAAGCGCTCGTGCCACCTCCAAGCGTCGTCGTCGCGGCGGGCTGCAAGACAAAGAGGTTGCGCCACCTGTGCGTGAAGGACGTAGAGGCGGTTGCTCCTGTTGACCTTGACCAGGAGCCGGTGTCGATGATCCCAGATGCGCAGCACCCCGTGCTCGATCTCCACGCGCGATCCGCTCTCATCCAGCTGTCCCAAGCTGATGATGGAGTTCCTCAACGCGGGGATGTAGTAGACACCGGTGAGCAGTCTGTGCTCGCCAGTCTTGGCGACGAAGACGACAGAGCCGACGCCCTTGATCTCCACAGCGGAGGCGTCGCCGAACTTGACGGTGCCTCGAACGCCTGAGTCGAGCTCGGAGAAGAACTCCCGCCGCCCGGTCATGTGGTGGGTGGCGCCGGTGTCAAGGCACCACCCGTCGGTCTTGTCGTTGCCGGAGCTGTCGTCGAGGAGGGCGTGTGCTTTTGGCTCGTCAAGGTGGAGGAGAGCCGTTGCGGCCGGTGCCGCTGGAGGTAGTTCGATGCTCGCATGAGCAATGAACAGAGCCGGCTGCTCCTCCTCCTCCGCCTGCGCGACGTGGGCCTGGCCGCGTCGTGGCTGTCGACAATCCTTGGCCCAATGACCAAGCTTGCCGCAGTTGTAGCAAGGTTCGTCTCGTGCTGGCTTTTGCTTGCCAGCGGCGCCGCCCTGGGCGCCTCCACGATCATCACCCTCGGCACGTCCTCGCGCCCCTGCCGGGGCGTCTTTGCGTGGCTTGCCACGCTTGCCACGCTTGCGGCTGCCTGTCGTGGAAGAAGGCTCCCCCTTCTTCCTGTCACCTTGGCCGGTAGCCCACTGCTCCCGAGTGAGGAGGAGCTTCCCGCCAATGGTGACGGGTCCCGAGAGGCGCTGTGGCTCATCGCTGTCAACGACCTTGAGGCGGCCCAACGCCTCCTCGATCGTCATCGTGGAGAGGTCCAGCAGAGACTCGATTGAGCGAGCCATCTGCTTGTACTTCTCGGGGACGCAGCGGAAGAGCTTCTCAACAGCTCTCTCCTCGCCGTAGGTGTCGTCGCCGAACTGCACCAACTTCTGCAACAGAGTGTTGAGACGGAGAGCAAAGTCATCAACGTCCTCACCTGGCTTGAAGGCCAGGTTCTCCCACTCCTTGCGAAGTGCTTGCAGTGTGGACTTGCGGGCGCGGTCGCTGCCGATGCGTGCTGCAGCGATGGCGTCCCAAGCCTCCTTGGCAGTCCGCTTGCTGGTAAGCGAAAACTGCATCTCGGACGGGACTGCAGCAATGAGAGCATCCAGCGCCCGTCGATCTTGGTCGTAGTCGACGTCACCGTACCGGACTGCATCCCACATATGCCGCACCTGGAGCTTCACCCTCATCACCGCAGCCCACTCAACGTAGTTGGTCTTGGTGAGGGTAGGCCACCCGCCGCCGGGGCCGACGTCCCTGACGACAGCCTGGTACTCGTGGTGACCACGGTACCGAACCGGGGAGAGAGAGCCGCGCTGCCTGTGAAGGCCGCGCTCTCCGTCGACCCGTCCACCGCCGCCATGCGCGCCTCCAGGAGCGCCACCGCCGTGCGCGCCTCCTTCAGGAGCGCCGCCGGCGTGTCTGCGCCTGTCTGGGCTGCCGCCGCGCTCGTGGGCGTGCACGGCTGCCCACTGCGCCGCTCGCCCTCGCGATGCCTCCCTCTCCAGCAGCTCGAGGTCCGCGTCGGCGCTATCATCAGCAGCGATGGAGCTGCTGTTGCTGCCGCGTAGAACCTCGACCTCCGCTGCTGCTGCACGCGCTGCATCCGCCGCCGCCGCTGCTTCCACCTCCGCTCTAGCTGCTGCTAGCTCCGCTGCTGCCAGCCTCGATGCCCTTGCCGCTGCTGCAGCGGCGTCTGCTGCCGCTCGCTCGCGCTTCTCTGCCGCGGCGAGGTCGGCCTCCTGCCGACGCCGCGCGCTCGAGGCGACCGAGCCCTGAGACTGGCCTGCGGACATGGCGCGCTATCGAGGGGGCTGCTGTGTGGAGAGCAGGGGCAGCCGGAGCTGCTGCTGCTACCGGCTGCGGTTGGGGCTGCTGCGAGGCCGGGGAAGGAGAAGAGCAGGAGATGCTCAGGCTACAGGATAGTACGGCTCGGATACCACTTGTTAGTCGCTGGATTCGCACTCTTGGTAGTAGCTGAATCCTTACTCTCATCGAGAGAGGATGACACTAGGAGTTGGGGTAATTTTCTGGTTTATTTCTCACACAAACTCAAACAATGCCATGCCAACCTGAGGGGTTGGGGTTACATACTTATAGGCTGCTAGCCAGCCAAGCATATGCTAAGATGCTAGTCTAAGATGCTAAAGTGTTGTCCTAGCTAAGATGCTGTCCTCTAGTCTAAGATGCTGTCCTAGCTAAGATGCTGTCCTCTAGTCTAAGATGCTGTCCTCTAAGATGCTGTCCTAAAAACAGAAAAACAGCCATAAGGACCATGTGAGCAGCACAGCCCCACAAAGACCAACCACACATGAGACTTATCCATCACCCCTACAGCAAGAAGGGCGGCCAGCAGCCCTCCGCCTCTGGCGGCCACAACCCCAACCGGCGCCTACCCTGGGGCTTTAACCCCTGGACCGGCGAACGCGTGTCTCCTGGTGAGCGGGTCACCCCTCCTGGACAACGCCGCCATGGTGGCTTCGGTGGGTCTGGTGGCCCCAACGCCCAGTCTGGGCGCCAGCAGGGCCTCCTCGGGCCTGCTCCCCAGGCACACACAGCCTTCGCTCCTGCGGCAACCTCCGACACCTCCAGCAGCGCCACCTGGGATGCAGCCGGCCTCATCGCCGCCCTCCAGGCCATGAACATGCAGGGCAACTCACCCTGGGTCGTCGATTCCGGCGCCTCAACACATATGACGTCCTCGGATGGTATGATTACCCAGCACCTAACCCCTTCCACCTCCTCAATAACAGTTGGTAATGGCACCACCATTCCAGTCACGTCTAGAGGTCACTCCGTCCTACCCACTCCCGCATCTAATTTTATTCTTAAAAATATCCTTGTCGCACCATCTATAGTTCGTAACCTGCTCTCTGTTCGTCAATTCACTCGCGACAATAGCTGTTCATTTGAATTTGACGCCCATGGTTTTTCTATCAAGGATCTCCGAACGGGACACGTGACTCTCCGCTGTAACAGCGACGGGGACCTCTACACCATGCCCGCCTCCACGCCAGTCGCCCTCTTGGCTGCTTCGTCAACCCTATGGCATCAACGTCTCGGCCATCCAGCACCTGCTACCTTAGCACACCTTAATAAAATTCATGCTGTTGCCTGTAATACAGTAGATCGCTCCCTCTGCCATTCATGTCAGTTAGGCAAGCACACACGTCTACCTTTCAGTTCTTCGCATTCCACAACTCATGCGCCCTTTGAACTCGTTCACTGTGATGTATGGACATCACCTATCAACAGTCTGTCTGGTTTTTCCTACTATTTGGTGTGTCTGGATGATTACAGTCATTTTTGCTGGGTTTTTCCTCTCCGCAAAAAGTCCGATGTTCACCAACATTTAGTTGAGCTCGCTGCCCTCGCCCAAACTCAGTTCAGCCTACCCATCAAATGTATTCAAGCTGATAATGGTACTGAATTCCTAAACACCACCACCACCCAATTCCTCGCTGCTCGCGGCACCCACCTCCGCCTCTCCTGCCCCTACACATCCTCCCAAAACGGCAAGGCCGAACGTATGATCCGCACCCTTAATAATTCCGTTCGCACCATGCTCCTCCATGCCTCCCTGCCACCCACCTACTGGGCCGAGGCCCTCCTGACAGCATGCTACCTCCTTAACCAACGTCCATCCTCCTCCATCCAGCATGACGTTCCCTTCACTCGCCTGCATAAACAGCCACCCACCTACAACCATATGCGTGTCTTTGGGTGCCTCTGTTACCCAAATCTGCAGGCCACCTCCAAACACAAGCTCGCACCTCGCTCTGCGGCATGCGTCTTCCTTGGATATCCACCCTCTCACAAAGGGTACCGCTGTCTTGACCTCTCGACCCGTCGCATAATCATCTCCCGTCATGTCATCTTCGACGAGTCCACGTTTCCCTTTACAGCAACTCCAGACGCCCCATCCCCCACCTCCCTAGATTTCCTCTTAGACGACGATATGGTTTTGGTGCCCTGTCCTACTGTTATTGCAGGTGGAACTCCTCCCTCGCCGCCTGTGGTCGCTCCATCTATCTCGGCTGTCGAGCAACCGCACACCGACGCCTCCCCTACATCACCAGCAGCCGGATCAGCTTCTCCGGCACCGGGCGGGCGCCCCCCTGTGGTCCCTTTTCCACGGGTCTACATCCGACGCCCCCGCACGGCGCACGCCCCTGCCCCGTCACCGGCTGCCCCATCACCGGCTGCCCCGGCGCCTCCAGTTCCACCGGCGCCACCCGTGCCTTCGACAGCGCCTCCAGCACCACCACCGCCACCTCCGCCGCGGGTCACGCGCACCATGACTGGTGTCATCCCTCGCGTCAGCTATGAAGGGTTGACGGCCACTTCATCCTCGACCTCGCCTCTTCCAACGAACTATCGCAGCGCGTTGGCCGATGCCAACTGGCGCGCAGCGATGACGGATGAGTACCAGGCTCCTGTCAACAACAACACCTGGCAACTCGTCCCGCGTCCACCCGGCGCCAACATCGTGACCGGGAAATGGCTCTTCCGCCACAAGTTCCACGCCGATGGATCTCTTGCCCGCCACAAGGCTCGCTGGGTGGTCCGCGGCTTCTCTCAGCGCGAGGGCATCGACTACGACGAGACCTTCAGCCCGGTAGTCAAACCGGCAACCATTCGGACCGTCCTCAGCATCGCCGCATCTCGCGCCTGGCCGATCCACCAGTTGGACGTGAAGAATGCTTTTCTTCACGGCCATCTCGAGGAGACTGTCTATTGCCAGCAGCCACCAGGCTTCGTCGATCCTGGCGCCCCCGACAGCGTCTGCCTCCTGCAGAAGTCCTTGTACGGACTGAAGCAGGCTCCGCGGGCCTGGCACCAGCGCTTCTCTACCTTCGTCCGGCAGCTCGGCTTCGTCGCCTCCTCCTCCGACGCGTCCCTCTTTGTTCTACAAGAGGGGACGCACCTTGCCTACCTGCTGCTGTACGTCGACGACATCGTCCTCACCGCCTCATCCACGGCTCTCCTTCAGCGCATCACGGCCCAGCTGAGCTCTGAGTTCGCCATGACGGATCTTGGCAAGCTCCATCACTTCCTCGGCATCGCCGTCACACGCTCCTCCGACGGCCTATTCTTGTCTCAGCGCCAGTACGCCGTCGACCTCCTTCAGCGTGCAGGCATGGCTGAGTGTCATCCTACGGCGACACCTGTTGACACTCAGGCCAAGCTCTCCGCACATCACGGGGAACTCCTGTCAGAGAAGGACGCCTCCGAGTATAGGAGCCTGGCTGGGGCGCTCCAGTACTATACTCTGACTCGTCCTGATCTGGCTTATGCTGTCCAGTAGGTGTGTCTCTTCATGCACGCCCCCCGCGAGCCGCATCGTGCGCTGATCAAACGCATCCTGCGCTATGTGAAGGGCACCCTCTCCTCGGGTCTACACATCGGCGCCGGGCCCGTAGACAAGCTGACGGCTTACTCCGACGCCGACTGGGCAGGCTGTCCTGACTCCCGGCGCTCTACCTCCGGCTACTGTGTATACCTCGGTGACACTCTGGTCTCCTGGTCCTCCAAACGCCAAACCACAGTGTCACGTTCTAGCGCCGAGGCGGAGTATCGTGCTGTGGCTCATGTGGTGGCCGAATGCTGTTGGCTCCGACAGCTCCTCCAGGAGCTCCACCTACAGCTCCCCTCTGCCACCGTTGTCTTCTGTGACAATGTCAGCGCCATCTACATGACGGTCAATCCCGTCCACCACAAGCGAACGAGGCACATCGAGATCGACATACACTTCGTCCGCGAGAAGGTGGCCCTTGGTGAAATTCGGGTCCTCCATGTGCCCTCTTCTCATCAGTTCGCCGACATCATGACTAAAGGACTTCCGACGACATTGTTTCTAGATTTTCGATCCAGTCTTTGCGTCCGGGAGCCTCCCGCTGCGACTGTGGGCGGGTGTTAGGCAATAGAATATCCCCTGCTAATTATGGATAGCATAGCCATAATTAGCAGCTGTAAATCAGGTAATTAGCAGATGTAAATCAGTGATCAGTTGCTATAGTTAGCAGATGTAAATCAGGGAGATTACCCCCTGCCTTGTAAAGCAAGGCCAGCCGGCCATATAATAGAAGGCGCCCCCCCTCACATTGAGGTGTGGCCAATTGCCCCCAAACTCTATTCCTCTTCTATTCTTCTACAATGACTCCCCCTCAAAAGTTAAGCACCTAGGGTGCATTTTACTCTATTTTATATTACCAGATGACAGTCAATAGATCGACTTTTTTCTTTGAGTTCTATCATTCCCAGTAAACCCCGGATGCAGCTACTGTTGCTCAACTAATATGTTGTGCACTAAATTTCCAAGCTGTGTAATATTGTTGCACTAATATGTTGTGTGTGTGTGTGTGTTGCATTACTAGGATTTTCTTATTTCTTCTCCTTAATGCAATGATGCGCAGCTCTTCTGCATGTTTGTGGGAAAAAAAATCCCAAAGCAAGGTGTTCTCGATATTGGGTTTAGTAATAATATTTTAATTTTGGACTTGAGCACCTACTTGCATTATGCCATTTCTACATTTCCTCCTCATTGTTGGAGTATGTGTGTGTGTGGGCCTCCAGCCCAGGCCGGCCCATGTAGGGCAAGGCCCATTAGGGTTAGGGTTGGCACTCTGTGCCTATATGTACCCTGGGGGTTCACCCCCTTCATCTATCTAATACAGACAGTAAACCTAATTCTAGCATGGTACCAGAGCCGAAGGTTTGATCTTTGCCAGTCGCCTCCCACGCCTTCTTCCGCTGCGCTGCCCCTGGGAGGAGCGAACTCCACTCCCAGGGGCAGCAACCTGAGCACAAAGCCCTACCCACCATTTTCCTTTCCGTACCAGTTTATGCAGCAGCAGCTCCTCCCCGAGTTCAAATCGAGCATCGTCGGCGTCGATCCGTCTTCCCCGATTGTAGATCGGGCGCCGCCAAGCCTGGATCCAGTCCGACCGGTGCCGGATCTGAGCCACCGAGCCGCCGGATCGCCTCCAGCGCCGCCGCCACTCTGGCCGCGGCTGCGGGGGCCGGCGCGGGCGGCTAGGGCGCTGCCCGGCGCGGATCCGCCGCCTCCACCGTGCCCGCTCTTCCGCATCCGCGCCGCGCCCCTCCGGGTCAAGCTCCCTGTGCCTCAGCCGGCGGGCACCCTGCGCCTCCTCCGCCTGACACCCCCGCGCGGCGGCGCCTCCTCCACCTCTCACCAAGCCTACTCCGCCCCATGGCCCGCGGCTCCATCGCTGGAGCTCTCACGGCGGCGCCATGCCGGTGGAGCCCCAGAGCTTGCGCGACGGCGGCAGGGCCAGCCCCCGGAGCTCGTGCGCTTGCCTGGTGCGCTCGCCCGCAAGGCCGCGCTGGAGCCGGTGCCTGTGCATCTCGGCCTCGCCGGAATCTCCCACCTCCGAGGCTTACTGGACCTCGGCAGCCCATGGACCACCATGCCGGCCTCCACCGAGCCCGACATCGGCCTTCTCGCGGCCCATGTGGGACGTCCACGCCCCTGCCTCTGCCCGGCGCGGCTCCGCCGCCTCCTCCTCGCCGCCTCTCCGGGAACCTACCGCCCCACCACCACCGCTGCTGCTGCTCTGCTATGTATCTGTTCGTTTGCTTTGTGTCGCCCTGCCGTTCGTCGTCTTCATCGACACCCCTGAGGACGAGGCCGCTGCTGCGCTCTCCAGGCTGCAGCGGCGCCACTCGTGGTCTGCCTTCACCGCTGGTGCCGCCGCCTTTCCAGGCGGTCGTGCCACCCGCCGCCGGTCGTCAAGCAAGCTCTCCGTTCGGAGTCCACGACCTTCGCTGTCTACCGCGGACAACGCCCCCCTCCCCGCCACCCCTGCTCTGAGCGCGGGACTTCTACGAGGGCGGGCAGGAAAGCCGCCACCCCACTTCTCCCCCTCCGCCACCCCTGATCTGAGCGCGGACCTCGACTTCTCCGCCACCCCTGCTCTGAGCGCGGTCTCCGAGGTATCCGGGTGTGCTGCCATCGCCTGGCGCCCCTGCCGCCGCATGGCTCGGCTCACCGTTCCGCGGCCACGATAGCTCGGTGTTGCGACTACGTCTTCGACCGTCTTCGCTGCCACCTCGACTCGGCGAATTCTACCTCGACTACGACCACGACGACCTCGACCTCGGCTACTTCGGCACAAAAAGGGCTATCCTCCACTTCTTCGCTCCAGCCACAACGTCCGCGACACGGTTGCGACTGCGGGGGGATGTCATCGCTTCGGCTTTGTTCGTCTCCAGTCTCATCGTGTGTGCGCCCCCGTTGTGACTGCGGGGGGATGTTGGAGTATGTGTGTGTGTGGGCCTCCAGCCCAGGCCGGCCCATGTAGGGCAAGGCCCATTAGGGTTAGGGTTGGCACTCTGTGCCTATATGTACCCTGGGGGTTCACCCCCTTCATCTATCTAATACAGACAGTAAACCTAATTCTAGCACTCATCATTGGACATATTCTATTATAACCCTAAAATACTGAATTAACTTTTGTATTCTGTCACTGAAGGTCAAAGAATGGCTCCAAAATTTGGGAATTGGGGAGCATATGCCAGTAGTACATGATGAGGATGAAGCAGATGATGTGAATGTTCCACCACAGTCTGATGATAACTCCATTAGAAATAGGTAAACATGTTTCTAAATTGATGTTGACAGTTTATTATAGATAACTCACTAGTAACTGATATATAGGTATGCTTTATCACATCGTATGTTGCCTTAGAGCAGTTGAGTCTCCATATGTTATTCCATGCATGCAGTAAGCAAGACATTGAACCTGTTGTGGCAGAAACGTTCCTTCAAGTGCTGTTTTACCTGTCATTCGACCAGCTCTTGGACGTCAAAACTCTATTTCCGATCGAGCAAAAGTTGCAATGCAAGAATATCTAAACCATTTCTTAGGGAACCTGGATATCGTCAATTCACGGGAGGTACCAAAAGCTTTGTACATTTCAAAGTAGACCCCCTCATAATTGCACATCAAAATGTCAATCAGAACAACTTATCTGGCTATCTTTATTCAATTTCTTTGTACTACAGGTTTGCAAATTTTTGGAGGTGTCATGTTTGTCATTTTTACCTGAGTATGGTCCCAAGTTAAAAGAGGACAACGTTTCAGTTGGACATCTACCAAAGATTCAGAAGGACCGGAAAAAACGATGCTGTTCATGTGGATTGTTTAACTGTTGCAAGAGCAATTGGCAAAAGGTATTAAGCCTTTTGCAGTTGTGCTTTGTTTTCAGATATTTGGTTGTTGTATTTGAGTTGTTCAATTGGTTATTTATTAACAGGTCTGGGTTGTCCTGAAGCCAGGATTCTTGGCTTTACTTGAAGACCCTTTTGATCCAAAGCTGCTAGATGTCATTATTTTTGATGCATTGCCGCATATGGATATAAGTGGAGAAGGCCAAATTTCTTTAGCAAAAGAGATTAAAGAACGTAACCCACTGCATTTTGGATTCCAGGTACCTTTTGCATTAAAAAAAAAGCTGCGTTCAGATAGGAACTTGTTCTGCCTTATAACATTTAGTAGTTTGAAAGTCCATGGAGCTTGAAATAATTTTGTTTTACAATACCTGAAGCATCTTTCACAGGCTGAGACCAAACAGACCTTCTAATACTTTTCATGTTTTATTATGAACTGGTCCAAGGTGTGGGTGTACAGTGTACACCACTAGCATCCAGGTTCGGGTCCTCTCTGGCTCGAATTTGGGTGCATATTTCTTAGTTACAAGACACCTAATTCTTCCTATCTTGGTCAAGTTTTTTTTAATGTTTCTCAAATTTTATTAGGTATATGATCTGACATCTTCCAAGAAATATCTTCCAGAAGTGCCATAGTTACTAGGATGCCGGGCAGAAGTTTATAAACATTGGAATATACATGAGCCAAGAGTTAGGGCTATTTTTATGTTATGTTCTGCCTTGTTCGTATTGAAATTTGTTTAGTTGCAAATCCCTCACTATCTCTAGTAAGATTTGATTGCAAATGCTCTCAACAATCCAGAAATAGAAAACATATGTGCTTTTGAAATGCTGCTGTGCTACAAATAAAACCTTGCTGGTTACTCTCTGAATCTTCTGGATGGGTGACCACATATTATTTCCAATACCATGGTCACAAGATAAAACTGTAAGAACCATCTGAAAGTTACAGTTCGTCAGTCTAATGCTGACCAATTGTTCCTATTTGTCATAATTGTTTCAATTTTATCTGTGTTACCATTTGGAAAAATTGGTACATCAGGTGCATGGTAGATGATAAAATAATGACAACTCTCTGTGTCTGTTGATGTTGGTTTCACTACATTTTGATCAATTTAGCAGCATAATCTTTTATGCACCATTGCACCTTTTATTTTCCTGTTGAGTTTGAACATCATTATGTTTTTTTATCGGAGAAAGGTTTCTTCTGGTGGCCGGACAATAAAGCTACGCACAAGAAGCTCTTCTAAGGTTAAGGACTGGGTTACTGCCATAAACGCTGCTCGACAACCTCCAGAAGGCTGGTGTTATCCTCATCGTTTTGGCTCATTTGCACCACCGAGGGGTTTGTTGGAAGATGGAAGTATGGTACAATGGTTTGTAGATGGGCAAGCTGCATTCAAAGCTATTGCATCCTCCATTGAGGAAGCCAAATCAGAGGTTAGCTTTTTATTTCATTCAACATTTACTGCAGGATAATTTTCTACCTGTTTGACAAGGAAGATGAATTAAAATTCAATGCAGATATTTATTACTGGCTGGTGGCTCTGCCCAGAGTTGTATCTTCGACGTCCATTCCAATATCATGTATCATCTAGGCTTGATGCTCTACTGGAAGCAAGAGCTAAGCAGGGTGTACAGGTGCCATCATTGCTTCTTTATTTTTATGATTTTCATCAGAAATTGTCAATAATTTGCAATGTTCAAAAAAAACGCTAGACGCTAGGCGAACGTTAGCCTATGGTTTAGAGTTTAGGAAGCTTAAACGTAGATTAAATGTGATTAAACGTTTTTTTAATTTTTATTTTTGTGATGCTGAGAGCAAAATCAGTAGTAATAACACAACTAGAAGTAATAACAGTGACCATACCTCTTGCTGGGAGCAAGATTAGTAGTAAGCACTAAGTAATAACACCTAGATTGGAGGCAGCTATGTCAAGATTATGAGGCAACCTTTGCCACCTGTAGTGTTATATATTTGCTGCTCCACATGCTAATGGCTAACAAGGCCATACAAGAAAAGGAACAAGAAAATAGTGGAACATATGCTAAATGAACATTTGAAAAATACCTCTGCATTCTAGGATATTCACCACCTGCAGGTCCCCATCCTTCCTTGCTTTTTATATGCTATGGGTGATGATACATTTGATACATTTGAGGTTTAAAACCATATAATAGTTGTCAATCTGTTATTACGCACAGGACAACTGAATTCACAAAGTTTTAATATTTGTGGCCACCATGATGTACTGTAAACACCATTCATGTGTTGGGCCATTAATTAACAGTGGATGCTTTACTTTTGTTCTATCGTGCGCTTGTCAGATTTAATACGAAATACGAAATAATTTGAAGAAACAATAGTATTTCCAAAGAGGCCTCATGAGTGGTAATATATATATATATATATATAAATATAAATATATATATATATAAATATACCATGTCAGTGACCATTAACTGTTCATGTGTGAACAGTGTTTCCAGCGTCATGACCATGAACAGTCAATACTATGTCATGAACAGTGACAATATGCACATGAACAGTCATGCCACACCCCATGAACAGTACCATGTCATGTCCTTGAACGAACAGTCAACCATGCCATGAACAGTGCGCGCGCAACTGCACGGGCCCACCTGCTAGTTTTTAATGTTCGTATAAACTAAGAAATTATTTAGAAAACATACTATGCTTTTTATTGGCTGAGTAGTGATGGAAACAAACTTGTTTATGTTTCTCTCTTCGTCAACTTTTTTCTGACAGGGACTGTTGGGTAATTAACGAGATTAAATCTGGGATAAATACACAAGTAACATGTTCATAAATATTTAAAGTGATATATGTACAAATTCTCATTGAAGATACTCATCTAGTTTCGTGTTAAAGTTATAACATCTAATATCGTAGAAGCTCCATTTTATTGATCATGTTATTCTGAAGGAATTTTTTTTTCATAGTAAGCTACCCTAGGTCATAGTTTAATGCCTAGGGGACATAATACAGTAATAGAGAGAGAGAGAGAGAGAGAGGGTGAGGCTGTGAGGGCATGCTGGAAGGAGCACCAGAAAATGCTCTTAAGACGTGGGCTACTCGGAGAGTAGGGAACTGAACTAGTAAGAACAAAACAGTTTTGTTTAGCTCCCATCCCATGTAATCTGGAACTGAGGCTGCCAGATTGTTTACTTTAGTCAAATATTTAGAATGGCTGGAACAGCTGGTTATTTCAACTGATGAGATATGCATATACCAGTCACTGTTTTATTCCTGTGAAAATGCTCTGTACCCACCATTCTAACTAGAATTGAATGGTAGTAAGTATGGAGATAACCCTTGCTACATGTATCATAATTTTTTTTTGGCAAGAAACACAGTAATTTCTACATAAACTGTACATGTGAATGGTTCTGTTACTTTCGTTTCTTGAGGCAACATTTTTTTTTCCAAATGCCTTTATTATTAGAAGTAAAATGAGCAAATATAAAACCAAACATGCCAAAACCAAGCCCAGTTTGGGGGCAGCTTTTGCGTCCGCTTCTGGCAAAAGGAAAAAAAAAAGACTGACGCCTCTGAACAGCACACTTCTGCGCCGATTCTCAGATTCAACGTGAAAGGCTCTTTCCCCTAAGCACGGCCAGCCTCCAGCTTTCCCCAACTGCAGTCTGGTCCTCCAGTTGAGCTCCCATTCACTCCCCTGGCGCATGCCACCCTCCATCTGTACTGTTCCTCAGCCGCATGCAAGTCACCACTCTGTCCTCACCCCCACGCATGACCAGCTGTCCCCACGTCATGATCGCCCTGCTCGTGGCCTCCCTCCTCACACCTGCTCTTGGCCGCCGTTGCGTACCTTCGCCTCTTCCTGGCTCTTCCTCCCTTCTCCTCACGCTCATCTCTGTCGCCTACCTGTCGCAGAGTGGCCACCATGAATTCGAATCAGATAGCAGGGAGAGAGATTTCGTCCGCTGCCATCCCTTCCGGTCACCCATTGCTGCAATCCACCAATGAAGGCGGCCGGAGCTACTTAGGTGAGGGCACGCCGGTGGTTGTGCCTCTGCCTCCGACTCCCTTTGGCTCCACCTGCGCCTCCTCCGCCTCCGATCACCTTGCATGCATGAGTTTTTCTTCTTGGAAACGGATTGCCAACTGTACGCTTTATCTACTTGGCTTCTTAGAAAATCTAGCATACCATAAAAGGCAGCTTCTATTAGTCGCTGGATTCTCACTCTTGGTAGTAGCAGAATCCTTACTCTCATCGAGAGAGGATGACACTAGGAGTTGGGGTAATTTTCTGGTTTATTTCTCACACAAACTCACACAATGCCATGTCAACCTGAGGGGTTGGGGTTACATACTTATAGGCTGCTAGTCAGCCAAGCATATGCCAAGATGCTAGTCTAAGATGCTAGTCTAGATACTAACTGCTTAGTCTAAGATGCTGTCCTAGATGCCAACTGCTGTCCTAAAAGCAGATGCTGTTCTAGATGCTAACTGCCGTCCTAACAACAGTCAAGGATGCTGGACACAAGAACCATGTGCTGTAGTCCCA
This sequence comes from Saccharum hybrid cultivar R570, assembly GCA_038087645.1. Classification (NCBI taxonomy): domain Eukaryota; kingdom Viridiplantae; phylum Streptophyta; class Magnoliopsida; order Poales; family Poaceae; genus Saccharum; species Saccharum hybrid cultivar. Next base: position 17,344,816 of record JAQSUU010000431.1, on the reverse strand, counting down.
CAGAGACCAGCCAACACGCTGCTGTCCTAAAAGCAGATGCTGTCCTAGATGCTAACTGCTGTCCTAACAACAGTCAAGGATGCTGGACACAAGAACCATGTGCTGCAGTCCCACAGAGACCAGCCAACACGCAGACTTATCTCCATCATTCTCCCCCTAAGTCTTGTGTGGCGTCGTCTAGGGAACTCGGACCATTCCAATCCTGGCGTAAAGCTCCTGGAACTTCACTCGCCCAAGGGACTTGGTGAGAAGGTCTGCCAGCTGATCCTGGGCGTTGATGTAGCCGGCCTTGATTCTCCCCTCGTCTAAGCAGCTCCGAATGAAGTGATACTTGATGCGGATGTGCTTGCTGCGCTCATGGAAGACGGGGTTCTTTGCTAAGGCCAAGGCGGACTTGCTGTCCACTCGGAGCTCCACCGCTTCAGTGTCTTTGCCGAGGAGATCACCAAGCAGTCAAGCGAGCCAGAGCGCCTGAGTCAAAGCGGTGGAAGCCGCTATGTACTCGTCCTCGCAGCTGGACAAGGCCACCACCTGCTGCTTGACCGACTGCCAGCTAACGAGGCACTTGCCGAGGAAGAAGAGAATCCTGCTCGTGCTCTTGCTGGTGTCGATGTCGCCCGCGTGGTCACTGTCGCTGTACCCGACGAAGTGTGTCGCGCCAGGACACCTCGGGTAGTAGAGACCGTGGTCGAGAGTCCCCACAACGTAGCGGATGATCCTCTTCACAGCCTGCTGGCGCTCCGTCGTCGGTCGTTGCATGAACCGACTAACGTAGCCGACGGAGAATGCCAAGTCCGGCCGTGTGTGGGCGAGGTAGCGAAGGCTCCCCATAAGACGCCGGTACTGCGTAGCGTCCACCTCCTCCGTCATGCTGTCGCGGCTCAGCTTTAGCCTCTCCTCCATCGGAGTGAGGGCTGGGTTGCAGTCGGTGAGCCCAGCTAGCTCAACGATGCGTTTGGCGTAGGCTGTCTGTCGAAGCGTGATCCCGGAGTCATCCTGGTGCACCTCGATTCCCAGGTAGGAGAGACCCCAGATCACTCATCTGGAAGGTGGCTTTCATCTCTTCCTTGAATGCCGCCACCTCCGCATTCTTGGTGCCGGTGATCACCAAGTCGTCGACGTAGACACCCACCAGCAGGGCATTGCCTCCGTTGCCCCGCCGGTAGACCGCGGCCTCGTGAGCACTCTGCTGGAACCCCATTTGCTTGAGAGTGGAGTCCAGCTTGGCGTTCCAAGCTCGCAGTGCCTGCCGCAAGCCGTAGAGGGCCTTGTGCAGGCGGAGGACCTTGCTCTCCTTACCGGGGATAATGAATCCCGGCGGCTGGCGGACGTAGACTTCCTCCTTCAAGTCGCCGTTGAGGAAGGCAGACTTGACGTCCATGTGGTGGACGCGCCAACCCTCCTGGGCTGCGAGGGCGAGGAGGAGACGCACGGACTCCATCCGTGCAACAGGCGCGAAGGCGTCGTTGAAGTCGATTCCCTCCTGCTGGACGAAACCACGCGCCACCAGACACGCCTTGTGCTTGATCACCTCTCCGGCCTCGTCCTTCTTGAGCTTGAAGACCCACTTGAGAGAGATGACGTGGTGACCGGCTGGAAGATCAGCTAGCTCCCACGTCTTGTTCCGCTCAATGGCGTCCATCTGCATCGCGGCATGCCATGCCGCGTCCCTTTCCGCCTCGGCGAAGGAACGAGGCTCGCCGTCGTCCTGTGCAAGGTGCAGCTCCGCCTCAAAGTCGTGCTGCGCTAGTCCAGGGACCGGCTGCTCACCGAGGAGGTTGTCCACGGTACGGTAGCGCAGAGGCTCGCCGCCGTGGTAGGCGTCTATGCGATCCTCGTCGTTGGACAGCAGAGTGGCGAACTCCACTGTACGCTGCTCGTCGTGGGCCGAAGCTGCCGGTGCCGAGCCTGAAGGGGTAGGATCCGGTGTAGGAGAGCGAGGCGAGGCCGGTGGTGCTGGTGGTGGACTCGCCGGAGGCTGTGGACTTGCCGGAGCTGTTGGTGGCGGTGGTGAAGGACTCGCCGGAGGTGGTGGCGAATGAGGTGGTGGGGTAGGCGAGCTCGATGAAGACGAGTTGCTAGCTCCCCCTGCCTCCTTGAAGTGGACGTAGTCGACGATGAAATTGCTGGTCATCGGAGTCGAGCCGTCATCCACTATCTTGCCCCCACGTCCAGCTTCGCCCCTCGTCGAACACGACGTCACGAGTGATGCGCACGCGCCGTGTCGCAGGGTCGAGGACGCGGTAGGCCTTGGCGCCCTCCGCGTAGCCGATGAAGACCCCTGGTGTGCTCCGGTCGTCGAGCTTGCCGACGTGGTTGAGCTCCTTGACGAAGGCCAGGCAGCCGAAGACGTGAAGGTGGCTCACCACGGGCTTGCGCCCATGCCAGGCCTCGTATGGCGTCTTGCCGTCGAGGGCCTTGGTGGGGGAGCGGTTGAGCAAGTGGACGGCAGTCGTCACCGCCTCACCCCAGTAGATCGCTGGCATCCCTCTCTGCTTGAGGAGGGCACGGGCGGTGGCCACCACCGTCTGGTTGCGGCACTCGACGACGCCGTTCTGCTGTGGAGTGTACGGCGCAGAGAAGTGGCGGTGGATCCCCTCATCGGCGCAATACGCCGCGAACTCGGCCGCCGTGAACTCGCCGCCATTGTCCGTGCGTAGGACCCAAAGCTTGCGGCCGCACTCCGCCTCCACAGCAGCATGAAGGCGCTTGATGGCGTCTGCCGCGACTGCCTTGGCGTCGAGCAGGACAGCCCACATGTAGCGAGACACGTTGTCGACGAGGAAGTAGCGCCGGCCTCCTGGTGTAGCCGGTGTCACGGGGCCACAGAGGTCACCGTGTACGAGCTTCAGCTTCTCCTTGGCGCGGAAGCTTGCCTGGCGAGGGAAAGGGAGCCGCCGCAGCTTGGTGAGGACGCAGGTGTCGCAGAACTGCTCCACGTGGTCGACGTGCGGCATGCCCCGCACCATCTCCTTGCTGCCGAGCTGCCTCAGGGCCTCAAAGTTGAGGTGCCCAAAGCGCTCGTGCCACCTCCAAGCGTCGTCGTCACGGCAGGCTGCAAGACAAAGAGGTTGCGCCACCTGCGCGTGAAGGACGTAGAGGCGGTTGCTCCTGTTGACCTTGACCAGGAGCCGGTGTCGATGATCCTAGATGCGCAGCACCCCGTGCTCGATCTCCACGCGCGATCCGTTCTCATCCAGCTGTCCCAAGCTGATGATGGAGTTCCTCAACACGGGGATGTAGTAGACACCGGTGAGCAACCTGTGCTCACCAGTCTTGGCGACGAAGACGACAGAGCCGACGCCCTTGATCGCCACAGCGGAGGCGTCGCCGAACTTGACGGTGCCTCGAACGCTTGAGTCGAGCTCGGAGAAGAACTCCCGTCGCCCGGTCATGTGGTGGGTGGCGCCGGTGTCGAGGCACCACCCGTCAGTCTTGTCGTTGCCGGAACTATCGCCGAGAAGGGTGTGTGCTTTTGGCTCTTCTAGGTGGAGGAGAGCCGCTGCAGCCGGTGCCGCTGGAGGTAGTTCGATGCTCGCATGAGCAATGAACAGAGCTGGCTGCTCCTCCTCCGCCTGCGCGACGTGGGCCTGGCCGCGTCGTGGCTATCGATAATCCTTGGTCCAATGACCAAGCTTGCCGCAGTTGTGGCAAGGGTCGTCTCGTGCCGGCTTTTGCTTGTCGGCGGCGCCGCCCTAGGCGCCTCCACGGTCATCACCCTCGGCACGTCCTCGCGCCCCTGCCTGGGCGTCTTTGCGCGGCTTGCCACGCTTGCAGCCGCCTGTCGGGGAAGAAGGCTCTCCCTTCTTCCTGTCACCTTGGCCGGCAGCCCACTGCTCCCGAGTGAGGAGGAGCTTCCTGTCAATGGTGACGGGTCCCGAGAGGCGCTGTGGCTCATTGCTATCAACGACCTTGAGGTGACCCAACGCCTCCTCGATCGTCATCGTGGAGAGGTCCAGCAGAGACTCGATCGAGTGAGCCATCTGCTTATACTTCTCGGGGCCGCAGCGGAAAAGCTTTTCCACAGCTCTCCTCGCCGTAGGTGTCATCGCCGAACTGCACCATCTTCTGCAACAGTGTTGAGACGGAGAGCAAAGTCATCAACGTCCTCACCTGGCTTGAAGGCCAGGTTCTCCCACTCCTTGCGAAGTGCCTACAATGTAGACTTGCGGGCGCGGTCGCCGCTGATGCGTGCTGCAGCAATAGCGTCCTAAGTCTCTTTGGCAGTCCGCTTGTTGGTAAGCGAGAACTGCATCTCGGGCGGGACTGCAGCGATGAGAGCATCCAACGCCCGTCGATCTTGGTCGTAGTCGACGTCGCCGTACCGGACTGCATCCCACATATGCCGCACCTGGAGCTTTACCCTCATCACCGCAGCCCACTCAACATAGTTGGTCTTGGTGAGGGTAGACCACCCGCCGCCGGGGCCGACGTCCCTGACGACAGCCTGGTACTCGTGGTGACCACGGTACCGAACCGGGGAGAGAGCCGCGTCGCCTGTAAAGGCCGTGCTCTCCGTCGACCCGTCCGCCGCCGCCGTGCGCGTCTCCTCCAGGAGCACCGCCGGCGTGTCCGTGCCTGTCTGGGCTGTTGCCGCGCTCGTGCGCGGCTGCCCACTGCGCCGCTCGCCCTCGCGCTGCCTCCCTTTCCAGCAGCTCGAGGTCCGCGTCGGCGCTGTCATCAGCAGCGATGGAGCTGCTGTTGCTGCCGCGCAGAACCTCGACCTCCGCTGTTGCCACACGCGCTGCATCTGCCGCTGCCGCTGCTTCCACCTCCGCTGTGGCTGCTGCCAGCTCCGCCGCTGCCAGCCTTGATGCCCTTTCCGCCGCCGCAGCGGCCTGTGCCGCCGCTCGCTTGCGTTCCTCTGCCGCAGCAAGTTCGGCATCCTGCCGCCGCCGCATGCTTGAGGCGACCGAGCGCTGAAACTGTCCTGCGGACATGGCGCGCCACCGGGGGTTGCTGCGTGGAGAGATTGTTGCTTCTGACGAGCTGCTGCTCGTCTGAACAGGGGAGGAGTGAGCAGAGGCAGCCGGAGCTGCTGCTGTTCCTAGCTGGGGCTGCTGCGAGGCTGGAGAAGGAGTTGAGCAGGAGATGCTCAGGCTACCGGATAGAACGACTCTGATACCACTTGTTAGTCGCTGGATTCTCACTCTTGGTAGTAGCAGAATCCTTACTCTCATCGAGAGAGGATGACACTAGGAGTTGGGGCAATTTTCTGGTTTATTTCTCACACAAACTCACACAATGCCATGTCAACCTGAGGGGTTGGGGTTACATACTTATAGGCTGCTAGCCAGCCAAGCATATGCCAAGATGCTAGTTTAGATGCTAACGACTTAGTCTACGATGCTGTCCTAAATACCAACTGCTGTTCTAAAAGCAGATGCTGTTCTAAATGCTAACTGCTGTCCTAACAACAGTCAAGGATGCTGGACACAAGAACCATGTGCTGCAGTCCCACAGAGACCAGTCAACACGCAGACTTATCTCCATCAGCTTCCAATCGAAGCTTAGACAAAAGCTGGTCCAAACAGGCCCCCAAGTTAATTATGTTGTTCTATATATGCTTGGAACTCAAATGACATCCATTTTTATTAAAATGACTGATTCAATTAGCATGAAATGGATTCAGGCTGTTTCTTGATAATGACTTATTATCTTGGATGACTTTGAATTCATTTTTGCAGATTTACATTCTCTTGTACAAGGAAGTTGCTCTTGCTTTGAAAATTAACAGCTTATACAGTAAACAAAGGCTGCTTAACATTCATGAAAATGTTAAAGTTCTGCGTTATCCTGATCATTTCTCAAGTGGTGTATACTTGTGGTATGAATGATTTTTTGTTCCCTGTTTCCTTTTTGTTAAACAAACAAACAAATATATATATATATATACAAATATATATATATATATATATATATATATATATATATATATATATATATATATATATATATATATATATATATATATATTGTTTGTTGTTTTTCTCGAACTACGCAGGAGAGCTGCGCTTCATTTTTTTTATTTGATCTGAAAATTTTAACTTTTATTGTTTTGCCTTTAAGGTCACATCATGAGAAGATTGTGATTGTTGATAATCAAGTATGTTATATTGGAGGTCTTGATCTGTGCTTTGGTCGCTACGATAGTCCTGAGCACAAAGTCGCTGATTCTCCTCCAGTGATGTGGCCAGGAAAGGACTACTACAATCCTAGGTAATTGTGTTGTTATCTTTTACCCATTTAGATGTATGGGGCAAAGTCCCTAAATGTCACTTCATCTTTGTAAATAGGGAATCTGAACCCAATTCTTGGGAGGACACCATGAAAGATGAGCTGGACCGTGCTAAATATCCCCGCATGCCTTGGCATGATGTTCAGTGTGCTCTCTATGGCCCACCTTGCCGTGATGTAGCGAGGCATTTTGTTCAGCGCTGGAATTATGCAAAGGTTAGTTATGTCCTTTGGTCTACTTATCATCGAAAGCATTTTCCCCATGATTATGGTAAATTAGTTGTTCCTTTCTTTTTTTCTTTCAGAGGAACAAAGCTCTAAATGAGCAAGCAATTCCCTTACTGATGCCTCACCACCACATGGTAATTCCACACTACAAGGGTAGAAGCAAAGAAATAAATGATGAGGCTGAGGGCAAACAATACCATGATAAGGATGTTGATATTGGAAAGCCAGTCTTGACGTCACGCACATCATGTCAGGATGTTCCATTGCTCTTACCTCAAGAGCTTGAACCTCGTGAATTATCCAGTTCAGATTTAAGGATGACTGATTTAGATATTAACCATTCAGATCATGTAAACAAGAAGAGCTTTAATCAGCCTTTGCTCAACCGAAAGGCAAAATTGGATTCTTCTCATCAGGATTTACCTATGAGAAGTTTTGTAGACAATCTCAGTTCCCTTGAGCCATCATCTATTAGACGTTTTGATTCATCGAAAGATGATAGGAATCACATCGACAAGAAATGGTGGGAAGTGCAGGAGCGAGGTAACCAAGTTGCTTCAGTACTTGATGTTGGACAAGTTGGTCCAAGGGCAACATGTCGTTGTCAGGTCAGTACATGGTACTCTGCAATACATTTCTAATTAGTTATTAAACACCGAAGAATGAGGATCCATGGACAGCAACTTCTCTGGTGCAAATTTTCTCTTATGTACTACTCCCTCCATTCCGAATTGTAAGTCGTTCGGGCTTTTCTAGATACATAGTATATATCTAGAAAAGCCAGAAAGACTTACAATTTGGAATGGAGGGAGCTTCTTATCTAGATACATAGTATACATTGTACATATGCTTCACCAATCACAAATTTTTCTGTTGGTAGGTTGTTTGAGGCTATATTATGAAAATGAAATTTACTTAGAAACAAACTGACAGCTTTTATTTTATAGCATATGCAACATTAAGTTAGAAATTATTTGTCTTGCAAACAGCTCTGGTACTAATTTTTTTAATGAATCATCACAAAACTGCTAATTTAATTTAACAGAGAAGAGTAGCTGCTGTACTAATAATGTTTGGACACACATGGTAAGTTGCTAACATGGTCTAGACAGCTATAGTGCAGATCCTACTCATTGACGTTGGTTAGTAAATATCCAATATCAGTGTAGTTGGTCGTGTTTTATTTTGACAGGCGCGAATGTAACTGAAAGTTAAGGGGTGTGTGGGTGGTGTGCGTGTTGTATTTTACAACTCTTTCTTCTTAATGAAATGATACGCAGCTCTCCTGCGTATTCGAGAAGAAAAAAAATAGTCTCCTGTTGCTATGTAAGACATTGTAAATCTGTTTTGTTGTTTTGAATGAAACTGCTCTTTTGAGGATTAAGAGGGAGGGGACTGTTGGATCATTTTACAAGAGTTTGAAACTTTGAATGCTTTTTAGAAGAGTTTGTCTTTCACTTTGGCCTTTATGAAGAAATATATATTAGTGTCTCATATACAAATGTATTGGAGGGCATAATTAATGTTGGAGTATGTATTAAGCCCATAAGGCTAAGGCCCATGAGGCCCATGTATGGAACCTATATAGCTACCCCTCTAGGGTTAGCCCTAATCAATACAGTCTAAAGTTCCAACATGGTAATCAGAGCTTAGGTTAGGGTTAGGGTTCCAGCCGCCTCCAGCAGCCATGGCAGAGCCGCCGGCGCCGCCACCGCCTGGCCCGCCGCCGCCGCCCTTCTCCCTCTTCTCTACCTCCCTCCACCCCTCCTCCTCCCCTTCCTGCCATCAGCAGCTGGCGGCGCCGCCGTATCCGCCCGGTTTTGGCGCCGCCGCCACTGGGGCTGAGCGCGCAGCCGCCACCATGCGCGCGCGGGAGGACGCCGCTGCCGCAGCGACCCGAGCTGCCGCCGTCGCGAGCGCGCGGGAGGAGGACGCCGCCGCCGCCGCGGCCCGCGCTGCCGCCGTCGCGAGCGCGCGGGAGGCAGCTGCCGCCGCCGCCTCCAGGGAGATCGCCGCCGTCCTGACGGCGGCCGGCCTGGACGCGGAAGGGGCCGACCTGGCCCTCATGGCCGCGCAGGCGGCCGCCGGTGCTGCCACCGCAGCCATTGGCCGCCGCGCCGCCTCCCTGACCGCCGATCCCGCCTCCCTGACCGCCGATCTGGCTGCGGAGGAGGCCTTCTCGGAGGAGATCGCCGCAGCAGCAGCCACCGCCACCGCAAGGGCCGCCCTCAGGGAGGAGGAGCCGCCCGCGGCCACGACTGGAGCGACCCTGCTCGCTGCGGCCCAGGCAGCCGCTGCTCGGGCAGCCCAGGCCGCCGACGCCGAAGTTGCTGCTGCCCGGGAGGCTGCAGCCGCCGCCATGGCGGCTACTGCAGCCCGCACTGCCGTCGCTCGGGCCCTCACAACCCCCGGTCTGGGGATGTACCAGGCCAGCCCACCTCCCGGAGCACCTGGATCCGCCTTCTCCAACGCCCTCACCGCTGCCCGGACCGCCCTAGTCGCCCGGCAGGCCCGCGTGCAGGCAGCAGCCGCCGCCTTGGAGCGCGAGCGTGAGGCGGCCGACGCCCTGGGACGCCAGGTTGCCGAGGCGGAGCACTTCCTTGGCGCTCCTGCCTCCCAAGACGCCGGGGACGTCTCCACTGGATCGATGGCCCACCGCGTGCCCCACAACGCGGCCCTCTGGCACGACCCAGCCGATCCTGCGGTTGTGCAGCTCCACTATCAGGCCGGGGGCGTCTAGAACATCAAGCTCCTCGTCCCGGTCGTCCTCGAGCCCGCGTCGCCGTCCTACGCCCGCTGGCGGGACCTGATGCTGCTCACCCTCCGCCGCTACGCACTCGACGACCACGTCCTCACCGACACCTCGGTCGCGGTGCGGACCCCTGCGTGGCTGCGTCTCGACAGCATCGTCCTCTCCTGGATCGCAGGGACGATCTCCCTCGAACTCCACGACCTCGTCCGCCACACCACCGACGCCCGCCAGGCCTAGCTCGGCCTCGCGCAGCAGTTCCTGGGCAACGCTGAGGCCCTTCGGCTGGACGCAGCCTTCCGCAACTTCGTCCAGGGCGACCTCTCTGTTGGTGAGTACTGTCGCCGGATGAAGGGCATGGCGGACTCCCTCCGGTCGCTGATCACCAGGATGCGGCCGCTGCCGACCTTCCTGGAGATCCGCGACGACCTGGCCCTGGAGGAGCTCACTCAGGGTTTCCAGCCGGGCTCCACCGCCACTTCGGGGACCTCGACTGCACTGGCCGTCACTCAGCCGCGTCCCCCAGCTCCACAGCCGCCGTCTTCTCACAGCTCTCCCTCCCACGGGCCGAGCGGGGGTGGGGGAGGCCGTGGTGGTCGCCGTCGTCGGGGCGGTCGTGGTGGAGGTGGTCGCGGTGATGGTGGGGGCCGTGGGAGTAACACCACCACACCGCCACCACAGGGTGCCCCCTGGCCATCCTTCCACAACCCGTGGTCAGGGCGCATCTCCATGTGGCCGTTCCAGGCCCCTGGTGGTGACCCTCGCTCGTCGGCCTCCTCCCTACTCGCCGGTGCTCCTCCGGGGTTCCAGCCGGGGTCCCAGTGGACCACACCCTCCGGTTACGCTGCTTCTCCGCCTGGGCTCCCTCTGGCGTCTCCGTGGGCAGCACCTTCCGGATGGGACCAGGCGGCCCTGGCGCACTCCTTCAGCACCATGGGCCTGACCCCCCCTGTGCAGTGGGTCGCTGACTCCGGGGCCACCTACCACACCACTCCAAACCCCGGTATACTCTCTTCTGCTCATCCCCCTTCTTCCTCTCTTCCTTCGTCCATCATGGTGGCGAATGGTTCGTGCATTCCTGTCACATCTGTGGGTACTGCTGGTACTCATGGCTCCTTTCGTCTTCCTGATGTTCTTGTTGCCCCGTCCATGGTTCACAATCTCCTTTCTATTCGTCGGTTTACAGCTGACAATTCCTGTTCTGTGGAGTTTGACTCTTCTGGTCTTACTGTGAAGGGTTTGGCTTCCCGGCGTCCTCTGCTCCGATGTGACAGCACCGGGCCCCTTTACACGCTCTGCTTCCCGGCGTCGGCCTCTTCTTCACCGGCGTCACTTTTGTCAGCTGCCTTCGCCACCACCACTCCTTCCACTACCTGGCACCGGCGTCTCGGTCATCCTGGACGTGATGCCATGATGCAGCTCAGTCGTAGTTCAGACATTCCTTGTACTCGAGCTCACGATGAGCCTTTGTGTCATGCGTGCCAAATGGGCCGACATGTTCGCCTTCCTTTTTCTAGTTCTTCTTCTCATGCGGCTCATTTTTTTGACCTTGTCCATTGTGACCTATGGACATCTCCTGTAATCAGTATTTCTGGTTATAAATACTATCTTGTGGTGGTCGATGATTTTTCTCATTACTCTTGGACTTTCCCGCTTCGTTTGAAGTCGGATGCTTTCCCCACCATTCTTCACTTTTTCGCTTGGGTGTCCACTCAGTTCGGCCTCACCATTAAGGCTGTTCAGTGCGACAATGGCCGTGAGTTTGATAACTCCGCCTCGCGCGCTTTCTTCCTCGCTCACGGTGTCCAGCTGCGTATGTCTTGTCCGTACACCTCCTCTCAGAACGGCAAGGCTGAGCGCATGATCCGCACCACCAACGACACCATGCGCACCCTTCTCCTCCAGGCGTCTCTCCCTGCTCGCTTTTGGGCTGAGAGCCTTCACACCTCCACTTACCTTATTAATCGCCTCCCTTCCGCTGCCTGCCCAGCTCCCACTCCACACCACGCTCTTTTCGGTACCCCTCCTCGGTATGACCACCTCAGAGTCTTCGGGTGTGCGTGTTTTCCTAACACTGCAGCCACCACTCCTCACAAGCTGGCGCCCCGATCCACTCTCTGTGTCTTCCTTGGGTACTCCCCGGATCACAAGGGGTACCGCTGCTACGACCTCACCTCCCGTCGGGTCCTCATCTCTCGCCATGTGGTGTTTGATGAGTCTGTCTTCCCCTACTCCGCTGTCTCTCCTTCCCCATCCACCCCTGAGCCTGACGCTTCCTTCTTGTTTCCTGCTGACCAGGTGGTTGAGCCACCATTTCCGTTGTCTCCTGCAGGTCCCGTACTGCCGTCCCCTTCCCCGGGGCCGTGCCCTGCGTCGCCTCTCCCCGGCGACTCTCCTGGCCCTGCTCCCTCCTCGGGCCGGCTGGGATCACCGCCCGGCGCGACGCCCGTCCCGGTGCCGGCCGCGGAGCCCCGTCCGTTGACCACGGCACCGCCACCGCCGGCCACTGCGCCACCTGCGCGCTTTGCGCAGCCGGTGCGTGTCTACCAGCGTCGTGCCGCTGCGGGCCCTGCTTCGTCGGCCCCGGCACCGCCACCGCCGTCCCCTGTACCACCTGCTCGGTTTGCCCAACCGGTGCAGGTCTACCAGCGGCGTGCCCGTCCGGCGACACCTCCGTCTGCTCCAGGGACACCTGCCTCGGCGGCCTCTTCTCCGCCGGCTATGCCGACTCCGCCGCCGCGGCCCCCGGCGGCCCGTGTTGAGCAGCCGGTGTACCACCCGCCGCTCCTCCACCGACACTCGCGTCATGTTCACCCCATGGTGACGCGACACGCGGCTGGTACCCTGCCGCACCGGGCTCTTGCGGCGATGTCCGGGGACTCCACAGTCTCTCCGGTGCCTTCTTCCGTCCGCGAGGCGCTATCGGATCCTCACTGGCGCCGTGCGATGGAAGAAGAGTACGCGGCTCTCCTCGCCAACCAGACCTGGGATCTGGTGCCCCGTCCGCCCGGCTCCAACGTCGTCACCGGCAAGTGGATCTGGACCCACAAGCGTCGGGCTGATGGCACTCTCGAGCGGTATAAGGCTCGATGGGTACTTCGAGGGTTCACTCAGAGGCTCGGCATCGACTACGATGAGACCTTCAGTCCAGTGGTGAAGCCAGCTACCGTTCGCACGGTTCTCTCACTGGCTCTCGAGCGCTCATGGCCAGTACATCAGCTGGATGTCAAGAATGCCTTCCTCCATGGCACTCTGACTGAGACGGTCTACTGCAGCCAGCCGGCAGGGTTTGTTGACTCTACTCGCCCTGACTTGGTCTGCCGCCTGAACAAGTCGCTCTATGGTCTCAAGCAGGCGTCCCGGGCTTGGTACTCTCGGTTTGCCTCCTACCTGCAGACACTTGGGTTCACGGAGGCTAAGTCTGACACCTCCCTGTTCATCTTCCACCATGGGGATGAGACTGCATACCTGCTCCTATATGTCGATGACATTGTCCTCACAGCCTCCAGTAAGACTCTGCTCCAGAGTATCATTGCCTCTCTGCAGCGGGAATTTGCTATGAAGGATCTTGGAGTGCTCCATCACTTCCTCGGCGTCACTGTTGAGCCCCGACCTTCAGGCTTGTTCCTCCACCAGCGCCAGTTTGCTTGTGACATCCTGGAGCGAGCAGGCATGGCTGACTGCAAGCCCTGCACCACCCCGGTCGACACTCAGGGCAAGATGTCAGAGGCGGAGGGTCCGCTGCTTGGGCCCCAGGACTCCACCGCCTACCGGAGTCTTGCTGGCGCGCTCCAGTACCTCACTTTCACTCGGCCGGACATCACCTACGCCGTGCAGCAGCTGTCCCTCCACATGCATGCTCCGCGGGAACCTCACCTCGCCGCTATGAAGCGGCTTCTCCGGTACCTCCGCGGCACCATCGGCTACGGGCTGCTTCTCAGCAGGTCCTCCTCCGCCGACCTGGTGGTCTACACCGACGCTGACTGGGCGGGCTGCCCGGACACCCGCCGGTCCACCTCCGGCTACGCTGTCTTCCTCGGCAGCAACCTTGTCTCTTGGTCGTCCAAGCGACAGCCGGTGGTCTCTCGCTCCAGTACCGAGGCCGAGTACCGCGCCGTGGCTAACGGCGTGGCTGAGGCGGCTTGGCTCCGCCAGCTTCTGGCTGAGCTGCACCGCCCTCTCACCAGGAGCTCCCTCGTCTACTGCGACAACGTCAGCGCCGTCTACCTCTCCACCAACCCCGTCCAGCACCAGCGCACCAAGCATGTGGAGATTGACCTGCACTTCGTCCGCGACTTTGTGGCCATCGGCGCCGTCCGAGTCCTGCACGTCCCGACGACTTCGCAGTTTGCGGATATCTTCACCAAGGGCCTCCCTTCCTCGACCTTCTCCGAGTTTCGATCCAGTCTCAACGTCACCAGTGGCTAGTTGTGGCTGCGGGGGGGTTCGTGTGTGTGTGCTGTACTTCTTTGTACTTCTTTCTGGTCCAGTCTTGAAACTCCGCTGCGCCGGTAGTTCAGACTGCGGGGGGGTGTTGGAGTATGTATTAAGCCCATAAGGCTAAGGCCCATGAGGCCCATGTATGGAACCTATATAGCTACCCCTCTAGGGTTAGCCCTAATCAATACAGTCTAAAGTTCCAACAATTAACTTCAAGTGTGGCTACATCATATACATTCCTTCTATATCTTGCCAGATAAACTTGATATATTCCTTCTACATCATATACATTGCTATATCCCTACATGTTCATCATTTTTTGTTCAAAAACATCTTATGATAAGATACAGTCCTGCAGTATTTAAGACATGCCTGTATACTTTTTTCCCCTCGAACAGACATGCTTGTATACTACATTAGATTTGATGTGTATCCTTTGCATACATTGTTTTATTGAAGTAATCAATGAATCTATGTTTTTTTTGGCTCAGGTTGTTAGGAGTGTCGGTCAATGGTCAGCTGGGACCACTCAAATCGAAGGAAGCATCCACAATGCCTACTTTTCTCTGATTGAAAAGGCAGAACACTTTGTATACATTGAGGTTTGTGCTTTTTCTTTGACCTTTTAGATTTGAAGTTCTTAACTTTTGTATTTTTTTATGGATAATGATCTGCATTCTTTTAACTCATTTTTCGGCTTATGTATGAGGGAAAATTTAGTGCTAAACAAAATTAACACTTTTTCACTAAGTGCTAAGCATCTAGTTATTAAACAGTGAAGATATACCACCAAATTTTTTTGTAATATCCTTTTTGATGACCTTTTGCAGAATCAATTTTTCATATCGGGTCTGTCAGGAGATGATACGATTAAAAACCGTGTACTGGAAGCATTGTATCGGCGCATACTTCGAGCTGAGAGAGAGAAAAAGCGCTTTAAGGCCATCATCGTCATACCACTTCTACCTGGTTTTCAGGTAGTTTTCTGCTAGAAGTTAGAGATATGTTCGATACTTGGTTACTTACATAATCTCATGATAGGGAGGCATTGATGATGGTGGAGCAGCATCAGTGAGGGCAATCATGCATTGGCAATATCGGACTATCTGCAGAGGCTCTAATTCGATTCTTCAGAATCTATTTGATGTCATTGGACCTAAAGCACATGATTACATCTCCTTTTATGGGCTTAGAGCACATGGTAAACTCTATGATGGGGGTCCCTTGGTTACTAGTCAGGTATGAAGCTTTCTTCCATTTGTGCATGTCTTGTTCCTCCCCAGAGTCCTCAGTCTTGTCCAGCTGAGCATCATGAATTTTATTTAGAAGAGCCATTGAACTGCTAGTCACCATCGTGCTCCCTCTGGTCCAGTTTATAAGGCGTAGCTTAACATGATTATAAACTTATGATTACTGGATAGTACATTTGATTGTAAATCTGATAGTACCAAGTTTGTATTTACAATATTCAAAAATTGTTGGCCAAAATTATTGGTCAAAGATTATAAAGTTCGACCCTTGACATATGCGAAATGTCTTATAAACTAGACCAGAAGGAGCAGCATATAAAATGTGTTCAGAATACCATTCTAACAATGTCCCATTTCCAGATTTATGTACATAGCAAGTTAATGATAGTTGATGACCGCATCACATTGATTGGCTCAGCTAACATTAATGATAGAAGCTTGCTTGGATCAAGAGACTCCGAGGTATGCACTTGTAGCAGTTAGATGTACTCTGTGAAATAAAGAATCAAGAGATACTTCATTACTGAGTACAATCAATTTTAAAGTAGAACTAACTCGAGAATTTTTTTTTCCATCATGCAATGAATATTCTTTGTAGTATACTTAATTAACAGCAAATACTTATATTGTGCTGGAGTTGTGATGGTTTCCCCCCCTTCAACCTTCTAGATTGCTGTGGTCATCGAAGATAAAGAAGTTGTTAATTCAAAAATGGATGGAAGACCTTGGGAAGCTGGGAAGTTCTCTCTAAGCCTACGTCTCTCACTGTGGGCGGAGCACCTTGGCCTTCATCCAGGAGAGGTTTGACCATTATGCTATGCCTTGTTCTTTGTTAATCATATGTTGCTGTTAGGTTGTAAGGAGCAAGTGATGGAATCAGGATGTGCATTTCTTCTGTTTGCAATTTATAATCCTGTCATCCATGTTTCTGTTCTTCCCAGTTTCACTTGCCTGCTCACGTAGCACATAACATGCCAAAGTATCATATTGCAATTTCCAAGTAGCAAGCTTGCAATAGCAGTTCAAAGCTGTGGCAAATTTGCAATTCTCATTTTTTTGTGGGTCTGCTTTCTGTTCTGGATGGAAACAATCAAGGGAGGTCCATACAGTATTATTATGTCATAAACCGATTGGGATTAGTGAAGTAAAAAAGAAATAATTTGCTGGCCATTATGTCCAAGATTGTCCTTGACATTTTGGACAAGATCTTGTCATACTTTTAAACTTCGACTATCAATGATTTTTA
Source organism: Saccharum hybrid cultivar R570 (assembly GCA_038087645.1). NCBI lineage: Eukaryota > Viridiplantae > Streptophyta > Magnoliopsida > Poales > Poaceae > Saccharum > Saccharum hybrid cultivar. The sequence goes on along the minus strand of JAQSUU010000431.1, from coordinate 17,328,666 downwards.
AAATATCTAATTTGGAAACATGAAAATCATAGGTTTGTCTTCGAAAATACTTTCATAATCTCATATAGCTGTTGGATTCTGTCAATATATTTTATTAGAAATATAGTGGTCAAAGGTGCACATTGGAGACCGTGTCATGTCCAAAACGTCAAGTATTTTTCGACCAAAGGTAGTAAAGAGTTAGCGAGCTAGGATCTTGGAGTTTTGATCTTCTTTGCTCGTTGATAATGCAAAAATCCACATTGTTACCCTGATTCCATGGCTGATAGTATAGCATTGTCAAATGCAATTTTCTTCTGATGTTTACAAACAGTCCAGAAGGATGCAAGAGTAATTTCATGAGCATTTCAGTTGTAGTTTTCACATAAATGGATGCAAGAGTAATCACTTAAAAGATAAACTAAATTGGTGTTTATTTTTCCTGTTTTCAAACAAGCATACTATTTTGTAGTTATGTTCTTTTTTTCCTTCATAAAGAAGGAATTTGCATTCAAGTCTTTATCGAATCAGTGCAACAAATACCATATAGCTTTGAAGAAAGTAATAGATGAGTCTCAATATGAAATTTTCCCCAAGAACTCTAGAGCCTGAGAAGCATGATTGAGTTGGTGCAACCAATACCAGCTTCTTATGAGTGTTGCCAATAATCCAGTTCTCAGAGAAAATGTGGATATGAGAACTTGCTGTAGGGAAAGCTCTGGCTGTTTTCCCCTGAAGAATAAGGTATATTGTGGGCATTGGACTTCAGAAAGGTTGTATGCTGCTCTATTTTAGAGACTTCTCACTCCATGGTAAAGTTCTGCATAAGTTCTCTGGTGATGGGCAATATTCAGCAAAATCCGCCTATGAAAGCCTGTTTCATGGTACTGTAATTTTCAGTCCTTATGAAGTTATGATAAGATTTGGACCATTTTTTTCATATGGCTAGTGGTCGGTGAGAGGTGTTGGATGGCTGATCGGTTAGAACGAAGAGGGCTGCTACATCCATCCTGTTGCCCCCTCTGTGACCAAGACGCAGAAAATATTAATCACCTGCTGTTGACCTGGTATTCGCATGAGAATTTTGGTTCTTCCTTCTGCGCCAGATCAGCTTGCATGATCTCACTCCCTTAGCTGATGAGATTTCCTTTGATGATTGGTGGCTGATCACTTAAGAAAAGGCCTAACTCCATCATCTTAGGGGCCTGGACTTTGTGGAATCTTTGTAATCGTTGTGTTTTTTATGGTGAACCTCCTAACTTAGCTAGAGGATTATCACGCCCAGAGAGGTTTCCTTTGTGTGATCAAGAGGAGACGATTCAACATTTGCTTACTGGTTGTGTGTTTGCATGACAAGTTTGGTTCAGTATTTTGTCACCTTTGGATTTGGGAAGCGAAGCTCCTGGACATACTGATCTTTGTTTTTCTGATTGGTGGGCTAAGATATTCCGCATGTTCAGTAAGGAGCACAGGAAAGGAGCAAATTCTCTCATCATTTTGATTGTGTGGTTGTTATGGAAGCACCGTAATGCCTGTGTTTTTTATGGAGACTCCCCGTCTGTTAGTGAGCTTTTGCGACAGTTTAGAGATGAGTATAAGCTTTGGTGCCTAGCCGGAGCTAAGAAACCTCATGCTCCCAGACTGGATAGGGTGGGAGCTTTTGGACGAGTCTTTGCCTTGCTGTTGGTCGTTAAAAGTATTTTTTGAGTTATCGTGTTGTAAAGTGTTTCCAACCTTCCCATGTATGGTCCTGGCATGAGTTAGTAATGTATACAGGCTGTTTTTTCCTCTCTATAATACAAAAGATACACAGCTCTCCTGCCTATTCGGAAAAAGAACCCTTAGCTAGAGCACTGTTGCTGGCTAGTGAGGAGCTTCATTTCTGGGGTTTTGCTGAGGTATCAATCACCTCCTTGCCCGGGATTGAATGGTTTTTTTTTGGTAGTGGTTGTCGTCTTCCCTTTCGAAGGGCGCTGTCTTTTTGTTTAAGATCCTAGTGTTTTGTTGTGTGTAAGGGTTCTTGTATGGCTTCTTGCCCCATTTTTTCTTCTTAATATAATGATACATAGCACTCCTGCGTGTTCGAGAAAAAAAATTCACTGTCTTTTGTTGCGTGATGCTTTAGAAAGCCATAGTTAATTTTCTAACACGAGATAACTGTTTCAGTATTTCATGATCACAGATTTAAAGCTTGGTATAAAAGTTTACCAAACTTCTGAATTTTTCCATTGGTTTACACAGATTACCCACCAATCAAAAATATGCTTGACATTGTTTTCTTAGTTTTTTTCAGAGCAGTCAATTGTATCTGTTGCATTACAATTTTAAACAAAATACTTTTTCACTTTCAGGTTAGCCATATCATGGATCCTATAGATGATTCAACATTCAAAAATATCTGGATGGCCACTGCCAAGGTGAGATAAATGTTTGCTAAAGTTTTTAAGGCAAATCAATAGCACTTAATTCTGATGCTATTACATTCTTTCTGGAAATCCATATCAAAATAAATAAAGAACTAATCTGAAACCCTATATCCGATTAGACTGCCTTCATTTTTTCAATTGGTTTTTAAACTGTATTATTTGTGCATATTATTTCAATGCCTTTGTAAATATTAATCTTCATTTATACTCAAATACATATATATTAACTAACTTGTGTTTGGCAGACAAATACCATGATATACCAAGATGTCTTCGGGTGTGTACCCAACGATCTCATCCACTCAAGGTATGAATTTAAGCCTGCATTGGGGTTGCATTTTGCACCAAGTGCTGTGGTTTCTGAAACATATAGTCCATTCAGGGCCCAATTTCGGCAAAGCTTTGCTCACTTGAGGGACAAAGTTGGCCACACTACAATTGATTTGGGTGTTGCCCAAGGGAAGCTAGAAGCTTACCAAGACGGTGATCTCAAAAGTACCGACCCTATGGACAGACTACTGTTAGTCAGGGGCCACCTTGTTTCTTTTCCTTTGGATTTCATGTGCCAAGAGGACTTGAGACCATATTTCAGCGAAAGTGAGTACTACACATCACCACAGGTTTTCCATTAGCCTTTCTGTCTGTCTGTCTCTGTCTCATAAAGTTACTCAATCGGCTGTACATGTTGCAAAGACCTGCTTGTAGATGCTCTACACGTGTTGTCAAATAGGAAACCAAAAGAAATGAATATATTATCATACCATTATAGAGTACTAGAAGTATAGTTTCCTAGAAGGAAAATAGTACATCAGTATAGTACATTCATTCCAACACATTTTAATGTTGGGAAAGAAACAATCAAATTCATTTTTTATAAGTGCAAATAATATAGGACTTTCCTTAGTTCTATACATTTTCTTTGGAATGAAATACACCTCGCCATAGTTCATTTTTTTCCCTATTCTATCCTATTGTGTACCTGCTATACTCTCTCTATCCATCCAGAAATATAAGGCGTGTATTTTTACTGTCTAAAAGTGAGCTTTGACCACAGATGTCTCTTGCAGTATTTTATTAGTATATAGTTACAAAACCACGATTGTAAGAGTATTGTTTAACGAATCCAGTGATATCAATCTTCGGTCACATAACCTGTATATTCTTATATTAATTTATTGGTCAAACTCGAATTTTGACAGTCGAAACATGCCTTATATTTCTGGATGATAGGGAGTAGTGTTTATTGAGGATATTTGACAATTGACACTATTTTCGCGAGTACTTGAAACACTGTCTGTCTACCCTGAATTGGCGGGACAATAAATATACATGTTCTGAGCTTGTCTGCTATGATGAATATAAAGAATTGCTATCACTACTTTGTGCTTTGGTAGAAAGGCACAGCGGGAGCTTGTACATGTAAATCTTTGAAACCTTGAAGCAGGTGTAGATGAATTTCCTGAACTGACGTAGATATGGTGTATATCTATATGTATATACAGAATCTGCTGAGGTTAAAGTCACCACGTTTGAGAGCTTAAAAGTTCTACTGCAAATCTGTAAAACAGGGATTCTTCCCCCCTCTAAATATGGTCGAATCAGATTGCAGTGATGCAGGTTTATAAACAGTTATTTCTTTCTATGTATAGACTAGCATATGTCCATGCGTTGCTATGGGAGCCTGGAAATTTCCAACGCAATAAAATATTAAAAATTAGTAGTTTAAAATCAACATACAAATAAATTTTAACTCAGCTCGACACCATACTATTTTGAGCCACATTCAATAACCAAATACTAACAGACAATCTGGCCAAAGACTAACTCTTTCATAATTTTGGCCGTGATGTGGCTAAGATATTCTCATACAGATGAAGGAATTAGACACCGCCGATCTAACTTTAACTTATTGTTGTATAATAAATACTACTGTTATAATTTATAAATAAACTAAACTGCAGCCTGCTGAGACGTCTTGAGTAGACAAAGGCTTCAATATTTACTTTCACACGCAATTCACAAGAAAAAATACATAATTGTGCATTCATAAATTTTACACCAGGTATACAATATGCTGAAAACAAAAGGAATTACAAAGATATTACAAACACTCTTTCCAAACTTCTTTGTGCAACAGAAAAATTCCAAGACACAACACGACCGATGACGGGTCCATTACCCAATTAAGCATTACGGAGTAAAAATCAATTCTCGACTCAACTCTACCATATAGACCGGGGGTTTACAAATGCAGTTAAAATAGTCGAGACTAACTGGATGCTCTCCTAGTGTGAACAGTGGTAAAGGGCCTTGCTGTCAGAATATCAATGGTCCCATGTTTCATTTCAGAGTTTGCTGGTTTACTGATCTTTACTTTTGTCTCAACCTAGATACCTTAGCATCACATCAGTTAATCCTGATATACATGAAACTAAGGGCTGGTTTAGTTCCCAAAAGATTTTGCCTCCACCCATACCTTACACATGTATAAAGTACTAAACGTAGACGAAAAAAAACTAATTGCACAGTTCTTGGAGAAATCGCGAGACGAATCTTTTAAATCTAATTAGTCCATGAAAAGTCTTAAGTGCTACAGTAATCAGCATGTGCTAATGACGGATTAATTAGTATCATTAGATTCGTCTCACAGTTTCCTGACATGTTCAGTAATTTGTTTTTTTATTAGTATTCGAAAACCCCTTCCGACATCCTTCCGACACATCTGCTGTGACACCCGAAAATTTTCTTTTCGCGAACTAAACGCAGCCTAAACAATAATAAATCTAACCTCAAATATCCGAGCAGCAAGGCAGATACACTGGTCGTCTTGACTCGACCAAAATAAGGAGTATAATGGACAACACCAGTTACCACGCATCTGAAAGCCAAAAAGAAATAATGGATCGACATATAGTGTACAAGAACTGCAGTAAATGTTTTCTGATTGCCCACAGCGCCTTGTTCAGCTGGCTGGTGGCTGATGCTGATTTGTTGTGAGAGAAAAATACTGCTGGCTGGCAAGTAGCTGGTGGCTGGTGCTGAATTGATGTGAGAGAAAAACACTGCTAGCTGGCGGCCAGCCAGCCAAACAAGGCGTTGAAATCTCTACTACTAAAAGCCTCACACGGAATCGTCCACACTGGCTTTCAGCATACTACTAAAAAGACAGATGATTCTTCACTCTACTTGATAGTTGGTAGAGCGAAAAAGGAATATGCACATCTGAATTAGAAAAAGAAACAGTAAAAAATTACTTGCATATGCAGTTTCAAATGTATAGATCTCATAAGCACACGTTTTTCAAGTAGGGAAATGACTCATAATTACCCACAACTTGTGCATACATCTTTCCATATCTAAAGTCATTTTGACCTTTGGCTGCAAATAAAATTCAGAAACTGCCACAAATGTAGAAAGGGCCCTAAGCAAAGCCAAATAGTTAACACAAGGCTGTAAAATTTCTCTGTGTTTTGACACTTTAGACCAATGACAATCTAGTACACTATGTAAAATAAAGATACTTTGAGCAGCACATAAGGATAATATCATGTAACCATACATATTGGTAGCCTAGCTTATGCAAAAGCATCACTTCTCAGCAACGAAATAGGGCAGTTGCACCAATATCTCAAGAAAAAAAAGGCTACTATAGATGGTTGGAAGAGTGGTGTTTCAAAATTGCATCAAACCTGATTGCATGCCACACGCAACACAACCATGGCTACATTTCGAACTTCCTCAGTGTCAAGAAGAAGGCAAGTCTAAGGATTCCAATCTAACAAAAAAAATTGCTATGGAAACAAGGGCTGCATGTTGTGCTATCTCTACAATTCAGTAAGCTTGAGTTGAAAAATCAATAAGGGCTTAGAAGTGTGCCACTAAAATCTTGGAGTACATGGCTAAAGAATATATCAAAGACTCTACGTGTGGGCTTAAGGTTGGAAATCGCTTCTTAACCATACTGCTATGGATAAGCATTGCCAGTGAGCCCTCAAATAGTTTAGATGGTTTGACACTTCGACAATCACATCAGCTTAGCGGCTTCTCAAAAGGGCTGTTTGCAAGACATCCTGATCAAACCATGTGGTAAGTAAAAATCGAGCAGCTAAAAAAGAGTGCATTCTAGATTGTCATGTACATCTTGTAAAATAAGAAGTGAGTTGTTTCAGTCCTTGCAATTCCAATGAAATATGCATGCTTGCAAGAAAATTGAGGATTAGTCACAACTTGCATTTGCAGACAGTGGGGAAGTTTTAGACTCTTTTTTCTTGGCTGCGACTTGCGAGCGACGGCTTGGGCGTGCAGGGAGGGCATGTGGGGGTGGTGGGGACCACATGTCGGCGCAAAAATTGAAGGGAGTGCCCCGGCTTCACCACGGTAGTGAACGGGTCTGGTTTACTCTTTTTAGGAGTAAGTAGAGATCACATCGCAAATGTACAGATAAACGTGTTTAAAAAAAACAAGACAATTTCATCAAACGTGTAGGGCTACAGCTACACCAAACCCCGTGGATAGCCCCAGATCAGGAACCTCTGGAACGTAGAAATGTCACCTTGTCTTATTGTATTAGATGGAATGAGCAATAATACAGGATTCTGATCATATAGGTCAGATCTTGATGACTTGATTAGGTGCCTCCGTTTCTGCCGTGATTCTCAGTGTCATGCACGCTGAGGTTGTAGTGAACTCACGCGTGTGGACGAAGATCGGTTCATCCTTCCAAAGGCGAAAGGCGGATGGTCCGAGCTGAGTTGGAGTCTGCTTCTTGTAATAACAACTAAGAGAAATTTGTGTGTGGGATACAATGAAAGTGTGGTTTTATGTGGACCACATTGTTAAAGTCGATTTTATCTCTTAACACTCTAAAAAACGTGGTTTTATCTGCAACACATCACAATGAATAAATTAATCATTTTTCAGCTAAAAATAAAAGCAGAGGCAAAACAATATTGCCCGTCCGACCCTTCCCCTCTTCTCTCTCTGCTTCATCCTTCCTTTCCTGCCTGCTTCCTCTTCTCTGCCAGTCTGCGATGGAGCTCGGCTTGGCAGTCAACGGGGCAGATCTAGGGGCATACCTGCGCCTGCCCGTGTGGGACAGGCGCGCGGTGGCTTGGCTTCGCTGTTGCACTGAAGATCCTAGCATTTCTATTTGACACTTCCGTCACTTCTGTGAGCAATGCCCGTCAGTTGCCCAAGTGAGATAAACAGAAAAGACCAAAATACCCTTTCAGAGGAGAAAAAGAAATCGCTCAGCACAGGGGTCGCGGGCTCGCGGCGTTTGTCCGACTCGCGCTCGTACAGGCGGACGCGCTTCCCTAACCCTAGATCGAGCGGGAGGCCATGGATGCGAGCATCTCGGCCTCAGAGGCGGGCGGTGCGGAGTCAAAGGAGGGCGGAGCGGCCACGGCGGCGGGTGGAGCGGCCAAGCAGGCGCCCCGCGCGGCCAAGTAGATGCCCCCCGCGGCCAAGCAGGCAGACGGCGCGGGCTCGGAGGCGTGTGGCGCGGGCTCGGAGGTGGGCGGCGCTGGCACAGTGGCAGGTGGCGCTGGCACAAGGGCCGGCGGTGCGGCCAAGCACACGCCCCGCGCGCCGAAGCAGGCACCTCGTTGCCGCGCGGCATGGCCTCGGTGGAGGGCGACGCGGCCACCGAAGTGCCCCGCGCGTCCATGGAGTCAGGCGTCGCGGCCACAGAGGAAGGCGGCACATCCGGGACACAGCACCAACTCCCTGCAGGGTGAGTTTATTATCTCCATGTCCTCCATAGCAGCTCCATTATGGTCGGCTGCCTACCTCCCCTCCTGTGAGATTAGAACCCTTGCCCCTCGAGACTGGGATTGCCGAGCGCCCGAGATCGAGTTTTCCGAGCTGGAGGTTGAAGACGCAGTTTCGCAGCAGTAGGAAAGGGACGACCCTGGGCGGACTGGACTTCTAGACTGGACTAGGCCATCTTGGACTGTTCTGTGTGGGCCATTGTTTAGGGAACTAGGCCCGTGCGTGCCCTCGCGTCTGCTGCTTGTGGCATGCTCCTGTGCAGGCGCGGCTGTGTGCAGCTCGGCTGCCTGCTCTGCTTAATTGCTTCTGCTTATTATTCATGGATGTGATCACTAACTTGGCATCATATTCTCTTTTGTGCATTTGCCTAGGCAAATAACAGCACATATGCATGCCGGGCGGAGCATATTGGGATATTTGGACATTTGGCGATGTTGTACTATGATTCTGAATTCATTTTTATTAGTTCAGTTCAATGATTTATGTAGATTTAGAAAGCTTTTCTAATCGTTTTAGCTAAAATTTTGTGGTCTATATTAGCCCTACCTCAATTTTTGGGCTGGCTCCGCCACTACCTCAATTCATTTTTATTAGTTCAATTCAATGATTTATGTAGAAATTCTCATGCATGACGTTATTGTACTCTCACAGGATGGATTCAGCTACTAATTTTCTATTGAAAATTCATTTGCTTGGCAATCGCAAAAAGGCTAGAAAGGATGTCAAATGTTTTAGTTTTGAGATGTTTGTTGACTCAGATCTGTCGAATTATAAGGATTTCATTGACTCTATTACAAAGAAGTACCCTCCAGGCTACTTAGAAGTTTCACATGTCCAGTACTATGATAATGTTCTTAAGAATTTTCCAGAAGTAAAATCAGACCAGGATTTGATGTCTATGTTTGATGTACACAGTAAGGAGAAAGTTGTAGAGATGTTTGTCACTTATTGTGATCCCTCAGAGAAATTTGAGCCTATCACTGAATGGTAGTTTGATGTTGAAGAGCAGCCTGAAAACAATACAGAGGAGGATGACGATGATTACCTTAGAAATCCTTTACCAGAGAATGAATATGTTGGTGTTGATGAGGAGATCATGTACTTGGACATTGTACCTGTGAATGAAGTACATGGAGCTCCAGTACATGCTCCTGGATGTTCTGAAAAAGAGAAGAAAAAAGCATTGGCTGAGGATGGATCAGAGGATGAGTCTGAGGATGGTTTAGAGGATGAGTTTGAGGATGAGGATGAAATAGAAGGTGATGAGGATCAGCCATATGAAGAAGTAAATCCTCACCCAATTACTGATTTTGATGAAGTAGATCCTCCTATGGAAGTAGGCACCACTTATCGTAGCATGTATGTGTTCAAGTTGGCTCTTTGTCAACATACAATCAAACATGAGTTTGAATTTAACACATCAAAAAACTGTAGCCAACTAGGCCTGTATTGAGCACAAGAAGCAAAAGAAGGCTGAGTTTGTGATGTGAAAATGTGTTGGAGACCTGTGAAAATGTTTCTGTGTATGCGGACTTGTGATCTATGTGAACTTGTACGTTCTTGTTCTTGTCCTAGTAGGATAAGTTCCATTTATCTTGAACTTGCATGTGCCCAAAATAAATGTGTTGGATGTGAACCTATGAATCTGTGAAAATGTTCCTGTGCATGTGAATCTCTGAACTTGAGAAAATATGACAAAATGTTTCTATGTATGTGAACCTGTGAAAATGAAGTTTTCTGTGCATGTGAAAATGGGTTGGAGACATATTTATTGTGAGAGATCTCTTATTGTGATCATGGATTATTGTCATTCTGTATAAGACCTTTTCTTTTTTTTTTCTTATTGTCAAACCATGTACTTTTTTTGACAATCTTATCATTCATGTACTCTAGGGGTACAAAAATCTCCAACGATATCAACAATAGAATGTCAGTGTTGCTAATAAGTCTCCAAGGGTAAAACAGACTTTTCACATAAGACTTAACACTGTTAGGCACCCAAACTAACGGAAGTGTCAAATAGAAAACAAAAACTTAAGTTGAGGACATATAGGAAAGATTTTTATTTTCGGTGTCAAATAGGAAACGAGCATTATTTTCGGGGCCAAATAGAAAATTCTCTCTACAAAGAACACCCTCCCAGCCCTAGGCGGCATTGAATGAAGCAAGAGAGGGACGCCGGCGTCTCGTGAGGCGACAGCAGCTGCGCGTGCTCCGAGGGACATCTTCTCCACGTGGCGCGCAGGGGATCCAGCTGCGGCCAAACTGTGTGCTCTACTGCTCTGCCCACGGGGATCCAGCTGCGGCCAAACTGTGTGCTCTACTGCTCTGCCGTGCTAGGCCACACCCATGAGGCCATGACTCATGTCACCTTGCCGTTTTCCTATAGAAAAATAAAAGAAAAAACACACCTGAATACAATTATACGTGCCCTATGTAGGCAACAAGTGTGAATCATCCATCTCTTGATGCTATATTTAATTTATGGGGAAGAAGACGTATGTTATATTTGATTTATAAAATATATTATATTACATTATATATACAATATATATCATTTCTTTTGAAGGATTTGTTTTGTTTCAATTAGCAACATAATGGTATATAGAAATGACATTCATGATTGATCAAGGCTACATACAGACATTAAATGATTTGTAGACAGGCAAATAGGTAGCAGTTGTCTATGGGTTGTACGTGATGTCTATTTAGCCGTCTACATTATAAATTTCAAAAACTTACAGACAACCGCTGTCTCTCTGTTGTACATGACCTAAATTCTCAACCTGGAAAAGAAAGCGCCTGCAATTATTGGAGTCTGCGTGAAGACGAAGAGCTAGCTGCCGGGCCCACACTGCCATTGGCGGCCGGGGTGGACGATGGGTCACGTACGACGCATCAGTCCACTGACCGGATTGATCTTGATCACCCATCGTCCCATCGTACGTACACTGCCGTACCCGTGCATGCATGGGTTGAAGAAGCATCCATTTCAGGCTGAAATTTTCATGCAGAGGTGGTGACGGTACGGCCGGTCACTTGGTTGGCGCTGCGATCTGCATGCAATGGCCAGATTGCATTGGACATTGTCGGCCACCTTTATGACTCACACCAGGGTCATTCGCCACTACACAGTCCACAGGGCACGGAGCACTGCCATGTTGCCTCTTGCAAGACAGCGTGTGCGTGTTTGGCTTGTTGGTGAGGGGAGTCTGGCTCGTATCAAGCAACTAGGCTCCCGGCCTCCGCTGTACAAGTTGTAGAGATGCTTGTTCTTATTTAGTTGTCTGCATGTATGTAACCTGATTAAAAAGAGGAGTTATTTGGTTGCTGCATGAAGTCGTAGATTATTATGAAATAAAAAATAAAAATAAGAGATCTTATAGTATTTAACTTGGGTAACTGCACTCTGGTAGTCCATATTTTACTTTAAATATTTTAATCTACTATGAAACACTAATATCATTTAATACATATTAACCATATGTTAATAGCATCATTAAAAAACTGTGCGTTGCACCATGAAAGGCAAGCTCACCAGAAACGCAAATAAAATCTGTATCTGGAGAGTCAGGCTTTGGGCTGCCTTTTGCATCTGGGAAGTTAGGTTCTATGTTCTAACTCAATACGGGCAACCAAATTAAACACTTCAAAGTTACATATAGCGCAAGAACCAGACAACCAAACAGCCTATATTTGAATCCTTTTTAATTTCCTAGTTGATTAGTCGTGTCCATGTGTCTTTAGAAGTCCCGTTTGTTTGTCTGGCCAGATACAAGAGCATGTGGGTGTGTGGTTTTATTTCCTTTTCCAGCAGTTCAGGAGCCAGGGAGTGCCCTTCTCATCAATGGAGTAACTATGGAAATCCATGCCAGGCCCAGCAACAGAAAGGGATGGTCGATCGGATGGCGTGGCACGGTTTGGCGTACTGAAACTTCTCACAAGCATGCACGTGGACACGAAAAATTCCAGAACTAGTTGCTAGATGTTTTTGTTTAAGTCCGCATTTGTTTCGGCTAGTTGTACCGATTAAGTTTTAAAAATAACTATTCAGCCTCATCTAGTCGGCCATGTGGACCCAACAGTGGCCATTGGCAGTGGACCGTGTGTCAGCGTCACGACTACGGGCGAACCAGACCAGGGCGCGGTCACCACGGGCGACATCGCGCCCAGAAGGAGTCAACGTGCACGCCGCGGCAACGTCAGGCTTGGGGGACAAGAGTGGGTGTGATCTAGGTTAGACACAGCTGTGCGGTGGGTCACACTTGGGCCATGGGCCATGTATAAATACAGAGATGCCAGTGAGGAAGAGGGCAACAACAATTATCAACCGAACCAATACAACACAATTCCTGCCCTGTTCTATCTATCTCCTACCTCCCATGCTCGTGCTTCCTACCCCAAACTCCAACTTCTCCAATCTTTCCCCAAATCCTCTTCAATTGCTGCCTATCCCAAACTCTGATGCTAACATCTGGTACTCAGAGCCTATCCTTCCCAGATCACGATCGATTTGGCTGATTCCGATTGATTCGCAATAGACCATGGTTGGAGCACTCGTGAAGACGACCGTCGATCGCTGGATGATTTCGCGAGCCTGTAATTCCCCGGTCACGCGAGTGATTGGAACAAGCCCCCGATCTGGATTCCCCACCACCACCTCCCCCGCCACCTCTTCCACCGAAACCTCCCGTTCGCATCCACTATTCCTTGCCGCACCAAGCCGAGCACCACCATGAATCCTGATACCCAACTCCTCCTCAATGAGATCCAGAAGCTCTCCATCGAGCAAACTGTAATCTAGAAGCAGCTAGCCGACCAGCGCGATCTACTGGAGCGACACTTCGTCGAGGTGGACGCGTCCATGGACAGACCGCTTCAGGGACGTGGACGCCGTGGTAGAGCAGCAGATCATCGACTCCGAGCTCCGCCAGGATCAGCGCCTCCTCAACATCGAGAAGGTGGCTTTCGACCTCACCGAGTGGAGGCAGGAACATAAGGGCATCGTCGACGACCTTCATCTCCGCCTTAGCAAACTTGACAAGTACTGGAACCAGCAGGTGCTCGAGTCCGCCGCTGCCAACATCGAGCTGAGCATCTTCACCGAGTCACCTCCCCAATCGGAGCAGCACGCCGGCACCATCTCTGCTGGCTATACGGTTGCTTGGTCAATCAGGCACGGCGATGACGTACACCACCGGGAGAATGGGTATGGGATGTTCACCACCTATACTCATTCCCCGATCACGGGTATGGACCATTCCCCTGAATCTCCTGATCCTCCTCCCAAGATTTTTGGTACTGCTTCCGATCTGATCAAGGCACATGTGGCAGAACCTCCTAATCTAATGCCCTCCCAAGAGTACTTGTCTTCCATTAGACGCTAAGTACCCAAGGGAGAACACTAAACTAAGTGATTCCGTCGAGCACACCGCAAGGGAGAACTCGAAGATCCACATTTTCACATCAGGATCACAAATGAGAGAGTAAAGCTTACAACATCCTTACCATTTCTTACATCACTTTCAGTACAACATCAGAGTAATTCATTATTTGATTATACTAGTGGAATATAAAATGTTATCAGAGTACAGTAGAAATGAAACCAATTAATGACAAGTTAAACATTAACATGAAGAACGTTTAAATGCATAAAATGATAACATATTAATAGTATTTTCCTTGTAAACTTTTGGTGAGAGTTTGAATAAATAAACTCTACTCCGCATCGTAAAGGAAATCCTCACTGAGCCCACCAGGAGGTTTTCACACACAAGTGTCAACTTATCAGCACTTGTCACCTACAACAGGGTAGAGCAAACCCTGATTACTCAATTGTACTCCGCAAGACTTACCCGTCAGGAGAAAAGAAAAAGACTCCAAGAATTATGCAAGGCTTTTTGGCTTGTGGGTTTCTTATTTGCGAGAAGCAGCACTAAGAGTGTGTCCTTAATTCCTTACCTTCAATAGCCGTATTTTATTTCTTATCTAACCTTCTTGTAAGCACCTAGTCTATAATCAAGCAGGGTTGAGCAAAGGAACCATTTCTTCATCTTTCAACTATCAGTTCTTACTACGATGTCAGAGCATAGTCAAGCCGTACCATCACGCAGAAACGGCGATTCGCGAATCAATATGCCCAGCTGGGTGCCCCGAAAACACATGCCTTGCTCGTACCCCGAGCACAAGCAAGACCAACCCGTTCCACTCCTGTCAAGGGGTCTAGGTCCCCGTCCAAGCTCGGACTCTAAGCCCCCAACACTGCAGGCCCGGCCTCAGTATGGTGCTTAGACCTCCTCAGCCCAATATATATAACCACCCAAAAAAGCCGGTCCGAAAAGAGCCGGAACCCATGACAAGAGAGGAACCAGCCTTCCCGCCCCTATAAGCAAGTATATGCTCAGGACAATAAATCTGTGACTTGACCAGGGTCCATGCAACGAACGGTCCTTAATTGACACAGGCGGAACAAATGCAACCAGAGCCCCACTCTGTTGCCCAACCAGGTCTAGGTCCATCCAACCCGTTCTGCCTGGTCTCCAATTATCCATATACATTTATATTCCATGTGATAGTAACATGATAATAGTAACAAGAATATATCTCCTATCTCTCACGAGCGATAGGTAATCACTCGGCTTCTACCAGAATCCTATAGCATAGCACACTATATGTTCCTATCATACTAGTAAGACTCATAGGATATGGATATATATATGCAAGTGGGTTTCATTCAACTCCTTTAAACTTAATGCACAAGCATAAATTAAAGTATAGAATAATAGGGGTTATGCACCGGGCTTGCCTGGGTAGAATTTAAAAAAGTTAGCATTTCATCAAGGCAGCACGATCCTCCGGACACCATCCTTTCGGCTACTCCAGAAGACTTCTCGATCCATCATCGTTCCTATTATGATATGTGAGGATGCAATGCAAAGACGTAAATAATCACAGTCAACCGCAATGCTTAAAATACGATTGCGCCTCTCAAACTAACGATCTAAGCTACGTATCCCCATGGGCTAATACACCATCATTTTTTAGCAAGTATTTTAGTGATACAAGCCCAAGTGTTTCTTTATCCATTTCATCGGTTTTAATATATATTAGAACTAGGGCTCATTAGCGATCTTAGCAAACTAATTATTCCGGAGCTACAAAATTTACAGTGAACATCCAATAATATGGTTAGCTTACTATCAATTTTTCAGAGTTAACACTATCACCGATTTATCACACAAATTCCTACAAGTTCACATTTAATAAGATCAAGCATCTCAGAATAATTAGAGCAAGCCTAACAATATTATGAAACTACATGAACCAATTACACCTTTAGATAGATCATGATTTCAGGAACCTAATGAACTTGGTTTCACAATTTTTGGATTACTACACATTTAGATATTGAATTTACAAGTTTAACTTAGAAACTAATTTAGAAAAGCATTTAGAAATTGAAATGGGCTGGTAGCAACTAAACCTGCCCCAGCGGCCCAAGTCGCCCACGCGGAGGCGCGACCACCCGGCCTAGCAAGCGGCCCAGGGCGGGGAGCCTGCGCGCGACGGTGACTTTTCACAGATAAACCCCCAAACTCTTAAGTAATCCGACGACCCTCATGCATACTATTCCTTCCGACAGTGACTTTGCAATCCAGTCCCCGGACGTTTTCATCCTCACCACATTGAAACCCCTGCGGTTCCCCGTGCATGCCGACGCGGCGGCCGGAGCCATAGGCGGACCACCGGGTACCCATGGCTAGCCAAAACAGAAATGAGAGGCTGACCTCCAACTATGGCCGACCCCGCATGTGTGGGTTGTAGCTACGGGCTCAGCAGCGCGCCACCCCATGCGGCACCGGCGAGCAGCTAAAAGCGAAGGCGGCGCAAACGTTCCGGCGACGGTATGGCTTGGCAGACGAGTAGAAAAGGCGGGAAAGCATCGGTGGCTCACCTAGATCCTCGTTGCGGTGAAGGTTGAGGCGGAGAAATGCCGGTGTGGCCTGCTGAAAGGTCTTGATGGTTAGAGGGGGGGTGAATAGCCTTTTAAAATTTTCTACAAAGACAAGCTAAACAAGTTTATCAATATAACAAATAGCGAGATGCGAGTTTTGCTTAGCCTACGGGGTGTTTGCAAGCCACCTATCCAAAACATAATTCTAGTAGTTGCACTCAACCACACAAGTCAAACCGAGAAGGTAACTACAACTACAACTAGCAAGCTACACAAAAGAGCTACTCTAGCAAAGCTAACTAGCTAGCAAAGATAACTAAGAAAGTAATGCGGAGTTGAGTTAGGAGAGTTTCACCGAGGGGCGAAGTATTGAGCCAACCAATATGATCAACAATGAATACCAAGATAACCGAACACCGGGATCAATCAATCACAATATGAAAGTGATGACACAAAGATTTATCCCGAGGTTCACGTGCTTGCCGGCACGCTAGTCCCCGTTGTGTACCTCTTCACCACGTGGTTCGGTGGCTAATCGGTCTCACACCAAGCCTCTCAAAAGGCACCACAAGAACCTACCAAATGGCAAAAGGTTGTAATGACATGAGCAATTCACTAATGTTGTCTTTGGCGCTTCGCCGAGGTAGGCACAAACCCCTCACAATCACCGGAGGTGGCCAAGAACAATCACCAACTCTTGCCAATACCTCCAAGCTGCTCCAAGCCATCTAGGTGGCGGCAAACACCAAGAGAAACAAGAATCCCGCAGCAAATCAACCACCAAGTGCCAACTAGATGCAATCTCACAATGCAAATGCACTTGGATCACTCAATCTCACTTTGAATATGCAAAGAAGCAAGAGAGATGAGTGGGAGGGGAGTTGCTTAGCTCAAAGTGCTCACAAGTATGTCAAATGTTCGAGCAAGAGAGCCTTGAGCCGGCCAACGAGTATTTATAGACGTACCCCTTCGAAAAGAGCCGTTAGAAACTTAAACAGCCGAAATCGCGCTGACCGGGCGCGCTGGTCCAACTGTCCGGACGTGCCGGTCACGCAACGGCTAAAACATGAAACATTGACCGGACGCGCTGGTCCAACTGACCGGATGCGCCGGTCGCACAATGGCTAACTGCGAAGCAACGACCGGACGCGCTTGACGCGCAGACCGGACGCACTACAAACGACCGGACACGCTGGTCCCGTGACTGACCGGACGCGCTGGTCAAGTCTGAGCAGCGCACGACAAAACAGTGACCGGATGCGCTGAAGAACTGACCGGATGCCACAGTACCAGCGTCTGGTTAGAGTCCAGTAAGCATCCTGAATGACCGGACGTGTCCGGTCGACAGTGACCGGACGCGCTGCTCGTCCGATCATCAACCTGAAACAAGCGCATACACTGAACGCTGACCGGACGCATCCGGTCAAACAGAGACCGCGTCCAGTTCAGCGTCCGGTCACCTATATGACCTCCGTTCGCCTCCGTTTCTTTTCCGACTTATGGCATATTGGAAAATAGTCATTTCAACTTCTCGAAAACGCCTGACCCTCTCTACCGCTCAAACTCCACCGCCTTCACAAACATGCTAACACCACCAAGTGATATCATCATGTGTGAGTGTGTTAGCATTTTCACAATCATTTTTCGAGGCATTATTAGTTCTATCCAAATGCATATGATTATGAAATGCACACCTAGAGGCACTTAGGAGTTCAATAGCCGTGTCATTCCTCTCTTTATAGTATGGCTATCTATCCTATAATGTAACCACACCCACTAGGTGTCTTGGTTACTAAAACACAACCCTTAAGCATATACCTTTGCCTTGATCACATAGGGTTGCGTCCAAATCCAAGTGTGGCCATCATGATCACCATGTCCATCTAGCCACCAACCTTGGAATGTACTAATCCTCATATGCTACATACAACTTAGGCATATGATAACTTAGGCATTGTCACTAATTACCAACACCAAACATAGGACTTTCAATCTCCCCCTTGTTGGTAATTGGTGATAAACCTTTCACAAAGATATTATGATAAAATTTTGATTGAACCCATGTCACATTGTCCAAGTATATTACCATATGTAAGAATTATGGACATGTGATCATGAATTCAAATTGATAGCAATGGCTCACCCTATATGTATGCTATATATTTGGATTTTGGAAGCATACATGTTAGATAGGAAAATATAGGAGCATTTACTATCAATAGGTGCTAAGTATTTTAGATTATAGACCTTTGAAGCATGATACCATCGGAGTAGCGATAAACACCATCTTAGCACCTTGTGTAGTTAGATTCCACTTGGAAAAGCACAAACATAACTAGAAACCTCGTGAGATCAACATTATAAGCAAGGCTCTAGTACCACTATGAAAAACATGAAGCAAGAAAAATCTAACTACTTCCTATTCATGCTAGTATCTCAATGCATCATTCAAATTATACTAGCAAGTCACCACACAAGCAAAGTATCGGAGAAAAAGAAATGCATAACTATGCATCATACATATGAAGTGCACATGTAAATGTAACAATCATGCTTAAGAGCTTGCTCCCCCTACTTGTGTGCTCAAAATTTTAGTTGATCCCCTTCTTTTATCAATTCTCCCCTTTTAGGATTTTCTTTGTGAACAACATTTTCTTCCTCTTTGTGCTTCTCCTCCTTTGAGTTCTATCTTTGTGAACAACATTTTCTCCCCCTTTGGCACCAATGACCACAAGGGACCAATTTTAGATAGATTATCATGTTGTGTTATGGGGTGAGGATCAAGTTTGTGATTCAACCTAGATTGCTTGCACAAATAAAATGCTTTGGTTTGATCCAAGGGCAAGCTTCTTCACACCTCACTAGAAGGGTTATCATGCACCATGTTGAAGCAAATATTTAGACAAGTTTTCTAGATTAAACACTTGGGATCACAAGCTACTTAAACAAGTTATATGCTACCACTAGATCATACAAGTCATAGAAACAATAGTGGCACCATATAAACTTCAAATTTATTTGATTTTCATGAATGAGCCTAGAACATGTAAATTATGACTAGATGCACTAAACAAGTCCTTAGTATAGAATGTATGACATGTCAACCAATTGTACCTTGGGGCTCGAAGGAGAGGCATGTCATATATGTGGTGCATCAACTCATGTTGGAGAAGTCAAGTATGTTCAACTCATTCTTTAGCTTGTGAAATCTCTTCTCATCAAGTGGCTTGGTGAATAGATCGGCTAATTGATCTTCGGTGCCCACACTCTCAATAGCAATATCACCCTTTTGTTGATGATCTCTAATAAAGTGATGGTGAACATCAATATGCTTTGTTCTTTGATGTTGAACCGGATTGTTGGTTAGCTTCACGGCACTTTCATTGTCACATAACAATGGCACATTCTTGAAATTGATTACAAAATCCTTCAATGTTGCCTTCATCCACAAGATTTGTGCACAACAACTACCCGCTGCGATATATTTGGCCTCGGCGGTAGATAGTGCAATACTATTTTACTTCTTGGATGACCATGAGACAAGTGATCTTCCTAACAATTGGCAAGTCCCGGAAGTGCTCTTTCTCTCCACTTTGTCACCGGCATAGTCGGAATCCGAATATCCAACTAGCTCAAAGCTTGCACCTTTGGGATACCATAATCCAACATCTTGTGTATGCTTTAAGTACCTCAATATTCTCTTTGTTGCCTTCAAATGACTTTCTCTTGGTGAGGCTTGAAATCTTGCACACATGCATACACTAAACATCACATCGGGCCTTGATGACGTCACATAGAGTAGGCTACCAATCATTGATCTATATAGCTTTTGATCCACCATGTTGCCATTCTTGTCACTATCCAAGCTTCCATTAGTGCTTATTGGAGTAGTGATTCCTTTTGCATCTTCCATACCAAACTTCTTTAGCATATCCTTTATGTATTTGGTTTGGCTTACAAATGTTCCTTCCTTCATTTGTTTAATTTGAAGTCCAAGAAAGAAACTAAGTTCACCAATCATTGATATTTCAAATTCCTTTGCCATAATTTTCCCAAACTCATCACAATAATCTTGATTGGTTGAACCGAATATGATATCATCAACATATATTTGCAACACAAACAAGTCTTTCCCAATCTTCTTGGTAAATAGTGTTGTATCAACTTTGCCCATGATAAATCCTTTGGATAGCAAGAAGTCCCTCAATCTTTCATACCATGCTCTAGGTGCTTGCTTCAATCCATACAAAGCTTTCCTCAATTTGTAGACATGATTGGGTTTCTTGTTATCTTCAAAATCGGGAGGTTGCTCCACATACACCTCTTCTTGAATGTACCCATTGAGAAATGCACTCTTCACATCCATTTGATATAGCTTGATATTGTGAGCACAAGCATAGGCAAGTAAGATCCTAATTGCTTCCAATCTTGCAACCGGGGCATAAGTTTCACCAAAGTCAAGACCCTCTATTTATGTGTAACCTTGAGCCACTAGTCTTGTTTTGTTTCTTACTACTATCCCATCTTGATCTTGCTTGTTGCGAAAGACCCATCTTGTTCCAATGACATTGTGATCCTTAGGCCTCTCAACTAGTTCCCATACTTCATTTCTCTTGAAGTTGTTGAGCTCTTCATGCATTACATTTACCCAATCTGGATCTCTCAATGCTTTATCAATGTCCTTGGGTTCTTCCATTGACACAAAAGAAAGAGTGAGCACAAAATGATAACAATCTTGATCTAGTTTGAACTCCCCTTTGTATGTCACCAATGATGGAATCCAATGGATGGTCTCTAGCAATATTAGTTGGTTGAAGCACTTGGACTTGATTGCTTGGATGTTGATGATGATCATGAGTTGGAGATGATGAACTAGCCACTTGTTGATCTTGTTGCACTTGAGATGATGCACTAGCTTGATTTTGCATTAGAGAACCACTAGCTTGTGTAATTGGACTTTGGAGCACTTGATCTTTGTTGTCATCTACATCAATCACTTGCTTTGGCCTAATATCACCAATATCCATTTTTTTCATAGCATTAGTTAATTGAGTTTCTCTTACATCATCCAAGTTATCTTCCTCATCTTGAGAACCATTTGTTTCATCAAACTCAACATCATGCACTTCTTCAAGTAAACCACTAGCCAAATTCCAAACTCTATAAGCTTTGCTAGTAGTTGAGTAACCAAGTAAGAATCCTTCATCACATTTCTTCTCAAACTTGCTTAATCTAGTGCCCTTCTTCAAGATGTAGCATTTGCAACCAAATACCCAAAAGTATGCAATGTTGGGCTTTCTTCCATTTAAGATCTCATATGGTGTCTTCTCTAGAAACTTATGGCAATAGAGGCGGTTGCTATAGAAGCAAGTTGTGTTGATTGCTTCGGCCCAAAATGAATGACTCACATTATACTCATTCAACATTGATCTTGCCATATCAATTAAGGTTCTATTATTTCTCTCAACTAAGCCATTTGATTGAGGTGTATACTTGGCCGAGAATTGATGTTTGATTCCAAGCTCATCACATAGCTCATCAACTCTTGTGTTTCTAAACTCACTTCCATTGTCACTTCTTACTTTCTTGATTGTGATCTCAAACTCATTTTGTACTCTCTTGATGAACTTTTTGAATATGTCAAATACATCACTCTTGTCCATAAGAAAGAATAACCATTTGTATCTAGTGAAATTATCCACAATCACAAAGCCATACTTATTGCCACCAATGCTTGTGTATGTAGTTGGCCCAAATAGATCCATGTGCAACAACTCAAATGCCTTAAAAGTACTCATAATGCTCTTCAATGGATGAGTGTTGCCTACTTGCTTTCTGGCTTGACATGCACTATATAGCTTATCCTTCTCAAATGTGACATCCTTCAAGCCTCTAACTAAGTCATGCTTCACTAACTTGTTCAATTGCTTCATGCCAACATGACCAAGTCTTCTATGCCATAACCAACCCATACTTGATTTGGTGAGCAAGCATGTTGAAAGTTGAGTGTCACTAGCATTGAATTGAAATCAACCAAGTATAGATTCTCATATCTAAAACCCTTGAAGATCAAATTAGAGCCATCAACACTAACTATCTCCACATCATCAACACCAAATATGCACTTGAAACCGAGATCACACAATTGAGCAACCGAGAGAAGATTGAAGTTCAACTTTTCAACTAAGAGCACATTGGAAATGCTATGATCATTAGAGATTGTAATCCTTCCAAGAGCCTTTACATCACCCTTGCTATTGTCACCAAATGTGATGCTATCAATGCCACTATCATTTGATTTGAGAGAGTTGAACATTCTTGAATCACCGGTCATATGTTGAGAGCACCCACTATCAAGCACCCAATGCCTTCCTCCGGCCTTGTAATTTACCTACAAAACAATTTAATGTCTTTTAGGTACCCATACTTGCTTGGGTCCTTGGAGGTTAGTAACCAAGCTCTTTGGTAACCAAATGGCCTTCTTCTTTGGGCCCACAATTGGTATACCAACAAACCTAGCATACACACCTTTCTCACCCTTGGTAAGCACATAACAAGAATCAAAAGGAATGTAAGGCACATTAGCATTTTTCTTGTTCTTGTTCATTTTATTATAATTAATCTCTAGATGCCCAACTTGCTTGCATCTATTGCAATAACGACCATTGCTCTTCACAAAGCAAGGCTTTGGAGTAGCAAATTCCGCCTTGCCCTTCTTGGGAGTATAGCCCAAACCCTCTTTGTTAAGAGAGAACCTTTGGCTACCTAAGCATTTTAGCAAGCTGGCATCCCCACCATAGGCATTGCCTAATGCACGGGTGAGATCATCCACCTCTCTCTTGAGAGTCTCATTCTCAACCACAAGTGATGAATCACTAGTAGTAGAGATAGAGTTGGTTATGGTGGATGAGGATGAGCTACATGAAGCATTAGTAGGACCAACAAATAAAGAATCATCAATAATATCACATGTTAGTCCAATATCACAAGTGACAATCACTTGCTCCTCCTTAGCTTCCTTCATGAACTTCTCTAACTTGAGGTCCTTTTCCTTGATGAGCTCAAGTAGAGTGGAGTGGGCTTCCTTAAGCCTAGTGTGAGTAACTTCAAGGTCCTCATGGTCTTCCTTTAGACACTCACGAGAGGCATCTAACTCATCAAAGGATTTCCTAAGAGCTTTGAGCTCTTGTTTAATTCCTTTGCACTCCTTACTCTTTTTTAGAGCAACAAGCTCCTCCATCAAGGTATCATTTTCATTGCTCTTGGCAATGAGTTTTTGTTCCAAGATTTTGTATTTCTTGGTTGTCCTCTTGTAGCCCTTGCTCATTTGATCTATTATGCCCAATAGATCATCCTTGGAGTAGTCCTCATCCTCCTCATCATCACTCCTACAACCATCACTAGCACAAGAATCATCATCACTATCATCATATTTTACCTTGGTAGGCTTGGCCATAAGGCATGTCGATGTAGTGTCGAAGATGGATGGCTTGTTGGAGAGGGCGATGTTTGCAATGGCTCACCGAGTGGTCCTCTCATCATCACTAGAGCTTTCATCATCATCACTATCAGAGTTGTCACTATCCCAAGTGACTACATAACCACCACCCTTCTTCTTCTTGTTGAATGTGAAGCTCTTCTTTGCTTTCTTCTCCTTCTCTTTCTTATCCTTCTTGTTCTTCTTGAGCTTCAAGTCCCCATTAGGAAATCTCTTATCTTCATAGGGGCAATCCGCCACTATGTGATCAGGGCTATTGCAATTGTAGCAAAGCACCTACTTTGCCTTCATGAAGTCCCTTCTCTTTCTTGCACCATAGCCTCTCTTCTTCATGAATCGACCCATCTTTTGCACTAGAAGGGCCATGGTCTCATCATCAAATGGATCATCATCATCAACAACCTTGCTCTTGCCCTTAGAGGATGAAGCCTTGAATGCAATGGGCTTCTCTTGCTTGACCTTGGTCTCCTTCTTCTCTTCTATCTCATCTTCATCATCATTGTATTGGGCATCGATCATTATATCTCCAAGCACATTGGTTGGTTTGACCTTGTCCAATCCCTCTCTAAAGATCATTCTTCTCAAGGTAGCAAACTTCTTGGGTAAACACATCAAGAACTTATGTGAGAAGTCCTTGTCCTCAACCTTCTCCCTAAGCCCCTTGAGATCATTAACAATGACTTGGAGCCTATAGAACATCTCCGGGATGGATTCATCATCCTTCATCTTGAACGTGGAGAACTTGTCCTTGAGCATATATAGTTTGGCACTTTTTACCATTGAAGTGCCTTCATATGTTTCTTCAAGCCTTATCCAAAGCTCATTTGCCTTTTCAAGATCTTTGATTTGCTCAAATACTTTATCATCAATGGCACGGTAGATTGTGTCAAGTGCCGCCGTATTGCATTGTTTATTGATACGGTCATTGGGAGTGAGGTTTTCCTCATCAAGAATGATATATCCTTCTTTGGTCACATCCCAAACCTTCTCATGTATATTTCCTAGATATTGCTTCATCTTCCTTTTTCAATGATCAATGGAAGAGACACCATCAAAGAATGGAGGCTTGCCATTTACATGATTGAACATAACTTGAGCCATCTTAACCGAGGTTGTTAAGCCTTGCAAACAGTGACCACGGCTCCGATACCACTTGAAAGGTCTTGATGGCTAGAGGGGGGTGAATAGACTTTTAAAATTTTCTACAAACACAAGCTAAACAAGTTTATCAATATAACAAATAGTGAGATGCGAGTTTTGCTTAGCCTACGGGGTGTTTGCAAGCCACCTATCCAAAACACAATTCTAGTAGTTGCACTCAACTGCACAAGTCAAACCGAGAAGGTAACTACAACTACAACTAGCAAGCTACACAAAAGAGCTACTCTAGCAAAGCTAACTAGCTAGCAAAGATAACTAAGAAAGTAATGCGGAGTTGAGTTAGGAGAGTTTCACCGAGGGGCAAAGTATTGAGCCAACCAATATGTTCAACAATGAATACCAAGATAACCGAACACCAGAATCAATCAATCACAATATGAAAGTGATGACACGAAGATTTATCCCGAGGTTTACGTGCTTGCCGGCACGCTAGTCCACGTTGTGTCCCTCTTCACCATGTGGTTCAGTGGCTAATCGGTCTCACACCGAGCCTCTCAAAAGGCACCACAAGAACCTACCAAATAGCAAAAGGTTGCAATTACATGAGCAATTCACTAACGTTGCCTTTGGCGCTTCGCCGAGGTAGGCACAAACCCCTCACAACCACCGGAGGTAGCCAAGAACAATTACCAACTATTACCAATGCCTCCAAGCTGCTTCAAGCCATCTAAGTGACGGCAACCACCAAGAGAAACAAGAATCCCACAGCAAATCAACCACCAAGTGCCAACTAGATGCAATCTCACAATGCAAATACACTTAGATCACTCAATCTCACTTCGAATATGCAAAGAAGCAAGAGAGATAAGTGGGAGGGGAGTTGTTTAGCTCAAAGTGCTCACAAGTATGTCAAATGTTCGAGTAAGAGAGCCTTGAGCCGGCCCACGAGTATTTATAGACGTACCCCTTCGAAAAGAGTCGTTAGAAACTTAAACAGCCGAAATCGCGCTGACCGGACGCGCTGGTCCAACTGACCGGACGCGCCGGTCACGCAACGGCTAAAACGCGAAACACTGACCGGACGCGCTGGTCCAACTGATCGGACGCGCCGGTCGCACAATGGCTAACTGCGAAACAACAACTGAACACGCTTGACGCGCAGACCGGACGCGCTGCAAATGACCGGACGCGCTGGTCCCATGACTGACCGGACGCGCTGGTCAAGTCTGAGCAGCGCACGACAAAACAGTGACCGGACGTGCTGAAGAACTGACCGGACGCCACAGTGCCAGCGTCCGGTTAGAGTCCAGTAAGCATCCTAAATGACTGGACGCGCTACGCGTCCGGTCGATAGTGACCGGACGCGCTGCGCGTTCGATCATCAACCTGAAACAAGCGCAGACACTGAACGCTGACCGGACGCGTCCGGTAAAACAGAGACTGCGTTCGGTTAGAGTCCAGTAAGCATCCTGAATGACCGGACGTGTCCGGTCGACAGTGACCGGACACGCTGCTCATCCGATCGTCAACCTGAAACAAGCGCAAACACTGAACGCTGACCGGACGCGTCTTATGAGTGTTGCCAATAATCCAGTTCTTATGAGTGTTGCGCAAACACTGCAACCAATACCAGCTTCTTATGAGTGTTGCCAATAATCCAGTTCTCAGAGAAAATGTGGATATGAGAACTTGTTGTAGGGAAAGCTCTGGCTGTTTTCCCCTGAAGAATAAGGTATATTGTGGGCATTGGACATCAGAAAGGTTGTATGCTGCTCTATTTTAGAGACTTCTCACTCCATGGTAAAGTTCTGCATAAGTTCTCTGGTGATGGGCAATATTCAGCAAAATCCGCCTATGAAAGCCTGTTTCATGGTACTGTAATTTTCAGTCCTTATGAAGTTATGATAAGATTTGGACCATTTTTTTCATATGGCTAGTGGTCGGTGAGAGGTGTTGGATGGCTGATCGGTTAGAACGAAGAGGGCTGCTACATCCATCCTGTTGCCCCCTCTGTGACCAAGACGCAGAAAATATTAATCACCTGCTGTTGACCTGGTATTCGCATGAGAATTTTGGTTCTTCCTTCTGCGCCAGATCAGCTTGCATGATCTCACTCCCTTAGCTGATGAGATTTCCTTTGATGATTGGTGGCTGATCACTTAAGAAAAGGCCTAACTCCATCATCTTAGGGGCCTGGACTTTGTGGAATCTTTGTAATCGTTGTGTTTTTTATGGTGAACCTCCTAACTTAGCTAGAGGATTATCACGCCCAGAGAGGTTTCCTTTGTGTGATCAAGAGGAGACGATTCAACATTTGCTTACTGGTTGTGTGTTTGCATGACAAGTTTGGTTCAGTATTTTGTCACCTTTGGATTTGGGAAGCGAAGCTCCTGGACATACTGATCTTTGTTTTTCTGATTGGTGGGCTAAGATATTCCGCATGTTCAGTAAGGAGCACAGGAAAGGAGCAAATTCTCTCATCATTTTGATTGTGTGGTTGTTATGGAAGCACCGTAATGCCTGTGTTTTTTATGGAGACTCCCCGTCTGTTAGTGAGCTTTTGCGACAGTTTAGAGATGAGTATAAGCTTTGGTGCCTAGCCGGAGCTAAGAAACCTCATGCTCCCAGACTGGATAGGGTGGGAGCTTTTGGACGAGTCTTTGCCTTGCTGTTGGTCGTTAAAAGTATTTTTTGAGTTATCGTGTTGTAAAGTGTTTCCAACCTTCCCATGTATGGTCCTGGCATGAGTTAGTAATGTATACAGGCTGTTTTTTCCTCTCTATAATACAAAAGATACACAGCTCTCCTGCCTATTCAGAAAAAGAACCCTTAGCTAGAGCACTGTTGCTGGCTAGTGAGGAGCTTCATTTCTGGGGTTTTGCTGAGGTATCAATCACCTCCTTGCCCGGGATTGAATGGTTTTTTTTTTGGTAGTGGTTGTCGTCTTCCCTTTCGAAGGGCGCTGTCTTTTTGTTTAAGATCCTAGTGTTTTGTTGTGTGTAAGGGTTCTTGTATGGCTTCTTGCCCCATTTTTTCTTCTTAATATAATGATACATAGCACTCCTGCGTGTTCGAGAAAAAAAATTCACTGTCTTTTGTTGCGTGATGCTTTAGAAAGCCATAGTTAATTTTCTAACACGAGATAACTGTTTCAGTATTTCATGATCACAGATTTAAAGCTTGGTATAAAAGTTTACCAAACTTCTGAATTTTTCCATTGGTTTACACAGATTACCCACCAATCAAAAATATGCTTGACATTGTTTTCTTAGTTTTTTTCAGAGCAGTCAATTGTATCTGTTGCATTACAATTTTAAACAAAATACTTTTTCACTTTCAGGTTAGCCATATCATGGATCCTATAGATGATTCAACATTCAAAAATATCTGGATGGCCACTGCCAAGGTGAGATAAATGTTTGCTAAAGTTTTTAAGGCAAATCAATAGCACTTAATTCTGATGCTATTACATTCTTTCTGGAAATCCATATCAAAATAAATAAAGAACTAATCTGAAACCCTATATCCGATTAGACCGCCTTCATTTTTTCAATTGGTTTTTAAACTGTATTATTTGTGCATATTATTTCAATGCCTTTGTAAATATTAATCTTCATTTATACTCAAATACATATATATTAACTAACTTGTGTTTGGCAGACAAATACCATGATATACCAAGATGTCTTCGGGTGTGTACCCAACGATCTCATCCACTCAAGGTATGAATTTAAGCCTGCATTGGGGTTGCATTTTGCGCCAAGTGCTGTGGTTTCTGAAACATATAGTCCATTCAGGGCCCAATTTCGGCAAAGCTTTGCTCACTTGAGGGACAAAGTTGGCCACACTACAATTGATTTGGGTGTTGCCCAAGGGAAGCTAGAAGCTTACCAAGACGGTGATCTCAAAAGTACCGACCCTATGGACAGACTACTGTTAGTCAGGGGCCACCTTGTTTCTTTTCCTTTGGATTTCATGTGCCAAGAGGACTTGAGACCATATTTCAGCGAAAGTGAGTACTACACATCACCACAGGTTTTCCATTAGCCTTTCTGTCTGTCTGTCTCTGTCTCATAAAGTTACTCAATCGGCTGTACATGTTGCAAAGACCTG
Source organism: Saccharum hybrid cultivar R570 (assembly GCA_038087645.1). Classification (NCBI taxonomy): domain Eukaryota; kingdom Viridiplantae; phylum Streptophyta; class Magnoliopsida; order Poales; family Poaceae; genus Saccharum; species Saccharum hybrid cultivar. The sequence goes on along the minus strand of JAQSUU010000431.1, from coordinate 17,299,823 downwards.
CTTGTAGATGCTCTACACGTGTTGTCAAATAGGAAACCAAAAGAAATGAATATATTATCATACCATTATAGAGTACTAGAAGTATAGTTTCCTAGAAGGAAAATAGTACATCAGTATAGTACATTCATTCCAACACATTTTAATGTTGGGAAAGAAACAATCAAATTCATTTTTTATAAGTGCAAATAATATAGGACTTTCCTTAGTTCTATACATTTTCTTTGGAATGAAATACACCTCGCCATAGTTCATTTTTTTCCCTATTCTATCCTATTGTGTACCTGCTATACTCTCTCTATCCATCCAGAAATATAAGGCGTGTATTTTTACTGTCTAAAAGTGAGCTTTGACCACAGATGTCTCTTGCAGTATTTTATTAGTATATAGTTACAAAACCACGATTGTAAGAGTATTGTTTAACGAATCCAGTGATATCAATCTTCGGTCACATAACCTGTATATTCTTATATTAATTTATTGGTCAAACTCGAATTTTGACAGTCGAAACATGCCTTATATTTCTGGATGATAGGGAGTAGTGTTTATTGAGGATATTTGACAATTGACACTATTTTCGCGAGTACTTGAAACACTGTCTGTCTACCCTGAATTGGCGGGACAATAAATATACATGTTCTGAGCTTGTCTGCTATGATGAATATAAAGAATTGCTATCACTACTTTGTGCTTTGGTAGAAAGGCACAGCGGGAGCTTGTACATGTAAATCTTTGAAACCTTGAAGCAGGTGTAGATGAATTTCCTGAACTGACGTAGATATGGTGTATATCTATATGTATATACAGAATCTGCTGAGGTTAAAGTCACCACGTTTGAGAGCTTAAAAGTTCTACTGCAAATCTGTAAAACAGGGATTCTTCCCCCCTCTAAATATGGTCGAATCAGATTGCAGTGATGCAGGTTTATAAACAGTTATTTCTTTCTATGTATAGACTAGCATATGTCCATGCGTTGCTATGGGAGCCTGGAAATTTCCAACGCAATAAAATATTAAAAATTAGTAGTTTAAAATCAACATACAAATAAATTTTAACTCAGCTCGACACCATACTATTTTGAGCCACATTCAATAACCAAATACTAACAGACAATCTGGCCAAAGACTAACTCTTTCATAATTTTGGCCGTGATGTGGCTAAGATATTCTCATACAGATGAAGGAATTAGACACCGCCGATCTAACTTTAACTTATTGTTGTATAATAAATACTACTGTTATAATTTATAAATAAACTAAACTGCAGCCTGCTGAGACGTCTTGAGTAGACAAAGGCTTCAATATTTACTTTCACACGCAATTCACAAGAAAAAATACATAATTGTGCATTCATAAATTTTACACCAGGTATACAATATGCTGAAAACAAAAGGAATTACAAAGATATTACAAACACTCTTTCCAAACTTCTTTGTGCAACAGAAAAATTCCAAGACACAACACGACCGATGACGGGTCCATTACCCAATTAAGCATTACGGAGTAAAAATCAATTCTCGACTCAACTCTACCATATAGACCGGGGGTTTACAAATGCAGTTAAAATAGTCGAGACTAACTGGATGCTCTCCTAGTGTGAACAGTGGTAAAGGGCCTTGCTGTCAGAATATCAATGGTCCCATGTTTCATTTCAGAGTTTGCTGGTTTACTGATCTTTACTTTTGTCTCAACCTAGATACCTTAGCATCACATCAGTTAATCCTGATATACATGAAACTAAGGGCTGGTTTAGTTCCCAAAAGATTTTGCCTCCACCCATACCTTACACATGCATAAAGTACTAAACGTAGACGAAAAAAAACTAATTGCACAGTTCTTGGAGAAATCGCGAGACGAATCTTTTAAATCTAATTAGTCCATGAAAAGTCTTAAGTGCTACAGTAACCAGCATGTGCTAATGACGGATTAATTAGTATCATTAGATTCGTCTCACAGTTTCCTGACATGTTCAGTAATTTGTTTTTTTATTAGTATTCGAAAACCCCTTCCGACATCCTTCCGACACATCTGCTGTGACACCCGAAAATTTTCTTTTCGCGAACTAAACGCAGCCTAAACAATAATAAATCTAACCTCAAATATCCGAGCAGCAAGGCAGATACACTGGTCGTCTTGACTCGACCAAAATAAGGAGTATAATGGACAACACCAGTTACCACGCATCTGAAAGCCAAAAAGAAATAATGGATCGACATATAGTGTACAAGAACTGCAGTAAATGTTTTCTGATTGCCCACAGCGCCTTGTTCAGCTGGCTGGTGGCTGATGCTGATTTGTTGTGAGAGAAAAATACTGCTGGCTGGCAAGTAGCTGGTGGCTGGTGCTGAATTGATGTGAGAGAAAAACACTGCTAGCTGGCGGCCAGCCAGCCAAACAAGGCGTTGAAATCTCTACTACTAAAAGCCTCACACGGAATCGTCCACACTGGCTTTCAGCATACTACTAAAAAGACAGATGATTCTTCACTCTACTTGATAGTTGGTAGAGCGAAAAAGGAATATGCACATCTGAATTAGAAAAAGAAACAGTAAAAAATTACTTGCATATGCAGTTTCAAATGTATAGATCTCATAAGCACACGTTTTTCAAGTAGGGAAATGACTCATAATTACCCACAACTTGTGCATACATCTTTCCATATCTAAAGTCATTTTGACCTTTGGCTGCAAATAAAATTCAGAAACTGCCACAAATGTAGAAAGGGCCCTAAGCAAAGCCAAATAGTTAACACAAGGCTGTAAAATTTCTCTGTGTTTTGACACTTTAGACCAATGACAATCTAGTACACTATGTAAAATAAAGATACTTTGAGCAGCACATAAGGATAATATCATGTAACCATACATATTGGTAGCCTAGCTTATGCAAAAGCATCACTTCTCAGCAACGAAATAGGGCAGTTGCACCAATATCTCAAGAAAAAAAAGGCTACTATAGATGGTTGGAAGAGTGGTGTTTCAAAATTGCATCAAACCTGATTGCATGCCACACGCAACACAACCATGGCTACATTTCGAACTTCCTCAGTGTCAAGAAGAAGGCAAGTCTAAGGATTCCAATCTAACAAAAAAAATTGCTATGGAAACAAGGGCTGCATGTTGTGCTATCTCTACAATTCAGTAAGCTTGAGTTGAAAAATCAATAAGGGCTTAGAAGTGTGCCACTAAAATCTTGGAGTACATGGCTAAAGAATATATCAAAGACTCTACGTGTGGGCTTAAGGTTGGAAATCGCTTCTTAACCATACTGCTATGGATAAGCATTGCCAGTGAGCCCTCAAATAGTTTAGATGGTTTGACACTTCGACAATCACATCAGCTTAGCGGCTTCTCAAAAGGGCTGTTTGCAAGACATCCTGATCAAACCATGTGGTAAGTAAAAATCGAGCAGCTAAAAAAGAGTGCATTCTAGATTGTCATGTACATCTTGTAAAATAAGAAGTGAGTTGTTTCAGTCCTTGCAATTCCAATGAAATATGCATGCTTGCAAGAAAATTGAGGATTAGTCACAACTTGCATTTGCAGACAGTGGGGAAGTTTTAGACTCTTTTTTCTTGGCTGCGACTTGCGAACGACGGCTTGGGCGTGCAGGGAGGGCATGTGGGGGCGGTGGGGACCACATGTCGGCGCAAAATTGAAGGGAGTGCCCCGGCTTTACCACGGTAGTGAACGGGTCTGGTTTACTCTTTTTAGGAGTAAGTAGAGATCACATCGCAAATGTACAGATAAACGTGTTAAAAAAAACAAGACAATTTCATCAAACGTGTAGGGCTACAGCTACACCAAACCCCGTGGATAGCCCCAGATCAGGAACCTCTGGAACGTAGAAATGTCACCTTGTCTTATTGTATTAGATGGAATGAGCAATAAGACAGGATTCTGATCATATAGGTCAGATCTTGATGACTTGATTAGGTGCATCGTTTCTGCCGTGATTCTCAGTGTCATGCACGCTGAGGTTGTAGTGAACTCACGCGTGTTGACGAAGATCGGTTCATCCTTCCAAAGGCGAAAGGCGGATGGTCCGAGCTGAGTTGGAGTCTGTTTCTTGTAATAACTAAGAGAAATTTGTGTGTGGGATACAATAAAGTGTGGTTTTATGTGGACCACATTGTTAAAGTCGATTTTATCTCTTAACACTCTAAAAAACGTGGTTTTATCTGCAACACATCACAATGAATAAATTAATCATTTTTCAGCTAAAAATAAAAGCAGAGGCAAAACAATATTGCCCGTCCGACCCTTTCCCTCTTCTCTCTGCTTCATCCTTCCTTTCCTGCCTGCTTCCTCTTCTCTGTCTAGCCTGCCGGTCTGCGATGGAGCTCGGCTTGGCAGTCAACGGGGCAGATCTAGGGGCATCCCTGCGCCTGCCCGTGTGGGACAGGCGCGCGGTGGCTTGGCTTCGCTGTTGCACTGAAGATCCTAGCATTTCTATTTGACACTTCCGTCACTTCTGTGAGCAATCCCCGTCAGTTGCCCAAGTGAGACAAAGTGAAAAGACCAAAATACCCTTTCAGAGGAGAAAAAGAAATCGCTCAGCACAGGGGTCGCGGGCTCGCGGCCGTTTGTCCGACTCGTGTTCGTACAGGCGGACGCGCTTCCCTAACCCTAGATCGAGCGGGCGGCCATGGATGCGAGCATCTCGGCCTCAGAGGCGGGCGGCGCGGAGTCGGAGGAGGGCAGAGCGGCCACGGCGGCGGGTGGAGCGGCCAAGCAGGCGCCCCGCGAGCAGACGCCCCACGCGGCCAAGCAGGCGGACGACGCGGGCTCGGAGGCGTGCGGCGCGGGCTCGGAGGTGGGCGGCGCTGGCACAGTGGCAGGCGGCGCTGGAACAAGGGCCGGCGGTGCGGCCAAGCACGCGCCCCGCGCGCCGAAGCAGGCACCCCGTGCGGCGTCAGTGGCGGGCGGCGCGGCATCGGTGGCGGGCGGCACGGCCTCGTTGCCGCGCGGCATGGCCTCGGTGGAGGGCGACGCACCCACGGAAGCGCCCCGCGCGGCCATGGAGTCAGGCGTCGCGGCCACAGAGGAAGGCGGCACATCTAGGACACAACACCAACTCCCTGCAGGGTGAGTTTATTATCTCCATGTCCTCCATAGCAGCTCCATTATGGTCGGCCGCCTACCTCCCCTCCTGTGAGATTAGAACCCCTGCCCCTCGAGACTGGGATTGCCGAGCGCCCGAGATCGAGTTCCCCGAGCCGGAGGTTGAAGACGCAGTTTCGCAGCAGTAGGAAAGGGACGACCCTGGGCGGACTGGACTTCTAGACTGGACTAGGCCATCTTGGACTGTTCTGTGTGGGCCATTGTTTAGGGAATTAGGCCCATGCGTGCCCTCGCGTCTGCTGCTTGTGGCATGCTCTCCTGTGCAGGCGCGGCTGTGTGCAGCTCGGCTGCCTGCTCTGCTTAATTGCTTCTGCTTATTATTCATGGATGCGATCACTAACTTGGCATCATATTCTCTTTTGTGCATTTGCCTAGGTGGAGCATATGCATGCCGGGTGGAGCATATTGGGATATTTGGACATTTGGCGATGTTGTACTATGATTCTGAATTCATTTTTATTAGTTCAGTTCAATGATTTATGTAGATTTTGAAAGCTTTTCTAATCGTTTTTAGCTAAAATTTTGTGGTCTATATTAGCCCTACCTCAATTTTTGGGCTGGCTCCGCCACTACCTCAATTCATTTTTATTAGTTCAGTTCAATGATTTATGTAGAAGTTCTCATGCATGACGTTATTGTGCTCTTATAGGATGGATTCAGCTACTAATTTTCTATTGAAAAATCATTTGCTTGGCAATCGCAAAAAGTCTAGAAAGGATGTCAAATGTTTTAGTTTTGATATGGTTGTTGACTCAGATCTGTCGAATTATAAGGATTTCATTGACTCTATTACAAAGAAGTACCCTCCAGGCTACTTAGAAGTTTCACATGTCCAGTACTATGATAATGTTCTTAAGAATTTTCCAGAAGTAAAATCAGACCAGGATTTGATGTCTATGTTTGATGTACACAGTAAGAAGAAAGTTGTAGAGATGTTTGTCACTTATTGTGATCCCTCAGAGAAATTTGAGCCTATCACTGAATGGTAGTTTGATGTTGAAGAGCAGCCTGAAAACAATACAGAGGAGGATGATGATGATTACCTTAGAAATCCTTTACCAGAGAATGAATATGTTGGTGTTGATGAGGAGATCATGTACTTGGACATTGTACCTGTGAATGAAGTACATGGAGCTCCAGTACATGCTCCTGGATGTTCTGAAAAAGAGAAGAAAAAAGCATTGGCTGAGGATGGATCAGAGGATGAGTCTGAGGATGGTTTAGAGGATGAGTTTGAGGATGAGGATGAAATAGAAGGTGATGAGGATCAGCCATATGAAGAAGTAAATCCTCACCCAATTGCTGATTTTGATGAAGTAGATCCTCCTATGGAAGTAGGCACCACTTATCGTAGCATGCATGTGTTCAAGTTGGCTCTTTGTCAACATGCAATCAAACATGAGTTTGAATTCAACACAGCAAAAAACTGTAGCCAACTAGTCCTGTATTGAGCACAAGAAGCAAAAGAAGGCTGAGTTTGTGATGTGAAAATGTGTTGGAGACCTGTGAAAATGTTTCTGTGTATGCGGACTTCTGATCTATGTGAACTTGTACGTTCTTGTTCTTGTCCTAGTAGCATAAGTTCCATTTATCTTGAACTTGCATGTGCCCAAAATAAATGTGTTGGATGTGAACCTATGAATCTGTGAAAATGTTCCTATGCATGTGAATCTCTGAACTTGAGAAAATATGACAAAATGTTTCTATGTATGTGAACCTGTGAAAATGAAGTTTTCTGTGCATGTGAAAATGGGTTGGAGACATATTTATTGTGAGAGATCTCTTATTGTGATCATGGATTATTGTCATCCTGTGTAAGACCTTTCCTTTTTTTCTTATTGTCAAACCATGTACTTTTTTTTGACAATCTTATCATTCATGTACTCTAGGGGTACAAAAATCTCCAACGATATCAACAATAGAATGTCAGTGTTGCTAATAAGTCTCCAAGGGTAAAACGGACTTTTCACATAAGACTTAACACTGTTAGGCACCCAAACTAACGGAAGTGTCAAATAGAAAACAAAAACTTGAGTTGAGGACATATAGAAAAGATTTTTATTTTCGGTGTCAAATAGAAAACGAACATTATTTTCGGGGCCAAATAGAAAATTCTCTCTACAAAGAACACCCTCCCAGCCCTAGGCGACATTGAATGAAGCAAGAGAGGGACGCCGGCGTCTCGTGAGGTGACAGCACCTGCGCGAGCTCCGAGGGACATCTTCTCCACGTGGCGCGCACGGGGATCCAGCTGCGGCCAAACTGTGTGCTCTACTGCTCTGCCGTGCTAGGCCACACCCATGAGGCCATGACTCATGTCACCTTGCCGTTTTCCTATAGAAAAATAAAAGAATAAACACACCTGAATACAATTATACGTGCCCTATGTAGGCAACAAGTGTGAATCATCCATCTCTTGATGCTATATTTAATTTATGGGGAAGAAGACGTATGTTATATTTGATTTATAAAATATATTATATTACATTATATATACAATATATATCATTTCTTTTGAAGGATTTGTTTTGTTTCAATTAGCAACATAATGGTATATAGAAATGACATTCATGATTGATCAAGGCTACATACAGACATTAAATGATTTGTAGACAGGCAAATAGGTAGCAGTTGTCTATGGGTTGTACGTGATGTCTATTTAGCCGTCTACATTATAAATTTCAAAAACTTACAGACAACAGCTGTCTCTCTATTGTACATGACCTAAATTCTCAACCTGGAAAAGAAAGCGCCTGCAATTATTGGAGTCTGCGTGAAGACGAAGAGCTAGCTGCCGGGCCCACACTGCCACTGGCGGCCGGGGTGGACGATGGGTCACGTACGACGCATCAGTCCACTGACCGGATTGATCTTGATCACCCATCGTCCCATCGTACGTACACTGCCGTACCCGTGCATGCATGGGTTGAAGAAGCATCCATTTCAGGCTGAAATTTTCATGCAGAGGTGGTGACGGTACGGCCGGTCACTTGGTTGGCGCTGCGATCTGCATGCAATGGCCAGATTGCATTGGACATTGTCGGCCACCTTTATGACTCACACCAGGGTCATTCGCCACTACACAGTCCACAGGGCACGGAGCACTGCCATGTTGCCTCTTGCAAGACAGCGTGTGCGTGTTTGGCTTGTTGGTGAGGGGAGTCTGGCTCGTATCAAGCAACTAGGCTCCCGGCCTCCGCTGTACAAGTTGTAGAGATGCTTGTTCTTATTTAGTTGTCTGCATGTATGTAACCTGATTAAAAAGAGGAGTTATTTGGTTGCTGCATGAAGTCGTAGATTATTATGAAATAAAAAATAAAAATAAGAGATCTTATAGTATTTAACTTGGGTAACTGCACTCTGGTAGTCCATATTTTACTTTAAATATTTTAATCTACTATGAAACACTAATATCATTTAATACATATTAACCATATGTTAATAGCATCATTAAAAAACTGTGCGTTGCACCATGAAAGGCAAGCTCACCAGAAACGCAAATAAAATCTGTATCTGGAGAGTCAGGCTTTGGGCTGCCTTTTGCATCTGGGAAGTTAGGTTCTATGTTCTAACTCAATACGGGCAACCAAATTAAACACTTCAAAGTTACATATAGCGCAAGAACCAGACAACCAAACAGCCTATATTTGAATCCTTTTTAATTTCCTAGTTGATTAGTCGTGTCCATGTGTCTTTAGAAGTCCCGTTTGTTTGTCTGGCCAGATACAAGAGCATGTGGGTGTGTGGTTTTATTTCCTTTTCCAGCAGTTCAGGAGCCAGGGAGTGCCCTTCTCATCAATGGAGTAACTATGGAAATCCATGCCAGGCCCAGCAACAGAAAGGGATGGTCGATCGGATGGCGTGGCACGGTTTGGCGTACTGAAACTTCTCACAAGCATGCACGTGGACACGAAAAATTCCAGAACTAGTTGCTAGATGTTTTTGTTTAAGTCCGCATTTGTTTCGGCTAGTTGTACCGATTAAGTTTTAAAAATAACTATTCAGCCTCATCTAGTCGGCCATGTGGACCCAACAGTGGCCATTGGCAGTGGACCGTGTGTCAGCGTCACGACTACGGGCGAACCAGACCAGGGCGCGGTCACCACGGGCGACATCGCGCCCAGAAGGAGTCAACGTGCACGCCGCGGCAACGTCAGGCTTGGGGGACAAGAGTGGGTGTGATCTAGGTTAGACACAGCTGTGCGGTGGGTCACACTTGGGCCATGGGCCATGTATAAATACAGAGATGCCAGTGAGGAAGAGGGCAACAACAATTATCAACCGAACCAATACAACACAATTCCTGCCCTGTTCTATCTATCTCCTCCTACCTCCCATGCTCGTGCTTCCTACCCCAAACTCCAACTTCTCCAATCTTTCCCCAAATCCTCTTCAATTGCTGCCTATCCCAAACTCTGATGCTAACATCTGGTACTCAGAGCCTATCCTTCCCAGATCACGATCGATTTGGCTGATTCCGATTGATTCGCAATAGACCATGGTTGGAGCACTCGTGAAGACGACCGTCGATCGCTGGATGATTTCGCGAGCCTGTAATTCCCCGGTCACGCGAGTGATTGGAACAAGCCCCCGATCTGGATTCCCCACCACCACCTCCCCCGCCACCTCTTCCACCGAAACCTCCCGTTCGCATCCACTATTCCTTGCCGCACCAAGCCGAGCACCACCATGAATCCTGATACCCAACTCCTCCTCAATGAGATCCAGAAGCTCTCCATCGAGCAAACTGTAATCTAGAAGCAGCTAGCCGACCAGCGCGATCTACTGGAGCGACACTTCGTCGAGGTGGACGCGTCCATGGACAGACCGCTTCAGGGACGTGGACGCCGTGGTAGAGCAGCAGATCATCGACTCCGAGCTCCGCCAGGATCAGCGCCTCCTCAACATCGAGAAGGTGGCTTTCGACCTCACCGAGTGGAGGCAGGAACATAAGGGCATCGTCGACGACCTTCATCTCCGCCTTAGCAAACTTGACAAGTACTGGAACCAGCAGGTGCTCGAGTCCGCCGCTGCCAACATCGAGCTGAGCATCTTCACCGAGTCACCTCCCCAATCGGAGCAGCACGCCGGCACCATCTCTACTGGCTATACGGTTGCTTGGTCAATCAGGCACGGCGATGACGTACACCACCGGGAGAATGGGTATGGGATGTTCACCACCTATACTCATTCCCCGATCACGGGTATGGACCATTCCCCTGAATCTCCTGATCCTCCTCCCAAGATTTTTGGTACTGCTTCCGATCTGATCAAGGCACATGTGGCAGAACCTCCTAATCTAATGCCCTCCCAAGAGTACTTGTCTTCCATTAGACGCTAAGTACCCAAGGGAGAACACTAAACTAAGTGATTCCGTCGAGCACACCGCAAGGGAGAACTCGAAGATCCACATTTTCACATCAGGATCACAAATGAGAGAGTAAAGCTTACAACATCCTTACCATTTCTTACATCACTTTCAGTACAACATCAGAGTAATTCATTATTTGATTATACTAGTGGAATATAAAATGTTATCAGAGTACAGTAGAAATGAAACCAATTAATGACAAGTTAAACATTAACATGAAGAACGTTTAAATGCATAAAATGATAACATATTAATAGTATTTTCCTTGTAAACTTTTGGTGAGAGTTTGAATAAATAAACTCTACTCCGCATCGTAAAGGAAATCCTCACTGAGCCCACCAGGAGGTTTTCACACACAAGTGTCAACTTATCAGCACTTGTCACCTACAACAGGGTAGAGCAAACCCTGAGTACTCAATTGTACTCCGCAAGACTTACCCGTCAGGAGAAAAGAAAAAGACTCCAAGAATTATGCAAGGCTTTTTGGCTTGTGGGTTTCTTATTTGCGAGAAGCAGCACTAAGAGTGTGTCCTTAATTCCTTACCTTCAATAGCCGTATTTTATTTCTTATCTAACCTTCTTGTAAGCACCTAGTCTATAATCAAGCAGGGTTGAGCAAAGGAACCATTTCTTCATCTTTCAACTATCAGTTCTTACTACGATGTCAGAGCATAGTCAAGCCGTACCATCACGCAGAAACGGCGATTCGCGAATCAATATGCCCAGCTGGGTGCCCCGAAAACACATGCCTTGCTCGTACCCCGAGCACAAGCAAGACCAACCCGTTCCACTCCTGTCAAGGGGTCTAGGTCCCCGTCCAAGCTCGGACTCTAAGCCCCCAACACTGCAGGCCCGGCCTCAGTATGGTGCTTAGACCTCCTCAGCCCAATATATATAACCACCCAAAAAAGCCGGTCCGAAAAGAGCCGGAACCCATGACAAGAGAGGAACCAGCCTTCCCGCCCCTATAAGCAAGTATATGCTCAGGACAATAAATCTGTGACTTGACCAGGGTCCATGCAACGAACGGTCCTTAATTGACACAGGCGGAACAAATGCAACCAGAGCCCCACTCTGTTGCCCAACCAGGTCTAGGTCCATCCAACCCGTTCTGCCTGGTCTCCAATTATCCATATACATTTATATTCCATGTGATAGTAACATGATAATAGTAACAAGAATATATCTCCTATCTCTCACGAGCGATAGGTAATCACTCGGCTTCTACCAGAATCCTATAGCATAGCACACTATATGTTCCTATCATACTAGTAAGACTCATAGGATATGGATATATATATGCAAGTGGGTTTCATTCAACTCCTTTAAACTTAATGCACAAGCATAAATTAAAGTATAGAATAATAGGGGTTATGCACCGGGCTTGCCTGGGTAGAATTTAAAAAAGTTAGCATTTCATCAAGGCAGCACGATCCTCCGGACACCATCCTTTCGGCTACTCCAGAAGACTTCTCGATCCATCATCGTTCCTATTATGATATGTGAGGATGCAATGCAAAGACGTAAATAATCACGGTCAACCGCAATGCTTAAAATACGATTGCGCCTCTCAAACTAACGATCTAAGCTACGTATCCCCATGGGCTAATACACCATCATTTTTTAGCAAGTATTTTAGTGATACAAGCCCAAGTGTTTCTTTATCCATTTCATCGGTTTTAATATATATTAGAACTAGGGCTCATTAGCGATCTTAGCAAACTAATTATTCCGGAGCTACAAAATTTACAGTGAACATCCAATAATATGGTTAGCTTACTATCAATTTTTCAGAGTTAACACTATCACCGATTTATCACACAAATTCCTACAAGTTCACATTTAATAAGATCAAGCATCTCAGAATAATTAGAGCAAGCCTAACAATATTATGAAACTACATGAACCAATTACACCTTTAGATAGATCATGATTTCAGGAACCTAATGAACTTGGTTTCACAATTTTTGGATTACTACACATTTAGATATTGAATTTACAAGTTTAACTTAGAAACTAATTTAGAAAAGCATTTAGAAATTGAAATGGGCTGGTAGCAACTAAACCTGCCCCAGCGGCCCAAGTCGCCCACGCGGAGGCGCGACCACCCGGCCTAGCAAGCGGCCCAGGGCGGGGAGCCTGCGCGCGACGGTGACTTTTCACAGATAAACCCCCAAACTCTTAAGTAATCCGACGACCCTCATGCATACTATTCCTTCCGACAGTGACTTTGCAATCCAGTCCCCGGACGTTTTCATCCTCACCACATTGAAACCCCTGCGGTTCCCCGTGCATGCCGACGCGGCGGCCGGAGCCATAGGCGGACCATCGGGTACCCTTGGCTAGCCAAAACAGAAATGAGAGGCTGACCTCCAACTATGGCCGACCCCGCATGTGTGGGTTGTAGCTACGGGCTCAGCAGCGCGCCACCCCATGCGGCACCGGCGAGCAGCTAAAAGCGAAGGCGGCGCAAACGTTCCGGCGACGGTATGGCTTGGCAGACGAGTAGAAAAGGCGGGAAAGCATCGGTGGCTCACCTAGATCCTCGTTGCGGTGAAGGTTGAGGCGGAGAAATGCCGGTGTGGCCTGCTGAAAGGTCTTGATGGTTAGAGGGGGGGTGAATAGCCTTTTAAAATTTTCTACAAAGACAAGCTAAACAAGTTTATCAATATAACAAATAGCGAGATGCGAGTTTTGCTTAGCCTACGGGGTGTTTGCAAGCCACCTATCCAAAACATAATTCTAGTAGTTGCACTCAACCACACAAGTCAAACCGAGAAGGTAACTACAACTACAACTAGCAAGCTACACAAAAGAGCTACTCTAGCAAAGCTAACTAGCTAGCAAAGATAACTAAGAAAGTAATGCGGAGTTGAGTTAGGAGAGTTTCACCGAGGGGCGAAGTATTGAGCCAACCAATATGATCAACAATGAATACCAAGATAACCGAACACCGGGATCAATCAATCACAATATGAAAGTGATGACACAAAGATTTATCCCGAGGTTCACGTGCTTGCCGGCACGCTAGTCCCCGTTGTGTACCTCTTCACCACGTGGTTCGGTGGCTAATCGGTCTCACACCAAGCCTCTCAAAAGGCACCACAAGAACCTACCAAATGGCAAAAGGTTGTAATGACATGAGCAATTCACTAATGTTGTCTTTGGCGCTTCGCCGAGGTAGGCACAAACCCCTCACAATCACCAGAGGTGGCCAAGAACAATCACCAACTCTTGCCAATACCTCCAAGCTGCTCCAAGCCATCTAGGTGGCGGCAAACACCAAGAGAAACAAGAATCCCGCAGCAAATCAACCACCAAGTGCCAACTAGATGCAATCTCACAATGCAAATGCACTTGGATCACTCAATCTCACTTTGAATATGCAAAGAAGCAAGAGAGATGAGTGGGAGGGGAGTTGCTTAGCTCAAAGTGCTCACAAGTATGTCAAATGTTCGAGCAAGAGAGCCTTGAGCCGGCCAACGAGTATTTATAGACGTACCCCTTCGAAAAGAGCCGTTAGAAACTTAAACAGCCGAAATCGCGCTGACCGGGCGCGCTGGTCCAACTGTCCGGACGTGCCGGTCACGCAACGGCTAAAACATGAAACATTGACCGGACGCGCTGGTCCAACTGACCGGATGCGCCGGTCGCACAATGGCTAACTGCGAAGCAACGACCGGACGCGCTTGACGCGCAGACCGGACGCACTACAAACGACCGGACACGCTGGTCCCGTGACTGACCGGACGCGCTGGTCAAGTCTGAGCAGCGCACGACAAAACAGTGACCGGACGCGCTGAAGAACTGACCGGATGCCACAGTACCAGCGTCTGGTTAGAGTCCAGTAAGCATCCTGAATGACCGGACGTGTCCGGTCGACAGTGACCGGACGCGCTGCTCGTCCGATCATCAACCTGAAACAAGCGCATACACTGAACGCTGACCGGACGCATCCGGTCAAACAGAGACCGCGTCCAGTTCAGCGTCCGGTCACCTATGTGACCTCCGTTCGCCTCCGTTTCTTTTCCGACTTATGGCATATTGGAAAATAGTCATTTCAACTTCTCGAAAACGCCTGACCCTCTCTACCACTCAAACTCCACCGCCTTCACAAACATGCTAACACCACCAAGTGATATCATCATGTGTGAGTGTGTTAGCATTTTCACAATCATTTTTCGAGGCATTATTAGTTCTATCCAAATGCATATGATTATGAAATGCACACCTAGAGGCACTTAGGAGTTCAATAGCCGTGTCATTCCTCTCTTTATAGTATGGCTATCTATCCTATAATGTAACCACACCCACTAGGTGTCTTGGTTACTAAAACACAACCCTTAAGCATATACCTTTGCCTTGATCACATAGGGTTGCGTCCAAATCCAAGTGTGGCCATCATGATCACCATGTCCATCTAGCCACCAACCTTGGAATGTACTAATCCTCATATGCTACATACAACTTAGGCATATGATAACTTAGGCATTGTCACTAATTACCAACACCAAACATAGGACTTTCAATCTCCCCCTTGTTGGTAATTGGTGATAAACCTTTCACAAAGATATTATGATAAAATTTTGATTGAACCCATGTCACATTGTCCAAGTATATTACCATATGTAAGAATTATGGACATGTGATCATGAATTTAAATTGATAGCAATGGCTCACCCTATATGTATGCTATATATTTGGATTTTGGAAGCATACATGTTAGATAGGAAAATATAGGAGCATTTACTATCAATAGGTGCTAAGTATTTTAGATTATAGACCTTTGAAGCATGATACCATCGGAGTAGCGATAAACACCATCTTAGCACCTTGTGTAGTTAGATTCCACTTGGAAAAGCACAAACATAACTAGAAACCTCGTGAGATCAACATTATAAGCAAGGCTCTAGTACCACTATGAAAAACATGAAGCAAGAAAAATCTAACTACTTCCTATTCATGCTAGTATCTCAATGCATCATTCAAATTATACTAGCAAGTCACCACACAAGCAAAGTATCGGAGAAAAAGAAATGCATAACTATGCATCATACATATGAAGTGCACATGTAAATGTAACAATCATGCTTAAGAGCTTGCTCCCCCTACTTGTGTGCTCAAAATTTTAGTTGATCCCCTTCTTTTATCAATTCTCCCCTTTTAGGATTTTCTTTGTGAACAACATTTTCTTCCTCTTTGTGCTTCTCCTCCTTTGAGTTCTATCTTTGTGAACAACATTTTCTCCCCCTTTGGCACCAATGACCACAAGGGACCAATTTTAGATAGATTATCATGTTGTGTTATGGGGTGAGGATCAAGTTTGTGATTCAACCTAGATTGCTTGCACAAATAAAATGCTTTGGTTTGATCCAAGGGCAAGCTTCTTCACACCTCACTAGAAGGGTTATCATGCACCATGTTGAAGCAAATATTTAGACAAGTTTTCTAGATTAAACACTTGGGATCACAAGCTACTTAAACAAGTTATATGCTACCACTAGATCATACAAGTCATAGAAACAATAGTGGCACCATATAAACTTCAAATTTATTTGATTTTCATGAATGAGCCTAGAACATGTAAATTATGACTAGATGCACTAAACAAGTCCTTAGTATAGAATGTATGACATGTCAACCAATTGTACCTTGGGGCTCGAAGGAGAGGCATGTCATATATGTGGTGCATCAACTCATGTTGGAGAAGTCAAGTATGTTCAACTCATTCTTTAGCTTGTGAAATCTCTTCTCATCAAGTGGCTTGGTGAATAGATCGGCTAATTGATCTTCGGTGCCCACACTCTCAATAGCAATATCACCCTTTTGTTGATGATCTCTAATAAAGTGATGGTGAACATCAATATGCTTTGTTCTTTGATGTTGAACCGGATTGTTGGTTAGCTTCACGGCACTTTCATTGTCACATAACAATGGCACATTCTTGAAATTGATTACAAAATCCTTCAATGTTGCCTTCATCCACAAGATTTGTGCACAACAACTACCCGCTGCGATATATTTGGCCTCGGCGGTAGATAGTGCAATACTATTTTACTTCTTGGATGACCATGAGACAAGTGATCTTTCTAACAATTGGCAAGTCCCGGAAGTGCTCTTTCTCTCCACTTTGTCACCGGCATAGTCGGAATCCGAATATCCAACTAGCTCAAAGCTTGCACCTTTGGGATACCATAATCCAACATCTTGTGTATGCTTTAAGTACCTCAATATTCTCTTTGTTGCCTTCAAATGACTTTCTCTTGGTGAGGCTTGAAATCTTGCACACATGCATACACTAAACATCACATCGGGCCTTGATGACGTCACATAGAGTAGGCTACCAATCATTGATCTATATAGCTTTTGATCCACCATGTTGCCATTCTTGTCACTATCCAAGCTTCCATTAGTGCTTATTGGAGTAGTGATTCCTTTTGCATCTTCCATACCAAACTTCTTTAGCATATCCTTTATGTATTTGGTTTGGCTTACAAATGTTCCTTCCTTCATTTGTTTAATTTGAAGTCCAAGAAAGAAACTAAGTTCACCAATCATTGATATTTCAAATTCCTTTGCCATAATTTTCCCAAACTCATCACAATAATCTTGATTGGTTGAACCGAATATGATATCATCAACATATATTTGCAACACAAACAAGTCTTTCCCAATCTTCTTGGTAAATAGTGTTGTATCAACTTTGCCCATGATAAATCCTTTGGATAGCAAGAAGTCCCTCAATCTTTCATACCATGCTCTAGGTGCTTGCTTCAATCCATACAAAGCTTTCCTCAATTTGTAGACATGATTGGGTTTCTTGTTATCTTCAAAATCGGGAGGTTGCTCCACATACACCTTTTCTTGAATGTACCCATTGAGAAATGCACTCTTCACATCCATTTGATATAGCTTGATATTGTGAGCACAAGCATAGGCAAGTAAGATCCTAATTGCTTCCAATCTTGCAACCGGGGCATAAGTTTCACCAAAGTCAAGACCCTCTATTTATGTGTAACCTTGAGCCACTAGTCTTGTTTTGTTTCTTACTACTATCCCATCTTGATCTTGCTTGTTGCGAAAGACCCATCTTGTTCCAATGACATTGTGATCCTTAGGCCTCTCAACTAGTTCCCATACTTCATTTCTCTTGAAGTTGTTGAGCTCTTCATGCATTACATTTACCCAATCCGGATCTCTCAATGCTTTATCAATGTCCTTGGGTTCTTCCATTGACACAAAAGAAAGAGTGAGCACAAAATGATAACAATCTTGATCTAGTTTGAACTCCCCTTTGTATGTCACCAATGATGGAATCCAATGGATGGTCTCTAGCAATATTAGTTGGTTGAAGCACTTGGACTTGATTGCTTGGATGTTGATGATGATCATGAGTTGGAGATGATGAACTAGCCACTTGTTGATCTTGTTGCACTTGAGATGATGCACTAGCTTGATTTTGCATTAGAGAACCACTAGCTTGTGTAATTGGACTTTGGAGCACTTGATCTTTGTTGTCATCTACATCAATCACTTGCTTTGGCCTAATATCACCAATATCCATTTTTTTCATAGCATTAGTTAATTGAGTTTCTCTTACATCATCCAAGTTATCTTCCTCATCTTGAGAACCATTTGTTTCATCAAACTCAACATCATGCACTTCTTCAAGTAAACCACTAGCCAAATTCCAAACTCTATAAGCTTTGCTAGTAGTTGAGTAACCAAGTAAGAATCCTTCATCACATTTCTTCTCAAACTTGCTTAATCTAGTGCCCTTCTTCAAGATGTAGCATTTGCAACCAAATACCCAAAAGTATGCAATGTTGGGCTTTCTTCCATTTAAGATCTCATATGGTGTCTTCTCTAGAAACTTATGGCAATAGAGGCGGTTGCTATAGAAGCAAGTTGTGTTGATTGCTTCGGCCCAAAATGAATGACTCACATTATACTCATTCAACATTGATCTTGCCATATCAATTAAGGTTCTATTATTTCTCTCAACTAAGCCATTTGATTGAGGTGTATACTTGGCCGAGAATTGATGTTTGATTCCAAGCTCATCACATAGCTCATCAACTCTTGTGTTTCTAAACTCACTTCCATTGTCACTTCTTACTTTCTTGATTGTGATCTCAAACTCATTTTGTACTCTCTTGATGAACTTTTTGAATATGTCAAATACATCACTCTTGTCCATAAGAAAGAATAACCATTTGTATCTAGTGAAATTATCCACAATCACAAAGCCATACTTATTGCCACCAATGCTTGTGTATGTAGTTGGCCCAAATAGATCCATGTGCAACAACTCAAATGCCTTAAAAGTACTCATAATGCTCTTCAATGGATGAGTGTTGCCTACTTGCTTTCTGGCTTGACATGCACTATATAGCTTATCCTTCTCAAATGTGACATCCTTCAAGCCTCTAACTAAGTCATGCTTCACTAACTTGTTCAATTGCTTCATGCCAACATGACCAAGTCTTCTATGCCATAACCAACCCATACTTGATTTGGTGAGCAAGCATGTTGAAAGTTGAGTGTCACTAGCATTGAATTGAAATCAACCAAGTATAGATTCTCATATCTAAAACCCTTGAAGATCAAATTAGAGCCATCAACACTAACTATCTCCACATCATCAACACCAAATATGCACTTGAAACCGAGATCACACAATTGAGCAACCGAGAGAAGATTGAAGTTCAACTTTTCAACTAAGAGCACATTGGAAATGCTATGATCATTAGAGATTGTAATCCTTCCAAGAGCCTTTACATCACCCTTGCTATTGTCACCAAATGTGATGCTATCAATGCCACTATCATTTGATTTGAGAGAGTTGAACATTCTTGAATCACCGGTCATATGTTGAGAGCACCCACTATCAAGCACCCAATGCCTTCCTCCGGCCTTGTAATTTACCTACAAAACAATTTAATGTCTTTTAGGTACCCATACTTGCTTGGGTCCTTGGAGGTTAGTAACCAAGCTCTTTGGTAACCAAATGGCCTTCTTCTTTGGGCCCACAATTGGTATACCAATAAACCTAGCATACACACCTTTCTCACCCTTGGTAAGCACATAACAAGAATCAAAAGGAATGTAAGGCACATTAGCATTTTTCTTGTTCTTGTTCATTTTATTATAATTAATCTCTAGATGCCCAACTTGCTTGCATCTATTGCAATAACGACCATTGCTCTTCACAAAGCAAGGCTTTGGAGTAGCAAATTCCGCCTTGCCCTTCTTGGGAGTATAGCCCAAACCCTCTTTGTTAAGAGAGAACCTTTGGCTACCTAAGCATTTTAGCAAGCTGGCATCCCCACCATAGGCATTGCCTAATGCACGGGTGAGATCATCCACCTCTCTCTTGAGAGTCTCATTCTCAACCACAAGTGATGAATCACTAGTAGTAGAGATAGAGTTGGTTATGGTGGATGAGGATGAGCTACATGAAGCATTAGTAGGACCAACAAATAAAGAATCATCAATAATATCACATGTTAGTCCAATATCACAAGTGACAATCACTTACTCCTCCTTAGCTTCCTTCATGAACTTCTCTAACTTGAGGTCCTTTTCCTTGATGAGCTCAAGTAGAGTGGAGTGGGCTTCCTTAAGCCTAGTGTGAGTAACTTCAAGGTCCTCATGGTCTTCCTTTAGACACTCACGAGAGGCATCTAACTCATCAAAGGATTTCCTAAGAGCTTTGAGCTCTTGTTTAATTCCTTTGCACTCCTTACTCTTTTTTAGAGTAACAAGCTCCTCCATCAAGGTATCATTTTCATTGCTCTTGGCAATGAGTTTTTGTTCCAAGATTTTGTATTTCTTGGTTGTCCTCTTGTAGCCCTTGCTCATTTGATCTATTATGCCCAATAGATCATCCTTGGAGTAGTCCTCATCCTCCTCATCATCACTCCTACAACCATCACTAGCACAAGAATCATCATCACTATCATCATATTTTACCTTGGTAGGCTTGGCCATAAGGCATATCGATGTAGTGTCGAAGATGGATGGCTTGTTGGAGAGGGCGATGTTTGCAATGGCTCACCGAGTGGTCCTCTCATCATCACTAGAGCTTTCATCATCATCACTATCAGAGTTGTCACTATCCCAAGTGACTACATAACCACCACCCTTCTTCTTCTTGTTGAATGTGAAGCTCTTCTTTGCTTTCTTCTCCTTCTCTTTCTTATCCTTCTTGTTCTTCTTGAGCTTCAAGTCCCCATTAGGAAATCTCTTATCTTCATAGGGGCAATCCGCCACTATGTGATCAGGGCTATTGCAATTGTAGCAAAGCACCTACTTTGCCTTCATGAAGTCCCTTCTCTTTCTTGCACCATAGCCTCTCTTCTTCATGAATCGACCCATCTTTTGCACTAGAAGGGCCATGGTCTCATCATCAAATGGATCATCATCATCAACAACCTTGCTCTTGCCCTTAGAGGATGAAGCCTTGAATGCAATGGGCTTCTCTTGCTTGACCTTGGTCTCCTTCTTCTCTTCTATCTCATCTTCATCATCATTGTATTGGGCATCGATCATTATATCTCCAAGCACATTGGTTGGTTTGACCTTGTCCAATCCCTCTCTAAAGATCATTCTTCTCAAGGTAGCAAACTTCTTGGGTAAACACATCAAGAACTTATGTGAGAAGTCCTTGTCCTCAACCTTCTCCCTAAGCCCCTTGAGATCATTAACAATGACTTGGAGCCTATAGAACATCTCCGGGATGGATTCATCATCCTTCATCTTGAACGTGGAGAACTTGTCCTTGAGCATATATAGTTTGGCACTTTTTACCATTGAAGTGCCTTCATATGTTTCTTCAAGCCTTATCCAAAGCTCATTTGCCTTTTCAAGATCTTTGATTTGCTCAAATACTTTATCATCAATGGCACGGTAGATTGTGTCAAGTGCCGCCGTATTGCATTGTTTATTGATACGGTCATTGGGAGTGAGGTTTTCCTCATCAAGAATGATATATCCTTCTTTGGTCACATCCCAAACCTTCTCATGTATATTTCCTAGATATTGCTTCATCTTCCTTTTCCAATGATCAATGGAAGAGACACCATCAAAGAATGGAGGCTTGCCATTTACATGATTGAACATAACTTGAGCCATCTTAACCGAGGTTGTTAAGCCTTGCAAACAGTGACCACGGCTCCGATACCACTTGAAAGGTCTTGATGGCTAGAGGGGGGTGAATAGACTTTTAAAATTTTCTACAAACACAAGCTAAACAAGTTTATCAATATAACAAATAGTGAGATGCGAGTTTTGCTTAGCCTACGGGGTGTTTGCAAGCCACCTATCCAAAACACAATTCTAGTAGTTGCACTCAACTGCACAAGTCAAACCGAGAAGGTAACTACAACTACAACTAGCAAGCTACACAAAAGAGCTACTCTAGCAAAGCTAACTAGCTAGCAAAGATAACTAAGAAAGTAATGCGGAGTTGAGTTAGGAGAGTTTCACCGAGGGGCAAAGTATTGAGCCAACCAATATGATCAACAATGAATACCAAGATAACCGAACACCAGGATCAATCAATCACAATATGAAAGTGATGACACGAAGATTTATCCCGAGGTTTACGTGCTTGCCGGCACGCTAGTCCACGTTGTGTCCCTCTTCACCATGTGGTTCAGTGGCTAATCGGTCTCACACCGAGCCTCTCAAAAGGCACCACAAGAACCTACCAAATAGCAAAAGGTTGCAATTACATGAGCAATTCACTAACGTTGCCTTTGGCGCTTCGCCGAGGTAGGCACAAACCCCTCACAACCACCGGAGGTAGCCAAGAACAATTACCAACTATTACCAATGCCTCCAAGCTGCTTCAAGCCATCTAAGTGACGGCAACCACCAAGAGAAACAAGAATCCCATAGCAAATCAACCACCAAGTGCCAACTAGATGCAATCTCACAATGCAAATACACTTAGATCACTCAATCTCACTTCGAATATGCAAAGAAGCAAGAGAGATAAGTGGGAGGGGAGTTGTTTAGCTCAAAGTGCTCACAAGTATGTCAAATGTTCGAGTAAGAGAGCCTTGAGCCGGCCCACGAGTATTTATAGACGTACCCCTTCGAAAAGAGTCGTTAGAAACTTAAACAGCCGAAATCGCGCTGACCGGACGCGCTGGTCCAACTGACCGGACGCGCCGGTCACGCAACGGCTAAAACGCGAAACACTGACCGGACGCGCTGGTCCAACTGATCGGACGCGCCGGTCGCACAATGGCTAACTGCGAAACAACAACTGAACACGCTTGACGCGCAGACCGGACGCGCTGCAAATGACCGGACGCGCTGGTCCCATGACTGACCGGACGCGCTGGTCAAGTCTGAGCAGCGCACGACAAAACAGTGACCGGACGTGCTGAAGAACTGACCGGACGCCACAGTGCCAGCGTCCGGTTAGAGTCCAGTAAGCATCCTAAATGACTGGACGCGCTACGCGTCCGGTCGATAGTGACCGGACGCGCTGCGCGTTCGATCATCAACCTGAAACAAGCGCAGACACTGAACGCTGACCGGACGCGTCCGGTAAAACAGAGACTGCGTTCGGTTAGAGTCCAGTAAGCATCCTGAATGACCGGACGTGTCCGGTCGACAGTGACCGGACACGCTGCTCATCCGATCGTCAACCTGAAACAAGCGCAAACACTGAACGCTGACCGGACGCGTCCGGTCAAACATAGACTGTGTCCGGTTCAGCGTCCGGTCACCTATATGATCTCCGTTCGCCACCGTTTCTTTTCCGACTTACGGCGTAGTGGAAAATAGTCGTTTCAACTTCTTGAAAACGCCAAACCCTCTCTACCACTCAAACTCCACCGCCTTCACAAACGTGCTAACACCACCAAGTGATCTCATCATGTGTGAGTGTGTTAGCATTTTCACAATCATTTTCGAGGCGTTATTAGTTCTATCCAAATGCATATGATTATGAAATGCACACCTAGAGGCACTTAGGAGTTCAATAGCCGCGTCATTCTCCTCTTTATAGTACGGCTATCTATCCTATAATGTAACCACACCCACTAGGTGTCTTGGTTACTAAAACACAACCCTTAAGCATATACCTTTGCCTTGATCACATAGGGTTGCGTCCAAATCCAAGTGTGACCATCATGATCACCATGTCCATCTTGCCACCAACCTTGGAATGTACTAATCCTCATATGCTACATACAACTTAGGCATAGGATTAGTACTTAGGCATTGTCACTAATTACCAACACCAAACATAGGACTTTCACCTACCCACGTGTGGCCGCACCGCACGGCGGTGCTCCGAGCACGGCATCGGTGCATCACCGCCCCTCTGACGAGGCCTCTGACCAAAAGATGTGAGCACCAGCTAGAGGATATTGAGGCAAGCTCAGGGGCACGAGGAATTGGCCCGCTACTCATTCTACAGCCTTACCTTCCTGACTCACTGATGCGGCGGTGCTCCTAACCGGCAACGAGCGAATCCCAAAATTGACCAGCAACAAGGCATGGTCCAGTTTGCGGGGAATAGGGCACCTAGCTAGCCTTCTAATCTATCCGCAGGAGCGAGGAATTTCACCGCAAGCTAGAGCATTTGGTAAGGGGGGAGAAGAGCAGCGACACAGTGGTGACAAGGGCAGGCGGCGATGGCTTTACGGGGCTCGGCCCGCACCGGCCAAGACGCAGAGGAGCACAGCCACGAGGGGACCCGACCGAGCAGGCTGCAGAAGAGGCGCGTCAGCTAGTGAGGAAACACAGGTGGGACAGTGGCCCGAGCGATGGTGCAGCGCGTGCCAAAGCATCAAGGGCGCGAGGACGGCAGGGCAGGGTGGGTGGGGAGGTCATCGCCAATAGCACGATTGGGCCAGGCGGTCTTGGCGTGTCGGCAGCGGCAGCAGGTGGCCAGCGGCCAACAGCCTAACAACAAGACCGTGGCCAGACGCGGCCCCGCACGACGGCGTGCACGCAACGGTGACCGCGGACACCGGCCGAGCACGAGCAAGAGTGGATGAGCATGAATTTAAAAGCAGAGCACATGCTGGTAATTAACTTGACTAAGGTACAATCAATTCTCCGAACCCACAGTCGACACTAACGTCTAGTTAACAGAATAATCCCTACTGCCAAAAGATGACTAGGGAGCAAGATCAGGATAAGCCAAGATGGGTTCGTCGCGCCGAACCGGTTCACAAACAGAGCGCCCACAGACAAGTTCATAGTGCATTCCTGTGATCTACGAGCAATTTTTAAAAGGGCCAGGTGACAACCAACACAACCACGACCTGCACCTTGCCTGAGTGCTCACTCTGATGCAACCGACCGTGCAAAATATGAAGATAGCGTTTCGATATTTTTATTAGATTTCATATGCCAAAATGGCATAGCCTATCATCATCTCTGACTCGAAGGATTTTTTAGGGTTCAGTTACGACTACCACTCATTACCACTTTCGCCGCAATTTTTAAAAGATCTAAATCTTGTCATTCTCAGCTAGCCAACCTCTCATGCAATAGTTTATACTTTATTTCACACCCTAGGAACAAAATATGTAGGCATTGTTTAATTAGTTTGCACCATATAATTCTCTCCAAAAAAAATGCCAGCTTTTACTTATAAGCTTGATTAAAGGAATCGTTTCCAAGCCGCACATCTAAAACAACTTATCCTATTTTTCTTATTATAATTTCATAAACATGTTCACACATTAATTAAACTAACCTACAATATTCATTTAGTTTTTCTTAACCACAAAAGTCACATAGGATTAGTTCATCATTTCATGTGAGTTTTAAATGTACCCTCAGGGAACTTGCTTAGCTAATTCCTTTAAGGCCTTAACCAAGGTGCTAAGCGGCTCGTAACACCAGAGGTGATACAGCACACAATCGTCCTCCCGACCACCACCACAACCCACTGGAAAAGCTACCTAAACTCTCATTCCCCACTTTCGATGGCACTGATCTAAAAATATGGATCACCTGTGCAGAAGACTATTTTTAGATGTACTCTGTTGATCCGTCTGTTTGGATCCAATGCTCACGCATGCAATTCCTGGGTTCTGCTAAACGCTGGATTCAATCTGTGACTGAAGAACTCAAAAACAATGACATGGAAACAGTTCTGTCAGTCCCTGCACACCCGCTTCGACCGCGATCAACATGAGTTCCTGCTTCGCAAAATGAATCGTATCCACCAAACCACCTCCGTGCAAGACTATGTCGATCGTTTCTCTGAGCTTATCTATTAGCTTAAAGCCTATGACTCAGCCACAAACACACTATCTAACATCACCCACTTCTTAGATGGCTTGTTTCTTGAAATTCGTGATGTTCTCCTCGTTCAACGCCCAAATTCTTTGGATACTGCATACACTCTCGCCTTGTTGCAGGAGGAGGCGGTCGAGTCCACTCGCCGACGCGACTACAAGTAGTGGAATTAGAAGGGGGTGTTCACTTTCAGCCTCGCCCTGAACATTTACAGGACAGACGAGCTAAACGACCACATCTGAACCAGAAGCCTCTAGATAAGAAACTGGCAGACCTCAAGGCTTTCCGGCGCACTCACGGCCTCTGCGACCATTGCGGCGAGAAATGGTCGTGAGATCACAAATGTGCCCCTCAGGTGAATCTCCAAGTACTGGATGAGCTCTATGCTCTTTTCACTTCTGATGATACTGTAGCGGATACGACACAAGATGATGAGGCCGCGATAGAAACTGATGAAGCCTGCTGTTGTTTGTCTTCGGATGACTCTGAGCGTGCTGGAGCGAAGACATTGCAGTTGTTTGGCACATTTTTGGGCAAGCCTGTGCTAATTCTAGTTGACTCTGGCAGCTCCACATCTTTCATCAGCCATCCATCTGCTATCTCAGTTAGCTGTCACTACGACACAGTGTCAGACTCTATCTGTCAGAGTGGCCAATGGGCATATTATGCAGTGTTCTCAGTTTTTGCCAGCAGCAGTATGGAGTATCCATCAATATCAGTTTATTCTTGAACTGAAGGTGCTCCCTCTTTCACACTTTGACATCATCCTTGGGATGGACTGGCTACAGCAATTCAGCGCCATGAAGGTGGATTGGTCCCAACGCTGGTTGCTCATACCATACAAGGGTGCTTATGTACAGCGGCAGGGCATCATTCCTGATGACCAGGTCAGCCTAGATGATCTGCTGGTTCACATTATCAGTACATCATCTGCTCAAGATGAGGATACAATACACTAGCTATTGCTGCGTTGCTGAATGAGTTCCCTTCAGTCACCTCTCCTCTAGACGGTCTTCCTCCAAGATGGAACTGCGATCATGAGATCCCTCTGGTTGAAGGAGCGCGGACTATGTCAGTCTGGCCGTATCGCTACCCACCTATCTTAAAGGATGAGATCGAAGCTCAGGTCGATTCCATGATGAAGCAGGGCATCATTCATCCAAGCTCATCTCCTTTCAACTCTCCTGTCCTAATGGTATGCAAGAAAGATGGCTCGTGGTGCTTTTGCGTCGATTATCGATACCTCAATGCATTAACAGTCAAGACATCATTCCCAATACTTGGTGCAAGATATTTTTCTACTTTAGACCTGCTCGCGGGGTATCATCAGATTCGGCTACGCGATGGTGAGGAGCACAAAACTGCATTTTCAACACATGTCGGTCATTATGAATTCAAGGTGGTTGCCTTTGGCCTGTCTGGAGCACCAACGACTTTTCAGGGTGCTATGAACTGCACATTCAAGCCCTGTCTGCGTCATTGTGTCATTGTTTTCTTTGATGACATTCTCATCTACAACAAGAAGTTTGAGGAACACCTTGACCACATTCGTCAGGTGCTTGCACTTCTTGAGAAGGATCATTAGCACATCAAGCTTTCAAAGTGCAAGTTTGCACAAACTCAGATCGCCTATTTGGGACACATCATCAGTTCTGAAGGTGTATCCACCGATCTAGCAAAAATTGAAGCAGTGGTGAACTGGCCGACTCCAACTTCAGTGAAGGAGCTCCGTAGTTTCCTAGGATTCACGGGGTTCTACTGTCACTTTGTTCGACACTATGCTATTATAGCCAAACCTCTGACAATGCTCCTCAAGAAGCACTCTATTTAGAGCATGATGCAGCTTTCAACACACTGAAACATAAGTTGTGTTTTGCTCCTATTCTCGCACTTCCCGATTTCAATCGACCCTTTTGCATTGAAACCAATGCCTCATGGTCCGGGGTTGGTGCCATTCTTCTTCAAGATGGTCACCCCCTGGCCTTCCTCAGTAAGGCACTAGGTCCCAAGAACTAGGGTCTATCAGCTTACGAAAAGGAGTACATGGCCATTCTGATTGCAGTAGACCAATAACGTTCATACCTGCAGCTTGGCGAATTCATTATCTTCACTGATCAAAAGAGCCTCACTCACTTGGCAAATCAGCGTCTCCATACTATGTGGCAACAAAAAGTCTTCACCAAGCTTTTGGGGTTGCAGTACCGCATTGTCTACAAGCTGGGAACTGACAACAGAGTAGCAGATGCATTATCTTGCCGTGGGCAGCTTGAGGAACTGTTAGCAATATCAACTTCAGTACCTTCTTGGTTAGATGAAGTCAAGCTTTCTTATGACTCCGATCCAAAGGCCACCGAGCTGCTGGCCAAACTGGCCATATCCTCCAAGGACGAACCCAATTATGCTCTGCATCAGGGACTCATCCGTTACAAGGGACGCATTTGGGTTGGAGCCAACTCCACTCTGCAGACCAAGATCATTCAAGCTTTCCATTCGTCAGCTGTTGGCGGCCACTCTGGTTTTCCGGTGACATATCGACGGGTTAAACAACTCTTTGCGTGGTCTAGGCTCAAAACTGCAGTGCATCAGTTTGTGTCACAGTGTCCAACATGCTAGCAAGCTAAACCCGATCGAGCTAAGTACCCCGGTCTCCTTCAGCCATTACCCATTCCTTCTATGGCCTGGCAGAGCATCTCCATGGATTTTGTAGAAGGGCTACCTTCATCCGGGGGCAAGAATTACATCATGGTCATCGTGGACCGTTTTTCCAAATATGCTCATTTCGTGCCGATGGCTCACCCTTTCACTGCCCTGACAGTGGCCAAGGCGTTCATCTCCAATGTCTACCATCTCCACGGGATGCCCATGTCCATTGTGTCAGACCGTGACAGAATCTTCACTAGCCACCTTTGGCAAGAGCTTTTCCGCCTCACCAGCGTCACGCTCATAATGTCGTCGGCCTGTCATCCTCAAACGACGGTCAGACTGAACGTGTGAACCAATGCATGGAGACCTTCTTGCGTTGCTTCATCAATGCCTGTCCAAGCAAATGGATCGAGTGGATCTACCTCGCCGAGTACTAGTACAATATATCCTGGCACTCCTCCTTGAGTCATTCGCCATTCTTTGTTCTCTACGGTTATCATCCTCAGCACTTTGGGATTTCTGATGACTCTGTTCCCACACCTGACTGCTTGGACACATGGCTGAAAGAGAAATCTATGATGAACACACTCATCCAGCAGCACCTCACCTGTGCCCAGAAGTGTATGAAGACCCAAGCTGATAAATCCCGCTCTGAACGCACATTTGCAGTGGGAGACTGGGTGTACCTCAAGCTACAACCACATGTCCAGGCCTTGCTGGCCCTGTGCGCTAATCAGAAGCTTGCTTTCAAGTTCTTTGGTCCATTTTAGGTTGCAGACTGGGTCGGCACCGTCGCATACAAGCTGAAGCTACCAGAAGGTTCCACCGTTCATCCCATCTTTCACGTGTCCCAGCTGAAGACGACGGTACCCACTACACACATGGTGGCTGAACTGCCCCACATGCTCGAAGGAGTGCAGATTCCTATGAAGATCCTACAGCAACAGGTGCACACCACTGAACGCGACGTCGTACCCCAAGTCCTCGTCCATTGGTCTAATCTTCCTCGATCATTGGCTACCTGGGAGGACGCTGAGGCTCTGCGCCAACACTTTCCTCGTGCTCTTGCTTGGGGACAAGTAGGCCTTCATCAAGGGGGGATGTCAGCGTCACGACTACGAGCAAACCAGACTAGGGCGCGGTCACCACGGGCGACATCACGCCCAGAAGGAGCCAACGCGCACGCCGCGGCAACGTCAGGCTTGGTGGACAAGAGTGGGTGTGATCTAGGCTAGACATAGCTATGCGGTGGGTCACACTTGGGTCATGAGCCATGTATAAATACAGAGATGCCAGTGAGGAAGAGGGCAACAACAATTATCAAATATACCAATACAATACAATTCCTGCCCTGTTCTATCTATCTCCTCCTACCTCCCGTGCTCATGCTTCCTACCCCGAACTCCAACTTCTCCAATCTTTCCCCAAATCCTCTTCAATCGCTGCCTATCCCAAACTCTGATGCTAACACCGTGATAGCCAGCTCTGCATGGCAGCAGCCGGTGTAGTGGGAATATCGTCAAAAGATGGCGCTTGCAATAACGACAACGTGAGACTACTATGTCTGCGACGGCGTTCGAAGTGGTGTGGTTTGTTTCTCTCGGTATTCGACTATGCAGAGCCATGGTTAGAGTCTTCAATGACCACCTACAAGTGACTTGATGGCAACATCAACTTGCCGTCACGGCGATAGTTGCCCCTACGTGGCATTGGCTTGTCTAGTGTCCAACGAACGACTTTAGTGTTAGTCACTCACAGTGTTGGTGATATCTATTGGCAATGGTGGGTTGTCAGTGATGTCTAGCTGTGACGATACGTGGTTTAAAAAGCGTGTTTTTATTTACTCGATCGACTGTTGAGTTTAGTTGCCATTAACGATATTTTTTCCTCTGTAGGTATTAGGCCAGTCAATTTCATAGCGTTGTCTCCAAGACTATCATGTTACATAGAATGAAATGAAACACGGATGAAACACCCACTTTCAATGGAGAGTTTTATTTTATAGTTTCATAGACATTTAATTTCATGACTCATATAGAGTTAGTAATCGGGTCAAGAGAGTTTCATCTCCATAAAACTCACTTCTTTCTCTTCTTAAAAACGTTGTCATATCATCAAAAGCGCTTATGTGGCAGCTCATTAAATCTAAATGAAACTATGATGAAACTCCTACTGAGAATGGCCTTAGGTAACCTTTCAAGGTTATTATCTACTTGTACTTTTTGCTATATTAATAGAAACAAGCAATGTCGGTTCATTTTTTTACAAAAAAAGACTCACTTGGCTGTGTTTTGTGACTTGTGAGTATAGCCATCACTGCCCATATCAACCTGCTGCCAGTAGGAATCAGGATATACACATCGTTTAAATAAATATACTACCGTTAGGAAAACAATTAGAGATAAAAAGTTTGGAGCCCATAGAAGGAGATGTTCAATTTCATCCATAAAAAAAGGAGGAGATGTTCAATAGCAGTGAAAATACAAAAAGATCATTAGATAACCAGAAAAATAGACATTCCGAAGAACAACTTGCTGTAACTGTTACTGATCTGAATTTATTTTCCTCCTCTGTAGTGCCGGGCAGTAGGTTACGCCAGCCTAGCTCAACGAAGGTTTTATGTCTCGGTTTTCAAAATTACCATGTGTTAGAAGTAACATAGACAAATTTCATCCCTATAAACTCATTTTATCTCATAAAACTTTTATCATCTCTTCCTTCCTCTGTACTCTGATATGTCAACTTATTTAATGCTAATAAAATCCTGTTGAGACTGACCTAATAGTTATTGTACATTTGCACTTGGTGCTTCCAGTCAGCAGAGCATGAACTTATTCCAATTTTACCAGTGGTTGGTTCCAGTTCATGCTCGAGAGGCCTAGTGCAGCAGCTAGTCAGTGCGGCACACTTCAACAACTAGCAAAAGTAAAAACCAAACAAGTAACACTACGAACACTAGAATTTGGTACGGCCTGTAGCCACTACTCACTGCACAAGTGTCCATTGTCGACCTCATCTTCCCTTGAGTTGACATACTAGTCCACCAATCCATGTTGCACAATCTAAAATCTTATATTACGTAATTATTAGAGAAATTAGTCAGTACAACTAATTAGATTTGATTATCTTTACTTTTTCTATGTATTTTCTATATTTGATACTGCATAATTTTATTCAACTATGATAAATTTATCAATTATTATTCTATGAGGTTGGTTACGGTTCCCGTAAAAAAAGTTGACAGCCGTCGATCTGAAAAAAAATATAATTAAATATTCTTAAGGATAATTTAGTATTTTTCTCTTCTTCCTAACATACAGTTACTTGATCCTGATTCATAAACTGGAAGCTCCGAATAACATAGCCACGTATCTCAATCCGCCGAGAAGGTCGCTGCTGTCGTCGTTGCCGCCCACCGCCCGCCGTTCCGATATTCGCCGTTGCGCACCGCCTGTCGCCCTACCGTCTCCCGCCGCCCACCACCCCTCCTAGAAATCACTGTGGCACGCCTCCCCGAAATTTGCCACCGCCTCACCCCGAAAATCACCGCTGCCTGACTCCCGGGGGTCGTCGTCTTCACACGGCCTCCTACAGGAGCTCACCCACCTATTTGGTCACCCATCACGGCGCTGGCCGCTGGGGACTCCGTGCTGCTCCAAATCTGTGGCTGCGGCGGAGGGCTGCCTGCTCCTCGGCGGCCAGGCGCTGCCGCGGCGCGTGGGGACGCCGTAAGATTCACCTACGCCTGGATGACGCCGCATGACTTCCCGCTCATCAGCTCGCACCTGCATTGCTAGTGCTAGTACCTTAATTAGCTGGGCTGCACGGCTTGCCATTTCTAGTGCTAACTACACTTTGTACGTATTGATTCATCCAAAGTTTTTTTTAATTTCAGAGAAGCAGCTCCTGAGGCGTTAAAATACTGTTGTATCATCCAAATCTAACATGCCCCTCTCACAGATCACTGTACATTAACGGTAACGGGTATTCTTCTCTCTTCTTTCCCTATTCATCTACCGTAATACCTGTACTGTAGATCGACCCGTTAGTAAACAGTACCAACCCGTTAACCCAACAGTACCAGATCTGGTAAACAGTACTCTTACCCCTGGTGAATAGTACATTTACCCGTTACTGTACATTATATATATATATATATATATATATATATATATATATATATATATATATATATGTGTGTGTGTGTTTTTTTTTTCTCCTCTTCTCATCCTCCTTCCTGGGTTCCTACGCTAGTTCAATTAGAAACCAGTTCCGGGTCCACGTATTTTTTTTTTTGTTCCGGCCCACAACTTAAGTTTCTTCTATCTGGTTCTTCCTATTTTTAAACCATGAGATCTTACGAAATGGAGGACTGTCATTATTTTCGAGCGTCGTAAAATTTCACTTATTCTATATGCTTTTTTAGTGATTGTATTTGTACCTCCTTGTGTTTTTAATGTGTATTTAGTTGAAATCTTAGCTTATATTAACTCTTGTTGAATTCTTTTTATAACATCACGAATCTGCAGTTTGGATTTTATTAGTTATTGCAAATTTTTTTATCTACATATTAAATTTAAACTCTAGCACTTATTATATATTTTATTTAGTTTGTTTCCTTTTATATTTCTTTAAAAACAGATTTAGGTCTACGCTCCACTCTCAGTTATTACAATGATTTAAACAATTATTTTATTCTACACCATGGTACTCAAGATGTTAAATTTCTTCTATCAATGAACTATGGTTGTAGTAGCATTGTATTTTTGTTTTTCAAAATAGAGTGATTACAATTACATGTATTTATATGTCATAATGTTTCCTTGAAAGTGTATGAACTTATTATATTCAAAGTGACAAAATAGATAATCTTTTGAACTTTTATCATGGAAAAGCGAAGAACCTTATCCTTTAATGAGAGGAGGATACCTTTTCATTCTTTTTATATAAAAAACGTTGGATGTATTCACATATGGAAAAAGGCGTACCCTGAAAAACACCAGGGAAGCAGGGACAGATGGTGCAACGTCAGAAAGGCGAAGAATGTTGGCACGGTCTGAGGAGAAAAAGTGCAGCGAATATCTGCAGAACCACGGTGGTGGTGGGTTGGTCCGGTGCAACCATACTTGTCGTTGTCGGCCCCAGCACTACCGGCGCGCATCCGTCTGAAAGTTGCATGTTGAAAATATGATTTTAGAATTCAGGTTAGTACGTACTGTAGTATAGCTACTCCATCTGATATCAAGTAAGTAGTACAAGTTTTTCCCTAAAAAAAAGTAAGTAGTACAAGTTTTGTTAGGGCAATTACAATATGACGCTTCCTGTTCGGCCGTCCATCTAGACGGACACACCCCGCCTGCGTCGCTCGCTCGTAGAACGGATCCACCCACGCCACCCCCATCTGCATCACCCGCTCGCTCTACGGCGTCTCAAGATGCGCGCCCCTGTTCGTGGGACAAATCCTGCCCTCCCCCTCGCCGCCCCCGCTCGCGCCACGCGCCCCTGCTCGCGGGACGGATCTTGCCCTCCCCCGTGCCGCCCCACTCGTACTTGTGCCTCCCGCTGCGGCCATGCTCCATCCGCCTACCGCGGCCTCTGTCGGGGTCTGTGCCACCGTCGAGCTCCATGCCTGTGTCGACGCGCCTTCATTTTCGTCCAAGCAGCAAGTAGATGTTGCGCTTGAAAGCGTGTGTTGCAAGCGTCTGTTTTAAGTGTTTCAGATGTTTCAGAGGTATGTTGCAAGTGTTTCATATGAATTTTGCAAAAGTAGATCGAAATATTGCATATGTTGCAATGGTTGTACATGTATATTGCAAGGTTTTGCTTCCAATGTTTCATCTGTTTTTCAAACATACATTGCAAGTTTGTTTATCTAGATGTTGCATATGTTTCACATATATGATTGTAAGTCTTTTTATCCGGATGTTTTATATGTTTTTGCAATGGTTTCAAGTGTTTTCAGGTATTTTTGCAAGTGTTTTAGATGCATGTTTCAAGTGTTTCATCTGCCTTCAGACGTATGTTGCAAGTGTTGTATCTGAATGTTTCAAAAGTAAATTGGGTATTGCATCTCTCTCCTCGCCTTTTGTTGCGTCGCCTCGGAGTCTCCTCCTCTTCGCGACGCTGGCTGGGCATCCGCCACCTCCTCCCTCTCTTCTTGATGCTGGTGACGTTTGGGGTGGCGCGAGCCCCACGTGGGCACGCGAAATGGTGTGGAAAAATGACCGCAGGCGCGGACGTCCAGATGTCCTTTCTGTCCAGACGTGCGGGTGCTAACAAGCTCCATATTGCATTGTATATGTGATTGTTTTATATGATGACGGTTTAAACCTAAATTGAATGATATAGCACAAAGCTAAAACGATTATACCAGTATTTAGGATGAGGTAACAGCCGGCTTGATGCGACAGTAACCACAAATTGTAGTCATGTATAACTAGTACACCAATTAACTTCAATCTTTGTTATATTCTTTTTTTTTAGATCCGCTGCTGCCCTGATGTGGTTCTCCTGAAATGAAAGTCTCCCCACAATGGCACAAACACATGAAATCTTTTGCCATTGGATACCCTAGTGATCTGAATCCGATTGATCGATCAACCCGTCCTTTGCACGTCAGCTTTTATCCTGGAGGATGGAAAGGAAGATAAAGGAGCCTGCAATAGTTGGAGTCTGCGTGTAGATGATCAAGAGCATTCGGGGCCAACCACACTGCAATTGGATGAAAGGACTGATGGATCATGGACGAGCACGAGGACGAGAGAGACCTCTTATCACAGCAGCAACGAATTGAAGCTGAATGAAGCACCACCCAACTACCCAAGGAAGAAGAGACGGACGGACGGATGGATAGATGGATGGGCAGCAAAGCAACGATGGACTAGCATCTGGATGGACGCAGCGCACTGCGGCGAATGCAGTCTGCACTCATGCTTGCATTGTACTGTAATGATCAACTGGCAGATCGAGCCTGCTCCGGAGCCATCTTTATGACTCACACCATCGTCATTCACCAATCACCACCACCACAGCCCGATCCACAGACCACAGGCGAGGCCCTAACACCTTAAAATTTTTGGATATTTAAAAATAGGAAAATATGATTTTTTATGCAATTTTGTGGACATATAAACTTAGAATAATAATAATTTTTATTAATTTAAAATCAAATATAAGGATAGAAACACGTTTGTGCACTCATGCTGTTGCATTTGAATATTTTATATTGAGTGGTTTGATTTAAATTCAAAAGAGGATTCAAAATAATTTGAAAATGCTTTGAAATATTTGAAAAGGAAAAAGAAAAAGAGTTGTATTTCTCTTCTCAGTTTTCAGCCCAGCTCAGCTGGCAGCCCACTCTCGCCCGCGGCCCGTCTGCCTCCCGCGCGCGCGGCCGTCTTTCTTTCTCCCGCCTGGGCCGAGCATCGCGAGCCCAGCAAGCCGCTGGCCCAGTTCGCGCGAGCGCGCCGCCTGGCTTCTCTGCGTGTCGCTGACGCCACGGGCCCGCGTGTCGGACGCCTTCTTCCTCCCCACGCCGCGCTCGATTTCCTTCCTTGCTTCTACCGATCGAATCCGCCTCCAAATCTTCTTCCTTCCTTATTTGGAGCGCCTTCGGGCTATAAATACCAGATGCCATGCTCTGCCGCATCAATCTCATCTTCTTGTAGCCGCAGTGGTGCTCGAGAGCTCGGTCACCGCGAGCGTGAGCCCTAGCCGCCGCCATTCCGAGCCACGCGCCTCCTTTGGTCCGCCCTCGGCTCCGTTTTCGCGCGAGGTGAGCTCGTCGTGCTCCGCTCTCCCTCCCCGTGTTTTCCTTTCTCTGAATCGTGCCCGGGAGCGTGGTAACGCAAGATCCGGTAATGGTGCCGCCGCGGGACTCATCGTCGGGCCTCTGTTCTGGCCGAGCGCCGCCGCCGGCTGTTCGCGATCCGATCTGAGCCGTCCATTTTAAATCTAACGGCCAGGACAAGAGGATACTGTTCCGCCTGTGTATTTTGCTAAAGAGACCATGTGTTTTTCTATTATAGAACCCGCAGTCCACAACGTAAAATCCGAAGCCGTTTTATTCTGTTGAAAACGTATTTGGTCTCGGTAATTCAAGAATACGTTTTCAACTATTTACAGTTTTGCCACCGAGTTTGTTTTAGCCATAAAATCTCCGTTTTAACTCTGATTTGACCCGTTCAAATTGCGTTAGGTTCGTATTTGCGAGCTCTACATGTTAGTAGAACTGTTCAGTAGGTTTGTGACATTTTATTTTCGAATTTGAATTAAAGTAGTTATTTTTCTATAGGAAATCTTCGTAAATTCATAACTTCGTCGTTTTAGCTTCGTTTTTCGTGATCTTCGCGTCTGTGTGATCCTAGCGAGTTGTAGATTCGTTTTAAAGACTTTTTATCTTATTTTATTACTGTTGGTGTACTGTTCTAATTATAGTCTTATTTGTTTATGTATGATTGTTCTAGATGAATGTTGTTGCTATTGTTGATCGAGTATAGACGGTGAACAATTCGTTGGGGATCAAGAGTTTTTCTACGAGCAAGATCATCAGAACCAGTTTGAGCAAGGCAAGTATAGCATGGGATTATCCTTGTTGTCCTATTCATATTAAGCAAATAATATCATTATGCATATATTCCCTTGTTAAGGATGACTTAGTATTGATCTTATTCCTTGATACCTATTATATTACATGGAGAAGTATTGCTAGTGCTTAACATGAACTATGATCATGTAATTTGACTAATGGAATATGCAATAAACATTAAAAGATGACTTTTTATTACTGTTTAAAGGGGACTAGAGTATGGGGTTATTTTGGTGCTCTAGTTACTCTCCTTAAGAACTTATCTGTAAGCGAACATCCGGGACTTACAGTACAACTGTGAGGGCTATATGGCTCTGGTTTTAGTTATATAGAAGGGCATTTTCTAGCTTGTTAGTGGTAATTCTTTTTGGCGTAAGAATGGCTTGACGAATCGGGTATAGTGTGGCCTCTGTCCTTATGTGTATAGGCTACGTGTTATTGTGCCATTTGGAAGGGGGGCTCTACATCTGTTTGCCGAGTAAATCTAATGGCCCTAACTTGTTAGACGAATCTTCAAAAGACTTCATAGTGTTCTCCTGCCTGCTCACCTTAGAAGTGTTTTGGGAGTAATTAACCCGGGTATATGGGCGACACGACTCACACTGAAAGTGTACAACCTCTGCAGAGTGTAAAACTGTTATAACAGCCGTGCTCACGGTCACGAGTGGCCTTGGACCCTTATGGAATAGTGGATCATTAATAATGAATATGTTTTTGCTATTCGTTAATCATTTCACATGGATCATATGTTTATTGTTTACATTGAGACATTTTGATATTATTGATATGCTAAAATTATGCTAATTAAAAGCTACATGCTGATAAACCAATGTCATGCCTTTAAGCCTCATGAACCCCATGTTACACTTGTTGAGTACGAGATGTACTTACGCTTATTTATTTTTCTTACTTGGATAAAAATCCTGGATGGGTAACATATGGTGCAAATAGTGACTACTACTGCTACTTCCCTGAAGATTACTAGACTTGCAGTCAATCAGTCAATGTGCCTGTGATTAAAGCTACCACGAGAGTTTTATATTTTTACTTCTGCTACATTTGTGTAAAGACTATGTGTTAATAATCGTGATGTAATAACATTTGTGATGATACTTCCATTATAATTTGTTAACTTATGTGTGATTAATCTCTGGGCACACATAAGAATATGCACTCTATTTGGTCGTTAAATGGGTGTGACACTCATTTTGCCAGCCGTCAGTCACATGATCTTGGAATTTCTCTACGGCGGCTCTGCCATGTCGTGGTGTCCCAGTCCCACAAGGGCGATAGGCGAAGCAATTTTCAAGGACGGCACTCTAAGCTGGCGAAGCAGTGTCCGGATCTGAATTTATATATTTATTATTTCCTGGACCGCAGCCTGCATAGGAGGAACCTGGTCTTTGGTGCTGAGTGGCTTTCGGATGGTTTCGACGTTCTGCTGGTTGTATTCAGGCAAAAGGAGGAGGCCTCACTGGAAACCAGCACAAGGGTTAGGACCATGCATATAGCTCTAGGGGTGGGCAAAAAGGAGGAGGCCTCACTGGAAACCAGCACAAGGGTTAGGACCATGCATATAGCTCTAGGGGTGGGCAATAGTATATGTACAATTTTTTTTGAAAGAAATAGTATATGTACAATTACAAGCCTGTACCATAGTGGAAGTAATGTCTTTGGACAAGACTAATTAACAGGTTGACAGTAGTATATCTAGTGTAATCCACTACACCTCTCATTCAAATTATAAGACGTTTTGGCATGTCTAGATACATTGCTTTTACTGTGTATCTAGTTATCTACGTACAATGTATATCTATGTGTATAACAAAAGCTATGTATCTAGAAAATCCAAAACATCTTATAATTTGAAACGAAGCAAGTACATATTTTACCATATGAAGGTTTTCTTCTCCCTTCTATTTAAAAGTTTCTTTTACATTTATTTCCTTTTCGGATGCGGTCGAATTTTCATTCAATTATTAGGCCTAATAATCCCAACCCGGATTTAATAATCCTTCTCTCTTTAAAATATTGCCTTCACTCATCGCACAAACATGTAATTGGGTGCCTATAAATTCTTTAAGCTCCAGGACCCTGTCACCTAACGCAAAAGTTTGATACGGTGCTAATTTAAACCTAATCAACTGCAAGTGGCCGTCAAACTCAACTTTCACTACTTGCTGAATTAGGACAATATATGATCTCTAGCACCCTTTGTGTTACTAGGTTATCTTAGGAATAATCTGTTAACAATATATATAGATCAAAAGATCATTGTGAGAAGAAAGCGACACAATTACTAAATAAAGAAAAGGTTAGTTTCCAGATAATGCTGCTCTTTGAGGTACATGTTGATGCCGCCCATGCATTGCTAGCCACACGCAAGCAAAGATTTGGTAGTTAATAAAACGCCCAAGATTCAGTATGTTAAAAATTGATAGCTTAGCTCCTTGTTTGACTGTCGGGCGCATGCATATTCCATACTTTGTTCAACAGGCAGTGCTCACCTTTTCTTAATCGCTTCTTCTACGACCGTGAAAGGGACATGAATTGTAGTGCAGGAATGCATGCATGTTTACTTGGCAAGTACTATTAGCTGCAAAATTTTAGTGTTTCTGTCCCTACTCTAGACTTCAATGGTGATTTTAGCTAATTTTTTTAACTTTGTAATTTTACTCTCTTGATTTTGAAATGAAGCAACCGCTTACTCCTACTTTGTAACACTGTTTATCCTAGGTGGATTAAATGAAAAACTTACACCCACATGAAAAGACAACAATACCCTCAGACCTTTTCCTCCTGTTGCTCTCTCCCTGTTCGCTCGACCGCAGACACGCATCACGGTGGCTCCCCGCGGTGCGTCCCGACGACGTCAGCACGTCACCCTCCCCTCCTCCCCCCTTGCCTCGTGGGCAACCTATGCTCCCGGCCCCGATAGTCGACGGCCGACGGCTAGGCCCTCCCTAGGCGCCGCAGCCCCGATGACCTTCCCCGACCGGCAGTTCCCCCCTTCGCCCCCACCACCTCGGCAGCACCAGGATTTGTTGTTATAATTTGTATACCAAATCACAAAGAATTGAAACTTGTTAGAGTGCGGTCGTTTTTTTAGCTTGCCATATGGTGGTCCGAAGCCATGGTGGCAAGGTAGAACTTTGCCCACCAAGGTTGTGGACACGCATAGCTTTGGGCTGCTACATTTAGTTGATTTCATTGCTGAGCACTGTTTGTGGGGTTCTAAACAATATATAACTTTGTGACGTGATTTGGAGAATGACTTTATGGAGATAAAATCTGATGAAAATCTATTAAAGTGGTTTCTAATCAATATAGAGAAGGGATCAGTATGCATCAATGCTTAGATATATGATTTTGAGTGGCCACTCTAATTTTCTCCAACAAAGTGAAGGTTTCACCCTACTATGAGGAGTGGTATGCTCCTGATTGAGGAAGGCACCAGTGCTAATGCAAGTAGTACTGCAACCAGAAGGGGAAGGGGAAGGGGAAGAGGAGAGGACAACAATGAGCAAATGTATATGATCCATGCATCTATCCATTACTATTTTTTCTACAAATTTAGTGTTTGCTAACTATATTAACATGCTTTTACTCTGTTCTTTGTGAAGTGCAAGTGATACCAGAAGGGAGAGGGGAAGAGGGTTGGGAGAGGTCAATAATGAGACAAAGTTAGACATGCAAGCATATTGGTTCTCTTTTCTACATATTTTGGTAGTCCCCTTTCACATATGCTAACTTTACTAACATAATTCTACTCTTTTCATATAAAGTGCAAATGCTTCAGAAGTGTAATAGGAAGGAGAGGAAGAGGATGAGGAAATTCTAGGAGGCTTGCTGCTTTGTTAGGTTTCAATGCTTGATATGTAGCTCACTACTAGTTGCCTAGTGAACTCACCACTAGTTTCTTAGGATTTAAAATAAACTTTGAATCCCCATTTCAAAATCTAATTGGAATTTCAAAATGTGCCCTAAAGCAATGTTATAGAGAATTAAATTTTGGACAACTTTTGTTTCAGGGCCAAGTTTTGAAAATGCCATTTTCCACTTCAAATTTTGATTTTGGGGCTGTTTAGGAAAATTTGGATTTGAAAATATAAAAGAAAAGGCAATTTTTCGCGTTACTAGGCCGCGCCCCTCCTTTCTCGGCCCGCGGCCGAAGCCGGCCCGGCCCGTCCACCCCGCCTCTCTCCCTCTCACGCGCACCGCGCCCGCGCTCCCGACCACGCTCATGTCGTGGCCGCCCCGTGGCGCCCTTACGCCAGCGCCGGCCGACAGGTGGCGCCCCGCGGGTCCCACCGCCTCGCCCTCTTGAGCCCGTCCGCGCCCGCTCCCTCCTTCTCGTCGTGGCAGGAGCGCCCCGACGTGCTCGCCGGAGCTGTGAGCGCCACCACACCATTGTCGGCCGCATTGCTCAGCTTCACCGTCCTTGCTCGCGCCTCCACCTCCGCCTTCACCCGACCATCCTCACGGTGCCTTCTGTAGCCCTTATCGTCAAGGTGAGGGGGCCAATTTGGCCAGCCTTTCTTCACCGCAACTCACCGGAGCTCTGCTCCGCGCGGGTGAGCTACTCCACTCCTTTTCCTTCTCCCTTTTCGCACACACCAGCTTCGCCTAGCGATGTTGGAGCTCCAGCCCCCGTCCGGCCACCGTGTTGTGCCCTGGAGCGGCATGGCCGCCATGTGGCAGCACCGCCGTACGCCATGAGCGTTGGCGTGCTTGCTCCTGTGAGCCACCCGGCCAAGTGAAAGTCCTACGTTTGGTGTTGGTAATTAGTGACAATGCCTAAGTACTAATCCTATGCCTAAGTTGTATGTAGCATATGAGGATTAGTACATTCCAAGGTTGGTGGCAAGATGGACATGGTGATCATGATGGCCACACTTGGATTTGGATGCAACCCTACGTGATCAAGGCAAAGGTATATGCTTAAGGGTTATGTTTTAGTAACCAAGACACCTAGCGGGTGTGGTTACATTATAGGATAGATAATCGTACTATAAAGAGGGGAATGACACGGCTATTGAACTCCTAAGTGCCTCTAGGTGTGCATTTCATAATCATATGCATTTGGATAGAACTAATATCGCCTCGAAAAATGATTATGAAAACGCTAACACACTCACACATGACGAGATCACTTGGTGGTGTTAGCACGTTTGCGACGGCGGTGGAGTTTGAGCGGTAGAGAGGGTTTGGGTTCCTCTCTCCCTCCCGTCGAGCTTGCGAGGCGGGATTCAGGCGTTTTCGAGGAGTTGAAATGACTATTTTCGACTACGCCGGAAGTCGGAAAAGAAACAGAGGCGAACGGAGGTCACAGAGGTGACCGGACACTGAACCGGACGCGGTCTCTGGATGACCGGACGCGTCCGGTCAGTGTTCAGTGTCTGCGCGGTTTTTAGTTTGATGATCGGACGCGAAGCGCGTCCGGTCACAGTCGATCGGACGCGTCCGGTCGTTCAGGGAGCTTACTGGACTCTGACCGGACGTGGGCACTGTGGCGTCCGGTCATTTTCTTCAGCGCGTCCGGTCGTTGTTCCATTGAGCGCTGCTCAGGCGACCAGCGTGTCCGGTCACTCACAGGACCAGCGCGTCCAGTCGTTCCCAGCGCGTCCGGTCTGCGCGACCAGCGCGTCCGGTCGTTGCTTCGCAGTTAGCCGTTGGGCGACCGGCGTGTCCGGTCAGTTGGACCAGCGCGTCCGGTCAGTGCTTCGCGA
The DNA here is from genome assembly GCA_038087645.1 of Saccharum hybrid cultivar R570. Classification (NCBI taxonomy): domain Eukaryota; kingdom Viridiplantae; phylum Streptophyta; class Magnoliopsida; order Poales; family Poaceae; genus Saccharum; species Saccharum hybrid cultivar. The sequence continues at coordinate 17,257,095 of JAQSUU010000431.1, read as the reverse complement.
CTTAGCCGTTGTGCGACCAGCGCGTCCGGTCAGTTGGACCAGCGCGTCCGGTCAGCACGATTTCGACTGTTTAAGTTTCTAACGGCTCTATTCGAAGGGGTACGTCTATAAATACTCGTTGGCCGGCTCAAGGCTCTTGCTCTTGGACATTTGACATACTTGTGAGCACTTTGAGCTAAGCAACTCCCCTCCCACTCATCTCTCTTGCTTCCTTGCATATTCGAAGTGAGATTGAGTGACCCAAGTACATTTGCATTGTGAGATTGCATCTAGTTGGCACTTGGTGGTTGATTTGCTGCGGGATTCTTATTTCTCTTAGTGGTTGCCGCCACCTAGACGGCTTAGAGCAGCTTGGAGGCATTGGCAAGAGTTGGTGTTTGTTCTTGGCCACCTCCGGTGATTGTGAGGGGTTTGTGCCTACCTCGGCGAAGCGCCAAAGGCAACGTTAGTAAATTGCTCGTGTCATTGCAACCTTTTGCCATTTGGTAGGTTCTTGTGGCGCCTTTTGAGAGGCTCGGTGTGTGACCGATTAGCCACCGAACCACATGGTGAAGAGGGACACAACGGGGACTAGCGTGCCGGCAAGCACGTTAACCTCGAGATAAATCTTCGTGTCATCATTCTTATTGTGTTTGATCGATCCCGGTGGTTGTATATTGTGGTATTCATCTATTGATCATATTGATTGGTTGGCTCAATACTTCGCCCCTCGGTGATACCCTCCTAACTCTCTCTTGTATTAATTTCTTAGTTACCTTGCTAGCTTGATAGTGTTACTCTTAGCTTGTGTAGCTAGCTAGCTTTAGTTGTAGTTAAGTTGTGCGGTTTGACTTGTGCGGTTGAGTGCAAATATACTAGAATTGTGAATTGGTTAGGTGGCTTGAAAACACCCCGTAGGCTAAGCAAAACTTGCATCTCGCTACTTGTTATATTGATAAACTTGTTTAGCTTGTCTTTATAGAAAATTTTAAAAGTCTATTCACCCCCCCTCTAGCCATCAAGACCTTTCACCAAGCCTTGGCACCAGTCGGTGCGGCTCGGTGCCCCGAGCACGCCCGTGTCGCCCGCGCCGCCAACGGGCTCGCCGTCGGCGAGAGCCGGGCCGGCGGAGCCTCTCCCTGCCTCGGTGTCCCTGACCAGTGGGGTCCGGAGGCCCACTATCAGCCACCGGGTGCGGTTCTGGGGGCACTGCGCTGGGTGCACATAGCAATTTTAGATCCGGTTTTGAAAAGAAATGATTTGGAAAATGAATTCCAGATTTTGTTGAAATACTTTGGAAATTCATAACTCGAAAAATATAGCTCCAAAATTGTTGAAACAAATTTTGGTAGACTTCTTAGGAGTATATCTATAGTAAATATTGCATGTCAAATTCGTGATACTTTTTTATGGGGTTTTATTTAATTCTTGTAATTGCTATTTTCTTAGAAAATGCATAATAAATCATAGGAAGCTCAGAAAAATATGATTCTAGTTTTGTTAGTCTTCTTATGTGATGTACTTTGTATAAAAAAATATGTGTCATGTATGTTCTGTAGAAAAATATTAATGTCTAGTTCAAGTGCTAATTATGGCTGATTTTTGTTATTTTTGCTAGAGAGGGAAATTTGTATAAAACATGCATATGCTAATTTTTGTACAGTGATTGTTTACTGTGTAGAACATAGAAAAAATACTAAATCTGTTGTTTGATACTTTTCATAGTACAAATTATTTTCATGCTCATTTTTCTACCATAGCTTGTCATTTTTGTGTAGGCTGTTTTACCTATACAAATGCCATGAAAATTTTATGGTAGGCTACTTAGAGTAGGACTATGCTATTGTATTTTTTATAGATTTTTCTATACACTAGAAATATAGGTTGCTGTTGTAACCCTAGTTTAAATTGAGTATAAAGTAATATTCTTTATGTATAATTAGTTTAATAATGAAACTTTGGTGTATCTTTGAAGCACCAATTTACTTGCTGATGTTACTTGATAAGTTAATGTGGTTGTGTTGATAAAGTGTAGTAGCACTTATGTTAGAGCTATATGTTAGTTAGCGTAAAAGTAACTAGAACTAGTAGTAGAAGAAAATGCAGTAGATGACATGTATTCATAGTGACTAATCTTGGATGGTGTTGACTACCTTGTAAAAAGTTTTTACCTTTATGTTATCCAATAAGGTCTCAATGTGTTCATCTGCACATCATATCCTCATGATCATCACATGTCATCGCATTCGATGCACCGTTTGCATATTTACTAATACACTTACATCATACAGGATCGCAGGAGGAAGCGCTAGTAGCAGTGCAAGAGGAGCAGACCGGGTCTGATTCACAAGAAATCCAGGCACAGGAGGTGCCAGAGGTAGACGAGCAAGAAGAGGATCTACCTGAGTGTGTGGACCACCAACCTAATTCCTTAGAACGAGGCAAGCCCCGGAGCATTCTAAGTCTCCTACTTTATAAAAGCAATCCTTTTTATATGAGTTCTATTTATGGTTGCATTAAGTTATAGGAGTCGAGTGAAACCGTTGCTGCATTTCTTACTATCTTTTCCCACATTATAATGTACTTACCCTGTTAAGTTTAGGATCGAATAAATGCTTAGCCGTGCTTAGACCGGTAGCGATCGGTGATTTCCGGTCACCTGAAATGATAGGTGGTTACTGGAATACTTTAGCTATGGAATGGATGAAATCCTAGAGATAACCATGTGTTGATGTAAAATGGGAGACTAGACGGAACAGTTGGAGGCAACTAGACAGGGTTCTGGGGTGCTATTAGTTTTCCGTCTTAAAGATCAATCGTTGCTCGTCCCTCTTGTCATGTTGAACACATGTCTCACATTTAGCTGGCCGAATAAAGTATCTTTCGACCACGAAGCTAGTGACATTATTCGGGTCGGGATCTACACGGGTGCGCATATTGGTGCTGCAGGGGGTATGACGGGGACGCAAAGAGTGAGCCCAAGGTGCGTTCTGGCTGTCGGGCGGTCCCTAGGTACTGCGGCTCTAGTTTGTCCCGCGACGTTTACTTGGATAGTGTCATTGGTGATCTGTAGCTCACTTGATTGGTGAGTGTGGTTTGTGTAAGGAATAAATCACCAGCTAGTTAGGAATCGATTCGAATCGACATTGCTCCTAGATAGTGAGCACTTGACTTGAGTTACGGCATCATAATAACGATGATGGAACACGTATGGTTATGAGGATAATGTGATCAAGGCTAAACCTAAAATGATAATTGGATGTTATTGGTTAATCAAGTGATTGTTATAGCATAGGTGCTTACCTAGCTTGATAGGTTATAATAAAGATGATGCAAAGTACTTAAAATGGTTTATTCATGATATTTCATGCTTTTTGCAAATGAGTCAGCTAGTCCACTAAAAGAAAGTCTTGCATACTCCTTGGTGTCACTTTATTTTAGTTTAAGATAGGTAAGTCTAGCTGAGTACTTTCTCGTACTCAGAGCGTTGTTCTCATTGTTGTTACAGATGGTCAGATGTACTACGGCTATTACATCAACTGCCTGTATCCTACGACGGGTGACAACTAGGACCAAGGGCAGGGTCACTCCGTATGTCTTACCTAATGCTTTTGTGGAAAGTGACAATCTCCTGGCACTGTATTTGAACTAAGTGTGTGTGGTTTATGAAACTATTTGCTTCCATTACTTTATTATGAACTTGGTTTGTAATAATTTTATGTTCTAAACTCTGATGAATTCAACTATTGTTGCGAACTTTATGTAATATATGACTGTGGCTACTAAACTTGTACGATCTTGGTTTATAGGTTGGTTGGTTTGAAATCCTTTGTGGTTTCATGGACTACCGGGTTATACGAGCTTAAGTTTGCTAAATTATCTGCTTCGGCGGGTGTTTTTCTTACTTAATTTCGTATAATTGGTCGGTTCTGTTACATTAATGTTTGCTGACGTGTTCCTACTTTTGTTTGACATGTCATTTAGACCTATATGTTGGTGTTTGACATGTCATTTGGACCTGTATGTTGGCATGTAATATGGTACTGTATGATGGCATGTTAGATGGATATGTTGGTATGCCATCTAATCATAACCTGGTGTGTTACTTGCCATTAATGCAATGTGTGATAATAATTTGTGTTTATATGGATTGTTAGTTGAAATGCTGTCAAATTTTTTTCTAAAAGTTGTTGAGTTTTGCACGGATTGAATTGTCTAATGTATCGAAATTGCCAAACTGCTAATCTAGAAATAAGGATAAAAACATAATGTCAAAATAAAACAAGGGTAAAAATTCTGGGCAAAAATTTTCTTTTGTCTAAACGTTAACACCGTTAGATGGACATCACATAATAGGGGCAAAGTCTTCATTCATTTTGAAATTACATGAGTAAAATCACAAAGTTAGAAAAATAAGGGGAAAAAACCACCATTTCGCTTCAAAACCGAGACATAAACACTTAAACCCCTTTTCTACTATGACCTAGCAGTTAGGTAAACCAGTAAGGTCAGCATGCATGGCAGTTATTATATTAGCTGGTTAGACATTGTTTTGATACTTATTAAGATGTTGTTCTACTGTTATGAACTCAAGTGCTTTCTTAAGGTTAATTATGTTTAGAGATTGTTGCAGACGTGTTTTAATTATTAGTGAAGGACCGAGCAGGCGACATGAAGGGGGGGTGAATGGGAGCCAATTCAAAATTCTCCTCCAAGAATCTGGCCTATGTCCTAACAATCCCCAATGCGCTCACACAAGCTAAAAATCCCAAAATGAAATCACACATGTCAACTGGTCACCGGATGACTGCACAAGCACTTAGAGACAAATGCGAAACACCACGGACGGAAGCAAGTGCAACATAAAACGTAAACGTGGCAATGCAAAGTTGCATCCAGCAGCTGCAAACCTGCCTGGCCAGTTTTTCTGCTAGAACCGGCCTAGAAAACAGGCCTAGCCTCTTCTATTGGCACAAACCGACTTGACTGGTTTCAGGATCTGGCCTGGCTGGTTCTTTTGCTCAGTAGCATAAGAGAAATTGCATAACGGTAATTATTATCCAAATCAACTCCGATTTGAACCCAAAATTTGTATAGATGTTTCTAAGGGTGTTGTGATCCTTTTCCCAAAAGATCAAACCTTGAAACCCTTAGAATCAAAGTAGATATGAAATCCATCTTTGAATTGGAGTTTTCTCTAATATGCTCAAAAACTCAGATATTTGTGCTTGTGAGGAATCTATCAAAACCAGTGGTTAGAAACATTCCTCAGGGGTCATAGCACACAGAGATCAAGCCCACACAAGTAGATGAGCTCAGATTGAAGAAATCTCAAAAAGCCCTGAAAATCACCAAACCGGAGACAAAAAGTAGAGGATTGACTCAACACCATAGGTCAACTTGGTTGATTTCAATGAAAACAAGTTTGCAAAGACGTGGTCTAGCCTCCACCCTTTATCCTCCCTCTTACAGATCAGGAACCAGAAGCAAAAGGCAATTACCTCTTTCTACTATTGATTCCCCTAAACAGTGAAAACCTTGGTTAGCCTATGCTAAAGACCTAGATAGGAGAGATATATATATATAGCTGTCTTGGGCACGCTCTATCCTTACTTATAGTGCTATTACACATTCCAAGACTATCCCTAGATATATATTTTTCTTGAAGCACCTAACCCTAGGGGCAAAATGGTTCAAATTGAGTTCCTTGCATCAGATGATCATGATCCCTTCACGAGAAAGCTTCACCTCGATGCAAGCTATCCAATGATGCCATGTGCCGCCCTGAGATCCTCCCCTAGGTTTTGAGGCCCAGACCTGGCAAACCTGTCATCCATGGTTTTGAGGCCGAAACCGCCAAACCCAACTGGATTAGTGTATCCTCTACACCTCCTTCACGATCTCGACGCGTGTCATCACTCGTTCTCGACCACCCACTCACCAAGTCCTCACGCACCCGCCTTGAGTTGGTCAACACCATCTGCGCCATCTCCACACGTACACTTGCTTGTCGAAGTCGCCAAGTGCTAGACGTCCACGGTCTATCCTCCGGTCTGGCCCTCGGTCCCTCGATCTAAGTCTCCATGTCCGTTCTTCACCTCTCCCAGTCCATCGGCACAAACTCGCTTGACCTTCTGTATAGCCGTTGATTGTCTCAAAGCACATTCGCATAACACCTGAACGTCACAAGACAAGAGAGATGTTGAACAACACCAACTCATACTATGATTAGTCTCAGCACTAAACCAAAGCTCGTTCATCTCTTGACAGTCACTCATCATTCTCACACACTTGGGCATATATCACCGTGTTTTCGCAATTAGCACTATATGTATAGCGGCTATATGTTTCTCTTGATTTGATGCAGGTCTCCGACCCTATTCCCTAGCTAGATCTATACTACTGCACACTGTAATGGCACCATCAAAATAAAGTGAACCGTGTTAGCCATCTATCAGCCTTTGCCGACAATGACACGCAGCCTATACACATAGGGACAGAAGCCGCACTACACCCAACCCGGAACACACCCCTTTTGCGCCATAAAGGTAACCACTAACAAGCTAGAAAAGGTCCTTTTATATGACTAAAGCCAGAGCCATGTAGCCCTCATAGCTGTACTGTAAGTTCCGGATGTTCGCTTACAGATAAGTTCTTATAGAGAGGAATCTAGAGAAAACTCTAGCCCTCTTATTCCTTGTTGCTAAAAATCATCTTTTAGTGTTTTGCATATATCATTAATCAAATTACAAGATCATTGTTTATGTGAGCACTAGCAAACTACCTAATGCTATAACTATAGGATTCAAGGAATAAGATCAACACTAAGGCATCCTTAACAAGGAAACACATGCATAATGAATTAAGTGAATTAAAGTGAATAGGTAACAAGGATAGTCCCATGCTATACTTGCCTTGATCTAGCTGATCCTGTTGACCTGGTTTACAATAGTACTCTTGATCACCAACGAATTGCTCACCTTCTATTCTCGATTAACACACCAACATCAATCATCCAAGAGTAATCATACAAAGCAAATAAAGCTACAATTAGAACAGTACACCAACAGTAGCAAAATAAATTGAAAAGTTTATAAAACGAATCTACATCTCACTAGGATCACACAGACGTGAATTGCACGTAAATCGGAGCTAAAACGAAAAAGATATGATTTAAACAAGCTTTTCTTTATTAAAGTAATAGATTAAATCTAATCTCAAAATTTAAGAGTGGAGAACCTACTAAACAGTAGCACTGTCATATAGATTATGAAATTACGAACCTAACGCAATTTGAACGGGTCAAATCGGAGTTAAAACGGAGAAGTTATGGCTAATACAAGTTGAATGGCAAAACTGTAAATACTAGAAAACGTATTTCAACATAACCGAACCAAAGTACGCTTTCGAAAAGAGAAAACAGAATTCCGTAAACGCGCTTTGGACTGCGGGTTGAGTCAGCAATAATTATAAGGGCGTATTTGCAAAACTGTCGGCCGAAAGGGTATGTTCTAATCTGGGCCGTTGGATCCAACTCGTGCGGCTCAGATTAGAAGGGGGAAATAGGAAGAGAGAGGGCGAACCGGCCTACACTGTTCCCGCGCGGTGGAGGCCATGGTCGGCGGCGAGAAACCTCGCCGGCGTTCTTGAATCCAGCCCTAGAAACCTCTATCGAGCTCGGGAAAAACATAGAAAGAGAGAGAGAAGCTCAAGGCGAACTCACCGGAGACGAAAACACGGCCGAGGATGAATCGGGGACGACGCACGGCTCGGGATGGCGGCAATGGTGAACGGCGCTCTCCAATACACGGCGGTGAGACAAAATAAGCCAACCGAAGCGGAAATCAAAGAAAAAGAAGACTTGGCGGCTTCGAAATAGCGACCCAAAGCTTGTCAACAAGCTCACGACGGTGATGACGCGGGAATCAACTCGGCGAGCTCGGCAGCGGCAGCTTTAGGGTTTCGAGCGGCTGCGAGGTCGATTAGAGGCGTCGGCTTGCAATTGGGGTTGAGGGGAGGCGGCGGACCCTCAGCTACTTATGAGAGGCACGGCGTGCGGTGCAAGGCAACATGGCGTCGGGGCGGAGGCGGATTCCATCAATGGTTTCCGGCTCGGTTACGAGCGAGAGGTGGACGACACCGCTTACATGCGGGCCCGGCTTGGCAGCGAAACAGAGAGAAGGAAGGCGCGGCGGTTTCGACTGCGGATGGCTGGGCCGGCCCGTTTGCGACGTGCGAGAGAGAACTGGGCTCACGGGCTGCTGAGGCCGAGTGGGCCAATTGCTGAGGAGGGGCAGCAGCAGGCCTTCGGGCCAAAAGCTGAGAAAGGAGAAGGCTTCTATTTCCTTTTCTTTTTCTAATATTCTAATTGCATTTTCAAATGGTTTTTGAAATCATTTCCTTCCAGAAATAAAACCAATCATCACAAATAAAAATATGCAACAGCATGTATGCACAAGCAAGTATCTAACCTTATTATTGATTTTATTTATCGAAAATTATTTCTCTACGTTAAAATGTTCACAGAATTACGGAAATAAATCCAATTCTCCTATTTTTAAAATAATGCAAATTTTAGGGTGTTACACAAGCTGCATATTGCATTGTATATGTGATTGTTTTAGATGATGACGGTTTAAACCTAAATTGAATGATATAGCACAAAGCTAAAACGATTATACCAGTATTTAGGATGAGGTAACAGCCGGCTTGATGCGACAGTAACCACAAATTGTAGTCATGTATAACTAGTACACCAATTAACTTCAATCTTTGTTATATTCTTTTTTTTTAGATCCGCTGCTGCCCTGATGTGGTTCTCCTGAAATGAAAGTCTCCCCACAATGGCACAAACACATGAAATCTTTTGCCATTGGATACCCTAGTGATCTGAATCCGATTGATCGATCAACCTGTCCTTCGCACGTCAGCTTTTATCCTGGAGGATGGAAAGGAAGATAAAGGAGCCTGCAATAGTTGGAGTCTGCGTGTAGATGATCAAGAGCATTCGGGGCCAACCACACTGCAATTGGATGAAAGGACTGATGGATCATGGACGAGCACGAGGACGAGAGGGACCTCTTATCACAGCAGCAACGAATTGAAGCTGAATGAAGCACCACCCAACTACCCAAGGAAGAAGAGACGGACGGATGGATGGATAGATGGATGGGCAGCAAAGCAACGATGGACTAGCATCTGGATGGACGCAGCGCACTGCGGCGAATGCAGTCTGCACTCATGCTTGCATTGTACTGTAATGATCAACTGGCAGATCGAGCCTGCTCCGGAGCCATCTTTATGACTCACACCATCGTCATTCACCAATCACCACCACCACAGCCCGATCCACAGACCACAGGCGAGGCTCATTTCGCCAGCCGTCAGTCACATGATCTTGGAATTTCTCTACGGCGGCTCTGCCATGTCATGGTGTCCCAGTCCCACAAAGGCGATAGGCGAAGCAATTTTCAAGGACGGCACTCTAAGCTGGCGAAGCAGTGTCCGGATCTGAATTTATATATTTATTATTTCCTGGACCGCAGCCTGCATAGGAGGAACCTGGTCTTTGGTGCTGAGTGGCTTTCGGATGGTTTCGACGTTCTGCTGGTTGTATTCAGGCAAAAGGAGGAGGCCTCACTGGAAACCAGCACAAGGGTTAGGACCATGCATATAGCTCTAGGGGTGGGCAATAGTATATGTACAATTTTTTTTTGAAAGAAATAGTATATGTACAATTACAAGCCTGTACCATAGTGGAAGTAATGTCTTTGGACAAGACTAATTAACAGGTTGACAGTAGTATATCTAGTGTAATCCACTACACCTCTCATTCAAATTATAAGACGTTTTGACATTTCTAGATACAGTGCTTTTACTGTGTATCTAGTTATCTACGTACAATATATATCTATGTGTATAACAAAAGCTATGTATCTAGAAAATCTAAAACATCTTATAATTTGAAACGAGTGGATTACATATTTTACCATATGAAGGTTTTCTTCTTCCTTCTATTTGAAAGTTTCTTTTACATTTATTTCCTTTTCGGACGCGGTTGAATTTTCATTCAATTATTAGGCCTAATAATCCCAACCCGGATTTAATAATCCTTCTCTCTTTAAAATATTGCCTGCACTCATAGCACAAACATGTAATTGGGTGCCTATAAATTCTTTAAGCTCCAGGACCCTGTCACCTAACGCAAAAGTTTGATGCGGTGCTAATTTAAACCTAATCAACTGCAAGTGGCCGTCAAACTCAACTTTCACTACTTGCTGAATTAGGACAATATATGATCTCTAGCACCCTTTGTGTTACTAGGTTATCTTAGGAATAATCTGTTTACAATATATATAGATCAAAAGATCATTGTGAGAAGAAAGCGACACAATTATTAAATAAAGAAAAGGTTAGTTTCCAGATAGTGCTGCTCTTTGAGGTACATGTTGATGCCGCCCATGCATTGCTAGCCACTCGCAAGCTAAGATTTGGTGGTTAATAAAACGCCCAAGATTCAGTATGTGAAAAATTGATAGCTTAGCTCCTTGTTTGACTGTCGGGCGCATGCATATTGCATACTTTGTTCAACAGGCAGTGCTCACCTTTTCTTAATCACTTCGTCTACGTCCGTGAAAGGGACATGAATTAGCATGCAGGAATGCATGCATGTTTACTTGGCAAGTACTATTAGCTGCAAAATTTTAGTATTTTTGTCCCTACTCTAGACTTCAATAGTGATTTTAGCTAATTTTTTTTAACTTTGTGATTTTACCCTCATGATTTTGAAATGAAGCAATCGTTTACTCCTACTTTGTAACACCGTTTATCCTGGGTGGATTAAATGAAAAAATTACACCCACACGGAAAGACAACAATACCCTAAGACCTTTTCCTCCTATCGCTCTCTTCCTGTTCGCTCGACCGCAGACACGCATCACGGTGGCTCCCGGCGGTGCGTCCCGACGACATCAGCACATCACCCTCCCCTCCTCCCCCCTTGCCTCGTGGCAACCTATGCTCCTAGCCCCGGTAGTCAACGGCCGACGGCTAGGCCCTCCTTAGACGTCGCGGCCCCGATGACCTCCCCCGACCGGCAGTTCCCCCCTTCGCCCCCACCACCTCGGCAGCACCAGGATTTGTTGTTATAATTTGTATCCCAAATCACAGAGAATTAAAACTTGTTGTTAGAGTGCGGACGTTTTTTAGCTTGCCATATGGTGGTCCGAAGCCATGGTGGCAAGGTAGAACTTTGCCCACCAAGGTTGTGGACACGCATAGCTTTGGGCTACCGCATTTAGTTGATTTCATTGCTGAGCACTGTTTGTGGGGTTCTAAACAATATATTACTTTGTGACATGATTTGAAGAATGATTTTATGGAGATAAAATCTGATGAAAATCTATTAAAGTGGTTTCTAATCAATATAGAGAAGGGATTAGTATGCATCAATGCTTAGATATATGATTTTGAGTGGCCACTCTAATTTTCTCCAACAAAGCGAAGGTTTCACCCTACTGTGAGGAGTGGTATGCTCCTGATTGAGGAAGGCACCAGTGCTAATGCAAGCAGTACTGCAACCAGAAGGGGAAGGGGAAGGGGAAGAGAAGAGGACAACAATGAGCCAATGTATATGATCCATGCATCTGTCCATTACTAATTTTTCTACAAATTTCAGTGTTTGCTAACTATATTAACATGCTTTTACTCTGTTCTTATGAAGTGCAAGTAATACCAGAAGGGAGAGGGGAAGAGGGTTGGGAGAGGTCAATAATGAGACAAAGTTAGACATGCAAGCATATTGGTTCTCTTTTCTACATATTTTGGTAGTCCCCTTTCACATATGCGAACTTTACTACCATAATTCTACTCTTTTGATATAAAGTGCAAATGCTTCAGAAGGGTAATAAGAAGGAGAGGAAGAGGATGAGGAAATTCTAGGAGGCTTGCTGCTTGGTTAGGTTTCAATGCCTGACATGTAGCTCACTACTAGTTGCCTAGTGAACTCACCACTAGTTTCTTAGGATTGCTAATTAGCTTCTACTAGTTAATGTATGCTGACGTGTTCCTACTTTTGTTTGACATGTCACTTAGACCCATACGTTGGTGTTTGACATGTCATTTGGACCTGTATGCTGGCATGCAATAGGGTACTGTATGATGGCATGTTAGATGGATATGTTGGTATGCCATCTAGGCATAACCTGGTTTGTTGCTTGCCATTAATGCAATGTGTGATAGTAATTTGTGTTTATATGAATTGTTAGTTGAAATACTGTCGAATTTTTTTCTAAAAGTTGTTGAGTTTTGCACTAATTGAATTGTCTACTGTATCAAAATTGCCAAACTGCTAATCTAGAAATAAGGATAAAAACATAATATCAAAATAAAACAAGGGTAAAAATGCTAGGCAAAATTTTTCTTTTGTCTAAAAGTTAACACCATTAGATGGACATCACAGAATAGGCGCAAAGTCTTCGTTCATTTTGAAATTGCAGGAGTAAAATCACAAAGTTAGAAAAATAAGGGAAAAACCACCATTTCATTTCAAAACCGAGACATAAACGCTTAAACCCCTTTTCTACTATGGCCTAGCAGTTAGGTAAACCAGTAAGGTCAGCACACATGGCAGTCATTATATTAGCTGGTTGGACATTGTTTTGATACTTATTAAGATGTTGTTCTACTGTTATGAACTCAAGTACTTTCTTAAGGTTAATTATGTTTAGAGATTGTTGCAGAGGGGGGGTGAATAGGAGCCAATTCAAAATTCTCCTCCGAGAATTTGGCCTATGTCCTAACAATCCCCAATGCGCTCACACAAGCCAAAAATCCCAAAATGAAATCACACAAGTCAACTGGTCACCGGATGACTTCACAAGCACTTAGAGACAACAGCGAAACACCACGGACAGAAGCAAGTGCAACATAAAACGTAAACGTGGCAATGCAAAGTTGCATCCAGCAGCTGTAAAACCTGCCTAGCCGGTTCTTCTGCTAGAACCGGCCTAGAAAACAGACCTAGCCTCTTCTATTGGCACAAACCGACTTGACTGGTTTCAGGATCGGGCCTGGCTGGTTCTTTTGCTCAGTAGCCTGAGAGAAATAGCAAAACGGTAATTATTGTCCAAATTAACTCCGATTTGAACCCAAAATTTGTATAGATGTTTCTAAGGGTGTTGTGATCCTTCTCCCAAAAGATCAAACCTCGAAACCCTCAGAATCAAAGCAGATATGAAATCCATCTTTGAATTGGAGTTTTCTCTAATATGCTCAAAAACTCAGATATTTGTGCTTGCGAGGAATCTATCAAAATCAGTGGCTAGAAACATTCCTCAGGGGTCATAGCACACAGAGATCAAGCCCACACAAGTAGATGAAACTCAGATTGAAGAAATCTCAAGAAAGCCCTGAAAATCACCAAACCGGAAACAAAAGAGAGAAAGTAGAGGATTGACTCAAAGACCATAGGTCAACTTGGTTGATTTCAATGAAAACAAGTTTACAAAGATGTGGTCTAGCCTCCACCCTTCATCCTCCCTCTTACAGATCAGGAACCAGAAGCAAAAGGCAATTACCCCTTTCTACTATTGATTTCCCTAAACAGTGAAAACCTTGGTTAGCCTATATATATATATATATTGGGCACGCTCTATCCTTACTTATAGTGCTATTACACATTCCAAGACTATCCCTAGATATATATTTTTCCTGAAGCACCTAACCCTAGGGGTGAAATGGTTCAAGTTGAGTTCCTTGCATCAGACGACCATGATCCCTTCACGAGAAAGCTTCGCCTCGATGCAAGCTATCCAATGATGCCATGTGCCGCCCCCGAGATCCTCCCCCAGGTTTTGAGGCCCAAACCTGGCAAACCTGTCGTCCACGGTTTTGAGGCCGAAACCGCCAAACCCAACTGGATTAGTGTATCCTCTACACCTCCTTCACGATCTCGACGTGTGTCATCACTCGTTCTCGACCGCCCACTCACCAAGTCCTCACACACCCGCCTTGAGTTGGTCAACACCATCTGCGCCATCTCCACACGTACACTTGCTTGTCGAAGTCGCCAAGTGCTAGACGTCCACGGTCTGTCCTCCGGTCCGGCCCTCGGTCCCTCGATCCAAGTCTCCATGTCCGTTCTTCACCTCTCCCAGTCCATCGGCGCGAACTCGCTTGACCTTCTGTATAGCCGTTGATTGTCTCAACGCACAACATCTGAATGTCACAAGACAAGAGAGATGTTGAACAACACCAACTCATGCTATGATTAGTCTCAACACTAAACCAAAGTCCGTTCATCTCTTGACAATCACTCATCATTATCACACACGTGGGCATATATCACCGTGTTTTCGCAATTAGCACTATATGTATAGCGGCTATATGTTTCTCTTGATTTGATGCAGGTCTCCGACCCTAGTCCCTAGCTAGATCTATACTACTGCACACTGTAATGGCACCATCAAAATAAAGTGAACCGTGTTAGCCATCTATCAGCCTTTGCCGACAAACAGTGAGCCTGAGAATGTAATGATTTATTTTTAAGGTATGCATGAAAGAACTGGATGTGTCAGCAAATTAAGGAATCTCTCTATTTATGCTAGACGATGTTATTATATAATACACGCATGTGTCAGCATCGATCGGTCAGTTGTTCATGATCATGGCTATGAAAGCAAAGCCGGCCGTGTCTTGATCGACTACGAAATGAGTTAGGCGTGCGTGTGTGCTTCACAAGTCTCTCGACAAGGACGAGCTAGCTACCTAGATGCATGCCTCATGATAGACGCCCACTCATCAGTCGCTGTGAACAGTAAGCAGCGATAGTATAATCTACTCCAAATGTCCTTTTTTAAATATCGCTATATGAAGTAAGTCAAACTTAAGATAGTTTTATTTGCACAGATTTTAGGAATTGATTTATTTCAGAACGGAATGAGTATGTACCATAAATATTATTATCTTTTATATATTTAGCCAAATTTAAATATGTTTAACTTCTCGAAAAGCGACAATGATAGTTAAAAAGGGGCAGAGAGAGTATATATACCTAACCTACCTAATATTAAAGAGCCAAAGTTTCATCTATTTTTCGTCCATCACCCCCCTAACAATCTAGACAATGAAAATTTTCTTCTGTCTTGTTTCTTTTACTTGACTTAGACTTAATCCATACTCATACGGGTTAGAGCAACTCATGTTTTATAGTTATTATTCTTGCTCTTAGCCTCGAAATCGGACCTTCACGCAAAGGAGAGGTGGGCAGGCCGAAGGTTGACACCCAACAATGCTAACCCATATATATCATCCCTCTAATATTAACAAGTAACTACTTTGCAAGAATATAATTAAGTTTCTCAACCAATGCAAAAAGATACGAATTATTAAGTGCAGTTATAGTATGGACAAATATTTCAAAAATAAGCTTATTAAGCTGGGATTGACTGACTACACAATTTGGTAATAAAATTGTCGATCACTATCTGTTGTCCATATCAATGAGCTCATTCTTCTCTCTTTATTCCCTTCTTTTACTTCTATATTATTAAATGATGATAATTCAGTAGTTATAGCTAGTGGAGAATATTATTATTAGATAACTGTATCTTCTCAAACACCGTTATAAACATTCTAAGAAAAAGGGAACAGCCACAAGCAATTAGAAATAAGCATACAGTTTCATTTCTCTGCAGTGACTCACATAATGAATTGCTAGATATGTATGGTAGCAGTTCAAAGCCATCAACGTGCTGTTTGGTTCTTTCTATACTGACGCAAATGGAACCGAAATTAGTTTAAATCACGTTTGCAGCTCTAATTTGTTTCCATTCACGGTACTGTTGACGAACCAAACAACACGCAAGAAAAACAAAAATAATTTGCATTATTATTATTTATCTGACTTCTGTCATCTCATAGCAAAGCAACAATTATATACAAGCCCATGGAACGTCGTCAGACCTTTTTCTTTCACAAATCATGCTGGAACTAATAAAATAATAATCCAACAAGTGTGGTTATTTTTTATTATTTATTAAAATGCAAAAGACAAAATACAACTCAAGCGATAATCTTGCATATTTTACGAGGCATTATTCTTCTCTCTCAGCACGATGTTCTACGCTGCTTGCATTGCCGCAATCTCTCCCCTCCATATATATTTATTAGCTTAGAGCTAGTGCTAGCTCATACTATTGGAGATGCCCAAAGTAAAGTGAGCCGGTTAGGTTCTTGTGGTAGAGCCTGCATGTCCTGGCTCAAGTCTATGATTTGGTTTCTCATATTTTACTGAATTTATTTTAGAATTTAACACCACTATTTTTTCAATGGTAGCCGATGTGCCTATCGATAGCAAAGCTTATGTAGCAACTTCGTCAATATTAAGATTTGTTGCATCGGTCTTTCAGAGATCCTTATGGAGGTAGGGTGTGTATACTTGTGTTTATGGAGTGATTGTGCGTACATTATATAAGGGGCTGTTTGGATCCTTCATTTTGGAGAAATTGAATTCTACTTAATGGGTTAGACTATTTGGCTTGGAATTTGACATTCCATAATATTTTCAAGCTCACAAATAAGTCTATCTCAAATTCATAGGGTGGAAGATAGAAATGGATTCTACAGATCACTATGCTATAATTCTACTCTCTAACTTACAGCACACTCTTCAACTCACTTTACTACAATAGAAATGTAACATATAAGTATGTCCCTTGTATGCCTAATAATAAATATACAAATATATTTTATATACAACTATATTAGCTTAATTCATCTATGTCTAAATTATAATTATTAGAATGAATTCAATTCCAAGGATGCAAATGGGCCCTAAGAGCTTGTGTTTGTACTGTGTTTCAAAAAGAAAATATATTATATTTTTTCATATAATTTTGTTAAGTCACAATGTTGCTGCTACTCGAACTCGAAGGTACACATGTAGTGATGAATGATAATAATATCCATACCTGCTGAAAGCTGAAATTCCAAAGGCAAAAAGGAAGGTACTGAGCTGACAAGAAAGGAAGTTAAAGCCAGAACAGAAACAAATTAATGACCTGATGTCAGGAAAGCAAATCTATCTCTAATAATAAAAAAGCAAAATTTTAAGTTTTTATTTTTCGTCCAGCCCATTCTCATCTAGCCTAACCGTTCTACCAGTCACTGCCTTTCGGCCCAATTCCGGCCCAACCGGCTCGCATGGACTCACGGCGCTCACGGTCCCCGTAGCTTCCGTTCCGTGGCTCCTCTTCTATCCTGTTCCCGTCCCGTCGCTCCTCTCTCTCGTTCCGTCATTCCTCTTCTCTTCGATAAAAAAAAAGCGGCGAATGGCGGAGAGTAGTGTGGAGCGGCAGTGCCATGACTGTGGCGTGCGGCAGCGGGCGTGGTTACGCCGCGCACGCGCCGGAACGAAATCCTCTGCAGTCGCTCCCACCGACGGCGCTGTGCAGTCACCAAATCTCAGCCGATTGTTGCGGATCCAACGGCAGCCCCACCAAAGTCGCGTAGCAGGCCAGTTTGAGCGGCCCATTCCAGCCCGCAGCGCCCATATACCGTCATCTCCGTCGTCGCAGCCGCAGATGCGCTCCGCCGCCGTCCTCACCACCACGGTGCTCCAACCCACACCATCCGCCTCCCTACCCTTGTCGCGGCACAGAGGCGTGGCCCTCCCGGAGGCCGGGGCTACAGCTCATAGCCGGCGCATTAGGTGCGCTCCCATCTAGGCCGTCATACACGTGGCTGCTGCTCGTCGTCTGCCGCAGGAAGTGCTCTGCTCGGGCCGGCTCACTGGTGAGATGTCGACGCTCTACTCCATCGCAGACAAGGTGAAGTCCCTTTGGCGCACAAGCTCTGGCTATGGAGATCGACTTGAGAGGCACGGCCCTCTCTAGCTAGTTGTTCAGCGGCACCCATCTTAGAGTATTAGCACTTTGTGTTTGTAATCCACAGCTGTGTGTAAGCATTGTGTTCTGTATTGGAAGCATGCAGGAAAAAATAGTAATTTTGTGTAGGAAATTTGTGTAGGAACTAGCAATTTCGTGCAAATATATTGTGTATAGAAACTTGGAAAAAAAATAAGCAAGCTGTACAGACTGCAATTATGGAATAAATTGTACTCCTTTTTGCAAGTTCAAGACATGTTCAGAACTATGAATATATTACTAATTTTTGCAAGTTTAGATGTTTGACAAAATATAGTATTGTTTTCTGACATCTATTATAATAAACACGCTGAACTTTACACTTCAAGCAAAATACCAAAAGCTATTCTCCAGAATTAGCTCTATTACTAGAATTCAACATTAAGATCATCGGTTATTGCTCCCTGCAAAATAAAAGAACAATAATGGAACTCTGTCTAGATCCTCACTAGAAAGATGGAAGATCATGGTTTTTAAATCTTACTGTCAATAATTGAGAGTAGCTATGAATGGCCATATAAGATTCAGACATCCCTTCCTTGGGACAAGAAGTATTAGGACAAACATTTTCTGCAGAGTAAGATTCAGACATCCCTTCCTTGGCTACACCATCATCGAACGCCACTTTAATAGTTTGTTGTCCTTCTAATAATAGAAGAGGAAGATATCAGTTTTCCACTGATACAACTACAGTCTACAGAGAATGTAATATATTTTGTGGTAGTACATACCATTGAACATTTCTCCTTTTTCTTGGTTCCTTTCTTTGTAAACTTGCGCTTCTTATCAAGCCAAGTTCTCTTGTGCTTCGAAGTTTTTGTTTCCACATCCTTTTTCTTTAAGCGTGTTGTACTCACCAAATTACTTACAGGAGTAACATTTGTGGGAACAGTGACTTGATCCACGGTTGGGGTAGTGCAACCATTGACTTCTTCTTCAATTTTCTTGCTAAGGATATCAAGTGTGTCATGTACTATCAAGGAGCACCCTGGATGGCTAGCAGCTCGCTGTGCCAAGCTAAGAAATTTGCGAGTCATAGATTTGTACCAAAGTGTCTCATCTCACCTTGGGTTCTCTATTATATTTCAACATTGGTTATCTTGTACTGCTCCACTATGTGCTTCTTTTGTCTATCGCTTCAATATATATTGAGCAGGGAGAGATTTAGTATTCATCGAATTAAGGACTTTTATAGCATGGCCATACAATATTCCAATTCTATTGAATTGACCACAGCTGCATGTACTAGTTTGTTGTAGAGGATCACCAATAACTTTGTACTCCTTCTCATATCTAAAATCTTCATCAAGACTACAAATTGAGACAAGATATTTATTGTTGCCTTCCAACGCCGTAGTGCACGCTGCCATGGACCTTTCATATTCACCTTGAAAAGCTTCAAATATAACATATGTGCACAGCTTGCTAACTTGCAATAATATAGGTGTCCTCATTTTAATTTTAGGTAATTTTTTTCTTAATTCAAATTCAGAATTCAACTCCTTATTTCTTTTATTTTCCACCACCCTTTCAAAATATTTAAGAAATCGAATGATGTCAAAATCAGATTTGAAATGCGTCTTCAATTCAGTATTTAGACTCTCACTTAATTATGTACTTCTCATCCCTAATGTGAACACATCTTTCATATAACATTCAACCCATTTTTCTTTCACCTTATATATACTATCCAACCAAGTTTGCTTCTTCACCTTTGTCCTCATGATGTCAAATGCATTTTTGAATGTTTCCTCATCTTCATATTCGTATATGTATGCACTAAAATCTTTGAGAATAATTGGTTCTTCCTCGGTGCCCTCAACTACATCTTTCGAAGAAGTACTTGATTCATCTTTTTTGGGTTCAGCTAAATGTTTCACAGTCACCAATCGCTGTCAGTGGAGAATTCAGTTCATAGGGGTATATGCGTCATTTCATTTTCACCTTAGTCTTACCTTGGAATGCTAGAATTGCATTCGTTCACGGACGGAGGGAGTACACAATTGAAAGAAAGATGCACAACATGGTACCGAGAATATTGCTTTTTTATTTTTGTCCTGCATGTTTTTCTCTTCTGAAGCATAGACGTTCACACTCATCCATCCACCACTCAATCCATAGGACCATAATCCTATATAAGAGCGCGTTTGGTGCAGCTCACCCAGGCTCTGGCTCCGTGACTGTACAGGCCCTGTGGAGGAGCCGTGGGAGCACAAAAACGTGGCTCCGACTGCTCCTCTTTTCCTGTTCATTTGTGCCGGAGCCGGAGCCTTTTTTGCTGCTACAGGGATCTACAGTGTTGCACAGTGGATATGTGAAGGAGCCGGAGCCCCCGGAGCCGAACCAAACACGGCCTAAATGCTCGAGTGCATGTTAATTCTACCACTGTATATGAACAAACTTATTGAGAGACCAAGCTAGTAAATTAATGAAGTCACTATAGAGGCCCGCCTGATTGTCGGGTGAAAATACGAGCACCAATTTCAGGTTGAAACATAAATCCAAATGGGTAGTTTTTTTTCTCGAATACGTAAAAGATTTGTGTATCGTTGTAATTAAGAAAGAGAGTTTAACCAAACAAACGACGCGCTTCTGATGAGCGCCCTAGGTGGCTTTACAGTCGTGACTGAACCTTCATAGTAGACTGTTTCAAACTTGGATATTACATAAATGATATACAACTGAATTAAGAGCAGCGCAGCAACCTACAGATTTGGGCGTCTTCGATGTTGGCTGCACAACCCTACTCCGCCATCCGAGAAGAGCGCTCTTCGACCAGCCCTGTTGTTGGTCACCGGGAACAGCTCACCCAAAGCTGTCACGTGGCTTGGCGTCAAGTTCTCTGCGAATATGGCGTCGTATGTTCCCTTGGACGCAGATGAAAATGGAGCTGTCATCGGCCTGATGCCCATCTTCTGCATGAGGAGTACCTCGCCCCGCTTGGAGGTCGGTATGTGCGCCAGTGCTGAGCGGCATTCCGTCTGCTCCTGATTAGCAGGGGTTGCCTTGTAGTTGCCTCCTTCTGCCTTGGTGGACTGGTGATTAATGGCGACTGCCGCTTCAGCTATACTTCCTCGGTGAACCGTGCGAGATACCGAGCAGCCTCACGCGGCGTGAGCATCGCGTCGCTGGGGGTGGCCTCACCTACGATGTCGGGTTGTCCCACCAGTGGTGGCGTGAGCTGTGGGAGCCCCTGCACTGGCAACTGAGTAACCATCACCGGAGAGCAAATGTCCACCGTCATCGGAGACGCCTAGCTCCGTAGGTTGCTGCGCTGCTCTTAATTCAGTTGTATACCATTTATGTAATATCCAAATTTAAAACAGTATACTAGGAAGGTCCAGTCACAGCTGTAAGACCACCTAGGGCGCTCATAAGAAGCGCGTCGTTTGTATGGTTAAACTCTTCTTCTTAATTACAATGATACGCAAATCTTTTGCGTATTCGAGAAAAAAAAAACTACCCATTTGGATTTATGTTTCAACCTGAAATTGGTGCTCGTATTTTCACCCGACAATCAGGCAGGTCTCTATAGTGACTTCGTTAATTTACCGGCTTGGTATCTCAATAAATTTGTTCATATGCAGTGGTAGAATTAGCGTGCGCTCAAGCATTTATATAGGATTATGGTCCTATGGATTGAGTGGTGGATGGACAAGTGTAAACGTCTATGCTTTAGAAGAGAAAAAACCTGCAGGACAAAAATAAAAAAGCAATATTCTCGGTACCATGTTGTGCATCTTTCCTTCAATTATGTACTCCCTCCGTTCGTGAACGAATGCAATTCTAGCGTTCCGAGGCAAGACTAAGGTAGAAACGAAATGACGCATGTGCCCCTGCGAACGGAATTCTCCGATGACACATGCCCGATGCACGGTGGAAATGACATGACCATACGGAACTATATGTGTTGCAAAAAAAATTAACAATGCAATGGGCGATGAATACTGTTCCATAAACAAGAAAACACAAAACTATGTGCGGGAGTTTTTTATTCTTTATCCAGTGACCAAAAGATGTATGGTTAGACATTTGGCTCAACTTGCTCCCAACTAAAGCTAAAGAAAGTAACAAATAATTCTGAAAGGCATGTGAACTTTAATAGCAAATTGGACAATTTGTCTTCTATAATAAGATGTGTGCCTTGCATATTCCCCCTTACTCTTTTACCCTCACCCCTACCCTCCTAAGGCAAGTAATTAATTGATGTTATCTTATAGGAAATCTCATGGAGTGCCATATAATCTTGAGACAATTTTAACAAACAATGTGTCATAAGAGCATCTCCAATAGTTTGTCATCCAGCTTTTCCATCCTTAATTTTTTTGGCAAAATAAGAAAAAACCTCTCCAATAGTTTGGCATCATCCCTCCCCATCTTTCCTAACCTCGCAAAAATCTATCCCAAACGCGCATATATGCGCGCGGCCTAGGAGTGCACATCCGGAGTTTTCCGGCCCATCTAGTAAAAAGGAAGAAAGACAGGGTTCCAGGTGAGAAAAGCGCAAGAGAGAAAGATCTGGTGGAAGGGCTTAAATGTGTACAGAAACAAATTCAGGGTTCCTGATACAAAACATGAGACCGGGTCGTAGGAAAAAGTGCCGAAAAAAAACTTCTGGGATAGAAATATAGGAAACTCTTGGAGATGGCCTCTTTTTTTCTCCCCATACTAATTTAGGAGTTGACAAACACCATATTTTAGGGAACAAAATATGAAGAACTCTCGGAGATGCTCAATGCTTGTCTTTTTAGTTATCTCATAACAACTCATAATTTTTAATTAATTTTTGCACAAAACAAAAAACTGTTGTGAATCACATGACAACAACAATCATATCATAGTGCAATAGTCGCTGCATAGTCCTAATTTTTTTTCTTATGAGGTGGCTTGTTTTGTGAAATAATGACATCTGTCTCTCACCTCCCTCTCTTTCCTCCGCATCATCATAATCTTACATTGCCTATATGAGATGACATATCAGACCGTACCGCTAACGTGTTTAGCATGGATGCATGCCTGAACATACTTCACAAGGGGTGTGTGTGTGTGTGTGTGTGTGTGTTTTGTTCTAGCAACGTCGCTGCAGTGGCATGCATCGATGCTTGAACAACTCTTTGACCTTTACTCCCTCTATCCCAAATAAATAAGTTTCTGAGATTTAAAATTTGTTCCAAAAAAATAGAGCATTCTACAAAAATGGGACACTTCCTCTTATGCATACACTATTATGAATTTATCTAAAAAATTATTAGAAAGGTTTTATTTAGGATAGGAGGAAATACTTCAAATATCGGTATCATATTGTGGTAGTCTTATATTTGGCTTTTGATAAGCATGTAATTTCTTTTCTACATACTTCCTCTGTTTGTTTTCACATGTCACATTAACTATATTCTAAGTCAAACATTACTATTTTTGACCATCCATTTCAAAAATTCCCTATAGTTTCACAACATATAAATCATATATTATGAAAGTATTTCTCATGGTGAATCTAAAGATATAAATCTTAATCATGTCATGAGCATGTATAATTTTTTTTGAAGTCAATGGTCAGAATACAATGTTTGACTTAGGACAAACCTAATATGCCATGTAAAAGAAACAGAGGTGGTACATGTTAACTCCGGATATAAAAACAAACAGGAATTAGAGACCCTTTCCTGTAGCAAAAATAAAGAGCAAAAATTAAAGGTACCAGTAAATAAAGAATCTAGCCATTCAAGATTTTGAAAGAGAAAGAGCACCGGGATCAGGGCCGAGAAAAAAAAAAAGACCCTGAAAAGCACAAGACGGATGAATGCAACGTCAGAAAGGCAAAGAACGTTGTCGCCGTCTGAGGAGAAAGTGTATCTGGTGGTGAGAGCGAGGGAATATGAGCTGGTGAGTGTGTAGCACTTGCTTAATTAGCTGCTTAATTGACTCGTTTCATCGATCGATCGCGAGTTGACGCAACTACCATGTGGATCCTTGTCCATGTGGCCGCCCACCGTACCACTCTGCACCCATCCATCTGCAAATTGCATGCTAAAATATGGTTTTGGAATTCAGGTCTGGTATATATTCAGTGAACTTGTTGCTTTGGAGTTCATGATTCTACTTAGCTTGATCCGACATATAGGCACCGAAAGCTGTTGCCCTAAATATCTTGTTTAGTTCTTGATCTGTCAGGACAATCCATGGGCCATTGGATACCAGCTGCCTGAGCCTGACGATGCTCATGGTTGAAATGTACCAGATGGATCCATGCATTAACCTGTGGCTGTCTGCAACACATCAACTTTAGTTTTGAACCTGAACACGAGCTTGCGTGCAATCATTTAGAGTCTGGTGAAGACGACGAGTAATCGGGGGCCACTGCCATTGACGGGACGAATGGGGCCGTGGACGACACGTCAGCCCAACTCGATACAGACAACTTACAGGCTACAACGACAGCACAGCGGAGTGGATGCATCACACAAAGACGAAAGATGCATTAGTACAGACGGCAAGAACCACCGCTACCGCTACTACAGCCAGCTACTTACCTCCTCCATCCAGGGTACACTGATGCAGCATGCATGATGCGTCCGATCCTTTTCGTTTGTTTCAGCATGTGTGGTGATGTCCGTTGTTGGTGAAGATCACCTGCCGTTGCCATTGCAACAAGCTGCGTATACGCCGCCTGCCCAGGCCGACGACGGTGCCGCCGCCCATCTTTATGACTCAGACCACTGTCTGTCACTCACAACCGGACACTTATCCCAGCTATACTCACCCACGTGCTCTTGGAGCTTCTGCGCCTCTGGCCTCTGCCATGTCATGGTGTCTTTCAAAGGGAAAGCAGTTTGCAACTTGCAAGGCCGGCTCACCGGCTCCTGCATCGGACTAAGGCAACTAGCTAGTATCGATGGACTGATGGATGTAGGTGCTCCTCGTATATTTCCGATTCGATAATGATTGGATACGGGCGACCATCGTCCAGACACGCCTCCCGTGGGCCTAGGGAGCTGCACGGCCCGCTCCCCTTATGGTCCATCTAAAACTACTCTCCATCGCTGAGAACGGACGTATTTCCCTTCCTCCCAGCCGACACCGCTCCTCTCCATCGTATGCATCGCTCTCTCCCTCCATGACCGGCAGCGGCCCGCTCCTCTCCACCGCGTGCGCCGCCAGCTCCCAGCATGGCCGGCGGCGGCGCCCTCCCCCACCGCGGCATCCTCCTCCCCCACCTTGGCAGTGCCTTCTCCCACACTAGCGGCTCCTTAACACACCCCGGCGGCGACCCTCTCTCGACACCGGCGTCCTCCCCCACAAGGAACTCCCAATGCCCTCAGATCCGGTGGTCATGGCGCTCCCCGCGCTAGGCTCACCCCCCCTCCTCCCCCCGTGTTGCAATTATATGTTTCAATTGTTTTAGACGTTTTAGAGTTATGTTGCAGTTGAATCATATGAATGTTGCAAAAGTAGATCGGTGGACATTGCACATGTTGCAAGTATTTCAAAGGTATGTTGCAAGCATTTGTTCAAAATATTTCACCTGTTTATAGACGTATGTTACAATCGTTCTGATCTAGATGTTTCATATGCTTCACACAAATGTTGCAATAAATATATCATAAATGTTTCGGTTGCTTCAGTCTTATGTTGCAGCAGTTGTTCCAAGTGTTTTATTCGAGCGTTGTTTCATATGCTTCACCCAAATGTTACAATAATATGTTCTAAATGTTTTAGCTGCGTCTGTCTTATGTTGCAATAGTTGTTCCATGTTGTTGCAAGTGTTTTATTCGAGCTTTTTATGTGTGTTCAGCTGGCGGGTGAGTTGGTGGACGGGGGCGCGTGGCTCGCCGGGGGCCTAGCAGATGGAGGCGCTGGGGGCTAGCGGACAGGGGTGCTGCGGTCAGGGGGCGCTGGGGCATGCTCGTCGTGCGCATGGGGGCGGTGTGAAGGCGAACACAGCGGGCTACAGGGCGAGATGGGGGTGCGCGGCTCGCCGAAGGGCTAGCGGACTAGGGCGGTGGCACGCTGGGGGCGTGCAAGTGGGTCAGGGGCAAAAGCGGATGCGTGTCACACCCGAATTTAAGGAGAAATTGGGATGCATTATGTCTCATGTGTGCCCCAGAATCAGTCGCACACACAAGTCACCAAATTATAAAAGTATCATCACAGTGCTTATCACATAGCGTAAAAATAACCATTATAGAGTCTAGAGCAAAAAGAATAATGACTAATAAAAACTTTCTCTCGCGGAAGCTTCATCACAGGGACGGCCGACTGGTTGACTCTAAGCCTAGTACTCATTACGATAATCCTCATTCCAGTCTTGATCTGTTACCCATCCGGGATTTTCCAAATAATGAAAATAAAGCAAGCGTAAGTACTTGTCGTACTTAACAATTATAACCAGGGGTTCATGAGGCTCAAATAGCTGACACTGGTTTAACTGCGATTAGCTTAAGTTATATGTCATGATTGGTATTTATTTGCATCAAGGTAGTGGTATCTCCCAATAACACATGATCAAGTGAGACAAGACTTAATAAATAATACATAAACAATAGGATGATAGAAGGTAGCACAAGTCAGAAGTCATTATCTATTCCATTCAGTTTTCCGGGCCACTCGTAACCGTGAGCACGGCTGTTATAACAGTTTTACACTCTGCAGAGGTTGTACATCTTTACCCATGAGTCGTGAATTACCCTTTCGCCCGAGGCGGCCAACCTCTTAACCCACTACCAAGATAGGCCGACAGGGCTCACTACGAAGTCTTTCAAAGGTTCGTCTAACAAGTTAGGGCCGCTAGGTTTCAATGGCAAACAAGTATAGAATCCCCCTTCCAGATGGCACAATGACGCGCAGCCTATACTCATAGGGACAGGAACCACGCTATACCCGATTCGTCAAACCCCTATTGCGCCCTTTCGGGTAACCTCTAACAAGTTAGAAAAATTACTCATACTTGACTAAAGCCAGAGCCATATAGCCCTCATGGTTGTACTGTAAGTCTCAGCTTTTGCCAAAGGATAAGTCCTTATGGAGGGCCAAAAGCATCAATCACTATTGAGCTCTTTTCACCCTTTAGATCATCACTTAGGTTTATTGTATATTCATTAATCATGTTACCAGATCATGGTTATAGTACCCAGCACTAGCATCATTACTACCCAATGCATATATCCCAGGGTATCAAGGAATTTGATATTCAATCTCTAGGTAATCCTTATTAGGCAATCAAAAAGACACATGCATGTATGATTATAAATTATGGTGAATAGGTAACAAGGATGGTCCCTAGTTATACTTGCCTTGATCAAAAGACTCCTGCTGGTCCTGCTGGTCTTCAAAGAACTCCTGATCACCCACGAACTGCTCACCGTCTAAACTCGAGCAACATAGCAACATACAACCATCCACGCATTCATACACGAAACAAACAATAGATATAATTAGAACAGCACACCAACAGAAATAAAACAAAGTAAAAAGTTTGTAAAACAAATCTACGCACTACTACGATCACAAAGACGCGAAAATCACTGAAAACGGACCTAGAACGAAGAAGATATGAATTTTCAAAGATTTTCTGTATAATAAATAATGCATTAAATATGAGCTGAAAACTAAAAGCTTCAAACCTACCCAACAGAGGCACCAACGCGAAGCTTACGAGATAACGAAACCAACGCAACTTGAACAGATCAAAACGGAGTTAAAATGAAGATTTTATAAGCGTTTGAAAATCAGTGGCAAAACTGTAATTCCTGGAAAACGTATTTTTCATTTAACCGAGGAGAAATACGTTTTCAAAAAGGGAAAGCGTAAACTGGAAATACGCCAAGGGACTGCGGGTTGATTATCAAGTAACTGAGGGCCTCTTTTAGAAAAACAACCCGCGAAGGGGTATCTTCGATCGTCGGCCACTGGATTTCACATGGACGGCCGAGATTAGACCCAACCACGGGAGAGAGAGAGAGGGGCTCGCCGGAGAAGAACCCGACAGCGGCGGCGCCATGGCCGGAACGGCAAGGAGCTCGCCGGAGTTAGATGATCGAGCGATACAGTACGGTAGAGTTTAAAATAAAAGCACTGGGAGAGAGAGGAGATCACCGCGAACTCACCTAGGTCGATTTCGACAACGCGGAAAGGATGGAGATGGCGTACGGCTCGATGAGGCGACAGCGGCTACCTGTGAACCAACGGCGATGGCATGTGAGGCATAGGGAACGGTAGAGGTGGTAAAACGGAACCTGCAGCTTCGAAACCTTGACGCAAAGCTCGGCAAGGTGTTGTCCACGACGACAGCAAGGTGGAAAAGGAGATCGATGAGTGCCGCGGTGGTTTAGGGCTTGGGGAGCTCGGGTTGCTCGGCTAGGGCCAACAGCGGCTCGTAGATGCAAACGGGGTCACGGACGGCGCCTCAGGCTTTATATAAGCGATGAAGGATGACCTACGCGGAGAATCCCGCCCTATCTGGGATTGAGTGGCGACGGCGGCTGAGTCCGAGGAGAACACGAACAAGGAGGAGGCGACTGACGCGTGGGCCCAAGGTGACAGCGGCACAACAGAGAAGGAGAGGAGCGGCTGCGCTGCGCCGATCTTGGGCCGGCGGTGTCGACCACGGCCCGCGTGGGAAAGGGAGGAACAGGGAAGAATTGGGCCGGCGGAGTGAGCGGCCCAGGCGGGAAGAGAAAGAGGTAGAGAGGAGATGGGCCGGCTGCCGAATTCCAGAGAGAGAGGGGTAAGGTTATTATCTATTTTTTTTAAACCCTTTTTCAAATCATTTTCAAATGCACTTTGAATCCTTTGAAGTTTTGTTCCAAAAACCAAACAACACACAAAACAAATGCATCAGCATGTATGCACAAACATGTGTCTAGCCTTATGTTGACTTTTAATTTGAGAAAAGTTATTATTTTACTATATTTCAATGCTCACAAAAATGCATATAAAAACAAATTAACTCCTATTTAAAATGTTGCAAATTTTTTTTTGGGTGTTACAAATCTACCCCCCTTAGAGAATCTCGTCCTCGAGATTGGATTTGGCTTACTCAAACAACTGTGGATATGACTTCCTCAGCGCATCTTCTGTTTCCCAAGTTGCCTCAGCCTCTGAATACCGATTCCATTGAACTTTGCACATCTTAATAACTCTGCTCCTTGTAACCTTTTCAGCCGTGTCCAAAATTCTCATGGGGTATTCCTCATATGTCAGGTCTTCCTTAACAGTGAGTTCTTCCAATGGTATTTGTTCTTCCGGAACTCGCAAACACTTCTTTAACTGAGATACATGGAACACATCATGCACGCCTGCCAAGCTTTCCGGCAAATCCAATTGATATGCTACTTCTCCATGTCTCTCTAAAATCTTAAAAGGACCAACATACCTTGGGGCCAACTTTCCCTTCATGTTGAACCTTTTCACGCTTCTCATAGGCGATACTTTTAAGTACACATAATCACCTACTTCAAAGACCAATTCCCTTCTGCGGGTATCTGCATAACTCTTCTGGCGTGATTGGGTCACCCTCAGATTCTCTCTAATCTTTCTTACATGCTCTTCAGCAATTCTAAGCACATCTGGCCCAAACACTTGAGTTTCACCCGTTTGATTCCAAAACAATGGTGTTCTACACTTCCTTCCATACAAAGCTTCAAACGGTGCCATTTTAAAACTATGC
This sequence comes from Saccharum hybrid cultivar R570, assembly GCA_038087645.1. Lineage (NCBI taxonomy): Eukaryota > Viridiplantae > Streptophyta > Magnoliopsida > Poales > Poaceae > Saccharum > Saccharum hybrid cultivar. Next base: position 17,227,527 of record JAQSUU010000431.1, on the reverse strand, counting down.
TGATAACTATTGTTGTAAGAGAACTCCGCATAAGACAAACTCTTATCCCAACTAGTACCATATTGCAATGCACAAGCCCTCAGCATATCCTCTAATATCTGGTTAATCCTTTCAGTTTGCCCATCTGTCTGAGGATGGTAGGCTGTACTAAAATTCAACTTTGTCCCCAATGACTGATGTATCTTATGCCAAAAGTTAGATGTAAACTGACTTCCTCTGTCAGACACGATCTTCTTAGGAACTCCATGCAAACATACTATCCTTTCCATGTATAGTTCTGCCAATTTGGCTCCTGTATATGTGGTCTTAACTGGCAAAAAGTGAGCGACTTTAGTTAATCGATCCACTATTACCCATATTGAATCATAGCCCCTCTGAGTCCGTGGTAACCCTACTATGAAATCCATACCCACTTCTTCCCACTTCCACTCAGGTATCCTCATTGGTTGCAACAATCCTGCCGGTCGCTGGTGTTCAGCTTTCACTCGTTGGCATGTGTCACAGATAGCCACATATTCTGCTACATCTCTCTTCAACCCAATCCACCAATACTTCTCCTTAAGATCTAGATACATTTTTGTGCTTCCAGGATGAATAGAATAAGCCGAATCATGAGCTTCCCGCAGAATTGTTTCCCGAATAGATTTCACCTCAGGCACGCAAATCCTTTTTCCAAACCACAGAGTTCCATTCTCGTCAATGTTGAAACCTGGTGCTTTTCCAATTACTATATTCTCTGCTATCTCCTTCAACTTCTCATCCTCTAGCTGACCTTCTCGGATCTCTTGCTCTAAAGTAGGTGTCACTTCTACTTCCATCGCATTAGCAACAATACCAAGGTTTAGACGTTCAAATTCTGCGCACAACTCATCTGCCACAGGTGTCATTTGGAGCTCATTAACATGTCTCTTTCTACTAAGAGCATCAGCCACGACATTTGCCTTACCAGGGTGGTAATGCACTTCCAGATCATAATCCTTTATTAATTCCAACCAACGACGTTGTCTCAAATTCAAATCCGTCTGAGTGAAGATGTACTTCAAACTCTTATGATCCGTGAAGATATCACTCTTATGTCCAATCAGATAGTGTCGCCAAATCTTTAAGGCATGAACCACAGCGGCTAACTCTAAGTCATGCGTAGGATAGTTCAACTCATGTTTTCTCAACTGCCTTGAAGCATATGCAACAACTCTACCCTCTTGCATAAGAACACATCCCAAACCAAGACGAGAAGCGTCACAATAGATAGAAAAACTCTTACTCAAGTCTGGCAATACCAACACTGGAGCTGTAGTCAATCTCTTTTTCAACTCATCAAAACTAGCTTGACACTGATCCGACCACACAAACTTGGCGTTCTTCTCTAACAAAGCTGTCATGGGTTTCGAGAGTTTGGAGAATCCTTCAATGAATCTTCTATAGTAACCAGCTAACCCAAGAAAACTGCAAATCTCACTAACATCAGAAGGGGGTTTCCAATTCAATACATCCTTCACCTTACCTGGATCCACTGTTATTCCACCATTAGAAACAACATGTCTAAGGAAAGAGACTTCCTTCAGCCAGAACTCACACTTACTCCGCTTAGCATACAACTTATGCTCTCTGAGCTTCCGCAAAACCAATCTTAGATGCTCAGCATGTTCTTCTTCTGTCTTGGAGTACACTAGAATATCATCAATAAACACCACCACAAACTTATCAAGGTACTCCATAAACACCTTATTCATCATATACGTGAAGTAGGCAGGTGCATTGGTCAATCCAAAAGACATAACGGTGTATTCATACAACCCATACCTTGTAGTGAAAGCTGTCTTCGGTATATCTGAATTCCGAATCTTCAACTGGTGATAACCCGAACGTAAATCAATCTTTGAGAACACACACGCACCTCTCAACTGATCAAACAAATCATCAATCCTAGGCAAAGGATACTTGTTCTTGATAGTTACTTCATTCAGAGAACGATAGTCAACACACATTCTTTGACTACCATCTTTCTTATCCACAAAAATAACCGGCGCTCCCCAAGGTGAAGAACTAGGACGAATAAACCCCTTTTCCTGCATCTCCTTTAACTGTTTCTTAAGTTCTTCTAATTCATTAACCCCCATTCTATACGGACGCTTAGCTATAGGCGCAGTACCAGGTAATAATTCAATAATAAACTCAATGTCACGGTCAGGTGGCATACCTAGCAAGTCTTCTGGAAACACATCTGGAAATTCCTCCACAACATGATCCTGAGGGTTAACTTCATTGTCCAGCTGATTCACCGTGGCAGTAGGTGGTGCTTGCACTGTTACATCTACACTGATTTTGTCTCCTTTAGGTGTTGTCAGAACTACCATCTTTTCTTTGCACTGAATTACTGCTTGATGTTGCGTCATCCAGTCCATACCCAGAATCAAATCAATGCCAGAGGTTCTCAAAACTATAGGTTTGACTGCAAATGCTACCCCCCTTAAAGAGAGACTTGCTAATGGGCAGCAATATGAAGCAGGCATAGTTCCCCCCGGTGAATTTACCATCATCTGGTTTTTCATGGCAACTAAGGGTATGCTATGATTCCTAACAAATGTTTGGGAAATAAAAGAATGCGAAGCTCCAGAATCAAAAAGAACAGTAGCGGGGATGGAGTTGATGTTGAACGTACCCAGCATAACTTCTGGTGCCTCTGCTGCAGTCTCCGGTGCTACATGATTCACTCTTCCAGTACGGAGAGATGACCTTTGGGAGCTGTTCTGTACCTGAGGGGTTTGCTGACCTGTCTTCTCCGGGCAGTGATAAGACATGTGTCCCTCTTTACCACAATTGAAACACCTTCTTGGAGTGCTAGGGGCACTATTCTTCCCAGGAGTGGTATTGGAGTTTCCTGATGAGCGGGGTGTCTGCGTCCTCCTGACTGAAAACTCTGGGAGCGTAACTGATACGGAGTCCGATGGTTCCCATTCTGCTGTTGGTTCTGGCTGCGGTTCCACTGACTGACCGGCCCTTGGTATCTCTGCTGGTTACCTTGGTGTGAATTGGAACGGAAACGGGGGTTGCTTCCAGAGCCCTGTCCATTCCACTTTCTCTTCTTGTCTTGCGCCAGACGTGCATTATCTAGCACGATAGCGCGATTTACCAACTGCTCAAAATTAGCATAAGTGTTGCCCAACAACTGCAATCTGAGATCATAGTAAATACCATTTAGGAAGTGACGTTGCTTATCAGCATCCTCTCGAACTTCGTTAGGGGCATAGCGAGCCAACTGCTCGAACCTAGCATGGTATTCACTCATAGTCATAGAGCCCATTCTAAGATTCCTGAATTCATCCTGTTTCTGCTCGACCAAACCAGCCGGAATGTGACGAGCCTTGAAATCTCTCACAAATTCATTCCATGTAGTAGCAGGAGCGTTATTAGGACGAGCAGCTTGATATGACTCCCACCAAGTCTGAGCAGCACCTTGTAGTTGTCCAGAGGCGTACAACACCTTTTCATGATCATTGCACTGCGCTATGTTGAGCTGCTTTTCCACAGCACGTAGCCAATCCTCTGCCTCCAAAGGATCAACGGCATGAGAGAACACAGGGGGATGACCATACAAAAACTCTCTTCGTTTGTTACTAGGTGGTTGAGCCTGTTGCATTCCCCCAGCTTGCAGAGTTTGCATAAACTGCGTCATAGCTTGCATCATCTGCATCTGTTGTTCCATCACTTGTTCAGGTGTTATATGACCACCCTGACCACGGCCTCTGCCCCTGTTACCTCTTCCACCACGTGCAGCCATCTGTATTCCAACACAGGTAATCAAAACTTAGGAATTATTCAAGACACAACTTAATTATATAAGATAAGGTTTGCAATCTGAAAATTCTGGGCGAACTCCCACATCAGCAGTTCATAAAAACAGTCATATCTCGAGTTCCAAGTATCAAACAAAGGCGTTCGGCACATGGTTGTAAAGCTTATGAAATTCTCTACAACTTCCTTTCAGATCATTTTATCAGATTCTGATGTTAAATTGGTCGAATTTAACAGTTATCCCAAAACTGTTCTGGGCTTCCAGTCAGCACAGAATTATCCGGTTGACACAGGCACAATTCCCAGCTCAAAACAGATATGCATATGATTCTTGTGGCATTAGAAAGGTAGAGAAGTCTAGTAGTCTCCAGAAAAATTTCATAGCCATAGCTCAAACCGATTTAGAGATATCACAGAAAAACCACAGACTGCTCCAGAAAAACAGCAAGAACAGAGACAAGATACACTAACCCGAATTTAATTATATAAGATTTTAACCTTAACATCCTTACTACGGAACTTTGTGGGCATTCCCACAGAGATCTAGCACTCATTACAAAGATTCAAATCACTCACTTAACAAAATAATAAATCATCCAAGCATACAATTGTTCACACCTCACATAAACTTGACACGACTAGACTCTCGATACTACTAACGTGTCTATTACATTAAGGGTTTCATAAACCTATGGGGTGGGGTCTTCTTGGGTGAAGGACTTGTTGATCTTCTCATGAAGTTTGGGTCGGCCTAGCTCAGTTCTGAGGCGATCCATCTCCGCACGTTGTTGATCGTTAATCAATTTCTCGTATAGCAGCTCATACTCCAAGGATTCCGCTCTTTTGACCAACACTCGGGCCAACTCAACTGTTGCTTGGAGGGTGGGTGATGATCCATCAGCAGCATCAATGGTCCATGTTCCTTGCTCAGGCACGTAGCGTGGGTAGTGTGTGAGTGCATCTCGAGGTAGACCATCATAGCGGCGTCCAAGATAATGGACAAGAGCATTGTAGGCAGCATCCTCCATACTTTGCTCTGCAGTATCTCGACTCACCAGACCATAGTGAAACGTCTCCATCTTGTAAGTCTTCGTGGTGGCGTCCAAAGACTTCACTCGTAGCTCGGTATCCCAATGTGCTCTCATCAGGGGATGACGGTGTTCCACGCTACGGTACTCCAACTTTGCTTGCAAGTCTTCGTTGTAAGTTGCTAGCGTTCTTGTTAAAAGGTCGTGGAAGAAGGCATCATCTTGTGGAGCCTTGAAATGTACTTCGCTAGTCCATCCCACCTGCGGAACGACCATGAGTGCTTCTCTGTGCATGTCATTCTGATAGTCCCCTACTCCCAATTCTGCATCAGAAATCTCCTGGTCTTCATCTTCACGTGGCTCCACAGGCTTGAACTTGGCTCGATACTCGGACGCGGTCATGCGGCGATGAGGAGGCATCTACAAGAATGTTTAGACATAGATTAGATAGATGCAATGATGTTTTCACAATAGATTGAGGCCGAAAGCACAAAAAGGTTTTAGCAAGTAACAAGACTGAAGTGGAAAGCAAGAATCAAGCGGGGTGAGGGCACTAAACGACCATTCTAGCTAGGCTTGCGTCCTACAGTCAATACTTGCTCTGATACCAATTTGTCACACCCGAATTTAAGGAGAAATTGGGATGCATTATGTCTCATGTGTGCCCCAGAATCAGTCGCACACACAAGTCACCAAATTACAAAAGTATCATCACAGTGCTTATCACATAGCGTAAAAATAACCATTATAGAGTCTAGAGCAAAAAGAATAATGACTAATAAAAACATTCTCTCGCGGAAGCTTCATCACAGGGACGGCCGACTGGTTGACTCCAAGCCTAGTACTCATTACGATAATCCTCATTCCAGTCTTGATCTGTTACCCATCCGGGATTTTCCAAATAATGAAAATAAAGCAAGCGTAAGTACTTGTCGTACTTAACAATTATAACCAGGGGTTCATGAGGCTCAAATAGCTGACACTGGTTTAACTGCGATTAGCTTAAGTTATATGTCATGATTGGTATTTATTTGCATCAAGGTAGTGGTATCTCCCAATAACACATGATCAAGTGAGACAAGACTTAATAAATAATACATAAACAATAGGATGATAGAAGGTAGCACAAGTCAGAAGTCATTATCTATTCCATTCAGTTTTCCGGGCCACTCGTAACCGTGAGCACGGCTGTTATAACAGTTTTACACTCTGCAGGGGTTGTACATCTTTACCCATGAGTCGTGAATTACCCTTTCGCCCGAGGCGGCCAACCTCTTAACCCACTACCAAGATAGGCCGGCAGGGCTCACTACGAAGTCTTTCAAAGGTTCGTCTAACAAGTTAGGGCCGCTAGGTTTCAATGGCAAACAAGTATAGAATCCCCCTTCCAGATGGCACAATGACGCACAGCCTATACTCATAGGGACAGGAGCCACGCTATACCCGATTCGTCAAACCCCTATTGCGCCCTTTCGGGTAACCTCTCACAAGTTAGAAAAATTACTCATACTTGACTAAAGCCAGAGCCATATAGCCCTCATGGTTGTACTGTAAGTCCCAGCTTTTGCCAAAGGATAAGTCCTTATGGAGGGCCAAAAGCATCAATCACTATTGAGCTCTTTTCACCCTTTAGATCATCACTTAGGTTTATTGTATATTCATTAATCATGTTACCAGATCATGGTTATAGTACCCAGCACTAGCATCATTACTACCCAATGCATATATCCCAGGGTATCAAGGAATTTGATATTCAATCTCTAGGTAATCCTTATTAGGCAATCAAAAAGACACATGCATGTATGATTATAAATTATGGTGAATAGGTAACAAGGATGGTCCCTAGTTATACTTGCCTTGATCAAAAGACTCCTGCTGGTCCTGCTGGTCTTCAAAGAACTCCTGATCACCCACGAACTGCTCACCGTCTAAACTCGAGCAACATAGCAACATACAACCATCCACGCATTCATACATGAAACAAACAATAGATATAATTATAACAGCACACCAACAGAAATAAAACAAAGTAAAAAGTTTGTAAAACAAATCTACGCACTACTACGATCACAAAGACGCGAAAATCACTGAAAACGGACCTAGAACGAAGAAGATATGAATTTTCAAAGATTTTCTGTATAATAAATAATGCATTAAATATGAGCTGAAAACTAAAAGCTTCAAACCTACCCAACAGAGGCACCAACGCGAAGCTTACGAGATAACGAAACCAACGCAACTTGAACGGATCAAAACTGAGTTAAAATGAAGATTTTATAAGCGTTTGAAAATCAGTGGCAAAACTGTAATTCCTGGAAAACGTATTTTTCATTTAACCGAGGAGAAATACGTTTTCAAAAAGGGAAAGTGTAAACTAGAAATACGCTAAGGGACTGTGGGTTGATTATCAAGTAACTGAGGGCCTCTTTTAGAAAAACAACCCGCGAAGGGGTATCTTCGATCGTCGGCCACTGGATTTCACATGGACGGCCGAGATTAGACCCAACCACGGGAGAGAGAGGGGCTCGCCGGAGAAGAACCTGACAGCGGCGGCGCCATGGCCGGAACGGCAAGGAGCTCGCCGGAGTTAGACGATCGAGCGATACAGTACGGTAGAGTTTAAAATAAAAGCACTGGGAGAGAGAGGAGATCACCGCGAACTCACCTAGGTCGATTTCGACAACGCGAAAAGGATGGAGATGGCGTACGGCTCGACGAGGCGACAGCGGCTACCTGTGAACCAACGGCGATGGCATGTGAGGCATAGGGAACGGTAGAGGTGGTAAAACGGAACCTGCAGCTTCGAAACCTCGACGCAAAGCTCGGCAAGGTGTTGTCCACGACGACAGCAAGGTGGAAAAGGAGATCGATGAGTGCCGCGGTGGTTTAGGGCTTGGGGAGCTCGGGTTGCTCGGCTAGGGCCAACAGCGGCTCGTAGATGCAAACGGGGTCACGGACGGCGCCTCAGGCTTTATATAAGCGATGAAGGATGACCTACGCGGAGAATCCCGTCCTATCTGGGATTGAGTGGCGACGGCGGCTGAGTCCGAGGAGAACACGAACAAGGAGGAGGCGACTGACGCGTGGGCCCAAGGTGACAGCGGCACAACGGAGAAGGAGAGGAGCGGCTGCGCTGCGCCGATCTTGGGCCGGCGGTGTCGACCATGGCCCGCGTGGGAAAGGGAGGAACAGGGAAGAATTGGGCCGGCGGAGTGAGCGGCCCAGGCGGGAAGAGAAAGAGGTAGAGAGGAGATGGGCCGGCTGCCGAATTCCAGAGAGAGAGGGGTAAGGTTATTATCTATTTTTTTTAAACCCTTTTTCAAATCATTTTCAAATGCACTTTGAATCCTTTGAAGTTTTGTTCCAAAAACCAAACAACACACAAAACAAATGCATCAGCATGTATGCACAAACATGTGTCTAGCCTTATGTTGACTTTTAATTTGAGAAAAGTTATTATTTTACTATATTTCAATGCTCACAAAAATGCATATAAAAACAAATTAACTCCTATTTAAAATGTTGCAAATTTTTTTTTGGGTGTTACAATGCGGGGGTTGAGCACTTGAGCGGGTGTCCGGACGTACGTGGTGCGCAGACGTCCGGTCACTAGATTATCCGTTTCTGATTACCCCTTTCCGTGGATGTGATTGTTAAAGAGTAAAGTCCGATTTACATCCTTAAATTTGTTTCTCAATTTTTTTTTAAAAAAAACTTCGAACTCAAATACTACTAGACAACTCACCCTCCTCAACTTTCAAACCCAGATAAAATATTCTCTTTGATAATTTTAAAGTGATTTTTTTGATGTTTTGCTGACATGGTAGTGGGGCCCACATGTGAGGTGATCTCTCTTTTTTAAATTTTATATAAAAAAACATAGTTTTTTTTCATATTGAGTAGTATGAATACAAACTTTATAATAATGTAGATGCGATCTACACTTTGTACTTGATAAATTTTTTATTTGAGATCTTTTAGAGGCTCATATATTTATTTTAAGTTATCAAATTTTGAAATTCAAATTTTTAATTTTTCAAATGACCCTAGGATGTTCACATAGTTTACAAAGGTTGTATCCATCAAATGAGATATACAAATTTGTTGTTGACAACTTTGTTATCTAAGATCATTTAAAGGCCCAAATATTTATTTCTAAGTTCTCACATTTTGAAATTCATATTTTTTTAATCTTTCAAACGACCTTGGATGTGGAAATGGTCTATAGCAAAGTTATAGCTCTAAATGAGATATACAACTTTGTTGTTGACAACTTTGTTATCTAAGATCATTTAAAGGCCCAAATATTTATTTCTAAGTTCTCGCATTTTGAAATTCATATTTTTTTAATCTTTCAAACGACCTTGGATGCTGAAATGGTCTATAGCAAAGTTATAGCTCTAAATGTGATTTACAACTTTGTAGTTGACTTATTTTATATGGGATCATTTAGAGATCCAAATATTTGTTTTCACTTCTCACATTTTAAAATTCTTTTTTTTAGTTTTCCAAATGACCTCGGGTGTTGACATTGTCTATGTTATAGATCTCAACGTGATTTACAACTTTTTGGTTAACACTCTCTTTTTATGATTGCATAGAGGTCCAAATATTCGTTTTAAGTTCTCTGATTATTAAACTCAATTTTTCAAAAAAATAAGTGACCTCGAGTGGAATCATGTTTTATACCAAACTTTTAGTGCTTGAAGAAATCTAAAACTTTTGAGTTGATTTTTTTTTCTCTTGAGATCATGTAGAAGCTCAAATATTCAATAAAAGATGGTATGCCTTAAAAATGTAGCTAGACATGTGGGACCCACACACCACATCAGCCGAAACCACTATCGAAACCACTCTGAATTTTTTAGAGGGATAATTTAGCTAGTTTTAAAAACTAAAGGGATAGGTTATCCGGTGTTCGAGTTTGAGAATATATTTTTAATTCAGCGACAAGTTAATGGAGGCAAATCAGACTTTACTCTTATGTTAATCCCTGTCGCTTGTCTCACCAGACTGACTTGGTGGGGTGTGATTTTTGCATTTTTCTGCATTTTTTACTGTCTTGTGGTTCCATTCAATAAGCAGCCTGAGTTGGGCGTTTGATCGGTGGCCCATTGGCCACACAGATATACAGTCCACTTACTTTTGAGCATTAGTAGTATTATTCGTCTTCTCTGGTTGATGTAGCGTAATACAGTATATTTTGCTAATCCAGTCAACTGCAAATGGCTGTCAAACTCAACTTCCACTACTCCATGAATCAGAATAATATGTGATCCGTAGCCGTATGGGTGGTACTAGATTAGCTAAATGATGATCAATCTGATAAGAAAGCGACACAAGCTGGATGTTAATTCAGCTCATCTTGAGGGGAGCTTGCATAATATATAACCGTCCGTGCACTGCTAGCCACAGACATGATTTCCAGCTAGATTTGGTGGTTAATGAATACACAAGATCTTTTTGGGAAAAAAAAACGTGTACACATGTATTATATATTGCTTACTGTTTGATGTGGGGATGGGCTGTCAATTCCCATCCAGTTTGTTCAGAAACTGGTCATCTTTCCTTAACCACTTCCTGTGAAAGGGACATGCTGAATTGCAAGAATCAGTAATTGGCATACTAGTCAGAAAAAAAAAAAGACATGGCCTTTGACCTATCAATTAGGTATAAGCTAGGCCAAGGGTGATTAGCTAGGCGGTTAGCTGCTCATTATTGATTGATTAAGGTCACTCTTATGAACTGGATCCAGCACTTTCTTAATTTCGGAAGGCGTGGCACTATTGATTCAACATTTTAAGCTTGTGGACGAGATTATTCATTGTTATAGCGACGTTCCTGTCACGAACTGTGCTGTTATTATATATAATGTCTGGTTACGTCTAGATTCATGATGAGAGACCACAGAGAAGCTACCGTTGTTTTCATGCACTGTGTAACCTGCCTGTTTATCGATTTGTGGCCCTAAGCTGCAAGCAAACTACTGTTTTGATCAGCCGATAGCAGCCTTGCCGACAAACAGTGTGCCGGAAAAGCTGAAACCCTGAAGCCCATCACTAGCTTCTCTCCGTGATATAGCCAGCTGCCTCGTGTGGTAACCATTCATCGGCCGCTGAACCGTCGCCAGCAATAGGGACTAATGAGTCATCATCCATCGAGCTAAAGGCAGAACAAATTTCGATTTACAGAGGCGGGTTGACTGAACATCTCTATTACATAGTCTCTGTTATTAGGCTATTTGCAAAGTTCTGTCAATTAATTAATAGAGGTTGGCTTTTTAAGATACTCCCTCTGTAAATAGAGAATGGCATCTTAATCAACCCAACTTTGTTAATGATTTTCAAACCAAAAAAGCAGAAAAAATAGCAAAACATTTCCTAAATCACATGATAGCCACACTCCACCCCTAGGTAGGCACACTCACTTGTTGATGTTATCCTTTTGTATTAACTTTTCGAACCATGCATTGAATATTTCAACCTTTAAACGACCTCAAATGAAAAATGTTTTGACTACAGAGTTTTAGATCTCATTGATCACTACAATTTTAGTTAGGGCATGTCTCCATTCAAGATCGTTTGGAAATTTCAAAAATCTGAATTTTAAAATGCAATAATTTTAAAAAACAAATATTTGGAACTCCAAACGAATTGAAATGAAAACCTTATCAACTATAAGATGTAAAGGCGTTGAGCACTACAATTTTAGTATATACCATGTCAACATACGAGGCAGTTTGAGAATTCTAAATTTCTAATTTTCAAAATCTAAGAAACAAAACTGAACATTTTGAACTCTAAATGATTCCAAATTAAAAAAAAAATCAACTATAAATTTATAGAATGGATTGGGAACTACAACTTTGGTATAAGCCATGTCAGCATCCAAGGTTGATTGAAAATTCTAAATTTAAAATTTCAAAATTTGAGAACTTAAAAAAAAAATAGGACACTAAAAAGTTTCAAATAAAAAACTTATCAACTATAAAGTTGTAGATTACGTTGAGCTCTATAATTTTGATATAAAGTTCATCTTCATCTAACTTCATATGAAAAAAATGAATTTATTATAAATAACTATTTCTAAAGACAAGTCTCTTAAGAGTTAAGAGTACTACATCTATTATTGATTTCTAAAGACGACACTCTTAGGAAGCCCACTTCTAAAAACTAGCATTTACAGGAGACGATCACCTTAGACATCCATCTCTATTTAACAAATACGGGTGTTTGCCTAAGCTCTGCTTGGCCATTAACAGAGACGGCCCCAAAGTTACCCGTCTCTGTTAATTAGGAGGACAAAACTAGATTCCTTATATTTCAGGATGGAGGGAATATATATCATTTATGTAGTAGTCCCTACTATAGAATTGATTTTTAGAAATGCCTCCGTTTTTTAGCAGATGCAGCTCTATCTAAAACCGTCTCTAAAAATTATTTCTAAAACAACCGCCTCTAGAAATCCATTTTTAGAGACGACTGGTATTTTTAGCCACCTCTAAAATAACCCAAGTTTTAGTGGCGGCTAGATTTAAAGTCGTCTATAGAAATTCATTTTAGAGGCTTCTGGATCTAGAGCCATCTCTAAAAATATGTGCAACATAGTAAAATTCATAACTTTTTCAAATGATGTCGTATGAAGACACTTTATCTAATTGATGACTTTTTCACTTGAAATCTTTTAGATCTCGCAAATTCTATTTAAAGTTCTCATGTTTTGAAATTCAATTTTTTCAAAATTTTCAAACAACCTGAAATGGAGAAGTGACCAAACCAAAGTTAAAAATTTCAAGAAGATCTAAAATGTTGTAGTTGATAACTTTTCCATTTGATATAATCTATGGTCCCAAAATTTAGTTTCAAGTCCTCACATTTTGAAATTCAAAATATTCAAATGACCTCAGATGGAGAAATGACAAAAACCAAAGATGTTGATCTTGAAGAGCAATACAACTTTATAGTTGACAACCTTTTCATTTGAAACCATTTATCCGAGAAAAATTATGTTTGAATTTCTCATATTTTGAAATTTAAAATTTTCAAACGACTTCAGATGGAGAAACGACCAAAATCAAAGTTGTAGTGCTTGATGTCTACAACTTTCTGGTTAAAATCTTTTTTCAATTTGAATTTGTGGGTCCCAAATGTTTATTTTCAAAATCTAATAAGGTGAATACAAAAGGAATGGTGGTGCCCGCTGCAGCAGCTACAACAAACAGCTACATTTCCATTTGAGGTTATCTATACATACCTCTTAAAGTCGAGGCTCCCGGCCGGATCTGTCACACTTACATGTTACTATTCCTACAACAGTGCCTTAGAGCAGTAGACCCGCTAATACAGTACTGGGTCCTATGAACCTGTATACCCGCTAATAAACAGTATAAACCCGTTAATAAACAGTAACCCGCTAAGACAGTGAAACCCGTTATGAAACCGTAACACTGTTACAGTGCCGGGTCCTATGAACAGTACAAACCGTTAAGGAACAGTAAAACCCATTAGGACATAGTAAAACCCTTTATAAAACAGTAATACCGGTCTGTGCTACTGCATTTTCCATTTTCCCCTCTTCCCTTAAAAAAACGTGCTTTGCACAGGTGCTTCTAAAGTAACTCGTGAGAGTAAGTTTCTGTAGCTGCAGCAGCTACAGCCAACAGCAATGGCAGCCGGTCAGGCTGGATGTATGTGTATTACCTTTTTGTCACAAGTAACTTTAGGATAGACTGAATAACGCGGCTTGAGGTTGCGGTTTGAATCCCCGTCAATAGAAATCGACTTGCAGAGGGTGAGGGTCATACATGATCATTTCAAGATCATTAAACAAAATGACATAACATTTGGATTAATATAAAACCGTACACATGCCACGTTCCTTTTACATACGAAAACACGCTCCATTTCTTATTGCTTAATTGTTATAGTTAGCATCGACCATTTCTAGTTCCAACTCATACCTTTACAAACCTGATGTGGGACGTGCAAACCTGTTTTGCATTGATGAAATGAGTAGCCTGAATACCTGATCAAACATGCCCTAACTATAGTCTGATTTGCCAATAATACCTATAATCGCGTCAACACATTTGTTAAGTCCACCCATCCCTCGCACATTTTACTGATTTAATATCAAATTTGATCTCTCTAATCAATGAAATGCTGTCATGACAGGTGCATATATAGGAGTATATATATACTAGTATAGTACTGAGAGCAGATCAATGTTATTGCGCTAATTAAGAAATGAACAATTGATTTATATATATATCCATACCGTCGTGTTTCACACATAAATATATTTGTCAAATCATCTGTTTCAGCGTGTTTCGATCGTTTGTTCTGACTTCAAGGCCTAGATAGATCTAAAGAATCATTAGCCACCTACTCCTATGCATGATGCACAGTTGATTACTTGATTGAATGAGCATGAAAAATATGTATCACACCACACCCAGCCAATCTCGCAGAATATAATGCATGACGATCCGTGGGGAATATATACAATTGTTTGGTTTACCAGATCTATGTATGTACCATACTACAACGGTTGCCGAGGTCATGCTTCTTCATTTGCAGAAATTGTTTATAATCATAACTGATGCTTATTATATATAATGATTGTCGATTAGAACGAAATTGGAATAATATCTTCTTGGATAATCTTATCAGTTTACCTGATCACAATAATTACTACTACTATTATTTGCGAGATTGTGTGTGGACCTTCGTTATAATCAATAATTAAGCTGGGGAATAAGAACCCTAATCTCAACTACTAGCCAGCTTGGTAGCTGGATCCGCCTCAGTTAGTGGCTAAGCAGATTAGTTAATCATTTCTTAAACAATTGTGCGAATAACAGTACACTTGAACAGAGAAATTGCTTTAAATAGCTGGTGAAGATTGAGATATACATTACAGTAAATATCTTCAATCAGGGGCCTAGAAAGTAATGAACAAATTCAAGAAAAAAAGTAACGATAGATGGACGTCCCGTCTTTTTTTCATGTCGATCAGATCTCTAACAATCTTCTGAGACAAGTTTTTCGGGCTCCAGATCGATATGAGCAAAATTACACCTTATTCCAATCAAATATATGCATCGAGATGCGAAGCAAGTCGCTGTTATAGTACGGTCAAACATTTCAATAAAGCTTCCTAAGATTGAATAGACTTGGGCCTCGTTTAGTTCAGAGAATTGGGGAGAAAAATACTGTATCAGAATTCCTGTAGCATTTCGTTTGTATTTGGTAAAAATTATCCAAATTTTGACTAACTAGGCTTAAAATGTTCATCTCGCAAAGTACAACAAAACTGTGCAATTAGTTTTTGATTTCATCAACATTTAGTACTCCATGCATTTACCGATATTTTGATGTGACGGGGAATCTTCTTTTTGCATAGTGGAATTTGGGGGAGAATTGGGGGAACTAAACGAGGGGTTGCATGATAAATTTGTTAATCGGTTGGCATGTCAGTGAGCTATAAGGCTGGACGAAAAACTCGAAGCTCGTTAGCTCGCTCGGCTCGTGACTGGCTCGGCTCAGCTCGGCTCGGCTCGTTATGATAACGAGCCGAGCCGAGCCAGGATTTTAGCTCGTTAGCTATAACGAGCCAACTCGAGCTGGCTCGTGAGCCGCTCGCGAGCCAAACGAGCCGTAGTTTTAGAGAAAAAGTCATCATAACTTATATTAGTTTTGTATTACTTCATGTTTTGCACTTCACAAATAGATGATATGTTAGCTCATATGAATATTTTGTTCGGTTTAAGGCTATTGAATATATTATTTTTATATTATTAATATTTTTATGCTTTAGATAAATACGAATATTATATTTTGTATTTTTCCTCCTGGCTCGCGAGCCTAACGAGCCAGCTCGAGCTCGTAACGAGCCGAGCCGAGCTGGCTTTCTGGCTCGTTAAGATAACGAGCCGAGCCGAGCCGAGCTGGCTCGTTAGCCAGCCTTAGTGAGCTAGTCTTACAACTTCCCTTGTTTTCATTAGTCGATCGAAAGAGGTAGTGGGGAGGACGAACAGAAAAGCATATCTTGTGGTAACGTACTAACCATTATAAGAAAAAGGGGTTGGATGAGCTATTAAAAACACCCCTCTAATATGCTAACGTATATACCCTTTTGAGGGTATGTTTATTTGTTTTTAGGTTTTTGACTTAAATAAAAACTGCTTTTGGTTTTTGGCTTTTGGCTGTTGATTTTTTGTTATTGTCTTTTGTAATAATATTTTAGCTTCTTAGCAAAACTAAAACTAGAAGAGCTTCCTGAAGATGTTTTTAGCTTTTAATTTATTTTTAGCTTCTGGCTTCTAGACCTAGGATTTGGATTTTTACTTAGGATATGTCGCAACAATTTGTCAATTTATTTAATATAAGATGTACTTTGTTTTACAAATGGTATATGTTCATATATAATAATTTGAAAATATGCTAGGAAATAGTATCAAGTCTTCAATAATCCCAAACTTTGCTCTTGACCGAGCCATGGATCAGATCGTTTCGCTGAAATTTGGTTTATGTTAATGCTGATGTTGATTTCTTGTGAGAGGAAAACACTGTTTGTCCGCTAAAAAATGCCGTTGAAGTAGTTCAAACGAACAGTTGGAAAAGAGCTAGTTGTAGAGTATGTATTCACTAAAGTTGGAAAAGGGTGAAACAAAACACAGAGGATTCTAGACGAGGAAAAGGGAATCGATGGAGAAGAGCGGTCGGCAATGCCATTAAAGGAAATGAGGGCAGCAGGCCACACCTGTGGACTGGACTGTCTGTCTCACGTTTCTGCCAAACACCTACTAATTGGCACCTCCTGGCTCTCTTCCTACTTTTAGCATAGCCAACCAAGCATGTCTAGCGAGCACAATCTAGGTCTTGTTTAATTTGTGGGTGAAAATTTTTTAAGTGAAGGGGTGTTTAGATACTAATAAAAAAACTAATTACATAACTCGCCCGAAAACCGCGAGACGAATTTATTAAGCCTAATTAATCCATCACTAGCACATGTGTTACTGTAGCAATTATGACTAATCATGGACTAATTATGCTTAAAAGATTCGTCTCGCGATTTCCATGCAAACTATGCAATTAGTTTTTTTTATCTACATTTAATACTCCATGTATGTGTTCAAACATTCAATGTGACAGGGTGAAAAGTTTTTGAGCGAAACTAAACAAGGCCTAATAATAAACACACGAAAACTAGTAGTGTAATGTGCATCTTTTCACGAGAGATGGTTGCGTACAGGTACAGCAGATGAGAATGACACGCGCAACACGAAGCTAGCTAGTCAGGCAGGGCTGCATCTCAGCATCTGCATCTGCATGCATGTGCGCCAACAGTCGTCGAGGGGTCGGCGAAAATCTGGGCTCCCAACATCTCGTATCCGAATCGGGTGGCGCGCAACACGCGGCGAGCCGAGCAATCACCCGTGCAAATGCAATCGGATGAGCGAATCAGAGCGGGCGCGCGCGGCTGCCGGTGCCGGCCGGTGATCGCAGCGCAGTCCCATCGCATCAGCGGAGAAAATCACTTGGGCTGTGTTTAGTTACTCGAAAAAAACACTATGCAAAAAAAATCCGAAACATTAAACTTGCGATACATATATAGAGTATTAAATATAGATAAAAAAATAACTAATCTCACAGTTAGGTGCAAAATCGTGAAACAAATCTTTCGAACCAAAGTAGTCCGTGATTAGACACTATTTGTCAAATAAAGCCAAAAACATGCTTACAATACGCTTTTCGGTAATTTTAGGGTAACTAAACACAGCCTTGGAGGTGGCCGCCTAATTAAACACCATCGCTCGTAGACTGGTAATAGTGGTACTGACACAACGGCAACACACCGGTCCGGACGGGTCGCCGAGTCGGCACAGAGAATCTCTGCTTCGTCTGGGATCCAGACCCACCGCCGGGACACAAAAATATCTCCCTCGTGCCACGCGTCGTGAGGGGCGGCTCAGCCGGGGCCCCCGCACAGGAGGCCACGCAGCGCGGAGCCACAATTCGTGGCCGTCCCAGCGGGGCGGCGGCATGGCCATGTCAGCCCGCTGCCTGCTTTCGCTCCCGCGTTCACACATGACCGGGAAATGACGCACCTGCCCTCCGATGAGTTTATATTCCTAAAACCTGGTGATGATAATTTCACAGAGGTTCGTAACTCGTAAGTGAAAATTATATATATATATATATTCTTGTGGCTCAGGGCCTCACTGATGACACTATTTGAATATTCTTGCTGCCTTTAGATAATGTTATCCCCTTCCGATAAGTTGGCACAGGGAAGGATGGATAAATAAACAAGCATATCACCGCTTCTGTGGATAGGTTTTACAATTGCTCAATGCCAACCCATGTCGTGGGTTTTCAAGTCATCTATGTGCCTTGCATGTTGGAATTCTCGGGGCCGTACTATTTTATTTTCTTTAAAAAGAAAAAAAAACTAAGAGACGAAAACAATATATGATAATAGAATATCAGAGTCTGCATGAATGAACTATATATGGCTATGAATGAATTTAAAAAGTTTAAAATATATTATAGAGTCTATACCTATATAAGAAAAATGCCCGAAGCCTGTCAATTTCCACCTTGACTCTGGATTTTAGGTGTTTCTCAGCATGGACAATGATGTTACAAGTCTTGTGTATGTGCCTTATTGAAAAGACAAAAATAAGAAATAAAAATCGACGTGTCGCTCGTTGGAACCATATTCTTTATTTAGCCATTGGTAACTCTATCCTCACCATTTAGTCATGAAGATTGAGCATAAAAAATCATTTTTGTATTTTCAATAGTGAACAAAATTCTCAAGAAAAAAAGAAATGTGCAACAAATATGAAAAATAAGAACCATTCTTCCAAGGAAAACTCAAATACAATATTTCTAACATGGCCTAGTGAAAGTTTCAAAAGATATTTTCCCTATTTCTCTCTATATTTCCTAGTCGATTGTTGGTTTCTAATTTCTCGGGCATTTACCATCACTCCTTTTATTTTCTAACAAGAAAAGCCATACCTTTTCTATCTTTTTTTACATTTTAATTGACGGCAAAAATATGATGGCCAAGGGGCAAGAATAAAAGGGACAAGAGTATTTAAATGAAAATTGTGGTCAAAGAGAAAATAAATGCACCATTTTGAGATACAAGAAAATATGACAAGATTTATCCTTTTCCTCATTTATCCTTTTCCCCTTTCCTTTCCTCATTTATCCTTTTTCCACCTCTGCTTACATATTTTCTTATACTACTCGAAAGTATAAACATGAGTTGGTGATCACCAAAAAAGTGCACATTTCGTTTTTGTCAATCAATCTTAAATTTAACTCGGTATATAAAAAGTACTAACATTTATCATGTCCATGAGTATTATTAATTTAATCATGTAACACATTTCTATAGTAATTCTATTTACAAATAAAAATCTTGATAGAACATCTATAATCCTAGGTAAATTTGAAATTAAAATTAATAAGCGATATTTTAGAGGACAAAGAGCAAGCCTTCCTTTTGCGTCCCAGCAGTGGCTAAAGGCCCACAACCAAAGCGCATTCCAGAACGGGAGTACGGGACTGCCATGCCCCCCAGCAGGACGGACCTCTATCCACGTCGTCACCGAAAAGCCGAGGAATGGATATGCCTGAGGGGCCTAATCTGTCATTAACCAACCACACGAGGTGGACGAGCGCCAGCCATCGGTCGGTACGCTTTCGCAGTGGGCGAGCGGCCGGGCGCGGGTTCGATCCAGGGATCGGCCGTGTTTCCTCACCGGGTTTTTCCCACCGTAAGCTATCTGTACTCATCGTTGTCTCTGTATCCTCTAAAAAAAATATTCCGTCCTCGTCACTATAAAATATACAATTTTTCCGCATTCATCCATTCTCTATATCATCCTCTATCTACTATGGGGCCTACTTATCACTTTATCTAAATATATCCATGTGATATCTTGTTTTGAAGTATTTATTGAAACGAATTTAATGGTACAATCAGAATTTAATTTGGTTTTTTAGTTTAGGAGTAATAGTATTTTTTTTTGTTAGTTAGCAGCAGCGGAGCCAACGCATGCACTTTCTCCCTCACATCTCACGCTGCAGCTGCAGCAGGCCAGCGCCGGTAGCGTGCCTCGCTATCCCGGCATTTCTAGCGGATGAGAGCAGGTAGCGGATGTATTTAGCGTACCCGGTGCAGCAAATTTGATACTGGAGGGAGCGGTAGCGGATGGCTCACGTAGCCGGTGCGACAGTCTAATAAGTTTCAGTTGCCTTGCACGGATGTGACATCATTGTCATACTTTTCATTTCAGGCATGTACTTTAGCCTTAGATATAAATTGTAGATACCTTACGTCAGTGGCAGACCTAGGATTTTACCATAGGGTATGCGCCACAAAAAAAATTCTTATGCAATTCAGTAAAACCATATTCTAATTCGGTAAAACATGTCTGCGTCCTCGTCGCCACAGCATCCTCGCCGATGTTGAGGCCGAGCTTAGCATCCTGTGGATCCTGGCCGCGAACGTGTTGGGGTCGACTGACCCCGGAGGTGAGCAACGCCGTCTCGAAGAGCAGCAGCACGAGGTCCATGACGGACTTGTGCACATCCGTAGACACCATTGCTTGTGTTCTCTATCTACGAGACTTGTTGGAAAATCGAATCGTGCGCTTGGTTGTCGCGGCTGGATTGCTGAAAGGGAGAGGCGATCGATCGGGGTCAACTGATGCTTGATTGGTTTCCTGTCACGGCGATGGACAGGTCGGACGAACATGCTGGGCAGTGGATCAATCGCAGGCGAGGGAGGGATAGGGGATCATCGCGCGGCGGGGGCGCGTGCTGTGATTCGAGATCGAGTACACAAGAACACGCGTAAGCGCGGTTACTCCGTCCGTGGTACGAGGAGATCGTGCGGAAGCCTGAAGGCAAACGGACGGAAGTCACAGAATGAGATCGCTTGGCTTCCTTTCTTTTCTTTTAACACAAAATTTATATCATGTGTCAATGACGGCTGGACCCTAGGGTATGCGGTGGCCCACCCTGCATACTCTGTGGGTCCGCTCCTGCCTTACCTACTAGGGTATGAGTGTGTTAGGGTGCATGTGTGCAGTGTGAGTTTGTACGTGAGTTCAGATAATACAGCTGGTAATCGAAGGTTGAGGCAATATAAAAAAACAACCAGTGAGGGAGAGCCGGAGGGAGAGAAGCCGCGTGCGTCCCGTCCGTCCAGTCCTTGCCCCAAGTACCCAACCCAAGGAATGCTGCTGTGCAAGCGACGGGCACCGCGCTTGCTGACTCGCCCGGCTTCCCCTGCGCCCACGGCTCTTCCTCCCACCTCATCTTCTTCCTCCTCCTTTAAAAGCTCCGTCCAAGCTTTCACCTCACTTCAGACCACAATTCACAGGCCCTCCTGTCCTCTCCCTTCCTTGCTTCACCTTTTCTTTTGCTCTCCCGGCCCTCTCTACCTCCTAGCTGTCCAAGAACTCGCTGTTCGATCGTCCTGTGCCTGGTTCTTGCGCTCGCGTGAGAGTTCGGAAGCGTCTTCTTTCCTGTCCTGTCCGTCCAATCCAATCCAAGCTCCTTGGCTTCATCCCAAAGGGACGGGACGAGAAAGGATCCTCCATGGCCAGGCGTGCTGTCCACCGTCGCCATGGCGGCCGGTCGGTGCTCTGTTCTTTTCCATGAGCACCGCCGTACCATCGGCCTAACGAACCAATCATCATCTTCATCCGTTTCTGGGTAGCATCTGAACTCTCGATCATCATTTTCCATGCGGCAGATCTCGTCTCTGCTGCAGGGCCTGGCCCGGTCGCTCTCGGTGGGGAAGGACAGGAAAGGGGACGGCGCAGGCGACGGCAAGACCGCCTTGCCGGCGGTGCTGCGGACGTCGGGCACCCTGTGGGGCGAGGGCTCGGAGACGTTCGCCGCCGTCTGCTCGCGGCGCGGCGAGAAGGGCATCAACCAGGACTGCTCCATCGTCTGGGAGGTCAGCTTCAGCTACACCTCTCTCTCTTTCTCTCCGCAACTCGGCTCCTGCTGTATGCTCTGCTTCTTGCTTCCTTTAATTTCGTTCGTCTTTTTTCTATTGGAATTTTCGGTGGCATCAAGTTGTCACCGCACGTGATATTTCCGTGGAATTTTACAGAATCTGCAAAATTCTCGTCGGCCTCATGCTTTTATTGCTTCCTTTAATTTCGTTCATCTTTTTTCTATTGGAATTTTCGGTGGCATCAAGTTGTCACCGCACGTGATATTTCCGTGGAATTTTACAGAATCTGCAAAATTCTCGTCGGCCTCATGCTTTTATTGCTTCCTTTAATTTCGTTCATCTTTTTTCTATTGGAATTTTCGGTGGCATCAAGTTGTCACCGCACGTGATATTTCCGTGGAATTTTACAGAATCTGGAAAATTCTCGTCGGCCTCATGCTTTTCTGTTGTAAGAAACCAAACAAACCGCTTCTTGCTGTGCTTGTGTGCTGAACAAACATTGAACCTTGACTTGTCATTTCGTTGCTCACCTAATCATTAATTTATATTTTTGTTTTTCCGCATCAGATTGATGTTTCAGTCCATTTTGTGTTTCTGAGAAATATTAAAAAAACACTTTTTAAGCATATGTATACTAGTAAGCACCTTTTTTTTGTTTCAAAGAGCGTGTTCCAGTGATAAGGCCAATTAGGGAGGCATAGGTATTGGAGCACGAGTCTGGTGTTTCCTCTTGGCTTTCTAGGGCTCTCTCTTTCTCACAATACAGAGGGGTCATACGTGTCCTGATTTGCTGCTCTAGGAGGAAGATGTTTTCATTGTTACTGCTGATGATATGATAGCTCTTGGTATCTGAACCCAAGGGAGCAGCAGCTTTGGGGTATTTAACCTCACTGCCTAAGATGGAAAGTTAGCCAAATCATCACATAGAAGATTTTTTACTCCCCAGTCCCCACACAACACATTCTTGAGAGTTCTTCATGGACGCCATACTTGTTGCTGTCGTGCTAGGGCTTTTATTTTTATTTTATTTCCTGAATTTTGTATTTTTTAACTGTGTTGTCTAACTAATCTGGCTTGTTAATTCTGCAAACCAAACCATCCAGTAGAGTGAGGACAAAGCATGACCTACTGCTAGGTACCTCAAATGGATGAATGGTTGGTTCAGTTGGTTGTGTGTGATGTCACAGTGGAATCATAAATTGTCGCTTATCATGCAATGATTGTACACCATAAGATTGATAATCCCCTTGAAGCTCAACCACACATATAATGCCAAACAGGCAGAACATTACCCAGCATAAAGAATCATCACACTTTCACACCAGCTGCTGGCAAACCCCATGTGTGAAGAGAACTCGCAGCATTTTGGCTTCAATTTTTACCCACTCAATTCGGCACAGTTAAAGAATGTTTTGGAACCTGAGAAAATCTTAAGAATTTCATTTCGCACTGCACGATTCCTTCACAGTTTCGTTCATGAAAAAAGAATTACTGCTACTACTAGTTTTGTATAGAATTCCTGCTTATGTTCTGAAGAAAGCTTGTTCACATGGCTTTTCTGTCACGTCTTCAGGGTTTCGGGTGCCAGGAGGACACCATCTTGTGCGGCATCTTCGACGGGCACGGCCCGTGGGGCCACTACGTTGCCAAGGCCGTGCGCGACTCGCTGCCGCCGTCGCTGCTGTGCCACTGGCAGGAGGCGCTCGCGCTGGCGTCGCTCATCGACGGCGAGAAGAGTCTCGGCGACTGCCAGTTCGACCTCTGGAAGCAGTCCTACGTGGTCGCGTGCGCCGCCGTCGACGACGAGCTCAGACGCAGCCGCCGCTTCGACGCCGTCCAGAGCGGCTGCACCGCGCTGTCCATCGTCAAGCAGGGGGACCTCATGGTCGTCGCCAACGTCGGCGACTCCCGGGCCGTCCTGGGCACCACGTCGGACGACGGCGCCATCGCTGCCGTCCAGCTCACCGTCGACTTCAAGCCCAACCTGCCACGTAAGTCGCTACTGACCGGCCATGCATTCTTGTGCACTGGGGCGGCGGCCGTTGCTGACGTTGTGTCCTGGAACACTATGTGTGCAGAGGAGAAGGAGCGCATCCGGCGGTGCAACGGCCAAGTGTACTGCCTCGCCGACGAGCCCGGCGTGCACCGCGTCTGGCAGCCCAACCGGGAGTCGCCGGGGCTCGCCATGTCGCGCGCGTTCGGCGATTACTGCGTCAAGGACTACGGCGTCATCTCGGTGCCAGAGGTGACGCAGAGGAGGATCAGCAGCAATGACCAGTTCGTCATCCTGGCCACCGACGGGGTACCTTTCGGCCACGTTCATTCAGCTTATAATCCGTCTTTTTCAGCCGAAACAGTATTTTCTCCCTCCCAACAAATCAGTCAACAGTATTTTTCAACCGGCTTATCAGCACAGCCGAACGGCTCCTTCGTCGTCGCTTTCTTCGCAAACACACTTGCCTTTTTCATTTCAGTACGTACGGTGGTGCGCGCCTGATGACTGACGATAACAAGCGCGAACTTTTTCCGGCAGGTGTGGGACGTGCTCTCCAACGACGAGGCCGTGCAGATCGTGGCGGGGACGCCGGACCGGGAGAAGGCGGCCAAGCGGCTGGTGGAGTGCGCCGTCCGCGCGTGGAGGCGCAAGCGACGCGGGATCGCCGTCGACGACTGCTCGGCGATCTGCCTCTTCTTCCACCCGCCGCCGTCGTAGACACGAAACCTGAACGTGCCTCAGTCCACGTCAAGCAGAGGCGACAAAATGCACGTCTTATTGTGCCCGTCGTATTCGTAGTAGAGACTAGAGAGCGCATTTCTGCCGTCCACCATTCAGAACGTGCAGTTTGTCGCATGATCGTGACACTCCACGATTACAACTGCAGCTGGTGGATGACCAAACAAAAAAAAAGAAAAAGAAAAAAAAATCTCCGGCTTTCACACCTTGCCAGTCAAAATGTACGAGAACGAACACCAGCCATCAGATATCAGAAAAAGGGAGAAAAGATGCATTTTGTCCTCATTTTAGGGGTGTCTGGCTCTGAATTTCTGTTGTGGTAGCAAACAGTCGCAATTATAGATGCACATCAATCGCAATTTGATCATGAATCACATGTTTTGGCGCCACCTGCCGAACAAACCAGAATCCTAGATCTTCTGCAACGGAGCACCATGCATTATTTCGAACATCCTGGAACACAATACTCCCAATTCACTAACTGTTAATATGATATGAGAGCTCAACCAGTGGTGGATATGAGAGTTGTCATCAAATCAGCCACCGTAGCGACTTTTTAGCGACTTGGGAGGCTCCTCTTCCATGATTCCAGCTCCGGTAGTGGCCAAGTATTCCCTTATTGTAGTTTTCCGGTCACCAAGATAGGTGTGGTCTAAGAAGTTGTTGTATGCTGGTTCTCCAAGATTTTTTGCAGCAAGAACGCTGAAAAAGCAGTTAGAATCACAAAAATATCAATAAAATCATATTGGTAAAAACATATTGATAACATCATGCTTGTACACACTTAGTCGTTATGTAGAGAAAATGTGTTGATTTGGATAAATGCAATGATCAAAAAGCAATGATTTCCTATTGCTTCAGACATGCATCTTGCTTTCAGTTGTCAGAAAGCAATGATATCATTTTTCCATGAGAGATGAATATTGCTTTGAGATATCATAATGTCATAGATGTGCTATACAAGAGAGAACAGATAATGTATCCTGTACCCTAAATTATTGGAGTGTGCACATGTAACTACACAGTGGGCTTATTCCAATTTGATCCCAAGTTAGACCCCTCTAATGTTAATTACTAATTTATCTACGAGATGAAAGAAGCAACCCCACATATTGTTTAACGTTATATATCTTTGAACATCAAATACTCACCAATGTCTGAGGTATAGGCGACAAGGTAAAATGTCATCTCTCCATATTTTGTCAATGTTGTACCGCCCATAGCGCTGATAATATATTTCCTTGCTTCCTGCAGAAGTAACCACTCAAAATTTCAACACGTAATTGACTACGAAATCAAATATGATTTGGTTTTATCTCAAGCAATTCTCTAGAAGTTAGCAACCTATGTCTACATTGCCTTAAAAGAACAATTTCCATCTACAGAAACATATTTTGATTTGCCAGAAAAAAAGGTAGAGAAATGTTCAGCATAAAGCTTGTTAGTCATCATAAACTTATTTGACCAGGATTCAAACATGTCTAGCTTAACTACAATCTCGTGTTAAAGGGGCCTGGATGAGTGATAGATTGACATCACACAGATATGGATACAGAACAGTTTGAAAATAGTTGGAATGAAGTGAAGACATAAAATTAAACCTTGGCATCTCCCTTGGAAATATTCTTCATCGCTGTAGCGCGCGCAGACAACCTAACCACCAAATTCCACCAAGACGAAGAAAAATAACTCTGAGTGCAGGAAGGAAGCAGCAGCAAAGAGCAAAAGCAAAACTACAATTATGATTTCAAATGCAGAGTAGGAGTACTTACTGCTCGATTTGTAAAAGGTACCCCACCCAATCCTTCAGGGACAACCTGAAACACATTAAAACACAAACAAAAGTGGCAGCCAACATTTGTCAAAAACTAGTACAAATTATGGGTAGATAATTTATTCACTTTACAAACTAAGCTAGATCAGCAAGCATGTGGTCACCCACCGCAAGAAATCTAAACTCATGTTCCCTCTCAATAAATGCTGGCACCTGCAAATATCATGAACTTTCAGTCCTCGACAAAAAGGAATTCAGGAACAGTCCATTAGTTTGCCCATGGCTGATTATTACGATGTATCACTGAGAAAACCACATGACCTCTTCCTCCTTGATCTCGAAAACAGTGACTACTATCAGTTCACCGCCGCATGGCTCCACGCTCAAGCTTGAGAATTCCTACAAGTCACCCAATACTGGAATGAGGAAGGAGAACATTATCAAACCACAAGAAACCAGTAATGCGACTTTCTCAGGGAAGTACATACGATGCTCTACATTGGCAAACATAGTCCAATGTCAAACCATTGGATCTCAACAACATATTAAAGTTTATTATTCTCCAGGATCAGGATAACAGACAGCAAAAGCAGTGATGCTGATGCTGATGTTACAGAGAAGCTCCTTAATGAGCACTAAAATCCAGCCCTCGTGCATGAACCAAGACACAAATATTTGTTCAATGCAGCTAGTTATTTGAAATCCCAACTTTTTAGCTGTCCAGTGTTGTGGAACTAGAATTGCAATTTTCATTACGTCGAGAAAACGCAGGCTAAAAACAAATAGACTGGAGGATGGTAAGGGGCCGTTTAGTTGGCAAAAATTTTTGGCGAAACGCTACTGTAGCAGTTTTGTTGTTATTTGGTAAATATTGTCCAATCATGGTCTAATTAGGCTTAAAAGATTTGTCTCGTCCATTTCGTCTAAACTGTGTAATTAGTTTTATTTTTTATCTATATTTAATGCTTCATGCATGTGTTCAAAGATTCGATGTGACGGGGAATCTGAAAATTTTGGCAAAATTTTTGGCATCTAAACGGTGCCTAATTTGCAGTATCATCCAAGTACCCCTAGTACTAAGTGCATATTTGCCTTTATTGTCTGCACATTCAGGTGTACGCAACAGGTGTGCTATTACATTGTATTGCTCTGCTAAAATATAGATTATCTGAAACCCTCTACAAAAACTAACACTTGGAAGAGTTAGTGAATCAGTGAAATCACACAGTCATGCAAAAAGTTGCCATCAGAAATGCAAAATTAGTGGAGTACACATCCCGAGTCATCCATGCCTGATCAAAATCCTATCCACCTTGTAGAATCACAGACACACGGAGAAACCTGCTGCTTCATTAAACGACGACACAAGTAGAGAAATACTAGGCATGGGGACCTTGGTGGCCTCGATGGCGATGCCGCGCTCGAAGAAGATGGGTGCAGCGTGGGCGAAGACTCGGCGGAACCCCCGCAGCGCGGCGACCCGGAAGCCCTCCAGCTCCGGGAACGTGCTCCTCGCGCTCCGCTCTGCCACCAACCAGGAGGCTAGAAAGCGTCATGCCTAGCAGGTTCAGGGCTCGAGGAATCCACTACCCGTGACAGAGATCTGCGTCCCGCTCACCGGAGAGGAGGGATCCGAACCCGACGACGGAGAAGCGGCCGCCGGGGGCGGCGACGGCGGCAAAGTCCGCGGGGCAGGTGAGCTCGGGGAAGGAACCGCCGGCTGCGGGGGCGACCGTCGCAGTGGGAGGAGGCATGGGGCGGCTCAATCGGGTGGGCGGCGGCGAGGGCCCTGGCTCCGGTGGTCGGCGGAGGCGGAGACGGGCGGCGGTGACGGGGGCTGGTGGGAAAGTGGCGCGTTCGGGGGCGTTGGATCTTGATCGGACGGCTGATGGTGGCTCCGGGCGAGGAGGCGCGTGCGGGGAGGCGATGGCGCGCATTGTTGGGCCAGTGACAGTGAGGCAGCAGCAGTCACCAGTCGAAGCATAGGTGACTCGAGCGGTCGAGCCGACGAGCCTGCACTTCCTGTCAAGCCGATGAAGTAAAAGCCAACGGTTTTCGTAGAAGATCGAGTTAGACTATCTCCAACCGTGGAGACCCAAACGCGATACCCATCCTCTGATTTAGGTGATATCCAGTACGAGAGAGCGGCACCCAATACCTACCTTCTTCAACAGCGTACCCATTCCTTCGGTCGCTACCTCCCTCCTCCGCTCGAAGCCGCCGGAGCACAGCGCCGCCTCCCTCGTCCCTCTGCTCCTCCCCGTCACCGCTGCAGGCCGAGATCCAGGCGCGGATCCAGCGGCTCCACCGGCGGCGCGGACGCGGCCTCCACGGCGGCGCGAGCGAACGCGACCTCCACGGCGCGAGCGGGCGGCGGCGCGGACGCGGCCTCCACGGCGGCTCGCGGCCTCCACTCCACCGGCGGCTCGTGGACGCATCCTCCACCGGGCGGCTCACGGACGCGACCTCCACGGTGCGAGCGGACGGCGGCGCGGACGCGGCCTCCACGGCGGCGCGAGCGGACGCGACCTCCATGGCGGGCGCGGACGCGGCCTCCACGGCGCGAGCGGACAGCGGCGTGGACGCGGCCTCCACAGCGGCTCGCGGCCTCCACAGCGGCTCGCGGCCTCCACTCCACCGCCCGGGCGCGGATGCGACCTCCACCGGCGGCTCGTGGACGTGACCTCCACCTCGCCGTCGTCGTCTGCTCCACCCCGACGGGCCCACCAATACGGGCGCCAGCGCTTTGGGTCGCCTCTCTCGGCGACGCATATTTGCGTTCCCGATCGGTAGCCGCGCAAAATGCGTCTTCTGTTTGGGTTCTCCGTTGGAGAGCGATTTCTCAACCCAAAAGTACTGTGCACGATGCAAAATGCCTATGCCTCTCCTGGTTGGAGACAACCTTAGGGAGTGAATCGCATAACAACAAGTACAACAATTGGCTTATAGCAAGCTAATTAATATTTTTGCTGACGTGAAAGAGAGAAGAGAGTTTGGCTTTCATACCAGCACCAAGCTAACACGAAAACATAGACAGTAGTATGTTCCAATAAAAATATATGTGAGAAGGAATAGGAAAAAGAATGAAGACATATAATAATAAAGAAATTTTATAGAAAAATAGAAGGCTAACTATTGTATAGCTTGGCTCTATTATTGACTTTGCTCTAAGGTGTTCTCTCTCCAAATTAACTGTCGCCGTTGGTTTCCGTGCTGAAAGTTTAAGGCCCTGTTTAGTTTTCACCCAAAAAACTTTTCATCCTGTTACATCAAATGTGTTGGACACATGCATAGAATATTAAATGTAGATAAAAAAACTAATTGAACAGTTTGTATGAAAACCGCGAGACAAATCTTTTAAGCCTAATTAGTCTATGATTAGACATAATGGCTACAGTACACACATGTGCTAATGACGAATTAATTAGGCTTAATAATTCGCATCGCGGTTTCCAGACGAGTTATGTAATTAGTTTTTATTAGTATGCGAACACACTTCTGACATCTCATAAAACATCCGATGTGACACCCAAAAACTTTTCACTCACGAACTAAATAAGGTCTAAATCAATTTATAGAAAATACGTACAACATTTGTATCTTCAAATAAATCTATAAACTCTATAAAGCTAAACGCCACTAGCTATTTCTCTAAACATACAAGCTGTCCACCTAATCTGTCCAGTATCAGATGCATTTATGACCAACTAGCATTTGCAATTATGATCTACATGCCAGCCAATGTTAGCCTAAACGTTAAACGGTGAACGGTCGGTCACCCATCGTTTAGCAAAAAGTCGGTATACACGGCTAATCGGCTTACACGGTTACCCATCGAGTAGCGTTTACACGCCGTGTAGGCGAACAGTGCCAGCAAGACACATCATCCACTAACATGCATTTAGTTGTCCACATCAGCGTGTTACGTCATCCACTGACATTAGCTTATAATTGTTAATCCCTTTGTATAAGTAATTTTATTCCAAATCATCAGCAATTTTCACGGCAACACGCTGATTTATTAAAAAATTAGAAGCCCAACATCCAATATTTGGCCCAAACCCAGTAACCTATAACCCAAGCTCCTCAATCCCTTCCGGCCTTCCCTCATTTTTTTTCTCGTTCCCGAATCCAGACCCCAGCCGCCGCTCGCCCGCACCCGCACGCGCTCGGGGAGTCACGGTCTCCCCGCGGCCGCGTTCTCCACTAGTGCCACGACGCCGCGGTTCCGTCTCCCACGCCGTCGCTCGCCGCCACTTGCTGACTTCCCTTGCCATCCCTCTCTCCACTAGCTAGTAGCCATCGCAAGCACCAAGGAGCCAAGCCAAGGAGGCAAGGAGTGAGAGATCGAGAGAGCCAAGCCAGAGCTTCCATGGCAGCTGCGGGATCCTCTATCAACGGCCGGTAGGCGGTGCCAGAGCCAAGCCGCGGTGAAGATTGGGGGCTACTAGACGGCGCCTGCGGCTTCGGCGGTCCCTAATCCCTCTCTCGGCATGGCACAAATGGCGTCCGGCGGTCCAGCACTCGAGCCGCTCGTCGACCGTGAGTACCCCCAAATCGACCAGCCATTGATTTCTTCGCTTCTCGATCTTCTTCTGTCTGATGCTCTCCTCCTGCTTCTGCTTCTGCAGAGGTCATCTCTGTCATCACCAACGATGGCCGCAACATTGTGGTAAGCAAGCATTATCCTACGACGAGTTAATTCATCTCAGTCTCTTGCTGCCGTGCCATATGGTGCCTGTGACTAGTTAATTCATCTTGTTGCTGCAGGGTACGCTCAGGGGATTCGATCAGGCCACCAACATTATCCTCGATGAGTCCCACGAGAGGGTCTACTCTAGAAAGGTTAGTTTTGGTTTGCTTCCCCAATCGATTTTGACCTTTTATTCTCATTCATTCTACTGAGGATTTTTATTCTACTAGGGATAGGGACACACTCACAATATACCAAATCAGCTGTTTCCGTGTAAAATTGAAACCCAATGCCCTGCAATGCACAGCTAATACCAAACCACCAGAATAATTGGTTTAATTGGATGCCATATCATCAACACAAAAGTCACCTTTAGCGCTCATGTACGATGGCACAAATCTTATTACTATCGTATAGTCTGACAAGTTATGTTGTGCTCCTCGTCTCCTCGATGTTATGAAATCATTGCCTCATATATATTTTTTACAATCTGTCCTTTGATTGATAATTCTGATTATCAGCGAGCAATTTAGAGCAACTTTTCAAGTTCGCTCTGAGTACCAGTTTACCCCAATCAGGTATTCAATCATATTTACCCCTAGTGTTCTAAGTGGCACTGATGCTCTGCTTTCAAGTGCTCTGTTCTGCTGTTTCCTGTATGAATTGAACCCTTTTGTCAGGATTGATAGGCTTACAAGTATGACTCATTCAGTACATATTGTTCATTACAGAATTTGTCTTTGCCTTGGTCTTGAAATTCTTCCAGTGGGTACAGCTTTGCATTGGTCTTCTTTTTGTACCCACTTTGTTAATCCTGCCATTCTCTTTTGTGGTACTGTAAACTGGTTTATTTCATGATCCTTAGAAATTTGCTCCCAAAAATGTAAAAGCCAAGAAATTTTTGGTATCTTAAGGCTGGACACTGATTTCCTGCAGAATGAGTCTACACTTTACAGTGAGCCATGTGCCGTCCAGCATTTGAATACTTGATCTTTGATAAGTTGATGAATATCACGTACTGCCATCCTAGTTTCAAGGATTAATTGAACTGTTGTGATTGAATGTAAGTGTGTTTACAGATGTATTCTCATCAAATTGTTGTGATTGAACGTAAGTGCTTAAGAGGAATGATTCTTTATACCTACTGATGATTTAACAAATTATATGCGGCACTGGTTCATGAATCATGATTCAAATAATTACCTTTGACATATCTAAAGCCGTATTCTCCTCAAACTGTTTGCTACTCTGTTATATCCATGTTACTGCTCCACTTTACCAATTAAACCTTTTTTACACATTAGATGTCCACTCCACTTTTCAATGTTCGCACAGTGGCCCTTGTGCAGTGGTCTTTAAAGGCATTTCCCTTACAGAGTTAGAGGGCCTTGTCCCTATTTGGAATATTTCCTTTTTGGGGGGAGGGGGTAGATTCTGACGAATTGCTCTCGTAGAAATGGTTGGTTCAGAACATTTTCCATGGCACAACCTTTCTTCCCTCTTCTAATGAAGCCTCTCCTGTCATTTGTTTTTAGAAGAATGTTTTGTAGATGCCTCTCTGTTCTGCAGTGCATAATCATGGCATAACAGTCTCTGTTGATATGTGACGGTTGTCTTAGGTTGTGATAGTGCTGTCAAGTAGTTATCTTTTATTATTGATTGATTGCACAACTGTGTTGAAATGAAACACCTTTGTTGCACAATTCCTCTCGTGCACTTGCATACTGCATGTGTGTTTCTCATTATATTCTCTAATTTCTGCTGCACATGAGAATTTAGCAGTACATTTGGATTCTTGAGCCTTGTGAGAAACATGATTGCACTTGCAGGAGGGAGTCCAACAACTTGTACTTGGTCTGTACATTATCAGGGGTGACAACATGTAAGATATTTCCTCCTTGTCATTTGAGGTTTTTGTTGCTTCCTTCTGAAGGCCTTTTTTTGGGTCAATAATGCACTTGTTTTCAGTTAATACTGCGTGCACTTGTTTTCAGAATTATTTAGTATTCTACCAAACTGAAGCGAAACTTATAGTCGTCTGTCCCATTCTTGATCTTTTGACCTCATGTGATATATGCAGAAGCGTTGTGGGCGAAGTCGACGAAGAGCTGGATTCAAGATTGGATATGTCAAAGCTAAGGGCGCACCCATTGAAGCCTGTTATCCACTGAGGTCCGCTGCGGCGAGAATAGATGGACTCGTGTCTTGGGTACTCTGTGGATTGGACGAGTTATTGTTGAATGCAGGATGTAACATCATCACCATGAAGAGGGGACTGATGAGTATTGTGAACATGTATCTTGCGTATTGTGAATCAATGAATATGTGTCGGCTGTTGGGTTGCTTACCTACACACTGTAAGATTGCAGTTATTTTATTTTATTTTATTTTATTTTTTCATTCAAAAAAAAAGATTGCAATTCTTGGAGTTCGGATCCCGTGGGAATGTGATAGATGCCAGTGGAAAAGCATATATGCTAGGCTGGTACGCGCAAGTCGATAAGTGACACCTGTGGCATGTGTATGCTTCTCTCTATACAGAACCGACCAAATTATAAGAGTACAAGTACAAAAACAAGCATCGAAGCGCTCAAGTTTTCGAACTTGAACTCATATAATTCCGGTAGTCAATCGAAACCACGAAGGATTTTAAACCAACTTGCTTACAACCAAGATCGTATCATTCAACATACACATCATACGTTACATTTCACAAGTAGTTCCGAAATACGTTTACACACACGGAGTCACAAATTATTACAAACCAAGTTCATAAAGTAGCGGAAGCATAACACACACCAGTTGTTTAAAACTATTGCCAGTCTTACTGATCACAACCCGCAAAAGTATTAGGGAAGTACATAAAAGATGATCACGTCCTAGTGATCTAGTCTTCGTCACCCGCAGGGTGGAGACAAGTCTTGCAGAATCCTTGATAAAGCATATCATCTGCAACAGGAGGGAATAAACCCTGAGTACTGAAATGTACTTAGTTAGACTTACCTGTCGAAAACTAGAAATAAGACGACACCAAGGATTATGCAAGGCTTACACAAGAGGCTAGCTGACATCACATTTTTACAGAAAGGCATAAATAATTGAAACTCTTATAACCTGTACTAGCAGTTATTTTTAGCATTTACCTGTCATCTATCTTAGCACCTGTACCAAACATGCACTTGATCATCATCAAACAATTATTAACATTATATCCATAGCAGGTATAAATTGTGGCAACATTGTATCATTCACTTAACCATCTGTTCAATTAATGAGATCTACGTTGCCGCTGCTCAAGTCAAGTGCTCACTAACCGGGAGCGACGGCGATTCAAATCGAATTCCTATCCAGCTGGAGGGGTATTTCTAACACTCACCGTGCAGACCCCTGCCAGGGTCGCATAGGCCACCTTTTCATATGATTCAGGAATCGTGGGTCCAAATGATGTCGCGACCCCAAGGGCGACACTCTGCCAGGTGATAGGGACTCTAACCCCCTCTTGGTCTCACGCCAATGTCCCCAAGCACATCATTTCTCTCCTCCAAGAAGCAACCTATCATTCGATTCCCAGCCTGAATCACATTACTCGGCTTCGCAGTCGGAACGACTTATCCGGCCAACTAAGTGTTAGACTGCGTTCAACATGACTCAAGGACGTACAGTGAATCGGTCCTTAAACGACTTAGACGGGCATAGCTCCACACCCAAGACGTGAAGTGTCTTGCGGCTGTACTATCGAATTTCCGCCCGGTCTCAAATTTATTTTAAGGCATGGTTCCATCCACGATAGCCATAAAGCCACTCATGACTCATTCCTACATCTCGCGGATGACCGGAATTCACCCGACTTCTACCGGACTAAACAGGGCTAAGCATTGACACGTGCCTAAACCTAATTTAGGATTTAAGTACGATATCTGGACAAGGACAGGTATAATGCAACGAGTGTTTTCATACAACTCCTACAACTTAATGCAATAAACAATTAAAAGTACTCAAGATATATTTATAAAACAATAGGTTCAGCATGCACCGGGGCTTGCCTTTTAGAAAGGTAGATGGTCGGTGATCAGGACACTCGGGCAGATCTCCTGCAGGAACTTCGTCGCCAGCTGGTTCCTCTGGCTGCTCCGGCTGCTCTTGGATTTCCTCCGGGATCACTTGCTCAAACTCGAGGAGAGTTATCCCCTCCGGAACACCTATTGCATGAGTGCATAATAAATCTCATGGATGCATAATGAAAGATGCAACATGCTCGGAATGAAATGCATTACAACACTCTTAAAGCTCTATTCAAATCACTTCAATTATTAAGTGCAAATTTTCTCTCCGGTAGAGAAGTACTCACCTAATCTACCCAACCTAAGCTATAACTGTTCTTCTTCGGTTAAGCCCCTAACACCTAACAATCACAAGAGTAACATTACTTAGGTTACCACATCCAACACCAAAAAATCACAGCAAGACATTCTGGACAGCAGCTAATTGATTCTAACATAACTGGAGATTCCCAACTCCAAAGGATATGATTCAAGACAATCTGGAAAGCTTATAAAATGCCCTACAAATCATTTTCAGACATCAACCCTTAATTCCTAAGTTTTCCAGGTCGAATTTCCCAAGTTTCAGAAATCTGTCCTCTCTAAACAGAGAGCAGTCAATTCTGGACTGTCACTTAAAACAGCAATAACTCCTAAACTACTAAGTCAAATGCTCCCAAATTTTGACACAAGCTAGTTTATCAAGTTTACTATAACTTTGGTATTTACAAGTTTTCCAGCAAACACCTTTATTAAAGGTCAAACCCAAAGATACTACCAGCTGTCCGGAAAACCTAGAATTACAAAGATTAAATATTTATTTATGTGGCAAACTTCCCCTAAGACCAAACTAATGTTACCAAAAGTTCACATTGGTCACAAAAACACCAGAAAGTAAGATGTGCCCACCTAGAATATTTATTTACAGTCCTTTCTTAATTTACTTAATTAATTAAGTGGAATTTCAATCATATAAGTAAACTGCTCATAAAATTTTACAAAAATTACAGAAGACTCTCTGACCCAAAAATAGGCTACTGTAAAAATTTGACCTAAAGTTATTCACAGAAACTCCCTACACAAAATTCACAAACCAAAAAGGCTGATTTTTGTATAATTAACAAATCACATTGAAAAGTATCAAACAACAGATTTCATATTTTTCTTAGACACTTTAGGGTACCAGGACACTCTCCAAAAATTTATATGAACATTGCACATGTAGAAAAAATACTAAAATTCATTCAAGTATTCCCTAAATCAAAATGATATCATCATAACTTGAAAAGTACTTAAGCACTAATGCCCAAATTTTTACCAGAGCTAATACAGGTATAAATTAACCTACCCACCAATTTTTACAATTTTTGGAACAATACAACTCAAGTTATGCATTTAACAAATTTGCCTTCATTTTAAAACACATTTCAAAGACCTATTTAAATATCCCAGAAACTAAACATCACATATCAAATTTATATTTTTCTAAAATACTACACATCATGCAGGGCCTAACAAAATTTACTTTATAATTTTTGAGCAAGTAAAACCCTAGATATACATTTTCCAAATCTTATTTAAAACTGTGACACAATAAAGAAAATGAATAAATCCTATTTGCTACTGGGCCGGCCCGGGAAAAGATGCGGCCCACGGCGTGCGCGCGGCCTACTCGGCCGTCCCGCCCGCGCGCGCGACTGCCAGGCGAGCCCCCTCGGTCAGTGGCAAGGGGACAGGGGAACGACGACCGTGAGCTCCGGCGAGCTCAAGCTCGTCGGAGGGGAGCTCGCCCGGAAAACCGAACCCACCCACGCGTTCCCCGTCCCGTGGCACTTCTATTTTGTGCAAGTGGGAGAGCTTAGGTTGGAGCGGGAGGGGCTCGCCATCGTGAGCGGCGGCCGGTGAGGGTCGGGTGATGGTGTGCCGTCACCGGTGAGGCCGCACGGCCATACCTGAGCTCGGTACGAGCTACACTACGCCCAGGCGGACCGATTGAGGTAGAAAAGGGGGTGGAAAGAGGTCCTAACTACCCCGGCCACGGAGCGCCCCACTCCGGCAAGGAGGTCGCCCATGGCGGCAATGGCTGAGACGGCCCCAGTCGCTTACCACAGCACGGCTCGCCAGGTCAGATGGTGGGAAGGCTTGAGGGTTAGGTGGGGAAGCTCCGAGCGGAGGGAATTAGACTCGACCATGACGACACGGCGGTCGAACACGCCGGCGGTTGCGGCGGCGAGGAGGAGCGGCGTTTTTCCGCCTCGGTTGCAGACAGGAAAGAAAGGAAATGGCTGAGCAGTTTTGGCGAGGCAGCAGGGACATCTTCTAAACGTCGGGCAGCTGGCCGCGACGCCAGGCCGCACGCGGCGCGTGGAGGGACACGCGGCGGCGATGGTCTGCCCGGTCGGATAGCTCACTTTGATGTCTGGCCGAACTGAACTCGAACCCCCCATGACCGACTGACGACCAAAGTTCAACCGATCACCGTTCTTGATCTAGCCAGGGTTAGGGATAGATGTTAACAGCAACTTTGTAGAGCTATGTGATAGCAACAAAATTGTCAATTGGAGCTTGGACTGGTTCGGCCTAGATTTGAAACTACCGAGCTCTAAAGTGGGGTACCTGGAAACTGAAACCGAGTTTCAGCTAACCACCCGACTGAAACCCACTTTTCCAGACCCCATATCTCCTAAACCATTTAGAACTAGGTGATGGTGATGTTGACAATGTTGTAGAGCTAAGTGAGTACTACAAAAGTGTCAACATGAGTTGGGGCTGGTTTGGTCTGGTTTGCAAACTACAAGCTTCCAAAGTAGGCCACTATCAAACTGGAGGGACACTTTTGAGACTTAGAAAATTTCTAAGTGTTGAGACAGCCCCTCTAGCTGACTTGTGGGCCAATTTTGAGCATGTTCTGGTCATTTTCATGAGATGACCATATTGAGACTTTTGTTCTCCATAAAATTCCCTACAACTTTGATTAAGGGTGCTCCTCCATGCAAGATCTCTAAGCTAGACTTTTTAATTGGTTAAACTAAAGCATCCTAAGGCCAAATGCTGGTCAACAACACCTTGGAGGTCATTTTGGTAATTTTGGTCAACATGAACCTTGCTCCATTAGTTACTCTAAGTGAGATTAAGTTATTGTAGGATCTAATTAGCCACTCTACCCTTTTGCCACACCAAATTCCTAGTGTCACAAGATGTGAACCAATCAAAACCCTAAAACATCCACATTTGTTGCAAACAAAGTAAAATAAAAATGAGATGATGCATGTTCATGCTTATGCCATGCAATGCAATTAAGGAGCTAAACATCTGAGGTGTTACACTCTCCTCTCTTGTCTTCTCTCCTATTTTGCTAACTCGTAAATTTCATTCAGGAGGCTATTCTATTGGAATGAAACATTCCAGTAGAGATCTATACCGGTGTACCATTCCGGATTTTATAATAATAATAATATGTGAATAAACTTATATATAAATGTACATATAAATATATTCTAACTTATGGCGTAATTAACATTTTTATCGAACTAAAATATCATTCAACAAGTTCATAAGACCTTATTTCAAAGTTTAAACTCCAAAGTTCATACATGAAAAAATATAATACATGCAGTCACGGCCGGTATTGACCAGTATTTGGCCGGTATTAGCCGGTATTAACCGGTATTGACCGATATTTGACCCGGTACGGGATTGGGACTCTTCTATACTAGTTTAGGTGCCGGAACGAGGCATTCCGGCCATTCCAGCCGGTACTGGAATGAAATTTACAACTATGCTATTTTGTCTTCTCTTTTCTTCTACTTAAAAAAGTACTGCTTCCGATGCTTCCGTTTCGTCGTCCACTCCCCTCCACACAAAAAAGCGTGCAACATTGGGCACTGCTATGCTGCGTAAGGATCGAAACGGATCCACGAATTGGATCCGGATACCTTTTACCATATTTTAATTCAAATAAGAATGCGGATGCGGATGTTTTCACATATGAATACAAAATGGATGTCTTGGATTCGAATTTCTATTCGGATATTTACTCGATTCAACTCAAAGTGTATGTTCTTAAATTCAACAATTATGAATGAAAATTTTCTACTAGTTCATCATTAACTGAAGTTAACTAAATGAAAGTACGCTTCTAATAATCTTTAATATCGAGTAAACTAAATTACAATGGATAATATTTATTAAAATAATAGGTCAAGCGAAGAAATTCAACAAAAAATTATAGAAACACAAATAACCATTTTGCTTTATCAATATTTTTGGAATTACTGTTGTGCTGCTTCTTCGAGACTCGTCGTCTTTGCTAGGGTGGATTTCATTTTTTATCCATGGATGCAACATCTAATTCGTCGTCTCTGCAGAGGTGTTTCTCTGAGTCCTATTACTTCGTATCTTCGGCTCAGCTTCCAACCTCCAGAGCTTCAATGCGCAAGGGAGGCCATTGCCCGGTGATAGTATTCGCCGTGTTCCCAATGGGGCATTCGAAAGACCTTCCGACACCTTTGGGAGATTCGAATTTGGAGAACTTATTCAAATTTACTTGCTTAGTATATGCTCTTGGGATACAGTCTCTTGAAGTAGGCATAGTTCTCTTCTGTGCCGCTCGTGGTACTTTCTACCATGTATTTGGGAATTTATTTCCCAAATCTATGTACTCTGGTTCTAATGTCTTAATATATGTGAACTTTTTTAAAAAAGGGTATTAGTGACAGCTTGGGCCATAGAATATTTTTTTCGGACAAGCAATATTTTAGTCTGTTTTCCCAATAAGCACTCTATCACGCTGAACTCTTTTTTTTTATTTGGCGTAGCACAAATGCAGATGTATTTTAAGTTGTATGAGTTTTTTACATGTCGCAGAAGCGTGGCCGGGAGGAGGCTGATGAAACTGCGCCAGAGCCGACAGCTATCCTTAAGGAAGTTGGAGATGTTGGTAAAGGTTTAGTGAGAGGTGTACCTTGTCAAGGCACCAAAGTTCCAGTAACACAGATACGGGTATAACTGAAGATCTGACCGAACAAACTGATGCACAAGAAGTTAGACTTGTATCATAATGTGGTAGTCTTCCAACTGGCAAGAGAAGCAAAGGTTCCAGGGCAGTGTTTAGAGGCTGGCAATGGGGGAGCACATGTAGCAACGTAGTCGTAAACAAGTCAAGATGTGTTGTGTTTAGAGCATCTCCAATAGTCCCCCAATACAACTCCCCCCAATAAGTTAGTATTGGGGTAGCCCAATATTACTTTTTGGATTATGAGAAGAGGTTCTTTCGCAGTTCCCCAATATCTCATCCCCAATATTGTGATTTGGCCCATATTGCAGATTTAGCCCACTTTGGCCCAATATCACGAATTCATATTTTTTATGTCTATCGCTCATGATTCAAATTAACAATTTTAAATTTTATATTAAAAATTTCAGATTTAGATCAAACTATATACAATGCTAGCTACCATTGCATCTAGACAATCGTACCGTCAATGGAAATATCAGAAGACTTCGTTTAAAATTTGTACAAAATCAGGCAAACATGTGCGATAGACATGCTCACATGCTTCGTCACGGTGAAACATCAATGCTAGCTCACATGCTTCATCACTGTGAAACCCCATAGCTACCGGATGCCTCAAGGACAGACATGTGAACGGAGGAAGTCTAAATTGAAGAGTTCAACTTATTCAAAAGGACAGAGGATGTCTCAAGGTTCAGTAACCCTTCAGCTACACAGAGCCAAGGTTCAGTAACCTTTCGCAAACCGTAGTCAAAAGATGAACATAGGAACAGGTAATACTAGATAGATTACATGAAGACAGTAGCAAGGTTGAGTAACTTTTTCCAAACTAGTCAAAAGATGAACTACTAATAAATTCCCAACTTGAAGACAGTAGCAGTGCATTGCCAAAAAAACATTGTATGGCAGTAGCAGTAGCAATGTTCACTTGAACTGCACATACACCTTAAATTTAAATTCAGTCATAAGTTATGATCCACTACATAACAATGACTTATGATCCAAATGCATGCACACAGATCATCAAGCGCTGCTATTTTCAGCCTCACTCCAATTCACTCCCATCTTGGACACTAGAATTTAAGTACGCATTGTTTCAACAAAGGCCTTTTGTTTCTCATCAAGCCCACTAGTCTCCATGAACATTATCTTGCATTCCTGTTTCAGCTGCATTGAATCCAGTTTTTTCTCTTAATCTTTATTTTGCGCTCTTCCAAGGCCTTCATCTCCAGCCATCTCGATTCCTTGTCTTGTTTCTTTCCAGCCTCCAGCTCCTTCCTTGATGCAATGATCTCTTGCACTGAAGTTTGAAACACAACATGATCTCCTCCCTTCACACACTCCTTCTCTTGCTTCCTTCCCGGAGGCCTCTTGTTGGCGGGCATCGCAGTCGAACTTGTTGTCTCCTCCTCGTCTTCTTCATTTCCTTGCACAGAGCCTAGAGAGCATGTGCTTGACTTCTTCTTGTGAAGAGGATTGCAGTCAGTGTTCCTTTTCTTCCACTTCTCATTGTTTTGGAGTAATGACCAACAATGCGGCATCACAAAGGTCTTGTTTTTTGGATCCCTCTGCGTGTACAACTTCTGGCAATACTTGGTCTGTCAAATTATATAGTGATGAATGACAATCAGATAGGGGTCCGGTGATGGCAATACTTGGTCTGTCAAATTATATAGCTAGCCACACTAAAGTACTTGATAAACTAAGTGCATTAAAGCATCAGAGAACATTAGTATGCAATCAGACTCTGATATATCCAAAGGAAATCACAGCAACCTAAGAGAAATATGAGTAGACAACTTACCCGATCCTGAATTATTGCTCCACTTGGTGGCGCACGATCAATCTCCTCAACACAACCTGCCCATCGGTTGCAACACTCTTGGATTGTACTCCAACGGTGCGCAAGAGAACCAAGGGTGCGGCTGGAGGGGGTCTTGACATTACGGTGAAAGTGGTCATAAATGTGATTCCAATATGTGCTGGTATTTTGATCGGTCCCAATGATTGGATCAAGGCTCACACTCTCCCATGCCATGACCAAGGCCTCATCCTCCTCTATGGAGTAGTTTGCTGATCTTGCCCATTTTTTTTTCCTTTTAAGGGGATTATTCTCAATGGGATCTTCATT
Organism: Saccharum hybrid cultivar R570; assembly: GCA_038087645.1. Classification (NCBI taxonomy): domain Eukaryota; kingdom Viridiplantae; phylum Streptophyta; class Magnoliopsida; order Poales; family Poaceae; genus Saccharum; species Saccharum hybrid cultivar. Next base: position 17,185,323 of record JAQSUU010000431.1, on the reverse strand, counting down.
TACATTTCCAACTGACATTGGGCCAGAGATGTCAACGGGATCTTCGTTTACACTTCCAAATGACATTGGGACAGTCGTGTCAATGGGATCTTCGTTTACACTTCCAAATGACATTGGGACAGTCATGTCATCTATATCAACAGTACCGATCATATCCATGAAGGACTGCTCACTGCATAAGGCACAAAAGCATAAAATAAATTTCAGTGCACAAAGAGTAGGAAGTGTTTCAAGGAGTATTATGCAGCAGTAACCAGTTCAACATCCAACCAATGAAACAGCTAAAAATCTGAAAGAGTGTATAGAGTATGAAAGCTTTTGCAGGGCTTATCAAGGCGAACAGAGTTATGTCTCTCCTTGGTCGTCCAGCTCCTTGTGATCCATGTAGCAGATTATCATTTGAGGTGAACACTTACTATGCAGTAATCTGAATTAGCATCAGTGTGTTTCAGACTTCCAGTAAAACAATAAAGCTAGCCTTCAGAATCTAGAATTTCATAAATACAACAGGTAATGTTTCCCAGTTGCGTTCTTTTAAGGTTTAACGCTAGAATAGCTACGGGATTTTGCAACAAAGAAAGGAAGATATATGAAATCACATAATCAAAGCTAGTAGCCTGGTACTGTATTGTAAATTGGCCAGCGAGGTCAAAGCTTTACCTTGCCATGGACGCGTCCAGATCGTTGTTGGATATGGTGGCTGCCGCCGGCAGATCATACAGTGGTGGTGGAGCATTCTTCGCTCCTGGGGAGGCGGACGCCTTCCTCTTGCGGGTCTTCTGCGCCGCATCTGGGAGCACGTGGTGGCCTTGCCGCCGACGCCGCAACTCCTGCTGCGAGGGTGGAGGAGGGGGCCTCTGCAGCGCTCGAGGGGCCGGTGTGGCGGTGTTGGGACGAGCGCTGGTGGTGGGGTTCGGACCAGGGCCGGTGGCGGCGAAATCCATCGGGGCGAGGGCTGGTCTCCGGCTGAAGGGGATGGTTGTGACGGTGGAGTAGGAGGATCTCGACGAGGCTGCCGTGGAGCAAGAGCCGAAATCGCGGGAGATCGACGCGGCGGCGGGACGCGAAGCGACTCCTCGCCCGGGAGATCAGCGCGGCGACGGGACGCGAAGCCTCCCCTCGCGCCAAAAGAAACGCGTATTGGGGGCAGGGTGCTCTCCCCTTTCTTTGCGGGGTGTGGAGACGGATTATGCGCGGCTGAGAAATTTTTTTTCTCATTGGGGATCATATTGGGAGACTGTTTTTTTTTTTGACAGAACATACCTGTATTAAAGTTAAGGAAACATACACATACCAGTACAAGTATGTCGTACATGGATACAGAGGCCAGCTATGCCACCAAACATTGCAGAAAGGGCCACAAGAAAAACAGAAATTAGAAACAGGTCCCTAGACCCTTTCCCAACTGAAGACTTCCATCGCCGGGGATCACCGGCTCCGGCCGTCGCTGCCGCCATCCAGATCCGAGGAAACTCCATCGCGCAAAGGCTTTGGAAGAAGCCGCAGAAGACACTTGTCCCGTAGGACGAGATGTAACCGTCGCTGAACGCCCATCGGCCCGGGATACACCCCGAGCTCCCTGGATCTTGGACCGGAGCTCGCCGACGACGACGACTGCTGCCGCGAGAAGCACGAGCTCGATCCAACCACCAATCTTCCAGTGAACCCACAGCAGCATCTGTACCCACGAAGCAAAAAACCAGCGACCTCGAAGCACCGAGACGATGAGGCACCGCCGGGAAGACTCCTAAACCAGAGGCAACAGGATCTGGAGCTCCAACTTGGTCTCCAGATTCGGAGAGCCCCCACCTCACGGGCCCGTCGCCGGCGCCGGAGAAAGCGACGACGAGGTGGAAGAGAGCCAGGAGTACCTTATTCCACTATGGCGACGCCGCGTCCACCTCGCAACCGCCGCCGGGAAACCTAACCCTAAGACTGGTACCTAATCTACACCGCCGGTCAAGGATCCACCATTCCCCCACACATCCGAAGGGCCAGAGGCCGCCGGAGGCGGAGGGGAGCGGCGACCTCGCCGGCGGGAGCACGGAACGTCTCTTTTTCGCCCCTCTCAAACAGTAGCCGGGAGAGAGAGGTGGATGGGGAGTTCGAGTACGGCAGTATGCTGTTCATATATTGGGAGACTGTTGGAGCACCTTAAATCCCAAAAACAGCAATGTTTTCTCATTGGGGATAAGAAAGGGAGACTATTGGAGATGCTCTTAGACGACGACTACTACTACACAGCTGCCAAAAGAGAAATCAAGTCAAAAACCTGTCGCTAGCTCTGGTGGTGTGGCTGCTCGTGGACTCGTGGTAGTGCCCACCGGCCGGGGTTCGAACCCCGGTCTCGCATTGGGGAACGAGCGAATCGTTGTCCTAGCGTATTTCCATTCAAATGAATGGGAATGTGGATCTCTCCAGTTTTTTTTAAAAGAAATTAAGTACAAATGAATGGGAATGGAGATCTTCCCGGTTCAAAAAATAATAAAAAAAGAGAAATTAAGTATCGCTCTCCCAGTATATTTCCGTTTAAATGAATAGGAATGGAGATCTTCCCGGTTCAAAAAATAAATAAAAAAGAGAAATTAAGTACAAATGAATGGGAATGGGGATCTTCCCGGTTCAAAAAATAAGAAAAGAGAAATTAAGTAAAGATGAGCTTTATTTAGACTACTAATACACATCTGCCAAAAGAGAAATCGAAGGTTGTAAAGTCTATAGAAATTTTGACTGTGTAGTACTCCCTCCGTCCACAAAAAGTCTATAGAAATTTTGACTGTGTAGTACTCCCTCCATCCACAAAAGAATGCAGTTCTAGTATTTCGAGAAACCCAGATACTTTCAAATTTGACCAAATTTATATGGAACAATACAAATATTTACATACAAAATAAATATCATTAGATTCATTATGAAATATACTTTCGTGATATACTGATTTGGAGACATAAATGTGAATAAATTTGGTTAAACTTGGACAACTTTAACCGGCATGAAAACCATAGTTGCATTCTTTCATGGACGGATGTAGTATATATGAAATGTAATTTTGCAACGTCTGCTGCAATGAAAATGCCAATCAAGTTTGATGTGCCAAGTTGTGAAATTTGCAAAACGACGCGTTCAAATTATAGGTATTGTTCAAGTTAAATTTCTTTATTAAAAAGGAAACAGAGAAATTGTATCTGTAACCAATAAATTTCTTTTATTATTAAGAAGGAAACACATAAATTGTATCTGCAACTATTTTTTTCCTAAGCATGTACTGTTCAAAGTCGGAAAGAGTCTGTGGAAAGGGGTTGGTAGTTTTATTTAACAAATTTTGCAAAGCTGAGTCGTTCAAATTATTGGAATTGAGAAATTGTACGTGCAAACTATTTTCCAAAGCGTGTACCATTTTGAACGAAAAAAATGAAGAAAAAATGCAAAGCGTGTACCATTTTGAATGAAAAAAAGAAATGAATGTACCATTTTGAATGAAAAAAAAGAAATGAAGAAAAAAAATGCAAAGCATGTACCATTTTGAATGAAAAAGAGTAAACTTCACGTCCAGTCCTTGAACTTATAGGGATGTATCATCCCGTTCCTAAACTCAAAAAATGTATCATTCTAATCTTTAAAATATATATGAGTCTCATGTTCATCCAAACGGATATGGATTCGTGCCCTTGTGTAGAAATAAGACTTGATTGCTTAAATAAAAGATTAGTGGGGTTATATATAAAATCATCCAGACACATAAATTACACAAAAAAAATATACACGACTATTTTGAAAATAATCATCTCCCTCGTTGCCGCCAACGCTGCCGGCACACAGGGGCGCCGGCGAGCCTCCTCCGCCGCCGCTGCTGCCGCACAGGGGCACCAGTGAGCGGCCGTCGCCGCGCACAGGCAGGCGTGCGAGCCGCCGCATCCGCGCACAGGCACCGCGACCGCGCAAGCGAGCAGCCACCGCCGCCGTTGCACAGGGGCGCGGGTGAACCGCCGGCACGTGCGGTGTCGAGGGCGTCACGGCGGCGTTCCGTTGCGTACTGTACACCATCGGCGAAACCAAAGAGCCGATAAGCGTCATGGCACCACAGTGAAGCTAAAGCAACAGAGAAGAGAGAGAGAGAGGTTCACTAGAGAGAGCTGGCCACGGTGGAGGTGCTCGTGGCGGCGCTGACGAGCAGTCGCGGCGAGAATCCGGCGTGCGAGCGACTCTGGTGACGAGAGACGATGCGAGCAGGCTCAAACGACGCACAAGTACGAGGCGGAGCCGGCTGCACGAGCTATTGGACGGAGGTGGAGAGGTGCTGGCGGATTTCTCCGGCGAGCAGAGCGGCCTGGCGGCGGAACAGACAAGCTGTTGCCGATGTTACTGTTCATGTCTGAACCGTCACTGTTCTTCACTCTCTATCTCTCGATTTCACACAGAAACATGAAGATCAGCCTTAAACGGCGGTGTTTAGTTCCTTTAAAATTCAAAAATTTTATAAGATTTCCCGTCACATCGAATCTTTCGACGCATGCATGAAACATTAAATATAGTTAAAAAAATAATTAATTACACAGTTTGGTTGTAAATCACGAGACAAATCTTTAGAACCTAATTAGTCTATAATTAGACACTAATTGCCAAATACAAACAAAAGAGTTACTATACTTCCAAAAATTTTACAGGGGCAACTAAACACACCCTAAGTTGTCTCATGATCCAAGGTCTACAACATTGCTTAAAGAGAGTTTTACCGGTGTACCATTAAAAAATATGGTCCTTTCCTATGTGCCACTAAAAAATTCGGACACATTCAGGTGCCATGACACTTTATTTTTTTCTCTCCCAGGCCATTTCATTTGCTTTTGCCTCTAACAGTGTTAAACTGCAATAAAAAAAGTTTAAAATGCCCTCAGGTCTAAACGCCATACAAAAGTTGGTCTTCCTCTCCGCCTGCGAGGGGTTCGGTTCGACCCGTCCGTGAATACGACCCGCCCCTAAAATCTTGCAACGGATCGATGCGGGTCGACCCTCAAGGGAACAGGTGCGATTAGGTTTGCGACCCATCGACCCTAGGGTCGACTCGATCCTATCGCTCACTGCTCCCCATGGCCGTCGCCCCCTCCGCTTGGCCAAACCAGCTCGCCGCCGCCCTGCATATCATATCCAGTTCACCCTGTTAGAAGCAGCCTTTCCTCCATCGATTTTGATCCAGTTTTGCTTTAGCCCTTCAATCTATCGCTGTACTCTTGGCAGCCTCCTACGACGTCCTTCTTCTAACTGCTAGGAATCGGGCCCTGCTAGTTCTTGACGGACAGAGATACTTTCATATGTATGGCTTCCGTTCAGATTGGGCGACTATGAGCACGTACTGAGGAGCGCGCGGCGAGCCCGGCGTGCCAGTTCACGGACAGCGACGGCACCCGGATCACGTTCGGCTGCCTCCGGGCTCTTCTACTCCATCAGTGGCACACCGGCGCGCTGCAAGTGCAAGGCCATATCTAGCGGATGGTGGTGACCCCTCACCAGCAGCGATCCGACACCAGCGTCAACGCCAGCCTGAGGATCCAGTCTGCCGCCACCGCATCGTCCGATGTCTAGCGTAACTGTCTGCGAGGTGCGACCCACGGTTATCCATGGTTCATGCGGGGCAACGATGCCAATGCAGAAGGTTCGACCCTCGACCCGCTTTTGGCATAAGCGGTGCGGGGGGTTATGATTAGGAGCGAACCGAACCGCGCCATTTGCAGGTTTATCTTCCTCTAGTGCCACTGAGCCAAGACGCCTCGTCGCTGCCGCTGGGTGCTACTCCCTCCGTCCCAAATGATAAGACATTTGACTTTTTTGACATCAAGTTTGACCACTCGTCTTATTTAAAAATTGGAAAAAGTCTAGATCACCCCCTGAAGTATGGGGTGGTGTCTAATTTACCCCCTCAAGTATGAAACGGTCTAATTTACCCCCTGAACTTTTCAAAACCGTCTACTTTATCCCCTGGGGCAGTTTTGGACGGCGGTTTGCTAGAGTAACCATGGTTTTGCTACAGTAACCGAATCTTTAAAAAATCATAGTAAATCACAGAAAAATCGTAAAATGGAAAATCCAATTTTGTTGGACTCCACGTGAGTAGATCTACACAATGAACATATAATATGGTGTGCTTTAGTACAAAGTTTTTGCTGTAGCTTTAAATTTATTAGAAAATCCTAATAAATTTAAAGTTATAGCAAAAATTTTGTAATAAAGCTTACCATATTATATGTTAATTGTGTAGATCTAGTCATGTGGAGTCTAAGAAAATTAGATTTTTTATTTTACGATTTTTCTGTGGTTTACTATGATTTTTTAAAGATTCGGCTACTGTAGCAAAAACCATAGTTACTGTAGCAACAGCCATCCAAAACTGCCCCAGGGAGTAAAGTAGACGGTTTTGGAAAGTTCAGGGGGTAAATTTGACCGTTTCATACTTGAGGGGGTAAATTAGACACCACCCCATACTTCAGGGGGTGATCTAGACTTTTTCCTTTAAAAATTTATGCAAAATATCACTTCTTTTGTCGTGGCTTGGTTTATTAATAAAAGTTCTTCAAGAATGACTTAAATTTAACTATATTTGCATAAATTTTTTTGAATAAAACGAGCGGTCTGGTGTCAAAAAAAAAAGTCAAACGTCTTATAATTTAGGATGAAGGGAGTACACTGCTACTGTTGACTTCCTTGAACCGGAAATCCAACCCCTGCTTCGCGTGCCTCTTGAGCCGCTGATCCGTGGCTGCGAGCGCCTGCGTTAGAACCGGCGTAAACGACGACGTGGGGTCGGTGACGCCGTGACCTTGAGACATGTGCAACATGCCTCTGTTCCGCTTCCCCCGCGTGGGTTCGCGGCAATCTTCAGGACCGCGAGACGTGGAGCCGCACGCACTCCCGTCGCCACTGTTTGAAATAATATGAATTTAACTAGTTTTAAGTACGTCTTGCATATAGGATAGATGATGTAGTCACATGCATGTAGATTAGGCATGTTAGCTTGTGCTAGTTTGAGTACGGCGAGAAGCTAGCATCTGCATGCAAGACCACGACGTAGAAGGCGGAGTGGCCTGTGGTCAGCTGGTGCCTGGTGGTGCGCGTGGCTTGAGACCCGGGGGGCAGCCCCCCAATGGTCCACCGGATTCATTAATACAAGTCTTTAAGTACGTTTAATTAGGCCCAGAAACGAGGAGTCACATTTGATCTATTCGGTAAATGCGAAGAGATATGACTAATCCTCCGCGGCTCCGCGCTTGCTGGCGACTAATCCTCCGTGTCTCCCAGCGACTCTTCATCCCCATCTGCCGCAGACTGCAGTCCTTCAGAGTCAGAGGCAAGCTCTGCAGGTATTGCCGCTGTCCGGCAGATTGCGGAAGGTGCCAAGCCACCAGGTCCCGCAGACTGCAAGCCAATGCGGCTGTCCGGCAGATTGCGGAAGGTGCCAAGCCACCAGGTATTGGCCTATTGCTGCAGTACTGAGTAGATTAGTTTATTTGTTTTTTCTCCTTTCATTGTTTGTCTGTTTCTGTTTTTGTTTCATTTCAATGATCACAGTCGGTTGTTAATTCTTTGGCTTTTTTTCCTTTTCAATTGTTTAGTATTTGATCAAGAATTCAAGATAAAGAGATCAAGATCAATAAGGATCGATAGTTTTTTTAAGCCGGGATCAAGCTTTGGCAATGGCAATGAGGAAAACACTAATGCAATCAATAGCAATGATCAACATATAGAAGTACAGCTGATTGTTGAGCAAGCTCCTGTTCAAGGTACTCGTACTGCTGCTCAGGGTGCTGCTCCCTCCCTAGCAGAACCAGAACCAGAACCAGCAAGAGTTGTAACTACGGCATTTGAACTTATATGATATATGCGTATCTTTAATTATACATATGTATGTTTAATTTTGCCGATGCGACGCCCAAGGCCCATGAGGCCATGACGGCGTCTTGACGGCTCACCCCCTCCCCCTTATCTGGATCCTGGCTCCGCCCCTACTTGCCGTGAAGTTTCAGCTTCGCAACCGTGGCGTTTCCATGTATGACATGGTGGTGAGGGACGACAGCATCGTCGACGGCTGCGACGAGAGCCCGATGAAGATAGTCCGGAGGAAGCTGAGGCCCGCGAGACAGCGGGCCCCACCAGCACGTCGATGAGAGGTCTGCGGCGGTGTCCGAGGGCGCGAGGTCCGAGGCCAGGACCGAACTCCCGGACGCCGGGGAAGGTCTGCGGCGGTGTCCGAGGGCGCGAGGTCCGAGGCCAGGACCGAACTCCCGGACGCCGGGGAACGCCGGAGCAGAGGTGGCGCCGTGGGACGCCGCCATGGCCATCCGCGTGTGATGGGGGAGCCGCTCTACCTGGTGCTCGCAGAGCTGCGCCCGCCGGGGAAGCCCGTGCTTCCTCAAGTGGCGGCATGGCCGCCCGCCAGGGAAGCCCGTGCTTCCTCAAGCGGCGGCATGGCCGTGGAGCAGCGTCGGCATGGCCGCCCACCCACCGGGGAAGCTCGTGCTTCCTCCCGCGCCGCCCTCGCAGAGCTGCCCGCATCGGGGATCTAGGTCTGTGCCGCCCCTCTCGGGCCTCACACGCGGAGGACAGGAGGCAGCCAGAGGCAGTCGATTCCCACCGGGAATCGCTCGCCGGCGGCGAGAGGCATTCACGGGAGCGTCGCCACGAGCAGCCCGCAACGGTGGGGGTGTCTCAGCATCGTCGATGGTGACCCATGGCGGAGCTCGCCCGCGCGCTGTCGCGGTGGCCGGGGCGAAGCTCACCCGCATGCCATCGCGGAGCTCGCCCCACCACTGGCCGCACGCCCCATGACCGTCGAGCAGAGCTCGTGGTGAACTTGCCTGGCCCCGCATGCTCCATTCCAAGCTCCATCCAGCGCGCGCCTCAGAAGCCCAAATCCATGGCTCGCGAAGCGACGAACGCGTGGTCAGGGGCTGCGCCGGCTGCGCAGGCCCGGCTCGCCGCACGCCGTCCCACTCGCGCGCAGGGAGGCAGCCTCGTCCCCAACGGCGTCGGCGAGAGCCAGGAGGTGGCGCTCGGCCTGCACTTCACCTTCTCACCACCTCCCTAAATGCTCTACGGTGTGGGCTCATCTGCTCGCAAGGCTAGGGGCACGTCCCCGCAGCAGTGGCGCGTGGCGGTCGAGCCGCGCTCGTCCAGGGCAGGGCATGACGAGCGGGCGGCCATCGTGGGCACGGCATGCGGAGGCGCGTGACGCTGGTGAGGGTGGACGCGACCATCACGTTTTGCTGCGGGATGCCCCCATCCTCGTGTCATGTGGCGTCCGCGTGGGCAAGCTCCGCCTCAGCTCGCACTGCTCTCGCCGGACTGGCTATGCTGCTGAGGGCTTACAACTTGAGGAGGAAGAAGGTATTGGGTCGCTGATAGCTTGGCCCCACTGGATAGAGGGAGGAAGAAGCTAGAGGATAGGATTGTGAGAGAAGGGTATTTTGGGCATTGTCATTGGTCGGGCCCACATGTCTGGCCTGTCAAACGGTGGAAATGTAATAGAAGATGGACGGAATAACATGGGAGACAAAAAAAAAGTAAAGTGTCATGGTATCTAGGTGCGTCCGAACTTTTTAGTGACCTATGGAAAAGGGCCATCTTTTTTTAATGGTACACAGGTAAAACTCTCTTACTTAAAGGACCAACCTCAAAAGGTTACTGGTTTGAACTATTTTGAGTTTTGAAACACATGTACATCAAACTGAAAACCGAATCCAATTCAGAGTTTTGAAAACATGAAGGTCGTCCGCAATGCACCAAGCCGTGCTCGGACATGACGTCGTTGGGGCTAGAGGGCGCCTGCACTGCATGAGGAGCGGGGCTAGAGGGCGCGAACACCACCACAAGGCGAGCAGCTGCCGCGCACAAGCGCGCAGGCGAGCACCGCCGCCGCTGCAGCATAGGTGTGCGGGCGAGCAACTATTGCCGCTGCCGCGTCGAATAGCGGCGCGCCAACGAGCTATCGAGCTGACCCTCACCATGAGAGGGGTGAGAGACGAGAGAGAGCTAACACGTAGGTCCAAACCCGTTTGGACGAATACGTGACCCAAACAAACTTTAAGGACTTATCGGTGTTTGACCACCGATAGCGTGCCACGGGGGTATTCGAGACAGTTTTTCAGGCTTTGGCGTATGCTAGAGCTCGACGGTGAATGCAGAGACAATCGATTTATACTGGTTCGGGCCCTCGATCGTAATTGAGTAATAGCCTTTACGTCCAGTCGGCGTTAGCCTTTGCGTTGGATTGATTGTCTTGTATTGTCTCTCGTTACAGGGGTGCCCAAGTCCTCTCTTTATATCGATAGAGAAGATTGTAGTGAGGTTACAATCCAAGTCGGATTCGAAGAAGGTGTCCTGAACTAAATACAGAAGTTACTTTTCATAGGAATCTAGCTAGTCTGACCTATTCTACTCGGGTTCGATGTAGTGGACATTGCACCTCTCCTTGCTCTAGTCCGTGGGCCAGGCCAGGGCCCATGACTCGTAGTCATACCGCTGCGGAACCCTGCAAGTCCCGCATTGACAAGCCCTCGAGCATTTCATGGTTGAACTTGAAGACCTCCTTGTTTCTCCGGCCTTGCCTAATGAATCAAGCTTGTTCCGAGTTCTTTCGACGTGAAGCCTTAAAGTGGTCCTGTCTTAAAGAAGTCTTTCGAGTGACATGGGCTTTTTTGAAGAAAAAGGGCACTCACTGAGTGTAGCCCCCGAGCCTCTTGCTATTTAGAATAAAAAGTTGTAGGGTCTTGAATTTTTTATTGTTGAAAAAACTGAAAATCTCGTTTGAGGATATGTACCCTGTAGCCCTCGAGCATCTTTTCGGGTTCTTTTTTATCATCAAGAACTCGGATAGAGGGTCTTTTATCGTCTTCTTAGGTAGCGGCTTTATGTCCGAGGTTGGTGGTGGTTAGTGGTTGAATTGAATTCTCCGTAGTCACGAGGTGTATAGTGTTGGTATATTCTTTCGAATATGTTTGTCCTTGAGTAATATTCCTTCACGCGTGTGTCCTCTCTTATTGCTTTATGTCTTTTCACTGAAACCTTTATCAGACTTGTTCTGTTGGTGCTCCTGGTCGATGTGCACCACTCTTCAGCCTATAAATACCCTCCTGGTGTGCTACTTCGATTCATCAAGCGTCTTGTTGTATAGTCTAAAGTTCCCATAGTCATAAATATGATAGTTTATGAAGTAGAGCAGCCCTCGGGCATGAGTTGTAACTCTTGTAAATCTTGTAGTAGATGGAAGAAGTCTTATGATCAAGATTAGAGATAGACTAATCTCACAGCGGCATTGTATGAGGTAGTGCATGCTGGTAGGTGGGAGAAGTCTTGTGATGTGGGATGTGTTCCCTCATCTAGCAGTACCGGGTTTATCCTTCCACACCGCCTTGCGACTGTCCAGTGCAGATCAGCATCTGATCCAAGATCACATCGGGCTTGGGTAGATTGATGCCTACGAGCCTCCCCTAGTCCGTGTTGTCCCGCTGTGCTGCTGATATCCGTCTTGGATGCACTGCGTCCCTCCTTTGAAGAAAATAGTGTATCCGAGTTGAGTGTCTTCTGTCATGTTGTAACTAGGAGCACGTAGTCATTTCTAGAGCCGTGTTCTTCCTAGATTCCTTGTTGCTACCTTGCTCGTCGTAGTTCTGAGTTCATTGGGTCTTGTAAGATATGTAATCTTGTATATTTTGAAGTCATTTGTACCAAAAATTCTTTCTTTCTTAGTTGTTGTCTCCTTTTTTGTTGTCTGAGTGCTTTTGAGTATCATCCGGATTGTTTCTAGAAAATTCGGGTTCTTTGGCAGCATTATGTAATGTCCTTTATGTATCTTGTGAACGGATAAGTCTGAAATCTGCCTGTTGCATTGTACCATTGTGAAAAGTTGCGTCGTCGGTCATTTCAGCCGTGTCAGTTATGGCAAGAAACAGACCATTGCGTTCCCATGCCGCGTTAAGCGGGCCTGGTGGGCCATGTTTTTACTATTGTAGATCTATTTAAGGGCCTTTCTTCTTCTTCCCCTTTCTTACCCTGCCTTTGTCTTCTAGCATTCAGCCTTTGTAAAACCCTAACATCCAGAGCTCCGCCGCCGCCGTCGCTGCCGCCGACTGAGCTCCGCCACCGTTTATTCTTTGTGTTTTACTAGTGCATGGGTAAAAGAAGTCGTCGAGCAAGTCCAAGGAGGCATTGGTGGACGATGAGGCGTCACTTTCTATGATTGAGAATCGGGAGTTCGTCGCTATGAGGACTACGGAGAAGCTATGGCCGGCGCCGACCATGACGGAGGACTAGCTTCGTGGGCTGGCCAATGATGGCCTAATCTAGGACAAGGAGTTTGTCAATTGGAAGATTCTAGGCCAACACCGGGTTCCTACTCCAGGTCCTGGTGAGGTTGTTCTCTTTGTGTCCTTTGTCCGTGCTGGACTTTGCCTCCCTGCTTCTGCTTTCCTCCATCGTTTTCTTGATTATTTTAGAATTACTTTGAACCATCTCACTCCCAATGTCATCCTCTATGTTTCTGTCTTTATCCATCTTTGTGAAACTTTCCTTGGAATTCCTCCTTCCCTCTCTCTTTTTCTCTACTTCTTTCGTCTGAAACCCCAGCCTGCAGTGATGATACTTATTCTCTTGGTGGCTGTGGGATTCAATTTCACCTAGGTCACAAATCTAATATTTTGATTATGACATGGTTGATTCTGGTTTTATGCTACCAAAATGATCCCTCCTCTCCCTGCTCACTCCAACTCTGGTCTCGTGGTTAATGACCGTTGGGAAAAGAACCTTCTGACGAGTGACGAGCTTCAAGCGCTCAAGCCGCTTCTTGATAGGATACAGAGCTTGAGGCAGCATGGCTTGACTGGCTTCGGGATTGTCGCCAGCTTCCTACACTATAGAGTTCAGCCTTTGAAGGAGCGGGAGGACTATAGCTTCGAGTACTCTGGTTCGGAGGATCCCTCTCGTATGATCCCTACCCTAGAGTTGACTGAAGAGGAGGTGCTCGAGCGTCTCCAGAAAATTTTAAAGAATACGGTTGTGGTTCCACACACAGTCCGTGAGTACCGAGCCGATAATCTGCCCCAGTCTGTAAGTTACCTCTGTTCTCTGAGTACTTTTCATTTTTCTTTGTTTTACTTGATATGTGTTATTTATGACTATACTCCCTCTACTGATCTTGTTGATTTGTTTGTTTGCAGGAATTAGGGCATAATTTTGTCAATCCGATCCCTGCTGTGGACAACCCAGCTGGGGCTGGAGTGAGTCTAGCCGTAGTGGCTCTGACTAGTAAGTCTCTAGTATTCATAGTCCTTCCTGGTGCTTCTTGCAATGAACTCGTCCAATATGTTGAATATGTGTCACGCCTAGTTCCTCGAGCTCCTCGTTCCACCAATAAGAGGGCGCGGGCAGATGATGCTTCTGCCAGCGCATCTGCTACCAAGAAGCCATATCCTTCGAGTACTCATCCAGGTACTCAAGTCATAGGTATCATGCTCCTAGGTGAGCGTGTCAATGTTCCTTATTTTTCTTTGATTTTCTTGTTTGTATTTTTACTGTGGTCCTCTTTTCTCTTCAGATGGCAGTGCGGTGGAGATTCTTGAGGATGAGGACGAGGATGATGATGCGGCCCTCGATATCCGTCAGTGAGTTGTTTTAACGTTCCCCTCAATTTATCTTGTATTGGTCCGAGTTCTTTTTCTGACTTTTCTCATCTTTGTTTGTTGTAGTAAACGGGGGTCGAGCTTGAGTTCCACGGGGGCTGAGGCGCCAATCTTGCCAACCTTGAAATAGGATGGCGATGATATTTCTTCTACTGCCATGCCCCCGCCTAAGCCATCTGTTCATCCTAGTGGTATCAGCCTGAAGAGAAGGACAACTAGGTGAGTGAATTCTGGCTAGCTTGTCCCGTCCTTGTTTTTTTGTCTTCCTTGTATATTTCCTTATTGGATAATTCTTTGTCATCATTTAGGATGTCATCATTGCCTTTCTCCAATCCCTAGCCGACTTCTTCTCAGTTCGCTAGTGCTCCTCTACACACCGAGTCCTAAGATTCGGAGCGTTCGGCCAGCGAGGTGACTGTGGGGGAGGCGACGGCTTAGGCTGATGAAGCCATTGTGGAGTCACCCAATCCTGCGGTGACCGTGACCGTGGTGGGGAAATCTGCTTCGGAGGTGGTCGGGGCATCTACCGCGCATGACACGGCTCTGGTCGTGGTTTCGACACCTCTGCCGACTTCTTCTCCTATCGGCCATGCATCGAGTAGCCAGCGCCTAGACAATGATGTGGTGTTGGAGTTTAATGCCACCCATCGTCTGTCCAAGCTGACCAAGGCTTAGGAAAACCTCTCAGCTGGAGCGACTTCTTTTGGAGATCAGCTTCAGGTAGGTGTCTTTTCCTTTCTTTTTTTGGCATTCTGGCTTCTTTTACTCTCTTTTCTCATTTCCTTCCTTTTTCTGTGGGAGAAGTCTTTCTCTCAGGATCACTCAAGCTTTTTTAGCTCGGGTGAGACTGAGAAGAGGCTGTCCTTTGAATTGGGCCAGCTGAAGGCGCAGTTGGCTAGTAAGGAAGTAGAGCTAGATTCCGAGCACCAAGGGTGTCAGAACTCTGAGAGGGCTCTCCGCACGCAAGTCATTGAGGCAGAGCAGAGGAGGGACGAAGCCATGGCTACCTTGCGCGAGTCCTCTGGGAAATCTAAAGGTCTCAAGAAGGAGTGTGAAGGTATCCCGAGTTCTTATGCTTTGTTTTCCTTTTATCTCTTATTTCTCTGTTCTTCATTTATCTGATTTTCTTTAATTGCCTTGATCAACCCTCTGTAGAGATAAGCAAAAGCTCTTTGAAAATGTTGAGAAGATAAAGATATTAGTCCGCTCTAATCATAATAGGGCCAAAGAGGTAAAAGTTTGTGCTGAGGAAGAACTCACCCGTGCCCAGCTGATTAGACTTGGTGCTCATCGGGATCTTGTGCAGGGAATGAAAACCATTGAAGATTTGTCCATGAAGCTAGCGATATCTGACCAACGGTTTGCTACTTTATGGAAATCTTTCAAGACCGTTGTGAAGCTTCTTCCAACTTCTGAAGATGATGGAAGGACCTGGGGCGACTTCATCCCGCTGATTCCTGAGCGCCTTCAGAGCTTCATAAAGAATGGGGTCCAGACGTGTGTCAAGAACGTTTTAGCTCATATCCGTCTTCTTGCTCCATTGAGTGAGCGCTATCTGGCTCTCATCCAGGCCATGAAAACAACCCAGGATGGGTCGAGTGTTGGCTTGTCAGCCTTCTTACTTTCATCCAAGCCTGAAAAGACTTGGAATAGGGTGAGCTCAAGCATATTTTTAGCTCTTTTACTCTCATCCGAGATGATTAACTCTAGATTGTCCAAGTGTTTTGTCCTCTCCCTAGTAACAAGAAGAACTTGGTTGGTCTATCCGTTGTGCTGCTCCATGTGAAAAGTCATGTCATTGTCGTGTTGGTTGTGTTGCGCAGTTAGTGGCAGGAATCAGAGCGCCATATTGGTTTTGGTGAAGAAATTAACTCTGTCTTTAATTTGAGGAGAAAAATTTAATTCTGCCTTTATCTTGATGAGACTGTTGGACTGCTTGGGTAGGCGACTTGGTCCTATTTAACTGCCCCTTTCATGATTGTTTCGGCACCTTTATCTTTTCAATTTAGCCACAGCCAAAATGGTGAATCCAAAGGCGCTGCGTCCGTAAGGTGCCACGTTCGTCGCTTGCCCGCTCTCCAAGAGCGGCTGTTTTGGTGGTGTCATCGAGTGGAGGGTCTTCATCGTCATCGTCCTCGTTGCCGACATCATTGTCCCTTAGAGTTCGAGAGGCTTCGTTGGTGGAGAAGGCTCCGCCCACCAGGACATCAACGCCAGTTCCTTCTTTGCCGAAGGACGAGGATCTAGGGGCTGCCCTTGCAGTCAATCTCATCTCTGTCCCTCCTATCGATGCTGCCTCTGTGGATGTGGATTTGATCGTTCTTAGCAGTGGTAGTGAGGACGAGGTTGACTGGGAAGCGCTCATCGCCGAGGATGAAATCGACTGGGAAGCTCTTGCCGGTGAATATGACGATGGTGTTGTGTCCATGGGTAGTTGGTCCCCGTTGAGGATCTGACGATGGCTTGGGTGTACTGCCATTAGCCCTCGCTTTGATGTTGGTGTAAAGGGGATCGAAGGGCGGGCTGTCCAGTCGTAGACTCGTCTTGTTAGGTTGTGAATGTATCCAGTAGTTCTGTATGTTATGCCCGTTTGAACTCTTTTAATCATCTTAATATGTAAATCTTTTGTTCTTCCTTGAGTCCGAGTAGTTTCTTGTGGTGGTGCCCGAATTTAAAGGTCTATCATTGAGGATTGCCTCTATTCTCAAAGTGTCTTTTCCTTCTTTTGGCAATGAATCTGAGAATTAGGCTTTTCTCCTTGTTGTTTTGTAAGGGAGTTTTCTTTTAGTGACTTCTTTCTGTCTTATTTGTTGATCATGAACCTTGGCGAGCACCGGCGCTTTTGTTCATATCAGGAGTAGTCTTGGTGGGCTCAGGCTTCTTTTATCCTTTCTTGCCCATCGTAGTCTTGTATTTACTTAGCTTAGACTTAGTTTCCATCCACGTCTAAAGGGTTCTAGATGAAAGGAGCTCAAATATATTTGCAACTCTTTTGCTCTTAATTTTGTGAATTACGAGCTCAAGCGTCTTTTCATCTCTTTTGCTCTCATCTTGTTGTGAAAACAACTCGGGATAGGGCGAGCACCTCTAGCTCTCATCCAGGCCATGAAGACAACCCAGGATAGGTTCGAGTGTTAGCTCATTAGCTTTACTCTCATCCAAGCCTAAAAAGACTGGAGATTGTGAGCTCAAGCATCTTTTCAGCTCTTTTCCTCTCATCCAATTGTGAGAACAACATGGGATAGGGAGAGCACCTCTGGCTCTCATCCATGCTATGAAAACAACCTAGGATATGTTCGAGTGTCAGCTTATCAGCCTTACTCTCATCCAAGCCTGAAAAGACTTGGGATTGCGAGCTCAAATATCTTTTTAGCTCTTTTACTCTCATCCAGTTGTGAAAACAACTTGGGATAGGGAGAGCATCTCTGGCTTTAATCCAGGCTGTGAAAACAACCCAGGATAGGTTCGAGTGTCAGCTTATCATCCTTACTTTCATCCAAGCCTAAAAAGACTTGGGATTGCGAGCTCAAGCATCTTTTCAGCTCTTTTGCTCTCATCTAGTTGTAAAAATAACTCAAGATAGGGCGAGCACCTCTGGCTCTCATCCAGGATGTGAAAACAATCTAGGATAGGTTCGAGTGTTAGCTTATTAGCCTTACTCTCATCCAAGCCTGAAAAGACTTGGGATTGCGAGCTCAAGCATCTTTTTAGCTCTTTTGCTCTCATCTAGTTGTGAAAACAACTCGGGATAGGTCATAATAAGACAAATGTTGTAACACCTAGTTTTTAAGAACAAAACCAAATGCATACCATATGTGAGCCTAGGAAGTCAAAATCTCACATATAGCTACAAATAATGGTAATATCAAATGACAATGCTTAATATTTAACGTACTTAGTATAAAAGATATAACCTTAGATAGCAGATAATGGAAAGACAACTCTGGTCTTCATGTGAAGACTCCACTCCACAGGGACAACTGACTAGTTGATCACAAGCCTAACTCCTCTAATTTCTGGCAAACTGGTACCCATCCGGGATTTTTATCTAAAAATGAAAAATAAACAAGTGTGAGTACATTTCATACTCCACAAGCATAACATGGGGATTCATGAGGCTCAAAAGGTACACAGTGTTTATTGCATTTAGCATTTTAGTAAGTCAATATTTTATCCTTCATTAGCATCAAGTTATGCTTAAGCTCCCTAGTTAACCATCATGATCATATAATAGAATCAAATAGTCATTGAACATCATTATAACATCATCATCATCATCATCATCATGAGTTAACACCATAACAAGTAACATTTATTCTATGAGTTTTCTGGGCCGCTCGTGACCGTGAGCACGACTGTTATAACAGTTTTTAACACTCTGCAGAGGTTGTACATCTTTATATGTGAGTCATGTTGCCTAAATGCTCGGGTTAATTACTCCCACAACACTGCCAAGGTGAGCGGGCAGGGTACACTATGAAGCCTTCCATAGGTCTCTTTATCATGTTAGGGCCATGAGGTTTCCTCGGCAGGCAGATGTAGGAACCCCCTTTCTATGGCACAAATCCTTCACGGCTATACACATAAGAATAGGGGCAGTCCTATACCCAAAGTGGCAAGCCCCTCTTGCACCCTTTTGGGTAACCTCTAACAAGATAGAAAAGATCCTATTATTGAGTTAAAGCCAGAGCCATGTGACTCTCACGGTTGCACTGTCAATCCTAGCTTTTGCCGACAGATAAGTCCTTACGGAGGGTTTAGGGCACCATGACCAACGTCATTTGCACCTTCGCCCTATGGATCCGTTGTTATAACACATGTTTCACCTTTTGTTCCACAAATTCATTAACCATCGTATAGATCATGTTCAGTTAGAGTGCTAGCAATCTACCCATATGCAATTAACCCGTAGGAGTCATGGTAACATGTCATCAAATAGCTAGGATATCCTTATGGTTATCAAAGTTAGACACATGCAAATGTTTAGATGATTAAAGTGAATAGGTCATCAAGGTAGGCCCATGCTATACTTGCCTTGGTTAGCACACTCCTGCTGGTCCTGCTAGTCTTCGAAGTAATCCTGGTTCCCAATGTACTCCTCAGCGTCTGAACTCAACCAACACGGCAACATACACATTTCAGGAGCATTCATGCATAGCAAACAAACTTATAATTAGAACAGTACACTAGCAGTATAAAAACAAGATAAAAAGTTTATGAAAATATTCTGCATCTCGCTACGATCACATCAACACGAAGATCACGAAAATCGGAGCTAAATCACGAAAGATACGAATTAAACAAGCTCTCCTAAAGCAATTGAATTAATTAAATTTAACCATGAAAATTAAATGTTGCAAACATGTCTAACAGTGGCATTAACACATAGGTTATGAAATTACGAACCTAACGCAAGTTGAACGGGTCAAATCGGAGCTAAAACAGAGTTTTTATGAGCAAAATAGTGTAGTGGCAATTCTGTAAATAGATGGAACTATTTTTAAATTAAAATAAATCAAAGGAAATCGGATTTTGAATTTTGGCCGAGGACTGTGGGTTCTAAAACAAGAAAAGTGGGGGTCTCTTTAGCAAAAATCCCCACGAAGGGGTATTGGCCATCCTGGGCCTTAGATCGCGCGATGGACGGCCAGGATTAAATGGGAGGGGGAAGGAGAGGGTGGAGAGAGGTAGCCGACGGCCGAAACAGTACTCTGGTGCAGCGGTGGCCATGAATGGCGGCAGGAGCTCACCGAAGCGGGGTAAACGGGGCCTATGGGCCACCAAACCGACCACCGAGGCCACCGAGATGACGCGGGGGCGACATCTAAGCCATCCCAGGGCAAAACGTGGCCGCGGAGTGGCCCGCGCGGCGTGCGTGCCATGGCCGACGGTGAGGAGCTCACCGACACACGTGGATTTGCCCCTAGAGACCATTATTCGCGATGGCAATGACTCGGGGTGAGAGAGAGGGGCATGGGGAAGCTCACCACGGCGAAAATGAAGGCGGGGAGGGAGCGGATGTGGCGGACCACGACGGGAGGTGGACGGAGGAGCTCTGCGAGGCGGTTGTGGCTTTAGCGCGTCTGAGCGAGGGAGAAAACGGGAACGAGAAGCGTCAGGGGAGCAGTGACGGGTGCGGGCTTCCCTTTATGGAGGCAGGGGTGCTGGGGAACGCTCCCACGTCATAAGAACGTGGGCGCGGGCGGTGGTTTCCGCTGGCTACGTGCGACGCAGAGGTAAGTGGAGGAGATGATAGGCGGGCCCAGGTAGTCAGCCGCTGAGAGGAGGAGTGGGGAAGCAACAGTGGTCACCGCCGATTGGGCTGGCCCAGCAAGAGAAAAGGAGGCAGGGGAGGAAGGAGAGGCACCCGCGTTGGGCTGGGCCTTGGCCTAGAAGGAGAAGAAGGGGAAGGACAAAGGGTGAGCGGGCCGCAGGAGAGAAAGAGCCAGCGAGCCGAAAATGAGGAAAAGAGGAGGAGAAATAAAGATTTTGCTTTTCTTTTTCTAAAGCACTTTTCCAAATTCATTTTCAAAAGGTTTTTGAAACCTTTTAGCATTTGATTCAAATCCAGTCATCACAAAAATACAATGAAGTGGCATGGATGCATGAACATGTTTCTATCCTTATATTTGTTTTTAATTTTTCATAAAAAATATTATTTTCCCTATGTAAAAATGCTCACAAAAATGTTTATATAAATCATTTTAACTATTTTGGGTAAATGCAAATTTTAGGGTGTTACAAATGTTGACGAGGAACATCATTTTTATTTTATTGGTCGTGAATCCTGATTACATGTTGCTCTCTTGCTACATAAATTTTGTCTTGAGTTCTTGAAGCGTAGAATCTTCTTAGCTGGCTAATATGTCACGTATTCCTTACTTCTATTCCATCTTCAGTCATCAACTTGTATGTGCCTGGTCCGGTGACTTTTGCGATAATAAAAGGACCTTCCCATGGGCTGAGTAGTTTATTGCGTTCGTCAGTTTTTTTGTATTCTTCATAGTACTAGGCCTCCGACTTGAACTGAGCGTTGTTGAGTACTTTTGTTGTAGTGGCGCCTTAAGCTTTGGAGGTATCGAGCTGACTAAAGGGTAGCATTTACTCTGACTTCTTCCGTACTGTCGAGTTCCAATCTTCAGGTGTATTCTGCTTCTCCCTCCTTGTATTGTTCGATTTTTAGGGATGTCCAGATCAAGTCTGCTCGTAGCATATACTAAAAAAAGGTGAGTATCCAGTCGCTCTGCTTACTTGAGTGCATAGCCCCTAGACTACTTTAGGTAATTCTTCAATCCACTTGGAGCCATAATCTTCTAGTTCTTCATGTAACCTTGGTTTCAACTCGGTTAGTATGAGTCTGTAGGCTCTTTCCACTTGTCCATTGGCTTCAGGGTGTGCAACTGATGCATAATCTATACTGATGTCGTAGTCCTATGCCAAATTTCTTAACTCGATGGCTATAAAAGGGAACCCAAATCTGTGATGACGCGGTTGGGTATTCCAAAGCGGTGTATGATATCTTGGATGAATTTGACTGCTTTTGCTGTACTGTACTTTACGAGCGGCTTGTATTCGATCCATTTAGTGAATTTGTTGATTGCAACGAAGATGTACTCAAATCCGCCTTTGGCCTTTTGAGTGGTCCTACTTGATCCAGCCCCCAGCATGCGAACGGCCAAGCAGCAGGGATGCAAATTAGGTTGTGTGCTGGTATGTGAACTTGCCTTGCGAACATTTGGCACCCTTTGCACTGTCTGACTAGTTCTTCTGCATCTTTCAAGGTTGTTGGCCAATAGAAACTGGTACGAAAAGTTTTGCCCACCAGTATCCTTGAGGCTGCATGGTTACCACAACAAACTGAGTGGATTTCATCTAGGATTTCTTTTTCTTTTTCCCTTAAGATACATTTAAGAAGTACTCCTATGACGCGACTCTTCTGTATAGGTTGTCGCCTATAAGGACATAGTTCTTGCTTCTTCTGATTATCCTGGTGGCCTCTTCCTTATTAGATGGTAGCTTGTTTTCTCTGATGTAGTCGATGAAATCTTGAGTCCATGATCTGGGTTGTTGGTGCTGGTGGCTCAGAGGTTATCTCACCGGGTTGTTTTATGAAGGGTGACGACAACTCCTCTATAAACACACCTGGTGGGACCTTCGCTCTGTCCAATCCCAGCTTGGCGAGAACATCTGCCGCAACATTTGAATCTCGTAGAACATGCAGGATTTCTAGTCCTTGGAAATTTTTCTCTAGTTTTTGTACTTCAGCACAATAGGCGTCCATGTTGTCTTTGGTGCAGTCCCAATCTTTGTTAACTTGATTGATGATCATAGCTAAATCGCCATAGACAAGTAACCGTTTGATTCCAAGAGAAGTCACGATCCGCAGTCCATGGATGAGTGCTTCATACCCTGCTTCGTTGTTTGTGGCTTGCCACAGTATCTGGAGTACATATTTAAGTTGTTTTCCTTCTAGGGATATGAAAAGGACACCTGCGGCAGCCCCGCCTAGCTTCAGTGATCCATCAAAGTACATTTTCCAATGGTCAAGGAAGGCATCTGGCACGAGTTGTTGGATTCCTGTCCATTCAGCTACGAAGTCTGCAAGTGCTTGTGATTTTATTGCTTTTCACGGAGAGAAATCGATATTTAGAACTCTGAGTTCTACTGCCCACTTTGATATGCGTCCTGTCGCATCTCTATTGTGCAGGATGTCTCCAAGAGGGAAATCTGCTATCACGATAATCTTGTGGCCTTCGAAGTAGTGTCATAGATTGTGGGAAGTAATCAGGAGGGTGTAGAGTAGTTTTTGTACTTGCAGATATCATATTTTTGAGTCTGTTAGAACTTCACTGACATAGTATACCGACTGCTATACATTGTATATGCGCCCTTCTTTTCTTTCTACTACGATTGTTGCACTGACCACCGTAGATGTTGCCGCTATGTATAACATCATGTCTTCATGCTTCTTAGGTGGTGTGAATATGGGTGATGAGGTGAGGTACACCTTGAGGCTTTCAAAAGCCTCCTTGGCTTCCTCTGTCCACTCATACTTGCCTGTCTTTTTTAATAGTTTAAAGAAAGGGAGTCCTTTTTCGCTAAGTTGTGAGATGAAGCGATTGAGGGCTGACATGCTTCCTGTCAGTTTTTGCACATCTTTTACACAACGCAGGTCCCTTTCCTGGATGGTGATGCAAGGAGAACACACGGGGGTTTATCTTGGTTCGGGTAGAAGAAGGCCCTACGTCCAGCGGGGGGGGAGAGGTTTGTATTTCCTTGCACCGAGGTGCTTGTGTAGGGGTTACAAGCTTGCGAGAGAGGGCGGCAAGCCCAAGTCTCAAAGAGGGAAAAAGAAGAGTATAAGGGTGATTGCTTGAGATGTTGATCTCTGTGTTGGGAGCTTAGGATTGCTGGCACTTGACTTTGGACTTGTGTCTTGCCTCTTGTCCTCTGTCCCCTTGTAGGGTCCTGGCTTGCCCTTTTATAGGGTGAGAGGTGGCCAGGGCACCGGGGAGCCTTGAGGCAATGTTTTGTCGATCCCTGTAGAGGTGACTGTAGCGACGTGCCCCGGGAATGGCCGGCCATCCCTAGACACCATAGTGACATCGGGGATGAGACAGCAAAATGACCCGGAGCACCGTGCCATGCCGGCCTTCCCTCCCTGTTGAACTGTGCTGGGCATCGAGGCCGGGTCGAGGTCGGACGGATAAGGCCGAATCCCTGAGATTGCGGAATACGGACCATGTCATATCCTCCCTCGAGGGTGACTGGCGATAAATAGTGCTCGGTAAGGTGTGTATAGTGATAGGTTTCACCCCCCATCACGGGATGAGCGGTAAAACAGTGAGGACTAACACCGACGTTGCTCCCACGTCGATCCTGGTTGCGGCCATGTCGGTAGGTGGTAGCAGGTAATCGCATTAAATGCTCTAACTTTTATCTCGGATTAGGTGAAGTGAGGGGTTCGAGCGCTCCGACCCGGGGTCATGCGAGTCGGAGTTTTCCCGCTGGCCGAACGAGCCTCGTGCGAGTTGGAGTGCGGTTGAGGTGCCCTATTGTGCAGGACGAGGCGCGGTCGAGGCGTTCCCGTCGGAGGAGCCTCGTACGAGTCAGAATTGGAGTGCGGTCGAGGCACTCCGTCGAGCTGGCCTCGTACGAGACGGATCTGGTACGCGATTGAGGCGGGCTGCCTTTTGTGGTGGCTTAATCGTTTTGTTTTTTTATTATCGTTGGTTGTGGGTACACCCGTACTATTGGTACCGACAGTAGCCCCTAAGCCTTTGGGTGAGTGTGTGATCACTCTCCTAGAGGCTTGTCAGTTAATGAACTAGAGTCGTAGCGTCGCGTTTTTTTCCGGTGGGGGCGCGTGAGCGCACCCACCGGGTGTAGCCCTCGAGGCCTCGGTGGAGTGTTGAGACTCCTCCGAGGTCTTTTTGTGCGTTCTATTGGGGAGTGGTTTGGACTTTGCTATGTGATTCATGTCTTTCCGTTTAGAGTTCGGTTTGTTGCGGTCGAGCCCCCGAGCCTCGTACGCACGAGGTCGATCAGGGTCTCGGCCGTCTTTTATCGTTCGACCCTCACGCTCCTCCTTTGGGAAGGAGGAGGAGGGGTGGGGAACGCCGTACTACCCCTGTTTGGGCGAGTTCCGACGATCTCCGGCGAGCTACTAACGGGGGAATTCTAGTGTGAGCCCATGCTCCGTTCGTTAGGAGTCGGCTAGTGGCCCAGAGGCGCTCTCAAGAATGCTAAGAAGTGGTTGTGTGGATCTCGATTCCCTGCGATGGGATTCGAGGGCTCGGTGCCTCCCTCAAAGGGATTCCTACGTCGACCTTCTCCTATAGCCTCGAATACGTCTTGGGGTGCCTCGAGAGCGTGGCTCGAGCCCTGGCCATGTACAGGCGCATCCCTGGTCGTCCCTAACTCTGTCGCTCAAGGGCAGCTGTCGAACCCTGGTCGAGGGCCAGCTTCCGCTCCCTCGAGACTCATACCGGGCTTGAAGCCCGTTTCCCAGGTATCTGGGAATATCCGTCCGTGGATCTCTGCCTTGCCCGTTAGCCGGGCGCGCCTTTTTAGGAGGAGAGGCGAGATCAACGCGGTAGTGGGCGACGTGGCGTACGGTTACGACGTGGGGGACGACCACGTGCCCTGCTCCTGCGAGATTTGGGGAAACGGTTAGGTAAGGGCATTAAATGCAAGGAACCGCTCCTACCTTTTCGTGCGGCCGTTGGGCTTCCGCCAGGGCTATAAAAACAAAGTTTGGGGGTCTGCCTCCTCTACTGGCCCTTTGCGTTCTTGCCTTCCTTGCCTTAGACAACTCTTCGTGCCCCTTGCGCCCCTCCACCTTCATCCAGCGCCACCGCCGTCGCCCCTCCTCTGTCCACATAGCTTTCCCGGCGCCAATGGCAGGCAAGGGTCAAATCCTCCCCGCCGATGACTAGGCTGCCTCTTCGGTGACAGAGAGGAGGCTGGAGGAGCTGGTCGAGGACGGGTTGCTGCATCCGAGGATGAGCCAGTCGTGGCCGGAGTGGATTACGCCGTCGCTCGACCACCGGGAGCTGGCACCCCCCGAAGGATACGTGGTTAGCTTCATCTGCTTCCATGAGTGGGGGTTTGGCATGTCGATGACCACCTTCATGCGTGCGCTCCTCCACTACTACCGGGTGGAGCTGCACTATCTCGCCCCCAACGTCGTCGCACAGGCCGCCATCTTTGTGGCGGTCTATGAGGGCTACCTAGGGATGAAGCCACAGTGGAATCTGTGGCTCCATCTCTTTAGGGCGGAGCTCTTCGCCAAGAAGGCAGGGGAGAAGGGGATACGGTGCGTGGTATGAGTGGGGAGCTGCGTCTTGCAGGTGAGGTCTGGTCGGGCTGACCAGTATATCCCGGCCCAACTCATCTCCTCGAACAGCAGCTGGCACGACGGCTGGTTCTACCTCCGCAACGACGAGAGTCAGTTGCCGAGGTATACCGGCCGGGTGCTAGTCGCCCGAGAGGAGAATTGGTCCTATGAAGTCACGGAGGCCGAGAAGCCGTGTCTGGACCTGCTGCTGGCGGCGCTGCAACAGCTTCGTCTGTGAGGCTTGACGACGGCGGTGGTGGCCACGACATTCCACCGGCGTAGGGTGATGCTGTTGTGCCAGCGTCGACTTCATCTTGACCAGATGACATCGGAGGCGCCACTGGAGGGCAGCCGGATGTCGCACGAGTCCCTCACCCTCGAGGAGGTCCTCCGGTGAGCGCGCCGGATGGTGGGGAACTTCAAGGCGGATGACATCGACAAGGTGCCCATGCGGCCTACCCAGGAGTTCGAGCCTCTGGTAAGTGTTATTGTTAGCATGTTTGTTTATTTCATCCATTTTTGGATTCTTTTGATTTAGTCGAGGCCGATGCGCAGGATTTGTCTGTGGTGAGGGAGATGCGGCCGCCGGTCCTAGAGGACCAGCCCACCCGGGAGGCTCGACGCCAGCAGGCGTCCCAAAAGAAGCAGACAAATGAGACTGCCAAGAGGCGGCAGATCCGCAAGGCCAAGGAGAAGGAGGCGCTGAAGAAGCTTCAGCGCCAGTAGGCCCTCGATGGGCTCCCCTCGCGGAGTCTCCCTCCGAGATGGTCTCGGAGGAGGACGATGATGGCAGCGATGGGGACGACGATGACGCCCTGTCGTGATACGACGCCGCGACCGGCCTGGCGGACCTCCCCGATGTTCGTCCGTTCTTGGAGCCCATTGGGGGGTCGACCTCCCTAGCATCAGGGTCGGCCCCAGTGTCGGTCGAGGTGGTGGAGGAGGAGACGGAGGAAGAGGCGGGCAGAGAGGCGGGCCCCTCGATGGGAGGGATCGCCCCATCTCGGACCCCACATGAGGGGTCGACGGGCCGCCACCACAAGTCCAGGACCCGCAGGCTCAGCCGGCGGCCGGAACGACAGCGCCGGCGTCGTTATCGGCGGCGCCGCCGGCGGGCGTGAGGACCCGAGGCCAACTGGCCCCGGAGGCGCAGAGGACTCGAGGCGGCCCTCCAGCCAAGGCCCCAAGGAGCACCGGCCCGCCGGGAGGTCGACTGCGACACCGCCACAGGCAGCGCCAGGGGGTTAAGATCGGCTAGGGTCGAGGCCCCTAGTGCCCATTTCCGGGTAAGGATCCGCGCTCCGCTTTATCTCTTTTTATCGGTACCATTTCTGATGTTTCTTCCTGCTTCACAGGCATAAGCGCAAGGCGGAGCTGATGGGGCTGACCCCCGCAAAGTCGCTCCGGGCGAGCGTCATCATCATTAATCGGACGGTGGCAGACGACGTCACCTGGGTCGAGAGGCTTCAGGCCGCAAAGGAGCGCCGGAAGCAGCAGGAGGCGACGACCCAGGCGGAGGCGGGCGTCCCCGTAGTCGCTGGTTCTGACCCTGGCGCACAGGGGTCGGGACCGTCGGAGGTGGCGGCGCCCAGCATGGGTGGGGCGGAGCCAGGGTCGTCGTCAACCGCCGAGGCTGCCGTCGAGGCCGCAACGGCCGAGGCATCCGTCCATGACGCGGGGCGGGCGGATGCGGATGTGGTGATGGAGGAGGTCCTGCCGGCGGCGGGACAGGAGGCAGCGCAGCCGGGAGAGCCGCAGCCGTAGCAAGACCTGCCGGCGGAGCCGGCAGCTACAGTGGAGGGTGGGGTCGTCGAGCCCCGCCCGGGGTCCTAGAGGAGGAGGTGCCGGTGGTTGAAGGGCCGGCCCCGCGCGGAAGGGTCGACCCTGGCCATGGTCAACCTCACCCTCGACGACTCCCCCCTTGACAAGGGGAAGCAGGTGGTGCGAGTCGAGGAGGTCGAGGCCGTGGACCAGGCCGGTCCCTCGGCGGCGGTTGACGGGGCCAGAGCTGCGGGTCAAGCCGGTCCCTCCGCAGGGCCGGAGAGCGCCCCGGCTGGACCACCGTTGGGGTGGCCAGACATCGCCGCGCTGGCCCTAGCGCGGGCAGAGGAGGAGATACCACACTGGGGGGAGCGACCCTTGAGTTCAGATATGCTTCCAACCCCGGCGCGGACCCCGTCTTTGCCCTGAACGACGGAGACGAGGTGCGTCATTGGGAATACCTCGAGGGTCTCTGTCGACACCTCGAGCGATCGCTTCGTGTGGTGACGGAGGCCATGTCACGAGGCATGCGGGACACCACAGAGGTAAGCTTGGTTTGGCGGTTCTTTTGCTATGCTTTTGTTGTCCTTTTGCTCCCGACTCTTTTGGTTCTAAACTCTTTGGTTTTTCGATCCGTGGTCAGGAGCTCAAGGAACACTCCCGCCAGAAGTCGCTCTTCATCCGAAATGAGAGTAGCGTGTGGGTGGCGCTTTCCCGGCAACGGGCTCTAGTCGAGGAGGCCAACAAGCGGCTATCTGATCAGAGCGCCCAGATGGCCGAGCTGCGTGTTGCCTACGCGGCGGTCAAGGAGGAGGCGGTGCAGGCCTGGGCGGCCAAGACCGTGGCACGTGAAGACGTGACCAAGGCCCGGGAGGAGGCAGCCAAGGCCCGAGAGGATCTCGTGCCCCTATCAGCACAGGTGAAAGAGCTCGAGGAGGACATCGCCCTAGCCAGTCGGCAACATGACACCCTCAACATCTAGATCAGGCAGGTAATCGCTCGCTTCGGGGCCCTGAAGGACGAGGTCGCGGCGCTGAGTGGAGCCATTCAGGAGAAGGACGCGGCTCCCTCGAGCACCCGCCAGGAGATCGAGACGTTGAGGGCAGCCGTTCATGACAGGGATGGCGCTCTTCAAGCGCTCGAGAGGACGTGCGGGGGGCTCCGTGATGAGATTGTGGGCTTGTAGACCCATTCCGAGGGTAAGTATTGGTGTTACGGCCTTGGCATCGAGGCCCCGTATTAGTGCTAATTTAGTTAATTGTGTTCCAGAGTTGGAGAGGGAGCAGCGGGTGGCCCAGGCGGCGGCCAACTCCTTCTAGAGCCTCTTCGAGGCCGAGGCCCAGCGGACCCAGGTGCTCCAGGGTGCGATTGCCTCCATGTGTGATGGCCTGGGGGTCGAGCCCGACGCCGACACTGGGGAGGACGCCCCGGGGAACTCCTTCATCCACCGGATGGCGGCGCTGGGCTGCCTTATCCGAGAAAGGATACGGGGCAGCCTCCACCACGGCGTGAATAGAGCGCTGGCCATCATTCGATCTGGGTTCGTGTATGACATGGAGCTTGTTGCTGACAGCTTCATCACTGACCCAGACCGGACGGACGAGGAGAACGAGGACGCCTGCTTGGACCTGATTGGATCCACCGAGGAGCCTAGAAGCCGCTTGGCCAAGCTTTTTAAAGCCAAGGTGGTTCCACCCGCCGACGATGAGGGCCTATGAGCCAAATCTGGGCACAAAGGCCCATGTAATAAGTTAGTGTTTTGAATTTTGGTCATAGTGGCCTCGGAGGCCTTAAAAACTCGGAACGTAAACCTGCGCTGGTTATTTAAGTTTTGTTCGAGCTTTTCTTCCCTTTATTGCTTGAATCACATTTTGCATGATTTACTTAGCACGCCGTCGCGCCTTTGAGCGTAAGGGAGTGAGTGGAGGTACCATAGCCCCGGAGGCGTGAGTGATCTCGTGGCTTGACTGCCCTCGAACTCTAGGGTGCTCTTGCGGCCTCGCAGATCGTATAAGAACCTGATTTAAGTGACGGGGGATGTATTCCTTTTCAAAGTTATGAACCGCCATTAGGTCTACTTAGCGTGCGGTCGTGCCCCTAGGAGTGAGGGGTGAGTGGAGGTACCGTAGCCTCGGAGGCGTAAGTGATCTCGTGGCTCGAGAGCCCCTTTGAGCCTTAGGGCGCTCTCGCAGTGTTGTCGACTTAAGCAGCAGTTCTTCAACTTTGAAAAATTACTTAGCACGCCGTCGCGCCTTTGAGCGTAAGGGAGTGAGTGGAGGTACCATAGCCCCGGAGGCATGAGTGATCTCGTGGCTCGACTGCCCTTGAACTCTAGGTTGCTCTTGCGGCCTCGCAGATCATGTAAGAACCTGATTTAAGCGACAGGGGATGTATTCCTTTTCAAAGTTATGAACCGCCATTAGGTCTACTTAGCGTGCGATCATGCCCCTAGGCGTGAGGGGTGAGTGGAGGTACCGTAGCCTCGGAGGCGTAAGTGATCTCGTGGCTCGAGAGCCCCTTTGAGACTTAGGGCGCTCTCGCAGCATTGTTGACTTAAGCGATAGTTCTTCAACTTTGAAAAAGAGTACAAATTTTTTTTGGGACTGGGGGTTCCCCCCTTGTAGCCCCGAGGGAGGGTCGATTCTGGGAGAACAGAGTCGATCCTTCTTGGTTATTCATAAAATGAAACTTTGAACACTGCTGTAATCTTTATTAGTGAGATTGAAAAGAAATTACAGAGCCTTGAGGCTTTTTAAGGGAAAAAGCGACGTAGCTATTCAATGTTCTAAGCGTTGGTGAGGATTTCACCCTTCTCGTTGGATATCTTGTATGTGCCCGGCTTTAGTACTTCTGCGATGATGTACGGTCCTTCCCATGGGGGCGTGAGCTTGTGCCGTCCCATGGTGTTCTGGCTTCGACGTAGCACCAGGTCGCTAACGTTGAGGTCGCGCCTGCGGACGTGTCTATCGTGGTAGCGTCGGAGACCTTGCTGGTACCTGGCAGAATATAATAGAGCCACATCTTGGGCTTCCTCGAGCTAGTCGAGGGTGTCCTCTCTTGCGGCGTCGTTATTTCTCTCGTTGTAGGCTTTTAGCCTTGGGGACCCATATTCTATGTCAGTGGGGAGCATGGCCTCGGACCCGTAGACTAAGAAGAACGAAGTGAACCCCGTGGCTCGACTCGGCGTTGTTCTTAGGCTCCATAGGACTGAGGGGAGCTCGGCAACCCATCTCTTCCCATGTTTATTTAGCTTGTCAAAGATTCTGGGTTTCAGGCCTTGCAGGACCATGCCGTTGGCATGTTCCACTTGGCCATTCGTTTTTGGATGAGCAACGGCTGACCAGAGCACACGGATGTGGTGGTTGTCATAGAAATCCAGAAACTTTTTACCAGTAAACTAGGTGCCATTGTCCGTGATGATACAGTTGGGAACCCCAAAGCGGTGGATGATGTTGGTGAAAAAGAGCACAGCTTGCTCGGACCTAATGCTAGTGATAGGGCGGGCCTCGATCCACTTGGAGAATTTGTCGATGGCAACGAGCAAGTGGGTGAAGCTGCCGGTTGTCCTTTTCAAGGGTCCGACAAGGTCGAGCCCCCCAAACGGCAAATGGCCACGTGATGGGTATGGTTTGCAGGGCATGTGCTGGAAGATGGGTCTATCTCGCATAGTACTGGCAACCTTTGCAGGAGCGTACTAGCTTGACAGCATCGGAGACTATGGCTGGCCAATAGAAACCTTGTCGGAAAGCATTTCTGACAAGGGTTCGAGGCGCTGCGTGGTGATCACAAGCCCTCGAGTGTAGATCGTCGAGCAGGTCTTTGCCTTCCTCATTTGTGATGCAACGTTGGAGGACGCCAGTAGGGCTGTGGCGGTACAGCTCCCTACTATCACCAAAGATCACAAAGGTTTTGGCCCGGCGAGCGATCCGTCGAGCCTCGGTCTTATCCGAGGGGAGGTCCCCTCGGATGAGATGGTTGAGGTACAGAACACGCCAGTTAGGCTCAGGGTCAGATGGTGGGGTCGAGCCTTCCACCTGCATGGCCTCAGCCCCGGTCGAGGGGAATTCTGCCACAGGTGGAGGGTCGAGTGACGGCCCATCGACCCTTCCGTCCGACCCGAGGTCGACGGATGGCTACTGGAGATCTTTTGCGAAAACGTCTGGTGGAATCGTGGTTCAATTAGACGTGATTTTCGCCAGTTCATCGGCGACCTCATTATACCTGCGTGCGATGTGGTTGAGCTCGAGGACGTGAAACTTGTTCTCAAGGCGCCGCACTTCTTCGCAGTAGGCTTCCATCTTGGGATCACGATAGCTTGAGTTTTTCATGACCTGGTCGATCACGAGCTGGGAGTCGCCTCGAACGCCAAGGTGTCAGACCCCGAGTTCGATGGCAATCCTTAGACCCATGACGAGCGCCTCGTATTTGGCGACGTTATTCGACGCAGGAAAATGAAGCTGGATGACATAGCGTATGTAAACTCTGAGGGGCGAGATGAAGAGCAAACCCGCGCCTGCTCCCGTTTTCATCAATGACCCGTCGAAGTACATGGTCCATAGTTCTGCCTGGAGCTGTACCGGGGGGAGTTGAGTGTCGGTCCACTCTGCTAGCAAATCTGCTAACACCTGTGATTTAATAGCTTTGCGCGGCACGTAGGAGAGGGTCTCGCCCATGAGCTCGATGGCCCATTTGGCAATTCTACCCGAGGCTTCCCGGTTCTGGGCTATCTCTCCCAAGGGGAAAGAAGAAACCACAGTCACTGGGTGGCCCTCGAAGTAGTGACGAAGTTTGCGCCCTGTCAAGACGACGGCATATAGCAGCTTCTGAATTTGTGGGTATCGTACCTTGGTTTCCGAGAGCACCTCGCTAATGAAATAGACCGGCCTCTGGACGAGTGGGGTGTTACGGCCCAACTCTCGGACCAACTCTTTGCAGGTGGTGCCGGAGAGGAAGGCCATGATCACGTTAGAGTCGGTGACATTGGGGAGTTCGGTGCATTGCCTGGAGAAGCGCAGGATATAATCCTAGAGGGATTCGCCCGGCCTTTGCTTGCAACTCTGGAGGTCCCATGAGTTGCCAGGGCGCACGTAGGTCCCCTTGAAGTTTCCCTCGAACACCCTCATGAGATCGTCCCAGTCGTGGATCTATCGAGGTGGAAGATCCTCGAGCCAGGCTCAAGCGGTGTCGGATAGGAACAGGGGGAGTTGTCGGATGATGACCCGGTCGTCGGTGGCTCCGCCCAGCTGACATGCCAAGTGGAAATCAGCGAGCCAAAGTTTGGGTTTGGTTTCACCGTTGTACTTGGTGAGAGTCGTGGGAGGGCGGAACCGAGCCGGGAGTATCGTCTCGCGGATAGCCTTACTGAAGACCCAAGGGCCCGGAGGCTCGGGTGAAGGGCTACGATCTTCTGAGCTGTCGTAGCACCCGCCTCTGTGCACACGGTAACCTCGAGCCACACCGTCACCGGGTTTGCACGTGCGGTGCTCGACGATGTTGCCACGGGTGTCTCGGGGTTCATGATCATCGGCAATGTGCTCGGGGACAGGCGCCGCCCTGTTTCGCCGGGCAGGCTTGGGATGAACCGATGCCTCTCTCTCCTGTCGGGAGGGCTCAACGAGCCACTCCGAGGCTGGCTCGCGTCGCCTCGAGGCAGAGCTCTCGGCCTGCTGCATAGCAGCAGTCTTGAGGAGTTCTCAGATTTCATCTCGAGCCCAACGAGCGTCAGGGTTTGACGGCTCGGGCATGTTGCAGAGGAGCATGGCGGCGGCGACGACGTTTTGGCTGGCTCGAGCAAAAATCAGGGGGTCGACCACCCGGTCCTCGTCGATGCGATGATTGACATCGCGAGCTCTCTCACGAGCTCTCCCGCCAAGGGCGTGTGCCGCACGCTCACGCTTGAGGGTTTGTTGGAGTATGTGCAGGTTTTCTCGTTCCTCATCGAGCCTGTCCTGCAACTCGTGAATTTGCTCGAGCTGCATTCCTTGATCCTCAAGGAATTGAGGCTCGTCTCGCTTGGTAGGGAGCTCGACATGAGGTGGCGTGTGCCTTCCTTCAACTGGCTCCTCGTCCTCCGATTCCGACGCACTGTCCCTGTCGATGTTGAAGCACTCGCGGGTCGGATCGTAGGTGTCGTCAGCCGAGTCGGAGTCAGGGGCGCCGAAGTAGTAATATGATGGGGGAATGTGAGACCGTTGCAAATCATCTCTGGGGTTGCAACGTTGAGAAGCAGTCACACAGGGCTCTATTTCCAGGGTCTCCATAGAGTCCAGATACTTAGAAGCCGGTGTGGATGCAACAAGGTATAGTGGAGCATAGATGGTGCCTGGGGAGTTCCTCGTAAGCGCTCATGCTAGTGCTCACAGAGGAAGCATACGCCTAGGCAACCGGGTCTAGCCCAAATGGGAATGGTGATGGAGATGTCGTCGTTCTCACTGAAGCGGTTGGTCCGGGCAGCGGCGGTGTTTCACCGGATGGGGGAGTAGCGGAATTCTCCGTCAGCATCTTACCCTCAGCCAAGCTCATCCTACCTAGACCCTCAACAAGGAAATCTGGGTTGGCGTCTGGCGGAGAGGCGCCGGATCGGGGAATCCCGCCACCCTCCGTGAGGTGAAGACGACGATTGCGCCAGGCTCGTTGTCGTCTGGTGGCTCGCGCCTGTCAAGAGCAATGATACCGGCGTAGTGCTCCCTCGGGCTGGGAGAGCTCATAATCCTCGTCAGTCGGGTGCCTGGGCGGGAGGAGGACCATATAGTAGCCATAGCCAAGCGACATGAACTCCAAACTCCCGAACCAGATCACCGTGGCCAACGGGATAGGGCGTTCGGGGTCAGCCATCTAGGGAAAATGGCGGGAAAACGATGTTGGCACGCAGCGGTCCCCTACCTGGCACGCCAACTGTCGGTGTTCGGTCCCGTGGGGGTCCTAAACCGACGAGTGAGTGCTGCGTGTCCCTTTCCTGGATGGTGATGCAAGGAGAACACACGAGGGTTTATCCTGATTCGGGTAGAAAAAGGCCCTACGTCCAGCGAGGGGGAGAGGTTTGTATTTCCTTGCACCGAGG
The DNA here is from genome assembly GCA_038087645.1 of Saccharum hybrid cultivar R570. Taxonomy (NCBI): domain Eukaryota; kingdom Viridiplantae; phylum Streptophyta; class Magnoliopsida; order Poales; family Poaceae; genus Saccharum; species Saccharum hybrid cultivar. The sequence continues at coordinate 17,150,999 of JAQSUU010000431.1, read as the reverse complement.
TGCTTGTGTAGGGGTACAAGCTTGCGAGAGAGGGCAGCGAGCCCAAGTCTCAAAGAGGGAAAAAGAAGAGTACAAGGGTGATTGCTTGAGATGTTGATCTCTGTGTTGGGAGCTTTGGATCCCTGTAGAGGTGACTGTAGTGACGTGCCCCGGAAATGGCTGGCCATCCCTAGACACCATGGTGACGTCGGAGATGAGACAATGAAATGACCCAGAGCACCGTGCCATGCAGGCCTTCCCTCCCTGTTGAACTGTGCTAGGCGTCAAGGCCGGGTCGAGGTCGGGTCGAGGTCGGACAGAGAAGGCCGAATCCCTGAGATTGCAGAATACAGACCTTGTCGTATCCTCCCTCGAGGGTGACTGGCAATAAATAGTGCTCGGTAAGGTGTGTATAGTGATAGGTTTCACCCCCCATCATGGGTTAGGCGGTAAAACAGTGAGGACTAACACCGGCGTTGCTCCCACGTCGATCCTGGTTGCGGCCATGTCGGTAGGTGGTAGCAGGTAATCGCATTAAATGCTCTGACTTTTATCTCGGGGTAGGTGAAGTGAGGGGGTCAAGCGCTCCGGCTCAGGGTCATGCGAGTCAGAGTTTTCCCGCTAGCCAAACGAGCCTCATGCGAGTCGGAGTGCGATCGAGGTGCCCTGTTGTGCAGGACAGGGCACGGTCGAGGCGTTCCCGTCGGAGGAGCCTCGTACGAGTCGGAATTGGAGCGTAGTCGAGGCACTCCGTCGAGCTGGCCTCATACGAGACGAACCCGGTACGCGATTGAGGCGGGCTGCCTTTTGTGGTGGCTTAATCGTTTTATTTTTTTATTATCCTTGGTTGTGGGTACCCCCATACTGTTGGTACCGACAGCAGGGGTCCTTTTTCTATTATGACTCGAATTTGCTTAGTACTTGCTTCTATTCCTCGATTACTGACCAGGAATCCGAGTAGTTGTCCTGATGGTACCTCGAAAATACACTTGTTGGGGATCAATTTCCACTTCCATTTGTTTAGGTTTTCAAAAGTTTGCTTCAAGTCTTTGACTAGAATGTCTAGGTTCTTTGTCTTTACTACTACATCATCAACATAAGCTTTCACGTTGTCACCAATCTGTTCACCGAGGCATGTTTGAATAGCTCATTGATAGGTGGCGGCAGCATTCTTGAGTCCAAAGGACATGGTTTTATAACAATAGGCACCGAACAAAGTGATGAAATATGTCTTGCTCTGGTCTTCTTCTTTAATGCGATCTGATGATACCCTGAATAATAATCGAGAAAAGATAGCAGGGCAGATCCTGCCGTTGAATCGATAATTTGATGAATTCGCGGTAACCCGAATGGGTCCTTTGGGCAATGTTTGTTGAGATCCATGTAGTCGACGCACATGCGTCATTCTGCCATGTTCTTTTTTTGTACTAGAATGGGATTTGCTAGCCAATCTAGATGAAGAATTTCTCTTATAAATCATGCTGCCATTAATTTTGTAATCTCCTTTTCGATTGCTGCCTTCTTGTCTGATGAAAATCTTCTTAACCGTTGTTTGACTGGTCTGGAGCCTTCATTGACATCAATTCTGTGCTTAGCCAACTCTCTTGGGACACCTGGCATATCGGCCGACTTCCAAGCGAAGATATCTTTGTTGTCCCGAAGAAAGTTGGTGAGCGTGAGTTCCTATTTACTCGAGAGGTGAGCACTGATGGTTTCCATTTTCTCTGGATCACTAGTACCTAGGTCAATTTTCTTCACATTGGCTTCTTTTTGTGGTGCAAGGATGTGAGGCTTCTTAGCCTAAATCTCTAGTTCTTCCGGGTTCATCTATGCAGCAACGGTGGCAATTTCTTCTCTATCGTCGGCTGTCTGTGATTTGGATTGCTTGTAGGTCACAATCAAAAGCGCGCTTCAAATCACCCCAAAGGGAGAGTATTCCGTGAGGCCCTGGCATCTTGAGCAGGAGGTATGGGTAGTGAGGTACAACAATGAACTTGGCAAGTGTTGGTCTTCCAAGGATGGCATGGTACGATGTCTCAAAGTCTACAACTTCAAACTGAATGAATTCGGTTCGGTAATTGGTTGGTGTTCCAAATGTATCTGGCAGAGTGATTTGTCCAAGTGGTATAGCGGCCTTGCCGGGTACTATTCCATAGAATGACACTCCTATTGGGGTAATCAACCCGACAAAGTATAGCCCCATCTTCCTTAGCGTTTCTGAAAATATGATGTTGAGTCCAGCTCCTCCATCGATCAAGACCTTGCAGACTGTCATCCTTGCTATAGTTGGATCTAAGACTAGTGGATATAGGATAGTATTTCCAACGCTAGTCCATTGATCTTCTCTTGAAAACTAGATTGGGTACTGTGACCAATTCAGGTACCTTGGGATGGCTGGTTCAGTCGCCATGATGCTGCGGAGAGCCAGTTTATCTTGGTGCTTGCTTCTGGAACCTGGAACTCCAGAGAAGATTACTGCAACTGTTCCCTTTGGCTACTGGAAATCTTTATCTTCTGGGTTGTCTTCATCTTTTTTCTTGTTATCCTCTTCTTTATTTTTGTTTTTTTCCTTTTCTTGCATACCGATCAATGAAGATTCGGCAATCTCCTGTTGTGTGCATATTCTCAATATCTTTAAATTTCCTAAACTTTGAAAACTTCTTCGTTTTGTCATCCATTGCGATGGTGTTATCGAGTCCACGCTTCCTGTCCTGGTGTCCGTTGTTTGAAAAATTACTCCTGCCTGAGCTATCCCTGTTATTTTCTTGGATGTTTCTGTCTGGAAATCTTTCCCTTATCTTTTCTTCTGCCATAATCATCTTTTCTACCTGGCATCTGAATTCTTCGTTGTTTCTTGGGTTCTCTTTGCAAAAATCTTGAAATTGCCATTTAGCCATGATCCCGTGAGAAAAGGCTTCGATCACTTCTTGTTCGGTGATGTCATGTACTTGGGCACGTAATTCTCCAAAACATCGATAATAATCCCTGAGGCTCTCGCCTCCTTTCTGCTTGAGTCCTTTTAGCTCTACATGCGTGATGGGATGTGTAATGATGCCTGCGAAGTTTTCGCAGAAAGCTCTTTGCAAGTCCTCTCAACCTCTAATTGATCCTGGGTTCAATTTGTCGAACCATTGGAGGGGCATGGTTTCTAGGGTCGTGGGAAAGAATAATGCCTTGATATCGTCGTCTCCGCCGGCTAGTTCAATTGATTGCGAGTAGATTCTGAGCCACTGCCTTGGTTCGGTCTTTCCTTCATATTTGGAGTGGTTTGACGGCTTGAACTTGTGAGGCAATTGTATTGAAGCAAGTTAGCTTGAAAAATTGGGGAATCTATTGTGTCCTGGTTTCTCTGTATTCTGACTCAGCCCCTCCTTCTTGCCAGCTGTTATTTAGCCTAGGAAAAAGTCGTGGGGGTGAGTGGAAAGATGCTCCGCTCCTTTCTTCTCTCGGATGCTCAACTTGATTACTCCGGGCGTGGTCTCTTCTTTTCTCTTGATTTTGGCCCCCGTTTAGTCCTAGCCTTTCGAAGGCAGATCTCCTTTGGCTTTGTGCTTCTTGCTCATGTGATGCTGTCCTAGCGGGAAGCTTGGACCGAGTTCTTCCGTCATGAGCCTTCAGGACCGTTGTCCGGAGAACTTCTCAGATGTCACACCCCAGGTGTTTGTCACTCATTAAGCAGTGGGTTTAAGCTTAAACATGACAGATTAAGTGGAGATGACAATGTCAAGGTCAACCTATGGAAATGAGCCTAACCTAAAGTTGGATGTTGCACCATTGCTTTACATATAGGCCATTTTCATAGATATATGCTTGGGTATTGTTATCAAAGTATCTTCACATGTCTCACATCAATAACTATCTATATTGATCCCTAGAAAAGTTTCATGAAGTTTGGAATCAAAAAGTCACATGAAATGATAAGTTCCATTCCTATTGGAATTTGCCCCATTAAGTTAATGAAACTATAGAACATCCACCAAACCTTGCAAACTGTCCAAATGACTCTAGATGAACTCTACAACACCTTAACTACACTTAGGGCACTTAATGGAACAATGTTCATGTTGATCATTTTGCCTAAATGTGCTTCTAAGTGATGGTTGACCATGTATGGACTCGGGAACACTTTTGTTTGATCATTTCAAAACTATGACATAGAAGCTTTGCATGACTGTGCACCCTTTTACAAAGTTCTAGAGAATTTTATAAGGAACAAACTTTGTTTAAGAGTCAAGTCATGAAAATGTGTGGAACATGATCAAAAAGGGCCCACGAGTCAAAAATAGGGCTGATTTCAGCACTTTGAAATTTAAAGCCTCGATTTCAGTGTCTTCGACATTAGCATTCCGCGTTCTCCGAAATTAGTTAAGCAACTTGAGTTGGTCCAAAAATGAAAGTTAGAAATAATTCATTAGAGAACAACATGTAAAAATTTGGGACCAATTTGACCAGGTTTGGCATTGCGAAGCCCCAAAAATCGAGCCCTAGTTTAACGTGTTGACACTGGTGATTTAGGGATGGATTATCTCCTAATCTACAACACTAATGACCATGGCTCCTTAATCAAAATTGTAGAGCTTCATGTGGGCTCCAATCTTGCTTTTAGGCCCATAGCCCAGTTCGGCCCATAGCTAGCCCAAACATGGCCTCCAAGTCGGACTGACGCACACACACCACGTGCTCAATGAATTGCCTCAACCGCCGACGTGTGGTCTAGTGCGTGTCCTCCATGCGCGTGAGCGCGCCCCACCACGGCTGCCGCGTGCCCCTGCCCTCTGCTCGCGATGAGGAGAATCCGAGCTGCCCCAGACGCCCCCTCACTCGACATTCTTGATGCCCTGCTCGCCCTCCTCCGCTCTCTCCCGCGCTTGAGCGTTCCTCCGTGGCCACTTCCGCCATGGATGGCCACCGCGGGCCGTGTAACACCCCAGGTGTTTATCACCAATTAAGTAGTGGGTTTAAGCTCAAACATGATAGATTAGTGGAGATGACAATGTCAAGGTCAACCTACGAAGAAGAGCCTAATTTAAACTTGGATGTTACTCCTTTGCTTTACATATAGGTCATTCTAAAGATATATGTTTAGGTGTTGTTATCAAAGTATCTTCACATGTCTCACATCAATAACTATCTATAGTGACCCCTGGAAAAGTTTCATGGAGTTTGGAATCAAAAAGTCACATGAAATGATAAGTTATATGCTTGTTTGGATTATAACTGAAACATGCTTCTGAAACAAGGAAACATGCCTTACATTCCATGTGAACTAGTGTTTATGCAACATACAAATACAACATGTGCAACACATCTAGGACACATGTGGAACAACCTAGTGAAACATGTGTAGAATATACCTTGAAACAAACACATGAAACAATTGAAACATGGTGATGAAACAACTATAGCATTTCACTTGATTTCTATGTTTCAGTGCATGTGAGGCCTACACTTTTGTGCAACCTATGCATGTTGTGTATGTTTAGCCTCTACAATACCTTAACTAGGCTTAGGAAACTTAATGGAGCAATGTTCATGTTGACCATGTTGACTAATTAAGTCTCTAAGTGATAGTTGACCTTGATTTGACCTTGTTTGACCTTGAGAGCACAGTTGCTTGACTGTTTTAAAAGGGTAGCTAAAAGTGTTTTCCTATAGATGCACCCTTAAACAAAGTTATAGTAAATTTTATAAGGAACAAACTTTGTTTAATAGTCAAGTCACGAAAATGTGTGGAACATGCTCAAAAAGGGCCCAAAAGTCAGGAATAGGGGCTGATTTGGCACTTCGAAAATTTGGCTAAGTCCTAACTGCGGTTTAACTTCAGGTAACCTAGTTTAGAGCTTTTTATCTTGCAAAACAGATGGATCCAAACCTTGATCCTGTAATGAAAGTTGTAGTGCATATTAAGGACAACAACTTTTGTTTAAGGACCAAAACCTAGTTTAGCCTCTAAGGTAGCCAAACAGTGGGTCAAAGTTTGAATCCCGAGCTGTTTTTTTTGGAACCCTGAAATTTTGCTAAGTGTAGACTGAACTTGCAGTTTTCAGTTTCATGGTACCCACCTTCGGCAAAGTTTAGTTCGCAAACCATTTTGATTTTGGGCAAACTCCAATAAGCAATGTTGGAGTACTCATATAGCTCTATCATCAGGAACAATTGGTTAGCCGAATCATCATTCAGTTTAGGAGATACGAAGTGGAGAAAAATGTAGTTTCCGTCGACTTGAAACTGAATTCAGTTTTCAAGTTTCGCCTACCCCACTTTGGAGCCTCGTATCTCTTGAACCAGGCCGAATCAAACTTTGGCGCTATAAGAAAAGTTGGAGACCTCATGTAGCTCTACAACTTTGGTTACTACTGCTTTTGCCAAGACGGAACAGATTCGGAGTTACAAAGGGAGGAAGTTTGGTGTTTCAGTGTATTTTTGTGGTGGTATTGTGAGCTCCTCAGTTGATTTCGAACTGGAACTAGAGCTCGTCATGGATTTCGAACTGGAACTGGAGCTCGTCATGGCTGACCGTGCACTGGTGCTGCAGGCCGCGTGGCGCCCTAGCTCACCCTCACACACTTGCATGCTCGCCACCTTGCCCCGTGGTCGACAAAAGGAAAAGAACCCGAGCCTCCTCCTTCGGTCTCCCTCACTCGCTCCCTCTCCATCCCTCTCTGTTCGCTTTCAGTCGAGCAGGAGCTCCACCACTGCTATTGCTGGCACTGCTCTTCTCCTCCCCTGCGTGGTGCTGCGGCCTCCTACTCCACCTCTTGCGCCCTGCCCTGTGCCGCGCGGTCCTTCTTTGCCGACCGCCGCGCCCACAGCGCCACTGCCGCAGTCGTCCTCGCCGATGCTCCCCAGCCGGTCGCCGGTGCTCATGCCAGGCAGTCTCGGCTCGCCTACAGCCATGCCGCGGCCTGCCTCGGGGCCGTGGGGATCCCACCCTGGGAGCCGGCCATGGCTTCGCCACCGTCATGCCCTTGCCTGCCGAAGCCGTCCGTCCCCTGTTTCTGTGCTCGTAAGGTTGAAGAAGGAGGGCGAAAATGAATTAGAAACTCTTCTCTTGGTCCAGTTGCGAAATACATGACTCATGTGAATAGTGCCTGCAGGGACTTGTTTGCTGGGATCTTTATTGGTGGAAAATACAGGGACCTCGAGGAAAAAATGCTTTTCTTTTTCGGTTTTATATTTTTCTTTTGTAGGAAAAAGGCTGAAACTTTGAAAATTCATAGTAATTCATAGAAAAATCGTAAATTAGCAAATGAGGACTTTTTGGAATTCTTGTGAAATTTTATATGCAATAGATCTATAATATAGCATGTTTTAGTTTAAAGTTTTAGATTTAAAAATAGATTTATACCTCAAGGTTTTCAATACTAGTTGCATTTGTCTTTTTTCATAACTGTGGTTGTAGGGATCCAAATGAAGTGAAATTTTTGTGGCATGCTACTCATGTGATGTTTGATGTGTGGTAAAAATTTCATGAATTTTTGTTGCTGTATGAATGAGTTATTAGTGTATCTTGCTCTCACATGATTTATTGCAATAGCCATTTGTCTTTTTCATCGAGGTTGATACACATGTACAAATGGCTTGAAATTTTGGCAGTAGACTATTGGGAGCATATGTAGGCCACTGTAATTTTGGTAGAATTTATTGTGCACTTTTGTTAGGTGTTCATAATTCCACCTAATTATCTAAATAAATTAAGAAAATGCATTAAAAGAATTTATTTAGGAATGGACACAATGTTTTATGGTGTTCATTAGTCATGTGTGACATGTTGGTAAAGTTGGTTTTGTCCAATTATATGTTTGCAACATAAGTTAATAATTATTTCTCGCAAATGAGGTTTCTAGACAGATCTGGAAACTTAGCAAAGTTCTTCATGATAATGTGCTTTGTTGTAAAACTTGTTTATATAAAAGTTGTAGATAATTTATGTATCTAGCTTCTGTTAAAATTTGGTGGCATTTGTCTAAGTAGTTTTTGAGTTATAGATGTTTAAAGTCAGGTCTCAGATTTGGTTGCTCTCTGTTTGGAGCAGACTAGGTTCTGTAGTTTTATCTTTTTGACCCATTAAACTTGGAAATCAGACTTAGGTGATATTAAATGAATTGTATACAATTTCATAAGATTTCCAGAATATCTTCTTGCAAGTCATTTGGATTTATGGATCTCCAGTTATGATTGATTGACTGAGTTACTGTATGGATGTCCAGAAAGTGATAGATTTTTGGTTGTAGTGCTTTGATTAACTTTGCCATGCTAGTGTGTTGAAGTGTGACTCATACCTTTGAAAGTACTTGGGTTAGTACCCTGTGATCTTGAGGCTTGTGTCTTGCTTGATGTGCTTGCCATCTTCTATGTTATGCCCTAATGTGGATTAAGTTAATTAGCTCTAGGTGTTGATGAGAACTTTGGTATGCTTGTTTGATTACTCTGTTTATTGCACTTCTATGCATTCACACATGTGCATGGTTGCATCTTATATAGGTACGCTAGCAGAAACGTGTGAAGGATGTGGCGTTGGAGCCAAACCCGAAGACGGTGTTTGGTGGATCCAAACCCGAAGATAGAAGGACCGGACAAGTGGTAGATTGGAGGATGCTCGCCAAGTGAACTCATCTGACATACTCTAACTTGAGTCGGATCCCAGGCAAGCCCCGGAGCATTATAAGCCTCCTATCTTCAAAGCAATTAATTATATATATATGTTATAAGTATTGTTGCATTAAGTGGTAGGAGTTGGTTGGAAACCCTTGCTGCATTATATCATTCCTTGTCCAGATATATGAATCCTTGAATCCTACATAGACTAGGATCGAGTAGATGCTTAGCCCTGCTTTAAGCGGTAGAAGTCAGGTGATTTCCTGTCACCTGCGAGATATAGGGATATTCATATATGGCACGGTTGGCTATGTTTGCTATCATGAAATGGAACCATGTGTTAATAAAATGAAATGAGACCGAGCGGGATGACGATAGTGAAGCAACAAGGCATGGAGGTCTTGGGTGTGAATCTATCCCCGTCTGAGTCGTTTAAGGACCGATTCGCTGTACGTCCTTGAGTCATGTTGAACGCAGTCTAACACTTAGTTGGCCGGATAAGTCGTTCCGACCGCGAAGCCGAGTAATGTGATTCAGGCCGGGAATCGAATGGTAGGTTGCTTCTTGGAGGAGAGAAAGGATGTGCTTGGGGACATTGGCGTGAGACCAAGGGGGGGTTAGAGTCCCTATCACCTGGCAGAGTGTCGCCCTTGGGGTCGCGACATCATTCGGACCCGCGATTCCTGAATCATATGAAAAGGTGGCTTGTGCGACCCTGGCAGGGGCCTGCGCGGTGAGTGTTAGAAATACCCCTCCAGCTGGATAGGAATTCGATTCGAATCGCCGTCGCTCCCGGTTAGTGAGCACTTGACTTGAGCAGCGGCAACGTAGATTGCATTAAATTGAACGGATGGTTAATTGGATAACGATAGAAAGGTTGCCTCAATTTATACCTGCTATGGTTAATATTGTTTGCTCCTAATAAAGTGAGTGCTCTAGTACATGTTCTAATATAGATGATAGGTTAATGATAATTAACTTGATGCTTAAGCATTAATGATTGATCATCTATATTAAGCTTTTATGCAAAAAGTTGTCAAGCTAGCCCCACTTTATATCAGCCTTGCATGATCCTTGGTGTCACTTATTTCTGGTTTCTGACGGATAAGTCTAGCTGAGTACTTTGTTGTACTCAGGGTTTTATCCCCACTTGTTGCAGGTTGTGATGTATCATGGCGACTGCAAGAGTTGGTTGGCTCCTGCCTTGTGGCAGAGTGTGATCATGGGCATGATCCTTCTTATTTACCTTATCTCTAATGCTTTTATTGGAAGTCAACCACGGTACTGGCATGTATTTGAAATAAGAATAATATTAGTTTCAAATTACTTTGCTTCCGCTACTTTTGAACTTAAGTTGTAATAACTATGTTGAACTCCGATGTATATTGAATTACTTGTGGAATGGATGTAACATGTGACTTGTTATGTTGAATCACTACGATCTTGGCTTGTATGTTGGTTGGTTTGAAATCCCTCGTGATTTCATTGGACTACCGGAGTTATATGGGCTCAAGTGCGAGAATTTGATCATTTCGGTGATTGTTTTTGTACTTGTGCTCTTATAAGTTGGATGGTTCTGTTACAGCTGGCATCGGAGCAAGATTCAATATTAAACTTGTCGTATGCGTATTTAAAACAAAGGTTTTGTTTTATAAAATCAGTTTTATCAACTTATAGCTATATATAGGTTTGTGAAAACTGAATTCTAAATCTAAGTATGCCAGTGGTCAATTTCCTTATGCCCATATAAGGATTATTAGGTGGCTTATATAAGTACTAACTTGGGGGTTTTCATTTATGCATCTACGCCCAGGCCAAGGTATGTATGTGTGATGACTCTCCTACACTATGCTACCGGTGTGTTAGATTAGAGGTAGTCTTCATATATGAAATAGCCATATATGTCGCTAGTTTACTTTTATGAAACGTCACACCTACGCTCAGGTAAGTGTGAGTTGTGAGAGCATGACCGTACAACCTGCGGTCTAGGGGAGAGCTAGTTTTGGTTACTGGATTATTTACATGTTACACACATGTATATATGAAGGTACTTAATTGTGGGAGATTAATGATTCGAGTAGTTTTGGTACTACATGTACGTATACAGGGGTATATGTATATGGGAGTGCTTAGAATTTCACCTTTCTGTTTTCATTGTGTGCTATATTGGAAAATGTTGGGCTGCAATGAAAATTTTCTGCAGGTACGCTAACCACGAATGCGTAAGTCGAATGTAGCTATCGACTAGCTATATATCGAGAGAGTGCGCGTTATGCCACTGACATAGAACGTGATCACCACCTTAGGTTGGCAATCTTGTGAGGACGAATAGGACGAAGCATGCATCTTCATGATTGTTGCTTTAGGCATGGCTATACTCTTCTCACCCTTGTTCTATAGTGTGTAACTTGTGATCAATGTGTTACACTATCTTTCTTGAGTAAAGTAAAACAAAAATGCCTTGTTCCATGTTGCTTGAGAAAAATGTGTGCTTAGCCTTACTAGAAATAAGTGTGGCTACATGCTTGAACTTAGAGATATCCTCTAGCTTAGCCAAGTGGTGAATGTGTTGTTCACCCAAGCGTTTGCCAATGCTTTAGACCTCACTTAAGTAATTATGGATTCTCACGAATGAATTAAATTCGTGTTGGTATAAGATAACAAAATTTAGAGCTACTAGAATAACGTGTTTGTGTACTCTCTTGTTAAGTAGAACAAAGGCAAGCTTTGTTTTGCTTATTGAACGTTGGCTGCTAGAACGGTTTCTGTTGCAGTGATGCTTTCGTGGTCATAATGGTGTTTTCTGTAGTTATGAAGAATACCAAAGTTGTAGCAAACTTACTTCTCTAGCTTGTCCTAAAATTTTATGACCCTAGGCCTTATGGTTTGAGAGTTATAACTTTTAGAAGTTTACTATCAGGTTTTACTTATGCTCTGAATAGATCTAAATGTTTGGTTTGTTTGACCTGTGTGCATATGAAATCATGTCTTGGAGATAATAGAAGAAGTGTAGTACTTTTTCTAAGCTTTCCAAAATGTCCTATAGCACTAATTTTGGTGGTCTAAATCTCTAGTTATGAGCTTGCAAAATGGAATGACAGAATCTGTCCAAATCGGGGCAGAGATGTCTTCTTTGTCTTGTTTGACCTTGTTGGCTATAGAATCATCTTAATATGATAATGAGAAAGTTATAGACAACTTGATAAGATTTACATAAAGTTAAGGCTCAGCCTTGTTGTGTCCCTAGAACTCTAGTTTTGCATTTTTGAAGTTCTTGTTAGTTTTCTGTCTATATTGGTACAGATCTGAAATATTAGCATTTTGGGTCATGTTAATCTATGAATTAGTTTTTGGTATGAATAACTAAAGTGTAGTCATCTTCCTAAGCTATCTAGAAAGTCTAGGATCACCTTTATAGAAGGTCTACAACCTCAGTTATGGTTGAAACAAGTAGTTACTATGCTGCTATCTAGATTCTATGCACATGTTAAGTTAGTCACCTTAGCTAGCGTTTGTTTTGAGCTAAACTTGTAGTTAGTTCATGCTTGAGATGAATGCTTATTTTAGGTGAGCCTTGTGATTTGGATTGTTTGCTTAAGCTCAATCGTTTGAATTTTTCTCAGATGTCTGCTTGACTGATGTTGTATGTATGTTTGTTATCTAGGTAGTGCCCTAGTTGTCACCTCGTTTGTCCTCGGTGAGCATACGAGAGTCACATAGCTTTATCCTAGAACAAAGTTCACATACGTAATTGTATGGTTGTTGTCTTCCATTAGGTTTCTCTCTTAGGAGCCTGAGCCGGTAGACATGGTTGCTTGCCTTGAGTGCTTGTATCCATGCCTTTCTTGACCGAAAGCCCAAAGTTGAGTTCTCCTATATGTTTGTATAAGCCATGGATGTTTTCCAACCCTTTTTGTGAAGACCCTTGTCGACTGACCAACCAAGTTAACTTTCATCAACGCTAGGCGTGAGTGGAATCAAGTAAAAATCTCGTGCTTAGTCGCATTCGGCAATAGAGCTATGTTCTCTTATGCTATGTTTTGATCTTTGAATCACCTCCTGGTTAATTCCAAACCTGGTGACTACCTTTGCTTGCTATCCCTCCCTTGTATAATGCTTGTTTTTACCACCCAAATTGTTTCACTTGAAATTTCACCTTGGTGGTGTGATCGGTAATGGTGTTATGAGTAGCAACTGACGGTGCCGCGACGAAACCGAGAGCCTCCTGTGGGCGGCCGACACAAGGTTGTGCTGCTAGGCATGCGCTGGTATCGTGGTTTCTAGTCATGATCTATTGCGGAACAACATCAATGTGTTATTCTCATGTGAACTCTTCCTTGGTTATCTCTCCATATCGTATCGTAAGATCCATATCTTAGACCGAAAGTAGTGGAGTTTCCTTCTGAAGTTGCTAAGAAGATAACCTTTGAAGAACCGGTCACTGACATAAACATTAACAGACCGCAAGAAGTGGTAGACATGTGACTCTACTTAGTTGTCCCAGTATTGACAAACGTCATCTAGTGAGCAAAGTATCTCATCTGTGTTGGATAAATAGGACACACAACATTTAATGTTGGACAAGTTATCTGTGGGATGAGAATCGATTGGCGCATTGTGCATATGACAGGAGCTATCCAAGTCTCAATCTTGTGTGCATAATGACCATACAATCGAAATCAACCATCTCTGGTGTGACTCCTTATCTGCTGACCTCGATGGCAACCCTTCATTCTGCATCAACCACGATTATTGTGGTCAAGAGTGAAGATTTGGAACTTTTTAATGTTGAGAAACAACTGATTAGTTACCAATAGAAAGGTTAATCTCTAGCTAGGTAACGATTCTTTGGTAGCTACGAAGGCTATGTCTTACCGAGCAATAACCAACAAGAAGTTCATCAACTAGCCAACAACTTGAGAGATATTCTATCTTCTAGAGCCATTGTGATCAAGTCAATTCCGTCTTGGACAATCACACAGATAGTGCAAGGTGTTCAATCAGCTGCGGTGAAGAATTAGAGAAATGCATGCCCTAGTTTTGATCAACATCATTGTGCCCTTAGGTACCACAAACGGTTTATTCATAACTTTATTGGACAAAGTGTTGAGGAATATTCGAAAGCAATTTGAGAAGTGTCAAACAACAGATTCCTATCTTAGAGCTGTTGTTTGATCCTAAAAGGGAAGCCTCAAGGTGAAAGTTGTCCTGACAAAGTTGCTACATTGCAAGTCAACTCAACTTACAGTGCAACTAAGTCATGAAGGAAAATTTTTACTCAATCGCTTGGTGGTAGACTACTTCCCGCGGTTTAGTAAATATTACAACTTTTATTGTCCTTAAGGCCTCACTACATTTTGCTTTGGTACTAAGTTTCCAATGATGACATACTTTGGTACCTTATACATGTTTTTACCAAGAGGTTGCATCTGATTCAGCGTAGATAACTATTGTCATTGGATAAGAGGATCTTCTTAGGTAACATTTGATAAAAATACAAAGCCGATAGAGTCAGCTATCACATTCACCGACCATCGATAGACTCAGATAATACAGTGTTGTCATCAGAGAAATAGAACTGCACGCATGGAATAGTAAGTAGCTTTCCATTAGCTGATATATGAATGTTTGAATATTTATGACCAACATAGCCCTTGTCTATTGGTTACTCAGTATCATGTAACCTCTAAGGGTTGTTTGTCATCTATGATCTCACCCTTTTGGAAGGTTGTACTCAAGCCAGTTGGTAGAGAACTACTTTTCCAAAAACCGTGTGAATATAGAGCCATTTCGACGAGTATACTTCTGAATATTTCGGTCTAGTGCCAAGTTCATATGGCCTATGTTGTGCTCATTAGAGAGTCGGATACTTGTGAGTGGTTCACTCATAGACCAAATGATCTCCGTACACTGAGAATGCAGTATGTGCTATCTTGGATTCCTCCCAAAGTAACAATGCTTCACGGAAGTCAATGAAGGAAATTCTTTAGACAAATTTTACCATAAAGAGTAAGTATCAGAAAGTGCCTTTGGCTAAATTGTTCACCAATATTGAAGCTTTGTAGCTGAATGCTATAGCAGAGGTTGGGAACTAGATAACGTGTCTCTCTTTCTTAAAAGGTCTTCCATTCCGAATCTCGGGACGCGATTCTTTTAAGGGAGGAGGGCTGTAACACCCCAGGTGTTTATCACCAATTAAGTAGTGGGTTTAAGCTCAAACACGATAGATTAGTGGAGATGACAATGTCAAGGTCAACCTACGAAGAAGAGCCTAATTTAAACTTGGATGTTACTCCTTTGCTTTACATATAGGTCATTCTAAAGATATATGTTTAGGTGTTGTTATCAAAGTATCTTCACATGTATCACATCAATAACTATCTATAGTGACCCCTGGAAAAGTTTCATGGAGTTTGGAATCAAAAAGTCACATGAAATGATAAGTTATATGCTTGTTTGGATTATAACTGAAACATGCTTCTGAAACAAGGAAACATGCCTTACATTCCATGTGAACTAGTGTTTATGCAACATACAAATACAACATGTGCAACACATCTAGGACACATGTGGAACAACCTAGTGAAACTGTGTAGAATATACCTTGAAACAAACACATGAAACAATTGAAACATGGTGATGAAACAACTATAGCATTTCACTTGATTTCTATGTTTCAGTGCATGTGAGGCCTACACTTTTGTGCAACCTATGCATGTTGTGTATGTTTAGCCTCTACAATACCTTAACTAGGCTTAGGAAACTTAATGGAGCAATGTTCATGTTGACCATGTTGACTAATTAAGTCTCTAAGTGATAGTTGACCTTGATTTGACCTTGTTTGACCTTGAGAGCACAGTTGCTTGACTGTTTTAAAAGGGTAGCTAAAAGTGTTTTCCTATAGCTGCACCCTTAAACAAAGTTATAGTAAATTTTATAAGGAACAAACTTTGTTTAATAGTCAAGTCACGAAAATGTGTGGAACATGCTCAAAAAGGGCCCAAAAGTCAGGAATAGGGGCTGATTTGGCACTTCAAAAATTTGGCTAAGTCCTAACTGCGGTTTAACTTGAGGTAACCTAGTTTAGAGCTTTTTATCTTGCAAAACAGATGGATCCAAACCTTGATCCTGTAATGAAAGTTGTAGTGCATATTAAGGACAACAACTTTTGTTTAAGGACCAAAACCTAGTTTAGCCTCTAAGGTAGCCAAACAGTGGGTCAAAGTTTGAATCCCGAGCTGTTTTTTTTGGAACCCTGAAATTTTGCTAAGTGTAGATTGAACTTGCAGTTTTCAGTTTCATGGTACCCACCTTCGGCAAAGTTTAGTTCGCAAACCATTTTGATTTTGGGCAAACTCCAATAAGCAATGTTGGAGTACTCATATAGCTCTATCATCAGGAACAATTGGTTAGCCGAATCATCATTCAGTTTAGGAGATACGAAGTGGAGAAAAATGTAGTTTCCGTCGACTTGAAACTGAATTCAGTTTTCAAGTTTCGCCTACCCCACTTTGGAGCATCGTATCTCTTGAACCAGGCCGAATCAAACTTTGGCGCTATAAGAAAAGTTGGAGACCTCATGTAGCTCTACAACTTTGGTTACTACTGCTTTTGCCAAGACGGAACAGATTCGGAGTTACAAAGGGAGGAAGTTTGGTGTTTCAGTGTATTTTTGTGGTGGTATTGTGAGCTCCTCAGTTGATTTCGAACTGGAACTGGAGCTCGTCATGGATTTCGAACTGGAACTGGAGCTCGTCATGGCTGACCGTGCACTGGTGCTGCAGGCCGCGTGGCGCCCTAGCTCACCCTCACACACTTGCATGCTCGCCACCTCGCCCCGTGGTCGACAAAAGGAAAAGAACTCGAGCCTCCTCCTTCGGTCTCCCTCACTCGCTCCCTCTCCATCCCTCTCTGTTCGCTTTCAGTCGAGCAGGAGCTCCACCACTGCTATTGCTGGCACTGCTCTTCTCCTCCCCTGCGTGGTGCTGCGGCCTCCTGCTCCACCTCTTGCGCCCTGCCCTGTGCCGCGCGGTCCTTCTTTGCCGGCCGCCGCGCCCACAGCGCCACTGCCGCAGTCGTCCTCGCCGATGCTCCCCAGCCGGTCACCGGTGCTCATGCCAGGCAGTCTCGGCTCGCCTACAGCCATGCCGCGGCCTGCCTCGGGGCCGTGGGGATCCCACCCTGGGAGCCGGCCATGGCTTCGCCACCATCATGCCCTTGCCTGCCGAAGCCGTCCGTCCCCTGTTTCTGTGCTCGTAAGGTTGAAGAAGCAGGGCGAAAATGAATTAGAAACTCTTCTCTTGGTCCAGTTGCGAAATACATGACTCATGTGAATAGTGCCTGCAGGGACTTGTTTGCTGGGATCTTTATTGGTGGAAAATACAGGGACCTCGAGGAAAAAATGCTTTTCTTTTTCGGTTTTATATTTTTCTTTTGTAGGAAAAAGGCTGAAACTTTGAAAATTCATAGTAATTCATAGAAAAATCGTAAATTAGCAAATGAGGACTTTTTGGAATTCTTGTGAAATTTTATATGCAATAGATCTATAATATAGCATGTTTTAGTTTAAAGTTTTAGATTTAAAAATAGATTTATACCTCAAGGTTTTCAATACTAGTTGCATTTGTCTTTTTCATAACTGTGGTTGTAGGGATCCAAATGAAGTGAAATTTTTGTGGCATGCTACTCATGTGATGTTTGATGTGTGGTAAAAATTTCATGAATTTTTGTTGCTGTATGAATGAGTTATTAGTGTATCTTGCTCTCACATGATTTATTGCAATAGCCATTTGTCTTTTTCATCGAGGTTGATACACATGTAAAAATGGCTTGAAATTTTGGCAGTAGACTATTGGGAGCATATGTAGGCCACTGTAATTTTGGTAGAATTTATTGTGCACTTTTGTTAGGTGTTCATAATTCCACCTAATTATCTAAATAAATTAAGAAAATGCATTAAAAGAATTTATTTAGGAATGGACACAATGTTTTATGGTGTTCATTAGTCATGTGTGACATGTTGGTAAAGTTGGTTTTGTCCAATTATATGTTTGCAACATAAGTTAATAATTATTTCTCGCAAATGAGGTTTCTAGACAGATCTGGAAACTTAGCAAAGTTCTTCATGATAATGTGCTTTGTTGTAAAACTTGTTTATATAAAAGTTGTAGATAATTTATGTATCTAGCTTCTGTTAAAATTTGGTGGCATTTGTCTAAGTAGTTTTTGAGTTATAGATGTTTAAAGTCAGGTCTCAGATTTGGTTGCTCTCTGTTTGGAGCAGACTAGGTTCTGTAGTTTTATCTTTTTGACCCATTAAACTTGGAAATCAGACTTAGGTGATATTAAATGAATTGTATACAATTTCATAAGATTTCCAGAATATCTTCTTGCAAGTCATTTGGATTTATGGATCTCCAGTTATGATTGATTGATTGAGTTACTGTATGGATGTCCAGAAAGTGATAGATTTTTGGTTGTAGTGCTTTGATTAACTTTGCCATGCTAGTGTGTTGAAGTGTGACTCATACCTTTGAAAGTACTTGGGTTAGTACCCTGTGATCTTGAGGCTTGTGTCTTGCTTGATGTGCTTGCCATCTTCTATGTTATGCCCTAATGTGGATTAAGTTAATTAGCTCTAGGTGTTGATGAGAACTTTGGTATGCTTGTTTGATTACTCTGTTTATTGCACTTCTATGCATTCACACATGTGCATGGTTGCATCTTATATAGGTACGCTAGCAGAAACGTGTGAAGGATGTGGCGTTGGAGCCAAACCCGAAGACGGTGTTTGGTGGATCCAAACCCGAAGATAGAAGGACCGGACAAGTGGTAGATTGGAGGATGCTCGCCAAGCGAACTCATCTGACATACTCTAACTTGAGTCGGATCCCAGGCAAGCCCCGGAGCATTATAAGCCTCCTATCTTCAAAGCAATTAATTATATATATATATTATAAGTATTGTTGCATTAAGTGGTAGGAGTTGGTTGGAAACCCTTGCTGCATTATATCATTCCTTGTCCAGATATATGAATCCTTGAATCCTACATAGACTAAGATCGAGTAGATGCTTAGCCCTGCTTTAAGCGGTAGAAGTCAGGTGATTTCCTGTCACCTGCGAGATATAGGAATATTCATATATGGCACGGTTGGCTATGTTTGCTATCGTGGAATAGAACCATGTGTTAATAAAATGAAATGAGACCGGGCGGGATGACGATAGTGAAGCAACAAGGCATGGAGGTCTTGGGTGTGAATCTATCCCCGTCTGAGTCGTTTAAGGACCGATTCACTGTACGTCCTTGAGTCATGTTGAATGCAGTCTAACACTTAGTTGGCCGGATAAGTCGTTCCGACCGCGAAGCCGAGTAATGTGATTCAGGCCGGGAATCGAATGGTAGGTTGCTTCTTGGAGGAGAGAAAGGATGTGCTTGGGGACATTGGCGTGAGACCAAGGGGGGGGTTAGAGTCCCTATCACCTGGCAGAGTGTCGCCCTTGGGGTCGCGACATCATTCGGACCCGCGATTCCTGAATCATATGAAAAGGTGGCTTGTGCGACCCTGACAGGGGCCTGCGTGGTGAGTGTTAGAAATACCCCTCCAGCTAGATAGGAATTCGATTCGAATCGCCGTCGCTCCCGGTTAGTGAGCACTTGACTTGAGCAGCGGCAACGTAGATTCTATTAAATTGAACGGATGGTTAATTGGATAACGATGGAAAGGTTGCCTCAATTTATACCTGCTATGGTTAATATTGTTTGCTCCTAATAAAGTGAGTGCTCTAGTACAGGTTCTAATATAGATGATAGGTTAATGATAATTAACTTGATGCTTAAGCATTAATGATTGATCATCTATATTAAGCTTTTATGCAAAAAGTTATCAAGCTAGCCCCACTTTATATCAGCCTTGCATGATCCTTGGTGTCACTTATTTCTGGTTTCTGACGGATAAGTCTAGCTGAGTACTTTGTTGTACTCAGGGTTTTATCCCCACTTGTTGCAGGTTGTGATGTATAATGGCGACTGCAAGAGTTGGTTGGCTCCTGCCTTGTGGCAGAGTGTGATCATGGGCATGATCCTTCTTATTTACCTTATCTCTAATGCTTTTATTGGAAGTCGACCACGGTACTGGCATGTATTTGAAATAAGAATAATATTAGTTTCAAATTACTTTGCTTCCGCTACTTTTGAACTTAAGTTGTAATAACTATGTTGAACTCCGATGTATATTGAATTACTTGTGGAATGGATGTAACATGTGACTTGTTATGTTGAATCACTATGATCTTGGCTTGTATGTTGGTTGGTTTGAAATCCCTCGTGATTTCATTGGAATATCGGAGTTATATGGGCTCAAGTGCGAGAATTTGATCATTTCGGTGATTGTTTTTGTACTTGTGCTCTTATAATTTGGACGGTTCTATTACAGGCCGAGCCGTTTGGCACTCCACGGCTTCACGCGTCGTAGCCAAGCCACGCCGTCACCGGCCTGGAAACTCCCCCTACGCCTTGTACATGCTCGATAGGGGCCGTTGTCGCTGTCGTTTCTCATGGCCGCTGCTGCCATGAACGGTCGCCGTCAGAGAGCCTGTCGCGGTTACCGCTGGCTTGCGTGGCCACTCTACCTCGAGCCGCCACAGGGCAAGCTGTGGTCACAAGCTGATGCGCGCTGGCCTAGGCATGCTCGAGCGCCACCCCTTGCCGCTGGTGAGCTCCAATGGTGGCCGAATCGACGTCCTCTGTTTCGTCCCCTTCTCAGGCCGCCACAACGCAGCATGCACGCGGCCAGGCCGCTGCGCCCTACCCCGGGCATGGTTGGTGCCAGCCGCAAGTGCACCTTGTTCTCCCGGTGCTACACGGCCGTCCTCGTCGGTCTTCGTGCCTCCCAACACCGCTGCCACCGGGCCACCGCCGTCGATGTCGCCTGCTCCTGTGGCCACGGCGCTGTGGACTGCATCGGGCCGAGCCGAGCAGCTCTGCGGGTGCGCAAGGGCACGCTGGAGATCGTGCTGCCCTTGGCCACCGCCACCGGCGACCCCCCCTCGCCGGAGACCAGCCGGAGTCCTCCCTCCCCTGCTCTGCTGACGGCATGGGGGAGAAGACCGCGCCTTTCCCCTCTCTCTGTCTCTCGGTGTGTGAGCATGACAGGTGGGCCCAACCGAGCAGCAGGTCCCGCATGTCATCGTTATGAGAGGCACAGTTGGGGTACACGTCCGGGTGCACCTGGCAGATCTAGGGTGAAGTAGATAAATTCGTTTTTGAATTCCAGAATTTTGTTAAATCTTCTAAAATTCATATCTCATGCTAGATAATTCCAAAAATAGCAAAAGTGGACTTTTTGGAAACCTTGGGAAAATATCTATGCAGTGGAGTCATAATATATTAGATGTTTGTAGAAGTTTTCTGATGTCTTTATTTAAGTTGGAAAAGAGCTCTAGAAATGCCTTTAAACCTAACCAGAGCAAGATCTGGAGTTTTAGAACTTCAAAATTAGTGATTCTTATTTTATTAATTTTGTGATGACATGTACTTACTAGGAAAAATATTAAACACTAGTTGTTCACTATTTTCTTAAGGTTTTGATTTGACCTTGATAAATAAGGAAATCTGCATTATATTGCTTGTCATTTTATATCTTGAGTTGTGTTGCTCCAATTGGTGTGAAATTTTTTTGGTAGGCTTGTCATACTATGGATGTACTGTTGTATAAATTTCATGGTCATTGCTTACTGTATGCTCAAATTATTGAGTTAACTTGTTTATGGCTTGCTAAATAGCTTATAAATAATATATAGATGATAAAATAGAAAATGTTATTCCATTACCTTAGTATGATGTTTCTCTATCATATTGATTCATAATATGGCCTTGTGTTCATAGAAAATATGGAGTTTTGGAATTAACTTGCTCTCACATGATTTATTGCTATAGCCATGTGTCTTTTCATAGAGGTTGATATACTTGCCCAAATGGATTAAAATTTGGACAGTAGACTTTTGAGAGCATATTTAGGCCACTGTAAATTTTGTAGAATTTATTGTGCACTTTTGATAGGTGTTCATAATTCCACCTAATTATCTAAATAAATTAAGAAAAATGTATTAAAAGAATTTATTTAGTAATTGACACTATGTTTTCTGGTGTTCATTAGTCATGTATGAAATGTTGGTAAAGTTGGTTTTGTCCAATTATATGTTTGCAGCATATGTTAATAATTATTTCTTGCGATTATTAGTTTCTAGACAGTTCTGGGGGCAATATAGATTACCCCATGATAATGATGTTTTCTGAGCACCTTGTCTATAGCAAAGTTGTATATAATTCATGTATCTAGCTTCTATTAAAATTTGGTGGTATTTGGCCATATGGTTTAGAAACTACATCTGTTCTAAGTTGGGTTCAGATTTATGTTGCTCTCTGTCCTTCCAGGACAGATTCTGTACCTTCTGTATTTCGACCTTGTAAATGTTAGAATCAGGTTTAGATATTTATAAATGAAATGTGGAAAATTTCATAATATTTCTAGGATGTCTTCTTGCAAGTCATTTTGAATTGTAGAACTTCAGATATGATTGATTTACTCAGCTACTGTATGTATGTCCAGAATTGTTGAAAATACATGATTGCTTGGTTACCTTGCTTGCGTATTGCTAAGTGTGATTCATGTCTTTGGTGATTAAGCTAGTACACCTGAGACTTTGTAAATCTTATGTCATGCTTGGTATTGCTTTCTTTGCTATTTTTGCATGTTTGTTTGTGTAAGGTTACTTAAGTAATGTGATGTGCTTACGTGTCTTTACTATAACCTTATACTTGCCTTGATTAACGTGTGATTCATCATCTATTGCATTTCCTTGTATTCATGCACTTGCATCTTGCATTTCATTTAGGTACACTAGCTGAAAAACGTGAAGGACGTGATGTGACGTTGGAGCCAAACCCGAAGACGGTGGTTAGTGGATCTATCCCGAAGATAGAAAGACCGAACAAGTGTTAGATGGAGGGAATGCTCGCCAAGCGAGTTTCTTCTGACATACTCTAACTTGAGTCGGATCCCAGGCAAGCCCCGGAGCATTATAAGCCTCCTACCTTCAAAAGCAATTAATTATATATATGTTATAAGTATTGTTGCATTAAGTGGTAGGAGTTGGTTGAAAACCTTGCTGCATTATATCATTCCTTGTCCATATATATGAATCCCTGAATCCTACATAGACTAGGATCAAATAGATGCTTAGCCCTGCTTTAAGCGGTAGAAGTCAGGTGATTTCCTGTCACCTGTGAGATATAGGGATACCCATATATGGCATGGTTGGCTATATTGCTATCGTGGAATGGAACCATGTGCTAATAAAATGAAATGAGACCGGGCGGGATAACGATAGTGAAGCAACAAGGCATAGAGGTCTTGGGTGTGGATCTATCCCCATCTGAGTCGTTTAAGGACCGATTCGCTGTACGTCCTTGAGTCATGTTGAACGCAGTCTAACACTTAGTTGGCCGGATAAGTCGTTCCGACCGCGAAGCCGAGTAATATGGTTCAGGCCGGGAATCGAATGGTAGGTTGCTTCTTGGAGGAGAGAAAGGATGTGCTTGGGGACATTGGCGTGAGACCAAGGGGGGGTTAGAGTCCCTATCACCTGGCAGAGTGTCGCCCTTGGAGTCGCGACATCATTCGGACCCGCGATTCCTGAATCGTACGAAAGGTGGCTTGTGCGACCCTGGCAGGGGCCTGCGCGGTGAGTGTTAGAAATACCCCTCTAGCTGGATAGGAATTCGATTCGAATCGCCGTCGCTCCCGGTTAGTGAGCACTTGACTTGAGCAGCGGCAACGTAGATTCCATTAAATTGAACGGATAGTTAATTGGATAACGATGGAAAGGTTGCCTCAATTTATACCTACTATGGTTAATATTGTTTACTCCTAATAAAGTGAGTGCTCTAGTACAGGTTCTAATATAAATGACAGGTTAATGATAATTAACTTGATGCTTAAGCATTAATGATTACTTATCCATATTAAGCTTTTATGCAAAATGTTGTCAAGCTAGCCCCACTTTATATCAGCCTTGTATGATCCTTGGTGTCACTTTATTTCTGGTTTGTGACGGGTAAGTCTAGCTGAGTACCTACTCGTACTCAGGGTTTTATCCCCACTTGTTGCAAGTTATGTTGTATCATGGCGACTGCAAGAGTTGGTTGGCTCCTGCCGTAGAGGCGGAGTGTGATCACGGGCATGATCCTTCTAAGTTATCTTCTCTCTAATGCTTTTGTTGGAAGTCGACCTTAGTACTGGCATATATTTGAAATAAAGGTGTTGTTAGTTTCAAATTACTTTGCTTCCGCTAAATTTTGAATTTAAGTTGTAATAACTTTGTTGAACTCCGATGTATATTGAATTACTTATGAAATAGTTGTAACATGTGACTTGTTATGTTGAATCACTACGATCTTGGCTTGTATGTTGGTTGTTTTGAAATCCCTCATGATTTCATTGGACTACCGGAGTTATATGGGCTCAAGTGCGAGAATTTGATCACTTCGGTGATTGTTTTTGTACTTGTGCTCTTATAATTTGGACGGTTCTGTTACATCAGAGCTATTCCTGTCCTTCGTTGGGGTGCGAGATCGATTCGAGTTCTTCTAACGCCTCTCGTATCTTGTCGTAAGGAGCTCTGTATGCTCTAGTCACGCGCCTCTCTTCGGCTTCTCTCTCTGATTTCCTCTTATTGTATTCGGCCAGCTCTGCTTCGTACGTGTCCCACGCTTCTTTTCGTTGCCTGGCATGGCGTCTGCGACCTTCTTTTAGTTTGTTCGTTCTTTCTCTAGCTCGTTTCTGGCCCTCAGACTCGCCGTCGTACTTAGGAGCGTTGGGCGATATGTTTGATTCTGATTCATATGAAGACATGACGTCGGGTGCAGTTGGTGGCATTGGTGGCCGCCGCCGAATCATGAAGACTTCTCGGGCTGGCACCAGCCCTGCCCTGCTGGAGTTGCTGATGACTTCAGTTAGAGCGTTGGCATCACGGAACACACCACCTTCTTGGTAGGGTAGAGTGATAGCTTCTTCAGCTAGTCGAGTGTTGCTGATCTGGGGAAAAGTACCCGGCCAGTGGACTAGGCAACCTTGAGATGTTACAGTTAATACAAGACCTTCCTGTGGCCTGGTAAGACATAGCCTCCGTACTGGACTGGTTGCTTTTCGGAGTAAGTCTTGATACGCCCTCACCACGTTGTTAAGACCGGTTGGGAGGCGACTCAACTTCATGAAAGAAACTAGAAGTAGGTTTGAATTGATCTCTTGAAGAGTTGATGCTGCGTTTTGGAGTCCAATTGGAAAAGAACTCGATTCGTCTCTAAAAGAACCCGAATTGGACCCCGAAGAGGAATCCAAACCGGACACTAAGTCGAGACTGGTTGTCGTCGGAGCCTAAGTCTATTCGGACACCATAAGGCCTAAGAATCTTTCGGCGTGATCTTCGGTTGACCCCGTCAGAAGAGTGATTTCCTCGCGGGCCTTCCGAGCTTCGACGAGACGTCCCTAGAGGTTGCCCTCACTGTTCGCCTCGCAAATCCACGATCCGAAGATGAAGATTGATTCCGTTAGGAAGATCATGTTGTCGAAATCCGTAGAGCTCTTGATCATGATTGCGCCGTAAGCCCCTATCTGGCGTGCCAGCTGTCGGTGTTTGACCACCGATAGCCTGCCACGGGGGTACTTGGGACAGTTGTTCGGGCTTCAGCGTATGCTAGAGCTCGACGGTGAACGTAGAGATAGTCGATTTATACTGGTTCGGGCCCTCGATCGTAATCGAGTAATAGTCTTTACGTTCAGTCGGCGTTAGCCTTTGCGTTAGATTGATTGTGTTGTATTGTCTCTCGTTACAGGGGTGCCCAAGCCCTCTCTTTATATCGATAGAGAAGACTGTGGTGCGGTTACAATCCTAGTCGGATTCAAAGAAGGTATCCTGAACTAAATACAGAAGTTACTTTTCATAGGAATCCGGCTAGCCTGACCTATTCTACTTGGGTTTGGTGTAGCGGACGCTGCACCTCTCCTTGCTCCAGTCCGTGGGCCAGGCCAGGGCCCATGACTTGTAGTCATACCGTTGCGGAACCCTGCGGATCCCGCATCGACAGGACCGATGCGACACACTTTGTAAGTTTCGGGACTGAGATGACACACCCGCATAAGTTCGAGGACCGGCCATAAATTTTACTCAATGAAAAAAAGAAATGAAGAAAAAAATGCAAATGCTTCTTTTGTTGAGAGTTTAAACTCAAGACCTCCCGCTTACTGAACGGATGCTCTAACCAACTGAGCTAAAAAACTTTTTGTATTTTATGTTGGGAAGGGCCTCTACAAAACTATTGAGCACATAATATATTTATCATCCGACTATGACCATGTTTGGGACCATGGCCTCCACCCCCGTGCCACAAGAAACACGAGGGCTAGTTCAACCTCGTGGTCACTGTGCCTCCGGTGGTGGAAAGAATCATCAATTCTTGTGAGGCTTTTGGTACGATTTTCTTGATTCTCGCGGTGGGGCAGCCACAAATCCGGTTTTAAGTGGTCCCTAATATGCCCTACATCTTCTGTGACATTGACAATTGCATGGATGATGACCGAAGCTCTCACATAAGAACATCTTCTAAGTCATTTCTTTTGACTTTTTACTAATTACATAGTACATACTGTGACGCTCACAAAACATCTAGTACTCACCACTATAAGTGCACACATGTAAACATGACCCTTATGAGCAACTACTCATACGCTCATAAACATCTAAGTCTTGAAAAATATGAGTATCTATGCGAAGTCGAGAACTTGAACCACTTTCCTATAAAAGGAGAGTAACCACGTAAAAAGAAGTCAAGGATTTTTTTTCACGATCGGGGAATATAGCCATCACAAAACATCTAGTAAAAAGAAGAAGAGAATTACACGACCAGCTATGAGAGAACCCCCGTAGCACAGATTACAAAACCACTAAGTTAGTGGTGAGTGATCCAGAATACAACTTAAGAACAAGAAAAAAGATAAAAAGCGACTGCCCTCAATACCCGAAACCTACCAACTGAGCCTGCAAGAAAAGGATACAACATCACATTGGTTGCCTACAAACTAGACCATGCCTTGGGTGGCAAAGCAACCACCCAAAGAAGAACGACGGCAAAGCATCTGCCAGAGATTCCACTGACGACCAAGTCCGCCGGGGGAGAAGCGAAGACGGCCACTGCGGGCAAAGCATCTGCAAGGGGAGCGACCATGGCACACACGGCAGCAAAGCATGTGCCAGAGATGCGGCCAACAACAACGGCGACAAAGCATCCGCCAGAGAAACCAAGGACAGCCAAGCGTCCGCCATGATGATGACAATAGCGGCAAAGCATCCGCTATGAAAGCCAAGCGACGACGGCAAGGTCTAATGCTGCATGACAACCATTTTGAGTAGAACATAGGCATACACAGGCACAACGAGGGACTCCACCAAAAGCCGACGGTGGTGAAGGAGACACGGACATAGGCGACCACACGGGCGTCGTAAGAGATTCTTCAACGATGCCTTCACGAAGGACATGATGCCTAAGGGTACCACCGTGGATGCCATCACCGATGGCCTTACAACTTGTAGGGCGGGGCTTACGCCCAGAATCCGATGCCACCAGCGGCAAGCATGGAGTTCACCAACGACGCCTCCAAGGAGGTATGTGGCGTTTAAGGCGTCACCATCGTCCGCCCGGCCAAAACTGAGCTAAGCTTTCGCCCAGAACTCCATGTGTCCAAAAAACCACAAGCGCAGCACAGGGACGCCACACAGATCCCTTCGCCGTCCAAGCACCAGCAGGTGGCGTCGACCCCGCCGATGGAACCCAGAATGAACTAAGGCTGCCAGGGCACGACCGACCAGGCCAGGGACGAGCTGAAGCTGGGCACCGACCGCGGACAGGGCCAGAACCATAGGTCTGGCCGCTAGCCGCTGGTGGTGCGAGCCGACCAACAACCCCTGGCCACAAGCCCCAACCGCCCGGCCCTGGCCGCCACCCGCCAGATCCGTTCGTCACCCGGCGCGGGGGCGCGGCAGCCGCCAAGCCACGGCCAGATCTGGCCACCAGCAACCCGAGCGTGCGGCCGCTGGCCCGCCCAGCCGGCCAACAGATCCGGCCGTCACCAGCGCGGGGGCACGGCCACATGCCAGCCAAGCCGGCCGCAGCCATAGGGACGACCAGAACCAATGGCCGCAGGCCCCGCATCGCCGCCGGTTGAAGAGAGCTAGGGGAGGACGAAGTGAGGGGAGGAGAGGAACAAGGGGGAGAGGGAGCGGCTGCTGCCTTTTTTAGCATCACACCGTGGCCCGCCACCACCGCACGCCGGATGGAGCGGCGACGACAGCCAGAGAGGCGGCCCGACGGGCCCTCGGTGGCGGCGGTGGTTGGCCCCCGAGTTGCCTTAGTGACGACGCAGAGGGAGTTGATCGTAATCTGTTGCATATGTCGTCGTCCAAGGATTTGAACTTAGGTTACCAGGTTCTACCGTAAGAAAACTGAACAACTATGCTACACTCATACTATCTTAAGTTAGAAGAAGTGTATATCTATACTATAAAAGAGCGAAGGAATTGAAAAATACAGGTTACCTGAAAATTCCTACCCACCCTATGCTTTGACCCTTAGATTACAGATCTAACGCATCTAATCCCCCATCCTAACCTGACGAACGGGCCCGGCCGGAAAACTTTTAATTCTTTACGCGTGTTTATACGTGTGGTTCCTCGTATCGCTATTTTTTTTCACCAAAAAAATTACCCAACCCGCCGTGTCGGTTAACGGTAAGCAGCTGTTTGTTCTTATAAATCATGCGTGCATGTCCTGATCGATCGGTCGATCGAATTTGTTGCCATGCACTGTGCCGGTCGTGTTTGGTTTGACTTTGATCTGCAACTGGTAATAAAATTACTCTACTAATCAGGTGTTTTGTCGAAGTCGTTCACCATCACCAACAATTGCCGGTACACGGTATGGCCAGGGATCCTCTCCGGCGCGGGCTCGCCGTCGCTGGAAACCACGGGCTTCGAGCTCCCGCCGGGCGCGTCGCAAACCCTGCAGGCGCCGGCGGGATGGTCGGGCCGCCTCTGGGGCCGCACCCTCTGCACCACCGACGGCACCAACAACAAGTTCGCGTGCGCCACGGGTGACTGCGGCTCGGGCGCCGTGTCCTGCGGTGGCGGCAACGCCGCCCCACCGGCGACGCTGGTGGAGTTCACGCTGGACGGCAGCGGCGGCATGGACTTCTACGACGTGAGCCTGGTGGACGGCTACAACCTCCCGCTGCTGGTGGCGCCGTCCGGCGCGGCCCCCGGCGCCGCCGGCACCAACTGCGCGCCCACGGGGTGCCTGGTCGACCTCAATGTCGCGTGCCCCGCTGACCTATGGGTCGTCGTCACATCGTCGTCCGCCGCCGCTGATGTCAACGCTGATGATGTTGTGGCGTGCAAGAGCGCGTGCCTGGCGTTCGGCTCGCCGCAGTACTCAGTCAACCATGTTTATATATAATTAAACAATCTACTACACGAACTCAGAAAGCCCTAATTTTATCTCCGTTGGAGTTGAGTATATCGTAATTGTAGTTGTTGTGCTTTGATCCCCGTTGGATTTCATCACAGGTGGAGCTATTCTACTGTGACCTCCATTGGACTGGTTCGGATCGCTATTTTTTTGCGCAAAAAAAATACCCAACCACCTATACCCTAGGAACGTCGGCCTCCTCAATTATTTTCCCAAAAAAATGTACCTGCCCATGACGCCGTTATTAATTGGGAAAAGGAAAATACGGATGCACCGCAGCCTGCCGCAAATCGTTCGGAAAAAGAAGAAAAACAATACACGTCAAGATGCATGCATTCAACTAATAAATAGATTAATTGGAAAAAAAGGAAAAATATGGATGCATACATGCAACTATAATAAATAAACTAATTGAGAAAAGTAGAATAATACGAAGGCACATCAATACGAATGCATGCATACATATGTATTAGCAACTAAAAAGAAAATAATAAAAATATGAACACACATGATTTTCCCTGCTATGACAAACAAGAAAGAAAAACGTAGCAAATGTCTTGCATTAATTATAGTACCACATTGTGAATGAACAACAACTGTAACATAGAGGTGGAAATAAAATCAAGAAATGTCCAACAATACAGACACGTGCGTGACGCACGTGCACCCCGTCCTAACCTGACAAACGGACCCGGCCGGAAAACTTTTAATTCTTTACGCGTGTTTATACGTGTGGTTCCTCGGATTGCTATTTTTTTCTAACCAAAAAAATTACCCAACCCACACCCTAGGAACGTTAGTCTCCCGGACAGCAGTGACGGCAAGAAGACTCCTCCGGTCAGGAAGGCGGACGGCAAGACGCCGCCCAGACAAGGAGGTGTGTTGCATTCTGTCACCACATTTTCGTAAAGAAAACATCATCGTATCTAATTTTCAACGTGGTACTTTGAATTCTCTGTAGGGTCCCAGCAGAAGGTGAATATATAGGTTGTCACCTCCGCCTCGACAAAGGCCTGACCAGGACCGTCGGCGCAGTGCACGACCACGTCTTCGGTCTCAACGACGTACACAGCTTCCCTGGCAGGCACAGGTACACCACCAGCATGGAGGCGCTGGAGCACACCGCGTGCTGCTGCATACGCATCGTGGCAAGTACGTATTAAACGATGCCGGTAGTAAATTTGCTCAGCTTTTTGTTCTTCTCGGCCCATGTATAGATCGACATAGACACTTTACATGGCTCCACCGTTTAGACGGGGAAGAGACAAAATTATGGCTACTTTTTGTATCCTATAATATTTTTTTACAAATAATATTAAAATGTCAAGTATCACAAATATAAACACGTGCGTGTCGCACGTACACCTTTACTAGTATTATAAAAGTATTGTTCATAATAATTATATTGTGAATGTATATAAAAAATATATAGAATTTAGTAGCTAATAGTCAAAGCTTGAAAATTTCGAACCTAGTTCAAATGTAGATATTTACGATAGGAGGAATTATTTTACTCCGTCGCATAATTTGATGAGGAGTGCGAAAGGAGCTGTCGCCGTCGTTATATATCCTAGCTTAGAGTATGCCAAGATCCTCCACTTGAAATTCAACATCAAATGTCATTATCCCTCGGCCTTCCGTTTTCTATTCTACTCCCAGTATCGAATTGAAATGTAGAATGAAATGTGAGTATGATTTTTTAGATAATGACAAATGTGAGTATGTAGCCCCTTTTTTAAACCTGTATGTAACTTTTGTACCGAGTTTACAACAGTGATTTTTTTTTTTTGCAGTTTAGAAAGGTGGTGTTGATCTAGTATGCAGCTAGCTTTAGCCGCAGTACATACGTTCCAGTTCTAGTTCGTCCGTATTTTATAATGAGTCTATAATAATTCATGTATACTTGACAAAAAGTGAAACTTAAATCATAGCATGGTTGAATCAAAATCCAGCAAGGACCGCGAGAAATCAGAAGAAATAATCTCGATATCTCGACCTATATACCCGCTGAGCACCTACTTGAAAATAATTTCATCCATACCACTGGCGCATGGTTATGCTAGCTAATCCAACAGAATGGCTACTAAGCTCTGGATCCATTAGCTGCTAGTAGTTAGCTAGTTAATAGACCATAACTAATATTAGCTGGTATTAGCTAATTTTGTTCAGCTAGTGAAATAGCTATTAGTTTAGTATCATTTAACAATCAGCTAAACTATTAGCTAGACCTGTTTGAATCCAAAGAGCTATATATAGCAGCTAACTATTATTTCCTTGATTCAAAAAGGGCCTAATACTGTTGGACAAACAAAAAGAAAATCTGAGTTGGCGTCTGGCACACATTTTTCAGTTGTCATACCATAATCATACAATGGGCAGATCTATATACAAGCTAGGGGTGAGGTGCGGGTGCACCCACGCCAAAATGAAAAAATAGTAATAACAATCAAACTTTCACCATATATGCACCCATATCATAAAAATATGCACCCACAATGCCAACACACCCCTCTCAAATTTCATCTAGCTCCACCCCTACACACACTTATTCAGGACACATATACATGCTACACATCGGGCACGTGGGTCCACCTCTTAGTTTCTCTCATTCCTCACACGAGGATATACATGTGGTGCTGCACACACGTCGATGGGAGTATGGAAATGGAACGATGGGATCAGCTGAAGAAGTGGTGCTTCTTCTTGCCGCCGGCCCTTCTTCTCCTCATGGTGCTCGTGGAAGGCGCCGGAGCCTGTTGCCGCGATCTCCTCCATCTCGTGGCGGTGCCCGTGCTCCAGGTCCTTCACCTCGTGCTTCTCGTACCAAAATTGTCCACATCATGAGGCGATCATCATATTATTAGTTGGTTTGATTCGTTCATGTATAATAGGACACTTTTATATATATATACACTGGTTTATAGCAGTATTTTGACAATTATTGTGGACACTACGATTCATACATTGGTCTGGCTCAAATTATGCATACTTTATACTCCCCGTTCACAAAAGAATGCAATTCTCGTCTGAGAAGTCAAACGATTTGAAGTTTTACCAAATTTATATAAAAATATATTAACATTTATGATACAAAATAAGTATCATTCATTTGATTATGAAATATATTTTCATAGACACTACGATTCATACATTGGTCTGACTCAAATTATGCATATTCCACAAAAGAATGCAGTTCTTGTCCGAGAAGTCAAACGATTTGAAGTTTTACCAAATTTATATAAAAATATATGAATATTTATGATACAAAATAAGTATCATTCATTTGATTATGAAATATATTTTCATAATAAATCTAGTTAGAGATAAATGTTAATACTATTCACTATAAATTTGATTAAAGTTAAACTAGTTTAACCTGCACGCAACTCATAATATGGGCAACGATTTCAGCGGCCTCTATACTATCCTGGAGGGGTACAGAGAATGAACATTTATTATCGAACTTTAAATGAAAAAAACAACGGGTGACAATATCTTATATTCCCAAATGCTTCTCCCGTTTATGTTGCAAATGGGGCCTAACTCCGCATTTGGAAACGAGGTCCAAGCCCAACTTTAAACGTGAGTGAGCAAAGCCTACAAATAGAAGGGAGGGTCCATCTTAGGCGGGAAGCGACATCCTGTTTCCCGCCATTCTCCTACCATCTCTTTTCCCTCTCTACCCCTACGAACGTGGCGCCGCCACCGCTTGCTCCCTCCGTAGCCTCCCACTGCGCAGCCCGCAGCCCCTCAGCCGCTGCCGCCACATCCCCGTTCACCCCTGCCACCCCCCTCTCTCTGCGACGGCTGGTCGATCGTCTCTGCCACCCTACGCGAGGGCCGCCCCCTTTCTCTCAGCGACGACTCGGCGACCATCGCTGCCAGGTGGCCAGGCTTCTTCGGGCGCTTTGCCGGCGACAAGCACCAGCAGGTACACCCACTCTCTTTGGTCTTCCCTTCCTGCTGTGCATAAGAGCACCCAAACCGTAGCTTACTGTTTGTGTTCGGATCTGATCCGCGCCAACTCCACCCCCGTCTGGCCTCTCCAACCCGATCTCTCCATTTTTATTTTGTAAATAAAAAAATCCCACCAGTAGAAGCCCTTCAATTTCCCGACGTTTTTCCCCCCTACAAATTCAGTCCATCTTCTTTGGGGCCTAATTTGAATTCCTTTGTTTCGTTTGGTACAGGCAGTTTTTGATCTGAGGATGGGTAGGGACGATGAGCAGGTTGACTCTATGGAGATTGACGACCAGAAGCAGCAACAGCTAGAAGCCCCCATAGCCGTGCCAGAAGGGTTCAACACTGACTACCTCCGTGTCTACTGCGGTAAACTGATTCCCCTTGTAATGCATGGAACGGACAAGTAAAATGAGGATCCATACCACCTTGTCGGTTCCATAACCATCTATTTTCTATCTTTATTTATCATTGATTCTGCACAAAGTTGTGATGTTGCATCACAGATTAGGGGATCTTTGTTGTTTCGATTAATTATGTGGTTGCTTTTTTTGTATGTGAATTGTGATGGAGACATCTAACAGATGAGGAAGCAACCAGCTAGCATTTGCTTCCTGGAATAGTTTCCTTCCCCTCCCAATTGCTTGGGAACTTTAGTATATCTTGTTTTCGTACTCTTGTTTTTTTTTTCAAGACCTTGCACATTTTGTTAATCATCTGGTGTAACTAGGCATGCTGGCTTTGCATTTAAGAACCTGCTCGACTATGTAAGGGATACTACAGTGTCTTTGATTATTCCTTCTGCTTGTGCTAACAACCAGGGTTATGATTGCAGGAAAGCTCTTCCCATATGGTGATTTCTTCAAATGGCTTTGCTATGGAAATGGTTCGTGCTCACATCCTGGTTCTTTGATTGAGAGTTAGCCTTGCACTCGTGCTGTGTCTTGATTGACCAAATTTTGTTTTCTATAGATGGAAAGCACCCCGGATGTGATCACTCATATGTTGGACGTCGAGAGTTTTCATTTACACTAGAGAATGACATCTACTTGCGCTTCCAATCCTTTGATAGTGCTACTGAATTGGAGAGTTCTATCATGGAGAAGTGCCCTTTCAAGATTGATATTGGACCTGTCTACAGCGTAGATGTACGATGCAGCATCGTTAAACACATAAATTTCTTTTTGAGTTTGATTCTAATTTTCTGCATTATACTCTTTTCGCAAGTTCTCAGCTACCTGATGAATCTTTGTTTTCTGTAGCCTTCAAAGCATCATGCTTACGCCCAATCTGGCAATAATGTCTTTGTACCAGTGGAGAGAGAACTAATTTTTGACATTGTAAGATAAGAAACTTGCATTATCTTTTTCATTCCATTTTCCTTTTATATTTGCGCTCTGTATTCTTGTGCAACAGTTGCAAGCTGTCCTCATTTTTATTCTTCCCAGGATATATCTGATTATGATGATGTTCGCTACTGCTGCTCTGGAGCTGATGTCTGCTTAGACTGCTGGCCCTTAATGACAATTGCTATCAAAATTTTGGATACTTCTCTTAGAGGTGTCATTTGATTATGCAATACATCAACTACCCACTTTTTCAAATTTATCCAAACGAACTACAGATTTGCAGTGCTTATTATAATTGAAATCATTGTTTGCAGATGATTTTGGTTTCAGTCACATACTATGGGTATACAGTGGCCGACGTGGTGTCCATTGCTGGGTCTGTGATAGCAGAGCAAGAAAGTATGTTCGAATTTACTTTATCTGTTTCCTATGCTTGTTGATCCTAAAACACATATGTTCTCTTGTTAGGCTCAGCAATGAACAAAGGGCTGCAATTGCCGACTACTTTCGAGTCTACAAGGTGACACACTTCATCATGCATTACTTTTGATGCTTTTCCTTGCCCTCCTTCAGAAATCTATTTAACCCTATGAATCTATCTCAGGGTGGTGAAAATGCACTGAAGAAAGTATCCTTGGCTGGACCTGTCATCCATCCCTTCCTTGCGTATGTATTAACTGTCACATCATTTTGTTTGATCTACCAACGAAAATTGGAAGAGCTAAATTGATTATTATGTAATTTTTGCTCCTGCAGCCGGTCATACATGGATGTTCTCAAAACCTTCTTTGAAGATAGGTTGCTCCTTAGCCAACAACTCTTTTCATCAGAGGAGAGATGTCAGAAGATACTTGATCTCATCCCTGATGAAAGTAAGAAAAGGCACCATGAGAAATGAATGGTACTCTCTGACACACTCCCTCCATTTCAAATAGATACATTGCTTTTGCTATGTATGTAGACATAGTGTATATCTAAGTGCATAGCAAAAACTGTATCTAGAAAAGGCAAAACATCTTATAATTCGGAATGGAGGGAGTAGATGAAATCTACCGTCCCTTGTTTAGCATGCCATAGATCTGTTCACCATCATTCTGAATTGGATTTGATTTCTAGATGTTGCTAGTGAGGTCCATGACAAGTGGCAGGGAAATAGACGATCTTCTATTTCAAAGGAAGATGTCAATGCGACCAAATGGGAGCAATTGAAGACGATTTTACAGTCAGGAAAACACAAGGTTCACGTTTGATCTCCTACTTACTTTTTTTTCTGTGTTTTATCCCTTAGTTCCTATTTACTTTTGCTCGGACATTTGTCTGTTTATCGATCAATGTTTATTTCTTTTGGTTACACCAGATCGTGTATAATATTCCAAGTTCTCAGTTACAATCATATCTGCTAATTCATCTGATTATCACTAGTACAAGATTTCTTTTGCGCGGCGTCAACCTTTTTTGAATGGAGGTGGGCACCATTTTTGCCCATCACCATTGTTCCGAGGCAGACCGGCCTCGGTTAAGGTTTAACGGAGGCGGTCGCCTTAAAGGGACCGCCTCGGTTAATCGCACATTAACGGAGGCGGTCAACATTTTCCCGCCTCCAAAAAATTATTTACGGAGGAGGGCAACTTAATCCGACCGCCCCCAAAAATAGTCCAATTTTTTAGGCGGTCGTCTTAAAGAGCCCGTCTACGTAAATCGATTTTTGGAGGCGGGCGCACTATAAGGCCCGCCACGGAAAAGCCTGAGGCTCAACAGACCTGGGCGAGGCCCGATAACCGCTCCGAGTATAAAACCAGCACTTAGGGTTTCTCCATCACTCATTCACTCTTTCTCATTCACGCCCCTCCTCAGCCCGATAGCAGGCGCTCCTCCTCACACCGCGATGCCCCTCCGCTCTCCTCTCCCTCCTCCCTCTACGACGCCCCTCCTCCAGAGCGCGGCGTCGGCAGCCAGCAGGCAGGTAGGGCGGCGCCCCTCCTTCTCCCGGCGCGGCAGCGCTCCCGCTCCTCCCTCTCGGTGTGGCGGCGCTCTCCCCCCTCCCTCTCCCAGCACGGACAGATCTAGCCTCTGGACGCGACGGTGGCACACAGGGAGGCCTTGGCGCGAGATGAACTGGCCAGGTGCGCACGGGCGCGGATCTCCTCCGGCATGGCGAGCTTCACTGGATCCGGCGGCGTGGAGGTAACTGATGGATCCGCTCTTCTTTCCCTCACTCTCCATCTCTCCTCGCTCCTCTCTCCCTCACTCTCTCTTTCTCCTAGGGCTGAGGATCCGGCGGCTGCGTGAAGGTGCATGTTCTGGATCCGGCATGGGG
This sequence comes from Saccharum hybrid cultivar R570, assembly GCA_038087645.1. NCBI lineage: Eukaryota > Viridiplantae > Streptophyta > Magnoliopsida > Poales > Poaceae > Saccharum > Saccharum hybrid cultivar. The sequence continues at coordinate 17,114,221 of JAQSUU010000431.1, read as the reverse complement.
GAGGCCGCCCGTGCCCGGATCTGGCGAGGAGGCCGGATGCGCCTGGATCCGGCAACGGCGGCGGTCAAGATCCACGGCGGGCGTTGGCGGTCTGGATCCGGCTACTGGGCTGCGAACGGGCTCACCGGTGGGCTCAGGAATGGGCTCGCCGGTGGGCTCGTGGATTTTTTTTTGTTTTTTTACCGATTAACCGAGACGGTCATTCTAAAGTGCCCGACTCCGTTAATCGATTAACCGAGGCAGTAAGGATAACAGCCTCCGTTATTCAACCATTAACGATGACCTTTAATTGGAGGCGGTTGCCCTTGCCCGCCTCCAGAAATCAAAAGTGACCACCTCCATTAAGATTTCTGTACTAGTGTATGTTACATAATAGTGCTGATTGTTCTATGTTTCAGGCTCAAGGGCTTCATTGATGCGTGGAAGAGATTGTCTTCTCATACACATATCCTAGACTTGACATGGAGGTAAAAGAAAATTCATCAGTTGTCTGTGTTTGCACTGGTAACAATGTACTAATGTTCAAGGTTGTTCTCACTCCTAATCAACTTTATACCCATGCTAGGTATCAAAGCACATGAATCATTTACTAAAAGCTCCCTTTTATATACATCCAAAGACAGGTAAAAGTCATAATGCATTCAATTCCGGTATTAGTTTGTAATGTGATAATAAGGTGGCATGCTCTTATGCTCAAGAGAGGGTTATATATACGCATGGCATGTCCTTTTTGTTGGAGTATAGGAGTATTAGGCCCATGAGGCTAGGCCCATGAGGCCCATGTATGCATTACTATACAGCTACCCTTCTAGGGTTAGCCCAACTAACAGAAACACAATTCCAACATGGTATCAGCCTAGGGTTTCCTTTCCTCTCCCTTCCCTGCCCGACCCAGGCGCCGCCGCTGCCGCTGGCCCACGTCCTCCCGGCGTCGCCGCCGCTCTGGCCGCGGGCGAGGGCGCTGTGCTCCCCGGCACGGGTGAGGACGCCCCGGCCGCCGGCACAGAGGGCGCTATTCTCTCGGGCACGAGCGCCTACGCCGCGGATCTGGCCGCCGCGGCCACCTACGCCAGGGCCGCCGCCGCAGCCATCGCGGTCGGCCTGGGCATGCCACCGACTACTTCGACCCTGGCTTGTCCTCCCCAGTCAGCCGCTGCTGGCAGTGCTCTCGCTGCCGCTGCCGCTGCTGCTTTGCCCCGGGGGGGGCGTGATGGCCCAGGGTGCCTCTACCTTCCCCGCTCCGCCTCCGCTGCCCCCGTCCCACCTCTACGCCAACCGTTCTGACTTCGCTCTCGCCGCCGCCCACGTCGCTGCCCGTGCTGCGGCTGCCTAGGGCCAGGCTCGTGTACGTGCGGCTACCCTCGCTTGGGAGCGCGAGCGGGATGTCACCGATGCACTGGCCCGCCAGATCGCCGACGCGGAGCTACGTCTTGTCCTTCCTGTCTGCCATGACGTTGGGGCCACCTCCTCCGGCTCGACGGGTCACCGCGCGTTCACCACCGTGGTCATCTGGCACGATCCGGCCGATCCCCTCGTGGCGCAGCTTCACTACCAGACCGGGGGTGTTCAGAACATCCGGCTGCTCGTCCCGGTCGTCCTTGAGCCCGAGTCACCCTCCTATGCCCGTTGGCGGGATCTGATCCTCCTCACCCTCCGCCGCTACGCCCATGACGACCACGTCCTCGTCGACGCCTCAGTCGTGGTCCAGACCCCCTCGTGGCTACGCCTTGACAGCATCGTGCTCTCCTGGATCATCGGGACAATCTCCCTCAACCTCCACGACCTCGTCGGCAACTCCGCTAATGCTCGCCAGGCCTGGCTGGCGCTCGAGGGCCAGTTTCTGGGCAATGCCGAAGCCCGGGCTCTACGTCTCGATGCGAGCTTCCGCACCTTCGTCTAGGGTGACCTCTCTGTTGGTGAGTTCTGCCGCCAGATGAAGGGCATGGCAGACTCCGTCGGCGACCTTGGCTGGCCCATGGAGGACCGCATCCTGGTCCTCAACGTCCTTCGTGGGCTCAGCCACCGGTACGCTCACCTCCGGACGTGGATCACCCGCCAGCGGTCGTTCCCCACCTTCCTACAGGTCCGTGACAACCTTGTCATGGAGGAGCTCTCTCAGGGCATCCAGCCAGGGTCCACCCCTGCGCCGGGGCCTCTCTTCGCTCCGGGGTCCTCGACTGCCCTTGTTGCTACTCCACCGCCGCGTCTGTCCGCTCCGCAGTCGTCGTTTCTTCTGGGTCCTCTTCCCCCCCGGACCGAGCGAGGGTGGGGGGGCCGTGGCGGCCGTCGTCGCCACGGAGGGGGACGTGGTGGGGTCCAGGCCGTGGGAGCAACCCGGCTCTGCACCCGGCGCCGTCGCCACGGGGTGCTTCCGGGCCCTCCTTCCACAACCCATGGTCAGGGTGCATCTCTATGTGGCCCTTCCAGGCTCCTGGTGGTGAGCATCGCCCGTCGGCCGCCATGCTCGCTGGTGCTCCTCCGGTGTTTCACCTAGCGTCCCCATGGGCTACACCTTCCGGCGCCTCGCCCGGGCCTGCCGGTTGGGACCAGGCGGCCTTGGCACACTCCTTCAACACTATGGGCCTGACACCTCCTATCGGCCCAGAGTGGATCGCCGACTCGGGTGCTACCGACGCTCATGGCTCCTTTCGTCTTCCTGATATTCTTGTTGCACCTTCTATGGTTCATAACTTTCTTTCTATTCGTTGTTTACAGCTGACAATTCCTGTTCTGTAGAGTTTGACTCTTCTGGTCTTACTGTGAAGGATTTGGCTTCTCAGCGTCCTCTGCTCCGATGTGATAGCACGGGGCTCCTTTACACTCTTCGCTTCTCGGCGTCTGCTTCGCCTTCTTCGCCGTCCGTTTTGTCAGCTGCTTTCGCCGCTGCTACTTCCTCCACTACTTGGCACCGGCACCTTGGCCATCCTAGTCGTGATGCCCTGATGCAGCTCAGTCATAGTTCCGACATTCGTTGTACTCGGGCTCATGATGAGCATTTGTGTCATGCGTGCCAGCTGGGCCGTCATGTTCGTCTTCCTTTTCATAGTTCTTCTTCACATATGGCCCGCATTTTTATCTTGTACATTGCGACCTATGGACATCTCCTGTCATCAACATTTCTGGCTATAAGTACTATCTTGTAGTGGTTGATGATTTCTCTCATTATTCGTGGACTTTTCCCTTACGTGCGAAGTCTGATGCTTTCCCCGCGATTCTCCATTTTTTCGCTTGGGTGTCCACTCAGTTCGGCCTCACCATCAAGGCCATCCAGTGTGACAATGGTCATGAGTTCATTAACTCCACCTCCCGTGCCTTCTTCCTCTCTCACGGTGTCCAGTTGCGCATGTCTTGCCCGTATACCTCCTCTCAGAATGGCAAGGCTGAGCGCATGATTCGCACCACCAATGACACCATGCGCACCCTTCTGCTTCAGGCGTCACTCCCTGCTCGCTTCTGGGCTGAGAATCTGCACACCTCCACTTATCTCCTTAACCGCCTTCCTTCCGCTGCCTGCCCAGCTCTCACGCCGCACCACACTCTTTTCGATACCCCTCCTCGGTACGATCACCTTCGAGTCTTCGGGTATGCGTGTTACCCTAACACCACAGCCACCGCTCCCCACAAGCTGGCGCCCCGATCGACTCTCTGTGTCTTCCTTGGGTACTCACCGGATCACAAGGGTTACCGATACTTTGACCTTACCTCTCGTCGGGTCCTCATCTCTCGCCATGTGGTGTTCGATGAGTCTGTCTTCCCTTTCACCACCACCACTCCCACTTCCACCCCGGATCTTGACTCCTCTTTGTTTTCCACTGACACGGTGGTCGAGCCACCTTTACAGTTGTCTCCTGCAGGTACTGCTACACCGCGCCCTTCGCCGGGGCCGTGCCCCAGCTCGCCGCCCGCCAGTGACACCCCTGGCCCTGCTCCCTAGCCGGGCCTGGAGGGGTCCCCTTTCTGGGATGGCCCCCGTCACTGCGCCTGACGCGGGTCCCGGGCCATCGACTCCGGCACCACCTGCGCGCTTCGCCCAGCCGGTGCTCGTCTACCAGCGCCGTGCACGGACGGTGCTGCCGCCTCCGTCACCACCGGTGGCCCCTTCTTCGCCGGGGTCACCTCCACCACCGGCGGGTTCTTCTCCGCCGGTGACGCCGACACCGCCGCCGCGGCCCCTGGCTGCCCGTGTCGCGATGCCAGTGTACCACCCACCGCTTCTTCATCGACACCTGCGTCATGTTCACCCAATGGTGACGCGACACGCGGCTGGTACCCTGCATCCCCGGGCTCTTGCGGTGATGCCCGGCGACTCGTAGGTCTCTCCAGTACCCTCTTCTGTCCGCGAGGCCTTGTCGGACCCTCACTGGCGCCGCACGATGGAAGAGGAGTACGCGACGCTCCTCGCCAACTAGACATGGGATCTAGTGCCCCGTCCGCCGGTCTCCAACGTCGTCACTGGCAAGTGGATCTGGACACACAAGCGCCGGGCTGATAGTACTCTCGAGAGGTACAAGGCTCGCTGGGTTCTTAGGGGCTTCACTCAGCGCCCTGGTGTCGACTATGATGAGACCTTCAGCCCAGTGGTGAAGCTGACCACCATCCGCACGGTGCTCTCGCTGGCTCTCACTCACTCCTGGCCCGTGCATCAGCTGGATGTCAAGAATGCCTTTCTGCGCGGTCTTCTCACTAAGACAGTTTACTGCAGTCAGCCAGCGAGGTTTGTTGACTCTTCTCGTCCCGACATGGTCTGCTGGCTCAACAAGTCTCTCTACGGCCTCAAGCAGGCCCCCCGGGCGTGGAACACTCGGTTTGCTGCCTTCCTACTGACACTGGGTTTTGTGGAGGCCAAGTCAGATACGTCCATGTTCATCTATCATCATGGAGCTGAGAGTACGTACCTGCTGCTCTATGTTTATGATATTGTCCTCACAGCCTCCAGTGAGTCACTCCTCCGCCGCATCATCACCTCTCTTCAGCAGGAGTTTGCTATGAAGGATCTGGGTGTGCTCTACCACTTCCTCGGGGTCACTGTTGAGCCTCATCCTGCCGGGTTACATCTTCACCAGCGGCAGTATACTCTTGATATCCTAGAGCGAGCTGGAATGACTGATTGCAACCCCTGCTCCACTTCGGTTGACACATAGGGCAAGCTGTCAGAGGCCGAGGGCATCCCAGTGATAGATCCCATTGCGTATCGGAGTCTTGCCGGTGCCCTTTAGTACCTCACCTTCACCCGGCCGGACATCACCTATGCAGTTCAGCAGCTATATCTCCATATGCATGATCCCCGGGAGCCCCACCTCACTGCTCTCAAGCGTCTCCTTCGCTACCTCCACGGCACTGTCGACTACGGCCTGCTCTTTCACCGGCGATCTTCCTCCACCAAGCTGGTTGTCTACGCTGACGCCGACTGGGGCGGCTGTCCGGACACTCGGCGCTCCACCTCTGGCTACGCTGTCTTCTTGGGCGGCAACCTGGTGTCTTGGTCCTCCAAGCGCCAGCCAGTGGCCTCCCGCAGTGCCGAAGCGGAGTACCGCGCTGTCGCCAATGGCGTGGCTGAGGTCTCCTGGCTCCGGCAGCTCCTTGCAGAGCTCCATAGCCCTCTCCTCCGGAGCACGCTGGTCTACTGCGACAACGTCAGTGCGGTATACCTCTCCACCAACCCCGTTCAGCACCAACGGACCAAGCATGTGGAGATCGACCTACACTTTGTCCGTGATCGGGTTGCCATCGGCGAGGTGCGGGTCCTTCACGTACCGACCACCTCCCAGTTCGCCGACATCTTCACCAAGGGCCTCCCATCCTCGACCTTCACCGAGTTTCGCTCCAGCCTCAACATCACCAGTGGCTAATTGCGTCTGTGGGGGGGCTCGTGTGTGTACTTCTTTTCATGTCCAGTCTGTAACTCCGCTGCGCCGGTAGTTCAGACTGCAGGGGGTTGGAGTATAGGAGTATTAGGCTCATGAGGCCCATATATGCATTACTATACAGCTACCCTTCTAGGGTTAGCCCAACTAACAGAAACACAATTCCAACACTTTTGAAACCTCTAGATTCCAGAACAGATGCATTCACTCAAATACCTTGCCATTTTTCATTTAGTTTATTCTAATAACTGCAGGAATAATGTTTGTCACACAATGCACCCTATTGCTGACAATTGACTGTTGTTTATTTTTCTAGGTCGTGTTTGTGTTCCAATTGATCCCAATAACTGTGATGATTTTGATCCTGCAGCTGTTCCGACTCTATCATAGGTATGGTCCATAGAGCTTAGCATGAGAAACACTAACATTTCATATCCTTCTCCCAAGCATCATGGTGCAATGCTGATTTGCTAAAACAAGTACACTTATACAGCTTTTAGGAGAGCTCAATGCTACTGGTTTTCAGACAGATTCTGAAAATAGTAAGTGATTATAAACATGCTCCTTTTGTGATTTGTGTAAACACTTATTATTTCATAATTGCCAAAAAAAGGCATTCTATCTCCCTGTTTTTAAAATAAATTAAAAGATTGAGCACTGTGGGGATCTCCCCCACAGTATTTTTTGGTAAAAAAAACATGCAGCCTTGCCTAACAGGCTAATATGCCCATGGCGTAGACAATCCTATTGAGTTTCAGATTTGGAAAGAACGTCCCTTGGGAAATCCATCAGTTTTTTTCAGAACTTCCTTTCTGCACCCATTGCTGAAAGCATGCAAGGTATGGACTCTTTCCTATTTCATTTCTGTTGCAATGCCGCCATCCATATGCATATATGTGAAAATTGAAACACTGCAAAATATCTTCGGTAGCAGAAACTTAGGCACATATATGATTCTCTTCATCCCCCAGCACCCACCCAAAGAAAAAAAAAAGTTAGGATGCTCCCTTACTTTCAGTTAATCACTTTTCAGCTCCTTGATATGTGATCTTGTGCTTGAAACCATTTGATCTGGCATGTAACTTTGCAGGAGGAACTGGAAAGTGCATATAATGCAAAGCTTCAACAGTCCAAGAATTCCTTGAACTGGTAAAATCTACGCATGTTTCTGCCTCTGTTATCAGTCCCCGGCCGGCCGTCCCTGAGCATTCCAACTGTGGCATGGACCTGGTGCTAGGTGGATTATCTATGTGACGCTGCCAACCTGTGTTGCTACGAATGTGACCTGTTCCGGTGCAGGAATTGCTACCGTTAGGTACTTAGGTTTCAGTTAAACTCCAATGGGAAATGAATGTAACACTCGCTGGCCGACGGTGGCAAGACAATTATGCTACCATGTCAGTTAAGTTGCATCTACGAATGCGACCAGGGGTAAACCTGTACTGGTGCTGGAATTGCTGCCATTAGGTTTCAGTTTTTCATGGGGAAATGAATGTGGCCGACGGTGGCAAGATAATCGTGAAAATCTTAGGATTCATGTTAACTGGGACAGATAATCGTGCATCTTAGGATTCATGTTAACTTGGAACAAGTCCCAAGTACATGCTTTGGGGTGTCTTTACCTTTTAGATTAGTTTATTTGGTTGAAGGGTTATAGTGACGGTCAAACACTCAAATGGATGGAGACAGGGGTGGATCCAAGGGGGTGGCTGCCGGGGCTGCAGCCCCCCCCCCCCCCCCCCCCCCCCCCCCCCCCCCCCCCTGTGGGCTGAAATTTCATAGAGTATGTGTTCAATTTTTAGTACTGAATGATTCACAAATTCAGTTATATTGTAGGGCATTAGAATGGAAAAAATATTTTGGTAAGAAAGATGCACTTTGAGTCGATATCGTTCAAACCTTGTATTATTTAGCCCCCCTCTTGATCGGTTTCTAGATCCGCCACTGGACGGAGACATGCTTAGGTCATTTCATGCAAGTTCGTTGTTCAGCAGATACTGATTGGGCTGCTTGGTTCCCCGACCAGGTATTGCCTCACCTTGCTTGCTGCGCTCGCACGCTCAACAAGAAGTTTGCCCGCGCACACTCAACGAGAAGCTTGACCGGATGAGCAAAGCACTCGCTCAGCGAGGGGTCACAGAGCCGAGCGATGGAACCAAACATCATGTCAAGCCCACCTTTGCATGCAACTCTCCCTCGGTTTTGAACTTACTCTGAAGCACTTACTCTGAAGCAAAACCAAAACGCGACAATGCTAAGGCCAGTCTCATGACGTTTTTAAGACTAGCATGTCATTGAATGAAATAAAACATTAATGAAAAACTCTCTCAATGGAAAGTTAAATACAAATGAAACACTCATTCTCAATGGAAAGTTTTATTATATGGTTTCATAGATATTTAATTTCATGACTTAAAGAGCTAGGAATCTTGTCGAGAGTCATTTCTCTTTCTTCCTAAAAACATTGTTATATCATAAAAAATGTCTACGCTATTAAATGCAAATAATCAAATGAAACTCCTACTAAGACTCGCCTAATATTTCTAGTCAAGAGGCAGGGAACAAAACATAAGATGCTGAAAAAAATGATAATTTTTTTTTATTTTTAACCCTTTTTTAAAACTATTTCCAAATTTGACAATATTTACATTTTATTTTTCAAATCTAACACTTTTGGTTGCGCCTATTGCCCTGGCGCGGCCAAACCATGCCGTCGCGCCATGCATGGCGGCGCGGTGGAGGTGGTGATGTGATGGTCAGCCGGGCTAGGTGGTGCGCGGCACAGCCGCGCCCCACCCCCTTGCACAGCCAAGCCGCGTACAAGCGGTGCGCCCAGGCTCCCTCCCTCTATTTGTCATTTCGCCAACGCCCGCGTCCCGCGCCCGCACTCTTCGCCGGGTGTGCTCCAGCGTTGTTTGGTCGTCGTCCCTCGCTCCCCCCCCTCCTCCCCCGCCCGCCCTCCCTCCCCCCTCCAATTCTGGGCTCCTCCAGGCGGCCGTGCCGCCGCCGGCCGCCTCCCCCTAGGGCGGCCGTCGCTCGGCCATCCCTGGCTGCCTACCTCCCTCTTGCCCCCAAGCTTCTCCTCGGCCTCGGTCAAGGTATTGATGCTCCTATTCGATGTTTGAATTGTGGATTCAAAGATTAGGATTGGTAGCTAGGGTTTGGAGGAATAGTATGTTTATGAACAATGGGTACTTAGGGTTTAGAGGAAAAGATTAGTTCAATTTTCTCTATGTGAAGGATAATTAGTTAGTTAGAACTATGGGTACCATGTTTAGTTTAATGTAAATTTTGGTTCCTAAGTGTAGGTTATATTTTCTTAGTTTTAATGCAAATGGTTCACCTTTATATTTTCTCTATGTGATGTTGTGATTGGTGTTAAATTACAACCGTTTTGTTAGATGCAAGACATGTATCGGGAGTAGTTGTGGCGAAAACGGGGTCGTCCTAGAGAATTATACCCTGACGTGTCTAGCAAAGATGCCCCTGTCCCTCCTGACCTCCCTGTCCCTAACTGTGACTGTGGTTTCGTGGCCCACGTGTTTCAATCGAGACATCCAGACACAGCTACGCATTGCTTCTACACATGCAGTCGTTTTAATGTGGTAATTGTTTCCTTATCTTTTTTTTCTTCATTTGTTTTAGTAGTTTACTAATATTTTGTTGGAATCTTGTTGTGTAGGACCACAGTGGATCGACAGTACAGACAAGTTTGATCCCAAGGTACCTCCTTTTCGACGATTGGTGGAGAGGGAGACATCCCCGTGAGCACTTCGAGCGGTGGGTTCCACCTCCCCCTAACTGGTAGTCTGTACGTACACAATAGAGAGCCTTTACCTTGTCACAAACCTCCTTCCTCTAACGCTGCCAGAAATTAGCGACGAAATGTCGCATGCACCATCTGTGCACTAGAGGCGGGAACCCTTCGATATGTTTCTCTGTAGCATTAAGTAGCCCTGCGTGTCAGTCCAAGATCAAATATATCATGCGAGATGGGCTAAGGACGTGTACACATAGATGCCACATGAACCATGACCATGATTCATTGTTCTCTCCCTCTGCCAAAGCAAAAGCCATGGGTACTATCTAGTCCTCCGGATCAACAGCAGTCGCCATCATCAAGACGCCCCTGTACTTTTCGGTCAGGAAAGTCCCATCAACCAATACAACTGCCCGACAATACTAGAATGCATGTTCCATCTGCGTGAACGAACAGAACACACGATGCAGGACATGCCTCAACGGGTTCATGAAATACATCCCTTCGGTTTCTATAAACCATTTCAAGCCAGGGTTGTAGTGAGCCATTGCACACAATATTCAGGGAACCCTGTTGTACGCTTCCTCCCAGCTACCCCAACGAATCGCCATGGCAATATGCTTAGCACGCCAAACCTTTCCGTACTTGACGTCATACTTAACGAATCCGTATATGGACTGTTGTAAGGAAGACACCGAAATGTCGTTATTGTTATCAATGAGCCCCAATATACGATAGGCAAGGTAACGTGCAGTGAGCTAATGATGATTTTCCTTCCCCTTGTTCGATAGGCAAGTGTGGGGTTGCACCACTTTAGTTATCCTCCACTTGCCATCGCTCTCTCTCTTCCGTGCATTTAACCTCCAAAGACAACCTGCCTTGCATGTCACGTGGTACCTCAACTCCTTGTCAGAATGAGTGACGGTGTATGGTCTATGGTGATAGACAACATAGTCCTGAAGGAAAAGCTTCATCTCAGACATTGTATTGAATACCATCCCCTTTTCAAGGATTTGATTCTCATGGTCGTACAATAATTTCCTACACATCTACAGCCCGGTGTCACAGACTGCCATATCCGTCATGTTGACATCCTTATAGTTCAGAACACCACTAAAAGGTACGATCATCGACCTCAATTGCATAAGCTTTGTCGCTGTTTAGGCCTCTGGTGGAACGTACTACTGTGCTTCGCTAATTCTAGCCCATGAATCATAGGGGGTACCATCCTCTGGCAAATCTGTGACTAATCTTCCCTGAGCCAGCATAGCATGAAGTACTTTAGTTGGTACTGGTATTGGCATAGCATGAACCGGGACTGGCATAGCATGCACCGGTGTTGGCCTAGCATCTCTGTCTCCTTGGTCATCATCCGAATCCTCTGAATCACTACAAACTACATAACCGATCCTGTCCTCCTCCTGCTCCTCCTCTTCCCGCTCGAACTCGTTCACATCAAAGTCATTGCTTATAAGGCCTACTGAGAACCGCCTTGAATCATCGACTGCCATTGGAGTTGAATGAAGCTGCTTCTGCGTCAACTGACCGTCCAAATCCATATTACCCTGAGTTGCTTCCCCTTTGACCCCCCATTCTTGTTCATTGCCTCCAACACCGTCAATGGACGGCCTGTCCTAGAGACCCTACATCATGTACCCATTCTCCACCACCACCTCAGCCATGGGCACATTGGAACCTTGGATCACCCTATTGTAGCGGGACCAGTGAGCATGGTCGTGCAGGGGCATCAGGACGTAGTCTGCCCTAGTCTTCCCACTATCAAACCTCCCCATCAGTGTGAAATCTCCGCCAAACTTTGCATTCAAACGGACACAAAGGTCGTTGAAGCTAGGAGGTTCATCAAACCATTCCAATTCTTCTTCCATATCCTCAAACATTCCATCTTCTTTCCTAACACTTCCTCCGTAAAAAACTCAAACACAACAATCCATCTACAAAAAGCATTTGAGGAAACTTCATCAAGTCATCGAAATCGTCACAATTAAGTACCAACACTACAAAACTAGTATCTATACTAACTACGATTACTACTAGAAACTAACTAAACCCTAACTACCTAACCAAACCCTAAACCCAAAATCCTAACCAACAAAAACCTAAACCCTAACTAGACTACAACATACAACCTAAACCCTAAAACCTAACTACCTAACTATACTAAATCACTAACCCTAATCAATTGATTCAAAAATTAATCACCAATATCACGAAATTGAGGGTCTTGGAGGGGAAATACCTTAGCAACGACAAGGAGACCTTCTGGGGGTCAACCCAGACGACGAAGAGGGCCACCGGCGGCGACGGTGCCTATACGGCCGACCACCAAGGGAGAGGGCGCGGGCGACCAAGGGGCTGACCCCCACCCTCTGAGCAGGGGAATGGGGAGAGAGGCAGGGATGGAGGCGCGGCCAGCGGTGGAGGACCCAAGGGAGGGGGCGACGGGCAGCTGGCGGTGACGGCGTGTGAAACAGAGGAGAGGAAAGGAATGGAGAGAGAAGGAAGAGGAGGCCGCGACACGGGCCTCTACTGGGCCTTGCCGCGCCGTACGGCGTGGCGCGGCACTACGGCGCCCAGATCTGCGGCGCGGCAGAGCCCGACACGTCACCGGTCAGCGCCCGGGTCGCTGCCCCATGGCGCGGCAGCATGCTTTGGCCACGCCAGGGCAAGACGTGGCCAAAAGTGTTAGATTTGAAAATAAAACTTAGACAATGTCAAATTCGGAAATAGTTTTAAAAAAGGGTTAAAAAAAATCAAAAAATGATGGTCTAAGGGTCCCTTTGGTTGGGCTTTCCAACCTGCTTTTGCTTTTGCAAAAGCCAACCAAATGGCCCAAAAGCCATAAGTGTTTTTGCCTAAAAATAGCTTTTCCCATAGTACAAATTCAAAAGCACCTCTCCCCCTGCTTTCACTGGCTTTTGGATTAAAAAATTACTCACCTGCCACCACTGGTTATGTTGCGTACCGGTTTGTTTTTGTGTTTCTCTCACGTCTGCGACTTCCCTTTCCTCCCATCCGTGACTTCTTCCCCGCATCCGACCCCAGCTCCGGTGTCTTCCACGCGGCTCCGATGGCGGGCTCGGCCCTAGCGAGCGCAACCTCAGATCCGGCCGACAAGCCCCCTCCCCTGCGTGGCCTCGGCGAGCTCCCTCCCTCCCCGGCGAGCGCGGCCCCAAATCCGACGGGCGCGGGCGCAGCCCTATCTTCTCTAGCCGGCTCCCTCCCTCCACTGCGAGCGAGACCTCCACCGCCGCCACGAGCGCTCCCTCCCTCCCTCCCCTGTGAGCTTGACCTCCAGCGCCACAGCGAGCGCGAGCTCCCTCCCCTGCGAGTCCCGGCAAAGCCCCCTACCCTACCCTACAAGCGCGACCTCCACGAGCTCCCATCGCCAGCGTTTGGAACCTTGCCGTCCAGCAAGGCCCCTCCCCGTGCACACATGGGAAGAAGAGGGAAGAGGCTTCGCTCATTTTGAGTTCAAAGCTGTGGGCTGCTGTTGTAAAAAAAAGCTGTGGCCTGCAGATGACATGTGGGGTCAGCACAACATTTTTTCAAAAGCAACCAAACGGGCTTCTAGCTTTCTCACAGCTACTTTTCTAAAGCTACTTTTCTGAAAGACACATCTTTTATTAACGAATGAGGTTCTGCTAATTACAGTGCTGCACAGATTTGCTACAAACTGTCACCACGAAACCTCTATGTACACGGTATTTACAACATTTACATGCTATAAACTGGTACTGTTTCCAAGAGAGCTCACCAGAACGGACACCACCTGTGAAACAAACAAGCAACAAACAGTGAGTAACGTAGTCACAAAAAGCGATGGCAGAACGGGGGGCAGCTGCAAGAAAAAAGGAAGTACGAAGAGATTCATACCCGACATAGTTCTGGCACAAATTTTCGTGTGAAGTCGCTTGGAGTATGAGCTTCTGAACCTGAACCTTCACTGAGAGACCAGGTTGCGCATCCCGGGCATCTCCTGAAGCCAAGTGTTCACTGCCATGTTGGGTCGAGCTACCTGCTCCAGCCAAAGCTGACCCCGAAGAGAAGTCACGCCCTGTTAGCTTGTCACTCATCCGTGCCATCACAGCTACAGCACGCTCATTCAAAACCTCATTGGCATCACCAAGTTGATTGACGGCCTGCATGGACAACATGAATGGTTTACTCATCCAGGTACGTGGCAAGATTTCGTGCAATCAGACCATGAGGATGGAGAAGAGCAGGCAACCTGTAGCAGTTCCCTCTCACGTGCTCCTCGCTGAGGTTGCATGAGTTCTCGATTAGCCACTGCTTCTTCACTACTGACAACCGTGTGAGCATGAGCATTACCATAGTTTGACACTTGAGGAACCTCATTGAAATTGAACAGACGCCAATTGATTAACGGGTCATGTACAAATGCCTGGGGAGATCAAAAGCAAAAATATTTAGGAAAGAAATGCCTAATAAGCACAAGATCACCAAGCATGTAGGTAGGTGGTACAAGAAACACACAACGAAGAACTGAAGGGAAAAAGACAAAGTCATCTTCCTATTCTGTTCTCCAAACTATTCCCACTACAAAATCAGACCTTTGTGGAAACATTGGGAGCATCAACTCAAAATATGGTACACAGATATGACAAATTAGTTTGCTACTTAAAATTTCGGATACGAGAATTTCTTTAGTGAGTGGCAACTTGCTTTACCTAATCACTCTTGATTTCTAACTGAATCTAGCCTTAAGAAAACTAACTCCTAAACATTATTTCTTTTTTACTTTTCAGAATTTGTACTGGGAATAAAAAAATCTATCCGCATCTGAAGTGAAGAAACTAAATATTTGTCCAAGATAGATGCTCTACTCTGGGTCATACGGAAAATAAGGCAATCGTCTCACCTCCATCATGGCCATAACGCTGTCTCTGTTTGTGCGAAGGACTTGCATCACATTTTCACAAGTTGTTCGGAATGTACCCTCAATACCACTAACTTCCATAGCTTTCACAAGCATTCTAGTCAAACGGAATGGTACCTATACAACATTCCAAACTGGTAAGATACTTTCAAACAACAATGCAATGGCTAAGTCACAGTCAGGAGTACAAGCCATGAACACATTTCTAAATGTTGGGCGTGTCTCCAAGAAAGCAAGAATATACTTTGACCACTAATTTCTCTTATAGTAGTCTATGAATATAAAATCTCAGGCATGGACCTCTGATTTCTCTTATAGTATATTGTCTGACTATAAAATCATAGTCATAAGAAACCACTTTCGAATCAAATGCAAATTTTGTGTAACACAATCTACACACTGGTATACTAATTTCTGCTCAAAGTTTATAAAGTTTGAATGTTGAAACACCTACACACATTATAAAAAGAAATCGAGGGAATAATTAAGGTACAATGCACACAGCAATATTACTTACTTTTTCAGGGAACTTTTCTCGATTCATTGAAGCCTCAAAGCAATCTCCAAAGTCAATGTGTAATATTTTTCCACTGAAGCAAAAAGAACAATCTTATTACAAAAGTAATTGCATAATACATACAATAATGGAAGAATAGTTCTGAAGATGTACCTATAGCGGTCTAACATAAGATTACTTGGATGCCGATCTCCTAAACCAAGCAAATACCCAACCTGAAAATTACCTTTTCAGCATCTTAAAGTAATGAAGATTTCATTTCAAAATCAGAATAAGGAAGTAACTCATACCATGCTCATAACAGCCAGGCTTCTAGAGTAGTTTGTGCGGCGCTCAAGCCATACTTCCGAAGTTCGACTCTTCAGCCACAGAACCTGCCACAGTTTATTTATATAGAATGACGCTACAATGTCATAAATATAAAGGGCATACTCATTGAGAGAAGATACAGCACAATACCTTCGCAAGGTCATTGCCCTCAGTATTTTGCAAAGCATGCTGAAACACTTCCACCTTTGCAATGAGGGGTAAGTGATCATAATCGGGTGCAAAAGCCAACATAAGTTTGTGCTCCTGATTCAAGAAAATCTGGAAAGGGAAACAAACAGTAATTGCTAAATAAAAGAAAGCAAAATACATATAGCTATGAAACAAGAGATTACAGCAGACAAACCTTCCTGGCATCTCTATATTCACGGATCAGAGCATGAAGTGTGTCACAGTTTGGAACCCATCCAATTAAACCACTGTTAGGCGACAAAGGTATAACAGCATATCTTTGGATTGATAAATCCTTCTCTGATGTTTTCCTTGAGTTTTCTAGGAGAGTATTCACCAGACCAAAAAGCTAAATGGAGAAGAAAATTAGATATTGTACAAGAACAAAACTACTCAAAAAAAAAAGGTAAGCAAGAGGTAATATTTATGCTATTTCCACTATCAAGAAAAAAACATTGAAACTAGTAAATTCTTCTTAAATGATAATAACTGAATGCCCAAGGGACTCCAGTTCCCTTACTGTGCTTTTCAGAATCACAGTTGGGGCAAAACAGTGCTATTTATGCATAGATCATACTCATACATTTTTCAGCCACGACTAGCTGCCAGTGCAATTTTTCACCTAATTTCAGAATGTGTATACAACAACAACAACAACAACAACATAGCCTTTTGTCCCAAGCAAGTTGGGGTAGGCTAGAGATGAAACCCAAAAGAGACGAGAAAACAGGGAGACACATAAAGGGACAAAAAGAGCACAAGACAAAAGAGGTCACGGTTCAGGCACGTTGATTGCCAATCTCCAAGCGCTCCTATCCATAGCTAAATCCTTGGGGATATTCCACTCCTTAAGATCTCTCTTAACGGACTCGTCCCAAGTTAGTTTAGGTCGACCTCTACCGCTCTTTACATTATCGGCCCGCTTTAGAACTCCACTACTCACCGGCGCCTCAGGAGGCCTCCGTTGGACATGTCCAAACCATCTCAACCGATGTTGAATCAATTTCTCCTCAATTGGAGCCACCCCAACCCTATCCCGAATATCGTCGTTCCGGACTCTATCCCTCCTTGTGTGCCCACAACACCAACACAACATACGCATCTCTGCTACACTCAATTGCTGGACATGTCGCCTTTTTGTAGGCCAACACTCAGCACCGTATAACATCGCCGGACGAATCGCCGTCCTATAGAACTTACCTTTCAGCTTCTGAGCACCCTTTTGTCACAGAGGACGCCAGAAGCTACGCCATTTCAACCAGCCGGCTGAAATTCTATGCCTAACATCTTCATCAATGTCTCCGTCCTTTTGTAGCATCGACCCTAAATACCGAAAAGTATCCTTCTTGGCCACCACTTGCCCATCGAAGCTAACGTCTCCCTCCTCATGCCTAGTCGCGCTGAAATCGCACCTCATGTACTCGGTCTTAGTCCTACTAAGTCTGAACCCTTTTGACTCTAACGTTTGCCTCTATAGTTCTAACTTCCTATTAACCCCTGCCCTACTGTCGTCAACTAACACCACATCATCAGCAAAGAGCATACACCAAGGGATACCACCTTGTATGTCCCTTGTGACCTCATCCATCACCAAAGCAAATAAATAAGGACTCAAAGCTGACCCCCTGATGCAGTCCTATTTTAATTGGAAAGTCACTGGTGTCGCCATCACATGTTCGGACAAACGTCACCATATCCCTGTACATATCCTTGATGAGGGTAACGTACTTAGTTGGGACTTTGTGCTTTTCCAAGGCCCACCACATGACATTTCTCGGTACTTTGTCATATGCCTTCTCGAGGTCAATAAAGACCATGTGCAAGTCCTTCTTCTGCTCCCTATATCTCTCCATCAATTGTCGTAATAAGAAAATCGCCTCCATGGTCGACCTACCAGGCATGAACCCAAATTGATTTTGGGTCACATGTGTCACTCTCCTTAGGCGATGCTCGATAACCCTCTCCCAGAGCTTCATCGTATGGCTCATCAATTTAATCCCACGGTAGTTAGTACAACTTTGAACATCTCCCTTGTTCTTGAAGATAGGTACTAATATACTTCTCCTCCATTCTTCAGGCATCTTGTTAGACCGAAAAATAAGGTTAAAAAGCTTAGTTAACCATACTATCGCTTTGGCGCCTAGGTATCTCCACACCTCAATGGGGATACCATCAGGGCCCATCGCTTTACCTCCCTTCATCCTCTTCAAAGCCTCTCCGATCTCTGCCTCTTGAATTCTCCTCACAAAGCTTCTGTTGGTATCGTCAAATGAGTCGTCCAACTCACGGGTAGGACCCTCATTCTCCCCATTAAACAGCTTGTCGAAGTACTCTTTCCATCTGTCCTTGATCTCCTCATCCTTCACCAGAAGTCGATCTGTCCCATGCATTTTATTTGGTTGATGTCCCTTGTCTTCCTCTCGCGGATTCTAGCCATCCTATAAATGTCCTTCTCCCCTTCCTTTGTGCCTAGCCGCTGATAAAGGCCATCATACGCCTGACCTTTTGCTACACTCACCGCTCGCTTTGCAACCCTCTTCGCTATTTTATAGCTCTCGATGTTGGCTGCACTCTTGTCATGGTGGAGACGCTTGAAATACTCCTCCCTAATAGCCCTTTGCACCTTGTCATTCCACCACCATGTGTCTTTCGCTTCCCGTTTGCCTCCCATACTCACGCCAAACACTTCCGAAGCCACCTTCCGGACACATGTTGCCATCTTTAGCCACATGTCGTCGGCATCTTCTCCTTCTTCCCAAGGCCCCTCGTCTAGCATCCTCTCCTTAAACGTTTGCGCTGCTTCCCCTCTAAGCTTCCACCACTTCGTTCTCGCAATCTTGGCCCGTTTGTCCCGGTGGACACGTACTCGAAAGCGAAAGTCCGCCACCACAAGCGTATGTTGAGGGACAACACACTCCCCAGGTAACACCTTACAATCAAAGCAAGCACGTCTATCCTCCCTCCTTGCAAGGATAAAGTCGATCTGGCTCGCGTGTTGTCCACTACGAAAGGTTACTAGATGAGATTCCCTCTTCCTAAAGAGGGTGTTCGCTATCAACAAGTCATAGGCCAGCGCGAAGTTCAAAACATCATCCCCTCTTGATTCCTACTACCATACCCGAACCCCCCGTGCACCCGCTCGAAACCTACATTAGTCGCACCAACATGGCCGTTGAGGTGTCCTATAAAGAGTTTCTCGCCGATAGACACGGTACTAACCATGCTATCAAGATCTTCCCAAAACTGTCTCTTGGTGCCCTCGCTAAGACCTACCTGAGGGGCATAGGCACTGATCACATTTAGAGCCGAATCTCCAACTACCAGCTTGACCAAGATAATCCGGTCGCCTTGCCTCCTAACATCAACGACTCCATCCTTAAGGCTCCTATCGATCAAGATGCCTACACCATTCCTACCCGATGTTGTCCCCGTGTACCAAAGTTTGAAGCCAGTATCCTCCACCTCCTTCGCCTTCTGGCCCTTTCATTTGGTCTCCTGAACGCATAGAATATTTACACGCCTTCTAATTGCTGCATCGACTAGCTCTCTTAGCTTACCCGTTAGGGACCCTACGTTCCAGCTAGCTAGACGAATCCTAGTTGGCTCGGCTAGCTTCCTTACCCTTCGCACCCGTCGAGAGAAGTGCGAAGACCCTTGCTCATTTTTCACTACACCCGGGCGTAGATGTAGCGCGCCACTAAGGTTGCGACGACCCGACCCTTCTCATTTTTCATCGTACCCGGGTCACGATACGACGCGCCACTAAGGGGATGACGACCCGGCCCTTGCCATTTAACACCACACCCGGGTTCCGATGTAGCGCGTCGCTAAGAAGGTTACACCCCAACGAATCTCTTGTGGGTTTCAAATCCATGAGAGTGGCTGTTTTTTTACTATTGGTTCGCCAGACCTTAACACAACCTCCTCCTTTACCCGGGCTTGGGACCGGCTAATTTCAGAATGTGTATCACATTTATAAATTATAACGCCCATTCGATGTTTTCTTAATGGACACTTGAACTGACTTTGTCAAAGATTTTGGATTTGTGGTGTCCCTCAGCCTATTTTGGTCTCAACTAAAAAAGCCAGATCAATACTGCTGAGGCATAAGATAACTGCTCAAATGTAAAGCCTCGGCTGCACTAAGATTTATTTTCTTTTAGAAAAAAAAGGAGCTGAGTTATCATAATTTTATGGGAACACTACACAAAGATATGAGTGCTAATCAAGTCTATATTACTAACAAAAGGACCATATAAATCAGTGCAAATACAGACCTGCATTACACGTTCATCTTGCCGCAAATCTTCATGGCCTTTAAGCAAGAATGCATAATCATTGCCATCACTTCCATGAATTGTCAGTTTTCTTGGTCTTTGTTTGGATGTTATAACAATCAATTGGGGAACAAAATACTCAATCGTCACAAGTGGTGAATCTGGAAGTAAAATGTCAATCTAAATATTAGAATTCTATGAAGCAGAATCAAAATCCAGGGTTCTGAGAGCTCAAAGATGTAAGAAACACAGTACAGATACCCCAAACAACAGAGCTAAATTAAATATTCTAATCAGTAACTGGATAACCTGCAGCATAAGTTCCTGGCACAGCAAGTTCCAACTTTCGACATTTGAGTAGCTCAGGCGAAACAGACTGAAAGAAAGATTAAATACTTGATCAGGGAAGAGATGGTAAAAACACTGTTTTCTCATAATAAAAATAATAATATGCTTACATGCAAATCGAGAGTTGTAAGACTTGGAAGCTGTTTGTCGATTCTTCTGAAAACATGGTAATACAAATCCCAGGCCTAAATAATATAGTTGTCATCCTTAGATGCATTATCAACAGAAGACAATACACAAGCTATCAAAATGGCAAGTTTTTATGTACCTTAGTTAGCTCAGCATCCTCTCCTGTAGCCCGATATTTCGAACAGCATTCATGAGCTTCCAGTAATTCATGTCCATAAGCCTGAACATGTTCTTATTAAACATTAGTTACAAAATGTGTTTGTAGAATAAATCCATTTCAAAATATGAAATTAAGCCTTGCTACTTCAATGAGATGCAGCATGACCTACTGTTACAAAATCAAAACAGATTGAGCAGCTAGCATATACCAAATATATTTTTTCATGGAGTACTACCCAAACGGTATATTGGTTAGGGAAGAGAACTGGATAAGCAATGAAACATTTAAACTAGAGCATATAATTTTCATGAAAACAATACCTGAATGAAGGCATTTTCTTTAATTGTCTCAGGCCCCCTCTCAAGCATTGCATGCAATGGCTCAAGTACAGCAAGCATTCCTTCAATATTGTGCTCACCAAAATACATCCTGCTAGCTTCCTCAAGAGCCTCATGCCACATTTCATGCCACAGAATTGCTACCCGTATCAGTTCCTTTGATACAAGTTGTGCCTGGTGGAACAAAGTAGAATTAGAATGATACACATCTATCCTTAGAAGATCTACAACTAATGATGCAGACCTGGTCAACAAGACCTCCACTGTGCTGGCGGATCTTATCGACGACCTCCTGTGCTGCACGTTGTCTCAATATACTTATTGATTTGCAGGCAACCAAGAGAGGATACATCAAAGCCTGATTAAGATGGTTCAAAGAGGAGAATTAGAAGGTAAAACAAGTCCCTGTTGGGTGTCGGCCAGTTAACAGACATACTGGTTATAACTGGTAGCCACAGTTTCATTGCTACGGGTAATAAATAAATCTGTTTGAAAATAAGTTCCAGGACACTGGAAAATTCGTTAAAACATGGGGAAGAACAAAGAGAAAATGAAGAAAACAATTGTGATCAAGCAATAACAAAGAATAGAAAAGGCAAAGGAAAAAAGGTGAAACATGAAAAGCAATAACTTCATCGCTGCGCACACCATGCAAATGAACAAAGAATGTTAAAATAATTTTAAATTTTGATACAAAACGAGAAATTTCTAGTTGTGTTTCTAGATGCTAGATATGGAAGTTTATTTTGCACCTTTTTCCATAGTTAAACTGAAAATGATACTTCCGTACAGCACTACGGTTGATGTAGTGATGTACAACGATGGTAAATTACATGAATAGCCTGCGTATACAATAATAGAAGCACACCGTTGCAGTAGAATTAGCTAACTCGTAGACAATAATACACACCTGTGGATGCCCCTTTCCAATTCGAACTAGCAAAGATTGTATCAGTTCTCTAACTACTCTATTGTTCGAATGAATCCTTGCAATTATCTGGGGCAGCACAACCAGCCACATCTCAATCTTGACAAGTGAAAAGCCTTTCTGCAACGCTGTTTGAACTTCTGAGGTAGCCCCATGGTTGAACCAAAGAGTTAACAGACGAAGGATATCCTACACAAACAATTAAACAAAACTCAACTTCAGAAGTCCAATAACATCTAACCAGAATTGAATTAATAAATAAAGCATTAGGGAATGCTATTTTTTCTGCAGTCAAATTACAACAGGCAGGGTATTTACAGGCCATGAAAGTTACAACATCAGCTGGTTAGCAGTTGATGGTTTAAATCTGTATCAGCCAATGCTAGAACTTCCAAGTTATCATCAGTTAAAAAGTGTTCATGTTTGCAAAATTTGGACATCAACTGGAAAACAATGTAGTGGAGGGGTAGCAATAATGTATGTGTCGCTGCATTTATCACTGAAAAAACGCATAAAATTAGTTTCTACAATGCTTGAATTGTTCAACATAATGAGGCAGTAACTTGAGAACTGTTAGCAGCTAAACAGCTAGCCCATGAAAACTGGACTATCTGGTGTGCTGAACTGAACCATCTGGTTTTAGGCTCCAACCGATAGAAGCACAATTACTACTAGTTTTTTAACCTTCCAAACCGTAATTCTCTTTTCCAACCCTAATCTCTGTTCTCTTCGTCTCGACAGCGACTTGAGGCGTTCTAGGTGTCCTTAACTGGTACTCTTTCTAAGCATTTGTTACTGAAATCTACCAAAAATCAACTTATGTTTTTCATGTGGCAAATCTTACTTCCATTGTGTGCTTGGAGCCATGGACATATTAAACACTTCATAGAAAACAGTAAGATGGCGATAAAAAAAGCAAACTATTATGTACAATAAATGTCTGCATGAAGGTGAATCCTACCATTAAAAGGGTGAGATAAAAGCATGTCAAGGCTGGTCAATTTTGAGTTCAAAAAAGAACCTTGGTCAAAACAAAGCTTGCAGAACAGAACTAAGAAAAGAGAAGATTCACCTGTAAGCTATCATCAACCCCTTTCGTAGTAGATTGACAAGCAATAGAGTAGAAATACCCAGTTACTGCTGCAACAACATATTTTCCAGCAATATCTGGTCGGCCTCGGAAAGTATAGCGTGACATGACTTCTGTGTTGAACAAAGCCCATATGTGCCAGGCCTTCCCCCAGTCCTTTGCACTTAGCGTGGCATTGTTGTAAGAAATCAAAATTTCTGGAGAGAAAAATACAAATATTGTTTCAAATAAAAGGTTAAAGTGCAAAGCGAGAAAACTAACATTGTTGGTACCTTGAATGGAATCATCATCTAATGCAGGTGATAGCGCCTTCTTCCAGCTACCAAGTGTCAAATAAACACGAGCAATGAGTGGCACTCCAGCATTTGACATGGTGCCATGGTTTGCTGATGTTCCAGGGAAATTGCCCATGGTGGTAGCAAGCTGCACAGACAACTCCTATCGCCCAAAGAAAAAAGTATGATGTACATTGTACAACACTTAAATGTGCATTTACCATCAAAGTACATGGGCAAAAACAAACTTACTTGCAATCTAGAAAATGCATCCCTCCTTTTAAGTTCATCACCAACTGCATACTGGTATTTTAGATAAGCCAGGGCTACTTGTGGATGTGCATGATACAGTGTCAATTCAGGAGAAGATTCAGGATCAAACTGCAAGTGGCGTCAGAAATTAATTTTGTTATATAGAAGTTAGACACACACATTCCAATTATCGATGACTACTAAGGACCTAACATACCTGTAAAAGTTTGACTAACGTAGATCTAGCCTGACTAATACGACCATTCTTCCAGCAAAGTTTAGCAAATTTTATCCAGGTGTCTCTGTCTTCGTTAGGAGGAAGAACCAACTCCCTGACTGCAAGTAGGGCTTGCCACACCTGAAATATTTTCGAAGTCAATGCAGACAGTAAATGCAGCACAGATCAGCACTCAATAGCAGAAACATACTATCAACCTCCACATTCCGTTTTGTTCCTTTAATGCGTTCATTCCACATATTGCGAATAAGTTCCCTCCGTCCATCAGCAATGGGGCTTTCCACAGGAAGAGTGCAGTAATCAATCACCTAATTGACAAACCACTCATTATGTTAGCAAAACAGCAACTTTATTCAGAATGTATCCAAGAGAACAAGAAAAATACCTCTTCCAGTTCTGAAAGTTGTTGAACACGCACCATGTTATTATACGCGCGCTCATAACTCTCAAGTACCTGACAAGTATTGACACATAAAGAGAATATACAATTAATATACAAATAATGAATTTCAAAAGTGAACTGGTAGCACCTTAAAGCAATAACTGTTAGTCGCTGGATTCGCACTCTTGGTAGTAGCTGAATCCTTACTCTCATCGAGAGAGGATGACACTAGGAGTTGGGGCAATTTTCTGGTTTATTTCTCACAAACTCATACAATGTCATGCCAACCTGAGGGGTTGGGGAAATATATTTATAGGCTGCTAGCCAGCCATGCATATGCCAAGATGCTAGTCTAAGATGCTGTCCTAGATGCCAACTGTTGTCCTAAAAGCAGATGCTGTCCTAGATGCTAACTGCTGTCCTAAAAGCAGTCAAAAGATGCTGGACACAAAGATCATGTGCTGCAGTGTGCAGCAGCCCTACAACCACCAGCCACAGAGACTTATCCATCAATAACATCTTATTGCATCAGTAGAAATACACAGAACAGGTAAGCAGAATAATTAAATCTAGATACAGCAGATGCCAGCTAATTGTAGCTATAACTCATTACAGAAGTGTGAAGACAGATACTGCAACCTAACACTCTCCTACAATAAAAGGGGGCTATGCAGGCAAACCAAACAGCACCTCATTGCATGCAGTTATACAGCCTAAGGCTAATGCAGGCTTATCAGTGCAGGCAAGCAATCATGCCCTATGTCCGCTTGGCTCCCTGTACAAAATTTAAAATTGTTTTATTCCCAACTATGTATACTGGATCAATCCACCCTGTAATGAAATGCTTCGTTTTCATAATCAAGGGTGTTTGGGAGTAGGCCAGTCGGAAAAAAAATGAAATGCTTCCTTTTGTTTCTCCCTGTACAAGTTGGTTCTAAGTTCAACTTTGTGGTGTAATGGATGGCATCATACCCCCATGTCAGAAAAATATTTTAAGATTTTTTCGTGATCAGTTTTCATGCATCTTTGTATCGATGGTTATGTCAATATTGGATACTTCAAAGCTATGAAAATAATCATGAAATTCTAATCGTTTTGTAACATAGGATGTCAGCAATCATGCTGTAAAATTTGAACTTAAAAAAAGCAAAAGCACAACTTGTACAAGGAGAAACAACAAAATTTCATTATAGGGAAAACTGGGCCAACTTAATAGTTTGGGGGAGTTAAATGGGTACAAAAATTAACAGGGGGGTAACTGGACAAACCAAATAGCTGGGGACCTGGGGTTAGTAAAGAACTTTTCTGGTATTCCCTAATTCTAAGGTACATTGCAGGTGAAATTTTGGAATTGCACTATAATACATTCAAACTGATTGCTTCAGATAGCATCATAAGATCGTCCGATTGGGGGTACAAGATGTAATGGCAAATTTAATAAAATGCTGCACTATATAGTACCACAGATAGGTCGTACCAGTGCTGCAAGTTCTGTAGCTAAACACCGCCGAGCTCGCTCAACAAATATCCGAGCTTCATCATACTGTCAAAGAAAACATAAAGTTGTCAATAAAAGTAAAATCAAATAATGAAAACGATACAATCACACAAAGCAAGGGGCAATTACCTTTTTGGAACGAACTGAAAGAACTGCCCGGAAGAAAGCACCATTACTGCTTCATCGCCACTAGCTGTTGTGTTACCCAACATACGGAGCTTATTTTCATCCCCATCATCCAGGCGAGAAACATATTCTGCCATATGGTCCCACTCGCCCATATGCCAAGCAGCATTTGCAGCCTATGAAAATAAAAAGTTCAAAGAAATTAGATTACCAATTACCATCTACAACCAAATGGGTAATCAGAGGTATCCACAACCATTGGAGCCATTTCCAGTCGAGCAGAGGGTTCTGCACCAGTCCATTGCTCTCTGCACAATGCACTTAAATCTTCCCACCGAGCCAAAGCCGCTAGACACCTCATTCGACCTAAAATATGCATGAATTTTACTTAGTTACCATTATCTTTGAAGGAACCAAAAGACAGCAAACAGGATTTTGTGCTACCTAATGTAGCATCCAAATTTTGTAAAGGACCAGGTGCTTGAGATGATTTTACGGTGTATGCTTTAAGGGCCTCATCCCAACGGTGCAATTTTTCATACCTGCATTACACAAAATTTAGGAAAGGTCATGAATTGGTAATGGTATTGGAAGCACCATGTTTCTGGAAGAAACTAAATAGAAGAGCAATAAATCTATACCATGATTCTTTCAACTGAACTTCCAAATTCTGCTGTGAGTAAGTCAATATGCCAATAGCTGCCTGAAGAAATAGTGGCAGGTGTCAACAAACTAAGATAATTTTTTTAACCTAGCACATGACATTAGAACCAACCTCATGCTGTTGTAGTTGATTGTTAATATGAATAAGGGATTCAACCACCGTAACAGGATTTGCACCCATCTTCTTGGTACACACAGCTTCAAACTCCATTTCTTTATAATGGAGGGCTTTTGCAAATGCTCGACACTAACAGATAGTTTGAATGAGTATCATGTGATTGAAAAAAAAGGCCAAACCGCACAAACAGCAGAAGCAAAACTCACCTTCTCAGCAAGTGCACCAAGCAGCCTTGTATCAATAGGAAGCGGCTTCTCATCGTGTTCCATAAACTCTGCCTACTTACAAAATGGAAATATTAAATAAAAGAAATGAATGTCAAATCAACTATATAAGTTAAACACAAGATCAACTTACTAAGTTCAGCAGTGTAGCAAGAATTTCAGGAGGAATGTTTTGAGATGAGAAGGCTGTCTTGAGACTTCTCACTAGTTGTTCCTGGGCAGATTCACTCATTTGGGCCCAGCAACTTGCAAAACCCGCAGCAAACAACTCGCGGCCAACAGAAGGCTGGACAATTTGTGTCAGAAAATACTCATAAGATGAGTGACATATATCTAAAGAACTACTTCACCTGAAGCTGAGCTAGCCTTGCACAAGTGCGTAAAGCTGGAGATGGTGACTCTTTGAGAAGTGCAATACTGAAATGTCTCATCCATTCAGCCCAGTCTTCCCTAGTACTCCTCTGAGAAGCTTCACCGGCACTCCGCAACCGGACATCATTGACCTGGAGCAGTCAAAAGACTTAATTCTAAAAATACCAACAGAGATAGAGGCTACATGTAAAAGAGAAAAGCATTGCTACATGTCAGACATGATATGAAGAAAACTCAAAACAGAACATTGATGTATATCCAGAATAGCTTATATTCTTCATGGCATTCCAGAGATCTTTTTGCAACTATTTGTTTACTGGGCGTGGGAAAAACAACTTCCTACTTATGCGCAACATATTTTTATCATCGCAAATGAACATCTGGAATCCTGTGTGTGGTCCAAGCTCTTTCAAATAGTATAAGTCATATACTAAAAGGCTGTGCCTGGGAATATGTGTTGGAGTGTGAATGTATGAGGCCCATGAGGCTAGGCCCATGTGGCCCATGTATGGTACCTATATAGCTACCCTTCTAGGGTTAGCCCAAATGAAAAAACACAATTCCAGCATGGTAATCAGAGCCTAGTTTTTTCTCTCCTCTTTCCCCTGTCCAGCCGCTGCCCCTCCTGGTGGCTGCCGCCGCCGGCCAGGAGGCCATGGCCGGCGCTCCTCCCCACCCCTCCTTCTACTGCCACTTCCCTTCCCTCTCCTCCTCTTCCACATGGGCGCAGGTGCTTGCTGCCCCTTCTCCTGCCGCATCCAGGGGGCCGCCCGCTCCAGCACCTGCCGGCGCCGCCCCTGATCTAGGCGCCGCCCAGGCCGCCGCTGCCGGTTCCACGCCCCTGCTGGCCGCTGGGGGCTCCTCCCCTCTTCCCCAGCAGGTGCAGCCGCAGCCGCAGCCCCTTGGCGCCGTGCAGCCGCGTCCCCTGCAGCCCCTTCCCTCCACCGCCCCTGCTCCTGGCGCTGCCTCTCCTGGAGCTCTGCCCTTCCCTCTCTTCCCTTCCCTTCCCTCCACCGCCCCTGCTCCTGGCGCCGACGCTCCCAGGGGCCGCTCCCTCCCCGCGCCCAAGGCCGACGCCCACGGCACTGGCTCCCCTTCCCGTGCCCACTGCCGTCCATGGCCGACGCCGGTGGCCCTCCCTCCCGTGGCTGCCTCCCAGGCGCTGCTGCCCGCCATGGGTGCAGCCACCACCGGCGCTGCCCTTGGCCCGGGCTGGCCCACCTCTGTATCCGCGCCCCTCCTCCACGCGGCATGGGCACAGCAGGTCATCGCCTCACCCGCGGCTTTCCCGGCCGCCCCGGCTGATTCCGGATCCAGTCCAGCCTCCCGGCGATTCCGCAGCCCCGCTGCTGCTGCTGGCGCTGTGGGCGCAGCCGCTGCCTATCGGGCCACGTGCCAGCGCCGCGTCGCACGCCGGGCCTTGTCGGCTCCCTACCCTCTGCCCTCGGCTCCGTCTCCACCGCCGCTGCAGCCGGGCCATCTTCCAGGCGCCGCCACCACCATGGCCACGAGCGCCGCGGCCGCTGGCGGGAGGGGGCTCAGGCGCCGCCAATCCTTCCTCCAACCCCACATCTACACCTCCCGCCTTGGCCTACTCCTTCAGCACCACCGCCAGCCCTGATTGGATCGCCGACTCGGGCGCCACTTTCCACACCACGCCCGATGCGAGTCTACTTTCTTCTGTTCGTCCTCCCCACCCTTCCTGTCCCTCTTCCATCATGGTCGCCAATGGCACTTGCCTTCCTGTCTCCTCCGTGGGCACAACCTGTTCCCACGGCTCCTTTCATATCCCTGATGTTCTTGTGACTCCCGGTATGGTTCACAACCTTCTCTCTATTCGCCGTTTCACCACTGGCAACTCTTGTTCGGTTGAGTTTGACCCCTCTGGCCTTACCGTGCGGGATTTGTCCTCCCGGGTACCTCTGCTCCGATGTAACAGCACTGGGCCTCTCTACACCCTTCGGTTCCCGGCATCTGTCTCACCTTCTTCACCTTCCTCAGCCGCTTTCGCCGCCACTCCTTCCTCCACCACTTGGCACCGTCGTCTCGGCCATCCTGGCCGGGATGCCTTGATGCAGCTCGGTCGTAGTTCCGACATTCGGTACTCTCGGGCTCACGATGATCCCTTGTGTCACGCGTGCTGTTAGTCGCTGGATTCGCACTCTTGGTAGTAGCTGAATCCTTACTCTCATCGAGAGAGGATGACACTAGGAGTTGGGGCAATTTTCTGGTTTATTTCTCACACAAACTCAAACAATGCCATGCCAACCTGAGGGGTTGGGGATACATATTTATAGGCTGCTAGCCAGCCAAGCATATGCCAAGATGCTGTCCTAGATGCCAACTGCTGTCCTAAAAGCAGATGCTGTCCTAGATGCTAACTGCTGTCCTAAAAGCAGTCAAAAGATGCTGGACACAAAGATCATGTGCTGCAGTGTGCAGCAGCCCTACAACCACCAGCCACAGAGACTTATCCATCATTCTCCCCCTAAGTCTTGTGTGGCTCCTTGTGAGGTATCTGGGCCATCCCGATCCCGGCGCGAAGTTCCTGAAACTTGACCCGTCCGAGGGACTTGGTCAGGAAGTCGGCGAGCTGGTCTTGGGTGTTGATGTAGTTGGCCCGGACACTCCCTTCCTCCAGGCAGCTTCTGATGAAGTGGTACCTCACCCGGATGTGCTTGCTGCGCTCGTGGAAGACAGGATTCTTTGCCAAGGCCAAGGCGGACTTGCTGTCCACCCTGAGCTCCACCGCCTCTGCATCTCTGCCAAGGAGATCGCCAAGCAGCCGAGCCAGCCACAAGGCCTGAGTAGCAGCGGTAGTGGCTGCGATGTACTCTGCCTCGCAGCT
Source organism: Saccharum hybrid cultivar R570 (assembly GCA_038087645.1). Lineage (NCBI taxonomy): Eukaryota > Viridiplantae > Streptophyta > Magnoliopsida > Poales > Poaceae > Saccharum > Saccharum hybrid cultivar. Next base: position 17,084,398 of record JAQSUU010000431.1, on the reverse strand, counting down.
GGACAGAGCCACCACCTGCTGCTTGACCGACTGCCAGCTGATCGGACACTTGCCGAGGAAGAACAGTGTCCCGCTGGTGCTCTTGCTCGTGTCGATGTCGCCGGCGTGGTCGCTGTCGCTGTACCCGATGAAATGCGCCGCACCGGGGCACCTCGGGTAGTGCAAGCCGTAGTCGGAGGTGCCTGCGACGTAGCGGAGGATCCTCTTCACGGCCTGCTGGTGCTCCGCCGTCGGTCGCTGCATGAACCGGCTGACGTAGCCGACGGCGAACGCCAAGTCCGGTCGCGTGTGGACAAGGTAGCGAAGGTTGCCCACAATGCGCCGGTACTGCGTCGCGTCCACCTCCTCCTCCGTACTCTCCCGACTCAGCCTCAGCCTCTCCTCCATAGGAGTGTGGGCTGGGTTGCAGTCGGTGAGACCGCCTAGCTCCACAATGCGCTTGGCGTAGGCAGTCTGGCGAAGAGAGGTGCCGGAGCTGTCCTGGTGGACCTCGATCCCCAGGTAGAAGGAGAGAGGGCCCAAGTCGCTCATCTGGAAAGTCGCCCTCATCTTCTCCTTGAACGCCTCGATCTCCACCTCCTTGGTGCCGGTGATCACCAAGTCGTCGACGTAGACGCCTACCAGCAGGGCCTTTCCTCCGCTGCCCCGCCGGTAGATGGCCGCCTCGTGTGGGCTTTGCTCGAAGCCCATCCCCTTCAGCGTGGAATCCAGCTTGGCATTCCACGCCCTCGGTGCCTATCGCAAGCCATAGAGGGCCTTGCGCAGGCGAAGCACCTTGCCCTCCTTGCCGGGAATCGTAAATCCCGGCGGCTGATGCACGTAGACCTCCTCCTTCAAGTCGCCATTAAGGAACGCCGACTTGACATCCATGTGATGGACACGCCAGCCCTCCTGGGCAGCTAGCGCAAGGAGGAGTCGCACGGACTCCATCCGTGCAACGGGCGCGAAGGCGTCGTCGAAGTCGATTCCTTCTTGCTGGACAAAGCCGCGCGCCACCAGACGCGCCTTGTGCTTGATCACCTCTCCGGTCTCGTCCTTCTTGAGCTTGAAGACCCACTTGAGAGAGATGGCGTGGTGGCCGGCTGGAAGATCGGCCAGCTCCCACGTCTTGTTCCGCTCGACGGCGTCCATCTCCATCTGCATCGCGGCACGCCATGCCGCGTCCCTCTCCGCCTCGGCGAAGGAACGAGGCTCGCCATCGTCCTGTGCGAGGTGCAGCTCCGCCTCAAAGTCGTGTTGTGCCAGTCCAGGGACCGGCTGCTCGCCGAGGAGGTTGTCCACGGTACGGTAGCGCAGAGGCTCGCCGCCGTGGTAGGCGTCGATGCGATCCTCGTCGTTGGACAGCGGAGTTGCGAACTCCACTGTGCGCTGCTCGTCGTGGGCCGAAGCTGCCGGTGCCGAACCTGAAGAGGTAGGGTCCGGTGTAGGAGAGCGAGGCGTGGCCGGCGGTGCTGGTGGTGGACTCGCCGGAGCCTGTGGACTTGCCGGAGCTGGTGGTGGCGGTGGTGAAGGACTCGCCGGAGGTGGTGGCGAACAAGGTGGTGGGGTAGGCGAGCTCGGTGAGGACGAGCTGCTAGCTCCCCCCGCCTCCTTGAAGTGGACGTAGTCGACGACGAAATCGCTGGTCGTCGGAGTCGAATCGTCATCCACCATCTTGCCCCACGTCCAACTTCGCCCCTCGTCGAACGCGACGTCACGCGTGATGCGCACGCGCCGTGTCGCAGGGTCGAGGACGCGGTAGGCCTTGGCGCCCTCCGCGTAGCCGATGAAGACCCCTGGCGTGCTCCGGTCGTCGAGCTTGCCGACGTGGTTGAGCTCCTTGACGAAGGCCAGGCAGCCGAAGACGCGAAGGTGGCTCACCGCGGGCTTGCGCCCGTGCCAGGCCTCGTATGGCGTCTTGCCGTCGAGGGCCTTGGTGGGGGAGCGGTTGAGCAAGTGAACGGCAGTCATCACCGCCTCACCCCAGTAGATCGCCGGCATCCCTCTCTGCTTGAGGAGGGCACGGGCGGTGGCCACCACCGTCTGGTTGCGGCGCTCGACGACGCCGTTCTGCTGCGGAGTGTACGGCGCGGAGAAGTGGCGGTGGATCCCCTCATCGGCGCAGTACGCCGCGAAATCGGCCGCCGTGAACTCGCCGCCGTTGTCCGTGCGTAGGACCCGAAGCTTGCGGCCGCACTCCGCCTCCGTAGCAGCTTGAAGACGCTTGATGGCGTCCGCCGCGGCTGCCTTGGCGTCGAGCAGGACAGCCCACATGTAGCGGGACATGTCGTCGACGAGGAGGAAGTAGCGCCGGCCTCCAGGTGTAGCCGGTGTCACGGGGCCACAGAGGTCACCGTGTACGAGCTCTAGCTTCTCCTTGGCGGGAAGCTTGCCTGGCGAGGGAAAGGGAGCCGCCGCAGCTTGGTGAGGACGCAGGTGTCGCAGAACTGCTCCACGTGGTCGACGTGCGGCATGCCCCGCACCATGTCCTTGCTGCCGAGTTGCCTTAGGGCCTCAAAGTTGAGGTGCCCAAAGCGCTCGTGCCACCTCCAAGCGTCGTCGTCGCGGCGGGCTGCAAGACAAAGAGGTTGCGCCACCTGTGCGTGAAGGACGTAGAGGCGGTTGCTCCTGTTGACCTTGACCAGGAGCCGGTGTCGATGATCCCAGATGCGCAGCACCCCGTGCTCGATCTCCACGCGCGATCCGCTCTCATCCAGCTGTCCCAAGCTGATGATGGAGTTCCTCAACGCGGGGATGTAGTAGACACCGGTGAGCAGTCTGTGCTCGCCAGTCTTGGCGACGAAGACGACAGAGCCGACGCCCTTGATCTCCACAGCGGAGGCGTCGCCGAACTTGACGGTGCCTCGAACGCTTGGGTCGAGCTCGGTGAAGAACTCCCGCCGCCCGGTCATGTGGTGGGTGGCGCCGGTGTCAAGGCACCACCCGTCGGTCTTGTCGTTGCCGGAGCTGTCGTCGAGGAGGGCGTGTGCTTTTGGCTCGTCAAGGTGGGGGAAAGCCGTTGCGGCCGGTGCCGCTGGAGGTAGTTCGATGCTCGCATGAGCAATGAACAGAGCCGGCTGCTCCTCTTCCGCCTGTGCGACGTGGGCCTGGCCGCGTCGTGGCTGTCGACAATCCTTGGCCCAATGACCAAGCTTGCCGCAGTTGTAGCAAGGGTCGCCTCGTGCTGGCTTTTGCTTGCCAGCGGCGCCGCCCTGGGCGCCTCCACGATCATCACCCTCGGCACGTCCTCGCGCCCCTGCCTGGGCGTCTTTGCGCGGCTTGCCACGCTTGCGGCCGCCTGTCGTGGAAGAAGGCTCCCCCTTCTTCCTGTCACCTTGGCCGGCAGCCCATTGCTCCCGAGTGAGGAGGAGCTTTCCGCCAATGGTGACGGGTCCCGAGAGGCGCTGTGGCTCATCGCCGTCAACGACCTTGAGGCGGCCCAACGCCTCCTCGATCGTCATCGTGAAGAGGTCCAGTAGAGACTCGATTGAGCGAGCCATCTGCTTGTACTTCTCGGGGACGCAGCGGAAGAGCTTCTCAACAGCTCTCTCCTCGCCGTAGGTGTCGTCGCCGAACTGCACCAACTTCTGCAACAGAGTGTTGAGACGGAGAGCAAAGTCATCAACGTCCTCACCTGGCTTGAAGGCCAGGTTCTCCCACTCCTTGCGAAGTGCTTGCAGTGTGGACTTGCGGGCGCGGTCGCTGCCGATGCGTGCTGCAGCGATGGCGTCCCAAGCCTCCTTGGCAGTCCGCTTGCTGGTAAGCGAAAACTGCATCTCGGACGGTACTGCAGCAATGAGAGCATCCAGCGCCCGTCGATCTTGGTCGTAGTCGACGTCGCCGTACCGGACTGCATCCCACATATGCCGCACCTGGAGCTTCACCCTCATCACCGCAGCCCACTCAACGTAGTTGGTCTTGGTGAGGGTAGGCCACCCGCCGCCGGGGCCGACGTCCCTGACGACAGCCTGGTACTCGTGGTGACCACGGTACCGAACCGGGGAGAGAAAGCCGCGCTGCCTGTGAAGGCCGCGCTCTCCGTCGACCCGTCCGCCGACAGCCTGGTACTCGTGGTGACCACGGTACCGAACTGGGGAGAGAGAGCCGCGCTGCCTGTGAAGGCCGCGCTCTCCGTCGACCCGTCCGCCGCCGGCATGCGCGCCTCCTCCAGGAGCGCCACCGCCGTGCGCGCCTCCTTCAGGAGCGCCGCCGGCGTGTCTGCGCCTGTTTGGGCTGCCGCCGCGCTCGTGGGCGTGCACGGCTGCCCACTGCGCCGCTCGCCCTCGCGATGCCTCCCTCTCCAGCAGCTCGAGGTCCGCGTCGGCGCTATCATCAGCAGCGATGGAGCTGCTGTTGCTGCCGCGTAGAACCTCGACCTCCGCTGCTGCTGCACGCGCTGCATCCGCCGCCGCCGCTGCTTCCACCTCCGCTCTAGCTGCTGCTAGCTCCGCTGCTGCCAGCCTCGATGCCCTTGCCGCTGCTGCAGCGGCGTCTGCTGCCGCTCGCTCGCGCTTCTCTGCCGCGGCGAGGTCGGCCTCCTGCCGACGCCGCGCGCTCGAGGCGACCGAGCCCTGAGACTGGCCTGCGGACATGGCGCGCTATCGAGGGGGCTGCTGTGTGGAGAGCAGGGGCAGCCGGAGCTGCTGCTGCTACCGGCTGCGGTTGGGGCTGCTGCGAGGCCGGGGAAGGAGAAGAGCAGGAGATGCTCAGGCTACAGGATAGTACGGCTCCGATACCACTTGTTAGTCGCTGGATTCGCACTCTTGGTAGTAGCTGAATCCTTACTCTCATCGAGAGAGGATGACACTAGGAGTTGGGGCAATTTTCTGGTTTATTTCTCACACAAACTCAAACAATGCCATGCCAACCTGAGGGGTTGGGGATACATATTTATAGGCTGCTAGCCAGCCAAGCATATGCCAAGATGCTAGTCTAAGATGCTAGTCTAAGATGCTGTCCTAGATGCCAACTGCTGTCCTAAAAGCAGATGCTGTCCTAGATGCTAACTGCTGTCCTAAAAGCAGTCAAAGGATGCTGGACATAAAGATCATGTGCTGCAGTGTGCAGCAGCCCTACAACCACCAGCCACAGAGACTTATCCATCACGTGCCAGCTGGGTCGTCACGTTCGCCTTCCCTTTCAATCCTCTTCCTCACATGCCACCCGTGTCTTTGATCTTATTCACTGCGACCTGTGGACTTCTCCTGTTCTCAGCATGTCTGGCTATAAGTACTACTTGGTGGTGGTCGACGATTTCTCCCATTATTCCTGGACTTTTCCTCTGCGTGCCAAGTCCGAGGCTTCCCCACTCTTAGCCACTTCTTTGCTTGGGTTTCCACTCAGTTCGGCCTCACCATCAAGGTTGTCCAGTGCGACAATGGCCGTGAGTTCGATAACTCAACCTCACGTGCTTTCTTCCTTTCTTCCGGTGTCCACCTGCGCATGTCTTGTCCGTATACCTCCTCTCAGAACGGCAAGGCAGAGCGCATGATCCGCACCACCAACGACATCATGCGCACCCTTCTGCTCCAGGCATCTCTACCCGCTCGCTTCTGGGCTGAGTGTCTGCACACCTCCACCTATCTCCTTAACCGACTTCCTTCTACTGTCTGCCCAGCTCCCACGCCTCACCACGCTTTATTTGGTACCCCTCCTCGGTATGACCACCTTCGAGTCTTCGGGTGTGCGTGTTACCCTAACACCGCCGCCACCGCTCCCCCATAAGCTGGCTCCCCGGTCGACCCTCTGTGTCTTTCTCGGATACTCTCCGGATCACAAGGGTTACCGATGCTTTGACCTTACCTCTCGCCGTGTCCTCATCTCTCGCCATGTCGTGTTTGATGAGTCGGCATTCCCTTACTCCACCTCTCCACCCACACCTCCCGCTGACCATGCGGAGGCTTCTTTTTTTCCCACTGACCCGGTGCTTCGGCCACCCTTCTCCCTCTCCCCTGCAGGTACTCCTGGTGCTCCCGCCTCGCCCCTGCCGGACTCGCACCAGGACCGTCCTCCGGTACCTGACACGGCCGAGGCAGCCCCGGAGCTTCCACCCTCGCTCCTTGTGGCTTCGCCTTCTCCCGTTGTGCCAGATGCTGCCGTTCCGATCGCGGGACCGAGCGCACCGACCCCACCTCCCGGGCGCTTCGACCTCGTCTACCAGCGCCGGCGGGAGCCGAGTCCGCCCTCACCTCCTCCCGGACGCTTCGGCATCGTCTACGAGCGTCGGCGTGCGCCGGCTCCGCCGCTTTCCTCACCAGCGACGTCGTCGCCGGTGCATGCTCCGCCGGCCTCGTCGCGCTCTCGCTCTGACCCGCCGGTGTACCACCCGCCTCTTCTTCACCGGGACCCTCGTCACACTCACCCGATGGCCCTCACCGCCACCGCCTGTGAGCCGGGGATCTCTCCGATACCCTCTTCCGTCCGCGCGGCCTTGGCGGATCCTCACTGGCGCCGCACGATGGACGAGGAGTACGCGGCCCTCCTCGCCAACCAGACGTGGGACCTAGTGCCCCGTCCGCCGGGCTCCAACATTGTCACCGGCAAGTGGATCTGGACGCACAAGAGGCAGGCTGATGGTTCCTTGGAGCGCTACAAGGCTCGCTGAGTCCTCCACGGCTTCACTCAGCGGCCCGGCATTGACTATGCTGAGACCTTCAGTCCCGTGGTGAAGCCAGCTACAGTCCGCACCGTCCTCTCCCTGGCTCTCGAGCGCTCCTGGCCTGTGCATCAGCTGGATGTCAAGAATGCCTTCCTCCATGGCACTCTGACTGAGACGGTCTACTGCAGTCAGCCGGCAGGTTTCGTGGATTCTTCTCGTCCTGACTTCGTCTGCCGGCTCAACAAATCTCTACGGGCTCAAGCAGGCACCCCGGGCTTGGTACTCTCGATTCGCTACCTTCCTGCAGACTCTTGGGTTCACAGAGGCCAAGTCTGACACCTCCCTGTTCATATACCACTATGGGGGTGAGACTGCTTACCTGCTCCTCTATGTGGATGACATTGTTCTCACCGCCTCCAGCGAGTCTCTACTCCACCGCATCATTGCCTCACTCCAGAAGGAATTTGCTATGAAGGATCTTGGGGTGCTCCACCACTTCCTCGGCGTCACTGTTGAGCCCCGACCTTCAGGCCTGTTCCTCCACCAGCGGCAGTTCACTTGTGACATTCTGGAGCGAGCAGGGATGACCGCCTGCTAGTCCTGCTCTACACCGGTGGACACTCAGGGGAAGTTGTCAGAGGCTAGGGGTCCGATGCTTGGGCCAGCGGACTCCACCGCCTACCGGAGTCTTGCTGGCGCGCTTCAGTACCTCACTTTCACACGACCGGACATCACTTATGCCGTCCAGCAGCTCTGCCTCTACATGCATGCTCCGCGGGAGCCCCACCTGCTATGAAGCGCTTCTCCGGTACCTCCGTGGCACACTTGGCTACGGGCTGCTCCTCGGCCGGTCCTCCACTGCCGAGCTGGTTGTCTACACCGACGCTGACTGGGCGGGATGCCCGGACACCCGCCGGTCCACCTCCGGCTACGCTGTCTTCCTCGGCGGCAACCTGGTCTCTTGGTCGTCCAAGCACCAGCCGGTGGTTTCACACTCCAGTGCCAAGGCGGAGTACCGTGCTGTGGCCAACGGCGTGGCCGAGGCCGCCTGGCTCCGCCAGCTCCTGGCTGAGCTTCACCGCCCACTCGCCAGGAGCACGCTCGTCTACTGCGACAATGTCAGCGCGGTCTACCTCTCCACCAACCCCGTGCAGCACCAGAGGACCAAGCATGTGGAGATCGATCTACACTTCGTCCGCGACCGGGTGGCCATCGGCGACGTCCGGGTTCTTCACGTCCCGACCACCTCCCAGTTTGCGGACATCTTCACCAAATGCCTCCCTTCCTCGACCTTCTCCGAGTTTCGCTCCAGCCTCAACGTCTCCAGTGGCTAGTTGTGGCTGCGGGGGGGTCCTGTGTGTGTTGTGCTCTTACTTGTTTTCTTTCTTGTTCAGCCTTGAACTCCGCTGCGCCGGTAGTTCAGACTGCGGGGGGTGTTGGAGTGTGAATGTATGAGGCCCATGAGGCTAGGCCCATGTGGCCCATGTATGGTACCTATATAGCTACCCTTCTAGGGTTAGCCCAAATGAAAAAACACAATTCTAGCAATATGGTTATGTCAAAGCCCAAGCAAGAGGTAGAACTATGTGCCTTTTCCTAATACCAAAATTACTGTGATACCATTTAGAATCCATTAGAACATTGTTATAAGCAGTATAGAAAAGTACCATTTTAGAGCTTGTCAAGGCATAATAAAAGACGTAGGGTACAAGACAGGAAATGTATAATGAGTAAAAGGCTAAGCATATTACTTGGTGACTTCTTGCTTGTCGCTGTGTTTCATCAGCTATCTCAGGTGTACCATCAAAATCATCAAGGGGGTCACTAATGACGTCAGGTGGACATTGTTTGTACTTTTGTACAGACAAGTTTTCAGTGATGAGTAGCTCTCGCCTCAGTAACCGATTTTCAATCTCATCCCATTTTCTGTACTGTAAGAAATGACAAGCATAATTAGACAAACATCCAAAATGGTACAAGCATGAAATCAAAATGGTATAAACATTGGTGTTTCTGCTCTCCTCTTTGTACTATATCCCTCTTCTTAATGAAATGATATCCAGCTCTCGTGTGTTTGAAAAAGAAAAAAAAGATAAGATACCCGTAAATGGTGCTTCACAAGAATTTTGCGTATTGATGGTACGAAGATAGTAAAGTCTTCTCCAAGGGCATGTGCGAGGCAGCAGAGCGCTTCTGCAGCATCTTTCCGCAGATCATCATTGTTGCTAGTCATAGGAAGATATAAAAGAAAGTTTAGCTAACAACAACAATTGTTTGTGTGGGTGGGTGGAGGGGGGGTGGAGAGCCAAAGGAAAACACAGCAAATGAAGTATTGTCATAATAATGGAAAAATAAGCTAATCATGCAAACTTCTTGCAGACAAGCCACAAAATTGTACTTGCTCCATTTATTTTTGTAAGGCATATTACGCTTTGAGGAAATCTTTCAAATTATGCTTTGACAATTACAATATGCTATCAAATACTACAAATACAAAACCAATGTCTTACTAAAAGACATGTGACATAAAAATCTGTTGGTGCATCTCTTGTGTGCTAAGCATGAATACATTTTGAGTAATTGATTGATGGTCAAAGTTTACAATGTTTGACGTCTCCGAAAAGTAATTGATTGAGAGTCCTTTACTTTGAGTAATTGATTGGTGGTTGAAGTTTACCACTAATGCAAAATATACTGAGGACTTCTAGTGTAAGCTGAAAAACCAATATGGTACTGGACTAAATCTAACAGATAGTCGTTAACTCATTGTCAACACTCCGAGCAACAAGAATCAACGCACCAAGATAAATAACTTTCTTTTTTTTTCAAAAGACAGACTATATAGAAATTAAGAAAGGGTACTTATAGTAAAAAATCTTACCCATCTAAGACAAGCTTCAGATGATGCACTAAAGCCGAAACATGAGTACCAACCTGTTCAGGATACGTAAAATACACACGATGTGCATTAGATACAAAAACCTAATGTTTGACCATTTTGTTAAAATTACATAATTAGATTGACAAAATATCAAGCCAAATAATAGCATCAACCAACCTGAACCTTAGGTATAAGATTAGTCAAAGTAACAATAGCACGCTGTCTGATATCAACCAGCTCCACTTTAAATAAACGAACAAGTACTGGAGCAACCAAGTGCATGTGCTCATCCAAATTTCCTAAATGTCACCATTCAATTCAACATAAGTTATAATCAAAATAAAAACCATTGTGAACATGAAACTAAGTGAGAATGGGGACACACCACCAAAAACTTCAAGTGTGTGTAATATGTCAGGAACATAGTAATAATCATTGCAACGTTCAGCATCACCTAAGACTTGGATACAACTCGGTAGAATGTGAAGTAAATACATTCTGAACTCATCATTTAAAGCTAAGCATAGTTGCTCAACAAGGTGAAGAACCTGAAGAGAAAACAAGTAGTTAAACTATAAAACAATGGTATGAAATACAAGGATCAGAAAAGGTAAACCTTCAGCAGGTAATATAAGAGTGTAAAGACAATTACAGATATGCCAAAAGGTTACTATGCTGATTATCCATGCACAAGAAACCTTAAAAGAAAGAAGCAAGAGCACGATGGGCCTAGTTCTTCTCAATGTTAAGAATTAACAATGACTCTAGAAAGAAAAAGGCAACATAAAGTGAATATGCGAACTGATACAGGGTTCCAGCCTAATAATCATCATGTTCCCTCACTAGTGACCCAGTAATGGTTTCCATACAAGCAAGGTCAGGATATGATGATACCGATCACCATTTGAGGCTTACTGAATACTCACTCATACAAGGCATACTTTGGTTAGGCCTGACCACCAGAGGACTAAGGAGCTTATAGAATCAAGAGGATAGAAGAGATATTAAAGAGAGAAAAAGATCACTAGAACATAAACTAAGAATGTGAAAATTAAAGGAGATATGAAGAAGCTCATGGGTCATTTTCAAGCTTTTCTTAGGGTCCAGTATTAGAGAAGGTATGCCACGCAAATTGTAGATGTATTGCAGAGCCCCATGGACTGATTATATACAGTGCATAGGACTAACACCCTATTTTAGCAGGCAATGCGGTACAATTCATATCTACATATATGCAGCGCTGGGTAGCTTGGGCTGTTAGAAAAACATCCAGGATATACATATAAAAGAAATAATGTGAAAATTAACTATCTACCCACCATTGCAGCGAGGAACATGTTAAGATAACTATATTCTTCCACAAGATACCAATGTCAATTGTTAAGATGAGATACTGTGCACTATGATGGAATCTACAAAGGCCATACACTGATGGAATCTACAAAATGCCATAGTTTGGCAGACATGCTTATGCTAGCTTAGATGATGGCATGGTCCAAATAGATTGGTCCACTGTAAGGGTCTCTACAAAATGCTTGAAGACAATAGAACAAAAGACAGCATGAAAGTCAAGCACAATTACCGGTGAACCCTGTGGGCCCTGTATGGTCCGATTTGGTGCAGTCAAGCTGAATGAGGAAGTCCACAGCTCAGAGATGAGGGAAAGTATGTCTTGTAAATATTTCCGGATGTGCTGAAAATAAGTAACTTTAATAAAATATGCCAGACATTAACTGCAACAGAAAGAATCTAACAATAATTTGCATCAATAAAAAAGACAGATTACCTGCCGGACAATAGATATCAATGTTCCAAGCTTCCAGGTTATGAACTCTTTTAAACCACCATCCTCACACATGCGAACAGCACGAAATAGCTCAGGGAGAACCTTTAGAAGCATAAGACAAAATTTCAGAAATTTATGTGCACTTATCCTATCTCTTCCCAGGAAACACAAGCATGCCCAGTTGTATTACATCCAAGCAATTATAATTGAAAGCTTAAAACTACAAAGATTTAAATCATCAACTCAGCCACCACATTTTCTTGAAAATAATGTCTGGACATACTAGGCACAACCATTTGAAATTCCATGCTGAGTTGTCAAAAATAGAAAGATAGAAACACCAAAGCCTGAACATTTTACAATGCAAAGCCAATAATAAGAAACTGTACCACAAATGCTTAAGTGAATTCTAGCATGATGTCAAAAATTCAGCATTCTTAAGAGAAGCAGTCTAACTTTTATTTCATGTGGCATATTAAAACTTCTAGTAACAAATCATACAGAAAAAGATGTATTGATAGCCCAAGGTTTGAAGATGCTTCTCCACATTATTCTTCCTGTGACATTTATTATTGGACAGTGGAAAATGAAATATCGTGGAAACACCAATACTTTTAGAATCACATACAATCATGAATTAGTCCCAGGGATCAAAATACAAAGACTTCAAGAATACAACAAGCGCATGTTAGCCCAGATCAGTTATGATACCAGGCTTGAAGGTCATCGATGTCTACATTAGTTAAATTTAGCATAACTGAAGTTGAAACATGTGGCTTACTGTCAATTAGACTACATGGAGCATAATGAAATTTTAGATCCTACTGTGGTCGATAAAGGCACTAAAGAAATGAAATAAACAAATATATAGAACAGCATAGGGATGACAGTAGAGCAAAGCAAATCGGGAGGCTCTCACCTTTGGTAAGTATGGAACACAGCCAAGGCCCATTGACTAGATGCCAATTTGTCATAGAGAAAAAATAATACATAAAGTGATTAAATTGTTGAAGAACAAAAGGTTGTTGAGGAAAATAGCTATTTAAAATAGAAAATTAGAAGTGATAAATTAGAAATATTACCTTAAAAATAAAGATAAGAGAGCCAACCACCATTTGGTGATAACTTGAAAGAGAAGGATCTTGAAGAATTCGCATGAGGGAACTAATTGCAACCTAGCAAAATGGGAATAAGCTGAAATAGGGTAACACCTGAATCTCAGATGTCTAATGAAAGGAACATAAAACCATACTGTTGAATAATAGTCCTCGGATGCCGAAAAAGATGGCCAGAAGTCAGTCGGTAACTCTTCCATGGAAACAATATGCTGTGCAGTCTCGATTGTTGGCCGTAGGACCTCTCTATGTTGACCTGGTAGATTATGCTGATTTCGCTTGTGTGCATGAGGGTCCAATGCACCCATAATCCCTAAAACCTGAGAAAAAAACATATTGCCTTATTACTTGGCCAGGAGTGTTATACAATTTTTTTAAAACTTTAAGCAGAAATTAAAACAAATACCTTCAGCACTTCTAGTCTAGTTGACCATTCCAATTCACCATTCAGCAACTTCAAGAGTAAGCCAAGCAATGGCGGGTACTCGTTATAGGGGGCGATAACATAGCTGGTGAATCACCCATACAAAAGAACATAAATCATGTTCAAGATGCAGTAATACACTTAGGACATGTTTGGATACATATGGCTAGTAGCTAGTTGGAGCTAAAAATTAGCCCAAATTGGCTGTGGTGGCTAGCTAGTTAGCTAACAACTAGTTGAAGACTTAGCTAATAAATTAGCCCACCACCCTCTTGTTTGGATGCACTAGAGCTAATTTTTAGCTCACTAGCAATTAGCCCTTGTATCCAAACAAGCCCTTAGTATAATATGGAAATAACTACAGAGGATTATCACACAGCTGTGTTCAATGTTCTTAAGAGTCGAGCCGTATGCTGGGTAGGAAAACATGTAATTTAGGGAAAACGCAGCAGACTCAAATAGAGAACATCTACAAATGGCAGAAGCAAAGCACTAGAAGCAGTTCCTTGTCGTAGGAGACCACAGCAACATTAAAGAGACAAACAAGATGACTGCAAAGTACTAGGAAAATATTCAGTGCAGGACATCAAAATAAAGTTGGTGGCAAAAAAACAGGACTTTGTAAAAAACCTCTAGGAAACTCCGCCTATGTTGACTGGAAGACTTTCTTAAGTCGTCTCAACATAGCCGGTCCCAAGACCGGGTAAAGGAGGAGGGTGTGTTAAGGTCTGGCGAACCAACAGTAAAAAAACAGCCACTCTCATGGATTTGAAACCCACAAGAGATTCGTTGGGGCGTAACCCTCTTAGCGACGCGCGACATCGGAACCCGGGTGTGGTGTTAAATGGGCAAGGGCCGGGTCGTCATCCCCTTAGTGGCGCGTCGTATCGTGACCCGGGTACGATGAAAAATGAGCAAGGGTCGGGTCGTCGCAACCTTAGTGGCGCGCTACATCTACGCCCGGGTGTAGTGAAAAATGAGCAAGGGTCTTCGCACTTCCCTCGACGGGTGCGAAGGGTAAGGAAGCTAGCCGAGCCAACTAGGATTCGTCTAGGTAGCTGGAACGTAGGGTCCCTAACGGGTAAGCTAAGAGAGCTAGTCGATGCAGCAATTAGAAGGCGTGTAAATATTCTATGCGTTCAGGAGACCAAATGGAAGGGCCAGAAGGCGAAGGAGGTGGAGGATACTGGCTTCAAACTTTGGTACACGGGGACAACATCGGGTAGGAATGGTGTAGGCATCTTGATCGATAGGAGCCTTAAGGATGGAGTCGATGTTAGGAGGCAAGGCGACCGGATTATCTTGGTCAAGCTGGTAGTTGGAGATTCGGCTCTAAATGTGATCAGTGCCTATGCCCCTCAGGTAGGTCTTAGCGAGGGCACCAAGAGGCAGTTTTGGATCGGCGAGAAACTCTTTATAGGAGACCTCAACGGCCATGTTGGTGCGACTAATGTAGGTTTCGAGCGGGTGCACGGGGGGTTCGGGTATGGTAGTAGGAATCAAGAGGGGGAGGATGTTTTGAACTTCGCGCTGGCCTATGACTTGTTGATAGCGAACACCCTCTTTAGGAAGAGGGAATCTCATCTAGTAACCTTTCGTAGTGGACAACACGCGAGCCAGATCGACTTTATCCTTGCAAGGAGGGAGGATAGACGTGCTTGCTTTGATTGTAAGGTGTTACCTGGGGAGTGTGTTGTCCCTCAACATACGCTTGTGGTGGCGGACTTTCGCTTTCGAGTACGTGTCCACCGGGACAAACGGGCCAAGATTGCGAGAACGAAGTGGTGGAAGCTTAGAGGGGAAGCAGCGCAAACGTTTAAGGAGAGGATGCTAGACGAGGGGCCTTGGGAAGAAGGAGAAGATGCCGACGACATGTGGCTAAAGATGGCAACATGTGTCCGGAAGGTGGCTTCGGAAGTGTTTGGCGTGAGTAGGGGAGGCAAACGGGAAGCGAAAGACACATGGTGGTGGAATGACGAGGTGCAAAGGGCTATTAGGGAGAAGGAGTGTTTCAAGCGTCTCCACCATGACAAGAGTGCAGCCAACATCGAGAGCTATAAAATAGCGAAGAGGGTTGCAAAGCGAGCTGTGAGTGTAGCAAAAGGTCAGGCGTATGATGGCCTTTATTAGCGGCTAGACACAAAGGAAGGGGAGAAGGACATTTATAGGATGGCTAGAATCCGCGAGAGGAAGACAAGGGACATCAACCAAATAAAATGCATCAAGGATGGGACAGATCGACTTCTGGTGAAGGATGAGGAGATCAAGGACAGATGGAGAGAATACTTCGACAAGCTGTTTAATGGGGAGAATGAGGGTCCTACCCTTGAGTTGGATGACTCATTTGACGATACCAACAGAAGCTTTGTGAGGAGAATTCAGGAGGCAGAGATCGGAGAAGCTTTGAAGAGGATGAAGGGAGGTAAAGCGATGGGCCCTGATGGTATCCCCATTGAGGTGTGGAGATACCTTGGCGCCAAAGCGATAGTATGGTTAACTAAGCTTTTTAACCTTATTTTTCGGTCTAACAAGATGCCTGAAGAATGGAGGAGAAGTATATTAGTACCTATCTTCAAGAACAAGGGAGATGTTCAAAGTTGTACTAACTACCGTGGGATTAAATTGATGAGCCATACGATGAAGCTCTGGGAGAGGGTTATCGAGCATCGCCTAAGGAGAGTGACACATGTGACCCAAAATCAATTTGGGTTCATGCCTGGTAGGTCGACCATGGAGGCGATTTTCTTATTACGACAATTGATGGAGAGATATAGGGAGCAGAAGAAGGACTTGCACATGGTCTTTATTGACCTCGAGAAGGCATATGACAAAGTACCGAGAAATGTCATGTGGTGGGCCTTGGAAAAGCACAAAGTCCCAACTAAGTACGTTACCCTCATCAAGGATATGTACAGGGATGTGGTGACGTTTGTCCGAACATGTGATGGCGACACCAGTGACTTTCCAATTAAAATAGAACTGCATCAGGGGTCAGCTTTGAGTCCTTATTTATTTGCTTTGGTGATGGATGAGGTCACAAGGGACATACAAGGTGGTATCCCTTGGTGTATGCTCTTTGCTGATGATTTGGTGCTAGTTGACGACAGTAGGGCAGGGGTTAATAGGAAGTTAGAACTATGGAGGCAAACGTTAGAGTCGAAAGGGTTCAGACTTAGTAGGACTAAGACCGAGTACATGAGGTGCGATTTCAGCGCGACTAGGCATGAGGAGGGAGACGTTAGCCTCAATGGGCAAGTGGTGGTCAAGAAGGATACTTTTCGGTATTTAGGGTCGATGCTACAAAAGGACGGAGACATTGATGAAGATGTTAGGCATAGAATTTCAGCCGGCTGGTTGAAATGGCGTCAAGCTTCTGGCGTCCTCTGTGACAAAAGGGTGCCTCAGAAGCTGAAAGGTAAGTTCTATAGGACGGCGATTCGTCCGGCGATGTTATACGGTGCTGAGTGTTGGCCTACAAAAAGGCGATATGTCCAGCAATTGAGTGTAGCAGAGATGCGTATGTTGCGTTAGTGTTGTGGGCACACAAGGAGGGATAGAGTCCGGAACGACGATATTCGGGATAGGGTTGGGGTGGCTCCAATTGAGGAGAAATTGATTCAACATCGGTTGAGATGGTTTGGACATGTCCAACGGAGGCGTCCTGAGGCGCCGGTGCGTAGTGGAGTTCTAAAGCGGGCCGATAATGTAAAGAGCGGTAGAGGTCGACCTAAACTAACTTGGGACGAGTCCGTTAAGAGAGATCTTAAGGAGTGGAATATCCCCAAGGATTTAGCTATGGATAGGAGCGCTTGGAGATTGGCAATCAACGTGCCTGAACCGTGACCTCTTTTTGTCTTGTGCTCTTTTTGTCCCTTTATGTGTCTCCCTGTTTTCTCGTCTCTTTTGGGTTTCATCTCTGGCCTACCCCAACTTGCTTGGGACAAAAGGCTATGTTGTTGTTGTTGTTGTTGTAAAAAACCTCTAGGAGAGTCAAGACTTATTGAGGTCATAACTATAGTTTTAGACCTCAGAATTCTGTACTTCCTCCAGTCACAAATATTAACGTTTTGAACAATGCAAAGTCTCCAAAGCCTAGCTTTGACACTATTTTCTCTTAGAACATGTCCATAAAATCTGACGAACTTACAGAATTATGAAAGTACTTTCCAAAATAAATCAATAAAGATAATTTTCGTGTTTCAAACCATTTTTTTAATGATATTGCAGTTAAAGTTTCAAAAGTTTCACTAAAGTCTTGTTCAAAACAGGAAGAATCTGTGACTGGAGGGCATATGTAAAACATGAACAATTATAAGCTCAAAGTGGCAAGAAACGTCACAGACAAACAGGCAAAAATACTAGTTGCAAAAATCTCGCAACACAATACAGAAACTTATGTTGGAATGTGAAATACATAATCAAGGAGGACACAAAAAAGGGAACAAAGAAGAATATACCCTGTGCTTTGGATAATTTGTCCCAGAGTTGACACAGCCACTTCCCTTTTACTAACAGCACCTCCATCTAAAAGAGCATCCACAACTACAGGCATCAGCTCAGGAAGATATTGCCTCATAGCAAAGCCACCCTATAACGCAGAACATATATATTATTAAAAGCTGTGCGATTATGAGGATACAAACACCACAAATGGAGGAACAGATGAAGACTAACCACTTTGGCCAGTTCTCCAACAGTGGCAAGCACTCCCGCGGCAAGAGCATTATTAGCATTTGGTCCCGTTCCTTCACACAATCTAGTCACAAGCGCCTAAAACAAAACCAATATAAGAAGTCAAATTTACAAGATAAACACAAGTACTGATTCAATTCTTGCTAACCTTGTGAACTGGAGCAATGTAAGGAAGAATGAGCCGTGCACAGCTCCTAATTAAACAACCCAATAATCTAGCACTTTCCTCTCTACACTTGCTATCCATACTGCAAATGACAGACTTTCATGAGCAAAATGCTGGAGCAACAAGATGTAACTTTGGAAAGCACATTTATTATCAAAAAACATGGGTCGTTTAAACCTCTGGTCAAGATATGTGAGCAACTGTATAAGATAGCGACGAAGGGCAGGCAGTACATATGCAGGATTCTTTTCAGACAATCGGCCAGCAACAGAAATCGCCAATTCTCTGACATCATATTCCTAAGAATTCAAACAGTAAAATAGATCATTTTTCAACATTCTAAAGGGTCATTGAACATTAAAAATGTACTTATAAGCAAGCCTATGTTGACTGGAAGACTTTCTTAAGTCGTCTCAACATAGCCGGTCCCAAGCCCGGGTAAAAGAGGAGGGTGTGTTAAGGTCTGGCAAACCAACAGTAAAAAAAAACAGCCACTCTCATGGATTTGAAACCCACAAGAGATTCGTTGGGGCGTAACCCTCTTAGCGACGCGCTACATCGGAACCTGGGTGTGGTGTTAAATGGGCAAGGGCCGGGTCGTCATCCCCTTAGTGGCGCGTCGTATCGTGACCCGGGTACGATGAAAAATGAGCAAGGGTCGGGCCGTCGCAACCTTAGTGGCGCGCTACATCTACGCCCGGGTGTAGTGAAAAATGAGCAAGGGTCTTCGCACTTCCCTCGACGGGTGCGAAGGGTAAGGAAGCTAGCCGAGCCAACTAGAATTCGTCTAGGTAGCTGGAATGTAGGGTCCCTAACGGGTAAGCTAAGAGAGCTAGTCGATGCAGCAATTAGAAGGCGTGTAAATATTCTATGCGTTCAGGAGACTAAATGGAAGGGCCAGAAGGCGAAGGAGGTAGAGGATACTGGCTTCAAACTTTGGTACACGGGGACAACATCGGGTAGGAATGGTGTAGGCATCTTGATCGATAGGAGCCTTAAGGATGGAGTCGTTGATGTTAGGAGGCAAGGCGACCGGATTATCTTGGTCAAGCTGCTAGTTGGAGATTCGGCTCTGAATGTGATCAGTGCCTATGCCCCTCAGGTAGGTCTTAGCGAGGGCACCAAGAGGCAGTTTTGGGAAGATCTTGATAGCATGGTTAGTACCGTGCCTATCAGCGAGAAACTCTTTATAGGAGGAGACCTCAACGGCCATGTTGGTGCGACTAATGTAGGTTTCGAGCGGGTGCACGGGGGGTTCGGGTATGGTAGTAGGAATCAGGAGGGGGAGGATGTTTTGAACTTCGCGCTGGCCTATGACTTGTTGATAGCGAACACCCTCTTTAGGAAGAGGGAATCTCATCTAGTAACCTTTCGTAGTGGACAACATTCGAGCCAGATCGACTTTATCCTTGCAAGGAGGGAGGATAGACGTGCTTGCTTTGATTGTAAGGTGTTACCTGGGGAGTGTGTTGTCCCTCAACATAAGCTTGTGGTGGCGGACTTTCGCTTTTGGGTACGTGTCCACCAGGACAAACGGGCCAAGATTGCGAGAACGAAGTGGTGGAAGCTTAGAGGGGAAGCAGCGCAGACGTTTAAGGAGAGGATGCTAGACGAGGGACCTTGGGAAGAAGGAGAAGATGCCGACGACATGTGGCTAAAGATGGCAACATGTGTCCGGAAGGTGGCTTCGGAAGTGTTTGGCGTGAGTAGGGGAGGCAAACGGGAAGCGAAAGACACATGGTGGTGGAATGACGAGGTGCAAAGGGCTATTAGGGAGAAGAAGGAGTGTTTCAAGCGTCTCCACCATGACAAGAGTGTAGCCAACATCGAGGGCTATAAAATAGCGAAGAGGGTTGCAAAGCGAGCTGTGAGTGTAGCAAAAGGTCAGGCGTATGATGGCCTTTATCAGCGGCTAGGCACGAAGGAAGGGGAGAAGGACATTTATAGGATGGCTAGAATCCGCGAGAGGAAGACAAGGGACATCAACCAAATAAAATGCATCAAGGATGGGACAGATCGACTTCTGGTGAAGGATGAGGAGATCAAGGACAGATGGAGAGAGTACTTCGACAAGCTGTTTAATGGGGAGAATGAGGGTCCTGCCCTTGAGTTGGACGACTCATTTGACGATACCAACAGACGCTTTGTGAGGGGAATTCAGGAGGCAGAGATCGGAGAGGCTTTGAAGAGGATGAAGGGAGGTAAAGCGATGGGCCCTGATGGTATCCCCATTGAGGTGTGGAGATACCTAGGCGCCAGAGCGATAGTATGGTTAACTAAGCTTTTTAACCTTATTTTTCGGTCAAACAAGATGCCTGAAGAATGGAGGAGAAGTATATTAGTACCTATCTTCAAGATTAAGGGAGATGTTCAAAGTTGTACTAACTACCGTGGGATTAAGTTGATGAGTCATACGATGAAGCTCTGGGAGAGGGTTATCGAGCATCGCCTAAGGAGAGTGACACATGTGACCCAAAATCAATTTGGGTTCATGCCTGGTAGGTCGACCATGGAGGCGATTTTCTTATTACGACAATTGATGGAGAGATATAGGGAGCAGAAGGACTTGCACATGGTCTTTATTGACCTCGAGAAGGCATATGACAAAGTACCGAGAAATGTCATGTGGTGGGCCTTGGAAAAGCACAAAGTCCCAACTAAGTACGTTACCCTCATCAAGGATATGTACAGGGATATGGTGACGTTTGTCCGAACATGTGATGGCGACACCAGTGACTTTCCAATTAAAATAGGACTGCATCAGGGGTCAGCTTTGAGCCCTTATTTATTTGCTTTGGTGATGGATGAGGTCACAAGGGACATACAAGGTGATATCCCTTGGTGTATGCTCTTTGCTGATGATGTGGTGCTAGTTGACGACAGTAGGGCGGGAGTTAATAGGAAGTTAGAACTATGGAGGTACACGTTAGAGTCGAAAGGGTTCAGACTTAGTAGAACTAAGACCGAGTATATGAGGTGCGATTTCAGCGCGACTAGGCACGAGGAGGGAGACGTTAGCCTCGATGGGCAAGTGGTGGCCAAGAAGGATACTTTTCGGTATTTAGGGTCGATGCTACAAAATGATGGAGACATTGATGAAGATGTTAGGCATAGAATTTCAGCCGGCTGGTTGAAATGGCGTCAAGCTTCTGGCGTTCTCTGTGACAAAAGGGTGCCTCAGAAGCTGAAAGGTAAGTTCTATAGGACGGCGATTCGTCCGGCGATGTTATATGGTGCTGAGTGTTGGCCTACAAAAAGGCGACATGTCCAGCAATTGAGTGTAGCGGAGATGCGTATGTTGCGTTGGTGTTGTGGGCACACAAGGAGGGATAGAGTACGGAACGACGATATTCGAGATAGGGTTGGGGTGGCACCAATTGAGGAGAAATTGATTCAACATCGGTTGAGATGGTTTGGACATGTCCAACGGAGGCCTCCTGAGGCGCCGGTGCGTAGTGTTCTAAAGCGGGCCGATAATGTAAAGAGCGGTAGAGGTCGACCTAAATTAACTTGGGACGAGTCCGTTAAGAGAGATCTTAAGGAGTGGAATATCCCCAAGGATTTAGCTATGGACAGGAGCGCTTGGAGATTAGCAATCAACGTGCCTGAACCGTGACATCTTTTGTCTTGTGCCCTTTATGTCCCTTTATGTGTCTCCCTGTTTCTCGTCTCTTTTGGGTTTCATCTCTAGCCTACCCCAACTTGCTTGGGACAAAAGGCTATGTTGTTGTTGTTGTTGTTGTTATAAGCAAGAAAACAGAATAGGAAGCAATATTACAACAGTGCATGTCAAGTTTATATAAGTGCACTTCTTAATGAAATAACACGCAGCCCTCCGTCGTTTGAGGAAAAAAAAAGCTTGACCGACCTAGTGTAGGGTACTAGGGTTCACGTCATGGTTTCAAAGGTGACTAGGCATCCAGGCGGCGCCTAGGAGACAAGGCGCCACTGTTCCCCAAGGCAAGCTTTGGCACGCCTGGACACCTAGGCGACTCCTTTGAAACAGGGGTTCACATTCACCTATGGACATTGGAACCCATATCTTGTATATAATCCTCATTGCTTATGGAATAAAGTATATTGTGTCGAATTAAAATCTACAGTAGTACCAGATTTCTCATGGAAGCCATGCAAATTGGAACTTTGCTGCTTGTTTAGAATTTAAGACAATGTTTTCAAATCGTCTGGTCGGACCTGGTCGACCTGGGACCAACCAGGACGATTAATCGCGATTAATCGGACGACTTGTACAGGTCGACAGTACCCCTGATCGGTCACCTGAGACCGACCAGGACGATTAATCGCGATTAATCAGACGACTTGAAAACATTGATTTAAGACACTGCGAATAAAATCATCTGCATGCAATTGAAAGTAACTCCATATTATAGAATGAGCCATATTGAGAACCTTTCTCTGGTCTATTATTTCACAAGTCCTCTTCTTGTGAGAAAGTCATAAATTTACTACTTCCTTGTGGTGGGACTTAGAATTTCAAACCCACTATTAGCCACCAAAACATCAAAAGGAAATAAACCATACTACTCCCCTAAATGATGGAACACACATGATTGGTAAGGAAAACAACCTAGTGTATTAGAAGTATACGAAATGGATCCAATCTCTGCCATTTAGTTTGTACAACACTTAAATTAACCACCCCACCATATTTACTTTATAAACAACAAAAAAGAAGGGGTGAATTGAAGCAGCAGGTAACAGATCTAGCAGGCACCACATAAGATAAGCGGGTAACAGATCTAACAGGCCCAGTTAATGAGATAAACCTGCAGTTCAGTGTACCTCATCATTTAAGGCAACAAAAATTGAAGTCAAGATGTCAGCTTGGGCCAAGAAATCATCAAAAGCTGGATTTCGATACAAAGCCTTGAAGACCGAACTTCTAACACCAACATCAGAATCAGCAACTGCAGCAATAAGAAGTTTCTCCACTATCTGTGGATGAAGGTAAGAACGGGAACAGATATAATTTTTATTATTATCATCAGAGCGCCTATGGCAAAAGAACATAAAGTGACAAACAATAACCAAGTCTCAGCTTTTAAAAACCTCATCTCAAGTACGACTAGTTCAAAACAGGAATTTTTACCTAACACTACCACTTATGCATTTAATTTAATTGCCCTTATCAAAATGAGCAATATTGTTAACACATAAGGCAAAGTAGCAATGCTTAAATACATGTTAAACTATAAATTTTCATACGGACCTCCTCTACAAGCCGGCGGCGCTTAGCTCCTCCAATACGATTTGTCCTATTTGAACCGAACTGTGAAGTTGAGGAAGCAGAAAGGGAGTGCGCAACTAATTTGCAACAACACAACGAGGCAGCTTTTCTGGTACTGCTATCTTCATCTTCCAAATAAAGTATGACACTCTCTCTAGCGAATTCCAGAAGTTCATGGCCCTGAAACAAATGCATATTTAAGTTTGAAAGACACTACCATAAGTCAGCTTACTAGAGCATTTCAAACCTTAAAGTTGAAGTTTGCTAGAGTCCACAGTGCAAGTTGCACAAGAACAGGACTATTAGAGTCCACAAACTGTTGCAAACTGTTTGACCTGCTAGCTCGACCAACAGAAGCACCTGGCCTTATTGATGACTTTGGTAGTGCTTGAGATATACAATCCAATAAACGCTCCTGTATTGTGGGCAGTAAAGACGGGATGCTGTACGAAAAAAATAGTCACATAGCATCCCTATAGTAGAGAATAAAACGAATGGAACTAATAATTAACTAAAGCAAGGAAATCTTACCTTGTACTTATAGACTCGAGTGCATCTACAAGTTTATCAGAAAGACCAGCAAAAAACATAGCATCTAGCAGTCCGCTACGAATATGAGGTTCCATTGCAGGACCCATAGCTTTTGCAAAGCTTCCTACACAAGAAATTGCCTCAAGAGATGGCCTTCCTCTGCGAGGAGCAATCTGCACATATAAGCTCCAATAAGCACAACAAATTTCAAGTAAACACCTGAGTAGCATAGGGCTGCCAAAGCATACCGCATCTTGCAAATGTGAAGTAATTGCTGGTAAATAAGGCACAAGTTCAACACCCAGAGCCCCAGCCATCTCTCCAAGTGCAACAAAACCGCTAGCGCGCTCGTCTGGTGTACGTAGAACAAACAAGATATGATCCATGCAAATCTGGAAAGGATAACAATACTCATCATGGAACAGCACAATTTTAACATTCCTATCTTCCACTATGACACTATGTTAAATGGGGAAAGGAAAACAACAGGACATGAAGTGTGGTACTAAGAATAACCTTCAGGTAATTAGTCACAAATCTGTCACGCAGGAAGTGGGCAATTCGAGGAAGAAGTGATGTTATACTACGTCGAACAAGCTGATCTCGATGCTTTAAATAATCGAGGACAATATCAGCCACTTCTCTGTACCGAGACATCATAAACTCCCCCGTATTCCTATAATATTTCATGCAAAATTAGAGGATCAGATATTGAACATTGTTGTCAGAACAAAATGATGTTGTCATACTTCTTTCATGATACACAATGTATCGCTGTTCACAAATTACATAATTAGACATGCATCCCATAATTGAAGAAATGCAATAAGTGTGAAGAGGATCAAATAAGGATGAATTATTCTCAGTGTTATTACTAATATCATGGCATCTTTTTTCTAACAAGAAAGGCATCCAGCCAAACAGTAAGTTACCTCAGCAATTCTCCAACAGCCAATAATGAGCCATGAATACTATGAACAGAAGCATTCCTGCCAAGTCCAACTTGTGCGGCTTCACACATGCGGTAATACCTGATAGAATCAAAAAATTAAAACGTAAAACAGAGAAACCGCCATAATTGTATAGCAGAAGTAAATTGATGAAGAGTAGTGGAAATTGATGTGCCTTGGACACAACAAAAAAAAGGCCCTGAAAGCAGAGTTATTCATAACAGTTAATAGTCCCAAAAAAAAAGAACTGGCCACGAAGAACCCCATACACATTAAACTTTTAAAGACCAAAAAAAATAAATGTTGTTGGAGTATATTCAGCCCATGAGGCTAAGGCCCATGGCCCATGTATGGTACCTATATAGCTACCCTTCTAGGGTTAGCCCTAATCAATAGAATCTCAGTTTACAACAAATGTCAACATGCTCTTAAATCTTGACCAATTAATTTATGAATTTAGACCAGTTCACACATGTGGTAATACCTGATAGAATCAAAAAATTAAAACGTAAAACAGAGAAACCGCCATAATTGTATAGCAGAAGTAAATTGATGAAGAGTTGTGGAAATTGATGTGCCTTGGACACAACAAAAAAAGGCCCTGAAAGCAGAGTTATTCATAACAGTTAATAGTCCCAAAAAAAAAGAACTGGCCACGAAGAACCCCATACACATTAAACTTTTAAAGACCAAAAAAAAATGTCAACATGCTCTTAAATCTTGACCAATTAATTTATGAATTTAGACCAGTAGATTGGAAATGCTGGTTCAACCGTTCAAGAGACCGAGGCTTGCAAAAGCTTTAGATAGAAAGGGTGAATGGTACGGATCATATATGAGCTTGCATGTAACAAGTTACTAAAAACTTACATCTATTTCATATCTAGTCAGTCTGCAACTTTTACTATGTGAACCATTTTCTTACGAAATGGAAATGGAACTTTTGTAATCAAAGTACAAATCAGTTGGGAAGCAAGCCATCAGAGTAATTGTCTGATGAGGATGACTTTTTTGGCGCACTAAGCACGGCTACATACCACACAACAGCTGCAACACAACATTGGTATCATTTATGGCAGCACTTTCCATAACAAAGTACAAACAAATTTCTATTACAAGTGACTGTGGAAGCTACAAGGTCAAAAACACTAACAACTCACCCATGTCTAAATAAAGCTCAAAGCAATTCTCAACATTCGATGAAGTAGACTAGTATATATCTTTTTTTTATTCTTTCCTCTTCTTCTAACAGTTATCGTTTTCAGTTATTTTCACGATCAACTCTTGATAGATTATCAAATACACATTCCAATTGCCAAAAAATTACTCTATGTACCAACTTTTGGGTTCATTTATACACATTGTACACAACTTAATTCCAAATTGACAACCAGTTCCCTTAACAAGAAAACCAGAGCACTACTTCATCAGTGGTTAGTCCTCCATAAATTTGACAAGATTCCAGACAAATTATTGATCAAGTCAAGTTAAATAATACATGCAAAAATGAGTGACTACAGAACTATTAAAATTAAATCTCCATACCATTTTAAACATTTAAAGTGAGTTCACATATTCTGGCTTAATGACACATAGATACCAAATTTGCAAAAGAATATCAACATAAAAATTAGGCTTACCATTGTACACGCCAACGAGTCTCCCGTTTTTCAATAACATGGAGACAAGCACGCAAGGCTTCAACTGCTTTTTCACGAACAGCCTGTTTAGGGTCTCTCAGTGCTACCCATATAGCATCTACAAACTCAGGAACATGAACATTGAAAACTGTTGATGCATTTTCAGCCATCTCCTACAGTATGGAAAATGTATATTTGTAGAAATTAGAGAGTAGCACATATGGGAATAATGCTGACATTAATTCAGATACATCAACATAAATCACAAATGCATATATCGTTTTCACAAATCACAAATCTGGGAGTATATATAATACTCCATGATTCTAGTGGCAGTATGTGATCACCACTCATTACAGGGCAGATGCTAGTGGTGGATTTAGTAGAGAGAGAAAAAAAGATTGTATGATGTGCTAGTATATATATTCAATACAGCCATGCGTCAACGAATGAACAAATGAAGCACTACTTTACACACAAAGCCACCCATGTTTAGTAATATATGAAGTAATAGTAAGCAAGACAAAAAAAAATTGTGACTGCATTCATGATGGAAGGCTTATCAGTTCAACTTACTTTGAGAATGAGTACAGCTGCAAACCGGCGATATTCCACTCGATCACCAGTAAGCCACCCCAAAGCTGTTTTAATCTTTTAAAAAGAAAGGATGTTGGCAAAAAAAAATGAAAACATAATTGTCAAGCAAATCTGAGCCAATATAGCTCACCTGTCGCTCCACTTCATCTGCAGTCATTGCTCCCCCCGCTTTTGCTAAATGACCCAGCACTGCACTTGCTGGAACTAGGATTTCAGGGTCGCGCTTCACTTCAAAAACATTTCTCAAGAAGCTGGCGAACTTAGAAACTTTGGAAGCACCTTCTCCAAAGGGCATATCAATTAAAGCATCAATAGCACGGAGAGCCAGTAAATTTTCAGCGACATCGTTGCTCTGCAGTAAACTAGATATCTGCTCATAGAGCTGATCCATAAACCTTAAAAAAGCTTCACCACTAAGATCTCGGGCTTCCTCCTCAACATGTTTACGGAGCGCAGCAGCAATAACATCCTAGTGCCAACCAAAAAGCACAATTATATATAGCTACAGAATACATAAAACAAAGAAGAGAATATAGTGTACAGATCAGCATGAAGTATTTGTTGACGCCTTGATGGAACAAAAGAATCATGCCAAATACCAAATAGTTCAGAGGTTTAACAGTCCAGAAAGCTTAAACCTGGAAATAAACCCTTCCAGTAACAAGGCTATTGAAGGAGCGTTACAATCAACATATAACGCATATATATACCACCAAAATGGAAGGGCATTACCAATGAACGTAAACCCCACGCGTTCCCCCACCATTACTAGTTACTACCGTGACATAGAGATAGAAACAGAAGGAGCGACAACAGCAAGTAATCCAACCAGCATCCAGTATGAAAATCAGAACAGAAACCCACGCCCATCCATCCACCACCAGCCAGAACTAGCTTCGTGGCCTACTGAGCAACAAAGAACTAGTGCAATGCGCACACTCATTTATCCAAGCAAATTAGCATAGCATCCCCAACAAACCCACAGCAGAGCAAAACCCTAGCCCCAAACCTAGTCGTTGAGTCAAGCTCTAGTCGAAACGCAAAAGTAGAGGACTCTGAGGAATCTGGGGAGGACGAAAGCCAGGCACGCACCGCTCCAGACGAGATGTAAGCCGCGATGTTAAATGCGTGGTCCTTAGCAATCAAATCTGCGTACAAGATGGAATCTCGATTATTTTCGGCGAAACCAAGGGATTCCGTGAGCGCATCCGGGGGAGGAGGCTGGGTGTACCTTTAGGCTTCTTCCCGATCTCCGGGAAGTGCGGCGAGGGCTTCATGGTGTTGACGGCTCCACAGCCGGCGCGCCGGATAGCGGCGGAGGCGGGGGGACCGACAGGGTTTAACTTCGCTAACGCGCACGGCAGGAATGGACGAGCTCGCTCTCTCAAATCGGCCGAACGCGCTCGTCCACGGAGACGCCGTCTTGCTCCGTCTCTCTGTCTCACTCACGCGGACTCTCCACGCGAGCAGGCAGGCCGAGGGCGGCGGCGGCGCGGCTGGGCGGCGGCGCGAGGAGAGAGATGGCGCGAGGAGGGAAGGACGCGCGGCTCAGCGACGGCTCGGCTGTGTGGCGGCCGGGCTGGGCGGCGGCGCGAGGAGGGCGGCGGCTGCGGCTGGGCGGCGGCGCGGTTGGGCCGCGCTGGCGGAAAACGGTGAACGGGAGAAGAACGAAGAAGAGAGGAAAAGGAGCTCTTCGCCAAAAAAAAAAAGAGAGGGGTAAAGGAGCGGTTTGGATGACACGTGGGCCCCCACAGGCTACGGGTTAAGGTCCATTTTGGTCCACAGGTGAAGCTCAGGAGTTTCATAGGACTGACGATTCCTCTGGAATGGGCACTGTTGATGTCTTTGTTCACGGGAACGAAGCAGATGAAATTCATAGGAATACTGTGCTAACCCCATAAAACCGGAGGAAGGTCTGTTTGGCATGGCTCAACTCCACACAGAGCGACTCTACTCCAGAAATCCAGCTGGAGCTGGCTTTGAGTGGAGTTGAAGCTATCTAGAAGGGGTGTTTGGCTAAATTGGTACTCTGAGCTCTAGAGTTGTGTTTAGACAGTGTTGTTTGCCCATTTTGCCCTTGCACAACGTACTGATCCCAGCAGCTTATTCGTTTGCACAAGGACATCTCGTACTCGTACTACTACTAGCACAAATCAAGGTATGAAATAAATTCCAAGAACATATAAGATAATCTGAAATAATAATTCTTAGATAATCCAAATATTTCTTAGATAATCCGAATAATCCATGAAATCAAATAATCCGACATATAAGTCCAACCAAATAATTCAAGATACAAAGTACATAGTTTAAGAACATGATTACATTAATTCCAAGCTAATGCGATGGATGTAGCCAAACTATCATAAAATGTGTCCATGGTCACAAAGCTTGCTTCATTAGTAGACGTATCAGAGGCATGGCGAGACACAACATACTTGTTGTACCTTTCCGGGATAGTTGGCACAAAGTTCGGATCTCGATCAAATCTAGCAAAGTCCACATCCCCACTAGCATGCTCACGTATGAAATTATGGACGACCATGCATGCAGCTACAACCTTCTTTTGTGTTAGCATGGAAAAATGGGGCATCTTATAAGAATTGGCCATTTCATCTTCAATAGTCCAAATGAACGTTCAATCACATTACGAACAGATGAATGAATATGATTGAACTTTTCTGTTGGAGTATTTGGTTCCATACCTCGATGCCACTCTGGTAAATGATATCTTTCACCCTTGTATGGAGATAAGTAACCTGGACGATTAGGATAGTCCGCGTCCACAGCATAGTACTTGTGTGCCGATAAAAAATAGCATAAGAATTCGAGTTATAATTGACCATGCAAAATGTGAGTTATTTTTTTACCTTTAGGAGGATGCGGTGCTTATCCACTTCCATTGCATGGTACAGTACACTTGTGTCATGATAAGCCCCCGGTTGCCCCGCAGACCCATCCCATTCTGTGGATAAGGTCAACCATGTGACAAGCTGATGGACAAATAATTGTGAAACAAGAAAAAAAAATGGAATAATACAATCTGAGTTCATTCATACGACAAGCCTTAAAACAAGCCTTAAAAATATTTGTCAAACATGGAATAATCTAAATTATTACAAGCCTTAAAACAAAGCAATGTAGCAAACGACACATCAAGGTAGCAAAGGATACATGAGACAAGCACTCCTACTTTGCAAGCCTGTCATTATATTTTCTAGTGAGCCAATTCTTCGGATCCTTCAGTTTGTCCCACTTGTTCTTGATTTGGTTCTTGGTCAATACAATACTCGTCTGATCTTTGAATCCTTTCTCAACCTTAGCATAGCCCACTGAATTCAAGAAAGTATTTGGCCGGTTTCCTTTCTCGACTTGCTCAGCCATCAAACCACAAAGGATCCGAAGGTTCTCTACGTTCCAAACAATTTTCGGCATCTATACCAACTCAACACAACAATTCAGAACATGACCTATAGAGGTACAAATACATCCCAACATTCTACTAGCACAGGACAATTCTACACAACATGTTCTCCAAAACCATGAACTCACTATTCTTAAAAAAACACACAGTATAGAGATGGGGATACCTTGCAAGGTTGTGGAAGCGTCGGGGGTGCCTTCACGTCGCCCTTGTTCTCCTTCACCGGCCGCCGATGGGCGCAGAGGCGCCCTTCTTCCCCTTCTCTAGGGTTAGGGTTGAGGACGACCTTCTCCTTGTCTTCTCCTTCACCGGCCACCGGTGGGAGATGGAGGGAGGGGGCGGGGAAGAGAGGTGGAGGGAGGGGGCAGGTGAAATCCCAAGTTTGGTTTTGGTAATTAATGACACCAAGTTGCTAATGCCATTTGTGTCAAGTGGTTTGAATTAGGCATAAGCAACACACGTGATGAAGGAGCAAATGGCATAGAGAGATGGCCACAAGACCACATGTTTTGGTGCATGAAATGATGAGCAAGATCATGAAGAAATGCATATAAAATGATGGACATGATGATCAAGTGGAGGAGAAGGATCTAAGAGCGCAAGGCAAAGGTATAACCATAGGGTTTTCCTTTTGCCAGTCTAAGATGAGTAGAGAAGTGATTGACCGGGTTTAGGATACATAGCCGACTATCAAGAGAGGCAATCACAGTTAGCTCAGGAATCAAGTGTCACTAAATCAATGTCTTGAGCATATGCATTAGGATCTAGTTGAGAGCTAACATAACACTTTGAAAAATGACTGTGAAAATGCTAACACACATGCACATGGTGATATACACATGGTGGTGTTAGCACATTTGCGAAGACGGTGGAGTTTGAGCGGTGGAGAGGGGTTTGGAGTCTTCTCTCCCTCCCGCCAAGCTTGCGAGCGCGGGATTGAGTGAGATTCAAGTGCATTACTTGAGAGTTGCATTCTAGAGGCACTTGTTCTTCGAGTTGCTGCTGATTTCTTGTTACTCTTCTGTGTTTCCTGACACGGTAGATGGCTTGGAGCAGCAGAGGTGATTGAGCTCGCAATTGGAGATTGTTGGAGCCCTCACCAAGTGTTGTAAGGGGTTCTTGATCCTTCCCCGCGGGAGTTTTCGAAGAAATGAAATGCCTATTTTCCATTGCGCTGGAGGCAAGAAAAGGTGGCGAATGTCCAAAGTGTTTCTCTCTGAAAAACTCCAACCGGACGCTGAACCGGATGCGGTCCCGGTGTGACCAGACGCGTCCGGTCAGTTCAACGCGGCGCTGGCACTAGGGTTTGCAACCGGCGCGTCCGGTCCCTCATGGAACCGGAGCGTCCGGTCGGGCACCTAGAGGGGCAGAGCGTGGCGAAGAGCTGATCGGACGCACGGCGCGTCCGGTCACATGCGATCGGACACGTCCGGTCGTGGTGGGAGCTCTCTGGACTCTGACCGGACGTCGGGTGCAGCGCGTCTAGTCACTTGCGATCGGATGCGTCCGGTAACGGTGGGAGCTCTCTGGACTCCGACCGGACACCGGGTGCAGCGTGTCCAATCAAATGGTGAAGCGCGTCCGGTCACGGCAACGGCTCTCTCTGACGCGCACTGTTACTGTTTGTCCTATAGTGACCGGACGCGTCCGGTCACAATAACCGGTGCGTCCGGTCATCACGGTTTTTACTGCGACGTCTTGTAACGACTAGTTGCTTACCCCTTCGCTATAAATAGGTGGTGGCTAGGTTTGAGGGGTTAACTCTTGCACATTTGAGACCTTGAGACATCCTTTGAGCTAGAGAACAACCCCTCCACTCATCTCTTTGCTTGGTTGCATATCTTGAGTGAGATTCAAGTGCATTACTTGAGAGTTGCATTCTAGAGGCACTTGTTCTTCGAGTTGCTGCGGATTTCTTGTTACTCTTCCTTGTTTCCCGACGCGGTAGACGACTTGGAGCAGCGGAGGTGATTGAGCTCGCAATTAGAGATTGTTGGAGCTCTTACCAAGTGTTGTAAGGGGTTCTTGATCCTTCCATGCGGGAGTTCGCGAATTGGATACTCTAGTGGAGCTCGTGGCTTGGAGGATCCCCATCTTGTGTGCGGTTGTGCGGCACCCGTCGAGGGCTCGACTCTTGATAGTCGATTAGCTCGCGAACCGACAAGTGGGTGTATCGCCACAACGGGGAGTAGCTTGCTGGGAAGCAAGTGAACCTTGGGATAAATTCTTGTGTCGTTCTCTTCCCGAGGATTTCTCTTGTGTGTTTGATTGATTGGTACTTCTCATCTCTACACGACGGTATAATCACCCGAAGCTCTTCTCTCGTATTACTTCTTGTATCTAGCTTGTAGTTGTTGTTGTGTTTAGTGGATAGCCTTGTACTAGACTTATGTAGGTGGCTTGCTTAATTAGTTAGAGCTAGTGCATTTTGCTTCGCCACCTTTTGTACTAACATGTGTGGTTAAGTAATTCTTGTATAAGTTTTAATTAGGTTATTCACACCCCCTCTAGCCTATTTGGACCTTACAACGGGGGAGAGAGGCGGAGAGAGGGGGGCGTCGTCCGACCTGTTCGTCCCCTAGAAGCGGACGGTGGCGATGGGAGTCGCAAACTCCCTCTGTCCATGCGCGTGAAGGGCGTCGGGTCGGGGGAGTGGGCGCTCGCGTGAAGGGGAAGGGGTCGGGGCAGGGAGAATAGAAAAAATAATGATTCACTTGTGTAACCAGTGGCAATTGCGAGTAATTTCAGCCCAACTCCATGTCTACCTCTGTTTTGGCCAGTTTCGGAGCAGGAGAAGAGGTGCTCCACAAATTTGTACTGGGGCTCCAAAAACTCCATGGAGTTGGGCTGCTGTTGACGGTAGATTAGTATCAATTTTAACCATCAACGAAACATGAAAAAGGACCAAACAATAATTACCAATTAGATATAGGGGGTTTACTGACAAAATTCCACAAGTTTTGGTGAATGTCTATTTCTGCAGGGTGTCAGCTGAAAAGAACCAAGGAAGGCCCACATGTCAGGTTTACGTAGAGACAAAGGGGCTACACATAACTTTTCTGGAATGTGGAAGGTACGAGAAGACTCTAGAAACAAATGGGAGGCGAAACGGGCCTGGAAGTGGGGTGCCCACCCCGCTCCTTGGGTGCTCACCCCACCTATAGAGCCAATCACACTCTGTCTCGCGGATCATGCCTCCACTGCCTTTGAGGATCAATAATAATCGTAGATCAAGGTCGGTTTGATCCGAGGGTTATGGTGCTTCCTAGAGGGCTATATAAGCAAGGCCCCTGGCCCCTAGAGGAGGCATCCCTTAAACCCTAATTCATTATCTCCTAGCCAGGATCAGGGGAGAGGTGTCCCATGAAAGGATGACCTCTCTAGGGGATTAGGTCTAACTTCTCCAATGTAGTAGATTAGTATCTTGGGAGAGAGGGTCGAGTTAGGATTTTGCTCAAGGTTCCAGATCTAGTCATAGAGGCTTGGTAAAGCCTTGTATCTTCACTTCAACATTCTTTAAGACTTATACTTATTCTCTTATTTACATGCATATGCTTACTTTGAATATATCTTTCTAGTTGAGTTTATCGGCTTTTGTGTGCTAGTTCATAGAGGGCTTAGTCTAGGCTTTACCGGTTGGGCTAAGTAGCCGAGCCTCGTGTAAACATGGTGTTTATACGATGCTCTGCCTATGAGTACACCCTGTTCCCTAGCTGTATGGTAGTTACGGGAGGTGACAGCCCCGTCCATATCTACCGAGCAGGTTCTTAAATTGTAGGACCGTAGTCACGTCAGTAGAGGTATCCTTTGTGGTGCTCTCTCCTGTCTAGTGGCGTCCCGAAGTGCACAAGAGTTTGGTAAGTCTTAGCATAGTTGGGTATACCTTTACCGTGTGATAAGAATATCATAGGAATCTACCTCACCCGTTGACCTCCCAAGTTAACTAGTTGCATATCTTTAGTGACCTATTCCATGTGTGTCATATTACATAAATCCTATTATTTCATATATCATTTACCCCTGCTATAGTCTAGTTGGTTTACTAGGTTAGTAGATCCATGATGGTGAATTATCAGATTCTTTAACCCTTACTTCCCTGTGGTAAAATATAAATAACGATACCTGGTTTACTCCTAGTAAAATGCTACAATGGTATGTTCTGTGCGCTTGCAGAATCCTTTATATTTTAGTTGCACTTAATTTATACCAACAAGTATTTTTAGCACCGTTGCCGAGGAAGCAATTGGCGTAAAGATTTTGATAATAATCTTGATGTCTGCTAATTTAGTGCATCACTAGCTGTAGTAGGATTACCCTTGTTCTGTTGAGTTGTGCTAATTTAGTGCATCACTAGCCGTTTCGACCTTTCGACAAGTTTCCACAAGAAATGAAAAAAAGAGACACATTGAAGAACCTAGGGTGCCTGAACATTCATGATTCATCAACATTTGAACCCTGCCATCTCACAGGTTTGCGTATACATATATATTATTTCTAACCATGTGTAGATTGAAGAAAAGGTCTTCGTCACAAGAATTCAAATCACATCTCAAGTGACGAACATGGATGTTGCACTACTCACAAATCTCAAATTGTGAGTCATGGTAAGTTTGATCAATAAAGGTGAGATAGTCTTGCTCATGGACTTTAAAATTAATGGGTAGTTATCTTTTTAATTGTGCATCTCACTGCATGTTTACTTTATATCATTCATGCATCCTCTCTATTTAGTTTATTATGTTCTCTCATCCATTGCATGTTTAGTTCCTTGCATGCACTCATATCTCTGCATCTAAAAATAAAAATATTCCTCACCATGATCATGCTCTATCATCTCCATTTGAGTTTAGAAGTGCTATAGTATGATCATGTTCTCTGCTATAGTATGCTTTGGTTTAGAAGTGCTACATATGGCCGTATAGGTGTTTCTAAAGGCTTTTAAATTAAGCATGGTGCTTAGGTTAAATAGCCTTCCTTAATCCAATTAGACATGGAGTCTAGTTTGGTTATTGAACTGAAAATTGCTCGTGTAGACAATGGTTGTTTTGTTAGACTAACCCCTGCAGAAAACTCTCAAATTCAATTTGGGTAAGTCAAGAGATGGACTCACTTTGAAGATGAAGCAAGGCATATGATGAACTCCAACAACTTCGCACAAAAGACACAGCTCATTCATCGTCCAAGGAAGAATTGTAAGTATCAAATATCATTCACATTGTCTTTTGCTGCAAGTTACCTTTGCCTTGAACCATGTTAAAGTGCCATAAAAAAGATTGTTAGAAAATATGATAAATAAAGTCTATGCTAAAGTAACTCGAAAACCATCTCTTAGTTAGCATGGATAGTGGATAATAGCCCATAGTTTAAAATAGTTGCAATCCTTCGGGTATGTGTCCACTAATATTTTGCAGGAAAGAAAGATATTATGATGTGCCTGTTCATGGTTTGGTTTGACAAGCCACCACTTTAGTGATGCACAAAGAAGAGACGAGTGCCATACAAAGAATCTACAATAAAAGCACTCCCTTAATGGAAGTGGATGAACGAAGCAGCATGTCATAAGCAACCTTGAAGACATCATAGCATTGAGCCCAAAACTCAAGCTAGGATGCCGATGAGGAGCAGGGCAACTCACCTCATTTTAGCCAATCAAAGACCTGCTCTTATTATTCTTGAAGACACCATTTTGCACGTCGGCGGTGAGGACAAGGATGACCTAGCATGCATCCTTGTGTCAACCAATCACCAATCAAGGGTTGACTACCGACCAAGCCTAGAAAGACCATGACTATGGTTGCAAAGATGATGCTCCTAAGCCATTGGAGATGAAGCTTGCATACAAATATTAAGGAAACTCCTTCCTTGATCATCAAGACAGATGGCGTATCATTAACTGAACAACTCTTCGCCATGCCACTAGAAGACAAAGACCATCAAGGAAGAACTTGAGTCTACATCTCCAATGAACATCAATTTGTCAACCAAGACTCAACAAAAATCAAGAATGGTTGATGAAAGAAGATCATGCTACTATTTGTATCCTCATCTCCTGGATTGTATAGTCCAAAGAAAAGCAGAATGCAGAAGAGAGATCTTTGCTCAACGGACCTAGAATCAAGAACCCTCTCCGACAGATTTAAGAACAGAGGATGAACAGTGTCTAAGGACATGGAGTTACAACACACTCTGAAGGATGGTTCAATACTCACACTTGGCTTCAAGTGACGAGTGATGAGCGACAGCAAGGCTCAAGCTTGGGGGAGGAAGGTTGCTAACTCCTCTAATGATAATCCAGCGATGCTCTTCATCTTCTCGAGCCCCCGTCGCTGTGGTACGCCGGTTTGCAATCCCTCCACTCATAATTACTTTCTCTCTATAAGTTTGAATGTTTCTATAGATAGCATACATGTAAATCAAACTTAAGACAAAGTAAAATCAATCCTTGAGAGAAGAAGTAATGATGAGTAAATATTCTATGCTAATTAAAATATTCAAACCAACTTTTCTATAGCATAGAATATGACCTTTAGCTCTATGAGAACTCTACCCTTGTTATTCCTTTGGGTATGTGTTGTCTACTAATCCTCTACAAAGAAGAAACAATGAGTGGAGCAAAAGGTCTGGACACAATAAAAAAAGAGAGAAGAGGAATGAGAAAGAAGGAGTGCAATTCTAGAAGACAAGATGCTCATGAACAAGTCAAGGAGAGAGGTGAATCGAGCAATGCAAACTCCTAGAAGAAGGAAAGGACCACTAGAAGCATCTACTCTTCATCACAGGGTGCTCCAGTGATAAAGTTATCAAGGTTTCTACCTTTGGGATCAGATGGTACATCTAAAGAGTGAACATGATGAGAAGTCTTATTCAGAGGACCTAAGTCACCGAACCCTCACCAGGGAGGTAAACTTGGAACTTATCTATATTTCCCTTTTTGGCATTGCATTCTCATTAAGCATATCTACTTTCCCCACATTAGCATAATCAATTCTTGTTGCATATTTTACTTTGTTACATCTGCATTAGAAAAGAAAATAAATATGTCTTGCATTGCATCTCAAAACTGCTACGCCCCATGTGAATAAATTTGTGGCATAAAACCCATAAGTCTATTTGCTGTGGTGGCATAAAAATAAGATAAATATGCATTCATAACAGTTTTGATTCTTCTGTATAGTATATAACTAAAAGTACAAAAATAGAAAGATCCTACTGAAGAAAGAGACTCATTTAAGAGGTTCTAGTGTTCAAGGCTTAGAGGTTTATCACTAACACTTAATCAAGTTCCACAAGCTTTGTTTTCTATTTGAGCTTCACAGAATTTGAAGGATCAAGGAAAGCAAACAGATAGAAGGACAATCTGTCCCCTATCGAAGTGTTGTCTCAACCATCATCATCATGAGCACTCTGATGAGAGAAGTACAACTTCACTATCTACCTGCTTCATCAAATAAGACTATATCAACATCCAGCTTAGGGGAGAGCACCCCCATGTATCTAGCTAAGTGTTTTCTTACCTTTCTATTTACTTATATATTTATTCTTTGATATATGAAACAAATAAAAAGATGTATAACCTTTAGAAAGTCAAATGAATGTTTCCCTTTCTATATATTTATGTATGATCTTTAAGCTTGCTAAATAAATATAGGAGAGTGTGCTAAGTTTCATCTTGCTAAAATGAACCCCTAAAATAAACTCTTATATGGAAATGATGAATAGTTGCTCTGTCGTAATTCCTCTCAAGTACCTAGTTTTCAACCTCGAACTCTCCCAAGTTTTGGAACACAATTGTTTTGATCTAAGATTTGCTCTGAACCTAAAACTTTTGGGTAGCGAATGCTTGATCTAAGTCTAGGTAGTTGGCGCATATGATATGGGAAGGTTTTGAGCTGTTGTTTATCATGCTCCTACAGATACTAGAGTTCTGGAGAATTTATCTTTGAAAATTAAAAATCCTGCATGATGAGTTCCTGTATGACAAGAGTTTAATTCCTACCATAGCCATATATACATGCTTACTAGATTAGGAAAGACTTTCACTTGTTAGCTTAGCTGCTTGTAAGCATTGAGTGTGGTTAGTCTGTGTTGACCCTAGGGGATTAGTCATGCAGTTTAAATCAAGATTCACGTGCACTCCACCTACTTATGTTGCTTTTACCCTGGAAGTATGCATCTAAATATTTTCCATTAGACATAACCCAACAAGTTGTTCTGCTCCTACACTGGGAGTGAACAAAACCTTTCATCCATTGCTAGCCCCTTTTATTTTAAGCTCCAGTATTTCCATTGCTACCTCTTATCTATGTTTCCAAAAAGATACTTGGGAATTATTCTATCATATTCAATTCCTTTAAAAAGAGAGAAAAAAAGAAAAGAGAGTGAGAAAGAAAAAATAAATAAAGAAAGAAAGAATAAAGAGGACAAATGTCAGAGAGATTTTCAGCAACCCAAGTTCTCAGCAAGGATCTTCAAAGTTCAAGAGAGGTATAAAATTCCTTCAAGGAGCAAAAGTAGAATTAGATGTTCACCATTATTCTTCTACCCCTTATTTCCACTTACATCTTACATCCTCCATCATTTTCACTATATATCCACTCAGCCCATATTTAGGATCACACACATGCACATCTTGATTTGACTGTATGGTCGGACTTGTCCCTCTTTATCCATGGTCTGACTATGCAATAAATGTTTACAAGTAAGGATTCCTTGTCTCCCCACCTATGAGCTCCATATAAGCCTATTAGAAGTAGGGTGAGAGAGAGAAGGCATAATGCTACTTATGCCTTATGCCAAAAATAGCACATATCTTGAGAGAAGAGAGAAGGCATACACTATAAATGCCTTGGTGAGGATCCAGAAATATCACAAATGAGAGACTTGAGAGGGTCATACAAAGGAATCTCTGAGTTTTATTTAAAAACCCTGCAAAACTCTAGAATAATAGTTGATCAAAGAGCTTGAGACATAGCGCTTGACTTGACTGTTCTATCTTTCAACTACTCAAGACCCAATAGACGGTTACAAGCCCCATGGTGGAAGGTAATATGGGTAAGTTTGAAAGTTAGAATAGTTCACTCTAAACCGGAGGAGAGTTCTTGTTTGAATGCATGTATGCCTTTGAGGTGTGAAAGCATTGTAGCAACTCCTGATCCATCACTAAGTTTATCTTTGCTCAGGGACGAGCAAAGGGTAAGCTTGGGGGAGTTGTTGATGGTAGATAAGTGCCAATTTTAACCGTCAATGAAACATGAAAAGGACTAAACAATAATTACCAATTAGATATTGGGGGTTTACTGACAGAATTTCACAAGTTTTGGTGAATGTCTGTTTCTGCAGGGTGTCAGCTGAAAAGAACCAAGGAAGGCCCACATGTCAGGTTTACATAGAGACAAAGGGGCTACGCATAACTTTTCTGGAATGTGGAAGGTACGAGAAGACTCTAGAAACAAATGGGAGGCGAAACAGGCCTGGAAGTGGGGCGCCTGCCCCCCTCCTTGAGCGCCTGCCCTACCTACAGAGCCAATCAGGCTCTGTCTCGCGGATCATGCCTCTACCGCCTTTGAGGATCAATAATAATCGTAGATCAAGGTCGGTTTGATCCGAGGGCTATGGTGCTTCCTAGAGGGCTATATAAGCAAGGCCCCTGGCCCCTGGAGGAGGCATCCCTTAAACCCTAATTCATTATCTCCCAGCTAGGATCAGGGGAGAGGTGTCCTATGAAAGGATGACCTCTCTAAGGGATTAGGTCTAGCTTCTCTAATGTAGTAGATTAGTATCTTGGGAGAGAGGGTCGAGTTGGGATCTTGCTCTAGGTTCCAGATCTTGTTATGGAGGCTTGGTAAAGCCTTGTATCTTCACTTCAACATTCTATAAGACTTATACTTATTCTCTTATTTACATGCATATGCTTACTTTGAATATATCTTTCTAGTTGAGTTTATCATTGCTTTTGTGTGCTAGTTCATAGGGCGCTTAGTCTAGGCTTTATCGGTTGGGCTCAGTAGCCGAGCGTCGTGTAAACGTGGTGTTTATACGATGCTCTGCCTATGAGTACACCCTGTTCCCTAGTTGTATGGTAGTTATGGGAGGTGACAGCCCCGTCCATATCTATCGAGCAGGCTCTTAAATTGTAGGACTGTAGTGACGTCAGTAGAGGTATCCTTTGTGGTGCTCTCTTTTGTCTAGTGGCGTCCCGAAGTGCACAAGAGTGTGGTAAGTCTTAGCATAGTTGGGTATACCTTTACCGTGTGATAAGAATATCATAGGAATCTACCTCACCCGTTGACCTCCCAAGTTAACTAGTTGTATATCTTTAGTGACCTATTCCATATGTGTCATATTACATAAATCCTATTATTTCATATATCATTTACCCCTGCTATAGTCTAGTTGGTTTACTAGGTTAGTAGATCCATGATGGTGAATTATTAGATTCTTTAACCCTTACTTCCCTGTGGTAAAATATAAATAACGATACCTGGTTTACTCCCGGTAAAATGCTACAATGGTATGTTCTGTGCGCTTGCGAAATCCTTCATAATTTAGTTGCACTTAATTTATACCAACAGCTGCTCCAATATTTTTTGGAGTTGGGGTGTTTGGCTAGCTCCACCTGACTCTAGGGTGGAGTTCAGCTCTGGAGCCATGCCAAATAGGCCCTTAACATCCAATCGGACCTCTTTTTTTCGAAGACCGAGGCAACTCTCCTTGTTACCTGTACCAAAGATGGACAACAGTCAGTAGAAAGAATAAAAATGGTATAATGCTGGTGACTAGATGACTATGAAATTGGATTACTATTACAAACATATGTTCTTCCTTTGATATGTTCCAAACAATCATTTCTGTTCCTATCCTTTGTTTTCCACCTGTAATCTTATTCTATCCCTGTGTTTCTCCTATTCCCGTGTTTCTCCAATCATGTGTTCTAAAGGAGCCCTAAATCTGCTATCTCATCCACTGCTCCCAAGAATGTCTAGCCTGAGACGATCTCGTTGGCACAAACTGAAATTAATTTAGGTTTCAAAAAAACTAGAATTAATTTTTTTACAACAAACGAATTATTATTTCAGCTGCATCTAGCTGTCAGCACAATTACAGAGTAGATGGTCACACACTATAGTGCAACACTTAATGTGCATCGATACACATGAGCTGTGTTTGAACAAGAATAATAAAAGGTTGGAGTAGATGACGCTATGTCCCGAAACACCTGCCTTGCCGGTGTATCAGCAGTTTGAGTTTGGCTCCTACTTATCTTGAATGTCTCTGTGCTTCATTGGTGTGTGTAGTTGAAGAATTGGTGAGTGAGGTGCTTGATTCTCCAATCAGGAGGGTTAGAGTGATAAGAGGTGTCAAAGAAAGATACAAGCTCTTGACCAGATAGGAAGTTAGTGTGTTGTAGTTGCAACTGAGCTATGACAGCTACGCCAAGAGCGAGAACTGCCGCCTCAGCCATTAAAACCGAGGTAGAGTCGGTCATGGCTGCCTTGATGTATATGTTTTGTGGTGGATGCACCTGTGTATTGATAATGACTACTTCGAGGCTAGCTTTGATTGCTGGCAATGAGGCTCGATTAGGCAAAGTGGATGCATCTGTGTGTCACGGAACCGTCCAAATTATAAGAGCACAAGTACAAAAACAATCACCGGAGTGATCAAATTCTCACACTTGTGTCCATATAACTCCAGTAGTCCAATGAAATCACGAGGGATTTCAAACCAACCAACATACAAGCCAAGATCGTAGTGATTCAACACAACAAGTCACATGTTACAACCATTTCACAAGTAATTTAATATACATCGGAGTTCAACATAGTTATTACAACTTAAATTGAAAAGTAGCGGAAGTAAAGTAATTTGAAACTAACATTAATCTTATTTTAAATACATGCCAGTACCAAGGTCGACTTCCAACAAAAACATTAGAGATAAGGTAAATAAGAAGGATCACGCCCGTGATCACACTCCGCCTCTAAGGCAGGAGCCAACCAACTCTTGTAGTCGCCATGATACATCACAACCTGCAACAAGTGGGGATAAAACCCTGAGTACAAGAAGGTACTCAGCTAGACTTACCCGTCAAAAACTAGAAATAAAGTGACACCAAGGATCATGCAAGGCTGATATAAAGTGGGCTAGCTTGATAATATTTTGCATAAAAGCTTAATATAGATAAGTAATCATTAATGCTTAAGCATCAAGTTAATCATCATTAACCTATCATCTATATTAGCACCAATACTAGAGCACTCACTTTGATTAGGAGCAAACAATATTAACCATAGCAGGTATAAATTGAGGCAACATTTCCATCGTCATCCAATTAACAATCCGTTTAATTTAATTGAATCTACGTTGCCGCTACTCAAGTCAAGTGCTCACTAACCAGGAGCGACAACGACTCGAATCAAGTTCCTATCCAGCTGGAGGGGTATTTCTAACACTCACAGAGACACGCCTGGCGAGGGTTGCTCAGGTCACCTTTGGTACCGTTCAGGAAAGCGCGGGTTCGACTGATGCCGCATCCCCAAGGGCAACACTCTGCCAGGATGATAGGGACTCTAATCCCTTAGTCTTATGCCAATGTACTCAAGCACATCCTTACTACCTCTAAGATGCGATCTACCATTCGATTCCCGGCCTGAACTGTATTACTCGGATTCGCGGTCGGAACGACTTATCCGGCCAACTAAGTGTTAGACTGCATTCAACATGACTCAAGGACGTACAACGAATCGGTCCTTAAATGACTCAGATGGGGATAGATCTACACCCAAGACCTCCATGCCTTGTTGCTTCACAATCGTCATCCCGCCCAGTCTCATTTCATTTTATTAACGCATGGTTCTTTTTCACGATAGCAAATATAGCCAACCGTGCCATATATGAATATCCCTATATCTCGCAGGTGACAGGAAATCACCTGACTTCTACCGCTTAAAACAGGGCTAAGCATCTACTCGACCCTGGTCTATGTAGGATTTAGGATTCATATATCTGGACAAGGAATGATATTGATGCAGCAAGATTTTCAACCAACTCCTACCACTTAAAACAACAATACTTATAACATATATAGAATTAATTGCTTTGAAGGTAGGAGGCTTATAATGCTCCGGGGCTTGCCTGGAATCCGACTCAAGTTAGAGTATGTAAGATGAAACCCGCTTGGCGAGCATCCTCCAATCTAGCACTTGTCCGATCCTTTTATCTTCGGGATGGATCCACCAACTCTGTCTTTGGATTTAGCTCCACCTTAGGTCCTTCACATGCTTCAGCTAACATACCTAAATGAGGTGCAACAATGCATATGTATGAATGCATAAAAGTGCAATAAATAAAGTAATCAAGTAAGCATACCAAAGTTCACGTAAGCACCTAGAGCTAATTAACTTAATCCTCATTAAGGCATAACATAGAAGAGGGCAAGCACATCAATCAAGAAACAAGTCTCACAACATCATAGGGTACCACCCAAGTATCAAGTAGTGACACCAACATACTTATGTAACTCAAACTATGCTTAACAAAAAAGTTCAGATTTACAATCAGCATCAACAGTCCAGAAATAACATCATTCCAGGAGCTACATAATTCCAAATGACATGCAAGATGATAATCTGGAAAGCTTATGAAATTATATATAATTCATTTAATATCACCTAAGCATGATTCCAAAGTTTAATATGTCGAATTTACACAAACACAGAAACTAGTCTAACAAGACAGAGAGCAAGCAATTCTGTAACCCAACTTTCAACAGCTATAACTCCTAAACCACATGGCCAAATTCCACCAAATTTTAATAGCAGCTAGATACATAAATTATCTACAACTTTTGTATAAACAAGTTTTACAACAAAGCACATTATCATGAAGAACTTTGCTAAGTTTCTAGATCTGTCCAGAAACCTCATTTGCAAGAAATAATTATTAACTTATGT
The DNA here is from genome assembly GCA_038087645.1 of Saccharum hybrid cultivar R570. Lineage (NCBI taxonomy): Eukaryota > Viridiplantae > Streptophyta > Magnoliopsida > Poales > Poaceae > Saccharum > Saccharum hybrid cultivar. The sequence continues at coordinate 17,040,415 of JAQSUU010000431.1, read as the reverse complement.
TGCAAACATATAATCGGACAAAACCAACTTTACCAAAATGTCACAAATGACCAATGAACACCAGAAAACATAGTGCCCATTCCTAAATAAATTATTTTAATGCATTTTCTTAATTTATTTAGATAATTAGGTGGAATTATGAACACCTAGTAAAGTTGCACAATAAATTCTACCAAAATTACAGTGGCCTAAATATGATCCCAATAATTTACTGTACAAATTTCAAACCATTTTGACATATATATCAACCTCTATGAAAAAGACAAATGGCTATTGCAAGAATTCATGTGAGAGCATGAAGAATCAATAACTCACTCATATTATAACCAAAATTCATGAAATTTTTACCACACATCAACCATCACATGAGTAGCATGTCACAAAAATTTCACTTCATTTGGAGCCCTACAACTGCAGTTATGAAAAAGACAAATACCATTAGTATTAAAAACCTAATCTGAAAAATCCATTTTTACAGCAAAAACATTAAACTAAATCATGTTATATTATAGATCTACTGCATAGAAAATTTCACAAGTATTTCAAAAAGTCCTCATTTTCTATTTTACGAATTTTCTATGATTTACTATGAATTTCCAAATTTCCTGCAAAATCATTACAAAACAGTCCTCATGGTACTATTCATATGAGTCATAGGTTTTGCAGAAAGACCCCTCTCTTTAGTCAAATTGTCGCGCGAGGTCCTTGACGTGAATCAAAACAGGGAGGTTGTCGGGAGCTCGCTGCTCCGGACGGAGGAGGGCTCGTCGGTGGCGGTACAGTGGTGGGGAGGCTCAGGGGGTCCGTGCGCACCCAATGGTGGCCACAGTTTGTCTCATGGTGCCCCGAGAAGGCGAGGCCGCGTGGGTAGGCGGCACCGGTGGCAGCGGCTTCCGTGGCGAGGCTGCAACGGCAAGGGAGGCGCCTGGGTGAAAGCATCTAGGCCCCGAGGTTTGGTTTCGGCAATTGATGACAACACTTTATTACCATGACTAACGTGTGTTTTGCAGAAACTTTGGTAAGTTAGGTCATGGAGGTTTTAACTGCTTTGGACACCATGGTATTCATGCCTCTTGATGGAAATCGTTTCAGTTTTCAAAAGAGTGACGTCAAGATTAAGGACGGTTAGTTCCGGATGTCGAGGTGTTGAGATACTTTTGGAATAATCGTTAGGATCTTCGTTTTTCTCTTTTGGCCGTACTATAAAGGGGGGCATGAGCGGGTAGCTTAACCTAGGCGAGTCCTACATTTAGGTGTGGTGCACACTTGTTAAACTTGGCGCTAGGCAGCTCTAGAATAGCTCAAAGTTCAGTTGGAAGCAACTTGGTTCAAGTTGTGACGCGTTTCGGAGAGTTTCGGGTCGTTTTCCCATGACCGGACGCGGTCCTCGGCATGACCGGACGCGTCCGGTCAGTACAGTTCCGCGGCTAGGGTTTCAGCTCTGACGACCAGACGCGGTCCTCACGAGGACCGGACACGGTGGTCAGAAGTCGACATGTGTCACTTGAGGGAAACACCCGATCGGACACGACCTGGGTGTGATCGGCGCGTCCGGTCACAGTCCAGTAAGGTCCAGAGACGATCGAACGCGTCCGGTCATCACCGATCGGACGTGGTCGCGTGTCCGGTGCGAGTACAGTATGCTCCCTGCACGATCGGACGCGTCCGGTCGCTCCTGACCGGTGCGTCCGGTCACTCAGTTGATTTTCGGATTTTGACCGTTACGAGCGACCGGCGCGTCCGGTCAGTTCAACCGGCGCGTCCGGTCAGCCCGTGTTTTGCTGAGTCAGCGGGTAACGGTTCGTTTTGTCTGTGGGGTGTATAAATACATCCCCACCACCTCTTTTAGAGGTCTCTTGCTCATTTGATCAACGGAAAAACACCTTTGGAGTGCAAGGGAGTGCAAGAGCACTAGTGAGGATAGAGATTTGAGAATCAAAGCTTGAGAGTTCCTCACTAGCGATTAGAGAGTAGCAAGTGTGCATCCACCTTCTCAGTTGGGCTCGTAGTGGTCAAGTGAGAGTTCTAGCTTGTTACTCTTGGTGATCGCCATCACCTAGACGGCGTGGTGGTGATTGGGAGTTCGGTGATCATCCGGCGGAGCTTGTGGATGACCCAACTCATCTTGTGAGCGGTTTTGGGTGATTCACCGCGACGGAGTGTCAAAGAATCAACCCGTAGAGAGCACTTGATCCTTGCGCGGATCAAGAGGGAGCTACACCCTTGCGCGGGTGCTCCAACGAGGACTAGTGGGGAGTGGCGACTCTCCGATACCTCGGAAAAACATTGCCGTGTTCCTTGCCCCTTTACATTCAAGCATTTACATTCTCGTATTTACTTTCATTGCTTGTTTTACATTCCTAGATTTGCCATGCTAGACTAGGATTGGAAACTAGGGTGCAAAACTTTGTATTGGTAGACTCTCTAGGAACACAAGTAGACACTTGGGGTGAATTCCGGCTTGTAGGATTTAATTCTTGCATTTAATTTTTTAGAAAAGCCCAATTCACCCCCCTCTTGGGCATCTTGATCCTTTCAATTGGTATCAGAGCCATGTTGCTCTTTTTTTAGGCTTTACCGCCTAGAGCAAGATGTCTAACGGGGAAGGACCACCTCCCACCTTTGAGGGGGATGATTTTCCATATTGGAAAATCCGCATGGAGGCGTATCTCGAAGCCATAGATGTTGGATGTCTTAGAGCCGCAACCCAAGGGCTTCCCGCTATCAAGGATCCCGCAAACCCCATTGGTGACGAGGAGAAGTACGACCGGTGGAATGCAAAGGCCAAAAATGCACTCTACCGGGGCTTAGGCAAAGATATCTTCAATCGTGTGCGTAATGCAAAGAACGCTCATGAATTGTGGGAAAATCTTTGTGCTCTCCATGAGGGAACTAAGAGTGAGCATGAAGAACGCTATCACATAGCTTTAAAGAAAATTAATTCTTTTGAGATGCTTCCCAAAGAAAGTGCTAATGACATGTACACTCGCTTGAATGTTCTTGTAGAGGACCTCAATGCTCTTGGGCTCACTAAAATGAGCCAATCGGATGTTGCAAGGAAGATCTTGAGTGTGCTTCCCGTTGAGAAGTATGGTCACATTGTCATGGTGCTTCACCAAAGTGATCTTTCCACCGCAACACCGACTCAAGTATTAGGGAAAATCAATGCTCATGAGATGTACATGCATATCACTCCGGAAGAGGGCTCATCATCTTCCAAGAAGAGAGACTTGGCCTTCAAAGCTAGTCATGACAAGAAGAAGAAGAAGGGCCAAGCCATGATGGTGCAAGAAAGCTCAAGTGAAAGTGATGTTGATGATGAATCACTTGCACTCATGGTGAGAAAGACCACCAAGATGCTAAAGAAGCTCAACAAGAGTGGCATCAAGTTCGATGGCAAGAAGAAGAAATTCTTCACAAGTAGCAAGAGAAAGCCAATCTCGGAGATGGATTGCTACAATTGTGGTGAACTTGGCCACCTAGCTCATCAATGCCCTAGACCACCAAAAGACAAGTACAAGAACAAGAACAAGGGCAAGAAAAAATGATTCAAGTGATGAAGAAGAAGAGAAGAAGAAGAACAAGCCATACAAAAAGAAGGATGGCAAGAAGAAGGAGTTCCACAAGAAGAAGAAGGGAGGAAAGGCATACATTGTTGGTGATTGGCTCACCGACATTGAATCATCTTGTGAGTCCTCCGAAGATGAGAGCGATGATGAGAAAGAGAAGGTTGCCGCATTTGTGATGGGGCCATCATCTTCACCGATATCTTCATCACCACCTTCACCGCCTCCTTCACCATCATCGTCCACTACTCACCTATGCCTTATGGCCAAGGGTGAACGAAAGGTACAAAACCATGATAGTGATGATAGTGATAGTGATGATGAATATGACGCACCTTCTTATGATGAACTTGTAAAATTGCTAAACAAATACACTAAAATCATAAGAAGGACTAGAAATGAAAATGATGATCTTCAAAATGAAAATGAATCACTCTCATCCAAGCTTGAAAATATTCAAAAGACTAGTGGTGAGCTTAGAGTTCAAAATGAAGTGATGTCTTCCACTCTCAAGGAGCTCAAAACCTCTTATAAAGAGCTTAAAGATCAACATGATAAACTTGAGAAGAAGCATGATGAGCTCATCACTAGACATAATTCTCTAAAGGACAAATACACCACATTAAAAATTGACTATGATAGTCTTGTGGTTGCTAATGAACTTGCTCTTGAGACACATGATGCTACTAACTATGTTGTTAAGTGTGATATAGCTACATCATGTGATGATTTGATCATTGAAAGCATTGAGCAAGGTTCTAGTAGCAAAGGCAAGAGTGTGGTTGAGTCAAGCAACTATGATGATTATGCCAAGATCAAGTGTGAGAATGAGAAGCTTGCAAATGAGAACAAGAAGCTAAAAGGTTTGATGGCTCTTGAGAAGCAACCAACAAATGAGTCACTCATTGAAGAAAACAAAAAGCTCAAGCAAGAAAAAGAGCATCTCAAGACCGGCCTAAGCAAGTTCACAAGAGGCCAACATTTGCAAAGTGAGCTCCTCATGAACACCGTAATGAAGATGGATAGAAGTGGTATTGGGTACTTGGCAAATCAAGAGAAGAAAGCAAAAGCTCAACAACAACAAAGCAAGTCAAAGCCCAAGCCAAAGAGATGTGTTAAGTGTGGTCAAGAAGGTCACTTTGCTCATGAATGCAAAACTCCACCACCACAACCCTTGTCCAAGCATGCTAGACCTTTCGCCTTCAATGCTCATTATATGCTAAGAAAAGATTCAAATGGAAAGATGAAAGTCATGTTTTTGGGTCCCCCAAACAAGAATAGGCCAAAGAAAATATGGGTTGCCAAGTCACTAGTGGAGAAAGTCAAGGGCCCCTCTCAAGTTTGGGTCCCTAAACAAAAAGCTTGATCTCTTGTGTGTAGGTGAACTACAAGACCGGTGGATCTCATTGGGTTATTGATAGTGGTTGCACTCAACATATGACCGGTGATCCTCGTATGTTCACCACCATTGAAGAGAATGGAATATGTCAAGAGAAGATCACATTTGGGGATAATTCAAAGAGCAAAGTCAAGGGTATAGGCAAGATTGCAATATCACATGATCACTCACTCTCAAATGTGCTCTATGTTGCTTCATTGAGTTTCAACTTGTTATCCGTTGGGCAACTTTGTGACCTTGGCTTCCAATGCTTGTTCACACCAAATGAAGTGAAAGTTTCAAAGATAGATGACAAGCAAGTGATATTCAAAGGCTTTAGATACAACAATCTTTATCTTGTTGACTTCACCTCCGAAGATGCAAATTTGATGACATGTTTGTTCACCAAGACCTCACTTGGTTGGCTTTGGCATAGGAGGCTTGCTCATGTTGGAATGAACACTCTCAACAAGCTATTGAAGAAAGAACTAGTGAGAGGATTGAAGGATGTGAAGTTTGAAAAGGACAAACCTTGTAGTGCATGTCAAGCGAGCAAACAAGTTGCAAACACTCATCCAACCAAAGCTTTCATGTCAACTTCAAGAGTGCTAGAACTTCTACACATGGATTTGTTTGGGCCTACAACATACAAGAGCTTGGGTGGTAATCTCTATTGTCTTGTGATAGTGGATGACTACTCAAGGTATACATGGACTTTCTTCCTTCATGACAAATCCGAAGTGGCAAATTGCTTCAAGAAGTTTGCAAAGAGAGCTCAAAATGAATTTGAAGTCAAGATAAAGAAGATTAGAAGTGACAATGGTAAAGAGTTTGTCAACACCAACATTGAAGCTTATTGTGATGAAATTGGAATCAAGCATGAGGTCTCTTCAACCTACACTCCTCAACAAAATGGTGTAGTTGAGAGAAAGAACCGAACTTTGATCACCCTTGCAAGAACAATGCTAGATGAGTACAACACTCTGGAGAAGTTGTGGGCCGAGGCAATCAACACCGCATGCTATGCTTCAAATCGCCTCTTCCTACAAAAGTTTCTTGGCAAGACCCCCTATGAGTTGCTTAATGGGAAGAAGCCGGACGTCTCTTTCTTCCGGGTGTTTGGTTGCAAATGTTACATCTACAAGAAGCGTCAACACCTAGGGAAGTTTCAAAGACGTTGTGATACTGGTTTTCTTGTTGGTTACTCATCAAAGTCCAAAGCATATAGAGTATTTAACCATGCCACCGGTTTGGTTAAAGAAACATATGATGTGGAATTTGATGAATCTAACGGCTCCCAAGGAGCAATTGAGAATTGTGATGATGTAGGTGATGAACCCTTGAGGGAGGCCATGAAGAACATGCCGGTGGGAGACATCAAGCCAAAAGATGATGATGACGATGTACAAATTGTTGATCCACCATCTTCATCACGTGTGCCTCAAGATGATGACAAGAATGAGAGAGTTAAAAATGAAGACACTTATGTCTCTCATGAACAAGCCGAGGGACAAGCTCAAGATGTTGATGCTCCCCATCCACCTCCTTAAGTGGTTGATAGAAGAAATTCACCACTACTTCAAGCACATCCACAAGATCTCATCATAGGGAGTCCTACAAAGGGAGTAATGACTCGATCTCAAAAGCTAGCTTCTTTTGTTGAACATCACTCTTTTGTCTCTTGCGTTGAACCTAAGAATGTAGAAGAAGCTCTTCAAGATCCGGATTGGGTGAATGCAATGCATGAAGAATTGAGCAACTTCACCCGCAATCAAGTATGGACACTTGAAGAGCATCCTAAAGGTGCAAGAGTCATTGGAACCAAGTGGGTGTTCCGAAACAAGCAAGATGACCAAGGCATAGTGGTGAGGAACAAGGCAAGACTAGTTGCAAAGGGGTTCTCTCAAGTTGAAGGTCTTGATTTTGGAGAGACCTTTGCACCCGTTGCAAGACTTGAAGCCATTCGTATCCTCCTTGCATATGCATCACATCATGATATGAAACTATATCAAATGGATGTGAAAAGTGCATTCTTAAATGGCTTTATAAATGAACTAGTCTATGTTAATCAACCTCCCGGGTTTGAAGACCCTAGATATCCTAATTATGTTTATAGGTTGTCCAAGGCGTTATATGGGCTCAAGCAAGCCCCTAGAGCGTGGTATGAGCGCCTCCGGGACTTCCTCATTGAGAAGGGCTTCACCATTGGGAAGGTCGACACCACACTATTCACTAAGAAGTTTAATGGGGAGATCTTTATTTGTCAAGTATATGTTGATGATATCATCTTCGGATCAACAAATGAAGATTATTGCAAGGAATTTGGTGAATTGATGTCGAAGGAGTTCGAGATGTCAATGATTGGTGAGCTCACATTCTTACTTGGATTTCAAGTAAAGCAAATGAGAGAAGGGATTTTCATCTCTCAAGAAAAGTATACCAAGGATCTTCTCAAAAGATTCAAGATGGAAGAATGCAAACCAATCAAGACCCCAATGCCATCAAATGGACATCTCGACCTAGATGAGGGAGGTAAACCGGTTGATCAAACTCTCTACCGTTCTATGATTGGTAGCTTGTTGTACCTTACCGCATCTAGGCCCGATATCATGTTTAGTGTGTGCATGTGTGCCCGCTTTCAAGCGTGCCCTAAAGAACCTCACTTAAGTGCCGTAAAAAGAATCCTAAGATATCTTAAGCTCACCCCAAGCATTGGTCTTTGGTATCCCAAAGGAGCTAGATTCCAACTAGTTGGCTATTCCGATTCGGACTATGCCGGTTGCAAAATTGATAGAAAAAGCACATCTGGAGGGTGCCATTTGCTTGGAAGATCTTTAGTATCTTGGTCATCTAAAAAGCAAAATAGTGTGGCTTTGTCCACCGCCGAGGCGGAATACATTGCCGCGGGGGCTTGTTGTGCACAAATCTTATATATGAAATAAACCCTCCTAGACTATGGAATTGTTCTTGAAAAGGTGCCACTTTTATGTGATAATGAAAGTGCCGTTAAAATTGCTAACAATCCGGTACAACACTCTCGCACCAAGCACATTGATATCCGCCATCACTTTCTAAGAGATCACGTTGCTAAAAATGACATATCACTAGAAGGTGTAAGAAGTGAAAATCAATTAGCGGATATCTTCACTAAACCTTTGGATGAGGCAACCTTTTGTAGGTTAAGAAGTGAACTCAATGTGCTTGATTCTAGCAACTTTAAAAAAATGAGCGTGTGTTGTCCCTTGCATTGCATTGTATAATATGCCATGTTTATTTTATCGCAATGCTTTTAGGGCTTGGCTAACACGGTTACGATAACCCTTCTTTGGAGGAGTGAAGAAGCCTAGCCGTGGATCAAACTTGACAAGCATCCTAGCTTTACCTTCTTGTATTGCATTGCATATGCATGGTTGTTTGTTTGGCGTTTCTTTTCGGTTTCGCTTTGAGCAACCTCTGTGTTTGTCCATGGATAAAGAGAGCATTTTGACGCTCCTAAAGGTTCAAAAACTCTATTGCATGGCCATACGTTGCTCCTTGGGTGTTTATTGCCTATTTTCTTAAAATAATACTAGCCTAAGGCAATCTATTTTGAAAAATTTGAGGGTTTGAGTGAGGTCACTCATATCGTGTTCCAATTGGTGTTTATTTGTGTCTTTTTGAATTGGAACCTGATTGGGAGAAGTCGCGTCGTAGTTCGGAACGAAGAAGGGCGAAGAACAGTGACCGGACGCTGGTCCGGACGATGCACCGGACGCAGTGATGCTTCACCACCGCGTCCGGTCCCGGCGTCCACCAGCGCGTCCGGTCATCCAGAAGACCAACTCGAGATCTAGTGACCGGACGCTGCACCGGACGCGCCGCTGTTGACCACCGAGTCCGGTCCCGGTTACCACCACCGCGTCCGGTCATTCGCGATGAATTCCCGAGCTCCCCTCGACTGGACTCTGACCGCGTCCGGTCAGTCCTCACCGGACGCGTCCGGTCACTCCAGGAGCTTACTGGAGTGTGACCGGACGCTGCACCACCGCGTCCGGTCATAACGACCACCGTGTCCAGTCATCACGCGTCAAGCGGATCTAACCCCTTCATATAACGGTTCGTCCTCGGCCGTGTTTTCTCATCCGCCTGAGCCTCTTCCGCCGCCGCCTGCCCTATCTCGCCAAATCCGCCGGAGCCGCCGCGCCTTTGCCGTCTTCCTCGCCTCCGGCAAGCCCTGCCGAGTCTCCTGCCCGCGCCGGCCCTCGCTCGCGCGCGCGCCAGCCCGTCCCTGCCCGCGCCTGCCCACGCCAGTCGAGCAGCCGTGCCACCGCCGCCCGCTCGCACCTCCACCGCCGGTGAGCCGCGCCCTTGCCGCCGGTGAGCCGCGCTCCCGCTTGCCAGCATCACCTCCGGCAGTGGACTGCCTCACGCTCGCCTCTGATCGTTCTTCGTCGAGTTGCCCTAACCCTAACCCTAGGGTTCGCGTAACGTCGTTCGATCGTTCGTCGTCGAGGTTTTGTCGCGCGTCGTCTTCTTCGCGAGGTTGTTTCGCGTCACCTTGACCTCCTCGCTAGGGTTTGCCGTAACTCCTTCTTTTTAATCCTAATTGCATCATGTTTCGGCAAATCAGAGCTCGTCCGGCGATTTCGAGGAATCTTGCGATCTAGGTCACCTCATCTTGTCAGTCGTCTCGTCGATCCGAGGTAGCTTCGCGTTTCGATTCACATCATATCTCATATGCTTGCTATCTCTAGGGTTTCGTACCTTTTAGTTATATATGTGCTTATAGTAGATCTCTCTATTCCGTCATTGCAGCGAGTCTGTTCGTGTGTCAGGGTGAGATCAGTTTGCTGAATCCGAGGCTAAGCCTGCGGATACGGATTGAGGCCAAGCCTCTCGAGTGACAGTTCACCATCTTTCAGAGGTTTTTCGGTCAGTTTTTCAGCATGGTGCGTTGCAAGAACGCCGGTGGTGCTCCTGGTGACGGGGACGACAGTCCTCCTCGTCGGTCTGAGATTGCACGTGGGAAGCGTATCAAGATCATGGCCAGAAAGAAGAAGAAGACACTTACAGAGGCAGAGATTGCTCAGGCCGTGGCAGATGCAGCAGAGCAGGCAGAGAGAGGTGGCAGGAGCAGTGGCATATGCATAGGCGAACGTCGCTTTCATCTAGAAGGTCGACAGCTCGGCACAGAGGCCACTGAGGGTACTGAGGATACTGGAGCTACAGAGGGTATGTCAGTTGATCCACCTCCAGAGGCCACAGAGGCTCTAGAGGCCACAGAGGCTCCAGAGGCTACAGAGGACACAGAGGAGCAGCCAGCTCAGTCTCCACCACGTCGCCGCTCCACACGCAAACGTACTCAGGTGACTCCTAGGCCAGAGGGCCAGCGTCGTGGAGCACGTCCTCCTCCCAGAGCTAGAGGTTCACCCCCGGTCGAGCACTTTGACTTGAGGGGTGCTACAACACATCAGGTGCAGGGGTTGAGGTTCGTGGAGGTCAGTCGGTGGTTTACACCTGTGAGGGATCACAGAGCTTCAGAAGGCTTCTATACCCCACTTTAAGAGGATTTCTACAGGGCTCTAGTTGACAGCGGTATTGCTTTCCGACCACAGAGGGTCTGTCGACTTGAGTCACTGGTTGAGGTTGTGGGAGAACAGCTACGTCCGCACCTGTCCTTTCTGCCAGGCTTGTCAGATCTTCTTGGACGGACCGGTGCATACTGCGGCACAAGGGTCAGAGAGTTTTATGCTTCACTATGGATTGATCCTGCCCATGATTTCATTCACTTTGCATTCTGAGACCGCGATCACCGTCTATACAGCACCAGAGTGCGGGAGATTCTCAGACTCCCAGCTTCCAACACGAAGATACATCAGCTGTGTTTTGGTCAGACTCCTCCACCGAGACGCCCTCACGGCGGGGCAGTGCCACCTACAGACTTGATTCGACCCTGCTTCCGTGAGCCTTTTGGCGAAGGGTCTCGTCGCACGCCTGCCAGTTTGACACCACTTGCTAGAGTTCTGGATGCTATAGTCAGACGCACTCTACTTCCCCGACTTGGCTACAGAGAGGGACTGACTCGGATGCAGCTATGGGTTGTTCACCACCTCCTCTCACAGACACAGTTTGACATTTGGGATCTCATACTTAGTGAGATGGAGGACACCATAGCTGAGGGCTTCAAGGGTAATCGTCAGCTGCCCTATGCACACTAGATCTGCTTCATCATTAGATCATCCATTCAGCTACCAGCAGAGATCTGAGCTGAGATATCAGATACTACTACTGCTTTCCCTGAGTATGATATCCGTCAGCTTTGGGCTTCAGTCACTAGAGATCAGGCCCCAGTGCCAGGACAGCGTGAGCGACCTGAGGTTCCTGAGACAGCGGCTGAGCAGGACGCCACAGTTGATGAGCTTGCAGAGGCAGAGCTTGCCGATCTTGACGCTCAGCCTGCTGATCTTCCTGAGGATGTGACATCTGACAGCACTGATGAGGACTACCAGCCCATCCCCAGGTACCGGTCTCCTCGGTCTCACGACCACGAGGCCGGTGGCTCTGGTTTAGCCTCCCGCACAGACCCAGCCATGGTGGCTATACTTGAGAGGTTGACCCAGGCACAGGAGCAGCAGCAACAGCAGATACAGCGACAGGCTCAGGACACAGCTGCAGCACTTGCACAGATTCAGGCTCGTCAGGATGAGTTTTAGCGTCAGCAGCTTGAGATCCAGAGGCAGCAGGTTGAAATGCAGCGACAGCAGTACGAGATTCAGCGACAGAGTGCAGCTAGTCAGCAGCAGTACTTGGATCTCCTGCGCCACCTAGTCACTGTTGGGGTTCCTCCGCCTGCTTCTGTCCTGACTTCTGCTTTACAATCTAGTGATCCATCAAGTTAGGGACAGCCGAGCTTCCAGTTCACATCTCCACAGCAGCAGGTTCTCTAGTCATTCCAGTCCCCGAGCTTCACGCCTATTCACACGGGGTTTACACCTTCAGACCAGCCTCGCCCTCACCTCCTGACAGGCACACCCTTCGGTGATTACAGTGCTACATACAGCGAGTTGACTGGTCAGCCGACGCCCTCACACACTACCTTTGCTACTTCTTCAGGGTTGTCAGCTTCAGAGGCAGCTATTTCTCTAGTGACAGGGACCGGTACTACAGAGACTTTTCCTTCGTCAGTTGCCTCGACAGATCCTCCTGCTATTGGCTCGCTACAGGCTCAGGTTACTCAGATGGATCCTCTTATTGCTACTACGTTAGTACCTGTTCCTGCCGCTCAGACCCAGACCGCTTCACAGCCACGTGTTTCTTCAGAGGGTCAGCCAGATAGCTCAGATTCTGAGGGAGATTCTCTACACTTCGTGATTACTCCGCGCACCTCGGCACCCGACACGACTCCGTCTGTCCCCCCGTCAGATCCTTAGATTAGTTTTTTGGCGCTTGATGCTAAAGGGGGAGAGAGAGTAGTTTCAGGGGGAGTTTTGAGAGAGGGTTTTCGTTTTTTCTTGTGTGCTACATTCATGCATCATGTTTACTTTTCAGTCATTGCATTCATGTGGCATGTCATCGTGTGATAAACCTTGAGTCTTAATGTTTTATTCAGTCGCAGTGTTAACACTTGTCACAGTTTTTAATTATAGCTCTAAGGTTGTGCTTCCGTGCCTTACTCCGATTTCTTATGAGCTATATCTGTATGTGTACTAACGTTCTTTGTCTTATCTTATGAGTACACTCTTTTGGCTTGGGGCACATAAGCAATTCATAACCCCTTGTGCTTATTGCTTTTTGCTTATGTGAACCATGCATGCTCGAAAACCTCAACTCAAATCTTTTATATCTTAGTGTTGTCATCAATCACCAAAAAGGGGGAGATTGAAAGCATCTAGGCCCCGAGGTTTGGTTTCGGCAATTGATGACAACGCTTTATTACCATGACTAACGTGTGTTTTGCAGAAACTTTGGTAAGTTAGGTCATGGAGGTTTTAACTGCTTTGGGCACCATGGTATTCATGCCTCTTGATGGAAATCGTTTTGGTTTTCAAAAGAGTGACGTCAAGATTAAGGACGGTTAGTTCCGGATGTCGAGGTGTTGAGATACTTTTGGAATAATTGTTAGGATCTTCGTTTTTCTCTTTTGGCCGTACTATAAAGGGGGGCATGAGCGGGTAGCTTGACCTAGGCGAGTCCTACATTTAGGTGTGGTGCACACTTGTTAAACTTGGCGCTAGGCAGCTCTAGAATAGCTCAAAGTTCAGTTGGAAGCAACTTGGTTCAAGTTGTGTCGCGTTTCGGAGAGTTTCGGGTCGTTTTCCCATGACCGGACGTGGTCCTCGGCATGACTGGACGCATCCGGTCAGTACAGTTCCGCGGCTAGGGTTTCAGCTCTGACGACCAAACGCGGTCCTCGCGAGGACCGGACGTGGTGGTCAGAAGTCGACACGTGTCACTTGAGGGAAACACCCGATCGGACGCGACCTGGGTGTGATCGGTGCGTCCGGTCACAGTCCAGTAAGGTCCAGAGACGACCGGACGCGTCCGGTCATCACCGATCGGACGCAGTCGAGTGTCTGGTGCGAGTACAGTATGCTCCCTACACGATCGGACGCGTCCGGTCGCCCCTGACCGGTGCGTCCGGTCACTCAGTTGATTTTCGGATTTCGACCGTTACGAGCGACCGGCGCGTCCGGTCAGTTCAACCGGCGCGTCCGGTCAGCCCGTGTTTTGCTGAGTCAGCGGGTAACGGTTCGTTTTGTCTGTGGGGTGTATAAATACATCCCCACCACCTCTTTTAGAGGTCTCTTGCTCATTTGATCAACTGAAAAACACCTTTGGAGTGCAAGGGAGTGCAAGAGCACTAGTGAGGATAGAGATTTGAGAATCAAAGCTTGAGAGTTCCTCACTAGCGATTAGAGAGTAGCAAGTGTGCATCCACCTTCTCAGTTGGGCTCGTAGTGGTCAAGTGAGAGTTCTAGCTTGTTACTCTTGGTGATCGCCATCACCTAGACGGCGTGGTGGTGATTGGGAGTTCGGTGATCATCCGGCGGAGCTTGTGGATGACCCAACTCATCTTGTGAGCGGTTTTGGGTGATTCACCGCGACGGAGTGTCGAAGAATCAACCCGTAGAGAGCACTTGATCCTTGCGTGGATCAAGGGGGAGCTACACCCTTGCGCGGGTGCTCCAACGAGGACTAGTGGGGAGTGGCGACTCTCCGATACCTCGGAAAAACATTGCCGTGTTCCTTGCCCCTTTACATTCAAGCATTTACATTCTCGTATTTACTTTCATTGCTTGTTTTACATTCCTAGATTTGCCATGCTAGACTAGGATTGGAAACTAGGGTGCAAAACTTTGTATCGGTAGACTCTCTAGGAACACAAGTAGACACTAGGGGTGAATTCCGGCTTGTAGGATTTAATTCTTGCATTTAATTTTTTAGAAAAGCCCAATTCACCCCCCTCTTGGGCATCTTGATCCTTTCACTGGGTCAGGAGTTGGGGAGGAGCGGCGCGACCTTGGAAAGGTGAAGGTAGTACCGGCATGAGTAGAGGAGGGCCGGAGGCAAGGAAACTGTGACAACGGCAGCTGCTTTGCTCGCCGGCCATGGACATGGCTTCGGCGACGGCTGTGAGCAGCGGTGCAGTCGTCAAGGTGGCGCGAGACAAGGGAGGAGGCGACGGCGGAGCCAATAGCGGTGCTAGCTGGGCGTGAGGGCAGCCGAAAGTGGTCGGACGGGCAGCGGCGATGCTCTACGCGGAGAGCGAAAGGGATAGAAAGAGAAAGAGAGAGAGTGGCCAGCAGGGAGGAGGAGCGAACGCTCAGTTTTTCCCTTCTCCACGCGATGTGAGCATTGGCGAGGTGGCGAGCATGCGAGCGGTGCCAGGGCACGCAGCACGTTCCTCCTGTGCGCACTTGGCCACAGTGCAGCTCCTAGGTGTTTCAAAGTCTGAATGAATCACTAATACCACCACAAAAATTTGACTGAAAACACCATTTTCATCCTCCATTATATCCTAATCCAATCGTCCATTGATTTTGGTGCAAGAGGCAAAGTTGTAGAGCTTTGCGAGATGAACAATATTGCTTTAATAATCAAGAGCTAAATCTTCCTAGATTAGAAGATATAGAGCTCCAAAGGAGGGTACCTCAAAACGAAATCTGCTGTCCAATTGAAGGCCGACTGAACCTACCTTCTTCTCCCCTCCCTAACTCCTAAGCTGTGTACTGATTTGATCAACCAATTTCACCATTAGCTAGATCTACATGAGTACTCCAACATTGCTTATAGGAGTTTGCCCAAAATCAAAATGGTTTGCAAACTGAACTTTGCCGAATGTGGGTACCATGAAACTGAAAACTGCAAGTTCAGTCTATACTTAGCAAAATTTCGAGCTCCCAAAACAGCAACAAATTCAAACTTTAGGGCTCGGTTACACTAAGAGGCCTAACTAACTCTTGACCATTAAAAAAAGTTTGTTGCACACAAGATGAGCTACAACTTTTGTTTAAGGTCAAACCTCATAACTAGTACAGAAGTCAAACTTTCACTTTGGTCATAGTAGCAACTCGATAAAGCCGAAACTAGGGTTTTAGGCCAATCGGGGCATTTTCTTGACATTTGCTCAACATGAACCCTTCATGACTTTTGTTGTAGAGTTTATCTAGAGTCATTTGGGTAAAGTTGCAAGGTTTGGTTGATGGTCTATAATTCTATTCACTTAATCATGCCATTCCAAGAAGGATATGACTTATCATTTCACGTGACTTTTTGATTCCAAACTTCATGAAACTTTTCCAGGGATCAATATAGATAGGTACTAAGGTGAGACACATGAAGATATTGCCATAACACCACCCAAGCATATATCTTGAAAATGTCCTATATGCAAAGCAAAGGAGTAACATCCAAGTTTAGATTAGGCTCATCTCCGTAGGTTGACCTTGACATCGTCATCTCCACTTAATCTATCATGTTTGAGCTTAAACCCACTACTTAACGAGTGACAAACACCTAGGGTGTTACACTGTGTAACATCTATAGCCTATCAGTAGTGCTAGCACTTGGACAATGAATCTGCCTGAGGAGTTCTCCGTGTACCTATGCATCTGGTGTTGAATAATTGTTGGTGAGCAGGTTCCTGCAGTCATAGAATACATACCTGATAGGCCATTGATGTTGAAGGGCGTGTGTATTGGTTGGTCGTTCATACACGTCTGGTTCTGGACATGGCTAGTTGGTGTGTTTTGTGCAAGAGTAGGAGGTGTACCTGGTAGTGTGTCGATGCAGAGGCTTTGTAGCTAACGATTGTGCTTGTCCCCTGGTGTTGTAAACAATTAGTTTCTGTGTTTGTCGCATGAGTAGTTGCTATACCGTAATGTTCAGCCTGTGTCATTGTGGTGGTGGTGCTGCAGAGTCACTGCTGCGAGTGTGGCAGTGATGGCTCTTCATCCTGGCTTGTCGATGGTTGTATACGTCTGGCCTGTTCGTCTCCTACAGTTGCAGTTGAGTTTGTAATCGAGATGTGTGCAGCCACAATGTGATGTACTTGCCACTTAGTCCAATTTTTCCTTGTAAATCTCCTGTCATTTCTCGCTTTCCAAATGTACCACATGGTTGTCAATTTTTTTTGTAATAAGTAGTCTGATGGAGTTATGAAAGTGGCAAGAATTATTTGAACCCCATCATCCTCGTTAGGCAAACTGTCTGATCGAAGAGGGGGGGGGGGGTTAGAAGAGAACCATACCGCATGGGCAAAATCGTAGTGGAAGAAGAGGAGCATCAATCTCAATTTTGCCACAAGTGCTACAGTGTTTGCCGATGTGTGTTGAGTATCTTACAGCTCTCTCCCCCATCACAAGGGCCCTTCTGATGAGACACCGGGCAAAGGTTTCAATGAGTGGAGGTAGGTCCCTGTGTTTCCACATTTTCTGCAGAATTTGGTTGCCCTACTGATTGATGCTACGAGAGGCGTGCTGTGGAAGCTGGTAGATCTCCATTTGGGATCTTAGAAGCCTATAATCGTTTTTAGTTGTGCAATCACCTTTTCTAGCTGGTAACCACCTTAGAATGTCTGGATCTTGGCTCTAGACAATCTTCACTTGACTGGTGGTGTGAACTCCTTAATGGTCGAAAATCCTAGACAGGAGATCTAAGTCCCAAGTGTGAGTGTTGTGCATCTAGAGAGTCCGCTACTAGAGCAAGCAAGGGAGATTGAGTGACCGGCAAAAGCAGGTGGTCATGAATGGATTCCTAGATTAGGCACCAAGGGGAGGACCAAATAGAGCTATTCCCAGCGTGAATCTAATACGTCGTGTTTTGGATTAGATCCTTCTTAACCTGTAGAATGGATGACCAGAAGACAAAGCGGGGGCCCTTTGCGAATGCGGTCCAGAAAGATGAGCTATGGAAATACTTGGCTTTTAGGATGCTAGTTAGGAAAGTATTCTTGTTGTTGGCAATGTTCCATGCCGCCTAGGTGATGAAGCTCTGATTGACATTGTATAGGTCCCTAATGCCAAGGCCCTATTCTCCTTGGTTTGATAGATATCTTCCCATGATTTGAAAGCAGTAGGATTTGGGGATTGTTCTTGTCACGAAACCATCTAAATTATAAGAGCATAAGTCCAAAAACAATCACCGAAGCAATTAAATTCTCAAACTTGAGCCCATATAACTCCGGTAGTCCTCGAAACCATGAGAGATTTCAAACCAAACCGAGAACAAACCAAGATCGTAGTGATTCAACATAACACGCCACCTGTTACATAGTTCAAAAGTAGTTCTCATACCTCGGAGTACGAATAAGTTATTACAAACCAAATTAGGAATAGCGGAAGCAACATAGTTTTGAAACCACATTTAGTTCAAGTACTACCAGTGCATAGTCACATCCTGTAAAAGCATATTAGAAGAGAATACTACAGAGACCATGCCCAATAGTCTAGTCTTCACACCCAACAGCGGAGACACTACTTCAGGTAACCAGTAAGAATATGCTACCTACAACAAGGTGGGAATAAACCCTGAGTACGAGAAGGTACTCAGCTAGACTTACCCCTCAAAAACTACAAATAAGATGACACCAAGGAGTATGCAAGGCTTTGTATAAGTGGGCTAGCTAGACACATTTGCATAAAAAGCTTAAGTACAGATAAGTGATCAATATTGCTTTAAGCATCAAGTTAATCATTATTAACCTGTCCTCTAGATTAGTACATGTACTATAGCAATCACTTGATTCAACTAAGCAAATAATAGTAACCATATCAAGTTTATAAGGCCATCATTATATCATCATCTTTAGAACCATCAATAGATTTAGTGAAATTTACGTTGCCTCTGCTCTGTCAAGTTTCTCACTATCCGGGAGAGACGGCGATTCGAATCGATTCCAACTCAGTTGAGGGGATATTCCTAACACCAACCGGGCATACTTTGCAAGAGTCGTCAACAGTCACCTTTGGTATAACTCAGGATGGGCCCGAACAGCGCTGCACTCTCAGGGATTCCAGTGGCCAGGAAGCTCAGGACTTTTAACTCACCTACCCTTGGTCCCACCTGGCTCCCCTCCGAGGTGACTTACACTTTTCGGCTTCGCAGCCTGAGTTGAGCTACTTAGCTTCACGGTCGGCAACCTTAGGCCGACCAACTAAGTGTTAGGATGCATTCAAAATGACAAAGGAAGTACAACGGATCGGTCATTAACCGACACAGACGGGGATAGTTCCACACCCAAGACCTCCATGCCTTGTTGCTTCGCTATCGACATCCCGCCCGATCTAAGTTCATTATTAACACTTGGTTCTTTTCAACGATAGCAAATATAGCCAACCATGACCAAATACTTCCTACTTTGTAGGTGATAGGAGATCACCTGACATTACCGTTCTAATTAAGCAGGGCTAAGCATATAGATGATCCTATCTACATAGGATTCATGGATTCATATATCTAGACAAAGAATGATATAATGCAGCAAGGGTTCCAAACAACTCCTACCACTTAATGCAACAATACATATAACATATATAATTAATTGCTTGGAAAGTAGGAGGCTTATAATGCTCCGTGGCTTGTCTTAACCGTACGAGGATGGTTCGGGGTTCAGCGCTCAGCCACGGTTCCTTCATCTCCTCTGGTTCCGTTGGACTGGGCCTCCTGCCCCCAAACTGGTTCCAACTCCATCGGGTACGTCTTGTGGAACTTTACCATCGTCACGGTCCTCGGTACACCTATTGCATGTATATGCACCAATGAATCTCATATATGCACATATGTGACATGATGAGCTTATAAGCATGTATGTATGATGAATGTGATGAATAATGCAACAATCTGAGCAATAAAAGTCAAGCTACATGGTGCTCTATTCAAATCACTTTAAGCTTAGGTGCAAATTTCCTCTCTGGTATTAACATGTTTAAACATCCCTAAGTAACCACTAAGTACCATAAAGTTCATACTTAGCACACATATAACAAGTTTCAGAAATTTAGCGCATTGACACGTTGACCGCAACAACTTATAAAGTTCATAACTAGAGTTCTATAACTCCAATTGATATACATGAGGATAAACTGGAAAGCTTATAAAATTGTATATAATTCATTTATAAACATCTAAGCATGATTCTATCATTTACCCGGTCGAAATAGCACATACCCAGAAACTGTTCTAAAAAGACAGAGAGCAAAACAATTCTGACTCGAACTTTGAACAGCTGCTATTTCTAAACCATGAGTCCAAATGTCCTCAAATTTTACCAGCAACTAGTTCATGAAGTTCTTAACAACTTTGTTATAGCACACCAAGCATGAAAGCATCATTATCATAGGTTAATTCTCTTAACTAGCAAATCTGTCCAGAATGGCAAATTCTCTAAATTAAATAATTAATGATGATACAAAAGCACAATTGGACCAAACCAACTTTACTAAAATCTAGAGCATGTTAAATTAACACCAGATCATATCATGTTACCTGCATAAACATTTATTTAATTGACCTTTTCTATTTACTTAATTGCATAGGCATAAATGGCAATAAATATACAAATGTGCCCAGAAATTCTAATAAAATTACAGTAGTACATACATACTATCAGGAGGTTACCATAGAAGTTTCAGCTCAATTTGAAAAGTAGTTTAAGAGATATCTAAATAAACAAAAAGATAAGCACTATAAAGCCTATAACATAGAAATTTCATAACTGGAGCAAATGACCTTCAATAAGACTGAAAATTTAACTAAAGCATCTTTATACCATGACTAGCATCTCACAAAAATTTCATGGCAATTGGATTACTACACAGGGAGATACAAAAATGACCAAAATCACACAGTTAAATAAGATGCCTAGCAAGATTAAATAAAAACTTTAGAAAGTACTAACTAACATACCACATATTATATTTTCTAAATAAACTAGACATCATTTAGAGCACACCAAAATTTGAAGCACCTCATTTGGACCTCTAGAAGTTGAGATATGTAATTTACAAGCTCGTATACAAATCTGTAAATAAGAAAAGAAAAACAAAAACGAAAAAAATGAGATCTCGTTCCTGGGCCGGCCCGATGGCACCGCTCGGCCCACGAATAGATCCGCCCACCCGACACTACTGACGCTTGGGCCCGCGCGATAGTGAGACAGAGGCAGAGGAGGAGGTGATGACGGCGAGAGCTCACCGCCGGTGAGGACTCCGGCGAGCCCGAGGGCACCGGCGTGCTCACCTCGACTCTGCGCATCTATTGGTGTAGCTACTTGACACTACTACCGTGGCTAGGGGTGGTGGCGGCGGCAATGCTGGGCCATGGCTGTGGGCTTGCCAGCTTCGGCAAGCTAGCGGCGGCTTGGCCCAAACGGCCTACCCGGCGAGCATCAGCACATCGAGGCGGACCCAGAGCACCGGAGAGGAGAGGTGGTAGGGGCCCGAGAAGCACGGCCATGTGCGAGCTTGGCTTGGCAGCAACAATGGCGACCGCAGCGGAGCCGAAGGCTCGGTGAGCTCTACCTGAGCCAATGTGGTTGCAAGGGGAGGTCGGGGATGTAGAGGAGCTCAAGGTGCGGCCAATGCTATGAGGAATCGGATGATGGTGCATGGATGTTGTGGATTTCTCGGTGGCTGCCACTAGTGCTCCTCCAGTCGCCGCTCGCTCGGTGGAAAAGAAAACAGGGAGGGCAGAGGGAATGAGCAGCGAGGGAGGGAGGTCACGGTGCGTGGCGTCTTCGTGCGGGCGAGCTCGGTGTGGCACCGACACGTGGAGACCACGCGGCACCGGGACTCTAAGGACGGTCGGCCACAGACACGTTCAGTTGATTCAAACTGAATCGAGTTCAGTTAACACTGACTGATAGAGCAACTTAGTCATCCAATTACTCCTAATCTAGGTCAATTCGGTGCGAGGTGTAGTTAGAAAAGTTGTAGAGGGACATGAGATATACAATTTTGTCAATATGGTCATGGGCTAACTCGGCTTGGTTAGTGAGATACAGTGCCCCAAAGTAGGTCACCTAGAAACTGAAACTGAGTTTCAGTTAAGCCTCGACTGAACCCGACTTTTCCCTACACTATATTTCCTGAACCAATGAGAATTAGGGGATGGTGTTGTTGACAATCTTGTAGAGCTAAGTGAGTTCTGCAAAAGTGTCAACACCCACTTAAGCCAGAACTGCTTAGATTAGGAGATACAAGGTTCCAAAGTCGAGCACTTGAAACTGCAAGTCAGTTAGGACTTAACCAAAATTTTCTAAGTGTTGGACAACACTTCTACTAACTTGTGGGCCCTATTTGAACATGTTCTAGGCATTTTCATGAAATGGCTATATTGAAACTTTTATTCCTTACCAAATTTGCTACAACTTTGCTATAGGTTGCACATCCATGTGAAATCATTTGGTAGCACTTTTGAAATCAAGAAGCAAAAGTGGTTTAGGGGTTAACTAAAGTCAACCACGAGTCAAAATGGAATTAGGGCATGGCAAAACAGAAACCCTAGCTCAAAATGCTTAACTAACATTTTAGAAACACTACCATGGCATAGTTTACCATGTACCATCATAGGCAAGTAAAAATCAAGCAAAAGTACACCGAAACACCATTATTTGCACTAATGCAACATTGCTTTGCAACTACATGTTACCTAAGCAAACTTTAGGTGTTGCACATGTTTCATGAGCATGTTTCATATGTTTAAAACATAACAAGCCTAGTACATGAACTAACATGGCTCACACATATGGTCATATCACTAGCACACATAGCCTACTTATGTTGCAGTTGTTTAACTTGATTGTTGCACATGTTGCAAAGTCATGTTTTCAAGAAAGATGCACATGAAATGATGATGCTCATGTTAATGCCATGCTATGACCATGCTCAAATGATGCCAAAATGCAAGGCAAACACCTGGGGTGTTATGGTTCTCCTAAACTCTAGCCCACCAGAACCTATGAATGATGGTATTGATTTCTTCCATGAAGGTCTTAGAGAAAAAAATTATGGACATGTAATAAAAGGAATGGAGGCAAGAACATATTTGATATAAGTGAGTCTGCTAACATGCCGTGATAGTAGTAAGCTTGGCTCTAAATTTAGCTATGATGAACTAATAGGCTTTGTCCTATCTCTATGGTTAAAAATCATAGGGTGACCAAGGTGCAAGGTGTTAGGAAGCAGGTCATGAACAGTAAAAAAATACTTGATGTGGTTTCTGGTTAGATCATCCACATTCTTGCTAAGGAGAATAATTGACTTACTGAAGTTGGGAATCTGCCTAGAGAGATGAGAAAAGTCCTGAAAGATACGTCAAATGTTTTGGGCTTCGGCGATAGAGGTGTGACCACAGAGAATCAAGTCATCTGCAAATAGAAGAGAGTGGATGGGGGGCAGCCAGGACCCAGGGTGATACGAGAGAGGTTGTTATTGTGAAGCTTGGTTTGAAGGCGATGGGATAGCTCATTGATGGCTATAACAAATAGATAGGGTGACAAAGGGCAGCCTTGGCGATTACCTCTTTAGGATTGAAAGGTGGCAGTGGGTTCTCCATTGAGGACATAGAAAGTTGGCGTGGAAATGCATGCATGGTTGAGATTGATAAAATTCGCTTTGGACCCTTGCTGACTATCCCATTCAAGATAATAAAAGGCTTTGCCAAGATCCAATTTAAGAAGGAAAGCTTGTTGATCCTAGGAAGCTAAGTTGAAAGAGTGGGTAATCTCCTAAGTAATGATGATGTTGGCTAAGATATGTCTATTTTGAATGAAGGCTGCCTGAGCTAAGTTGATAGAATGAGGAAGGTGGTGTTTGATTCTATCTGATAGGGATTTGGCAATGAGTGTATAAATAACATTGCAAAGGCTGATAGGTCTAAAATCCTTAGGGATGATAGGTTTTAACTTGACTAACCAATCATATACATAGGATAGCTGAACACTAGATGACTCTCACGGCAAGACAATTAGATTGTTCTGATCAGCCGAACAATAAAGGTGCATAGCCCTTTAGTGGGTTTTGGATGATTGAATGACAATATGATTAAAGGTCTAACCTATTTTCTATGCGTTGGATAGAAAAGTGGTTATCTCACAGGTACTTGATAAAAGCCAAAATGATGTGATGTTGAATAAACAATCTAGTTCAAACACAAGACAACAATGAAATGTAATTCATGCAAGGTGTTGACGTTAGTTAAGAACTATTATAAACCATCGATAAAACATGTATAAGGGCATAAATGACATCGCCAACAAAGGTTTAGGGTTTAAACTAACGAATTCCACGAGTTTTGGTGAATCTATGATTTCTGCAGGGTTTATTCAGAAAACCGTCAAGGCGGACCTTTATGTCAAAGTTAATTAAGCAATTCTGCCACAAAACCAACATGGGAAGGTTCTAGAGGACTCTAGAGGACACCACACCGAGGCAGAGGCTGCCAAGTAGGGCCGCCCGGCCCCACCAGCATGTCGCCCAACCCCTAGGGCCACCTGTCAGCCTCTCGTTATTATGTCGGTTTCCCACCGCCTTCTAGGATGCATCTCTGTCGTTCCTTAAGTCAGTTTGGTCCAAGGGCTCACATTGCAAGCTTAAGGCTATATAACTAGGCCCTGACCCCCCTAAGGCATCAAGTCATTTGAGAAGACAGAAACCCTAATCTTTCTCAGAGCTCCACTATATTTTAGGACATAGCTAGTTAGGCTAGGTCTAGAGGGAGGCAAATAGGCTTTGCTTGGATTCCTAATATTGTCAAGTGCATGGTTTGGTATAATCTTTGTACCCCCTCTCTTTTGTATCTCCATTACTTTTATATGCTTGCTACAATTGTTATGACAATATCAATATTCATCTTATTCATGTTCTTAGTTGCGATATTCATCTACTTTGATTATATACTTAGTATAGCTAGTTTATCATTATGTTTATGCATAAGTTCGTATAGCGCTTACTCCAAAGTACGCAGGGTGGGTGGTCGACGTTATGTAAGCGTGGTGCTTATATATTTTTACCTGCAAATACACTCTATATTCTGGGTCATGTGGTAGATCACGGATGTGACACTCTCGTTGAGTCCTTTGTAGTTCACTCCCCAAATATAGGCCATAGAAGTAGGGTCCGGTTACGAAGGAAGAGTGAGCTCTGTTCTTAATCTTCCCTATGTAATACCCCTTATGTGTAGATATGAAGATGATCTTAGCCATGACTACTAGGTGTAATTGCACTAATCAATGTATGCTTTGACTTGTCATTAAGAATGACTTAGGAATTATTCATCTAATATTTTACTTGACCATGCTAATGCCATAGATAGAAGTGCTCTGAGTGATTTATCATTAATCAATACTTATTATATATATATATATATCTTATCATATGACTTACCCCTGTTGTGAGTAGAACATTGGTAGTGGTTTATTTCTCCATCAATACTATAAGTTATCAATACATGTCCACGCTACACCTTCCCTATGGTAAAATATAAATAATGATACCTAGAATACTCTCGGGTGAAGTGCTACAATGGTATAATTATTTGTGCGCTTGCAGATTCCTTTTCATTCATATCTTTTATATTCTTTCTAGTCATATAAAATAATGAAGAACTACTTAGTATCATTCTAATAGTGATGCTAGGTAGTATCGACAAGCATCTTTGGCACCATCACTAGGGATGACGACATAGCAACATAATGTTTGGAGATGTAGGTAAATAATAGGTGGCTACTAAAACAAGTGACAAGTTAATAAATACCAACAAGCATTACTGGTGCCGTTACCAAGGAATGTAGCTAGCAAAGGAAGTATTGATAAACTTATATTATTTGATGTGATTGAAATAACCATTGACCTCTGCTCAAACAGGCTTACCCTTGTTTTATCTACTTGTGTATCTTATGCAGGGTAATGTATGATCAGTTTTAACCTTCTGACCAACTATGTTGAAGATCCAGAAGCATTAATCACAAAGACTAAAGCTAAACTCAAGAAAGTCTTAGCTTTAGATTCAGAAGACAACTAGACAAGGTGAAGCTTCACACCAGAATTTGAAGCCATTGCTGATAGGACTCTTCACGAATTCTCTGCTCCAACCACCGCCAACATCCGTACTAGACCAGAAATTAATGTAGGTGACAATGGATTCGAGCTCAAGCCGGCTCTCATAAACATGGTGCAAGCTAGCCAGTTTTGTGGGAAGGCACATGAAGATGCAAGTGCACATCTCCAAAATTTCCTGGAGATCTGCAACACTTTCACCATCAAGGGAGTTTCCAAATATGCTATTCTACTCCATCTCTTCCCATTCTCGCTCTTAGAGAAGGCGAAGTAGTGGTTCTACGCCAACAAAGATAGAAACTTACATGGAATAACTACTCCACTGTCTTCCTAATAAAGTTCTTTTCCACAGGCAAGACCAATGCTCTGTGTGAGAGAATTTTAAGATTTCAATAGCAACACGATGAATCTGTCCCTAAGGCATGGGAATGCTTTCAAGATTACATATTAGAATGTCCTAATCATGGGATAGAGAATTGGCTACCCATACAGACGTTCTACCATGGGTTGACCACTAGTACCCGTGAGACTATGGATGCTGCTGCTCGAGGTGCATTCTTGTCACTTACACTTCCAGCTGCAACCACTCTCGTAGAGAAGATGGCTTCCAACCAGGGTTGGAATGAAGAACGTGTTCAACCTCATAAAAGAGGAGGAGGTATGCATCAACTCAAGGAGGTAGACATGCTGTCTACCAAGATGGACCTACTGATGAAGAAGCTCAAAGACCGAGCTAATGAGAATAAAGAAGTTATGTACATTTATGATTCCCGCATGACATGTGAGGAGTGTGGAGAAACTGGGCACTCAGGGAACAACTACCCTGAAATTCATGAGGATATGAACTTTGTCAACAATAACAACTACTATTGTCCTCAACAGAATTATCGGTGTTTCAAACCACCGATGAGTAAATTTGTATTGCGTATTTGGCCTAGATGGTGTGCTAGAGGACACAAGGATGTATACTAATTTGGACGGAATGTCCCTATGTCCAGCTCAAGGTTGCTCATGTTACTAGCACTGAAGTTTGCAGTAGGGGTTACAAATGGGAGAGAGAGAGGGATGAGATCCCAAGTCTCTGGTGAAGGTGAAGTGGAGTTGAAGTGCTTCAGAGTGCTCAAAATCTCCAAAGCCTCAGAGCTTACCTAGGTGGGGCACCTAGCCTTCCCTTTTATAGACCAAGGGAAGGATCTGGGGTACACGAGAGAGAAAGAGAGAAAAGAGGAATAGAAGAAAGAGAAGAATTGAGAGGAAGGGAGCCTTGGGGCTGCACCACATTTCTTCTCCTATAGGCGGGCCCTGATGATCTCATAGATGATGGAGACGTCTCCATGTCACGACGCTGATGGTGATGGGGACAACTCCACGTCGTGGCTCTGTTTGCCACTAGCGCCATGCGTGGGCGTTGTCAGCCGGTCATGGCACCTCGTTCCATTGTGCCTAGCGCTATGGGTGACGTGGGCCCCTAAGCATGGCCTGGCGTGGCTACGGGTCATGTCAAGGCATGCCCACCCCCATCTGATGTTGAAAGTTTGAACTTGGACTCGAGCTTTTATGTCTACGGTAGTTGGAGGCGGTCGCAGGCCCCTGTGGGACCTACGTACTCAGGTGTGGCAGAGCCCGTGCCCCTATGGTTGAGCAAGAAGGGATGAGGCAGGGCCTGCGTCCCTAGGGTCGGCCGAGTCAGAGCCCGCATCCCCGGGGTCGGGTGAGTTGGGGCCCTATGTCCCTAGGGTCGAGCTAGCCGGATCCCATGCCCCCAGGGCGGGCAAGCTAGGGCCCATGCTCTGAGGGTCAGATGGAGTCATGGTCACGCCCCTTAATTGTCTAGGCGAACTGGTTATCGATGGCCATCAACCCTCCTTCTTTCGGTACCCTAATATAGGTACCCGATAGTAGCCCTCGAGCCTGTGGAGGAGTAGGATACTCCTCCGTAGGCTTTTTCGTATGAGGAGACTCTGGAGTGCTAGCGTGCCTGTTACAGCTCATAGGGCCTTTTTAGTTCGATGGTGATGGTCAATTTTTCGTTTGTATGTGACCGCACATTAGGTCTCTCTGCGAGTCCGAGTCTGTAAGCCTCCGTGCACAGCAGGGGTCTAGTCGAGGGGTCGTCTCATCTTTTAATCGTTCACCCTCAAGTGTTTTATTGAAAAAATAGAGGGGTCGAGCCATGCCATGTTTTCCTCATTGGACGAATCATGGTGCTCGGTGAGTTGCTAACGGGCCAGTTCAAGTGGGGCCCCGGTTCCCATTCACGAGGATCCGACATGGATCGGCTGACGATAGACTCTAGATTTTTTACTACCAATCCATATAGTTCTTGGGTCCGTTCGACTAGTCCTGAGGGCTTATCGCCTTTCTTCGAGGAAAAACCATGGACCATGTGCCATCAACACTCGAACGTGGGTCAGGATGCCCATGGCGCTCACGTGCCCGGGCAGTGTCCGCTAGCGGGCCCATCCTTTCCCACCCCTCACTCTGAAAGACGCCTTGGAGTGGCTATCGAACCTGTCAGTGGGCCAGCCTTTGAACTCCTGGGCTTTGATGGGCCGTAGGAGCATTTTTAGCCCCGTATTCCTCTTACCTGCTATTGACGGTAGTTATCATCCATCATAAACCATCAACTTTATGCATAGAAATGGTCACTAATAGAAACTTAGGGGTTATTACTGACAATTTCCATGAGTTTTGGTGAATTATTATTTTCAGCAGGGATATTCCAGAGAGAATGAAAAGAGGATTAAATTATCAAAAAGGGCATGAAACTTAACCGCGACGAAATATGCACCAGAAGACTCTAGAAGACAACAAAAGGCACGAGACCGAACTGGAGGACCGACAGCTGCCAGGTGGGGCCGGCCGACCCCACTCTAGTGCCACCTGGCCCCCCATAGAGGGATTCCTCTATGCCCTTCTAGAGACTTCCTCCACCGCCTCCTAGGATGCATCTCCACCATTCGTGAAGTCGTTTTGACGGTTCTTCCTCAGGGCTATAAATAAAGACCGAGACCCCCTACTAAAGGATATTGTAACGGAACCATCCAAATTATAAGAGCACAAGTACAAAAACAATCACCGAAGTGATCAAATTCTTATACTTGAGCCCATATAACTCCGGTAGTCCAATGAAATCACGAGGGATTTCAAACCAACCAACATACAAGCCAAGATCGTAGTGATTCAACATAACAAGTCACATGTTACAACCATTTTACAAGTAATTCAATATACATCGGAGCTCAACATAGTTATTACAACTTACATTGGAAAGTAGGAGAAGCAAAGTAATTTGAAACTAACAACACCCTTATTTCAAAGACATGCCAGTACCAAGGTTGAATTCCAACAAAAGCATTAGAGAGAAGATAACTCAGAAGGATCATGCCCGTGATCACACTCCGCCTCTATGGCAGGAGCCAACCAACTTTTACAGTCGCCATGATACAACACAACCTGCAACAAGTTGGGATAAAACCCTGAGTACAAGAAGGTACTCAGCTAGACTTACCAGTCAAAAACCAGAAATAAGGTGACACCAAGGATCATGCAAGGCTGATATAAAGTGGGCTAGCTTGCCATCATTTTGCATAAAAGCTTAATATGGATAAGTAATCATTAATGCTTAAGCATCAAGTTAATTATCATTAACCTATCATCTATATTAGAACCTATACTAGAGCACTCACTTTATTAGGAGCAAACAATATTAACCATAGCAGGTATAAATTGAGGCAACCTTTCCATCGTTATCCAATTAACCATCCGTTCAATTTAATGGAATCTACATTGCCGCTGCTCAAGTCAAGTGCTCACTAACCGAGAGCGACGACGATTCGAATCGAATTCCTATCTGGCTGGAGGGGTATTTCTAACACTCACCGAGTCACGCCTAGCGAGGGCTGCTCAGGTCACCTTTGGTACAGTTCAGGAGCCACGGGTTTGACTGATGCCGCATCCCCAAGGGCGACACTCTGCCAGGTGTTAGGGACTCTAACCCCCTTGGTCTCACACCAATGTCCCCAAGCACATCCTTACTCTCCTCCAAGATGCGACCTACCATTCGATTCCCGGCCTGAACTGTATTACTCGGCTTCACGGTCGGAACGACTTATCCGGCCAACTAAGTGTTAGACTGCGTTCAACATGACTCAAGGACGTACAGCGAATCGGTCCTTAAATGACTCAGACCGGGATAGATCCACACCCAAGACCTCCATGCCTTGTTGCTTCACTATCGTCATCCCGCCCGGTCTCATTTCATTTTATTAACACATGGTTCCATTCCACGATAGCAAATATAGCCAACCGTGCCATATATGAGTATCCCTATATCTCGCAGGTGACAAGAAATCACCTGACTTCTACCGCTTAAAGCAGGGCTAAGCATCTATTCGATCCTAGTCTATGTAGGATTCAATGATTCATATAACTAGACAAGGAATGATATAATGCAGCAAGGGTTTCCAACCAACTCCTACCACTTAATGCAACAATACTTATAACATATATAGAATTAATTGCTTTGAAGGTAGGAGGCTTATAATGCTCTGGGGCTTGCCTGGGATCCGACTCAAGTTAGAGTATGTTAGATGAATTCACTTGGCGAGCATCCTCCAAACTATCACTTGTCTGGTCCTTCTATCTTCGGGATGGATCCACCAACTCCATCTTCAGGTTTGGCTCCATATCATGTCCTTCACGTGGTGCATCTAGCGTACCTATGTGAGATGTAAGATGCAATTGTATGAATATAAGGGAATGCAATAGATGATGCATCACACACTAATCAAAGCAAGTACAAGGTGACGCTAAATACACATAAGCACTTCACATTGCTCAAATAAACATCACACCACCTATTATGCTAAGATAGCAAGAGAAGCAATACCAAAAATAACTCAATATTTACAAAGCCTCAAGTGTGCTAACTTCATCACCAAGGACATGAATCACACTTAGCAACAAATAAGCAAAGTAACCAAGTATCCATGTATTTTTAACAATTCTGGATATACCTGCAGTAGCTGAGTAAATTAAGCATATCTAGAGTTCTAAGAATCCAAATGACTTGCAAGAAGACATTATAGAAAGATTATGAAATTCTCTACATTTAATTTATAATCATCACAACATGATTCCAAAGTTTATCATGTAGAATTTACACAAACACAGAAACTGGTCTAACAAGACAGAGAGCAAGCAATTCTGTAACCCAAATTTAAACAGCTATAACTCCTAAACCACATGGCCAAATGCCACCAAATTTTAACAGCAGCTAGATACATAAATTATCTACAACGTTTGTATAAACAAGTTTTACAACAAAGCACATTATCATAAAGAACTTTGCTAAATTCCTAGATCTATCCAGAAACCTCATTTGTAAGAAATAATTATTAACTTATGTTGCAAACATATAATTGGACAAAACCAACTTTACCAATATTTCACACATGACTAATGAAAACCAGAAAACATAGTGTCCAATACTAAATAATTTCTTTTAATACATTTTCTTAATTTATTTAGATAATTAGGTGGAATTATGAACACCTACCAAAAGTGCACAATAAATTCTACCAAAATTACAGTGGCCTACATATGCTCCCAATAGTATACTATCCAAAGTTCAAGACATTTGGACAAGTATATCAACCTCTATGAAAAAGACAAATAGCTATTGCAATAAATCATGTGAGAGCAAGATGAATCAATAACTCACTCATATTACAACCAAAATTCATGAAATTTTTACCACACATCAAACATCACATGAGTAGCATGCCACAAAAATTTCACTCCATTTGGAGACATACAACTGTAGTTATGAAAATGACAAATACAACTAACAAAGAAAACCTAGATGCAAAGATCTATTTTTAGAACTAAAACTTTAAACTAAAACATGATATATTATAGATCCACTGAATATATAATTTCACAAGGATTCCAAAAAGTACTCATTTGTTATTTTACAAATTTTCTATGATTTACTATACATTTTCAAAGTTCCTGTAAAATCATCACAAAACAGTCCTCGTGTCACTATTCACATGTGTCTTGGCTTCTGCAGAAAGACCCCTCCCTTTGGTCAAATTGTCGCGCGAGGTCCCCGACGGGAATTACAGAGGAGAGGTCGCCGGAGCTCGCTGCTCCGGCCGGAGGAGGCCACGTCGGCGGCGGGGAAGATGCGGGGAAGCAAGAGGAGGCCGGCGCGCACCCGTGGGTGGCCACGGCTCGTCTCGAGGTGGCCCGAGGAGGCAGGGCCACGCGGAGCAGCGGCTTACCGGCGGCAGCTCGCTTGGCCGCGGGGCTGCGGCGGTAGGGACGGACGGAGGACTGGTTCTACGAGCTCGGCGTCACATGGCGAAGGTGATGAGAGCCGTTGCTAGACACAAGGAGAAGCAGAGCAGCGAAGACGGTGGTGGCAGCGAGCTTGGCATGGCAATCCATGGCGTCCGCGCGCTCTGGCCATGAGAAGAGCGAGGGAGGGCGAGCAGGAGGCACAAGAGAGGCAGAGGGCGAGCTGGGACACGGCGCTGGGGCTTCAGCATCCACATAGACGCGAGGAGAAGGCAGTGGCACGTGGCACGGACGTGGACGTGCGGCTGCTCTGCATGAATGCCACCGATGTATTTTGTCGAGCACGTGGCGGGCGACGAAGTGTGGAAAGGGGACACCGATTTGGGCTTGATCCGGGCCGAATTGGACATTGGGCCCAAAATGAAGTTTGTTGTATTCTTGATGCTCTACAAATTATGTTAAGGTTGTATGGCCATTAGGGTCCTCCATTAGTGGCTAATTAAGCTCCAAGTTGACACTGTCAACAACTTAACAAGGGTCAAGCCTTGCTCTACTCAAACTTGACTTTCTTGGTCCAAACGTGATCAAACTTGACCCAACTTCTTGTATGTCCTTCTCGAACACATTGGCTACAACTTTTATTTTGGGATCAAGCCACGTTACTTAACAAAATTATGAGAACACGGCGTGCCAATCAAGTTGTTACAATCTCGGCCTCAAATCCTTTCTAAGTCTGAAAATAGCTGCAGATTCGATTTTCGAGCCTCGATTTCACTTCCTTCCAACCCGATTCATGATATGATCCAAAAACAAAGTTTATTGTACTCAAACTAAACTAAAACTATTATTAAAGAATCATCAACTAGTTCGGCCTGGTTAGGAAACTACATAGCTCCAAATTAGGGTTCCCGAAACTGAGACACCATTTGACTTAGCCAAAATTCGGGGTTCTAAAACAGCACTTCATTGAATATTGGGAGCTCTATTTGACTAGGTTAGAGACCAAACTAGCTCTTGACCATTAAACAAAGTTTGTTCCACACAAGATGAGATACAACTTTTCTTTAAGGTCAAACCTCATAACTAGTACAGAAGTCCAACTTTTACTTTGGTCAAAGTATCAACTCAATAAAGCCTAAACTAGGGTTTTAGGCCAATCGGGGCATTTTCTTGACATTTGCTCAACATGAACCCTTCATAACTTTTGTTGTAGAGTTCATCTAGAGTCATTTAGGCAAATTTTCATGGTTTGGTTGATGATCTATAGTTCCATTAACTTAATGGTGTAAGTTCTATAGGAATGGAACTTATCATTTCATGTGATTTTTTTATTCCAAACTTCATGAAACTTTTCCAGGGATCAATATAGATAGGTACCAAGGTGAGACACATGAAGATATTGTAATAACACCACCCAAGAATATATCTTGAAAAGGGGCCTATATGTAAAGCAATGGTGCAACATCCAACTTTAGGTTAGGCTCATCTCCATAGGTTGACCTTGTCATCGTCATCTCCGCTTAATCTATCATGTTTGAGTTCAAACCCATTGCTTAGTAAAGCAATGGTGCAACATCCAACTTTAGGTTAGGCTCATCTTCATAGGTTGACCTTGTCATCGTTATCTCCACTTAATCTATCATGTTTGAGTTCAAACCCATTGCTTAGTGAGTGACAAACACCTGGGGTGTTACAGCCCTTCCCCCTTAAAAGAATCACGTCTCGAGATTCAGAACGAAAGACCTTTTAAGGAAGACAGGCATGTTATCTAGTTCCCAACATCTGCTATAGCATTCAGCTACAAAGCTTCAACATCGGTGAACAATTTGGCCAAAGGCACTTTCTGATACTTACTCTTCATGGTAAAATTTGTCTAAAGAATTTCCTTCATTGACTTCCATGAAGCATTGTTACATTGGGAGGAATCCCAGATAGCACAGTACTGCATTCTCAATGTACGGAGATCATTTGGTCCATGAGCGAACCCCTCACAAGTATCCAATTCTTTAATGGACACAACATAGGCCATATGAACTTGACAGTAGACCAAAATTTTCAGAAGTATACTCGTTGAAATAACCCTATGTTCACAAAGTTTAAAAAGCAGTTCTCTACCAAATGGCTTGAGCACAACCTTCCAAAAGGGTGAGATCATGGACAACAAACATTCTCTGAGGCCATAGGATACTGACTAACCAATAGACAAGGTCTATGTTGGTCATAAATGTTCATTCATTTATACACCAACTAATGGAAAACTACTTGAGGTTCCATGTGTGCAGTTCTCTTTCTCTGATGACAACACTATATTATCTAAGTCTGTCGAGGGATTAGTGAATGTGATAGCTGACTCTGTCAGCTTTGTATTTCTGCCAAATGTTACCAAAGAAGATTCTCTTACCCAAAGGCAATAGTTATCTAGGTTAAATCAAATGCAACCTCTTGGGTAAAAACATTTATAAGGTACCAGAGTATGTCATCATTGGAAAATCATTGCCCAAGAAAGATGTAGCGAGGCCTTAAGGACAAAAAAAGTTGTAAATATTCACTAAACCGTGGGGAGTAGTCCACTACCAAGCGGTTGAGTAAAATTTTTCTTTGTGACTTAGTTGCACTATAAGTTAAGTTGACTTGCAGCGTAGCAACTTTGTCAGGCCAACCTTTCACCATGAGACTTCCTCTTTAGGGTCAAATAGCAGCTCTAAGATGGGAAATCTGTTGTTTGACACTTTTTAAATTGCTTTTGATTTGCGATGGTATAAATTGATTTGCAGAACACCAAGGCTTCTAATACATTGTTGATATGAGAAGGCAAAAGCAAACGAAAGAGTGTAAACTAGTATCTTTGGAACCTCAAAAGGGCCATTCAGTAGCAGATTTCGACCATTAATTTCCATACCAATCCGATGATGCACACGCTTTGAACTTGCAGGTTACTTTTGCAAGGCAAAACACAAACTCCACCTGAAGGACATTCCTACAAAGGTAATGAACCATTTTCGAATATTTCTCAACACTTCATCCAATAGTGTTCTGAACAAAACCGTTTGTGGCACCTAAAAGCACAAGGATGCTAATTGAAGCTAGGTCATGCTTTCTCTAATTCTTCGCTTTAGCTGATAGAACACCTTGCACTATCTGTGTGATTATCTAAGATGGAATTGACTTGATCACAATAGCTCTAGAAGATAGAGTATCACTCAAGTTGTTGGTAGTTGATTAACTTCTTGTTGGTTATTGCTCTGTAAGACATATCCTTCGTAGCTACCAAAAAGTCATTACCTAGCTGGAGATTAACCTTCCTATTGGTAACTAATCAGTTGTCTCTCAACACTAAAAAGTTCCAAATCTTCACTCTTGACCACAACAACTGTGGTTGGTGCAGAACAGATAGTTGCCATCGAAGTTAGCAAATACGAAGTTATTCTAGAGATGGTTGATTTTGATTGTATGGTCATTATGCACCCAAGATTGTGACCTGGATAGCTCAGGTCATATGCACAATGCGACAATTGATTCTCATCCCACAGATAACTTGTCCAACATTAATTGTTGTGTGTCCTTTTTATCCAATAGAGATGAGATACTTGCTTACTAGATGACGTTCGTCAATACGGGGGCAACTAAATAGAGTCATTGGGCTACTACCTATTGCAGTCTGTTAATGTTTATGTCGGTGACTGGTTCTTCAAAGGTTATCCTCTTAGCAACTTCAGAAAGAAACTCCACTACTTTATGTCTAATACGATACGGAGAGATAACCAAGAAAGGAACACGAGAAAATAACACATCGACTGTCATTTCATAATGGATTATGACTAGAAACCGTGATACCAGCGCATGCCAAGCAGCCAGCCATGTGTCTGCAGCCATAGGAGGTCCTTGGTTTCATCGCGGCACCATCAGCTGCTACTCATAACACCATTACTAAATGCACAACGAAAGTGAAATTTCAAGTGGCACCAATGGGTTGTAAGAACAAGCGCCATACAAGGAGGGATAGCAAGCAAAGGTAGTCACAAGGTTTAGAATCAACAGGGAAGCTATTCACAGATCAAAACACCTCACAAGAGAACATAGCTCCATTGGCGACTAAGCATGCGATTTTTGCGTAATTCCACGCACACCTAGCGTCGACTAAGGAAACTACCAGATAATTAATTAACAGAGATTCGATCATGTTGAGCACAACATGAGATCAAGACTGATAAACATCTCGAGACTTGGGAAGGTTGGAGATGCATTAAGCAAACTTCAAGGGTGAAAACCGATATGTCAATCAGAGATTGAGTCGATAAGGTAGATACACGAATTTGCAAGTAAACGATTTTGGGCCCACAACAAAGAGACATTGTGTCATACTAGCTAACCTTTGAGAGAGGTAACCGGAAGGTCCAACATGGATTTGGGTACGGTCTCCACAACTAGCAATGTACGAACCATGGTCAAAGGATAGCATTGATGGAAGTTAACTTGGTGGGTCAATCGACAAGGGTCTTCACAAAGAGGGTTGCAAAACATCCACGGCTTATACAAACATATAGGAGAACTAAACTTTGGGCTTTCGGTCAAGCAAAGGCATGGATACAAACATTCAAGGGATAACCATCACATCTACAGGCTCAGGCTCCTAAGAGAGAAAACCTAATTGAAGACAACAACCATACAATTACGTAATGTGCACGTTGTTCTAGGATCAAGCTATGCGACCCTCGTATGCCCACCGAGGATAAACGAGGTGACAACTAGGGCACTACCTAGATAACAAGTATACATACAACATCACAGTCAAGTAGACATTTGAGAAAATTCAAACGATTGAGCTTAAGCAACCAATCCAAAGCACAAGGCTCACCCAAAATAAGCATTCTTCTCAAGTATGAACTAACTACAAGTTTAGCTCAAAACAAACGCTAGCTAAGGTGACTAACTTAGCATGGGCACAGAATCTGGACAGCAGCACAGTAGTTACTTGTCTCAACCATAACTGAGGTTGTAGACCTCCCATAAAGGTGATCCTAGACTTTCTGGAAAGCTTAGGAAGTTTTCCACGTGTTTGTTATTCATACCAAAAGCTAAATCATAGGTTAGCATGGTCAAACATGCTGATGTTTTAGATCTGTACCAATATAGACAGAAAACTGATAAGAACTTCAAAAAATGCATAACTGGAGTTCTAGGGACACAACAAGGCTGAGCCTTAACTTTATGTAAAGCTTATTAAGTTGTCTATAACTTTCTTATTACTCCCTCTATCCCAAATTATAAGACGTTTGACTTTTTTTTATCTCAAGTTTGACCACTCGTCTTATTCAAAAAATTTATATAAACATAGTTAAATTTAAGTCATTCTTGAGGAACTTTTATTAATATACCAAGCCATGATAAAAGAATTGATATTTTGCACAAATTTTTGCATAAGACGAATGGTCAAACTTGGTGTCAAAAAAGTCAAACGTCTTATAATTTGGGATGGAGGGAGTATCATATTAAGATGATTCTATAGCCAACAAGGCCAAACAAGACAAAGAAGGCATCTCTGCCCAAATTTGGATAGATTCTGTCATTCCATTTTGCAAGCTCATAACTAGAGATTTAGACCACCACAATTAGTGCTATAGGACATTTTGGAAAGCTTAGAAAAAGTACTACACTTCTTCTATTATCTCTAAGACATGATTCCATACGCACATAGGTCAAACAAACCAAACATTCAGATCTATTCAGAGCATAAGCAAAACCTGACAATAAAATCATAAAATTCATAACTCCCAAACCATAAGGCCTAGTGTCATGAGATTTCAGGACAAGCTAGATGAGTAAGTTAGCTACAACTTTGGTATTCTCCATAACTATAGAAAACACCATTATGACTATGAAAGTATCACTACAACAGAAAATGTTCTAGCAACCAACATTCGACAATCAAAACAAAGCTTGCCTTTGTTCTACTTAACAAGAGAGCGTACAAACATGTTATTCTAGTAGCTCTAAATTTTGTTACCTTAGACCAACATGAATTTAATTCATTCGTGAGAATCCATAATTACTTAAGTGAGGTCTAAAGCATTGGCAAACGCTTGGGTGAACAACATATCCATCACTTTGCTAAGCTAGAAGATAACTCTAAGTTCAAGCATGTAGCCACACTTATTTCTAGTAAGGCTAAGCACACATTTTTCTCAAGCATTTTCTATTCAAGCAACATGGAACAAAGCATTCTTGTTTGACTCCACACAAGGAAGATAGTATACCACATCCCTCACAAATTACTCATCATTTGAACAAGGGTGAGAGGAGCATAGCTATGCATAAAGCAACAATCATGATAATGCATGCTTCGTTCTATTCATCCTCACAAGATTGCCAACCTAAGGTGGCGATCACGTTCTATGTCGGTGGCATAACACGCACTCTCTCGATATATATCTAGTCGTTAGCTACATTCGACTTACGCATTGGTGGTTAGCATACCTGCAGCAAATTTTTCATTGTAGCCCAACATTTCTCAATATAGCACACAATGAAAGCAGAGAAGGTGAAATTCTAAGCACTCCCATATACATATACCCCTGTATATGTACATGTAGCACCAAAACTACCCGAATCATTCGATCACCCACAATTAAGTACCTTCATATATACATGTGCGTAACATGTAAATAATCCAGTAACCAAAACTAGCTCTCCCCTAGACCGCAGTGTGTACGGTCATGCTCTCACAACTCACACTTACCTGAGCGTTGGTGCGATGTTGCATAAAAGTAAACTAGCGACATATATGACTATCTCATATATGAAGGCTACCACCAATCTAACACACCGGGTAGCATAGTGTGGGAGAGTCATCACACATACATACCTTGGCCTGGGCGTAGATGCATAAATGAAAACCCCCCAAGTTAGTACTTATATAAGTCACCTAATAATCCTTATATAGGCATAAGGAAATTTACCACTGGCATACTTAGATTTAGGATTCATTTTTCACAAACCTATATATAGCTATAAGTT
Organism: Saccharum hybrid cultivar R570; assembly: GCA_038087645.1. Taxonomy (NCBI): domain Eukaryota; kingdom Viridiplantae; phylum Streptophyta; class Magnoliopsida; order Poales; family Poaceae; genus Saccharum; species Saccharum hybrid cultivar. Next base: position 17,001,617 of record JAQSUU010000431.1, on the reverse strand, counting down.
GATAAAACTGATTTTATAAAATAAATCATTTGTTTTAAATACACATACGACAAGTTTAATGTTGAATCTTGCTCTGATACCAGCTGTAACGGAACCATCCAAATTATAAGAGCACAAGTACAAAAACAATCACCGAAGTGATCAAATTCTTGCACTTGAGCCCATATAACTCTGGTAGTCCAATGAAATCACGAGGGATTTCAAACCAACCAACATACAAGCCAAGATTGTAGTGATTCAACATAACAAGTCACATGTTACAACCATTTTACAAGTAATTCAATATACATCGGAGCTCAACATAGTTATTACAACTTACATTGGAAAGTAGCAGAAGCAAAGTAATTTGAAACTAACAACACCCTTATTTCAAATACATGCCAGTACCAAGGTCGACTTCCAACAAAAGCATTAGAGAGAAGATAACTCAGAAGGATCATGCCCGTGATCACACTCCGCCTCTATAGCAGGAGCCAACCAACTCTTACAGTCACCATGATACATCATAACCTGTAACAAGTGGGGATAAAACCCTGAGTATAAGAAGGTACTCAGCTAGACTTACCCGTCAAAAACCAGAAATAAGGTGACACCAAGGATCATGCAAGGCTGATATGAAGTGGGCTAGCTTGACATCATTTTGCATAAAAGCTTAATATGGATAAGTAATCATTAATGCTTAAGCATCAAGTTAATTATCATTAACCTGTCATCTGTATTAGAACCTATACTAGAGCACTCACTTTATTAGGAGCAAACAATATTAACCATAGCAGGTATAAATTGAGGCAACCTTTCCGTTGTTATCCAATTAACCATCCGTTCAATTTAATGGAATCTACGTTACCACTGCTCAAGTCAAGTGCTCACTAACCGGGAGCGATGGCGATTCGAATCGAATTCCTATCCAGCTGGAGGGGTATTTCTAACACATAAGCACTTCACATTGCTCAAATAAACATCACACCACCTATTATGCTAAGATAGCAAGGGAAGCAATACCAAACATAACTCAATATTTACAAAGCCTCAAGTGTGCTAACTTCATCACCAAGGACATGAATCACACTTAGCAACAAATAAGCAAAGTAACCAAGCATCCATGTATTTTTAACAATTCTGGACATACCTGCAGTAGCTGAGTAAATCAATCATATCTGGAGTTCTAAAAATCCAAATGACTTGAAAGAAGACATTATAGAAAGCTTATGAAATTCTATACATTTAATTTATAATCATCACAGCATGATTATAAAGTTTAACATGTCGAATTTACACAAACACAGAAACTGGTCTAACAAGACAGGGAGCAAGCAATTCTGTAACCCAACTTTAAACAGCTATAACTCCTAAACCACATGGCCAAATGCCACCAAATTTTAACAGCAGCTATATACATAAATTATCTACAACTTTTGTATAAACAAGTTTTACAACAAAGCACATTATCATGAAGAACTTTGCTAAATTCCCAGATCTGTCCAGAAACCTCATTTGCAAGAAGTAATTATTAACTTATGTTGCAAACATATAATTGGACAAAACAAACTTTACCAACATGTCAAACATGACTAATGAACACCATAAAATATAGTGTGCAATACTAAATAATTTCTTTTAATACATTTTCTTAATTTATTTAGATAATTAGGTGGAATTATGAACACCTACCAAAGGTGCACAATAAATTCTATCAAATTACAGTGGCCTACATATGCTCCCAATAGTATACTGTCCAAAGTTCATGCCATTTGGACAAGTATATCAACCTCTATGAAAACGACAAATAGCTATTGCAATAAATCATGTGAGAGCAAGATGAATCAATAACTCACTCATATTACAACCAAAATTCATGAAATTTTTACCACACATCAAACATCATACGAGTAGCATGCTAAAAAAAGTTCACTTCATTTGTAGCCCTACAACTGCAGTTCTGAAAATGACAAATACAACTAACAAAGAAAACCTAGATGCAAAGATCTATTTTTAGAACTAAAACTTTAAACTAAAACATGCTATATTATAGATCCACTGCATAGAGAATTTCACAAGGATTCCAAAAAGTACTCATTTGTTATTTTACGAATTTTCTATGATTTACTATACATTTTCAAAGTTCCTGCAAAATCATCACAAAACAGTCCTCGTGGCACTATTCACATGAGTCTTGGCTTCTGCAGAAAGACCCCTCCCTTTGGTCAAATTGTCGCGCGAGGTCCCCGACGGGAATTACAGAGGAGAGGTCGCCGGAGCTCGCTGCTCCGGCCGAAGGAGGCCACGTCGGCGGCGGGGAAGATGCGGGGAAGCAAGAGGAGGCCGGCGCGCACCCGTGGGTGGCCACGGCTCGTCTCGAGGTGGCCCGAGGAGGCGGAGCCACACGGAGCAGCGGCTCACCGGTGGCAGCTCGCCTGGCCACGGGGCTCCGGTGGTAGGGACGGACGGAGGAGTGGTTCTACGAGCTCAGCGTCACATGGCGAAGGTGATGACGGCCGCTGCTAGACACAAGGAGAAGCAGAGCAGCGAAGACGGTGGTGGCAGCGAGCTTGGCATGGCAATCCATGGCGTCTGCGCGCTCTGGCCATGAGAAGAGCGAGGGAGGGCGAGCAGGAGGCACAAGAGAGGCGGAGGGCGAGCTGGGACACGGCGCTGGGGCTTCAGCATCCACATAGACGCGAGGAGAAGGCAGTGGCGCGTGACACGGACGTGGACGCATGGCTGCTCTACATGAATGCCACCGATGTATTTCGTCAAGCACGTGGCGGGCGACGGAGTATGGAAAGTGGACACCGATTTGGGCTTGATCCGGGCCGAATTGGACATTGGGCCCAAAATGAAGTTTGTTGTATTCTTGATGCTCTACAAATTATGTTAAGGTTGTATGGCCATTAGGGTCCTCCATTAGTGGCTAATTAAGCTCCAAGTTGACACTGTCAACAACTTAACAAGGGTCAAGCCTTGCTCTACTCAAACTCGACTTTCTTGGTCCAAACGTGATCAAACTTGACCCAACTTCTTATATGTCCTTCTCGAAGACATTGGCTATAACTTTTATTTTGGGATCAAGCTAAGTTACTTAACGAAATTATGAGAACGCGACGTGCCAATCAAGTTGTTACAATCTCGGCCTCAAATCCTTTCTAAGTCTGAAAATAGCTACAGATTCAATTTTCGAGCCTCGAGTCTGAAAGTTTATTGTACTCAAACTAAACTACAACTCTTATTAAAGAATCATCAACTAGTCCAGCCTGGTTAGGAAACTACATAGCTCCAAAGTAGGGTTCCTGAAACTGAGACACCATTTGACTTAGCCAAAATTCGGGGTTCTAAAACAACACTTCATTGAATATTGGGAGTTCTATTTGACTAGGTTAGAGACCAAACTAGCTCTTGACCATTAAACAAAGTTTGTTCCACACAAGATGGGCTACAACTTTTCTTTAAGGTCAAACCTCATAACTAGTACAGAAGTCCAACTTTTACTTTGGTCAAAGTAGGGTTTTAGGCCAATCAGGGCATTTTCTTGACATTTGATCAACATGAACCCTTCATGACTTTTGTTGTAGAGTTCATCTAGAGTCATTTGGCAAAATTTTCATGGTTTGGTTGATGATCTATAGTTCCATTAACTTAATGGTGCAAGTTCCAATAGGAATGGAACTTATCATTTCATGTGATTTTTTATTCCAAACTTCATGAAACTTTTCTAGGGATCAGTATAGATAGGTACCAAGGTGAGACACATGAAGATATTGCAATAACACCACCCAATCATATATCTTGAAAAGGGGCCTATATGTAAAGCAATGGTGCAACATCCAACTTTAGGTTAGGCTCATCTCCATAGGTTGACCTTGTCATCATCATCTCCACTTAATCTATCATGTTTGAGTTCAAACCCATTGCTTAGTGAGTGACAAACACCTAGGGTGTTACAGATATCATCACCTGATCATAAGTCAAGAGTAGTCTAGATATTAGGGTTTCTAGAGGTTATATAGAGAGAGCTCTAGTTCTTCAATTTCTTAGTATAGGTTCTCTAGAGAGTTTGGAGTAGAGTTGAGCGATTTGCTCAGGATTCTAGATCTGTTCATCTAGAGATTTGGTAATTTTCCTTTGTATCTCATTTATGACTTTGTTCTATTTCAATATTATGTTTCTTTTTATTATGTTCTTAGTTTGCTCTAGTTATATATTGGATATAGTATTATTTGATGATCCGCATTTGCATATGTTCGTAGAGTACTTAATTCAGTTCGTGCGAGAGTTAATTAGCTTTGATTATGTAAGCGTGGTGCTTAGATATGAAATTCCCCTATGAGTGCCCCCTATGTGCCGAGAGGTGGTAGATCGCGTAGGTGACAGCTGTGTTGAATCCTTTGCAGTCTATCCCCCGTATATAGATTAATTGGTAGAGCCCGGTCTCGAAGGAGATGAAGACTATGTTTTGGATTCTCCCTAGTTGATATTCCTTATAATTTTGCTTGGTTTAGTTTTACTAGTAGATGAAGATATATATGCTAGAGTGAGCAACAAGACTTAGTGTTTAGGAATAACTTAGGAATTTTTACTTTGACCAAATCTCTAGATTAGTCATACTACTTTTAATGAGTCTCTGCTTTCTATCTCTGGAATACCATTATCATGTTGAACTTATTTATCATTTATTTATCTTTTACTTGACTTACCCCTGCTAAAGTATAAGAGTGGTTGGTTTATCATAGGTGTGCACATTTATTTAGTCATATAAACATTTGCCTCATGGTCCTTCCTTTGGGATTAAAATATATAAACAATACTCAGAATACTATAGGTAGAATGCTACAATAGGTGATTTATCTATGCACTTGCGGATACTAATATTTTAATATTATTTAGAGTTTTCAAGTGTAGTTACAATTACCAGCATTTTGAGCATCATGCTAGGGATGACAACTTAGTGCATAGTGATGTAAGAAATGTCAACACCTGTAGCAGTTCATGGCCCATTGGGGCGGGTGAACTGCCATCCGATGCATCCTTTGAGGGAGAGGCTAGGGGTGGCATGTACACGATTCCCGGAGGGGCATGACAGGCATGTGGATCCAGCGGACGGTTCACTTCTCATTCCACCTTTCCCTATAAATAGAGATCTTACCTCCCATCTTCGGTACGCCTGACTACAATCTTGACCCTTCTGCCCCATCATCGCTAGCGCCTAGGGTCCCTTACCCTCGCTTCCCCACCGTTGGTAGAGCTCTCGCCCCTCTACCTCCGTGGCCTCATGGAGCCGTGGTGCTACTCGGACGTTATTCATGCCCGCATGGATAGTCTCATCAAGCATATCCTTCTTCCTATGAGGACCGAGGCGTCGGAGTGGGTCATTCTCGGCGACGAGGATGCTCTGGCGCCGCCCGACAGCTATGTCATCTCCTTCATCCCCTTCCATGAGCGTGGGCTCATGGCTCCCCCCATCGATTCCTCCGAGGGCTACTACACCATTACAAGATTGAGCTGCAACATTTGAATCCCAATGGGATTTAGCACATCGCAGCCTTCGTCACGCTGTGCGAGGGGTATTTGGGGATCGAGCCCCACTTTGAGTTGTGGAAGTATTTCTTCGCTGTTTCCCTACAAAAGAAGAGGGAGAAGAACAAGGTAGAGCTGTTGGTGCCGACGGGGTGCGCGTGCATCCATCTTCGTGGCGGTCGGGCAGGTAGGTACATCCCCATTGCGCTGATGAAATCCAACAAGGGGTGGCACAAGTTGTGGTTCTATTTGAAGAACGATGATGTCGTCCCCTGCCAGTCTTCTCTGGCCGTTTGATCGAGGAAGTGCCCCTAGAGTGGGGGTATGACCCCATCAAGAAGGAGAAGAGGAGGCTGTGTGACCTCCTCAACAATGTTGCACTGCTGAGGAGTGGCAACGTCTGTGGGGCTGCAATCATCGGGGTGTACCACGCAAGGGGAGTTGCGCCGCTGATGGCACGGACCCTCTCGCTCTACAAGATGATTCCTGACACACCGTGCGAGGGGACGGTGCTCACTCAGGGACCGCACCACAATAGCGAGATTGAGCAGCGCATCCAAAAGGTGATGGACTTGCTCAATGACACGTTTGAGTTCCCGATTTTGGGGCACCCCACGATGCGCCTGGACACAGGTTTCACCGAGTTGGTAAGTCCCTTCCTAGTTTTCCCTCCTAGTCGTTGCTTCTTTTACTATTCGATCTTGAGAACTAGAGTACACAACCTAACCTCTACGCCCAGACCTCCCACATGCTATTGCCAGAGGACGCGGCCATTAGGGAGGCGAACCACGTCACGAGCGAGAGGCATAGGAAGGAGAAGGACAACAACAAGAAGAAAGCACAGAGGAAGTAGAGGGTGCAGCTGGACCGAGGAAAGTGGCGCCAAGGGTCAGATGAGGAAGAGGATGAGAAAGAGAAAGACGAGAAGGAGAAGGAGGGAGCCTACAGCTTTGCATCGCCCATCCCATGGGAGGATCTAGCAGACGAGGGGGAGCCGGCAGGTGGTGACGCGCCTCGAGAGCCGACCGAGACGGACCACCCCGCATCGTCCGAGCCTTTCGAGCAGAAGGAAGGCTTGAAGCGCCACGCATCGACGAGGAACAACCGGGTCAGGCGAGCCAACCTCAAAATGTCATCGTCCGGTGGCACCAAGGTGAGTCAGGAGCTTCTCCGCTCCTTCACTTCATTTGGATTTTATCGTAAGCTAACTGTCTTGCCCTTTGTAGCACTGGCGGACGCGGAATCCCCCTGCAGCTTGCACTGAGGAAGACCCTCGTTCTTCAGTCGAGACAACAGGGGTTGATCGGCGCCACGCTAAGCGAGGGTGGCATTGGGATAGCATGGCACCCACTGGGGGAGTTCTATCAATGGCGATAATGACATCCGTGGAGGAGCAGACAGAGGAGGGCGCGCATAGGGTGCCCACAGGAGAGGCAGCATGGCCGGGCGTGGCCATGACACCGCAGGCAGAGGCGATGGCGCCTCGTTGAAAGGTCTTGATGGCTAGAGGGGGGTGAATATCCTATTAAAAATTCCTACAAAGTATGCTAAATAAGTTTATCAATATAACAAATAGCGTGATGCAAGTTTTGCTTAGCCTAAAGGGGGTTTGCAAGCCACCTATCTAATACACAATTCTAATGAATGTCACACAATCACACAAGTTAAACCGTAAGAGGTAAACTAAATAAGCTACTCTACTCTAGCTACTAAGCACTAGAGAAAACAACTAAGTAATTGAAATGTAGTGCAAGAGTAGGGTAAGATATATTTCACCAAGGGGTGATGAATTGAGCCAACCAATCAATAATTCCAACTAATGATATACAAGATAACCAATCCACCGAAACAAATCAATCACAATCAATGAAGTGAAGACACGATGATTTATCCCGAGGTTCACGTGCTTGCCAGCACGCTAGTCCCCATTGTGTCCCCCTCAACCATGTGGTTCAGTGGCTAATTGGTCACACACCGAGCCTCTCAAAAGGCACCACAAGAACCTACCAAATGGCTAGGAGTTGCAATGACATGAGCAATATACTATTACTACCTTGTGGCTCTCCACTGGAAAGGTGCAAACCCCTCACAAGATCACGAGAGGTGGCTAAGAACAATCACCAACACATGCCATGCCTCTAAGCTGCTCTAAGCCATCTAGGTGGTGGCAACCACCAAGAGTAATAAGAAACATTGTAGCAAATCAATCCCCCAAGTGCCTCTAGATGCAAATCAATGATCGATGCACTTGAATCACACAATCTCACTCAAGAATCGCAATCGAATGCAAAGAAGATGAGTTGGGATGAGAAGGGATGCTTTGGCTTAGCTCAATGTGCTCAGAAGAATGTCAAAAGTGCAAGAGTAGGAGCCAAGAGCCGGCCACCAAGTATTTATACCCCTTCAAAAAGAGCTGTTGGGCACTCTGCGTGGGCGACAGACGTGTCTGTCGCACACGATCGTGCCACGAGTCCATGAGCTTTGAATTCTCAATGGTCAATTCCAACCGACAGACGCGTCCGTCGCTACCGAGTCCCAGCATCTGTCGTCATGACGGACGCAGTCCAATAAGCTCCATTTCATGAAAACGATCGATAGACACATCTCTTGCCCGCCTGACAGACGTGCCCACGTGTCTGTCGCTCACGCGTTCGCCCGACCGCAAAACCCTAGGCAACAGACGCTGACGTAGTGCATCTGTTGCTTAGGCATCCACGCGTCTGTCATGCACGCACTAAGAGCCGCGACTAGGGTTGCCTGACAGACGTGCCCACGGCGTCTGTCGCTCCCTGAGCCGGCGTCTGTCGCCTCTAACTCAAGCAAATTTCAATCCTTTCTTTCTCCACTTGTTTCACCCTTTCACATATGAGCTATTCTAAGTATGTGTATCACTTTAGCACATGTTTTATCTCAAGAAGCACCATGTGACATCACCTCCAAATATCGACATTGGCGTAAAGGAAAATAGGCATTTTAACTCCTCGAAAATGCCTCTCTACCGCTCAAACACCATCGCCATCGCAAATGTGCTAACACCACCTAGTGATCTTCATCATGTGCAAGTGTGTTAGCATTTTCACAATCATTTTTCAAGGCATTATTAGCTCTATCCAAATGCATATGCTCAATGAAATGTCACATAGAGGCACATGTAGGAGTAGAATTGATATGATAATTCCCCTCTTTATAGTATGGCTATCTAACCTATAATGTAACCATACCCACTAGGTGTCTTGGTTACCAAAGTATAACCCCTAGTATATACCTTTGCCTTGATCATCATAGGGTTGAACCTTGTTCCTCCTTCATCACCATGGTAAGCACTTCATCATCCACACTTGATCATCATGCTTCACCATCCTATGTGCTAATCATCCTTTGCTACATACAAACTTAAGCACATGATTAGCACTTGCACATTGTCACTAATTACCAACACCAAACATAGAGCTTTCACTTGTGTGGGTGAGTCATAGCCAGGTGTGATCGCGGCACCACAAGCAAAGGCGACGCAAAGTGGAGCCGCCACTTGTGCAGACGGAGATGACCACGCCCATGACAGGCGCAACGCAGCCGGATGCGACCACGTCGTTACCGATGGGGTTGGGACAGTCGGGGAAAGACACGACTGAGGTGTCCTCAGTGACCGTGGTGAAAGGGCAAACCTCCACGTCTATGTCGTCTGTCCCTCCTACTACTGGAGGGGCTGTCCCCGAAGAGGTGGCGTCGATGGAGGGGTTAGCGACACTTGGGGCCAATGTGGGGTCATCCTGGGCTCTGGTCTGTGCGGGGCAATCTGCACACATGGAAGGGGCCTGCTCTTTGGTGGGCCAACCGATGAAATCTAGGGGTGACGCTCTTCACCCTTGATGATGTCACGATGGGGAAGGATTGGGAGAGAGTCGAGACCGAGGTCGAGCTCGTGGCCCGCACCCTGAACATGGCGCTAGGGGCGCAGCATGACGTTGTTGGCCCGATTGGCCAGGTACGATGTGTCCATGCTTTAAGCCTAGATTTCCCCTTCTTTGTGCTTCTAACTTGTGTTGTCTGTAGTCTCTCATGTATCACAGTCATCAGAAGTCCTAGTTTCTTCATCAGCAAAGGACGCCTGGGACCGCCTTGCCAAGGGGAAATAGTTGCGTGGATGGCTGGCCGAGCTGACCCCCATCACCAGGGAGGTGGGCAGCCTTTGGGTTAGAGAGGCAGACGCTCATCAGGACACTGACGAGGCCAAGGAGAAGCTTGTGGCCTTAGCCAAGCGGGCGCGCCTAGACACTACGGAGACTGAGAGGCTACGGAAGGAGCGAGACGAGCTGCTCCAAACCACAGCAAGGCTCCGATAGGAGTGTGATGATGCCTGTCAACAGATCAACGACCTCCTAGGCAAGGTAGAGAAGGAGAGGGGGTCGAAGGCCGAAGCCAAGAATGTGTCTGTCAGGCTCGCCGTGCAGGTCAGTCAGCATCGGGCAAGGATTCGAACCTTGGAGGCCGAGGCAGTCTAGCAGCGCGCGGAGGTGTGCAAACTCTAGGAGCAAGTGAACGGTAAGACCCTAGTTTGCCTCGTTGGTCCTCTTCCCAGGATCCACTGCTTGGCGTTTTGACGCAGTTGGCGTGCGGTTTGTGCAGGTCTCGATGACAAGCTTGCGGCGGAGGTGGTGAAGAGTCGTGACCTAGAGAAGGAGCCATCCAAGGTGAAGGGTTCTCTCTAGAAGGAGAGCGATGAGCATGGCGACCTATGAGTTGCAATTGGGCTGGTCTGTGATGACCTCGAGGTGACCCCATCGGAGGAAATGAGCTCGCTTGTGGTTCACTCCCTTTGGATCATGGACCGAGCGCAGGAGATCACGAGGCGCACGGTCCACTTTGGTGTTCAATAGGCATTCACGGTCACCCACTCTCACTATGAGAACATCAACTGGAGGCAATGGGCTAGGGCTTCGCGCCCAGCTATGAAGACCACGAGCTAGACGAGATCGAGAAGACGGCGACCGATCCTACGTGAGAATTAGCCAATAAGATAGTGGGCGAAGTTGTCCCTCGGAGGGATTAGTTTAGTTAGATAAAGTGGGCCACGGTGCCAAAAAACTTGTAATGAACAAGTATCTCATTCTAAGTTTGACCGAGCAAACTTTTAGCTTTTGTTGTTTAAACACTTGTGCTTTTTAATGTAAAAAGGTTGACGCGATCCGATCCCATCCGACGCCATGCTTAGAAAGTTTGAGGCACAGGTGACAAACTCTGATCACACTAGTGAGCAAAGGTACCATAGCCATCGAGGCATAGGCCTTTCGCGGTCCGACCGGCCTTACTTAGAGTTAGTTCCCGTGATTCTTACTTCTAAGGCTTAACATAAGAAGGGGTCGGCTGCAAAAAGTGTTTATGAGTGTTAGATACTCATACCAACCTTCGTGTGAGGCCTAACCCTCGGCCATCACTGGGGTCAGTTGATGCAGTCCGATCTGTTCTGACGCTAAGGTTACAAAGTTTGAGGTGCAGGTAAAAAAAGACTTTGATCACGCTGGAGAGCAAGAACACCATAGCCGCTGGGGCATGGGTTTTCTACAGTCCACCTAGTTTTACTCAGTGTCCATTTTTTGCAACCTCTTGCTTTGAGCCCTTAGCTTAAGAAAGGGTCAGATGCAAAGAGCATTCCTAAAAATGTAAATACCCTTAATAGCCCCCGAGTGAGGCCCGACCCACGGCCATTGCTGGGGTCGGTTGATGCTAAGAATCGAGGGAAAGATAACGAGACTGACATGGTAAAGTACTTTTATTTTATAAACATGATTTTTCACAAGTACATTAACAACTGGAAAAGAACTAGGAGTGGAAGCGACATATCTACTCAATATTCCATGTGTTAGTGAAGATTTGGCCATCGACGGCCTTGAGCTTGAGGGTGCCCGATCAAAGCGCCTCCGCGACGACGTATGGTCCTCCCCTGGCAGAGATCATGGGAGGCGGATGCATGTGCTGTGCCATGAGGTGACTGATGGTCACAACAGCGTCACGCAATCCAAATGGAAATGCTATCGGGGTGTTTCGGGTGAGGTTAGCCGGGGAGAGCGGTTCTTCCCCGGTGAGCTGCGTCGTGACGTTGGTAGAAAGGAAAAAGGTGGCATAAGTCCTCCTAGGATGACTGGGGTCCCAGGAAGATGGAGAGCTAGCGTTCTAGATGCACGTAGTTGTAGTCAAGAAGCTGGTCGCCCCTAGGAGCATGGGCCTCTAGGTCATGCAGCTACAGCTTCTTGAGGGCCTCGATGGTGGCATCGATGCAGTTGGAGCGCGGAGGTCGAACGGGGGCCAGAGCCCGCACCAACCTTTCATCTATGGTGACAAGGAAGTCTAGACTCTCAAGATGCGCGTGTGCACCTAGGGTCCAGCTCATGCCGTGGCTAGCCATCCGTGACGTGATGAAAGCGACGAAATGCGCAAAGGCCCCTACCTGGCGCACCAACTATCGATGTTTCAAACCACTGACAAGTTAATTTGTATTGCGCGTTTGGCCCGAATGGTGAGCATGAAGGACACAAGGATGTATACTGGTTCAGGGGAAACGTCCCTACATCCAGTTCGAGGCTACTCTTGTTACCAGCTCTGAAGTTTAGAGTAGGGGTTACGAACTAGCGGGAGAGGGGATAAGATCCCAAGTCTCTAGTGAAGGTGAAGTGCAGTTAAAGTGCTTCAGAGTGTTTGAAATCTCCAAAGCCTCAGAGCTTGCCTAGGTGGGGCGCCCAGCCTTCCCTTTTGTAGACCAAGAGAAGCATCTGGGGTACACGAGAGAGAGAGAGAGAGAGAGAGAGAAAAGACAAATAGAAGAAAGAGAAGAACTAAGAGGAAGGGAGACCTAGGGCTGTGCCACATTTCTTCTCCTGTAGGTGGGCCCGGATGGTCTCATAGATGATGACGAAGACGTCTTCACGTTGCAATGTTGATGGCGATAGGGACGACTCCATGTCTGGCTCTGTTTACGACTGGCACCATGTGTGGGCGTTGTTAGCTGGTCATGGTGCCTCATTCTATTGTGCCTGGCACTGTGGGTGATGTGGGCCCCCTAGGCATGGCCTGTCATGGCTACGGGTCATGTCGAGGCATGCCCACCCCCATCTGGTGTCCGAAGTTTGACCTCAACCTCGAGCTAATCGTTGGGCCCCATGGGACATGTGTACTCGGGTGAGGCGGAGCCTGTGCCCCAGCCTGTGCCCCTAGGGTCGAGCGAGATGGGACGAGGTGGGGCCCACGTCTCTCGGGTCGGTCGAGCTAGAGCCCTCATCCCCGTGGTCGGGCGAGTTAGGGCCCTGCGTCCCCGGGGTCGGGCGAGCCGAGGCTCGTGCTCTGAGGGTTGGATGGAGCCGTGGTCACGCCCCTTAATCGTTTAGGCGAACTGGTTATCGATGGCCGTCAATCCCCCTTCTTTGGGTACCCTAATATTGGTACTTGACAAGAATCAAGGATGGAATCAGCAACATAGGCCGAACTACCAAGGTAACCCTCAAGGTAATAATTATAATTTCAATCAACTACCCTTGAGAGAATTATTTTTTGGCCAGTCCAAACTTATGGATCAATTATCTAGAAAGGTAGCTACCAATGATAAGATTCTGGAAAATATAAATGATAGAATGGATAGCTTTGCTTCTGCTATTAAGAACCAGCATAGCTTTAATAAAATGATAGAATCACAAATAGCTAAGCTAGCGGCTGTTGTTCCTCCATTCGACAAAGATAGGATTCTAGGGCAGCCGAAAGATCTAGAAACTACAAATCTTGTCAATATTCATAATGCAGTTTACTACTACACGGAGCCATCAAGGGGAAGATGGAAAGATTATACCTTGCCAGAAAAGAAGAGCGATCTAGGGAGACCTGTCATCCCTAGCGCCATTGGACCTCACATTTTTTAGGAAGTTTTCTATGACTTCGAAGCAAGTTTCAACATCATGCCTAAGGTAATCTATGAAAACATTTTAGGAGATCCCTTATTGTACACAAATATACATTTGCAACTTGCAGATCAGTCACTTTTCTACCCAAGGGAGTTCTTGAAGATACTATCATTCGAGTGGGACAATCATATATTCTCATAGACTTTGTGATTTTAGAAACAGGTGGAGATGAAAGGGCACCCATCATTTTAGGCCGACCTTTCCTGAGCACCGCAAAAGCCATCATCTACACGAACAATGCCAAAATCTGTTTTACAATCAAGGCTAAAAAGGAGAAGTTCTATTTCAAGAACCGCATCTTGCAATCTCCTGCGCATCCACAAAAGGCATACCTGCCTGAAGAGACAACAGTGACCAAGAAGAAGAACAACTGGAGAAGGAGGAAGAACAAGGCCATCCAGTCATCAGAAGAGATAGTTAATATGATCAACACACTTTGATCTGAGTAAGACCATCTCCTCGCTCCACCATTCCTTGCTAAGAAGGATGGTCCTGGCATACCAACGATCGAGTGTGCTATTGGAAAAGAATCTTCCACAAGACCTTCTACGACATTGGATCGGGTGTCAACATAATGTCCAAGGTAACGTATGAATATTTATTCGGTAACGAACCTTTGTACCCTACATATATGCAGTTGCAGATGGTGGACCAGTCAATCTAATTTCTAGAAGGCATAGCAAGAGATGTCATGGTGAAGATACAAGATCACTATGCCTCCCACTGACTTCATGGCTCTAGATATGAGAGAAGAAGAAGATGATACACCCATCATCCTAGGGAGACCGTTCTTCAATACCACCAACGCGATCATCTACATAGGATCTGTATAAGTCAACTTCCAATTACCTAGAGAAAAGGTACGCTCTTATTTTAATAGTTATACTACTTATGAGCAGCCGAAGAAGAACTGGTCTAGGAGGTGACATCGATCATCCCGCCATCAAGAGAGCCAACCCTAATGGAATGAATGGGAGAAAGAACAACTTAAAGAGACTGAAGAACCTATGATGGAAGAACCTACTTCGCCAAAGTCAAGTCCATAGACCAAGCAGGTATGGAAAGAAAAGGTGACACCATCACCATCACAAGAAGTATAGTTATCTGGATCTCTATCATCGAGATCGGATGATACAACTGAAGAGTGAAGGACTATCTCTAACTAAGTCCTGTCCAGAGGACTTGAAAATCCGAACCCTCACCGTGAGGTTACATCAGTAGTTATCCATATTTACTTTCTAGCATTGCATACATTAATTTTTCATTTTAGCATATTTACTTTTCTATATTATCAATACATAAGAAAAGAAAATAAAAATTTTATTATTGTATTATAAAAATCATAAGCCCCATGTGAGTAAATCTACGGTGTGTAAAGCATCCATGAGAATATTTACGGTGGTGACATAAAAAATACCATGCATATGTATTTCCCCTTTTGCATATGAAAAATAAGAAAATCCAAAAATATTAGATAGACATCCTACTAAAACTCTGTCAATAGAAAATCTGTCTAACCCCACAAGAACAAATTCTCGAATGGCTGATCGCTAACCCCATCTGAGCCACGAGTGTTTATGTTCTTGTTGGAATATTTATTTAGGACGATACATATGATCAAGAGCAAGTTCATTTGGCTATAGTCATCTCACTCCATCTGAAGTGTATCTTCATGAACTAATCTCTAGATGGACGAGAAGGGCATAAGCTGACAAACTCATTCTGAAGGATCACTCAACATTCAACAATTAACCATGATAACATCTGGCTTGGGGGAGGAGCATATATATATATATATAGAACTACTACCCTACAGCTGGCTACAAAATAACTTATTCTGTAGCCACTTTGAGTTACGATAATTGCTATGCTAATTTACGAGATTATAGTAACTTATTACTATTTGATTTACTATAACATTATGGTAAATATCTCCATGTGTTATAGTAATTCAACTATCATAAATATATACTGACATGTCGTAAATTAGTATATAAAATTATCGTAAATAGAGGTGGCTACAAAATAACTTATTTTGTAGCTAGCTATAGAGTATACTCTCCCTATATATATATTAGTAGGTGTTATCTTAAATCTTGAAAATAAAATAAGAAGTGTGTGTCTAGATTTCTTTAAGCTTGATTTTTAAGAGCTGAATAAGTAATGAATTTTGAAGATAACCTCTTGCAATGGAAATAATGAATAGTTGCTCTGTCGTAATTTCTTTCAAATACCTAGTTTTTAGCCTTGAATTCTCCCGAGTTTTGGATAAGATTGTTTTGATATAAGAATTTGCTCTGAACTTGAAACTCGTGGATAGCATATGCTTGATCTAAGTCTGGGTAATTGATGGATATAATATGAGAAGGTCTAAGCTATATCTATCTTGTTCCTAGTGATACTAGAGTTTCAGAGATTTATCGTTCAAAAAACATAAAAGTCTTTCATGATGAGCTCCTTGTTTGACAAAGTTTAAATTCCTACCAGAGTCATATATGATATTTAGACTAGAAAAACTTCTACTCATATATGCTGCTGTCAAGATCACGTATGAGAGGTTTATCATGCTCTTAAAATCAAGATCACGTACACACCACCTACATATACAATACTCCTACATTGAGGGTAAACGCAAAAAATATGCCATTCCATCTAGATCCACCCAAAAATATTTCACTCCTTCACGAGGAGTGAACACCAAAAATATTCTCTATAGGATATCTTCTGAATAAATGCTCCAAGTTCTTGTTGTTATCTCTCAAAAGTTTAGTTACAAAAAAGATGCATGTGGCTATGCAAAAGTTATTCAAAAAAGAGAGAGAAAAGAAATAGTATTAAAAAAATGGACAAGTGTCCGAGATATCTAAAACAATGGGTACTCCGATGGCTGCCTAAAAAAAGAGATGAATAAGATAGCCCCTATTTTCTTGCAAAGTTGTTTTCAAGTTTCGAAAGAGATATTAGTTTTTAAGGAGCATAGTAGAATTAGGTTAGCCACCATATATATCTATCCCATACATCCATAGACATGCATATTTTGATTTGATTGTATGACTTAACTCTCTTTGGATCTGAGGTTTGACTTTACAATATATGTATTGAAAGTATACTCTTTCATGCTATCTCCCTACCTATGAACTCCACTATAAGCTTTAGTTGTAGGGAGAGAAAGGCATAACAACATCACTATTGCCTTGGTGAGGATCCATAAATACCACACATATTGAGAGACTTGAGAGTGTCATACAATGGAAGCTCTGAGTTTTATTTTAAAAACTTACAAAAACTCTAAAATAATGGTTGAGCGAAGAACATTAAGACATAGTGCTTGACTTGATCGTTCTGTCTTTTAATTGCTCAAGAATCAAGTAAAGGCTAAAGCACCATGATTGAAGGGTAATATGAGTGAATTTAAAAGTTATATCGGTTTATTCTAATCTGGAGGAGAATTCTTGTTTGAACGCATGTGCACTTTTGAGGAGTGAAAGCATTGCAGCAACTTCTGATCTAAATTTGTTGAGTTTAGCTTTGTTAAGGGACTAGCAAAGGTTAAGCTTGGGGGAGTTTATTGATAGTAGTTAACAACATTATAAACCATCAATAAAACATGTATAAGGGCATAAATGAGATCGCTGTTGACGGTCACTGACATTAATTATAAACCATCAACACTACCTGCATATATGCTTAATTACATCACCAAACATAGGTATAGGAGTTTAAACTAATGAATTCCATGAGTTTTGGTGCTCTCACTTGTTTTGCAGGACATTTAAATTTTCATCGAATAAAAGTATCTCAAATAATGAATTGGAGTGCACCATTGCGAAGAGCTCACCAAGATGATCGAAATAGATATATTATTTGCCATATTTGGAGCCCATAATCAAGAGATATTGATTCCGCATCGAAACCAAGTTGAGAAGAATCTAGAAGACATGAGAAGGCGTGCCACCAAAGGTGGGGCTCAGCTGCCATAGGGGCAAGTCAGTCGACCCCATCCTAGGTCAACCAACCTGTGGGTCCCCCTATCAGCCACCACCTTCGCGCGTCGGTTCTCCACTACCTTAGGGTTTGCATCGCCACCCTTGATTGAAGTCGGTTTGATCTAAGGGCTCTAGTTCATCCCACCGGCCTATATAAGCAGCCCTGTACCTCCTGAGGCAGAGGCATCCCTGAAACCCTAATTCATATCTCTCACTTAGAGATCAAGGTACACTAGGAGGATTAGGTCTAGACTCTCTAATGTAGTAGATTAGTAATTCAGGAGCGAGGATCAAGTTCCGGATCTAGTTTTGGAAGCTTGGCAAAGCCTTGTATCTTCACTTCTTCATCTTGTAAGACTTGTTCTCAATTTATCATATTCTTATCTACATGGCTATGCTTACTTTGAATATATATATATATCTTGCTTAGTTAAGTTTATCAATACTTCTGTGTGCGGGTTCATAGAGCGCTTAGCTTGCTATAGTTTATCGATTGGGCTAAGTAGTCGAGCCTCATGTAAGCATGGTGCTTATACGATGCTCTGCCTATGAGTGCATCATGTTCTCTGGTTGGGTGTTAGCAGCGGGAGGTGATAGCCCCGTCTATCCTTTGTAGTCCACTCTGAATTAAGTAGATTCTTAAATTGTAGGACCGTAGTCACATCGGTAGAGTTATCCATTATGGGTGCTCTACCATCTAAGTGGCGTCTCGAACTACACAAGAGTAGAGTTAGTCTTAGCTTAGTTGGATACACATATACTTTAACCATAATAAGAATGGCATAGGAATCCACCTCACCCGAGTTAACTAGTTTACATTACCTTAGTGACCTATCCCCTGAGTGTCATTATGCTTAACTCCTACCATCACATTTATCTCTGGCTCTAGCTATGTTGGTATGTTGATGGTTACTCCTTTGCCATTACTCAATAAATCCTTACTCCATTGTTTTCCAGTGGTAAAATATAAATAACGATACCTAGAATACTCCCGGTAAAATGCTACAATGGTATTCTATGCGCTTGCGGAATCCTTCATATTCTATTTGCGTTAATAAATACCAACAATCGCAAACAAAGGTTTAGGGTTTAAACTAACGGATTCCATGAGTTTTGGTGAATCTGTGATTTCTGCAGGGTTTATTTAGAAAACCGTCAAGGTGGACCTATATGTTAGAGTTAATTAAGCAATTCTGCCATGAAACCAACATGGGAAGGTTCTAGAGGACTCCAGAGGACACCATGTCGAGGCAGAGAGGCAGAGGCTCTTGTAGGCTGCCTGGCCACTGGGGGCCACCTATCAGCCCCTCGTTGCTATGTCAATTTCCCACCACCTCCTAAGATGCATCTTCACCGTTCCTTAAGTCAGTTTGATCCACAGGCTCACGTTGCAAGCTCATGTTTATATAACCAGGCCCTGACCCCCCTGAGGCATCAAGTCATTTGAGAAGACAGAAACCCTAATCTTCCTTAGACCTCCACCATATTCTAGGGCATAGCAAGTTAGGCTAGGTCTAGAGGGAGGCAAGCAGGCTTCGCTTGGATTCCCGACATTGTCAAGAGTGTGGTTTGGTATAATCTTTGTACCCCCTCTCTTTTGTATCTCTATTACTTTTATATGCTTACTACAATTGTTATGACAATATCAGTATTCATCTTATTCATGTTCTTACTTGCAATATTCATCATCTACTTTGATTATATACTTAGTATAGCTAGTTTATCATTATTTTTATGTAACACCCCAGGTGTTATCTTGCCTCATTTTGCACTTGCATTACATGAGCATAAGCATCATTCATTCATGCATCATCTCTATGAGTGTTGCTTGAAACTAGTGAAACAATGCTTGTTATTCTATGTTTCTTTTATGAGTTGCTTATGATCATGTGTAGATAATGCAAGTGGTAGTCAAACATGCTCCCTAGTACCTGAACTATGCTTAGGACACCTTATGGAACATTGTTCATGTTGACCATGTTGACCAATTTAGCTCCTAAGCCATAGTTTGACTTAGGTTGACTTCTAGACCTCTTTTGCTTCTTTGCTTAAAAAGTGCTACTAGATGTTTATGCATATTTTTGCAACCTTAATCAAAGTTGTATAAACTTTATTAAGAAACAAAAGTTGTAATATGGTCATCTCATCAAAATGACCATAACATGCTCAAATAGGGCGCACCAGTCGTTTGGAGTGTTGTTTCCTTAGTTGACTTGAGAAGTATATCTGCTAAACTATTCAAAATGTCCATCTTAGACTCCAAATCTTCTAAAGTCATCTATAATAAAGTTGTGTAAAATTTTATCATCTACAAACTTTATTTTTGGTTCATCTCATGAATATTCTTCTAACCCACTCAAAACTCAGCATCTCTGTCTTGCTGAATTTCTATTGTCACACAAAAATAGTTTCTGCTTTTTTGCTTTGTATCTCTCAAACCATGCTGATCTGGAGTTGGCACCATAAAACAAAGTGGTAGATAATTTGTTAAGCTCCAACTTTATCAATTGGTTCACCTCAAGATTCAGGCCATAATGGGAGCTATAGAGCCAAGAATGAGTTGCTGTTTTGATTGTGGAAAGTTGCAAATGTTTCAATGCC
Organism: Saccharum hybrid cultivar R570; assembly: GCA_038087645.1. Classification (NCBI taxonomy): domain Eukaryota; kingdom Viridiplantae; phylum Streptophyta; class Magnoliopsida; order Poales; family Poaceae; genus Saccharum; species Saccharum hybrid cultivar. The sequence continues at coordinate 16,981,573 of JAQSUU010000431.1, read as the reverse complement.
ATGTTTCACATGTCTCACGGTTTGAATTTGGGAACGGGGGGGTGGCCGACCAGCCACAGGCCATCAACACCACATGGCTGCACCGTGGCAAGCCGTACATCGGCATGGGCCCACTGGTCAGGTCGTTGAGGCCTGCATGACCACCATGACACCCTCCAGCTTGCCCTCTCCTCCATTCGCCTCCTCTTCCCTCTGCTGTGCTCGCCGAGGCGGAGAAGGGCGACCTGAGCGCTGCTTGAGCATCATCACCATCGTGCTCATGCACCATAGCACCCTAGCCTGCCTAACTTTGCACAAAACTCTGCCCTAAGCTCCTCTACCTCGTCATCCCCTCTGTTGAACCGTCCGAGCACTGGTGAGGCCGCATTGTCGCTCCTCCACCCCGGAGACCTCGCTAGAGTTCCTCCATGCGGGCGCTCACCATGGCTAGAGCACTCTGACCATCTCCTTCTCTCTCTAGTGGGTGCATTAGGTCCGGTGAGGTGCATGGATGCTCACCGAGAGGGTAGCCGGGGTCCAGTGGCAACCGCCGGCGAGATGCACCGCCGCATGTTCCACTGAGCCACCATGCGCACCGGCGAGCTATCCCCGATGGCTCCGCCTTTCATTTAGCTAGGTCGATCGATGCAGCTTGAGGCGTAGGTCACGTCGATGACCTCGGTTCCACTAGCCGACTCACCAGCGGCGAGCTTCACCGTCGACTCCTTCCTCCCCTGTCTCTGTTCCTCTAGACTGCGGGCCCCGTTGTCAGTGCCATCGGCCGAAGGTGGCCGTGGGCCGAGCGGCTCACGCGGGCTGGCCCAATTAGGTTTAAGTTTCGTTTTCTTTTATTCAAAGATGCAGATTTGAATGCTATGTTCAAAAATGCTTATCTCAAGATTGGTAGATCCAAATGAGTTGGTTCCAATTTTATTGGGTTCCCTGAGGACTCTAGTTTTTATTAAAAATATGAAACATGCTATATTTTGTTATGAAAAATGGAGTTATTATTTATGCCTTTTATACATGCATGAAAAGAGGAAAATCATATCTCTTTGTAGATAACTCCAAATGATTTGAAATTTTTATGGGGTGCTATTTATGCCATGAGTAGAATGTAGTTTAAATTTCATCAATTTTGGATACCGTATGATGGAGTTATGTATTTATCTTGTTTGCATGGTTAGATCTTGTGTGAATTTTCATAATTTATCTATAGATCTAGTAAAGGTGAAATTTTCTGAGTACTATTTTCATGTTAGTAAGGACCTAAGAAAAATATAAAATCTATTGTTTGACACATTTCAATAAGCTTTCTCATTTATGCCAAAATAAGCCTTTCTGTCTGTTATTTTTAGTATAGAAAAATAAACTTGTTCAATTGCTATAAAATTTTATGGTAGCTACCTAGAAGCATGTTGTAGCTGCTGTAATTTTTATAGAATTTATTGTACAATTTTGATGTAGGTTCCTTTATTCACCTTATTATCTAAATAAATTAATAAAGGGTATTAAAGAAGGTATTCAGATGTTGGCACCACACTTTCTGGTGTTCTTCTGATATGTGTAATAAGTTGGTAAACTTGGTTTATCTCAAATATGCTTTTGCTATATCACTAAATATTTAATTTAGTGAATTTGTCAATCCTGGATAGATTTTGAGATATTGTTAATTACTCTATGTAAACGATGGTTTCATGTCTTGTGGTTTATAACAAAGTTGTTGTGAGTTTCATGATCTACCTGCTATTAAATTTTGGTGGCATTTGGCCACATAATTTAGGAGTTATAGCTGATCAAAGTTGGCTCTCAGTTTTGGTTGCTCTCTGTTTGCTCAGAATAGATTCTATGTTTGCTTTATTTCGACCTAGTGAACTTTGGAATCATGCTTTGATGTTTATAAATGATTTGTAGAGAATTTTATAAGATTTCTAGGATGTCCTCTTTCTAGTCAATTGGATTTGTAGAACTCCTATTGTGATTTATTTACTGAATTGCTCCTTTGCTTGTTAAACCTGAAATTTTATGTTAGGTGTGCCTTTATTATACCTAAGCATGTTGGTGATGTATTAAGTGCTTAAATTTGATTAAGGTAAGTTTAGGTGCAGGTGTTAGGCCTTTAACTTAATATGAGCATCTTTATCTTAGGTTATGCAAGTTAGGTGAGTTTAATCTTGCTCTTTAGAAGAAAGATCGAGACATGTTTTTAAAGTAATTTGAATAGAGCGTTGCACCTACTCGGTCAACGAATGTCTTGTGATGTTTTGTTACTTGCTGTTATTCGTCCATCATAAGCATCATGTCACTCTTATGCATTCATAGTATTCATCTTCTCCATATACATGCAATAGGTGTAGCGTTGGCGTGACCTTGCTGGAATTCGACGGGACAAGCCAGAAAGCTCCAGAGGTGCAGCAGCCCGAACCCGGAGTTCAGGACATGCAGTCCACAGGAGAAGTGCCAGACGAGGTCGTCGTTGACTACCTGGACCATGTTCCGTGTAATTTCACGAAAGGCAAACCACGGAGCATTATAAGTCTCCTAAATTCTGAAATGCAATTAAATACTATGTTATATATATTATTGCATTAAGTTATAGGTGTTAGATGAAAACACTTGCTGCATTGATATCCAATCCTTGTCCAAATATTATTGCCATGAATCCTATGCATCTCAGGCTCGAGTACATGCTTAGCCCTTCTTTAAGCGGTAGAATTCGGGTGATTTCCTGTCACCTGCGAGCTATAGGAATATACATGTGGCACGGTTGGCTATATTTGCTATCGTGGAAAAGAACATGTATAATATAAATGAAGACCGGGTGGAGACTCATAGAGTGGTAGGCTATCAGTGACTCCATCTATGTCGGTTAAGGACCGATTCGCTATACGTCCTCTTGTCATTTTGAATGCATGCCTCTCTCTTAGCTAGCTAAACTTGAGTGTTTGACCACAAATCGAAGTAGCTCAACTCAGGCTAGGAGTCGGCAAGTATAAAGTGTGTCTCAGAAGAGAGCCGTAGGCGTGAGTCCAAGGGTAGGTGATTTAAAAGTCCTGATCGTCTTGGCAGAAGGTAATCCCTGAGAGTGCGGGCGCTGACTGAACCACAAAAGTTGGTTCTTGAGTTGTACCAAAGGTGACCCATGGCTACCCTTGCAAAATATGCCAGGGTGAGAGCTAGGAATACCCTCTCAGTTGAGTTGTAATTCGATTTGAGTCGCCGTCTCTCACTGGTTAGTGAGAACTTGACAGAGCAGCGGTAACGTAGATCTCACTAATTATTATGATGGTTTAGGAATGATGGTATGATGATGGCCTTATTATACCTATTATGGTTAATAATGTTTGCTCCTAATAAAGTGAGTGCTCTATTACAGGTGCTAATCTAGATGATAGGTTAACGATTATTAACTTGAAGCTAAGCACTAAATGGTTACTTATGCTAGGCTAGCTTTTATGCAAATTGTGTTAAGCTAGCTCCACTATATATCAGCCTTGCATGATCCTTGGTGTCCCTTTATTTCTGGTTTTTGATGGGTAAGTCTAGCTTAGTACCTTCTCATACTCAGGGTTTATTTTCCACCTATTGTAGATGACCTGTTCTATTCTAGGTGCTGCAAGTACTGTCTCCTCCCGGCCGGAGATGAGGACTAGATCATTGGGCACGGTCTCTACTAGTTACCTTATCTAAGTTGCTTTTGTGGATATGACTACTATCTGGTAACGTATTTGAACTTATGAAGTATGTATTGAACTATGTTGCTTCTGCGAAACAAACTCGGTTTATAATATTTTATTTTGAACTCCGATGGATGTAATCCATATGCCACTTGTGAACTATTGTAACGAATGATGTGTTGTGTTGAATCACTACGATCTTGGCTTGTTTGTTGAAAGTTGTTTGAAATCCTTCGAGATTTCTAGACTACCGGGGTTATGGGAGCCTAAGTACAGGAATTTGATCAATTCGATGATTGTTTTCATACTTACGTTCTTATAATTTGGTCGGTTTTGTTATAGTTTATGTATAAGTTCATATAGTGCTTACTCCAAAGTACATGGAGTGGGTGGTCGATGTTATGTAAGCGTGGTATTTATATATTATTTACTTGTAAATACACTCTATATTTTGGGTCATGTGGTAGATCATGGATGTGACACAAATTGAGTCCTTTGTAGTCCACTTCCTGAATATAGGCCATAGAAGTAGGGTCTGGTTATGAAGGAAGAGCGAGCATTGTTCTTAATCTTCCCTATGTAGTACCCTTATGTGTAGATATGAATATGATCTTAGCCATGACTACTAGGTGTAATTGCACTAATCAATATATGCTTTGGCTTGTAATTAAGAATGACTTAGGAATTATTCCTCTAATATTCTACATGACCATGCTAATGCCATAGATAGGAGTGCTCTGAGTGATTTATCATTAATCAATACTTATCATATATATATCTTATCATATGACTTACCCCTGTTGTGAGTAGAACATTGGTAGTGGTTTATTTCTCCATTAATACTATAAGTTATCAATACATGTCCATGCTACACCTTCCCTGTGGTAAAATATAAATAATGATACATAGAATACTCTCGGGTGAAGTGCTACAATAGTATAATTATCTGCACACTTGCAGATTCCTTTTCATTCATATCTTTATAATCTTTCTAGTCACATAAAATAATAAAGAACTACTTAGTATCATTCTAGTAGTGACACTAGGCAGTACCAACAAGCATCTCTAGCACCATCACTAGGGATGACAACCTAGCAACGTAATGTTAGGAGATGTAGGTAAATAATAGGTGTCTACTAAAATAAGTGACAAGTTAATAAATACCAACACAAGGCTTATTCATTGTGGGATTTCTATGTTTTATATGAAAGCAAGTATGTTGAGGAATTGATTAATGAGACACAAGGGATTGCATATGGAATGGTCTCATATTTGAAGCTTTCTACATTGAAATGAAAATACTTCTATGCAAATGAGTGTTGACGGTAATTAAATCCTATTATAAACCGTCAATAAAACATAAAAAGGGTATAAATGTAACCATCACCATAGAATACGGATTCAACTAACAGAATTCCACGAGTTTTGATGAATTACGATTTTTCAGGGATTAAACAGGAAAAACAGGAATTTTGGAGAAGAGTTGAGCCCAAGGAACCAGACCAATTCATGTCAAACGGATCGGACCCCAACACTAGAAGACTCCAGAATACATGAGAAGGCACGGGACTGAGACGGGGACCGAGAGGACTCTAGAGGAGGCTGCTCGGCCCCCCTTAGGCCGACTGGCCTGGCCCAAAGGCCAACTGTCTTCTCCTTCACGCAACGCGTTACAACACATCTCTACGTCACATCTTGACCGTCGTTTCAAGTCGGTTTGATCTGAGGGCCGCGGTTCATCCCACCGGACTATATAACCAGACCCCAGACCCCCCAAGGTTGAGCATCCTGAAACCCTAATTTATTATCTTCAGATAGGATCAAAGAGCTAGAGCCACCTTTCAAGAAGAAGACTAGTTATCCTCTAGTTTAGGTTTAGAATCTAGCCTTGGATTAGAATTAGAAGAGAGAGAAAAGAGATTTGGAGAGAATACCAGCCTATCGGTGCTGCTTCTATGCCTTGTACCTGTGGATTCAAGTTCTTCAAGGGCTTGTGTCTGAGATTTCTTCAGTGATCAACTTCTATTTGTCAGTAAGTCTTAATGTTATTATTATTTTTCTAGTCTACGACTCTTTTTGAGTACTTTATTCCTGGTAGCTCTAGGGGTAGAGTAGTCATCGTAGTGTAAGCATGGTGCTTAGACTTGATTGCTCGTATGATGTACCCTATATTCCAGATCAGTGGTAGCTCACAGGGGTGACTTTTATAGCCTTGTTGAATCTTCTATAGTCCATCGCCTGTTTATAGGCCGAGCAGGATTAGTTACTTAGGAGACTATACTCTGATTGTACTCTTCTATAGTAATCCCTAGTTGAATCATAATTAACATAACTTACTGCAATAATAGAACTAGACAACCTTAGTGATCGCCTTTATCTTCTATTTTCTCTGTCTTTGTTTGCTACTCAGGGATTAGGTTTAAGACTAAAGTACATCATTCCGTTCCTTTGGGTTTGATATTAAAACTGGGTCATTCCAGTGAAGTGCTACATCGGTAGATTATCTGTGTTCTTGCGGATAACTAGAGTGTGCATTAATTATACCAACAAGCATTTCTGGCACCGTTACCGAGGAACGGTTGAATTCATCTTTAGTCTAGCTCAATCTTGTATTATACTTTTATCTTTTCTTTCTATTCATTCTCTCTTACCTCATGGATTTTGTAGAGTCTCTTCTAGACACTACAGATTCTACCCATATCTATCTATACCATTACCCTACGGCAGTAGACTCCTAGCTATTAGAATCTGCTAAGCCTATCCTTTTAGATGGCTATGAGCTATGCCCATGTTTGATAGAGATGGTCCAGAAACAATCCTTTTTAGGCAATGAAGATGAGAATCCTCACACTCATTAAACGAGTTCGAACAGACCTATGTATGCCTACACATTAAAGGCATGTCTAATGAAACCTTAAGATGGAAGCTTTTTCCTTTCTCTTCGGAAGGGAAAGCTAAAATCTAGTATAAACGAACCACTCCAAGTAAGAAACGGGATTGGAAAGCCCTCTGCTCTAACTTTTGTCTAAACTTCTTTCCTATTTCCAAGATTACTTATCTTCGTTTAGAGATTTTATCTTTTACGCAAGAAGAAGATGAGTCTCTAATTGTTGCCTAGGAACATTTTGACAATCTTGTCCATTCAGGTCGAGCCCTATCCATACCAGACCTTGTTCTTCAGCAACATTTTTATATGGGTCTAGATAGAAAAACTTCTAAATATCTTAATTTAGCTTCACAAGGATCATTCTTGCATATTTCTGCTGCAAATGAGTGTTCTCCTTAATATTTCACAAGCCACTTCCACATATGAAGCTAAACCAAAGTTTTTAGAAGAGGAAGAATTCCAGATAGCTGAACAAGAAATCATACCCAATCCATCACAAACTTTAGCTGTCTTAATTCATGATGAGGAGTAAACTCCAGTTTCAGACTTCATCTTTGAATTCGAGGATGAGTATTTTACCGAATTTGGTAATACCTTGAATTATCACACTGTAAGGAAGCCTCAGGGTTTGAAATCAACAACTCCTGAAAATTTTTAGATTTTACTGATAGAGCTTTCCTTAAAAAGACTACAAAATAGCTAGTGTCTGTGATAAGCCATGAATGGTTAGAAGAATCAAAACTTTCCACTAACATAATTCGTTTAGATTCACCTTCTACTTATATTTGTTGTCAAATTCATACAGACCCTTTTTTAGCTCTTTACAATCCAGTTGTGGGTATTAATATCATGTCTGCATCTTTTGCTCATGATTTATTAGAATACATGCCATTAACCCCAACAACAAAACTTCTAAAAAGCCCCTCAGGACATATTCTTCCAAGTTTAGGAATATTGTATGTCCTACCTATCCAGTGAAAGAAACTCTAGTGCATATGAGCTTTTATATCTTTGATATCATTAAGTTTGACCTGTTGATAGGCCAACCAATTGAAAGGCTTATTCAAGAAGGACAAATAGGGAAATTAAACATTTATCTTGGGAAAAATCTTAAATTGCCTATATCCATCTCTCATTCTCTAAATACTAAAAGTGAACCCTGTCCCGAGCTAGACCCAATGGAAAAGGTTAATGTAGCATCTCTTGAAGCTTTAATTGAACCCAACTTTGAAGAAGATGCTCAGTTGTTCATAGAGGAAGACGAAGATCATTTTGTTCTTCTCAAGCCTCTAGATCCATTTGAGGAAATTCCCAAACCTCCCATTGAGTTTAAACCCCTGTCTTTTGGTCTTTGTTATGCTTTTCTCAGTAATGATCTGGAAACTCCTGTGATCATAAGTGATAAACTTCCTCAAGAAGAAAGTTTCCCATGTTTTGCCAAGTACTTGCAAAAGTTCTTGTCAATAAAGTGAGTGCCTCCATCACTAATCACAAAGATGCATGATGTCTATATTTTCTGATATGATTGAAGAAATCATGAAAGTTTTCATGGATGACTTTTCTGTTTATGAAAAAACTTTTGATGATTGTCTTAAAAATTTAGACAAGGTTTTACAAAGATATGAAGAAAAGCACTTAGTACTTAATTGGAAAAAATGTCATTTCATGGTTAGGGAAGGCAAGTGCTAGGACACTTGGTGTCTGAACGTAGAATTGAGGTAGATAGAGCTAAAATTGAAGTGATTGAACGATTACCTCCACCCATAAATATAAAAAGGGATAAAAAGTTTTCTTGGTCGTGTTGGTTTTTATTGGTGGTTTATAAAAGATTTCTCACATACTGCTAGACCACTTACTAATCTTTTCGCTAAGGATGTTCTCTTTGAATTTAATGGAGCATGCTTAAAAGCTTTTGAAACTTTGAAGAAACCACTCACTTCTGCACTGATCATTCAACCTCCTGATTGGTCATTGCCTTTTGAAATCATGTGTCATGCAAGTGATTTTGTTGCAGGAGCAGTGCTAGGACAATGTAAGGATAAAAAGCATCATGCAATTGCTTATGCTAGTAAAACTTTGACAGGACCACAACTTAATTATGCAATAACTGGAAAATAAATCTTGGCTGTTGTTTTCGCTATTGATAAATTTAGATCTTACTTAGTAGGAGCTAAGGTGATTGTTTACACTGATCATGCTGCAGTTAAATACCTGCTTACTAAGAAAAATGCTAAACCCCATTTGATAAGATGGATTTTGTTACTCCAAGAATTTGATTTAGAAATAAAAGATAAAAAGGGAGTAAAAAATTCTATTGCTGATCACTTGTCAAGAATGCAATTTGAAAATCCACAGGAATTGCCCATCAACGATTCACTCAGGGATGATATGCTTTTCCAAATCTCCAGATCTGACCCCTGGTATGCAGATATTGTCAATTTTATGGTTACAGGATATGTACCACTAGGAGGAGATAAAAGAAAGCTCATCTATGAGAGTTGACTCCACATATGGGATGATCCGTATCTCTTCAGAGTATGCTCAGACGGGTTGCTCAGAAGATGTGTACCAGCTAAAGAAGGAATCAAAATCATTGAACGTTGTCACTCATCACCCTATGGAGGACACTATGGGGCATTCCGAACGCATGCAAAGATTTGGCAGAGTGGATTCTTTTGGCCAACCATGTATGAAGACATGGAAGACTTTATCCGAAGATGCAGATCATGTCAGAAGCATGGCAACATCAATTCAAGAGATGTCATGCCATTCACTAATAACCTCCAGATCGAGCTATTTGATTGCTGGGGTATTGATTACATAGGGCCATTCCTGAAATCGAAGAATAGTGAATATATCTTAGTGGCAGTCGACTATGTTTCCAAATGGGTCAAAGCTATGCCATGCAGAGCTGCTGATTCCAGAAACTCTAAGAAGATGTTTGAGAAAGTGATATTTCCAAGGTTTGGAGTCCTAAGAATGGTGATTAGTGATGGAGGCACTCACTTTATTGACAAGAACTTTCGCTAGTACTTGGCAAAACATGGGATCCATTACAATGTCGCTACTCCATACCACCCTCAAACAAGTGGCCAAGTAGAAACATTAAACAAGCAAATCAAGAACATTCTACAGAAGACTATTGAAGAGATGGGAACAAAGTGGAAGAATAAGCTACCCGATGCACTGTGGGCTTATCGAACGGCCTACAAGACACCGCTTGGAATGTCCCCATATCAACTCGTTTACATGAAAACTTATCATTTGTTGGTAGAGTTAGAATTCAAAGCTCATTGGGCAATCAAGAGATGGAACATGGACCTAGAAGCAGCAGGAATAAAAAGAAAGATGCAACTCTTAGAGCTTGATGAATGGCGTGAGAAAGCCTATCATAACGCTAAGATGTACAATGAAAGGACTAAAAGGTGGCATGACAAGAGGATCAAGAAGAAGAGTTTCACTCCATGAGATAAGGTATTACTTTTTAATTCTAGGGTAAAGCAATTCAGTCATGGGAAACTACGAAGCAAATGGGAAGGACCATTCACCGTGATTAGCACTTCATCACATGGAGCGGTAACACTTCAAAATGACGAAGGTACATTATTCAAGGTAAATGGTCAATGACTTAAGATTTTTCTAGAACCTAATAAGAGTCCTGAGGAGTTGGACATAATCCAATTCCTACTTTTTTCCCATGATTTGAGTCCTCCATCGCCTCTGATGAGTTTCGTCACCTCAAAATTGGTTTTTTGGAATTAGAAACGAGTTAGAAGACAACACGAAAAGGAGACCGCGTTTTGCCATAGAGTGGGGCTGACCACCCCCACCCCTAGGTCAGTCGGCCTATGGGGGACTCCCCTTGCCTCGCGTTGCCTCCCTTATCCCTTCTGGAGTCCTCCTCGTCCAAATTTCGAAGTTTTTCAGCCGAACCGATTTTCCCCATTACAAACTCATCATAGAGAGATCCGAACCCCCTGCAAGTTGGTCCAGAGTATAAAACTAGACCCCCTGCCTGCCTCCAAGCCATAACTTCCTACCTTTTAAACCTTTAACAACAGCCAAGCTCTCCTCTTTTCAATTTCTAATGGCTGATGACCATGAGATCAACATCAATGAGCCTCCTTCTTCTGACAAGATCGACACCACGAGCTTCGTCCTTCTGATGACTCCATGGCCCTTGCCATCATCTAGCTGAAGGAGCTCACTATTGTTCCATCGAAGAAGCTCATCATCACACCGCCAAATGAGATCGTGCCTGTGCCTAAACCACATGCCTTCTATGCCCACACCGTTCCTTGTCTCACCCTCGCGCTGCCGTCACCGATACGTTTCACCGTTGAAGGAAAACCAGGTGAGCCGAAGGTTCCAACATTTCATGTACCTAAGGAGCTCAACCTTTTACCACCAAGACCCGATGAGATGCTAACCAGAATGAAGACCAACAAGTTTGGTAATGTCACCTGCATGATATACAAGAAGACTACTCCACGTGTCACTCTTGATGGAGTCTGGGCTATGCCAGTGTAGATCAAAGTAGTCCCACCTAAGAAGAGACCTTCATCCTCCTTTGAGTCTAGTGAGCCCAAGCGTCAAAAGACCACCTTAGCTACTCTAGAGAAGAAGATGGAAGAGCTCGAGCAAAAAATCACTAGGATTCAATAAGACTTAGCTTCTCTAGCTGGGGCTATTGATAGGTTGACTGCGAGGATGGATAAAGCAACCATTAAGCATCTAGGATTGAAGTCTCATGTCAACATTATCTCTCGTACCGTAGCCCATAGACTTGAGAATTGAGAGAGAGTGATGGTCGATTGATAAGGCACACATGTTTTGTTTAGTAAGTCTTAAGTTTGTGAGTCTAAGTTAGAGTCTATTCGTTATTCGGTTAGTTCATTTGGAATGTGTAACAAAGTGCCTTAAATGATGTCAATAAAGTTTGTTAGAGTTAAATCATTCTCTCTATTATTATTTTTGGATATGTGTTTTGTCTCCACATGTTGTGCTTAAAGATAAACAGGAAACAAGTGTGGGGGAAACCCACTGAAGAAATCCGATCGCAAAATTATGAAAAAAAATAGAAGCAATCAACGCCAAGACCACGCATGACAAAGCGGGCCACGATGGGCCACAAGACCATGCCGCCTGGCCTCACACCCTATCTTTTTGCTCCATAGTTCATCCACGGTCTAGTACATATCTCATACTTTCTATTTTCATATATTTTTCTCTCTACTTCGAATTAAAATTAAAGATACATTGAATAAGCAAACCCTACACAAGTCTCGATTAAAGTAAGATTGCTTTACCATGACTTAAATATAGATTCTCACACACTGTTCCTAAAAATCTTGTTATTGTTGGGAACTTTTTTGTTGGGACCCCATATCACTTAACTTGTTGTGGAATGTGAGATAGAAGAATAATGAAAACCTGATTCTAGATGTTTTGTCATTTGGAGAATTTCTTTTCAAAAATTCTAAATGGATAGCTATACTTCTCCTTTATGGTAAAGATACATTGCCTACCAAAGCCATACATATGAAAACTAGCACATAGGCTATTTACTTTGTATTGAGTTTTGTCAAACTGTGAATGACCCTTGTTGAGAGGATTATCATGCTTCCAAGATCAAGATCACGTACACCCTGATATATCTACTACTCTTACACCGAGAGTACGTAAAAACATGCCTTTCGCCCAAAAATCTATCTCCTATCCTAGGAGAAGACCAAAAAGATTGTTAGGACTTCAAATAAATGCTTCGAGATGGTGATTAATCTCTCAAAATTTATTGTATGACAGGCAGAGACATGAGGCTATGCAAAAAAAAGAGAGAGAATGGACAAGTGTCCAAGTGTTGAAAAAAAAGAAGAGAAAGAAAAAGAAAAATGCAAAATCAAAATGATAGCTCATGATCTCTGTGCCTGAAGAAAGCTTTTCATTGTCTCAAAAGAGAGATACATGTTTCAAGAAGCAAAGTAGAATTAGGTTAGCCACTAAATATTTCCACACACATGCACATCTTGATCTAAGGGTATGACATTCCCCTTCTCGAATCCCAGCTTTGACTAGACAATATATGCAAGGTAAGTATGCCATATCCTTAAAATACATTCAACTCCATATAAGCTTTCAAAGAAGTAGGATGTTTTTAAGGCATCAATCATATATGCCTCAGAGAGGATCCACAAATACCACATACAATGAGCGATCTGTGTGCACCATAGAAGGAGAAGGTAAGCTATGTTTTCTTTTCAAAATATATACAAACACTCCAAGTGACAGGATTGAAGGATGAAAGGGGCTCTGTTTCATGCTGTTCTATTTTTCAACTACCCAAAGTTTTATGGTAGACACATTGAATCCTACAGTACAGGTATGACTAGGAATGGTTTAGTGCTGATGTCTTGTCTTACAATTATGTTTAAAGTAATCCAACATTTTCTCGAGGACGAGCAAAAGCCTAAGTGTGGGGGAGTTTGTTAATGGTAATTAACTCCTATTATAAACCGTTAATAAAACATGAAAAAGGGTATAAATGTAATCACCACCATAGAAAAGGGACTCAACTAACTGTGGGGGTATAAATCCCTATACCCTTACGGCTAGACATGGGCAAGCCCAGATCAGACGGTCTGGCCCATTACATGATGACGCGCGATCTAGATCATCGAGATGGAGTCTCGCGCAAGGCATCAAACCAGACTTGGAGATCAAGCAAGGTCCTGGTCGGTTAGGTTAGGAATCCTTACCCGGCTCCATATGGCAATTGTAACCGGCTAAGATTAGTTTCTAGATCTGTAACACTACCTCCCGGACTATATAAGGAGGGCAGGGGACCCCCCCTTAAAAACATACTCTAGGGCAATCTAGCTTGTAATACATTGTTTGAGATAGCAATAACAAAGCAGAGCAGGACATAAGGTATTACGCCCATATGGCGGCCTGAACCTGGGTAAACCCGCGTGTCGTTCTGCATCACCATCTCGTTCGTGGCTTGCACTCTAGTCTGTCGACAATCTACTACCTTGGGCATACCCCTTGGTAGACCGCTGACCAAGTTTTGTCGACAGTGGCGCGCCAGGTAGGGTGTGTGTATTGCTTTTCAGGCGTGCGAGATGGTCATCTTCCCCGATTCCATGGCCACGGCGACGGGCCTCACGTTCACGATCGGCCAGATCAACTGGACCACCGGCTCCAACGACTTCGTCGTCACAACCATGGAGGAGGCGCAGATCCGATCTGCATCGACTACTTCCCCGACACCGGCATCGACTACGACTACGTTGGCTCCGGCTCCGCCTGCACCAGCACCGTCACCGACCACGCCAACAACTCGTCGACTTCTTCCTTGATACCAAGGGAGGAAACTCGACAACACCAACCTGATTGACTCCATCGACTGGCTCAGTGGCAAACTCTCATTTACCCTAGCTCTGGTCGATTCGCTCCAAGAGCAGTTTACCGAGCAGAACTCGAATGGCTACAACAGATCTACTCAACCTGCTCGAGCCACCCATTTTCAACGGTTGGGTACAAATCTAGTAGTCACTTCAACTCATGAAGGGCGCTCCACTCGACCTCAACCTCGACCACATAACTTCGTCAATATGGTGGGCTCTGATCAAGTTTCGATCCATACCACCCAGACAGATAGTCGTTTGAGCTCTGGATCGAGCACCGTGTCCGGCGGGACTACTCAAACCATGGTATTACACCATGTGAGTAACGGTGACGAGGAGAGCCTATATCCTCTAGGCTTTCCTCAAATCCCGGCCTTCCCTCCAAGGCATGGGACCATGATCAACGTGGTTAGCCAAGATGAAGATCCACCTGCTGGGGGTGAGACCGATCAACAGCTATAAGAGCGACAACAACGCAATGCCGACCGAGCTCAACGTCGCATAGATAAAGATGCACGCCCAGCGCAACAGCAAGCAGACCACGACTAGCAAGAAGCTGACACTACAGTTAGGCGTACTCGACTACAAGGGCGCAACCTTAATGATGCTTTCGACATGGTGAGGAATAGACCAGTATTCAAAACCCCAAGCACCAACGTGGTCGTCGCCATTGAAAGCCTAAAGTGGTTACCGGATACCCCAGAAATCCAAAACATCTGGGAGGATTTGCAGGCTTATCTCTAGGCGGCCATGGTTCAGACCAATGAACGTGACGTGGGGCCGTCCGTGTCTGGCGTGACTAGCAGGAGCCGCCAGCACTCCAGTCGACTTTTCTGGTCTGGTCAACGTGGCTTACGCACACCCACTGGCACAGACAACCGCGTTATGGACAACATACTCCCTGATGTCCTTCGTCCATTGTTGGAGCCATCCCCAGGCTTTTTGGGATTTATCGACCAGGCCTATTTTTTGTGCCTCCACTCCAGCTTCGGTGAAGTTAGCACCAATGACGTCGAGCACTGGTGCGATCCCCTTCGCCATTTCAGCACAGGCATGCTTCCAAGTTTCCCGCTCCTTGATGAGTATCTTGCATTTGTCATTAAGGGCTTCTTGCTCCTTCATGAGCTTGTTGCACTTCTGGGACCACGCCTTGATCTTTTTTGCACCGGCCTGGTTTTGAAGCTCCAGGTCATCGCAATCTTTCTTCATCTTCTCAAGGTGCACTTTGGCATTTTTCTTTACAACTGTAAGGCGTCACATTGATAAGAATTCACTGCCATAAACTTCAATGACAACTACGACAATGATGAGGAATACTTACTCTCTAGATCCTTTGCTAATTTAGCATGTTCCTCCTTCATGGCCAGTTGTGTTTGCAGCCATTTGGTCTTCTCTTCGGATAGCTGGTCACGCTCAGCAGCTATCTGAGCATTTTCTTCACGAAGCCAGCTGACTTCGATGTCCAGACCTGTATCAATACTCTGATTATGAACAATACAATATTATAGCATCCTAAAGAGCTCGAGTACCTAACAACAGAAGGGTTTCCTACCCGATCTTTGTTTTTCGACCACTTCCAGCTGTTGGAGTACCGTGTGCATTTTTTCTTCATGCTCAATGTATTGCCTCGCATAACCCTCTAACTGCTGCTACAGCTTCTTCTGTTTTGCACTAAGCTGTTTGTTTTTCTCAGCCGCAGTCTGCAGTACACAGGATCACAAAGCATTTCTTATGGATTATACAATATACAGTTGCGAGAGGCTTACCTTCACTTCCTCCAGAAATATTTTACCAACCGCTTCCATGGCCTCGACCTCATCTCCTACTGGGATTTCCATAGTATAGGAGCGGGTACCACAAAACCTGCTTTCTTCTTCACAATGCCCGAGGATTTCTTCTATGGCTAGGGCTGAAGACTTGAGTTTTTCCCTTGGTTTAGCACTTCCAGTTGGCTCCTTGGTGGTCCCAACAACCTCTGCAAGTTTTGAGAATTGCTGCTCTGAGGCCGACTGGGGTTGTTCTTGGTTTTCTGAGGCCGGCTGGGGCTATTCTTGGTTTTCTAGGGTGGCTGGTGCTGTCCTTCTGGTTCTGGGGCCTCCTGTGGTTGTTCCGGTAGCTCTGGGGCCCCATCATCTCCTGCTTGCCCCAAAACTTTAGTTTGCAGACCAGGAGCAGATGTTGTAGGAGCTTGCAACTCGGGGACTACCCTCTCTGCTATGGTCTGCTCTAGGACCTGCTGCTCGGCAATGGCAGTATTTGGTGGTGGCAGTGTTGCACCGCTAGACAGTTCTTCTGGCCTTTGGGTCGATGCAGAGCTATACAAATCCATGACAAATAACAAAGGTGATGATAATAACCAATTATTTTCTACTCATACAAGTTCACGACGACTTACAAGTTTGTATAGCGGAATACGGTGGCGAACTGAGATTTCTTCACCTTCTCAGGCCTGGCACCCTTCTCTGCCACTGGGCCAGTGGTCGGGACTGGCCTAGCCACGTCGCTTCTAATAGCGGCAGCAGGCTGTGGGACTCCTGATGGATGTCCCTATGGTTGCGGTGGTCGAGGTGTTGACTCAGTTGTTGGCAACAACGGTGTTGGCTCCTGCCTTCTAGCTAGTCGCTCCCTCCAGCTGCATGCTACGATACCAGAGACCTCCTCGACCTCCTCATCTTCCTCTTCTGGCCAGTCAGCAATTAGGCGTTGATGCTTGCTTGCTGGGTCCTCTACTTCCTTCAGGTCAATTACCCCTTCCTGACTTTCATCCGATGAGGTTCTTTGTGAGGTCTGGCCCCTTTTCTTTGTTGGGGCAACAATTGGTTTCTTGCCTGCAAGTCGGCTAGCTTGCTCTAATTCATCTTCAATTGCAAGCCAATCAACTTCAGAAGGATCATCGTCCACGGGCGGCGGTTGTGCATCATGGGCCCGCGGCACGACCTTAGGCCACTCCATGCCTGGAGGACAAGACATGAATGTTTGCGCTCTCTCCTGTCCATTAAACTGGGCAACAGAGAGCAACACGAATATTAGAAAAGATAGCACATTAAAAAAGCGGTTATTATGCAGAGTTTCAATCACAAGGATAAACTAGCAGACAATAATCGACTTACCAGTGGTGGTGGGCAAGTAAGCTTGAATGCTGGCTCGATGATTGTCAGCTTCTTGAAGTTGGGATCCTTCAGATTAAACAGGTCTCGGACCCTGCTCTTCACTTCTTTCAGTTCGAGGTCTTCATTCCTCATCCTGGTCGGGTCCATGCGACCCTGGTATTCATACGCCGGGTGCACTCTGGCCTGACATGGTTGGATCCGACGACTAATAAAATTACCGACTACACATGGTCCATCCAGCCTCGACCAAGGTAGCAGCTGCATGATTACCTCAATCTGGACTGTGTTCTGCTGTAGCTCTTTCCAACTATCAGTCTTCTTTGGGACCAAGGATACATCACAGTATGAGGCCTGTCTTGGTTCTTCATGGATGTAAAACCAATGCCTGTACCAGTCCTCTAATGTGGTCTTCCAAGGGCAGTGTAGATACCCCGACCTGATCCCTTCACACATGTTCAGATAGCACCCACCAGCCACATTAGAGCCGCCTCGACCTCCTTTCTTCTTCAACCAAAACAAGTGGCAAAAGTAGTCGAAGTGGGGCTGGAAACCACTGTATGCTTCATAGATATGGATGAAGCAAGCAACAAGCAACACAGAATTTGGATGCAGATTGCAAATACTGATTTCATAATAATTGCAGAGACCTTGGAAGAATGGATGTACAGGAACACCAAATCCATGAGTAAAGTATTCTTCAAAAACAACAATTTCACCTCCTTTGGGATCCGGGTATGGCTCCAGATTGGGTGCACGCCATCCCGCTAGCTCTTGGGCATGAAGCACACCCATCCGCACCAGTCGCTCGAGGCTGAGTGGGGTGCACCTTGACCTGTTCCACTCCTTCTTTATGATCTCCTTGCGCACATCGGCCTCCGTCTTTGTCTTCCTCGTGGCCATTCCCTGACTCTTTTGACTCCTTTCTACGGAGGAAAAGGAGCGCGCCGCTCTTACAAGTGGCTAGGGTTTGGTGGCGGTGATTCAAGCGGCGGTGGCGCGTGAGGAACTTGGGGCAACTTTGTTGATGCCTACGGCGGTAATTGTGGTTTGAACTATAGTGGTGGCACTAGGGCTCGAGAGGGCTCTATGACGACAATGGCGCGGCGGCGGGAGCAAGAAGACAGTTGATTGCGAATATGCGAGTGTGAGTAGATTGGAATTGTTCCCCTTCCTAGTCTTTAAGATGCAATGTCGATTCAGTTTCTGACGAATGGGGCACGTGGCACGAGATTTGCGGTAACTGATAGATTTCTTCCACATTAATTGCGTCCCTTAGATTTTGGCGACGTTTGGTCCGCGACCCAAATGTGTCTTGTTACAGGCACTGGGTCACTGTTCAAAAGATGCGACAGAAAGCAACTGCGGCGCTACCCACGTCATCAGTGCGTCAGAATAGACCAGTTAAAAAAACAAAACAGGAGAGATAAAGAGACAGCGTGTTAATGGACTCGCTAGCCCACGTGCTCTGGAACCTATAGCCAGAGCTCTGAGCTCTGGAACCTGCAGCCAGACCTCCAAGCTCGGGGACTCGCTAGACCAGCGTGCTCTTGAACCTATAGCCAGAGCTCTGAGCTCTGGAACCTGCAGCCAAACCTCCAAGCTCGGGGACTCGCTAGACCAGCATGCTCTGGAACTTGTAGCTAGAGCTCTGAGCTCTGGAACCTGTAGCCAGACCTCTAAGCTCGGGGACTCATCGCCAGACTAGTGTGCTCTAGAACTCGTCGCCAGACCTTCGAAATCAGGGACTCTTTGCCAGCCTCTGAGCTCGGGGATTTGTCGCCAGAATTATGAGCTCAGGGACTTGTCGTTAGACCTTTGAGCTTGGGGACTTGTTACACCATTTCCTGCCGCAAGATTCGTCTTGCTCGACTACATGTACTATGCTTGCATATAGTCGATGGACGCTTGACATATTCTTAGACCTTGCTACAAGGCTCGTTTTTGCCTTCCAGCAAGCTCGGGGACTACATCATGTATGATGCACCTGACAGTGCATAATGTTCATTGGTTCTTGAGGATTCATTTTTAGACCCCGGCATCACGTGCCTACATCACCTACTACTAGGCTCAGGGACTAAGTGGGTACACTTCACCTGACGGTGAATTGTTTCTATTTTTTGACCCCTGTGCTCTGGAATTTTTTGTAAGTTACTCCCATCAAGTACGTACACTTACATTTCTTTTCAGAAATATAAGTGGGTACACTTCACTAGGAAAGAAAATTTTTCTTTTTGGACCACTCTGCAATCTTCACCGACAACTGC
The DNA here is from genome assembly GCA_038087645.1 of Saccharum hybrid cultivar R570. NCBI lineage: Eukaryota > Viridiplantae > Streptophyta > Magnoliopsida > Poales > Poaceae > Saccharum > Saccharum hybrid cultivar. Next base: position 16,962,250 of record JAQSUU010000431.1, on the reverse strand, counting down.
AATCTTCATCAACAATCATGGATTACTGATTCCTGATCTAGGCGGAACACTAGCGCATGCTCGACTAACATTTCAAAGTGATGTGAAGACGAACCTTGCAAATTGAAGAAGACTAAGACAGTGTGTCGATACAGAATACATAGTGCTCGGGGACTAGCTGTGTGGGTATAAATCCCTATACCCTTACGACTAGACATGGGCAAGCCCAGACCAGACGGTCTGGCCCATTACATGACGACGCGCGATCCAGATCATCGAGATGGAGTCTCGCGCAAGGTATCAAACCAGACTTGGAGATCAAGTAAGGTCTTGGTCGGTTAGGTTAGGAATCCTTATCCAGCTCCATATGGCAATTGTAATCGGCTAAGATTATTTTCTAGATCTGTAAACCTGCCTCCCAGACTATATAAGGAGGATAGGGGACCCCCCTTAAAAACATACTCTAGGGCAATCTAGCTTGTAATACATTGTTTGAGACAGCAATAACAAAGCAGAGCAGGACGTAAGGTATTACGCCCATACAGTGGCCTGAACCTGGGAAAACCCGCGTGTCGTTCTGCATCACCATCTCGTTCATGGCTTGCACACCTGTCTGCCAACAATCTACTTCCTTGGGCATACCCCTCGGTAGACTGCCGACCAGGTTTTGTCGACACTAACAGAATTCCACAAGTTTTGATGAATTATGATTTTTTAGGGATTAAACAGGAAAATAGGAATTCTAGAGAAGGGTTGGGCCCAAGGAACCAAACCAAATCACGTCAAACGGATTGGACCGACACTAGAAGAGTCCAGAAGATATGAGAAGGCATGTGACCGAGACGAGGACCAAGAGGACTTCAGAGGAGGCCGCTTGGCCCCACTCAGGCCGGTCAGCCTAGCCCAGAGGCCAACTGTCTTCTCCTTCATGCAACGCGTTACAACCACTGTTCGCCTACACGGCCGTGTAGGCCGTTTACACAGCGTGTAAATGCTACTCGATGGGTAACCGTGTAGGCTGATTAGCCGTGTAAAGATGTGCAAAACCGTTTCGACCGTTTAAAAGGCCGTTTAAACGGCCGTGTATACCGACTTTTTGCTAAACAATGGGTGACCGACCGTTCACCGTTTAACGTTTAGGCTAACATTGGTTACAACACATCTCTACGTCGCATCTTGACCGTCGTTTCAAGTCGGTTTGATCCAAGGGCCGCGGTTCATCCCACCAGACTATATAACCAGACCCCAGACCCCCAAGGCAGAGCATCCTGAAACCCTAATTCATTATCTTTAGATAGGATCAGAGAGAGGTGTCCCTCGAAAGGAAAACCTCTCTAGAGCCAGCTTTCAAGAAGAAGACTAGTTCTCCTCTAGTTTAGGTTTAGAATCTAGTCTTCAATTAGAATTAGAAGAGAGAGAGGGAAGAGATTTGGAGGAAGTACCAGCCTATCGTGCTGCTTCTACGCCTTGTACTTGTGGATTCAAGTTCTTCAAGGGCTTGTGTCTGAGATTTCTTTAGTGATCAACTTCTATTTGTCAGCAAGTCTTAATGTTATTATTATTCTTCTAGTCTGCGACTCTTTTTGAGTACTTCATTCCTGGTAGCTTTAGGGGTAGAGTAGCCATCGTAGTGTAAGTGTGATGCTTAGACTTGATTGCTCGTATGATGTACCCTATATTTCAGATTGGTGGTAGCTCGCAAGGGTGACTTTTATAGTCTTATTGAGTCTTCTATAGTCCATCTCCTGTTTATAGGCCAAGCAGGATTAGTTACTTTGGAGACTACACTCTGATTGTGCTCTTCTATAGTAATCCCTAGCTGAATCGTGATTAACATAACTTACTACAATAATAGAACTAGACAACCTTAGTGATCGCCTTTATCTTCTATTTTCTCTATTTTTGTTTGCTACTTAGGGATTAGGTTTAAGACTAAAGTATATCATTCCATTCCTTTGGGTTCGATATTAAAACTAGGTCATTCCACTGAAGTGCTACATCGGTAGATTATCTATGCACTTGCGGATAACTAGAGTGTGCATTAATTATACCAACAATGAGCTTTATGGTTGATTCAACACAAAGTGTGACTTGATGGCTTGAGATGGTGAAGATAGCAAGGCTTCGAGGTACTAAGCAAGGGTGAAGGACAAGTGATGGCTTGGTGACCGAGGAACCTAGCTAGGATGAAGAAGAAACTACTTGTATTTAGTTGAAGTACTAATCAAACTATGATGTCACATTGAAGTAGAGGATCAAATCTATTGATAAGTTGTTGGAATGACTTGATACATTTGAGTCTATTGAATGGGATCAAGTCACATGCTCATGATGGTTATGCTCAAGAAGAAAATCAAAGTTGATATGGTGACACCCTCACTTGATGAAAACTTGAAGCCATGGCATTTGAATTGAAGGAAATCTACTCAAGCGCTTCAAATTCTGTTTTTCATTTGATCTTGAGTAAATAGGTATGTCATACTATTAAGAGGGATGTATCATGTTGATAGATAATTATCCATAAGTGCTCAAGCCAACCTATGTGCGGTTTGAGTGAAAAAGAGACACAAATGCTAATTCAACTTGCTGTGGTTGGGAATACAGGACGTGTCCAGTATTGGCTAGACCACTGCAACTTCCCCGATGTTCTCGGTTTGGTTCATTGAAAGTTTTGACAAGAGTCAGGAGTTCTAGGAGTCAGAATTCCTGGCAAGCATTGGAAGTTCTGACGCTTCGCGCACCATTCTAACGGTCAAATCTTAGGGCTATGCTAGTGATACGAGACTTGTCCGGTATTCCAACGACTAGAAAACGACTAGTTTTTTAGTGTAGTCTATAAATACCCCCAAGCATCCACCTTTAGAGGCAACACATTTTTGAACCTTGAGAATGCTCCCCAACCCTCTCTTAGTGAGTGATTGATCCAATTTGCAAAATCCATCTTGTGGGTTGAGTGAGATTCAAAATTGAGAGCAACCCACTCTTAAGCACTTGTGTATATTTGTTGATCTCATGATTTTCATTTATTACTCTTGGACTCTTCGGTCCTAGACGACTAGGTGTCCCTGGAGAGCACCTAAGAGATTGTGGTGTGCCTCAAGACTTTTGTAATGGTTCGATTCCACCGCCACAAGGGAAGGAGGAAAAGGAGTTAGAAAAGACTCTAGCTAGAGTGACCTTCGTGGGTCCTCTAGAGCTGACCTTTGCTGGGTCGCTCGCATCCCCCTCAATGGAGAGTAGGACTCGACAGAGTCCGAACTTTGGTAAAACAATTATCATGTCTCAATTTCCTTTTCATTTGGTATTTGTGATCTATTTGTGTTGCTTGAGCTTGTGAGCAGGTTACTAGTAGGTATCTGCAACTTGGAGTGAAAGGAGAAATTGAAAGGAGCAAGTTGGGAGCTGGACTGCAGAATTCGTGAATACCGAACGTGTCCAGTATTACCTCCAGCGCCACTTTTATTTATTCACTACTCAAATCTTTGTGTTGCAGGGTTGTGGTACCTAGGCTTAAGGACTTGTTATATACTCTGTGGCTAACACATGAGGGGTTTATTTCTCTGATTTGGAATTTTTGAATCATTAGAAATTCCTATACTAATCGTTTCCATATTTGAAGGTGTTAATTTTTAGAAACGCGTATTCACCCCTTCTAGGTGACATCCTTGATCCTTTTCAATGGTACATTTCATCAGATCAAACATAGATTCAAGATTCAATTAACAAATAGATGATCTCCATTTAAGCAGTTAGCTAACAGAATCAACAATAGAGTTGAAAATATTATGTGTAAGGATCGTGGCATCTAAGAGGGGGCAAATCAAGTAACTAACAAAATCTACTTCTAACTATGGCCTCTAATTTTCACCTTAGCAAAACCTATGCAAATAAATAAACTATCTAAATGTGCAACTACGGTTTCGCTACTGTGTTGCTATATATGACTGGGTCTGACACCACTGTAGCCCTTTGATTTCTTCGTTTCTTCATGGTTCTTGCGTCTAGCTGGGTTCCATCCTTTGTGGCTTGTACTTGCTTGATCTTCTAGGTCTTCCATGATGCTTCTAAGGTCTTATTTGAGGTGTTGATCATCGGATCACCATGTCGTCTCCGTCCAAGTCACGTTTGCATCGACTACAAAACAAACACTTGCAAAACACGGTAGTCCAACTTGGTCTTATTGATCATTAAACACCAAAATCCAAACTAAATGGGCCGATGGTCTATTTTCCTTACACTATGGATAACTTGGCAAAAGTAGTACTCAGGGAACAATCAAAAAATATAGTAGCAATAATAGACGGATTTGAATTACACAAGATGCAATCCAAACCCTAGAATAATCCTCCACCTATGGCCGCGGTGAACCACGATCAGCAGAGATGAAATAATCTCTACACCTAAAAACAATCTAGGGGAATGTACATAGGCAGAACCAAAAATTCTCCATAAAAAATGTGGTACAGACCCTGGGTGAAAAAACAAGGAATAAAAATCTATGAATATGGAATCCTTCGAGATCCTCAGCTCAAGTGAAACGTCAGATCAAACCGAGACTATGTCGTGCATGCCCACATGCAAAGATGCAAAACTACTACTTGCGTGCCCACACGTCTATTTTAACCACACGAAGACATATCAATACTTGATGGAAGTAGAACATCAATAGGATGTATGGTAGAAGGATTGCCGTGCGTGGGGATGTTCTTGGGCTCGACACAAGCTAGCTCTCAAAACTATTTACACTAAAGAGCTTAGCTACACTAAGAATGTAAATACAAGAGAGGTGATGATGTTTATACCGACATGTCGAGGTGTGTGCCAATCACAATATGGAGCCCATCCCCCAGAATCTATGTCAGCTCCATCGTCCCTCTCCCTAGAAGACCAAAGTCCAACATGCTAAGGAATTTCTGGTGGTGCTCATGGGTACTGCTTCTAGAATACGATGTTGAAATGTCCTAATGGCTAGAGGGGGTGAATAGCCTATAAAAATTTCTATAACAACACTAAATAAAGTGGTTAGACAAATTTGAGGCAAAACGAATGTTGCACTAGCCTACTAAAAAAGCAAGCCACCTACCACAATTCTAGTTGCTATAATCTCTAATCACACAATGGCTATGTCACTACACTAAGTTAGTGAGCTCTCAAAGACTAACTAAAGAGCCTCACTAACCACTAGACTCAACACAAGCTAGCTCTCAAAACTAATTACACTAAAGAGCTTAAGTACACTAAGAATGTAAATACAAGAGAGGTGATGATGTTTATACCGACGTGTCGAGGTGTGCCCATCACAATATGGAGCCAATCAATCACAATGAAATCCAATGAAAACTTCAGAGACAAGATGACACAAGATTTTTTTACCAAGGTTCACTTGTTTGTTGGCAAGCTAGTCCTCGTTGTGGCGATTCACTCACTTGCAGGTTCACGCACTAATTGGCATCACATGCCAAACCCTTAATAGGGAGCCACACAACCAACACAAGATGAGGATCACACAAGCCACGAGCAATCCACTAGAGTACCTTTTGGCCCTTCATCGGGGAAAGGTTAAGAACCCCTCAAAATCACCACGATCAGAGCTGGATACAAGCACCTTCCTCCAGTCGATGATCCTTGCTACCGAAAGTCATCTAGGTGGTGGCAACCACCAAGAGTAACAAGAAATTCCCATAGCGAAACACAATCACCAAGTGCCTCTAGATGCAAACACTCAAGTAATGCACTTGGATTCTCTCCCAATCTCACAAAGATAATGAATCAATGATGGAGATGAGTTGGAGTGCTTTGGCTAAGCTCACAAGGTTGCTATGTCAATGCAAATGGCCAACAGGGTGACCGTGAGCTGGCCAAGGGGCTTAAATAGAGAGCCCCCCATGAATAGAGCAGTTGGGCTCCTCACAACACACAAATCGGGGTTATCGGATGCGCCAGTCGATATGACCAGACCTAGATGCCCCAGTGTCTGATCCCTAGATCTACACCATGTGTCCTCGTGATTCAACCTCATTCGTTAGATTTCAATGGTCAAGTTGATCACCCTCGCGCATTAAGTGATGAACGGACACGTGGTCACAAGGACCGGATGTGCCAATCATGTTAGTCCTCCCTCGTGCACGCCAGATCAGTTCTAGAGAGGTTCTAGAGCTAATTTTTCTCAACCGGACGCGTCAGGTCAAGCATGACTAGACGCGCTAGTGAGTCCGGTCACCTCTGCCTTGCTCTAATGCTTGCGTTACCGTACGTCATCACCTGACCAGACGCAGACCCTGTGCATCCGGTCACTTTCACTATGCAGCATCTGGTCACGAAGGTCGAGTTGCCCCTTCTCTGCCGTCATGATCTAACTCTCAAGTCCAGCGTCCGGTCACTACGCAGCCGGAGTTCAATCGATCAAAAACGCCTTCTTTTGATCTCCAACTTCACCACCCATGAACAAATGTGCTAACCACCAAGTGTATCACCTTGTGCACGTGTGTTAGCATATTTTCACAAATATTTTCAATGGTGTAGCACTCAACTAGATCCTAAATGCATATGCAATAATTTAGAGCATCTAGGGACACTATGATAATCGTGTTTTGATACGAGTTTCACCCCTCTTAATAGTATGGCTATCAATCCTAAATGTGATCACACTCACTAAGTGTCTCGATCACCAAACCAAAAAGCTTCTATCAAGTTTCACCTTTGCCTTAAGTTTTTTGTTTTTCTCTTTCTTCTTTTCCAAGCCAAGCACTTGATCATCTTGGTCACCACACCATCATCATGATCTTCACCATTGCTCCACCACTTGGAATAGTGCTACCTATCTCATGAATGCTATAAACTAGGTTAGCACTAATGGTTTCATCAATTCACCAAAACCAAACTAAAGCTTTCAATCTCCCCCTTTTTGGTAATTGATGATGAATTGAAAGCATTTTGAATCCATGTTGTTTGCCCAAGCATATTTACCATGTGCAAAAAGATATGGACAAGTTTCATGAACCTAAACGCATAGCAATGCTCCCCCTACATATGTGTTAAGAGTTTGAATTGAAGCTTGCACATATGCTTGGATAGGAAAAATAGGATGCAATGTCTACCAAATTATGCTAAGGTATAAGAGATGGACCTTTGAAGCATGATAGCAATTGGAGTGCACCAATATACCATCCTTAGCACCATTACTAACTAGACAAGCATAAAAACTAGAATACCCCATGAGATCAACATTATAAACAAGGGTCTAGTTTTTACAAGATAAGCTCAAGTCTAGTTACCCAACCTAAGCATGCTAGTTTTTCATTTCATCATTCAAGCCTATAACTAGCATACACCACACAAGCATGGAATTTTAATTTAAAACTTGTGCCATGCAAGCAAACATATGCAATGCACATTCAAATGCATCATACAAGTTTATGAGCTTACTCTCCCTACTTGTGTGTTCAAAATTTTAATTGAACCCCTTCCTTTGTCATATTTCTTTCCTATGTCAAAGTTCTCCCCTTTGTCATCTCTTTACTATCTTTGTGTAATTTCTCCCCCTTCATCATCAATGACCACAAAGGTTCAATTGTAGATAGTTTAAGATTATTAATGTCAATCAATGGGGGTGAGGATCATATTCCCAAATTTGGTTCAATCTAGATCACTTGCCTAAGATATTTAACTCGGTTTGATCTAAGGATAAGCTTTTTCATACCTCTAAATAAGGGTTATCTTGTACCATGTTGAGTTAAACACTTATAGCTCATTTTCTAGATCAAACACTAGGTTCACAAGCCCACAAACATGTCATATGTTACCACTAGATCAAGTCAAGCATCGAAGCAATAGTGGTACCATACAAGCATAAAATTCATTTGATTTTCAAGAAAGAACCTATAAAACATGAGGAATGACTAGATGCACTAAACATGTCCTTAGCAAAGGATGTATGTCATGCCAATCAACTTTTACCTTGGTAGCTCGAAGGAGAGGCATGTCATATAAGTGGGGGTTGCATCAATACATATTAGAGATATCCAATATGTTCAACTCATTCCTTAGCTTATAAAACCTTTTCTCATCCAATGGATTGGAGAATATGTCGGCAAGTTTATCTTCGGTGCCCACACTCTCAATGCAAATATCCCCTTTTTGTTGATGATCTCTTATGAAATGGTGACGGACATCAATGTGCTTTGTTCTTGCATGTTGAACTGGGTTGTTGGTGAGATTGGTAGCACTCTCATTGTCACAAAGCAATGGCATATTCTTGAACTTAATTCCAAAGTTATTCAAGGTGGCTTTCATCCAAAGTATTTGTGCATAACAACTATCAGCGGCTATGTATTCAGCTTCGGCGGTAGATAATGCAACACTATTTTGCTTCTTTGATGACCATAAAACAAGTGATATTCCCAATAGTTGACATGTGCCCGATGTGCTTCTTCTCTCAACTTTACATCTCGCATAATCCAAATCAAAATATCCAATTAGCTCAAACTTTGCTCCTTTGGGATACCACAATCTAACATTTTATGTATGCTTCAAATACCTCAATATTCTCTTCGTTGCCTTCAAATGACTCTCTCTTGGTGAGACTTAAAATCTTCCACACATGCACACACTAAATATGACATCCAGTCTTGATGTAGTCACATAGAGTAGGCTTTCAATCATAGACCGATATAACTTTTGATCCACCATGTTGCCACTTACATCACTATCCAAATTGTCATTTGTTCTCATTGGTGTACTAATGGCCTTCTATCAATCATGCCAAACTTCTTGAGCATGTCTTTGATGTACTTGTCTTGACTTATAAATGTACCATTTTTCAATTGCTTGATTTGAAAACCAAGGAAGTAACTCAATTCTCCAATTATAGACATCTCAAACTCATTAGCCATCATTCTTCCAAACTCTTCACAAAAGTCTTAATTGGTTGATCTAAATATGATATCATCAACATAAATTTGCAACACAAATAAGTCTTCGCCAATCTTCTTAGTGAAAAGAGTTGTGTCAACCTTGCCCATCTTGAACCCATTAGAGATCAAGAAATCTCTCAATCTCTCATACCATGCTCTAGGTGCTTGCTTCAAGCCATACAACGCCTTCTTCAACTTGTACACATGGTTGGGTTTCTTGTCATCTTCAAAACTGGGAGGTTGCTCAACATATACTTCTTCATTAATGTAGCCGTTGAGAAATGCACTCTTGACATCCATTTGATAGAGTTTGATGTTGTGGGCACAAGAATAGGCTAGCAAGATTCTAATTGCTTCCAATCTAGCAATCAGGGCATATGTTTCTCCAAAGTCAAGACCTTCCACTTGAGTATAACCTTATGCTACCAATCTTGCTTTGTTTCTTACTACTATCCCAACTTGATCTTGATTATTTCTAAAGATCCATTTGTTCCTAGTCATATTATGGTTCTTTGGTCTTTTAACTAATTCTCATACTTGATTTCTAGTGAAGTTGTTTAATTCTTCATGCATTGCATTCACCCAATCAACATCTCTCGATGCTTCTTCTATCTTCTTTGGTTCAATGAATGACACAAATAATAAATACTCACAAAATGAAGTCAATCTTGATCTTGTTTGTACACTTCTAGAAATAGCACCATTTATAGAGTCTAATGGATGATCTCTTGCAATATTGTTTGGTTGAAGTATTAGAACTTGATTGCTTGCACTTGCTTGATCATTGGGTTAACATGATGTACTAGCCACTTGTTGATCTTACATATTGTCATGAGAGTCACTTGAACTTGCTTAATTTGTATCATCTTGCACATTTGAGTTAGAGAGCACTTACACTTGATCATCTTCTTCATCATTCACTTGCCTAGGCCTCAATTCACCAACATCCATGTTCTTCATGGCATTTGAAAGTTGAATGCCTCTAACATCTTCAAGATTTTCATTCTCATCTTAGGAACCCTTGGTTTCATCTAATTCAACATCATGTACCTCTTCAAGAGTACTACTTGCCAAATTCCAAACTCATATGCTTTGCTTGTGGTTGAGTATCTCAAACTTGCCTAATCTAGTGTCTTTCTTCGAGATATAGCATTTGCAACCAAAGACCAAAAAATATGCAATGTTAGGCTTTATACCATTCAAGAGCTCATATGATGTCTTCTCTTTTAATGGGTGACAATACAATTGGTTGATATAGTAGCAAGTGGTGTTGTTTGGCCCAAAAAGATTGACTCACAATGTACTCACTAAGCATAGACCTTGCCATATCAATGAGTGTCCTATTCTTTCTCTCAACAAGGTCATTTGATTGTGGAGTGTACTTGGCCAAGAATTGATGTCTAATTCCAAAGTCATCACACAACTCATTAATTCTAATGTTCTTGAACTCACTACCATTGTCACTTTCATTGTGAATGTCCTTGATAAATGATTTGAAAGTTGCAAACACATCACTCTTGTCCACTAGAAAGAATACCCAAGTGTATCTTGTATAGTCATTCACTATCACAAAGCCATATTTGTTTCCACCAATGCTAGTGTATTGTGTTGGCCCGAACAAATCCATGTGCAAGAACTCAAATGCCTTACTTGTGCTCATCATGCTTTTCTTAGGATGGGTGTTTCCAACTTATTTGATGGCTTGACAAGAGCCACAAAGTTTATCCTTCTCAAACACAACATCTTTCAAGCCTCTAACCAAGTCATGCTTAACCAATCTATTCAATTATTTCATTTCAATATGATCAAGCCTTCTATGCCATAACCAACCCATACTAGACTTAGTGAACAAGCATGTTTACAATTGAGCATCACTAGCATTGAAATCAACCAAGTATAGATTCTCATATCTAAAGCCTTTAAAAATCAAGTTAGAGCCATCTACACATATTATCTCTACATCATCTACCCCAAATATGCGTTTAAATCTAAGATCACACAATTGAGCCATGGATAACAAATTGAAATTCAAGCTCTTAACTAGCAACACATTGGATATGCTCAAGTCATTGGATATTGCAATCTTACCAAGCCCTTTGACCTTGCCTTTACCATTGTCACTAAATGTGATACTATCATAACCATCATTGCCATTGGTATTGATTGAGTTGAACATTCTTGCATCACCAGTCATGTGTTGAGTCCACCCACTATTAAGAACCCAATGCCTTTATCTAGCTTTATAATTGACCTACAAAAGAAAATCAATTCTTTTTAGGTACCCACACTTGCTTGGATCCTTGGAGGTTAGTCACCAAGCTCTTTGAGCTCATCCATGGTGCACTAATGAACTTAGCCTAAACACCATTTGTACCCTTAGTAAGCACATAGAAAGAATCAAGCTTAATTGAGGATATTTTAGCATTCTTGTTCTTGTTCATGCATTGTTGCTCTAAGTGACCAACTTGCTTGCAACTTTTGCAATATCGGCCATTGTTCCTCACAAAACTAGTTTTATGATTAGTAAAGGTAGCCTTGCCTTTCTTGGGGATATAGCCCAATCCCTCTTTGTAGAGAAATGTCATTTAGCTACCCAAGCACATAAGCAAGCGGTCCTCACCACAATAGACCTTAGCCAAGGTGTGGTTGAGTGCTTTTACCTCCTTCTTGAGTGTCTCATTCTCAACCATTAGTGAGATATCATAAGTGAAACCATCACCACTAGATGAGGTAGAAGTGAATGTGGTATAAGGGTTAGTGAAAGCAACAATAATAGGCTTATAGAATGATTCATCAATTGTATCACAAGTTAAGCCTTTGTCACATGTTACAACATACTTCTTCTCATTTTGCTCATTAAGTAGAGAGGAATGAGCTTTTTTAAGCTTCTTATGAGCCTTGCTAAGCTTCTCTTGGGCTTTATTTAGCCTCTCATGAGATGCATTGAGATCATCAAAGGCTTGTTTAAGGGCTTTTAGTTCCTTACGTAAGTCTTTGCATTCTCTTATCTTAATGTCAAAATGTTCTTTAGCATTTTCTGATGTGTCAATTAGTTCATCTTTAGTTGGTTCATCATCATTGTCACTTTCACTTTCATTATCATATTCATCATCACATCCATCATCACAAATTTATACCTTAGTGGCCTTAGCCATGAAGCATGATGGAGTGTCGAAGAGAGAAGACTTCTCTTGTATGGCAATACTTGCATGACCCTTCTTCTTGATGGTCTTGTCATCATTACTATCATCATTATCACTTGAGGAAGCATCACTATCCTAAGTGACCACATATGAACCACCCTTCTTCTTCTTCTTGATGGTCATCTTGTCCTTCTCTTTCTTTTCCTTCTTGTCCTTCTTCTTGCCCTTCTTGTTATCATCATTATTGTCGCAATTGTATGGGCATTGAGCAACAAGATGATCCTTACTTCCATAATTGAAGCACCTTCTTGACTCTTCCTTGTTCTTGGATGAAGATTTCTTTCTTCTAGCACGACAACCCTTTTTCATCATAAACTTGCCAAATCTCTTGATAAAGAGAGCCATCTTATCATCCATATCATCAAGGCTAGAATCATCATCTTCACTTGATGTGTCTTGCTTGGCTTTACCCTTTGATGATGATGTGGCTTTGAATGCCACACTCTTCTTCTTCTCATCCTTCTTGTCATCTTTCTTCTCCTTTTCATCCTTCTCATCATCATCTCTATATGCATCATCGGTCATGATATCTCCTAAGATTTGGCTTAGTGTCATTGTGTCCAAACCGGTCCTCACTAGCAAGATGACCAACATGCCAAATCTTACGGATAAGCATCTCAAGAACTTATGAGAGAAGTCCTTGTCCTCTACCTTCTCACCAAGTGCTTGGAGATCATTGACAAGCACTCCTATTGACGGTAGTTGTCAACCATCACAAACCGTTAACTTTATGCATAGAAATGGTCACCAATAGAAACTTAGGGGATATTACTGACAATTTCTGCGAGTTTTGGTGAATTATTATTTTTAGCAGGGATATTCCAGAGAGAATGAAAGAGGATTAAATTATCAAAAAGGCCACGAAACTTAGCATTGATGAAATATGCACCAGAAGACTCTAGAAGACACCAGAAGGCACGGGACCAAACCGGAGGACCGACAGCTGCCAGGTGGGGCCGGCCGGCCCCACCCTAGTGCCACCCGACCCCCCATAGAGGGATTTCTCTACACCCTTCCAAAGACTTCCTCCACTGCCTCCAAGGATGCATCTCCACCGTTTGTGAAGTCAGCTTGATCCAAGGGCTTATGGTTCTTTCTCATGGCTATAAATAAAGACTCAGACCCCCTCCTGAAGGACATCATCACCTGATCATAAGTCAAGAGTAGTCTAGATATTAGGGTTTCTAGAGATTAGATAGAGAGAGCTCTAGTTCTTCAATTTCTTAGTATAGGCTTTCTAGAGAGTTTGGAGTAGAGTTGGGCGATTTGCTCAGGATCCCAGATCTGTTCGTCTAGAGATTTGGTAATTTGCCTTTGTATCTCATTTATGACTTTGTTCTATTTCAATATGTTCCTCTTTATTATGTTCTTAGTTTGCTCTAGTTATATATTGGATATAGTATTATTTGATGATTTGCATTTGCATATGTTCGTAGAGTACTTAATTCAGTTCGCGCGAGAGTTAAGTAGCTTTGATTATGTAAGCGTGGTGCTTAGATATGAAATTCCCCTGTGAGTGCCCGCTATGTGCCGGGAGTTGGTAGATCATGTAGGTGACAGCTGTGTTGAGTCCTTTGCAGTCTATCCCTCGTATATAGATTAATTGGTAGAGCACGGTCTCGAAGGAGATGAAGACTATGTTTCAAATTCTCCTTAGTTGATGTTCCTTATAATTTTGCCTTGATTCAGTTTTACTATTAGATGAAGATGTATATGCTAGAGTCAGCAACAAGACTTAGTGTTTAGGAATAACTTTGGAATTCTTACTCTAACCGAATCTCTAGATTAGCCATACTACTTTTAATGAGTCTCTACTTTCTATCTCTGGAATATCATTATCTTGTTGAACTTATTTATCATTTATTTATCTTTTACTTGACTTACCCCTACTAAAGTATAAGAGTGGTTGGTTTATCATAGGTCTGCACATTTATTTAGTCATATAAACATTTGCCTCACGGTTCTTCCTTTAGGATTAAAATAAATAAATGATACTCGGAATACTCTGGGTAGAATGCTGCAATAGGTGATTTATCTGTGTGCTTGCTAAAAGTCCCTAGTTTGGTTTTGGCTAATTGATGAAACCTAGGACTAATCTTTGTATCTAAGTGGATGATTTAGATAAAGGTGGTCATTGCATATGAGACATGACATTGACTCATGTGACCAAGATGGTGAAGACCAAGATGAGGCTTGGCTCAATAGACCGGTTGTGAAGGTGAAGGGCAAGTCGAGGCTTCGAAGCGAAGGACCATGCGATGGTGAAGCTTGAGCAAGACTTAGCGCCGACGGACCGATGCAACGGTGAAGAGCAAGTAAAGTCAAGGTCGATGGATCGAGACGGTCATGTGATGATATGAAGTGGATCATATCATTTGGAGAAACAAAATGGGCTCAAGGCAAAGGTATAACCATAGGGCCATTTTGTTTTACACTCAAGACACCATAGAGGGTGTGAGTGGTTTAGGATCGATAGCCGAACTATTAAGAGGGGAAGTCTTATCGGTTATTCGATGCACGGGTGCCACTAGGTGAATTCATGAAGTGCATTGCATGTAGGGCCTAGTGAGCTAATTGGAAAACCTTTGAAAATGATTGAGAAAAAGCTAACACACAAGCACATGGAGATGTACACTTGATGGTGTTGGCACATTTGCAAAGGTGGCGTTGGTCGCGCTATGGTTTGCGGGTAGAGAGGGGTTTGGGTTCCTCTCTCCCTCCCGCCGAGCGTGCGAGCGTGGGATTCAAGCGATTTCAGGGAAATGAAATGCCTATTTTCCACTACGCCAGAAGTCGGAAAAGAAACGGAGGCGAACAGAGGTCACTGAGGTGACCGGACGCTGCACCGGACGCGGTCACGGTGTGACCGGACGCGTTCGGTCAGTACAGCGCAGCAGTCAGGTGCGCGGGCTAGGGTTTGCAACCGGTGCGTCCGGTCACTCGCGGGACCGGCGCGTCCGGTCAGGCGCCCTGAGGGAACTTCAGTTCGCAAGGTCGATCGGATGCGGTGCGCGTCCGGTCACACGCGATCGGACGCGTCCGATCGTCTAGGGAGCTTACTGGACTCCGACCGGATGCTGGCACTGTCGCGTCCGGTCATTCTCTAGAACGCGTCCGGTCGTTGCTTCGCGGGCGTGCGGTACTGTGCGACCGGCGTGTCCGGTCGGTTTGTGCAGCGTGTCCGGTCGCTCGTTTGACCGTTGGCGCGCAGTGACCGTTGGAGGATCTAACGGTCGCGTTTGAAACTGGTGGACACGTGGACGTTGCAGGGTGATTGGACGCGGTTGAGCGCGTCCGGTCAGTTTCGACCGGCGCGTCCGGTCATCCCGAAAAAACGGTCAGTGGAGTGGCAACGGCTCTATTTGTTTGGGGTGCTTATAAATACTCGTTGGTCGGCCCTTGGGGAGGTCTCTTGGCATTTCTAACACTCTTGTGCATCCTTTGAGCTAGAGCTACTCCTCCCACTCATCTCTCTTGCTTGAGTGCAAATCAAAAGTGAGATTGAGTGATCCCAAAGTGCATTGCATAGCTTGAGGGCATCTAGTGGCACTTGTGGGTGGTTTAGCCGGTGGATTTCTTGTTACTCATGGAGAGTACCGCTCCTAGCCGGCTTGGAGATTGTTGGAGGCGTTGGCAAGAGAAGGTGATTGTTCTTGGCCACCTTCGGTTGTTTGTGAGAGGTTCTTGTGCTTTCCTCGGTGGGACGCCAAAAGCAACTCAAGTGGAATGCACGTGTCATTGAGTTACCTCACTTGAGAGTGGTGTCTTGCGGTGCCTTGCGGGGCGTGCCTTGAGGGGCAAGTGACTTGAGGGTCACACCGGGGAACCATCTAAGTGTTGGTCGACACAACCGGTGACGTAGCTTGTCAGTGCACAAGTGAACACCGGGTGAACAAAAATATTGTCTCTTGTCTCCCGGTGATTGGTCTTCATATTGTGTTGTTGTCCATATTGATTGATTGTATATCATCTTGGTGATTGGCAACATCTTCTCCTCACCATCGGTATAAGAATCACAATCCTCTCTCTTGCACTTATCTTTACTAGATTATCTTGTGTAGCTCTAGTAGTAGCTTTGCTAGTAGTGTTGTTAGCTTGTTATCTAGTGTTAAATTAGTGACATAGCTCTTGTGTGAACTAGAGATCATAATCTACTAGACTTGTGGATAGGAGGCTTGCATCACCACCTTTGGCTAAGCAAAACTCGCTTTACGCCATTTGTTATTCTAACAAGTTTGCTTAGTGGTGCTTGTAGAATTTTTTATAGGCTATTCACCCTCCCTCTAGCCATTTAGGACCTTTCACTTGCGGATACTTATGTTTTAATATTATTTAGAGTTTTCAAGTGTAGTTATAATCACCATCATTTTAAGCATCATGCTAGGGATGACAACTTAGTGGATAGTGATGTAAGAAATGTCAACAACTTCTACCCAATGAAACATGTTTGGCACACTCTCATCTTTCTTTATCTTGAAGCTAGCAAACTTCTCCTTAAGGATGTATGCCTTTGCACCCTTTATTGCCTTGGTGCCCTCAAATGATTCTTCCAACTTCTTCTAAGCTTCATGAGCTATCTCAATGTTCTTGATTTGCTCAAATGCTCTCTCATCAATAGCACCATGAATGGCACTAAGAGCAATGTCATTATTTTGGAGAAGCACTACTACAGCGATGGTGGGATTCTCTGGATCGGCTATCTCAATCTTGGCCTCCACCACCTTCTACACCTTTCTATTGATTGACTTGATATGAGTGATCATCTTTGACTTCCAATATAGATAATTTATGCCATCAAATTTGGGTGGCTTCTTGGTGTTGTTGATTTGAGTCATTTTCACATAGTAGATTGTTAAGCCTCAAATCATGGTGACCATAGCTTAATACCACTTGAAAGGTCCTAATGGCTAGAGGGAGGTGAATAGCCTATAAAAATTTCTCCAATAATACTAAACAAAGTGGTTAGACAAATATGGGGTGAAGCGAATGTTGCGCTAGCCTACTAAAAATGCAAGCTACCTACCACAATTCTAGTTGCTATAGTCTCTAATCACACAATGGCTATGTCACTACACTAAGTTAGTGAGCTCTCAAAGACTAACTAAAGAGCCTCATTAACCACTAGACTCGACACAAGCTAGCTCTCAAAACTAATTACACTAAAGAGCTTAGCTACAGTAAGAATGTAAAAACAAGATAGGTGATGATGTTTATATCGACGTGTCGAGGTGTGTGCCAATCAATCACAATGAAATCTAATAAAAACCTCGGAGACAAGATGATATAAGATTTTTTACTAAGGTTCACTTGCTTGTCGGCAAGCTAGTCCTCGTTGTGACGATTCACACACTTGGAGGTTCACGCGCTAATTAGCATCACACGTCAAGAACCCCTCACAATCACCACGATAGGAGCCAGACACAAGCATCTTCCTTCGCTCAATGATCCTTGCTGCCCCAAGTCATCTAGGTGGCAGCAACCACTAAGAGTGACAAGTAAATCCCATAGCGAAACACAATCACCAAGTGCCTCTAGATCCAAACACTCAAGCAATGCACTTGGATTCTCTCCCAATCTCACAAAGATGATGAATCAATGATGGAGATGAGTGGGAGGGCTTTGGCTAAGCTCACAAGATTGCTATGTTAATGCAAATGGCCAACAGGGTGAGCTTGAGCCGGCCAAGGGGCTTAAATAGAGAGCCTCCCACGAATAGAGCCGTTAGGCTCCTCACTGCACATAAATTGGGATGACCGGACGCGCCGATCGATATGACCGGACACAGACGTCCCAATGTCTGGTCCCTAGATCTATGCCACGTGTCCTCGTGATTCAACCTTGTTCGTCAGATTTCAACGGTCAAGTTGATCACCCTCATGCGTTAAGTGATGCCCGGATGCGAGGTCACAAGGATCGGACACGCTGATCACATCAGTCCTCTCTCACGCGCGCTAGGTTGAGCCATGATCGGACGCGCTGCTCCACTCAGCTTCCCGGCGTCAGATCAGTTCCAGAGAGGTTCCAGAACTGATTTTTCTCGACCGAACGTGTGAGGTCACCCATGATCGAACGCGTCGGTGAGTCCAGTCACCTCTACCTTGCTCTGATGCTTGCATCAGCATACATCATCGCCTGACCAGCGCGTCCAGTCACTTTCACTGTGCAGCGTACAGTTGTGAAGACCGAGCTGCCCCTTCTCTACTATGATGACCAGACTCTCAAGTCTAGCATCCGGTCACTATGCAGCCAGAGTCTGGCCGATCAAAAATGCCTCCTTTTGATCTCCAACTTCACCACCCTTGAACAAATGTGCTAATCACCAGTATATCACCTTGTGCACGTGTGTTAGCATATTTTCACAAGCATTTTCAAGGGTGTTAGCACTCCACTAGATCCTAAATGCATATGCAATGAGTTAGAGCATCTAGTAGCACTTTGACAAACATATTTCGATACAAGTTTCACTCCTCTTAATAGTACGGCTATCAATCCTATATGTGATCACACTCACTAATTGTCTCGATCACCAAACCAAAAAGCTCCTATCAAGTTTCACCTTTGCCTTGAGCTTTTTTTCTCTTTCTTCTTTTTCAAGTTGAGTAGTTGATCATCTTGGTCACTACACCATCATCATGATCTTCGACATTGCTCCACCACTTGGAATAGTGCTACCTATCTCATGATTATTCTGATAAACTAGGTTAGCACTAAGGGTTTCATCAATTCACCAAAACCAAACTAGAGCTTTCAGCTGTCCACCCTAAGGATCTTTGCTGCTTTCTAGAAAGTACTCGACCGGGCCAGAAAAAAAAAACTTTACCGGTAAAAGAAAGTCTCTGGTAAAACATATACAATCGGACCCAGAAGGACTTGGACCGGACTCTGCGATGTAATTTTTTAACTTCTATTACGGCCCTGTTCGGTTCTCTCGGAACTAGCCGTTCGAGGCCAGAAATCATGTGCGCTAGTATAATTTGTGAAAGATTTGTTTAAGATCTTCGACATTGCTCCACCACTTGGAATAGTGCTACCTATGTCATGATTATTCTGATAAACTAGGTTAGCACTAAGGGTTTCATCAATTCACCAAAACCAAACTAGAGCTTTCAGCTGTCCACCCTGAGGATCTTTGCTGCTTTCTAGAAAGTACTTGACCGGGCCAGAAAAAAAAACTTTACCGGTAAAAGAAAGTCTCTGGTAAAACATATACAATCGGACCCAGAAGGACTTGGACCGGACTCTGCGATGTAATTTTTTAACTTCTATTACGGCCCTGTTCGGTTCTCTCGGAACCAGCCGTTCGAGGCCAGAAATCATGTGCGCTAGTATAATTTGTGAAAGATCTGTGTGGCTAGGAATTATTCCGATACAACTGAACATGGCCTAACTTGTTGTTGGTCCGTACCTATAACATCAAATTTTTGTTGGTCCAATACCTATAACTTTCATAGCATTTTAGATTTGTATTACCTAATTTGATAGGTTAACCTAATTGCTTCACAAAATAACAAAAAACTCCTCAAAAACTTGATTGTTTACCTTGTGTAACTGGTAGCACAAACAAATTTTCTCTTGTTTTACACCTAATCGTTAACCTGGTGTAACGCACGATCATTACCCTAACCTACTGTAAAATTCCGATCTAATCTTTACTAGGAGCAACTAGCCTAGCCTAGCCTAGCCTAGTCTTTACCCTCTGATTTGAGTGAGGTTCATTTACTGCCGTCGAATCTACGGAGACCAAACATCCATCTTATTTATGGGGTGTTTGGGACTACTCCGCTCCTGTTTTTATAGCTCTGCTCCAGTTCCGCATTACCAAACACCTTCAGCTCCAAGAACTCCGCTCTAAGAAAAAAAGTGAAGTTTGAGGCCAACACCACGTTTTTTTGGAGCACCTCAAATTTATAACTAGTACTAACGTATTTTCTTAGCTTCATTTTGTCCTCCTTTCCACGCAATAATAAGGCACCTCTATAAAATATCTTTTTTGATGATAGGCCGAGAGTCATCAACTTCTCCATGTTCATGTTATATTTTTCATCAAAAGAGAATAGCTCCAAATTAAAGACTTAGGAACTTCAAAGAATTACCAACCGCCACCATTGAAATAATGCCAGATTTGAGTGTATGGATATTTTGAGGAGCCATGGGCTCATCAAGTAGGGTTCGTCAGATCACAAGTCGGCCCAGAGGACTAAACCCGAACGTGCTAAGTATGAAAAAGGATGGAAAAAGTCCATTTTAGCTCCCTGAACTATCCTCAAAGATTAGTTTTCCTCTCTGAACTCTAAAATCGAATAAACCACCTCCCACAACTCTTTAAACCGTTCATTTTACCTCCCTAACCCAGTTATTAGTGGTTTTTAAAGACGGTTTTGTCTCTTTTTTTATTTATTTCGGTTGAATTTTTTAAAAATCATAGTAAATCACAGAAAAATCATAAAAAAAAATAATCTTTTTGGACTCCACATGAGTAGGTCTACATAGTAAATGTATAATATGGCATGCTTTAGTACAAAGTTTTTACTATAGCTTTAGATCTATGTTTTTCTGTAATTAATTCAAAGCTATAAATTCTATGGTCCAATTGTGGTGAAATTTTTATGGTGAGTTAATTATTATATGATTGAATTGTAGTAAAAAATTTTTGCTCATTGGATCATGTATAACAGAGTTATATATTTATTTAGTTTTATGCTTGTTAAATAGTTTTAAAATAGGTAAAAGTGTGCAAACATAGAAACGAGTATGAAATTTTTACTACAGTTAAAGAATACAATAATTAGACTATCATAAAAATTTTACCATAATTGAACCATAGAAACTGCAGTTATGAATTAATTATAGAAAAATATAGATCTAAAGCTACAGCAAAAACTTTATACTAAAGCATATCATGTTATGTTCACCGTGTATACTCATGTGAAGTCAAAAAAATTAGATTTTCCATTTTACGATTTTTCTATAATTTACTATGATTTTCCATATATTTAGCCAAAATAAATAAAAAAGAAAAAGACAAAACCGTCTTTGAAAACCATCCCTAACCGGGTCAGGAAGGTAAAATAAACGGTTTTAAAAGTTGAGTGAGGTGGTTTACCTGGTTTTCGAGTTTAAGGAGGAAAACTAAACTTCGAGGATAGTTTAGAGAGATAAAGTAGACTTTTTTCAAAAAGGATATTTGGGATCTTACCGATTGGTCTAGTGTTGTCAGGGTCATAACCCAGGGTATCTCAAGGTACCGACTAGTTAATAGGCCAAGCGGCCCGCAACACATCAGTCAGTGAAAGCCCGAATGACCGAGGCCTAGCTAAGCCAAGCGAACCAAGCCGAACGCTGAGGCCAGGATCAGCCACGACCCCTCATTCATGCATTAGCCGTGCGATGCTCAAAGGGCGTACGACCTCTCCTCCGTCCCGACCCCCAAAAGGAACGGAGAGAGGTCGAGCGCCGCCAAGCGTGCCTGCTCCGACAAGAACGAGCACGTTGCACTGACCCCGCAAGGACCGAGGGGACATCAGTCACCTCGGTCCGGTCAGACGTCATCCCTATGCCACACCGCACAAACATGACAAGACCACCCAAAGTGGTGACGATAGGTACGATGACCACCGGCCAGATAAGGTCTGACAAGACAAAGGTACGGTCCCACCCACTACGGGATGGGATCCACGATGAGGGCCTTAACATAGAGGCCATCTAGACTGATGGGAGCCATGATCCCCAATGATCAGGATCGTGGCCCTCAGCTCCTCAAGCCAACCAGATATCGACGACTTGGGGGCGGCTACCAGCTCCTGTACGACGCCCCAAGAAACCAGGAGACGATGACGAAGACCACGACGGAGACCATGTCGTATAGGACGGCTGGTGAACTACCGACGTGCCTACAGTGCCGCCACGACCGGTACAGTAGCACCACGCCACACCATGCCACGACGTGACCACAAGACTGTGATGACACCCACACCCAGACGTGCTTCACAAGACGGCGTAGCTTGCAAGCCAAGTTAGCTAGGCTCTCCCTCAGGCTCACGACCCTTCGGTCAGGAGAACCTATTGCTTTGTATGCGTCCTGGCCCAAAACTCTATATAAGTGCAGCTAGGGCACCCATCTCGCATGATTCTAATCCTCTACCATTTCATTCATTTTCCATAGTAGTAGGGCTTCTTGAGCTTCTCTTCAGGCAGTCAATCTCCTAGCTCTAGCTCTCCATCCTCTTTCACCATTCTTGCAGCCCCATTGTAAGAACTTCAAAGCATTCAAGCGAGGAACACGCACTTGATCATCTCTGAGACTGGACGTAGGGCTCCGGCCTGAACAAGTATAAATCCTCATGTCTTTTGGATGCTACCATCGTTTTCCTAAAGCAGCGTAACAATTGTATAAATTTACTAGTTTGGTTTACAAAACACTGACAAGTGTCATCGTGGATGATCCGTGGGAACATTGGTTGTAGGTTCTAATTGTTGGTTCTCGCGAACGATCCGCGATTTTGGTGAAAACGAAAGGAGCTCATCATGGTTACCAACCATGAGTACCATCCACATAACCGTACACTAATTAAAGAACGAAGAAGCTCATCATGCACACACTCTTTGCACTACTAAAGGAGCTGCATGAATTAGGTAGCGATGTGGTGAATTAAGTACCCTTTCCTCACACCAAGAAAATTCGATTAGGGCAGTCCCAATGCTGAAAACTGCTAACCACGTTGGCAAAAAATATCTATAAAAATTATCTCACACAATGGAAGTTTCTCCACGTAATAAATATGGTGCCTTTTTTTCTCTCTCCCTTGTCCCTTTGTCGACCCTATCTGGTGCTCTCTCTCCTCTACCAAGCAAATAGAAGTAGCACACAGACCTGGAGAAGGACGAGACAAGGAGAAGCAGCACGCAGCACCGGAGAAGCAGCACGCGGCACCGGAGAAGCGAGCACGCGAGCGCGGAGGCCAGCAAGTGAGCGCGGAGGTGCGGGCAAGCGAGCGCGGCACCACTGCACCAGCGAGCATGCGAGCGCGGAAGCAAGAGCATGCGAGCGCGGAGGCCGGCACGGGAGCGCGCGTGGCGCCGGTGGGCGCGCGAGCGCGGAGTCGTGGGCGAGCGAGCGCGACACCGGCTAGCTTATGCGGCGGCGGACAGGTGAGCGCGGCAGCGCCGACGAGTCCACGCGACGGGCGAGCACGGCGGCTTCAAGTCATCGCGGGCCAATAAACTGGTAGTTTCTTCCCAACGGTGAAAGGCCGCTGGACGCTGGCGAGGCAAGGGGCCAGGCCACCAATCTTAGCAAGCTCGACGGCGAGCTTGGCCTGAGCTCGTGCTGTCCCTCACCATGGAGCTCGTGCTCGTGCTCGCCCTCACCATGGATCTCGTTGTGGAGCACAGCTTGGGCGATGGCGGCGCGGCCGCTGCGGACACGAGCAGTCTGGGTGGACACGAGCAGTCCAGGCCACCGGCCAAGTGTGGCCTAAGCGGCGGCAGCGCGTCTTGTGCGGCTGCCGGCGGGCGGGCAGGCGGGCGAGCGCGGCGGTGCAGCCGTGCAGGCGAGCACGCGGTGACAGGCGAGCGAGGGCGTGTGGCAACCAGCGTGCGAGCGCAGCGAGCATCATCGCGGGCCCCATCTGTAGACGCTTCTCATTTCCTCCAATGGCAAAACCTGCGGTTTCTTTTCCCTCGGTTCAAGAGCCGCCTTCGATTCCTCACGAAGAAATCGTTTCCTCTATTTTTTCTCTTTCCTCGTTAATTAGACCGAGGCCTTGTTTACATCCCATGACAACTCAAAAATATTTTCTCTTTCACCCATCACATTGAATCTTTCGACACATGTATAGAGCATTAAATGTAAGTAAAAAAGATAACTAATTGCATAGTTTGTCTGTAAATGTCGGAACGAATCTTTTGAGCCGAGTTAGTCCATGATTGGACAAATTTTGCCAAATAACAACGAAAGATACTACAGTAATTTTTCACTACTTTTCACGAAATGAACACACCCTGACAACATTTTGCTTAGGTGGCAACCATTTAATAGAGATATAAATCATCATTAATTCTCCATTGAGACTGCCTTTAGCACATCCGTAAATTGTGACTATCTGTCAGAAATGGTACAAAAATTATTGCCAAAAGATCCAGAGAATTGGAAAATTAAATCCTAGTACTACTTTCGTGTAGTATACTACGTAGACTATTTATGTAACACCAAAAAAACACTAAGTAAGATTAAACACTAAACATAATAATTATTTAACTGACTTAATTTGTTTCTTTGTCTACCATATACACTGTACGGTGGTAGATATATAACCTACATTACCCCGAATCCCTGATACGCCGAGATAGCTCTGTTCGCTTTGTTGAAAAGTCATAGCTGAAAGTACTATTCGCTAATTTATTGTGAGAGAAAAATATTGTTTGTCCACTGAAATAGTACGGCTCATAACATAAGCGAACAGAGCCCACAACATGGATACGCATTGGATATCCATAAAAAAAATCAATAATGATTCGGATACTATTTACTTAGAGCCTGTTTAGTTGGTGAAAAGGTCCCCAAAAAAAGTTTGCACAGTAACTGTCACATCGAATCTTTAGACGCATGCATGGAGCATTAAATGTAGGTAAAAAAATAACTAATTACGCAGTTTGTCTGTAAATGTCGAGACGAATCTTTTAAGCCTAGTTAGTCCATGATTGCATAAATTTTACCAAATAACAACGAAAAGTGCTACAGGAACTTTACTCAAACTTTTTCACCATATAAACAGGCCCTTACTGATATGTTGCGCTGGTTTGATATGTCGTTCCAATACGGCCCACAGCCCATCAACAGCTGATCCCTGACTCCCCACAGTGAGCTTTCCCCTTTAATTTTCTAATAACGCTTTTTTGTTTAATTTCTCTTCTTATGGGATATAACTGAATAGTTTAATCCCCCGTCAAGTTGAATAGTTCTTCTTCACTATCACTACACACCTATATATTCTTATTCTTAATTGGATTTTGAGGATTGGATGGAGATGCTTGCCTGTTGGAACGTTGGCTAGATGGGAATACGGAAAGGATGTGCAAAACAACACAAAGCTTGGTTGCTACTGCTTTTAGTTTTTAAATATAGCTTTTTATTTATTTATTTATTAAAAAAACTATAACGTATCACGTTTTTATAAAAGTACCGTATTAACGTATCCGTATTAGCGCGATACCGATACATGTATCCGTGTCCGTGCTGCGTAATATAAGTGCGGCAGCCGCCAGCCTCCTGTACTCACCCCGTGGGTCGTTGCACATGTGAGTGACCCCCCCTCCCCACCATTTCTGCACAACCACACCTCGCGCGGTCGGCCACCTGAGCACGCCGGTCGAACCTCTCCACCAAGGAACCAAAAACCATCCCGCTACCGACCGGCCATGCCAAGAGTCGTCGGCGGCGGTGGCGCGGCCTACAAGGGCGGCATCAAGGGCTACTGGAAGCGCCGCGGGTACGACCGGCTCGACGCGGCCGCGGCGCAGCGCCGCCCGCGCCTCCCGACCGCGGAGCTCGGCGGCGGCGGCGAGGGCGAGGCGCAGCCGGCGGCGGGCCGGCACCGCCGCGCCCGCGGGTGGCGCGTTCGCCGCCGGCGCGCGGGCGTCCTCGGGCGGCGCCTCCTGCGCGCGCTCTCGCCGCTGCGGCTGCTGGCGCGGCTCCGCGACGCCTACGTGAACGCCATGCTCCGCCTCGCGTCCTCCGCCGCCGTGGCCGGATACGGCGCCGCTGGCCCGTACTGCACCGCGGTGGATCCGTTCGTTCGGCCGCGCCCGCTCACCAGCGATTACGACGAGAAGGCGCTCGTCGAGATCTACAGGTCCATCCTCGCGCGCGGCGAGGCCGGGGCGGTAGTTACCGCCGCGCGGTTGCCCGCGGCGGTCTGAACTGATGACGACGGGGCCGGCCGCTGGTGGTGATGCCGGTACGCGCGCGCGTGAGCTTGCCACGCTCTGCCTGCCTACTCTTCTTGCCTCATGCAAGACTCGTGTACGCTAGAATTTCGCTTTCATATATGTTGCACACAGAACTTGCATGTCAAATGAAAGTTTCATGTCATTATTCCAGTACCAAATACTTTGAACCTGTGAATTGTTATTCCCAAGAATTTGGGACGAACTTGTGTAGGTAAATGCGGAATTCACATGATTCTGTGAGAATCGTCCCAGTATTTTCGAATTCTACGGAATTACAGTATTATGCAATTATGAAAGGGGCAAATTAATACCGAGATAAAGATAGTGTTTAGCTAGAGGGTTATATTCGGAAACATATACGCCAACACTGGTATTTTCAGTGCACCACATCCACATTAAATACAAGATACCGAATGGGACTCGTTAGCAGCCCTTCATCCTATACAATGCAAGCTGCTTGCTAATACTTACCACATGGTCACAGCGTCTAACGAATGGGACCCGTTAGCAGCCCTTCATCCTATTCTATTTATTTATTGTTTAGCTGATGAATGGCTCTGTACATCTCACTTCCTGTGATTGCTCCGAATGTATAAAATACAAGATACCGAAGGATCGTTATGATCTGAATGGTTGGTTGTACCAGTAGTTGCAGTTCAACTGGACTGTAGCTTCCCACGTAAGGCGTGATGCCTTCCTTGGTTATACTAGTAAAATGGTGTCACGTCGCGTTCGTTGGTTATATCTGCTCCGCTGCTGCACCTCCACGACTAGTAGACAACTTGGGTAGCGGAAGATTGAGAGACTGAAGCCTGCAAGGCATATTCCTAATTTTGTATTGTACCAGATTGAGAGACTGAAGCCTGCGCTACCAGGGCTTGTTTAGATTGCAAATTTTTGCAACTCTTGCAACGGTAGCACTTTCGTTTGTATTTAGTAATTATTGTCCAATCGTGAACTAACTATGCTTAAAAGATTCGTCTCGTGATTTACTACCAAACTATGCTATTAGTTATTTTTTGAGTAAATTGCACCACAAGTTCTCAAACTATTGCTCGATTCCTAAATTGGTACTTCAACTAAGAAAGATACCATCTGGGTCCTGGATCTATTTTTCGTAGTCACCGACAGTCCAAATTGTGTCACGCAAGCAGCATTAGCCGAAGTGGCCATACCACCCTAGATAATGGGCATGGCTATTTTGCTAAAAAACCCCTCGCCGAACCTGGCTGCTCTCATTCTCTCTCCCGTCGTCTCCCTCCCCTGTCTCTGTCTGTCTATCTGACAAGTTTTATTTCAGTGAATTGCATTGTTTTTGATTGAGTCAATATAAAGCACAGCTAATTCATTGATCGATCCATTGTCTTTTCATTGATGCAGATCTGTTATGCAATTTTTGATCAGCTATATGCTACAATTGACAACAATGTGGTTCAATCAATATAAAATGGACAACAATTGGCAACAATCTAAGATAACATTAGTGGCATATAATAACTGAGACTCTAATAACTGACATAGCATCCATTACCACACTTGTGGTCATTACATCCAAATTTTGGTCATCCAACTAGGTGGTGTTTGCAACCATGATTGGATCATTACATTACCATAGTAGTGGTCATTGCAACCAAGTTTTGGTCAGAAAACAGCAAGTTGCTACATATGATCTATACCTATATGATCAATGCACAAAAGGCAACTTATAGTTGCTGGACAAAAGGCAACTCTAGTTGCTGGACAAAAGAAAACTATATTTCCTACACAAAAGCTTGACCATTCCTGGCATTTCCTACTATGTGACATGTACAAAATAACAGCCACACATTCCATTGGGTCAACCTACTCTCCAGATTGACCTTTCCCTTTCTTGCTCTTCATTGTCTTCTTACTGGAGCCAGCAGTGTTGTTCTTCACGTTCTTGGTCCTTCTAGGCTTTGTTGCTGTTGTAAGTGGACCATGCCTTGCTGGTGGGAGATTGGCAATGATGTATGCAGAGTTTGGCAAGGCTTGACTGGTTTGGAGTTTGCCTCATATTCTGATGCCTGAGTAATATTGGTTTCATCAGTTTTGTAATATTGGTTTCATCAGTTTTGTAATGTGACACAAATGAAATGAAAACTATTCAAATGTTTGGTACCTCATTTAGTAGTTGTGACACCATGGGGTTCTCCATTTGGGAAAGTTGGGTGTGTGACCTAGGGTGAATTGCCTAAAAATATTGTGGGTGTGATTCAAGCTATTTGTATGGACACATGTAAAAGCTAATGGTGTGGTTGTGCACATACCTGAGAATATTCTTCTTCATCATAAATTGGTTGCTGCTTTGGTTCAGTTGTAGTTGCAGGTGCCCTTTTGGTTTTCTTAATAGCTGGTAGTCCTGCCTTCTTTGCTTTACATGTAGCTGTGTTGTGACCAAGTTCCCCACAGTGTGTGCAGTGCATGGTTACTCCATGTTTTGATAGCCTTGGACCATTTGGACCTTGAACTTCGTGTGTTGCCCTCTTTCTTGCCTTAGGTGGTCTTCCTACCTTCTTATATTTAGGTGGCTGCACTTCTGGATGTAGCAGAACCTCCTAAATTATATGGCCCGCATGCACCTGTCATTGTCTCTAAGACCTCTGACAGCGATACATGTACACCAAATAACCTAAGAAGATCTGTCGGGTGCCCTCACAGGACCCCGATTAAACTACATTTAACAACTCATACTAGGATCAACAAAGGAGTAACTACAACATTACAACATTTGTAAAAACTTACATCAGAGTGCGGAAGAATAACAACAATGAATTTATAAATCATGATTAAGTTAACTTTTTACAAACTTAACTTGTATTGCGGAAGTCGAGTAGAACTACAGAAGACAACTTAGGTAGAGCACCTAAGTTAGGAGAGGACAACCAGATCATATCGAGCCCACCGACATGACCTAATTAGCAGCACCAGTTAGCACCTACAACAGGGGTTAACAAACCCTGAGTACGAGAGTACTCAACAAGACTTACCCGACTAAGACAAAGACTCCAAAGGCATGCTAGCTTTAGGAAATCAAGGTATGGGTATTCAAGAATCAAAATTTTCTTTTGCAGAAAAGCTTACTAAAGTGAGTCCTTACCTTCAAAGTTTTACTTTTACCATTGATGGTTTATTAACCAATTCTAAGTGATCCTAATCTAGATCAAAGTAATTATCATCAAAACATTTCTCATTCTTTCTTTCAATTCCAGTTCTTAACTACGATGCAAGTCAGGCGATCGAGTCTCCATAACCGAGGAGCAACGACGATTCGAACCGATTATACCCAGCTGGGGATCTCTAACCTCACGACATATGTAGAACCGAATCTTGTATATATCAACCCTCATTTAGATCTCCCAAAACCAGAACGTGTCCATCGCCACCCGAGAGTACAGTACCCCTCGAACCCGACCAAATTCTAGCCCCGAGGGTACACGCTACTCTCGCCATCTCTCCACTCCTAGTGCGAGGTTAGACGTTCTTGTAATGGAATCACCAACATTTTGGGCTTACCCAAGGCATGAGGCTAGTTGCAAAGTCTCGAACACAACAGGCTTACAACGAACGAACCTTAACTGACAAGGCGGAAACACTACATTGAGACTCCTTTCCCAATGCATGTTAGCAGTGGCCAAACCACCCACCCGATCTTTCAAGTTCATTCTCATATTTCAATATTCATTCAATATGCTGTCATGGCTATATAAACATTGCATTTAAAAGCTTAACTTCTAAGCATAGCGAAGCATACTACGCATTTTCCGTAAAACAGGTATCAAGGTTGATATCACAATAATCAAGGATGATAATGCAACAATTAGGTTATCACTCAACTCCTAATTACTTAATGCAGTAAACCATAATATAAATAATAAAACATTTGTAAAATTCAAGGTAGGGTTTAAATGCACCGGGGCTTGCCTTCGTTGCAGCGGTGGTTAGTTCTCGTAGAAGTCAAGTTTGACACCAACACCTCGAGTGTATCACCTTCTCCGAAGCTTGATCGACACCAACCTCGTCATCACTTGTTCACCACGAACCTTCTCACTCTCGTAGGCACTACACGTATATAAATGATGTGATGCTTAACATGATGGAATGCATGACATGATGCATGATAATGAACAAAGCATAGCATAAAAGGGACATTTAGAAAGGATAAACATTAGTTATCTACTTGAGTACAACTTTCCTTCGCGGTACATTTGCAATCCAACAGAACTATCAAACAACTTCAATCACATTAAGATGTTGTTACGAAAACTACTTAACTTTACTTTTTACCCAAGAGGTTGCATCTAATAACAAGTCTATCACATGACCACTAATTACTTACACAAGAAATCATTAACCATTAATGATCTATGTTAAACACCTTAATTATCATTAACAAATCATAGTTAGCAAGTTAATCGTGAGTTCAAGCAACTCAATAAGATGCCATGGATCATCACATGTTAATGACCCAAGGTCAACAATCAATCCAAAAGTCACACAAAACTCTAAATGATTAAACACTAATCATTTGATTAACTAATTAATTAATAAAGCATAAATTAAGCATAAAATCAGAGTTATCCAATTAATCTCAAATTTTTATTTTAAGAAGTTTACATCATAACTAAGTGGCAAAACAATCTTCATAATTTTTAGATAATTATATACGCCTAGAAAAATTAGGAAAAAGTCATTTATTAAATAATAAAGAAAAGACATATAATAAAGTATTTAATTAAAAGTTATCAAAACAATACCAAACTTTGTGTGGAGGTTGTTTACATCATGAAACAGTGGTACAAACAAGTTTAATAATTTTTAGACATTTATATTGGCCTACAAAAATCATAGAAGTTGCATTTCTTAATTAAAAGAGGTAATTTTAAATCATTCCAAAAGCTATTTAAATTCTAGGTTTCATATTTTTCGTAGGTAGCCATCATCACAAAGAAGCTACACAAAAATTTTCAGGATTTTAAGAGCTCTAGTTATTTTACTATGAAATAAACAAAATTTAGCACTATTTACCATTTTCTAAAAAAAATCAAAAAGAAAAAAAACAACTTCCGCGCGGTGCACAGTCGCCCCTGCGACTGACAGGCGGGACCGGGTGGTCAGCGCACAGCGCGCCCGCGTTGACCCCAACACCCGCCAGCTTTGACCGGCAAGAGCTCGCCGGTGGTGACCTCGTCGGCGACGAGACCTTCACCGACGCGCTCCTCTCTCCCTCCCGCACACGCTGATGGTACCGGTTGACACTCTAGCGGACGGCAGCGAGCTCAACGCCGGAAATGGCGGCACGGCGGCATGGCAAGGCGACGGAAACGGCCACCGGAGGACTCACCGGCGACGGCGAGGGTACCAACACCATCCTTGCACACAGGTGAACTTGACTATCTAATCGAACGGCAACGTCTCACAATGCTCGTGGCTACGCACGCGGCGGCACGGGGGAACAGAGGTCGCCGGCGAGCACGCGGTCCGACGTCTACAGGGCGGTAGCAGCTATACCAAGAGCACGGGCGTAAACAGGAGCTCACCGCGATCCTCATGCGACTGCTGGTTGAAGGCGAAGCCGACCGGAGAGCTCTGGCCACGGTGCGACCAAGCTCGGCGGCGCGCTGTCCCTGCGCGAGGAAGACGGCGGCGCGCGGGCGGCACAGGCACGTCGAGGCTGGGCGAGCTGGCTCAGATGAGGCGCAAGAAAGTGGTGAACACGACTGCGCGATCAATTGAGGAAACAGCGAGCGGTGGCGCGGCGCTTTGCCGGCGGGATCAGGAACTGGACGGTGGCGGCAAAAGAAAGATGAAGAAGATGACCGGCGCTGGAGCTTTTATAGGGCCAGGGAGGAAATGGAGAGGTATCTGGCGTCTTCGCGAACCCGATCACGTGGACGGACGCGCGTCCATGCGCGAGAAGCAACACGGAGGCGACCAAACGGGGCACGCCGGTGACGCAGCAAACAGCTCGGTGGCAAGCAGGGGATGGCCGGACTACTGTAGCAATACCACTACATTTCTCCTTTTTCTGTTTTCTTCAAATTATTCTCAAATTTGTATAGCAACTTTAAAATCTCCAAAAACGAAAGTTGTTCAACTTCTTGAGATCTCCAACTTTGATTTTTGGACCAAACTCAGATTTTGAATAGGTTTTGAAATTTGAAATCAAATTCAAATGGGAGCACTTTTAGGATTTCAGAAAATTCAAAATTACTTTAAATTTTTTAATAAAACTTGAACATCTGTAAAAAGAGAAATTATATAACTTTTACGGCTTTCATAATTGGGTCATCACCTAATTATGCCTAGTTTTTGAAATTGAGTTGAAATTTAAATTTGGGATTTGAATCTTTTCAATTTTATTCAAAATTTTACATTGAAACTTTGAAAACCTAAAACACAAAAGTTGTACATCTAGATAATACCTACAACTTTGCTTTCGGACTTACCTCAAAATTTTGCTTAGATTTTGAGTTATTCAAAAATGGGCAAAACTATACATGGGAATTTAGTTTTTTTTAATCCTCTAGTTATTTTGTTATTTCATTCATTTGGTAATTAATTGGAGACTACAAATTGTTCCGTTAACACCATTATTATCA
This sequence comes from Saccharum hybrid cultivar R570, assembly GCA_038087645.1. Classification (NCBI taxonomy): domain Eukaryota; kingdom Viridiplantae; phylum Streptophyta; class Magnoliopsida; order Poales; family Poaceae; genus Saccharum; species Saccharum hybrid cultivar. Next base: position 16,929,589 of record JAQSUU010000431.1, on the reverse strand, counting down.
CAAAATAAAAGTTTGCTCATCACACCAAAACATGGAGCAAGAATTACAAAACTTTTATTTATAAAAGTTGATTTATTAATTCAACGAAAATTGGATTTATTAACACTAATAAAACATTATTTCATGTGATAAGCAATATGACATTATTAACATATTAAGCATACTAATAAAAATAACATATCAAAACATTATTGAAACATGTGAAACATGTATATGAAACATGAAACATTCTAAAACTATACTTGAAACATTTCCTTGCAACATAAACAAGGTATTCAGAACATGTGCAACATATAAACCTTACATGGGAAACATTGCTTATACAACACATGCAACACATGCAACATATGCCACATGACTAAAATAACATGTGCAACAGGAATGCATTTATGGCATGTCATTTGATGTTTATGCTTGATGATGGTTCATGATCAAGTTTTAATTGTTTCCTAACATCTGGGATGTTACAGCCTACCCCTCTTAAAGAAATCTCGTCCCGAGATTTAGGGAACGACATAACCCGTGGTGTTACATAAGGGAAAAGGAAATGTGTCAAGTGCATTAACCTTGAGAAAGTTCATAAAGCAACAAGGATTGATTCAAGAATTACAACCGGTTTCATAATGACGGTTGTAATTAACAAGGTATTTAGAGAAATCCTGGAGACATGGATTACTCCAAAAAGAAATTCCAAGAGAGTCGTAAGTACGTCAACTGCGGACTATAATGAATCATGGTCATAGACCTTGCTATAGCAAATACCTCGTATTCCCGTACAGTGATCAGCCATAGGGATTTCCACGATACCTGCTATACCATTGTTACTGATCATTGTACCACTATAGGGCACAATTGTTGCAGCTTTCAAGAAAGTAGGATCTTCTTGTTGAAACGAAAATATTCACAGAAGAGATCAAGATTACAACCGTGATTTGATAATGGTTCCAACATCAAGGATTAAGATAATTCAAAAGAAGTATGGGCATGAATTCCCAAGACATATTGCAAATAGTGAGGGCATATTAGTCATGAGACTATAATGGATCACGACCTTAGACCTCGATACGTGCGCGCACCTAGCAGAAACCCGTGTGACCCGAGCACACAAGAGACTCTAGGTTCCGACGCGGCACCGTGGTCACGGAACGTGGCACCACTATAGGGCACAACAGCGATAACCCTCGTCTCACAATATTGAGAATATAACCGAGATCAGAAGTCGGTCACAATCACAAGGCGTCTAGGGACTCAAAAAGACAACTTTGAATCCCTAAGGAGCGTCCAGAGAATGAAAACATCCTAGTTGTGGACTATAAGGAATCATGATCATAGACCCTGATAACAGCAAGTGTTCGGTATTTCCTTATGGTAGCAAGTCACAAGAAACTCCAGGATACAACACTGTTCCATTGTCACTGATCATGGTACCAGCATAGGGCACAACTGCAGTAACTCATTTGACAATGTCAGTATTATAACCAAGATCAGAGATTGGTTATAATAACAAAGGATCTGGAGAGGTTAGAATTCACCGATGAATGTCCAACGAGTGAAAACACATTAATTGTGAGCTATAATGGTTTAGGAGCACCGACTACGGTACCAGTGCATATTCTGGTGGAACTCATGTGGTCATGAATCACAGAGTATTCCAGGTTTAACACAGCACCCTAGTCACGGGTCGAGACACCACTATAGAGCACAACTAAAGTAACTCTCGTCAAACACATGTAAATGATCAATATCAAAGTAATAGCATGTGTCAGGATGGAAGAAATCAAGACGTGACACATGCATACATTGAGAAGTCAATGCAAGGAGTAGTCCCAGGTTTTACATGGAGTCGACATGGTAAATAAAGTGCATCCAGAAGTCCCCCAAAGATTAGGAACTTGTGGAGCAGTGATCATCAAAGGACTAATAGAACCTGGTACAGGACGAGATTCATCAATAGAACAGTTATAACGAATAATAACTGCTCCCTGAATCTTAAGGCGGGAAATTTTAATCATTATTTTATTATCATTTTATGCATGATATGAAATATGCTCGTCCTATACGTCTTCTCAACGTCAGGAGTACTTCATCTTCATCATGTTAGTAGATACCAATTAGTATATAGGGCAAAACTTTATATACTATCTTCACTGGTCAAGACGGACTATTGAGAGATACTTCGGTAGAACTTCATTGTTGAAGTTAACTCTTCTTTTGACCTTCCAAAGACGAGTTGACGAACTTCTTGAAGCCTATGTACTTGAGTCATCGGAAAATCTTCATAAAGTCTTCCAGCAAGCAAGAAGATAGATAGAAGTCCATTTTAACTTGTTATCCTCAAAAACTTTTATATTGTAAATTCATTTTGAAGTTTTCAAATGTAATGTTGTAGCTGATCCATTGTATGAGCTCTAATACCCCAACACCCACCAGCTTTGACCGGCAAGAGCTCGCCGGTGGTGACCTCGTCGGCGACGAGACCTTCACTGACGCGCTCCTCTCTCCCTCCCGCACACGCTGATGGTACCGGTTGACACTCTAGCGGACGGCAGCGAGCTCAACGCCGGAAATGGCGGCACGACGGCATGGCAAGGCGACGGAAACGGCCACCGGAGGACTCACCGGCGACGGTGAGGGTACCAACACCATCCTTGCACACAGGTGAACTTGACTGACTATCTAATCGAACGGCAACGTCTCACAATGCTCGTGGCTACGCACGCGGCGGCACGGTGGAACAGAGGTCGCCGGCGAGCACGCGGCATTTGTAAAATTCAAGGTAGGGTTTAAATGCACCGGGGCTTGCCTTGCTCGGACACGACGACTGACTCAGACCCGAGAACTCCAACGTCAGGTCCGAAACCCACCGACGATCGCTCTTCTCCGGAAACTGGCTCGACGGCTTCGACTTCTTCGAAAGCAGAGACTACACGAACACATAACATGCTTTAAAATGATGCTCGATGATAAACATGATGCTTGATGATAACATGCTACGAGTTACGACTAGAGTACAACTTCCCTTCACGGTACAGTCGCAAACAGAACACCTACTAACTAGTAGCGACGATTCCAGCGATACCAGCTTTAACCTAAACAAGTTACTAACGAGCTCAAACATGGAATTAAGGTGCCAAAGATCACAAAAGGGTAGTGAGCTAAGGACATCACTCAATCAAAAGGCACACAACACTTAAAGTTCTTAAATTAACATTTATTTATTATTTAAATAATTAGGACATAATTAGAAGTTAATCAAATTTTACCTAATCAAGCTCAAACTTTTTCTATGGATTAAGAATGATTTATAACAGTGTCATAATAAATTTCATCATTTTTAGATTAATAAATTAATTATTAAAATTCATGGAAGTTGCATTTAATCTTTACTAGAACTAATTAATTCTACTGCACAAAGTACTCAATTTCAGCATTTAACATTTTTCCTAGATAGTTTATACATTGAGAAGCCTACACAAAAATTTTCATGAATTTTGGAACTCTACACAATTTTTAATGAAATAAACAAATAACTAAACTATTCATTTATTTGAAAAAGAAAAACAAAAACGAAATCGGGCCGATTCTCCTTTTTCTCCCGCAGTCCGGCCCAGCTGGTCGGCCCGCTCGCGCACGCCCGTGCCCGCACGCGCGCTCAGCCCAGCCGCGCGGCCCAGCAGGCGGCCTGCCTCACGCGCGCCCGCTCTCCCTCTCTCTCTCTTGCTGACACCGCGAACCCACTTGTCATCACCTTCCTCCTCCTCCCTCGCTCTCTCCCGCGACCCGGCCATGCCCGTGCGGTGGCCGGCCGGCGAGCGTTGCTTCGGTCACCCATCCAAGCGACCCTACAACACCTATGACTCACAACGAACCCGTTTTAACCTCTAGCGGCTATGCTACAGCTCCGGGGAGCCCTTCCCGATGGCCATGGCGGACCGACCGCGACGGTGATCGGCGTCCCGGCGATGCAACGCGGTAGCGACTAAAGCGAGAGCACGGGGAGCATCAGGAGCTTACAGCGGTCGCAGCGAAGCCACAAGGAGGCGCTGGGAGGCGGCGGAGAGTGCTGGCCACGTGAAGCGGCTTGGTCGCCGGAGTTGAGCACGGGAAGCGGTGGCTGCGGCGATCCAGGCGAAGTCAAGCTGGCTTGGGTGGTTCACGAGGTGCGTGAGGATGCGGCGATGCTGTTGGTGCGACTGGCGTGGCCGGAGATGGCCTGGTGGCGGCAGCGGCGAGCGGCGAAGCTAGCGGCGGTGGTGATGGCGAAAATGGGGAAAATGAAAATCGTCACTGTGACCTCGACGTATTTATAGACGACGGTCGCGGCTACAGAGCTGCACTACTCGCGTCATCGCGCTGGCGTTCTCGACCGCGCACGAAGGGTCTGGGCGGCCACGGCGGCTCGTCGGCGCCCATACCGCGCGGTGGCCGGCCGCCATTGGCGCGGCACTGTAGCACCCCCCCAAAATTTTAAATTTTCAAACTATTTTCTAAAATTACTCTCAAATTCATGTAACAACTTGAAAAACTTGCAATCTATGAAATCTTCAGAATTTCAAGCGCTACAAGTTTTGTATTGAACACTTTTTCAAATTCTCACTGGATTTTGAAATTTGAGAATGAACTTGAAAGATCGGGCAGGTGGTTTGGCCACTGCTAACATGCATTGGGAAAGGAGTCTCAATGTAGTGTTTCCACCTTGTCAGTTAAGGTCCGTTCGTTGTAAGCCTATTGTGTTCAAGACTTTGCAGCTAGCCTCATGCCTTGGGTAAGCCCAAAATGTTGGTGATTCCATTATGAGAACGTCTAACCTCGCACTGGGAGTGGAGAGATGGCGAGAGTAGCGTGTACCCTCGGGGCTAGAATTTGGTCGGGTTCGAGAAGTACTGTACTCTCGGGTGGCGATGGACACGTTCTGGTTTTGGGAGATCTAAATGAGGGTTGATATATGCAAGATTCGGTTCTACATATGTCGTGAAGTTAGAGATCCCCAGCTGGGTATAATCGGTTTGAATCGTCGTTGCTCCTCGGTTATGGAGACTTGATCACCTGACTTGCATCGTAGTTAAGAACTAGAATAAAAGAAAGAATGAGAAAGGATTTGATGATAATTACTTTGATCTAGATTAGGATCACCTAGATTTGGTTAATGAACCATCAATGGTAAAAGTAAAATGTTGAAGATAAGGATCTACTTTAGTAAGCTTTTCTGCAAAGGAAAATCTTGATTCTAGAATACCCGTACCTTGATTCTCTAAAGCTAGCATGCCCTTGGAGTCTTTGTCTTAGTCGGGTAAGTCTTGTTGAGTACCCTCAAGTACTCAGGGTTTGTTAACCCCTTGTTGTAGGTGCGATTCATGAACAAGTCTGCTTCGAGCCTTGTTGCATGACCGTCGTGGTTGAAGAAAGCGACGACGAGTAGACTGTGTGGCCTTTGGGCAAGGCATCTCGCTTGTGTGTTGTAATAAAGTTAATACCGATACTTCTCTACTACTGGTTTGTAATAATGTTACATAAGGTTTGAAGTTTGAAAACTGGTTTGTAAACCTATATTATTGTAAGACTTCTGCTACGTTACTCTGTTGAATATTTTGAATAAACTGTTGTAATATTGCAATACTCCTATGATTGGATCCTGTTCGGAGGAAAGCAGGCCTTTTAAGTTATGGTGAACATAAGTACGACCATCAGAGGTCATTATGGTAATGATGGGTACTTGTGGGTCATCATAATTAGGAGGTTCTGTGACACTGGACCTCCAACATTTTCCCAAGAAGACTTATCATAACAAGGAAATATGTTGCAACTATATGCATTTTTAAATGCTTGAATGGAGTAACAGGCTGGTAGCACAGAATCTCTAGGGATTCTTTCATGCCTAAGGCATGAAATTGCATGGCTGCATGGTATGCCTGTCAAGTCCCACCTTCTGCATTCACAATGCCTACCCTGAAGATCAACAACATAATTCCATTCTCTGTCATGAACTTCAAAAATTCTATGCCCACTAGGCAATGCATAGCATGTGTTGGACATCTCTGCATGCCTAGCTAACTTCTTCCTGATCTTTGGACATATAGCCATTTCACTCCATTTGTCAGCCAACTCTTTCTGTTTATTGTAATGCCTGCTCATTAGTTGGGACTTGATCTTCTATAGCATGCTCAAGATAGGTAGCTCTCTAGCTTCCAAGATGTACTTGTTAAATACTTCACAAGTGTTGTTCAGCAAGATATCACACTTAGGGTACTCACTGAAAAAGCCCTTACCCATGTATTTGGTGGCATCTTCTCTAACCAGGCATAAGCATCCTTGTTGAGCACTTTCATTTTCTCCATCTCTTTGTTCCACCTTGTTACTGTACTTGCTCTTGCACAAGCCCATAATTGATTCTTCAAGTTCTCCCCTTTGAAGTGGCCTTGGAAGTTTAAGTATAAATGCCTAACACAAAACCTATGGTCTGAGTTAGGGAAAACTTGTTGAACAGCGGGGATCAACACTTTTTGTTTATCTGTCATTATGGTCCAAGGAGTTGTATTTTATATGCCAAGATCTTGTTTCAAAGTCTCTAGGAACCACTTCCATGATGCTAGTGACTCCACCTCTACTACTGCCATAGCTACAGGAAAGATGCAATCATTTGGGTCTATGCCAATAGCAGTTAGTAGCTGTCCCCCAAATTTAGTCTTAATGTGGCAGCCATCTAGACGTATCACAGGCCTACAACCAGTGAGGAAACCCCTCTTGCATGCATCCAAAGACACATATAGTGAACTAAAGTACCCATTCAACAAGTTTAGATATAAGCTACTGCCAGGATTTGTCTTCCTAAGTTCATGACCATAATTCCATAGCTGGGTGAACTATTCCACTTCATCTCCATAAATGATGTTACATGCTAGCCTTCTTGCCCTACACAACTTCATCCTAGATGGGGTCAAGTTTAGCTCCAACTGAACGGTCCTACCAAAATTGGTCAAGGTCATCTTCTGGTCAGCCCTAAACTTGTCCACATACTTGTTAGCTAGCCATGCTGCAGTACACTTCTTGAGCACCCATTTCTTCTGACAAATCTGATCCCTGACATAAGATTTGATCAAGAAACACTGCATCCTTGAGTCAAAAGAAGCATATAATGACCAAGGACAACCTGCATCATAATGGGCTCTCACTCTACTCCTGTCATTTGTTGGCATCTTTATCTCCACCCTTTGCTTGATACTGTACTCTGTAAATGCCTTTCTAAGCAATTCTACTGATGCAAATTTCATTCCAATTTTGAAAATAGGGTTCTGCATGTCCTCTGTCTTAAAGGTCTTCATATTCCGCCCAACCTGACCCTCTTCATCAGAATCTGGTAACTCCAACTCATCCTCATCAGATGAAAACTCATCCCATTCCCTTCTTGTTGCCTTGTTCTCTTTGCCAGATGGTGCATTTCTCTTCTTCCCTTTGCTGAGTACAATGCCCTTGGTTGCACCCTCATCAACCACCCCATCATCAACATTGTCAAAAAAAACAGATCATCATCATCAACAACTTCATAGTCATTGTCTACAAATTCCCCATCTGTACTATCATCTTTGTCCCTGCCTTCATTGCCCACATCAGCATCTCTTTCAGGTGCCACCTTCCTGGGATTCAACACAATGTCTTCCCAGGCACTGTCATCAAGTGAATTATACTCATCAAAGTACAACACATAGTTTTTAACCTTATATGCAAATTTCTTCATGATGAGGGTGTCACCATCTGAGTCTATGATACACAAACTAGTACCCAAATCCATCTCAGGCAACAATGAGTGAACTTTGACATTCTCAAGTCCATAATCTAGCATCAAATTGATCTCATTAATTCCGAAAAAACTCTAGTACCGCACTTTGATATTGTCAAACCAGTCTACCTTGCCATCTAGATAAACCCGATTTTTACCAGCCCTAAAGAAAAATCCCCCATGATGTACTTCCACAGAGAACTCATCAACATCATCAGGCCCTAAACATTCAAATAAAACATCATCAGGCCGCTTTACCCTAACAACCAAATCTGTACATCGCATCCATGCACTACGCACCACAATCAACTATCACAAACTACATTGGACATAGGATAGGGATTCACAGCACTTACCATAAACAGGTGGTGGTTCCCCTTGTAGTCGCCGCCGACTAGCCATGAAGCTGCGCAGTGGCACACCGCACTGGACGCGGTGAGGCAAAATGGCGAAGCTCCGAGGCGGCCGTGCGAGGATACAACGATGCTCCAACGCGGCCGCGCGAGGATATGGCGGAGCTTCGAGGCGGTGGCGAGTATGGGGAGGCTGGCGGCGAACCTGGGGAGGCGGCGGCAGCCGACGATGTGCGTGGGGGAGGCGGGCGTTGGCTCTGCACTTCGGGAGAGGCAGGCGGCGGCCGTGACCTAGCGCTACCGAGCGATGGGAGAGATGATGGGGGGATAATGAGGAGTGAGGAGAGGGACCTGGCTGGGGGGTTTTAGCAAAAAGACTGTGCCCATTATCTAGGGTGGCATGGCCACTTCAACTAATGCTGCTTGCGTGGCATAATTTGGACTGTTAGTGACTACAAAAAATAGATCTAGGACCCAGATGGTATTTTTTTTAGTTGAAGTACCCATCTGAGAATCGAGCAATAGTTTGAGTACTTGTGGTGCAATTTACTCTTATTTTTTATCAATATTTATTGATCCATGTATGTGTCCAAAGATTTAATGTGATGGAGAGAGAGTGAAAAAAATTTAAAATCTAAACAAGGCCTAATTTTGTAGTATCAGTAGAACTCAAAAGCCCCCAGCGACCGTGAATCTATGATCTTTGGTGCACCTGCCCCGTCCACGTTTTGACATGCGGTTGGCACCTCCCCACCGCATCGGACAATAAGGGCGTCCTAGCGGTGTGGCAGAATCGTCAGCTGACATGGTGGCAGAGCGAGTAAGGCCTTGTTTAGTTCCAAAATATTTCGGGAAAAAATAGTAGATTCTTCGTCACATCGAATATTTAGACATATGTATGGAACATTAAATATAGATAAAAAATAAAACTAATTATATAGTTTAGACGAAATGGACGAGACGAATCTTTTAAACCTAATTAAGTCATGATTGGACACTAATTATCAAATAACAACGAAAAGTGCTACAGTAGCATTTCGCAAAATATTTCGGGAACTAAACAAGCCCTAGGCCTTGTTTAGATGCCCGACTTTGAACATCCAATGTTGGCATTTTGCACTGTAGTGTACTGTAGCATTTCATTTGTATTTGGTAAAAATTGTTCAAACATTGACTAATTAGGCTCAAAACGTTCGTCTCGCAAAGTATAATAAAACTATGCAATTAGTTTTTGATTTCATCTACATTTAGTACTCCATACATGTGCTAACATTTTAATGTGATGAGAATCTTTTTTTTACATAGTGGAATTTGGTGACAAACTTTGGGATCTAAACATGGCCCTAAGAGGAGAAGGTGGAGCCGCGTGTCAGAGGCAGCTGAATTTTTTTGGAGGACGTGTGAGCCTGCTGCTTGAACTATCGCTAGCGAGATCCTTTTTCCCTCTCTCTCATCCAAGTGGATTACTTCCGTCCGAAAAAACATGCAACTTTAGATTGCGTACCAGAAAAATTAGTTTATGTTTGATTAAGTTTACAGTGAATAGTATTCATATTTATTGCTCCAAATTAATTTATTATGAAAATATATTTCATAATTAATCTAATGATATTTATTTGATATCATAAATATTGATACTTTTTATCTATAATTGGTCAAAGTTAAGATACTAAAACGTGATACTGTGCTAGAATTGCATATTTTCCTGGACAGAGGGAGTAACAAAAATACCTGCTAGTTATTTGAAGACTTGTTGGGACGTCCTAAAGGCCTGTCTATACAACGCCTCCATCTTGTCGGGCGCTTGTGCACTTTTGCATGCTAATCTTGCCAAGGCTGAGGTCAGAGCAGTCTGCCACAGGCGCTTATGAAGAGAAGCGGCGCTCAATCAAGCAGCCGACGCTTGGATGCAAAGGCCTTGTTTAGATGCACCTAAAAGTTAGAATTTTTTCACTCTTTCTATCACATCAATTTTTAGCCACTTGCATGGAGTATTAAATGTAGGTAAAAAAACTAATTACACAGTTTAGTTGGAAAATCACGAGATGAATCTTTTGAGCCTAATTGGTCCATGATTGGACAATATTTGCCAAATAAGACGAAAGTGGTTCAAAAAATTTCCCTTGAATTCATCGGGTTCAAAAAATTTGCAATCTAAATGTGGCCAAAGTTAAGCGCCTGGCCGCTCTGACAACATAAAAACTAGTTAAGACCCCGTTTGGTTTCCACAAGGCAGGTGACTTATTAAGTCAGGTGACTGAAAACTAGTGACTTATAAGTCATGCCTGTTTGGTTATAGATGACTTATAAGCTCATTAATGACCCTGTTAACCCCACCTCCCCTCCTTCCCTTCCCACGCACCCTGCCTTCCCTTCCCGCGCACCCTCCCTGTCCAGCGGCCATCCCATTTTATTGATTACAAATCCATTACAAATATGCATACAAATATCCATACAAGTATCGATTCAAGTCGTCACATAGAAATACAAATTGCATGGTTCGGCATTGAAACAAATACAAATCACCTCCTATGCAATCCTTCCGCTATCCAATCAAGAAAAACGTTCATGTTATATCATCACTCATGTGTTTGCCCCTGTGCTTGAGTTGTACGTCTTCGACTTTGGCGTCGGCGTCGTAGCCTACTAGGCTCATCCACCATTGGAATGAACTCCTCACCATCATCACACTCTTCGAAATCTCTATCCTCCAATTTACTCTCTCTAATGTAATTATGTATAGCCATGCATGCTGAAATAATTTTACTTTGTTTTGGTGGTGGATAAGAGGGCATGTGTAACAAAATCCTCCACTTGTTCTTTAGTACACCAAAGGAACGCTCTATTGCATTGCGAATTTGGGAATGTCTATGATTAAAGATTTGTTTTTTACCTCTTAGTGGTGGACCTTGATTGTACTCCTGGAAATGGTACTTTGTACCTTTGTACGGTGCAAGATAACCAGGCTGGTTAGAGAAACCCGAGTCCACCACATAAAACTTCCCTACAATGTTAATGTTAACTGTTAGAAAAGTGGCAATCATCGAATTGATCAAAGAAATGTTTGTCAAAATCCAAATGTACCTTGGGGAGGATGTGGGAAGAGGCTTCCAAATTTGTCATGTGCTGCCTTGAATACCCTCATGTCATGAATCGACCCAGGCTACCCAGCAACGATAAAGGTGAATCTCAAGTCAAAATCACAAATTGCTAGCACATTCTGACTAGTCTTTGATTTTCGGTTCATGTGTGTGATGAGCTCTGTCTTTGGCATGACCACCTCTATATGTGTTCCGTTAATGGCTCCAATGCAATTGTCAAAGAATGGAGCAAACATTGGATTTCGTACTCTTGGATGAGGTGTCCTAAACTCTGGATCTAGTGGCCGAATTATGTCTCCTGCTAACTTAACCAAACATTCCAACACTTTATCAAACTTCCTATGAAGTGTCTCCATCGATCTAACAAAAAGATTTTCAGCCTGTCGAATAGATTGAGGGGCACCAACCATCCATAAAAACATTGCTAAAGATTCCACTGATGACATCCTCCAGTTGACCTCAATCCATATGATCGCACTAGTAAATTGTGCAAGCTATCAAACACTGCCCTTTCCATTCTAAACATGTTCTAACATTCAGTACTATGCCCTAGCGTTCGGATGACCCAATCATATCCACTCTCTTTAGCTTGTCGGTACTCATTTCTATTTTCCATGTTCTCAAGGTGGTACGTGCCAATGAGTTCTGTAGCGCTGAATATCAAATTCTTCCTCTGCTTTGCTGCTGCGGCCTCCTCTTCCTCCTCTTCTTCATCCTCCTCCGCCCACTGGTCCATGGTGGCAGCAATCCAGTGTTACAAACAAATATGCAGCATCAAATTAGTACCCATAAGTGACAGAATAGGGTGGCTCATATGCACAAGTTCACACCAATTCAAAACATGCTCACAAATATTACTCATGACATCCATACTTCACTGAACACAAGTAGTTCACATCACACAACAAAAAGTTCAAACGACATGACACGATTAAAGTTCAAACAACATAACAAGATTAAAGTTCAAACGACATGACTCATAGCACATGACTTTAACAGCTACACAAATCCTCTTTGCTTGCAGTGCATCTGGATCCACACAAGTCGGCCTTTAGGAGTCTTGATAGCTCTAAAGAAGGCCCTCTTGTTACCATCCATGAACAACTCTAAGCCACCCACATCTCAATAGAGGTTTCAGCTACCCCACACTCTTTATCAAGAGCTACACATTCATCCATCTCAGCTTGAATTGCTTGGCGCTTCTACTCCATGATCTGGGCTTGTGCAGTGACAATGGCCCTGGACCGAGCCTCCTCCCATTTGGCATAATTGTCCTCTTTCTTCTTCCCTTCCTCCCAGTCAATCTTGATTTCAGCAACGAGTTCCCTAAGACCTTTGACCATGGGACTCTTGATTTTCTTGGTAGGGCTCTCTCCTGTTGTGGTAGTGCTGCTGGGCCTCTTGCTTCCACTACTGCTGGTAGGACGATTCGGACCAGTGCTCATGGGACTGTACGGGTCATCTTCTTCAGTGAGATCATAAAGGTCTCCTGCAACACTTTTACCTTTGCTCGGCTGATTTTCTGCCTCCTCAAATCCAGGACAAAAAGCAGACATTCCATCTACTGTCATATGATCGAAGATCAACATCAAATCATCTAGGTAGGGGGCACTCGGTCCTTGAACACTTTGTAACACTTAGTTCTCCCCTGAAATATGAGAAAAAGGTCATGAGTACCTGTTCATAAGCAATAAACAAATTAATTCGGCTAAGAACAAGATCAGTTACCTTGGTATTATCTTGCCACCACGTCTCGCTTGCTAGGATTTGACCATTTGGATCTCGGCCTAGTCCACTGGATTTCACTTGTACCTCTTTTCAGAAAGTTGCCAAAACCTTTGCTTGGGTGTACCTATTCTTCATAGCCTTCACATTATAATTTTGTCCACAGGATCTATGAAAGTCCTTGCATATGTTCTTCCACCCAACAGAGGACATTTGATTGTTCGGGCGATTCCCAGCACTAATCTCACGCACGAATAATTTTAAAACAAGTTCTAGCCTTTGTTCATTCCATTTAGCAGTATCAAATCCACGTTGTAATGCATTGCAACTCGATTACAAAATGATACTATGACCTACATTGCAATTGTGAAACACATCAATGCTGCAAATGTTACCTCATCGGAGTCGTCTTCCTCCTCATCATAGTTCAGGAGCATATTGGAGCCATCGGCCGCCATGGACCTGCTCTCGTAGAAGAACTCCTCGTCATCGTCCATGTCGATGTGGCTTGCACTCTGTGCGCGCGTGACATTGGTCAAGGACCTGGCGCGCGCAACACCTCTACCACCGCGCGCAGCCCCTGACCTCGCCGGACGAGGAGGGATGCCGGCGCTGGACGTGGATCCACAGCCACCTGCACCTCGGCCCGCAGATCTGCCGTGACCACGCGTCGCCACAACATGCTTGCCGATGCGTCGATGGGCAGGGGCCTCGTCGGACTGCAGCACGTGCTGGTAGTCGCCCAGGCCGGGAAACACCACCGCCTGGGAGTTGAGGTCCTGGCCCTCCGGTGTGGACGGATCCATGAAGGGAGGAGTGGGTGGTGCGCTGAATCCACCCGTGCGCAGAGGGAGGACTCCAGCCGACGCCGAAGGGACGACGCTAGCCGCCGCCGGAGTGAAGAATCCAGCCGCGCCCGAATAGGGCGGAGGGACGAATCCAGTTGACGGGGAGTGGTCCTGACCTGTGATCCATCACCGAAGAACTCGTCTTCCTCGTCGCCGGCCTAGGAATCATTGAAAAGGTTGAGCAAGTTCCTCGAACTGCTACCGGCCATGGTGGTAGGGGCGGTGGCGGCGGCGGCGGCGCTGAAATGGGAATGGTGGCGGGTGGCTGCGGCGACCAGGTGGCGACGAGCGGCCGCGGCAGGAGCGAGATCTGGAGGGAGGATGCGGCTCGTGTGAGATTGGGAGCGAGGAGGCGGCTACGAGAATGGGAGGGAGGCAGGATAGGGGCGGTCTACGGGTGCGAGGGGCGTGGGGTCGCGTGGTGTAGCTGCTGCCGATAGGGTTGGGGTGGGCCCCACGTGGAAAAGGTGTGGGCCCCACGTGGAAAGGGGTAGCTTATAAGTTTTAAGTAGGGGTGAACCAACTTATTGCTTATAAGCAGGGTGACTTATAAGTTGGTGGTGTTTGGCAAAATAAGTCACTTTTTCGCTTTTCGACTTATAAGTAGGTGACTTATTTGGAACCAAACAGGGCCTAAAATATGTTGGTTGTGCATTGTAGCTCAAGGCTACTAGGCGCTCGTGATTTAAATTATCTAAGGCTACGTTTGGTTCACGAAAAGAAATTTTTTGGGTGTCACATCGGATATGTCTGATATCGGTAGAGGTTTTCGGATACTAATAAAAAAACAAATTACAGAACTCGTCAGAAAACTGCGAGACAAATCTAATGATACTAATTAATCCCTCATTAGCACATGTTTGTTAATGTAGCACTTAAGGCTTTCATGTACTAATTAGGCTTAAAAGATTCGTCTCGTAATTTTTCCGAGAACTGTACAATTAGTTTTTTCTATTTACGTTTAGTACTTTATATATGTGTGTCCAAATATTCGATGTGATGGGTGAAGTTAATTTTTTTTTGAAAACTAAGGGGCTATTTAGTTGGCAAAATTTTTGGCGAAACGCTACTGTAGCAGTTTCGTTGTTATTTGGTAAATATTGTCCAATCATGGTCTAATTAGGCTTAAAAGATTTATCTCGTCCATTTCGTCTAAACTGTGTAATTAGTTTTATTTTTTATATATATTTAATGCTTCATGCATGTGTTCAAAGATTCGATGTGACGGGGAATCTGAAAATTTTGGCAAAATTTTTGGCATCTAAACGGTGCCTAAACCAGGACCTAAGGCCTCGTTTAGTTCAATGAATTGGGGAGAAAAACACTGTATCAGAATTCTTGTAGCATTTCGTTTGTATTTGGTAAAAATTATCCAAATTTTGACTAACTAGGCTTAAAATGTTCGTCTCGCAAAGTACAACAAAACTATGCAATTAGTTTTTGATTTCATCAACATTTAGTACTCCATGCATTTGCCGACATTTTGATGTGACGGAGAATCTTCTTTTTGCATAGTGGAATTTGGGGAGAATTGAGGGAACTAAACAAGGGGTAAGTAGATGTTACCATTGAAAGATGAGGCTCAAAGATGAAGCTTTTATGTAGACGCTTCATGATATATCATTCATTCTTGCCTGGTGGCGGCGCCTGCCATCACGCACGCACGGCAGGGTCATAGGCCCACAGCTAGTAGCCTCGTAGGACTAGGACACCGGCCGACCGAGGACGCAGCCCTACTACTAGTAGGCTACTACCACCAACCGTACCCACGAATGGCGAACGAACGAACAACATCAGCTACCCACCATTAGTGCGCGGTGGAGCGCGTGCCGGTCGCCATCGCCGCTGGATGCCACGTCCTGGCGGACGTAGGCACGCTGGATGGCGACGGGACGCCGGACGCATGCAGGGCACAGCCAATACAGAAGGCGGGCTTCCTGCATTGACCAGGGTCTTGCGGCGGAGAAGAGGGGTTGCCGGCTCCCGGCTGCTGTGCGCGGTGCGCCTGCCGCCTGCGACTGCGATCGATTGGCTTGGCGTTGTGTGGGGGGGGGGGGGGGGGGGGGGGGGGGCAGAGATGAGGCAGCACGAGCAGAATATAGGCCTCGTTTAGATGAGTGAATTGGGGAGAAAAACACTGTATCAGAATTCCTGTAGCATTTCGTTTGTATTTGGTAAAAATTATCCAAATTTTGACTAACTAGGCTTAAAATGTTCGTCTCGCAAAGTACAACAAAACTGTGCAATTAATTTTTGATTTCATCAATATTTAGTACTCCATGCATTTGCCGATATTTTGATGTGACGGAGAATCTTCTTTTTGCATAGTGAAATTTAGGGGAGAATTGGGAGAACTAAACAAGGGCATACGCGGACGGCGAGGCGGGTCGCTTTCTCGAGGTTCCCCGTTCCGTCGGCTTAAGGGTCACGTCTGGTCGTCAGGACCATGCCCGTTGCCCGTTGCCGCTCTGATGTTTAGTGGCACACGACGGCCTGACCATGCCCGTTGCCGCTTCGATGTTTGGTTGCACACGACGGCCTAACATATGGACAGGATCGAGACATCGAGTGGTGTATACTTGATTGGTTCAGCACCGGTAACAGCTGTTCGTTTGAACTTATCAGCCCGGCTTATTAACTATGATACCGTGTTTTTCTCTTACAACGAATCAGCATCCACCGGCTTATCAACCGTAAAACCATCAGCCGAACAGCCGTACCATTGGTTTTGAAGGCTATTTCTCAATTAATAGATTTATGGTCACATACCATATGGCCTTGAAGACTATTTCTGAAGGCTAATCTATACAAAGGAACTATTGTTCTTATGTACTCCCTCCGTCCAACAAAACAAGCAATTATGGGAAGCGTGCCAGTCAAACTGACTCAAGTTTGACCAAGTTTATAGTAAATAGTATTAACATTTATGTCTCCAAATATATTTATTAAAAAAATATATTCTATAACTAATCTAATGATACTTATTTTGTATTATAAATATTAGTATTTTTTTATATAAATTTAGTCAAAGTTCAAACTGTTTGACTTCTCGAAAAGCGAGAATTGCATGTTTTTATGGACGGAGGGAGTATTGTTTTTTGAGATTGGGCAAGGGTGACTAGATCAATCTACAATTCCTACACACCGCTTTCTTAGGATCACGAATGGAAAAAAGCGGGTCTCGCACTCCATTCATAAACCAATTCTCAACATGTTATCAACAGCTCTTATCACTAAATGAGTCGTTCATAATTTGTTTGCCATCAAATCAAAATCTATTTGATTTTGCTAATCATAGATTGATTTTTTTTAGATATGGCTCGGCATATCTCGATTTAGCTTGATTGTGTTGTGCGCCGTCCTCCCTTGCCACTCCGATTCCGATCTGATCTTAGATTAAATTAATGATTCAATTGGCTTTGGTGCGATCTTTTCTTTGATACTAAAAGAGGACTCGCCTGTCCTTTCTCTTTAAAAGATTACAACTCATGTTTGGTTGTTTTCATTTCAAAAGTTCTTAAGGGGGAAACTTGTTTCATCAGTTTTCCTGAGTTGTATTATGGAATGTGCCTGGGAATGAAAGGAGATACCCATCTACATCATAAGTTATCGAATCAGGTTTAAGCATCAATTTCTAATTATTTTCTAATGAAACAATTACCTATGTATATTAAACAAAATCGCAAACCAATTGAGCTACCGAGATGGGTAGACATAGATAGAATACAAGCATGCTGGTAGTTTGCAGCGGAATTAGTTAGCTGTTGTAGTTGTGCAGAGGAATTAGTACTTTCTTATGCAGGTAGTGGAACAGAGTGCAGTACTGCAATGGTTGAGTCTAAAATAAGGACGTGTCTAAAATAAGGACGTATTGTACTCGTTAAACAGAGTGCATGCATCACCAATTGAGCAGATTTTTTAAACATATATCTTGTCTTCTTACATGTATTTCCTTTGACATAGCTAATACTCCTATAAAACAGTATCATATGATCTATTAATTAACCATCAATTAAGTGCGTATTGTATGTTGAGCTATTAGGTCATCAATTATATTTACACAAACATGGAGTGGAAATACTGGCATGCAGCTGGCAGAGGAATTAACAAGCTGTAATAGTTGTCTGATTGATTGGATTCTCTTCACCACTCTGATTGCTGAATATCGGTTTGAACAAAAAAAAACCAGCAAGCAGGTGAGGTGAGCAGCGGCTGCAGCTGCAGCTTTTGCTTTGTTTCCCTTTACAACACTGTAGCAGCAGCGGCTGTTGGCTGCAGCAACCAGCTGCCGAACGCCAAGGAACTGGAAGAAGTGGATTTACTAAATTGGGATGGCCATATAAAACCCTTTCGTTGGATTACCTTTTCGTTAGAGCTACAAATACTGTCCATGTTTTATTTTTCGTTAGAGTCTAACATGCGATTATGCGAAGAACGGGCTTCAAATAATCGGCCTAACCGGCTTGTCAGTCGGTTTCATTGTATCGCCACGTTCTTGCTGTGATCAAGGTTATGCGTGACCTCGGACGTGCTAGCCCTTGCTGGTGTATGACGCAAATCGGCATCAACAGTACTATTAGCACCTAATAATTACTTGGATCCAACTACTAAAGATACATTAGGTATGTAACTATGAGATTTGTGTAACTTAAACTAGCTTAACTTTGACTAAGTTTATAATAAATAGTATTAACATTTATGTCTCCAACTAGATTTGCTATGAAAATATACTTCATAATTAATTTAATGATATCTTTTTTGCATCACAATTATTAGTATTTCTTTATAAAACTTTGGTCAAACTTTAAATCATTTAACTCTTTGAAAAACGAGAATTTTATCCTTTTATGGATAGAGGGAGTAGACAGCTGGCTGGGCACATATGAACTAGTAGTATCTATTAGCACCCCTTGACCCACTAATGTACTAGACTAGATTGAGCAAACCCTTTTAGCTAATAGTTAGTAGGTTTGTTAGCAAACATGCTTGATCCCATCTTTTAATTTTAGCTATTAATATTAGTTTTTTTTTAAGTAGTTGTTAATATTAGGGGATGTTTCAATTCTCTGGTCTAAAGTTTTTGTGAGGTTGGCTAAACTTTAAGCAACACTTTAAGTGCTAAAATGGTCTAAAAGTTTAGGTGTTATTGAAAGGTCCTAATATGGCTAGAGGGAGAGTGAATAGCCTATTAAAAATTCTATAAATCACTAGAGCAAAATGTTAGTATAACAAATGGCAAAAAGCAATTTCGCTCTAGCTCTACAAGTGTTCCAAGCCACATATCCTAATAATTCTAGTTGCTATAGTCACTAAGACAAACAAAGGCTATGTCACTACGAGCTCTCAAAAATTAGTTACACTAAAGAGCTCAACTAGTTGAGAAGCTACACTAGCAATGATAATACAAGCTCTCAAAACTAATTACACTAAAGAGCTTGTTACAACTAGTTTGCGGAATATAAATGGAGAGGATGTGATCTTTATACCGCCGCGTAGGGGATCAACCAATCAATGAATATGAAGACCAATCACCAGGAGAAGTCAATCAACACAAGATGGACATATTGATTTTTCTCCCGAGGTTCACGTGCTTACCGGCATGCTACATCCCCGTTGTGTCGACCACCACTTCGTGGTTCGGCGGCTAATTGGCAATCCAAAGCCAAGCTCTCCAAGAACACCACAAGAACCTACCACAAGTGAGGTAACTCAATGACATGAGCAATTTACTAGAGTTGCCTTTGACGCTTCGCCGGAGAAGGCACAACACCCCTCATAAATCACCGGGTGGTGGCCAAGAACAAGCACCACTCTTGACACAACCCATCCACTGTCTCCAAGCTGTCTAGGTGGCGGCAACCACCAAGAGTAACAAGAATCCCGCAGCCAAAGATCACCCAAGTGCCACTAAGATGCAAACTCACAATCACAATGCACTTGGATCACTCAATCTCACTTTGGATTAGCAACCAAACAAGAGAGATGAGTGAGAGAGAGTATGCTCAGCTCAAGAGGATGTTAGAATGTCAAAATGTCCAAGAGAGCTCTCCCAAGGCCAGCCAACATGTATTTATAAGCCCCCTCGAAAGATAGAGCCATTACAAACACGAAGGGGTACACAGCGTACCAACTAGACGCGCCGGTCAGATCGACCGGACACAGCCCCAGCGTCCGGTCGCTACAGTCCAAGCGAACCGATGCCTACCACGCATCCCTATTCAAATATCAAATGTTGATTTCCAACAGTCGTGAGTTAGTCAACGCGTCATCAACACCGTGACCGTACGCACCGCTACTGATGACCGGACGCACCACAACATGGTGTCCGGTCGAGCACACAAAGCAACCAGAACGCACAAATCATGACCGGACGCGTCCGATCGCCCTTGACCTAACACACAGTTGTGTCCGGTCAGGCCATGCTACTACTCAAAGCTGACGTCACCATACGTCATAGCCGACTGAACGCAGGCCCTGCGTGTCCAGTCCCAACACGTCCCAGCATCCGGTCGCTCAGCTCGCGCACATCTCTGCCTGAACTAACCTGATGCGCCGGGGTGTGTCCAGTCACCCCGAGGCCAGCGTTCGGTCAGTGGAAAAAGGGCATTTTGTAATAGAACTGACCAATTATACAAAATTAAGTAAGAAAATCACCTATCGAAGCAGATAATTTAACAAACTTAAGCCCGTATAACCCGGTAGTCTGTGAAATCATGATGGATTTTAAACCAACTAACAACAAACCAAGATCGTACAAGTTTAGTAGTCATAGTCACATATTACATAAAGTTTGCAACATCATTGAAACATATCGGAGTTTAAAACATAAAGTTATTATAAACCAAGTTCATAATAAAGTAGCGTAAACCAATAGTTTTAAAACCACTAGCACACGTTTAATTCAGATACAATGCCAGGTGATAGTCACGTCCAACAAAAGCATCAGATAAGATGTACAGAGCGACCATGCCCTTTGTCCTAGTTGTCGCCCATCGCAGGATACAGGCAGTTGATGCAATATCCATAGTAGATTTGATCATCTGCAACAACAATGGGAACAATGCCCTGAGTATGAGATACAGGCAGTTGGCCTAGGGGTGGGGTTGGCCGCCCCTCCTGGTGATGTCTCGCCTCCCGCTTTATTCTGGTGTATTCTAGTGTCTTCCACGTCCTTTCTGTGCCAAGGTTCGATCTGTTTGCGCAATTAATCGTATCGTGATAGGTTTCTCCTCATCTCAGATCCTGTTTTAATCCATGAAATATAATAATTCATAGAGCTATAGAATTCTATCAGTTTAGTCCCTGAAACTTATGGTGGTGATAGTTCTAGGATGTTCTAGAGACTTCCCAAGTTGTATTCCACCAAAGATGTGATATCTTTCTCTCCGGAACTCCAAATATAGCAAGTGTTATGTCCGTTTTGATCGTCTCGACGAGCTCTTCACAATGGTGCACTATGTTTCATCACTTGAGATACTTTTATATGGTGAAATATTAAATATCCTGCAAAACAAGTGAGAACACTAACACTCGTGGAACTTGTTAGAATCAAACCCTACAACTATGCTTTATAAGTTTTTATATCAAATCTGGCATTAGCTGATGGTCTATAGTTGACATTAAGGACTATCAATAAATTTCTCCAAGCTTTCCCTTTGCTATTCCCTTAGCAATTTATTATGATGGATCAGGAGTTACTACTATGCTTTCACACCTCAAAAGTACACATGCGTTGAAACAAGAATTCTCCTCCAGATTAGAATCAATCATTCTAACTTTCAAACTTACTCATATTATCTTCAATCATGGAGCTTCTTAGCCTTCACTTGTGTCTTGAGTAATTAAAAAGTAGAACGATCAAGTCAAGCACTATGTCTCAAGTCTTTGATCAACCGTTATTCTGAAGTTTTGCAAGGTTTTCACAATAAAACTCAGAGTTTCCTTTGTATGATCCTCTTAAGTTTCTCATTTGTGGTAACATTGTGCCTTCTCTCTTCTCACCCTATAACTAATAGGCTTATATGGAGTTCATAGGTGGGGAGACAGCCTATACATACTTGCTCAGCATATATTGCACAGTCAAACCATGGATCCAGAGAAACAAGGCATACAATCAAATCAAGATGTGCATGTGTGTGAACCTATATATATGGAGTGGATATATGGTGGAAGTGGTATGGAAACATAGTGGAACTGGTGGAAACATGGTGGTAACCTAATTGGAAACATAGTTCTACTCTTGCTCCTTGAAAACATACCTCTCTTTTAGAAATTAGAAACTTTTGAGAGAACTTGGTTGCTCTTATACTTTTTCTCTTTTTTTTATTTTCTTCTCTTTTTTTACAGCCCAAGACTCTTTCTATAACAGAATTTTGAGAGATAATAATAAGAATATTGGAGCATTTATAATTGGGGCTATGGAGTATTAGGATAGAAAATATTTTTGGTTGCTCACTCCTAGTGTAGGAGTAGAACATTTTTAGGTGGATCTAAATGGAAAACATGTTGTTGCGTACTTCCAGGGTAGAAGCAGCATATTTGGGTGGAGTGTACATGATCTTGATTTTAAAAGCATGACAAGTCTCTAAGGTATCAACAAAGCTTGACCACACTTAATGCATATACAATCAGCAAATCTATAAGTGGACTTCTGAAAGCCCAAGTTTGGTTTTGGTAATTAATAACACCAAGTTGCTAATGCCATGTGTTAAGTGTTTTAAGCTAGGCATAAGCAACATGTGATGGAGGTGAAAATGGCATGGAGAGATGGACACAAGACCACATGATTTGGTGCATGAAATGATGAGCAAGATCATGAAGGAATACACATAAAATGATGGACTTGATGATCAAGTGGAGAAGAAGGATCTAAGAGCGCAAGGCAAAGGTATAACCATAGGGTTTTCCTTTTGCCAGTCTAAGATGAGTAGAGAAGTGATTGACCGGGGTTAGAATACATAGCCGACTATCAAGAGGGGCAATCATGGTTAGCTCGAGAATCAAGTGCCACTAGATCAATGTCTTGAGCATATGCATTAGGATCTAGTTGAGAGCTAACTAACCCTTTTGAAAATGTTTGAGAAATACTAACACACATGCACATGATGGTGTACACTTGGTGGTGTTAGCACATTTACGAAGGCGATGGAGTTTGAGCGGTAGAGATGGGTTTGGGTTCCTCTCTCCCTCCCGCCGAGCTTGCGAGGCGGGATTCGGCGCTTTTTGGGGAAGTGAAACGCCTATTTTCTACTACGCCGGAGGCAGAGAAACGGAGGTGTAAGTCAGGTGTGTTTCTCACTGAAAAACAGTGACCGGACGTTGGACCGGACACGGTCTAGGGTGGACCTGCGTGTCCGGTCAGCTCAAGTCGAGGGTAGGCACAGCGCGCCTAGGGTTTGTGACCGGACGCTAGTTTGGCCTGACCAGCGCGTCTGGTTAGTTCAACACGGCGCGGGCACTAGGGTTTGCAACTGGCACGTCTGGTCCCTCACGAAACCGAAGCGTCCGGTCAGGCACCTAGAAGGGCAGACGTGGCGAAGAGCTGATCAGACGCGCGGCGTGTCCGGTCACATGCGATCAGATGCGTCCGGTCACGGTGGGAGCTCTTTGGACTTCGACCAGACACCGGGTGCAGCGCGTCTGGTCACTTGCGATCAGACACGTCCAGTCACTTGCGATCGGATGCGTCCGGTCGCGATGGGAGCTCTCTAGACTCCGACCGGACGCCGGGTGCAGCGCGTCCGGTCAATCGGTGAAGCGCGTCCGGTCAAGGCAATGACTCTCTCTGACATGCGCTGTTACTATTTGTCCTGTAGTGACCGGACGCGTTCGGTCACCCTGACCGGTGCGTCTAGTAACGGCTAGTTGCTTACCTCTTCGCTATAAATAGATGGTGGCCGTGTTTGGGGGACTAACTCTTGCACATTTGAGATCTTAAGACATCCTTTGAGCTAGAGAACAACCTCTCCACTTATCTCTTTGCTTGGTTGCATATCTTGAGTGAGATTCAAGTGCATTACTTAAGAGTTGCATTCTAGAGGCACTTGTTCTTCGAGTTGCTGCGGATTTTTTGTTACTCTTTCGTGTTTTCCGATGCGGTAGATGGCTTGGAGCAATGGAGGTGATTGAGCTCGCAATTGGAGATTGTTGGAGCCCTCACCAAGTGTTGTAAGGGGTTCTTGATCCTTCCCCGTGGGAGTTCACGAATTGGATACTCTAGTGGAGCTCGTGGCATGGAGGATCCCCATCTTATGTGCGGTTGTGCGTCGCCCGCTGAGGGCTCGACTCTTGATAGTCGATTAGCTCGCGAACTGACAAGTAGGTGTATCACCACAACGGGGAGTAGCTTGTCGGGAAGCAAGTGAACCTCGGGATAAATTCTTGTGTCATTCTCTTCCCGAGGATTTCTCTTGTGTGTTTGATTGATTGGTTCTTCTCATCTCTACACGACGGTATAATTACTCAAAGCTCTTCTCTCGCGTTACTCCTTGTTTCTAGCTTGTAATTGTTGTTGTGTTTAGTGGATAGCCTTGTACTAGACTTGTGTAGGTGGCTTGCTTAATTAGTTAGAGCTAGTGCATTTTGCTTCGCCACCTTTTGTACTAACACTTGTGGTCAAGTAAATCTTGTAGAAGTTTTAATTAAGCTATTCACCCCCCTCTAGCCTATTTGGACCTTACAACTTCCTAGTCTATCAAGCATGTACATATGGTTGTGGTAGAAATTTAAGCTCTCATCATATAGGAACTCATCATATAATAATTTTAAGATTTTCAAAAGATAAATCTCTAGAACTCTAGTATCACTTAGAACAAGATAAACAGTAGCTCAGACCTTCTCATATCATACTCGTCAACTACCTAGACTTAGATCAGGCATATGCCCCACAAGTATGAAGTTTAGAGCAAATCTTCATGTCAAAATAATCTTATCTAAAACTCAAGAGAATTCGAGGCTAAAAACTAGGTACTTGAAATGAATTACAGCAGAGCAACTATTTATCATTTCCATGCCTACAGGATTATCTTAAAGAGCTCATTTATTCTAAGACAGTAAAGCCATATATATATATATATATATATATATATATATATATATATATATATATATATATATATATATATATATATATATATATATATATATATATATATATATATATATTCTAACAAGCAAACTTTTTATTTTGGTTTTTTAGTTATGTCTCTTTTTATTTCTTTTCTATAATAACTAATATAGATAAATCACACATAAGGAAAGAAATACTTATCTAGATACATAGGGGATGCACCTCGTCCAAGCTGGATGTTTACATAGTCGTTCATCTTGAATCTTTGACAGCATAGACGCACTTCTCTTCTCTAGAGCTCTAAAGGTAGTGCTCTCAGAGTGGATGAAAACATCTATCTGTACTTTTTTAAATCCTGCTAAACTCAAATAGATAACAAAGCTCGTGGAATAGATTAAGCGTTAGTGATAAACCTTAATGCCTTATTTGTCTAGAGCTTTTCAGTAATTGATAGGGTATCTCTATCTCAATTTTTTGGATTTTTATTTTTATGTGTTATATATATATGCAGATGACTAATGCAATATATATTATTTTTTATGCCTCCATAGTAAATAGTTGGAATACTTATTTACATGAGGCTTAAAAGTTTTTTTCTTAAATGTAATGAGATGATGCAATAAAATATATTTTTATTCTTTTTCTTTTTCAATGCAAGAATATTAAAGACAGGAATGCTTATATGGATGATTATATTAAAAATTAAGGGTAGCGCCAGAAATAACAATGATCAAGTAAACATGGTAGAGTGTAAGGTCCTAAATGGCTAAAGGGAGGTGAATACCTTTTTTAAAAATCTACAGACTTTACTAAATCAAGATATTAGTAAAATAAATAGCAAAGCTTCTCTAGCACTAGCTCAACTACACTATCCAAGCCACCTAAACAATTCTAGTAGATATGAAGGTTATGATCTCTAATCCACAACAATAAAGCTAAGTCACTAGGCTAATTACTCCTAGGTGATATAGAAGCTACACAAGATAAACAAGAGAAAGAGCACAAAGGAGATGAGCAAGTGAAAGATTCTTATACCAACGTTGAAGAGTAGATATATAGCAAAGAATCAATCACAGTTACAAGAGAATCCTCGACAAAAATGACACAAGATTTTTTACCGAGGTTCACTTACTTCCCGGCAAGCTAGTCCTCGTTGTGGTGATACACCCACTTGACGGATCACGAGCTAATTGGCATTCCAAAGCTAAACCCTCAGCGGGTGCCGCACATCCAACACAAGATGAGGATTCTCCAAGCTATGAGCAATCAACTAGAGTAGCCAATTGTGATCTCCCATGGGAAAGGTTCAAGAACCCCTCACAAATCCACCAGTGAGGCTCGAAAAAAATCTCCAATTACGAGCTCAACACCACCGCTACTCCAAACCGTCTAGGGCGTCAGAAAACACCCAAGAATAACAAGCAATCCGTAGCCAACTCAAAGGATCAAGTGCCACTAGATGCAACTCACAAAGCAATGCACTTGAATCTCACTTAATCTCACTGGGATGCACAATCAAGTAAGGAGATGAGTGAAAGGGATGTTCTCAAGCTCAAAGTATGTCTCAAGTGTTTAAAGAGTCTGGAGAGACGTCCCAAGATAGGACAAATGAGTATTTATAGCGCCCTCAAAGATAGAGCCGTTAAGCTCAAGAAACTGCTCTTCGCACGGTGACCGGACGCGCAGGTCAGATCGACCGGACACGGCCATAGCGTCCGGTCGCACCTGCGTGACTTCGTCGATGCTCGTCACGTGTCCTATTTTAAATTTCGTTCGTTCGATCTCCAACGGTCATGAAACGTTATCTTCTTAGAGAGGGAGTGACTGGACGCGCCAAAGTACTGATCGGACATGTTACATGCGGCGTTCGGTTTGAGTACAGAAAGGGTCCAGAGAGTGATTTCGTCGACCGGACGCGTCCGGTCGCATGTGACTAGACGCGCCACCGCGTCCGATCAAACCTTCCCTTCATGCTGCTCTCCTGGGTGCGTGACGGGATGCACCGGTCCTGCGAGTGATCGGAAGCTTTGGTCACAAACCCTCGCACTTCGCTCCACGCGCCTGTTGGTTGAACTGACTGGACGCGCTAGCCGCGTCCGATCCGGTGTCCGGTTCAGCGTCTATTCACCCTAGTGACTTCCTTTTACCTCCGTTTCTTTGCCTCCAACATAGTGAAAAATAGGCGTTTCACTTTCACAAAAAGCGTTGAATCCCACCGAGCAAGCTCGGTGGGAGGGAGAGAGGAACTCAAACCCCTCTCTACCCCTCAAACTCCACCTCCTTCACAAATGTGCTAACACCAAGTGTTCACCATCTTATGCTCGTGTGTTAGCATTTTCTCAAATATTTTTTTTCAAGGAGTTAGCATCTCACTAGATCCTAAATGTATACGCTCAAGAATATGGACCTAGTAGCACTTGATTCATGAGATGACCGTGATTGCCCCTCTTGATAGTCGGCTATCAATCCTAAACCTGGCCAATCACTTATCTACTCATCTTTAGACCGGTAAAAGAGAATCCTATGATTATACCTTTGTCTTGATCATCTCATTCCTTGTCCATCACCTATGTGCATGTTCACCATCATCTTTATCTTCATGCACTTGTGATCTTATGGCCATCACCATCATGCTCCTTGCTCCTTCATCATATGTGTTGCTACGCCTAACTCAATTCACTTGACACAATGGCATTAGCAACTTGATGTCATTAATTACCAAAACCAAACTTGGACTTTCATAGAGTAAAATTAATTAATGCAAAAGAAATAAATATGCAAATAACTACCGAGTTTACCTTCCAGCGAAGGTTTGGAGATTTAGGTTCGTCGAACCGGACCATATGCCCTTACACCTTTCCTTGTGTTGATGTATCTGATGGTGTTCTCTCTTTCTTCTTCCACACCTTCTTGGACTGAGGACTCTCTTTCTATGGTTTATCTTTCTTAGATTCTTCCTCTTTGCATATTGTGATGACCGCTGTGTCTGTTGGTGGTGTAACTTCCTCAAGGGGACTTTCATTTTTCTTAGGTTCATCATTCCAATGGTCTTCATATCTAGACACTTCCCCTGGATAGTCTGCCCATCCATCCTTAGTGATTTGCTTCTTTTGGCGCTGAGAATGACGGCTCCTCGATCTGTTTTTCTTGGGCTGCTCATAAGAGGTATAGCTATTAAAATAGCAGAACACCTTTTCTGCAGGAAATTGAAAGTGGATCTATCCTGATTTCATGTAAATGATCGCGCTAGTGGTGTTGAGGAACAGTCTTCCTAGGATGAGGTGGATGTCATCTTCATCTCCCATGTCTAGAATCATAAAGTCAGTTGGAACATAGTGATCTCGGATGTTGACCATGATGTCTTTTGCTATTCCCTCAGGAAATCAGAATGATTGGTCTGCCAGCTGCAACCGCACATATGTCTGGTATAAAGGTCTATTACCATACAAATTTTTATATGTTACCATAGACATTATGTTGACGCTTGAGCCGATGTCACAGAACATCTTGTAAAAGGTACTTTCCTCGATCCTACAATCTATGGTTGGTACTCCTAGATCATCCTTCTTGGTGAGATATGGTGACGGTAGAAGGTGGTCATACTCTGTCTCAACAGTGTTGACCATCCACACTGGGTCTTCTCTTTGTTGCTTAGCCTTGTTCCTCCTCCTGTTGTTGTTCTTCCTCTTTGGAGCAGCAGTTGGATCTATGTAGATGTACAGTGTCTGGGGATGGATAGGAGCCTTGAGTGTACATCTCTTGAAACTGAACCTCTCCTTCCTATCATTGATTGTGAAACAGATCTTGGCACTATCCGCATAGATGATGGCTTTGGCTGTGCTCAAGAATAATCATCCCAAAATGATGGGTGCTCTCTCATCTCCTCATGTTTCTACAACCACAAAGTCTATCGATACACCTGAGTGTCCAACTCATACGTATACATCTTCAAGAATTCCCTTGGGGTAACACAATGTCTGATCTGCAAGCTGCAAACATATGGTTGTGTATAACAAAGGTTCACCATTAATTTTTCTCATAAATTACCCTTGGCATGATGTTGACACTTGCTCCAAGGTCACAGACAGCTTCTTCAAAAGTGTGAGCTCCAATGGTGATAGGGATGACAGATTTCCCTAGATCACCTTTCTTCTTTGGTAGGGAGTCATCCTCCTATGCTCTTGATGGCGCGGTGAAGTAGTGTCCTGCATTATAAATGTCTACAAGATTCGCAGTTTCTAAATCTTCTAGCTTCCCTGGAATCTTACCTTTTTTTATCACAGGAACTGAAGCTGCTAGCTAAGATATTTATGATTTTATCATCTTATTAAAGCTATGTTGATTCTTAATTATAGAAGTAAAGCTATCCATTCTATTGTTAATGGTTTCTAGAATTTTATCATTAGAAGCTAACTTCCTGGACATGTTCTCAATAACTTTATTTTGATTAGTAATTATTTCTCTCAAGGGTGGTTGGTTGAAGTTATTACCTTGGTACTTACATGAGTAATTAGGCCTTTGTTGCTGAGTCCATCCTTGATTCTGTTGAGAACGATAATTGTTGTTGTTATTGATGTAGTTCACATCCTCTTGAATTTCAGGGTAGTTACTCCTTGAATGGCCAGTGCCTCCATACTCCTCACAGGTTATGCAGGAATCATGAATGAGCTGGACTTCTTTCTTCTCATTGTCTTGTTCATCAAGCTTCTTCATAAGCAGGTCCATCTTAGCAGACAACATGTCTACCTCCTTGAGTTGATGCATTCCTCCTCTCTTGCATGGTTGAGTGCGTTCTTCGTTCCATCCTTGGTTGGAAGCCATCTTCTCCACAAGAGCAATTGCATCACGAATAGTGAGTGACAAGAATGATCCTCCAGCAGCTGCATCCATGTTTTCACGGGTACTAGTAGTGAGCCCATGGTAGAATGTCTGCATTAGTAGCCAATCCTCCATCCCATGATGAGGACATTTTGATATATAATCTTGAAAGCATTTCCATGCCTTAGGAATAGATTCACCATACTGCTAGTGATAGCTTGAGATCATAACACATAGAGTGTTGGTCTTGCCTACTAGAAAGAACTTTGCTAAGAAAGCAGTGGAGTAGATTTCCCATGTAGTGTTTTTATCCTTATTGGCGTAGAACCATTCCTTCACCTTTTCCAAGAGTGAAAATGGAAATAGACAGAGTAATATGGCATCCTTGGAAACTCCTTTGATGGTGAAAGTACTACAAATCTCTAGAAAGTGTTGGAGATAAGCACTTGTGTCTTCATCTGCCTTCTCACAAAACTAATTGGCTTGCACCATGTTGATCAAAGCTGGCTTGAGCTCGAATCCATCCTTCCCCACAATGACTATTGGTCTAGTCCAGATGTTGGCAGTGGTTGGAGCAGAAAATTCATGAAGGGTCTTGCCTGCCATGACTTCAAACACTGGTGTTAAACTTCTTCTTACTCGAGTATTTTCCAACATAGAGGGTGAAACCTTCTTGAGTTTGGATCTAATCTTCCTGAGTAAAGCTTCTAGATTGTTAATAAAGTTGTTTGAAAGATCACGCATGCATTTCCCCTGCATAAGATACAAAAGTAGACAAAGTCAGGATAAGCCTGTTTAATCAAAGGGATCAATAGTGTATCTCAATAATCACGGTGTAAAAGTTATTCCTAGATATGAAATTCTAGCTACCATATTTCATTCCATTCCTCGGCAAACGGTGCTAGAAATGCTTGTTGGCATCTCTTAGCATCGCTTAAGTTAAGTTGTCATCCCTAACACGACACTAGAAATGTGGTTGTACTTATGATCATGACACATACATAAAATATAGAATAAAGGTTATCCGCAAGCACATAGATAAAAATACACATGTTGTAGCATTTCATCCAGGAATGTTCTAGGTATCGTTATTTATACTTTACCACTAGGAATGGACATCAAATATAAAGGATATAGGCTATAACTTTTATACTCACATGTGATAAGAGAGTAACTAGATCACTATCTTTACTCAGAGCAGGGATTCAATAATATGATAAAGATAATAAGATAAATAGTTCAAGATCATCCTATAAAGGTCCTAGAGCATTCCCACCCTATAGCATTAGCATTGATTAGAACAAGAGATTAGAGACTAATTCCTAGTTATTCTAATTATAAGTCATAGTATACATCGATTAGTGCAATTATATCTAGCAGTCATTATATCAATTATATTATATATTCACACAAGAGACATTTCTAAGGCGGATTAAGAACAGGGCATAATCTAGCCTTGAAACTAGGTCTTACTAGGCCTATATTCGGGGAGTGGACTACAGAGGACTCAACAGGAATATTACACCCGCGATCTACCACTTTATGTCCCGGAATATATGGTGCATCCGCAGGTAAACAACGTATAAGCACCACGCTTACACAATGTCAACCACTCATCCTCTGATCACAAGAATGAGCGCTATACGAACATGTGCTTGAATATAAATATAATCTAACGGTGCTAGATATATAATCAAAGTAGACAATAATCATTATAACTAAGAATATATAATCGATTAAGAATAAAGTCATATCAAGTAGAACAATATGATCAACTAGAACAAGAACTAGAAGAATAATAAAAACTAGATTAACAACACGATGAGATAGACGAACAAATAGATCAATAATGTTGACACAAGAGAGAAGTACAAGGCTTTATCAAGTCTCCTCGTGACACGATCCAGAATCAAAGCAAAGCTTTCCTCCTCTAATTCTGTTCTATCTAGCTATGCCCTTGGTTTGGTGGAGCTCTAAGGTTATCCTTTCGAGGGACACCTCTTGCTATGATTATGATTGATTGAATATGGAGGAGGGTCTGGGGTCTGGTTATATAGTCCGGACGGATGAATTGCGGCCCTCGGATCAAAGCGACATTGATCAATGGTGGAGATGCGTAGTAGAGTTCGGTTGGAATGTGTTGCATGAAAGAGAACATGATTCGTATCTCTGACAGGCCAGTCGGCCTAGGGGTAGGGCTGACCGGCCCTCCTAGTGGCGTATCGCCTCCCGCTTCGTTCTAGTGCCTTCTAGTGTCTTTCACGTCCTTCACGTGCCAAGTTTCGGTCCGTTTGCGCAATTAATCGTATCGTGATAAGTTTCTCCTCGTCTCAAATCCTATTTTAATCCCTAAAATATAATAATTCACAGAGTTGTGGAATTTTATCAGTTTAGTCCCTGAAACTTATGGTGGTGATAGTTCTAGGATGTTCTAGAGACTTTCCAAGTTGTATTCCACTAAAGATGTGATATCTTTCTCTCCGGAACTCCAAATATAACAAGTGATATGTCCATTTCGATTGTCTCGACGAGCTCTTCATAATGTTGCACTCTGTTTCATCACTTGAGATACTTTTATATGGTAAAATATTGAATATCCTACAAAACAAGTGAGAACATCAACACTTGTGGAACTCATTAGAATCAAACCCTACAACTATGCTTTATAAGTTTTTATATCAAATCAGGCATTAGTTGATGATCTAGAGTTGACATTAAGGACTGTCAACAACACCCTCTATGGTGTCTTGGTCACTAAATGCAAACCCCTATGATATACCTTTGCTTTGATTTCCATCAGGTTTTGTTTTTCTCTTTCTTCTTTTCCAAATGTGAAGCACTTGATCATCTATTGGTCATCACCATTATCACCATGATCATCTCTAGGCTCCACCACTTGGCATGAGACTTTATCATTTCATGTATACACACTTAGCATAATGATTAGTCCCTAAGTTTCATCAATTATCTAAAACCAAACTAGGGCTTTCAGTTATTTGGTTGGCAACTGTAAATGCAAATGATAATGCAATTGAATTACACTAGGACTGTAAACAATGTATCGAATTTGTTTGGTTCTGGTCCATAATGGAAACAGAAACGCCTCTAACGTCTTTGGCAACAGGCGTCTTCTTCAACCTTCAGTAGTAGCTGCTGCGGCCATGTGAAGATGCAGAGAACACCCATGTTGCCTTGGCTGCAACTCAGTGGAGCTACAGCTCGAGTGCGCAGCCATAGGACACCAATGAGTCGATAAGCAGCCCTCTACCGCGCTGTCGTCGCCCTGAGCCTAGCGTTTGAGTCACATGTGAGGACCCACGTCAGCAGCCTCAGATCCGGCCGCCACCAAGCAACCTTGCCATGGCCCCGAAAGTGCCCTACAGATCCTCACCTTTGCTGCCATGTTTGCGGTTGCGTGGCTTCCTCCGTTCCTCAGAGCTGGCATAGGAGCGAATGCTTCGAGTTGAAAATGTGTGATCCTCCGTAAGAATGAGGCGGTATTAAGTTTCTACGGGCCGGTATTGAATCAAGGTGTGATTGGATTACTACTTAACCGAAACAAACAAAATCAGACGGTATTAAGTTTCTGCAGACCGGTATTGGATCACAGTGAACTGAAACGAACAAAAATCAAATGTTTTTTTATGGAAACTAGAGGGGTTTGCACCCCTACAGCAGATACAAAAATCAAATGTTATTGGATCATAGTGTAATTGAATGACATTACTAATTTGTGAACCAAACACCATCTTAGT
This sequence comes from Saccharum hybrid cultivar R570, assembly GCA_038087645.1. NCBI lineage: Eukaryota > Viridiplantae > Streptophyta > Magnoliopsida > Poales > Poaceae > Saccharum > Saccharum hybrid cultivar. Next base: position 16,896,147 of record JAQSUU010000431.1, on the reverse strand, counting down.
GGCTAAACTTTAGACATTGGCATCTGAATAGGGTCTTAGTAGATCCAAACATGTATTAAATCTGTTATGGTGATAACAAGGCTGACACCCAAGTGAACCGGGCTTAAAACGAGTGCCAGCCCACTCCATATAAGCTAAGGTTATGGGCTTCAGATAACCATAACCAGATGGTCCGCTGACGATATACTTTCTCCTGCTCTACTTCCAATCAAACAGTTTACCAGCCCAATAAAACTAATTCGTCTATACGATCGCACATACACCACCAATATTCTACCGAACTGCGAACTGATTATAGATCAGTTGGTTGGTTTTCTCGTGGTGGAACCTGCCCGTCCGGTTCAAGTTCTTGACTTGGCATGGTGCTCGTATTTTTCTAGATTTATTCCAGGATTTAACGGCACTATGTTTTTAGTGGTAGACGACGTCCCTCGTCGGACTGCTGCGTTGCTCGCTCGCCTGTCCACCTGCTCGCTCGTCTCCCTACGCCCTCGCCGCTCCGTGGGGACAATCCTCGCCCGCCTCGCTTCCCGCGCACATGTGGGGACCACCTGCGGCCATGGGACCGCCTCCACCTGAGCCCGTTTCCCTTGCCTGCTCGCAACATGTATAATATCTCGATCTACTTTTGCAACATCCAAATGAAACACATGCAACATATGTTAGAAACAGTTGAAATACTTGCAACATACATATGAAATACTTGCAAAAACACCTAAACACACTAAAAAATCATTGCAAACATACGTAACATCCAGATAAAACGCTTGCAACATATGCGTGAAACATATGCAACATCTAGATAAACACTTTTGCAACATACGTCTGAAAAAACAGATGAAACATTGGGAATAGACGCTTGCAACATACGTGTGCAACTACAGCAACATATGCAACATCTCATCCTACTTTTGCAGCATCCATATGAAACACTTGAAACATAATCTGAAATAACTAAAACACTAGAAACATAGGCTTGCAACATGTCTGAAAACGTCTGAAACACTTAAACACAACGTCGGCAGTGGTCTGGACTACTTGGTGGGGAACTGGTGTAGCCAGCAAGCTCGGATCAGGAGAATGTCGAGAACAACGTCCCAGTGTACACCTCTACTGCTGGACCTCCCTTCCTGTCATGGTGTCTTCGGCTGGCTGCAGGAGACGATGTCTAGGCCGGCGACAACCTCCTACTGGTGGCGTGGGTTGGTGGTGGCCCGATGATGCCACAACCACGACCGACGAGATGGAGTGAGGCACGACAGGGGATGGGGCGTGGTGCGGTGGGGGGAATTGCATGGCGTGGCGAGAGACAGGGCGGGGTGGGGAAAGGGGGCGCGGCGAGATGGAGTTGGGCGAGTGGATACGAGTCTAAACAAGAGGTAGAGCAGGAAACGGTGTCGGTGAAAAGCTAAAAAATAAGTGGATAAGAATTAATGTAGAGAACGAATGGTTGAGATGAGCTTGAAGTCCGTACAATATTGATATTTTTAGAGCGTCAGAAATTATTCCTCAGTTCAGGCGCTTGGGTTGCAGCGTTTAAACATCACTCTTCCTATCGCGAGAAATTATTCCTCGGTTCAAGCATCGGAGGAATCAGCATCCATCCATATCCCATAATACTAGTACTACACTGCAGGGGCCCATGGGCCATGGCTGCGCATTTACACATGATCAGGATGCGGCGCGGAGGCTCGCTCGAACGAGCGCCGGGAGTGCAGGACGACCCACTTGTCGATGAGGAGGGTGTCGCCGTGCCGCATCCACGGGATGGCTCAGGTGCTCACCTCCTCTACAGAAGGGGATCTTCTGATCAATCGGGCGGCGACGGCGACTTGTGGCGGTGAACACCCGGCCCACGACGTTGGTCCGGCGTCGAAGGCAGAACTGCAGGAGTTGTCACACACACACTTTGCAAGGTGGCATTGATCTGTCCCGTTTGCTTGAACTCATCAGCCTGGCTCATCAGCAACAAATCAGTGAACAATACTTTTCAATCTGGCTTTCATCAACTCATCATTGTGGTGCTGCAATGCAAATTGTACGCTTGTGTTCTGTTCTACTAGTACATCACAACACCTGCGCGGAGTCCTGGATAGAGATCGCTGAGAAAGCCTCGTAGCAGCATTGCAAAATGAGGCAAACCTAGCAAATAAGGAGGGTTGGGAATTCAAATTTTAGATTTACAGAGTAAGTGTCTCCTCGTAGCCACTTGTGTGCGTGACATAACAATTCCCCAGCTGCTTAGCTCGCTCGCTGGCTCGGCCGATCGAACAGAACGGGCATCGCCATCGCTGCGTCTCCGGTGCCGTCGAGGGCGGGCGCGGGATCTCATAGCGAGTTTTGGTTGGACGAGTTGGCCACGACTGACGAGTTGGCCGACGAACGAACGAGGGACGGCGGCGGAGGGGCACAAGTTGCAAGGTGATTTGCAACAGGTACGTGGGTTTTTGGACCGGCAGTTGCGCCAACGCGAGAGGCCACGCCGGTGGTTGGACAGCGTGTGCGTGGAAAGGCAAAAGGATGCGTTCCAATGCCAATGCACGGCGCTGTGACGGGAATATCCGTTTTTGCTCTCCTAGTCCAAGTCCTATATATAGTCCTAGTCGTAGGCGTCGAAATCCCGGTACAAAACGGGTTGTTTAGTTTCCGGAAATTTTTGGGAAAAGCTACTGTAGCAATTTCTTTGTTATTTAACAAATATTATCCAATCATGGACTAACTAGGATTAAAAGATTCGTCTCGTGAATTTCGTCTAAACTGTGTAATTAGTTTTATTTTTTATCTATATTTAATGCTTTATGCATGTGTCAAAGATTCGATGTGACAGAAAATCTAAAAAATTTTGCAAATTTTTTGTGTAACGGCCCAAACGAAAGGAAATGCTGCGTCTAAAGCCCAACAAACTGTCTCGTCGCAGGATCAATATTCTTATAATGTACTGGCCAAACTGACAGGGACGGCAATGCTGTAACCACTTGCCGTTAGCAAGGTCTTTTATTTATTGGTCTTTTATTCCTCTTTGATGAAGGATAGCTTATAGTGGTCTTAAATTGTTAACGTGTGCGAGCCTCTCCCTCTTGTGAAATACGAGATGGGATTATATTATATATAATAAAAGAACGCCACGCGCTTTGCTGCGGGAATCGCTAATGAAATTATACGACTTATATTAACTAATACATAAATGAATAAATATCATAATACATGTTAGTGGATGATTTTTAGCATTCTGATGTGGACAACAATATATAATGTTAGTGAATGATGTGGTTTGTTAATATCAATAGCTTAAAGACATAATGACATGTGTTAATGGATGTTGACGTAGGCAGTTTGCATGGAGAGATAGTTAATGTGCTAGTTAGTGGGATGTTCTAGTGAATGCTGATGTGGATACTTTGCATAGTAAGATAAATTGCTGGTGGGGTTTGAAAATATAAGATATACTTGTTTTTGTTAGGACAGCTACAACAATCGACTTTTAAGCTAGCTTTAAGTAATTATTTTTTATATTTTAATAGAAGAGAAAGAAAAGCTAACTCTTGATCATAAGGTAGGCTCTTACACGTATTCTAAGATATGTAAGAAGTGTTAGGTAGGTCTAATCATACTAAGAGTTATTGCTAAAATTAACATAATTGAAAATATTGGCTTGGAGCGAGTAACTAGCTCTTACTGCTACTGGTGCCCTTAGAGTACCTGCAGTAGGCAAAACAAAAGCGACTCATCATCCTAGCTGGCGTCTCAATGAATCGATTCAACCACTAGGGAGACGACGCATGGAGGGGAGAGAGAGAGAGGATGAACCCATGCAATATCTAGAGTCCACTCTTGATGAATGAAATATTTTTTTGGAGGACACAGGGATGCACACCATGGCTTGGAATCTGGTCGGTTGAGAGACCTCCATTCAACCTCGTTCCTACTACCGGCCAGAGTTTGTCATGCTCCTATAGGAGAAGGATGAGTCAATTGGAGAGCACGCTGTTGGAGAAGGATGAATCAATTTCGAGATGAGTTGGCATTCTCTCTCTTACATGAGTTGACTCACGACCGCGGATGCACTTAGGGCAGCTCAAAATAGACTTTTAAGCTAGCTCTAAACATTTTTCTTATATTTTAATAGAAAAGAGAGAAAAGCTAGCCCTTAATCAAGAGTTAAACTCCTACACATATTTTAAGTTTATACGAGAGTATCATATATGGGGCTCTTAATGTTAAAAGTTATGTGTTAAAAGTTAACATTATTGAAGAAGTTGGCATACTCCTTCCATTCCTAAATATCTGTCGTTTTCGCTTTCCGAGAAACAAATTGGAATAAATATATATTAAAAAATATTAATATTTGTGATACATAATTAGTATCATTGAAAAGATATTTGAATCTAGTTTTTTAATAAATTTATTTGAAGATACCAATGTTGCACGTATTTTTAAAAAAATCAAGTTAAACTTGTGGCACGTACACCAGTAACGATAGTTATTTAGAAATGGAGGGAGGGCGTGTTTAGTTGCCCGGAATCGGCGGCGGCGGAATCACTGTGCATCGCTGTGCTGCACTGTAGCATTTTGTTTTTATTTGGTAAAAATTGTCCAAACATTGACTAATTAGGCTCAAAATGTTCGTCTCGCAAATTACAACAAAACTATGCAATTAGTTTTTGATTTCATTTACATTTAGTACTTCATGCATGTGCCGGTATTTTGATGTGATGGGGAATCTTTTTTTTGCATAGTAGAATTTGGGGAAATATTTGGGATCTAGGCCGTGTTTAGTTGAGCCAATTCGGTAGGGGCAAATTCTGCATAGTGCAAGATTCTGTACTGTAGCATTTCGTTTGTATTTGTGAATTTTTGTCCAAACATTGACTAATTAGACTCAAAAGATTCGTCTCGCAAAGTACAACTAAATTGTGCAATTAGTTTTTGATTTCATCTACATTTAGTACTCCATGCTTGTGCCGGCATTTTGATGTGATGGAGAATCTTCTTTTTCATAATAGAATTTGAGGAGAAATTTAGGATCTAAACAGGCCCCTAAACATAATGGCCGGAGTATTGCCCTTAGGTCATAGGGATCGGAGGAGTCTAATCTCTGAAACTGACCGCTGAGTGCAGACTGAGCCACCCACGGGGCCCGGTCCGGGCACCCAGGCCACAACTCTGAAGCTTACCGTTGATATGTTGAGTGCAGATGAGACCCGGCCCGGGTATCCAGACCATAACTCTGAAGCTGACCGACCGTTGAGTGCAAACTGAGCCGCCCCGGGGCCCGGCCCGGGCATCCAGGCCACGTCCGCGCCCAGGGCAGCGTAACTGAAATGAAATACAATAGACGCTTAAGATAGTGGCCCACGATAATTACGCCCACCGGTGTTGAACCATCGGTGACCGGTTTGACGCAGGCGAAAGCAAACGGCGCAGGCAACGGGACGCGACCCGACGCAGTCACGCAGCTGCCAAGAAAAAGAAGCAGCGAGCGAGGGGAGCAACACGGCAGTGGGCAGCGTCTGGCGCTCGGGTCCCAGCGCAGCCGAGCCGTACAGCTAAGGATGGCAGCGGATCGGGTTCGGGGCGGGTATCCGCGGGTTTCGGGTCCCGCGGGTTCGGGTTTGGGGATGATTTTTCGCCCACGGTTTTCGGGTTCGGGTTCGGGTTTGGTTTCGGGTTCGGGTTCGGGTTTGGTTTTTCACCCGTGGATATCCAATGGATATCCGAAATAAATTATTTAGAATTAAAACTCATGTTTTATAATATGCGAATAATAACTTGTTTACTTAGATTATTAAATCTATTCAAAATTGACTCATGAAAATATTTATTATTTGTTGCATCTTATTTATACATGTGAATATATGTATATTTATCCGCGGGTTTCGGGTATCCGTTCGGGTTTCGGGTATCCGTTCGGGTTTCGGGTATCCGCGGGTTTGGTTTTCGGTTCGGGTTCGGGTTTCGATTTCGGGTTTCGGTTTTGGGTGCACGGAGACTCCACCCGATCCGAACCCGACCCGTTGCCATCCTTACGTGCAGCCAAGCTTGCGGCCGTGGGTGCGGTGTAGGGCTACCCAGGGAAGGCCTCAACTCCGGCTGGTCGGGTCCCCTCCAAGGGCTCGTTTAGTTCAGTGAACTGGGGAGAAAAATGCTGTATCAAAATTTCTATAGCATTTCGTTTGTATTTGGTAAAAATTATTCAAATTTTGACTAACTAGGCTTAAAATGTTCGTCTCGCAAAGTACAACAAAACTATGCAATTAGTTTTTGATTTCATCAACATTTAGTACTCCATGCATTTGCCGACATTTTGATGTGACGGAAAATCTTCTTTTTGTATAGTAGAATTTAGGGGAGAATTGGGGGAACAAGCTCCAAACCTCGGGTCCGGCCACCTACAACTGCAACCCACCCTGTCGCCATGCGCGCCCGTGCGAGCGGGTCCGCGTCAGCGGCTCAGAAAGCCGTGCGCTGCTGGTAGGTAGAGGTGGCTACTCGCCGCGCAACCGAGGGATGGGATCAGACTGAGTGCTTGTTCCGTGACGGTAAAGGACCGAACCGTAGTGGGTGCCGGGAATGCCGCCAAACGAGTCACCGCGAGCGACAACCCGCTGTATTACTGTACTGTGGCTGTGTTTTTTTTTTGCGAAACGTACTGTGGCTGTGTTTAGTTCTCACAAAAAAAAATCATCCCATCACATTTAATGTTTAGACATATGCACGAAGTACTAAATATAGACGAAAAAAATTAATCGCACAGTTTGGTTGGAAACCACGAGACGAATCTTTTAAGCCCAATTAGTTCATGATTAGCCTTACGTGCTACAGTAACACGCATGTGCTAATGATGACTTAATTAGTTTTTTTAATTAGTATTCGAAAATCCTTTTCGACTTTGATGTGACGCTCAGACAAAACAGTGCACCTAGAAAACGCAGCAGCAAATTGTCTCTGTCAAAAATCCCCACTGACATGCATCACCCCTCTCCTCTGATACAGCGTGCCGCCGTCCGCCGCCACGAATGGACGGTGGCGGCGCGCACGATGGGCAGCCAAACCGGGCCAAATCTGGCGTGGCGTCCTTGACAAGTGTTAAAAAAAAGCATGTATTTCCCATCGCCAAATCTCATCTGTGAACTCGCCTTTGGCACCGATCAATAGGAAAAAGAGAAAGCGTCCCCTTTGTATAATCTGCTCCATCCAATTGGCCGCACATCCCATCTGCCACTTTGATAAGACCGCAGCACGCATGTCTCTCTCGTAATGGTATTATGGTACCATACCTCCTGCTGCATTATACCAGTGTTTATTTTATACTAATAACAAAAGAAATATAGTCAAATTGCCCATGGTTCAGCACCAGTATTTTACTGCCACTACCACTACTGACTACTCCCATCCGGCAACAGGGGTTTTCCTGGTTTTGGACGCGTTGCAAGGCAAATCGGCGTTGGCCTCCTTTTTTATTTTTTTAAGGCTGTGTTTAGTTTTCACCTAAAATTTTTTCATCCCATCACATCGAATGTTTGGACACATGCATGGAGTACTAAATGTAAACGAAAAAAAACTAGTTACACAGTTTGGTTGAAAACCACGAGACGAATCTTTTAAGCCTAATTAGTCCATGATTAGTCCTAAGTGCTACAGTAACACACATGTGCTAGTGATGGCTTAATTAGGCTTAATAAATTCGTCTCGCGGTTTTGAGACGAGTTATGTAATTAGTTTTTTAATTAGTAGTCCCTCCGTCCCAGAAAAAATGTCGTTTTAGGTTTTTTAGACATCGTGTTTGACCGTTCGTCTTATTCAAAAATTTTGTGCAAATTATAAAATAAATAAATCATTATTGAAGTATCTCTAATGATAAAATAAGTCATAACAAAATAAATAATATTTATTGAAATATTTTGAATAAGACGAACGGTTAAACATGATGTCTGAAAAACCTAAAATAACACTTTTTCTGGGACTGATGGAGTATCAAAAACCCCTTCCCATGTCACCTCAAACATCCGATGGGAAGGCCTCAGTGATCTCGTCTTCGCGGGAATTGATTAGCGACCAGGACCACGGAATCAGGCGGCCTCACAGGTGAATGATCTCTTGATGGGCGCCGGCGTGCCGCGCTGGTCCACGAACGCAAGCGAATTTTAATAAGCTCGTCAGTGTCATCATAAATGGACTTGGTTGAGACGGGGAAAGAAAATGTTAGCGACCAGCCTCGTCCTAGCTAACATACCCTTGTTAAGTTCCCTCAATTCTCCCTAAATTCCACTATGCAAAAAGAAGATTCCTCGTCACATCAAAATGTCGGCAAATGCATGAAGTACTAAATGTTGATGAAATCAAAAACTAATTGCATAGTTTTGTTGTACTTTGCGAGATGAACATTTTAAGCCTAGTTAGTCAAAATTTGGATAATTTTTACCAAATACAAACGAAAATGCTACAGGAATTCTGATACAGTGTTTTTCTCTCCAATTCACTGAACTAAACGAGGCCATAATATGGTCCACAGGCGTGTCACCTGCATGCACCACTAACTGACCATCAGATGGAGTATTGGAGAGAGCGAATGAGTAGGTCTGATTGACATGAGTAGACCCGAGGAACCAGCTTTCAGAACTCTTTGTGTTTGATTGATGGATTTCTCTGCAGTGATGGAATTAGAAATTACTCCCTCTGTCTCTTTTCGTTGGTCGTCCGGAAAGCGTGTTTGTGAGGATTTTCTAGAGACAAATATTTAGGGACGGATGGTGTATACATATGGGTCAGTCAAAGAGATGATATTTTGGATTAGTCACCGATGCAGCTGCTCCTGTTGTCCTAAGTTTTTATTCTAGTATTTGACGATCTAACAGTGCTATTTGTCTCGTGATAAGCAACTGTGTCTGTCTACCGCCTTACTGTTTCAAGAAAATTCCCAATCTAGCATCGGAATATAACATGTTTTCTTATTTTACACCGAAAGATAAAATTTTTGGTTCCCTATATAGCACTGTCGTTAGATATGACCTCTAACACCATCAACTACAAAGGAAAAGAACATTTTACCCTTGTTTCATCCCTTGCACCATCAACACATTAACAATGATATTTTATTGCATACTTTTTTTTTGAAATGCAACTTTTTTGGACCATGAATATTTTTTGGCAGTATATTTTTTTTTGCCCATATTATTATGGCAGTACAATTTTGTGGACAATAATCCATTTTTTACCGTACCAACATACATCAAGAATTGTAGTAAATAATCTGCCAAAAAATACTCATGGTCCAAAAAAAACCGTATTGTCAAAAAAATGTTTAAGTTTGTAAGAAAATGATATTGTTTAAAAAAATTTGTGCAATAAAATTTAACCGTTAACACACTGATGTGGCTGCACAGGAAAGAGGGTTAAAATAGTCTTTTTCGCTCATAGTTGACCGTGTTATATTAGGGAATTTTTATCTTTTGATGCCAAATAAGAAACCATGTAATCTTCCGATGCTCAATAGGGAATTTTCTCTACTATTTTCGAAGGTGCTCATAGTGAGCTATAATGTACGTATGTTTATTGATGTGAGCGTGTGTGCTGGATGTGAGCGTCTAAGTCTACAGTGTGTGGTTCAGAATAAAAAATATTAGTTAAGTATGCATTCAGTAAAATATAAAATATAATAAAAAGCGAGTACTTGTATAATAAAACCTAAAATTTAATTAAATGTATTCTAATATGATAGGAAACAAGTTTGGATGGACTATTTTAATTGTGATTTGTGTGATTATGTTGTCTAGAATACACTAAATATAAATATAGATTATTAATTATATATTAAGTAAAATTTTTTGTTGTCATGTTAGGTGGGCGGGGGACAAGACCCCAGTGGCGGAGCGTGCAGGTAAATCAAGGAGGGGCCAATTAGTAGTTGATTCTAGTTGTACCCATCTGCTGCAGCTGTCATGACTGTTGCACTAGCCTCCTACATGCTAGATCATAACACCCTTCAACACAGAAACAAATTGACATAGATTGCAACCTATTCATCTTCTCCGGCTTCAGTTTTTTAGTGCAAAGAAAGCATATAGCTAGCAACCGAAGGACATGGATGCATGTGAGGAGGACTCAGGCCAGGGGGGCGACAACCCAGTTTCGCCTCCACTACCTCCGCCCTTGCTTGACCCTTGGCTCAGCTCCTGTTTCTCCACCCACTTTTTTATATACAAATGAAACAATTCATTCTCTTATCAGTTGTTTTACTGTGCTAGTCTCAGCATTACATTTTCCTTCCTAGTGAGAAAAATTGCAAAGAAAAGTTTGGTCACTAGGTCATCTTTTTTTCCACCCACCAAAACACCGAGTCCTCAAAAATGTTATTATGTAACATACCGATGAACACAACTCATTATCTTCCGAACGTTCTAGTCTCTCCGTTACATTTTCCTTCCTAGCAGGAAAAATCACAATGTTGGTCACCAGGTCGTTTTTTTGTCCCCGCCCAAAACACCGAGTTCTCACAAATTTATTCTCTAACTTCCCGCGTAGGCCGATGTTTGGCTACCGGCCACACGCTGCCACGTGCAAATGCGGCAACCACCAGGTGCAGCGTTAAAAATTGGCACCACATATGTGATATGGTTATGAACGGGAAAAAATAGTGGTTGTCGCACGTGCGGACTGAACCAAACAACAGCTTTTCATTTCATGGCTTGTTGTAGGTTTGGCATGACACCGTGCAACGGGGAACCAAACACCTTCTTAATATGAGTACGGTTGAGATGTATTGGAGTCGTACGTCAAAGGTCCAATCAAACGATAACACGATGTGCAGGTGACAATTAAGATCAACATGTGTTTTTTTTATATTGTATACAAAAGCCGTAAGTTAAAGCCAGTCTCAATGACAATTTTATAGGCCTATAGTTAGCTAACGTTGGTATAGTACAAATGAAGAGAAATGGAAAAAAAATTCATGGGATGAAATTATTTTTATGGGATGAAACTTATTTTTACTTTTTCTAATCTGGAGTCAACCACGTGAAACTCTTATTGAGACTACTCTATAATTAAATTAATAATAACGCTGCAGTGCAGCTTCTGCTGCCGACTAACCCACGGCACGACGTGTACTGGACCACCCAGGCAAGGTCGCAAGGTTTAGCGAATAATCATCCCGTCGGCTAAAACGGGGGAACACCCCGTCAATACCCAAGGTCACGGTGCGCAGCAGCTAGGGACCGGGCAGCAGCCAACCAGCCCGCTGGCCGCAGCGCCTTCTCTCAACTCGACCCCACCGCGGCCCCGTCCACGTGCGCCGCCCAGCGGAAAACTACAACGCGCACCGCCCCGAGCTTCCCCTTTTGTACCCCTCGCCACCCGCATTCCCCTCTGCCCTCTCCACGCTGCCAGCCAGCTCCGAGTCCGAAGAGGGAGGAGGAGGCCGCCAGTTGCCACTGCCGCGCCGCTCCCGCCTCCCTCTCTCCCTCCATCCGTCGAGCTCGACGCCACCATGATCTCAGCGCGCACCGCCGCGTCCCCCGCCTCCGCGGTACGTTCCTCGAGCGCCCAACCACCCTTCTAGCTTCTACAGCACCTTTCCTCGCTACTGATCCCCGGTGCTCCGCGCGCCCGGCATCGCAATTGCGGGCTACTCTCCTCGTCCAGACAGCCGAACTTGCCACCTGACCATTTGAGCTTGTGTGTGTCTGTTTCTTCTCCGCAGTGGAAGCGGGGAGGACGAAGCGAGGGCGGCGGCAGCTGCGACGGATGCCGGACCTACAGGAAGACCTTGAGGAGGAGCGCCGCGGCCGGGAAGGTGCGCGCCTTGCCGCCGAGACGGGTGGAGGCGGTCGCGATGGGCTCCGCCGCGGAGACGGAGAAGGAGAAGGAGCAGGAGGAGGTGGAGGTGGCCGCGGCCGGCGGCGTCGTCGAGGACCACTACGGCGAGGACGGGGCCGCCGAGGAGGTGCCCATCATGCCCTGGGCCTTCTCCGTCGCAAGGTGAGCCTGCGAATCGCGGTCGCGGCAGGGGTGTGAACTCGGGAATTGGATCTGGGTCGGTGGGCGGGCGGGCGGAGGTCTCGATGCGCCACCGATCTGGATTTTGTTTAGTTGCTTGGTTTGCTTCATACTCTCGTGTTGATCCGGGGTTGGTACGCGGTTTCGTCCGCGTGAGGCTCACGTGTCTAGGAGTGTAGATGCTTGTAATTCTACCGTTGCTTGCTTGCGTCTAGTCAAATCTAATTGCTTGTTCTTATAAAAAAAAATCTAATTGCTTGTTCTATTATTAGTGCACGCGTGCTTGACTAGCTGCAGCCAAGGCAACTCTACCATTTAGTTTGCCTTTTATTTTAGTTTCATTTCAATAATAATTTAACGAAACGTGCTTCAGCTTTAACTAAGAAGCTCCAGCCTGATATGGTCTAGATTTGTTAAATCACCATATGTCACATGGGAGTTTCTAGCAAGTTTCATTTTCGGAACGTTTTTTTGGCGGCTTTGTAGAATTCGGAATTCGGAATGTTTTTTTGGCGGTGTTGTGGAATTCTGAACGGAATGTTTTTATATTTTTTGGTGGTGTTGTAGAATTCTGAATCGGGTTGGAGTCACAAATGAACTCATGCTGAGTTAGGTCCAGAGTTGTTGAGCAAAGCCAGGAATTGTCTGCTTTGCTTTGGGGTTTTCCTGTTTCATGCAAGTATATTCTAAGCTGGCCCACAGCTATATGAATTTGCCTGGTTTCTTCCGCTACCCCTTCGACTGTGAATGATGCATCAATATGACCATGTCACCCAAAGAAAGAAAAAATATCTGGGCTCTAGAATGTTCACTGCTGGTTGCAAAGCCTTTCTTTGAATCTACGACCATAATTCTTTCCAATAAATAAGTTTCCTTCACTTGCTTGAAAAATATGCTGATGTGTCTTATTTCTACATCAGCGGTTACACCCTCTTGAGGGATCCACATCACAACAAGGGTCTTGCTTTCACGGAGAAGGAGAGGGATGCACACCACTTGCGTGGGCTGCTTCCTCCTGCAGTTGTGTCTCAGGAACTCCAAGTATGGAGCACAATACTGGCTAGAACAGTATCTGTTGTTATGCTGACCTTTCTTTCTTCTTCTTTTTATACTGAAGATCATTTTAATGTATATGTAGGTTAAGAAGATCATGCACAACCTGCGGCAGTACCAGGTCCCTTTGCAGCGCTATATGGCCATGATGGACCTTCAGGTAACCCCAGTTTATCCTTTCCACTCTTATATGAAAGCTTGCGAAGGCCAGCATAATTGATATGAGATGTTCAGTTAGAATGAATGGTTGGTTGCATCATTGGGCTTAACACCTCCTGTTTTCAGGAGAGGAACGAAAGGCTTTTCTACAAGCTTTTAATTGATAATGTGGAGGAGCTGCTTCCTGTGGTTTACACACCAACTGTAGGTGAGGCCTGCCAGAAGTATGGGTCCATCTTTCGACAACCACAGGGTCTGTATGTCAGCCTGAGGGACAAGTATGTGTGCCTATATTTGCTTGGACTTTACAATAATATATAGCTGTCTACCATCTACCTATTTGATCTGAACTGACCACGAGGTGCATTCCAGGGGGAAGGTCCTAGAAGTTCTAAGGAACTGGCCACATAGGAACATTGAAGTTATCTGTGTTACTGATGGTGAGCGAATCTTGGGACTTGGAGATTTGGGTTCTCAGGTATGATTGTCTCATTAGTTGCTTATTACTTGAGGGCCTTTGCTTATATTGTACTGAATCCTTCTATAGGGAATGGGAATTCCTGTAGGCAAACTTGCTCTATACACTGCTCTTGGAGGAGTTCGTCCATCAGCTGTAAGCGATCATATCTTTTCTGTCCCCTTTTTGGTTGCATCTCTTGTAATGGTCCTGTATGTTTGGTACCAACAAACAACTAAGTTATCTCAATTGGCGAATTCTAAATTACATTGCAGTGTTTGCCTATCACAATTGATGTTGGCACAAATAATGAGAAACTGCTTAATGATGAGTTCTACATTGGACTCCGGCAAAAACGTGCAACTGGCGAGGTATGTAGTTGTGTCGAGATTGCTGGGAGTTAGGAATTGGCAAAATATGTGACACTTGAGATCTTATCTGTGCGTTTTCCTTAATGGAAGGAGTATCATGAGCTTATTGAAGAGTTCATGGCTGCCGTTAAGCAAATCTACGGTGAGAAAGTCCTCATTCAGGTGAGTTGGACTCAACATTGTACTTTTGCTATGCCGGATCAATTTACTCTTTATCGCAAAATGTAACGCTGTAAACTTTGGACAGTTCGAGGACTTCGCCAACCATAATGCCTTTGATTTGCTTGCAAAATATAGGAAGAGCCATCTTGTTTTCAATGATGATATCCAGGTAAATGGAACCACCCAAGGTATTTTTATTTTTACTGATACCAGGGGGCAACCTTAATTAATTGAGATCATTATCCTTCAGTTTATTGCCTTTTGTGATTGGTACCGATTTGGAAATATGAATGTTTGCAGGGCACAGCATCAGTGGTCCTTGCAGGTGTGTTAGCAGCACTCAATGTGGTTGGTGGGACCCTGGCAGAGCACACTTATTTATTCCTTGGTGCTGGGGAGGTTAGTTAAAACATCTCCTGGCGAACTGTTATTTTCTTGTCACCCAACTGTCGAAGCATACTATGTACTAGTATCTTTTGAAATGGGATTGTGACCGTTAGTAAGATTCTTGTCGAGGAAAGTAGACCGATCGATAAGATTCTGATAATGTATTTGATTTCAGGCCGGAACTGGTATTGCAGAACTCATTGCTCTTGAGATTTCAAAACAGGTAACTAGCTACATACTTTAAGTATCTGAATGTGTGGTAGGTTTCTTTTGTCCTAGTTCTTACTCTAACATGTACTGGTCGGATCGATTTATAGACGAAGGCTCCAATTGAAGAGTGCCGCAAGAAGGTTTGGCTGGTGGACTCAAAGGTGTGTAACCAAAGGAAAATGCACTGTTGCTAGTACAATGTTTGCTCACCTGTTTATCTGACATCCTAACATGATATTTTGTATACAGGGTTTGATTGTTGACTCTCGGAAAAACTCCCTTCAGTCATTCAAAAAACCTTGGGCACATGAGCATGAGCCCTTGACAACCTTGTATGATGCTGTTCAGGTAGTCACGCTCATGTGCATTTAAAATTGTACTTCAGTTCATTAGCAGCTGCTGCCTTCACTTAAAGCTGTCCTGTTTGTGCTGTTTTCAAAGAAAAGAATTTACTAACCTTTCGTCATATCCTCCACTCCTCCAGTCCATCAAACCTACCGTTCTGATTGGGACATCTGGAGTTGGAAGAACATTCACAAAAGAAGTTGTTGAGGCCATGGCTTCCTTTAATGAGGTAATTTTTTTTTTTCTGTTTTCTGACATTGTTTGGTGGTATATTGTGAGGATGGAAAGCTAACCTCTGATATTGCTAATTATAAATGCAGAGGCCTATCATCTTTTCACTGTCAAATCCAACCTCACATTCTGAATGTACTGCTGAAGAAGCATATAACTGGACTCAGGTGAACCGTCTAATCATCTTTTGCAGAGTTTGATCTGCAAATTGGTCCACTTGAGTCAAAACATTTGGCATTTTCTGCACTGTCTGGCTACCATTTTGAATTAGCCATCACTAGAACCCGTGCTCAGTTTCGTGTTTATTAAAATGTGATCTAATTGGACAAAAAAAGAGAGGAAGTGACTGATTTCTAGAAAGAAACTTGTGGGGTCTGTACTCTGTAGTTTGCAACTCATATCTCTTTATTTGCACTCTATGTTCAGGGTCGTGCAATATTTGCCAGTGGCAGTCCATTTGACCCTGTGGAGCACGATGGGAAGATTTTTGTACCTGGGCAGGTAGAACTTGTTTTTAATATTAAATCCTACTAGGCAATGCAATCTTGCTGGTGTAAACACCCGCAAAACATAAGTTGTTTATTGCTAACTCAACTGTGCTATTTACAACAGGCAAACAATGCCTACATTTTTCCTGGATTTGGCCTCGGTCTTGTTATTTCTGGAGCCATCCGTGTCCACGAGGACATGCTTCTTGCCGCCTGTAAGTAGCTCCAAACGGAAACCGTTGGGCATAAAAAATCGTTTTTCATACCTTGATGAGACTACGGACCAATCTCATGTTTCATCCATTCAAACAGCGGAAGCACTAGCTGCTCAGGCCACGCAGGAGAACTTTGACAAGGGATCGATCTTCCCACCTTTCACCAACATTAGAAAGATCTCTGCGCACATTGCTGCAGCCGTGGCTGCAAAAGCTTATGAACTTGGTACACACGTCCTCTGTTTTGCTTTGCAGACACCATTCCACATCTTGATCTTGGCATTCACCACCAAGTCTCATACATGCCTGATCTGACATCATCAACTTCCCTCTGCAGGTTTGGCGACACGTCTGCCTCCCCCCAGAGACCTGGTGAAATATGCAGAGAGCTGCATGTACACTCCTGTCTACCGTAACTACCGGTAGTGCTGCTGGGATCAATTTTGCAGTAATAAAATCTATCAACGCAGATGATACTGCAATGTTGTAGTTATTGTTGTTTGTTGTCCCTGCTGCTAAACTACCCTGGCTGCTGGTGCTGCTGGTGGACACTGTACCTGTCTATGCATATATGATATGTTGTAACCTTATGAAGGGAAACAATCTTGTGTGCCAATGTTTGTTATTCTTTCGCTCGCGTATGATGATCTTTTTAAGTGGCTGGAAGAGATATCGCCGTGAAAACAAATTAAGATGGCCAAATTTAAGGAAACCGAAGAATTCTGCAAGTTAGCTCTAAGCCTGGGCCTGCAGCAGTCAGCACAAACGAATTGTTACAAGTGATCTTTCTGGTTAATGGTTATTTGCTGCAAGCGAAGCCTGAGATAAGAAAAACAAAATCTACTCATGCTAATCTTAGTGGAGAGTTTCATGACACAATTATTAAGATTACCACATCAGCTTTTATGTTGGTAACTGTGATAGGAGATCAAAGTCTATGAAACTCTCTCAAGTCAACATATTTGTTGACGTGTCATTGTATTAAATGAGTTGGGCCGGGCCAAAAAAATCGGGCCTCATGCTGGGTCACCGGGCTGCATAGGGCAAATCAAATAGCAAAGCATCTAAAATTCTCTTTCATGAAAATGAGAAGATCTTGATTGACAACAAAATACTCAATCAACCACTTTTAGTACACATCCTGTAAATCTTATAGATTAAGGAGTTTGGAAGAAAAAAATGGCCGTACATAGAGTCACAGAGCCAAAGCCATAGGCAACAGTTGAGCATACGGCTGCAAAGGGTGCGGGTCGGGGCGACCCTTTAGCTGCCCCGCTGCAATTAGTGTTAGGATCAGGGTCGAACCGCACCTTTTAATTTCTCTACTCCAATGGCCCATGGGTGAACCACCCCTTTTATTTTCCCTTGGCTCTAGAGACTCAGAGAGCAATGCAAGCATTTGTTTAACTTTATAATCAATCGGGGCTAGGCGGTAGCAAGAGTGACACGAAGCGGAGGGTCGACCCAAGGGTCATTTCGGATCGATAGGGTTAGTGACCCTTTTGCCCCTTTTCTACTTAGAGTCGATCCGATTCGATCCACTCGCTAATTTGAGGAGCGAGTCGTGTTCCCAAGCGGTTCGAATTGAACCCCTTGCAGCCCTAGTTGAGCTGTTGGAGCACCGAGCACGACTTCTGTGTCAGTATGTGTGGGGCATAGGGCTGCCCCTGGCCACTGGCTAGCGGCGGGGTGGTGGTTGCGGAGTCGGCAATTCGTAGACGCTGAGGGCAGGGACAGACAGGGAAGAGGGTGCGAGCGGAGGACGGAAGGAGCGGAGACTTGTATTTATGCATTGTGAACACCGATGATGCGTCTAGAGTTTAGACAATATGGGCTGAAAAGCATGTGGGCTTCAAAAAAAAGTCACAAAGCAAAGAAGGATATGTAGGTCAGTCGGTGTTTAGTGACTTTTGATTTTTAAAGAGCTTTTTTTACCAAACTGTCAGTAAGATTTTTGTTACTAGATAAATGCACGTGCGTTGCACGGGGGTTAAAATTTTTTGAGTGAACCTTAGTAATTAGACGTGAACGTGTGAGCTATGAGGACTTTGTATTGGATGCTTACACGATTTGTCTTTTTATTTTAATCGGTTAGGACGCGAATGTTTGAGCTTTGAAGACTTCGTAACGGACGCGGATACATAGATTTGGTAGAACACGAACATGTGTGGAGTGAAGGATGAATAGTGATCTTTACATGATCACTTGAAATATATTAAATCCATTTTATGGTGTGACACCTGTGGTCACCATAGCTATCTAAGTCAAATTTGAGGGAATTTTTAGATCCTTAGGATTGACGACTTGTGTAAGTAATTTAGATTCATTCTGGCTCGGTTCCATGTTGGAGAATCTATATAAATACTCCATCCACGTTGGTAAAAGAAGTTGTTTTGGACAAGATTTGAGTCAAACGTTGGGAATCTAAATCAAGAATAACTTTTAAGTTATGCTTTGGAGACCGTGTTACTATTCAAACAACAACAACAACATAGCCTTTTGTTCCAAGCAAATTAGGGTAGGCTAGAGATGAAACCAAAAAGAGATGAGAAACAGGGAGACACATAAGGGACATGATTTCGGCACCGTCATTTCGGCACCGTGTTACTATTCAAAACGACTTTTTTACCAACATGGAGGGAGTATAAATATCTAAAGAGAGTAATTATTAGAATTTAATGAAGAAGGAAGAACATGATTTATGAACCAATTGGACGAACTTAGCAGGGTCCTCCCACACCTCCAGTTCCTGTGGAAGGCGTACGACAGCGTTCCGCGGAGCACGTCGTAGTTGGTCATGTTTTCTGATGTTTGTTCGGAGGTTTGTTTCAGATCCGGTGGGTCAGGCTTTTTTTTTTATGAGATCGATGCCTTTTGTCTGTTTGTGTATTCTAGTTTCCTCCAATGCGTGCTTGTGCTTGATTTCCAGTGTATTCTAATGTGTCTCTCTCCGCACCGTGTGTTCCCTGTTTTATGGCCATGGAAGTCTGGAACGTGACCTTGGGACTTTGGGACTATCTTCGGACTTTGGGACTGTCGATCATGGTTTCCAAATGGATTTTGACCGATCTGGCGGGGTGCGCGCGATGCGTGAACGATCGCAGTTGGCAGCCGGGGGCTGCGTTGGAAATCGAACGGGGTGCGTGGCCGCGTGGGGCACACGAGGACTTGTGGCGCGCGTACGAATTTTTTTTTTTACGAAAGCAATAGGTACTTTTAAGTGATACTAGCGAATATGTCCGTGTGTTACCACGGAAAAAAACTAAATGTAATAGAATTAAAATACAATCATGATAGTTTTTTTTCTTCTATTGCAAAACACAAAATTATTTAAACATACATATGTTATAACATATTAGAAGTTTGTACGGTTGCACAGAGATGTTGATTTGTACCAGATATGTTGTCTTATAACTTTAATTTTTGTACTATGTATGTGCTGCTACAATTAAATATTGGGTTCAATTGCTTTATTTGAGAACTCATAAAAGATATAGTTATAATATATTTACGTTGGTGAAACTCCACCACACCCTGCCAAAAAAAATGCACATTTGATCATTTCATAAGAGATCTACCTGATTATATTAGTCAAACTTATAGAAATTCAGTATAATCACCTTAACGTGACTGATCGTAACCATGTCGGAGCTCGTGGATGTAAGGTGACATGACCTTTGTGCCTGAGGCCCTCAAGCCTGAATTGCTTGTGCGTCTCCTGCGGCTCATCTCCGATCCACTCGGCCGGGGAGTAATGTCACCCTAGATGCAGAGGTACCTCATTGCGATGACAGGAGGGGCGAGTTGGCGAGACAACAACCAAATAGGAGAGCGAATCCGAGCGTGTAGAAAGGTAGATGTTTTTTTTGTTCTTTTTCAATATATAAAGCAACACGAGGCAGTCACGTAAGGATACAGTATCATCGGGCCTCTAGTTTCTAAAACAAACACGTGGAATCCAAAACAAACACACACGTAAACATCCGAACAGGACAAGGACTCTTCAGCCTTTTTTTATATATACGACCTAATACGTTTTGGAATCGGACTCTGTATCACGAGTTATATATATAAGCCCGGACGGAAGAAACTCTCCATTCTCTTTTTGTTAGAGGGATACGGACCAAGAAAATGAACGGGCCAAAAAAAAGGGGTGAGAAATTTTGCCTCTTTATTATTACTAGCAAAATTGACCATGCGTTGCAACGGGTGATGGTCAAATATATCATTATTACCGTCAATTCCAAACTTCAAGGGCCAATAATCAGCCTCGTTCATGAGGTTTGTCACGATATCTTGTATGATGTTGCGTGAATATCTAATTATTTGACACACACAAGTTTCTGGTTATGAATGAATAAATTATTTTCTTAGTTAAAAGTAATAGGTATTGATAAAGTACTTTCTCCGTTCCAAATTCGGTGAAGTTGAGCGCAACAGTGGCTATGGAGTAAACTTCTTCTATTTTTCCGTTTTCATTTTAGACCCGTTTGGTACAAATCTGCTTTAATGGTAGAACGATTTTTTCTAACTTCAGCTAGTGGAGCAGTTCCACTGATGAAGCTGAAACTATTTTAAAAGTATGTTAGGCTCTTCTAATTGTTGAAAACAAGAAAATGACTACAATACCCTTTTTTGTTTTTTCTTCTCTAGTTTTTTCCTTGCTCGACCAAGGTCTATGGCGAGTGTCATGTCCACTCTTCCTGAGCCTCCAACACGATCCTCGGTTGCGGGCGGTGTTGTTGCGGTGAGGCACGGGCCACACCATTGCCGTGGGCGAGTGGGGGAGAGAGGGGGGTCGACGCAGTGGTGAGCACGGATCAAGTGGTGATGCGGCCTCAAGTGCTCCCGTCTTGCTTGTCCTCTAAAACCTGAATCGATAAAAAACACTTTTAGTTAAGGGATGATGGATAAAAAAATAGACGAAAATTTTGGGAAAGAAAAGAAGCTATCAGAAAAATATGTGCATTGATATATTTTTATTTTATAATTTATTTAATGATGTCCATGACAACCTAATATGTGTATTGATATATTTTTATTTTAATGATGTCATGGCAACCTAATTTATTTAATGATGTCCAACTGTTTGCTCTAGCGCCCTGTCATGTCATCCTCCATGTCTTCCAGGAACCAGAGCTCCGTCGAGCCATTCTTGACGTTGAAGTAGAGTACCACCAAGCTCTCGCCCAACCTGGCCAGCTGACAATGTTTCCTACGAAGAAGAATAAGAGGACGATAGGGTGGCATGATTAGCTTGTCGTCTTTCTACTCGTCGTCCATGCTAGCTCTGGTCAGGGCCCTTAGCGTCGCTAGTTTCCACTCCTCCGTCGCCAGGTCAAATACAGCTAGGTGATCTGCCTCCACGTCGAGTTCGTCTGCAAGGAAGTGGGCGAGTCCAGTGACAACCAAAACACATAGGCTAACTTTACTTTCTTCTTGTGGTCGGTGTAACACCCCTGGTGTTATAGTAACTAAAAGTTTGTCATGTCATCATATGCACCGTAAAGCATTCATGATTAAGTTAACCATGATGGGCATCAACTAAAATAAGTTTACATTTCGTAGATTGATTGTGCTTTTGTGATGTGTGACTCGGATCCAAAAACCCTAAATTCGAATGTCATCGCAAATACTTAGTTTGTGCCCTACGTAATTTGAGGTGTATGACTGTGTTATACACTAGTGTCAAGTGTAGGGTATGAGCTCAAGTCCAACTCCTAAAATGAAGCTTCAAGTTTGAGTTTGAATTTGGAATCAAAAACTTGTTGCGAGTTTTTTTCTGATTCGAATTTGGATTCAAATTTAAGGAATCATTAAAAGATTTTCCGAAGTCAACCTGGTCAACCAAGGGTGGCATTTGGTCAAACATTTGATGCTTGACTCAATGATGCCCTTGGATGATGGTGTGATCGCTAAATACTCACCAATTAAATAGCAACACATTTCAATTTGAAATTCTTCCGAAAACCCTAACATCAAAAACCCTGATTTTACCCCTTTTTGAATAATTCAAAATCTAAGCAAAATTTGGAAAAAAGTTTAAAACCAACTTTGTAGATCTTTTCAAGGGATACAAGTTTGGTGTTTTGAGTTTTCAAAGTTTTAGTGTAAAATTTTGAGTAATTTTGAAAAGAAGCAAATTTTAAATTTAACCCCTTTTAATCCCCAAACCCAAATTTTGAAATGGAGGCAAAATTTGAAAATGGTTTGAATAGCAAAGTTGTAGGTCTTGGCTAGATGTACAACTTTGGTATTTTGAGTTTTTGAAGTTTCAATATAAAATTTAAAGTAATTTTGAAATTACCAAATTCTAAAAAATGTCCCCTTTTGATTTCAAATTCAAATTTCAAAATCCAGGCTGAATTTGAAAAAGTTTTCAACATGAAACTTGTAGAGCTTGAAATTCTGAAGATTTCATATCTTGGGAATTTTTCAAGTTGCTACATGTTTTTTGAAGTAATTTTGGAAAATAGTTTGAAATCTAAAAATTTGGGGGGGGGATTCTATAGTGACCGATGAATCGTGGCCGGGCAGCGCGCGGCATGGGCGCCAGCGAGCCGCCGTGGCCTTCGGCCATCTTCCACGCACACCGCGGTTGCCAGCTGCCGCCCGCGTGGCACCTTATTGTTGCTCGGTCACCACTATAAAGCCTAACATCACCGTGTTCGTTTTCTTCTTCTCTGTTTTGCCGTCACCGCCGCCTAGCTCCGCCGCTCGCTGCTGCCGCCGTCGAGCCGCCTCCGGCTAAGGCGACCGTGTCAACCCGCTCGCCTCACTCCCGCACATCTCTTAGACCCGCTAGCACCCGCCCAGCTCTCCCAGAGTACCAGCACCGCAACCTCCTTCTTCTTCTCCGGTGAGCCGTAGCCACCGCGCTGCCTCACGTGGCCAGCCACATCCACCGCCTCTCCACGCGTACTAGTTGCCCAGATACACTCGCGGTGAGCCGCTGATGCTTCCCATGCATTCAATTTGATCGTTACCGGCTTTGCTTACCGGGGTGCCGGTCACCGTAGCCACCGTGCCGCCATGGCTAGGATAGGGCTCCCTCCGGGGGATCTGTGGTCGTGTGAATTGTTCGAGGGTGTTCGCGGGTGGTGTAGGTCGTGATGGTCAGGTTGGTTGGTCAGGGTTGTGTCACCGGTGTCGTGGTCGCTAGCCGGTCACCGTGCCGCCGTGGCCGGGCCGTGGGAAGAGGGAGGAAGAGAAGAGCAGGCGGGAGGAGGGGGATGACAAGCGGGACCGCCTCGTCAGTGAGAGAAAAGAGGGAAAGCGCAAGCTGGGCCGATCTGGCCTTGCTGGGCCGAGCGAGCACGCGCGACTGGGCCGAGCGAGCACGCGCGACTGGGCCGCGCGTCTGGCTAGGCCGAGCAAGGAAGGGAGAGAAGGAAAGCGGCCCGTGTTGACGATTTTTGTTTTTCTTTTTCTAAAAATGTTAAATAGTAATAGTTTTTGTTTATTTCATTGTGAAATTTCTAGAGCTCCAAAAATTTTGAAACTTTTTTGTGAAGCCCCTCTGTACTATGTACTATTTAGGAAAAATATGAAATGACAATTTTGATTACTTTTTATAAGTTATTTAATTAGCTCAATTAATTAATAAATGACTTTTCTATAATTTTTCTAGGCTTATTTAGTTGTCCAAAAATTATGAAAATTGTTTTGTCACTTAGTTATGATGTAAGCTTCCTAAATTAAAAATTTGAGCTTAATTAGACAACTTTGATTTTATTCTTAATTTATGCCTTATTAATTAATTAGTTAAACATGTAATTATGACTTAATTACTTATGATTGTTTGACTTTGTGATTGAGTGTTGACTTTGGGTCGTTAATACTTAATGACCTTTAGCACCTTTAATTGATTGTTTGAGCTTTCGTAATCTTATTGGTAGGGCTTAATTGGTACTATTTTATGTGATTAACAAAAGTCGTTAGCGAGTTAGCTAAACTAATGAAACTCTACTTTCGGGTTAGGTTAGTGTTGTTGTTTACAATGATATCGTGAAGGAAAGTTTTACTCAACTTTGTAATCGTGTTCTGCATCCATCGAGCATCATGTTTCGTACTTCATCATATTAAGCATATGTTATCATCACGTGTAGTCCCCATGAACGAGGAGGTTACCGAAGTTGAATCCGTCCCCGAAGAAGAGCCAACATCCGTGGAGTTAGGATTTGACATTTGTGGTACTGACCCCGAACCTAAAATCCCCATCGACCAAGGCAAGCCTCGGATGCATTTAAACCTTCCTTGTGTTTTAAAAAGCTTTACTTCACTTTGTTAATGTTTGATTGCATTCGGTGATAGGAGTTGAGTGATAACCTAATTACTGCATTACCATTCTTGATACTTCAATATTATCCTTGTTGCTATTTTATTTGAAAATGCTTAGTATGCTTAGCCTTGATTAATGAGAAAACTTTGAAAATGTTTAGCAAAGTTTGAAGGGTTGTTGTAAAACAACTGAATGAATGAATGATGAGGATAATTTGAGATCGGTCGGTGGATTTGCATCGGGAAAGGAGTCCCAATATAGTGTCTCCGATTGTGTCGGTTAAGGACCGTACCGTTGTAGGCCCGCCTGTGTTTCGAGACTTTGTAACTAATCACATGTACCGGTAAGCCTAAGACCTCGATAATACTATCATGTGAACGACCAACCACGCACTGGGAGTGGAGAGATGGCGAGAGTAGTGTGTACCCTCATGGCCAAGGGCTGGATTGGAGGTGTATTGTACTCTTGGGTGACGCTGGACCCGGTCACATTTTGGAGGATCCGAGTGAAGGTTGATATATGTCGGTTAGAGTCCTACATATGTCATGTGGTTAGAGATCCCCAGCTGGGTATAATCGATTCGAATCGTCGTTGCTCCTCGATTATGGAGACTCGATTGCCTGACCTGCATCGTAGTTAATAAGTGGAACATTGGTCAGAGAATAAGAAAGAAGTGATATGAATTGTCTGATCTAGATTAAGATCACTTACATTCTATAATAACTAACGATGAAATAAAACATTAATTTTAAGGATTCACTCTGAGTAGCTTTTACGCAAAAGGACTTTGAATCTCGCTGGAACCTTACCTTGATTCCCCCTGAGCCTGCATTCCTGAGTCTACTATACCCTGTTTGGTCGGTTAAGTCTTGTGGAGTACTTTTGTACTCAGGGTTTGTTGAACCCTTATTGCAGGTGCGTCTCATGAGCAGGTTGAACCCTTCTTTCTTTAAGATTACTCTCTTCTATCTTCTTCTTCACTTGAATTAGCAGGGCCGTACTGCTTCTTCAAAATAAAGAAAAAAAATCAGCTAAGGACCTTGGCATGTTGGGCATAGCTTCAGTCGGTAGTCGGGGGCATATACACCCCTACAAACCATATGTCGAAGGTATATGTCCGTGCATTGCAAAGGAAGCAAAATATTCCAATACAAAATCTGAAACACATGGATAATTGTGATGCAAATCAAACCAATCACAATGAAAATCAAACAGCATGGAGCCTTATGAAGTAAACAAATGGTGATAATTTGTCATAATATTATTGCTAGAAGCCCTTGTGTAATTGTCCTTAATTTTCTTTGTCTCTTTTTTTTGTTTCCTGATTATAAATGTGTAACTACTCTTTTACTGTTTTCAATAAAAACCCAGTAGGGGGCAACCCCTGCTGTTCCTCAAAAAATAATTTTTGCCAAAAGACATTAATGGCCAAAAAACACAGTATAAAATCTGAATGGCATATTAGACATTACACAAAATAAGTTATTTTATATTTCAAAATTTCAAAGTCCTATAATTCATCTTTACAAATAATCCAACACAGGACCCAATGCAATTTTCGTATAATGTCAACAAATAATCCTAGGATGATTTGTCGTGGAGAATATCACATGGCAGTGTATTCCAGTGTAGTATCGATAATAAAAATATTATATTCCACCAAGACGCTCATCAAGCACACTTGCATCAGACAATAGAAAACAGACATTCAACTTTTGTAGTCCATATAAAGTCAAGTGCCTTGCCGCAATACTACTTTTCTCTTCTGAAATATCTTCTCAGGTAACACTAAGCATATGTTTGGGCATACCTGTTTAGTGCTCGTTAGAGAAGCAAAACACCCTGCTGTTGTGTCTCATCCACTCCAGGTCCAGGTGACGGACGACGTCCACCATGTCGATGATGCGCAAGTCACATAAGATCAAACCGGTTGTGCTGCTAACGGTGATGCACATGTCGAGACTGAAAGGATCAAGATACCCAAGAGGGGTGAATTGAGCTTTTCTAAAAATTAATTGCAAGAATTAAATCCTACAAGCCAAACTTCACCACTAGTGTCTACGAGTGTTCCTTTTGATTCTACCGGTAAAAGTTTTGCACCATAAGTTTCAATCCTAATCTAGCAAGACAATTCTAGTAAAGTAAACCAGCAATAAAAGTAATACTCGAAAGTAAATGCTTGAAAGTAAGGGTAAGGAACACGGCGATGTTTTTCCAAGGTATCGGAGAGTCGCCACTCCCCACTAGTCCTCGTTGGAGCACCCGCGCAAGGGTGTAGCTCCCCCTTGATCCGTGCAAGGATCAAGTGCTCTCTACGGGCTGATTCTTTGACACACCGCCGCGGTGAATCACCCAAAACCGCTCACAATATGAGTTGGGTCATCCACAAGCTCGCCGGATGATCACCAAACTCTCAATCACCACCAAACTGTCTAGGTGATGGTGATCACCAAGAGTAACAAGCTAGAACTCTCACTTGACCACAACAAGCCTAATGAGAAGATAGATGCACACTTGCTACTCTCTAGTCACTAATGAGGGGTCTCAAGCTTTGATTCTCAAATCACTATCCTCACTAGGGCTCTTGCACTCCCTTGCACTTGAAAGATGTTTCTCAGCTGAACAAATGAGTAAGAGACCTCTAAAAGAGGTGGAGGGGATGCATTTATACACCCCACAGTCAAATCCAACCATTACCAGCTAACTCAGCAAAACACGCACTGACCGAACGCGCCGGTCGACGTGACCGGACGCGCCAGTCGAGTGTAACGGTCGAAAACCAGAACGATACCGCTGAGTGACCGGACGCACCGATCAGGGGTGACCGGACGCGTCCGATCGTGCAAGAACCTTACTGTACTTTAACCTGATGCTCGACCGCGTCCGATTAGTGATGACCGGACACGTCAGGTCAGCTAAGTACCTTACTAGAACGTGACCGAACGCGTCCGGTCATTTTCCAGTCGCGTCCGATTATACTTTTACCCTCTAAAACATGTGTCAGACTGATAAACGCGTCCGGTCCTCGCAGGGACCGCGTCCGGTCAACTAGGTAAAAAACGCAGTGATGGTTAGTACTGACCGAACGCGTCCGGTCGTGACAGAGACCGCGTCCGGTCAACGGTAAACAACTCAAACGACTTCGAAACGCGACACAACTTGAACCAAGTTGCTTCCAACTGAACTTTGAGCTTTTCCTGAGCTAACTAGTGCTAAGTTAGACAAGTGTGCACCACACCTAAACAAAAGACTCACCTAGGTCAAGCTACTCGCTCATGCCCCCCTTTATAGTACGGCCAAAGGAAAAAAACGAAGATCCTAACGACTATTCCGGATGTAACTCAACACTTTGATATCCGGAACTAACCGTCATTAATCTTGTCGTTGATCCTTTGAAAACCGAAATGATTTCCATCAAGGAGCATGAATTCCATAGTGCCCAAAATAGTTATCAACCCCATGACCTAACTTATCAAAGTTTCTGCAAAACACACATTAGTCATGGTAATAATGCGTTGTCATCAATTGTCGAAACCAACTCCCGGGGCCTAGATGCTTTCAATCTCACCCTTTTTGGTGATTGATGACAACACTTAGATTCAGAAGATTTAATAGTTGAGGTTTTCGAACATGCTTGGTTCACATAAGCAAAAAGCTGTAAGCACAAAGGGTTAGGAATTGCTTATGTGTTCCAAGCCAACTGAGTGTACTCACAAGATAAAACAGAAGAGTTAGTACACATAAAAACATAGCTCATATGAAATCAGAGTAAGGCACGGAAGCACAACCTTATGAGCTAGAACCAATTAAGTGACATGAAATATAATTAAGTCTCACAAGCACACTTGACACAAAATGCAGAACGAGAAATTAAACATGATGCATGAATATAGCACACAAAGAAAACGAAACCCTCTATCAACACTCCCCCTGAATCTACTCTCTCTCCCTCTTTGCCATCAAACGCCAAAAACAAAACTAAGGATTCGACGGGGGAACAGAGGTTGTCGAGTCAGGTGCCGAGGAGCGCGGAGTGATCACAAACTGAGAGATATCCTCCTCAGACTCTGAACTGTCAGGCTGACCCTTTGTAGATGGATGTGGCAGTGAAGCAGTCTGGGTCTGTAGAGCAGGTGCAGGAACTGAAGATGTAGTAGCAACAATAGGAGCAGTCTCTGTCACCTGAGCCTGAAAAATTCCAAGAGTGGGAGGATCTGTCGAAGCAACTGATGACGACAGAGTCTCTGTAGTCCCGGCCCCTGACACAGGAAGAACGACAGTCTCAGAAGCTGACATCCCTGAAGAAGTCACAACTATGGTGTGCGAGGGAGTCGGCTGACTAGTCAGCTCGCTATAGGAGGCACTCAAGTCGGTGAAAGGAGTGTCTGAGAGAAGGTGAGGTCTGGGCTGAGCTGGTGGAGTGAACCCCATCTAAATAGGAGTGTAGCTCGAGGACTGAAAAGTCTGAGGCACCTGCTACTGAGGAGAGGTAAACTGGAAGCTCGGTTGTCCCTGACTCTGAAGTTCACTGGACTGTAGTGTTGGAGTAAGGACAGACGGTGGTGGAGGTACCCCAACAGTGACGAGGTGTCGCAGGAGCTCAAGGTACTGCTGCTGGGTGGCTGCCTGCTGCCGCTGCATCTCAAACTACTGCCTCTGAAACTCCAGCTGCTGCCTCTGGAACTCGTCTTGACGAGCCTGAATCTGAGCAAATGCAGGAGCTGTGTCCTGAGCCTATCGCTGCATCTGAACCTCCTGTCTCTCCTAAGCCTGGGTCAGCCTCTCTAGTATAGCCACCATGGCTGGATCTGAGCGGGAGGCTGATCCTGAACCACCGGCCTCATGGTCGTGAGACCGAGGAGAGCGGTATCGGGGGATGGGCTGGTAATCCTCGTCAGTGCTGTCAGTGGCAACATCCTCAACTGGATCAGCTGGCTGAGTATCAAGGTCTACAATCTCGGCCTCAGCAAGACCCTCAACGGTCTTGTCCTGCTCAGCTGCTGTCTCTAGAACCTCTCCCCTCTGACGCTGTCCTAGCCTAAGTGCCTGCTCTCTAGTCAATGAAGCCCACAACTGTCGAATATCATAATCTGGAAATGCAGTAGTGGTATCAGATATCTCATATCTAATCTCTGCAGGCAGGTCACATGCAGATCGAATAATAAAGCAGATCCAATGAGCATAAGGTAGCTGTCGGTGACCCTTGAAGCCCTCTGCTAAAGTGTCCTCTATCTCACATAGCATCAGATCCCAAATATCAAATGGTGTCTGTGAGATGTGGTGATAAACAACCTAGAGCTGCATCCGTGTCAGACCCTCTCTATATCCTAGCCTCGGTAGAAGGGTCCGCCTCATAATGGCATCTAGCACTCTAGCAAGGGGTGTCAAGCTAGCAGGTGTACGTCTAGACCCCTCGCCAAATGACTCACGGAAGCAGGGTCTGATCAGATCTGTGGGTGGCACTGAACCTCCGTGAGGACGTCTCAGTCGTGAAGTCTGTCCAAAACACAGCTGGTGAATCTTCATCTCTGAGGGAGGGAGTCTGAGAATCTCCCGTACCCTGATGCTGTATAGTCTGCGGTCACGGCCTCAGAATACAAAGTGTATGAACTGATGAGCAGGGTCAATCTAAAGTGAGGAGTAGAACTCTCTGACCCAAGTCCCGCAGTAAGCTCCAGTCCATCCTAGAAAGTCTGACAGACTAGGTAGAAAGGACAAGTGTGGACGGAGCTACTCACCAACCACCTCAACTAATGCCTTAAGGTGACAGACTCTCTGAGGTCTGAATGCAATCCCGCTGTCAACGTAGGCTTTGTAGAAATCCTCATGCAGAGGTGTGTAGAAGCCCTCTGAAGCTCGGGGATCCCGCTGAGGTGGGAACCACCGACTAACCTCGACAAACCTAAGAGCATGTACCTGTCGAGCTGTAGCTCCCCTGAGGTCAAAGTGCTCAACTAGGGGGTGACCTCGAGCCCTGGGAGGTGGATGACCTCCACGAAGCAGCATCACGTCTGGTCCAGCGTCCGGTCTAGCGTCCGGTCGCTATAAAGCACCTTTCTTCAAACCAAACTTTGACGCAACTTCTCCCAATCAAGTTCCAATTCAAAGAAACTCAAATAAACACTAATTGGAACCTGATATGAGGGATATGAGGGACCTCTCTCAAACCCTCAAGTTTTTCAAATATTTTGCCTTAGGCTAGTATTATTTTTAAGAAAAATAAGCAATAAACACCCGAGGATCAATGTATGGCCATGCAATAGAGTTTGTGAACCCTTGGGAGCGTCAAATGCTCTCTCTATTCATGGATGAACACAGAGGTTGCTCAAAAGATAAACCGAAAAGAAACAACAAAGCAATACCTATGCATATGCAATGCAAAGCGAGAAAGGAAGACTTGGTTGCTTGTCAAGTTTGATCCATGGTTAGGCTTTTTCACTCCTCCAAATGAGGATTATCGTAACCGTGTTAGACAAGTCCTAGATGCATTATGGAGATTTAAACATGACATATGATACAATGCAATGCAAGGGACAACACAAGCTCATTTTTTAAAGTTACTAGAATCAAGCACATTTAGTTCACTTATCAACCTACAAAAGGTAGCCTCATCCAAAGGTTTAGTGAAGATATCCGCTAATTGATTTTCACTTCTTACACCTTCTAGTGATATATCATTTTTAGCAACATGATCTCTTAGAAAGTGGTGGCGGATATCAATGTGCTTGGTGCGTGAGTGTTGTACCGGATTGTTAGCAATTTTAATGACACTTTCATTGTCACATAAAAGTGGCACCTTATCAAGAACAACTCCATAATCTAGGAGGGTTTGTTTCATGTATAAGATTTATACACAACAAGCCCCCGCAGCAATGTATTCCGCCTCGGCGGTGGACAAAGCCACACTATTTTTCTTTTTAGATGACCAAGATACTAAAGACCTCCTAATTAAATGGCACCCTCCGGATATGCTTTTTCTATCAATTTTGCAACCGGCATAATCCGAATCGGAATAGCCAATTAGTTGGAATCTAGCTCCTTTGGGGTACCAAAGCCCAATGCTTGGGGTGTGCTTAAGATATCTTAAGATTCTTTTTATGGCACTTAGGTGAGGTTCTTTAGGGCACGCTTGAAAGCGAGCACACATGCACATACTAAATATGATATCGGGCCTAGATGCGGTAAGGTACAACAAGCTACCAATCATAGAATGGTAGATAGTTTGATCAATTGGTTTACCTCCCTCATCTAGGTCGAGATGTCCATTAGATGGCATTAGGGTCTTGATTGGCTTACACTCTTCCATCTTGAATCTTTTGAGAAGATCCTTGGTATACTTTTCTTGAGAGATAAAAATCCCTTCTCTCATTTGCTTGACTTGAAAACCAAGGAAGAATGTTAGCTCACCAATCATTGACATCTCGAACTCCTTCGACATCAATTCATCAAATTCCTTGCAATAATCTTTATTTGTTGATCCGAAGATGATATCATCAACATAGACTTGATAATTGAAGATCTCCCCATTAAGCTTCTTGGTGAATAGTGTGGTGTCAACCTTCCCAATAGTGAAGCCCTTCTCAATGAGGAAGTCCCGGAGGCGCTCATACCACGCTCTAGGGGCTTGCTTGAGCCCATATAGCGCCTTGGACAACCTATAAACATGATTAGTATATCTAGGGTCTTCAAACCCAAGAGGCTGATCAACATAGACTAGTTCATTTATGAAGCCATTTAAAAAACACTTTTCATATCCATTTGATATAGTTTCATTTCATGATGTGATGCATATGCATGAAGGATACAAATGGCTTCAAGTCTTGCAACGGGTGCAAAGGTCTCTCTAAAATCAAGACCTTCAACTTGAGAGAACCCCTTTGCAACTAGTCTTGCCTTGTTCCTCACTACTACGGCTTGGTCATCTTGCTTGTTGCGGAACACCCACTTGGTTCCAATGACTCTTGCACCTTTTGGATGCTCTTCAAGTGTCCACACTTGATTGCGGGTGAAGTTGTTCAATTTTTCATTCATAGCATTCACTAAATCCGGATCTCAAAGAGCTTCTTATACATTCTTAGGTTCAAGACAAGAGACAAAAGAGTGATGTTCAACAAATGAAGCAAGCTTTTGAGATCGACTCATTACACCCTTTGTAGGACTTCCTATGATGAGATCTTGTGTATATGCTTGAAGTAGAGGTGAGTTTCTTCTATCAACCACTTAAGGAGATGGTTGGGGAGCATCAACATCTTGAGCTTGTGCCTCAGCTTGTTCATGAGAGACATGAGTGTCTTCATTTTTAACTCTCTCATTCTTATCATCATCTTGAGGCACACATGATGAAGATGGGGGATTGACAATTTGTACATCGTCTTCATCATCCTTAGGCTTTATGTCTCCCACTAGCATATTCTTCATGGCCTCCCTCAATGGTTCATCACCTACATCATCACAATTCTCAATTGCTCCTTGGGAGCCGTTAGATTCATCAAATTCCACATCATATGTTTCTTCAACCAAACCGGTGGCATGGTTAAATACTCTATATGCTTTGGACTTTGATGAGTAACCAACAAGAAAGCCCTTATTACAACATCTTTGAAACTTCCCTAGATGTTGACGCTTTTTTTAGATATAGCATTTGCAACCAAACACCCAGAAGAATGAGACGTCTGACTTCTTCCCATTTAGCAACTCATAGGGAGTTTTACCAAGAAAATTTTGTAGGAAGAGGCGATTTGAAGTATAGCATGCGGTGTTGATTGTCTCGGCCCACCATTTTTCCGGTGTATTGTACTCATCTAGCATTGTTCTTGCAAGGGTGATCAAGGTCCAGTTCTTTCTCTCAACTATACCATTTTGTTGAGGAGTGTAGGTTGATGAAACTTCATGCTTGATTCCAATCTCATCACAATAAGCTTCAATATTTGTGTTGTCAAATTCTTTGCCATTGTCACTTCTAATTTTCTTTATCTTGACTTCAAATTCATTTTGAGCTCTCTTTGCAAACTTCTTGAAGCAATTTGCCACTTCGGATTTGTCATGAAGAAAGAAGGTCCAAGTGTATCTTGAGAAATCATCCACAATCACAAGACAATAGAGATTTCCACCCAAGCTCTTGTAAGTTGTAGGACCAAACAAATCCATGTGTAGAAGTTCTAACACTCTTGATGTTGACATGTAAGCTTTGGTTGGATGAGTATTTGCAACTTGTTTGCCGGCTTGACGTGCACTACAAGGTTTGTCCTTCTCAAACTTGACATCCTTCAAGCCTCTTACTAGTTCTTTCTTCAATAGCTTGTTGAGAGTGTTCATTCCAACATGAGCAAGCCTCCTATGCCAAAGCCATTCAAGTGTAGTTTTGGTGAACAAACATGTCATCAAGTTTGCATCTTCAGAGGTGAAGTCAACAAGATAGAGATTATTGTATCTAAAGCCTTTGAAAATTACTTGCTTGTCATCTATCTTTATAACTACCACTTCATTAGGAGTGAACAAGCATTGGTAGCCAAGATCACAAAGTTGCCCAACGGATAGTAAGTTGAAACTCAATAAAGCAACATAGAGCACATTTGAAAGAGAGTGATCATTTGATATTGCAATCTTGCCTATACCCTTGACTTTGCTCTTTGAATTGTCCCCAAATGTGGTCTTCTCTTGATATACCCCATTTTCTTCAAGTGAGGTGAACATACGAGGATCACCAATCATATGTTGAGTGCAACCACTATCAATAACCCAATGAGATCCACCGGTCTTGTAGTTCACCTACACACAAGAGATCAAGCTTTTTGTTTAGGGACCCAAACTTGAGAGGGACCCTTGACTTTCTCAACTAGTGACTTGGCAACCCATATTTTCTTAGGCCTATTCTTGTTAGGGGGGACCCAAGAACATGACTTTCATCTTTCCACTTAAATCTTTTCTAAGCATGTAATGAGCATTGAAAGCAAAGGGTCTAGCATGCTTGGGTAAGGGTTGTGGTGGAGTTTTGCACTCATGAGCAAAATGACCTTCTTGTCCACACTCAACACATCTCTTTGGCTTGGGTTTTGACTTGCTTTGTTGTTGTTAAGCTTTAGTCTTCTTTTCTTGATTTGCCAAGTAATCAATGTCACTTCTATCCATCTTCATTACGGTGTTCATGAGTAGCTCACTTTACAAATGTTGGCCTCTTGTGAACTTGCTTAGGCCGGTCTTGAGATGCTCTTTTTCTTGCTTCAGCTTTTTGTTCTCTTCAATAAGTGACTCATTTGATGTTAGCTTTTAAAGAGCCATCAACTTCTTGTTCTTATTTTTAAGCATTTCATTCACTCTTGAGCTTGACATAGTCATCATAGTTGTCGGACTCAACCACATTCTTGCTTTTGCCGCTAGAGCCTTGCTCAAAGTTCTCAATAATCAAATCATCACATGATGTAGCTATATCAATCTTAACAACTTGGTTAGTAGCATCATGTGTCTCAAGAGCAAGCTCATTAGCAACAATAAGACTATCATAATTGATTTTTAATGTAGTATATTCATCTTTTAGCAAGTTGAGCCTAGTGATGAGTTCATCATGCTTCTTCTCAAGTTTATCATGTTCATCTCTAAGCTCTTTGTTAGAAGTTTTGAGCTCCTTGAGAGTAGAAGACATAATTTTATTTTGTTCTTTGAGCTCATCACTAGTTTTATGTGCATTCTCAAGCTTAGATAAGAGTGAGTCATTTTTATTTTGGAGCTCATCATTTTCATTTCTAGTTCTTCTTATGATTTTAGAGTATTTGTTTAATAATTTTACAAGTTCTTCATAAGAAGGTGCATCATATTCATCATCACTATCACTATCATCATCATCACTCTCATTGTTTTTGTAACAGAACTGACCAATTATACGAGATTAAGTAAGAAAATCATCCACCGAGCAGACGATTTAGCAAACTTAAGCCCGTATAACCCGGTAGTCCATGAAATCACGACGGATTTCAAACCAACTTACATACCAGCCAAGATCGTAATAAGTTCAGCGGTCACCATCATAAGTTATATAAAAGTTCGCATCACAAATACATCGGAGTTTAAACATAGTTATTACAAACCAGTTTCGAATGAAAGTAGCGGAAGCATTTAGTTCAAATCACACACTCACACAGAGTTCAAATATAGTGAATGACCACTTTTTCCTAGGATTTTTACCAAACTCAGAGCTCAAACATGATTATCACAATTTAAATAAATTCTAACTTAATTTGCATGTGATGATGATCATGCATGAAATGCAAATGCTCATGATTTAGGATGTGAATGCCTGCTTAACACCCAGAGGTGTTACAGCCTTCCCCCCTTATAAGAATCTCGTCCTGAGATTTTGAGTTATGAACCATTTGTTATAAAAATCCTCATAAGCTTTTTGTAGATATTCACCTGTTTCCCAAATTGCATCTCCTTCATCATGATGACTCCACTGTATCTTATATGTTTTCACCACACTGTTCCGAGTAACTCTTTCTTTAGAGTCCAACACTTGAACCAGTTGCTCACGATATACCAAATCTGACTTGAGCTTTATGCCTCGAGGTTCAATTCTTTCCTCTGGAACACGCAAACACTTCTTGAGATACGATACATGAAAAACTAGGAATATAGCACCCATTGTCTCAAGTAACTCTAACTTATAAGCGACTGGGCCTTTTCTTTCTAAGATCTTATATGGTCCCACAAATCTGGCTGTAAGTTTTCTGCGTACTTCAAACTGTTTCTTCCTCATTGGCGTGACTTTCAGATAAACATAGTCACTAACCTCGAACATAAGCGGTCTCCTTCTTCGATCTACATAGCTTTTCTGACGTGATTGAGTGGCTTTCATATTTTGCTGAATAATATGAACTTTCTTCTCAGCTTCTTCTACGAAGTCAATACCGTAGTATCTTCTTTCTCCTGGCTCAATCCAGTTAAGTGGTGTTCTACACTTTCTGCCATACAAAGCTTCGAATGGTGCCATCTTGATACTTTCTTGATAACTATTATTGTAAGCGAACTCTGCTAAAGGTAACCACGACTCCCATGAACCTCTAGAAGATAACACACAGGCTCTCAACATAACTTCTAGAACAGCATTAACTCTTTCGGTCTGACCATCTGTTTGAGGATGATAAGCAGTGCTACGAATTAAACTCGTCCCCAAACCTTTATGCAAGTGCTCCCAAAAGTGAGCAGTGAATTGTGACCCTCTGTCAGACACGATATTCTTCGGTATGCCATGCAATCTCACAATCTCAGTAATATACTTCTTGGCATATTGAGGTGGTCTATATTCTGTCTTGACAGGTAAAAAAGTGAGATGTCTTTGTAAGGCGATCCACAATTACCCAAATCGAATCATGTCCTTTTTGAGTAGTGGGCAAACCTATGATGAAATCCATACTTATATCATCCCACTTCCAACTAGGTACAGACAAAGGTTGCAATAATCCAGCAGGTCTCATATGAATAGCCTTTACCCTACAACATGTGTCACATCTGGCTACATACGCTGCAATCTCTTTCTTCATCTTGGTCCACCAAAAACGAGGTCTTAGTTCTTGGTACATTTTGCTACTTCCGGGATGGATAGATAACTTTGAAAGGTGAGCCTCATCCATAAGTTTATTCTTAAGCTCTCCATCTTTAGGAACAACAAGACGGTCGTCAAACCATAACACACCATGTTTATCCACTCTAAAGTGCTTGGATGGTTCTTCTTTAATCTTTTCTTTGATATGGAATATCCCTTTGTCGGTTTTCTGGTCTTCTATTATCTTACTCTCCAAAGAACAACTAATCTGAATACTATGTAACACTACAGGATACAGTAGATCAAAACCATCTTTGAGCAAAGGTTGCGCATTCAGGCAATGTGACTTTCTACTCAAAGCATCTGCCACCACATTGACCTTTCCAGGATTATATTGCACATTCAAATTGTAATCTTTGATTAATTCTAACCATCTTCGCTGTCTCATGTTCAATTCAGGTTGGGTGAAGATATACTTGAGACTCTTGTGATCGGTGAAAATATTGCACACATTACCAAGTAAGTAATGTCTCCAAATTTTTAAGGCATGCACTACGGTAGCAAGTTCAAGATCATGCGTCCGATAGTTGATCTCATGCTTTCTCAACTGACAAGAGGCATAAGCAATGACTCTTCCTTCTTGCATAAGAACACAACCTAATCCTATTTTTGATGCGTCGCAAAACACATCAAAAGGTTTCTCAATGTCCGGTTGCGCTAGAACTGGAGCAGTGGTCAATAGTTTCCGCAAGGTGTGGAAAGCTGTCTCACACTCCTCTGTCTATACAAATTTATGATCTTTCTATAGTAGACTTGTCATTGGTTTGGCAATCTTTTAGAAATCTGGGATAAAACGACGATAGTAACCAGCTAAACCCAAGAAACTTCTAACTTCAGAAACTATGATTGGTGTCTTCCAATCCATAACCTCTTGCACTTTACTCGGGTCTACGGATACTCCATTCTCCGATAGAATGTGACCAAGGAAAGGAACTTTCTTCAACCAAAATTCACACTTGTTAAACTTAGCATACAACTTATGATCTCTCAGTCTGGTTAAGACAATTCTCAGATGCTCTTCATGATCTTTTTCATTCTCAGAGTATACTAGAATATCAACAATGAACACAACCACAAACTTGTCCAACTCCGGCATGAAAACCGTATTCATCAGATATATAAAGTATGCAGGAGCATTTGTTAAGCCAAAGGACATAACAAGATACTCATACAACCCGTATCTGGTAGAAAAGATGGTTTTCGGTATATCTTGTGGTATAATCTTTATCTGATGATAACCTGATCTTAAATCTATTTTGGAGAACACTCTAGCTTTGGCTAACTGATCGAACAAAACATCAATGTGAGGTAAGGGATATTTATTCTTGATAGTTATAGCATTAAGAGGCCTATAATCCACACACATTTTCAAAGTACCCTCTTTCTTTTTCTTCACAAACAAGGCAGGACATCCTCATTCAGACTTACTTGGCCGGATAAACCCCTTGTTCAACAACTCCTCTAGTTGCTTCTTCAACTCAGCTAACTCATCCGGAGGCATCCTATAAGGTCTTCTTGAAATTGGAGCTGTCCCGGGGATCAACTCAATTCCAAACTCAACATCTCTATCCGGCGGAAGACCAGGTAACTCATCTAGAAACACATCCGGAAACTCACACATCGGAATGACTTCCATAGCACATGTCACACTCACAAGGTCTATTCTTTTGGGCAATGGTACCTGAAAAGTACCCTCTCCCTAGGGATCCTTCAGGGTAAGTATCCGACTTCTTGTATCTATAACTGCTCCCCATTCTTTCATCCAATTCATCCCTATGATGACATCCAGAACTAGTCCAGGCATAACTATCAGGTTTACTCGAAACTTTCGACTACCTAACTCAAGGGTTGCCCCTCTAACCATCTGATTGGTTAAAATGTCAGCCCCTACTGAACTTATACGGTAACCATAACTTAAGTCTGTGCATAGTTGTTCATGTTTCCGTGCAAATGCTTGACTCATGAAAGATGCGATGATCCAGAATCAAATAGAACAACTGCAGGGTTTTGGTTAACAGGAAACTTACCAGCAGTTACGGGCTCTTCCTCAGGAATCTCGTCCACAGTGGTGTGGTGCACTCGAGCATTATAAGTTTGTTGCTTCTTTCTGGGCGAATAAGGACAGAACTTGGAAAAGTGGCCTAGCTGATCATAATTATAGCAAGGTCCCTTCACTGTACCAGCAGATCCGATAGCTCCCTTCGAGTTACCTTGTCCCGCGGTTGCGGCTATCCTTGCTGGCGGCACGGCCATCTTGTATGGCTTCTGCGGTCCCTTGTAGTTCTGGGTCTTATGCTGCGGTGGCCTAAACCTTGCACCAGGTGCAGACGGACGATAGGTCGAACGATTAGCAGTGATAACTCTGGACTGTGACAGTCCTGACTCAAAGGCTCTCTTGCGAGTCTTGGATGTTGTGTACGCGTT
Organism: Saccharum hybrid cultivar R570; assembly: GCA_038087645.1. Lineage (NCBI taxonomy): Eukaryota > Viridiplantae > Streptophyta > Magnoliopsida > Poales > Poaceae > Saccharum > Saccharum hybrid cultivar. The sequence continues at coordinate 16,856,775 of JAQSUU010000431.1, read as the reverse complement.
GTTGTTCTTCTCTTGTTTCAGACAATCACTGATGAAGTCATTGAATCTGGCGCGGGTATTGGTACCCACATGCTTCATCATCTTTGGACCTAACCCTCTTTTGAAGCTAGCAATTTTCTTAGCATATGTGTCAACCATGTCGGGAGCATAACGACACAAGTTGTTGAAGGCATGCAAATATTGTGTTATGGTTTTGGTGCCCTGATTTAAAGCCAAGAACTCTCCCAACTTCATCTCAACTAGCCCTGATGGAATATAAACTCCACGGAAGGCTTCGGTGAACTCTCTCCATGAGATCTGAGCATTCGGAGGGAAGGTGGTGCGGTGATGCTTCCACCACATCCCTGCTGGTCCTTGTAACTGATGTGCAGCATACTCTATCTTTAGTACTTCTGTCAGCCTTAACACACGGAACTTATCTTCCATAGTGTTAATCCATTCTTTAGCGTCAAGTGGCTCGGTTGCTTCCTTGAAAATTGGTGGCCTAGTGTCCATGAAATCCTTGAAGTTGCTATACTGATTCACTCCATTGCCACCACCTTGGTTGTTACCACGTTGCACGTTGTTGGCAATGGTACGCAGGAAATCTTCCATATTCTTCTGTGACTGCTCGGCATTGCGCTGACTTCCCAGAAACTGTGCAAAGAACACCTCTGCAGTGAGCGGTGGAGGAGGCGGCAAATGCGGTTCTGGGTGTGGCTCATTATGGTTGGCGTTGTTAGCACCACTCCCACCTGTCCCGGCACCATTTCCACTAATTTCAGCAGCCTCATACGTGGCGCGTCGAGTGTTTGCCATCTGCATATTTCAGCAACAAGTATTGATTAAGCGAAGTTGTAGTAATGGTGAGTGAATGAAAAATTATGCCGTACTGAATTCATTGGAGAGAACAAAGTCATACAATAAAATAGAGGCACAATAATCGCATTCCAATTAAAACAAACACCACTAATGAAATTACTTCAAATGCAAACATCGTGTCTAATACAACCACGTTGCCAGCATACACACACTGGACTTTATGCGCTCAGGTATCGCATGAACAACCAAGATCCAACATTCTACCAAGTCTCAAGGTTCAAACGAGATACATCAAGATACATGAAACCAAAAGAAGGTCATAGCAACAGGGCCTAGCAGCTAATGCAAAGCAACTAGCCTACTCCTCGGGGTCATCGTTAGGGTCGAAGACGTCACCATTGCTACCATCAGTAGCAACGTCGTCGTCGTCGGCAGGTGCGGCTGCGGGCTCGTCCTCGTCGTCGTCGATGTCCATACCAGCGGCTTCTAGAGGAGCATACGGGCCAATCCCATTGTAGAGCGCATGAAACTCCTCATGCAAGTTGACATTGTACTCCTCTAGCTCCTTGACCCTCTGCCTCAGGAGGTTCCTCTCGTTCTAGGCTTCATTCCTCTCCTGAACCAACTGTCCAATCATGTGGTCTGCATTATTGTTGGCCTGAGTCAACGTATGCACCCGCTGTAGAGAACTATCACCTTTTTCTAGAGCCTGGTCTCGCTGCAAGCTCATGTCAGCCAACTGCTCCTGCAAACTAGCGATAGCACGTGCCTAGTTCTTCTTTTGTTTTCTTGCTTTGAGCCAATCATCACCACGCAAACCAGTCAAAGTCCAATAGGTGCACTCCAGACTCTGGTATGCTCTAATAGCAGCATACATCGCACTCATAGCGTGGTTGTCGCTAGCCTGTCCTTTGCTTGGGCCTCTGACTAAAGCACTTCCTTGCGGCTGCACCCAAATAGCATCACGAGGATCATCTCTCGGAAAAGTGCCAGCCAAGGCTGCTACCAGCTCGTTGGGAAATCTGCTCATTATGTCCCAGATGACACGAAAAGCTGCTCCCTCTGCACCCTCAACCGGAGTGTGTCCCTCAAACTCCAAGTGCCAACCATCCTATTCTAGAGCATCACCAAGATCAAGGACAGTGATCTCCACTACTACCAGTCCATCCTCTGCCAACTGGCTCTCACTCCAAGAGTACACCAGCTCCTGACCCTCCGGGTACCCCACATCATGGAGCACTCTCCAAAGCAAAGTTCGCATGCCAAACTTGCTCAGAAAGGTGTCCGTGTTGCGACGCTCCCACGGGGCCAACTGGCGTCGGGGTGCTCTTCCACCTGTGGACTTACGGGCAGTCTGCTTTGTGCGGGCCATTTGTACCAAAAGTTTTGATTACCCAGTGAGAACATATTTTAAGTTGGTACACTTTTTATCGAAAGGGGATAATCAATTTATAAGGGAAGGAATGCATGGCATGAATGAAATGCACAAGTAACATGATGCATGCACGTTTCTTACGTTCTCACAAACTTACGAAATAAATGATATCTATCGATGAATTCGGTGGCATACAGGCGATCTCTCATATACGTAACTAATACGTTCTACACGAGAAACGCTGTTATGTACCTGCAGAAGATTCATTTCAGCCCAAAACCGGGCATGATGAAAGCAGTAAATCTATCTACACACTCTACACGAATCCTCAGATACACGTACAACGGGAGTAACCACCCAAAACATCGTCCTATTGACGGCATTGCCTTAATGGACGGAACAACCACACATGCGACACTTTTGTAAAAACATGCGTAAAACATGTAAGTACTCCAGTATGATACAAGCACTCTCCCTAGATCGGCAGTGTATCCGATCATGCTCTCACATCTCACACTTACCGAGGTGTAGAGGCAATTGATCCATACATTACCACTCAATTAAGTGGCACTCATACAATAGCACGCCGTATGAGCAACGAAAGAGAAATATGGTGCAAGAACCCCCAAGTCAGTACTTAATTAAGCCACCTAGAGTCCTTATTGGGCATAAAGGATATGACCACTGACACACTCTTAGTTTGTAAATCACATTTTTCAAACACATTTTTGTTTTAAATACACTTATGAACAGTAAACACGCTAAATCATGCTCCGATGCCAGCTGTAACAGAACCGACCAATTATACGAGATTAAGTAAGAAAATCATCCACCGAGCAGACGATTTAGCAAACTTAAGCCCGTATAACCCAGTAGTCCATGAAATCATGACAGATTTCAAACCAACTTACATACCAGCCAAGATTATAATAAGTTCAGCGGTCACCATCATAAGTTACATAAAAGTTCGCGTCACAAATACATCGGAGTTTAAACATAGTTATTACAAACCAGTTTCGAATGAAAGTAGCGGAAGCATTTAGTTCAAATCACACACTCACACAGAGTTCAAAATACAGTGCCAGTTCAGGATCATCTTCCAATAAAAGCATCAGACGAGATATAGTGAATGACCATTGTCCATGGTCCTAAGCTTCTTCCATTGCAGGATAAAGGCAGTTGATACAGTAGTCGTAATACATCTGCCCATCTGCAACAAGTGGGAACAAAGCCCTGAGTACGAGAAGGTACTCAGCTAGACTTAACCGATAGAACCAAAAATAAAAGACACCAAGGAATCATGACAGGCTGTCTGGTGGGGTAGCTGACTCATTTGCAAAAAGGCATTTTTAGTATTTAGAGAATCTTTACAAAAGCTTTGCATAAAGTTAAATCTTTATTAACCTGTCAACTATATTTGCACCTGTACTAGAGTAACATGTAATTAAATAGGTAATGATAACCAATGATCACTAACAACTTACATTATGTCATATTTCATATAACTGCCCAAGTGTTCCATCAATATTACTACGATGAAGTAGCTCAAGTCAAGTGCTCACTATCCAGTGAACGATGGCGATTCGAATCGATTATTAACCAGCTGGTAATTTATTCTTCACACAAACCTCACTCACCCGCTAAAGTGAGGTGTTAGTCACCGAGTCAACCATTTAGGTAAAGTCGCGAGCTTGCCAGGAACCACATGTACCCGGAGGCCACCCGACTGCTCTTTGGCCTTATCATCGCGCCCTCGTATCCTGCCACTACTACTTCGGTACAGTGCGTTGCGGGCAATCCACTCGGCCTGAATAATCTCCCAGCTTCACGGTCGGAAGGTACTTTATACGGCCAGCTAAATGTGAGGCATGCGTTCAACATGACCCGAGGCCCAACAACGGTCGGTCCTTAATCGACACAGACGGAAAACACTATAGTCCGAAACCCTGCAAGTTTCCGTCCGGTCTCAATTTAACATTAACACTTAGTTATTTCCTGATGACATCTTTTCTCAAGCAGATCCAGGTAAACACCTATAGCTCGCAGGTGACAGGAAATCACCCGACTTCTACCGGTCTAAGCAAGCTAAGCAATTATTTGACTGCGAATAACAGGGTGACAAGGATAGGGTAGAACGGAGTAAACAAGGTATAATGCAGCAACGGTTGCAAATAACTCCTAAACATAATGCAGCAGTTAAAGTAAAGTATTCATAAAATATTTGCAAACCGGGGGAGAGAAATGCTCCGGGGCTTGCCTCTCTCGAAAGAGCTCGGACGGTGGTCTGGGCACTCTGGAAGATCCTCACCGACCTCCTCGTCGGCTTCGGGCACTTCCTGCTCCTCGAGCTGCTCTTCCGGCTCCTCGGGAGCTGCTACCGGCGTTACTTCCTGTGATCCTGTATGATGCAACCGTATAAGTGCTTATGCCTAGATGCATTGTGGAAATGACATGTAATGGTCATGATGAATGAAATGTAGATAATTAGGTTCACTTTATTTCATAAAGTGGGAATACATTTCTTCTACAAAGGTAGTCAACATCATCCAAGAATACAGACTACAAACAAATGTCATCTACTGCATTCTCTTCTACTACTACCATGCTAAGTCAGCACATTTTATTAAATGCTTTAAAGATACACTAAAGCAAAATCTGATTCACTAGTCATGCATTAACAAGGTTAAATAAAACCCTAATTGCAACTAGGTTTGAACAGCAACACCTATTTTCATAGCACAGAAAAATCTGATAAAATTATAATAGCTTTCTATCCTCAAATCTAGCATACCACAAAAATTTCATTGTATTTGGATTACTAGAACTGCCTACACAAAAATAACAAGATAGGGCCTAAAAATGAGCATAAAAATACTTTATACTATGAAAAGTATCAAACAACAGATTTAACATTTTTCCTACATTCTACACAATAAATAATCACTATAGAAAAATTATTACATGCATATTTTATTCATATTTTTCTCTCTAGCAAAAATAACAATTATTAGCAAAATTAAACACTTGTACTACACCTCAAGATTTTTCTACATAACATGCATGGCATATATTGTTCCTAGAAAGTACATCACAAAAGAAAACTATAATAAGTGGAACCATATTTTTCTGAACTTTCTGTGATTTACTACATATTTAACAAGAAAACAACAGTTTTAGTGATTAAATAAAAACTCTACAGCAAAGTATTTAAATCTTGATATACAATATTTTTCTCAAGTAGATCTAATGATAAGGAACCTATAAAAAATTATTTGAACAGATTTAGAGCAAATTTGAGTACTCAAACTTTTTCTAAACCATTTATATTTTCAAAAAGTAAAGAAAATTTTGAAAACGAATCCTTCTATTGCTACTGGGCCGGCCCGCGGAAATCAGCTAGCCCATGGCCTCCCTGGCTCGGCCGAGGCGAAGGGGCCACGCCGCTGCGGCTGACCCTGCGGCCCCACGGGTCAGCGACCCGAGAGCAGGGAAGGAGCTCCGCCGCCAGCTATCTCGCCGGTGGCGAGGTTCCCGGTGAAGCGAGCGGCTCTCGGTGATTCCCTATGGCAAGGCGGAGGCGAAGGTGGAAGAATGGAGGCGGGAAAGCACCCAGGCAAAGGCAGCAGTGGTCGCCGGCGAGCTCGGGCGGACGGCGTACGACGGTGGACGAAATCCGGTCACCGCGAGGGACGGAAGGTGCGACAATCGACTTAGCGAGGTTCAGTAGGCGCGAAGCGCAGGCGAGGGCGACCCACCGGCGACTGGAGATGCCAGCGAGCAGTGGCAGGCGGTGGTGGACGGCGGTGGAGCTCTCGCGGCGGCTCGGAAGGAGGAGAGAAGGGGAATGGAGCGCGAGTGAAGGCGGGGGAGCGCGCGGAGGGAGTAGGCGGGCGCGGAGGAGGACGCGTGGTCACCGGGAGGGCGCGTGGCGCGCGGGTCGGCGAAGTATGGCCACGCGGCGGCCGGCGTCTGCCGCGGCGCCACAACGTCGTGCGTGCACGCGCGCGCGGGCGAGGGCAGGCGCGGGCGTGAGCGCGGGCGCGGAGCAGGCCGGGCCGGCTTCAGCGCTCGGGCCGGAAAGGAGGCGGTGGCCCGATAAGACTGAAAAAGTGATTTTCTTTTCTAAATAAAATTCCAGATTTTATAATTTGATTCAAATTTAAATTTTAAAGATGAAAAGACATTTTCACAAATTGACCCCAAAACAAAATTTGTTCAAAAATTTATTCTCTACAACTTTCATTTAGGGCACTTTTCAAAATTCTAAATAGATTTTGAATTGATGATTTAAAGTCAAATTTTTAAATGAAAACTCAATTTTCTGAAATATTTTTAGAAGCACAATTTGGGAAGATTTTGAATACTAAACTTGCTCCAAAAATCATGTTAATTATTTCTAAGTTATTTAAAGTTATAGCTCCACAAATTTTTACCACTTTTTCCTAGGATTTTTACCAAACTCAGAGCTCAAACATGATTAACACAGTTTAAATAAATTCTAACTTAATTTGCATGTGATGATGATCATACATGAAATGCAAATGCTCATGATTTAGGATGTGAATGCCTGCTTAACACCCAGAGGTGTTACAGCTTTGTACCTTTCGTTCACCTTTGGCCATAAGGCATAGGTGAGAAGTAGACGATGATGGTGAAGTTGGCGGTGAAGGTGGTGATGAAGATGTCGGTGAGGATGATGATGGCCCAATCACAAATGCGGCGACCTTCTCTTTCTCATCGTAGCTCTCATCGCTGGAGGACTCACATAATGACTCACTGTCGGTGAGCCAATCACCAACAATGTAAGCTTTGCCTCCCTTCTTCTTTTTGTAAAACTCTTTTCTCTTGTCATCTTTCTTTTATATGGCTTGTTCTTCTTCTTCTCATCTTTTTCATCACTTGAATCATTTCTTTTGCCCTTGTTCTTGTTCTTGTACTTGTCTTTTGGAGGCTTCGGACATTGATGAGCTAAGTGGCCAAGTTCACCATAATTGTAGCAATCCATCTCGGATATTGGTTTCTTTTTGCTACTTGTGAAGAACTTCTTCTTCTTGCCATCGAACTTGATGCCACTCTTGTTGAGCTTCTTTAGCATCTTGGTGGTCTTTCTCACCATGAGTGCAAGTGATGCATCATCAATATCACTTTCACTTGAGCTTTCTTGCACCATCATGGCTTGACCCTTCTTCTTTTTCTTTTTATGGCTAGCTTTGAAGGCCAAGTCTTTCTTCTTGGAAGATGATAAGCCCTCTTTCGGAGTGATGTGCATGTACATCTCATGTGCATTGATCTTTCCCAATACTTGAGTCGGTGTTGCGGTGGAGAGATCACTTTGGTAAAGCACGGTGACAATATGAACATACTTCTCAATAGGAAGAACGCTCAAGATCCTCCTTGCAACATTCGATTGACTCATTTGAGTGAGTCCAAGAGCATTGTGATCCTCTACAAGAATATTCAATCGAGTGTATATTTCATTAGCACTTTCTTTGGGAAGTATCTCAAAAGAATTAATTTTCTTTAAAGCAATATGATAGCGTTCCTCACGCTCACTCTTAGTTCCCTCATAGAGAGCACAAAGGTTTTCCCACAATTCATGAGCATTTTGGGCATTATGCACACGATTGAAGATATCCTTACCTAGGCCCCGGTAGAGTGTATTTTTTGCCTTTGTATTCCACCAGTCGTACTTCTCCTCGTCACCACTTGGGTTGCCAGGATCCCTGATAGTGGGAAGCCCTTCGGTTGCGGCTCTAAGGCACCCAACATCTATGGCTTCGAGGTACGCCTCCATACGAATTTTCCAATATGGAAAATCGTCTCCCTTAAAGGTGGGAGGTGGTCCTTCCCCATTAGACATCTTGCTCTAGGCGGTGAAGCCTAAATAAGAAGCAACTCGGCTCCGATACCAATTGAAAGGATCAAGATGCCCAAGAGGGGGAGGGTGAATTGGGTTTTTCTAAAAATTAATTACAAGAATTAAACCCTATAAGCCAAACTTCACCCCTAGTGCCTACTACTGTTCCTTGTGATTCTACCGGTAAAAGTTTTGCACCCTAAGTTCCAATCCTAGTCTAGCAAGGCAATTCTAGGAAAGTAAACAAGCAATGAAAGTAATACTCAAAAGTAAATGCTTGAAAGTAAGGGTAAGGAACACGACGATGTTTTCTCGAGGTATCAGAGAGTCGCCACTCCCCACGAGTCCTTGTTGGAGCACCCGCACAAGGGTGTAGCTCCCCCTTGATCCGCGTAAGGATCAAGTGCTCTCTACGGGCTGATTCTTTGACACTCCGTCGTAGTGAATCGCCCAAAACCGCTCACAACATGAGTTGGGTCATCCATAAGCTCACCGGATGATCACCAAACTTCCAATCACCACCAAACCGTCTAGGTGATGGCGATCACCAAGAGTAACAAGCTAAAACTCTCACTTGACCACAACAAGCCTAATGAGAAGATAGATGCACACTTGCTACTCTCTAGTCACTAATGAGGGATCTCAAGTTTTGATTCTCAAATCACTACCCTCACTAGGGCTCTTGCACTCCCTTGCACTTGAAAGGTGTTTCTCAGCTGAACAAATGAGCAAGAGACCTCTAAAAGAGGTGGAGGGGATGCATTTATACACCTCACAGTCAAATCCAACCGTTACCAGTTAACTCAGCAAAACACGCACTGACCGAACGCGCCGGTCAAGTGTAACGGTCGAAAATCAGAACGATACCGCTGAGTGACCGGACGCACCGATCAGGGGTGACCGGACGCGTCCGATCGTGCAAGAACCTTACTGTACTTTAATCTGATGCTCGACCGCGTCCGATCAGTGATGACCGGACGTGTCAGGTCAGCTAAGTACCTTACTGGAACGTGACCGGACGCGTCCGGTCATTTTCCAGTCACGTCCGATTATACTTTTACCCTCTGAAACACGTGTCAGGCTGATCAACGCGTCCGGTCCTCGCAGGGACCGCGTCCGGTCAACCAGGTTGAAAACGCGGTGACTGTTAGTACTGACCGGACGTGTCCGGTCATGACAGAGACCGTGTCCGGTCAAGGGTAAACAACTCAAACAACTTCGAAACGCGACGCAACTTAAACCAAGTTACTTTCAACTGAACTTTGAGCTTTTCCTGAGCTACCTAGTGCTAAGTTAGACAAGTGTGCACCACACCTAAACAAAAGACTCACTTAGGTCAAGCTACTCGCTCATGCCCCCTTTATAGTACGGCTAAAGGAAAAAAGCGAAGATCCTAACGACTATTCTGGATGTAACTTAACACCTGACATCCGGAACTAACCATCCTTAATCTTATCGTTGATCCTTTGAAAACCGAAACGATTTCCATCAAGGAGCATGAATTCCATAGTGCCCAAAATAGTTATCAACCCCATGACCTAACTTATCAAAGTTTCTGCAAAACACACGTTAGTCATGGTAATAATGCGTTGTCATCAATTGCCGAAACCAACTCGCGGGACCTAGATGCTTTCAGAGACAAATTAGAATTAAATGGTCTGATTTGCTTGACTGAATGACTAACTGAATTTGCTATCAAGTACTACCAATCAGACCTGTTCTTCAGACTTGCTGCAACCCCATCGCTGAACAATCAAGTCATCGATGACCTAGAGAATTTTGTAACGTTTCAATTTACTATTTGGATGTAAACTTAAATCCTGAAACTCAACCTAAATAAACTGTTTATACTTTGCCTTGGCTTGCACAACCTGTTGGTGTGGGGTAATATATATCCGTGTGGTCCAGTATGTAGTGGTTATTGATGGCAAGCGCTCCTTCCTCTCTCTCTCTCTAGTCGATGGCTGCTAGTAACAAGATTAAATGGGTTAGGTTTAGGGGAAATAAATCTATTAGAGAATAAAGAGCTAACCACAGGAGATACAGATGCAAAAGGGAGAAGGCTATGAGGGGAAGTTACGTACCTGGTGCCTGATGGGAGATCTCGCCTGGTAGTAATGGTGTTTTGGAGGTGTGTACTATAGCACAGAACTGGAGCAGACGAAGGTGACGATGTCCTGCCTGATAGATCCGGCCACCATTATCATGAAGTTAAATGGCAAGAAACTGCAGCTTGGCGGGAGCGTTGAGAAGGGGCAGAAGCCCAAGGACAACAGCCAAATTAAAGGACGCTGGCGGCTATCAAGCCACCACCACACCCAGCTGCAGCCAAAGTAAATGCGGGATGTAGGATTGTAGGTTCACTCACCGGCGGTAGCAGAAGCTTTCCTTTAGGTCGCCCGGATTCCCTTTTGCTTGACTCACGGTGGTGGCGGAGGACGGCCTAGGCACGGTTGTGACCGAGGCGGCGGAGGAAGAGGAAGGCTAGGTGAGGGCGTGATCGATTCCCTTTTCCTCGGCAATTTCCTTTAGCTCCGCACGATTTCCTTCTGCTCGATGGTTTCCTTTTGATTGGTAATTGCGGTGATCGCGCGTGATGGAGGATCGTGGATAGAGCTGGTGGTCGTGGGCGTCGGTTCTACCGTCTGCGGGGTCCTCACGCGAAGAAAGGACTACTGAGCGTCGGGTCATTAGCGCGGGGGTGGGGATTAGAGGACCGATCAGACGATAACATTTGGGTCTTTTTAGTTATAGAAGATGAGCATTGACCCTAAGTGGTCGAGGTGGAACTCACTGCACGTTGCGGTTTAGCTCAGGACATGCAAAATGGAGGCTCCACGAGGCGATGATGGCTAGATGGGTATATGGTGGTTCTAGTTGCCATCGTTTGTTTTTCAAGAATATGGTAATTAGTGGAGTTGTAATATAATTATTCATAAAAGAAAACATTACAATGTAATTAGAGAGTACAAAGTGGTTCTAATTTGCAACCCCGAGTGTTGCCGTAGCATTAGCACGACCACTTATTTATGGATTTATTGGCGCACAAAAGAAATAAATACCGGGGATTCCTTCTCGTCGATATAAAACATTATCTTAGCCGCATCACGGAAAGATCTATACGGTAGAGTTTGTGAGCCTACAATATCACGCTCTTTGTGACTGTGTTAATTTTATGAACTTTGCTTTTTTGGATTAAATGTCACTTTATGTCGGTATTTATTTTCACAGTATTGTTATCTTATCATATGATCCGTGTGTTTTTAATATAAAAGTTTAGCTGTCTAATAGCAACATACAGGGACGCTACCTAGCCTGTTAAAAACGGTTGGCACTACGTGGTCTGCTATTCGTGGCAACAAAAAAAAACGTGGCAACAAAAAACGGGGGCTTGCAGCAGTCTGTTTTTTTTAACGCGGGCGGGGTAAGACGATAGTGTTACTTATTTTTTAGTTGTAATAACAGATATTGCGGGAGCGAGGGAAGCTGACGACAGATTTTTTTTTTGAGATGGTTGTTTTTTTTACGGTTTTTTTTTGCCGTATATGTTTTTATCTCGGATTTTTTTTCTATAGGCAGGGGCGGGGAAAGCAGACGATACGGTTAGTTATTTTTTAGGTGTAAAATAGATATAAAAAATCAAAATAAAGAGTTGTTCTACAAAGCTGATGAAAATGCTTACAGCGTCTCCAACAGGAAGAATATGCTTGGGCTGGGCCGTACAGCCACAGCCGCAAAAAGGTTTTAAATCAGAAGCAAACGGCCCATTAAGGGTAGTTATGCCGTGCCCCACACTCAGCCCTACGGCTCACCGTGCGCAAGGTTCACCCTGGTTGGCACGTCATTCGCTCATCACTCCCACCGCCACCGGCCTCAAGCCAACACCACCAGTCCACCACACGCGCGCACACGCACACGCACGGCCGTTGAGACAGAGAGAGACGCAGGAGCAGTGAGGAAAAGGAGGCCCAGACCAGACCACCGACGGACCGCCCTCTAAACCGGGAGAAGCAGTGAGGAAGGGAAGAGAGGGAGGGGAGACGGCCTAGGGTTTCGATCCCGCAGCCATGGACGCCGCCGACGTGTGGGGCCGCTCGTCGTCCTCGTCTTCTTCTTCCGCCGCCGCCGCCGCGAGGCGCCTGCAGGCGCGCTACGGTACGTACGCCTGGCCGATCGACCCTTTTCTTTCCCTTGTTTTGATTCGTCTTTTTCACGCGGCTGGTTTTGATGGGCGGTGTCTATGCGCGGCGCGCCGGTGCGCACGCAGATCTGTACATGGGGTTCGACGACGCGGACGCCGGCGGGGACGAGGTGACGGACCCGCGCGGCGGGGCGGAACCCTACAACTGCCCCTTCTGCGGCGAGGACTTCGACTTCGTCAGCCTCTGCTGTCACATCGACGACGAGCATGCCGTTGAGGCTAAGAGCGGGGTACGTACGTTGCTTTCACTTGTCCCCGGCCCAATTCTATCATCTGATGAAGTGATGATGTCTACCATCGGTACAACCACGCGTTTCTAGGAATGCTTTTTCCCCTTTGCAATTCGCAATTGTGATGGTTAAATGGAGGCTGCAGGTTGAAGTGGTTGGAACCATCTCTTACCATCTCTTACGTTCTCATGTCTGCTGTGGAGAATCAGACCTTTGGATGCTAATATGACGCCTGATTCTTCTCCCCTCCACCTTTTTTTTCTGAGGTAGTTTGGGACCAACATATAGAAAAAAATATAATTTCTTACTATGTGGGTTGTCTTGTTTCTGAAGGGGTTGTCATGGATTGGAACAAATAGGTGTCACCTTTTGAGAGTATGGTTGGTTGGAATTGTGGGATGTGGTTGCTTATGGGGTTTAGGTAGGTGTGTTTGTGTGCTGGATTGGAGGAATCATATTTGGAATGATTGTGTGTGTTTGTTGGGAAAGTGGTGTCGGAAATAATCCTGTGTGTAGGTGCATGCTAGTGTCTAGGTGCATAGCATTAACTTTAGCTAATTTTCAGCATGGAGTAATAATAGGCTGATTTGTTGGGTAATCTTCTGCATCAATTAGGAGGCTATCACAGCCTGATTTGTAGCTCACGTTGGCTATATTAGTGGAAGAGAAAAAACAGAAAAGGCTAAGTCATTCCAGCCACGAAATCCACTTGTACTCGTGTGTGTGTTCTTTCTGTGTGAGCTCCTGGGAGTCCTGCTAGAGGCATATTTGCCTTTCAAGTGGCTGTTTTGAACTTTTGATTTTGAGCTGCAATGAGAGGGTTTTAGTTTTATCTGATGGGTTAGTTGAACTTTTGTCTTTTGGGTTGGGTTAGGTGTAACATTTGTTGCTTGGGCTGGAAGTTTTCCATACAATCCTTTTACCTGACAATCTTTCTTGCTGTAGTTTGCTAATTATGACTATGCTTGAAAATGAACCAATGGAATACTAGTAGGTAATCTGTTATTCTTGTTTGCATTTTAGATTAGCTGCTTCATTTGTCGGTACCTTCTGTTAGCATCCATATTGACTTTGAAGTTGAAGTACGATACGGATGATTTTTTGGGTTTGTCCTAGGATTTCTTGTGGCTTTTAGTTTGGATCTGAAGGACTGTACTACCTTCTTTGCAGCTGATGACCATTCTATCTTATGCCATTTCATATCACTTTTTGTCGAGTCATTTAATCTGGCCATTTTCTTTCATGAAATGTCCCAACAAGACTGTTGTAAAACTCTTGACTTGGTAATCAATTTTGTGATTGATTTGTTTGTCATGAAAGAATGCTTGTTAGTTATTGTCTATAAGAACCAACAAAACAGATTAATCCATCTGGACTTCGGTAGAAATAAGGATAGAATATAAATATCTTTTGGGAAACTAGATTCAAATATGTAGGATTACATATTGCACACCTTGTAGAATCATAATTTAACAATCATTTTATATCGCTAATATAAGTGTTTTGTCAGTATATTAAGTGGTAACTGGCCAATGGAATTTGAAGCAGGAAAGCCTTGTGCATTTGTTTTTTTTTTTATCTAGATGCTGTTTGACCAACCACTGCAAAATGTGATTGACAATAGATCTCACACATTTCTTCAACATTGCCCAAACATGGGTGTCATTTTCATTCCTTGTGTTAAGACAATATTTTCTAGCCCATTCGGGGTACTATACAATCCAGAGTTTCTTTTTTGATGCCATACCAATTGTTTGTCTCTGCTTGTTGAGACTTGAAGAAAACTTTGGTGCATTGTCATTTGCCTCTTTTCATTTCTGTCAGACTCACAGCTCTTTATCTTTACAGTATTTCTTTTCCATTTGATGAATCTATACTTTTTTAGGCTTGAATTCTTCTTTTTCTATTCTGAAGACTGCTGAAAACTTGTAACAGATGGATTAATCACTTCTTTTCTTATATTTCTTAGGGCATGATAGAAGCAGTGTTAGCTATTTATCCTGCTTTACAACTAAGACCATCCTAAATAATAAATTTAGACAACAAAAATTTATGGAATTTGCTGAAATGCCCTTTCAGGTATGCCCCATCTGTGCTACAAGGGTTGGAATGGACTTGATAGGACATTTGACTATGCAGCATGGAAATTATTTCAAGATATCCTTTACTATGCTGCTGTTGCTGATCATTTGTGTTTTTACATTTTCACATTATACTACAGTTGAAGATACATAGGTATCTTGGAACAGAATTTACATATTGTTTACCTTAATGAATAATACATGCAACGCAGGCGCAGAGTTCAAAAAGTATCTACTGGGTCCCATTCTTTGTTATCTTTGTTGAGAAAGGACTTGAGAAATGGCAGTTTGCAGTCATTTCTCGGTGGATCATCCTATGTATCCAATCCTCCTGCTGCAGCACCAGATCCATTTTTGTCATCTTTAATTTGTAATTTGCCTGTGGCTGAACCATCCAAAGATTTACATTCCGACTCATCTGACAATAACTTTTTGCTAAATAAATTCCCAGATGAAAAGACTGTAGAGAGGTATGTCACCTCAAGCTTGTTCTTTTTGCTGCCTCACTCAGCTCCCTCTTTGCCACGATACCGTTGTATCTGGTCAGTGTATGATAGTTCATAGTTTTCCACTATGTCCAGTTCTCATTTTCTTTTGTGTTTGCGGATAATATAATCTTCTGTGGTACTTCACTGAGGAACCAGTACATATTTATGCCATCCAAGCATGTTAACAATACCATATCAAATAGTTTTATTCGGTATTGTTTGTTTAATATGTTAGTAATTTATCCTTCATGGCTATATTGCTAACTTTCTCAGTGGATCACTATACACTCTTTGTGATGCTAAGATGTGGTTTATGCTGATTGTCATGATTCTTAGGTCTATTTGGCACCGTTCAAAGAAATAGGTTGAAGATATTGTACTTCCGATGCCATAAGGTTGTATGCATTGATGATTGACATTTTCGCCCTCATGGCTCTGTGCTTTTTACCTAATAGCTATCATTATGCCCATAATGCTGAAATGCGATTTTGCTTTATGGGCACTTCTTCCAAATGTTTTCAACTAGTGCTAACAAATGGGGAAAAAAGTTATGCTTGAAAATTATGGCAGATCCTCTTCTAAGGGATTGTTATGAGCTGCATGCATGATTGCATCCACATGTTCTGTAGAGACCTACGAAATGAACAAACCTCGATTTTGTTTATCTTTGACTTGTGAGCTGAACAAAATAATGAACATTTCAGAATGATGTTTTAATGTTTCGTCTTGTGTACCAAATTTCCCCCTCATTCACTATATTTCTCTTTGGTGTTTATTCTTGATTAAATTGCTGTGGTGAATCAACAGAGCTGAACCATCATTGTCAGAGAAAGATCAGAAGGAAAGGATTCAAAGGAGCAAATTTGTCCGTGGGCTTGTGCTCTCGACAATATTTGATGATGATAACTTGTAAAAGGAGGTCATCAAACTTGATAACAGCATCACAATACAGTCAAGGAACACAAAGAGAATCATCTGCACTTAAGCAACCTTACTCGTGCTGCTGCTGCCGTGACCACACAAGAGGTCCATCTAAGTTCATGTATGTACGGATGGAATATTATGTTTATCTCCCTGCATTTGCCCTTAGTGCAACAGGGTGATAGGGGGAGGAAGGTTGTAGTATTTCAAATTTCTGTGTCAAATAAATGAGGACACTGCCCTTGGGGTAGAGTTTATACAATATAAGAATAGCGTGCTACTCGCCGTGATTTAGGATATTTTATTTAATTGTTGTAATAATATGCATTGTTTTATATGATGGTATCACATCCCATTTTTTATGTAAAACTGTTCACTTTAGTCCCTTAATGTTCTGTCTGCCTGCTGTCATACAGATGTTTGGTACGTTTTACCATATATTTAGAACTCTTGTAGTAATGGAGTTGCAACTGGATTCATCTTAGGTCATGTTTGGTTTAGCAGTGGGTGCGGGAATGGTAATGCAATCAGTTGTTGCGCTATCTGTTTATATGGGAACTAAAACTAGGAGAACTAAAAACGCTATTTGTTTGGTTTGTGGACTACCTATTCTTCTCTTCCATGGAGGAAGAGGACTTAGTGTGGGCGGGGCCTGGGTAGGCTTGTCGTCAAGGTAGCGTGGCGCCGGGCTTGGTCTTCAAGGCGGCGTGGCGCTGGGTATCTCGAGGTTGAGTGTCGGGGCCATGGTTGCTGCCTCTCAAGGTTGAGTGTCGGAGCCATGACTGCTGATGCCTTGGCAATGGGAGTCACCTATGGGGGCCTTGGGCTTGGGCTCGTTCGGCACTGCTGCAGGAGCTGGCGGTGGTTGACACGACGGTTGGATTGGAGGAGAATTTGGGTGCATGTGTGGTTAGGGTGGTCAGTGGTGGATGTAGTGGCAGGTGAGGCGGAGCGAAGCGGTTGGATTGGAGGAGAATTAGCGAAATTGTGTTGCTTCCATTCACGACACTGATCGGTTATCACTCAGCCCATCCAAGTACAAAATAATGCAATCAATCCATTCATGTTGTGAATCGTTGATGGGTTGAAAACGTGAAAGCAAATATCCTATTAGTTCAATTGCTTGTGTGGGAATCCTTTGAGTAAGTTCCTTGTATGCCTCGCCTCAAAAGTTGGACGTCAGAATTAAAAATCCCACACTCACACCTAAGTTTTTTTTAGTGAAATTAATTAAAATTTATTGCAGATGACTTTGTATTACCTGATCCAACCATTCTCTAATGATAGATGATGAATTAAGCTAAAAACTTACCCATCCGCTAGGGTTTAAATATGGACAATGGGTACCCATCAATAGATATCATGTCTTTGTCCTTATCAGCTCCATCTATGACTTGTTCTCCCATATGGATTCCTGTAGGGAAAATGGCTCGTACTGCCTCCGTTGGGCATACAAACATGTAGGAAAACATTTGATATCTCTATTTGATACGAACAAGTAAAAAAAATACCGTTTAGGCAAATCCCTTTGGCTTCCTTAGTCTGTACTTGATCAAACACTTTGGGATAGAAAAGTTTTCTGGATCAAAATCTTTGGTCCAAGCCTAACCCGACGTAATGACAGGTCGAATCGAGCTATTTTTATGATTTCCCACTTTGGGTCTGGTTTTTTCGTTGGGTCGAGCCATAGGTCAAAAATCATGGCCCAAACTTTGGGTCATGTTGGTTGGATTACCTATGAACATGTCTACCTAGGGTCCCCTTTGGCATTGATCCGGGTCTAGCTTCTTGCGGCTCTTGTTGTTTAGTCGTGCCAAACGACTATCTAAAAAAGAGCTCTTTGCAAATTGAGACATAAATTATTACAAAACTACTACTTTAGCCTTTTCGTCGAACTTTTTTTTTTCTTTTTAAAACACCTTTAACTCCATTACAGACAAGCTACTTTACAAAAAGAGCCCAAGCTTTTTAATGAGAAAAAAGTGCGAGTTAGAGTGGGCCCTAGTTAGAAAACAAAGCTCACACATATGAGCATGGAGAAAACAAAGCCCACACGTATGAGCATGGGTTCGGGTGCCTCCCATAACCGCCGCCTGATCAAAATGGCAATGTATCATGTGGAAATCGGATCACCTGTGCAAACTTGGAAACTTTGAATCAAGACAACGGGATGTTGATCAAGGGTGCAGGAGGATTGGGTAATTTTGCGCTTAACCGCCCGCTTCAGCGCTTCTAATCACACTTTTACAAATCCCTCCTCCCACTCTCTCGTGTACCCCTTGGATCAACATTGTGTGACCCAGATAATCATCACCACCGTGTTACCCAAACCTAATCAAACAACTCCCAGCAGATCCAAGCCGTCCAATCAAAATTCAGCGGTTCATCCTCCTTCTCCCCCGCCACCGTCTGGTCGTCGTCTCCTCGTCGCACAAGTCACCACCGACCGCATCTCCATCTCGTCGTCCTCACCATGCCGATCCGGCGTCAGCGCTAGGGTTAGGGTTCCCTCTTCGCCTTCATCGCCATGGCTCCTAATGAAGCCGCTAACATCACCACCCCGTCGGAGCCGGAGAGCGTGGGCGGCAGTGAGATGAGCAGCGAAGACACGACTGCCGCCAGGCCGCTCCTCTCGTCGTCCTCCCCCTCCCCCTCCGCGGCCTCCGCAGTCCCGGTGCTGGAGAGCATAGAGGAGCTGGACCGGAGGTACGCACCATACGCGCGGCGGGACGCGTACGGGCCGATGGGGCTCGGCCCCGTGAGCGCGGCGGAGGCGGCGCGACTGGCGTTTGCCGCGGTCGTGCTGGTCCCGCTCCGCGTCGTGGCAGGCGTGCTCGTACTCGTGGTCTACTACCTCGTGTGCCGCGTGTGCACGCTGCGGGTGGAGGAGGAGCGGGAGGGCGGCGAAGGGGATGGGTACGCGCGGCTGGACGGGTGGAGGCGGGCGGGGGTTGTGCGGTGCGGCCGCGCACTCGCTCGCGCCATGTTGTTCGTCTTCGGGTTCTACTGGATCCGAGAGTACGACTGCCGCTTCCCCAATGCCGAGGTAGTAACGATGAGTAGTTCTAGTTCTATATATGCAAGCTTCTGATTGATTTATTTTCTGCTTGCCTTCTTTGCTCTTGATTCCTGAGCAAGGGAAGAGCTGGATAGTGTAATATTTGACAGTATTTGATACAATATACATGATAGCTATTAGCCTGGGTGTTTTGGTGTTTGTTCGTGGGCCGCATGCTTTTCCTGTGTGGATGAGAAAGTGGATCTGTAGACTGATTAAATTTATCGTAACTATGTGCACCCTGTCATTGTGCATAGATGCATCTATCAACTTGCATGGAAGATTTGCTAGTTTGTTTCCCCCACCTGCCACATTGTGATCCCATGTGTTTGTTTGCAGCTAAAATGTTTCCAGATGTTGGGGAAGTATTTGTGCTGTGGGGTTGAAGTTCCTCAGATATCAGAATTTGATGATAATGTGATAAATCTGGTGGTGGTCGCGTGGCATGGTCATCATTTGTAGCAGAATATAGTATCGATGTAATTTTAGCCTTTACTGACTGACTAGGTGAATCGTACTTGGGGGCTTTGAATGACAAGTGGAATGAATATCATATATGGCTGGTTTTGTGTCTATGTCATCTCCAGCTATCGTAATTCATTAATATTTCAGGATGACGATGTGGACCAGTCTAAAGAAATCGAAAGGCCTGGGGCGATTGTGTCTAATCATGTATCTTATGTGGATATTCTTTATCACATGTCAGCCTCTTTTCCTAGTTTTGTTGCAAAGGTACTGTAAAATTTTTGTGATAATGTAATTGTTTATATGATTTCTCAAAATTTTGCCGTTAAAATATATTGATTTTGACATGTCTCTTTTGCATATCCGTATCCTTTTTGAAGAGATCAGTGGCCAGGTTGCCCCTAGTTGGTCTCATAAGGTACTAGCGTTCTCTGCTGCCTTAGTAGTTATGTTTTCTCTCAGTCTTCTAGTAGAAATTTTAACATGATCTTGTGGTAGATAGTTTAACTGGACAAATGTTTACTTGTATTTACTTTGTGTAAGATGTAAGATGAATTGAAAAAAATGACATGTTATATTATTATGCAGCAAATGTCTTGGATGCATTTTTGTTCAGCGGGAGTCTAAAACATCAGATTTCAAAGGTGTTTCAGGTGATTTCCATAGTCTTAAATCAACATGGTTTGTGTTTTTTTTTGTTCCTCTGTGGATATAAAACTTATTTTCTCATTGTCAAAACTCTAGCATTTTGGAAATAACATACTACTGACTACCAAATTTTGATCAGGAAATTCTGCACTGAATTTTCCGCTTGTTGATTGATGTCTACTGTTGAATTCCATTCAATGCTCCTGAAACTTAAGTGTCCATTCGATTCAGAATCTCTCCCAAGAACTATTTACTTTGTTTATTCTGATAGAATATTCTAAAATAGACGACCCTGTTTTGACGGGACGATACCATCCTTCACACATGGAAGTATTACAGGCGGGTTGGTTATAAGGGAGTTACTTTTATAGCCAACTAAAAATCTAAGAAGATTTGGGAAAACGATGAAAGTTCAAGAACCATAAGTATGGGGAAAAAGATTGAAAATTGAGAAGTTATAAAAGATCTAATGGGGTTTAACTAGATTTGGGAGTTTTGAGAACTATTAGATGGCATTGCTAGCTGTTAAATATGACTACTAGGTTTAGCACCTTCTGTATAAAGATGTTGGTTGGGACTCGATCTTTGACACACAACTACTAGGGGCACATTTGCCTCTTTTGTTATATATCTGGCATAGTTTTCTATGATAAGGAAATACCGAATACATGATTCCATTTTACTTCTTTCAGCTTCTGATATGCTACACTGCACACAGGTGCTGTAACGGAAAGAATCCAGCGCGCTCATCAACAGAAAAATGCACCAATGATGCTACTTTTCCCTGGTAAAGTTCATATTAACTTTATATCTGATCATCTCTGAGGTCTTGTTTTGGATACCAACTGATGATTTTTCAGTTTAAAGGTTATTTGGCAGAATACATGTTTTCTTCTATTTGTGGAATATATATTTTTAACTTCTCACAGAATTGTTGGCACATCTTCATTGCATTATCATCTTTTGTTGTCATCTTGTGATTCTCTTGTTGGGTTTGTTATCTAGTCTTAATACTTTGATAGTAAGACCAACGGTTGATTATGCACATTGTTAATGCTTTCTTCTAATAACTTTACATTCTACTATTGCAGAGGGCACAACTACAAATGGGGATTATCTCCTTCCATTCAAAACAGGTGCTTTTCTTGCAAAAGCACCTGTCAAACCAGTCATTTTGAGATATCCTTACAAAAGATTTAATCCAGCATGGGAGTCCATGTCAGGGGTGAGTATCACTGGCAATTTATCTGATTGAAATTAGCATTTGAACACCAAAAAAAGGGGATAGATACATTAGCAATACCATGAAATATTCCCTCCAAAAATGGTGCTATCCTCATTATGATAACTTTTGATTCATGGCATTATTTGGATTTGATTAATGTTAGGCTTAGAAAATACTGAAATATTGCCCCCCTCCCCCCAAACTTCGCTACCATTTGGTGCCTCTATAACTTTCTTGTGTATTGAGAATGGACTCCATTGAATTTTTTGTTTAACTATTTCTACTGTAGACCTTTTAATCAAAATCCGCGTCTATGGTATTGGTTTGTAGAAGCAAAATAACAGAGAGAAAATCAGCACTGTAACATTAGGGATGAGGCCCATTTATGGTGTATGGCTGGGACCAAAGGGCTGCGGGGGATTTGGCCATAGGAGCTTTATTAGTGCAGTGGTCATAATTTTATCCTCAGTTGGTGATCCTTTGTACCAGAACCTGCCCTAATGGGCTTGTATGAGTCTTCTTAGAATCCTTTATTATTTTTATTTATATAGTATATAATGATACACACCTCTTCTCCGTATTCAAGGGAAAAATCAATGTTTGTGTAGTACATCTTCATGTTTGAGTGCCATGTGGTGGTTGTTTGAAGTTTGTGAACTAGTTTAAGAATAAAATTCTGTTTGGGAACAGTCCATTCGTGACATACTAAAATTAACTAATGTTCTTGTATCTATTTAAGTTTGCTGAATTCTCTTGAAAAACATGCAGGCACGTCATGTTTTTCTGCTCCTCTGTCAATTTGTAAATTATCTAGAGGTGGTCCATTTACCTGTTTACTATCCTTCTGAGCAAGAAAAGGATGATCCTAAGCTTTATGCAAATAATGTACGGAAATTGATGGCAGTGGAGGTATGTTAATTCTTTCTTTCGTCTAAAATTTGTTAATCGCATGGAATGGTATTGTTGTTACCAGTTTTTGGTACTATGGTAAATACCATGTGGAAATCTTGACTTCTTCTTTTCAGGGAAACTTGATTCTTTCAGACCTTGGGCTGGCGGAGAAGCGAGTGTACCATGACGCACTGAATGGTAATAGTCTACCTCGTGCTTTACATCAGAAAGATGATTGAAATGCCATGCTGTCGTGCTTCCACAATACTGACAGTTGAGTGGTTTGCTTGTAACTGTGTAATGTGCATTATAATGATTGAGAGGTGTGATGTGAATATCCTATCGCCATAAAGCTGTAAAACAAATTACCAACTGTCATAGTTCAATTATGTTGGTTATAATTCTACATGGTTGGGCATCCGCGCATTTGACCATGTGGGCAATCCATGTGAACCTTTTTACTATTGATGTTTGCCAAACTCAACAATCTACTTGGTCTTCCCTGCAGGATTGTTGTGTCAAAGCTATTTTGGATAAAATTTGGAAATGGAAGCTGTTAGTTTTTCCTAGTTGTCCCTGTACCATAGCTGTAGGAGGAAAAGAAATCATTTTTTTGTCACTAATCTTTCTCATCGAAGACCATCTGTAGATGACCACACCATTTTGCTGCAAGAATCGTAGACTTTTAAACCAGGAGTTACAGCGTAGGAATCAAGCAAGGCATAGTGGGAAAATTGCCATTTTCTTACACTCAGCATCACAATTCATGTTACGTTGCTATGTGTTTTGAGTTGACATGATGTACCTGATGTATCCGTTGACTAACATATTGTTGTCTAACAAATATAATGGCCTCCCTTTTAGCTCAACAATGCAGGCCCGTAAGTATTTTTACAATGTTTCTGCAATATATTAAATAGCTTTTGCATAAGCACTACTACCTCCGTCCCCAAATACAAGGAATTTGGGCTATTCTCCTGGAGTTCTGGTCTCCTGGACAAGCCTTTTGTTCACTTGAGTAGCCAAAATCCCTTTGTATTTCTGGACGTAGGTGGTAGTATTTTATTTATGTGTTGGAACCGATATTTGGTTTGGCTACTTTTACACTGAAGGAAACTGAACCATGCCTATGGCCAGTTCGAGAAATACGCTGATTTAAAATTTCAACTCTCTTTCACCCTTTTCCCATTTGTGCTTAAATAATGCAATTGTGTTGTACTACTTGCTTAGTTATTATCGAAGAAACGAATATGTCCGAGACCATACTTGTGTGTGTGTAAGGGTTGGCTTGCAGGGCATATGTCGTGCTAGGCTGCGTTATCTGTGTTTCATCATTTGTGTTATTAGGAAGGTCGATGATGGCTGAGCTTTTTTTTTTTGTTGACAGGCAAAGCTAGCTTAGCCCTGCCCCCACGATTTTTTTATTTTTAGCCCAAATTTGAAACATATTTTAAATTTGACCCGCATTTGAATTTTTTTTTAAATCTAACCTGTTTGGCCCCGCCACCATGCATGGCGGGGCAAATGCACTGAACCCCGCCATGCATGGTGGCGGGGTGCAGGTCCCACGTGGCACCCTGCAGGCCAGTGTGGAAAGGTGTACCCCGCCATGCATGGTGGCGGGGTACCCCTAACCCCCCACCGATCATGGCGGGGTACAACCTTTCCTCCAAACCAAGCACCTTGACTGGTCGGCCATGGCACCGCTGCTGCTCAAGTTGGCGTAAGCATAGGCGGTGCAGGAGCAGTTACTACTGCAGTTGGCCGCGCACTGCTCAAAGCTTCTGTTCCGGAGGAGCACGAACTTGTCAGGAACTCTCATCCCGGGCAAGGCCACGAAGTGACTTCCCTTGTGATGAGGACATCAACACCGATCATACATCCACGCCGACAACTGCTGGTCCTATTACTCGTGCTCGTGCTCGAAAAGTTAATCATCAAGTGAGTTCCTTCTTGAGCTCTTGTCCATCCTGTTTAGATCTTGGAGACACGTGCACTCTTGTTTTGATTAGGAATCAAGGAGAAGACCGAAAGGGAAAAGGACTCGCGTAGGCTGGATTCGGACTGCAGCACACCTTCAACTTGCGACGGTCGCCACGGTTACATACGGAGTCGGATTGGGGTGATTCTGGACTTGTTGGAAAGCTAATAAAGTCTACTTTCATATGGATCTGACATCATACTCATACCTGCTCAGAAGCGGCGTCAACAGTCCAAAAATCACCGAGAGGTCTATTCTGTCCAGGGTGCTGCGCCACCTTAAGTTAGCCCAATGGGCTTGTATCGTTTAGAGTCCAGTAGGGACGCATCCTAGGGTTGGAGCACGACCCAAACTCTCTTGTGGTCGTCCTCCACACGTTATATACCCCTTAGCCGCCACCAGGAACACTCGGGTTTTGTTTAGATCAAGTTTAGCCATCGCTACTTGCTTGTAGGCGCGCGTGCTGATCCAGTCGCCCGTCTCCTTGTCTTCGGAACCCCACTCATAATAAGATTCAGTGTGAAACCTTCAATTTTATCTTGCAATTTCAGTGCTTGTTTCCTCGTTCTTGCTGGTTCTTCGATTGCTTGCAGGACGGGAGCCCTAGGGGCTGGTTGTCATACTCTACAAGATCGTGACGGCCTTGGGAAGTGGTGTATCGGTCGCTAAGGCGCAGTCTTGGAAGGCTGTAGTCGGGCCGTGAACGTCATCTCCATCCACCAATCGAATTATCTCACGCTTCTCATCGAAAGATCGACCACAAACCCTTGCGGGTTCATATCAGTTGGTATCGGAGCAAGGTTTATCGGTGAGAGACTTCCAATCCTTCACAGTTTTATTTTTCCTATAGTCCAGAAAAGCCAAAAAAAATAGTAGATTAGTTTCCTGCAATCCTATAGACCTTTGAGCCGTGGTTAGTGCTACCTAGTTAGGGTTTGTTGAATATTCGGTTGCATCGGGTGTGTCGGATTGCTGGTCTTAGTTTATTCCCTTAGAGTTTCGAGTTCTTGTCACTTTCCTATCACAACACGCGCTATCATATAGTCTCTCTGTTGGCCGAATCCAAGTAGGGTTTGAAGTTTGAGTCGGATCAAGGGATCGGTTATTCCTCGCTGTTGGCCAAGTCTGAGTAGAATTGGAAGTTCCAATCGGACGAGGAATTAGTTCATCCTGTGCTACAAATATCAAACTAACCACGCAGCAAGTATTCATATCTAAACGAGTGGCTTACTCTAGAGAGAGAGAGAGAGTATCTTTTTTTTACCGGAATACCCCTGCCCTTTCAGAAAAAGTGTGTGTGCTGAGTTACTCTTTGGGAGTGTTTTTGTTCATATAATCAGTTTTGAGTGTCCTCTGAAAAAAAAAAGAAAAAAAAAGAAGAAAAAAAAGAAAAAAAAGAGAAAGAAGCAAAAGAAAAGAAGAGAAAGGGGCTGATCTTAGAGATTTTTCGTTCACTTTGGGTGGTGTGTTGTGCTTTCCTTTGTGTCCAGGCTCGCGTCTCTAGCACGGTCTAGACTAGGACCAGCACAGTACCGCCGGTTGAACGATTATTCAGCTTGCCTTTTGTAACTAACGTGGTGCTAGTTCGTTCCTTGTTTCAGCCCACCTATAGCTCCACATATTCTACAGCTTGACAGGTCTTGTGCTACGGCACCGATACACTTCATCCATTGCTGCAGACTTGTTGGTAGACGACCATCCTATCGAGCAAGGTAAGAACTGGTAAGAACTTGTGTAGCAGGTGGAGAGTGAACGACTTGCTGTAGCTACATCCTAGTAGTTGTAGGGCTTTTATTTCTTCACTTGTCTTCTTGTTGTCTTTGTCTTTGAACCATGCCAGGGTCCGACGAAGATAACCAAATTCCACATTCTCCGCGCACAAAGGGCATCATTCAACATTTTGAAAGGAAAGTGAAGTTGCACACGGAGGGACTTGATAATGACTTGCAGGTGACAAATGACAAACTTGGACAGTTGGAGGCTACGCAGATTGCCGCAAACAACAAGCTTGCAGGTTTGGAGAAGTCCATTGCTAGTGTGGACAAAAGCCTTGCTGCTCTGCTGAGGCGTTTTGATGACCTCCACAACAATGATAAAGACCAGCATGATGAACAAAAGGAGGAAGATCGAGAGGATGGTAGTTATGATGAAGAATACACAGGTGATATTGAACATGATGATCGAGACACTCGTGATCGACGTCGCCTACATCACAACCGTAGAGGTATGGGTGGCCGCCGCCGACGCGAGGTACACAATAATGATGATGCTTTCAGTAAGATTAAATTTAAAATACCTCCTTTTGATGGTAAATATGACCCTGATGCATACATTACTTAGGAGATTGCTGTTGATCAAAAGTTTACATGCCATGAATTTCCTGAGAACACACGTGTTAGGGCTGCTACTAGTGAGTTCACAGATTTTGCTTCTGTTTGGTGGATCGAATATGGCAAGAAAAACCCTAATAACGTACCTAAAACTTGGGATGCGCTGAAACGAGCTATGAGAGCTAGATTTGTTCCATCTTACTATGCCCGTGATATGATAAATAAGTTGCAGCAATTGAGACAAGGTTCTAAAAGTGTAGAAGAATACTATCAGGAATTACAAACGGGTATGTTGCGTTGTAAATTAGAGGAGGATGAGGAACCTGCTATGGCTAGATTTTTAGGTGGGTTAAATCGGGAAATTCAGGATATCCTCGCTTACAAAGAATACAATAACGTAACCAAACTGTTTTATCTTGCTTGTAAAGCTGAACGGGAAGTGCAGGGACGACGTGCTAGCGCAAGGACTAATGTTTCTGTAGGGAAAGCTAGTTCATGGCAGCAGCGCATGTCTACAACTCCGTCTACATGTACTCCTACGCCATCATCTAGTGACAAGACTCGAGCTCCCCCCACCAATTCAGTCGCGAAGACAGCGCAAAAGCCGGCTGCGAGTACTTCATCCGTGGCATCGACCGGTAGAACAAGCAACATACAATGTCATCGGTGCAAGGGATATGGCCATATGATGCGTGACTGCCCAAACAAGCGTGTTATGATTGTCAAAGATGATGGTGAGTGTTCATCTGCTAGTGATTTTGATGAAGATACACTTGCATTGCTTGCAGCTAACTATGCAGGTAGTGAGGAACACATAGAAGAACACATTAATGCAGGTGACGCGGAGCACTATAAGAGCTTGATTGTACAGCGAGTGCTTAGTGTACAAATAGAGAAGGTAGAGCAAAATCAGCGACACACTTTATTCCAAACAAAGTGTGTCATCAAGGAGCGTTCGTGCCGCATGATCATTGATGGAGGTAGCTGCAACAACTTGGCAAGTAGCGACATGGTACAGAAGCTCGCCCTCACCACCAAACCACACCCCCATCCCTACTACATCCAATGGCTGAACAACAGTGGTAAGGCAAAGGTAACGAGACTTGTGCAAATTGATTTTGCCATAGGATCATACAAAGATATTGTTGAATGTGATGTTGTGCCTATGCAAGCTTGTAATATTCTGCTAGGTAGACCATGGCAATTTGATAGAGATTCGATGCATCATGGTAGATCAAATCAATATTCGTTTCTATACCATGATCGAAAAATTGTGTTGCATCCTATGTCTCCTGAAGCTATTATGCAATCTGATGTTACTAAGGCTGCAAAAGCAAAGAGCGAGAGCAATAAAAATGACAAATCTGTTGTTGATGACAAAGATGAGATAAAATTGAAAGGACGTTGTATGCTTGCTACAAAATCTGATATTAATGAGTTCAATGCATCCACCTCTGTTGCTTATGCTTTGGTATGCAAGGATGCTTTGATTTCATTTGAGGATATGCAACGTTCTTTGCCCCCTGTTGCTGCTAACATTTTGTAGGAGTATTCTGATGTGTTCTCCATTGAGATACCAGCGGGGCTGCCACCAATACGTGGGATTGAGCACCAAATTGATCTTATCCCTGGAGCATCTTTGCCAAACCGTGCGCCATACAGGACCAATCCGGAAGAAGTGAAGGAAATTCAGCGACAAGTACAAGAACTGCTAGACAAAGGTTATGTGCGTCAGTCTCTTAGTCCTTGTGCTGTTCCAGTGATTTTAGTGCCTAAGAAAGATGGAACATGGCGCATGTGTGTTGATTGTAGGGCTATTAATAATATCACCATTCGATATCGACACCCTATTCCACGATTAGATGATATGCTTGATGAATTGAGTGGTGCTGTTGTGTTTTCAAAGGTTGATTTGCGTAGTGGGTACCACCAGATTCGTATGAAATTGGGAGATGAATGGAAAACTGCTTTCAAAACTAAGTTCGGTCTATATGAGTGGTTAGTCATGCCTTTTGGGTTAACTAATGCACCTAGTACTTTCATGAGATTAATGAACGAGGTTTTGCGTGCTTTCATTGGGATTTGTTGTCGTCTACTTTGATGATATACTGATTTATAGCAAATCCATGGATGAACACCTTGATCACTTACGTGCTGTTTTCAATGCTCTACGTGATGCACGTTTGTTTGGTAACCTTGAGAAGTGCACTTTCTGCACCAATCGAGTATCGTTTCTTGGCTATGTTGTCACTCCACAGGGAATTGAGGTTGATAAAGCCAAGGTGGAAGCTATACAAGGATGGCCTATACCCATGACGGTCACGCAAGTGCGGAGTTTCCTAGGACTTGCTGGTTTCTATCGCCGTTTCGTGAAGGACTTTAGCACCATTGCTGCACCATTGAATGAGCTTACAAAGAAGGGAGTGCCCTTTTCTTGGGGCAAAGCACAAGATCACGCCTTCCATGTGCTGAAAGATAAGTTAACACATGCACCTCTACTCCAACTCCCTGATTTTAATAAGACTTTCGAGCTTGAATGTGATGCGAGTGGAATTGGATTGGGTGGTGTTTTGTTGCAAGAAAGCAAACCTGTTGCATACTTTAGTGAGAAATTGAGCGGGCCTATTCTTAATTATTCTACATATGATAAGGAATTATATGCTCTAGTGCGGACATTAGAAACATGGCAGCATTATTTGTGGCCCAAAGAATTTGTTATACATTCTGATCATGAATCTTTGAAGCATATTCGTAGTCAAGGAAAACTGAATCGTAGACATGCAAAATGGGTTGAATTTATTGAATCTTTTCCTTATGTTATCAAACACAAGAAAGGGAAAGATAATATCATTGCAGATGCATTGTCTAGGAGATATACTTTGCTGAATCAACTTGATTACAAGATCTTTGGGTTAGAAACAATTAAAGATCGATATGCTCAT
The DNA here is from genome assembly GCA_038087645.1 of Saccharum hybrid cultivar R570. Lineage (NCBI taxonomy): Eukaryota > Viridiplantae > Streptophyta > Magnoliopsida > Poales > Poaceae > Saccharum > Saccharum hybrid cultivar. The sequence continues at coordinate 16,827,281 of JAQSUU010000431.1, read as the reverse complement.
GATGCTGATTTTAAAGAAGTGCTGCTGCATTGTAAAGATGGGAAAACGTGGAACAAATTCATCGTCAATGATGGGTTTGTGTTTAGAGCTAACAAGCTATGCATTCCAGCTAGCTCCGTTCGCTTGTTGTTGCTGCAGGAAGCGCATGGAGGTGGCTTGATGGGGCATTTTGGAGCGAAGAAGACGGAGGACATTCTTGCTGGTCATTTCTTTTGGCCAAAGATGCGACGAGACGTGAAGAGATTTGTTGCTCGCTGCACAACATGTCAAAAGGCTAAGTCCCGGTTGAATCCACACGGTTTGTATATGCCTCTTCCTGTTCCTAGTGCTCCTTGGGAGGATATTTCTATGGATTTTGTGTTGGAATTGCCACGAACTAGGAAAGGGCGAGATAGTGTTTTTGTGGTTGTGGATCGATTCTCTAAAATGGCACATTTCATACCATGTCATAAAACTGATGATGCTACAAATATTGCTGATTTGTTCTTTCGAGAAGTTGTTCGCTTGCATGGTGTGCCAAATACAATTGTTTCTGATCGTGATGCTAAATTTCTTAGCCATTTTTGGAGAACTTTATGGGCTAAATTGGGGACTAAGCTTTTATTTTCCACCACTTGTCACCCCCAAACTGATGGTCAAACTGAAGTTGTGAATAGAACTTTGTCTACTATGTTAAGGACTATTTTAAAGAAGAATATTAAGATGTGGGAAGATTGTTTGCCTCATATTGAGTTTTCTTATAATCGTTCGCTGCATTCTACTACGAAGATGTGTCCCTTTGAGATTGTTTATGGATTGTTACCACGTGCTCCTATTGATTTAATGCCATTGCCAAGTTCTGAAAAGTTGAATTTTGATGCTAAGCAACGTGCTGAATTGATGCTAAAACTACATGAAACCACAAAAGAAAACATAGAGCGCATGAATGCTAAGTACAAATTTGCTGGAGATAAAGGTAGAAGGGAATTGATTCTTGAACCTGGTGATTTGGTTTGGTTGCATTTGCGAAAGGATAGGTTTCCTGAATTAAGAAAATCTAAATTGATGCCTAGAGCGGATGGTTCTTTTAAAGTGATGCAACGAATAAATGAGAATGCATATAAGCTTGATCTTCCTGCAGATTTTATGGTTAGTCCCACATTTAACATTGCAGATTTGAAGCCTTATTTGGGAGACGAAGATGAGCTTGAGTCGAGGACGACTCAAATTCAAGAAAGGGAGGATGATGAGGACATCAACACCGATCATACATCCACGCCGACAACTGCTGGTCCTATTACTCGTGCTCGTGCTCGAAAAGTTAATCATCAAGTGAGTTCCTTCTTGAGCTCTTGTCCATCCTGTTTAGATCTTGGAGACACGTGCACTCTTGTTTTGATTAGGAATCAAGGAGAAGACCAAAAGGGAAAAGGACTCGCGTAGGCTGGATTCGGACTGCAGCACACCTTCAACTTGCGACGGTCGCCACGGTTACATACGGAGTCGGATTGGGGTGATTCTGGACTTGTTGGAAAGCTAATAAAGTCTACTTTCATATGGATCTGACATCATACTCATACCTGCTCAGAAGCGGCGTCAACAGTCCAAAAATCACCGAGAGGTCTATTCTGTCCAGGGTGCTGCGCCACCTTAAGTTAGCCCAATGGGCTTGTATCGTTTAGAGTCCAGTAGGGACGCATCCTAGGGTTGGAGCACGACCCAAACTCTCTTGTGGTCGTCCTCCACACGTTATATACCCCTTAGCCGCCACCAGGAACACTCGGGTTTTGTTTAGATCAAGTTTAGCCATCGCTACTTGCTTGTAGGCGCGCGTGCTGATCCAGTCGCCCGTCTCCTTGTCTTCGGAACCCCACTCATAATAAGATTCAGTGTGAAACCTTCAATTTTATCTTGCAATTTCAGTGCTTGTTTCCTCGTTCTTGCTGGTTCTTCGATTGCTTGCAGGATGGGAGCCCTAGGGGCTGGTTGTCATACTCCACAAGATCGTGACGGCCTTGGGAAGTGGTGTATCGGTCGCTAAGACGCAGTCTTGGAAGGCTGTAGTCGGGCCGTGAACGTCATCTCCATCCACCAATCGAATTATCTCACGCTTCTCATCGAAAGATCGACCACAAACCCTTGCGGGTTCATATCACCTTGCTGCACTGCAGAGGCTCCATTCTCCGACATCCTCTCGAAGAGTTCATCCCGACGGCGACGGGCTCAAAGCCCTCGAGGCACTGGCATGCCGGGGCACCTCCGGCGAAGTCGCAGTAGCCGTTGGGGCCACACGAACCATAGAGGCCTTAGCCACCGGTTGGGCGCTCGGAGACGACCGTCTAGGACGACGAGTTGGCGTCCCAGCTCATCAGGAGCTTCATCGTGCCGGTGTGGTCAAGCATGATTCGGAAGTACAGCAAGCCGTCGGAGACGGTGTACACGAGGTAGAACTCATCGCCGGTGTTGACGATGGTCTGGTACACCATCGAGCTAGGGGAGCTCGTGTACATGTCGCCGGACACCGACACGCCGTTCCACATGCTGATGCGGCAGTATGGGTCGGCCCGTGCCATAGACCATCAGCTGGAGGTTGGAGACGGGGTCGAGGCCGAACGAAAAGTCTCCGGTGGACGGGTCAGCGGGGCCTCTCCACGAGACCAGGCGCCCGACGGCGGCTATGGCGTTCTGCTATGGCGTTCTGCGTCCATGGCGTTCTGCTATGTCGTGGACGGCGGCGGCTATGGCGTTCTGCGTTCTGCTATGTTGGGGTAACCTGACATGCATGTACTGGTAATGTATTTCTCATAGCTGTGCTATCCCTTACTTTTGTATTTATCCTGTATGACTCATACAAGACAATTAACCCCCCCTTTTTTTGTTCCAGCTTTAATAGCATCAGCCGAGAATTTTACTTTGCAACATCAGATGGTCTGCTTCAGTCTTGGCATTTTGAGGTGAAAACGTGAAACTTACTGGTCAGCTGAAGGCTATAAACATTGCCATGACCTTGGAGTGGAAGCTCCAACTTCCCCAGCCTGTAGAAAGCGCCATGTGCCTCTCTACAGAAGCCACCGCGTGATGACCAGCTTCATCCAGCAGAGTGGGTACAGTAGCAAGCTGCCCTAGTCTGATGTAAGAACCAATTTATATTGTCCATCCCATATTGTCTTGAATAAGATTTCAGCTCTTTCTTTTCTGAAACCGATAAAATTTCAGCTCTTGCTGTCGTGCAAATTTATACCCATTGTCTATGGATGATCTTCCAACAGCTGCTGCTGATCTGGGCCCAGAATTGTTGTTTCTTGGGAGCGCATTAGCGCACTGGATTGTTTATTTTGACAGGGAAGGGAATATTATTATCTCGTCTTCTGCTCTTGGTGAAGCAAGTGGGTGAGCGGCAGGGCGCCCGGTACGGACCAGTCCAGTCCAGCTAAAAGCCCACTTGTATTAATGAACAACGCCAATTTTCCCTTTTTTTCCTTGAAAATAAAGAAGTAGAAAAGAAATCGAAATGGATGCAGGCGCAGGGAGACAGCTAGTGTGAACGCAGCAGACCCTGTTCTTTGAGACCGAGCAGTGTGAATGGGCAGAAAAGTAATGGCAGGCAGAGGCAGGCAGCGGCGAGAAGCAAAAAGAAAAGCGAGGCGAGCAAGCAAATCGAGGCAAGAAAGCGGGGTAGCCTGCAGCCTGCAGTCCCCTGCCGCTGCCGCTGCCTCGCCGCGGTTTACAGCCTGTCGTTAGGGATTGCTGCCGCTATGACGTTCTGCTATGTTGGGGTAACCTGACATGCATGTACCCCGCCATGATCGGTGGCAGGTTAGGGGTACCCCGCCACCATGCATGGCGGGGTACACCTTTCCACGCTGGCCTACAGGGTGCCACGTGGGACCTGTACCCCGCCACCATGCATGGCGGGGTTCAGTGCATTTACCCCGCCATGCATGGTGGCGGGGCCAAACGGGTTAGATTTTAAAAAAAATTTCAAATGCGGGTCAAATTTAAAATATGTTTCAAATTTGGGCTAAAAATAAAAAAAAATCGCCCCCACAGCGTTGAAACCACTCGACCCGTGGGCTAAATAAACGACCACACCATAATTAATTGGGCGTGGCTAGCGCGTGGATGTCCGGACGGATGCCCGTGCAGCCCACCTCACTCTGACTCGCACATGCACCTCGCCCTCGATGCTGAGCCTGCCGCTACTCGTGTTTGGATGGATGGGCGCGCAGCCTGCCCCCGTCCTCCTCACCCGCGCTTCGCATGCGCACCTAGCCCCCCGCTACACCCAGCTCCTCCCCCTAACCCCTCCTCTCTCTCCACATGGGCGGGACCTGGGAGCTGCCCCTAGCTCGTTGCGCCCGTCCGCCGGTCCATAACTCTACCGTGCCCTATCCTATGGCGCCCGGGCCGTGCGCTCATCACTCACCGTGCTCCCGTGAAACACTTGCAACATGAAACACTTGGATGCAACATATGTCGGACACAGATGAAACACTTGAAACATATTGTTGCAATATGTGTGAAACATATGCAACATCTAGATAAAACACTCGCAACATGCGTATGAAACATATGCAACATCTAGATAAAACACTTGCAACATGTTTGTGAAACATATACAACATCTAGATAAAACACGTGTTGCAACATACGTCTGAAACAGATGAAATATTTTTCAAAACGCTTGCAACGTACCAATGAAAACACTTGCAAAAATATGTAACATGTGCAACATCCTGATTTACTTTAGCAACATCCATGTGTAACAATTGTAACAAACATTTGAAATATCTTAAACACTTTTAAAATAAATTTGCAACATAGGAGAGGGAAATACGGGGGCCGGTTGATTCTAGTCATTGGGGTGGGATCCGGCGGCGCGCAAGCACTACCAGCACCGGCCGCGCTTGTGGGTGCCTTTGGCTCGGTCGGGGAAGACCCAAGGTGCGACGTCACACGTGCCCCAGCGGCCATGGCGGGGTCAGCGGGGCGTCCGATGGCGTTGGGCGACGGACGGACGGCGAGAGAGCGAGCGGCGCAGATGTCTGGGATGCAGGTGAGTAGCGCAGGTGAGTGGCACATGGAACGAAGGCACGTGGCACGGCCGGCGATGGGGGTAGGGCACAACGCGGCAACCAGACGAAGCGCGGTGGGAGAAGGAGGCAGACGGATGAGCAACCACGCTGCTTCGGGCACCGGGCGAATAAGCATATGAGGGAGTGGGGATTCGTTTTTGTTTCTGAGAGAGATGGGGCCCGCTCTTGTGGAACCGCGTCTGGACGGGAGCACGGACTGATGCCCATGTTGGATCATTATCGTAATTAATTTAGCACGCCACATGATCCCCACGCCAAAATTGTTAAATCTGGCACAAAATTACATTGGTACTTGCTACACTCAAGTCGTTAAAATCGTGATTATGACTCGGGTTGGAACTCAAGAATAATAGGATCCCAGAGTCATAAAGTCACAAATCGCATGGTAGAAACGTGATTTTGACTGCTATATGGCTGCACTCCTTGGCAACGCTAAAAGGACAATGGAACCAATGCCCGAAATGAAAACCTAGCTAAAATAGCACCTAAACAGTTATTTATGTGATTTCTATTCTTTTTCACGCGTTCATCCTATGCACTCACTAAATATTTCTTTTTTTTTTCTATAAATCATTATTTCTATGTTCACATCAAACTCTAAGTGGAGCCACTCTAGGTGTTTCCTTAGTGAGTTAACAAAATAAGTAGCAACCTCAGTTTATTTCTCCTTCCTAAATGATTTTGTATTCGGAACCTCAAAGTATTCCTGACCAACCAAACCTCTTTTAATAGTATTTTTTTTGTCTCTTACCATTTTCTGAACTGGAACCCTTTATTTTTTTAATTACTCATGGTCTAATTTACACCAACCTCATGAGAAAAATGCTAGATGGGGAGTGGATACGAAGCTCCTCTCGATTGCGAAAACTTACGAGTTAAAGAGGATATTTGACAACTTTTTATTTTTAAGCAGCTCTTTTACCAAACTATTGGAAGGGACATTTTTTCTTCTTTTTGCTAAAAACCAAAATAGGGAGTTGTTTTACAAAACTCATGCAGATGCTCTTACATTTTGAAAAAAAAGATACCCATAGGTAAGTTAGGAAGGGATTAGGTTATCACCGTTAGGTTTATGATAAATCCGATGGTTCTGTTTTATATTGGAGTGGGATAGAATTAGTCTATGACCTAAAAATTTCACTGATTTGAATGTAGCCCTCCAACCGGCCAGCTCAACTGCCCAACAACTTGTAATATCTGGGACTATGTTCGATATTTAATTTAACCAATGCAATACTTGACATGAACTTATATGGTGCTCCATTCAATATGATAAACCGAATATGAGTGTGATACTCTTTCATTTTTAAATTGTTATATGTGTTTTTTTAATTGTTTGAAGAGAGATTATTACATGATTTTCTCTGCATGAGAGTTTTTTCTTGTGGGTTTTGGCAAGAGAATGTCTATCACTGATAGATATATAACATTCATGTTTATTAGTCACTTTTTATATTTTTTTACTTATATTATATAAACCCATGGATTCAATCTGAGATAGTCGAATTGGCCTGGCAGAATTTTCTCTCTCGTAATTTGCATTATTGCCATTCCGCGTAACACAAGTGCCTGATTGAATATGATGCTCATGCAGCTATTGCCACGCGTGCCAGTTGTTGAGAACCGAGTGAGAACATGTCTTCACACCATCTTTTAGGCCCTGTTTGGTTTCCACATGTTAAAGTTTAACTCCCGTTACATCGAATATTGCGGCAAATGTATAGAGTACTAAATGTAGACTAATTGTATGCATGTCGGTACAAATTGAGAGTAATTTACGAGACGAATCTATTAAGCCTAATTAGTCCAAGATTGAAAACTTTTTATCAAATAAGATAAAAGTGCTACAGTGTTTGTTAAACTTTAACACTCTAAACCAAACAAGGCCTTACACTCGTTGCTCACACACCATTTTGCCTTCAACCAGCCTCACCGGTATGCGTACAACACCAGCAATTCTATAAAGATGGTTGCAGAAATAATATGGCAGTTGGCTACAAGACATTGAACGGATCCCGCAGTTTGAGCCCTACCGCACTCCTTTTTGGAAGTGGTAGTGGAAACATCTTATAATTTGCATTTAACTGATTTTCTAAGTGAATCCCGTCCAAATTTTTGACTGTATCCGACGAGCAGCCCTGCTTGCGCATACTCCCCGTGTCCCATAAAAAGTGTTATTTTCGCTTTTTGAGGTCAAATATGTTTAACTTTGGCCAGATATATATATTCTGTAGCCACCTCCATTTACGATAATTTTTATACTTAATTTACGATAAAGTGAATACATATCTACGATAATTGTGTTACTATAACACTTGTGGATGTTTACCGTAACATTATAGTAAACCACTTAGAAGGAGTTACTATAATCACGTAAATTAGTATAGTAATTATCGTAACTCAAAGTAGCTACGGAACAAGTTATTCTGTAGCCAGCTATAGAGTGTGTGTGTGTGTATATATATATAGTATCATTAGATAGATCTTTGAATAAATTTCATAATAAACTTATTTGGAGATACAAATGTTGCCAATATTTTCTACAAACGTAGTTAAACTTAAGAAAGTTTAACCAATATGAGTCCCATAGCGACTCTGTTTATGGGATAGAGAGAGTACAACATTGTTCAATACTTTTAATGACGATGAATTTAGTTATACAAGTTTATGTTCATCTATAATGATGGTCTGATTTTTGGAATTTTAACCAATGCGAATCCTAACACCTGATTTATCACGCCAAATTTAAATCTTTCACACCATGACAGTTAATGTTTCCTGCACTCAATGTTAAAATCAGGATCACTTCCTCCAAAAAAAAGAGTTAAAATTAGGATCCTAACTAGGATGGTGTAATACCCTAGAAGAAAATACAACAATCCTTTGGAGAATTACCACACTACACTACATCAACATAGTACGCGGAAGCAAAAACACGTCATCTAGATTAAGCAATAAATTAAGTCTCCTATGATAACATAAGAAGAGACATCCTCAAAATTAACCAACAAACCTTAAACATTTATTACAACATACAAACGACTCTACAACCAACTAGCTGAAAGCCCAAGTTTGGTTTTGGTAATTAATGACACCAAGTTGCTAATGCTATGTGTTAAGTGGTTTAAGTTAGGCATAAGCAACACATGTGATGAAGGTGCATGTGGCATGGAGTGGTGGCCACAAGATCACATAGAGATGGTGCATGGACATGAAATGATGGTCATGATGATCAAGCGTAAGGAGATGGACACCGAACTAAATGATCAAGGCAAAGGTATAATCGTAGGGTTTTCTTTTGCCGGTCTAAAAATGAGTAGAGAAGTGATTGACCGGGTTTAGGATTGATAGCCGACTATCAAGAGAGGCAATCACGGTTAGCTCGTGAATCAAGTGCTATTAGGTCATCATCTTGAGCATATGCATTAGGATCTAGTCAAGAGAGCTAACATATCGCCTTGGAAAATAATTGTGAAAATGCTAACACACATGCACATGGTGATCTTCACATGATGGTGTTGGCACATTTGCGAAGGCAGCGGTGTTTGAGCGGTAGAGAGGGGTTTGGTGTTATCTCTCCCTCCCGCCGAGCTTGCGAGCACGAGATTCAGGTGTTTTCGGGGAAATGAAATGTCTATTTTCCATTGCGCCAGAGGTTGAAAAAGTTATGAAAGCACGGAGGTGTTTCATGAGCTAAAACATGTGTTTTAGTGATACACATATGAAGAGTAGCTCATAAGTGACCAGGGCGTTCAAGCAGAACGAGAAAACGACGAAGATTCGCTGAGTTGTGAGCGACAAACGCTGGCGCCGCGAGCAACAGACGCGGACACGCAGCATCTGATGCTAAACCCTACCAGCACGGTGCTGGACATGGCGACGGACGCGCGATTGGTCGCGCGACAGACGCTGACGTCAGCGTCTGTCGGCTACGCGCAGAGGAAGCAGAGTGAGCTGTGGAGCGACAGACGCTAGGCCGCGTCTGTCGAGAGACCACCGGGCGCGTCTGTTGCGTGATAGCGCAGTTCCGGTCCTTACTGGACCGCGTCTGTCACGCGACGGACGCTGAGGGTGGGGAGCGTCGGACGCGTCTGTCGTCCGCGACAGACGCTAGGTCACGAAGCGTAGGACGCGTTTGACACTAGGATTTCGACCGTTAGCTTTGAGCGCGTGGGGACACGTGGCGCGAGGAGAACGCGACAGACGCTGGACTTGCGTCTGTTGGCTTGGCGACAGACGCTACTGTGCAGCGTCTATCGCCCCCGAAAATCATCCAGTGAAGTTGATAACGGCTAGCTCTTGAGTGAAACGTTATAAATAAGAGGTGGCCGGCCCTTGGGGGTTCTCTCTTGCACATTTGAGATATTGAGGCACACTTTGAGCTAGAGAACTTCTCCTCCACTCATCTCCTTGCTTGGTTGCATACTCTAGAGAGTTTGAGTGAGATTCAAGTGTATTGCATTAAGAGTTGCATCTAGTGGCACTTGATTCTTGAGTTTGCTGCGGATTGCTTGTTACTCTTGGGTGTTTTCCAACACCATAGATAGCTTGAAGCAGCGGTGGTGTTGAGCTCGTGATTGGAGATTGTTTCGAGCCTCACCAAGCGATTGTGAGGGGTTCTTGAGCTTTCCCCGTAGGAGTTCGTGAATTGGCTGCTCTAGTGGAGCTCGTGGCTTAGAGGATCCCCATCTTGTGAGTGGATGTGCGACACCCGCTGAGGGTTCAACTCTTGATAGTTGATTAGCTCGCGATCCATCAAGTGGGTGTATCGCCACTATGAGGAGTAGCTTGCCGGAAAGCAAGTGAACCTCGGTAATAAATCTTGTGTCATCTTATTGCCGAGGATTTCATTTGTGCATGTGATCATGTTGATTGATTGGTACATTGAACATATCTCTTCTCATCAACGTTGGTATATCTTTTCAAGTTCGCTACTTTACTTATTGTTCTTTGCCTTGTTTAGCTTGAGTAGAATAGCTTATCACTTAGTGGTAATTAGTTTAGAGACTTAGCGTTGTTGGTGTGAACTAGAGATCATAGCGTTGCACTAGAATTGTATTTGTGGCTTGCTTAAAAGTAGTTTAGCTAGTGCTATAATTAGCTTCGTCATCTTATTTACTAACTACTTGTTTAGTAAAGCTTGTAGAAAATTTAAATAGGCTATTCACCCCCCTCTAGCCATTTGGACCTTACACTAACATGTTACAAAAATATATGATTGTTTGAAGTGTACAACATGTGTGCATGCTACTCCTATCCTGCCAAGCATCCTTGAGCTCATGTACCTGAGATGGGGGAAAGCGTATGAGGTTCATGGAAAACCTTAGCAAGCAAATTGCCTTTAACTGAGCTATTTAAATCACAGTTTGTTTAAGCATCAAATTTAAAATAGCATAATAAAAGATGCATCAATTGCTTCGTAGGAATATAAATATACTTTAAAGTGCAAATGCAAATGTTGCAATGCAATGCAAATACGAATGATGCAATGCAATGTAATGCATGACTTCACTTCTACCCACACGTCCCAAGGAGAGGGAGAGAGGGCTACAACCACATTGCTCATCAACGTGTGTTGTTGTATCAGTACTTACCGCACCAATTTGGCTATAATTTCTTCAAATGCATATCAATGGAAAGAGTGCAAATGCAAAAGTTGTCATGTATCCACTTCATATGCTTCATAATTCAACAGTAATATCATATATTTCAAGGTAAAACAAATAACTTCAGATTTAAAATTATATGACTGGTGTGAGATACTAAAAATTTAGTGCAGGTAATTCAAATAACAAAGCTAAAACATGTGGATCACGGCGCCACGTTTACTTGCCTTTACCGATGATCAAACAAAAGAGCTAGGCACTCTCCAAAGGCAAACCACCTGATAAAAAGCAATCCTCAGTACCAACATCATCACACCAACAAGTATAAACAACAAATAATGCACTAGAACGTCCCAAACCCGTCGTTCAAGCATCTACCATTACGCTGCCGTTAATGACAGCAGCTCTATCTCTTCTCTTTTTCATAGACGTTTAACCATATATTCAAAAATTCCCGAAGTCTACTAGATGATAGAAAACTTCATTATCTACAACTTTGGTATAATACGATTTGGCATAATAGACCTCCAAAATAGCTTAAACATCTCTTAACTTAACTAAATTTTCTGACGGTCAAAACAGGACAGAAATCTTATAAAATCCATAGCTGGAGATATATTTAATCCAACAAATGTGTTCTTTAGCAATCTGGAAACCATAAGAAAACTCCTACAACTCTTGTTTATACCAAAGGTTCAGATTCTTCCATTATGGTGGCCAAAAACTGAATAGATGTAAAACTATCTAGATTCTCGTCACTAAAAAACAGTCTATTTAAGATGATCATATCTCCAAAAGTACTGGGGCTCTGAGGGTGATCTTGGTGTCAAAAGAAAGGTATCGAATACCTCTACGACTTTGTCCACGGTGACAAAATTTATTAAAGCCATTAAGATTCTCTATAACAGTGATGAACAAAAACCGCTCAGTCTGACAGAATTTCAGAACATGAACGGAAATTAATTTCGACAATTTCAGGAATTACTCCAGGTATACCCCTTCTAATTCAATGATTCGATCCACTAAAGTTGATCCGAAGAAGTGGATTAGGATTCGGCCTCTCACCTAGGGCAACCGCAGCGAGTACAGCAACATGTCTTCGATGGTCCACTTCTTCCTTCCTCTTCTCCTCCTCACAGCGACCTACGCCGCTAGGACCATCTCGCTGGTTCTGATCTACGATGAAAATAGGGCATCCATCATGGACAGCGAGGGAACAAGAAATTTGAGGACAAAAAGGGGAAGAGAAGATGATGCCTAACCAAAATTCGAAGAAAGAGCGGCGCCACGGATGACAACAGCGACGAACCACGATGGCGGTGGACTACGACAGCTGCAAGTCCTAAATCCTCCCTTCTTCTCCCTTCTCCCTTCTCCTATTTGTTTCCCGTGCGTGCAATGGGTGGCTGCTAGGGCTGGTAGCCACGGGAGAGGAGAATATGTGCGACCAATCAGGAGATCACGATGGAAGGCATGAAAAAGACAAAACAAAAGGAAAAGGTCACGGCCAAGAATAGCTAACGGAATCAGACATCAACTAGTACTCGACCTGGTCTTGCATGGCTACAGTAGTTGTGTTTTCCTTTTTCACTAAAAACTTCTACCATCCAAAACTTTATGATTCGGACTTTGAATAACGCACATAAATAGTCACCGGCAAATATGCCCTTGCGTTGCAACGGGAGAAAAAACTATAAAATATTCAAGAAAAACAATGATTGAAATGGTACATATTTATTTATGTTTTATCATTTTATAAAGTTAAAAAATTATAATTTATTTATAATGAAAATAACATCTACAATATAAGATTGGCAATTGTATGACAATGTCCTATTAAGTCTGCAGCAAATTTAAAATACAATATTGGTAGATTAATTTATGTTACAAAGCATATAGATATTTTTATAATATTTAGTTATGCGTTGATATAAGTAAATATCGAGTTGCATGACTTTCTCTGTGGACCCGTAATCAAAGTACTGAGCTAATTACACTGGTACATATGTACAACTTAGTGACAAATTTATTTAGAACGGATAGATAACAATTTGGTCAAGATTTCAGTTCACAGTTTAATTGGTTAGACAAAAAGCTAAACCGGTTATAATAAAATATTTTTTGTTCCTAATCAACAAAATCACATTAACGAAAATATTTGTTTTTCTTAAAAAGAAGTCAAGAGTTCAAAGATCCATAATATTATTTTTCTTATTTATTTTTAATATTTATGAAAAAGTAGAAGAATAGAAGAAGTTAGAACAGTGGAAATTTGGGCAAAACCAAATGAAAAAAAACTAATGTGGAGAAAAAGAAAAAAGACGCAAAAAAGGAAACAGAAGCAGAAGAAAAGACGCAAAAAAAAAAAGAACGGAAACACAACGTGAAGAAAAACAGAGGCAAAAGGAAACCCAAAAAATTGAAAACGGAAACAGATCCTGAAAAAATAAGGGAAAAAAAAGAAAAAACAGGACAGATACGGTACAGATTAGGACACAGAAAAAATAAAGGAAAACAGGGAACTAGGATGGACACGGTACCGGATGAGCAGGAACGAAATTGGGAAAGAAAACGAGATTCCTCGAATTTGAACTCGCTGATTATAATTAAGAGCATCTCCAAGAGTTTATCAAAATTCACTTGGCAAATATCATGATTTAGTAACTTGCTAAAATATATGGCAAGTGAAAAATAGACTCTCTCCAAGAGTTTACCATTTGAACTTGGTAAAAATAAAAAGAGACCCGCTAAGCGAACGAATAGCCCCGCTTAAATATGCACGTGAAGCCGGATGCGCGAGCGATGCGCGCTCGCGCTCAGCGCGCAAATATGCGCGTGGAGAGGGGAGATTTGCCAAGTTACTAAAATTTGCCAAGTTGGATACCAAACTTTTGGAGCACAATTTTTTCTGCTTTGCCAAAAATAGATAGATGTCAAGTTGATTTGGCAAACTCTTAGAGATGCTCTAACCATGTATCTGGATCCAAGAAAATAGTAGAACAACTTATGAGTCCGGATCCCATACACGACCGAATACGTTTTGGAATCAAGCTCCGTATCGTGCTAGACAAGAACTATTCTAACTCATAAAAGCACGAGTTATTTATAAGTCCGGACGGAAGAAGCTCTCAATTGTCCGATAGTTAGAGGGAGGCAGACCAAAAAATGGATGGACAAAAAAAAACTAAAATATTGCCTTTGTATTACTAGGTATAGATATAGAAATGAGAAGTCTCTGTCCATCCATCTAAGGAACAGATCAAAAGTCAAATTTTGGTCCCTCTTAAAAGTCAGTCAACCTTCGCTAGTTAAATTACTTAATCCATATTTACCATGTATTCTTGGGTATTACAGATGGGAACCCAAATGGTAGGTTTGTAAAACCAAAAACCAAATGATACTATCACGACTTTGAGACGGATCCATGATGAGTAATCTACAAACTCTAGGCGCTGCAGTAGCAACACAAAAGAAATAAAAGCAGCTCAAGAAAGTCAAGTTTCATTTCGACAAGCACAAAAGAAATAAGAGCAGCTCAACAAAGTCAAGTTTCATTTCGAGAAGGGATCGACAGCGATTTCTTGATCAGTACGTATTTAACAAGTGGCAAGATACAGTTTTTTTTTTTGCAAGTTTAACCTCTCAAATCTTCATCTAAAACAAGGGAAAATATCTGCAAAATGTTTAACAACATTCATATGGAGTTCCTGCAAATGAAAAATCTGATGGCAGTCCAAGTTAGGATCCATTTCTCTCCAATCTAGTTCTATGTTATTTCCAATTGCAAAAGCCGTGCCAGCAGTTGCAGCGATCAAAACTGCTGTTGTACAGTACAGGACTTGTTGCAGGAAAAAGCAGCCAAAAGAAGGATATTGATCCAGCCACAAATGCTACCGATGCCGCTCCTATGACATAAAAACAGAAGGCAACATAAGAAGTCGGGCATAATAAGTTTACAAACCTTAATGTTTTATTTTGTTTTATCTAAAGAAAACAGGACATACATATATGTATACAAATACACACCTTTTGTTCGTGGTGATGAGAAAACAGGCAAACCCATCATATTACAGAAGACGTGAGCAATAATTGGGCATAACAGATTACCTGTAGTTTTTTTTTTCAAATGAAAGTCAATCAACAATGAAACCTTGTTATTAGAACCATATTAAACTTGCTTACAGTAAAATAACTGTAGTTACCATTCATCATGTCATAAAACCAAATGGAAATTGGAGTGCAAGCACAATCATGCAGCCAGGTTACAATCCATAAACTTAGTCGAATGTACCAAAATATGGTTGAAAAAACAATGAAATATGGAACATGGAATCATCATTTTGCTGTCATTACGGTTTTGCTTTTCATGTTTCTGCAATATGGATCATACTAAAACATAAATGGTAATCATAACACCTACATTGCAAATCTGATTATCCAAAAAATTGATTGAGCATGAACCAAGTATGAATGATATAACATGGAAAGTTCAATTCTAAAACTGGAAAAAAGAGTTCCAGAAACAATAGCAAGAAAATAATAACACACATAACAACATAAAGGAATGAGTGAGACCTGTTCGAATGAACAAAAATGCTGCATACCACCCAAAGATTATGGTGTAGCCTAACTGGACACCTGAGGAGGGAATGTAAGAAGTTAAATCAAGCTCAGAAAGTGAAGCCAATAGGTGTCCACAATCGATGAGACAGATGTAGTCCAACTTTTTTATGCCAATGTCTGACAAAATATGTGGAGAACTAAAGAAGACTAATGACTTTGAAGATGCCAATTTTGTTGCCAAGCATACTAAAAGGTAAAAGTGTAGGTTTCTAGCTTCAGATACAATCTGTAAAAGCAATAGGTCCCAGTGCCTGAACTTGAGCCATCTCAATCGAGAAGTCAATATTTGCAAAACAAGCCTAAGGTTAAGAAAGAAGATAGAAATTAAGACCATAGCTTTAATTGTTGACTCTTCTGGCATGCAGCACAGTGGTAGTGAATATGTGAGACCATAGTGCAACTGATTTAAAGGTAAACTTGTCACTGAAGAACAAACATATTAAACTAACATGTTATAGTTCTCCTTGATTTTAATAGAAACAAAGTTAGTTAAATATAGATCCAAAAGTCTGTTCTGAGTTTCTGACATCTAAGTTAATGTTACTCAAAAATTTTCTTCCCAAACCATTGCAGGAAGATAATAAAGGAGAAAACAAGATGTGTAAAGAAAAATACCTACAATCAGTAGTGATCTCACAAAATTGCATCCCTGCTGGTGTAGTTCGAATAAATGGTTTAAGTGTGCTGTCAACAGAAAGGTTCAGTTCTAATTAGAAGAGTACATCAATATCAACAACAGCAAGGGGACAGAAAGAGGTAGTGGATGATAGATTCCATCTATTGCTTGAGTTCACCAATTACAATCAGCCTACTCCAACTAACTTCTAAATCAATCTGCTAATGATAGGACCCGAAATGTTGCGGAGGGCACATTGCTGGGTGACCAGCAGCAAGGGGGTTGAACCCCTGGCAGCGAGCAGGTGCCCTTCTTGCGCACAGCAAGGTGAAAGCGGGAGGCAAATGGGTTCTGGTCAAGAAGCAACAACTTATGTACTGATCTTGCTTAACAAACAAATGATAGTGTTTGGGCTATTTAAATAGCCGAATACTAACAAACCAACAAGCTTATCAAACCAAACAAAATCCTATCTTTGAGCTAACGAAGTGAGAAAGAAATCCCATGAACCAACTGAAGCAGTGTTGATGCTATTGCTGGTTCGCCACGGTTACACTTGGCACGACATTGACATAGAATGCCGGTCATAATAACAGGTAATGATCCGAAACCCATAACAAACGAGATATCCTAACAAACCGAACTGACGACCATTACTAATCCAATGCCCCTGACTAACTGAAACTTCTGACGGGGCCCGAACTTTCTTCAGAACCTAGCTACTATCTTGCGCTGCAGCCTACTCCAGAGCACGATCCTTTCACTCATCGTGCCACTGTTCACAGATGTGTGCCCGTAGATTAGAAGGTTAAAAAAGATACAGCCAAAGTTGGTTCCTTCGGAATACAAAAAATTAGACCGATTCTATAGAAATTTACCTAGACTGAAGAAGACTGGACTCAGAAATATAATTGTAGACATTTTGAATCCCCCACACAGAAGAAGAGGTATCATGCATGCCCTGAAAACCAGCTCCTCAGTAAACGGCGCCTGGTCAAAAGGTCATCACCAAACAATATCACTACAATAGAAGAGGGAATCAAAGTGTTCTCAGTAGTAGCACTAATTAATATCAGTAGCATCCTAAACAGTACTACAGATTGCAAAGTGTTCTCAGTAGTAGCACTAATTAATATCAGTAGCATCCTAAACAGTACTACAGATTGCAAAGGCACTACAGTAATTGTTAACTGGTAATTATGGTCCTTACACTCAGATGTTCAGTCAATGAGTCATTCTTCCATGTATTGCTAGTTTGCTACAATAACCTTCGATCACTGGTTTACAACACGTAGTATCTTATAAGTACAAAAAAAAAAAAAACGGTAAAAAGGGGGAGAAGATCAGACCACTACATAGTTCCGCCAAACCATAACATCCGCAACAGCAGCTTGGATCCATTGTGCAAGCCTCTGGGCGCAACCTATCTCCACCGCATCGCCACTGCCCCACGAGCTCGCTAGAAGCCACAATCTAGTGACGAATGACCCAGCATACACTAGGGATGTAAGGAAAAGTGGAATCGCCACGGCCTGAATCTGTAGAAGAACCAGCGTTTCAATACAAGCATGAAAAGCTCAACTCTAATGAGCGAGCTACGAGACTGTAGCTTATATTTGGAAAAGGTCGCTTACCAAGTGATCCTTCCTAACGCCGAACACAGCAAGCATATCAGCGAAGTCGCTGAGGCTCCAGACCTGAGGAGGAAGACGAGAAGAGGGGGGATTTGAGATTCGTTCAGTTCAGGTCCAGGTATTGGACGAGAGGCATGTACCGGAGGAGAGCAGGGGCGCGCTTACTCGGAGGAGGGACGCGGTGGCAAGGGCGGAGGCGGCGGATGCGACGGCGGCGCAGGCGAAGCGGCGGTGCAGGAAGGTGCGGAGCGAGGTCGGGGGCGGGAAGCGGAGGATGACCGTCGGGGCATAGAGGACAGCGACGTAGGATACAGCCATGACGGCGCCCGCCGCCACCGCCACGGCGCCTGATATCGCCGGCGGCGAGGCGGGATGGAGGCCCGCCAGCGGCGCCATATAATCCGGCGAAGCGGGAGTCAGTCGAGGTTGCTCATTGGATCCTAGATTTCGTAGGGTGAGAGGAGGGGGGCGGGGGTTGGAACGAGGAAAAAGATGCCGGCGCCGGAGTTGCAAGGAGGAGGAGGAGGAGGCGAGCGAAGCGACGGCGGCTGAAGTGACAAGCGAGTCGCCAGTATACCAGCGATGGGACAGGAGAATGTGATGGTCTTTTGATAGTGCAAGACCGGTGGCCCTAAAGGATACTCTAAGACTGTCTCCACCCAGGAGAGGCAAACACAAAATGCGTCTTTTGCCTACCCAAAATACTTTCCAACGCATGACCCAAACATCCGACCCATTTTCGGTACTGGCCCAGAGGATAGCAAAAAATGCGTCCCCTCTCTCCTCGTGACGCAAACCTCCGGTGGTGGCCCGCTCGCGCTCGCCTCCCGTCCGCACGCCGGAGCCCACACCGCCGAGGACGCAGTCGCCTCGCGCCGAAGCCCACACCACGCCACCGCGCTGAAGCCCGAGCTCTTGTGGGGTGATTTGGGGAGCCGCCGTCGTGGATCGGGGGGCCGCCGTCGCGGATCGGGGAGCCGCCACCGCGCCGCCCCTCCACCGCCGTGGATCTGCTCCCACCGTCCCTTGGGCCCGCAGCAGAGGACGACGCCGGAGTCGGAGCAGTTGAGGCATGCGCACGCCAGCGGCGCCATGGCGCCCGCACTGCCTGCTCCGACCAAGGCTCGGCGGCGGAGGGACCTGTGAGGGACGCGGCGACGCCCGCAAATGCCTGCTGCTTGCGTCCACGAGCTGTTGCTGTTACCGGTGAGGCGGGGTCCACGGACGACGACGACAGCGCGGGGAGAAGCTACGTTTTGGGTACAACACCCTTTTACTGTGCGGTACCTAACCTAGCCAATGCGTCTCCCATTTGCCTTCCCACCGTTGGAGACAGTCTAACGCTTTAAAGTATGAATATAGAGTAAAAACTGCTGCACTGGGTATTATAAAACGATACTCTATCCTTTCTCTCACTCTATATTTAAAGTAGTACAGTGTTTACTCTATAGTGGGCAGTGGCGGCCCCACTAGCTAAACAAAGAGAAAAAATGCTATAACTCACAAACCAAAAATCCAAATTAAATTTCGATTGCACCATTAAATTCGTCTCAATAAATCCTTTAAAACTAGATCACACATGAATATATTTAGATAAAGTGACAAGTGGGTCCCACAGTAGATAGAGTGGATAGAGGATGATATAGAGGATGGATGAGTGCGTGAGAATTGAGTATAGAGAAGAGAATCTTGCTGATTAGGACGTATAGAGGATGAATATAGAGGTCCATAAGTGCGGATAGCCTAACCAAAGTTGGCAAATCGTAGATCAGTATCTAAAGATTAGAAGCATAGATTATATATTGATTAGAATTGTAAAACAAGGGGGTGTTTGAGAATGCTTCGTTTCTGTTTTTTCAGCTCTGCTCTACCTCCATGTTGCCAAACAACCTTTAGCTCCAAAAACTGTGCTCCATGAAAAAGATGGAGCTAGATGAAAAAGATGGAGCCAGAAGTGCTCCAGGATTTGACCTTCTGTACTTGCTCATGGAGCAGTGAAAAAATTACAAACACTTGTCACTCGTTAATGCATCCATTCGTTTTCTCCCTCCATCGGCCTGCCTCCCGTTCGCATGCCGCATGGCCCGCGGCATCAAGTCGCTCGACCTGGACATCGCGTCGCCGTTGCCCGCTGCTGACCAGTCCCTCCCGTGCTGCACGCCATCTCTCTTTGCTCAAGGAATATCTGCGGGCGGCGACGATGTGTTGCACTGCATCCATCACCGTAGGCTGGAGGCTCATGGCAGCCAGGACGAATCTGTTTGTTCCTTTCTTTTTCTTGTTTTGTTCCAACTCACGTAACTATAATTGGTATGAATACACGTTACAAATCAGCCTACACGTAGGGAACATACAGCGCATACACGTTAAGTGCAATTTCAATCCAGGGCATAATAGACCATTTACATAAAAACAACATATTCCTAGAGCTGGAGCTAGACTGTGTGTCAAACGGTACCATATGCTCCATAAACTCTATAGTGGAGTTGCTTCACAGTGGAGATGGTGGAGCGGAGCAATCCCAAACACCTCCTAACTCTCTAAGGGCCTGTTTGGTTCCTTTAGTCACCCCTCTAAAGTTAAGTGACCTTCTATTTAGATCCATGTGCTAAAAGTAGACTAAAAGTGAGAAGGAGAGGAGAGAGAAAGAGAGTAAAGTCACCTGGGACCACTTTTAGGTGGTGTTTGGATCTATTTGCCATGGGCTAAAGTTTAGCCCTTGTGCTAACGGTGCTAAAGTTTAGTCCAAGTGGGGTGTTTGGATCTAAAGGCTAAAAGGTGCTAAAAGGTGAAAAAGGAGAGGAGAGAGAAAGAGAGTCTTGCACTTTTAACCTAGTTTAGGGCCTTTAGTGGAGCAAATGGAAAGAGCAAATGTTTTGCCCATTTGCCCATCTTTCCCCCCCTCTTTGGATCCCTATGGCAAAATAAAGAGCTAAAAGTGCAGGACTAAAGTTTTGCTATGGGATCCAAACAGGACCTTAGTTACTTTTAACTATCCCTTGGTGACTAAAGTCACTAAACTTTAGTGTCCCCCTTTAGACAGAGTGTTTGGCATTTTAGTGACTAAAAGTGACTAAAGTTTAGCTAAACTTTAGGAGGGGTGAACCAAACATGCCATAATTATAATCATAGTCGTAGAGACGTAAAGTGAAGAAAGAATTAAAATTTTAACAATCATGTTGGAAAACTAGTTTGGACCCTCTATTTTGGATAGATGCAAAATATTTTTGGAATTTTTTATGAATATCATGATTTTGTAGAATATTTATAGGTGTTTAAATAGTTGGGTCTGCTTTGTTGTGAGCTGGACAAAGCCCATACAAGTCTTTTTCTTTTTCTTTTATTTTTCTTTTTTCTATAAAAATAAAGATCTTGCAAATTTTGTCAAAAATCATAGAAAAATCAGAAAAATGTCAAACAATTTTGTTAGCTTCATAAAAATGTGATCTATCCATAGATGTTATGAATTTTGTTAGGTTGTGCTTTGTCTATAGGTGTGCTAAATTATCATTGCATATGTTGCATGCATATAGGTTCGGTGATGACCGATAATGTGCCACCTTTGTTTGTTTGCGCATTAAGTTTTGAGGGGAAAGATTTACACCACCTGGTCTAATGTAGTTTTGATTAGAAACAAAACTTAATTTTTATTAAAATGTGGATTAGTCAATGGTACAACTATTTATTTCGTGAACCAAAATCTTGGGCAGATTATTGTCTAATGAAATGTAAGCAAATGTATTTATGTAATTCCTGTCAAGGACTGCCGTGTAAAAAATCATGAGAGGTCTCCCATCATAATCATTGGCGGAAAGACCAATCATTTACACATCGACAAAAAAGTCAAGGAGGTTAATACGATGCGTCAAAAAAGCTACAAAGGTCGATATTGAGTCATAGAAACACATGGGTGTGTGAAAAATTAAAATAATGAATAGGAGAATAATTTATTATGTTATCAGCGTCACGGTGAAAGTCCCTAGTTTGGTTTTGGCTAATTGATGAAACCTAGGACTAACCTTTGTATCTAAGTGGATGATTTAGATAAAGGTGGTCATTGAATATGAGACATGACATTGACTCATATGACCAAGATGGTGAAGACCAAGATGAGGCTTGGCTCGATGGACCGGTTGTGAGGGTGAAGGGCAAGTCGAGGCTTCGAAGCGAGGGACCATGCGATGGTGAAGCTTGAGCGAGACTTGGCGCCGACGGACCGATGCAACGGTGAAGAGCAAGTGAAGTCAAGGTCGATGGATCAAGACGGTCATGTGATGATATGAAGTGGATCATATCATTTGGAGAAACAAAATGGGCTCAAGGCAAAGGTATAACCATAGGGCCATTTTGTTTTACACTCAAGACACCATAGAGGGTGTGAGTGGTTTAGGATCGATAGCCGAACTATTAAGAGGGGAAGTCTTATCGGTTATTCGATGCACGGGTGCCACTAGGTGAATTCATGAAGTGCATTGCATGTAGGGCCTAGTGAGCTAATTGGAAAACCTTTGAAAATGATTGAGAAAAAGCTAACACACAAGCACATGGAGATGTACACTTGATGGTGTTGGCACATTTGCAAAGGTGGCGTTGGTCACGCTGTGGTTTGCGGGTAGAGAGGGGTTTGGGTTCCTCTCTCCCTCCCGCCGAGCGTGTGAGCGCGGGATTCAGGCGATTTCGGGGAAATGAAATGCCTATTTTCCACTACGCCGAAAGTCGGAAAAGAAATGGAGGCGAACGGGGTCACTGAGGTGACCGGACGCTGCACCGGACGCGGTCACGGTGTGACCGGACGCGTCCGGTCAGTACAGCGCGGTATCAGGCGCTCGGGTGCTAGGGTTTGCAACCGGCGCGTCCGGTCACTCGCGGGACCGGTGCGTCCGGTCATGCGCCCAGAAGGAACTGAGGTTCACAGAGGACGATCGGACGCGGGGCGCGTCCGGTCACACATGATCGGACGCGTCCGATCGTTGAAGGAGCTTACTGGACTCTAACCGGACGCGGGCACTGTCGCGTCCGGTCATCGCAAGGAGCGCGTCCGGTCGTTGCGTCGTGGGCGCGTGGGTCAGTGCGATCGGCGCGTCCGGTCGTTCGACAGGAGCGTCCGGTCATCGGGACCGGCGCGTCCGGTCGTTCTGAGAAGCGCGTCCGGTCATAGGGTTTGACCGTTGGCGCAGTGACCGTTGGAGGATCTAACGGTCGCATTTGAAATTTGAGGGACACGTGGACGTCGCAGGGCGACCGGACACGGTTGAGCGCGTCCGGTCAGTTTCGACCGGCGCGTCCGGTCGTCCCGAAAAAAACGGTCAGTGGAGTGGCAACGGCTCTATTTGTTTGGGGTGCTTATAAATACTCGTTGGCCGGCCCTTGGGGAGGTAGCTTGGTATTTCTAACACTCTTGTGCATCCTTTGAGCTAGAGCTACTCCTCCCACTCATCTCTCTTGCTTGATTGCAAATCAAAAGTGAGATTGAGTGATCCCAAAGTGCATTGCATAGCTTGAGGGCATCTAGTGGCACTTGTGGGTGGTTTAGCCGGTGGATTTCTTGTTACTCTTGGAGAGTACCGCTCCTAGCCGGCTTGGAGATTGTTGGAGGCGTTGGCAAGAGAAGGTGATTGTTCTTGGCCACCTCCGGTTGTTTGTAAGAGGTTCTTGTGCTTTCCTCGGCGGGACGCCAAAAGCAACTCTATTACATTGCGCGTGTCATTGAGTTACCTCACTTGAGAGTGGTGTCTTGCGGTGCCTTGCGGGGCGTGCCTTGAGGGGCAAGTGACTTGAGGGTCGCACCGAGGAACCATCTAAGTGTTGGTCGACACAACCGGTGATGTAGCTTGTCGGTGCACAAGTGAACACCGGGTGAACAAAAATATTGTGTCTCTTGTCTCCCGGTGATTGGTCTCCATATTGTGTTGTTGTCAATATTGATTGATTATATATCATCTTGGTGATTGGCAACATCTTCACTCCACCGTTGGTATAAGATACACAATCCTATCTCTTGCATTTACTTTTACTAGATTATCTTGTGTAGCTCTAGTAGTAGCCTTTACTAGTAGTTGTTAGCTTGCTCACTAGTGTTTAAATAGTGACATAGCTCTTGTGTGAACTAGAGATCATAATCTACTAGACTTGTGGATAGGAGGCTTGCATCACAACCCTTGGCTAAGCAAAACTCGCTTTACACCGTTTGTTATTCTAACAAGTTTGCTTAGTGGCTTGTGTAGAATTTTTAATAGGCTATTCACCCCCCCTCTAGCCATCTAGGACTTTACACACGGGTGTGGCTGTATGGTGAAGCCTTGTGAGGGCACAGTGGCCACAATAGCATACACGTCTAGTGTCATCGGGCATGGCCAGACAATGTAGGATGGCGGTGCGCCAACCATTAATACACGGGCTAGCACTACGCAACGACGCGATAGGGCGGCACAACGCCTGTGTGGGCGTGACTCTGGTGGTGGCTGAGCAGATGAGGCTCCTTGCAACAGCATAAGCGTTTCATGATGATCGTGATTGAGAGAGCATGCAACCCTTGTGGTGCCCTTAACGATCTAGAAGAGCGGCGTGCATGGGAGATTTAATTGTGCCATTAGTGTCCGCGATGACCCAACAATTGGTGCAAGTTAGCATGGCAAGGAGTAGATGTATCACGTGAGGGTCAATCGACTGCTCCACTGTCGGTCTTCCGAACAGCAGGTCCTCATAATTTCAGTATGCTTGATGTGTCTTTTGCCTTACCTCATCATTATTGATCTCCTACGCCCTCTCAGAGGGCTCCGATTCTTATAGGGCCATAGGTCTACGACAATCCATAGCGCACGTGCTAATGAGACTATAGAGGTGTAATGAGTTTAGACCTGGGAGAGAGAGCAGAACAAAGCTGCCATGTCCGACACAGACAAAACAGGTGACAAACACATTGATTAGAAACCGGACAAACAAATGTAACTCAAGCAAACGATATATATAATGGATGCAATAAATTAGTGGTGAAAAATATTTATTGAAAGAATAGGAGATACTTGTTAAAAAAGAAATACAACCAAGTGGTTTAGTATTAGAGATATAGAAGCATAAGTAAGAAATAAAAATGAGAGGTACACTTGAGAAAAAACAAAAACTATGGAAAGAAAACTCGGAGTAGACGAAAACTTTGGGAGAAAAGAAGGGAAAAACATAGAAATAAAATAAAAGAAGCGTCCAAAAAAGAAAAAAAAAGATGCGAAAACAGGAAAGAACCAAGTGAAAAATGGAATCGGAAAGAAAAAAACAGAAAGGATATTCAATGTAAAGGTTCGAAGGTGTTAACGGGTAAATAAAAAAAAGATTCGTTTAACATCACATGAGTTCACATGGTGTGGTGGTTATCAACTGTTTTCGCACGGTGGCCTCGGTTCAAATCCTTGCGTGGTCGGAATTTTTGGTTCGTTTTCCTGTGTCGCAGCTAGTTTTTCCCATACGACGGTCGCTCCAGCCCATGCCCAGCTAACGATTTGCGCTAAAAAATCCGTATGGGTGGAGTGGACTGGGCTGTTTACAATTTGGGCTGATGGGCTAAAAAAATT
Organism: Saccharum hybrid cultivar R570; assembly: GCA_038087645.1. Lineage (NCBI taxonomy): Eukaryota > Viridiplantae > Streptophyta > Magnoliopsida > Poales > Poaceae > Saccharum > Saccharum hybrid cultivar. Next base: position 16,802,162 of record JAQSUU010000431.1, on the reverse strand, counting down.
GACCAGATGGGTGCAACGGACTAGGGTGAGCGAGTGAGAGACAGTTGGGCCAAATTGAATGGGCTGGACGAAAAAAAGACCAGAAATTTTATCTTTTTATTATTAGGGAATTAGGGATAGAGTTAAGTTGACTTCATCTTCTTTCTACGATCCACAAAAACCAAATAAGTTACACAATTCAATCTCAGAGTCCGCAGTTTTGAGTTGGTCTAGATCGAAACCTTGTTGCTGATTTAGATTTCTAACTAGAAAACTGGCACGGCCTTGCCGTGCCCCCACCTCAATAGGCCAGTTCCATCATTGCAAAACTTCATATAAATACTTGTGGAGATTGCTAGAGTTGTTTATTGACAGCAACAAATTAAAGAACTGTGCTACTTAGCTTTCATAGACTATTTGAAATCATGCATGGATACATAATTGCATATACAACAAAAGAGATGCAAGATCATGCATTGTGCTATACACCAAACAACTATTGTTGCCATCTAAAGATTACTCTTTTTCTCCTACTGTTATCATGTTATGTATCTGATTCTGATATTGCAGCTACTGCTATGTATCCCATTGACAACCCAACTTGAAAATTCATTTCTTGTTATGCTCTGATTCAATGTGGTTCTGGAGTACAAGCATGGTGATGTGATTAGCAAGTGGCAGTGCTTGAGGGCAGCACTCGACGCAATAGTTATTAGGACCGGACCGGACCGGCGGTTGGATTGCTAAAAGACCGAACTAGAGTCTAAACCGGTCCGGTTCACTTAAAAGACCGTCTTTGCAATCAAACCGCTAAAAACCGGTTGAACTAGCCGGTTTTTTGGGAACCGACCATGCGGACCGGACGGTTTCTGGCTGGTCATCTGCGTGCTACACCGCAACATGCTGCTGATTGGTTCGTGGGTGGCGCGTGCCCGCAGCTGCTGTTGATAGGCCCCGCCTGTCCCCTGCCTAGCTGTTACCACGGGTGGTGGTTCACGCTGCACAGTTGGCATGCATGCCGAGCTACGTTTGAATTTTGGCTGAGCTGATGTTAGTACCTTTTAAAATTTAAAAATTTATATCTTTGTCATACCAGCTCAAATTAGTCAAATAATATATCCGTTTTGATTATCTCAACGAGCTCTTCGCAATAGCGCACTTTATTTTAATATTTAAGATTGTTTTGCAATGGTGAATATTTGAATTACTATTCAAATCCTTTTTGCACTAATTCGTAAGTGCTCCATGTATTATCTCCACCCACATTGATTGTATCCATCACCATTCACCCATATTAATTGTATGAGAGAACTATGTATTTGGCACTGAAATAAATCAGTCTTTCGTATTTGGCATTTAAAAATTTGAACTTTCTTATCTGGCACCAAGTTAAAATTTTCTTTCATGTATGGCACTACCGTCCATTTCATCCATTCATCTGTTAGTTGACTATTTTGACCGTGTCAGTTTTTTCTTAGCGTGACCAACGTACCCTCTGTTACTCACGCATCTAATTTCTCCCTCGACTTCCCGAGCGGCCGAGCGCTGCTGTCTCCCGTGAGTCCGTGACCTTCTTCCCTGGAAATAAAACACCAAACCCTAGATTGATGGAAGGAGGACGAGATGATGATGGAGCAGAGGATGTCGCGGCCGGCGACGCCCAGCACCAGCTGCGCGCGCCCTCTGGCGGGGCGACCTCACCCGGCGGAGCCAGGCCGTGGCGCGGTCGCGGCGGTGGGGCGGGCGCGGGCCGGCGCTCCGAACAGCCCGCGGCGTGGCGGAGGCGGCGCGGCCCCTCTGGCCAGCCAGCAGTGTGGCAAAGGCGGCACGGCGGCGCCTCCTGGTGCACAGGCCACGGGGCAGCCTCCCCAGGCCAGATCAGGAGGATTGTGGGGGCATGTTCTTGGATCTGGAACGGGATAGAGTTTTCTTGCACTTGTTATTTCAGAGATTTGCAATGCTTTTTTTTTTGTGCTAACCCTGGCTACATATCCAAAAGCTTGGGAAGACAAGCAGTGCCCCCAGCGAAGTCCTTTATTGAATAATTCGTAGTTTCGGTGATTGAGCGAGAAATATGAGTACTTGTATACTTCTGATGTTCAATGGTGGAGAACTCTAGATGATTGGCTAGCTGTGACACCAGATGCTCAAACCTGTACTATTCTAAGCAATTGTGGACAAATATCTGTTTGTTGTTGTCTTCATGTCTTGCGATGATCTGAAAAGAATATAGGACTGACCAAACTGAGATGAGCGAGCTGCTAAACTGCACCAAACAATTTCTGACCAAGCTAACTAGACAGGGCAAATCCCTCCCGTGCTAAGCCGTAGCGGGACCTGCTCTTGCCTTAGAATTTGAAATTTATTATTTATTTATTTGCAGACTTCAATTATCAAAATCCCATGTTTTAGTTCACAACATATTTATGATATTTATAATTTTCTTATTTGACAACCTGTCCATCTATTATTTCCCTATTCGGCATCATGTATTTCTGCTACAAAGAAGGGCATTCATGTCATTTTACCAGCCACTTGACGCCGTTACTAGCCTAAATGGACGGAAGTGCTGTCTAGGGAAGGAAATTTCAACTTGGTGCCAAATAAGAAAGTTCAAATTTTTTAATGCCAAATGCGAAAGACTGATTTGTTTCAGTGCCAAATTTTTTAATGCCAAATGCGAAAGACTGATTTGTTTCAGTGCCAAATTCATAATTCTCCCTAATTGTATCCATCACCATTCACCATTCAAATTGACTGGAGCCACAACCACCTCCACCCAGACTAATTGGAATCCATCTCCTGAAAACGTGTACTGAAAACTTCAGCACAACGCATGAAGCATCATCGGGGAGGCAACACTATGCATGAGAAACATGGAAAATACAAAAAGGATTAGCGCAGCCTTAACGGATTGAAGACGGAAACGCAAAGAGGGATTGTTGCGAATGGGGTCTCCTCGTCACATTTGACTGAGCCAGGTTGAGTGATGAGGGAGGTTCAGTGCGACGAGGGCCAAGGACAAAAGGGTAGCGCCAGTCTGATCTGTTGCTCGTGGCTCCGCTGCCGTGCCCTGCTCCACAGCCCGTCCATTGCCTCGCTCCCCGCGCCGCCGCCCAGCACGTCGCGCCCGCCGGCAGCCCCCGGCACATGCCCGGAGAAGGTAGCTCACGTGCAGAGCTGACGCCTCCTTTTTTCATGCTGGGCCGATGCTGGCGCTCGCAGCGACGAGAGTACACGAGCAGTCGACGGGAGTCGGGAGGAGCGCAGAAGAATGTAGATTCTAAACACGCTGGTTCACCAGCTTGCGTTTCAACCATCCGATCACAATCTAGCACTCGAGGAAAGGAGGTGACGTGGCAAAATGAGGTGCTAGAGATCATGGTGCAAAATTCGTCTAGTACTAGTATAAAGAGATTCCTCGCCCACAGCCACCTCCAAACCCACATCGGTTTTGCAAGTTGTGTTGGCATCAGTCTCAACCAAACCCTGATTCTAAGGGTTTTACTTAAAACAGCCAAAACTTTACACAGACTTCGAAATCAAGGACATTGACAACAAAAATAATCTAATTTCCTCACGCTTCGCCTAGTTCGGTGCAAAAAAAATCTGAAGTATGGCTCTCCATAAATAAAGAGGAGGGAGATCATGGTTTTACAGATTCCCACTTCATCTCACCTCACAATTCAAGTTTGACAACCAACTATCCAAGGCTTTGGTCATGGACAATGGAACCTTATAAGAGCTCGGTAAGATGTGTGAGCATGTGTGTCCAATGTCTTGCATAATGGAGTAGTTGATAGGGATAATCCTTTGTGTTTACTTTTATAGTAGTTGATAGGGATAATCCTTTGTGTTTACTTTTATCTTCTTGCCAACAATGACGAATGACGAGTTTGTTCTTAAGAGCAATTTGCAAGGCCATAAGTTAAGGAACAGATGTTTGTAAGGATGGATGAAGTAATTGCAAAGGGAGTCAATGAAGCTTTTGCCAAACAAAAGTTTAGTTGCAAAGCTTATGTGGATTATTTAGAGGAACATTCCTTTGCTATCTTTTCTCATGTGACTAACCTTTTGTAGGACAATGTGAGTACTATCTCTGCAAGTACTAAGTTTTCAAATGCAGAAGGTAGAGAGAAAAAAATCATTTTCACTATTTGTTTTAGACTGACTTTATTTATTGTGATAGAGCGACGTTGTCATATCATCATTAATGGAGAGAGTTGCAACAACCTTGCAAGTTCTAAGATGCTCGAGAAGTGAACTTTTCTTGTTCACACACCCACACCCACATCCATATTACATCCAATAGATAATTTTTTGTGATAAGATAAAGATAAGTGCATATTTGACATAGTTCCTATGCAAGCATGTTTTTATTGCTAGATAAAACTTGGATTTATACAAATAATGTTTTGCACAATACGATTATCTAGAAACTAGGAAGAGCCAAAATTTATCCACCAATCATGCGACCATAAAGTAACATTTAGCAGAAACTCTCATTGATTTACCTTTGTTACAAGTTAATTTGCCTACTATTCCTTATGACAAAGGCAAGTTGTGTGTTGATGTTTATGTTTTTCATGTGCCACAACTAATAAAGGAACATGACTCTTTTGCTCTAGAATCGAATAGTTGTGCTAAAAATATTTTTTCCCTGTTGCCGTTAGAATGGATAAACTAAAAATATTGTATTCTTTAAATATTTAGAGTTATATTAAATTTTATACTTTAACGTGATCTATGTAGTTTGCGAGGAGGACACCAAAGCTAAAGCCAAATGAGGAGTTGATGTCCATGGGACCGGATATGTTTTGCTACTTTTTGTCTTCGCTGCTGCGACAGAGGTCATTGTAAATGAGACGCTTCCATCTAATTCCGTGTGATTGGATCAATTTTTCCTAGTGCAAAAAGATTGGGAGGTGAGATAGGTAGTTGTTGGAGAGCAATTTTTTAATCTTGCTAAAAAATCAAGATTGAGAGTGGGTTTTGAATACTCTCAGGGATGCTCTAAGTAATACTCAGAAAGCAGCAGTTTGCATATTTTAATAAAAAACATCGGTAATGTTACTATTAAGACGTCCGGAAGGCCGGACGCCTCACTCACTCACTACTGCATCCACCACTCGTCTAACAAACAAAATCAACTCCCGCATGCCTTACTCCATTTCACTCCGCTCCCGTCCTTACCCCTTCCATGCTCCTCATCCCCTGCCACAGCGTGCCAACGCCCGTCGTCCTCCCCCACCCCAACGAGATCCATGGAGTAGGAGCGAGATCCATGGAGGTGGCGCGGCGGTATTGCAGGGGGAGTGGGTGAAAGTCCCTAGTTTGGTTTTGGCTAATTGATGAAACCTAAGTACTAATCACATGTGCTTGAGTGTGGATAGCAAAAAGTGATTGATACACTCCTAAGTGATGGCAAGATGCATGTTGATCATGATGACTTGGTGCCATACTTGGATAAGAAGAGGAGATGGAGTGCAATCCTATGGAGCTCAAGGCAAAGGTATAAATATGATTTGCTTTTGGTGATCAAGACACCATAGAGGGTGTGATCACACTTAGGATCGATAGCCATACTATAAAGAGGGGAATTTCCGGGGCTATTGATCACTTAAGTGCCACTAGATGAGAATTCATTTGCATATGCATTTAGATCTAGTGGAGAGCTAACTTAACGCCTTGAAAATAATTGTGAAAATGCTAACACACATGCACTTGCTGATGTACACTTCGTGATGTTAGCACATTTGCGAAGGCAGTGCAGTTTGAGCGGTAGAGATGGGTTTGAGGCTCTCTCTCCATCCCGCCAAGCTTGCTTGACGGGATTCAACATTTTTTGTGTAAGTGAAACGTTTATTTTCTACTACGCCAGAGATGGAGATTTTCTCTAAGTCATCGTGGATAGAAACAGAGGAGAACGGAGGTCACTGGGGTGATCGGACGCTGAACCGAACGCGGTCTTGGCATGACCGGACGCGTCCGATCAGTGGGAGCAGCAGACTGGCGCGGGATGCTAGGGCTTTGCACCGGCGCGTCCGGTCAAGCCTCAGAGAAACTACGAAACACGCGAGGTCGATCGGACATGGTGGCGCGTCTGGTCATGTTCGACCGAACACGTCAGGTCGTGAGTGGTAGCTTACTGGAATCGACCGGATGCTGGCACTGTGGCCGGTCAGTTTGAGCGGCGCGTCTGAAAGTCCCTAGTTTGGTTTTGGATAATTGATAAAACTTAGGACTAACCTTTGTATCTAAGTGGATGATTTAGATAAAGGTGGTCATTAAATATGAGACATGACATTGACTCATGTGACCAAGATGATGCTTGGCTCGATGGACCGGTTGTGAAGGTGAAGGACAAGTCGAGGCTTCGAAGCGAAGGACCATGCGATGGTGAAGCTTGAGCAAGACTTGGCGCCGACGGACCGATGCAACGGTGAAGAGCAAGTGAAGTTAAGGTCGATGGATCGAGACGGTCATGTGATGATATAAAGTGGATCATATCTTTTGGGAAAACAAAATGGGCTCAAGGCAAAGGTATAACCATAGGGCCATTTTGTTTTGCACTCAAGACACCATAGAGGGTGTGAGTGGTTTAGGATCGATAGCCGAACTATTAAGAGGGGAAGTCTTATCGGTTATTCGATGCACGGGTGCCACTAGGTGAATTCATGAAGTGCATTGCATGTAGGGCCTAGTGAGCTAACTGGAAAACCTTCAAAAAATGATTATGAAAATGCTAACACACGTGCACAAGGTGGTGATCACTTATTGGTGTTGGCACATTTGCGAAGGCATTGAAGTTTAAGCGGTAGAGAGGGTTTGGGTCTCTCTCTCTCCCGCCGAGCTTGCGAGCGCGGGATTCAGGCATTTTTGGGAACTTGAAATGCCTATTTTCCACTACGCCGGAAGTTGGAAAAGAAACAAAGGTGAACGGAGGTCACAGAGGTGATTGGACGCTGCACCGGACGCGGTCATGGTATGACCGGACGCGTTCGGTCAGCAGTCAGGCACGCGGGTGCTAGGGTTTGCAACCGGCGCGTCCGGTCACTCGCGGGACCGACGCGTCCGGTCAGGTGCCCAGAAGGAACTGCAGTTCGCAAGGACGATCAGACGCGGGGCGCGTCCGGTCACACACGATCGGACACGTCCGATCATTGAGGGAGCTTACTAGACTCTAACCGGACGCGGGCACTGTTGCGTCCGGTCGTTGCAAGGGGCGCGTCCGGTCGTTACTTCGCGGGCGCACGGTGCTGTGCGATCGGCGCGTCCGGTCGTTGACTGGAGCGTGTCCGGTCACTCGGGACCGGCGCGTCCGGTCGTTTTGAGAAGCGCGTCCGGTCATAGGGTTTGAACGTTGGCGCAGTGACCGTTGGAGGATCGGACGCGGTTGAGCGCGTCCGGTCAGTTTTGACCGGCGCGTCCGGTCATCCCAAAAAGACCTAGTGAAGGGGTATAACGGCTCTATTTGGATAGGATGCTTATAAATACTTGTTGGTCGGCCCTTGGGGAGGTCTCTTGTGATTTCTAACATACTTGTGCATCCTTTGAGCTAGAGCATCTCCTTCCACTCATCTCTCTTGCTTGATTGCAAATCAAAAGTGAGATTGAGTGATCCCAAAGTGCATTGCATAGCTTGAGGGCATCTAGTGGCACTTGTGGGTGGTTTAGCCGATGGATTTCTTGTTACTCTTAGAGAGTACCCCTCCTAGCTAGCTTGGAGATTGTTGGAGGCATTGGTAAGAGAAGGAGATTGTTCTTGGCCACCTCCGGTTGATTGTAAGAGGTTCTTGTGCTTTCCTCGGCGAAGAGCCAAAAGCAACTCTAGTGGATTACGCGTGTCATTGAGTTACCTCACTTGAGAGTGGTGTCTTGTGGTTCCTTGCGGGGCATGCCTTGAGGGGCAAGTGACTTGAGGGTCACACCGAGGAACCATCTAAGTGTTGGTCGACACAACCGGTGACGTAGCTTGTCGGTGCACAAGTGAACACCGGGTGAACAAAAATATTGTGTCACTTGTCTCCTGGTGATTGGTCTTCATATTGTGTTATTATCAATATTGTTTGATTGTATATCATCTTGGTAATTGGCAACATCTTCACTCCACCGTCGGTATAAGATTCACAATCCTCTCTCTCGCACTTACTTTACTAGTTTATCTTGTGTAGCTCTAGTAGTAGCTTTGCTAGTAGTGTTGTTAGCTTGCTCTCTAGTGTAAGATTAGTGACATAGCTCTTGTGTGAACTAGAGATCATAATCTACTAGTCTTGTGGATAGGAGGCTTGCATCACAACCGTAGGCTAAGCAAAACTCGCTTTGCGCCGTTTGTTATTCTAACAAGTTTGCTTAGTGGCTTGTGTAGAAATTTTTATAGGCTATTCACCCCCCCTCTAGCCATCTAGGACCTTACAGCGTCTGGTCACGCCCCTCAATGTGCGAGCCTCTGGCGACCGGATGCTAGGGTGCGTCCGATCAGTTTTGATCGGCGTGTCCAGTCACTCTAGCGCGTGAACGAGTACTTTTAAGTGACCGTTACGATCGAACGAACAAAATTCAAAGCGAGACACGTGGCATTCATCGGGGAAGTCGCGGTGGAGCGACCGAACGCTGTGGCGCATTCGGTTAGGCCAGACCAGCGCGTCCGGTCACCCCGATTGTGGCTGTTTCGTGAGCCAACGACTCTTTTCTTTTGGGGGCTCCTATAAATACTTGTTGGCCGACTCCTAGAGGACTCTCTTGGACATTTTGACTCTCTAACATACTCTTGAGTTGAGCACATCCCCTCCTACTCATCTCCCTTGCTTGATTGCCTAATTAAAGTGATATTGAGTGATCTCAAGTGCATTTGTTTGTGAGTTTGCATCTAGTTGGCACTTGGATGTTCTTTTGCTGCCGGATTTTTGTTTCTCTTGGTGGTTGCCGTCACCTAGATGGCTTGGAGTAGCGGAGGAGGTCTGACACGTGTTGGTGATTGTGAAAGGATCAAGATGCCCAAGAGGGGGGTGAACTGTGCTTTTCTAAAATTAATTGCAAGAATTAAATCCTATAAGCCAAACTTCACCCCTAGTGTCTACTAGTGTTCCTTGTGATTCTACCGATAAAAGTTTTGCACCCTAAGTTCCAATCCTAGTCTAGCATGGCAATTCTAGGAAGGTAATCAAGCAATGAAAGTAATGCACGAAAGTAAATGGTTGAAAGTAAGGGTTAGGAACACGACAATGTTTTCCCGAGGTATCAGAGAGTCGCCACTCCCCACTAGTTCTTGTTGGAGCACCCGCGCAAGGGTGTAGCTCCCCCTTGATCCGCGCAAAGATCAAGTGCTCTCTACGGGTTGATTCTTCGACACTCCGTCGCGGCGAATCACCCAAAACCGCTCACAACATGAGTTGGGTCACCCACAAGCTCACCGGATGATCACCAAACTTCCAATCACCACCAAACCGTCTAGGTGATAGCGATCACCAAGAGTAACAAGCTAGAACTCTCACTTGACCACAACAAGCCTAATGAGAAGATGGATGCACACTTGCTACACTCTTGTTACTAGTGAGAAATCTCAAACTTTGATTCTCAAATCACTATCCTCACTAGGGCTCTTACACTCCCTTGCACTCCAAAGGTGTTTCTCAACTGAACAAATGAGCAAGAGACCTCTAAAAGAGGTGGAGGGGATGCATTTATACACCCCTCAAAAAAATCCACCCGTTACCTACCAAATCAGCAAAACTCATACTGACCGGACGCGCTGGTCGATGTGACCGGACACGCCGGTCAACTGTAACGGTTGAAAACTGAAAGTCAGCACTGAGTGACCGGACGCGCCGGTCAGGGATGACCGGACGCGTCCGATCATGCAAGAGCCTTACTGGAAACTGACCTGACGCTCGACCGCGTCCGATCATAGATGACCGGACGTGTCAGGTCAGCTAAGGACCTTACTGGAACGTGACCAGACGCATCCGATCACTTCACAGTCACGTCCGATTACACCTTTACCCTCTAAAACACGTGTCAGACTGACCACCGCATCCGGTCCTCTCAGGGACCACGTCCGGTCAATCAGTTAACGACGCAGTGACTTGTTAGTACTGACCGGACGTGTCCGGTCATGACAAAGACCACGTCCAGTCAAGGGTAAACTGCTCAAACGACTTCTAAACGCGACACAACTTGAACCAAGTTGCTCCCAACTAAACTTTGAGCTTTTCTAGAGCTACCTAGTGCTAAGTTTGACAAGTGTGCACCACACCTAAACAAAAGACTCACCTAGGTCAAGCTACTCGCTCATGCCCCCCTTTATAGTACGGTCAAAGGAAGAAACAAAGATCCTAACGACTATTCCGGATGTAACTCAACACCTTGACATCCAAAACTAACCGTCCTTAATCTTGTCGTTGATCCTTTGAAAATTGAAATGATTTCCAACAAGGGACATGAATACCATAGTGCCCAAAGCAGTTATCAACTCCATGACCTAACTTACTAATGTTTTAACGTTTCTGCAAAACACACGTTAGTCATGGTAATAATGCATTGTCATCAATTGCTGAAACCAACACCGGGGCCTAGATGCTTTTCAATCTTCCCCTTTTTGGTGATTGATGACAACACTTAGATTCAGAAGTTATAAGTTGAGGTTTTCGATCATGCTTGGTTCACATAAGCACAAAGCTGTAAGCACAAGGGGTTAGTAATTTCTTATGTGTTCCAAGCCAACTGAGTGTACTCATAAGATAAAACATGAAGAGTTAGTACACAAAACACATAGCTCATATAAAATCGGAGTAAGGCACATAAGCACAACCTTGTGAGCTAAACACAATTAAGTGACATAATATAAAATAAAGTCTCACAAACTCATAGTCACACAATGCAGGGCGAGAAAATAAACATGATGCATGAATGTAGCACACATGAAAAAATGAAACCCTCTATCAACACTCCCCCTAAATCTACGCTCTCTCCCCTTTGGCATCAAACTCCAAAAAGAAACCTAAGGATTTAACGGGGGAACAGAAGCTGTCGTGTCGGGTGTCGAGGAGCGTGGAGTGATCACGAACTGTGAAGTGTCCTCCTCAGACTCTGAACTGTCAGGCTGACCCTCTGAAGATGGACGTGGCAGTGAAGCAGTCTGGGTCTATAGAGCAGGTGCAACAACTGAAGGTGTAGTAACAACTATAGGTGTAGTCACTGTCGCCTGAGCCTGAAAGACACCAAGAGTAGGAGGATCTGTCGATGCTACTAATGAAGGTAAAGTCTCTGTAGTCCCGGCCCCTGACACTGGAGGAAAAGCAGGATCTGAAGCTAACATCCCTGAAGTGGTCACAAAGGTGGTGTACGAGGGTGTCGGCTGTCCAGTCAGCTCACTGTAGGTGGCACTCAAGTCAGTGAAAGGAGTGCCTGAGAGAAGGTGAGGTCTCGGCTGAGCTGGTGGAGTAAACCCCGTCTGTATAGGAGTGTAGCTCGGAGACTGAAATGTCTAAGGCACCTGCTGCTAGGGTGAGGTGAACTGAAAGCTCGGCTGTCCCTGACTCTGAGGTCCACTGGACTATAATGCTGGAGTCAGAATAGACGGTGGTGGAGGTACCCCAACAGTGATAAGGTGTCGCAGGAGCTTTAGATACTACTGCTGGGTGGCTGCCTGCTGCCTCTGCATCTCAAACTGCTGCCTCTGAAACTCTAGCTGCTGCCTCTGGAACTCATCCTGACGAGCCTGAATCTGGGCAAATGCTGCAGCTGTGTCCTGAGCCTGTCTCTGCATCTGAATCTCTTGTCTCTCCTGGGCCTGGGTCAGCCTCTCAAGAATAGACACCATGGCTAGGTCTGAGCGGGAGGCTGAGCCTAAACCACCAGCCTCATGGTCATGAGGCCGAGGAGAGCGGTACCGGGGGATGGGCTGATAGTCCTCATCTGTGCTGTCAGTAGCAACGTCCTCGACTGGATCAGCTAGCTGAGCATCAAGATCTGCTAGCTCTGCCTTAGCAAGACCCTCAACGCTCTCGTCCTGCTCAGCAGCTGTCTCTGGTACCTCTGGCCTCTGACGCTGTCCTGGGCCAGGTGCCTGCTCTCTGGTAACTAATGCCCACAACTGTCGGATATCATACTCTAGAAAAGCTATAGTGGTATCAGAAATCTCTGCTCGAATCTCTGCAGGTAGTTCACATGCAGATCTGATAATGAAGCATATCCAATGTGCATAAGGAAGCTTCCTGTGACCCTTGATTCCCTCTGCCAAGGTATCCTCCATCTCACATAGCATCGGATCCTAAAGATCGAACGGTGTCTGTGAGATGAGGTGATGCACTACCCATAACTGCATACGGGTCAGTCCCTCTCTATATCCTAGCCTTGGAAGTAGTGTCCTCCTCACAATAGCATCGAGGACTCTGGCTAGAGGTGTCAGGCTGGCAAGTGTACGTCTAGACCCCTCGCCAAAAGGCTCACAGAAATAGGGTCTGATCATGTCGATAGGGGGCACTGTCCCGCCATGAGGGCGTCTCGGAGGTGCAGTCTGTCCAAAACACAGCTGATGTATCTTTGTCTCTAAAGCTGGGAGTCTGAGGATCTCCCGAACCCTGGTGCTATACAGTCTGCGGTCATGACCTCTGAATGCAAAATGTATAAACTCATGTGCTGGGTCAATCCAAAGTGAAGAATAGAACTCTCTGACCTAGGTTCTGCAGTATGCTCCAGTCCGTCCAAGAAGATCTGACAATCCAGGTAGAAAGGACAGATGCGGACGAAGATGCTCACCAACCTCCTCAACTAAGGCCTCCAGTCGACAGACTCTCTAAGGTCTGAAAGCAATCCCGCTATCGACATAGGCTCTGTAAAAGTCCTCATGCAGAGGAGTGTAGAAACCCTCTGAAGCCCGGAGATCCCGCTGAGGTGGGAACCACCGAGTGACCTCAATGAACATGAGGGACTGGACCTGTCTAGCTATAGCTCCCCTGAGGTCAAAGTGCTCAACTGGGGGGTGACCTCGAGCCCTGGAAGGTGGACGACCTCCACGATGCTGACCCTCTGGCCTAGGAGTTACCTGAGCTCGTGTACGTCCTGAGCGACGATGCTATGGAGAGTGAACTGTCTGCTCCTTAGTCTCCTCTGGGTCCTCGGAAGGCTGCTCTACAGGTGCATCCATTGTCTCTTCTGTGGCCTCAGTACCGAGCTGTCGACCTTCAAGGTGAAAGCGAATCTCGCTAATACGTATACCACTGCTCCTGCCACCTCTCTCTGCTGCCTCTGCTGCATCTACAACTGCCTAAGCCACCTCTGCCTCTATAAGTATCCTCTTTCTCTTCTTGGCGGCTATCTTTACTCGCTTGCCGCGAGCCACCTCAGTCCTCCTAGGAGGACTCTCGTCCCTATCACTAGGTGCACCACCAGCATTCTTGCAGTGAACCATACTGATAAACTGCTGTATCTGAGAAAATCTAGATAGTAATAGATGATGAACTGACACTCGTGAGGCTTGGCCTCAATCCGTATCTGCAGGCTTGGCCTCGGATTCATAACTGATCACTTGACACACACAACACTGACAGGACGAACTAAAACGATAGAATAGATGGATCTACTATGAGCAACATATATTATCTAATAGATGAGTAAGATCCTAATGAAAGCAAGCATATTAGATAAGATATGAAAGGACCGCGATAGCTACCTCGGATGAGCGAAGTTCCGATGAACGGAAGATGATCTCGACGCGCTAGGGTTACCTGGAAACGATGATCGAAACCCTGGAGTACCGATGAGATCAAATATTGTATTAGTGATTTACCGAAAAATCAACGGCAAACCCTAATCCAAGGCAAAGATGTCACCTTGCAGAGACGGAGACGTTCGCGGAGACAGAAACTCGCGAAAAACCCTTTGACGAAGAACGATTCTTCGCACGTCTAGGGTTAGGTCTCCTAGGATTAGGTCTTCGCGGCAGCGGGCGTGGACCTCAGTGCGGTGGCGCACGCGCGGTAGAGAGCACGGGCACGCAGCGGCGGGGCTCGGGCGCGGTGGCGCGCAGAGCGGCTCTGGAAGAGAGGCAGCTGTGGCGGCGCGCGAGCAGCAAGCACGGGCACGCGGCGGCGGTGCGGGCAGCGAGCAAGGATTACGCGGATGCGATGGCGCGGTGGCTCGGCAAGGAGGCGGCGCTCGGGATCTCGGCGAGTTCGTCTAGGGTACGGGTGGCGGCAGATTGAGACGAAAGAAAACAAAATGAGATCCGAACGTACGGTTAAAAAGGGTGAGATCCGCTTTTCACGCGATGACCGGACGCGGTGGTCGCATGACCGGACGCGGTGGAGGCAGCGTCCGGTCACAGTCCAGTAAGCTCCTGGAACGACCGGACACGTCTGATTATGCACGATCGGACGCTGACAGAGTCCGGTCATATTTTGCGTGGAAAACTAAAACGCATGATCGGACGCGGTGGTGGTGGCCGGGACCAGACACGGTGGTCAGCAACGACACGTCCGATGCATCGTCCGGTCACAGATCTTAGAGAAGTTCTTCGGGAATGACCGGACGCGCTGGTGGACGCCGAGACCGGACGCGGTGGTGAAGCAACACCGCGTCTGATGCAGCGTCCGGTCCAGTGTCCGGTCACTGTTTAACGCCTTTCTTCAATCCGATTTTCAATGCGACTTCTCCCAATCAGGTTTCAATTCAAAAAGACTCAAATAAACACCAATCGGAACCTGATATGAGTGACCTCACTCAAACCCTCAAGTTTTTCAAAGTATTTTGCCTTAGGCTAGTATTATTTTTAAGAAAAATATGCAATAAACATCCAAGGAGCAACATATGGCCATGCAATAGAGTTTGTGAACCCTTGGGAGCTTCGAATGCTCTCTCTATTCATGGACGAATACAGAGGTTACTCAAAGCTAAACCGAAAAGAAACGACAAAGCAACAACCATGCATATGCAATGCAAAGCGAGAAAGGAAGACTATGTTGCTTGTCAAGTTTGATCCACGGTTAGGCTTCTTCACTCCTCCAAAGGAGGGTTATCGTAACCGTGTTAGACAAGTTCTAGATGCATTGCGGGGAATTAAATATGACATATAATACAATGCAATGCAAGGGACAACACAAGCTCATTTTTTAAAGTTACTAGAATCAAACACATTTAGTTCACTTCTCAACCTACAAAAGGTATCCTCATCTAAAGGTTTAGTGAAGATATCCGCTAATTGATTTTCACTTCTTACACCTTCTAGTGATATATTATTTTTAGCAACATGATCTCTTAGAAAGTGGTGGTAGATATCAATGTGCTTGGTGCGTGAGTGTTATACCAGATTATTAGCAATTTTAACGGCACTTTCATTGTCACATAAAAGCGGCACCTTTTCAAGAACAACTCCATAGACTAGGAGGGTTTGTTTCATGTATAAGATTTGTGCACAACAAGCCCCCGTGGCAATGTATTCCGTCTCGGCGGTGGACAAAGCCACACTATTTTGCTTCTTAGATGACCAAGATACTAAGTGTAACACCTCAGGTGTTTGGCTTCCTTAAGTGCATTGCATTTCATGAGCATTAACATTAATCACCTCATTCATGAGTGGGAGCATCATTCATTTCATGCATGAGCTTTTAATATGTGAAACATGCTGTGGAAACATTGCCACATATGTTATATTTCATGTGAAGTAAGAAGTGAGTAGTGTGCAACACACACGTACCTTATGTGCAAATTCATTTGGAAACATGCTAACCACTTTAGTGTAACATAATTAGAGAGTGTTATGCAACACACTCATGCAACATGTGCAACATGAGCTTGCAACATTTGGGTGGAATATTGATTTGCTTGTTTCAAAGTGTGTGACACTAGGAATTTTGTGTAACCAATGTATAGAGTGGCTAATTAGGTCTCATAACACCTTAATTACATTTAGGGTAAGTAGTGGAGCAATGTTCATGTTGACCAAAATTACCAAATTGCCCTTCCAAATGTTGTTGACTAAGTGTGGACCCCTAGAGTGATCTGGTTTGACCAATTAAAAAGTCTAGCTTAGAGATCTTGCATGGAGGAGCAACCTTAAGCAAAGTTGTAGAGAATTTCATAAGGAACATAAGTTCTAATATGGCCATCTCATGAAAATGATCAGGACATGCTCAAAAATGGCCCACAAGTCAGTATTAGAGGCTGTTTTGGGACTTAGCAATTTTGGCTAAGTGTGAAGCTGAAAACCGTTTCACTGTACCTCACTTTGGCAACTTGTAACTCACAAACTAGGCCAAACCAGTTCTTGAGACAATTGACAAAGTTGTTGTCCACCCATAGCTCTACAACATTGTCAACATCACCATCACCTAGTTCTAAATGGTTTAGGAGATGTGGTGTCTTGAAAATAGGGTTTTAGTCGGTTTCACTGACTGAAAACACGTTTCAGTTTCCAAGTACACCACTTTGGAGCTTTGTAGTTTCAAATCCAAACCGAATCCGTTCTTGAGCCAATTAGCAAAGTTGTAGCCCTCACGAAGCCCTAAAATTTTGATGTTATCACCTTCTCCTAACTCGAACCAGTTTTGGAGATAATCATCGTTGAACTTTCTCTGTCAGTCGGTCTTTGAGGCCACGATTGCAACGACGGCGAACCTCTCCCGCTCCAACCTAAGCTCTCCCACTTGCACAAATCGAAGCGCCACGGGACGGGGAACGCGTGGGTGGGTTCGATTTTGTGGGTGAGTTTCCCTCCGACGAGCTTGAGCTCGCCGGAGCTCGCGGTCGCCGTTCCCCTGTCCCTCTGTCACTGACCGTGGGACCCCGCCTGTCAGGTGCCGCGCGCGGGCGGGATGGCTGAGCAGGCCGCGCGTGCATCGCGGGCCGCGCACGGAGAAGTGGGCCACGCGTGAGATCTAGGCCGTGCGGGCGTGTTGAGCCGGCCCAGTGCCCTTTTTGATTTGTTTGAAATTTCAGTTTCTTTATTATTTCACAGATTTGAATAATGTTTGTGATTTTCATATCTAGGGTTTGGTAGATCCAAAAATTGTGATCCAAATTTTGTTGGATTCCAAATAAAGTGTAGGATCTAGGAAAAATATCAAATGCGTATGTGATGTATAGTTTCTGGGAGATTTAAATAGTTTTTTGAAATGTGTTTTAGTTTGCATGCAAACTTGTTTAAATCATATCTTGAGTTTCAGTGTTCCAAAAATTATGAAATTTGGTGGGTAGACTAACTTATACTTGCTCTAGCTTTGGTAAAAATTTGGGCAGTAGTGCTTAAGTACTTTTCAAGTTATAATGCTATCTTTTTATTTTAGGAAACACTTAAATGAATTTTTGTAATTTTTCTACATGTGCAATGTTCATATAAATTTTTGGAGAATGTCTTGGTACCCTAGAGAGTCCAAGAAAATTAGGAAATCTGTTGTTTGACACATTTACTATGCTTTGTTATTTATACAAAAATCAGCCTTTTGGCCTTGTGAATTTTGTGTAGGAAGTTCCTTTGAATAAATTTAGTTCAAATTTTTACAGTAGCCTCTTTTTGGGTCAGAGAGTCTCCTGTAATTTTTGTAGAATTTTAGGAGCAGTTTGCATATATGTTTAAAATTCCAATTAATTACTTAAGTAAATTAAGAAATGAGTTTAAATAAATATTTTAGGTGGGCCAACCTTACTTTCTGTTGTTTTTGTGACCTATGTGCACTTGTGGTAACATTAGTTTGGTCTTATGTGATGTTTTCCACATAAATAAATATTTAACCTTTGCAATTCTAGGTTTTCTGGATAGCTGGTAGTATTTCTAGGTTTGATCCTTGATAAAAGTGTTTTCTGGAAAGCTTGTAAATACCAAAGTTGTAGTAAACTTGGTAAATTAGCTTGTGTCAAAATTTGGGAGCATTTGGCTTAGTAGTTTGGGAGTTATTGCTGTTTAAATTGACAGTCCAGAATTGGCTACTCTCTGTTTAGAGAGAACATATTCTGGAACTTTGGAATTTCGACTAGGTAAACTTTAGAATTAAGTGTTGAGGTCCGAAAATATTTTGTAGTGCATTTCTTAAGCTTTTCAGATTGTCTTATATCATATCTTTTGGAGTTGGGAATCTCCAGTTATGTTAGAATCTTTGGGCTGCTGTCCAGAATATCTTACCGTTGTATTTTGGGTTGGATGTGGTAACCTAAGTAATGCTACTCTTGTAATTGTTAGGTGTTAGGGCCTTAACCGAAGAGGAACAGCTGTATCTTAGGTTGAGTAGCTTAGGTAAGTACTTCTCCACCGGAGAAGAGATTTGCACGTACTGATAAAGTGACTTGATTAGATTATTGTTTTTATTTCTGAAATGCATTTCATCCCGAGCATGTTGCACCATTATGCACCCATGATATTTATTGTGCACTCATGCAATAGGTGTTCCGGAGGGGATAACACTCCTCGAGTTCGAGCCAGTGATTCCAGAGGAAGTCCAGGACCAGCCGGAGCAGCTAGAGGAACCAACCGGCGACGAAGCTCCTGCCGAAGATCTACCCGAGTGTCCTGACCACCAGCCCTCGACCTTTCTGAAAGGCAAGCCCTGGTGCATGCTGAACCCATCATTTTATAAATCTATCTTGAGTACTTTTAATTGTTTAATGCATTAAGTTGTAGGAGTTGTATGAAAACAATTGTTGCATTATACCTATCCTTGTCCAGATATCGTACTTAACCCTATATTAGGTTTAGGCACGTGTCAATGCTTAGCCCTGCTTAGTGCGGTAGAAGTCGGGTGATTTCCGGTCATCCGCGAGATGTAGGAAGGAATCACGAGTGGCTTTATGGCTATCGTGGATGGAACCATGCCTTAAAATGAAATTGAGACCGGGCGGGAGTTCGATAGTACAGCCGCAAGACACTTCACGTCTTGGGTGTGGAGCTATGCCCGTCTGAGTCGTTTAAGGACCGATTCGCTATACGTCCTTGAGTCATGTTGAACGCGGTCTAACACTTAGTTGGCCGGATAAGTCATTCCGACCGCGAAGCCGAGTAATGTGATTCAGGCCGGGAATCGAATGGTAGGTTGCTTCTTCGAGGAGAGAAAGGATGTGCTTGGGGACATTGGCGTGAGACCAAGGGGGAGGGTTAGAGTCCCTATCACTTGGCAGAGTGTCGCCCTTGGGGTCGCGACATTATTCGGACCCGTGATTCCTGAATCATATGAAACGGTGGCCTGTGCGACCCTGGCAGGGGTCTGCACGGTGAGTGTTAGAAATACCCCTCTAGCTGGATAGGAATTCGATTCGAATCGCCATCGCTCCCGGTTAGTGAGCACTTGACTTGAGCAGCGGCAACGTAGATCTCATTAAATGAACCGGTGGTTAAGGGAATGATACAATGTTGCCACAATGATATACCTTCTATGGATATAATAATAATGTTGTTTGATTATACTCAAGTGAATGTTTAGTACAGGTGCTAAGATAGATGACAGGTAAATGCTAAAAGAACTGCTAGTAATAGTTATAAGAGTTTCAATTACTTATGCCTTTATGCAAAATGTTATGTCAGCTAGCCTCTTGTGTAAGCCTTGCATAATCCTTGGTGTCATCTTATTTCTGGTTTTCGACGGGTAAGTCTAGCTGAGTACATTCCAGTACTCAGGGTTTATTCCCTCCTGTTGCAGATGATATGCTCTACCAAGGCTTCTGCAAAAATTGTCTCCACCCTGCGGGTGACGAAGACTAGATCACTAGGGCGTGATCATCTTTTATGTACTTTCCTGATGCTTTTGCGGGTTGTTGATCAACAAGACTGGCAGTAGTTAAACAACTGGTGTGTGTTTGCTTCCGCTACTTTTATAAACTTGGTTTGTAATAATTGCGACTCCGTGTGTATAAACTTATTTTGGAACTACTTGCGAAATGTAACGTACGATGTTGTATGTTGAATGATGCGATCTTGGTTGTAAGCAAGTTGGTTTGAAATCCTTCGTGGTTTCAATTGACTACCGGGATTATATGGGCTCAAGTTCGAAAATTTGAGCGCTTCGGTGCTTGTTTTTGTACTTGTGCTCTTATAATTTGGTCGGTTTTGTTATAGCTGGTACCGGAGCATAATTCAACATTAAACACATCGTACGAGTATTTAAAACAAAAGTATTTGATTATGAAAAAAGGGTTAAAACACTAAAAATTATTTTCATAGGTATGCCAGTGATCACATACCTTAGCCTAAATAAGGACTCTTAGGTGGCTTATTATAAAGACTAACTTGGGGGCCTTGTTTGTTTTTGTTTCGTCGTCCATACGACGTGATATTGTATGGATTCCATCCACTTGGGTGATAATGTATGGATCAATTGCCTCGATGCTCTGGTAAGTGTGAGTTGTGAGAGCATGATCGTCCAACCGGCGATCTAGGGGAGAGTAGTTTTGGTGACTTCCATACTTACATGTTTAAACCTTGTAATTACGTAAGCACTTAATTGTGGGAATATATATCGGGTAGCTTTGATACTGAAGTATATACATCAGGGGATGTGTATATGGAAAGTATTTAAATTACTGCTTTCTTGTGTGCTTATTTTGGGAAACTGCTGGGCTGAAATGAGATTTTCTGCAGGTACACTAACAGCGTAACGAGTAGACCGATAGTTTCGTCTATATGAGAGAACGTATGTATGCCACCGCCTAGCGTCAGAAATTTATGATTCTACTAGGATGAGAGGGCGTACGGAACGTGCATGCTTCATATTTAATTATATCATACATATCATTTACTCCCTCCTTAAAAATTTCAATGGTCCCGACTAAATTAAATTTCGTATCCCCTAAATGATCCTCACTTTCAGTCGTATCTTGTTGCTACAGATGGCACGTACCAAGAGGACCGCTCGCAAGTCCACTGGAGGCAGGGCACCTCGTCACCAGCTCGCTCCACGTGAGCCCCGCCCTGAGCCCACTGAGGTGGAAAGGCTGAGGGCTGAGTTGGCCGAAGTGACTGCTGCCCGGAATGCAGCGCGTCAGCAACTGGAGCAAGTGATCCGTGATCGTGATCAAGAAACCCTTGCACTCCAGAGATTGACAGTAGCAAACCGCAACTGTCAACGCATGCTAGTCCGTGTCATGAATCAGAGGGATGAAGCCTGGCACGAGGAGAACGTTCTGAGAGCTCATCAGTTTGAGCTCGAGCAATAGTTGGAGAATGCTGAAGAATACAATGACAATCTTCATGAAGAAGTGCACCGCCTGAACAACCAGCTAAATCCTCTGCTGCCTCGAAACAACAATGCAGATGAGGACATGTGTTCAGGAATCGCCATGGCTGAAGATGATGAAGAAGTGGAGGTAAATGGGCCCCAAGATGCCGAACCAGAAGAAGAACCAGAAGAAGAAGAAGAATAAGATGAGGAGTTAGAGCCTGTTAGTGATGAGGACGGTGGGGAGATCCTTGACACCGACTCTGAGGGCGATGCTTAGAGTAGTCATCACGTAGCTACAATGTTAGGATCGTCTTTTGTGCCCTCCCTATGTTAGAGAGAGGCTTTGTAATAACTTGGCTTTTGGGATGTAAGGTCGAACTCTATGTTTCCTGGATGTTTAGTTGGAACCTGTTAATTTCGATCGCAATTGGATGTCTTATTGTGTTGCGTTCGATGATGGTGTCACGATTAGCACTCTTCGGTGCCGCGACGAAACCGAGGGCCTCCTATGGTGCGCGACATAAGGTTGTGCTGCTTGGCACGCGCTGGTATCGAGGTGGCTAGTCATGATCCACCATGGAACTCTACCGTTGAGAAGTCTCTTTGTGGTCAGTTTGAAGTAGCCTTTCTCAGTCAACTAGAAACTTTGAAATCGAATCCAAGTACCAGGAGAAAGATAAAAAAAAATCACGTAGATTTTAACGTAAACGGTTCAGTAACTGCTGTGCTCCTTGTGAGTGAGCCTTTATCAAGTACATCTTGTTGGATTCCCTCGCATGATTGCGCCAATGGATCCGCTTGAATGGATTGTGCGGTTGTGATGAATTATTGTGCCATGAGTATTTTGAGAAGTCTATTTCATGAAGTCAGTTTGACATATTTACAATAATTCATCTACAAATTTCCCACATCGTCAGTGCTCATTGGCTATACATTTTGCAGATGCCGTACAATCTCCATCGGGGTCGTGGCAATGAGGATGAGGAACAACCACCCCCTCCGCCACCACCTACCCCGGCTGATCTGATGCAGACTGTGGTCGAAGGGCAGCGCATGCTGGCAGATGCTATGCGCCAGCTTGCCAACCGGGAGGCTCGTCATGGCCGCCAGGGCCCAGAACCCAATTAGTACAGTGATTTCAAGGATTTTCTTGATACTAAACCCCCGCTCTTTAAGGAGGCGGAGGAACCACTGAAAGCCGATGAGTGGTTGAACACTATTGAACAAAAATTTCGTCTGCTTCGCTTGACCGATGAGCTGAAAACTGAATATGCTTCTCACCAACTACTTGGTCCAGCGGGTATTTGGTGGAGCCACTATCGTTCCACACTGTCTGCAAATGTCCCGATTGCTTGGGACCAGTTCAAGGCCGCATTCCGTGGGAACTATATTCCTCTAGGTCTTATGGCTATCAAGCTTGCCAACCGGAACTATAATTTATGAGGCTGTCGCAGGGCAATAAAAGCCTGACTGAATATCTGCAATCCTTCAACAACCTAGCAAGGTATGCCACAGAGTTTGTGGATACCGATGCCAAGAAAATTGCTAGCTTTAAAAGAGGCCTCGGCCCAAAGCTGATGAAGACTATGGGCACTAGCAAGTGCACTACCTTCAATGAATTTATCAGTGATGCTCTGACTCAAGAAAATAATAACTCTATCTATGCTGCTTCTAAGAGCCGCAAGAGGGCACTTGAGGCAGGTGCTTCATAGTCTCGAGCTCCAGCTGCCCCGAGGGCTCCTCCTCGCCCTCCTGCCACAAGTGCTAAGTTCCGTCCTCCGCAAAAGAAGGCGCCAGTGAAGACTGGGTTTCGCAAGGCATATACAGTGGCTCTGCCAAAGGGTAATTCGGGCCAAGGCAGCTCCAGTGTTCCTCCTAGCAACATGCCTTGCTGGAACTGCAACAAGCCAGGCCATTGGTCCAGGAACTGCCCTTACCCTAAGAAGAATGTCAACCAAGGTGGCCGTCAAGGGCACGCTCATTATAACAGTATTGAGGAAATCCCATCTGGTGAGGTTGTCACTGCTGGTAAGTTCCTAGTTGACCAACATCCTGCAGTGGTACTTTTTGATTCAGGTGCTCCGCATTTCTTTATCAGTCCTAAGTTTGCATCGGAGTTTGCACACAAATTGCATACTGTCGAAGGTGAGGGTTATTGTATTAGCGCAGCAAGTGAGAATATTTCCACAAATAAAGTAGTGGGGAATCTTGAGCTTGAGATAGAAGGGCGAAAGTACTCGCTTGCCTTAGTGGTTTTGCCGAGATTAGGCATAGATGTTATTCTGGGCATGAATTGGATGAGTCAGAATGGGGAACTCATTGATACATCCACTCGGGTAGTTATGCTCAGAGATCCTACAGATCAAAAGGGTTTTCTTGTACAACTTCCCAGAAAAGTTGACTTGTCTAGGGAAGTTCATGCTGTGCAAGCAAAGGCGTTGGTTGAAATTCCTGTAGTGAATGAGTTTCCGGACGTTTTTCCCGATGAATTGCCGAGACTCCCTCCGGATCGGGATGTGGAATTTAAAATTGAGTTGTTGCCTAGCACGGCGCCCATCTCTAGGAGACCCTATAGGATGCCTCCGAATGAACTAGCTAAACTTAAGGTGCAATTGAATGAACTTTTGAAGAAGGGGTTGATTCGTCCTAGTTTGTCGCCGTGGGGATGTCCTGCTATCTTTGTAAAGAAGAAGGATCAGTCATTACGAATGTGCGTTGATTATAGACCTCTCAATGCAGTCACTGTCAAAAATAAGTACCCTCTATCGCACATCGACATCTTGTTCGATCAGTTGTCTAAAGCTAAAGTTTTCTCCAAAATTGATCTAAGATCTGGCTATCATCAAATTAAAATCTGTCCTGAAGATGTTCCAAAAACCGCCTTCTCTACCAGATACGGTCTTTATGAGTATCTTGTTATGTCCTTCGGCTTGACCAACGCCCCCGCACACTTTATGTACTTGATGAATTCGGTGTTTATGCCCGAATTGGACAAGTTTGTGGTGGTATTTATTGATGACATCCTGATATATTCTGTAAATGAGGAAGATCACGCTGAACATCTGCGTATAGTCCTCGCAAGACTACGTGAACATCAACTATATGCAAAGTTCAGTAAGTGCGAATTCTGGCTTTGAGAGGTACCTTTCCATGGGCATGTGTTGTCCGATGGAGGAATTATGGTGGACCCCACCAAGGTACAAGAAGTACTGAACTGGAAGGCTCCTATCTCAGTTCATGAGGTCCAGAGTTTTCTTGGGTTGGCTGGCTATTATCGTCGCTTCATCCCGGATTTCTCCAAAATAGCCAAGCCAATGACTCGGTTGCTACAAAAAGACACCAGGTTTGTCTGGACGCCTGAGTGTGATGCGGCTTTTCACCAACTGCGAACCATCCTAACCTCAGCTCCGGTTTTGGCACAACCGGATATCGAGAAACCATTTGATGTTTATTGTGATGCCTCAGGCATAGGTTTGGGAGGCGTTCTGATGCAGGAAGGCCGAGTAATTGCATATACCTCTCGACAACTTTAGAAGCATGAGGTGAATTATCCAACGCATGACTTAGAACTCGCCGCAGTTGTTCATGCTTTGAAAGCCTGGCGGCACTATCTGCTGGGCAATGTCTGCAATATCTACACAGACCACAAAAGCCTCAAATACATCTTCACCCAACCCGAGTTAAATATGCGTCAAAGAAGATGGCTCGAGTTGATTAAGGATTATAACCTTCAAGTGCACTATCATCCTGGCAAGGCAAATGTAGTTGCGGATGCTTTAAGCCGTAAGTCTCATTGCCATTCCCTAGTTGAAACTGATTTTCATCGATCTCGCCTTCTACATCCAGCAGTCTTGTACAACATCGCTGTCAGTTGTACTCTCAAAAGCAGAATTATTGAGCTTCAAAAGACTGATCCTGGTGTTTTCCACATAAAACGCAAGATGAAAGAGCAAGAAACTACACAATTCAGGGTAGATGAAGAGGGTGTACTATGGTTCAAGGATAGGTTAGTTGTACCTAAGGACCGAGAGCTTAGAAATGATATTATGTCTGAAGCCCACTCCTCTAAGTTGTCCATCTATCCTGGTAGCAATAAGATGTATTATGATTTGAAGCCATACTATTGGTGGACCAAGATGCGGAAAGAAATAGCTGCATGTGTGGCTAGGTGTGACACCTGCTGTAGAGTTAAAGCTGTGCATATGAAAGCTGAGTTGCTTCAACCACTTTCTATCCCAGGTTGGAAATGGGAAGAAATAAGTATGGATTTCATTGTCGGACTTCCTCCTACTATCAAAAATCATAACTCCATCTAGGTAATTGTGGATCGTTTGACCAAATCAGCTCACTTCATTCCAGTTAGATTGGACTATCGTTGTAACACTCCAGGTGTTTATCACCAATTAGGCAGTGGGTTTGAGCTCAAACATGATAGATTAAGTGGAGATCATGATGGCAAGGTCAACCTACAGAGATGAGCCTAATCTAAACTTGGATGTTACTCCTTTGCTTTGCATATAGGTCATTTTCAAGATATATGCTTGGATGGTGTTATTGCAATATCTTCACATGTCTCACATCAATAACTATCTATATTGATCCCTGGAAAAGTTTCATAAAGTTTGGAATCAAAAAGTCACATGAAATGATAAGTTCCGCTCCTATTGGAAATTGCCCCATTAAGTTAATGGAACTATAGACCATCAACCAAACCTTGCCAATATGCCCAAATGACTTTAGATGAACTCTACAACAAAAGTCATGAAGGGTTCATGTTGAGCAAATATCAAGAAATTGCCCCGATTGGCCTAAAACCTTAGTTTAGGCTTTATCGAGTTGCTAATTTGACCCAAAGTGAAAGTTTGAATTCTATACTAGTTTTCATGTTGGACCTTAAATAAAAGTTGTAGTTCTTGTTATGTAGAACAAACTTTGTTTAAATATCAAGGCCTAGTTAGGCCTCTAACTTAGTGTAACCGAGCCCTCAAGTTGGAATCTAGTGCTGTTTTGGGAGCTCGAAATTTTGCTAAGTCCTCATTGGACTGAATGGTTGTTTTAGTTTCCATGTAGGCATGTTGGTGAGTTTGTAACTTGAAAACCATGGAGATCTAGACCGAACTCATATAAGAAAAGTTGGACCTAACATGTAGCTCTACAACTTATATTAGTGAAGTTTTCGCAAAAACCGACCGAATTAAGAGTTAGAAGGGGGAGAAGAATGCCATTTCAGTCAATGTGGAACCGAAGTTCAGATTTTAGTTTCATTGTAGCTCTCTTTGGGAATTAATATCTCTTAAACCGTTTTGAATTGGACCAAACTCTCT
This sequence comes from Saccharum hybrid cultivar R570, assembly GCA_038087645.1. Classification (NCBI taxonomy): domain Eukaryota; kingdom Viridiplantae; phylum Streptophyta; class Magnoliopsida; order Poales; family Poaceae; genus Saccharum; species Saccharum hybrid cultivar. The sequence continues at coordinate 16,775,719 of JAQSUU010000431.1, read as the reverse complement.
TAATCAAAGTTGTTGTACTCATATAGCTCTAACACATCATGTATTTAGTTGCTCAAATAACTAATCGGTCTGAGAGATACAGAGGGGGAAAGATGGTGGATTCAGTCGAACTTTTGAGGTAGAATTGGATTTTTGAATTTGCTGCTACAGTGCCGACCGGGACAGAGCCTTCACGCCGCGTGGAGCTCCAGCTCGCTCGCATGCTCGCCACCTCGCTCGTCCTCGCGGCTTGCATGACCGCCATCTCGTGTCCACGCGTCGCCACGCTCATCGCTGTGAATAAACCAAGCCCCCTCCTTTGGTCTCTGTCACTCGCTCCCTCTCTACCTCCTCTGTTTGCTCGCCATGGGTAGAGCCGAGCCTGGATTGCCGCTGCTACCACGGGCGCTGCGCACACTCCTACTCCCCATGCCGCACCACCTCTCAATGCCCCTTCCTCAGCCGCCCAACATGCCGTAGCACCGCTGCCCTAGCCGCCCTAGCCAGCACGCCCGCGCCGTCACCATGGCGGAGCCAAGGCATGAGCTCGGAGCCGCCGCCGCCGTTTCCGCAGCTCTGAACTACCAAAGTCGCGGCTGCGTACACCTCCGTGCCCGCCTCTTCCTCCTCTACGGCCGACGCGCCTCGGGTGGGCCGGAGACTGCCAGAGCAGCCCGGCCATGGTGGGCCGTCCCTGTCGTCTCCGCCGATGTTCGCGGCCAGCCCGCCGGCGCACGTGGCCGAGCCAACTCGGGCCGCCTCGGGCCGAGCCGAGCTGTCCCCTGGGTGCGCACGACTTCCCTGGTGCTCCACCGCCACTCCCCGGCCACCGGCGTGGCCACCTTCGCCGGAACAGCGAGCTCCCGGCGGCACCCCTCTGTAATTCGTGACCAGGGATCTCGGACATGAATTTGACAAAAGGCAGGGGTCTAAGTGCAGAGTCTATGACTCAGATGAATAGTGCCACGAGGACTGTTTTGTGATGATTTTGCAGGAACTTTGAAATTACATAGTAAATCATAGAAAATTCGTAAATTAGCAAATTAGTACTTTTTGGAATCCTTGTGAAATTCTCTATGCAGTAGATCTATAATATGGCCTGTTTTAGTTTAATGTTTTTGCTGTAAAAATGGATTTTTCAGATTAGGTTTTTAATACTAGTTGTATTTGTTATTTTCATAACTGCAAATTTAGGGCTCCAAATGAAGTGAAATTTTTGTGGCATGCTACTCATGTGATGTTTGATGTATGATAAAAATTTCAGGAATTTTAGTTGTAGTATGAGTGAGTTGTTGATTCATCTTGCTCTCACATGAATTCTTGCATTATCCATTTGTCTTTTTCATAGAGGTTGATATATATCTTCAAATGGTTTGAAATTTGTACAATAAATTATTGGGAGCATGTGTAGGCCACTGTAATTTTGGTATAATTTATTGTGCACTTTTGATATGTGTTCCTAATTCCACCTAATTATCTAAATAAATTAAGAAAATGCATTAAAAGAATTTATTTAGTAATTGACACTATGTTTTCTGGTGTTCTTTAGTCATGTGTGACATGTTGGTAAAGTTAGTTTTGTCCAAGTATATGTTTGCAACATAAGTTAATAAGTATTCCTTGCAAACAAGGTTTCTGGACAGATCTGGGAACTTAGCAAAGTTCTTCATGATAATGTGCTTTATTGTAAAACTTGTTTATACAAAAGTTGTAGATAATTTATGTATCTAGCTTCTGTTAAAATTTGGTGGCATTTGGCCATGTGGTTTAGGAGTTATAGCTGTTTAAAGTTGGGTTACAGAATTGCTTGCTCTCTGTCTTGCTAGACCAGTTTCTGTGAATGTGTAAATTCGACATGTTAAACTTTGGAATCATGCTGTGATGTTTATAAATGAAATATAGATAATTTCATAAGCTTTCCATAATGTCTTCTTGCAAGTCATTTGGAGTTGTAGATCTCCAGTTATGATTAAATTACTTAGCTGCTGTTCTGATGCCCTGAATGTGGCAATTTCTAGTTCTAGTGCTTTGATTAACTTTGCCATGCTTGTATATTGAAGTGTGACACCTATATTTGTTGGTACTTGGTTGGGTACCCTAGGATCTTATAAGACTTGTCTTGATTGATGTATTTGCAATCTTCTATGTTATGCCCTATTGTGGATTAAGTTAATTAGCTCTAGGTGTTTATGAGAACTTTGGTATGCTTGTTTGATTTATTTGTTTATTGCACTTCTATGCATTCATACATATGCATTGTTGCACCACATTTAGATACGTTAGCTGAAGCACGTGAAGGACCTAAGGTGGAGCCAAATCCAAAGATGGAGTTGGTGGATCCATCCCGAAGATAGAAGGATCGGGCAAGTGCTAGATGGGAGGATGCTCGCCAAGTGAATTCATCTGACATACTCTAATTTGAGTCGGATCCCAGGCAAGCCCCGGAGCATTATAAGCCTCCTATCTTTAAAGCAATTAATTCTATATATGTTATAAGTATTGTTGCATTAAGTGATAGGAGTTGGTTGGAAACCCTTGTTGCATTATATCATTTCTTGTCCAAATATATGAATCCTTGAATCCTACATAGATTAGGATCGAGTAGATGCTTAGCCCTGCTTTAAGCGGTAGAAGTCAGGTGATTTCCTGTCACCTGCGAGATATAGGGATATTCATATATGGCACGGTTGGCTATATTTGCTATCGTGGAAAGGAACCATGTGTTAATAAAATGAAATGAGACCGGGCGGGATGACGATAGTGAAGCAACAAGGCATGGAGGTCTTGGGTGTGAATCTATCCCCGTCTGAGTCGTTTAAGGACCGATTCGCTGTACGTCCTTGAGTCATATTGAACGCAGTCTAACACTTAGTTGGCCGAATAAGTCGTTCCGACCGCGAATCCGAGTAATACAGTTCAGGCCGGGAATCGACTGGTAGGTTGCTTCTTGGAGGAGAGAAAGGATGTGCTTGGGGACATTGGCGTGAGACCAAGGGGGGGTTAGAGTCCCTATCACCTGGCAGAGTGTCGCCCTTGGGGTCGCGACATCATTCGGACCCGCGGCTCCTGAACTGTACCAAAGGTGACCTGAGCAGCCCTCGCCAGGCGTGTCTCGGTGAGTGTTAGAAATACCCCTCCAGCTGGATAGGAATTCGATTCGAATCGCCGTCGCTCCCGGTTAGTGAGCACTTGACTTGAGCAGCGGCAACGTAGATTCCATTAAATTGAACGGATGGTTAATTGGATCACGATGAAAAGGTTGCCTCAATTTATACCTGCTATGGTTAATATTGTTTGCTCCTAATAAAGTGAGTGCTCTAGTACAGGTTCTAATATAGATGAGAGGTTAATGATAATTAACTTGATGCTTAAGCATTAATGATTGATCATCTATATTAAGCTTTTATACAAAATGTTGTCAAGCTAGCCCCACTTCATATCAGCCTTGCATGATCCTTGGTGTCACCTTATTTCTGGTTTCTGACGGGTAAGTCTAGCTGAGTACTTTGTCGTACTCAGGGTTTTATCCCCACTTGTTGCAGGTTGTGATGTATCATGGCTACTGCAAGAGTTGGTTGGCTCCTGCCGTAGAGGTGGAGTGTGATCACGGGCGTGATCCGTCTAAGTTATCTTATCTCTAATGCTTTTGTTGGAAGTCGACCGTGGTACTGGCATGTATTTGAAATAAGATTTATGTTAGTTTTAAATTACTTTGCTTCCGCTACTTTTGAACTTAAGTTGTAATAACTTGGTTAAACTCCGATGTATATTCAATTACTTGTGAAATGGTTGTAACATGTGACTTGTTATGTTGAATCACTACGATCTTGGCTTGTATGTGGTTGGTTTGAAATCTCTCGTGATTTCATTGGACTACCGGAGTTATATGGGCTCAAGTGCGAGAATTTGATCATTTCAGTGATTGTTTTTGTACTTGCGCTCTTATAATTTGGACGGTTCCGTTACAGCTGGTATCGGAGCAAGATTCAACATTAAACTTGTCATATGTGTATTTAAAATAAAGGTTTTGTTTTATAAAATCAGTTTTATCAACTTATAGCTATATATAGGTTTGTCAAATCTAAATTTTAAACCTAAGTATGCCAGTGGTCAATTTCCTTACGCCCATATAAGGATTATTAGGTGGCTTATATAAGTACTAACTTGGGAGGGTTTTTAATTTTGCATCTACGCCCAGGCCAAGGTATGTATGTGTGATGACTCTCCCACACTATGCTACCCGGTGTGTCAGATTAGAGGTAGCCTTCATATATGAAATAGCCATATATGTTGCTAGTTTACTTTTATGCAACGTCGCACCTACGCTCAGGTAAGTGTGAGTTGTGAGAGCATGACCGTCCAACCCTCGGTCTAGGGGAGAGCTAGTTTTGGTTACTAGATTATTTACATGTTACACACATGTATATATGAAGGTACTTAATTGTGGGTGATCGAATGATTCGGGTAGTTTTGGTACTACATGTACGTATACAGGGGTATATGTATATGGGAGTACTTAGAATTTCACATTTCTATTTTCATTGTGTGCTATATTGGGAAATGTTGGGCTGCAATGAAAATTTTCTGCAGGTACGCTAACCACGAATGCGTAAGTCGAATGTAGCTGACGACTAGCTATATATCGAGAGAGTGCGTGTTATGCCACCGACATAGAACGTGATCGCCACCTTAGATTGGCAATCTTGTGAGGACGAATAGGACGAAGCATGCATTATCATGTTGTTGCTTAATACATAACTATGCTCCTCTCACCCTTGTTCTATAGTAAGTAACTTGTGAGTGATGTGGTACACTATCTTTCTTGTGTAGAGTAAAACAAGAATGTCTTACTCCATGTTGTTTGAGAAAAGTGTGTGTTTAGCCTTGCAAGAAATAATTGTGGATTCTCATGAATGAATTAAATTAGTTGGTCTAAGGTAATAATAATTAGAGCTACTAGAATAACATGTTTATGTGCTCTCTTGTTAAGTAGAACAAATGCAAGTTTAGATGTGCTTGTCGAATGTTGGATGCTAGAACGTTTTCTGTTGTAGTGATGCTTTCGTGGTCATAATGGTGTTTTCTGTAGTTATGGGGAATACCAAAGTTGTAGCTAACTTACTTATCTAGCTTGTCCTAAAATTTCGTGACCCTAGGTCTTATGTTTTGGGAGTTATAAATTTTAGAAGTTTGTTATCAGAATCTTCTCATGTTCAGAATAGATCTGAATGTTTGCTTTATTTGACCTATGTGCTTATGGAATCATGTCTTGGGAATATTAGAGCAAGTATAGTAATTTTTCTAAGCTTTCCAAAATGCTAAAGATCACTACTTTTGATGGTCTAAATCTCTAGTTATAAGCTTATACAGTGGAATGACAGAATCTGTCCAAATCTGGGCAGAGATGTCTTCTTTGTCTTGTTTAGCCTTGTTAGCTATAGAATCATCTTAATATGATAAAAAAAATTATAGACAACTTAATAAGCTTTACATAAAGTTAAGTCTCAGTCTTGTTGTGTCCCTAGAACTCCAGTTATGCATTTTTGAAGTTCTTGTCAGTTTTCTGTCTATATTGGTACAGATCTGAAACATCAGCATGTTTGACCATGCTAACTTATGATTTAGCTTTTGGTATGAATAACTAAAGTATAGACATCTTCCTAAGCTTCCTAGAAAGTCTAGGATCACCTTTGTGAGATGTCTACAACCTCAGTTATGGTAGAAACAAGTAACTACTGTGCTGCTGTCCAGATTCTGGGCACATGCTAAGTTGGCCTCTTTAACTAACGTTTGTTTGGACTAAACTTGTAGTTAGTTCATGCTTGAGATAAATGCTTATTTTGGGTGAGCCTTGTGCTTTATATTGGTTGCTTAAGCCCATTGTTTGAATTTTCTCAAATGATTGCTTGATTGTGATGTTGTATGTATGCTTGTTATCTTGGTAGTGCCCTAGTTATCACCCCGTTTGTCCTCGGTGAGCATATGAGGGTCACATAGCTTTATCCTAGAACAAAGTTCACATACGTAATTGTATGGTTGTTGTCTTCCATTAGGTTTCTCTCTTAGGAGCCTGAGCCGGTAGACATGGTTGCTTGCCTTGAGTGCTTGTATCCATGCCTTTGCTTGACCGAAAGCCCAAAGTTTAGTTCTCCTATATGTTTGCATAAGCCGTGGGTGTTTCGCAACTATTTTTGGGAAGACCCTTATCGACTGACCAACCAAGTTAACTTTTATCAATGCTAGCCTTTGTCCATGGGTCGTACGTTGCCAGTTGTGGAGACCGCATCCAAATTTATGTTGGACCTCCCGGTTGCCTCTCCCAAAGGTTAGCTAATGCGACGAAACGTCTTTTTGTTGTGACCTCTAAATCGTGTGCTTGTAAATTTGTGCATCTACCTTATCAACTCAATCTATGACTACATATCGGTTTTTGCCCTGAAAATTTTGCTTAATCTGTCCTCAACCTTCCCAAGTCTTAAGATGTTCATCAGTCTTGATCTCATGTTATTGCTCAACATGATTGAATCTACTGTTAATCTTTTATCTGGTACTCTCCTCGGTGGAGGTAAGTCGTATGTAGAATTTAAGCAAGAGCCTCTTGCTCAGTTATCCTTGGCAATTGCGTGAGGTTCTCTTGTGCGATATTTTAATCTTCGGATCATTTTCGTGTTGATTTTAAACCTTGTGACTACCTTTGTTTCCTATCCCTTCTTGGATGGCGCTTGTTCTTACAGCCCATTGGTGCCACTTGAAATTTCACTTTCATTATGCGTTTAGTATTGGTGTTATGAGTAGCCGCTGATGGTGCCGCGACGAAACCAAGGGCCTCCTATGGCTGCAGACACATGGCTGGCTGCCTGGCACGCGCAGGTATCACGGTTTCTAGTCATGATCCATTATCAAACGACAGACGATGTGCTATTTTCTTGTGTTCCTTCTGGGTTATCTCTCCATATCATATCGTAAGATCCATATCTTAGACCGAAAGTAGTGGAGCTTCCTCCTGAAGTTGCTAAGAGGATAACCTTTAAAGAACAGGTCACTGACATAAACATTAACAGACTGCAATAGGTGGTAGATAAGTGACTCTACTTAGTTGTCAGACTATTGACGAACGTCATCTAGTGAGCAACGTATCTCATTCCTATTGGATAAAAAGGACACACAACACTTAATCTTGGACAAGTTATCTGTGAGATGAGAATCGATTGTCGCATTGTGCATGTGACCGGAGCTATCCAAGTCGCAATCTTGGGTGCATAATGACCATACAATTGAAATCAACCATCTCTAGAATAACTTCCTATTTGCTAACTTCGATGGCAACCATCCGTTCTGCATCAACTACAGCTGTTGTGGTCAAGAGGGAAGATTTGGAACTTTTTAGTGTTGAGAGACAACTAATTAGTTACCAATAGGAAGGTTAATCTCTAGCTAGGTAACGATTCTTTGGTAGCTACGAAGGCTATGTCTTACAGAGCAATAACCAACAAGAAGTTAATCAACTAGCCAACAACTTGAGTGATATTCTATCTTCTAGAGCCATTGTGATCAAGTCAATTCTGTCTTGAACAATCACACAGATAGTGCAAGGTGTTCTATCAGCTAAAGCGAAGAATTAGTGAAAGTATACCCTAGTTTCAATTAGTATCCTTGTGCCATAGGTGCCACAAATGGTTTGTCCATAACTTGATTGGACGAAGTGTCAAGGAATATTCGAAAGCGGTTCCTTATCCTTGTAGGAATGTTCTCCAGGCAGCGTATGTGTTTTGCCCTGCAAAAGTAACCCGCAAGTTCAAAGCGTGTGCATCCTCGGATTGATATGTAAATTAATGGTCGAGATCTGCTGTTGGATGGCCCTTTTGAGGTCCCACAGATACTTGTTTATACTCTTTCACTTGTTTTTGCTTTCTCGTATCCACAATGTACGAGCAGCCTTGGTTTCTACCAATCAATTTATACCATCGTGAATCAAAAGCAATTTGAAAAGTGTCAAACAACAGATTTCCCATCTTAGAGTTACTATTTGATCCAAAAGAAGAAAGCCTAAGGTGAAAGTTGGCCTGACAAAGTTGTTATGCTGCAAGTCAACTCAACTTACAGTATAACTAAGTCACTAAGGAAAATTTTTACTTAATCGCTTGGTGGTAGACTACTCCCCGCGGTTAAGTGAATAATTACAACTTTTGTTGTCCTTAAGGCCTCGTTACATCTTTCTTTAGGAATTATTTTCCAATGATGACATACTTTGGTACCTTATACATGTTTTTACCAAGAGCTTGCATCTGAATCCACCCGGATAACTATTGCAATTCGATAAGAGAATCTTATTAAATAACTGTTGGCAGGAATACGAAGCCGACAGAGTCAGCTATCACATTCACTAACCCATCAACAGACTTAGATAATACAGTGTTGTCATCAGAGAAACAGAACTGCACACATGGAACCTTAAGTTGTTTTTCATTAGTTGATATCAGAAGGATTGAACATTTATGACCAACATAGACCCTGTCTATTGGTTAATCAGTATCCTATAACCTCAGCGGATGTTTGTCATCTATGATCTCACCCCATTTGGAAGGTTGCACTCAAGCCATTCTGGTAGAGGGCTACTTTTCAAACTTTGTGAACATAGAGTCATTTCGACGAGTATACTTCTGAAGAGTTCGGTCTAGTGTAAAGTTCATACGGACCATGTTATGTTCATTAAAGAATCAAATGCTTGTGAGTGGTCACTCATGGACCAAGGATCTCTGTACATTGAGAACGAAGTACTACGTTGTCTTGGATTCCTTCCAAAGTAACGATGCTTCGTGGAAGTCAATGAAGGAAATTCTTCAGACAAATTTTACCATGAAGATCAAGTATCAGAAAATGCCTTGACCAAATTAGTTCCACCAATGTCAAAGCTTTGTAACCGAATGCTATAGCGGATGATGGGAACTAGATAACATGCCTCTCTTCCTTAAAAAGGTCTTCCATTTCGAATCTCGGGACGCGATTCTTTTAAGGGGGGAGGGCTGTAACACTCCAGGTGTTTATCACCAATTAGGCAGTGGGTTTGAGCTCAAACATGATAGATTAAGTGGAGATCATGATGGCAAGGTCAACCTACAGAGATGAGCCTAATCTAAACTTGGATGTTACTCCTTTGCTTTGCATATAGGTCATTTTCAAGATATATGCTTGGATGGTGTTATTGCAATATCTTCACATGTCTCACATCAATAACTATCTATATTGATCCCTGGAAAAGTTTCATAAAGTTTGGAATCAAAAAGTCACATGAAATGATAAGTTCCGCTCCTATTGGAAATTGCCCCATTAAGTTAATGGAACTATAGACCATCAACCAAACCTTGCCAATATGCCCAAATGACTTTAGATGAACTCTACAACAAAAGTCATGAAGGGTTCATGTTGAGCAAATATCAAGAAATTGCCCCGATTGGCCTAAAACCTTAGTTTAGGCTTTATCGAGTTGCTAATTTGACCCAAAGTGAAAGTTTGAATTCTATACTAGTTTTCATGTTGGACCTTAAATAAAAGTTGTAGTTCTTATTATGTAGAACAAACTTTGTTTAAATATCAAGGCCTAGTTAGGCCTCTAACTTAGTGTAACCGAGCCCTCAAGTTGGAATCTAGTGCTGTTTTGGGAGCTCGAAATTTTGCTAAGTCCTCATTGGACTGAATGGTTGTTTTAGTTTCCATGTAGGCATGTTGGTGAGTTTGTAACTTGAAAACCATGGAGATCTAGACCGAACTCATATAAGAAAAGTTGGACCTAACATGTAGCTCTACAACTTATATTAGTGAAGTTTTCGCAAAAACCGACCGAATTAAGAGTTAGAAGGGGGAGAAGAATGCCATTTCAGTCAATGTGGAACCGAAGTTCAGATTTTAGTTTCATTGTAGCTCTCTTTGGGAATTAATATCTCTTAAACCGTTTTGAATTGGACCAAACTCTCTTAATCAAAGTTGTTGTACTCATATAGCTCTAACACATCATGTATTTAGTTGCTCAAATAACTAATCGGTCTGAGAGATACAGAGGGGGAAAGATGGTGGATTCAGTCGAACTTTTGAGGTAGAATTGGATTTTTGAATTTGCTGCTACAGTGCCGACCGGGACAGAGCCTTCACGCCGCGTGGAGCTCCAGCTCGCTCGCATGCTCGCCACCTCGCTCGTCCTCGCGGCTTGCATGACCGCCATCTCGTGTCCACGCGTCGCCACGCTCATCGCTGTGAATAACCCAAGCCCCCTCCTTTGGTCTCTGTCACTCGCTCCCTCTCTACCTCCTCTGTTTGCTCGCCATGGGTAGAGCCGAGCCTGGATTGCCGCTGCTACCACGGGCGCTGCGCACACTCCTACTCCCCATGCCGCACCACCTCTCAATGCCCCTTCCTCAGCCGCCCAACATGCCGTAGCACCGCTGCCCTAGCCGCCCTAGCCAGCACGCCCGCGCCGTCACCATGGCGGAGCCAAGGCATGAGCTCGGAGCCGCCGCCGCCGTTTCCGCAGCTCTGAACTACCAAAGCCGCGGCTGCGTACACCTCCGTGCCCGCCTCTTCCTCCTCTACGGCCGACGCGCCTCGGGTGGGCCGGAGACTGCCAGAGCAGCCCGGCCATGGTGGGCCGTCCCTGTCGTCTCCGCCGACGTTCGCGGCCAGCCCGCCGGCGCACGTGGCCGAGCCAACTCGGGCCACCTCGGGCCGAGCCGAGCTGTCCCCTGGGTGCGCACGACTTCCCTGGTGCTCCACCGCCACTCCCCGGCCACCGGCGTGGCCACCTTCGCCGGAACAGCGAGCTCCCGGCGGCACCCCTCTGTAATTCGCGACCAGGGATCTCGGACATGAATTTGACAAAAGGCAGGGGTCTAAGTGCAGAGTCTATGACTCAGATGAATAGTGCCACGAGGACTGTTTTGTGATGATTTTGCAGGAACTTTGAAATTACATAGTAAATCATAGAAAATTCGTAAATTAGCAAATTAGTACTTTTTGGAATCCTTGTGAAATTCTCTATGCAGTAGATCTATAATATGGCCTGTTTTAGTTTAATGTTTTTGCTGTAAAAATGGATTTTTCAGATTAGGTTTTTAATACTAGTTGTATTTGTTATTTTCATAACTGCAAATTTAGGGCTCCAAATGAAGTGAAATTTTTGTGGCATGCTACTCATGTGATGTTTGATGTATGATAAAAATTTCAGGAATTTTAGTTGTAGTATGAGTGAGTTGTTGATTCATCTTGCTCTCACATGAATTCTTGCATTATCCATTTGTCTTTTTCATAGAGGTTGATATATATCTTCAAATGGTTTGAAATTTGTACAATAAATTATTGGGAGCATGTGTAGGCCACTGTAATTTTGGTATAATTTATTGTGCACTTTTGATATGTGTTCCTAATTCCACCTAATTATCTAAATAAATTAAGAAAATGCATTAAAAGAATTTATTTAGTAATTGACACTATGTTTTCTGGTGTTCTTTAGTCATGTGTGACATGTTGGTAAAGTTAGTTTTGTCCAAGTATATGTTTGCAACATAAGTTAATAAGTATTCCTTGCAAACAAGGTTTCTGGACAGATCTGGGAACTTAGCAAAGTTCTTCATGATAATGTGCTTTATTGTAAAACTTGTTTATACAAAAGTTGTAGATAATTTATGTATCTAGCTTCTGTTAAAATTTGGTGGCATTTGGCCATGTGGTTTAGGAGTTATAGCTGTTTAAAGTTGGGTTACAGAATTGCTTGCTCTCTGTCTTGCTAGACCAGTTTCTGTGAATGTGTAAATTCGACATGTTAAACTTTGGAATCATGCTGTGATGTTTATAAATGAAATATAGATAATTTCATAAGCTTTCCATAATGTCTTCTTGCAAGTCATTTGGAGTTGTAGATCTCCAGTTATGATTAAATTACTTAGCTGCTGTTCTGATGCCCTGAATGTGGCAATTTTTAGTTCTAGTGCTTTGATTAACTTTGCCATGCTTGTATATTGAAGTGTGACACCTATATTTGTTGGTACTTGGTTGGGTACCCTAGGATCTTATAAGACTTGTCTTGATTGATGTATTTGCAATCTTCTATGTTATGCCCTATTGTGGATTAAGTTAATTAGCTCTAGGTGTTTATGAGAACTTTGGTATGCTTGTTTGATTTATTTGTTTATTGCACTTCTATGCATTCATACATATGCATTGTTGCACCACATTTAGATACGTTAGCTGAAGCACGTAAAGGAACCATGTGTTAATAAAATGAAATGAGACCGGGCGGGATGACGATAGTGAAGCAACAAGGCATGGAGGTCTTGGGTGTGAATCTATCCCCGTCTGAGTCGTTTAAGGACCGATTCGCTGTACGTCCTTGAGTCATATTGAACGCAGTCTAACACTTAGTTGGCCGAATAAGTCGTTCCGACCGCGAATCCGAGTAATACAGTTCAGGCCGGGAATCGACTGGTAGGTTGCTTCTTGGAGGAGAGAAAGGATGTGCTTGGGGACATTGGCGTGAGACCAAGGGGGGGTTAGAGTCCCTATCACCTGGCAGAGTGTCGCCCTTGGGGTCGCGACATCATTCGGACCCGCGGCTCCTGAACTGTACCAAAGGTGACCTGAGCAGCCCTCGCCAGGCGTGTCTCGGTGAGTGTTAGAAATACCCCTCCAGCTGGATAGGAATTCGATTCGAATCGCCGTCGCTCCCGGTTAGTGAGCACTTGACTTGAGCAGCGGCAACGTAGATTCCATTAAATTGAACGGATGGTTAATTGGATCACGATGAAAAGGTTGCCTCAATTTATACCTGCTATGGTTAATATTGTTTGCTCCTAATAAAGTGAGTGCTCTAGTACAGGTTCTAATATAGATGAGAGGTTAATGATAATTAACTTGATGCTTAAGCATTAATGATTGATCATCTATATTAAGCTTTTATGCAAAATGTTGTCAAGCTAGCCCCACTTCATATCAGCCTTGCATGATCCTTGGTGTCACCTTATTTATGGTTTCTGACGGGTAAGTCTAGCTGAGTACTTTGTCGTACTCAGGGTTTTATCCCCACTTGTTACAGGTTGTGATGTATCATGGCTACTGCAAGAGTTGGTTGGCTCCTGCCGTAGAGGCGGAGTGTGATCACGGGCGTGATCCGTCTAAGTTATCTTATCTCTAATGCTTTTGTTGGAAGTCGACCGTGGTACTGGCATGTATTTGAAATAAGATTTATGTTAGTTTTAAATTACTTTGCTTCCGCTACTTTTGAACTTAAGTTGTAATAACTTGGTTAAACTCCGATGTATATTCAATTACTTGTGAAATGGTTGTAACATGTGACTTGTTATGTTGAATCACTACGATCTTGGCTTGTATGTGGTTGGTTTGAAATCTCTCGTGATTTCATTGGACTACCGGAGTTATATGGGCTCAAGTGCGAGAATTTGATCATTTCAGTGATTGTTTTTGTACTTGCGCTCTTATAATTTGGATGGTTCCGTTACAATCGTCCCACTGACTATACTGAGTTGTACTTCAATCAGATAGTCCGGCTCCATGGGATACCTTGTACTATCATATCTGACCGTGGTCTCCAGTTCACTGCTCGCTTTTGGGAGCACTTGGATCACCTTCTGGGAACCAAGTTAGTGAGAAGCTCTGCTTATCACCCCCAGACGTTAGGACAGACGGAACGGGTTAACCAAATCTTGGAAGATCTGTTGCGGGCATGTGTAATATTATCCAAGAGTTCTTGGGAAAAATGGTTACCTCTAGCCAAATTCTCGTACAATAATAGTTTCCAAGAGAGTATTAAGATGGCCCCTTTCAAAGCTTTGTATGGTCGTAAGTGTAGAACTCCACTAAACTGGGTAGAAGCTGGTGAGAGAAGGTATTATGGTATTGATTTTGTTCAGGAAGCTGAGGAACAAGTCCGTACCATCCAAAAACATATGGCTGCAGCCCAAGCTAGATAGAAAAGTTATGCTGATCGCCGTAAAAAACCGCTCAAGTTTGAAGTTGGAGACTTTGTTTACCTGAAAGTTTCTCCAATGAAGAGTGTCCAACGTTTTGGTGTTAAGCGGAAACTTGCGCCAAGATACGTGGGTCCTTTCTAGATCATAGGCAAGAGTGGTGCTGTTGCGTACAAAATCCAGTTACCTCCTGAAATGAGTGCCATATTCAACGTCTTCCATGTATCTCAGCTCAAAAAGTGTCTTTGAGTTCCTGAGGAAAGAGTCCCGTTAGGAGATATCAGGCTTGAGTCTGATTTAACTTACGAAGAAAAGCCAGTCCGGGTGATAGATACTCAGGAACGAGTAACTAGAAGCAAAGTGGTTAAGTGGTATAAAGTAATGTGGAGTAATTAGGGTAGTGAAAGTGACGCTACATGGGAACGGGAAGACTATTTGCGGGATGGCTATAAGGAATTCTATGAAAAATGGTACGCTTTCCAAATCTCGGGACGAGATTTTTATAAGAGGGAGGGCTGTAACACCTCAGGTGTTTGGCTTCCTTAAGTGCATTGCATTTCATGAGCATTAACATTAATCACCTCATTCATGAGTGGGAGCATCATTCATTTCATGCATGAGCTTTTAATATGTGAAACATGCTGTGGAAACATTGCCACATATGTTATATTTCATGTGAAGTAAGAAGTGAGTAGTGTGCAACACACACGTACCTTATGTGCAAATTCATTTGGAAACATGCTAACCACTTTAGTGTAACATAATTAGAGAGTGTTATGCAACACACTCATGCAACATGTGCAACATGAGCTTGCAACATTTGGGTGGAATATTGATTTGCTTGTTTCAAAGTGTGTGACACTAGGAATTTCGTGTAACCAATGTATAGAGTGGCTAATTAGGTCTCATAACACCTTAATTACATTTAGGGTAAGTAGTGGAGCAATGTTCATGTTGACCAAAATTACCAAATTGCCCTTCCAAATGTTGTTGACAAAGTGTGGACCCCTAGAGTGATCTGGTTTGACCAATTAAAAAGTCCAGCTTAGAGATCTTGCATGGAGGAGCAACCTTAAGCAAAGTTGTAGAGAATTTCATAAGGAACATAAGTTCTAATATGGCCATCTCATGAAAATGATCAGGACATGCTCAAAAATGGCCCACAAGTCAGTATTAGAGGCTGTTTTGGGACTTAGCAATTTTGGCTAAGTGTGAAGCTGAAAACCGTTTCACTGTACCTCACTTTGGCAACTTGTAACTCACAAACTAGGCCAAACCAGTTCTTGAGACAATTGACAAAGTTGTTGTCCACCCATAGCTCTACAACATTGTCAACATCACCATCACCTAGTTCTAAATGGTTTAGGAGATGTGGTGTCTTGAAAATAGGGTTTTAGTCGGTTTCACTGACTGAAAACACGTTTCAGTTTCCAAGTACACCACTTTGGAGCTTTGTAGTTTCAAATCCAAACCGAATCCGTTCTTGAGCCAATTAGCAAAGTTGTAGCCCTCACGAAGCCCTAAAATTTTGATGTTATCACCTTCTCCTAACTCGAACCAGTTTTGGAGATAATCATCGTTGAACTTTCTCTGTCAGTCGGTCTTTGAGGCCACGATTGCAACGCTGATCCAGTCATCAGTGGAGTGGCCGACCGGCCACAGACCGTCGCCGCCGCATGTCCCTCCACGTGCCGCGCGCGACCTGGCGTCGCGGCCAGCTGCTCGACGTGTAGAAGATGTCCCTGCTGCCTCGCCTAAACCGCCCAGCCATTTCCTTTCTTTCCCGTGTGCAACCGAGGCGGAAAAACGCCGCTCCTCCTCACCGCCACAACCGCCGACGTGTTCGATAGTCGTGTCATCATGGTCGAGTCCAATTCCCTCCGCTCGAAGCTTCCTCACCTAACCCACAATCCATCCCACCACCTAACCTAGCGAGCCGGGCTGTGGTAAGCAACTGGGGCCGTCTCCGCCATTGCCGCCATGGGCGACCTCCTTGCCGGAGAGGGGCGCTCCGTGGTCGGGGTAGTTAGGGCCCCTTCCAACCCCCTTTTTCAACCTCAATCGGTCCGCCTGGGCGTAGTGTAGCTCATACCGAGCTTAGGTATGGCCGTGCGGCCTCACCAGCGACGGCACACCATCACCCGACCCTCACCGGCCGCCGCTCACGACGGCGAACCTCTCCCGCTCCAACCTAAGCTCTCCCACTTGCACAAATCGAAGCGCCACGGGACAGGGAACGCGTGGGTGGGTTCGATTTTGCGGGCGAGTTTCCCTCCGATGAGCTTGAGCTCGCCGAAGCTCGCGGTCGCCGTTCCCCTGTCCCTCTGTCACTGACCGTGGGACCCCGCCTGTCAGGTGCCGCGCGCGGGCGGGATGGCCGAGCAGGCCGCGCGTGCGTCGCGGGCCGCGCACGGAGAAGTGGACCGCGCGTGAGATCTGGGCCGTGCGGGCGTGTTGAGCCGGCCCAGTGCCCTTTTTGATTTGTTTGAAATTTTAGTTTCTTTATTATTTCATAGATTTGAATAATGTTTGTGATTTTCATATCTAGGGTTTGGTAGATCCAAAAATTGTGATACAAATTTTGTTGGATTCCAAATAAAGTGTAGGATCTAGGAAAAATATCAAATGCGTATGTGATGTATAGTTTCTGGGAGATTTAAATAGTTTTTTGAAATGTGTTTTAGTTTGCATGCAAACTTGTTTAAATCATATCTTGAGTTTCAGGGTTCCCAAAATTATGAAATTTTGTGGGTAGACTAATTTATACTTGCTCTAGCTCTGGTAAAAATTTGGGTAGTAGTGCTTAAGTACGTTTCAAGTTATAATGCTATCTTTTTATTTTAGGAAATACTTAAATGAATTTTTGTAATTTTTTTACATGTGCAATGTTCATATAAATTTTTGGAGAATGTCTTGGTACCCTAGAGTGTCCATGAAAATTAGGAAATCTGTTGTTTGACACTTTTTACTATGCTTTGTTATTTATACAAAAATCAGCCTTTTGGGCTTGTGAATTTTGTGTAGGAAGTTCCTGTGAATAAATTTAGTTCAAATTTTTACAGTAGCCTCTTTTTGGGTCAGAGAGTCTCCTGTAATTTTTGTAGAAGTTTAGGAGCAGTTTACATATATGTTTAAAATTCCAATTAATTACTTAAGTAAATTAAGAAATGAGTTTAAATAAATATTTTAGGTGGGCCAACCTTACTTTCTGGTGTTTTTGTGACCTATGTGCACTTGTGGTAACATTAGTTTGGTCTTATGGGATGTTTGCCACATAAATAAATATTTAACCTTTGCAATTCTAGGTTTTCTGGACAG
This sequence comes from Saccharum hybrid cultivar R570, assembly GCA_038087645.1. Lineage (NCBI taxonomy): Eukaryota > Viridiplantae > Streptophyta > Magnoliopsida > Poales > Poaceae > Saccharum > Saccharum hybrid cultivar. The sequence goes on along the minus strand of JAQSUU010000431.1, from coordinate 16,758,452 downwards.
CTGGTAGTATTTCTAGGTTTGATCCTTGATAAATGTGTTTTCTGGAAATCTTGTAAATACCAAAGTTGTAGTAAACTTGGTAAATTAGCTTGTGTCAAAATTTGGGAGCATTTGGCTTAGTAGTTTGGGAGTTATTGCTGTTTAAATTGACAGTCCAGAATTGGCTACTCTCTGTTTAGAGAGAACATATTCTGGAACTTTGGAATTTCGACTAGGTAAACTTTAGAATTAAGTGTTGAGGTCCGAAAATATTTTGTAGTGCATTTCTTAAGCTTTTCAGATTGTCTTAGATCATATCTTTTGGAGTTGGGAATCTCCAGTTATGTTAGAATCTTTGGGCTGCTGTCCAGAATATCTTACCGTTGTATTTTGGGTTGGATGTGGTAACCTAAGTAATGCTACTCTTGTAATTGTTAGGTGTTAGGGCCTTAACCGAAGAGGAACAGCTGTATCTTAGGTTGAGTAGCTTAGGTAAGTACTTCTCCACCGGAGAAGAGATTTGCACGTACTGATAAAGTGACTTGATTAGATTATTGTTTTTATTTCTGAAATGCATTTCATCCCGAGCATGTTGCACCATTATGCACCCATGATATTTATTGTGCACTCATGCAATAGGTGTTCCGGAGGGGATAACACTTCTCGAGTTTGAGCCAGTGATTCCGGAGGAAGTCCAGGACCAGCCGGACCAGCTAGAGGAACCAACCAGCGACGAAGCTCCTGCCGAAGATCTACCCGAGTGTCCTGACCACCAGCCCTCGACCTTTCTGAAAGGCAAGCCCCGGTGCATGCTGAACCCATCATTTTATAAATCTATCTTGAGTACTTTTAATTGTTTAATGCATTAAGTTGTAGGAGTTGTATGAAAATAATTGTTGCATTATACCTATCCTTGTCCAGATATCGTACTTAACCCTATATTAGGTTTAGGCACGTGTCAATGCTTAGCCCTGCTTAGTGCGGTAGAAGTCGGGTGATTTCCGGTCATCCGCGAGATGTAGGAAGGAATCACAAGTGGCTTTATGGCCATCGTGGATGGAACCATGCCTTAAAATGAAATTGAGACCGGGCGGGAGTTCGATAGTACAGCCGCAAGACACTTCACGTCTTGGGTGTGGAGCTATGCCCGTCTGAGTCGTTTAAGGACCGATTCGCTGTACGTCCTTGAGTCATGTTGAACGCAGTCTAACACTTAGTTGGCCGGATAAGTCGTTCCGACCGCGAAGCCGAGTAATGTGATTCAGGCCGGGAATCGAATGGTAGGTTGCTTCTTGGAGGAGAGAAAGGATGTGCTTGGGGACATTGGCGTGAGACCAAGGGGGGGGGTTAGAGTCCCTATCACTTGGCAGAGTGTCGCCCTTGGGGTCGCGACATTATTCGGACCCGCGATTCCTGAATCATATGAAACGGTGGCCTGTGCGACCCTGGCAGGGGTCTGCACGGTGAGTGTTAGAAATACCCCTCCAGCTGGATAGGAATTCGATTCGAATCGCCGTCGCTCCCGGTTAGTGAGCACTTGACTTGAGCAGCGGCAACGTAGATCTCATTAAATGAACCGGTGGTTAAGGGAATGATACAATGTTGCCACAATGATATACCTGCTATGGATATAATAATAATGTTGTTTGATTATACTCAAGTGAATGTTTAGTACAGGTGCTAAGATAGATGACAGGGAAATGCAAAAAGAACTGCTAGTACAAGTTATAAGAGTTTCAATTACTTATGCTTTTATGCAAAATGTTATGTCAGCTAGCCTCTTGTGTAAGCCTTGCATAATCCTTGGTGTCATCTTATTTCTAGTTTTCGACGGGTAAGTCTAGCTGAGTACATTCCAGTACTCAGGGTTTATTCTCTCCTGTTGCAGATGATATGCTCTACCAAGGCTTCTGCAAAAATTGTCTCCACCCTGCGGGTGACGAAGACTAGATCACTAGGGCGTGATCATCTTTTATGTACTTTCCTGATGCTTTTGCGGGTTGTTGATCAACAAGACTGGCAGTAGTTAAACAACTAGTGTGTGTTTGCTTCCGCTACTTTTATAAACTTGGTTTGTAATAATTGCGACTCCGTGTGTGTAAACTTATTTCGGAACTACTTGCGAAATGTAACGTACGATGTTGTATGTTGAATGATGCGATCTTGGTTGTAAGCAAGTTGGTTTGAAATCCTTCGTGGTTTCAATTGACTACCAGGATTATATGGGCTCAAGTTCAAAAATTTGAGCGCTTCGGTGCTTGTTTTTGTACTTGTGCTCTTATAATTTGGTCGGTTCTGTTACACTAAGGACCTCCCAAGCAAATGGCATCCTCCGGATGTGCTTTTTCTATCAATTTTGCAACCGGCATAATCCGAATCGGAATAGCCAACTAGTTGGAATCTAGCCCCTTTGGGGTACCAAAGACCGATGCTTGGGGTGAACTTAAGATATCTTAAAATTCTTTTCACGGCACTTAGGTGAGGTTCTTTAGGGCACGCTTGAAAGCGAGCACACATGCACACACTAAACATGATATCGGGCCTAGATGCGGTAAGGTACAATAAGCTACCAATCATAGAGCGGTAAAGAGTTTGATCAATTGGTTTACCTCCCTCATCTAGGTCGAGATGTCCATTAGATGGCATTGGGGTCTTGATTGGCTTACACTCTTCCATCTTGAATCTTTTGAGAAGATCCTTGGTATACTTTTCTTGAGAGATAAAAATCTCTTCTCTCATTTGCTTGACTTGAAAACCAAGGAAGAATGTTAGCTCACCAATCATTGACATCTCGAACTCCTTTAACATCAATTCACCAAATTCTTTGCAATAATCTTCATTTGTTGACCCGAAGATGATATCATCAACATAGACTTAACAAATGAATATCTCTCTATTAAGCTTCTTGGTGAATAGTGTGGTGTCAACCTTCCCAATAGTGAAGCCCTTCTCAATGAAGAAGTCCCGGAGGCGCTCATACCACGCTCTAGGGGCTTGCTTGAGCCCATATAGCGCCTTGGACAACCTAGAAACATGATTAGGATATCTAGGGTCTTCAAACTCGAGAGGTTGTTTAACATATACTAGTTTATTTATGAAGCCATTTAAAAATGCACTTTTCACATCCATTTGATATAGTTTCATTTCATGATGTGATGCATATGCAAGAAGGATACGAATGGCTTCAAGTCTTGCAACGGGTGCAAAGGTCTCTCCAAAATCAAGACCTTCAACTTGAGAGAACCCCTTTGCAACTAGTCTTGCCTTATTTCTCACTACTACGCCTTGATCATCTTGCTTGTTGTGGAACACCCACTTGGTTCCAATGACTCTTGCACCTTTTGGATGCTCTTCAAGTGTCCAAACTTGATTGCGGGCGAAGTTATTCAATTCTTCATGCATAGCATTCACCCAATCCGGATCTTGAAGAGCTTCTTCTACATTCTTAGGTTCAAGACAAGAGACAAAAGAGTGATGTTCAACAAAAGAAGTAAGCTTTTGAGATCGAGTCATTACACCCTTTGTAGGACTCCCTATGATGAGATCTTGTGGATGTGCTTGAAGTAGAGGTGAGTTTCTTCTATCAATCACTTGAGGAGTGGGATGGGGAGCATCAACATCTTGAGCTTGTGCCTCGGCTTGTTGATGAGAGACATGAGTATCTTCATTTTCAACTCTCTCATTCTTGTCATCATTTTGAGGCACATGTGATGAAGATGATGGATTGACAATTTGTACATCGTCTTCATAATCTTTAGGCTTGATGTCTTCCACCGGCATGTTCTTCATGACCTCTCTCAATGGTTCATCACCTACATCATCACAATTCTCAATTGCTCCTTGGGAGCCGTTAGATTCATCAAATTCCACATCATATGTTTCTTCAACCAAACCGGTGGCATGGTTAAATACTCTATATGCTTTGGACTTTGATGAGTAACCAACAAGAAAACTAATATCACAACGTCTTTGAAATTTCCCTAGGTGTTGACGTTTCTTGTAGATGTAGCATTTGCAACCAAACACCCGGAAGAATGAGACGCCTGGCTTCTTCCCATTTAGCAACTCATAGGGGGTCTTGCTAAGGAACTTTTGTAGGAAGAGGCGATTTGAAGCATAGCATGCGGTGTTGATTGCCTCAGCCCATAATTTCTCCGGTGTGTTGTACTCATCTAGCATTGTTCTTGCAAGTGTGATCAAAGTCCGGTTCTTTCTCTCAACTACATCATTTTGTTGAGGAGTGTAGGTTGATGAAACTTCATGCTTGATTCCAATTTCATCACAATAAGCTTCAATATTTGTGTTGTCAAACTCTTTGCCATTGTCACTTCTAATCTTTTTTATCTTGACTTTAAATTCATTTTGAGCTCTCTTTGCAAACTTCTTGAAGTAATTTGCCACTTCGGATTTGTCGTGAAGGAAGAAAGTCCAAGTGTATCTTGAGTAGTCATCCACAATCACTAGGCAATAGAGATTTCCACCCAAGCTCTTGTAAGTTGTAGGACCAAACAAATCCATGTGAAGAAGTTCTAACACTCTTGATGTTGACATGTAAGCTTTGGTTGGATGAGTATTTGCAACTTGTTTGTCGGCTTGACATGCACTACAAGGTTTGTCCTTTTCAAACTTTACATCCTTCAAACCTCTCATTAATTCTTTCTTCAATAGCTTGTTGAGAGTGTTCATTCCAACATGAGCAAGCCTCCTATGCCAAAGCCATCCAAGTGTAGTTTTGGTGAACAAACATGTCATTAAGTTTGCATCTTTGGAGGTGAAGTCAACAAGATAGAGATTGTTGTATCTAAAGCCTTTGAAAATCATTTGCTTGTCATCTATCTTTGTAACTACCACTTCATTTGGAGTGAACAAGCATTGGTAGCCAAGGTCACAAAGTTGCCCAACGGATAGCAAGTTGAAACTCAATGAAGCAACATAGAGCACATTTGAGAGAGAGTGATCATTTGATATTGCAATCTTGCCTATACCCTTGACTTTGCTCTTTGAATTATCCCCAAATATGATCTTCTCTTGACATGCCCCATTCTCTTCAAGTGAGGTGAACATACGAGGATCACCGGTCATATGTTGAGTGCAACCACTATCAATCACCCAATGAGATCCACTGGTCTTGTAGTTCACCTACACACAAGAGATCAAGCCTTTTGTTTAGGGACCCAAACTTGAGAGGGACCCTTGACTTTCTCAACTAGTGACTTGGTAACCCATATTTTCTTTGGCCTATTTTTGTTAGGGGGACCCAAGAACATGACTTTTATCTTTCCACTAGAATCTTTTCTAAGCATGTAATGAGCATTGAAAGCAAAGGGTCTAGCATGCTTGGGCAAGGGTTGTGGTGGTGAAGTTTTGCACTTATGAGCAAAATAACCTTCTTGTCCACACTCAACACATCTCTTTGGCTTGGGCTTTGACTTGCTTTGTTATTGTTGAGCTTTGGCCTTCTTCTCTTGATTTGCCAAGTAACCAATGCCACTTCTATCCATCTTCATGACGGTGTTCATGAGTAGCTCACTTTGTAAATGTTGGCCTCTTGTAAACTTGCTTAGGCCGGTCTTGAGATGCTCTTTTTCTTGCTTGAGCTTTTTGTTTTCTTCAATGAGTGACTCATTTGATGTTTGCTTTTCAAGAGTCATTAACTTCTTGTTCTCAATCTTAAGCATCTCATTTTCACTCTTGAGCTTGACATACTCATCATAGTTGTCGGACTCAACCACACTCTTGCCTTTACCGCTAGAGCCTTGCTCAAGGTTCTCAATAATCAAATCATCACATGATGTAGCTATATCAATCTTAACAACTTGGTTAGTAGCATCATGTGTCTCAAGAGCAAGCTCATTAGCAACAATAAGACTATCATAATCAATTTTCAATGTAGTATATTTGTCTTTTAACAAGTTGTGCCTAGTGTTGAGCTCATCATGCTTCCTCTTAAGTTTATCATGTTCATCTCTAAGGTTTTTGTTAGAAGTTTTAAGCTCCTTGAGAGTAGAAGACATAATCTCATTTTGATCTTTGAGCTCTTCACTAGTCTTTTGTGCATTTTCAATCTTAGATGAGAGTGAGTCATTTTTATTTTGAAGCTCATCATTTTCATTTCTAGTTCTTCTTATGATTTTAGAATATTTATTCAACAATTTTACAAGTTCATCATAAGAAGGTGCATCATATTCATCATCACTATCACTATCATCATCATCACTCTCATTGTTTTGTACCTTTTGTTCACCCTTGGCCATAAGGCATAGGTGAGAAGTAGACGATGATGGTGAAGGTGGAGGTGAAGGTGGTGATGAAGATGTCGGCGAAGATGATGATGGCCCAATCACAAATGTGGTGATCTTCTCTTTCTCATCGCCGCTCTCATCGCCGGAGGACTCACATGATGACTCAATGTCGGTGAGCCAATCACTAACAATGTAAGCTTTGCCTCCCTTCTTCTTCTTGTAAAACTCTCTTTTCTTGCTATCTTTCTTTTTGTATGGCTTGTTCTTCTTTTTCTCATCTTCTTCATCACTTGAATCATCTTTCTTGCCCTTGTACTTGTTTTTGTACTTGTCTTTTGGAGGTTTCGGGCATTGATGAGCTAGGTGGCCAAGTTCACCACAATTGAAGCAATCCATCTCGGATATTGGCTTCCTTTTGCTACTTGTGAAGAATTTCTTTTTCTTGCCATTGAACTTGATGCCACTCTTGTTGAGCTTCTTTAGCATCTTGGTGGTCTTTCTCACCATGAGTGCAAGCGATGCATCATCAATATCACTTTCACTTGATCTTTCTTAAACCATCATGGCTTGGCCCTTCTTCTTTTTCTTTTCATGGCTAGCTTTGAAGGCCAAGTCTTTTTTCTTAGAAGATAATGAGCCCTCTTCCGGGGTGATGTGCATGTACATCTCATGAGCATTGATCTTTCCCAATACTTGTGTCGGTGTTGCGGAGGAGAGATCACTTTGGTGAAGTACGGTGACAATGTGCCCATACTTCTCAATGGGAAGAACACTCAAGATCCTCCTTACAACATCCGATTGACTCATTTGAGTGAGTCCAAGAGTATTGAGATCCTCTACAAGAATATTTAATCGAGTGTACATTTTATTAGCACTTTCTTTGGGAAGCATCTCAAAAGAATTAATTTTCTTTAAAGCAATATGATAGCGTTCCCCACGCTCACTCTTAGTTCCCTCATGGAGAGCACAAAGGTTTTCCCATAATTCATGAGCATTTTTGGCATTATGCACACGATTAAAGATATCCTTGCCTAGGCCCCGGTAGAGTGCATTTTTTGCCTTTGCATTCCACCGGTCGTACTTCTCCTCGTCACCACTTGGGTTGGCAGGATCCCTTATAGGAGGAAGCCCTTCGATTGCGGCTCTAAGGCACCCAACATCTATGGCTTCGAGGTACGCCTCCATATGAATTTTCTAATATGAAAAATTATCTCCCTCAAAAGTGGGAGGTGGTCCTTCCCCATTAGACATCTTGCTCTATGCGGTGAAGCCTAAATAAAGAGCAACACGGCTCCGATACCAATTGAAAGGATCAAGATGCCCAAGAGGGGGGGTGAATTGGGCTTTTCTAAAATTAATTGCAAGAATTAAATCCTATAAGCCAAACTTCACCCCTAGTGTCTACTAGTGTTCCTTGTGATTCTATCGATAAAAGTTTTGCATCCTAAGTTCCAATCCTAGTCTAGCATGGCAATTCTAGGAAGGTAATCAAGCAATGAAAGTAATGCACGAAAGTAAATGCTTGAAAGTAAGGGTTAGGAACACGGCGATGTTTTTCCGAGGTATCGGAGAGTCGCCACTCCCCACTAGTCCTCGTTGGAGCACCCGCGCAAGGGTGTAGCTCCCCCTTGATCCGCGCAAGGATCAAGTGCTCTCTACAGGTTGATTCTTCGACACTCCGTCGCGGTGAATCACCCAAAACCGCTCACAACATGAGTTGGGTCACCTACAAGCTCGTCGGATGATTACCAAACTCCCAATCACCACCAAACCGTCTAGGTGATGGCGATCACCAAGAGTAACAAGCAAGAACTCTCACTTGACCACAACAAGCCTAATGAGAAGATGGATGCACACTTGCTACACTCTTGTCACTAGTGAGAAATCTCAAACTTTAATTCTCAAATCACTATCCTCACTAGGGCTCTTGCACTCCCTTGCACTCCAAAGGTGTTTCTCAGCTGAACAAATGAGCAAGAGACCTCTAAAAGAGGTGGAGGGGATGTATTAATACACCCCTCAGATAAATTCAACCGTTACCTGCCAAATCAGCAAAACTCGTACTGACCGGACGCGCTGGTCGACGTGACCGGACGCGCCGGTCGACTGTAACAATCGAAAACCAAAAGTCAGCACTGAGTGACCAGACGCGCCGGTCAGGGATGACCAGACGTGTCCGATCATGCAAGAACCTTACTGGAAACTGACCTGACGCTCGACCGCGTCCGATCATAGATGATCAGACGTGTCAGGTCAGATAAGGACCTTACTGAAACGTGACCAGACGCGTCCGATCACTTCACAGTCGCGTCCGATTACACATTTACCCTCTAAAACACGTGTCAAACTGACCACCGCGTCCGGTCCTCTCAAGGACCGCGTCTGGTCGATCAGTTAACGACACAGTGACTTGTTAGTACTGACCGGATGCATCCGGTCATGACAAAGACCGCATCCAGTCAAGGGTAAACTGCTCAAACGACTTCTAAACATGACGCAACTTGAACCAAGTTGCTCCCAACTAAACTTTGAGCTTTTCTAGAACTACCTAGTGCTAAGTTTGATAAGTGTGCACCACACCTAAACAAAAGACTCACCTAGGTCAATCTACTCGCTCATGCCCCCCTTTATAGTACGGTCAAAGGAAGAAACAAAGATCCTAACGACTATTCCGGATGTAACTCAACACCTTAACATCTGGAACTAACCGTCCTTAATCTTGTCGTTGATCCTTTGAAAATCGAAACAATTTCCAACAAGGGACATGAATACCATAGTGCCCAAAGCAGTTATCAACTCCATGACCTAACTTACCAACGTTTCAATGTTTCTGCAAAACACACGTTAGTCATGGTAATAATGCGTTGTCATCAATTGCCGAAACTAACACCGGGGCCTAGATGCTTTTCAGATTGTTCGTGGCCAACTCCGATGAGCTTGTTGTGAGGGTTTGTTGTGGTTCCCCGGCGGAGCGCCAAATTCTAACTCTAGTGGATTGCTCGTGTCGGAACTTCTCACTATTTGGTAGGTTCTTGTGGCGCCTTTTGAGAGACTCGGTGTGTGATACTGATTAGCCACCGAATCATATGGTGTAGGGGGACACAATGGGGACTAGCATGCTGGCAAGCACGTAAACCTCGGGATAAATCTTGTGTCTCAATTGTGTTCGATCAATTGGATTTCATCCCGGTAATTGGTTACTTCATTGACTATCTTGGTATTCACTTTGGTTGGCTCAATCATCGCCACTCGGTATAACATTCCAAATTCCCTCTTGCACTTACTTTGGTATCTTCTTGCTTAGATTGTTGTTGTTCCTTTTTGTTGCTAGCTTGTGTAGTTCTAGTTGTAGTATATTTATAGCTTTGCTAGCTTGCGGGTTGTTTTATGGCGGTTGTGTGAACCAAACTAGAATTGTCAATTGGATAAGTGGCTTGCATCACTCCATTAGGCTAGGAAAAACTCACATCTCGCCATTTGTATTACTAATTAAATTATTTGAGTGATCTTTGTAAAAAGTTTTATTAGGCTATTCACCCCCTCTAGCCATCAAGACCTTTCAGCGGGCGGCTCTCCTCCACCCCGGCGGCGCCCTCTCTCACGCCGGTGACTGAGCTCCCCCTACACCGGTGACCATGGCGCTCCTCGCCCACCATCCCCCACTGTCGTCGCCGAGCCAAGCCCGATACTGGTGGGGCTTGTGGCAGTGGTGCTCGTGCGTCGTCGCTCGCCGCCGGCTCCAACCCCGACGGCTAGAATCGACCGGCCCAGGCTTCTTCTCCCCTATGTTGCAAATGTATGTTTCAGGAGTTTTAGTCATTTCAAAGGTAGGTTGTAGTTGTTTCTTATGGATGTTACAAAAGTAGACCAGGGGATGTTGCACATGTTGCATATGTTGCAAGCGTTTCAGAAGCATGTTGCAAACGTTTGTTCAAAATATTTCATCTATTACCAAATGTATGTTGTAATCGTTTTTATCTGGATGTTCAATAGTTTCACACATATGTTGCAACAGTATGTTGTAACAGTATGTTCCAAATGTTTTAACTGTTTTAGTCTATGTTATATTAAGTGTTTTTTATGTTGCAATTGTTTTATCTGGATGTTGCATATGTTTTACACACATGTTCTAAGTGTATATCCCAAATGTTTTATCCATTTCAAATATATGTTGCATTCGAGTGTTTCATGTTGCAAGTGCAGACCGCTGGCATTGGTGTCAATGAGGGCGGGTAGGGCCAAGCCGTGGCCTCGGACGCGTGAAGGAGGCACAAGCTGCCGCTAACGACGTGGGGAGGAGGCATAGACCGCGCGGTGCTATCGTGGAAGAGGCGGAGGCGAGTCTTCCGAGCGACTCGGAAGAAACGGGTGCCACGCCGATGTGGAAGAGGCGGGGGCGAGTAATTTGAGCAGCGTTGACAACAGATCTGAAGCGAGCGGTTTAGATGCGAGCGCCGGAAACAGAGCTGGTTCGGGCGGCACGTGAATCCGAGTGGCCGGGACGGAGCAGCTGTCGGGCGCTAGTGCTGCCGAAAACACATGTACTACTTCTTGCATTCGCGTAGCCACACTATTTATACAAGGACAGAGAATATTCCGATATCCATTTTTCTAAGTTTTAGCATTTAATATTGTTTTAAAAAAAGTTTTAGCATTTAATAGCATATTTTGTAGAGAGCGACTATCCTGTGCTCTCGTCAGAATAGAGCATCAGAACGACTGAACGACCTTGCTCTCAACATCTATGAACAGGATACATTAAAGTTGCTAGACAAACAGTATCTCCCAAAGACCCACACCCTGTTCGTTTGAGCTATTCAGCAGAATCAGCAGCCATCCAACAGTGTTTTTCTCTCGCAACAAACCAGCGAACAGTACTTTCAGCCACAATAAACCAACGAAACGAACAGACTGCCAAACAATTGTTCTAACCTGAAACTTTTTTCGAAAGGACAACATGAGAATTGACACGATTTTAATTAGATGAGAAAATAAAAAAACAAAAAGATTACAAGAAACATCACCATGACAGAAATCCCATCAACACAAAACTGAAATCCCATCTTTCAATGTCCCTTTCTGACGACGATCTCAGAGCAATTGTCATGGCCTTGTTCGCTTGAACTTATCAGCCATGGTATAGTATTTTTCTCTCACAATAAATCAGAAAACATTACTTTTCAGTCTGGCTTTTCAGCGGAACAAACAATACTTTTCATCGTCGCGGTTGTGGACAGAGGTTCTCAAATTCGTCGTTTGGATTGGCGCCGAAATTGCAAAGCCGGGCATGAAGCACTACTACAGAAGTTTTTTATGGAGGCGGGCAAGGCCAACCGCCTCCAATGAAAGGTCACGGTTAATCCGAGATTTATGGAGGCGGTTGCTTTTGACCGCCTCCATTAATAGATTAACGGAGGCGGGCGTCTTACATTTGCCCATCATGATTAATGATTTAAAACAAACAAAAAAAGAAAAAAATCCTGGATAGGCCCGTCGAGCCCATCCACGAGCCCGCTAAGCCCATCTAGGGCTGCCACCACCGGAGCTCACCAGATCCACCGCCGGGAGCTCCTCCGCGTCGGATCCCGCGGCCAGGCAGCTGCGCGCCGCCGCACCTGCGGATTCGGCCTGTGGTGGAGAGGAGGATCTCACGCCAGATCCGAGACGTCGCCGCTAGCTGGGGCCGCCTCGCCGTGGATCTGTGTCGCCGTCGTGGGTTGGGGCAACCCCCGCACTGGATCCACGCCGCCGCCGCGGGTTGCGGCCGCCCTGCCCTAGATCCGCGTTGCCATGGAGAGAGAGGAGGTCGGGCGCCGGTGGAGACGGAGAGGGAGGAGAACGGCCGCGCCGGAGGAGAACACTCTGTTCCACGCCGCCCTTTCCTCTGCTCTGCATTGGAGGCGAACAGAGTAGCTCAACCGCCCGGTTCCACGCTGCCACCACCCGGGGGGGGGCGCAAGTGGAGGCCGGCCCACCCTGGACCCGCGCCGAGAGAGAGGAGGCTGGGTGAGGGAGCTGCTGCGCCGCTGTATGGTGAAAGAGAGAGAGAGAGAGAGAGAGGGAGAAAGCGCCGGAGGGAGGAGAGAGGGCACCGCCGTGATGTGTCGGAGCGAGAAGGAGAGGGTGAGGGAGTCTGTTTGTGAGAAAGTGAATGAAAAACCTAATTCATCTATATATATGAAGAAGGATATCGGGCCTCGCCTGGGCCTATTGGGGCTCGGCCTTTTCCGAGGCGGGCATTATAGGGCGGCCACCTCCAAAAATCGATTTATTGATGCGGGCACCTTAAAATAATCGCCTCTGTAAATAGGTTATTTTTGGAGGCGGGCACGTTATAATGCCCGCCTCGGTTAATGGATTTTGTGTTGAAACCGTCTTGGTTAATAAAAAGCGACCGCCTCGGTTAATGTCTGGCATTAACCGAGGTGGGCAACTGGCCCAACCGCCTCCGATAGCCATTTTCAAACGCCTCCCAAAAAAAATGCTAGCAGTGAAGATGAAACAACGACAGGACACACAGGCCACGGACAGAGACTCGGTCCATGCTGGCCGCATCCGACACCCACAAAGAGCAGAACCCAGAAAAAATGAAAAGAAGCGAGGGACGCAAAGGGGTTTGCTTGCACCAAAAATTTGAAACCAAATGACGCAAAGGCATCCAATGTGAAAGATGATTCTGATGCGTTTAAGTTCCCATCGATCTACCCCGCAACTGACCTATAAATACCAAAGCTCCACGCACAAACCAAACAAAATCCATCGGCTACCCCTTCACTAAAGTTTAGTCTAGGGTTAAAGATTAGCCATTGAAATGAAGGGGCTAAAGTTTAGCCCCTTGGACTGTTGAGATATCTGACTAAAAGGTGACTAAAAGGTGAAAGAGAGAAGAGAGAAAAATTAAAGTCACAAATTAGCACTTTTAGCTCCCTTTATTCTTATGCCACAGCGATTGTGTATTTGTTCACGTCTTTGTATACGCAGACACCGGGCAACAGGTTTAATTAGCGATACACTAAGGGCCCATTTGGATCCTTAGAATTGAATTCATTTTAATAATTATAATTTGGTCATAGATTAGTTAAGCTAATATGGTTGTATATTGAATATATTTGTATATTATTGCTAGTCATACAAGAGACATACTTATATGTTGTATTTCTATTGTAGGGAAGTGAGTTGAAAAATGTGCTATAAGTTGGAGAGTAGAAATATAGCATAGTGATCTATAAAATCCATTTCCATCTCTTACCCTATGAATTTAAGATATGCTTATTTGTGAGCTTGAGAAAGTTGTGTAATGCCAAATTCCAAGCAAAATAGCTTAATCCAATAAGTAGATTCTATTTTTTCTAAAATGAAAAGATCCAAACAGCCCCTGATTGTTTTATTTAAAAGTTCATCATGGGCCTGGTGCTCTCGGCAAGCTGCACGTGAGAGAATATTTGATGGGGCCATTCATGAGTCATATACGATGAGCCCATTTTGATTAATCAAACCTTGCACTAATTAATCTGACTCTTGCAGCCCAAAATATTTTTAACACAGCCCATATTTAGCAAGTATACTATGCGCGTATATACACAATATTATCTTATGAAATTTCCTTTTTCTAAGAACACATATATAATATTGTGATATGCCAAAATTTCATCATACAAATGTCCCCCACCAAGTAAAGTTCATGCGAATAAAGAATCAGGTTCATTTGAACGAACTCTCCCTTTCTTTTATATTTCTGGCCAACTGTACCTCTGGCGAGATCGTATTTTGCCAGTAGATATTTATGGTTGTTGAGCCGATTATTTCACGGGAGAAATCTAAAAAAAATCTCGCGTAACAGAAGCAAACAGAAGCTCCATCGAATCTGTTTGTTGGGACTTGGAGTACATACTTATTTCATCTCCGTTGGGTTATAAATACTCTCCCAGAATACGTGCGCCAGTGCGTTTCCGTTACTGCTGGTGCTTTGCCATCTGATCAGAGAGACCACCCATCTGCTGATCAGGGCATCTTCGCTTTTGCAAAGGTACTTTATAATGTGTATACATGCATGCTTAGTCTCGCGTTTATTTGCCCCATTTTCATTTCTGATAGAAGGACGCATGGCCTTACTTCTTTGTTTATTGTTACGCATGGCCTTGCTTCTTTGTTTATCTTTAATTTTCCATTAGATGGGATCGGGTCGTTTTCCCAATAACCCAATAGCGAGGCCAAGACGGGGAAGATCATCGCATTCTCGGCCACCGCGTTCATGGAACCAGCAGCGGAACACTCCCACTCGGCACTCGGTCCTATCACCGCTATGATTGGGTTGCTGACCATGAAGGGCCTGGCAGAAGGACCATTTCACCTAGAAACCATCGTCGTAGCCGATCACCTACTCATCACGATCGTGCTCATCATCAATCTGATTGGCGACACAATGACTACCGCCGTAGTCGTTCACCAAGCCGCCATGAAAACAACTCGTATGAGTCTAGAGAGCCGACCGGCGCAAACGAACCTGCTCGTCGAGATCGCCGTCGCCATGATGATCTCGTGCAGCGTGAAGATGTGCGTCGTCCCGCTGAGGGTCGTAACAACAAAACACATCTGAGTGGAAGCAGCTAGCAAAAGGCAAGATGAAACTTTTGTTGGCCACAAGAGCCCCTGAACTAATGAGTGTCATAACTGGAACGTAGACCCTGCGATGGAGGTGAGCACACATACTCGTCTTCTTTTTAGGAAAGCCAGGACCTAATAAGGATGGATCCAACATGTGGCAGGCTGAATATGAGCCACAATGCGATATCACAAACTTAGCCGGTTCTCCGATGCTAGGTCAGAGCACCTATGTGGAAGATGTGAATTTGTGTATCACTTCTTCATTGAAGGCTGATGGTCTGTTGAGAAGACCAAAGCTACTTATTAGAGCCGGGCCGATTGTGAATCCACCTCAACTTCTTGCGACGCCGCCCGTTGAACTGACGATGCCATGTCGTCGTCGGGTCGCTGCTCATTCTGATCAAGAGTCCAGCACGGAGAGGAAGGTGTTTATTACTCTAGAGCCAACACTTGATGGGTTGCCTTCCAATGATGATGGGGCACCGCGCCCAATGGTTTCTACGGCTGCACAAGAGTTCCTGAAGCATCCCTCCAAGGCGCATGATGTTGATCCTCGCCTTTTGTATTGGTGTTCCGTTGATCCCAAAATTTCTATTATGGGCTCGAGCCATGCTAGTATTAGAGTATGAGAGAAATCGCCTTGACTAGATAGGGATTTTGAAAAGCGTATTGGTTGGCATCTACCGGGGTTAACTTGCCCTGGCCGTTGATCCAAGCCTTTATTTCCTTCTGGAATTCTGATGGCCATACTCTTGTTTCTACACAAGGTGACTTGGGTTACCCTTTAATAGTTATTCAAGAGGCAATGGGCATCCCTATATTAGGCCATTCGTATGGTCCCAGAGGACGACATGAACGACAAGGTGGCTCGAGAACTTTTCATAGCTTACGCCGAGTTAAGTTGGCGTAATAGTGGAAATAATACAGATGGTGTTCGTCGGCCCATTCTACTAACAGATTAGGTGGATTATTTCCTAAATGATTCAGAGCATCTGGAGGGCCAGCAGCACATTCCTCTTCCGTCTTCTTATTATGCATCGCATGAATATCCTTTACTAAAGGAATTGAATTTCCGTGTAGGAGGTAATGGAGGATGGATGCCCTTTTGTCTTTATTTTTCTCATAAACTGATGAAGTTTAGAAAAGGCTACACCCGTGTTCAACTGCTAGCCGCTTTTATTTTTTCATTGGCTGTGTGCCTGTGGTCGTATTGTGTCCCAATAGGGCCAGGTGCATACATACGGCCTGAAGTTTTTATGGCCGCAGCTTTAATTGCCTAGGGATTCAGCGGAGCATTGGGCTTGCTAGTGCAGCCCATTTCAACAGCAGTGTTGATGACATTCTTCATTTCATCGTTGAAAATGATAGCTTGGCTAGTGAATGTGAATTACCTTTGCCGGCACATTTTATAATGGGGTGGTATGCATGATATTGGAAGGCCTTGCCGCAGCATCCCGTTTCTTTGTCACATATCACAGATTCACCACCCTTCATTATCGATATCTCAGACGATACAAGAGTGTAGATTAACCTACGAGATGTGCATCGCCTATTTTTGGATGCTGATGAAGATGGCTGTTCTCTAAAGGCCCTGGATTTCTTAGGGAGATTGAGAGCTCGTTTCCCAAAGGACCAATCAAATGTGATTGAAGACAGACGAGGGGGCGAGAATGATAGGCGGCCACTCATGCTTTTAGAAGGGATTTCCTATCACCGTTGCCAATTATATCAGAATCTGGTGTATGTACCTCACAGGTTTGCATGCATGTTTAACTGAGATCAAGCCGTTCCGGACTTCACCATGGATAATATACTTTGCTACCCTAGTGCTGATATGGACGAGACTCTTAGTGTGCTGAGTTGCTGTCTGTTGGCACATTGGCTGCCCCATGGGCACACGTTTGAGATGTGGCCGCAAGACACATTACTAATTGCTCATCAGGATATATGAATGGTCTACACATTCACTTGGCTTTTTATTGGAAGCATCAAGCTTTACCAGCGGCGTTGCAGCTCCTCCTGTAGCAGCTAAAGGCAAAAATGCTGCTCTCCTTGGTGCATATTCCTCTTTATTATTGTCGTTCTTTTGCATTCTATTTCTAATTACAATCCATCTCTCTTTTTTTAGATCCCGATGACAAGGCTTTCACCTCTTTGGATCGTACTGCCCCTGAATCCATTGTTCTTGGGCTCACCGGTGCTAGGAGACAGTCATCAGAGCCACCCTCCAGCCATGCTGATGGCGTGCAACCTGATGATCAGATGGTAAGTCCGGCTGCTATAGAAGGGTCAGTGGATGTACAAACATGACCCTGCTGAGGACGAGGTGATGCCTGAGAAGAAGGGCAACCATTGCGCCACTGAAGCTTCGGATGACAACTGCATTATGATCAAGGCAATAGGCAGTGGCAGCAACCTTTAGAGTTGTGCTACTAAAGCTTTGGATGGCTAGGTTGTCATGGACAAGGCAACATGCAACGACGTTTTTGCAAAGAGTGTTGTTGGGACATCCGATGGCCAAGGTGTCACGGCCGAGACTAGGGGTAGTGGTGATGCTGCAAAGAGCGCCACTGAGGCTCCAACTGGCCAGGGCATCACAAAGAAAGCGTCAGGTAGTAATGGTGCCACAAGAACTGGCATGCTCCGGAAGGTTACTAGCAAACCTATTACTTTTGCCAAGACGACCATAACTGATGAACCCATGGAGGTAGACCCAAGTCCTCCCAAGCATCCAGCCTCCCCAGTCCCAGAGGATGACAACCAAGTTAAACCAAAGAAACCATGTGTCACCAATGCTTCGGGGAAGTGGCATATTTATAATAAAATAGGACCATTATATATTCATTTGTTTCTTGTTGATAGTCTAATTAACTGCCTCTCTCTTTCAATAACCCCCTAGTGGAGTATTCTAGCGAGCATGAAAGAGGTGCATGGATGCTGATATGAAGCATCGGCTCACTGAATTCATGAAAGGTGTAAATGACAACCCTTCTCCACGCGCGAGTTGCCATGGAAGCCGTTATGCTATGTGCGTCTGACATTGTGGATGCTTCAAAATGGAAATCATTGATGAAAGAGAGAGCCTTCATGCGTGAAAGAGGTGCATGTAAGCTACGTTCAGTTGGACGTACAGGGCCTTCATGCTTTGCTTAACTCAGAAAGCATTGATGAAAGTGCCCTTACCAAGGATATCGATGATGTACTGAGCCATTTGTCAGAGTTATTCTTTGGTGGCAAATCGATTAAACTGACAGCAGGGCTAAGACAATTTGGAAAGGCCCTAGACCAGCTTTTGAAGATCCTTGGTGGTGGTGGAGGGCCCTCGTCTTTCGAAAAGGTGAAGTCTAGTGCTGCATGATTACTTCAACAGGTAGCTGCTATTCAAACAGAGGTGCACATGGCCTTGAAGAGGTTGGACAGCATTAGCACCGCTGGAAAAGAACACCTTGAGGCTCGGCAGGCTCAGGTGGAGCATCATGATGAGAAGATTCGGGCACTTCAGAATTTGCTCATGAAGGATGAGAAGAAGCGTGAAGAAAAGTTGGAATAGATAGAGGGAGTTGAGACCCTCTTCCGTCAGTTATCCGCGATGCGTAAGAGCATGCCCAACTCATCATCTATAGAGGAGAAGCATATTATGATGGAGGCGCCTGAATCACTAAGGTGACATATCCCAACATACTTGCGCCATATCTTAAAAGCAAAGAAGCTCCTGCTTGCGCCTCCACACCTCCTTGGCCTGTTGCTCACGCTCAGCGGCCTTCAAAGTATATTTTGCTCTAAGTGTAGTGCCCTTCTTTCTGTAACTCACTAGTTCTGCTTGGCTATCATTGACAACCTTGAGGTCATCAGATACCTTAGAGCAGACAGCCTCCAGGCATTATAGAATGGAGCAAGCCTCATCCTTGTCCTTGCCTATGGCTACGTCCCTAGAGGACGATCCACCCTTCAAGCGCTGAGCCAATGCTTGTAGGTGTGATATTAGCTGCTCGAGATCAGCTAGCTGTGGCGTCATATACAGCTTCGGCCATTTTGCTACAAGAAATTTGACCTACGTGATGATCCTAGTGTTGTCGAGTGGAGTCTTCTTCAACAAGTGCAGAAGGCGAGCCAAATCAGTGTGGACTATGTCCAATGAACGCTCCTCCTCCAGGGTCTCTATTGGAAGAGTGAGGCTTGGTGGCGTAAGCTTGTCCATGAGTGACCATGCTGAGTCAAACTTAAACTATGATCCATGGGAGATGAATTGAGAGATGTAGGCAACGGTCTTTTCCTTCAACTTTTGCACCTGGCCCATGAGTGCAAGAACCCCCTTCTCCACCCTAGACTCCTCTAGGGGCAAAGCTCCTTGGTGGGCTCCAAAGGCTTAAGCATACCTTTTCCCTTCTGGTTGTTCAGGTGTTCTGAAAGCTGAAGATGGTCATCGTATTTAGTGCCTAGGTTAACCATCATAATGTTAATAAAAAGGATTGGACAATATCGTAAAGAAATAGTTTTTTGAATTACCTTGTGAACGAGGCTGATCTGCCTTACCTTGGATCTTAGCATTGAGATGGGGCTGCTCTACCTTCTTTGAATCTTTGAGGTCGAGCTCGGTGTTAGGGATAGAGTCAAGATTGATGATAGTGAATGACTCAATGTTCTCCAGAATGGGTAAGAAATTGTGAGAATTGAGGCCAACAAAGAACCATGCAATGATGAGCAGGTTAATTACAAAAAAGAAAAAACATAAACAAGAGAAAGTGCATTATTTATTTACGTCGCCATCGTTGCTGGTACTTCCATCAAAGTCAACGTCATCTAGCTCCTTTTCTTCTGGCTTGGTTGCAACAGTAGGTAGCGTATTCTTGCCCGAGTCTTTGGCCATTGCAAGCGAGCGAAGGCAGCAGTGGTTGCTTGTATCCCAATTGGGCTAGGAGAGGACATGGTGTAAACCACCTCGCATTGCACACTATACTGTGCGCGTGAAGGTCCATCACCAACTTGATGAGATGAATTAACTGGGCAGTGGGTGATGCGAGAGATGCCCTACGCCATTGCCGTTGGATGAAATGTGGGCAGCCTTGGAAGAGGAACTACCATGCAGGGCGTTGGCCCTATAATGCTTTGCATGCTTGGTCTACTGGTCCTATGAAGCCTAATGGATTGAGACCATCCTGCAAGAAGGTGAAGGTCTCTGAAGAAAAAACTTCTTCTAAGAAAATGGCTATTTGCGAGCAGGGTGTACATGATGTCAACCCGACTAAGGAGTTTGTGGGTGAGGTTGCTATTGCTGATGTTGAGGATGTTGTGTTAACTTGGTCTCTATGGAGAAGGTTGAGATTGACGGTGGGGAGACAAGAGCGAATGCTTCTTCTCCTTCCGTGGATCTCCATATTGGGGGATATAGAGTGGAGCTCATCGGCGCTAGGTAGTGGGTAGTCATCTTCATCTAGTGGGTCATCCTCTAATTCTCAAGGGGGATTTTGATTTGGGCGGATGCTTAGGAGATGGAACAGAGATAGCTAGATCTCAAGATGAGGCTAGGGAGGCGAAGGTTGCGGCATCTCGAGCGCTTTTGCGGGATGACTTGGAACCCCATTCCGCTCGACCAATGTCTCGATCATCCTGGCACCGTAGGTCTTCAGAGGTGCGCTTGTTGTCATAGGAGGAGCGTGCCGGCTTGTCCCTACCCTCACCATGTGAAGATTCGGCAGCCACAGGCTTGTTATGGATGGGTGCCATGCCTGCCACAAAAAAGGAATGCCTATGGGCAAGAAAAGATCTGTCACCTGCGAGTAGTACAAGCTAGGCTAACTTGGGAGATTGAACTTGCCTTGGACTCAGGAAGGTCTTGCGACACTAGCTATGGGTCAAAACTCAAAAGGCAAAAAGGCAGGAGCACTGGTGGTGAACTTGTGGGTGTTGCCGGTACTTATAGGCGTAGGGCCATCTCGTTGGATATATAGATGAGATCAACATCTTGTCGTAGAAAGCGCAGGCTGCTCTAGTTTGTTATGCCATGTGTTTAGGGGATGGGCATGTGTCTCACACCAACTTGAGTTTATCCTCCATGGTTCCCGCATATATTCTACAAGGAACAGAAAAGAAAAGGCTTTGTGGCTGCACGCAATAAAGATTAGATGCGCCAAAATCCATCTGGACATCTTCTACACCAAGTCGATATTGAATTTGCTTCGCACTTCAATCCTGACTTGGTGAGGGGCATTTGTTCGATGTGATTTTGTACATGTTTTCTGAATTGTTGATATTTATCTATATATGTATACGGTTTTTAAGAAACAAACAATACAAGGGCCAAGTCAAGAACCTGAAGGGTGGTGGAGGGGCTACTGGCCGAGGAGGCGAAGGTCAAGATTCAGGATGACCAGCCAAACATCTAGGTGATCCTTGTGCCTGTCGGCTCTGCCTTGACCGATGACTTCAACACCAAACATGTCTGTGTTTTCTTCAAGAAGGCCGGCAATGAGGCAGAGGTCCCCAAGATAGGCTAGGGCCAATAATGCATGCTATTACCCTAGTTGTATCCAATCGAAGCTAATTTCGGCTGTATGCGAAGATAATGGGCCTCTTGCTTCATGGCCTAAGGCAGATAGTCCTAAAATAGGGCACCTAACTACCTGGGGATGCTACCTTGGTACAGTAGGCATGTCCCCCCGCACGTCTGAATAGCATGCCTATGGGTGTGTTTGGTTGGGTGCCCAACACTGGCCTTGTTCTTAGGAGCCAAGATGGGCTTGTTTGGTTGGATGTAGGTGGGTTGTAGTATGGTTTCAGGAGGCCATCCGTATGCCCCTGGCCTGGCTATGATAGAATGCGAGCGCTGACCATTTTTCCGGAGCTTGGCTTGGTTTAGCTCGTGTGGGAAGTTCCCTCACCGCCTACCCTCACCCCAATGACTTCTCTGTGATGTTGTCTCCGTCCACAAGCATCGAGGACGATGGAGATTTGAGCGATGTCGTTGCTCGTGGTACGGAGCCACGATCACGGTGGTGGCATCCACGATACTGACAGCCCGCTAGAGCTCCGCAAAGATGACCATGCCACCCATCTTCGTCCACATCCACCATTGCTGAGCCCCCATCGTCCTACACCCTCCGAGCATGACACCACCACCATGTAGTCACTATGCATAGGATAGGTCTAACTAGGTCATGCCATGCCTTGACAAACACTGGTGTTTCTGGCTCGACCATGTCACCGCTCGCCCTAATGTTGAGGCACTATCACCGCGTTGTCAAGCCATTGCTGATGATCACCACGGGATCATGCTCCACCCTACTAAGCTGAGCCTAGGAGGATGACAATGCTAGCGAGCTCCTTCTAGATCTTCGGCGTGCTCGCCCTACTGTTGGCCAGCGTGCTCGCCCTGCTCTGTCGTGGTTGTCGTGGTGCAAGTGTGCTCGTTGTGTTCGCCCTGCTGTTGTCGTGTGCTACTGCCCATTGCTCGCCCTGCTACTGCCGTGTGCTGCTGCTTGCCTAGGATGCCTACTACATGTTTGACCAAATCCCTCAAAGAGGGTACACTACTACACTCGCACATTTCATAGCCGCGTCGTAACCCACATCGCAGTCTAATTTTGGCCTCGGCAGTAAGCTGTGGGCAGTGATACTCATAGCCACCACCATCAGTATTTGAGACTGACTAGGGTGTACACTACACCGCCGTATTGGCTTATCGTCCATCCGTGATAAAGTCCTTACTTCCATCGCATTGGAGCACGATCCGCTGTGTGGGTATGCACTAACACCGCCGCATGGCTTATGCTCTGTCCGTGATCAGATCCTTATTCCATCGCATCAGAGCGTGACCCACCTGTGTCAAGGTGAACATCACCGTCACTTCAGCATATGAACCGTCTGATCATAGGGTATGGTCACCGTCGTGCTGCAATACGATCCATCCATGATGATCCTATAGTCAGTGTTGTGTTACTAAACAATTCGGCGGTGATGCACTATTTACCCCTACCGCATTAGACGAATAGAAGTGGTGATGGCCATTTGCTTCACCAAAGACAAGTGGTACGTCGGTGATGATAAAACAACCAATGGCCCTTACATCCGACGGTGACAGAATTGCACCCTGTTTTTACAATGTATTTACAAATTCAGCTAGGCCTTAATAACTTACTGAACACATACTATACAGATATAATCATTACACATCATTCATCATGTCCAGAACGAAGAGTATTTGTTATAATAACAATGCTCAACACTAGCAAAACAACTATGTTAACTGATGAATTAACACAAGCGGTACATAGATAGCATAATAAAGGTTCTGCTCCCTGTAGACTTACATAATTAAAACAAGGTAGATGTGTTCCACTCCTTTAGATTGGCACTCCTTGATCAGCATGACAGCCAATGCAGCATGGAACCCCTCTTCTTCCTCCCATAGCCATTGCAAGAAAATCGTTCAAAAGCATTGAGACTCCAAAACCTGCACAATGCAAAACAACAGAATTAATAATATTCAGTATACCATTGGTTTAGTTACCAAGCCAAAATTGGACTATATATAGATTCAATACAACTTCCTACCTGAACGAAGAATGTCCTAACAACAAAATACATCATATGCTCCTTTACTGTTCTGCTAATGACTCCATGAACAAGGGAACATAAGACAGATAGTGAGGTCTGTTAAACTAAATACTCTAGGTACTTTTAGGATAGCGGACGACCCGGGCTAGGAGGACATGAACTTTTCTGTGGCTCATGTCATATGCCATCAATGTTCTATCCTCCTCAACAAGGAAAATCAAATTCCATTCTAGGTGAACAATAATCACTCTGTAATCTGCATTGGCAGCTTCAAAACCGAGTCCAATATTGTTCAGTCCAAATAGCTACAGTGTGTTCACCATATACTTCAATGTCCATTTACTAGTACTGTAACAGAACCGACCAATTATACGAGATTAAGTAAGAAAATCATCCACCGAGCAGACGATTTAGCAAACTTAAGCCCGTATATCCCAGTAGTCCGTGAAATCACGACGAATTTCAATCCAAATTACATACCAGCCAAGATCGTAATAAGTTCAGCGGTCACCATCACAAGTTACATAAAAGTTCGCGTCACAAATACATCGGAGTTTAAACATAGTTATTACAAACTAGTTTCAAATGAAAGTAGCGGAAGCATTTAGTTCAAATCACACACTCACACAGAGTTCATAATACAGTGCCAGCTCAGGATCATATTCCAACAAAAGCATCAGATGAGATGTAGTGAATGACCATTGCCCATGGTCCTAAGCTTCTCCCATCGCAGGATAGAGGCAGTTGATACAGTAGCCGTAATACATCTGCCCATCTGCAACAAGTGGGAACAAAGCCCTGAGTACGAGAAGGTACTCAGCTAGACTTACCCGACAGAACTAAAAATAAAAGACACCAAGGATCATGACAGGCTTTTTGGTGGGGTAGCTGACTCATTTGCAAAAAGGCATTTTTAGCATTTAAAGAATCTTTCCCAAAAGCTTTGCATCAAGTTAAATCTTTATTAACCTCTCAACTACATTTGAACCTGTACTAAAGTAATATGTAATTAAACAGGTAATAATAACCAATGATCACTAACAACTTCCATTATGTCATATTTCATATAACTGTCCAAGTGTTCCATCAATATTACTACGATGAAGTAGCTCAAGTCAAGTGCTCACTATCCAGTGAACAATGGCGATTCGAATCGATTATTAACCAGCTGGTAATTTATTCCTCATACAAACCTCACTCACCCGCTAAAGTGAGGTGTTGGTCACCGAGTCAACCATTCAGGTAAAGTCGCGAGCTTGCCAGGAACCACATGTACCCGGGGGCCGCCCGACTGCTCTTTGGCCTTATCATCGTGCCCCCGTTTCTTGCCACTACTACTCCGGTACAGTGCGTTGCGGGCAATCCACTCGGCCCGAATAATCTTCTAGCTTCGCGGTCGAAAGGTACTTTATCCGGCCAGCTAAATGTGAGGCATGCGTTCAACATGACCCGAGGCCCAACAACGGTCGGTCCTTAATCGACACAGACGGAAAACACTACAGTCCGAAACCCTGCAAGTTTCTGTTCGGTCTCAATTTCACCTTAACACTTAGTTATTTCATGATGACATCTTTTCTCAAGCAGATCCAGGTAACCACCTATAGCTCGTAGGTGACAGGAAATCACCCGACTTCTACCGGTCTAAGCAAGCTAAGCAAGTACTTGACTGCGAATAACAAGGTGACAAGGATAGGGTAGAACGGAGTAAACAAGGTATAATGCAGCAACGGTTGCAAACAACTCCTAAACTTAATGCAGCTGTTAAAGTAAAGCATTAATAAATATTTGCAAACCGAGGGAGAGAAATGTTCCGGGGCTTGCCTGGGATCGAACACTAGGTTAGTGATTGACAAATGACACTCACTTGGCGAGCATCTCCCATCCCAGCACTTGCTTAGTCCTTCCATCTTCGGGATAGGTCCACCAAACACCGTCTTCAGGTTTGGCTCCAACATCTCATCCTTCACATGGTGCATCTAGCGAACCTAAATGAGATGCAAGATGCATGTGTATGAAAATGATCAATGGTAACATAAGATGCATCGCATAATCATTCAAGTAAACACACGATTCAGACATAGACACCAAAAGATATTTAACTAACATCACACAACCAATTAAAGAGGGCAAGCACATCAAGCATAACACAAGTTTGACAAGATCACAAGTATCTTAACTTGACCATCAACAAGGGCATAAGCCACACTTAGCAACACATGGAGTAAACAACCACAACTATCATCTATTTATTTCTAGACTGCAAACAACAGCTGCATGTTTGGATCATAACTAGAGTTATACAAATCCAATAGCCATGCAACAAGACATTATGGAAAGCTTATGAAATTGTCCATAATGCATCTTGAATCATCTTAGCATGATTCTCAAGTTAACCAAGTCAAACATGCATAATTACAGAATCTGATCCAGAGATTCCAGAGAACAACTATTTCTGGAACCCAACTTGAAACAGTCATTACTCACAAACTATAAGGCCTAATGCCACCAAAATTTAACACAAGCTAGATTAATGAGTTATCTACAACTTTGTTATAAGCATGTTCCCCATCAAACAACATTTTCATGGTGCAATTACCAAAGTCCTAGAAACTGTCCAGGAAAGCATCAATTGCAAGAATAAATATTAACTTATATTCTAAACATACATTTGGCCACAACCAATATAACCATCATAAAGTGCAGGTTAAATGATCACCAAAAAGAATAGTGCTCATCACTAAATAAATTCTTTTAATGCATTTCTTAATTTATTTAGATAGCAAGGTGAAATAATAAACATATACCAAAAGTCCATAATAAAATCTATAAAAATTACAGTAGCTCTTACATACACCCAACAGTCTACTGTACAAATTTTAAGTCATTTGGACAGGTATATCAACCTCTGTGAAAAAGATAAATCGCTATTGCAAGAATTCATGTGAGAGCAAGATACACTAATAACTCACTCATATGACAACCAAAATTCACGAAATTTTTACCACTCATTAAACATCATATTATTAGCATGCCACAAAAAATTCACTTCATTTGGAGCCCTAGATCTACAGTTATGAAAATGACAAATTCAACTAACATTAAAAACCTAGCTGCACAAACCTATTTTTACAGAGAAAACTTTAAACTAAAACATGCCATATTATAGATCTAATGCATAGAGAATTTCACAAGGATTCCAAAAAGTACTCATTTGCTATTTTACGATTTTCTATGAATTACTATGAATTTCCAAAGTTCCTGCAAAATAATTACGAATCAGTCCTGAGAGCACTATTCATTTGAGTCTATGACAGTGCAGTTAGGCCCCTGGATTTAGTCAAATTCTTGCATGCAGTCCCTGGTCGCGATTTTACAGGGGAGAGGTCGCCGGAGCTCGCTGGTTCGGCCGGAGGAGGGCACGTAGGCGTCGGGGAAGTGGCGGGGAGGCACCCTAGGGTCCTCGCGCACCCGCTAGCAGTCGTGTCTTGCTCCGCGGTGACCCGTGATGGCCTGGCCGCGTGCGCCGGCGGCACTGGCGACGACGGCAGCAGGGCGGGCGACGCTGCGGCATGCTGGGCGGCCGGGGAAGTGGCGCTGCGGGGCGGCGTGGCATAGGGAGTAAGGTGGGGTGGTCGGCTCGGCTCGGGACCGAGCGCATTAGCGGACACGACAGCGGCACGAGCTTGGCTCGGAAGCCGGCCATGGCGGACGCGCTCTGGCGCGAGTGGCAGAGCGAGGGTGAGCGTGGAGAGAGCGAGTGGGAGCTCCGGGGCATCCCAATCGTGCAGGCAGGAGTAGGCAGCAGCGGCAGAGGACGTGGGGCGCGTGGCGGAGGTGGGAGCGCGCGGCGTCCATGCACGGTGACCACGTTGACAAAGCGTCGAGCACGTGGCACGTAACGACGTGGGCAAGGTGGAGCGCCGATTTGGGCTATCTCTGGGCCGAATTGGACCACGAGCCAAAAACGAAGTTGGAAGCCCACATGAAGCTCTACGGTTTTTGTTAAGGCGCCCAGGTCACTAGGCCAATAGATTAGGAGATAAAATCATGCCAAGATGACAATGCCAACATGTTGAAGGAGATCACGGAAACTCTCATTCGGAGGTCAAAACCTGATCAAACTTAATCCAACTTTTTGCGTGCTCTTCTCCAAGATGTAAACTCCAACTTTTATTTTTGGCTCAACTCAAGTTGTTTAGCAAAAACACGAGAACGTGACGTGCCAACCGTCTTGTCATTGCCGGTCCAACTTCATGAATATGACGAAACTAGTAGTTTTGTGAATTGATTTTGAAGGTCCAACCAAGCTCCAAATCTGGTGAGACTTGATCTATTCTTTCCTTCACAAGGCGTACTCCAACTCGCATTAAGGACTCCAATTGAGCTTCCATCTGAATTTGGAAGATAAAAGGTCACAAACATAGCAACTCACTGCTGTCAATCCAGGACTTAGAATTATTTCTAGGGCTGAAAAACAGCAGCTGATCCAAACTTCGAGCCTCTGTTTAACAAGCTTACAAGCTGATCTAGCTCTTGGCCCAATAACAAAGTTTCTTCTACACAACATGAACTACAACTTTAATTTAAGGTCCAACATCAGAACTGGTATAGAACCAACATTTCTACTCTGACCAAAGTAGTATCGCGATAAAGCTTAATTTATCCTTTTTGATCCATTGGAGCATTTTCTGGACATTTGCTCAACACGAACCTTTCATGACTTTTGTTGTAGAGTCCATCTAGAGTCATTTGGGCAAGGTTGCAAGGTTTGGTTGATGACCTATATTTTCATTCACTTAATAGTGCAATTCAAGCACTTAGTAAAATCATTCCTACAAGGATATAACTTATCATTTCATGTGACTTTTTGATTCCAAACTTCATGAAACTTTTTGAGTGACCAATATAGATAGGTACTAAGGTGATACACATGAAGATATTGCAATAACACCACCCAAGCATATATCTTGAAAATGGCCTATATGCAAAGCAATGGTGCAACATCCAAGTTTTAGTTTAGGCTCATCTCCATAGGTTGACCTTGACATCGTCCTCTCCACTTAATCTCTCATGTTTGAGCTCAAACCCATTGCTTAACTAGTGGCAAACACCTGGGGTGTTACAGCCCTCCCCCCTTAAAAGAATCGCGTCCCGAGATTCGGTGCGAAGGACTTTTCAAGGGAAGAGAAGCATGTTATCCAATTCCAATATCTGCAAGCGCATTTGGCTACTTAGCTTCAACATCAGAGAGGCTAATTGGGCAAGACACTTTTTGATACTCACTCTATGCAGAAACTTTTGTCTGAAGAATTTTCTTCACTGACTTCCATGAAGCATTGTTACTTTAGGAGGAATCCAAGACAATACGGTACTTCGTTCATGGTGCACAGAGAGTACTACGAGCATGGACTAATTACTCATAGCATTTACTTTTCTAGCGGCATAGAAGGTACAACTTCCGATAAGGGTTGGATCCATATATGAGGTAATCATTCTTTGAGGCTATCAGAAACCGTCTAACCAATAGACAATGTCCATACCGGTCATAGACTATTCACTCACTCAGACGCCAACTGATGGAAAACTACATATTGCTCCACGTGTGTAGTTCTCTTTCTCTGATGCCAACACTATATTATCTGAGTCTATTGAGGGAATAGTAAAAGTGATAGCTGACTCTGTCAGTCCTAGATTTCTGCCAAATGTCACCTAAAAAGATTCTCTTATACAAAGGCAACAATTATCTAGGTTGAATCAGAGACAATCTCTTGAATAAAAACACATATAAAGTACCAGAGGCATGCCAACATAGGAGAACCATTACTGCAAAAGGATGATAGCCAGGTTTGAAAGACAACAAAAGTTGCAAGTATCCACCAAACTAGGGAACTAGTTCACTACCGAGCAAATTGAATACAATTTTCCTTCATGGTGTTGCACAATTAGTTGGGTTGACTTGCACTATGGCAAAACTTGCCTTCTAAATCTATATTTGACATTGAGGCTTCCATTATAATGCCAATCAATACCTCAAAACCATAATCCGAAAATTTGTGGTTTGACGCCTTCCCAAATGCTTTCAACTCGCAATGGCACAATTTGACTTGTAGAACACCTTGATTGCTCACGCATTGCCAATCTAAGAGGCCAAAAGCAAGGCACATAGGGGTGCAATTTAGTCTTCTCAAGAGTATCGAGGGTTGTCTAACAGCAAGATACTTATCAATTGTAAGTTCTTGGCCTGCATTACAACGTAACCTTCCAATGCAAAGGATGATCGCAGACAACAGAGAAATTACCGATTATGTAGCCTTTTGTTTTCTGTTCATATCACACAAACTACTATTCTGATATGCACAAATTTTGGTGGGCATATAGATCCATGGGTCTTCTAATCATTCACCAAAATTCAGCTCAAACGGACACCGTTTGACTATCCAACAACCCATCCACCAAAATAGCTCTATTCTGAAATGGCAGCAAACCAAGCTAACAAGACATCTCTCAAATCCTATGTTTTACTCAACCAATACTCATATCAACTTAAGACATCGAAGGTTCCTAAGCAAGGAATGAGATCACCAAGTTTGGGGTCAATCTAACTTCGTTTGAGTCACTAACCGTCGGCTTGAAGATAACCGGTTTAGTACCACAAAATTCTAGACAGATTTCATGTTCTTCCTTTTCTTCTACTTCACATGTTGAGGTGTGTGTTTTGCACTCTCTCATCTTTATCATAGCAGCAGAAGCCTTTCTCTAGCTGAGGATGGAGGCTATAGTCTTCATGACATGTTTCTCAGGGAACAATTTCCGTCGTTGAGCTAGACACCAATCTTGACGATGCACAAGTATTGGACTTGTGGGATTTTTTTTTCACAGAGCACAAAGCATTATTCCACATGGAGGGCATCCCTACGTAGATAAGGAACCATATCTGAATATTTTCTAGCACTTCGTCCAATAGAACCTTGAACCAAAACTGTTTGAGGTACTTAGGGCACAATGATACCGATCGAAACTAGGGACATGCTTTCTCTAGTTCTTCACTTGGCTAATACAACATCTTACACTATATACGTGATTGTCCAAGATGAAATTGACTTGAAAGCACATTTGGGAGAAGATGCAACACATGCATTACTGAATAGCTTCATGGCCTCTTCGCTTACTATTGTTCGTTGAGGCATAACCATCACAGCTATCAAGAATAGTTACTTGACTGGAAATTAACCTTCCTGCTGGTAATTAAGCAGTTGTCTCACAACACTTAAGTTCTAAATCTTCACTCTTGACCACAACAATGATTGCAGTCGAAGCACAAATGGATGGTCGCCATCGAAGTTCGCAGATAAGGAGTCACACCAGAGATGGTTGATTTGACTGTATGACCATCATACACAATAGGATCAAGACTTTGATAGTTAGGTCATATGCACCATGTGACATCAGTTCTTATCCAACGGATAACTTGTCCAATCATTTAGTGTTAGGTGCCCTTTGATTCAACAGGGATGACATACATTGCTCAATCGATGACCGACGTCGTACAAGGACACTTGGGAAGAGTCACTTGTCTAGAACCTCTTGCAGTCTATTAATGTTCATGTCGGTGACTGTCCTTCAAAGGTTATCCTCTTAGCAACTTTAGGAGAAAGCTCTACAACATAAGGTCTGAGATATGAATCTTCAGATAAGATATAGGGAGATAACCAAGGAAAACGATCACGAGAAATAACACTTCGGCTGTCGTTTCATAATGGATCATGACTAGCAACCTTGATACCAGCGCGTGCCGAGCAGCACAACCTTGTGTGCGCGCCCACAGGAGGCTCTCAGTTTCGTCGTGGCACCATAGAATGCTAACCGTAACACCGTTATTAAACGCATAAACAAAGTGGAATTTCAAGTGGCATCAATTGGGTGGTAAGAACAAGCACCAAACAAGGGAGGAGTAGCAAGCAAGGGTAGTTACAAGGTTTAGAGTCAACAAGGAGGTGATTTGAAGATTAAAACACGGCGCAAGAGAACATAGCTTAATTACCGAAGACAACTGAGCAAGGGTTCTTGTCACACCCGGTTTTAAGGACAAAACCAGATATACACTATATGTGAAATAAAGAAGTCAAATCTCACATATAGCCACAGATAAGTGTAATATCAAAAGACAAAATGCTTATTTAACATAACGCAATAGTATAAGATATACCTTAGAGAACAACACAGCGGAAAGACAACTCCGAGCACCGGGTGTAACCTTCACTCCAGGATCAAACTGACTGGTTGATCACAAGCCTAACAATTCAAGAATCTAGAAATCTGGTACCCTTCCTGAGATGTGGGAAATAGCAAGAGTGAGTCCATGTCGAACTCAACAAATATAACATGGGGTTCATGAGGCTCAAAAGGTTTGACACAGGTTTACTGCGATAGCTTTTATTAAGTCATCTTTTAGCAATTGAGTAGCAACAAGTTTACCATAAGCCCAAATAACCTCATGATCATGTATATGAGAATAATGTATAGCAAGAAACAATAATCATTAGTGAACATCAATATTATCAGTGTTATCATTATCATCAGTGTTCATCATTTATTCTGTAAGGGTCCAAGGCCACTCGTGACCGCGAGCACGACTGTTATAACAGTTTTACACTCTGCAGAGGTTGTACACTTTCACTGCGAGTCATGTTTACCCATATGCCCGGGATCGCGACTCCCAAAACACTTCCAAGGTGAGCAGGCAGAGAAACACTATGAAGCCTTTCAAAGGTTCGTCTAACAAGTTAGGGCCGCTAGGTTTCAGAAGTCAGTCCGTGTGATACACCACGCAGGGATCCACAGTCTGCTTTACCCCATTTGCGCCACAAGGGTAACCTCTAACAAGCTAGAAAAGGTCCTCATACTGAGCTAAAGCCAGAGCCATTTTAGCCCTCACAGTTGTACTGTAAGTCCCAGATTTTCGCTTACAGATAAGTCCTTATGGAGAGAAACTAGAGCACCATGAAAACAACCAAATATGCTCTAGCCCTCTTGAGCCATGTTTCTATAAAGCATCTTTTATTGGATATACCATTAGTCAAGTTACAGATCATGGTTATTTATCTTGAGCGCTAGCATAATACTATCCAATGCAATGTCCCATGGGTGTCAAGGTAAAGATACAAAAACTAGGACATCCTTAGGGTAACAAGGTAGACACATGCACATGAATTAAGTATATTAAAGGTGAATAGGAAACAAGGATAATCCCATGCTATACTTGCCTTAAATCAAGATCCTTCTTCTGATCCAAATCTTTAATTAATAGCTTCTTGAATCTCCACGTAAATCTCACCGACTAGACTCGATCAACAATAGCAACAACATTCATCCAGAACAATCATGCATAGACAAACAAGACTATAATTAGAACAATACACCAACAGTAATAAAATAAGATAAAAAGTCTTTAAAACGAATCTACAACTCGCTAGAATCACACAGACGCAAAGTTCACGAAAATCGGAGCTAAAACGACAAAGTTATGAATTTACGAAGATTTCCTATAGATAAATAATTACTTTAATTCAAGCTCGAAAATAAATTATTACAAACCTACTGAACAGTTCTATCATCATGTAGAGCTCGCAAATATGAATCTAACGCAATTTGAACGGTTCAAATCGGAGTTAAAACGGAGATTCTACGACTAAAACAAGATTAGTGGCAAAACTGTAAATATTAGAAAATGTATTTTTCAATAACCGAGACGAAATACGCTTTCAAAAGAATAAAACGAACTCGGGTTATTACGTTTTGGATTGCGGGTTACAATACGCAAAACCACAGGGACTCTTTAACAAAAAGTACAGCCGAAAGGGTATCAACTATTCTCAGCCGTTGGATTTAAAATGAATAGCCTAGATCTAATCGGGGAAGGGAGAGAGAGATCGGCCGGCGGCTACAGGAGCCCGACGGCGGCGCCATGGCCGGACTTGGCCCGAGCTCGCCGGAGCTCGATGAAACGGCCTTACCGACCACCGTTCGACAAACTGGAGATACCGGAGGAAAGAGCGGCCCACGGCGATCTTACCCCACACAAAAAGGAAGACCGGAGGACGGGTTGAGGAGGGTGTTTAGCTCGGGATGGCGGCGGTAGAGCTCGCGCTCACGGTGACAACACCCCCGAGGCCTACAACTGCTTCAAAACGGGCGAGATGGGATCGGCGAGGGTGCGGCTCGGCTTTTATAGCCCGACAGTGCACCGGGTTAGGAAAGGGGGAGGATTCGGTGATGGATTTGATCTCCCGTATCCGATGAAGAAGGGGAAGGCGGTGACTTCCGGTTTTGGTAAGCACCGGAGGAAGAAGATGGAAAGGGAAACGTGTCGCTAACTAGTGGGGCCGGAACGTCGGTGACTCGGGAGAAGGAGCAACGCACGCGCGGTGAAGCTGGGCCGGCAGCCGCTGGCTGGGCTCAGCCCAGAGAGAGGACGCGGGGCGCGGGAGAAGAGAAGCGGGCCACGCGCGCTGGGGGAGAAGGCGGGCTGCCGCTGGCAGGCCGAGGCGACGGGTTGCAGAAGGAAGCGGGCCAAAAACTGAAAACAGAAGAAAATCCCTTTTCTTTTTCTTTTCAAAAATTTCAAAGCCATTTTCCAAAAGATTTTGAAATCCAATTTGAATTCGACTAAAACCACTCAATACAAAATTCCAAATGCAGCAGCATGAATGCTCAATCATGTTCCTACCCTTATATTAAATTTTAAATTTATAAAAATTATTATTATCCTAAATTTGCATGCTCACAAAAAAAATCATATTTCTCCTATTTTTCTTTTTTTCAAAATTTTAGGGTGTTACAGTTCTCGGTTATTTCCATGCACGTCTTGCGTTCACCAAGGTGATTACCAGACGAAAGGTTTCGGTCAGGTGGGACAACAACATGAGATCAAGATTAATAATGTTGAGAGGCATTAGAAGTTGATTGGGCAAGACACTTTTTGATACTCACTCTATGCAGAAACTTTTGTCTGAAGAATTTTCTTCACTGACTTCCATGAAGCATTGTTACTTTAGGAGGAATCCAAGACAATACGGTACTTCGTTCATGGTGCACAGAGAGTACTACGAGCATGGACTAATTACTCATAGCATTTACTTTTCTAGCGGCATAGAAGGTACAACTTCCGATAAGGGTTGGATCCATATATGAGGTAATCATTCTTTGAGGCTATCAGAAACCGTCTAACCAATAGACAATGTCCATACCGGTCATAGACTATTCACTCACTCAGACGCCAACTGATGGAAAACTACATATTGCTCCACGTGTGTAGTTCTCTTTCTCTGATGCCAACACTATATTATCTGAGTCTATTGAGGGAATAGTAAAAGTGATAGCTGACTCTGTCAGTCCTAGATTTCTGCCAAATGTCACCTAAAAAGATTCTCTTATACAAAGGCAACAATTATCTAGGTTGAATCAGAGACAATCTCTTGAATAAAAACACATATAAAGTACCAGAGGCATGCCAACATAGGAGAACCATTACTGCAAAAGGATGATAGCCAGGTTTGAAAGACAACAAAAGTTGCAAGTATCCACCAAACTAGGGAACTAGTTCACTACCGAGCAAATTGAATACAATTTTCCTTCATGGTGTTGCACAATTAGTTGGGTTGACTTGCACTATGGCAAAACTTGCCTTCTAAATCTATATTTGACATTGAGGCTTCCATTATAATGCCAATCAATACCTCAAAACCATAATCCGAAAATTTGTGGTTTGACGCCTTCCCAAATGCTTTCAACTCGCAATGGCACAATTTGACTTGTAGAACACCTTGATTGCTCACGCATTGCCAATCTAAGAGGCCAAAAGCAAGGCACATAGGGGTGCAATTTAGTCTTCTCAAGAGTATCGAGGGTTGTCTAACAGCAAGATACTTATCAATTGTAAGTTCTTGGCCTGCATTACAACGTAACCTTCCAATGCAAAGGATGATCGCAGACAACAGAGAAATTACCGATTATGTAGCCTTTTGTTTTCTGTTCATATCACACAAACTACTATTCTGATATGCACAAATTTTGGTGGGCATATAGATCCATGGGTCTTCTAATCATTCGCCAAAATTCAGCTCAAACGGACACCGTTTGACTATCCAACAACCCATCCACCAAAATAGCTCTATTCTGAAATGGCAGCAAACCAAGCTAACAAGACATCTCTCAAATCCTATGTTTTACTCAACCAATACTCATATCAACTTAAGACATCGAAGGTTCCTAAGCAAGGAATGAGATCACCAAGTTTGGGGTCAATCTAACTTCGTTTGAGTCACTAACCATTGGCTTGAAGATAACCGGTTTAGTACCACAAAATTCTAGACAGATTTCATGTTCTTCCTTTTCTTCTACTTCACATGTTGAGGTGTGTGTTTTGCACTCTCTCATCTTTATCATAGCAGCAGAAGCCTTTCTCTAGCTGAGGATGGAGGCTATAGTCTTCATGACATGTTTCTCAGGGAACAATTTCCGTCGTTGAGCTAGACACCAATCTTGACGATGCACAAGTATTGGACTTGTGGGATTTTTTTTTTCATAGAGCACAAAGCATTATTCCACATGGAGGGCATCCCTACGTAGATAAGGAACCATATCTGAATATTTTCTAGCACTTCGTCCAATAGAACCTTGAACCAAAACTGTTTGAGGTACTTAGGGCACAATGATACCGATCGAAACTAGGGACATGCTTTCTCTAGTTCTTCACTTGGCTAATACAACATCTTACACTATATACGTGATTGTCCAAGATGAAATTGACTTGAAAGCACATTTGGGAGAAGATGCAACACATGCATTGCTGACCAGCTTCATGGCCTCTTCGCTTACTATTGTTCGTTGAGACATAACCATCACAGCTATCAAGAATAGTTACTTGACTGGAAATTAACCTTCCTGCTGGTAACTAAGCAGTTGTCTCACAACACTTAAGTTCTAAATCTTCACTCTTGACCACAACAATGATTGCAATCGAAGCACAAATGGATGGTCGCCATCGAAGTTCGCAGATAAGGAGTCACACCAGAGATGGTTGATTTGACTGTATGACCATCATACACAATAGGATCAAGACTTTGATAGTTAGGTCATATGCACCATGTGACATCAGTTCTTATCCAACGGATAACTTGTCCAATCATTTAGTGTTAGGTGCCCTTTGATTCAACAGGGATGACATACATTGCTCAATCGATGACCGACGTCGTACAAGGACACTTGGGAAGAGTCACTTGTCTAGAACCTCTTGCAGTCTATTAATGTTCATGTCGGTGACTGTCCTTCAAAGGTTATCCTCTTAGCAACTTTAGGAGAAAGCTCTACAACATAAGGTCTGAGATATGAATCTTCAGATAAGATATAGGGAGATAACCAAGGAAAACGATCACGAGAAATAACACTTCGGCTGTCGTTTCATAATGGATCATGACTAGCAACCTTGATACCAGCGCGTGCCGAGCAGCACAACCTTGTGTGCGCGCCCACAGGAGGCTCTCAGTTTCGTCGCGGCACCATAGAATGCTAACCGTAACACCGTTATTAAACGCATAAACAAAGTGGAATTTCAAGTGGCATCAATTGGGTGGTAAGAACAAGCACCAAACAAGGGAGGAGTAGCAAGCAAGGGTAGTTACAAGGTTTAGAGTCAACAAGGAGGTGATTTGAAGATTAAAACACGGCGCAAGAGAACATAGCTTAATTACCGAAGACAACTGAGCAAGGGTTCTCGGTTATTTCCACGCACGTCTTGCGTTCACCAAGGTGATTACCAGATGAAAGGTTTCGGTCAGGTGGGACAACAACATGAGATCAAGATTAATAATGTTGAGAGGCATTAGAAGTTGAGATGGACTTAGCAAACTTCTAGAACAAAATGATACACCGATCCGAGATTGCGTTGATAAGATAGCCACCTGATTTCGCAAGCAAAGATTTCTAGCTCAGACAACGAGAGATTAGCGTTGCTCGGATCATCTGTAGGAGAGACAATCGGGAGGTCCAACATGGAATTGGGTATGGTCAATCGAACAAGGGCATTCTCCAAAAAGGTAGCGGATGTCCAAGGCCTAAGCAAACATATAAGGGGACTATGCTAGGGCCTACGGTTCAAGCAAGGCATGGATACACAAACATTCAAGGGCTAGCAACCATGTCTATAGGCTCTGGCTCCTACGAGAGAATCTAATTAGAGACGACAACCATGCGATTACGTAACATGAGCGTTGTTCTAGGATAAAGCTATTTGACACTCGCATGCTCACCGAGGACAAAAGAGGTGACAACTTATGACACTACCTAGATAACAAGCATCTACACAACATCATGGTTTTAAGCGGACACTTGAGACAATCAATCAGGTTAGCTTAAGCACCCAATACTAAATAGAAGGCTCACACCTAACAAGCATTTATCAACAAGAACTAACTACAAGTTTAGCCAAAACAAAGACATGCTAAAGTAATCAACTTAGTACATACACAGAGACTAGACAGCTATGCAGCAGACACGTGTTTTAAACAAAACATAAGTTGTAAGCATCAAACTAAGGTGGTACTAGACTTATTGGAAAGCTTACTAAGTTATCTATAACTTTCTTATTCATACTAAGGACTAATTCACAGATTACATTATTATGACCATGAAAATACTACTACAACAAAAATTGTTCTAGCAGCCAAAGTTCATTACATGCAAAACAATGTTTAACCTTGTTGTGTTAACACGAGAGCACACAATCACATTATTCTAGTAACTCCAAACATTCTTACTTTAGACTAATCAATAGTTTAGTTTATTCATAGGAATCACAATTACTTGAGTAAGCATTTGCAAGAGCTTGCAGGAGCAACACATCCACCACTAGACTAAACTAGAGGATATTTATAAGTTCAAACATATAACCCTAATTATTTCTATCAAGGCTAAGCACACACTATTTCAAGCACTTTCTATTCAAGTAACATGGAACAAGGCATTCTTGACTAACTCCATACAAGGAGGATAGTGCAGCACATCAATCATAAGTTACTTATTTATTAGGACAAAGGTGGGAGGAGCATAGTTATATGCACAAAGCAACAATCATGATAATGCATGCTTCGTCCTATTCGTCCTCACAAGATTGCCAGCCTAAGGTGACAATCACGTTCTATGTCGGTGGCATAACACGCATTCTCTCGATATAGAGCTAGTTGTCGGCTACATTCAACTTACGCATTCGTGGTTAGCGTACCTGCATAAAATTTCATTGCAGCCCAAAAATTCCTAATATAGCACACAATGAAAGCAGTAAACTAAATACTCTCCATACATGCATCCCCTGATGCATACACTTCGGTATCATAGCTACCCAACAAATGTACCCACAATTAAGTACTTTCATAAATACATGGTTAAACATGTAATTATGCCAGTAACCATAGCTAACTCTCTCCTAGACCGACGGTTGAACGGTCATGCTCTCCCAGCTCACGCTTACCTTGGCGTAGGTGCGACGTTGCAAGAATGTAACTCTAGCGACATATATGGCTATTTCATATATGAAGGTTACCTCTACCATTCGACCACAGGGTAACAGTGCGGTCAAGTTATCACTCATACATACCTTGGCTTTGGCGTAGAGACAAAACTTAAAACCCCCCAAGTTAGTACTTAATTAAGCCACCTAAGGGTCCTTAATTGGGCATAAAGAAAATAACCACTGGCACACTTTTAGTTTGTAAACCACGTTTTTCAAACATATTTTTGTTTTAATTACACTTGTGAACAGTAAACACGCTAAACCATGCTCCGATACCAGCTGTAACAGAACCGACCAATTATACGAGATTAAGTAAGAAAATCATCCACCGAGCAGACGATTTAGCAAACTTAAGCCCGTATATCCCGGTAGTCCGTGAAATCACGACAGATTTCAATCCAACTTACATACCAGCCAAGATCGTAATAAGTTCAGCGGTCACCATCACAAGTTACATAAAAGTTCGCGTCACAAATACATCGGAGTTTAAACATAGTTATTACAAACTAGTTTCAAATGAAAGTAGCGGAAGCATTTAGTTCAAATCACACACTCACACAGATTTCATAATACAGTGCCAGCTCAGGATCATATTCCAACAAAAGCATCAGATGAGATGTAGTGAATGACCATTGCCCATGGTCCTAAGCTTCTCCCATCGCAGGATAGAGGCAGTTGATACAGTAGCCGTAATACATCTACCCATCTGCAACAAGTGGGAACAAAGCCCTGAGTACGAGAAGGTACTCAGCTAGACTTACCCGACAGAACTAAAAATAAAAGACACCAAGGATCATGACAGGCTTTTTGGTGGGGTAGCTGACTCATTTGCAAAAAGGCATTTTTAGCATTTAAAGAATCTTTCCCAAAAGCTTTGCATCAAGTTAAATCTTTATTAACCTCTCAACTACATTTGCACCTGTACTAAAGTAATATGTAATTAAACAGGTAATAATAACCAATGATCACTAACAACTTCCATTATGTCATATTTCATATAACTGTCCAAGTGTTCCATCAATATTACTACGATGAAGTAGCTCAAGTCAAGTGCTCACTATCCAGTGAACAATGGCGATTCGAATCGATTATTAACCAGCTGGTAATTTATTCCTCATACAAACCTCACTCACCCGCTAAAGTGAGGTGTTGGTCACCGAGTCAACCATTCAGGTAAAGTCGCGAGCTTGCCAGGAACCACATGTACCCGGGGGCCGCCCGACTGCTCTTTGGCCTTATCATCGCGCCCCCGTTTCTTGCCACTACTACTCCGGTACAGTGCATTGCGGGCAATCCACTCGACCCGAATAATCTTCCAGCTTCGCGGTCGAAAGGTACTTTATCCGGCCAGCTAAATGTGAGGCATGCGTTCAACATGACCCGAGGCCCAACAACGGTCGGTCCTTAATCGACACAGACGGAAAACACTACAGTCCGAAACCCTGCAAGTTTCTGTTCGGTCTCAATTTCACCTTAACACTTAGTTATTTCATGATGACATCTTTTCTCAAGCAGATCCAGGTAACCACCTATAGCTCGTAGGTGACAGGAAATCACCCGACTTCTACCGGTCTAAGCAAGCTAAGCAAGTACTTGACTGCGAATAACATCTGCTTAGTCCTTCCATCTACGGGATAGGTCCACCAAACATCGTCTTCAGGTTTGGCTCCAACATCTCATCCTTCACATGGTGCATCTAGCGAACCTAAATGAGATGCAAGATGCATGTGTATGAAAATGATCAATGGTAACGTAAGATGCATCGCATAATCATTCAAGTAAACACACGATTCAGACATAGACACCAAAAGATATTTAACTAACATCACACAACCAATTAAAGAGGGCAAGCACATCAAGCATAACACAAGTTTGACAAGATCACAAGTATCTTAACTTGACCATCAACAAGGGCATAAGCCACACTTAGCAACACATGGAGTAAACAACCACAACTATCATCTATTTATTTCTAGACTGCAAACAACAGCTGCATGTTTGGATCATAACTGGAGTTATACAAATCCAATAGCCATGCAACAAGATATTATGGAAAGCTTATGAAATTTTCCATAATGCATCTTTAATCATCTTAGCATGATTCTCAAGTTAACCAAGTCAAACATGCATAATTACAGAATCTGATCCAGAGATTCCAGAGAACAACTATTTCTGGAACCCAACTTGAAACAGTCATTACTCACAAACTATAAGGCCAAATGCCACCAAAATTTAACACAAGCTAGATTAATGAGTTATATACAACTTTGTTATAAGCATGTTCCTCATCAAACATCATTTTCATGGTGCAATTACCAAAGTCCTAGAAACTGTCCAGGAAAGCATCAATTGCAAGAATAAATATTAACTTATATTCTAAACATACATTTGGCCACAACCAATATAACCATCATAAAGTGCAGGTTAAATGATCACCAAAAAGAATAGTGTTCATCACTAAATAAATTCTTTTAATGCATTTCTTAATTTATTTAGATAGCAAGGTGAAATAATAAACATATACCAAAAGTCCATAATAAAATCTATAAAAATTACAGTAGCTCTTACATACAGCCAACAGTCTACTGTACAAATTTTAAGTCATTTGGACAGGTATATCAACCTCTGTGAAAAAGATAAATTGCTATTGCAAGAATTCATGTGAGAGCAAGATACACTAATAACTCACTCATATGACAACCAAAATTCACAAAATTTTTACCACTCATTAAACATCATATTATTAGCATGCCACAAAAAATTCACTTCATTTGGAGCCCTAGATCTACAGTTATGAAAATGACAAATTCAACTAACATTAAAAACCTAGCTGCACAAACCTATTTTTACAGAGAAAACTTTAAACTAAAACATGCCATATTATAGATCTAATGCATAGAGAATTTCACAAGGATTCCAAAAAGTACTCATTTGCTATTTTACGATTTTCTATGAATTACTATGAATTTCCAAAGTTCCTGCAAAATAATTACGAATCAGTCCCGAGAGCACTATTCATTTGAGTCTATGACAGTGCAGTTAGGCCCCTGGATTTAGTCAAATTCTTGCATGCAGTCCCTGGTCGCGATTTTACAGGGGGGGTCGCCGGAGCTCGCTGGTTCGGCCGGAGGAGGGCACGTAGGCGTCGGGGAAGTGGCGGGGAGGCACCCTAGGGTCCTCGCGCACCCGCTAGCAGTCGTGTCTTGCTCCGCGGTGACCCGTGATGGCCTGGCCGCGTGCGCCGGCGGCACTGGCGACGACGGCAGCAGGGCGGGCGACGCTGCGGCATGCTGGGCGGCCGGGGAAGTGGCGCTGCGGGGCGGCGTGGCATAGGGAGTAAGGTGGGGTGGTCGGCTCGGCTCGGGACCGAGCGCATTAGCGGACACGACAGCGGCACGAGCTCGGCTCGAAAGCCGGCCATGGCGGACGCGCTCTGGCGCGAGTGGCAGAGCGAGGGTGAGCGTGGAGAGAGCGAGTGGGAGCTCCGGGGCATCCCAATCGTGCAGGCAGGAGTAGGCAGCAGCGGCAGAGGACGTGGGGCGCGTGGCGGAGGTGGGAGCGCGCGGCGTCCATGCACGGTGACCACGTTGACAAAGCGTCGAGCACGTGGCACGTAACGACGTGGGCAAGGTGGAGCGCCGATTTGGGCTATCTCTGGGCCGAATTGGACCACGAGCCAAAAACGAAGTTGGAAGCCCACATGAAGCTCTACGGTTTTTGTTAAGGCGCCCAGGTCACTAGGCCAATAGATTAGGAGATAAAATCATGCCAAGATGACAATGCCAACATGTTGAAGGAGATCACGGAAACTCTCATTCGGAGGTCAAAACCTGATCAAACTTAATCCAACTTTTTGCGTGCTCTTCTCCAAGATGTAAACTCCAACTTTTATTTTTGGCTCAACTCAAGTTGTTTAGCAAAAACACGAGAACATGACGTGCCAACCGTCTTGTCATTGCCAGTCCAACTTCATGAATATGACGAAACTAGTAGTTTTGTGAATTGATTTTGAAGGTCCAACCAAGCTCCAAATCTGGTGAGACTTGATCTATTCTTTCCTTCACAAGGCGTACTCCAACTCGCATTAAGGACTCCAATTGAGCTTCCATCTGAATTTGGAAGATAAAAGGTCACAAACATAGCAACTCACTGCTGTCAATCCAGGACTTAGAATTATTTCTAGGGCTGAAAAACAGCAGCTGATCCAAACATCGAGCCTCTGTTTAACAAGCTTACAAGCTGATCTAGCTCTTGGCCCAAAAACAAAGTTTCTTCTACACAACATGAACTACAACTTTCATTTAAGGTCCAACATCAGAACTGGTATAGAACCAACATTTCTACTCTGACCAAAGTAGTATCGCGATAAAGCTTAATTTATCCTTTTTGATCCATTGGAGCATTTTCTGGACATTTGCTCAACACGAACCTTTCATGACTTTTGTTGTAGAGTCCATCTAGAGTCATTTGGGCAAGGTTGCAAGGTTTGGTTGATGACCTATATTTTCATTCACTTAATAGTGCAATTCAAGCACTTAGTAAAATCATTCCTACAAGGATATAACTTATCATTTCATGTGACTTTTTGATTCCAAACTTCATGAAACTTTTTGAGTGACCAATATAGATAGGTACTAAGGTGATACACATGAAGATATTGCAATAACACCACCCAAGCATATATCTTGAAAATGGCCTATATGCAAAGCAATGGTGCAACATCCAAGTTTTAGTTTAGGCTCATCTCCATAGGTTGACCTTGACATCGTCCTCTCCACTTAATCTCTCATGTTTGAGCTCAAACCCATTGCTTAACTAGTGGCAAACACCTGGGGTGTTACAGCCCTCCCCCCTTAAAAGAATCGCGTCCCGAGATTCGGTGCGAAGGACTTTTCAAGGGAAGAGAAGCATGTTATCCAATTCCAACATCTGCAAGCGCATTTGGCTACTTAGCTTCAACATCAGAGAGGCTAATTGGGCAAGACACTTTTTGATACTCACTCTATGCAGAAACTTTTGTCTGAAGAATTTTCTTCACTGACTTCCATGAAGCATTGTTACTTTAGGAGGAATCCAAGACAATACGGTACTTCGTTCACGGTGCACAGAGAGTACTACGAGCATGGACTAATTACTCATAGCATTTACTTTTCTAGCGGCATAGA
Organism: Saccharum hybrid cultivar R570; assembly: GCA_038087645.1. Lineage (NCBI taxonomy): Eukaryota > Viridiplantae > Streptophyta > Magnoliopsida > Poales > Poaceae > Saccharum > Saccharum hybrid cultivar. Next base: position 16,714,344 of record JAQSUU010000431.1, on the reverse strand, counting down.
AGGTACAACTTCCGATAAGGGTTGGATCCATATATGAGGTAATCATTCTTTGAGGCTATCAGAAACCGTCTAACCAATAGACAATGTCCATACCGGTCATAGACTATTCACTCACTCAGACGCCAACTGATGGAAAACTACATATTGCTCCACGTGTGTAGTTCTCTTTCTCTGATGCCAACACTATATTATCTGAGTCTATTGAGGGAATAGTAAAAGTGATAGCTGACTCTGTCAGTCCTAGATTTCTGCCAAATGTCACCTAAAAAGATTCTCTTATACAAAGGCAACAATTATCTAGGTTGAATCAGAGACAATCTCTTGAATAAAAACACATATAAAGTACCAGAGGCATGCCAACATAGGAGAACCATTACTGCAAAAGGATGATAGCCAGGTTTGAAAGACAACAAAAGTTGCAAGTATCCACCAAACTAGGGAACTAGTTCACTACCGAGCAAATTGAATACAATTTTCCTTCATGGTGTTGCACAATTAGTTGGGTTGACTTGCACTATGGCAAAACTTGCCTTCTAAATCTATATTTGACATTGAGGCTTCCATTATAATGCCAATCAATACCTCAAAACCATAATCCGAAAATTTGTGGTTTGACGCCTTCCCAAATGCTTTCAACTCGCAATGGCACAATTTGACTTGTAGAACACCTTGATTGCTCACGCATTGCCAATCTAAGAGGCCAAAAGCAAGGCACATAGGGGTGCAATTTAGTCTTCTCAAGAGTATCGAGGGTTGTCTAACAGCAAGATACTTATCAATTGTAAGTTCTTGGCCTGCATTACAACGTAACCTTCCAATGCAAAGGATGATCGCAGACAACAGAGAAATTACCGATTATGTAGCCTTTTGTTTTCTGTTCATATCACACAAACTACTATTCTGATATGCACAAATTTTGGTGGGCATATAGATCCATGGGTCTTCTAATCATTCACCAAAATTCAGCTCAAACGGACACCGTTTGACTATCCAACAACCCATCCACCAAAATAGCTCTATTCTGAAATGGCAGCAAACCAAGCTAACAAGACATCTCTCAAATCCTATGTTTTACTCAACCAATACTCATATCAACTTAAGACATCGAAGGTTCCTAAGCAAGGAATGAGATCACCAAGTTTGGGGTCAATCTAACTTCGTTTGAGTCACTAACCGTCGGCTTGAAGATAACCGGTTTAGTACCACAAAATTCTAGACAGATTTCATGTTCTTCCTTTTCTTCTACTTCACATGTTGAGGTGTGTGTTTTGCACTCTCTCATCTTTATCATAGCAGCAGAAGCCTTTCTCTAGCTGAGGATGGAGGCTATAGTCTTCATGACATGTTTCTCAGGGAACAATTTCCGTCGTTGAGCTAGACACCAATCTTGACGATGCACAAGTATTGGACTTGTGGGATTTTTTTTTCACAGAGCACAAAGCATTATTCCACATGGAGGGCATCCCTACGTAGATAAGGAACCATATCTGAATATTTTCTAGCACTTCGTCCAATAGAACCTTGAACCAAAACTGTTTGAGGTACTTAGGGCACAATGATACCGATCGAAACTAGGGACATGCTTTCTCTAGTTCTTCACTTGGCTAATACAACATCTTACACTATATACGTGATTGTCCAAGATGAAATTGACTTGAAAGCACATTTGGGAGAAGATGCAACACATGCATTACTGAATAGCTTCATGGCCTCTTCGCTTACTATTGTTCGTTGAGGCATAACCATCACAGCTATCAAGAATAGTTACTTGACTGGAAATTAACCTTCCTGCTGGTAACTAAGCAGTTGTCTCACAACACTTAAGTTCTAAATCTTCACTCTTGACCACAACAATGATTGCAATCGAAGCACAAATGGATGGTCGCCATCGAAGTTCGCAGATAAGGAGTCACACCAGAGATGGTTGATTTGACTGTATGACCATCATACACAATAGGATCAAGACTTTGATAGTTAGGTCATATGCACCATGTGACATCAGTTCTTATCCAACGGATAACTTGTCCAATCATTTAGTGTTAGGTGCCCTTTGATTCAACAGGGATGACATACATTGCTCAATCGATGACCGACGTCGTACAAGGACACTTGGGAAGAGTCACTTGTCTAGAACCTCTTGCAGTCTATTAATGTTCATGTCGGTGACTGTCCTTCAAAGGTTATCCTCTTAGCAACTTCAGGAGAAAGCTCTACAACATAAGGTCTGAGATATGAATCTTCAGATAAGATATAGGGAGATAACCAAGGAAAACGATCATGAGAAATAACACTTTGGCTGTCGTTTCATAATGGATCATGACTAGCAACCTTGATACCAGCGCGTGCCGAGCAGCACAACCTTGTGTGCGCGCCCACAGGAGGCTCTCAGTTTCATCGTGGCACCATAGAATGCTAACCGTAACACCGTTATTAAACGCATAAACAAAGTGGAATTTCAAGTGGCATCAATTGGGTGGTAAGAACAAGCACCAAACAAGGGAGGAGTAGCAAGCAAGGGTAGTTACAAGGTTTAGAGTTAACAAGGAGGTGATTTGAAGATTAAAACACGGCGCAAGAGAACATAGCTTAATTACCGAAGACAACTGAGCAAGGGTTCTCGGTTATTTCCACGCACGTCTTGCGTTCACCAAGGTGATTACCAGACGAAAGGTTTCGGTCAGGTGGGACAACAACATGAGATCAAGATTAATAATGTTGAGAGGCATTAGAAGTTGAGATGGACTTAGCAAACTTCTAGAACAAAATGATACACCGATCCGAGATTGCGTTGATAAGATAGCCACCTGATTTCGCAAGCAAAGATTTCTAGCTCAGACAACGAGAGATTAGCGTTGCTCGGATCATCTGTAGGAGAGACAATCGGGAGGTCCAACATGGAATTGGGTATGGTCAATCGAACAAGGGCATTCTCCAAAAAGGTAGCGGATGTCCAAGGCCTAAGCAAACATATAAGGGGACTATGCTAGGGCCTACGGTTCAAGCAAGGCATGGATACACAAACATTCAAGGGCTAGCAACCATGTCTATAGGCTCTGGCTCCTACGAGAGAATCTAATTAGAAACGACAACCATGCGATTACGTAACATGAGCGTTGTTCTAGGATAAAGCTATTTGACACTCGCATGCTCACCGAGGACAAAAGAGGTGACAACTTATGACACTACCTAGATAACAAGCATCTACACAACATCATGGTTTTAAGCGGACACTTGAGACAATCAATCAGGTTAGCTTAAGCACCCAATACTAAATAGAAGGCTCACACCTAACAAGCATTTATCAACAAGAACTAACTACAAGTTTAGCCAAAACAAAGACATGCTAAAGTAATCAACTTAGTACATACACAGAGACTAGACAGCTATGCAGCAGACACGTGTTTTAAACAAAACTTAAGTTGTAAGCATCAAACTAAGGTGGTACTAGACTTATTGGAAAGCTTACTAAGTTATCTATAACTTTCTTATTCATACTAAGGACTAATTCACAGATTACATTATTATGACCATGAAAATACTACTACAACAAAAATTGTTCTAGCAGCCAAAGTTCATTACATGCAAAACAATGTTTAACCTTGTTGTGTTAACATGAGAGCACACAATCACATTATTCTAGTAACTCCAAACATTCTTACTTTAGACTAATCAATAGTTTAGTTTATTCATAGGAATCACAATTACTTGAGTAAGCATTTGCAAGAGCTTGCAGGAGCAACACATCCACCACTAGACTAAACTAGAGGATATTTATAAGTTCAAACATATAACCCTAATTATTTCTATCAAGGCTAAGCACACACTATTTCAAGCACTTTCTATTCAAGTAACATGGAACAAGGCATTCTTGACTAACTCCATACAAGGAGGATAGTGCAGCACATCAATCATAAGTTACTTATTTATTAGGACCAAGGTGGGAGGAGCATAGTTATATGCACAAAGCAACAATCATGATAATGCATGCTTCGTCCTATTCGTCCTCACAAGATTGCCAGCCTAAGGTGACAATCACGTTCTATGTCGGTGGCATAACACGCATTCTCTCGATATAGAGCTAGTTGTCGGCTACATTCAACTTACGCATTCGTGGTTAGCGTACCTGCATAAAATTTCATTGCAGCCCAAAAATTCCCAATATAGCACATAATGAAAGCAGTAAACTAAATACTCTCCATACATGCATCCCCTGATGCATACACTTCGGTATCATAGCTACCCAACAAATGTACCCACAATTAAGTACTTTCATAAATACATGGTTAAACATGTAATTATGCCAGTAACCATAGCTAACTCTCCCCTAGACCGATGGTTGAACGGTCATGCTTTCCCAGCTCACGGTTACCTTGGCGTAGGTGCGACGTTGCAAGAATGTAACTCTAGCGACATATATGGCTATTTCATATATGAAGGTTACCTCTACCATTCGACCACAGGGTAACAGTGCGGTCAAGTTATCACTCATACATACCTTGGCTTTGGCGTAGATACAAAACTTAAAACCCCCCAAGTTAGTACTTAATTAAGCCACCTAAGGGTCCTTAATTGGGCATAAAGAAAATGACCACTGGCACACTTTTAGTTTGTAAACCACGTTTTTCAAACATATTTTTGTTTTAATTACACTTGTGAACAGTAAACACGCTAAACCATGCTCCGATACCAGCTGTAACAGAACCGACCAATTATACGAGATTAAGTAAGAAAATCATCCACCGAGCAGACGATTTAGCAAACTTAAGCCTGTATAACCCGGTAGTCCGTGAAATCACGATGGATTTCAATCCAACTTACATACCAGCCAAGATCGTAATAAGTTCAGTAGTCCCCATCATAAGTTACATAAAAGTTCCCATCACAAATACATCGGAGTTTAAACATAGTTATTACAAACCAGTTTCAAATAAAAGTAGCGGAAGCATTTAGTTCAAATCACACACTCACACCGAGTTCATAATACAGTACCAGCTCAGGATCATATTCCAACAAAAGCATCAGATGAGATGTAGTGAATGACCATTGCCCAAGATCTTAAGCTTCTCCCATCGCAGGATAGAGGCAGTTGATACAGTAGCCGTAATACATCTGCCTATCTGCAACAAGTGGGAACAAAGCCCTGAGTACGAGAAGGTACTCAGCTAGACTTACCCGACAGAACCAAAAATAAAAGACACCAAGGATCATGATAGGCTTTTTGGTGAGGTAGCTGACTCATTTGCAAAAAGGCATTTTTAGCATTTAAAGAATCTTTCCCAAAAGCTTTGCATCAAGTTAAATCTTTATTAATCTGTCAACTACATTTGAACCTGTACTAAAGTAACATGTAATTAAACAGGTAATGATAACCAATGATCACTAACAACTTCCATTATGTCATATTTCATATAACTGTCCAAGTGTTCCATCAATATTACTACGATGAAGTAGCTCAAGTCAAGTGCTCACTATCCAGTGAACGATGGCGATTCGAATTGATTATTAACCAGCTAGTAATTTATTTCTCACACAAACCTCACTCACCCACTAAAGTGAGGTGTCGGTCACCGAGTCAACCATTCAGGTAAAGTCGCGAGCTTGCCAGGAACCACATGTACCCAGGGGCCGCCCGACTGCTCTTTGGCCTTATCATCGCGCCCCCGTATCCTGTCACTACTACTCCGGTACAGTGCGTTGCGGGCAATCCACTCGGCCCGAATAATCTCCCAGCTTCGCGGTCGAAATGTACTTTATCCGGCCAGCTAAATGTGAGGCATGCGTTCAACATGACCCGAGGCCCAACAACGGTCGGTCCTTAATTGACACAGACGGAAAACACTACAGTCCGAAACCCTGCAAGTTTCCGTCCGGTCTCAATTTCACCTTAACACTTAGTTATTTCATGATGACATCTTTTCTCAAGCAGATCCAGGTAACCACCTATAGCTCGCAGGTGACAGGAAATCACCCGACTTCTACCAGTCTAAGCAAGCTAAGCAAGTACTTGACTGCGAATAACAGGGTGATAAGGATAGGGTAGAACGGAGTAAACAAGGTATAATGCAGCAACGGTTGCAAACAACTCCTAAACTTAATGCAGCAGTTAAAGTAAAGCATTAATAAATATTTGCAAACCGGGAGAGAGAAATACTCCGAGGCTTGCCTGGGATCGAACACTAGGTTAGTGATTGACAAATGACACTCGCTTGGCGAGCTTCTCCCATCCCGGCACTTGCTTAGTCCTTCCATCTTCGGGATAGGTCCACCAAACACCGTCTTCAGGTTTGGCTCTAACATCTCATCCTTCACATGGTGCATCTAGCGAACCTAAATGAGATGCAAGATGCATGTGTATGAATATGATGAATGGTAACATAAGATGCATCGCATAATCATTCAAGTAAACACATGATTCAAACATAGACACCAAAAGCTATTTAACTAACATCACACAACCAATTAAAGAGGGCAAGCACATCAAGCATAACACAAGTTTGACAAGATCACAAGTATCTTAACTTGACCATCAACAAGGGCATAAGCCACACTTAGCAACACATGGAGTAAACAACCACAACTATCATCTATTTATTTCTAGACTGCAAACAACAGCTGCATGTTTGGATCATAACTGGAGTTATACAAATCCAATAGCCATGCAACAAGACATTATGGAAAGCTTATGAAATTGTCCATAATGCATCTTTAATCATCTTAGCATGATTCTCAAGTTAACCAAGTCAAACATGCATAATTACATAATCTGGTCCAGAGATTCCAGAGAACAACTATTTCTGGAACCCAACTTGAAACAGTCATTACTCACAAACTATAAGGCCAAATGCCACCAAAATTTAACACAAGATAGATTAATGAGTTATCTACAACTTTGTTATAAGCATGTTCCTCATCAAACATCATTTTCATGGTGCAAGTACCAAAGTCCTAGAAACTGTCCAGGAAAGCATCAATTGCAAGAATAAATATTAACTTATATTTTAAACATACATTTGGCCACAACCAATGTAACCATCATAAAGTGCTTGTCAAATGATCACCAAAAAGAATAGTGCTCATCACTAAATAAATTCTTTTAATGCATTTCTTAATTTATTTAGATATCAAGGTGAAATAATAAACATATACCAAAAGTCCATAATAAAATCAATAAAATTACAGTAGCTCTTATATACACCCAACAGTCTACTGTACAAATTTCAAGTCATTTGGACATGTATATCAACCTATGTGAAAAAGATAAATTGCTATTGCAAGAATTCATGTGAGAGCAAGATACACTAATAACTCACTCATATTGCAACCAAAATTCATGAAATTTTTACAACTCATTAAACATCATATTATTAGCATGCCACAAAAATTTCACTTCATTTGGAGCCCTAGATCTACAGTTATGAAAATGACAAATTCAACTAACATTAAAAACCTAGCTGCACAAACCTATTTTTACAGAGAAAACTTTAAACTAAAACATGCCATATTATAGATCTAATGCATAGAGAATTTCACAAGGATTCCAAAAAGTACTCATTTGCTATTTTATGATTTTCTATGAATTACTATGAATTTCCAAAGTTCCTGCAAAATAATTACGAATCAGTCCTGAGAGCACTATTCATTTGAGTCTATGACAGTGCAGTTAGGCCCCTGGATTTAGTCAAATTCTTGCAAGCAGTCCCTGGTCGCGATTTTACAGGGGAGGGGTCGCCGGAGCTCGCTGATTCGGCCGGAGGAGGGCACGTAGGCGTCGGGGAAGTGGCGGGGAGGCACCCTAGGGTCCTCGCGCACCCGCTGGCAGTCGTGTCTTGCTCCGCGGTGACCCGTGATGGCCTGGCCGCGTGCGCCGGTGGCACTAGCGGTGACGGCAGCAGGGCGGGCGACGCTGCGGCATGCTGGGCGGCCGGGGAAGTGGCGCTGCGGGGTGGCGTGGCACGGGGAGTAAGGTGGGGTGGTCAGCTCGGCTCGGGACCGAGCGCATTAGCGGACACGGCAGCGGCACGAGCTCGGCTCGGAAGCCAGCCGTGGCGGACGCGCTTTGGCGCGAGTGGCAGAGCGAGAGTGAGCGTGGAGAGAGCGAGTGGGAGCTCCGGGGCATCCCAATCGCGCAGGCAGGAGTAGGCAGCAGCGGCAGAGGACGTGGGGCGCGTGGCGGAGGTGGGAGCGCGCGGTGTCCATGCACGGTGACCACGTTGACAAAGCGTCGAGCACGTGGCATGCAACGACGTGGGCAAGGTGGAGCGCCGATTTGGGCTATCTCTGGGCCGAATTGGACCACGAGCCAAAAACGAAGTTGGAAGCCCACATGAAGCTCTACGGTTTTTGTTAAGGCGCCCAGGTCACTAGGCCAACAGATTAGGAGATAAAATCATGCCAAGATGACAATGCCAACATGTTGAAGGAGATCACGAAAACTCTCATTCGGAGGTCAAAACCTGATCAAACTTAATCCAACTTTTTGCGTGCTCTTCTCCAAGATGTAAACTCCAACTTTTATTTTTGGCTCAAATCAAGTTGTTTAGCAAAAACATGAGAACGCGATGTGCCAACCGTCTTGTCATTGCCGGTCCAACTTCATGAATATGACGAAACTAGCAGTTTTGTGAATTGATTTTGAAGGTCCAACCAAGCTCCAAATCTGGTGAGACTTGATCTATTCTTTCCTTCACAAGGCATACTCCAACTCGTATTAAGGACTCAAATTGAGCTTCCATATGAATTTGGAATATAAAAGGTCACAAATATAGCAACTCACTGCTGTCAATCCAGGACTTAGAATTATTTCTAGGGCTGAAAAACAGCAGCTGATCCAAACTTCGAGCCTCTGTTTAACAAGCTTACAAGCTGATCTAGCTCTTGGCCCAAAAACAAAGTTTCTTCTACACAACATGAACTACAACTTTCATTTAAGGTCCAACATCATAACTGGTATAGAACCAACATTTCTACTCTGACCAAAGTAGTATCGCGATAAAGCTTAATTTATCCTTTTTGATCCATTGGAGCATTTTCTGGACATTTTCTCAACACGAACCTTTCATGACTTTTGTTGTAGAGTCCATCTAGAGTCATTTGGGCAAGGTTGCAAGGTTTGGTTGATGACCTATATTTTCATTCACTTAATAGTGCAATTCAAGCACTTAGTAAAATCATTCTAACAAGGATATAACTTATTATTTCATGTGACTTTTTGATTCCAAACTTTATAAAACTTTTTGAGTGACCAATATAGATAGGTACTAAGGTGATACACATGAAGATATTGCAATAACACCACCCAAGCATATATCTTGAAAATGGCCTATATGCAAAGCAATGGTGCAACATCCAAGTTTTAGTTTAGGCTCATCTCTATAGGTTGACCTTGACATCGTCCTCTCCACTTAATCTCTCATGTTTGAGCTCAAACCCACTGCTTAACTGGTGGCAAACACCTGGGGTGTTACAAGTACCATAGTCTTTAAGGATCTAGATTGAAAGGTCAGACATATTGAAAATATCAGCAATACATAGACATAACTGACCCTGATCTCCATGAATGGACATTGTAGGACCTGGTGGCCTAAGAATTTTCCTCCATGTCTTTCCCTCCATATCAACAGCAACTATGTGGGACACCTCCAATGTGTGCATAAAACCATTAAGAAACACAGTTCCTGAAAATTTGCATACTAGAATATTCTCTCCCCATTCAGATTCCTTACACATCCATGCTCCAGTTTTGGATGAGTAGATACTAACAACTAACACCCCAAGCGACCTTACCCACAGTTCTACCACATGGAAGTGAGAGGAGATTATGGGATCAAACCCCAAGCGACCTAAACTATAACAAAGGTTGCTATGCGGTAGTACCACTTATTTGCTAGTCACCAGATTACAGACAACATAGTGAAGTCCAATGCACTAGCAGAGGAAGAGGCCTCTACAATAATCTGAGATGACTAAATCCTGAATGGGGAAGGGCAAGATGGAAAAGGAGGGGTATTCACCAGTGAAGCTGGCGAATCGGCGTTTGCCTTTCCAGTTGCCATACATGAATCCAGCGATAAACTAGGGCAGCTCCTTATGGTGCTCGGATTTGGAGATGAGGCGGTACTAGGAGCGACACACACACTTGCTGCTGCACAAGGTGCGGGCTATGAGGCGGTGAAGGGTAAGGACCAAGGCATCGTCTATGAGGATGTCTACTTCATTCCTCTTGTTGGTGGCCTCCTCCATCTTGATTAGGATGTGGTAGAGCGGGGCTAGCGATGGAAGTGGTAGCACTGTCGCCTGAATCAGAGTAGGAGCATCTGTAGGGATGTGCTCGTGAGCTCTTTAATGATCAGATGAAGCTTGATTCATACTTAGATGACATAAGAGGGAAATAAAAAGCCAAGAAACATAGATAAGGGAAGTGTGAGAAAGCATTACCCTTGCCTTTGGATCTTGTGGCGGTGAGCTCGAGCAGCCACGGCAGTGATGAGTACTAGCCTAGTCATCGGTGGATCTATGCGGGCGTGTCAGTGAGGCGTACTAGCGTGGAGCACTATCTTGTCGGCGGTGAGTGACGGCTTACACACCGATGAGTAGGTGAGGAATAGCAGCACTTGAGGAGGAGATGGATTGGGTGGTAGTTGGGTGGGTGGCAGTCTTTGTAAGCTAACTACAAACGCGCCAAAAATTCTAAAAACACACGACAGTCTTGTGTTGGCTTGCAAATTTTGACGATATCAGCGGTGAAGGCTACCAGTGATGGTGACTGGGTCATAAGAAGATGGTACGCAGCACCTAACGATGAGCGTGTCATACAAAATTTGAACATTAGAAAGGAACATAATATTATAAACATTATTTTTGTAGGTTACAGCAAGAAGGTGTTACTCCCTCTGTCTAAGAAAACATGCAACTACGGGTTATGTGCCGGCAAAGTAGTTTACGGTTGACCAACTTTCTAGTGAATACTACTCACATTTATGACTTTAAATTAATTTATTAAGAAAATACATTTTGTAATGAATCTAATGGTATTTATCTGATGTCATAAAATTAATATTTTTTATCTATAATTAATCAAACTTGAGATACTAAACCATAACACTATGCTAGAATTGTATGTTTTTCTGGACGGAGGGAGTAGCATCTAATGGCGAATAGCGGTGGTGATACAATTTTTTCAACGCCGCTTATATCCAACGGTGATATAATTGTACAATGTAATTCAGCTGGGTCTTAGTAGCTTACTGAACATACAACGTACTTTTTACAATAACAATGGATGCTAACATGACAAAGTTTGTCAGCTGATGTTGCATAATAAAGGTACTGATCTCTACAATAACAATGGATGCGATCACAAAGCCACACCATACGGTAGTTTGCATATACAAACCAACACCCCACTAGCATCATAGTGAGATAACGGTGTTCAAAATCAACAAAACACATTCTTTTTTGATTGACTCTGTTACATTTTTCATTCACCAGGCGTACAATAACAAGGATCTATCAACAACTATAGTTATGACGACAAAAACCTTGGCCCTATTCTTCAGCACCACTTGAGCAATACTACTTTTTAGCAAATAAACAATGTTTTTCTCTCACAACAAATCAGCATAAGTATCGACATAAGCCAAATTTAAGAGATGATCGTAGGTTTATCCCCGCACTGAGCGATGGACATCTCATGAAGCATAGAAGCCGGACGAAGGCGTAACTAACCTTCATCGCACCTTCGAATCTTCGCCACGAGCAGGGACGACGCTTGGAAGAAGCCTTGGAAAGAACCACCTCGCGGAACTTCCTAAAACCTCTGAGAGGATGAGGAGCACCGCGAGGAGCCATGCCCGCGCCGTCTTCATCAACGTCGGGGAGGAACGCATGCCACGACGTTGAGAGATCCTAGATTGAGATCTATGGGCTCAAAAGGTCTCCCGCATGCCGACCATCAACGAGCCCAGCTGTCGTGTCATCGGCGACCTTGACCACCAAAGATGGTATTGTTCTTCCCCATCTCTTCGTGGAACTTCCACTAACACCCAAGACAAATGGCCACCAGTAGGCCGCTGCAGAACCTGATCTTGAAATCCTTCTCCTAGCAACGGCGGAGCCACCGAAGTATGCCATGAACCATGGTGGACAAAAGGAGTTGTCGCTCTCTCACTCAATGTAATGCTAAGGGATGTGGAGGGAGGGGAGGGGAGGGGCAAGAGACTCAGTGCACCAAGACCCGACTTAAATAGGCTAGCCTTGAAGATGCATCCAGACTCAGTGCAGTTAAGATGCGTGATCTAGGGAGCACACATCAGGGAAGACGAGGTATACAACGATTCCTAGTTTACTAAGTGGTGGGGACGGTGTTGGAAGTTGGGACGACATTCAACACTCACGCACGCTTCCATGAGTTTTGGGCTTCCTGTGCATCTTTCCAGATTTTGGTGTGAACACATTCCCCCAAATTTTTTAATAAATTTCAGAGTGACTCGGCTATTTTGAGCCGATGAGACTCGGCTATCAAGCATCGACCTAAATTAAATACTTCGGTAGTAATTCTTTACGTATTTTTCATTGAGGTCTATGTTATTCGTACCATACAACGGTTTGCACATACAAAGCAACAGATCCTCCAAGGTATAAAGATTATGGAATCTAAAGAACACGCAACACATCGCAAAACTTCACCCTTAGTGAGGTTCTCTACCTTCCATCTTGCAAGCATCATAGTCAAGGGATGTGATCTGCTTCTTGACCGTGAGAGCTACAAGACGGAATATAAAGGACCCTATCTTGAAGAACGAGCACCTCACAAACTTGAAGCACCCCCAATCAAGTATGGAGTTCCTGAACAGGAGAGAACTAGATGAGTATAGATCTTCTATTAACACAAGATCTGCAATCATCAAGGTCAAGCTCCTGTTTAGCGACAGCACCTCGCCAAGGATGGAGAAGGAGCACCTCACAAAACTTACACCTACATCTCAGTGGGGATTCTTTATATTCCATAACCTTGCTACCTCTTAGTGCCGAGGGATGCAGATCTACATCTCAATGCTAAAGGGAAGCAAGGTTATGGAATCTAAAGCACCCAATCTTGAAGGCCTTCTCCAAACACCCAGTGAGGTGCTTTATCTCCATCTTGCACCTCTCACGGCCTAGGATGAAGAAAAAGCACTTCATGGCGATGAGGAAAGATATAGTAGTGCTCACGAGTGCATGGATTCAAGAGTGTGTGGATTGAGCCCAAGAGGTGCATCCAAACCCTATTTAAATAGGCCAACCTTGGAGACAGAGAAGTGCAAGTAGTTGGGAAATAACTCACGCTCACTTTACCGCTAGAAGACCAAACAGTCGTGGAGGGCCGGCGGCCATAACACGTATCCCAGTCGGCTCAGCTTTTCATACGGCTGAGAAAATACCACTGTCGCATCTATTGTTAACCCGTTAGTGATAGAAGTTTGAACTGCCGGTTTCCTTCCTCAAGAGGCCTTGCTATCGGTCCAACCATCGGTGGAAGCATAACACAGTCGCTTCTATTGCTATGGCAGTGAAAGTGGCGATAATGATAAGTCAATCTGTAGTTGTGGTAAACTTACCAATTCGGAGAAGAGGTGACTATATATCAAAACAAACCAGGCAACCAAACACGTCGTGGAGCTAGCCATGCTTAGACAGTATAGACAACCAAACAACTAGGGATTGGCTTAGTGGGAGCAGACTAAGGTTGCCCAGGCTTGAATTCTAGTCAGGCTAGAAGTTGGATAGGAAACCAAACACACCCTATATTTTCCATTATCTAGAAATTTTGAAAAGACAGGTAGCACACAACAGCTGGCATGGCTCACGTAAAGAGGTCCAAAATGACCCAAAGACCATTCATACTCCACACACGGGTTTAGGATTTAGGGTTTAGGAAAGCTACTGCTGCAGCAGCAGTGGCTTTTCTCTGCAACCGAACACGACTCCACGCACAGAGAGCAATTGGAGCATTGCCACATGTTGAAGCTACATTGGATGGACGACGAACGCAGATGACTCTTTGCATGCCAATGCTCCTAGAGTTATGGATTTTAATACTAAAGGTAAAGACTTTATGATAGCTGGCCATGTGTTTGTGGCACCGCACGGACGCACCGCACCGCACTGCACCAACACCTGTGAACGCCGGGGAGGACCCACTTTGTAAGAGAAAAGGGACGCTTGCCTGTTCATTTCTCCTCCCCGTCTCTCTCCTCTTCTCGGCTCTCTCTCTCTCTAGGTCTTCTCTTTGGTTCTGTGGGCCATTCAAAGCAGGCTCTAGTGGATCCACTCCAATCCCAGGTGGAAAGGTGGATGGCAGTACACGAAGGTCAAAACAAGAATTATTTAGTTGGCTCGTGCTTTTGAAGAATTTGTCAATAAAAAAACCGCAAAATATTACTACGGTAGGGGCGGTTCCATTTATGCTGTGCTATGAAAAAGTTCTATCTAACGAAGAGAGTAAAAAAATCAGAGCCGTAGAACGGTCTAGCCACCACTGAAACACAGAGGCCAGACAAAGAGATGGACTCGTGAAAATAAAAAAAAATGGAGCCGTAGAATGGTCCGGCCACCACAGAAACACACAAACCGGACAATGTTGTGCGGCCGGACTAGCATTTTCAGGAGCTGTTGTTGTTAGCAACCGCCTCAAAAAATATTTCTGTTCGAGACAGAAATATTTTTAGAGGCGGTTGCTAATGACAACGGCTCCTAAAAATGCTAGTCCGACCGCACTACCATTCGTGTTGTTATATTTAGGGGTGGTTATCCTTACAGAACCGTCTCTAGAATTGATTCTGGAAGTTACCCATGTGTTCCATGCGCACGGTCAACTTCTCTTCTTTACCCCTGCACGCACGCACGATTACAAGAGTTTCTGACAACTGCCGCATTTGGCGCGACCGAGAGCGATATTTTGCCGGCGGCAAGGAGGCAGTGACAGCAACGTGGACTCCTCTTTCCCTTTCCTTGATCTGGTAAGTGGACTACTCTTTCCCTGATCCAGATTATTACCAGCAAGTTAAGACATGAATGGTAGTATTTTTCACTGATTTTGTGTATTCATCTTGGACAAAATCGTGCACGTGCATAGGCTATGATAGTGAAACTAGCACGTGACAAATCGTGCACGTGCACAGTCTTGGACAAAATAAATAATATTTTTACAAAAATGTTGTGTATTTTGGGATGGCCTGAGTAGCACAAGAATATCATGTATTGGTCACGATAAATTCATCGTTGATTAGAAGAAATTATCGTTTTTCCGTTAACATAAATTCAGGAGAAGAGATGCCCGGACAATTGCCTCCCCTGGATCTTGGCTACATATATGACGATGGATTGTATCTAATGTTGTCGTATGTAGAGCATCCATATCCAAGCATAGTAAGCAACATAGTTTCAATAAAATAATATGTTTTGAAGACACCTATACATATATCTTTTTCCTGATATATATGATTCTTAAATGTACTATAGACAATTCGATCGCTTCAATGGTTCGAAGAAACACTCTCAAAGTTTGGTGTTGATGAGATCAATGTTGAGAGATTCCCTACTATATAGGGTGGCTGGCAATGTCGAATTACCTTTTTTTATCGAAGCTAGGTGGGGTGACCAAGGTTACCGTGTAGAAATCAGTGAGACGGGCATAAACCAACCCTACCAGGTTACTGCAGAAAAATATGTTGTGCTGGAATGTTTAAGGGCGCTTGCGAATGTTGGGTATAATATTCCTTCTTTCTCCTCCATGTTGCTAAGAGCTTTGGACGAGGGTGTCCTTCATGATGTGGCAGGTCTTTGTGCAACAGTTGCTCAATAGAACCGATATGATGTGGTAAGCTCGAGGTGAATCTCATAGCTCATACCTAGATTTATTGGTATGTCTATATGCATGGTTCTCATATCCATTTTTTCAGCTTATAGCTTTGAAGCCATTAAACCCGGCCATGCATCGATTGGGTCCTTATGAGTGGTAGTTTGCTGGGCCAACAGCCACTACACATGGATTCCAGGAACATGTGCTTCTGACAAGGGCATCAGCATCTGCACAACAATTTCTTATAGTCGTTGGTACACCATGTGCTCGATCTTGTGAATCAAGTGAGAGTGCACTAGTAAATACGCTGTTGTACATCATTGACGGTCTAGCTAGCATACGAAATTAATGACCTGCACTACAACTACTACATGATATGACGTTGTCCAAATATGTAATCTACTTATGTTTGCACGGACTTTGTTGTGTACTTAAACTATTGGTTTGTGGTGACTTAAATAATTATTTGTACTAATAAATTATTATGGTTTGTACCGACTTATTTAAATTATTTTTGACTTGTCACATGAATTATAAGTTAGCGATTTTCAACAAATGTTTAACTCTCAAACATGTTGTTCACCTACTAGGGCACATAAAAGTTCTTTCTAACATAGAGAGTGAAGATAAACAATTCCTGAGTGTCAAAAAAAAGACAAAAATCGGGGACGCAGGATGGTCCGACCACCAAATAAACACAAAGGCCGGACTAAGCTCAGCAGCCTGACTATTATTTTCAGGAGCGATTGAGCTAAAGTCTGGCCTGTTGTTTTTTCAGTAGTCGGACCATCCTACCAATCTAGACTTTAAAAACCTTGGGCCGAACCATTTTCGTCTCGCATGCCCAAGCCTCCCCCCGCACCTGTGGCTGTAGCGGTCGTACTGTTCACCATCGCCATCGCCATCGTCGTTGCGCCAGGGGTTCATCGCCAGTGTAGGATCCTGGTTCCCCATGGCCGACGCAAGATCCCAATTCCTCACGGTCGCCGCTCTGCACCGCCATCCCCTTTGACGCACGGCGGTTCCGTGTGGCCGTCCTCGAGCAGCAACGCCGTCCCCATGTCACGCCACCGACACCCCACCCATGACGCTGCCATCCTCGTACACACAATGTTTTCCTAAAAACTAAACGGTAAACGATCGGTCACCTACCGTTTAGCCATTATTCGGGCTACACAGTCCATTAAACGGGCTAAACGGACAATTAAACGGGGTAAACAGATGATTAAACGGAAATGGAGCATCATTGTGTAGCGTTTACACGGTGTTTAAATGGGCTAAATGGCCGTTTAGGCAAACAGTGTGTACACACCGCCGTCCCCGTGTCGCGCGAATTCATGCTGCCATCACGCACATTCTTCTTCCAAAGGCAGGCCAGCAAATCGACTAAGGAAAAGGTGATGCCTTTGCTCCCGTTGATGATGCATGCTACTTATTCAATGAAATGCTTGTATGCTTTTTATGTTGTTAAACCTAATCTCATGGCTTTCCCCCACTAAACTCTTGCAGATGACGTGAAAGGGGAAGGAGAAGGCTCCTGAAGCTGAGCCAAAGAAGAAGAGTAGCTTAGAAAAGTGCCAAGAACGAGAGGAAGAAGCCACTAGGGCTATGTTGGCCTAAGAGTCAAGCAAGGTCGAGGTCATGGTAGTGCATTGAGGATTTCAGAGAGGGATACTAGATCATCGGCCCGCCTAGCTGTAGGGTCGAGATGGTGGACTAGAGGGGGTGAATAGTCTATTCTAAAATTAATCACGCCGGCTAACCGAAATAAATGCAGAATTAAAACTATCGGTCTACCGAAGACTACACCCCCTCTATCTAAGTTCACAAGCACCTTACAAAGATCCTAATTGTAACACCCCAGGTATTTGTGACCAGTTAAGCAGTGGGTTTGAGCTCAAACATGACATGTTAAGTGGTGATGAAGGTGTCAAGGTCAAATCTATGAAAATAAGCCCCAACTTAAACTTGGACAACACCCTTTGCTTATAGATTGCCCCTTTCAAAAATGTATGCAAGAGTAATGTTAAACATGCTTATATTATGTACATTACATCAACATGCATCCATAGTGAACCTTGGAAAAATTTCATGAAGTTTGGAAACAAAAAGTCACATGAAATGATAAGTTATATTTTTGCTTAAATTGCTTCATTAAGCAAATGGAAACTTGTGATGTCAATCAAACCTTGCAACTTTGCTCAAACAACTCCAAATTGGTTCTACAACAAAAGTTATGAAGGGTTCATATTGAGCAAATGCCAAGAAAATGCTTCAACGGCCTAAAAATGATAATTTAGGCTTTATCGGGATGCTGCTTTGACCAAGATAAAACAATGATTTCAGTATCAGTGGTGAAGTTTGACCTTTAATAAAAGTTGAAGTTTGAGTGGAGTACAACAAACTTTATTTTTGTACCAAGCCCTGATTCAACAAACTTTATAGAGCTAAGTGGCTAAAATAGTGGTCTCAAGATTCCCAAACAAGGCCGAACTAGTTCATGAACCTTTAATAGAAGTTGTAGTACTCACTTAGCTCTATAACTTGTATTACTGTGTTTTGCTAAAACCGGCTGGATTAGGGAGTTGAGGGGACAAAAATACAGTTTCAGTCGGTCTAAAACTGAACTGCAGAATTCCCTTCTGGGGTGCCCTCTTTTGGAGCTTCATATCTTCCAATCTAGTCTAAGTTAGCACTTGATCCTTAAATCAATGTTGTTCACTGTTGACAGTAGTTAACTGTCACACCCCCAAATTTATGATTTTAGGTTGTGCATAGAAAATATTAAGTAAAATAAATGATTTCAATATTGATATAAAATTTTTCAATATTAGTTTAAGTTTCCACAAGTTTAGATGTAGAAAATGGTGTTTTTCAAATATTTTAGAATTAATTTGATGTGCTTTGGTTGATGTGATGCTTGCTTTTGATGTTTGTTAGTGCAAACGGTTTCAAAATACGATAGGACGACATACTTTCGCTCTAGAGAAACTCCAGAGAAATTTGCCGACCTTTTCTGGAATTAAATTCCTTTTTTCTTTGAGCTTTATCTTTTTCCCCGATCATCTCAATAATCTTTTCTTGAGTTTCAAACTCTTTCTTTTGATCCATCACGTTCATATATACCTTGGAAAATTTTCTCAGAATTTTCTGTAGTTTCTGTGATTTTTCGTGGCTTAAATATGATTTCAGGATTTTTTCTAGAATTATTTTTAAACAGGAAATAAATCCCGAAATTAAGAAATTCTGAAAAGTTTTCAAACCCTACAACTATATATATGCCGGCGTAACCCTCGACGCGGTGGTTCCAGAAATATGGCCCGTTTCGCGAGCGGCCACTCCTATCAACGCAGATCGGACGCCGAAGTTCTGCTTGTCTAGGTTTCCGATGAACCTTCGGCGAGGTTTCCCGGCTATCTCCGGCGTCACCGGCTGAATCCATCACCACTACGAGGTTCGTCTCGTCGTCCTCTACATCGGCACGCCCTTAGTTTTACGAATCTGTCACCGTTTGACCCGTTCCCATCTTTTCAGTTTGTTCTCCGGCGAGGTCATCCATGGACGTCACCTTCTTCTTCTCTGTTCCCGGCCACCGCGGCCCCGTGCGCTGCCACCTCCAGCCCACTCGCGCCACCACCTCGCGGGCTCCTCCCGTGGCCAGCTGGGGCGCCACACCTCCCCTACTGCAGGGCCGAGAGCCCCTACCTCGCGTTCCTGTACGTGCGAGCAGAGCGGCCCGCCACCGCACGGTGCCCTACTCGGGGCGAGCCCGTGGGCAGCCCCGCCTTGAGGGCCTCGTGGCCGGGCGCGCCGCGCCGTCAGCAGCAGTGGTGGGCTGGTCGCCCCTTCCCTTCCCAGCGCAGCACAACAGCAGCTAGCTGCCACGACCATGACCACGTACAGATGAAAAGACCCAAGGTACAAGATGGTGCTAATTACAATTTTGCCATTGATCGTATTTTCTCCGCCATTTAGTCGCTTGATCTCCTATTCGAGTACTTCCAGTTGCGATAGTTTCATGTCGATGCGCTCTACACAGTAGTAACATTGCTTTTTGTGTCACATGTTTTTGAATATATAGTTGAATGTTTAATATGTGCACATAATTTTATTATTAAAAGCAACATAGAGTTATAATTCTGTTATTGTTGCGATGCGACCGTGTCGATGTAATCTATATGATAGTGTCATCCTTGTTCACGTCACGTGATTGTATATTTGGTCAAATAATAAATTTGTACAGTTGAGTTTTTAATTAAAAGAAATATAGGTTCTATACGGTGTTTTATATGTAAATATTAATATGACTTAATTTAATTGCTATCAACCACCTGTTTTAAATTATAATTTATTTCGCTGAACCCACGTCATATGCAGTTATACTAGATGCTCTCGCATTTTAATTTCTTTTGCAAGCTATAGTTTGAATGACTTAAATAAATATAAGGCATAAATATAGAAATAAAACATGTCCAGATTAGCTTGGACTTTTCAATAAAAATACATAACCTGAATTAATAAACTTGATACTGTTTTGTTTAGTTAAAATGAACCAAGCATGTAGTCTTTTCTTTTCTGTTATACTGTATAAAACTCACAGTAGCTGTTGCATTGTTTCTTGTGTTCATAATTAAATATTAATGTGATTAATGGGTACGTAATCAGTATCCAATTTAAAAATAACGTAGGCGATACACTTCGATTTTGTATATGTAAATAAATAAATGTTAATATAACTAACTACTAACATAGATATATTTTTAATTTATAAATTGCTTAGGCTAGACACGGTGGTGTAATATGAAATACGTTTAGATGCTCTCACAAGATTATTTCTTTTGCAAAGGTAAAGCATAACTTGCTTAATAAGTTATTGTGCGAGAACATTTATAAAATGTATAAACTATGATTAGCGTCAACTTAGTGTTAAATTTAAATATGATTTGTCTAATCGATCTGAACTAATAATTTTTCCATGATCAATGGTCAGCCCAGCTTCCTTGCCCCATTATTATCTTGGCTGTAAATACTGTTAACGTCATGCCTGCACTGTTTAGACGTAATCCACAACATAGCGTAGCAGCAGCGAATATCACGACACATGTTTCTAAGTTTTATTTATAAATTAAATACTAGTTTGATAAACTATCAGTTTTCTAAATTAAAAGCAAGCATAGGTTCCACGTCACGTTTTCCTTAAACAAATATTTATATTATTAATTGTTACAAACATTTATATTGTTAATTGCTAACCCAAAAATATGTTAAACCTTTGCTTAGCTCAAACATGCATCATATATAATTTAAATAGATATTCTCACGTGTTCTTCTACATCTAAAGTTTAATTTGACTTAAATTATACGACCATATTCATTAATAAAATATGACTAGTTCTAACTCAACTTTGAATTGAAAGATGATATGACTAATGTGAATTAATGTCGTTCACATGATTTCTCTTAATTAAAATAAATCAAGCTTGTTGTTTGTTTTCTCCTTTATATGAAGAAACACTCGGTAGATATGTTTCTTTTTAATAATAGATCTGTTTGTGGCGTTTCGCGACCGTAGCAGCGAAGCGTTCTCCGTTGTTCTTGCGCTAGCATCGAGTCGTGTCGATTAGTGCGCTGTTTTCTAGTTTCTCTTTTATTTGGTGTGTTGTTCTTAGTTATATTTATTGTCTGTTTGTTCTGCTTGATTGCTGCGAGTAGAAGAAGTATGGTTAATTAGCGCTGAAGACGAGGAGCTGAGGACCGACAGCTGAAGCACAAGGACTTGAGACCAGAAGATAGCAACTGAAGATTCTGAGCAGCTAACTTTGGAAAAAGGCAAGTATAGCATGGAATTATCCTTATTGTCCTATTCACAATAAATAATTAAATTTATTATGCATGTATTCCCTTGTTAAGGATGACTTAGTCTTGATCCATTACCTTGGCACCCATGATATTGCATTGAGTAGTTTTGGTAGCGCTGAACATAAACTATGATCTTGTAATATGATTAATGGAATATGCAACAACACTAAAAGATGACTTTTTAATTACTGTTTAAAGAGGGCTAGAGCATGGGGTTATTTTTGGTGCTCTAGTTTCTCTCCTTAAGGACTCATCTGTGGACGAACATCCGGGATTGACAGTACAACTGTGAGGGCTATATGACTCTGGCTTTAGTCAAGTATGAGGACCTTTTCTAGCTTGTTAGAGGTTACCCGAAAGGGCGCAAAAGGGGTGTTTCTCGGGATGGGTGTAGTGCGCCTTCTGTCCCTATGAGTATAGGCTGCAGTTATGTGCCATAAGGAAGGAGGGCTCTACATTCGCAGGTTACAGAAAACTAGCGGCCCTAACTTATTAGATGAACCTTTGAAAGGCTTCATAATGTTACCCTGCCTACTCACCTTAAAAGTGTTTTGGGAGTAATTAACCCGGGCATATGGGTAATCACGACTCGCAGTGAAAGTGTACACCTCTGCGCAGAGTTTAATAAACTGGTATACTAGTCGTGCTTACGGATACGAGCGGCCTTGGACCTTCACAAAATATATGAACATTTATTGGTTTAATATGTGTTTTGCTATTCGTTATTCATAATTACATTGATCATATGTTTATTATGGGATTAATGCAAACCTGATGCTACTCATATGATAAAACTATGATAATTAAAAGCTAAATATAGTAAACCAGTGTCTATCCTTTTGAGTCTCATGAACCCATGTTATATTTGTTAAGTACGACATATGCTCACCCTTGCTATTTCCCCCACACCTCAGTGTGTAGTGTGGTGCTGCTCAGAAGAAGGATAAAGAGGTAGTGGAGTTTCCAGAAGTCTTTCAGAAGTGTTTGGCATACTGAGCCACCAGTCAGCCGTCCTTGAGAAGAATGGAGCCCAAGCAGAAGCTTAGCCATCGTTCTGCAATACTCTGATAGTTGTAAGTGTTAATACAGTAAGTATTTCACTTTTATATAAACATTGTTTTGATATTTTGATTATGTTGTTGCATGTGTGGACTTCCTGGGCACACATATAACGAGTGCTTGGTCTTCTTTGGAAAATCAGGCGTGACATTAACTATCATTTTTAACCGTCAACTTAACCAAGAAAATGTTATAAAAAGAATTACCATCATAGACTAGGGATTTAACTGATAGAATTTCATGAGTTTTGGTGAATATCTATTTCTGCAGGAAGTTATCAGGAAATAACCAAAGAAGGCCAACATGTCATGATTACATAGAGAAAAAGACCCACACATGAAAAGGAAGAATCTAGAAGACTCGGGAAGGCATCCCCTGGAAGGTGGGGCCCACCTGTCAGGATGACAGGGCACCCGCCCAAGCCACGTGGGCGCCCGCCCTCCCCTCCTGACCAATTAGAAATAATCACGCGGATCGCCCCTCCACCGTCATTAGGAATCAATATTAAGCGTTGATTAAAGTCGGTTTGATCTAAGAGCTGTGGTGCATTCTAGAGGGCTATATAAGCAAGGCCCCCTGGCCCTAGGTCAGAGCAATTCAAAAACCCGAATTCATTATTTTCAGAGATAATTAGGTTGAGAGGGGTCCCTTGAATGAATTTCTTCTCTTTAGAGCCTAGCATTCAAGAGAGTTATTCTTCTAGATTAAGAGAGATAGAGTGGACGAAGAGTTTGGAGGAAGCCCGGTCTGTCGGTGTCTCCTCTCTAGCTTGTACCTGTGGGATAAAGTCTCCCTAACCCGGAGCTCGCTTATGAGATTCTTTGGTAATTCAACTTCTAATATTAGTAAGTATATGTTATTATTGTTCTTTGGTTTACGAGTTTACTTTATTCTTTTCGCGTAAAGGGTAGAGTAAAACATCCGTAGTGTAAGCGTGGTGCTTGAGCTCGGGTACTCATAGATATCCCCTGTCTAGCTGGATCGGTGGTAGTAGCGTGGGAAGTGGCAATCTTGTTGTTACCTTTGGAGCCTCCTCCTGTTAGAAGGATTGGTAGGATCTGTGTGCCAGGGTTAAGCATCCTTTGTAGTGTCTCTTTTCCTTCGATACGTCCCCAATAGAGCAATAGTCGTATAGCTTGCCACAGGTTAGAACTAGGGTGCCGTAAGTAGTCTTCTCTATATCGCTTATATCACATTACCTTGATTGCAGCTCAGGTGTAGTAGCAGATAGATTGGGTTAGTCATCACACGTTTTCTCCTAACGGATAAACAAATACGATACTCTGGAATTATCTCCCGGGTGAAGTGCTCACTGATATCCGTGCGCTTGCGAATTATTTCTCTTTGATTCTTCTGTGTGCGTAACCAATATCAACATTCACCTCACGAAGATCTACAACTTGGCCTCTTGCGCCGTGATCAAAAGCCAACTGGATTGGGAGTTAGAGGAGGACAAAGATAGTGTTTCATGGTGTATTTTTACAGTGGTATTAGTTATTCTTGACAGAGTTTGAAACGTCTAGTGTCATGGCCGACCGGCCACAGCGCTTCGCTGCCGTGTGGCCTCGCGCGCTTGCTGCATGTGCACCACCTCGCCCCTGCTCGAGTAAAAGGGAAAGCTCGACGCCCTCTGCTTCATATCTCTTTTCTTCCTTGTGCTTGCCACAGCCATGGCTGCCCAAGCTGAGCTCTGCAGCGCCTTGTCCAACGGCTTGTGCTCGCCTCCATCCAAGTGGAAGCATGCCCCAGCACTCCCACAACTGCAGCATGCGCCTACCATCCACTTCCTTCGTTGCAGCGCTACTGAACCTGGCTACCGCCTTGCCGTCACACTGTCGCTCGTGGCCATGCCGACGGTGGCCAGCTTGGGCCGAGCCAGTGCTAGCCGTGGGCGTGGCCTGCTGCTGCTAGGCCCGGCCACTCCTCCTCCACCACTGTCGGCCATCAGTCGGCCCTCCTCGACGTCCTCTGCTCCATTCCCTGCTCCCTGTGTTGATCTGAGCAAGACAAGGGAGCAAAAATGAGAATAGAAACTCTTGTTGGGTCTAGTTGTGAAATCTGTGACTCATAAGAATAGTGCTAAAAAGGACCTTTTTGTTGGAGTTTGTTTTGTGAAAAGTGTAGGGTCCCCGATGCAAGATCTGTTTGTCTTTATCTTTTTCTTTATGCATTAATTTAGCTGAATCTTTAGAAATGTATAGTAAATCATAGAAAAATCATAAAATAACACATGAAGATGTTTTGGAAGCCTTGTAAGTAGATCTACGCAGTAGAGTTATAATATGATAGGTGTTAGTAGAAAGTTTCTGCTGTTTTTATTTATTCTTGTAAAGTGCTTTTAGAAATCCTTTTAAGTTTGTCAAATGCATATCTCGAGGTAGGAATGTCCTAAAAATATGATTCTAGTTTTGTTAGTCTTGTTTTGGCATGTTCTAGCTAAGAAAAATATTACACATACTGTTTGTATACTTTTTTATGATGTTTTGATTTAATCATGATTAATGGTTAATTCTAGCTTGCTCTGCTTTCTATCATCATATCTACTGTTCTGCTGCTCCAAATGACCTAAAACTTTTATGCTAGCATACTTGTGGCATGTATGAGTTCTGGTTAAAATTCCATAAATTTTGGATACAATATGTCTGAGTTATTGATTTAACTTGATTAATGCTTGATAAATGGTTTTAAATGGTTTATAAATAATTTTTATGGCCACAGCTTCAATTGCTAGGGCCATGTGAATACATACAGCCTGAAGTTTTTATGGCCACAACTTCAATTGCCTAGGGGATTCGGCGAAGCATTGGGCTTGCTGGTGCAGCCCATTTCTACAGCAGTATTAATGACATTCTTCATTCCAACATTGAGAATGATAGCTCGGCTAGTGAATGTGAATTACCTTTGCCGACACATTTTATAATGGGGGTGGTATGCATGCTATTGGAAGGCCTTGCTGCAGTAGCCCGTCTCTTTGCCACATGTCACAGATTCACCACCCTTCATTATTGATGTCTCAGACAATACAAGAGTGAAGATTAACCTGTGAGATGCGCATCGCCTATTTTTGGATGCTATAGAAGATACAAGATGGTAGTTCTCTACAGGCCCTGAATTGCATAGGGAGATTGAGAGCTCGTTTCCCAGAGGGACAATCAAATGTGATTGAAGATAGAAGAGGGGTCAAGAGTGATAGGAGGCCACTCACGCTTTTAGAAGTTGATATGTTGATCAGCTGCAACTTGGCTGGGATTTCCTATCGCTGTTGTCAATTATATCAGAATCTGGTGTGTCCTCCCCACAGGTTTGCATGTATGTTTAACTACGATCAAGCCGTTCAGGACTTTACTATGGATAATGTACTTTGCTACCCTGGTGTTGATATGGACGAGACTCTTGGTGTGCTGAGTCGCCGTCTGTTGGCACACTGGTTGCCCCATGGGCACACGTTTGAGATGCGGCCGCAAGACACATTACTAAATTGCCCATCAAGATATATGAAATGATCTACACATTCACTTGCTTTTTATTGGAAGCATCATGCTTTACCAGCGGTGTTGCAGCTCCTCATACAGCAGCTAAAGGCAAAACTGTTGCCCTCCTTGGTGCGTATTCCTCTTTATTATTGTCGTTTTTTGCATTCTATTTCTAATTGCAATCCATCTCACTTTTTTAAGATCTTGATGACAATGCTTTCACCTCTTTGGATTGTACTGCCCCTGAATCCATTGTTCTTGGGCTCGCCAATGCTGGGAGACAGTCAGAGCCACCATCCAGCCATGCTGATGGCGTGCAACCTGATGATCAGATGGTAAGTCCGACTGCTATAGAAGGGTCAATGGATGTACAAATAATCGACCCTACTGAGGAAGAGGTGACACCTGAGAAGAAGGGCAACCATTGCGCTACTAAAGCTTGGGATGATGATTGCATTATGACCCAAGGCGACATGCAGTGGTAGCACCTCCAGAATTAGTTGTGCTACTGAAGCTTCGGATGGGCAGGGTGTCATGGATAAGGCAACAGGCAACGACGTTATTGCGAAGACTGCTACCAGGACATCCGATGGCCAAGGTGTCATGGCCGAGACAAGGGGTAGTGGTGATGCTGCAAAGAGCACCACTGAGGCTCCGACTGGCCAGGGTGTCACAAAGAAAGCGACATGTAGTAATGGTGCCACAAGAACTGGCATGCTCCGGAAGGTTACTAGTAAACATGTTACTTTTGCCAAGACGACCACAACTGACAAACCCATGGAGGTAGACCCAAGTCCTCCCAAGCATCCAGCCTCTCCAGTCCCGGAGGATGACAACCAAGTTAAACCAAAGAAATCACATGTCACCAAAGCTTCGGGTAAGTGGCATATTTATAATAAAATAGCACCATTTATATATTCATTTGTTTCTTGTTGATAGTCTAATTAACTGCCTCTCTCTTTCAGCAACCCCCAAGTGGAGTATTCCGGCGAGCGTGAAGAGGTGCATGGATGTTGATATGAAATATCGGCTCAGTGAATTCATGAAAGGTGTAAATGACAACCCCTCCCCGCGCCCAGTTTGATGAGGACATCACTTCTTCAGATACACCTGTTGATCCTCCAACCATTATGCAAGGTTCAAAGACTCAAGCTAGAATGCGACAACTAAATTTAGAGGTGATCTCGTTCTTATGTGATCCTTTTCATACTTTTAAGAATAGATTACTACCTAATAATGTTATATTGCTTAGGAACATTGGAGTCATGAGAAACTTGGAGGAAGAGGTGGAGGTGAAGATGACCAGCAAGGACATCCAACACAAGCCAGAGGTCTGGTCCAACACGACTTCGAATCTGCCTCAGCCTTCAGGACTAGTCTGCCATAAAACAGACATCCAAGACGCATCTGGACTCTGTTTTCGACAAAAGATAATTCATAAGCTAACCAATGGTTTTGGTTTGAGGTCCAAATTCCACTTGTTCAACGGAAATCGTCGAAACAAGTTAGCGCCAAAATTTGTCAGGTTGTTGCGTCACCGTATTTGGTCAATTAGGCCGTGTATCATCTTTGAGCCCGTTAGGTGGGCGCATCCAGGGGAGGCGATGACCCTAAGACCTTTATAATCAGTCGCCACCGCCATCGTTAGGTTTTGGGTTTTTCTTAGACCATTCTGTCCTTGATAGTCACCGATTCATCTGTTTGTGAGAACCTACTTTGAGAACGCAATTATACATCTACAGTTTGTCCTATACTTTGAGTTGCATGCTTTTAAGTTCTTGCTTGTATTCTTCATTTCGTAGGTAGGGATTAGCCTACGTGGTGAGGTCAACCGGTTGGTGATACAATTGATAACCAGAGGTGTCGTGGTGCTAAGATTGCAGGGTTCGGGTCTTTTGATTTGTATCTAGATCTGTGTGTCATGCTCCGCCAAAAAAGATAGTTATCTTCACTTGACGGAAGATTGGGAACCCTGTCCCATCACAGTTGCTATGGAAGCTGTTACGCTATGTGCATCTGACATTGTGGATGCTTCGAAACGGAGCATGTTCAAATATGTTCAGTTGAACGTACGGGGCCTTCAGGCTTTGCTTAACTCAGAAAGCATTGATGAAAGTGCCCTTGCTAAGGAAATCGATGATGTACTGAGCCATTGGTAAAAGTTATTCTTTGATAGCAAATCAATTAAACTAACAGCAAGGCTGAGACAATTTGGAAAGGCCCTAGACCAGCTTTGGTGGAGCACCCTCATCTTCTGAAAAGGTGAAGTCCAATGCTGCAGGACTAGTTCAACAGGTAGCTGCTATTTAAATAGAGGTGCCCATGGCTTTGAAGAGGTTGGACAGCATTAGCACCGCTGGAAAAAGAACACCTTGCGGCTCTGTAGGCTTAGGTGGATCGTCATGATGAGAAGATACAACAGAAGTTGCTCACGAAGGAAGAGAAGAAGCGTAAAGAAAAATTTGGAACAGATGGAGGGAGTCGAGACCCTGCTCGGTCAGTTATCCATGGTGCGTAAGAGTGTGTTCAACTCATCGTCTACGAAGGAGAAGCAGATTATGATGTAGCCGCCTGAAGCGCTAAGGTGTTCACATATCCCAGCATACTTGAGCCATATCTTCAAAGCGAAGAAGCTCCTGCTCACGCCTCCTTGGTCTGCTGCTTATGCTCTGCGGCCTTTGAAGTATATTTTGCTCTGAGTGTAGTGGCCTTCTCTAAGTTGTAGCATATTCTTGCCCGAGCCTTCAGCCACTGCAAGCGAGCGAAGGCAGTGACGGTTGCCTGCATCCCTAGGCGGGCTAGGAGAGGACATGGTGTAAACCACCTCACGCTGCACACCGTGCTGTGCACGTGAAGGTCCATCACCGACTTGACAAGATGAAATGGGCAGTGGATGACACGATAGACGCCCCACGCCATTGCCGCCACATGAAATGTGGGCAGCCTTGGAAGAAGAACTGCCATGCAGGGCGTTGGCCCTGTAATGCTTCACGCACTTGGTCGGCTGGGCCTCGCCAACACAGTGAAGCTGGATGGATTGAAATTGTCCCGTAAGAAGGCGAAGGTCTCTAAAGAAAAAACTTCTTCTAAGGAGAAGGCTGTTTGCGAGCAAGGTGTACATTTTTTTTTTTGCGATCACGCCTCGGCGCGTTTTCGAGCAAGGTGTACATGCTGTCAGCCCGACTAAGGACTTCAAGGGTGAGGTTGTGGTTGTTGATAAGGACTTGGGAGGCAGTGTTGAGGCTTCCCCTCCCATTGTCGTTGGTTCCCAGCGCGTTGGTGTTGTTGCTACTGATGCTGAGGATGCTGTGTTGAACCTTCCGCATCTTTATGATGATGAGTTGGAGTTTAGTTTTATTGATGAGATGACAGGGTCGAAGGTCGAGGAGAACGCTCATGTGTCAGTCTCTATGGAGGAGAAGGTTGATATTGACGACGGCGAGATGGGAGCAAAGGCTTCTTCTCCTTCTGTGGATCTCCGTATTGGGGATAACGAGCGGAGCTCATTGACGCCAGGTAGTGGGCATTCGTCTTCATCTAGTGGGTCTTCCTCTATTTCTTATGGGGAAATTCTGATTCGCCGGATGCTCAGGAGATGGAACGAAGACTGCTAGATCTCAAGATGAGGCTGGGGAGGCAAAACGTGCGGCGGCTCTAGGGCTTTTGCAGGGCTGACTTGGAACCCCATTCCGCTCGACCAACCTCACGATCGTCCTGGCGCCGCAAGTCTTCGGAGGTGCGCTTGTTGTCACAGGAGTGCGCCGGCTCATCCCTACCCTCACCACGTGAAGATCCAGCGGCCACAGGCTTGTTGCGGATGGATGCCATGCCTGCCACACACAAAAAAAGGAATGCCAATGAGCGAGAAAAGATACGTCACCTTTGTGGGTCAAAACTGAAAAGGCGAAAAGGTACGAGCACTGCCGCGCGTCTCGTGCCAACTTGAGTTTACCCTCCGCAGTAAAGACTGAGTGGCTGGACGCAATAAAGATTAGATGCGTCATAATCCGTCTGGATGTCTTCTGCACCAAGTCGAGATTGAATTTGCTTCGCACTTCAATCCCAACTTGGTGGAGGCCTGGGGGCATTTGTTCGATGTGATTTTGTACATGTTTTCCAAACTGTCGATATTTATCTATATATGATGTATACAGTACAAGGGCCTGAATGGTGGTGGAGGGGCTGCCGGCTAAGGTGGCCAAGGACCAGGCCGGCTCTATAAATTTTATGGCCCTTGGGCTATAGGAAAGCAAGGGCACTTTAGCCTAAAATTTTTTCCCCACTTTTAACATGAGGAATCATATACTAATGCTAGTACGAGGTAAATGAGAGCATGTATATAGTTCATAACACAAAATGTTTTTATAGTAGAAGAACCTAAAAGAAAAATAAAATGACTATATGATTACCTCAAATAAGAAGATAATGCTTCAAGGCTTGTCCAAATTATTCCATGTTCTTGGATCATAGAGAGAAAAAGAGCATCTTCTTATTCATCAGCATTTGGGTTTTCAGTACTAGATGAAGGCTGCAAATTTTCCTCTCCAGCTCTGTCCTCATGGGCACCAACTTCAGCATTTAAATTTTGCTCCGGATCAGATTCATTAACCTCAACATCTGCATTTAAATTACCATCTGTCTGTTCCCTAGATCAGATTCCTGCTCTTGATCTTCATTGACATCAATGTTACTTTAAGATAAAAAGAACTTATGTAAAGCACACCTTTGTGATTCAATGATCTCATCTTGCCGTTTTTTTTCTTTTCTCGGCACCCGACAAATGCATCTAGGCAACATGCTTAGACCTAAAATTGCGATGAAAAGTAAATAGTAGATTGGAATTTTAGAAATTAGATCCATATAACATGGTTACTACTGGCATAAGTAGATGAGAAATTAGAAATAGATATCACAAATTCAGAATTCGGATCCTGATCAAACGTAGACATATAGTTAGGTTACCTGTATGCGGCAATTTAGG
Organism: Saccharum hybrid cultivar R570; assembly: GCA_038087645.1. Lineage (NCBI taxonomy): Eukaryota > Viridiplantae > Streptophyta > Magnoliopsida > Poales > Poaceae > Saccharum > Saccharum hybrid cultivar. The sequence goes on along the minus strand of JAQSUU010000431.1, from coordinate 16,683,134 downwards.
GAGAGTGTCCAGAAGTGGCCGCGCCGCTTGCTTTTTTTTTTTTTTTTGAACCGGGGCACAGTGTCCCATTCTCATGCACTGTGCGTGCATGTATAATCGATCGTTTGCTGATCTGCAGGACAACACCGAGCCACCGATGGCTGAGAGTTTGAGATCGAGAAGCAGAGAAGGCCGAAGGCGAGTCGGCGAGAACGCGAAGTGCCCGCAGCCGGCCGCGAGTCCAGGATGCGCGACGTTTCTATCTTATCTCCAAAGAGACGGATGCACGAAGTTTCAGTGCTCAGACTCCAATCGGTGCTCCTTTTCCCATCCCATATGGACTTGTACGTGTGGACCTTCTAGAGTATTCGAGTATGTACAATCCGTGCGTTGCACATAAACATATTAATGATATGATAATTTAAGTATGAGTCTGTGTTGTATGGAGTACGACCATCATTATTACCCAACAGGTCCGTGGAGAAGAGATCTAGCAAAATAATAATAATAATAATAATAATAATAATAATAATAATAATAATAATAATAATAATAATAATAATAATAATAATAATAATAATAATAATAATAATAATAATAATAATAATAATAATAATAATAATAATAATAATAATAATAATAATAATAATAATGGTAAGCTGCACGGACTGAGTGGCGGCGGCAACAAATCTTTAAAATTAAACTATTGAACTTCCGCTGTTGAAACTTATTTTGCAATAACTTTTATTTATGGAGCATGCTTGTGTCATGAACTGATGTTATGTATCTAAGTGTCCTAAGTACTCCCTCCGGTCCAGTATATCTGGCGCAATCCCGTTTTTCATTTTGGCCATAATATCTGGCAGAGTGGGAGATACCGAGAGCCATTAATTAGTTTGGAGTTAATTAGTCTGTAGTTAAATGTATAGCTAGCAACGAAGCCAGCATGCAGCTAGCAACCAAACGTTGCATGCATGCACCAATTCATTTCGGTTGAGAAAAATACGGAGGGCAACTCATTTCTACTAGAGAATCCTCGCGGCTGGCGGCGCGGCTGTTACCACTTGATACGGAGTTAATGCGCAGCGCATGCTTTGATAGAGTTTCTTGGTCTCTGGAATTTGGCTCCTGGCGCCAGATATACCGGACCGGAGGGAGTACTTCTCTAGCAGTCGGGCCTATAAGCAGGCTTGGGCCGCCTGGCGCATCTAGGCTGAGCCCATGTAAATTCACTGTGTGGGTGGTTGAAAAGATAGCGAAAATAACAAGCCAAATTCCTAAACCCCTTTCTTCCCCGTCCCGTGCTCTCTGCTTGAGACGGCGCTGCCGTGCTCACCGCCGGCGTAATCGCCGGCAACCACTCCCACGGCAAGGATAGCCGCAGCTTGATTCTCCTGCCACTGCTTGCCGACAACCTATCTTTAATCTATTATCGAACTTAGGAAAGAATTGAAAGAAAGGCTGACACTTACAAATTGTGGTCGTGCAGTGCCCTTCGCTAGCTGCCACTACCGCGGTCAGTCCGTTGTCCCCACTAACAATGCGCCTGATTGCACGCTTGGAGACAGGAGGGATGTCTTCTTTTTATTTGCACGCCTGGAGACAACGGCATTCAAATCGGATGCAGGAGTTCGTGTTGTATCGGGACTTCATAGGAAATACCGAAGGAGTTCGTGTCGGATCACGCAGAAGGACACGGAAGTGGAGTTAGACGGGCCAAGATTCAGGACGGACTGGCCAGGCGTCCAGGTGATCCTTGTGCCAGTCGGCTCCGCCGGGACCAATGACTTCAACACCAAGCGCGTCTGCGTCTTCTTCAACAAGGCCGGCAACGTGGCAGAGGTCCCCGAGATCGGCTAGGGCCAATATGAAGCACTGTTACCTCAGTTGTATCCAATTGAAGCTCATTTCAGTTGTATGCAAAGATTATGAGCCTGTTTGCTTCATGGCCTGAGGCAGATAGTCCTTAAATAGGGCACCTGATTGCCTCAGGACACTACCTTGGTCTAGTAGGCTTGCCCCCCCGCACAGCTGAATAGCATGTCTAAGGGTGTGTTTAGTTGGGTGTCTAAATCTCCTGGAGCCAAGATGGGCTTGTTTGCTTGGCTGTAGGTGAGTTGTACCCTGGCTTCGGGAGGCCAACCGTATGCCCTTGGCCTGGCTGCGAAAGAACACGAGTGCTGGCCATTTTTTTTTGAAGCCTGGCTTGGTTCAGCTCGCGTGAGAAGTTCCCTCACCACCTACCCTCGCCCTGGTGACTTCTCTGCGGCGCCATCTTCCTCCGCGAGATTCAAGGACGACGGAGATTCGAGCGACGTCGTTGCTCGCCGTCCGGAGCCTCGACTAGTGGTGGTGGCATCCACGACGCCGACTACCCGCTGGACCACCGCGAAGACGACCACGCCACACGTCTTCGTCTGTAGCTGCCATCGCCGAGCCCTCGCCATCCTACACCCTCCGAGCACAACACCACCGCCACGCGCAGGCCAGGTCCGGCCATGTCGCGTCGTGCCCTGACAAACGCCGGCGTTTCTGGCCCGACCACGTCGCCGCTCGCCCTGACGTCGAGGCGCTGTCACCGTGTCGTCAAGCCGCTGCTGATGGCCGCCGCGGACTCCTGCTCCACCCTGCCAAGCCGAGCCTTGGAGGACGACAATGCCAGCGAGCTCCTTCCAGATCTCGGGCGTGCTCGCCCTGGTCTGCCGTGGCCACCGTGGTGCCGTTGTGCTCATCATGCTTGCCCTGCTGTTGCGATGTGTTGCTGCCCATTGCTCGCCCTGCTGCTGTCGTGTGCTACTGCTCGCCTATTATGCCCACTAGATTTTGGACGAAATCCCTCAAAAGGAGTAAACTTACCAATTTGGAGAAGAGGTGATAGTAGGCAACCAAACACGTCATGGGCTAGCCAGTCTTAGACAGTACCGACAACCAAAAAAACCAGGGATTGACTTGGTGAGAGCAGGATAAGGCTGCCCAGGCTTGATTCTAACTAGACTAGAAGTTAGGCAGGAAATCAAACACACTTTACAGTTTGCATTGTCCAACAATTTTGAAAAGAAGGGTAGCACACAGCAGCTGGCATGACCCATGTAAAGTGGTCAACCCACCAAAACTACCAGAAGACCATGTGTACTCCACGCGCGGGTTTAGGATTTAGGCCTTGTTTAGTTCTCACCCTAAAACTTTACACCCTATCACATCGGATGTTTGGACATATGCATGGAGTATTAAATATAGACTAAAAATAACTAATTACACAGATTATGTGTAATTTGCGAGATGAATCTTTTAAGTCTAATTAGTCCATGATTTGACAATAAAGTGCTACTGTAACACATGTGCTAATGACGGATTAATTAGGCTTAATAAATTCGTCTCGCGGTTTACTGACAGATTCTATAATTTGTTCTTTTATTAGTATCCGAACACCCCATGCGACATCCTCGTATAACATCCGATGTGGTACCCAAATCTTTACGCCTTGAAACCTAAACGAGTCATCGTGGTCAAAGCTACAGCTGCAGTAGCAGTGGCTTTTCTCTACAACCGAACATGACTCCACGCGCAGAGAGCAATTGGAGCGTTGCCACATGTCAAAGCTACGTTGGATGGACGACGAACGGAGATGACTCTCTGGACGCCAATTGTCCTAGAGTTATGGATTTTAATATTACTATAACGACGGAGTTAAACTAAAGGTAAAGACTTTACGATAGCCAGCCATGCCCATGCGTTTGTGGCACCCGTGCCACACCGCACCAACACCTGTGAACGCTGAGAGGACCCACTAGTAAGAGAAAAGGGACGCTTGCCTGTTCATTTCTCCTCCTCCCGTCTCTCTGCTTGTGACGAACGCAAGTTAATTTGCCTGCTATTCCTTGTGACGAACGCAAGTTGTGTGTTGATGTTTATGTTTTTCCTGTGCCACAACTAATAAAGGAACATGACTCTTTTGCTCTAGAATCAGATACTTGTGCTAAAAATAAACTTTTTTTCCCATTGCCATTAGAATGGATGAACTGAAATTATTGCATTCTTTAAATATTTTGAGTTATATTAAATTTTATACTTAATGTGACCAGTGTAGTTTTGTGAGGACACCATACTAGTGGCAAATGAGGAGTTGATGTCCGTGCCTGGGACCAGATATGTTTTGCTGCTTTTTGTCTTCGCTGCTGTGATAGAGGTCATTCCGTGTGATTGGGTCAATTTTTTCAAGTGTGAAAAGATTAGGAGCTGAGATAGGCAGTTGTTGGAGAGCAAATTTTTTAATCTTGCTAAAATATCAAGATTGAGAGTGTGTTTTGAAAACTCTGGAAGATACTCTAAGTAGTCCTCAGAAAGCAGCAGTTTGTATATTTTACTAAAAAACATGTACTACTGCTTGCATTTGCCTAATAACCACACTATTTATATAATTAAGGACAGGAAATATTTCGATATCCATCCATCCAAGTTTTAGCATTTAATAGCATATTTTGTAGGGGGAGCGATTATCCTGTGCTCCTTTCAGAACAGAGGATCAGAACGACCCTGCTCCCATGAACAAGATACATGAAAGCTGCCAGACAAACAGTAACTTCCAAACAATTATTCAAACATGAAACTGAAATCACATCTTTCAATCTCCCTTTCTGATGAGGGTTGCGGTTGTGGACACTGGACAGAGGTTCCCAAATTCGTCGTTTGCATCGGCGCCGAAATTGCAATGCCGGCCATGCATGAAGATGAAACTACCACAGAACACAGGCCACGGACACAGACTCGGTCCAAGGCGGCCGCATCCGACACCCACAAGGAGCAGAACCCATTAAAAAGAAAAGAAAAGAAAAGAAAAGAAGCGAGAGACACATCGGGTTTGCTTGCACCAAAAATTTGAAACCAAATGACGCAAAGGCATCCAATGTGAAAGATGCTTGTGGTCCAGTTCCCATCGATCTACCCCTCAACTGAACTATAAATACCGAGCTCCACACGCACAAACCAAACAAGACCCATCAGCTAGCCGTGTACTTAAACTGTTGTAGATTCAGAGAGGTCTCTATTGGACCCAGTCGGCGAAAATGAGCCATCACAGTAAGGCATCGTGGCCCGAGGTGGAGGGGCTGCCGGCTGAGGTGGCGAAGCAGAAGATTCAGGACGACCGCCCGGACGTCCAGGTGATCCTTGTGCCTGTCGGCTCCGCCGTGACCGATGACTTCAACACCAATCGCGTCCGCGTCTTCTTCAACAAGGCCGGCAACGTGGCAGAGGTCCCCAAGATCGGCTAGGGCGAATAATGTTGTTACAGTACTTCAGTTCTATGATTCTATTCTATCGAAGCTTGATATCAGTTGTATGCGATGAGCAGATTATGGCCGTGTTTGCTTTTATGTCCTGATTATTTTAGTGTTTATTTTCAATATATTATACAGTCGTCTTTTAACTTTCGAGATGTAGTTTTACGATCATATACAATTACTAAAACGATGGATTTAGAACTAATACGAAAGTACTTCTATCAGCACAAATCTTTTGAGTAAAGTCCAATTTATCCCTAAACTACTAGTCACTGGATTTGGAAACCTCATTGAACTCCAATACCACACAACAACATACACGTCTTTATAACCGTCAAAACAGATAAAATACGTCCTCCACTATTTTAGCTCAGTCTTCTTGTCGGGTACCGATATTAGGGTACCTAAAGAAGGAGGACTGATGGTTATAAATGATCAATTCGTCCGGACGATCAAGGGGCGTGACCGCGGGTTCATCCGACCCCCAAAGCACAGTTTCCACCTCGCCTGACCCCTCGGGAGCAGGTTCCATCTCACCCGACCCCTTGGGCGCGGGCTTCGCTTCGCTGTAACACCCTAAATTTTTCATAATTACAAAATAGTTAAATATGATTTATTTGTGTAATTGAGTGTGCATTTAAATATAGGGAATAATATTTTTTTTATGAAATTAAAATTAATCATAAGGTTAGCAACTTGTTTTTGCACTCATGCTGTTGCATTATATTTGGTATGATGACTGGTTTTATTCAAATGCAAAAAGGATTTAAAAATCTCTTGAAATTGGATTTGGAAAATCAATTTAGGAAATTAAAAAGGGATTCTTATTCATTTCCCTCCCTCCCTCCATTTCGGCCCGTTGGCCCGTTTCCTTTCAGCCCGCTCGCCTTCCTCCTCTCCCTCCTTTCTCCCTTGTTGGGCCGGCCCGTCAGCGCTGGTAACCGCCGCTGCCGTTCTCTCCTTCCTTCCCTCTGCGACTGACCGCCCGGGCCCGCTTGTCGGCACCTCCTCCAACCTCCCGCTTGACTCGGACGCGCGCGGCCGAGGAGAAACCGCCGCTGCCCACGTTCGCTCCTCCCATCGTGGGAGCGTCTCCCCGCGCCTGGCCCTTTTAAATGGAAGCCGCACCCGACGCCGCTCCCTCTGTTGCCCCTCCCCACTCCATTTTTCACTCGTTTGAGCCACAACCGCAGCATCACAAGATCACCGGAGACGCCGTCCGCTCCTCCGCGTCGCCATTGACTTCGAGCCGCCCTCGTCTTCGTTTTGCCGCTCGGTGAGCTTCGCCCCGCTCCCCTCTTTTTCCCCGTCCACCTCCCGTGTCGAATGGTGGCCTATAGGGCTATGTCTGCGAGCTCCGGTGAGTCCCCTCCATGGCCGGCCATGGCGAGTGCCGCACCGAGCCTTCTCCGGCCGCGAAATGCATCTCATTGAGTTTGCCCTTGTCTCCTCTCTCTCTCTTAGTGCCTTTCATTTGCTAAACCGTGGCCTCTAGGGCCTTAGCCAAGTGCGCCGGCGACCTTCTCCCCACGGCCATCCATGGCGAGCCCATGCGAGGCCTTCACCGCCTGTGTAGATGCGCTCTATCGAGGTCGCCTCTCTCTCCTCTTTCTTCCTATGCCCACGGAGTTGAAAATAGTGCACTGTAGCGCTCGATTGAGCAACACCGGCGAGCTTTTGTCGCCATCCATGGCGGAGCCGCCGTCTTCCCTCCCAACTCCGGCCAGACGCCGGCCTATCTCTCCCTCTTACTCTTTTCATTTAATCGTGGCCGTCCAAATCAAATCCAAAGGCCACAAACAATCCATACCCCTTCGCGGGTTCTTTTTCTAAAAGAGCCCCTCGGTTTCTGGCATATCTAACCCGTCGTCCTTGGCGTGTTCCTAAAATACGCATTCCCATTTTGAAGACGTAGTTTCTCCGGTTTAAATGAAAAATACGTTTCCAGATTAATTACAGATTTGCCACTGCAGTAAAACACTTATAAAATCGTCGTTTTAGCTCCGATTTGACCCGTTCAACTTGCGTTAGTTTCATAATTTTGTAATCTACGCAATAGTGCTACTGTTAGACCTGTTAGGAGCTTTTGAATTTCTTGATTAAGTCTAGTTTAATAGCTAGCTTTTGGAACCGTAAATAGCTCATAGCTTGTGCGTTGTAACTCCATTTTTCGTGCAATTCACGTTGTTGTGATCATAGCGAGACGTAGATGATTTTGGTAAACATTTTATACAGTTTTATTTATTGTTGGTGTACTATTCTAATCGTAGTCATGTTTTGCTTGTATGTCTGCTCTGGAATGCGTGTTGTACTTTGTGTTGTTCGAGTTCAAACGGAGAGGAGTACTTTGGGAATCCGGACGCATTCGAGGAGCAGCAGGACCAGCAGTAGTTCATGAACCAAGGCAAGTATAGCATGGGCCTACCTTGTTGTCCTATTTATTATATAATATACTCATTATGCATGTGTCTAATATTGCTCAACTATAAGGACATCCTAGTCTTTGATGGCTTGTACCTTGATCCCTATGGGTTTTATTTGCATATGGGTAGAATGCTAGTGCTCTAACTAAACATGATCTACACTATGACTGATGGAACCAATGGATAACATGATGGTAACAGTGGAACTTTAGGGTAAAGGTGCAGATGATGTTGATCATGTTGCCCTAAACCCTCCGTAAGGACTTATCTGTAGGGCAAAAGCTGGGACATACAGTGCAACCGTGAGAGTTATATGGCTCTGACTTTAGCTCAATAATAGGATCTTTTCTAGCTTGTTAGAGGTTACCCGAAAGGGCGCAAGAGGGGCTTGTCACTTTGGGTATAGAATTGCCTCTGTTCTGATGTGTATAGCCTACGGGAATTGTGCCATCGAAAGGGGGTTCTCTATATCTGCCTGCCGAGGAAACCTCGTAGCCCTAACATGTTAGAAGAGGACTATGGAAGGCTTCATAGTGTACCCTGCCTACTCACCTTGGGAGTGTTAGGGGGTCGACGGGCCTCAGGCATATGGGCAACACGACTCACGGGTAAAGATGCACAACCTCTGCAGAGTATTAAAACTGTTATAACAGCCGTGCTCACGGTCACGAGCGGCCCAGAAAACTCACAGAATAAATGGTTACTTGACATATGGATGACTTATGATGATGATGATGAGATTATACTGATGCTCAATTACTCTCCTTAATTCTAGTAGGTGATCATGTGGGTTAAACGGGAGCTTAAGCATAACTTAATAATAATAATTAATAATAAAATGTTGATCTATTAAAAGTGCTAACTGCAGTCAACCGTGTCTATCCTTTTTGAGCCTCATGAATCCTCATACTATACTTGCAGAGTACGAGTGTACTCACACTTGTTATTATTTCATTTTTGGATAAAAATCCCGGATGGGTAACAGATGACAGTTTCTATGAGGATTTCCCTGAAGAATTCTAGGTTTGGGTCAACCAGTCGGCCTTCCCTGTGGAGCAGATACTTCATTTGAGAGTGTTATTTACTTTTCCGTTTGTTATGTTAAGAACTACGTGATGTAATATCGTGATGTATGAACATGGTGATGATACTTCTGTTAATTTGTCGGCTTATGTGTGTGACTATTCCTAGGGCGCACATAAGATGTATGCACTCTATATTGTCCTTTAATTGGAGTGCGACATTCGCCTGACCTTAAGGGGCGGGCCCCGTCTCGTCCGACCCCAAGATGGGGAGGTCCGTCTCACCCGACCCGAGGGCACACGTTAGCCCTTAGGCGGAGGCGCAAGCTGCAGGGAGGCTCGCGTAACCCCCAACCACTACGGACATGAAAGCTCGAGCCCGGGTCAAACCCCTAACACTAGGAAGGGGGTAGGCACGCCTTGACGTGACCCGTAACCGTCATAGGCCATGTCTGGGGGCTCATGTCGCCCACAGTGCCAGATAGGGTAGCATTGCGCTGCCTAATCCCCGTACAATTTCCGTCGGGGGAGTCTGTTGACCACGCCGTGCACCAGGAGGGGACGGGGTGCCATGATTGACTGACGACGCCCGCGTTCGGCGTCGGTAGCAAACAGAGCCACAACATGGAGCCATCCCCATCGCGATCTACGTCACGATGTGGAGCCATCTCTGTCATCATTTACAAGACCGGCGAGACCCGCCTACAAGAGAAGAAGGACGACGTGGCCTCGAGGCTCTCTTCCTCTCTATCTCTCTCTCTGTCTCGTGTAACCCACGCCTTCCCCTTGAACTATAAAAGGGGAAGCGGGCGCCCCATAAGGGGGGAGGCTCAGGGAAGACTTTCTGGCGCACTCGGCCACTAGAAAGTACTTCAACTCCACTTTACATTCACTAGAGACTTGGGATCTCATCTCTCTCTCGCCCAGTTATAACCCCTACTACAAACTTCAGTGCAAGTAACACGAGCAGCAGCGACTAGACGTAGGGACATTCCGCCCGAACCAGTATACATCCATGTGTCCTTCTAGCACACCATCCGGGCCAAATGCGCAATACAAATTTACTCATTGGTGGTTCAAAACACCGATAGTTGACACGCCAGGTAGGGGTCTTTTGCTCGTTTTGACGTCCACGTCCAGGCCACAGATGGCTAGCCACGGTGTGACCTGGACCCCGAGCGCACACGTGCATTTTAGGAGTCTAGACTTCCTCATCACTGTGGACAGAGGGTTGGCGCGGGCTCCGGCACCCGTCCAGCCTCCACGCTCCATCGGCACCGACGCTAAGGTCGAGGCCCTCGAGGAGCTAGAACCTCCACAAAAGGCGCAAGATCAAATACGAGCACCTCAACTTCTCCATGTCCACGTGCGAGCACACCTCTAACAACTTCTAGAGAAGAAAGAAACAGAGGATAGAGCAAGAAAATAAGCATCATCAGCTGGAACTCTTCGATCTAAACAATGATTGTAACCAGATTCTACAATCAAACAAGTGTCCAACCCGGACTTTGAATTAAAACTTTATTCATAAAACCTATGTGCTTACAACAAGTGCCTTCGCAGCACAACTATCAAAAATGACAAAAATCAAAACCATACAAAAGCCCAAAGGCAGCAAAGCACAAAATGCAAAAGACGTCAGCACTGGCCAAAACACACAAAGTACAATACAAAGGCGCGAAGGCCCCTCAGACAACATAATACCAAATTAGATCCCAAACTGGCAAACGTGGCCCTTGCTAGGCAAGGGACCTAACAAATTTGGCGTGTTCATCATCGATATCATCCATAACGAAAGCCCACATTTCGACAACAAAAGCCCAAGGAAAAGAATCACGCCAATAATCCCACAGTTCAGCGCTAACGTAAACTCCATCTTGCATAAACATGAAAGGAGTCATGTCATGCACAGACCCCCAAGGGGCAACCTGCGCAGGACAATATTTATAGTAAGTTCTAAAAGATGAAAGCCCCAATTAAAAATGCAAAAGTCTACTACATATAGGAAGAATACAATCCATTAGCCATCGCCTCTGGCTATCCCTAAAAACGATAAAACTAAAAACCTAAATTAGACCTCCGGAGCCTCCGGGGCAGGGGCTGCCTCCCTAGGCTTCTCAACACCGGCGGCAGGAGTAGCTTCCTAGTTGGGTGGCCTTTGAGATTGCGAAGCTTGTGCCTCCATAGCAACACGGCAGGCCTCCGCCTTCTTCAAATCCTATATTAGAAACAAGTAAAACATAAGCATTAAAAGAATCTAAAATGGAAAAAGCAAAAGAACAACTACTCAAATCAATAGCTAGTAGTCAATGAACCATAGCACGACGTGACTCTACCAAGGAGCGAGCGTCGACACGACCAAACTTAAGCCAGAAGAGCTTAATAAAGTTCCTCATCGACTTAGCTAAATTCCCAAATGACTCCCGAGCTCTGCTAGGCTCTCAAAATCCTTCTTCTCTTTCAAGCCTTTGACATGTGGACAACCAGATTTGGCCAATACCTTAGAAAGGTTGGTAGCCAAGAAAGAGCCCCAAAATCAACAGCACCGCCAACAAACCCTAGAAGTTTAGCAAAATTGGACTTCATCCAAGAGAAAAGGTTGTAAGCCGAAGGCTTAGAGGGCAGTGAAGTGGTAACTACTCCAAAACCGCCAAGCGCATTGATGTACAGTTTAGCTGTCGAAAGCCCAACTGGCGTCGCTTCCTCTAGACGCTTCGTCAACAAGTCAACTTGAGCACCTAGGGCACGACTAGATTGTCTCTCTGCCTCAACCTCTTTGTGCAGGCCTTCAACGACATCATTAGCCTTTTGGGCCCACTCAAGAGCCAATTCTTCAATAGCCTTCGAGCCCTCGAGAGCTTTGCTCAAAGACCCCACCTTTGCTCCTGAGCTCCTCTAAATCTTTTTTAGCTGAGCACAAACCAATGACCTCATCTTGGAGCTGTTTGCTTACAGTCTCAACCCTACTCAGCTCATTCTAGAGGGCTTCAATGGCAACATCGTGACCGACAACTTCCTTTGTCACTCGCTCCTCCAAGACCTCCGACATATGATGACTCTACGAAGGCCAACATTAGCACCATAAAAAGAAATGGAAACAAAAGAAAAAGAAAAAGAAAAAGAAAAAGAAAAAGAAAAAGAAAGAGAGAGCTTCAACCACTCACCACGCACTGTTGCTCCAGGTTATATCACAATAGCTAGTAGAGATTCACCTTCTTAAAATGGTCACGTGCTCGACCTACCAAGAAAGGGAACATAAGCAACATAAGACAAAAAAGATACTGGAGGGGGCAAAGGTCGTAAATAACCTCCTATCTCCTTGTAAAGAGCATTAAGGTACTCCGCCCACCCACTTAGTGTATCTGCGGAGCTTCCTAAAAGGCAAACACACAAACATACGTCAATAACATCAGACGAAGAGGTAATAAAAAAGAGAGAGAAGTATAGAAAAAGTAAAATAGTCAGACCTTCACCGCTAGCCCAGCAAGGCTCCAAAGGTCCAGCCATCCCCGTTGGTAGTGGCACCTTTAGCGCAGCACTCAACCCAACATGAGCGAGATCTAGACCAGCCACGGGAGGCATCTCCCCTACCAAGGGAAGCTGCATGGCCTTAGTCAGGTCACCTGCAGAAACAAAAATAAAGAAAACTCAAGAGCAAGCAAAAAACAATAGCAAAAACAAAAGAGAAAACACTTACTCAAATATAAAATACCTCACGCAGCATCCATTTCTATATCCTCCTCATGACAAGAACCAATCGGAGGCACTGGATCCTGAGGCTAGGCTAGAGGCGGCCCATCCCCAGATTCATCCTCAAATTCCTCAACCAAAGAAGCCTTCGCTAGTCCACAGTGCTCCCCGGGCAAAGCTTCTTCACCCACATCATCACCACCGCCCTCAGAGCTAGAGGAGTCATCACCTAGAACATTGGGTATAGGCTCAACCTCGATGGCCTTGGTGGCAGCAGGACCGCTCATCCCCTGGAGAGCAGCATCGACAAAACCATCACCACCAAGATCCACAAAGGCCACTGAGGGATTGCCCTCTGTGCTTACTACCATAGAAGCAGAACCCTCCTGAATGTTTTTTGCCACTTCCTCACCAGTGTCGACGGAGGCAGCATCAGAAGCAGCACCAATTTTTCATTTTTTGCTGGTGATCTTCGTCATGCCAGCGCCCTTCCTTTTCTTCGCCTCCACTGTCGTAGTTACATTCTTTGCGGCATTTTCCTTGCCCTTATCCTCAAGGGACTTCTTCACCTTTACAAGAACTTCCCGCTCATCGTGATGTATCCCGAATTCCTCACGTGATTAAGGCAAGGCATGGTGCTCGTGATGGCCCTTCGTGCGAGATATTCCTTGTCGGACATGTAACAGAACCGTCCAAATTATAAGAGCACAAGTACAAAAACAATCACCGAAGTGATCAAATTCTTACACTTGAGCCCATATAACTCCGGTAGTCCAATAAAATCACGAGGGATTTCAAACCAACCAACATACAAGCCAAGATCGTAGTGATTCAACATAACAAGTCACATGTTACATTAATTTCACAAGTAAATCAATTTACATCGGAGTTCAACATAGTTATTACAACTTAAGTTCAAAAGTAGCGGAAGCAAAGTAATTTAAAACTAACATAAATCTTATTTCAATTTCATGCCAGTACCACGGTCGACTTCCAACAAAAGCATTAGAGATAAGGTAGCTCAGAAGGATCATGCCCATGATCACACTCCACTACTAAGGCAGGAGCCTACCAACTCTTGCAGTCGCCATGATACATCACAACCTGCAACAAGTGGGGATAAAACCCTGAGTACAAGAAGGTACTCAGCTAGACTTACCCGTCAGAAACCAGAAATAAGGTGACACCAAGGATCATGCAAGGCTGATATAAAGTGGGCTGGCTTGACAACATTTTGCATAAAAGCTTAATACAGATAAGTAATCATTAATGCTTAAGCATCAAGTTAATCATCATTAACCTGTCATCTATATTAGCACCTGTACTAGAGCACTCACTTTATTAGAAGCAAAGAATATTAACCATAGCAGGTATAAATTGAGGCAACCTTTCTGTCGTGATCCAATTAACCATCCGTTCAATTTAATGGAATCTACGTTGTCGCTGCTCAAGTCAAGTGCTCACTAACCGGGAGCGACGGTGATTCAAATCGAATTCCTATCCAGCTGGAGGGGTATTTCTAACACTCACCGTGCAGACCCCTGCCAGGGTCGCACATGCCACCTTTTCATATGATTCAGGAATCGCGGGTCCGAATGATGTCACGACCCCAAGGGCGACACTCTGCCAGATGATAGGGACTCTAACCCCCCCTTGGTCTCACGCAAATGTCCCCAAGCACATCCTTTCTCTCCTCCAAGAAGCAACCTACCATTCGATTCCCGGCCTGAATCACATTACTCGGCTTCACGGTCAGAACGACTTATCCGGCCAACTAAGTGTTAGACTGCGTTCAACATGACTCAAGGACGTACAGCGAATCGGTCCTTAAACGACTCAGACGGGGATAGATTCACACCCAAGACCTCCATGCCTTGTCGCTTCACTATCATCATCCCGCCCGGTCTCATTTCATTTTATTAACACATGGTTCCTTTCCACGATAGCAAATATAGCCAACCGTGCCATATATGAATATCCCTATATCTCGCAGGTGACAGGAAATCACCTGACTTCTACCGCTTAAAGCAGGGCTAAGCATCTACTCGATCCTAATCTATGTAGGATTCAAGGATTCATATATCTGGACAAGGAATGATATAATGCAGCAAGGGTTTCCAACCAACTCCTATAACTTAATGCAACAATACTTATAACATATATAGAATTAATTGCTTTAAAGATAGGAGGCTTATAATGCTTCGGGGCTTGCCTGGGATCCGACTCAAGTTAGAGTATGTTAGATGAATTCGCTTGACGAGCATTTCCCTTCGGGATGGATCCACCAACTCCATCTTCGAGTTTGGCTCCACAACAGGTCCTTCACGTTTTTTAGCTAGCATACCTAAATGAGGTGCAACAATACATATGTATGAATACATAGAAATGCAATAACACAACATTCATACCAGCACACCAAGTTCACATGGGCACTAGAGTTAATCAACTTAACTATCACTTAAGCATATCCTTAGAAGATGACCAGCATATCGATCATGACACAAGTCACACAAGATCTCAAGCACACTTAACACTAACAAGGTGTATATCACTCTTAGAAATCAACATAGCAAAGCAAGGTGAAGCAACAACTTAATTTAGAATCTGCCATTTTTCGAAGATCAGAACAGCAGCTGGTTAAATCAAACATAACTGGAGTTCTGTAACTCCAATTGACTTGTAACAAGACATTCTGGAAAGCTTATGAAATTATCTATATTTCATTTATAATCACCACAGCATGATTCCAAAGTTTAACATGTCAAATTTACATAAACACAGCAACTGATCTAACAAGACAGAGAGCAAGCAATTCTGTACTCTAACTTTAAACAGCTATAACTCCTAAACCACAAGGCCAAATGCCACCAAATTTTAGCAGAAGCTAGATACATAAATTATCTACAACTTTTGTATAAATAAGTTTCACAACAAAGCACATTATCATGAAGAACTTTGCTAAGTTCCCAGATCTGTCCAGAAACCTCATTTGCAAGAAATAATTATTAACTTATATTGCAAACGTATAATTGGACAAAACCAACTTTACCAACATTTCACACATTACTAATGAACACCAGAAAACCTAGTGTCCAGTGCTAGATAAATTCTTTTAATGCCTTTTCTTAATTTATTTAGATAATTAAGTGGAATTATAAACATCTACCAAAAATGCTCAATAAATTCTACCAAAATTACAGTGTCCTACAAATGCTCCCAAAAGTCTACTGTCCAAATTTCAAGCCATTTCGACAAGTATATCAACCTCTATGAAAAAGACAAATGTATATTGCAATAAATTATGTGAGAGCAAGATACACTAATAACTCACTCATACAACACCCAAAATTCATGAAATTTTTACCACACATCAATCATCTCATGAGTAGCATGCCACAAAAATTTCACTTCATTTGGAGCCCTACATTTGCAGTTACGAAAATGACAAATACAACTAACAAAGAAAACCTAGATGCAAAGGTTTATTTTTAGAACTAAAACTTTAAACTAAAACATGATATATTATAGATCTAATACATAGAGAATTTCACAAGGATTCCAAAAAGTCCTCATTTGCTATTTTTGGAATTACCTAGCATGAGATATGGATTTTAGAAGATTTACATAAAATCTGAAATTCAAAAACGCAATTAACTACTTAACCCTAAATCTGCTAGGCGCACCCGGACCCGTACCCAAAACAGCCACCGCATAACCGACAGGTGGGACCCGCTGGACCGTTGGACCCAGTTGTCACCCACACAAAGAAACAGAGAGGGGCGTCGGCTCCTTCCTTCTCCGGTGAAAACAGAGAAAGGCGGGGTGACCGCCGACCGGTTTCGCCGGCCGACCGCCGGTGGCTCGACGGTGGTGGTCGAGTGGGCCAGCTTCGTGGCTGTGAGGCGCAACCGCACGCACTTGCGGCGTGGGCCGAGGTGGCCCGTGGCCTCCTGGCCACATGTGGGCCAAGGATTATGCAAGGCTTACACACGAGGCTAGCTGACATAACATTTTACATAAAGGCATAAGTAATTGAAACTCTTATAGCCTGTACTAGCAGTTATTTTTAGCATTTACCTGTCATCTATCTTAGCACCTGTACTAAACATGCACTTGATTAAATCAAACAATTATCATCATTATATCCAGAGCAGGTATGAATTGTGGCAACATTGTATCATTCCCTTAACCACCAGTTCATTTAATGAGATCTACGTTGCTGCTGCTCAAGTCAAGTGCTCACTAACCAGGAGCGACGGCGATTCGAATTGAATTCCTATCCAGCTGGAGGGGTATTTCTAACACTCACCGCGCAGGCCCCTGCCAGGGTCGCACAAGCCACCTTTTCATATGATTCAGGAATCGCGGGTCCGAATGATGTCGCGACCCCAAGGGCGACACTCTGCCAGGTGATAGGGACTCTAACCCCCCCTTGGTCTCACGCCAATGTCCCCAAGCACATCCTTTCTCTCCTCCAAGAAGCAACCTACCATTCGATTCCCGGCCTGAACCACATTACTCGGCTTCGCGGTCGGAACGACTTATCCGGCCAACTAAGTGTTAGACTGTGTTCAACATGACTCAAGGACGTACAGCGAATCGGTCCTTAAACGACTCAGACGGGTATAGCTCCACACCCAAGACATGAAGTGTCTTGCGGCTGTACTATCGAACTCCCGCCCGGTCTCAATTTCATTTTTTTAAGCATGGTTCCATCCACGATAGCCATAAAGCCACTCGTGACTCCTTCCTACATCTCGCGGATGACCGGAAATCACCCGACTTCTATCGTACTAAGCAGGGCTAAGCATTGACACGTGCCTAAACCTAATATAGGATTAAGTACGATATCTGAACAAGGACATGTATAATGCAACAAGTGTTTTCATATAACTCCTACAACTTAATGCAGTAAACAATTAAAAGTACTCCAGATTAATTTATAAATCAGTAGATTCAGCATGCACCGGGGCTTGCCTTTCAGAAAGGTCGAAGGCCGGTGGTTAGGACACTCAGGCAGGTCTTCTGCGGGAACTTCTCTGCCGGTTGGTTCCTCTAGCTGCTCCGGCTGGTCCTGGATTTCCTCCGGAATCACCGGCTCGAATTCGAGGAGAGTTACCCCCTCCGGAACACCTATTGCATGAGTGCACAATAAATATCATGGGTGCATAATGGTGCAACATGCTCGGAATGAAATGCATTTCAGAAATAAAATATAATAATCTAATCAAGTTACTTTATCAGTACGTGCAAATCTATTCTCCGGTGGAGAAGTACTTACCTAATCTACCCAACCTAAGATATAGTTGTTCATCTTCGGTTAAGGCCCTAACACCTAACAAACACAAGAGTGACATTATTTAGGTTACCACATCCAACCCAAAATATCACGGTAAGACATTCTGGACAGCAGCTACTTGTTTCTAACATAACTGGAGATTCCCAAATCCAAAAGATATGATCTAAGACAATCTGGAAAGCTTAAGAAATGTACCACAAAATATTTTCAGACCACAACACTTAATTCCAAAGTTTACATAGTCGAAATTCCAAAGTCCCAGAATCTGTTCTCTCTAAACAGAGAGCAGTCAATTCTGGACTGTCACTTTAAACAGCAATAACTCCCAAACTACTAAGCCAAATGCTCGTAAATTTTGACACAAGCTCATTTACAAATTTTACTACAACTTTGGTATTTACAAGTTTTCCAGCAACCACCTTTATCAAAGGTCAAACCTAGAAATACTATCAGCTGTCCAGAAAACCTAAAATTGTAAAGGTTAAATATTTATTGATGTGGCAAACATTCTCTAAGACCAAACTAATACTACTACAAGTTCACAAAGGTCACAAAAACACCAGAAAGTAAGGTGTGCCCACCTAGAATATTTATTTAAACTCATTTCTTAATTTACTTAAGTAATTAAGTGGAATTTCAAACATATATGTAAACTGCTCCTAAAATTCTACAAAACTTACAGGAGACTCTCTGACCCAAAAAGAGGCTACTGTAAAAATTTGAACTAAATTTATTCACA
Source organism: Saccharum hybrid cultivar R570 (assembly GCA_038087645.1). Classification (NCBI taxonomy): domain Eukaryota; kingdom Viridiplantae; phylum Streptophyta; class Magnoliopsida; order Poales; family Poaceae; genus Saccharum; species Saccharum hybrid cultivar. The sequence continues at coordinate 16,664,703 of JAQSUU010000431.1, read as the reverse complement.
AGAACTTCCTACACAAAATTCCCAAGCCAAAAAGACTGATTTTTTGTATAAATAACAAAGCATAGTAAAATTGTCAAACAACAGATTTCCTAATTTTCTTAGACACTCTAGGGTACCAAGACATTCTCCAAAAATTTATATGAACATTGCACAAGTAGAAAAATTACAAAAATTCATTTAAGTATTTCCTAAAATAACAAGATAGCATTATAACTTGAAAAGTACTTAAGCACTACTGCCCAAATTTTTACCAGAGCTAGAGCAAGTATAAATTAGTCTACGCACCAAATTTCATAATTTTAGGAACACTGAAACTCAAGATATAATTTAAACAAGTTTGCATGTGCTTTAAAACACATTTCAAAGACCTATTTAAATATCCCAAAAACTAAACATCACATAGTAAACTCATATTTTTCTAAAATACTACACATCATGTAGATCCTAACAAAATTTATCTCATGATTTTTGAGCAAGTAAAACCCTAGATCTACATTTTCCAAAACTTAACCAAAACTGTGATAGAATAAATAAAAATCAACAAATCTTATTCGTTACTGGGCCGGTCCGGGAAAGACACGGCCCACGACTCACGCGCGCGGCTTGCTACGGCTCCCGCCCGCGCGTGTACGTGACTGACCAGGTGGCCCCACCGGTCAGAGAGAGAGACGGAGGGAAGGAGACGGCCGCGACTCCGGCGAGCTCTAGCTCACCGACGACGGCGCCTCCGGCGAAGCTACGGTACCAGTGCGTTCACCTCAACCTCGCGCACCTAGGGGTACCCTCAATTGCTAGGATTATAGCGGCCAGAGAGGATGGCAGCGGTCATGGCGGCGTGCTGCCGCGGCTCGACCAACTCCGACGAGTCGCCGGCATCCCGGCTCAATTTGCCTACCCTATGAGCTTTAGCATACCTAACTATACCTACAGCATGGAGGAGATAGGATAGGGGGCCCGAATGGCATGGCCACGTGCGAGCTCAACGGTGGCGGACATGGCGGCCCGGTGGAGCCGCCTTCGCAGTGTAGCTCACCTGAAGCGATAGCGAGGGTTCGGTGAGGGCGAGGAGGTGGAGGGGCTCACGATGGTGCGGTGGTCTAGACGGTTTGGCGAATGGAGCTGCGGTTTGGGAGAAAGGCTCGAACGCGGTCGCCGTTCCGCTTCTCTGGTCACCGCCCGCGCGCGGAGGAGGAAGTAGAGGAGGGAATGGTGAGCGCGAGTGGGGGGTTGAGGTGGCGGCCCTAACTTCACGCCCGCGCGCATGCGTGCGATGTGGAGGCGACGGCAGGGCACGAGCGCCACCGGCCACCGAGCTCTGTCCGAGCGCCACGACGCGAAGCTGTCAGTGACGGTCGACTGAACGAAGCCCGGCGTGGTGGCCTGACAGCGAATGTTTGACGTTGATTAACTCGTAAACGAGCTCGAATTAGTGACACCTCCAATTAGCAAAGTTGTAGACCTATGTGAGCACTACAAGTTTGTAAAAGACATCATGAGCTGGTTCGGTTTAGTTAGTGACATACAGGGCCCTGAAGTGAGGTACCCAGAAACTGAAACCGAGTTTCAGTTAGCTAACCGACTGAAACTCGTTTTTTCCAGGCACCATAACTCCTAAACCATTTAGAACTAGGTGATGGTGATATTGACAATGTTGTAGAGCTATGCGTGGACAACAACTTTGTCAATTGGCTCAAAGACTGGTTCGGCCTAGTTTGTGAGTTACAAGTTGCCAAAGTGAGGTACAGTGAAACGGTTTTCAGCTTCACACTTAGCCAAAATTTGCTAAGTCCCAAAACAGCCCCTAATACTGACTTGTGGGCCATTTTTGAGCATGTTCTGGTCATTTTCATGAGATGGCCATATTAGAACTTTTGTTCCTTATGAAATTCTCTACAACTTTGCTTAAGGGTGCTCGTCCATGCAAGATTTCTAAGCTGGACTTTTTAATTGGTCAAACCAGATCACTCTAGGGGTCCAACTTAGTCAACCACATTTGGAAGGGCAATTTGGTAATTTTGGTCAACATGAACATTGTTCCACCACTTACCCTAAATGTAATTAAGGTGTTATAAGACCTAATTAGCCACTCTACACATTGGTTGCACAAAATTCCTAGTGTCACTTACTTTGGAACAAGTAATTCAATACTTTCTCCCAAATGTTGCAAGCTCATGTTGCACATGTTGCATGAGTGTGTTGCATAACACTTGCTAATTATATTACACTAAAGTGGTTGACATGTCTCACAAAGGAAATTGCACATAAGGTACTTGTGTGTTGCACACTACTCACTTCTTACTTCACATGAAATATAAACATATGTGGCAATGTTTCCAAAGTATGTTTCACATATTATAAGCTTATGCATGAAATGAATGATGCTTGCTTATGCTTATGCAAATGCAATGCAATTAAGGAGCTAAACACCTGAGGTGTTACAACCCTCCCCCCTTATAAAAATCATGTCCCGAGATTTGGAAAGCGTACCATTTTTCATAGAATTCCTTATAACCATCCCGTAAATAGTCCTCCCGTTCCCATGTAGCGTCACTTTCACTACCCTGATTACTCCACATTACTTTATACCACTTAACCACTTTGCTTCTAGTCACTCGTTCCTGAGTATCGATCACTCGGACTGGCTTTTCTTCGTAAGTTAGATCGGATTCCAGCCTGATATCTCCTAAAGGGACTCTTTCCTCAGGAACTCGAAGACACTTTTTGAGTTGTGATACATGGAAGACGTTGAATATGGCACTCATTTCTGGAGGTAACTGGATTTTATACGCAACAGCTCCACTCTTGCCTATGATCTGGAAAGGACCCACGTATCTCGGTGCAAGTTTCCGCTTAACACCAAAACGTTGGACACTCTTCATTGGAGAAACTTTCAGATACACGAAGTCTCCAACTTCAAACTCGAGTGGTTTTCTACGACGATCAACATAACTTTTCTGTCTAGCTTGGGCTGCAGCCATATGTTTTTGGATGGTACGGACTTGTTCCTTAGCTTCATGAACAAAATCAATACCATAATACCTCCTTTCACCAGCTTCTACCCAGTTTAGTGGGGTTCTACACTTACGACCGTACAAAGCTTCGAATGGAGCCATCTTAATACTCTCTTGATAACTATTATTGTACAAAAACTCAGCTAGAGGTAACCATTTTTCCCAAGAACCCTTGGATGAAATGACACATGCTCGCAACAGATCTTCCAAGATTTGGTTAACCCGTTCCGTCTGTCCTGATGTCTGGGGGTGATAAGCAGAGTTTCTCACTAACTTGGTTCCCAGAAGGTGATGCAAGTGCTCCCAAAAGCGAGCAGTGAACTGGGGACCACGGTCAGATATGATAGTACGAGGTATCCCATGGAGCCGGACTATCTGATTGAAGTACAACTCAGCATAGTCAGTGGGACGATAGTCCACTCTAACTGGAATGAAGTGAGCTGATTTGGTCAAACGATCCACAATTACCCAGATGGAGTTATGATTTTTGACAGTAGGAGGAAGACCGACAATGAAATCCATACTTATCTCTTCCCATTTCCAACCTGGGATAGAAAGTGGTTGAAGCAACCCAGCTTTCATGTGCACAACTTTAACTCTACAGCAGGTGTCACACCTGGCCACATATGCAGCTATTTCTTTCCGCATCTTGGTCCACCAATAGTATGGCTTCAAATCATAATACATCTTATTGCTACCAGGATGGATGGACAACTTAGAGGAGTGGGCTTCAGACATAATATCATTTCTAAGCTCTCTATCCTTAGGCACAACTAACCTATCCTTGAACCATAGTATACCCTCTTCATCTACCCTGAACTGTGTAGTTTCTTGCTCTTTCATCTTACGCTTGATGTGGAATATACCAGTGTCAGTCTTTTGGAGCTCAATAATTCTACTTTTGAGAGTACAACTGATAGTGATGTTGTACAAGACTGCTGGATGTAGAAGGCGAGATCGATGAAAATCAGTTTCAACTAGGGAATGGCAATGAGACTTACAGCTTAAAGCATCCGCAACCACATTTGCCTTGCCAGGATGATAGTGCACTTGAAGGTTATAATCTTTAATCAACTCGAGCCATCTTCTTTGATGCATATTTAACTCGGGTTGGGTGAAGATGTATTTGAGGCTTTTATGGTCTGTGTAGATATTGCAAACATTGCCCAGCAGATAGTGCCACCAGGCTTTCAAAGCATGAACAACTGCGGCGAGTTCGAAGTCATGCATTGGATAATTCACCTCATGCTTCCGAAGTTGTCGAGAGGTATATGCAATTACTCAGCCTTCCTGCATCAACACACCTCCCAAACCTATGCCTGAGGCATCACAATAAACATCAAATGGTTTCTCGATATCTGGTTGTGCCAAAACCGGAGCTGAGGTTAGGAGAGTTCGCAGTTTGTGAAAAGCCGCATCACACTCAGGAGTCCAGACAAACCTGGTGTCCTTTTGTAGCAACCGAGTCATTGGCTTGGCTATTTTGGAGAAATCCGGGATGAAGCGACGATAATAGCCAGCCAAACCAAGGAAACTCCGGACCTCGTGAACCGAGATAAGAGCTTTCCAGTTTAGTACTTCTTGTACCTTGGCGGGGTCCACCATAATTCCCCCATCGGACAACACATGCCCAAGGAAAGGTACTTCTCGAAGCCAGAATTCGCACTTACTGAACTTTGCATATAGTTGATGTTCACGCAGTCTTGTGAGGACTATACGCAAATGTTCAGCATGATCTTCCTCATTTACAGAATATATCAGGATGTCATCAATAAATACCACCACAAACTTGTCCAATTCGGGCATAAACACCAAATTCATCAAGTACATAAAGTGTGCGGGGGTATTTGTCAAGCCGAAAGACATAACAAGATACTCATAAAGACCATATCTGGTAGAAAAGGCTGTCTTTGGAACATCTTCCAGCGGATTTTAATTTGATGGTAGTCAGATCTTAGATCGATCTTGGAGAAAACTTTAGCTTTAGACAACTGATCGAACAAGATGTCGATACGTGGTAGAGGGTACTTATTTTTGACAGTGACTGCATTGAGAGGTCTATAATCTACGCACATCCGCAACGACTGATCCTTCTTCTTTACAAAGATAGCAGGACATCCCCACGGCGACGAACTAGGACGAATCAACCCCTTCTTCAAAAGTTTATTCAATTGCACCTTAAGTTCAGCGAGTTCATTTGGAGGCATCCTATAGGGTCTCCTAGAGATGGGAGCCGTGCCAGGCAACAACTCAATTTTAAACTCCACATCCCGATCCGGAGGGAGCCCCGGCAAATCATTGGGAAAAATGTCCGGAAACTCATTTACTACTAGAATTTCGGCCAACGCCTTTGCTTGCACAGCATGAACTACCCGAGTGGATGTATCAATGAGTACCCCATTCTGACTCATCCAATTCATGCCCAAGATAACATCTATGCCTAAGCCTGGCAAAACCACTAAGGCAAGCAAGTACTTTCGCCCTTCTATCTCAAGCTCAAGATTCCCCACTACTTTATTTGTGGAAATATTCCTACTTGCTGCGCTAATACAATAACCCCCACCTTCAACAGTATGCAATTTGTGTGCAAACTCTGATGCAAACTTAGGACTGATAAAGGAATGCGAAGCACCTGAATCAAAAAGTACCATTGCATGGTGTTGGTCAACTAGGAACTTACCAGCAGTGACAACCTCACCAGATGGGATTTTCTCAATACTGTTATAATGAGCGTGCCCTTGACGGCCACCTTGGTTGACATTCTTCTTGGGGTAAGGACAGTTCCTGGACCAATGGCCTGGCTTGTTGCAGTTCCAGCAAGGCATGTTGCTAGGAGGGACACTAGAGCTGCCTTGGCCTGAATTACTCTTTGGCAGAGCCACTGTATATGCCTTGCGAAACCCAGTCTTCACTGGCGCCTTCTTTTGCGGAGGATGGAACTTAGCACTTGTGGCAGGAGGGCGAGGAGAAGCCCTCGGGGCAGCTGGAGCTCGAGACTGTGAAGCACCTGCCTCAAGTGCCCTCTTGCGGCTCTTAGAAGTAGCATAGATCGAGTTATTGTTCTCTTGAGTCAGAGCATCACTGATAAATTCATTGAAAGTAGTGCACTTGCTAGTGCCCATAGTCTTCATCAGCTTTGGGCCGAGGCCTCTTTTAAAGCTAGCAATTTTCTTGGAATCGGTATCCACAAACTCTGTGGCATACCTTGCCAGGTTGTTGAAAGCTTGCAGATATTCAGTCAAGCTCTTATTGCCCTGCGACAGCCTCATAAATTCTGTGTGTTTGATAGCCATAAGACCTGGAGGAATATAGTTCCCACGGAATGCAGCCTTGAATTGGTCCCAAGCAATCGGGACATTTGCAGGCAGTGTAGAACAATAGTGGCTCCACCAAATACCCGCTGGACCATGCAATTGATGAGAAGCATATTCAGTCTTTAGCTCATCAGTCAAGCGAAGCAGACGAAACTTTTGTTCAATAGTATTCAACCACTCATCAGCTTGCAGTGGTTCCTCCGCCTCCTTAAAGAGCGGGGGCTTAGTATCAAGAAAGTCCTTGAAATCACTGTACTGATTGGGTTCTGGGCCCTGGCGGCCAGGACGAGCCTCCCGGTTGGCAAGCTGGCGCATAGCATCTGCCAGCATGCGCTGTCCTTCGACCACGGTCTGCATTAACTCAGCCGGGGTAGGTGGTGGCGGAGGGGGTGGCTGTTCCTCATCCTCATTGCCACGACCCCGACGGAGATTGTACGATATCTGCAAAATGCATAGCCAATGAGCACTGATGATGTGGGAAATTTGTAGATGAATTATTGTAAATATGTCAAACTGACTTCATGAAATAGACTTCTCAAAATACTCATGGCACAATAATTCATCACAACCACACAACCCATTCAAGCGGATCAATTGGCGCAATCATGCGAGAGAATCCAACAAGATGTACTTTGATAAAGGCTCACTCACAAGGAGCACAACAGTTACTGAACCGTTTACGTTAATATCTACGTGATTTTTGATCTTTCGTCCGGTACTTGGATTCGATTTCAAAGTTTTTAGTTGACTGAGAAAGACTACTTCAAACTGACCACAAAGAGACTTCTCAACGGTAGAGTTCCATGGTGGATCATGACTAGCCACCTTGATACCAGCGCGTGCCAAGCAGCACAGCCTTATGTCGCGCGTCATAGGAGGCCCTCGGTTTCGTCGTGGCACCGAAGGGTACTAATCGTGACACCATCATCGAACGCAACACAATAAGACATCCAATTGCGATCGAAATTAACAGGTTCCAACTAAACATCCAGGAAACATAGGGTTTGACCTTACATCCGAAAAGTCAAGTTATTACAAAGCCTCACTCCAACACAGGGAGGGCACAAAAGACAACCCTAACATCATAGCTACGTGATAACTACTCTAAGCATCGTCCTCAGAGTCGGTGTCAAGGATCTCCCCGCCGTCCTCATCACTAACAGGCTCTAACTCCTCATCTTCTTCTTCTTCTTCTGGTTCTTCTTCTGGTTCGGCATCTTGGGGTCCGTTGACCTCCACTTCATCATCATTTTCAGCCATGAAGATTCCTGAACCCATGTCCTCATCTGCGTTGTTGTCTTGAGGCAGCAGAGGATTAAGCTGGTTGTTCAGGCGATGCACTTCTTCATGAAGATTGTAATTGTATTCTTCAGCATTCTCCAACTGTTGCTCGAGCTCAAACTGACGAGCTCTCAGAACGTTCTCCTCGTGCCAGGCTTCATCTCTCTGGTTCATGACACGGACCAGCATGCGTTGACAGTTGCGGTTTGCTACTGTCAATCTCTGGACTGCAAGGGTTTCCTGGTCACGATCATGGATCACTTGCTCCAGTTGCTGACGCGCTGCATTCCTGGCAGCAGTCACTTCAGCCAACTCTGCCCTCAGCCTTTCCACCTCAGTAGGCTTAGAGCAGGGCTCACGTGGAGCGAGCTGGTGACACGGTGCCCTGCCCCCAGTGGACTTACGAGCGGTCCTCTTGGTACGTGCCATCTGTAGCAACAAGATAAGATACGACTTAAAGTGAGGATCATTTAGGGGATACGAAATTTAATTTAGTCGGGAGTACTGAAATTTTTAAGGAGGGAGTAAATGATATGTATGATATAATTAACATGATGCATGCATGTTCCGTACGCCCTCTCACCTTAGTAGAATCCTAAAGTTCTAACGCTAGGCGGTGGCATACATACGTTCTCTCATATAAGCGAAACTATCGGTCTACTCGTTACGTTGTTAGTGTACCTGCAGAAAACCTCATTTCAGCCCAACAGTTTCCCAATATATGCACACAAGAAAGCAGTAATTTAAATACTTTCTATATACACATCCCCTGATGTATATACTTCAGTATCAAAGCTACCCGATATAAAGGTTCCCACAATTAAGTGCTTACGTAATTACATGGTTTAAACATGTAAGTATGCAAGTCACCAAAACTATGCTCCCCTAGATCGCCGGTTGGACGATCATGCTCTCACAACTCACACTTACCAGAGCGTCGAGGCAATTGATCCATACATTACCACCCAAGTGGATGGCATCCATACAATATCACGCCGTATGGACGATGAAACAAAAACAAACAAGACCCCCAAGTTAGTCTTTATAATAAGCCACCTAAGAGTCCTTATTTGGGCTAAGGGATGTGATCACTGACATACCTATGAAAATAATTTTTAGAATTTTAACCCTTTCATAATCAAATACTTTTGTTTTTAAATACTCGTAAGATGTTTTTAATGTTGAATTATGCTCCGATACCAGCTGTAACAGAACCGACCAAATTATAAGAGCACAAGTACAAAAACAAGCACCGAAGCGCTCAAATTTTCGAACTTGAACCCATATAATCCCGGTAGTCAATTAAAACCACGAAGGATTTCAAACCAACTTGCTTACAACCAGGATCGCATCATTCAACATACAACATCATACGTTACATTTCACAAGTAGTTCTAAAATAAGTTTACACATACGGAGTCGTAATTATTACAAACCAAGTTTATAAAAGTAGCGGAAGCAAACGCACACCAGTTGTTTAACTACTGCCAGTTTTGTTGATCAACATCCCACAAAAGCATCAGGAAAGTACATAAAAGATGATCACGCCCAAGTGATCTAGTCTTCGTCACCCGCAGGGTGGAGACAATTTTTGCAGAAGCCTTGGTAGAGCATATCATCTGCAACAGGAGGGAATAAACCCTGAGTACTGGAATGTACTTAGCTAGACTTACCCGTCGAAAACCAGAAATAAGATGACACCAAGGATTATGCAAGGCTTACACACGAGGCTAGCTGACATAACATTTTGCATAAAGGCATAAGTAATTAAAACTCTTATAGCCTGTACTAGCAGTTATTTTTAGTATTTACCTGTCATCTATCTTAGCACCTGTACTAAACATGCACTTGATTAAATCAAACAATTATCATCATTATATCCAGAGCAGGTATGAATTGTGGCAACATTGTATCATTCCCTTAACCACCAGTTCATTTAATGAGATCTACGTTGCCGCTGCTCAAGTCAAGTGCTCACTAACCGGGAGCGACGGCGATTCGAATCGAATTCCTATCCAGCTGGAGGGGTATTTCTAACACTCACCGCGTAGGCCCCTGCCAGGGTCGCACAAGCCACCTTTTCATATGATTCAGGAATCACGGGTCCGAATGATGTCGCGACCCCAAGGGCGACACTCTGCCAGGTGATAGGGACTCTAACCCCCCCCCCTTGGTCTCACGCCAATGTCCCCAAGCACATCCTTTCTCTCCTCCAAGAAGCAACCTACCATTCGATTCCCGGCCTGAACCACATTACTCGGCTTCGCGGTCGGAACGACTTATCCGGCCAACTAAGTGTTAGACTGCGTTCAACATGACTCAAGGACGTACAGCGAATCGGTCCTTAAACGACTCAGATGGGCATAGCTCCATACCCAAGACGTGAAGTGTCTTGCGGCTGTACTATCGAACTCCTGTCCGGTCTCAATTTCATTTTTTAAGCATGGTTCCATCCACGATAGCCATAAAGCCACTCGTGACTCCTTCCTACATCTCGCGAATGACCGGAAATCACCCGACTTCTACCGTACTAAGCAGGGCTAAGCATTGACACGTGCCTAAACCTAATATAGGATTAAGTACGATATCTGAACAAGGACATGTATAATGCAACAAGTGTTTTCATATAACTCCTACAACTTAATGCAGTAAACAATTAAAAGTACTCCAGATTAATTTATAAATCAGTAGATTCAGCATGCACCGGGGCTTGCCTTTCAGAAAGGTCAAAGGCCGGTGGTTAGGACACTCAGGCAGGTCTTCTGCGGGAACTTCTCCGCCGGTTGGTTCCTCTAGCTGCTCCGGCTGGTCCTGGATTTCCTCCGGAATCACCGGCTCGAATTCGAGGAGAGTTACCCCCTCCGGAACACCTATTGCATGAGTGCACAATAAATATCATGGGTGCATAATGGTGCAACATGCTCGGAATGAAATGCATTTCAGAAATAAAATATAATAATCTAATCAAGTTACTTTATCAGTACGTGCAAATCTCTTCTCCGGTGGAGAAGTACTTACCTAATCTACCCAACCTAAGATATAGTTGTTCATCTTCGGTTAAGGCCCTAACACCTAACAAACACAAGAGTGACATTATTTAGGTTACCACATCCAACCCAAAATATCACGGTAAGACATTCTGGACAGCAGCTACTTGTTTCTAACATAACTGGAGATTCCCAAATCCAAAAGATATGATCTAAGACAATCTGGAAAGCTTAAGAAATGTACCACAAAATATTTTCAGACCACAACACTTAATTCCAAAGTTTACCTAGTCGAAATTCCGCAGTCCCAGAATCTGTTCTCTCTAAACAGAGAGCAGTCAATTCTGGACTGTCACTTTAAACAGCAATAACTCCCAAACTACTAAACCAAATGCTCTCAAATTTTGACACAAGCTCATTTACAAATTTTACTATAACTTTGGTATGTACAAGTTTTCCAGCAACCACCTTTATCAAAGGTCAAACCTAGAAATACTATCAGCTGTCCAGAAAACCTAAAATTGTAAAGGTTAAATATTTATTGATGTGGCAAATATTCTCTAAGACCAAACTAATACTACTACAAGTTCACAAAGGTCACAAAAACACCAGAAAGTAAGGTGTGCCCACCTAGAATATTTATTTAAACTCATTTCTTAATTTACTTAAGTAATTAAGTGGAATTTCAAACATATATGTAAACTGCTCCTAAAATTCTACAGAAATTACAGGAGACTCTCTGACCCAAAAAGAGGCTACTGTAAAAATTTTAACTAAATTTATTCAAAGGAACTTCCTACACAAAATTCCCAAGCCAAAAAGGCTGATTTTTGTATAAATAATAAAGCATAGTAAAAAGTGTCAAACAACAGATTTCCTAATTTTCTTAGACACTCTAGGGTACCAAGACATTCTCCAAAAATTTATATGAACATTTCACAAGTAGAAAAATTACAAAAATTCATTTAAGTATTTTCTAAAATAACAAGATAGCATTATAACCTGAAAAGTACTTAAGCACTACTGCCCAAATTTTTACCAGAGCTAGAGCAAGTATAAATTAGTCTACCCACCAAATTTCATAATTTTGGGAACAATGAAACTCAAGATATAATTTAAACAAGTTTGCATGTGCTTTAAAACACATTTCAAAGACCTATTTAAATATCCCAAAAACTAAACATCACATAGCAAACTCATATTTTTCTAAAATACTACACATCATGTAGATCCTAACAAAATTTATCTCATGATTTTGAGCAAGTAAAACCCTAGATCTACATTTTCCAAAACTTAACCAAAACTGTGATAGAATAAATAAAAATCAATAAATCTTATTCGTTACTGGGCCGGCCCGGGAAAGACGCGGCCCACGACTCACGTGCGCGGCTTGCTATGGCTCCCGCCCGCGCGCGTACGTGACTGACCAGGTGGCCCCACCGGTCAGAGAGAGAGACGGAGGGAAGGAGACGGTCGCGACTCCGGCGAGCTCTAGCTCACCGACTACGGCGCCTCCGGCAAAGCTACGGTACCAGTGCGTTCACCTCAACCTCGCGCACCTAGGGGTACCCTCAATTGCTAGGATTATGGCGGCCAGAGAGGATGGCAGCGGTCATGGCAGTGTGCTGCCGCGGCTCGACCAACTCCGACGAGTCGCCGGCATCCCGGCTCAATTTACCTACCCTATGAGCTTTAGCATACCTAACTATACCTACAGCATGGAGGAGATAGGATAGGGGGGGCCCGAATGGCATGGCCACGTGCGAGCTCAACGGTGGCGGACATGGCGGCCCGGTGGAGCCGCCTTCGCAGTGTAGCTCACCTGAAGCGATAGCGAGGGTTCGGTGAGGGCGAGGAGGTGGAGGGGCTCACGGTGGTGCGGTGGTCTAGACGGTTTGGCGAATGGAGCTGCGGTTTGGGAGAAAGGCTCGAATGCGGTCGCCATTCCGCTTCTCTGGTCACCGCCCGCGCGCGGAGGAGGAAGTAGAGGAGGGAATGGTGAGCGCGAGTGGGGGATTGAGGTGGCGGCCCTAACTTCACGCCCGCGCGCATGCGTGCGATGTGGAGGCGACGGCAGGGCACGAGCGCCACGCGGCCACCGAGCTCTGTCCGAGCGCCACGACGTGAAGCTGTCAGTGATGGTCGACTGAACAAAGCCCGGCGTGGTGGCCTGACAGCGAATGTTTGACGTTGATTAACTCGTAAACGAGCTCGAATTAGTGACACCTCCAATTAGCAAAGTTGTAGACCTATGTGAGCACTACAAGTTTGTAAAAGACATCATGAGCTGGTTCGGTTTAGTTAGTGACATACAGGGCCCTGAAGTGAGGTACCCAGAAACTGAAACCGAGTTTCAGTTAGCTAACCGACTGAAACTTGTTTTTTCCAGGCACCATAACTCCTAAACCATTTAGAACTAGGTGATGGTGATATTGACAATGTTGTAGAGCTATGCGTGGACAACAACTTTGTCAATTGGCTCAAAGACTGGTTCGGCCTAGTTTGTGAGTTACAAGTTACCAAAGTGAGGTACAGTGAAACGGTTTTCAGCTTCACACTTAGCCAAAATTTGCTAAGTCCCAAAACAGCCCCTAATACTGACTTGTGGGCCATTTTTTAGCATGTTCTGGTCATTTTCATGAGATGGTCATATTAGAACTTTTGTTCCTTATGAAATTCTCTACAACTTTGCTTAATGGTGCTCCTCCATGCAAGATTTCTAAGCTGGACTTTTTAATTGGTCAAACCAAATCACTCTAGGGGTCCAACTTAGTCAACCACATTTGGAAGGGCAATTTGGTAATTTTGGTCAACATGAACATTGCTCCACCACTTACCCTAAATGTAATTAAGGTGTTATAAGACCTAATTAGCCACTCTACACATTGCTTGCACAAAATTCCTAGTGTCACTTACTTTGGAACAAGTAATTCAATACTTTCTCCCAAATGTTGCAAGCTCATGTTGCACATGTTGCATGAGTGTGTTGCATAACACTTGCTAATTATGTCACACTAAAGTGGTTGACATGTCTCACAAAGGAAATTGCACATAAGGTACTTGTGTGTTGCACACTACTCACTTCTTACTTCACATGAAATATAAACAGATGTGGCAATGTTTCCAAAGCATGTTTCACATATTATAAGCTTATGCATGAAATGAATGATGCTTGCTTATGCTTATGCAAATGCAATGCAATTAAGGAGCTAAACACCTGAGGTGTTACATAACACATCGACTGTCATTTCATAATGGATCATGACTAGAAACCGTGATACCAGCGCGTGCCAAGCAGCCAACCATGTGTCTGCAGCCACAGGAGGCCCTTGGTTTTGTCGCGGCACCATCAGCTGCTACTCATAACACCATTACTAAACATACAACGAAAGTAAAATTTCAAGTGGCACCAATGGGTTGTAAGAACAAGCGCCATACAAGGAGGGATAGCAAGCAAAGGTAATCACAAGGTTTAGAATCAATAGGGAAGCTATTCGCAGATCAAAACATAGCACAAGAGAACATAGCTCAATTGCCGAAAGTGACTAAGCACGAGATTTTTACTTGATTCCACTCGCGCCTAGCGTTGATGAAAGTTAACTTGGTTGGTCAGTCAATAAGGGTCTTCACAAAAAGGGTTGAAAAACATCCACGGCTTATACAAACATATAGGAGAACTCAACTTTGGGCTTTTGGTCAAGCAAAGGCATGGATACAAACATTCAAGGACTAACCACTAAGTCTACAGGCTCAGGCTCCTAAGATAGAGAATCTAATGGAAAATAACAACCATACAATTACGTATGTGAACTTTGTTATAGGATAAAGCTATGTGACCCTCGTATGCTCACCGAGGACAAACGAGGTGACAACTAGGGCACTACCAAGATAACAAGCATACATACAACATCACAATCAAGCAATCATTTGAGAAAATTCAAACGAATGGGCTTAAGCAACCAATACAAGGCACAAGGCTCACCCAAAATAAGCATTTATCTCAAGCATGAACTAACTACAAGTTTAGCTCTAAACAAACGCTAGCTAAGGGAGCCAACTTAGCATGTGCATAGAATCTGGACAGCAGCACAGTAGTTACTTGTTTTAACCATAACTAAGGTTGTAGACATCCCACAAAGGTGATCCTAGACTTTCTAGAAAGATTAGGAAGATGACAACACTTTAGTTATTCATACCAAAAGCAAATTAATAGATTAACATGACCAAAAGTGCTAATGTTTCAGATCTGTACCAATATGGACAGAAAACTAACAAGAACTTCAAAAATGCAAAACTGGAGTTCTAGGGACACAACAAGGCTGAGCCTTAACTTTATGTAAAGCTTATTAAGTTTTCTATAACTTTCTCATTACCATATTAAGATGATTCTATAGCCAACAAGGCCAAACAAGACAAAGAAGACATCTCTGCCCTGATTTGGACAGATTCTGTCATTCCATTTTGCAAGCTTATAACTAGAGATTTAGACCACCAAAATTAGTGCTATAGGACATTTTGGAAAGCTTAGAAAAAGTAATACACTTCTTCTATTATCTCCAAGACATGATTCCTTATGCACATAGGTCAAACAAACCAAACATTCAGATCTGTTCTGAACATGAGCAGATTTTGACAACAAACTTCTAAAATTTATAACTCTCAAACCATAAGACCTTGGGTCATAAAATTTTAGGACAAGCTAGATAGGTAAGTTAGCTACAACTTTGGTATTCTCTATAACTACAGAAAACACCATTATGATCACGAAAGCATCACTACAACAGAAACAGTTCTAGCAGCCAACGTTTAATAAGCAAAACAAAGCTTGCCTTTGTTCTACTTAACAAGAGAGCACACCAACATGTTATTTTTGTAGCTCTAAACATTATTACCTTATACCAACCAATCTAATTCATTAATAAGAATCACAATTACTTAGGTGAGGTCTAAAGCATTTGCAAACGCTTGGGTGAACAACATATCCACCACTTGGCTAAACTAGAGGGCATCTATAGGTTCAAGCATGTACCCACAATTATTTCTAGCAAAGCTCAACACCTATTTTTCTCAAGCACTTTCTATTTACGCAACATGGAACAAGGCATTCTTGTTTTACTCCACACAAGTAAGATAGTGTACCACATTGATCACAAGTTACTTATCATTTGAACAAGGGTGAGAGGAGCATAGTTATGCATAAAGCAACAATCATGAAGATGCATGCTTCGTCCTATTCGTCCTCACAAGATTGCCAACCTAAGGTGGCGATCACGTTCTATGTCGGTGGCATAACACGCACTCTCTCGATATATAGCTAGTCGTCAGCTATATTCGACTTACGCATTCGTGGTTAGCGTACCTGCAGAAAAGTTTCATTGCAGCCCAACAATTCCCCAAATATAGCACACAATGAAAGCAGGAAAGTAAAATTCTAAGTACTCCCATATACATATACCCCTGTATACGTACATGTAGTACCAAAACTACCTGAATCTTTGATCACCCACAATTAAGTACCTTCATATATACATGTGTGTAACATGTAAATAATCCAGTAACCAAAACTAGCTCTCCCCTAGACCGAGGGTTGGACGGTCATGCTCTCACAACTCACACTTACCTGAGCATAGGTGCGATGTTGCATAAAAGTAAACTAGCAACATATATGGCTATTTCATATATGAAGGCTACCTCCAATCTGACACACTGGGTAGCATAGTGCGGGAGAGTTATCACACATACATACCTTGGCCTGGGCGTAGATGCATAAATAAAAAACCCCCAAGTTAGTACTTATATAAGCCACCTAATAATCCTTATATGGGCATAAGAAAATTGACCACTGGCATACTTAGGTTTAGAATTCAGTTTTCACAAACCTATATATAGCTATAAGTTGATAAAACGGATTTTATAAAACAAATCCTTTGTTTTAAATACACATACGACAAGTTTAATGTTGAATCTTGCTCCGATACCAGTTGTAACAGAACCGTCCAAATTATAAGAGCACAAGTACAAAAACAATCACCGAAGTGATCAAATTCTCACACTTGAGCCCATATAACTCCGGTAGTCCAATAAAATCACGAGGGATTTCAAACCAACCAACATACAAGCCAAGATCGTAGTGATTCAACATAACAAGTCACATGTTACATTAATTTCACAAGTAAATCAATTTACATCGGAGTTCAACATAGTTATTACAACTTAAGTTAAAAAGTAGCGGAAGCAAAGTAATTTAAAACTAACATAAATCTTATTTCAAATTCATGCCAGTACCACGGTCGACTTCCAACAAAAGCATTAGAGATAAGGTAGCTCAGAAGGATCATGCCCATGATCACACTCCGCTACTAAGGCAGGAGCCAACCAACTCTTGCAGTCGACATGATACATCACAACCAGCAACAAGTGGGGACAAAACCCTGAGTACAAGAAGGTACTCAGCTAGACTTATCCGCAAGAAACCAGAAATAAGGTGACACCAAGGATCATGCAAGGCTGATATAAAGTGGGCTGGCTTGACAACATTTTGCATAAAAGCTTAATACAGATAAGTAATCATTAATGCTTAAGCATCAAGTTAATCATCATTAACCTGTCATCTATATTAGCACCTGTACTAGAGCACTCACTTTATTACGAGCAAAGAATATTAACCATAGTAGGTATAAATTGAGGCAACCTTTCCATCATGATCCAATTAACCATCCGTTCAATTTAATGGAATCTACGTTGCTGCTGCTCAAGTCAAGTGCTCACTAACCAGGAGCGACGGCGATTCGAATCGAATTCCTATCCAGCTGGAGGGGTATTCCTAACACTCACCGTGCAGACCCCTGCCAGGGTCGCACAGGCCACCTTTTCATATGATTTAGGAATCGCGGGTCCGAATGATGTCACGACCCCAAGGGTGACACTCTGCCAGGTGATAGGGACTCTAACCCCCCTTGGTCTCACGCCAATGTCCCCAAGCACATCCTTTCTCTCCTCCAAGAAGCAACCTACCATTCGATTCTCGGCCTGAATCACATTACTCGGCTTCGCGGTCGGAACGACTTATCCGGCCAACTAAGTGTTAGACTGCATTCAACATGACTCAAGGGCGTATAGCGAATCGGTCCTTAAATGACTCAGACGAGGATAGATTCACACCCAAGACCTCCATGCCTTGTCGCTTCACTATCATCATCCCGCCCGGTCTCATTTCATTTTATTAACACATGGTTCCTTTCCACGATAGCAAATATAGCCAACCGTGCCATATATGAATATCCCTATATCTCGCAGGTGACAGAAAATCACCTGACTTCTACCGCTTAAAGCAGGGCTAAGCATCTACTCGATCCTAATCTATGTAGGATTCAAGGATTCATATATCTGGACAAGGAATGATATAATGCAGCAAGGGTTTCCAACCAACTCCTATAACTTAATGCAACAATACTTATAACATATATAGAATTAATTGCTTTAAAGATAGAAGGCTTATAATGCTCCGGGGCTTGTCTGGGATCCGACTCAAGTTAGAGTATGTCAGATGAATTCGCTTGACGAGCATTTCCCTTCGGGATGGATCCACCAACTCCATCTTCGGGTTTGGCTCCACAACAGGTCCTTCACGTTTTTCAGCTAGCATACCTAAATGAGGTGCAACAATGCATATGTATGAATACATAGAAATGCAATAACACAACATTCATACCAGCACACCAAGTTCACATGGGCACTAGAGTTAATCAACTTAACTATCACTTAAGCATATCCTTAGAAGATGACCAGCATATCGATCATGACACAAGTCACACAAGATCTCAAGCACACTTAACACTAACAAGGTGTATATCACTCTTAGAAATCAACATAGCAAAGCAAGGTGAAGCAACAACTTAATTTAGAATCTGCCATTTTTCGAAGATCAGAACAGCAGCTGGTTAAATCAAACATAACTAGAGTTCTGTAACTCCAATTGACTTATAACAAGACATTCTGGAAAGCTTATGAAATTATCTATATTTCATTTATAATCACCACAGCATGATTCCAAAGTTTAACATGTCGAATTTACATAAACACAGCAACTGATCTAACAAGACAGAGAGCAAGCAATTCTGTACTCCAACTTTAAACAGCTATAACTCCTAAACCACATGGCCAAATGCCACCAAATTTTAACAGAAGCTAGATACATAAATTATCTACAACTTTTGTATAAATAAGTTTCACAACAAAGCACATTATCATGAAGAACTTTGCTAAGTTCCCAGATCTGTCCAGAAACCTCATTTGCAAGAAATAATTATTAACTTATGTTGCAAACGTATAATTGGACAAAACCAACTTTACCAACATTTCACACATTACTAATGAACACCAGAAAACCTAGTGTCCAGTTCTAGATAAATTCTTTTAATGCCTTTTCTTAATTTATTTAGATAATTAAGTGGAATTATAAACACCTACCAAAAATGCTCAATAAATTCTACCAAAATTACAGTGTCCTACAAATGCTCCCAAAAGTCTACTGTCTAAATTTCAAGCCATTTGGACAAGTATATAAATCTCTATGAAAAAGACAAATGTATATTGCAATAAATCATGTGAGAGCAAGATACATTAATAACTCACTCATACAACACCAAAAATTCATGAAATTTTACCACACATCAATCATCTCATGAGTAGCATGGCACAAAAATTTCACTTCATTTGGAGCCCTACATTTGCAGTTATGAAAATGACAAATACAACTAACAAAGAAAACCTAGATGCAAAGGTTTATTTTTAGAACTAAAACTTTAAACTAAAACATGATATATTATAGATCTAATACATAGAGAATTTCACAAGGATTCCAAAAAGTCCTCCTTTGCTATTTTTGGAATTACCTAGCATGAGATATGGATTTTAGAAGATTTACATAAAATCTGAAATTCAAAAACGCAATTAACTACTTAACCCTAAATCTGCTAGGCGCACCCGGACCCGTACCCAAAACAGCCACCGCATAACCGACAGGTGGGACCCGCTGGACCGTTGGACCTAGTTGTCACCCACACAAAGAAACAGAGAGGGACGTCGGCTTCTTCCTTCTCCGGTGAAAACAGAGAAAGGGGGGTGACCGCCGGCCGGTTTCGCCGGCCGACCGCCGGTGGCTCGACGGCGGTGGTCGAGTGGGCCAGCTTCGTGGCTGTGAGGTGCAACCGCACGCACTTGTGGCGTGGGCCGAGGTGGCCCGTGGCCTCCTGGCCACATGTGCAGGCGGCGGCGGCCGTGACCAGCCGCGGCCGGCGAGCACAGACGGCGGCGGGCCGAGGGGAAGGACAGCGCGAGTACCCACACGTCCGTCCGCATCTGTGGTTGCACTCGGACTTGCCGGAGATGGTCCATGGTGGCCTGGCCACGCGCGGCCATAGCAGGGAAGGCGACGCGTGGCGGTGCTTGCTCAGCGCGGAGGTCTTTGCCGGCGAGGGCGATGCGCGGTGTAGCAGCGGCTACGCCTGTATGCACGGGTGGTGGCAGCTCGGCCAAGAGCAGCCGATGGGGTAGAAGGGCAGAGTAGTGCCAGCAGCAACAACGGGAGCTCGAGCTCGGGAGCCGGCCATGGCGACGCTCGCGCCCGGCGCTCTTGGTAGCGGCAAGAGAGAGCGAGCGAGTGGGAGAGGAAGTGGAGTGAAGGAGCTGGGCGTGCGTCCGCATCGGGACTCCAGGCGAGGGGAAGACAGCGGGCGTGTGGCCGCTGCACCTAGCAATGGTGGGGGCATGCTCATGCATGGAGGGCACGTCCTGGACACGCGCCGCCCATTGGGGCATTTTACCGAGCACGTGGCGGGCAGCGAAGCGATCAGCGTGGGACACGATTTTAGACCGGTTGCAGGCCGAATTTGGACATGGACCCAAAAGCAAAGTTGCAGCCCGCATAATGCTCTACATTTCTTATTTAGGGTGCCACGCCATTAGAGCAACATATTAGAGTCTAATCAAACCCCAAGATGGCAATGTCAACATATTGACAAAGGTCACGGAAACTCGCCTTTGGAGGTCAAAACTCGATCAAACTAAACCCAACTTTTTGCATGCTCTTCCTCATCATATAAGCTCCAACTTTTACATTTGGACCAACTTGAGTTGCTCAACCAATTTGGAGAACGTGGAATGCCAATCGAGTTGTTACAATCTCGGACTTAAATATTCCAAGTCTGAAAACAGCTTTAGATTCAAACTTTGGCCCATTGTTTGACTTATTTTCAAGCTGAAAAATGGCATGCTCTAAAAGCAAAGTTTGTTGTACACAACTCAAACTACAACTTTTATTAAAGGACCTTGAGCTGGTTCATCTTAGATCACAATATACAGAGCTCCAAAGTCGAGCACACGAAACTGAAATTTCAGTTTCAGTAGGAACCCAACTGAAACACGATCTTTGAGGCTCTGTAGCTCTTGTACTATTGGGAATTAGGTCATAGTGTTGTTGACAAAATCATAGAGCTATGTGAGCACTACAATATTGTCAATATGAGCTAGAGCTAGTTCTGCCTAGTTTAGGAGGTAGAGTGCTCCAAAGTAAGCTACTTGAAACTATTGTACAGTCCAGACTTAGCCAAATTGGCTAAGTGCCAAACAGCAGGTCAAAACTGACTTGGGGTCCCTGTTTGAGCATGTTCCCTACATTTCCATGACTTGACTCTTAAACAAAGTTTGTTCCTTATAAAATTCCCAACAACTTTGTTAAAGGGTGCACAGTCATGCAAAGCTTCTAGGTCACACTTTTGAAATGGTCAAACAAAAGGGTTCTAGGGTCCATACATGGTCAACCATCACTTAGAAGCACATTTAGGGAAAATGATCAACATGAACATTGTTCCATGGAGTGTCCTAAGTGTAGTTAAGGTGGTGTAGAGGCCAAACATACCCACCATGCATAGGTTGCACAAAAGTGTAGGCCTCATATGCCTTGAAACATAGAACTCAAGTGAAATGCTATAGTCATTTCATGTGGTTGTTTCAAGATACATGCTACACATGTTCCACTAGGGTGTTCCACATGTGCCAAGATGTGTTGCACATATTGCATTTGTATGTTGCACAACACTAGTTTCCATGGGATGTAAGGCAGGTTTTAGTCATAATCCAAACAAGCATATAACTTATCATTTCATATGACTTTTTGATTCCAAACTTTACAAAACTTTTCCAGGGATCAATATAGATAGTTATTGATGTGAGACATGTGAAGATACTTTGATAACAAAACCCAAGCATATATCTTTTAATTGAGCCTATATGTAAGCAAGTGTGCAATATCCAAGTTTAGGTTAGGGTTTATTTCCATAGGTTTGACTTTGGCATCGTCATCTCCACTAATCTATCATGTTTGAGCTCAAACCCACTGCCTAATTGGTGATAAACACCTGGGGTGTTACAGCCCTTCCCCCTTAAAAGAATCGCATCCCGAGATTCAGAATGGAAGACCTTTTAAGGAAAAGAGGCACGTTATCTAATTCCCAACATTTGCTATAGCATTCAGCTACAAAGCTTCAACATCGGTGAATAATTTGGTCGAAGACACTTTCTGATACTTGCTCCTCATGGTAAAATTTGTCTGAAGAATTTCCTTCATTGACTTCCATGAAGCATTGTTACTTTGGGAGGAATCCAAGACAACGTAGTACTTCGTTCTCAATGTACAGAGATCCTTGGGTCCATAAGCGAACCACTAACAAGTATCTGATTCTTTAGTGAACATAGCATAGTCCCTATGAACTTTACATTAGACCAAAATCTTCAGAAGTATACTCATCAAAATGACTCTATGTTCACAAAGTTTGAAAAGCAGTCCTCTACCAAAATGGTTTGAGCACAACCTTCCAAAAGGGTGAGATCATAGACGACAAATATACTCTGAGGCTATAGGATACTGACTAACCAATAGACAGGGTCTATGTTGGTCGTAAATGTTCAAACATTCATATATCAGCTAATGGAAAGCTACTTACTATTCCATGCGTGCAGTTCTCTTTCTTTGACAACAACACTGTATTATCTGAGTCTGTTGAGGGTTTAGTGAATGTGATAGCTGACTCAGTTGGCTTCGTATTTCGGCCAAATGTTACCTAAGAAGATGCTCTTATCCAATGGCAACAGTTATCTGGGTTGAATCAGATGCAACCTCTTAGGTAAAAACATTTATAAGGTACTAAGGTATGTCATCATCGGAAAATTAGTACCAAAGCAAAATGTAGGGAGGCCTTAAGGACAACAAAAGTTGTAATATCTACTAAACCGCAGGAAGTAGTCTACCACCAAGCGATTGAGTAAAATTTTCCTTGTTGACTTAGTTGTACTGTAAGTTGAGTTGACTTGCAACATAACAACTTTGTCAGGCCAACTTTCACCTTGAGCCTTCCTTTTTAGGATCAAACATCAGCTCTAAGATGGGAAATCTGTTGTTTGACACTTTTCAAATTGATTTGCAGAAACCAAGGCTACTCTGTACATTGGGGATACGAGAAAGCAAAAGCAAATGAAAGAGTGTAAACTAGTATCTGTGAGACCTCAAAAGGGCCATCCAACAGCAGATCTCGACTATTAATTTACATACCAATTCGAGGATGCACACGCTTTAAACTTGCAGGTTACTTTTGCAAGGCAAAACATATACTTTTTCTACTTTTTCACCTTAGCTGATAGAACACCTTGCACTATCTGTGTGATTGTCCAAGATGGAATTGACTTGATCACAATAATTATGGTTAATACAAAGCAGATGGTTGCCATCGAAGTCAGCAGATAAGGAGTCACACCAGAGATGGTTGATTTCGATGGTATGGCCATTATGCATACAAAGGTTAAAACTTGCATATTATAACGATCGAGTCTTAGCCAACGGATGACTTGTCCAACATTAAGTGTTGTGTGTCCTTTTTATCCAACAGGAATGAGATACTTCACTCACTAGATTATGTTCGTCAATACTAGGACAACTAAGTAGAGTCACTTGTCTACCACCTATTGTAGTCTGTTAATGTTTATGTTGGTGACCTGCTCTTCAAAGGTTATCCCCTTAGAAACTTCAGAAGGAAACTCTACTACTTTTGGTCTAAGATATGGATCTTACGATACAATCTGTAGAGATAACCAAGGAACACAAGAAAATAACACATCGAATGTCGTTTCATAATGGATCATGACTAGAAACCGTGATACCAGCACGTGCCAAGCAGCCAACCATGTGTCTGCAGCCACAGGAGGCCCTTGGTTTTGTCGCGGCACCATCAGCTGCTACTCATAACACCATTACTAAACATACAACGAAAGTGAAATTTCAAGTGGCACCAATGGGCTGTAAGAACAAGCGCCATACAAGGAGGGATAGCAAGCAAAGGTAATCACAAGGTTTAGAATCAACAGGGAAGCTATTCGCAGATCAAAACATAGCACAAGAGAACATAGCTCAATTGCCGAAGGTGACTAAGCACGAGATTTTTACTTGATTCCACTCATGCCTAGCGTTGATGAAAGTTAACTTGGTTGGTCAGTCAATAAGGGTCTTCACAAAAAGGGTTGGAAAACATCCACGGCTTATACAAATATATAGGAGAACTCAACTTTGGGCTTTTGGTAAAGCAAAGGCATGGATACAAACATTCAAGGACTAACCACTAAGTCTACAGGCTCAGGCTCCTAAGATAGAGAACCTAATGGAAGATAACAACCATACAATTACGTATGTGAACTTTGTTATAGGATAAAGCTATGTGACCCTCGTATGCTCACCGAGGACAAACGAGGTGACAACTAGGGCACTACCAAGATAACAAGCATACATACAACATCACAATCAAGCAATCATTTGAGAAAATTCAAACGAATGGGCTTAAGCAACCAATACAAGGCACAAGGCTCACCCAAAATAAGCATTTATCTCAAGCATGAACTAACTACAAGTTTAGCTCTAAACAAACGCTAGCTAAGGGAGCCAACTTAGCATGTGCATAGAATCTGGACAGCAGCACAGTAGTTACTTGTTTCAACCATAACTAAGGTCGTAGACATCCCACAAAGGTGATCCTAGACTTTCTAGAAAGATTAGGAAGATGACTACACTTTAGTTATTCATACCAAAAGTAAATTCATAGATTAACATGACCAAAAGAGCTAATGTTTCAGATCTGTACCAATATAGACAGAAAACTAACAAGAACTTCAAAAATGCAAAACTGGAGTTCTAGGGACACAACAAGGCTGAGCCTTAACTTTATGTAAATCTTATTAAGTTGTCTATAACTTTCTCATTACCATATTAAGATGATTCTATAGCCAACAAGGCCAAACAAGACAAAGAAGACATCTCTGCCCTGATTTGGACAGATTCTGTCATTCCATTTTGCAAGCTCATAACTAGATATTTAGACCACCAAAATTAGTGCTATAGGACATTTTGGAAAGCTTAGAAAAAGTACTACACTTCTTCTATTATCTCCAAGACATGATTCCTTATGTACATAGGTCAAACAAACCAAACATTCAGATCTGTTCTAAACATGAGCAGATTTTGACAACAAACTTCTAAAATTTATAACTCTCAAACCATAAGACCTAGGGTCATAAAATTTTAGGACAAGCTAGATAGGTAAGTTAGCTACAACTTTGGTATTCTCTATAACTACAGAAAACACCATTATGATCACGAAAGCATCACTACAACAGAAACGGTTCTAGCAGCCGACGTTTAATAAGCAAAACAAAGCTTGCCTTTGTTCTACTTAACAAGAGAGCACACCAACATGTTATTTTAGTAGCTCTAAACATTATTACCTTATACCAACCAATCTAATTCATTAATAAGAATCACAATTACTTAGGTGAGGTCTAAAGCATTTGCAAACGCTTGGGTGAACAACATATCCACCACTTGGCTAAACTAGAGGGCATCTATAGGTTCAAGCATGTACCCACAATTATTTCTAGCAAAGCTCAACACCTATTTTTCTCAAGCACTTTCTGTTTACGCAACATGGAACAAAGCATTATTGTTTTACTCCACACAAGTAAGATAGTGTACCACATTGATCACAAGTTACTTATCATTTGAACAAGGGTGAGAGGAGCATAGTTATGCATAAAGCAACAATCATGAAGATGCATGCTTCGTCCTATTCGTCCTCACAAGATTGCCAACCTAAGGTGGCGATCACGTTCTATGTCGGTGGCATAACACGCACTCTCTCGATATATAGCTAGTCGTCAGCTACATTCAACTTACGCATTCGTGGTTAGCGTACCTGCAGAAAAGTTTCATTGCAGCCCAACAATTCCCCAAATATAGCACACAATGAAAGCAGGAAAGTAAAATTCTAAGTACTCCCATATACATATACCCCTGTATACGTACATGTAGTACCAAAACTACCTGAATCTTTGATCACCCACAATTAAGTACCTTCATATATACATGTGTGTAACATGTAAATAATCCAGTAACCAAAACTAGCTCTCCCCTAGACCGAGGGTTGGACGGTCATGCTCTCACAACTCACACTTACCTGAGCATAGGTGCGATGTTGCATAAAAGTAAACTAGCAACATATATGGCTATTTCATATATGAAGGCTACCTCCAATCTGACACACTGGGTAGCATAGTGCAGGAGAGTTATCACACATACATACCTTGGCCTGGGCGTAGATGCATAAATAAAAAACCCCCAAGTTAGTACTTATATAAGCCACCTAATAATCCTTATATGGGCATAAGAAAATTGACCACTGGCATACTTAGGTTTAGAATTCAGTTTTCACAAACCTATATATAGCTATAAGTTGATAAAACAGATTTTATAAAACAAATCCTTTGTTTTAAATACACATACGACAAGTTTAATGTTGAATCTTGCTCCGATACCAGCTGTAACAGAACCGTCCAAATTATAAGAGCACAAGTACAAAAACAATCATCAAAGTGATCAAATTCTCACACTTGAGCCCATATAACTCCGGTAGTCCAATAAAATCATGAGGGATTTCAAACCAACCAACATACAAGCCAAGATCGTAGTGATTCAATATAACAAGTCACATGTTACATTAATTTCACAAGTAAATCAATTTACATCAGAGTTCAATATAGTTATTACAACTTAAGTTCAAAAGTAGCGGAAGCAAAGTAATTTAAAACTAACATAAATCTTATTTCAAATTCATGCCAGTACCACAGTCGACTTCTAACAAAAGCATTAGAGATAAGGTAGCTCAGAAGGATCATGCCCATGATCACACTCCGCTACTAAGGCAGGAGCCAACCAACTCTTGCAGTCGACATGATACATCACAACCAGCAACAAGTGGGGACAAAACTCTGAGTACAAGAAGGTACTCAGCTAGACTTACCCGTTAGAAACCACAAATAAGGTGACACCAAGGATCATGCAAGGCTGATATAAAGTGGGCTGGCTTGACAACATTTTGCATAAAAGCTTAGTACAGATAAGTAATCATTAATGCTTAAGCATCAAGTTAATCATCATTAACCTGTCATCTATATTAGCACCTGTACTAGAGCACTCACTTTATTAGGAGCAAAGAATATTAACCATAGCAGGTATAAATTGAGGCAACCTTTTCATCATGATCCAATTAACCATCCGTTCAATTTAATGGAATCTACGTTGCCGCTGCTCAAGTCAAGTGCTCACTAACTGGGAGCGATGGCGATTCGAATCGAATTCCTATCCAGCTGGAGGGGTATTTCTAACACTCACCGTGCAGACCCCTGCCAGGGTCACACAGGCCACCTTTTCATATGATTCAGGAATCGCGGGTCCGAATGATGTCGCAACCCCAAGGGCGACACTCTGCCAGGTGATAGGGACTCTAACCCCCCCTTGGTCTCACGCCAATGTCCCCAAGCACATCCTTTCTCTCCTCCAAGAAGCAACCTACCATTCGATTCCTGGCCTGAATCACATTACTCGGCTTCACGGTCGGAACGACTTATCCGGCCAACTAAGTGTTAGACTGCGTTCAACATGACTCAAGGGCGTACAGCGAATCGGTCCTTAAATGACTCAGACGAGGATAGATTCACACCCAAGACCTCCATGCCTTGTCGCTTCACTATCATCATCCCGCCCGGTCTTATTTCATTTTATTAACACATGGTTCCTTTCCACGATAGCAAATATAGCCAACCGTGCCATATATGAATATCCCTATATCTCGCAGGTGACAGGAAATCACCTGACTTCTACCGCTTAAAGCAGGGCTAAGCATCTACTCGATCCTAATCTATGTAGGATTCAAGGATTCATATATCTGGACAAGGAATGATATAATGCAGCAAGGGTTTCCAACCAACTCCTATAACTTAATGCAACAATACTTATAACATATATAGAATTAATTGCTTTAAAGATAGGAGGCATATAATGCTCCGGGGCTTGCCTGGGATCTGACTCAAGTTAGAGTATGTCAGATGAATTCGCTTGACGAGCATTTTCCTTCGGGATGGATCCACCAACTCCATCTTCGGGTTTGGCTCCACAACAGGTCCTTCACGTTTTTCAGCTAGCATACCTAAATGAGGTGCAACAATGCGTATGTATGAATACATAGAAATACAATAACACAACATTCATACCAGCACACCAAGTTCACATGGGCACTAGAGTTAATCAACTTAACTATCACTTAAGCATATCCTTAGAAGATGACCAGCATATCGATCAAGACACAAGTCACACAAGATCTCAAGCACACTTAACACTAATAAGGTGTATATCACTCTTAGAAATCAACATAGCAAAGCAAGGTGAAGCAACAACTTAATTTAGAATCTGCCATTTTTCGAAGATCAGAACAGCAGCTGGTTAAATCAAACATAACTGGAGTTCTGTAACTCCAATTGACTTGTAACAAGACATTCTGGAAAGCTTATGAAATTATCTATATTTCATTTATAATCACCACAGCATGATTCCAAAGTTTAACATGTCGAATTTACATAAACACAGCAACTGATCTAACAAGACAGAGAGCAAGCAATTCTGTACTCTAACTTTAAACAGCTATAACTCCTAAACCACATGGCCAAATGCCACCAAATTTTAACAGAAGCTAGATACATAAATTATCTACAACTTTTGTATAAATAAGTTTCACAACAAAGCAAATTATCATGAAGAACTTTGCTAAGTTCCCAGATCTGTCCAGAAACCTCATTTGCAAGAAATAATTATTAACTTATGTTGCAAACGTATAATTGGACAAAACCAACTTTACCAACATTTCACACATTACTAATGAACACCAGAAAACCTAGTGTCCAGTGCTAGATAAATTCTTTTAATGCCTTTTCTTAATTTATTTAGATAATTAAGTGGAATTATAAACACCTACCAAAAATGCTCAATAAATTCTACCAAAATTACAGTGTCCTACAAATGCTCACAAAAGTCTACTGTCCAAATTTCTAGCTATTTGGACAAGTATATCAACCTCTATGAAAAAGACAAATGTATATTGCAATAAATCATGTGAGAGCAAGATACACTAATAACTCACTCATACAACACCCAAAATTCATGAAATTTTTACCACACATCAATCATCTTATGAGTAGCATGCCACAAAAATTTCACTTCATTTGGGGCCCTAAATTTGCAGTTATGAAAATGACAAATACAACTAACAAAGAAAACCTAGATGCAAAGGATTATTTTTAGAACTAAAACTTTAAACTAAAACATGATATATTATAGATCTAATACATAGAGAATTTCACAAGGATTCCAAAAAGTCCTCCTTTGCTATTTTTGGAATTACCTAGCATGAGATATGGATTTTAGAAGATTTACATAAAATCTGAAATTCAAAAACGCAATTAACTACTTAACCCTAAATCTGCTAGGCGCACCCGGACCCGTACCCAAAACAGCCACCGCATAACCGACAGGTGGGACCCGCTGGACCGTTGGACCCAGTTGTCACCCACACAAAGAAACAGAGAGGGGCGTCGGCTTCTTCCTTCTCCGGTGAAAACAGAGAAAGGGGGGTGACCGCCAGCCGGTTTCGCCGGCCGACCGCCGGCGGCTCGACGGTGGTGGTCAAGTGGGCCAGCTTCGTGGCTGTGAGGTGCAACCGCACGCACTTGCGGCGTGGGCCGAGGTGGCCCGTGGCCTCCTGGCCACATGTGCAGGCGGCGGCGGCCATGACCAGCCGCGGCCGGCGAGCACAGACGGCGGCGGGCCGAGGGGAAGGACAGCGCGAGTACCCACACGTCCGTCCGCATCCGTGGTTGCACTCGGACTTGCCGGAGATGGTCCATGGTGGCCTGGCCATGCACGGCCATAGCAGGGAAGGCGACACGTGGCGGTGCTTGCTCGGCGCGGAGGTCTCTACCGGCGAGGGCGATGCGCGGGGTAGCAGCGGCTACGCCTGTATGCACGGGTGGTGGCAGCTCGGCCAAGAGCAGCCGGTGGGGTAGAAGGGCAGAGTAGTGCCAGCAGCAACAGCGGGAGCTCGAGCTCGGGAGCCGGCCATGGCGACGCTCGCGCCCGGCGCTCTTGGTAGCGGCAAGAGAGAGCGAGCGAGTGGGAGAGGAAGTGGAGTGAAGGAGCTGGGCATGCGTCCGCATCGGGGCTCCAGGCGAGGGGAAGACAGCGGGCACGTGGCCGCTGCACCTAGCAATGGTGGGGGAATGCTCATGCATGGAGGGCACGTCCTGGACACGCGCCGCCCATTGGGGCATTTTACCGAGCACGTGGCGGGCAGCGAAGCGATCAGCGTGGGACATGATTTTAGACCGGTTGCAGGCCGAATTTGGACATGGACCCAAAAGCAAAGTTGCAGCCCGCATAATGCTCTAAATTTCTTATTTAGGGTGCCACGCCATTAGAGCAACATATTAGAGTCTAATCAAACCCCAAGATGGCAATGTCAACATATTGACAAAGGTCACGGAAACTCGCCTTTGGAGGTCAAAACTCGATCAAACTAAACCCAACTTTTTGCATGCTCTTCCTCATCATATAAGCTCCAACTTTTACATTTGGACCAACTTGAGTTGCTCAACCAATTTGGAGAACGTGGAATGCCAATCGAGTTGTTACAATCTCAGACTTAAATATTCTAAGTCTGAAAACAGCTTTAGATTCAAACTTTGGCCCATTGTTTGACTTATTTTCAAGCTGAAAAATGGCATGCTCTAAAAGCAAAGTTTGTTGTACACAACTCAAACTACAACTTTTATTAAAGGACCTTGAGCTGGTTCAGCTTAGATCACAATATACAGAGCTCCAAAGTCGAGCACACGAAACTGAAATTTCAGTTTCAGTAGGAACCCAACTGAAACACGATCTTTGAGGCTCTGTAGCTCTTGTACTAGTGGGAATTAGGTCATAGTGTTGTCGACAAAATCATAGAGCTATGTGAGCACTACAATATTGCCAATATGAGCTAGAGCTGGTTCTGCCTAGTTTAGGAGGTAGAGTGCTCCAAAGTAAGCTACTTGAAACTATTGTACAGTCCAGACTTGGCCAAATTGGCTAAGTGTCAAACAGCAGGTCAAAACTGACTTTGGGTCCCTGTTTGAGCATGTTCCCTATATTTCCATGACTTGACTCTTAAACAAAGTTTGTTCCTTATAAAATTCCCTACAACTTTGTTAAAGGGTGCACAGTCATGCAAAGCTTCTAGGTCACACTTTTGAAATGGTCAAACAAAAGGGTTCTAGGGTCCATACATGGTCAACCATCACTTAGAAGCACATTTAGGCAAAATGATCAATATGAACATTGTTCCATGGAGTGTCCTAAGTGTAGTTAAGGTGGTGTAGAGGCCAAACATACCCACCATGCATAGGTTGCACAAAAGTGTAGGCCTCATATGCCTTGAAACATAGAACTCAAGTGAAATGCTATAGTTATTTCATGTGGTTGTTTCAAGATACATGCTACACATGTTCCACTAGGGTGTTCCACATGTGTCCAAGATGTGTTTCACATATTGCATTTGTATGTTGCACAACACTAGTTTCCATGGGATGTAAGGCAGGTTTTAGTCATAATCCAAACAAGCATATAACTTATCATTTCATGTGACTTTTTGATTCCAAACTTTATGAAACTTTTCCAAGGATCAATATAGATAGTTATTGATGTGAGACATGTGAAGATACTTTGATAACAAAACCCAAGCATATATCTTTTAATTGAGCCTATATGTAAGCAAGTGTGCAATATCCAAGTTTAGGTTAGGGTTTATTTCCATAGGTTTGACTATGGCATCGTCATCTCCACTAATCTATCATGTTTGAGCTCAAACCCACTGCCTAATTGGTGATAAACACCTGGGGTGTTATAGGACATCTCACCAAGGATCTCATGCACCTCCTGCTCCTCCACAGTGGCGACAAAGTTGCTAGTACTCTCACCCTCCGCTCACTTCACATCAAAGCGAGGAAACAGAACACCAATCCCATCGCCAAAAACTGGCAAGCTAACCATTTCGATCCTCATTGCTGGTTTGTTTTAGCCGAGCGGTCAACACTTGGATGCTACCATCTCCTCCACTAGATCATGGCCTCTGGAGTAATGATAGGCCGAAGCGAAGGCCCAGTCACAAGCTTCACATCCCTTGATGACCTTCGGTCCAGGAGTCCCTTGGGTCAAAGGCTTCATCGGAGTCATAACAGAAGCCAGTGGATACCAAGTGTGCTTCTTCCCTTCGCTATCCATGGAGGTCATGCCACAGGTCCTGACATAGAACTAATATTGTATCCAATCCTTATTCCACTTATTATTCTAGGCAAAAGAAATCTCCAATCTCTTGCCCTTATGTTGCCTCTTAGGCATGAAGGCACAACTACCATACTGAGCCACAAGCTAGTCTTTGCCAACTCTCTTGGGTTGTCGTTGGAGCTCATAGTTCTCACAGAACGTACTAATGTGCAGCTCCGCACCATAAGACAGACAGGCCCAACAAAACTTGCTCAAAGTAAGAATGTCATTCGGAGTGAGATGATGTAGTTGTACCACAAAAGCCTCCAAGACATGGCGAAGAAACCACGCTATGGGGAAGCAAAGACCATAGGCAAAGAAGTCATGAAACACAACAGCGTCAGTAGCCTGCGGCCAAGGCACTGTCTCACCCTGCGGAGGCTTCACCTTATTCTCACTAGAGTAGCCATCGTGCTCCAGCACCTTGATCATATCCTTGGTCATAAGCGAAGGCCCAAAGTCCCATGTCCTACCTGCTCTAGCCATATCCTCCACTTCCTCGGCAGTAATCAGGTCACCAACGGATGCCTTGACGCTGGCAAGGTCCTCCAATTCAATAGCCTCCGCGTTGGCTAGCATACACACCTCAAAGTGCTAGGACCAACCACTGGCCCTAACACTGAGCAGGTGAGAATAAGGGCCAAATAGGAAAGCCCGGTGAGGGTGGGTGGCGGAAAAAGAAGCCACCACTATGCACTAAAGGAAGCTCGAAGAAGCGAAGGCAAAGCGGACCTAAGCGAAGGCTAAAGGCAAAAGAAAGATTAGAAAGCGCTAGCAGGTGAAAGTGATAGCTTGGACAGGGTGAGGAAGCCTCCACCTACCACGCCCTTATATAGCCCTCGGACGGATGCTTCAACTTCCATACCCAACGGTCACGTCCGCTCAGCAATGCGTCGGTTCCAGAACCCTCGCATCAAATCAAAGGATGACAGGTCACATCAAGGAAGGTCTAACACAGCACGCCCCAAGGGGGAAGGGGGAAGCCTCCGTGGGAGCCTCCGCAGCTCAACATCAGTGAAGAAATTGAGGGTCACGGCCCACCTGCATCAGACCAAACCCTCAAGGGGGGAACTGTTGGGACACAAATATCTAAGCCACGGAGGCTGACCTACACTCTAACCAAAGATACTAACAAAGTTGTGAGAAATATGTTCTATAGGTATCATAGGATAGAGCCTTTGCCTGCGCCCTCTGATCTGGCGAAGGTACGAGAGTGTAGGTGAAGGCCCTCGAAGGCGATGGACCACGGCCAAGAGTAATGCGAAGGCCAGGCGCCAAGGACGGAGGTCCGGGCAACTCATGTGGGCAGCAAGGCAAAGGCGAAGGCATTCAAGGCAGAGGTTTTGACAGGCTCGGTGAGGCCTCCACGCGATCAAGAAACCTTTATGGCGCAGATAGGCTGCTAGCGGGCCAGCGGATAAGGCCCATGAAGCAAAGGAGGTTGATGCAGAGAAAGCCGGAGATGCCCCTGGTAGTTTATGCTTGCATAGGAATATTCATGAGGATATGCCTTAGCTATCAAGGGGTAGAGATGTAAAGTACAACCCAGTGAATAGTGCCCTGTAAAGAGGGGAGCCAAACCCCATGTAAAGGAGGTTGGTGAATACATTTATGAAACCCTAATTACTCCTGAGCCCACCTAAGTTAGTACCTTCGCCTGGCACCTCCATTCAGGTGAAGGCTCCTTGTCACCACTGTTGTCGGAAATCCAGTTTTCCGACATAGTCCCTGACATGTCAAGGACTGACCTGTACGCTGATGATTACAATATATAGGAGAACTCTCCCTATTTTCTGCATGGTAGTTCCCATCATGTATTTTGCTGATACATGCATAAAGTTTAGAGTCACATTTGTCTAGACTAAACTAGACAACAAACTCCTCAAGTTTTCGGTTCTAGTTTGATTAATTTGACCATTGGCTATATCATGTTATAATAAGATAAAATTTGTTTTAATTTAAAACTGCATCAATGATTTACCACATCAATAATTTAGTGTTGAAAATATTTATTTTATTAAGAAAGAGGTCGAGTGCTCAAGTATCACAATATTTATTTATTATTAGTTTTTATATTTATAGTGAAAATAAGAAAAATGGTAGATTGAAATGGAGAAAGAATGTAACTTCTTGCCTCAAACTCCGATTTTGATGATCTTAGACTTTTTGAAAAGTTTATTCAAAGGGCTACACAACCCACTTGAATATTTAATCCAAAACACAATGGATCAACATAGAATTTCAAACCAAGGACCATCCCACAGTTATGTGTACACTGAAAAAATATTTTCAAAAGCATGCCAACTTCAAAAGATCTCCCACGGGATGATCAACACATTTAACTCTTTAAGACTTAATTAGTTAGCATTTTTAAACCATTTTTCAAAGGTTTTTCTCTCAACTTTTAATCGTGACTCAATCCTAGAAACGCATGCAAAGTTAGATCGCTCAAGTAGCACTAGATGACCAATATACAAATAAGTTTGGCCCTCTTAATAGTACGGCCATCTATCCTAAACTGGTCAAGCTCTTCTCTACTCAACCTTAGACCGGAAATGCTCTACATATATACCTTTGCTTTGCGCATTTCATTTTATATCCTCCCTCGGTGATGCCACACAAGCATCCAACCTCCATCAAGCCACTTGTAATCAACACAAGTTTTCCATGGCTTGATATCTCGTAGATGATATGATCCACTTTATGTCATCATATGGCCGTATTGGTTCATTGATCGCAACTTCACTTGCTCTTCACCGTTACACTCGGTCTATCGGCGCCAAGCCCATGCATATGCATTAGACCTAGTGACAAGGGGAACTCCAAAGTTCAATTCGTAATTTAAGTGCCACTAGGTGTGAAAATACATTGCATATGCATTAAACCTAGTGACGAGGTGAGATCGCGTGAAAACCCTTTGAAAAATGTTTGTGAAAATGCTAACTCACTTGCACACATGTTGGAACACTTGTGGAGTTGGCACATTTGAAAAAAGGGGGTTGAAATCAAGCTAAAAGTACCTCTAGGGTACCATTGGATTGATCCAATGGGTACCATTGGAGAAAGTGCTATGTAGAGCGCAGTGGGCATCTAACCCTGGCTAGGGTTAGCTATCGGATGCTCCGATTGTTGACCCTAGTGCTACATAGGAGCATGCGGGCATACTGTTCACTAAAGGGCCTCACTCGTCAGTGTGCGGGAATGTTCAAAGCAAGGCATCGGATGTTCCTATGCGGGGCATTGGCTCAATCTGATGGTAGAAAAATCGTTTCAAGACCTCTCTAGAATGCATCGGGGCGAGCAGACTATTAGTTCAATGGTCATCTGCTGGGTGGCATCAGACTATACGCTTGCCTAGCCGTTGGAGGTGATCAACGGCTAGTTTCTGTCAGAGAGCGCGCGAGATCATCGAATTGGGCATCGGCATAGTCAATAGGTGCATCAGACTATATATTACGTCCCCACTATAACGTAGCACATAATCCGATGGGGTGGATCCGATGACATTGGTGGATATGATGCCCCCGATTTCTGCCCAATGAAAGCAACCAATGGCTAGTTCTTTGTGGAGGCTTATAAATAGGTGTTGGTCAGCCTTGGCGAGATCTCTTGTCATTCTAAGCAAACCAACACTCTTGTGAGCATCCAAGAAAACTTCCCACTCATCTCTTGACTTGTGCTTCCATCCAAACTGACATTGCGAGAGATCTAGTGCATTTGCTTTGGAGTTTTGCATCTAGTGGCACTAGTTCATCAATTGTGTTATGGTTTTCTTGTTACTCTTGGTGTTTGCCACTACTTAGACGATTTGGAGCAGCTAGTGATCATTGAGGAAGAGTTGGCGATTGTTCTTTGCCTCTGACCGGTGTTCTTGTGAGAGGTATTGGTCCCACCCCACGGAGTACGAAGAGATATTCTAGTGGAATGCTCCTGACTAGTCGGAGTGCGCCATTTGAGTGATCTTGCGGCACCCTTGGTGGGCCTAGCTTGTCACGCTAGTTAGCTCGCGAATCATCACTTGGGGACTCGCCACTATGAGGATGTAAGTTGCCGGCAAGCAACCAAACCTCGGGGATAAATCTTGTGTCAACACTTACCCTCGTTGGTTTGCCTTCTACACACTTGTTCTTTACTTAGCAATTACTTGCTTGTGTGTGTAGTTGTTTGCCTTGAGCTAGAAGCTTAGTTGTATTTGTAGTTGTAGTAATAATAACTAGTTTAGTTGTTCTCTTTTAGTAGCTCTTGTTAGTATAGCTTGTTTGGTGTTGTGACTTAGACTAGTAACCAAGCTACTAGAATTGTGTAGGGCCTTGATTTCATATTGTACTAATCAACCTTTGCTCTAGTGTTGTGTCTTTATAGAGAAATTTTTATAGGCTATTCACCTCCTTTCTAGCCATCTAGATCTTTTCATCCTACTACCCTGTGGGTGCTCTAAGAATGATCTCTCTGAAATTCTATTTTTTAGGTCAGGGTAACTGGCCGTCTCTGTAAATCTTTGATTTTCACAGACCTTTGTGACAGAGGCGGGTCAGTCCGCATTTGCAAATCATTTATGCACGGCTCTGAAAGAACTGTATTTGGTATATCTGTTAGATGACAAAAAAAATGAGTAAACTATGCAGATACAAGCATGATCTGAGAAGCAAAAATAATGTTGAAATTATTAAAATATAAGTCACGTAACAATAATACAACTCTCTAAACAATGATTGTTGGTATATAATATAAATTGATAACATCATCATGTATCTAAAAATCTGGTTAAGCTGAAGGAGGCGCCGTTGGTGAAGGAGCAGAAGCAGGAGCACCGGGTGCCTCACCGGAGCTCTGGAGCTGTGCTAGGGCACGGCGATGGTTCGCACGGTGTACCTCGCACAACTCAGAAAAAGCTACTCCTGCCATTGCAAACAAACTTGTTTCAATTAGTTCAGGCATGTTCCCAATTATTACTATGCACCAGAACTTATGAAATAATACTAGCTTCTAATTTCAATAGCCAACTAGATGTGTGTCAGTATCCAAATTAGCTTTTATAACACATCTGTAAAGAGCCAACTTTCTTAGCTTTATATCTAGTTTAATTTGGATATTGCAACGTTTATAGTATATAGTACTACAGAAAGTCTGTATATTTTTTTTACTCAAAAACATATACTACTGTTTGCGTATGCCTAGCCTCACTGGTTATATATGGACAGGGGAATATTTCAATGTCCATTCATCTGAGTTTTAGCATTTAGCATACTCCTTCGTTCCGAAATAGTACCTGAAATCTAAGAGATTCTAGTCTGTTCTAAGTCAAAGTATACTAGTTTGGCCATAGTTTGACTTATGGTAAATTTAGATTCCTTATGTTTCGGGACACATGGAGTATTTTGTAGAGCGTGATGACTATCCTGTGAGCTCTCGTCGGAACAGAGCATGAGAATGACCCTGCTCCCATGAACAAAAATACATGAAAAGCTTCTAGACAAACAGTAACTTCCAAACAATTGTGGTATCCTTTCAATATCCGCATATGTGGACACATCACACACGTTCTGAAATCCGTCGTTTGCATCGGTGCGGAACTTAACGCGCATGCCGTGGACACAGCTAGAGTTGGTCCAAGGCCGGCAGGCGCATCCGACACCCACAAGGAGCACAACCTAGCCCGGAGAACCAAGGGTTTGTTTGCTTGCACCAAATGTCAGCTTGAAACCAAATATATATGACGCAACGGCTTACATGTTTATTTAAGTGGCATCCGGTGTGTGAAATTAGTTAAGTTGCTTACACTTTTTACCAAACTGAACCTGATGAGTAGCATCCTCCATTTTGAATTCTAAAATAATGTTTTTATATGTTAAAAAAATCTACATCTTTTATAAACTACATCTTTTATAAAAAAAACTGAACCTGATGAGGTTGAAATAATATAAAACTACATCTAAAATAATGCATTTTATATTGTTGTTTACTGTTATATATAGTCATTTTTTGACTTTAAAAATGTCACTATGTAAAAAAGCACATCACAGACGTGGGTTAACGCACATCATAAACGCGGTTTTACGCACATCACAACTCTATTTGTATAGGTATGTAAATATTTATTCATCTGAGTTTTAGCATTTGGCATACTCCCTTGTTCTGCACTAACTGAAAGACAAAGGGGTTACTAGTTTGTTCTAAGTTAGTTATATATTAAAGTTTAACCAATATTTTAAAGAAAAGTACTAACATCTACATCATCAAAGTTTTAAAATATGTAAATATATTTCATGATGTATGAATGATATGAGTAGAATGTTATGAATATTATTCTTTTTTCTCTATAAAGTTGATAAAAACTTAGCATATTTCACTTATGATGAATTTCGATTCCTTATATTTTAAGAAGACATGGAGTTTTTTTTTTTTGTAGAACGTGACTATCCTGTGTGCTCTCGTGTGAACAGAGCATCAGAACGACCCTGCTCCCATGAACAAATACATGAAAGCTTCTAGACAAACAATAACTTTCAAAGATTTTTAGTATGGTACTCCGAAATAACTGTGAACCGTCATCTAGCTGACAGTTATCACATATTATTTTCTACTATGAGGTAATAGAGAAATGCACTTTATTATTTTGGAAAATAGAAAAAAAAAATATCTTGTAATAATTAATTACTGGATCTATTAGACAAAACATCTTCCAATTAGATCTATTATTAGGCAAAATATCTTGCAAGTAATAATTAACATATTAACGCGACACCTTAAGGTGTTGCATATTAACGTGATTGATGTTGTACATGACAACTTGGTAAAAAAAATCCACTCGATTGGAACACGTTAATCCCCTGACTCCTCACTGATATATATATATATATATATATATATATATATATATATATATATATATATATATATATATATATATATATATATATATATATATATATATATATATATATATATATATATATTCCGCGCCGATGCAAACTGACGGATCGCAGAACATGTGTCCACACACAGCGATGGTAATAATAGCATAACAAGTCTCGTAAGACATTGCGAAGCCGGCCATGGTCGCTAGCTACAACTTGACACCCATGCCGTGGACACAGAGTTGGTCGTGGTCCAAGGCCGGCGCATTCGCCACCCACGATGCAAGGAGCTACTAGCAGCAGAAGGTGGTCATGGCCATTACCCGGAGAAAGCTAGCGAGAGAGCGACACCAAATGCGCAAATGCCAGCTTGAAATGAAACCAAATAAATCGGTTCGTGCAAGGCCCCATCGATCATCTACCTGACCTATAAATACCAAGCTCCGGCCACCTGAAAAAGGCAAACCATCTCTCTCTCTGTTGCTTGTTGGACCGCCGCACTAGCCAGTCGAATCAGCGGCGGCCATGAGCGATAACAGCAAGAAGTCGTGGCCGGAGGTGGAGGGCCTGCCGTCCGAGGCGGCGAAGCAGAAGATTCTGGCCGACCGGCCGGACGTGCAGGTGGTGGTTCTGCCCGACGGCTCCGTCGTGACCACTGATTTCAACGACAAGCGCGTGCGAGTCTTCGTCGACAAGGCCGGCAACGTCGCCAAGGTCCCCAAGATCGGCTAGAGGGCCAATAATTTTAAATTTTTCCTTTGTTTCCATTAATATATGAATACATCAAAATCCTCGTCCCAGACTGCCTTGCTCGAATCAAAACAAACCAACGTCGATTTCAGTTGTATGTGACGAGGAGCGAGCGGCCGGATTGTAATGTTTTCTTAGTTTTTTGTGTTACTTCTTTTTTTTTGAAACGATTTTTTGTGTTACTTCTTTTTTTTTGAAACTTAACCCGATGAGCAGCATAAAATCCTACTGAATGAGTATACTCGGTGTATGCTGTAAGATCAGTCCAATAAAAATTATACGAACACACTATTGGTTAGATCACCTCTTGTGGAGTAACATGTTCACCTAACTAATAAGTCCTAGACTTATGCTCATACTTTTTTTTTTATCCTTCAGCTAAAGTTTAGCCCAGGTCAAGGAGCGAGCGGCCGGATTGTAATGTTTTCTTAGTTTTTTGTGTTACTTCTTTTTTTTAAACGATTTTTTGTGTTACTTCTTTTTTTTTTGAAACTTAACCCGATGAGCAGCATAAAATCCTACTGAATGAGTATACTCGGTGTATGCTGTAAGATCAGTCCAATAAAAATTATACGAACACACTATTGGTTAGATCACCTCTTGTGGAGTAACATGTTCACCTAACTAATAAGTCCTAGACTTATGCTCATACTTTTTTTTATCCTTCAGCTAAAGTTTAGCCCAGGTCAAATCGGACGTTTGGATGTCAAGTAGAGAGACTAAACATGAGCTAATTATAAAACTAATTACATAAGCCATGATTAATTCGCGAGACAAATATATTAGACCTAATTAATTCATGATTAGCATATGTTTACTGTAGCATCACATGGGCAAAACATGAACTAATTAGGCTTAATAGATTCGTCTCGTAAATTAGCCTTCATTTATGTAATTAATTTTATAATTAGTCTATATTTAATACTCCTAATTAGTATCAAACATCCGATATGACAGGGACTAAGTTTAGCCCTAGGGATCGAAACACCCCGTTCTACTGCCAAATATGACACCACTTGTTGAGTTGTAAGAGAGTGTGGCAGTTGATATATAGCAATTTTCCTGAAGTGATTTTGTCACTCTCAATCATTCGATTCAATGTCTCAGATGCGCTTATATAGGGTTAAGTGTGCGCATGTGTTTAGCTACTTTAACCATATTTATTATTACATTACAAAATAAAAATTGAAGCTTTAATCTTTGAACATTAGGATATTTTTACCTTTACAAATATCTTTATAAAACTTCATGAACAGAACTGACTTGTTTGATGAGAAATGAAAAGGAAAAATACTACGAAATTTTATAAAATTGATAAGCCTTTTTTTTTTTTGCTTAAATTTCGTAGCCAGTCAGCCAGATTTACATAAAGTTTTTTGGTTTGCAAAAAATTAGTTTCACAGGATACGCGGCTCTACCTAATAAGTTTCATCCAAAAGCAAACACATACAAGAAACAAAATTAAGTGATTTGTGCTGTGACGATGATTGAGTGTGCTTACCCTCTCCGGCGGCGAGGTTGGAGTAGAGGTCGACGATGTTGGGGCATCCTCGGAGGCACGCCGGGGAGCAAACCGCGCCGGCGACGCGCGGGTCGAGGAGGGAATCGGAGGAGATGCCGACGGTAGCGCGGTCGACGCCGCAGGCGCGCACGCAGCCGTCGGTCTCCACCAGCCCCGACAGCCGGCCGTCCTGGACCACCACCTCCGACGTCCGGCACTGGTACTCCGTCGGCCGCCCCGCGCAGTGCGTGTTCTCCAGCACGCACCGCCGCGATGTGGACGACACGGCGAACGCGCACAGCTCCGCCGTCAGCTGCTCGCACACCACCCTCGCCCCTGTCAGGAAATCGTGCAAACGTCAGAACACACAGGCCGTGCTTTGGATATGCTACAATACGATATACCGCCATGATGGTCACCGTACCAATTGCAGAGGAGACAAGAAGGGACAGGGAGAAGACGAAAACTGGAAGCTGTGCGTGGAGCACGGAAGCCATGGATAGATGCTGAATTGCTGATGCTGCTGGACTTAAGCTTAAGACCGATGTCTTACTTGTGCTGGAGTTAACGATGGAAAGCGTAGACGCTTAGACGAGTATTATAAGCAGAGACTAGAAGGGGTTTTAAAACTGTGCCGTGTTTAAGACTGCCTAACATGTCCCGTTTGAGTCAAACTGGTTGTCGGCTGTCGTTTATTTTCTTCGTTCTTTGATTTTTCCTTTTTCTAGATGTAATAACGTACGATATTTCCGGTTGAAAGTGCAATGATATATTTAATCTGGTCTTTTTTCACTTTCTGATGTTTAGAATCAGTTAAGGTCATATATACTTCTCCGTTCCAAATTATCAATCATATTGGTTTGTATTAGATACATAGCTCTTACCAAATATCTAAACATAATATATATCTGATGCACAGTAAAAGTTAATGAGCTGATACAATCAATAGATTTATGAAAGTAAAGTTGAACGTTCAATTCGTTCAATTCATTGAGAGTACGACGTTTTCTCTCGCCCAAATGAGATGGTGCCTAATTAAGTTGATCAACGGCGTTGCAGTTGACGTCAACAACGGGAGGCAAACAAGCATTCAAGAGTAGGCAGGCGCAACGAGTGGCGTAGAGAAGGCCGTGAAGACCGGGGCAGGTTTAGTCAGGGGAGGAAATGAGCTCGCAACTTGGCAGCAATGCATTTTGCTTTCATGTTGCTGTCTCGCTCACTTCCGTTCCGTCTAGCCTCCCGATGTGAAAATATGACCAACGGTTTTACCCTTTTCTTCTTCCTTCAAACAAGGAGAATCTCTAATTCAGATTGACCGGTAGACTGGTCCACTCTTGCATGTTTTCCACAGAACACAAAAGTTTGGTGGAAAGAAAATGAAATGTTGTCCACGCGCCTTTGCTTTCGACCTTTTTAATACATATATTTTAATTTGAAATTTAGACAATAGGGGTGCCAAAAACTTTTAGGAGCCCGGACGATCTTTCATCATGCAAAATTTTTAGCTACTAAATTATAGAGTTCTTTGATATAAAGAAAATTTTCTTTTGAACTTTGGCGATGAGCCTGACCTACCGCCCGGGGTGGCTGGGCAGTGGTGGCTCTGCCACTGAGTTTAGATACGAATATATACGAATATATCAAATATACCGAACAGGGGACTCCCCCGGCGGCAGGAGTTGAGTTCGCATCCCCGCCGTCGGATCTCTCGGACTTCGTCGACGCCTTCCATGAGGGCGAGGAGGTGCGATTCCGCCGGGTGGACAACATCATCGGCAAGGCACAGGCGCCGGGGCTGGCGGCGCGGCTGCTTGATGATGACCCGGAGCTGCTACTGATGAGCGCGGAGGAGCCGGCTACGTTCGCGATTGCGGAACGCGACGCGAACTGGAGAAGGGCCATGCTCGAGGAGATGCGCTCGATTGAAGCCGACAAGACCTGGGACTTGGTCGATCCACCGACGGGATGCCGGTCGATCGGACTCAAGTGGGTCTACAAGGTGAAGAAGGACGAGCACGGCGCCGTGGTAAAGCACAAGGCACGGCTCGTCGCCCGCGGCTTCGTACAGCGCGAGGGGATTGACTTCGAGGAGGTGTTCACCCCGGTCGCGCGCATGGAATCCGTGCGGCTACTGCTGGCACTAGCGGCGGCCAAGGACTGGCAAGTCCATCACCTCGACGTCAAGTCGGCGTTTCTGAACGGGGAGCTGGAGGAGACCGTCTTCGTCAAACAAGCGCCGGGCTTCGTCGTCAAGGGAGCAGAGCACAAGGTGCTCCGGCTCAGGAAGGCCCTCTACGGACTGCGCCAGGCTCCGCGCGCGTGGAATGCGAAACTCGACGCCACCATGGCGGAGCTCGATTTCGCGCGTTGCACCACGGAGCACGCGTTGTACACGCGACGACGGGGAAGGAGGAGCTCATCGTCGACGTACACGCCGACGACTTGATCGTCACTGGGGCGCGAGAACGCAACATCGCCGCCTTCAAGGAGGAGATGGCGGCCCGATTCAAAATGAGCGATTTGGGCGCGCTCACGTACTACCTCGGCATCGAGGTGAAGCAGGGGAAGGACACGGTCACGCTGGGGCAGCATGCCTACGCACTGAAGCTGTTGGAGCGAGCCGGCATGACGGAGTGCAAGCCGATGGCGACCCCGATGGAGGAGCGGATCAAGCTCTCCAAGCAAAGCACGGCAGCAAAGGTGGACGGGACGCGCTACCGGAGCATCGTCGGCGGGCTGCGCTGGCTCACGCACACGCGGCCGGACATTGCGTTCGCCGTGGGCTATGTGAGCCGGTTCATGGAGGACCCGCGGGAGGACCATTGGGGGCAGTGAAGCGGCTGCTGCGCTACATCAAGGGATCGCTGAACCAGGCG
The DNA here is from genome assembly GCA_038087645.1 of Saccharum hybrid cultivar R570. Classification (NCBI taxonomy): domain Eukaryota; kingdom Viridiplantae; phylum Streptophyta; class Magnoliopsida; order Poales; family Poaceae; genus Saccharum; species Saccharum hybrid cultivar. The sequence continues at coordinate 16,620,345 of JAQSUU010000431.1, read as the reverse complement.
GTCGTCTTCCCCAAGGGCGGCGGGCTGCGGCTCACGGTTTTCAGTGAGGCACCACCCAAGGTCAAGGATGGTGAGCCAGGGCTCACGGCGTTCAGCGACGCGGACATGGCAGGCGACGTGGATGGATGGCGGAGCACCTCCGGCGTGCTCGTCTTCCTCGGCGCGGCGCCAATCGCCTGGCAGTCGCTGACGCAGAAGATGGTGGCGCTCTCGACGTGCGAGGCGGAGTACGTCGTGGCGGCCACTGCGGCATGCCAGGTGATCTGGCTGCGTCGGTTGCTGAGCGAGCTCACTGGTGTTGAGGCTCGGCCGCCAGCGCTGAAGGTGGACAACAAACCTGCCATTACGCTGGCAAAGAACCCCGTCCTCCACAACAGGAGCAAGCACATCGACATCAAGTTCCATTTTCTTCAGGGCTGCGTCGATGGAGGACACCTCGTTATCGAGTTCGTCGAGACCGGGCGGCAACTCGCTGACATCCTCACCAAGTCGCTCGGGCGTCTCAGGTTCTTGGAGCTCAGAGGCATGATCGGCATGGTAAAGGTCAAGGGCTAGCAGCAGGATTAGAGGAAGATTGTAAGACATAATCTGCTGCAATCCCATTCTTCTCCCCCTAATGCAGTAAAGGGCAGGTAGAAGGTCAGCTCCTGCTATCCATGTCCTGGATACTGCAGCAAAGTCTGGCAATAGGCCATTCTAGGAGTAGGTAGAGGTGCAACAGCCATGTCTTAGCTGATCTAAGCTTAAGTACTAGGGTGATGGGGGGCTGTAATCAGCCATGCCATCTTGTACTTTGTAGTTGGTAGCTAGCTTGTATAAATTAGGAAGCAATGCAACGGAAAAGGTAGCCTTGCCACCACATTCGGTTTTCAGTCTTCAGCCAACGCTGAAGACAGAGGAGTGAGTGTGTACGTGTGTTTACTGAGCTCAAGCTCAGCTCAAGCTCATCTTCTTCCTTGGTTCAGGGGAGAGGGAGAGGGAAGGAGAGCAGGTGCTGCTCACCTGGGCATTGGGTTCCAGTGCTAACAAGATATTGTAACAAGATATTGTAGGCCTGAGAATCACGGATTCACAGCTCAATAGGTGTGAAAAAAGAATATTGCAATCATTCCTTAATATGTCGGAACATTCTTTTATTTTCATCATCATCATCAAGAAAACATACCCAACATCGCCACATATACCTCCCCCCATATGCATGCTAGCAAATCTATTACATACACAGATGCTAATTCTCTGCCTACACTATTGTTTCAACTTTTGAATGGCAGCTACCTGTCGCATATCCGGGAAAAAAAAACTCTCTTTTACAAGAGCCATCTAGCACAGTAACAACATTGCTGGATGGTTACTGGGGTCCTAATCTCCAATGGCAGCATGGATAGGGTACAGGTGTTGTATGGTCAATGCTTTAGAGGTTGGATGTGCGGTTCAGGTTCAGCAGGGAATAGATCAAGAAGGAACCTGTGGATCATCTCGAAGCTAGTGAAAGTTATCACTGCGGCAGGGGTCGTCCGCAACAGATTTGTGGCACATCCACGGTAGAAGCCAGCCACACCCTCTTTATGATAAACCTTTCTGATGCAGTCTATTACACCTTTGTATCTGGCATCAGAGTGTGCTCGCTGGTCTTGCAGCCTTGATCGAACAACCTGTAATAATTATCAGAGCAATGAAGTCCTAGATGATATAATAGCAGCCAAACAATGTACATAGGATATTGTTCTTCCTTGGATCTGTATATTGCTAGAGGATCACAAATGTAAAAGGACTAAGTACCTCATGAGGATATGTCAATGTTGATGCAGCTACTTTAGCCAGAGACGAAGCAACAGCGACATCACCAAAACTCAATGCTTCTACAGTAGTATTATCTATCAAGGCACAGGCAGTCATTGGTTCAAACCAAGTCACTCAAGCTGGTCATCATAAAGCATTTACCTTGAAAAATAAGAAAACCAACAGTAATACCTCGCTCAGCCAGATAAGCTTTTATCTTCTCGTATGCAGGGAACTGAATAGCAACATGACTGATACCAGCCAAGGCAGGGACCAGACCACTTTTGAAAAGAAAATAGCAGCAAGCATATCAGAACATATAATCATCAAGAAATAAAGCTTTTTAAAAAAAACAGCATTCCATGTGATGCTACCTGTATAGTCCTCGGATGCCTTCTTCATGTGCTATTCTTCTCAAGGCAGCAAGTGTACCTTTATACGGGATTGACCCGGCTCTTATTCCTTGGGTCTATAAAAAGGAACATATTGCTGTGTTAACAGGATTTCCGTATGTCAACTTCTACATATACTATGCCTCGTAACAAAGTAGGGCAAGAAAGACAGTTTTTAAAAAAAAAAAAAAAGAAATATTGGCTCCTGATGGAGCATCCACTCTACATTTAAAATTATAGGCATTGGATAGGAGTCTGTTTCAATATTAATCCTCAGATCTTAAATACCCAAGACACTTCCATTGTTTCCGTTTAGCAAAATATATGGAGGTTTAGCAAAATATATGGAGGTTTGCAAAAGCGTATGTATGTTTTCATGAACCCAGCAGGCCATAAGCCATATCTTGGGTCATGGGGGTTCCATTTCAGATTGGACTTATTCGGCAAGTGTACCTACAGTAAACATCATATGGGGAATAGAATCCCAAGAGAGTTTTGAATAATTACCTATTAATTAACACTTACACAGAAAACTTTCTTCATTAGATTATGCTCTCAGAGCTAGCATACCTGAAATCTTGTCTTCACAACCCAAAGTGGATTTGTTACTATAGTTGTTGCAGCTCCAGCACATGATGCAGCAACAACATTTGCCCCTAAAGAAAGTTGATGACTTCCATCTACAAAATCAATGTATGATACCACTTAGAATTTATGCTGGAAAGAACTAATAAGTAATACGTAGGGTAAAGAACTAACCATTGGAAGAAAGTAAGCTTTTAAGTTGCTCATAGACAGTAAAGTAGACCTGCAGACCACAAGAGAACAATAAGCTAATAGAAGAACATAGGCATCTGACTGATTTTCTAGTTGCCACAGATGGAGTGCAGAAAAATCTTTACAAAGGTCTAATTGTTATTTGTACTCTTTTGTGCAGAAACCTTTGCACGCATCTATGGTAAGTAAAGCAGACAATATAGGGAATACTCACCGCCCAGTTAGGCAAGAGCGCAAGAACAGTTGGGGAGAGGCCACGATACATTCCCCGAAAACCTTCCCGTTGAGCAATCTGCTGTAAGCTCCCAATAATTACACTACCTAGTATTGATTGACACAACACATAATAAATCTCAATGTTCAAAGACAGTTAATGTAATATCTCGAAAGATTTCCTGATACAACGATAATACAATTCTAGTGCAGAACACAGATGTAGCGTAAATAATGAGCTAAGCATCACAAGTTCGGTAGTAGCAAGCAACACAAAGCACATATGTATGCGATAATCTGCCAGCATGAGAACAATTGTGCTCATAGCACCCATGGTTACATTCTAGCAGTTTAATCTTTTTTGCATTCGCAATATGCTCGTTGGGTATTAGTAACACATAATATAATATCAGCAGAACTCAATATGTAATCTCAAAAACACCAGGCTTGGAATATCAGTTAATACAATATTTTACATGTATAACCAAAGAACTAACTCCATATATGGCAATCAAGAAATTCATAACGGAAAATGACAATAGACATATCGTTCCCAGAGACAAACTTACAGTTCTGTGCGCATTGTTTGAAACTTCATCAAATTTGGTAGTAACAACTAACATGCAACACAAAGCGCATATGTATGCGATAATCTGCCAGCAAGAGAACATTCTGGCAGTTTAAAACTTTTTGCATTCATGATATGCCTGTTGGGTATTGGTTGAACATAACATAATACAAGCAAAACTCAATATAAATCTCAAAAATACCAGACTAGGAAATATTAGGTATACTCTATTTTACATGTGTAACCAAAGAACAAACTCCATATAAGGCAAACAAGACATTCATAATTGAAAATGACAATAGACATATCGTGCCAATAGACACTTAGTCTTGTGTGCATTGTTTGAAACTTCAAATATTTGTCTCATCTCTGACTTTCCACGTGCATAAGCATAAACGAACAAGTGCAACCCCTGTTAGTGAGAGTTTGCGTGCTTTTTCCACTCTCGGACATGCATGGCATTGTAAATTCACGACGACAGCACAACACGCATGATGCCTCCCCTTGTCGCATTCCCATGGAAGCACTGATACTTCAAGTCATGCAGGGAGCTAAGAAATGACCGTTAGACAACTACACAACCAACCAATAGTAAACCTTAAGGATAAGACATCCGTCCAAAAAAATTGATTCGAACCGTTACAAAACCTAAATGTGGATCCTCAGTTACCAAAAGATTCTCTCACAATTTCCTGAATCTTGGATGGTCCAGGTCACCAAGAGACACCACAAGCGTAAACTTAAGCAGTCTCCCCCTTGTCGCATTCCCATGGAAGCACTGACACTTCAAGTCATGCAGGGAGTTAAGAAATGACCGTTTGACAACTACACAACCAACCAATAGTAAGTCTTAAGGATAAGACATCTGTCCAAAAAAAATGATTTGAACCGTTACAAAACTTAAATGTGGATCCTCAGTTACCAAAAGATTCTCTCACAAATTCCTGAATCTTGGATGGCCCAGGTCACCAAGAGACACCACAAACGTAAAATTAAGCAGTCTCTAGGCAGATTTTCTCTAACCTCTCTGAATCTCAAATTGTCGACATGATGTCACAAGACCAAACCAAGCACAAAATTCACACAGGTTGACTACAATGCACCCCTCTTCCCATGCAAATATTCCATTCTTCCCAGCGTATGCACCCCTCCTGCGCCCTCAGCACAATTCAACACCAGCAGGACAAGCTCGCTGTTCCAGACAGGTTTGCGTCCACCAGGACAAGCTCGCTGTTCCAGACAGGTTTGCGTGTGTCTCTATCTCATGAGCAACAAACTGAAGCAAAATTCGCAAGGAATCGTTGGAGCAAGTCCTCACCTCCAATTGTGCCTGTGGCAAGCTTGGGCCAGCCGTGGACCTGGAACCTGGTCTTGATGACATCGAGCGGGCACACGAAGGTCGCCGCCACCACACCTGCGCCCAAAGACCGAATCACCTCCAAAGCCCGAAACATTGAAGGAAACCACAGGCCGAAATGCATAGGGGAGTTCCAGCGCAAAAGCTACCACACTTACCAGCGGAGGCGCCGGCGACGGCGTGGCAGAGGAGGCCGCGGGCGGTGGTGGGGCCGTGATGGTGGTGGTTCTGCGACGACGAGGCCACGGACGGCGGCGCCGGCGCCGGCGAGGTCGCGACGTCCCCCGGCATCTCGCTCCAGCCGTCCTCCTCCCCTCCCCGATCCGCGCGTCGCCGCTGCGGCCAGGGGATTGGATTGGGCAGGGAGCCCCCCCCCCCCCCCCCCCCCCCCCCCCCCCCCCCCCCCCCTTTCCAACGCTTCCTTGCGCGAGAGAATCACGGACGCCGCACACAGGACGTCAGCGCGTCGGCGCCCGATCGCGCGCGTCACCGGCAGCGGGGCCGCGGACGGCCGACTAGGGTTAGGGTTTGGGATATGACGAGGCGGAAGCGGTGGGCATTGGGACGGGGCCGGGTATATGTAAAGGCTCGCTCCGCTTCTCCCTCTCGGCTTCTTCGTTTCCGTCGTCACGGCATCCTTCTGCCTCGCTTCGCCTGAGCTTCTTCTCGTGCGCTCTCTCGGACTCGAAGCCTCGCGGAGGCGAGGGAACCGTGTACGGTATACCCACGGGGCTGGAGTGGAGTGGGCCCGTGCGGAGAGGTGACGTCCCACTGGGTTGCGGGTCCGGGACCTTGGTGAGCCCAGTGTCAGTGGCCTGTGTGGTGGCAACCGCCGAGCCCGCGCTACCTTTGCCGGCGTGCACGTGGTGCAGGCTGTGCGGCTAAACGCCGGGGGGGCCTGGAGATCAGGGACCGGTGGTGACCCACTGTCATTGAGATGTCTATCTACTCGTTTCGTGCGCCGTGTGCAGCTGTGTTGTGTAAACGGAGCCCAAGAAGGAGTAGTAGCTCGCAGCCGTGTCACTCTGCCATGCGGTCCCAGCCCACGAAATGAGGTGGCCCAGCAGCGGGAGTAGTAGGCCACGTGGTCCACGGCGATGCCTGGTCGCCGCTTACCGGTGACGTGGTGGACCATGGGCCGTTCAGGACGGAGCTGTGGAATTAAATGGGCGGCCGAGATGGGGCCCGGGGAGGGAGGCGGGACTACGGCGCCGCAGAGTGGAACGCTCGGTTGCCTTGGTCGCTGATCCGGAACGATAGACTTGTCTCCCCCACCCGAGAGGAGATGGGAGAGGATAAGAAGCAATTTCGGCCTCTCGGGGCCCACGTTTTCAGTCACAAACTCAAGTGCAATTCTGTGCTATGTAGCCTAATTTTTGAAAATCACGCATAAATGCTATTTTTTAAATTTAAATGGTGTTTGGGATTGCTCTGTTCCACATTTTTCAGTTCCGCCCTATGTTTTTTTAGCCAAACGGTTTCTACTTTACAAACTCTGTTCGAGGAAAAAACGTGAAGTTATGAGAGCACCTAAAGGTGCTCCACAAACTATAGGTTTTTGTAGAGCTACTCTACGATGAAATTTATGTGGCAGAGTTTGTGGAGCAGTCCCAAACATACCCTTAATACTTTGACAGTTATTAGTGATTAACATGAACTCCAATTGTGTGGAAATTACTGCATGTTTTAGAATATATCATTCTCAAAGACTTAAATTTCATTTAGATGTAGTGGACTCTAAATTCACCGTCATTCCATGGCAAAACAGAGTTGACTCCTATATTGTCTGCCCCGATCAATCACTCGATACTTGCCACCAGGAGTGAGTCTGATATTCACAAGCGCAAGATTGCAACATGCAACAACAAAACTCGATGCTTAGATGCAAAGACGGGGAAAGAATTAAAAATAATGATGAAAGGAAGCTGCAACATGCAACCTCTCTAAAGATTCCCTGACGCTCCACTTTTCCGCATCTTTTGTATTGCTGGTCTTGGTAATGCCACGATGGATGGAAGGCGACAGTGCGTATAACTCAATTATTATTACCTGTCTCTATCTCAAATTAACAAATCGACATTGTCTTTATAAGCTGAGATCACTCGGCCTTTTATAGAAAAACTCCAGTTTATAAGGGCCACTGGCCAGATTATCCGAATTAGCAACTCATGAGCAGCCAAAGGGGAGCAAAAAAATGTGCCCGAAACTGTAAATAAGCTGCAAATTAAATTGGCCTAAATAGGGCGGCAATAATTAAAAATAAGACCTAACCTAGGAGAGACCAAATCCGTTTTTTTAATATAATAATTAATTAAGAAGAAAACAGGTTTAAATGAGCGCAAGTTGTAAGAACAAACCTAAGCAGAACTAGGCAGTTAATTAAAAAAGAAAAATAAGCACCCAAATCCGAGTTAAAGAGGACTTGACTCAAATAAGTTGTTAGGATAAGCGTCTACATCTCCCACCCACCCCAACCTATTAAGCTAAGTTCACTTCCAATAATACGGAAACAATCCTCTGACTTTCTTGCCCCATGCACTGAACGTGAAATTTGCATATCCAGGATGAGTCCGCATGAGTTCTCAAATCAAGGTTTGTCCTTTTTCTTTCCTTCTGCTCCTACAGTAACCTGAAATTTTTTTAACAGACATAAGAGACCCACTTGTCATTCTCTGTTCCTCATCCTCGACCTCATTGACAGAGCTGCTTTCTGTTCCCATCCTCATTCCATAGGGACGCCGAGCTCCCTCGCCGGAGCCGCCCTACCGATCCCTTTACCTTCAAGTTCCGTTGAGTGGCCCTTCCTGGACGAGTGGTGCGGAAGTGCAGCAGGCGCGGACGGAAAAGCAAAGCAGGAGAGGAACCGTCGTCCCTTTAGGATGGAGGCCTAAAAGTGAGCCCCCAAGAATGAAGGCCGAAGGGAGGATTTAGGTACCCACCTGAATTGGAGGGTCGTAATAGAGACCCTACTCGCACATTTTTTGGCCTGAGGTAGGGGGGCTACTGAAGTTGCTCTGATTCATAACGGAAAACAGGTTCGAAATCCAACTGGTACCGATTGGACTCAGCATGAATGCGATAAAGCAGGAAAGGAAAAACTCTGATGGAGATAAGATATACAAGGCAAGAATAACCAAGTCGCAGCACTAGCTTCTGGGGATCAGCTATGAGACTACATGATGCCAGAGAACTGTCAAAGGAAACAGTTTGTTTCCCTGGAAGTTTAAGCTTCAAAAGACGGCACATGTTGATGTTAGAAGTTATTCACTCCAACATTAGTCAGCTTGTCTACCCCACTAGAAACGCAATGGCCTACGCGTGCTATTCACTCGGGAAACCTGCAAAAGACAGTTAGCTGTATCAGCCGATGCCCTGGAGCATCACACGAAGCAGTGGAATTATTTCTCGCCAGGTGTGTGAAGTGACAACTCACAACGTGAGACTTCCATTCGACTTTGCTTCCCTCGGAGATACCAAACTGTGCTTGCCTCCGCATGTGTTCATGGAATATATGCACAAGGACCACAGCGTCAAGAGCAGCATACTCTTTCTACAAAACAGGAGCATATGGACTTCTATTTTTAGCAACCAAACTTGAAAACAGGATATCTTACCAATTTTGACACAGTTTTGAGTTATGGAGCAGGTTGGACCCAATTAAACTAATGCTTCCCACCAAGATGTGCATAACCCAGAATCAAATAAAAAGAAATATAGCTAACACATGAGAACAAGGCAAGGCGATAGTGTCAGAGTATTTTTTTTCAAGCTGGTAGCTAACAATGCTATCTTTTTTCCCTTTTTTAGCCACAAAAAAGCCTTGAAGTTACAGGGGATGTTTGGTTGCTGGCCATAACTTGCCATGCTTAACATTAGGTTTGCCACAACAACTTTGGTTGATTACTAACTATTGGTTCACCACAGCCACGACAGTCGGCAGCCACTCGCCACAGATTTCTCCGCCAAAAGTGTGGCTGGCTATTTCTGAGCCACACTGGCCGCCACGGCGCGCCAAGGAGCTGCATGCTGCCATCCATTTCTTTAATGGACTGACCAACTGCATGCTGCATGAACCAGCTGCCTCCAAGAAGCTGCATGTTGCATGACCGAGCATCCATACTTGCTAGTTGCGCAGTTCCCGCATGTAGCTCCTCACCTATAGGGAAATATGCTGTAGTTTTTTTTTGTTTGTTCGTTAACACTGCTAAGATTAATTTGGTCACTATTTTCTCTTCCATTTTTAGTGCTACTAGTTGTTTCATATTTATATGGTGCTGTTGCTTTTACTAATCCAAACAGATGCCACAACCTTTTGACAAGTTTTTTTTGGCTGTAATCCAAACAGCAGCCACACTTATTTTGCCAAACCTTAGTCACTAACCAAACAATCTATTTGTGCCACAGATTATGGCAAGCCACAGGTGTGGTTGGTACTTAACGTTAGGCATGGCAAACTATGGCTGTCATCCAAACATGCCCACAATGTATTACAGTTACAGGTGTAAACCATACTCCATCCGACCGAGAAAAATTGCAATTCGCCCTTTCCAAGGTGACCGAATCTATTAAAAATGGTACTAACGTTTATACTACCGAATAAGTACCATTAGATTAATTATTAATTATAGAATATATTTTCATAGTAAACCTATTTAGACCAAATCTATTAAAAACGGTACTAACATTTATACTACCGAATAAGTACCATTGATTAATTATGGAATATATTTTCATAGTAAACCTATTTGGAGACAAAAATATTGGTACTATTTTCTATAAATTCAGTTAAACTTAAGAAAACAAAACTTGTCTCAAACCTATAATTGCATTCTTTTTGGGAATGAGGGAGTACCATTTATCTCTTCAATTCAAAACCAAGAATGCCTAAAACTACCTCTTGAGGAAAGCTCTGCTAAAGAATGTATTCCCTCCGTTCCAAATTATAAGACGTTTTGGATTTTTTAGATATATTGCTTTTGTTATGTATCTAGAGTTCTAGACAGCGTATATCTAAGTGCATAGAAAAAGCTATGTATCTAGAAATGCCGAAATGTCTTATAAATTTAGAACAGAGGGAGTAGTAGACTCTATTAGCAACCTACTAAATTACAGAACCCAGATATGACAAATCAATTGCGAATACCTAGAAGTAGGTGTTAACACTCACATGATTACAGGACTGCTTTCAAGGGAACAAGAAAAAAGGGCACCAATAACAGTGGCTGAACTGATTTTGGGTTAGTGGCCGTTGCTCCCAGTTGCTATTACGCCGGGACTTGTTCAAACCAGCTCCTAATATTTCCTGGCAGCATTTCATGAACATGTCATACACTCTACCTAACAAGAAAATGTCAAAAGTAGATGGATAACAGTTAACTGCAACCAGTTTATTCTATGACGATTGTATATTTATATACCTTCGACAATCCAGAGAGGCCACCAGTAACCCCTTTAAACAGCTTCTGCAAATCAAGTAGCATTTCATAGGACTGAAAACATTCCAATTCTCCATAGGATTGCATTAGTTGATGAAGATCACATTGAATGTCATAGCCTTTGGTGTTCAATGTACAAAAGGTAAGTTATCATCCAATATAAAATCCAAAGATATTTTTTAAAGAGGACCATATGAAATGACAGAAATACAAAACATTACCCAGCTTTAGTATCTTAGATGAACACATAATACGCCTCAAGCAGCTGTCCAATGCTTTTGGGTCATCTTCATACAGTTTAATCAGATCGAAAATGAAGGCTACCTTATCTGATGCGATTTGTATGATTGAGACCTGACCAAATAGCTAAAATCAACCACGAGGATAACTACAATGCAAAGAGATAAGGGAAAAAAGAGTACTAACATACAGTGGTTCAAAAAGAATAAAGCTTGCAGAAACTTAGTGTAACAGAACCGACCAAATTATAAGAGCACAAGTACAAAAACAAGCACCGAAGCGCTCAAATTTTCGAACTTGAGCCCATATAATCCCGGTAGTCAATCGAAACCACGAAGGATTTCAAACCAACTCGCTTACAACCAGGATCGCATCATTCAACATACAACATCATACGTTACATTTCACAAGTAGTTCCGAAATAAGTTTACACACACGGAGTCGCAATTATTACAAACCAAGTTTATAAAGTAGCGGAAGCATAACACACACCAGTTGTTAACTACTACCAGTCTGGATGATCAACAACCCGCAAAAGCATGAGGAAAGTACATAAAAGATGATCACGCCCAAGTGATCTAGTCTTCTTCACCCGCAGGGTGGAGATAAGTTTTGCAGAAGCCTTGATAGAGCATATCATCTACAACAGGAGGGAATAAACCCTGAGTACTGGAATGTACTCAGCTAGACTTACCCGTCGAAAACCATAAATAAGATGACACCAAGGATTATGCAAGGCTTTCACAAGAGGCTAGCTGACATCACATTTTTGCATAAAGGCATAAGTAATTGAGACTCTTATAACCTGTACTAGCAGTTATTTTTAGCATTTACCTGTCATCTATCTTAGCACCTGTACTAAACATGCACTTGATTATAATCAAACAATTATCATCATTATATCCAGAGCAGGTATGAATTGTGGCAACATTGTATCATTCCCTTAACCACCGGTTCATTTAATGAGATCTACGTTGCCGCTGCTCAAGTCAAGTGCTCACTAACCGGGAGCGACGGCGATTCGAATCGAATTCCTATCCAGCTGGAGGGGTATTTCTAACACTCACCGTGCAGACCCCTGCCAGGGTCGCACAGGCCACCGTTTCATATGATTCAGGAATCGCGGGTCCGAATAATGTCGCGACCCCAAGGGCGACACTCTGCCAGGTGATAGGGACTCTAACCCCCCCTTGGTCTCACGCCAATGTCCCCAAGCACATCCTTTCTCTCCTCCAAGAAGCAACCTACCATTCGATTCTCGGCCTGAATCACATTACTCGGCTTCGCGGTCGGAACGGCTTATCCGGCCAACTAAGTGTTAGACTGCGTTCAACATGACTCAAGGACGTACAGCGAATCGGTCCTTAAACGACTCAGACGGGCATAGCTCCACACCCAAGACGTGAAGTGTCTTGCGGCTGTACTATCGAACTCCCGTCCGGTCTCAATTTCATTTTTAAGCATGGTTCCATCCACGATAGCCATAAAGCCACTCGTGACTCCTTCCTACATCTCGCGGATGACCGGAAATCACCCGACTTCTACCGTACTAAGCAGGGCTAAGCATTGACACGTGCCTAAACCTAATATAGGATTAAGTACGATATCTGGACAAGGACAGGTATAATGCAACAAGTGTTTTCATATAACTCCTACAACTTAATGCATTAAACAATTAAAAATACTCAAGATTAATTTATAAAACAGTAGGTTCAGCATGCACCGGGGCTTGCCTTTCAGAAAGGTCGAAGGCCGATGGTCAGGACACTCAGGTAGATCTTCGGCAGGAGCTTCGTCGCCGGATGGTTCCTTAGCTGCTCCGGCTGGTCCTGGACTTCCTCCGGAATCACAGGCTCGAATTCGAGGAGAGTTACCCCCTCCGGTACACCTATTGCATGAATGCACAATACTTATCATGGATGCATAAAGGTGCAACATGCTCGGAATAAAATGCATTTCAGAAATAAAATACTCTATTCAAGTTATTTTATTAGTACGTGCAAATCTCTTCTCCGGTGGAGAAGTACTTACCTAATCTACCCAACCTAAGATATAGTTGTTCCTCTTCGGTTAAGGCCCTAACACCTAATAACACAAGAGTAACATTATTTAGGTTACCACAGTAAGTTATTCTGGACAGCAGCTCAAAGATCCTGACATAACTGGAGAATCCCAACTCCAAAAGATATGATCTAAGACAATCTGGAAAGCTTATGAAATGCTCTACAAAATGTTTTCAGATCACAACACTAAATTCCAAAGTTTACCTAATCGAAATTCCAAAGTTCCAGAATCTGTTCTCTCTAAACAGAGAGCAGTCAATTCTGGACTGGCACTTTAAACAGTAATAACTCCCAAACTACTAAGCCAAATGCTCTCAAATTTTGACACAAGCTCATTTACCAATTTTACTACAACTTTGGTATTTACAAGTTTTCCAGCAACCACCTTCATCCAAGGTCAAATCTAGAAATACTATCAGCTGTCCAGAAAACCTAAAATTGCAAAGATTAAATATTTATTGATGTGGCAAACATTTTCTAAGACCAAACTAATACTACTACAAGTTCACAAATGTCACAAAAACACCAGAAAGTAAGGTGTGCCCACCTAGAATATTTATTTAAACTCATCTCTTAATTTACTTAAGTAATTAAGTGGAATTTCAAACATATATGTAAACTGCTCCTAAATTTCTACCAAAATTACAGGAGACTCTCTGACCCAAAAAGAGACTACTGTAAAAATTTGAACTCAATTTATTCACAGAAACTCTCTGAACAAAATTCACAAGCCCAAAAGGCTGATTTTTGTATAAATAACAAAGCAAAGTAAAAAGTGTCAAACAACAGATTTCTTAATTTTCTTGGACACTCTAGGATACCAAGACATTCTCCAAAAATTTATATGAACATTGCACATGTAGAAAAATTACTAAAATTCATTTAATTATTTCCTAGAATAACAAGATAACATTATAACTTGAAAAGTACTTAAGCACTACTGTCCAAATTTTTACCAAAGCTAGAGCAAGTATAAATTAGCCTACTCCCCAAATTTCATAATTTTTGGAACACTACAGCTCAAGTTATATATTTAACAAATTTGCATTCATTTCAAAACACATTTGAAAGATCTATTTAATTCTCCTAGAAATTAAACATCACATTCCATATTTGTATTTTTCTAAAATACTACACATCATGTAGATTCTAATAAAATTTATCTCATGATTTTTGAGCAAGTAAAACCCTAGATCTACATTTTCCAAACTTAACCAAATTTCTGTAGCAATATAAATAAAAATGAAAAAGATCTCATTTATACTGGGCCGGCCCGGGAAAGGACGCGGCCCACGGCGCTCGCGCGCGGCCCGCGACACACGCGCGGCCTGCTTAGCCATCCCGCGCGCGCGGGTGCTGACAGCGCGGGCCCGCAGGTCAGAGAGAGAAGAGCGAAGGGGGAAGAAGGCCGCGACTCCGGCGAGCTCAAGCTCGCCAACGACGGCGCTTCCGGCGACGGGAAGAGCACCAACGGCTTCCCCGTGACCCTCCGCATCGACCAGACCCAACTTGGCTGACCCTATCCCAACCTAACTACGACGGCCATGGCGACCGCGGCTCGGAGGCGGCACCCGGTGGCGGTCCGGCGAGCTCCGGTGGCCAGGGACCTAAGTGAGGTGTACTACGGCTTGCTGAGGACATGGCGGACCCCTCCACGCCAAGGAAGAGGACAGAGGTGGAGTGAGTGCCGCTGGCCGCGTGAGCACCGCACCGGCGGCCATGGCGCGGCAGCGCACGACGGTGTTCCGGCGTGTGCCGGCCCTCCCAACCGGTAGCGTCGTCACCTAGGCTGCTCTACCCACCCCGGAACCCAGAACACTTAGCGGGAAGACTGGAGGGTGACCGTAGGGAGCTGGCCACGGTGAGCCGCCGCGCGGACAGTGCGCCGGCGAGGACTTCCGGTGGCGGAAAACGAAATTCGCCCTCACCTCGACACAATCCGGTCAAGCCACGGTTGGAGGAGGTGGAGGGGATTCGGGTGGAGCGGTGGACGGGATTTGGAGGATGGGGGTGCGACGGTGAGCTTGCACGAGCACAGAGCGGGCTGCGGCGACAATGGCGCCTTCGTTCTCCGCCTCGGTGAACCCGACCAGAGCGGGAGGGAGGAGGAAGTAGAGTGAGCGTGGGTGATGGGGACTGAGGTGTCGACTCCCACTTCACTCACGCGCGCGAGCTCACGACGTGGAGGCGATGGCAGGGCGCGAGCGCCACGCGGCCACCGGGCTCTGCCCGAGCGCCACGACGCGAGCCGGCTGCATGGCGTCGCCGTTTACTGAATGGAGGTCGTTTTCGTTCGACTGACAGAGCAGTTTCGTCGTCGATTAACTCCCAAACCAGTGAGAACCAGGTGTGGTTGATGTTGGCAATGTTGTAGAGCTACATGAGGGCTTCAACATTGCCAATAGGGTCGTGAGCCAATTCGGCTTGGTTAGTGAGATACAATGCTCCTAAGTGAGGCACACGAAGTCTGAACTGAGTTTCAGTTATTTTCCCCCGACTGAAACTTGATTTTCGAAGCACGCTAACTCATAAACGGTTGGGAACCAGGCTTGGGTGATGTGGACAATGTTGTAGAGCTACATGAGGGCTCCAACTTTGTCAATTGGCTCAAGGACTGGTTTGGCCTGGTTTGTGAGTTATAAGTTGTCAAAGTGAGGTACAGTGAAACGGTTTTCAGCTTCACACTTAGCCAAAATTTGCTAAGTCCCAAAACAGCCCCTAATACTGACTTGTGGGCCATTTTTGAGCATGTTCTGGTCATTTTCATGAGATGGCCATATTAGAACTTTTGTTCCTCATGAAATTCTCTACAACTTTGCTTAAGGTTGCTCCTTCATGCAAGATCTCTAAATTGGACTTTTTAATTAGTCAAACCAGATCACTCTAGGGGTCCAACTTAGTCAACAACATTTGGAAGGGCAATTTGGTAATTTTGGTCAACATGAACATTGCTCCACTACTTACCCTAAATGTAATTAAGGTGTTATAAGACCTAATTAACCACTCTACATATTGGTTGCACAAAGTTCCTAGTGTCACATACTTTGGAACAAGTAATTCCATACTTTCACCCAAATGTTGCAAGCTCATGTTGCACATATTGCATGAGTGTGTTGCATAACATTTGCTCATTATGTTACACTAAAGTGGTTGACATGTCTCACAAGGAAATTGCACATAAGGTACTTATGTTTTGCACACTACTCACTTCTTACTTCACATGAAATATAAACATATCATAAGCTTATGCATGAAATGAATGATGCTTGCTTATGCTCATGCAAATGCAATGCAATTAAGGAGCTAAACACCTGGGGTGTTACAGCCCTCCCCCCTTATAAAAATCTCGTCCCGAGATTTAGAAAGCGTACCATTTTTCATAGAATTCCTTATAACCATCCCGTAAATAGTCTTCCCGCTCCCATGTAGCGTCACTTTCACTACCCTGATTACTCCATATTACTTTATACAACTTAACCACTTTGCTTCTAGTCACTCGTTCCTGAGTATCGATCACTCGGACTGGCTTTTCTTCGTAAGTTAGATCGGATTCCAGCCTGATATCTCCTAAAGGGACTCTTTCCTCAGGAACTCGAAGACACTTTTTGAGCTGAGATACATGGAAGACGTTGAATATGGCAGTCATTTCTGGAGGTAACTGGATTTTATACGCAACAGCTCCACTCTTGCCTATGATCCGGAAAGGACCCACGTATCTCGACGCAAGTTTCCGCTTAACACCAAAACGTTGGACACTTTTCATTGGAGAAACTTTCAGATACACGAAGTCTCCAACTTCAAACTCGAGTGGTTTTCTACGACGAACAGCGTAACTTTTCTGTCTAGCTTGGGCTGCAGCCATATGTTTTTGGATGGTACGGACTTGTTCCTCAGCTTCCTCAACAAAAGCAATACCATAAAATCTCCTTTCACCAGCTTCTACCCAGTTTAGTGGAGTTCTACACTTACGACCATACAAAGCTTCGAATGGAGCCATCTTAATACTCTCTTGATAACTATTATTGTACGAAAACTCGGCTAGAGGTAACCATTTTTCCCAAGAACCCTTGGATGAAATGACACATGCCCGCAACAGATCTTCCAAGATTTGGTTAACCCGTTCCGTCTATCCTGATGTCTGGGGGTGATAAGCAGAGCTTCTCACTAACTTGGTTCCCAGAAGGTGATGCAAGTGCTCCCAAAAGCGAGCAGTGAACTGGGGACCACGGTCAGATATGATAGTACGAGGTATCCCATGGAGCCGGACTATCTGATTGAAGTACAACTCAGCATAGTCAGTGGGACGATAGTCCACTCTAACTGGAATGAAATGAGCTGATTTGGTCAAACGATCCACAATTACCCAGATGGAGTTATGATTTTTGACAGTAGGAGGAAGACCGACAATGAAATCCATACTTATCTCTTCCCATTTCCAACCTGGGATAGAAAGTTGTTGAAGTAACCCAGCTTTCATATGCACAGCCTTAACTCTACAGCAGGTGTCACACCTAGCCACATACGCAGCTATCTCCTTCCGCATTTTGGTCCACCAATAGTATGGCTTTAAATCATAATACATCTTATTGCTACCAGGATGGATGGACAACTTAGAGGAGTGTGCTTCAGACATAATATCATTTCTAAGCTCTCGGTCCTTAGGCACAACTAACCTATCCTTGAACCATAATACACCCTCTTCATCTATCCTGAACTGTGTAGTTTCTTGCTCTTTCATCTTACGCTTGATGTGGAATATACCAGTGTCAGTCTTTTGGAGCTCAATAATTCTGCTTTTGAGAGTACAACTGACAGTGATGTTGTACAAGACTGCTGGATGTAGAAGGCGAGACCGATGAAAATCAGTTTCAACTAAGGAATGGCAATGAGACTTACGGCTTAAAGCATCCGCAACCACATTTGCCTTGCCAGGATGATAGTGCACTTGAAGGTTATAATCCTTAATCAACTCGAGCCATCTTCGTTGACGCATATTTAACTCGGGTTGGGTGAAGATGTATTTGAGGCTTTTGTGGTCTGTGTAGATATGGCAAACATTGCCCAACAGATAGTGTCGCCAGGCTTTCAAAGCATGAACAACTGCGGCGAGTTCTAAGTCATGCGTTGGATAATTCGCCTCATGCTTCCGAAGTTGTCGAGAGGTATATGCAATTACTCGGCCTTCCTGCATCAACACACCTCCCAAACCTATGCCTGAGGCATCACAATAAACATCAAATGGTTTCTCGATATCCGGTTGTGCCAAAACCGGAGCTGAGGTTAGGAGGGTTCGCAGTTGGTGAAAAGCCGCATCACACTCAGGAGTCCAGACAAACCTGGTGTCTTTCTGCAGCAACCGAGTCATTGGCTTAGCTATTTTGGAGAAATCCGGGATGAAGCGACGATAATAGCCAGCCAAACCAAGAAAACTTCGGACCTCGTGAACCGAGATAGGAGCCTTCCAGTTCAGTACTTCCTGTACCTTGGCGGGGTCCACCATAATTCCTCCATCGGACAACACATGCCCAAGGAAAGGTACTTCACGAAGCTAGAATTCGCACTTACTGAACTTCGCATAAAGTTGATGTTCACGCAGTCTTGTGAGGACTATACGCAGATGTTCAGCGTGATCCTCCTCATTCACAGAATATACCAAGATGTCATCAATAAATACCACCACAAACTTGTCCAATTCCGGCATAAACACCGAATTCATCAAGTACATGAAGTGTGCGGGGGCATTTGTCAAGCCGAAAGACATAACAAGATACTCATAAAGACCATATCTGGTAGAAAAGGCTGTCTTTGGAACATCTTCCGGGCGGATTTTAATTTGATGGTAGCCAGATCTTAGATCGATCTTGAAGAAAACTTTAGCTTTAGACAACTGATCGAACAAGATGTCGATACGTGGTAGAGGGTACTTATTTTTGACAGTGACTGCATTGAGAGGTCTATAATCTACGCACATCCACAACGACTGATCCTTCTTCTTTACAAAGATAGCAGGACATCCCCACGGCGACGAACTAGGACGAATCAACCCCTTCTTCAAAAGTTCATTCAATTGCACCTTAAGTTTAGCTAGTTCATTCGGAGGCATCCTATAAGGTCTCCTAGAGATAGGAGCCGTGCCAGGCAACAACTCAATTTTAAACTCCACATCCCGATCCGGAGGGAGCCCCGGCAAATCATCGGGAAAAACGTCTGGAAACTCATTTACTACTGGAATTTCGGTCAACACCTTTGCTTGCACAGCATGAACTTCCCCAGACAAATGAACTTTTATGGGAAGTGATACCAGAAAACCCTTTTGATCTGTAGGGTCTCTGAGCATAACTACCCGAGTGGATGTATCAATGAGTACCCCATTCTGACTCATCCAATTCATGCCCAAAATAACATCGATACCTAAGCCCGGCAAAACCACTAAGGCCAGCGAGTACTTTCGCCCTTCTATCTCAAGCTCAAGATTTCCCACTACTTTATTTGTGGAAATATTCCCACTTGCTGCGCTAATGCAATAACCCCACCTTCAACAGTATGCAATTTGTGTGCAAACTCTGATGCAAACTTAGGACTGATAAAGGAATGCGAAGCACCCGAATCAAAAAGTACCACTGCAGGATGTTGGTCAACTAGGAACTTACCAGCAGTGACAACCTCTCCAGATGGGATTTCCTCAATACTGTTATAATGAGCGTGCCCTTGACGGCCACCTGGGTTGACATTCTTCTTGGGGTAAGGACAGTTCCTGGACCAATGGCCTGGCTTGTTGCAGTTCCAACAAGGCATGTTGCTAGGGGGGACACTGGAGCTGCCTTGGCCCGCATTACTCTTTGGCAGAGCCACTGTATATGCCTTACGAAACCCAGTCTTCATTGGCACCTTCTTTTGTGGAGGACGAAACTTAGCATTTGTGGCAAGAGGGCGAGGAGGAGCCCTCGGGGCAGCTGGAGCTCGAGACTGTGAAACACTCGCCTCAATGGCCCTTTTGCGGCTCTTAGAGGCAGAATAGATAGCATTGTTGTTCTCTTGAGTCAGAGCATCACTGATAAATTCATTGAAAGTAGTGCACTTGCTAGTGCCCATAGTCTTCATCAGCTTCGGGCCTAGGCCTCTTTTAAAGCTAGCAATTTTCTTGGAATCGGTATCCACAAACTCAGTGGCATACCTTGCCAGATTGTTGAAAGATTGCAGGTATTCAGACAAGCTTTTATTGCCCTGCGACAGCCTCATGAATTATGTGTGTTTGATAGCCATAAGACCTGGAGGAATATAATTCCCACGGAATGCAGCCTTGAACTGGTCCCAAGCAATCGGGACATTTGCAGGCAGTGTGGAACGATAGTGGCTCCACCAAATACCCGCTGGACCATGCAACTGGTGAGAAGCATATTCAGTCTTTAGCTCATCAGTCAAGCGAAGCAGACGAAACTTTTGCTCAATAGTATTTAACCACTCATCAGCTTGCAGTGGTTCCTCCGCCTCCTTAAAGAGCGGGGGCTTAGTATCAAGAAAATCCTTGAAATCACTGTACTGATTCGGTTCCGGACCCTGGCGGCCAGGACGAGCTTCCCGGTTAGCCAGCTGGCGCATAGCATCTGTCAACATGCGCTGCCCTTCGACCACTGTCTGCATCAGCTCAGCCGGGGTAGGTGGTGGCGGAGGGAGTGGCTGTTCCTCATCCTCATTGCCACGACCCCGACGAAGATTGTACGACATCTGCAAAATGCATAGCCAATGAGCACTGACGATGTGGGAAATTTGTAGATGAATTATTGTAAATATGTCAACTGACTTCATGAAATAGACTTTTCAAAATACTCATGACACAATACTTCATCACAACCGCACAATCTCTTCAAGCGGACCAAATGGTGCAATCATGCGAGAGAACCCAACAAGATGTACTTTGATAAAGGCTCACACACAAGGAGCACAGCAGTTACTGAACCGTTTACGTTAAAATCTACGTGATTTTTGATCTTTTGCCCGGGACTTGGATTCAGTTTCAAAGTGTTTAGTTGACTGAGAAAGGCTACTTCAAACTGATCACAAAGAGACTTCTCAGCGTAGAGCTCCATGATGGATCATGACTAGCCACCTCGATACCAGCGCGTGCCAAGCAGCACAACCTTATGTCGCGCGCCATAGGAGGCTCTCGGTTTCGTCGCGGCACCGAAGGGTGCTAATCGTGACACCATCATCGAACGCCACACAATAAGACATCCAATTGCGATCGAAATTAACAGGCTCCAACTAAACATCCAGGAACATAGGGTTCGACCTTACATCCCAAAAGTCAAGTTATTACAAAGCCTCACTCCATCACAGGGAGGGCACAAAGGACGATCCTAACATCATAGCTACGTGATAACTACTCTAAGCATCGTCCTCAGAGTCGGTGTCATGGATCTCCCCGCCGTCCTCATCACTAACAGGCTCTAACTCCTCATCTTTTTCTTCTTCTTCTGGTTCCTCCTCTGGTCCGGCATCTTGGGGCCCATTGACCTCCACTTCATCATCATTTTCAGCCATGAAGATTCCCGAACCCATGTCCTCATCGACGTTGTTGTTTCGAGGCAGCAGGGGATTAAGCTCGTTGTTCAGGCGGTGCACTTCTTCATGAAGATTATCATTGTATTCTTCAGCGTTCTCCAACTGTTGCTCGAGCTCAAACTGACGAGCTCTCAGAACGTTCTCCTCGTGCCTGGCTTCATCCCTCTGGTTCATGACACGAACCAACATGCGTTGACAGTTGCGGTTTGCTACTGTCAACCTCTGGACTGCAAGGGTTTCCTAGTCACGATCACGAATCACTTGCTCCAGTTGCTGACGCGCTGCATTCCAGGCAGCCGTCACTTCAGCCAACTCTGCCCTCAGCCTTTCCACCTCAGTAGGCTCAGGGCGGGGCTCACGTGGAGCGAGCTGGTGTCGCGGTGCCCTGCCTCCAGTGGACTTACGAGCGGTCCTCTTGGTACGTATCATCTGTAGCAACAGATAAGATACGACTTAAAGTGAGGATCATTTAGGGGATACGAAATTTACTTTAGTCGGGAGTACTGAAATTTTTAAGGAGGGAGTAAATGATATGTATGAATAATTAAACATGATGCATGCACGTTCCGTACGCCCTCTCACCTTAGTAGAAACCTAAAGTTCTAACGCTAGGCGGTGGCATACATACGTTCTCTCATATAAGCGAAACTATCGGTCTACTCGTTACGCCGTTAGTGTACCTGCAGAAAACCTCATTTCAGCCCAACAGTTTTCCAATATATGCACACAAGAAAGCAGTAATTTAAATACTTTCCATATACACATCCCCTGATGTATATACTTCAGTATTAAAGCTACCCGATATAAAGGTTCCCACAATTAAGTGCTTACGTAATTACATGGTTTAAACATGTAAGTATGCAAGTCACCAAAACTACTCTCCCCTAGATCGCCGGTTGGACGATCATGCTCTCACAACTCACACTTACCAGAGCGTCGAGGCAATTAATCCATACATTACCACCCAAGTGGATGGCATCCATACAATATCACGCCGTATGGACGACGAAACAAAAACAAACAAGGCCCCCAAGTTAGTCTTTATAATAAGCCACCTAAGAGTCCTTATTTGGGCTAAGGGATGTGATCACTGGCATACCTAAAAAATAATTTTTAGTGTTTTAACCCTTTTTCATAATCAAATATTTTTGTTTTTAAATACTCGTATGATGTTTTTAATGTTGAATTATGCTCCGGTACCAGCTGTAACAGAACCGACCAAATTATAAGAGCACAAGTACAAAAACAAGCACCGAAGCGCTCAAATTTTCGAACTTGAGCCCATATAATCCCGGTAGTCAATCGAAACCACGAAGGATTTCAAACCAACTCGCTTACAACCAGGATCGCATCATTCAACATACAATATCATACGTTACATTTCACAAGTAGTTCCGAAATAAGTTTACACACACGGAGTCGCAATTATTACAAACCAAGTTTATAAAGTAGCGGAAGCATAACACACACCAGTTGTTAACTACTGCCAGTCTGGATGATCAACAACCCGCAAAAGCATGAGGAAAGTACATAAAAGATGATCACGCCCAAGTGATCTAGTCTTCTTCACCCGCAGGGTGGAGACAAGTTTTGCAAAAGTCTTGATAGAGCATATCATCTGCAACAGGAGGGAATAAACCCTGAGTACTGGAATGTACTCAGCTAGACTTACCCGTCGAAAACCAGAAATAAGATGACACCAAGGATTATGCAAGGCTTTCACAAGAGGCTAGCTGACATCACATTTTTGCATAAAGGCATAAGTAATTGAGACTCTTATAACCTGTACTAGCAGTTATTTTTAGCATTTACCTGTCATCTATCTTAGCACCTGTACTAAACATGCACTTGATTATAATCAAACAATTATCATCATTATATCCAGAGTAGGTATGAATTGTGGCAACATTGTATCATTCCCTTAACCACCGGTTCATTTAATGAGATCTACGTTGCCGCTGCTCAAGTCAAGTGCTCACTAACCGGGAGCGACGGCGATTCGAATCGAATTCCTATCCAGCTGGAGGGGTATTTCTAACACTCATCGTGCAGACCCCTGCCAGGGTCGCACAGGCCACCGTTTTATATGATTCAGAAATCGCGGGTCCGAATAATGTCGTGACCCCAAGGGCGACACTCTGCCAGGTGATAGGGACTCTAACCCCCCTTGGTCTCACGCCAATGTCCCCAAGCACATCCTTTCTCTCCTCCAAGAAGCAACCTACCATTCGATTCTCGGCCTGAATCACATTACTCGGCTTCGCGGTCGGAACGGCTTATCCGGCCAACTAAGTGTTAGACTGCGTTCAACATGACTCAAGGACGTACAGCGAATCGGTCCTTAAACGACTCAGACGGGCATAGCTCCACACCCAAGACGTGAAGTGTCTTGCGGCTGTACTATCGAACTCCCGCCCGGTCTCAATTTTATTTTTAAGCATGGTTCCATCCACGATAGCCATAAAGCCACTCGTGACTCCTTCCTACATCTCGCGGATGACCGAAAATCACCCGACTTCTACCGTACTAAGCAGGGCTAAGCATTGACACGTGCCTAAACCTAATATAGGATTAAGTACGATATCTGGACAAGGACAGGTATAATGCAACAAGTGTTTTCATATAACTCCTACAACTTAATGCATTAAACAATTAAAAGTACTCAAGATTAATTTATAAAACAGTAGGTTCAGCATGCACCGGGGCTTGCCTTTCAGAAAGGTTGAAGGCTGGTGGTCAGGACACTCAGGTAGATCTTCGGCAGGAGCTTCATCGCCGGCTGGTTCCTCTAGCTACTCCGGCTGGTCCTGGACTTCCTCCGGAAAACATTTATTGCAAAGATTAAATATTTATTGATGTGGCAAACATTTTCTAAGACCAAACTAATACTACTACAAGTTCACAAATGTCACAAAAACACCAGAAAGTAAGGTGTGCCCACCTAGAATATTTATTTAAACTCATCTCTTAATTTACTTAAGTAATTAAGTGGAATTTCAAACATATATGTAAACTGCTCCTAAAATTCTACCAAAATTACAGGAGACTCTCTGACCCAAAAAGAGACTACTGTAAAAATTTGA
Organism: Saccharum hybrid cultivar R570; assembly: GCA_038087645.1. Classification (NCBI taxonomy): domain Eukaryota; kingdom Viridiplantae; phylum Streptophyta; class Magnoliopsida; order Poales; family Poaceae; genus Saccharum; species Saccharum hybrid cultivar. The sequence continues at coordinate 16,595,876 of JAQSUU010000431.1, read as the reverse complement.
ACTCAATTTATTCACAGAAACTCTCTGAACAAAATTCACAAGCCCAAAAGACTGATTTTTGTATAAATAACAAAGCAAAGTAAAAAGTGTCAAACAACAGATTTCTTAATTTTCTTGGACACTCTAGGATACCAAGACATTCTCCAAAAATTTATATGAACATTGCACATGTAGAAAAATTACTAAAATTCATTTAACTATTTCCTAGAATAACAAGATAACATTATAACTTGAAAAGTACTTAAGCACTACTGCCTAAATTTTTACCAAAGCTAGAGCAAGTATAAATTAGCCTACTCCCCAAATTTCATAATTTTTAGAACACTACAGCTCAAGTTATATATTTAACAAATTTGCATTCATTTCAAAACACATTTGAAAGATCTATTTAATTCTCCTAGAAATTAAACATCACATTCCATATTTGTATTTTTCTAAAATACTACACATCATGTAGATTCTAATAAAATTTATCTCATGATTTTTGAGCAAGTAAAACCCTAGATCTACATTTTCCAAACTTAACCAAATTTCTGTAGCAATATAAATAAAAATGAAAAAGATCTCATTTATACTGGGCCGGCCCGGGAAAGGACGCGGCCCACGGCGCTCGCGCGCGGCCCGCGACACACGCGCGGCCTGCTTAGCCATCCCGCGCGCGCGCGGGTGCTGACAGCGCGGGCCCGCAGGTCAGAGAGAGAAGAGCGAAGGGGGAAGAAGGCCGCGACTCCGGCGAGCTCAAGCTCGCCGACGACGGCGCTTCCGGCGACGGTAAGAGCACCAACGGCTTCCCCGTGACCCTCCGCATCGACCAGACCCAACTTGGCTGACCCTATCCCAACCTAACTACGACGGCCATGGCGACCGCGGCTCGGAGGCGGCACCCGGTGGCGGTCCGGCGAGCTCCGGTGGCCAGGGACCTAAGTGAGGTGTACTACGACTTGCTGAGGACATGGCGGACCCCTCCACGCGAAGGAAGAGGACAGAGGTGGAGTGAGTGCCGCTGGCCGCGTGAGCACCGCACCGGCGGCCATGGCGCGGCAGCGCACGACGGTGTTCCGACGTGTGCCGGCCCTCCCAACCGGTAGCGGCGTCACCTAGGCTGCTCTACCCACCCCGGAACCCAGAACACTTAGCGGGAAGACTGGAGGGTGACCGTAGGGAGCTGGCCACGGTGAGCCGCCGCGCGGACAGTGCGCCGGCGAGGACTTCCGGTGGCGGAAAACGAAATTCGCCCTCACCTCGACACAATCCGGTCAAGCCACGGTTGGAGGAGGTGGAGGGGATTCGGGTGGAGCGGTGGACGGGATTTGGAGGACGGGGGTGCGACGGTGAGCTTGCACGAGCACAGAGCGGGCTGCGGCGACAATGGCGCCTTCGTTCTCCGCCTCGGTGAACCCGGCCAGAGCGAGAGGGAGGAGGAAGTAGAGTGAGCGCGGGTGATGGGGACTGAGGTGTCGACTCCCACTTCACTCACGCGCGCGAGCTCGCGACGTGGAGGCGATGGCAGGGCGCGAGCGCCACGCGGCCACCGGGCTCTGCCCGAGCGCCACGACGCGAGCCGGCTGCATGGCGTCGCCGTTTACTAAATGGAGGTCGTTTTCGTTCGACTGACAGAGCAGTTTCGTCGTCGATTAACTCCCAAACCAGTGAGAACCAGGCGTGGTTGATGTTAGCAATGTTGTAGAGCTACATGAGGGCTTCAACATTGCCAATAGGGTCGTGAGCCAATTCGGCTTGGTTAGTGAGATACAATGCTCCTAAGTGAGGCACACGAAGTCTGAACTGAGTTTCAGTTATTTTCCCCCGACTGAAACTTGATTTTCGAAGCACGCTAACTCATAAACGGTTGGGAACCAGGCTTGGGTGATGTGGACAATGTTGTAGAGCTACATGAGGGCTCCAACTTTGTCAATTGGCTCAAGGACTGGTTTAGCCTGGTTTGTGAGTTACAAGTTGTCAAAGTGAGGTACAGTGAAACGGTTTTCAGCTTCACACTTAGCCAAAATTTGCTAAGTCCCAAAACAGCCCCTAATACTGACTTGTGGGCCATTTTTGAGCATGTTCTGGTCATTTTCATGAGATGGCCATATTAGAACTTTTGTTCCTCATGAAATTCTCTACAACTTTGCTTAAGGTTGCTCCTCCATGCAAGATCTCTAAATTGGACTTTTTAATTAGTCAAACCAGATCACTCTAGGGGTCCAACTTAGTCAACAACATTTGGAAGGGCAATTTGGTAATTTTGGTCAACATGAACATTGCTCCACTACTTACCCTAAATGTAATTAAGGTGTTATAAGATCTAATTAACCACTCTACATATTGGTTGCACAAAGTTCCTAGTGTCACATACTTTGGAACAAGTAATTCCATACTTTCACCCAAATGTTGCAAGCTCATGTTGCACATGTTGCATGAGTGTGTTGCATAACATTTGCTCATTATGTTACACTAAAGTGGTTGACATGTCTCACAAGAAAATTGCACATAAGGTACTTATGTTTTGCACACTACTCATTTCTTACTTCACATGAAATATAAACATATCATAAGCTTATGCATGAAATGAATGATGCTTGCTTATGCTCATGCAAATGCAATGCAATTAAGGAGCTAAACACCTGGGGTGTTACACTTAGCAACAAAAGAAATGAATTGGCAAGGTGTTGATAACTACTAAACTTCATGTCTACTCTCTTAGTCTCTTGGGTGTGTTCGTGTGTGTTGTAAGGGCTCTTACTCCCTTTTTCTTCTTAATACAAAGATGTGCAGCTCTCCTGCGTGTTCGAGAGAAGAAAAAAAATCCATCGAAGATCAAGGAAACAGTGCACTGTGACGCAGGCTTTGAATAACAGAAGATGGGTGGAAGACATCAAGGGAACTCTCACCGTCCAGGTTACAGTTGACTATCTACATATCTGACTTTTAAGATTCAAATCGAATTTTGAGGAATTCTGTACTACCACCCCCCCCCCCCAAAAAAAAGTCACGGGAAAATTAGTGTTTCTGGCTCCGTCTCTGTGTTAGTTGCTGGATTCTCACTCTTGGTAGTAGCAGAATCCTTACTCTCATCGAAAGAGGATGACACTAGGAGTTGGAGCAATTTTCTGGTTTATTTCCCTTACAAACTCACACAATGTCATGCCAACCTGAGGGGTTGGGGATACATATTTATAGGGCTGCTAGCCAACCAAGCATATGCCAAGATGCTAGTCTAAGATGCTAGAAAGATGATGTCCTACAGATGCTAACTCCTGTCCTAAAAGCAGTCAAGGATGCAGTCCTACAGATGCTAACTGATGTCCTAAAAGCAGTCAAGGATGCAGTCTACAAAGGACACAATGACCATGTGTTGCGTACTGCAGCAGCCCCACAACCACCAGCCAACACAGAGACTTATCCATCACTCTCCCCCTAAGTCTTGCGTGACACCTTGTGAGGTATCTGAGCCATCCCGATCCTGGCGCGAAGTTCCTGGAACTTGACTCGCCCAAGGGACTTGGTCAGGAAGTCGGCGAGCTAGTCTTGGTTGTTGATGTAGTTGGCCCGGACACTCCCTCCAGGCAACTTCTGATGAAGTGGTACCTCACCCAGATGTGCTTGCTGCGCTCGTGGAAAACAGGATTCTTTGTCAAGGCCAAGGCGGACTTGCTGTCCACCCTGAGCTCCACTGCCTCTGCATCTCTGCCAAGGAGATCGCCAAGCAGCCGAGCCAGCCACAAAGCCTGAGTAGCAGCGGTAGTGGCTGCGATGTACTCTGCCTCGCAGCTGGACAGAGCCACCACCTGCTGCTTGACCGACTGCCAGCTGATCAGACACTTGCCGAGGAAGAACAGCGTCCCGCTGGTGCTCTTGCTCGTGTCGATGTCGCCGGCGTGGTCGCTGTCACTGTACCCGATGAAATGCGCCGCACCGGGGCACCTCGGGTAGTGCAAACCGTAGTCGGAGGTGCCTGCGACGTAGCGGAGGATCCTCTTCACGGTCTGCTGGTGCTCCGCCGTCGGTCGCTGCATGAACCGGCTGACGTAGCCGACGGCAAACGCAAGTCCGGTCGCGTGTGGACAAGGTAGCGAAGGTTACCCACAATGCGCCGGTACTGGGTCGCGTCCACCTCCTCCTCTGTACTCTCCCGACTCAGCCTCAGCCTCTCCTCCATAGTAGTGTGGGCTGGGTTGCAACCGGTGAGACCGCCTAGCTCCACAATGCGCTTGGTGTAGGCAGTCTGGCGAAGAGAGGTGCCGGAGCTATCCTGGTGGACCTCAATCCCCAGGTAGAAGGAGAGAGGGCCCAAGTCGCTCATCTGGAAAGTCGCCCTCATCTTCTCCTTGAACGCCTCGATCTCCACCTCCTCGGTACCGGTGATCACAAGGTCGTCGACGTAGACGCCTACCAGCAGGGCATTGCCTCCGTTGCCCCGCCAGTAGACCGCGGCCTCGTGAGCACTCTGTTGGAACCCCATTTGCTTGAGGGCGGAGTCCAGCTTGGCGTTCCAAGCTCGCGGTGCCTGCCGCAAGCCGTAGAGGGCCTTGCGCAGGCGGAGCACCTTGCCCTCCTTGCCAGGAATCGCAAATCCCAGCGGCTGATGCACGTAGACCTCCTCCTTCAAGTCGCCGTTAAGGAACGCCGACTTGACATCCATGTGATGGACACGCCAGCCCTCCTGGGCAGCTAGCGCAAGGAGTCGCACGGACTCCATCCGTGCAACGGGCGCGAAGGCGTCGTCAAAGTCGATTCCTTCTTGCTGGATGAAGCCGCGCGCCACTTGACGCGCCTTGTGCTTGATCACCTCTCCGGTCTCGTCCTTCTTGAGCTTGAAGACCCACTTGAGAGAGATGGCGTGGTGACGGCTAGAAGATCGGCCAGCTCCCACGTTTTGTTCCGCTCGACGGCGTCCATCTCCATCTGCATCGCGGCACGCCATGTCGCGTCTCTTTCCGCCTCGGCGAAGGAACGCGGCTCGTCGTTGTCCTGTGCAAGGTGCAGCTCCGCCTCAAAGTCGTGTTGCGCCAGTCCAGGGACCGGCTACTCGCCGAGGAGGTTGTCCACGGTACGGTAGCGCAGAGGCTCGCCGCCATGGTAGGCGTCGATGCGATCCTCGTCTTTGGACAGCGGAGTGGCGAACTCTACTGTGCGCTGCTCGTCGTGGGCCGAAGCTGTCGGTGCCGAGCCTGAAGGGGTAGGGTCCGGTGTAGGAGAGCGAGGCGTGGCCGACGGTGCTGGTGGTGGACTCGCCGGAGCCTGCGGACTTGCCGGAGCTGGTGGTGGCGGTGGTGAAGGACTCGCCGGAGGTGGTGGCGAACGAGGTGGTGGGGTAGGCGAGCTCGGTGAAGACGAGCTGCTAGCTCCCCCCGCCTCCTTGAAGTGGACGTAGTCGACGACGAAATCGCTGGTCGTCGGAGTCGAGCCATCATCCACCATCTTGCCCCACGTCCAGCTTCGCCCCTCGTCGAACACGACATCACGCGTGATGCGCACGCGCCGTGTCGCAGGGTCGAGAACGCGGTAGGCCTTGGCGCCCTCCGCGTAGCCGATGAAGACCCCTGGCGTGCTCCGGTCGTCGAGCTTGCCGACGTGGTTTAGCTCCTTGACGAAGGCCAGACAGTCGAAGACGCGAAGGTGACTCACCGTGGGCTTGCGCCCGAGCCAGGCCTCGTATGGCGTCTTGCCGTTGAGGGCCTTGGTGGGGGAGCGGTTGAGCAAATGGACGGCAGTCATCACCGCCTCACCCCAGTAGATCGTCGGCATCCCTCTCTGCTTAAGGAGGGCACGGGCGGTGGCCACCACCGTCTGGTTGCGGCGCTCGACGACACCGTTCTGCTGCGGAGTGTACGGCGCGGAGAAGTGGCGGTGGATCCCCTCATCGGTGCAGTACGCCACGAACTCGGCCGTCGTGAACTCGCCGCCGTTGTCCGTGCGTAGGACCCGAAGCTTGCGGCCGCACTCCGCCTCCGCAGCAGCTTGAAGGCGCTTGATGGTGTCCGCTGCGGCTGCCTTGGCATTGAGCAGGACAGCCCAAATGTAGCGGGACACGTCGTCGACGAGAAGGAAGTAGCGCCAACCTCCAGGTGTAGCCGGTGTCACGGGGCCACAGAGGTCACTGTGTACGAGCTCCAGCTTCTCCTTGGCGCGGAAGCTCGCCTAGCGAGGGAAAGGGAGCCGCCGCAGCTTGGTGAGGACGCAGGTGTCGCAGAACTGCTCGTGGTCGACGTGCGGCATGCCCCGCACCCTCTCCTTGCTGTTGAGCTGCCTCAGGGCCTCAAAGTTGAGGTGCCCAAAGCGCTCGTGCCACCTTCAAGCGTCGTCGTCGCGGCGGGCTGCAAGACAAAGAGGTTGCGCCACCTGTGCGTGAAGGACGTAGAGACGGTTGCTCCTGTTGACCTTGACGATGAGCCGGCATCGGTGATCCCAGATGCGCAGCACCCCGTGCTCGATCTCCACGCGCGATCTGCTCTCATCCAGCTGTCCCAACTCCCAAGCTGATGATGGAGTTCCTCAACGCGGGGATGTAGTAGACGTCGGTGAGCAGCCGGTGCTCGCCAGTCTTGGCGACGAAGACGACAGAGCCAACGCCCTTGATCTCCACAGCGGAGGCGTCGCCGAACTTGACGGTGCCTCGAACGCCTGAGTCGAGCTCGGAGAAGAACTCCCGCCACCCGGTCATGTGGTGGGTGGCGCCGGTGTCAAGGCACCACCCGTCGGTCTTGTCGTTGCCGGAGCTGTCGTCGAGGAGGACGTGTGCTTTTGGCTCGTCCAAGTGGAGGAGAGCCGCTGCGGCCGGTGCCGCTGGAGGTAGTTCGATGCTAGCATGAGCAATGAACAGAGTCGGCTGCTCCTCCTCTTCTGCCTGCGCGACGTGGGCCTGGCCGCGTCGTGGCTGTCGACAATCCTTGGCCCAATGACCAAGCTTGCCGCAGTTGTAGCAAGGGTCGTCTCGTGCCGGCTTTTGCTTGCCAGCGGCGCTGCCCTGGGCGCCTCCACGATCATCACCCTCGGCACGTCCTCGCGCCCCTGCCTGGGCGTCTTTGCGCAGCTTGCCACGCTTGCGGCCGCCTGTCATGGAAGAAGGCTCCCCCTTCTTCCTGTCACCTTGGCCGACAGCCCACTGCTCTCGAGTGAGGAGGAGCTTCCCGCCAATGGTGACGGGTCCCGAGAGGCGCTGTGGCTCATCGCTGTCAACGACCTTGAGGCGGCCCAACGCCTCCTCGATCGTCATCGTGGAGAGGTCCAGCAGAGACTCGATTAAGCGAGTCATCTGCTTGTACTTCTCAGGGACGCAGCGGAAGAGCTTCTCAATAGCTCTCTCCTCGCCGTAGGTGTCGTCGCCGAATTGCACCAACTTCTGCAACAGAGTGTCAAGCCAGGTTCTCCCACTCCTTGCGAAATGCCTGCAGTGTGGACTTGCGGGCGCGGTCACTGCCGATGCGTGCCGCAGCGATGGCGTCCCAGGCCTCCTTGGCAGTCCGCTTGCTAGTAAGCGAAAACTGCATCTCGGGCGAGACTGCAGCAATGAGAGCATCCAGCGCCCGTCGATCTTGGTCGTAGTCGACGTCGCCGTACCGGACTGCATCCCACATATGCCGCACCTGGAGCCTTACCCTCATCACCGCAGCCCACTCAACGTAGTTGGTCTTGGTGAGGATAGGTCACCCGCCGCCGGGGCCGACGTCCCTGACGACAGCCTGGTACTCGTGGTGACCACGGTACCGAACCGGGGAGAGAGAGCCGCGCCGCCTGTGAAGGCCGCGCTCTTCGTCGACCCGTATGCCGCCGCCATGCGCGCCTCCTCCAGGAGCGCCACCGCCGTGCGCGCCTCCTTCAGGAGCGTCGCCGGCGTGTCTGCACCTGTCTGGGCTGCCGCCGCGCTCGTGGGCGTGCGCGGCTGCCCACTGCACCGCTCGCCCTCGCGGTGCCTCCCTCTCCAGCAGCTCGAGGTCCGCGTCGGCGCTGTCATCAGCAGCGATGGAGCTGCTGTTGCTGCCGCGTAGAACCTCGACCTTCGCTGCTGCTGCACGCGCTGCACCCACCGCTGCGGCTGCTGCCAGCTCCGCTCTAGCTGCTGCCAGCCTCGATGCCCTTGTCGCTGCTGCTGCGGCATCTACCGCCGCTCGCTCGCGCTTCTCTACCGCGGCGAGGTCGGCCTCCTGCCGACGCCGCGTGCTCGAGGCGACCGAGCCCTGAGACTGTCCTGCGGACATGGCGCGCTATCGAGGGGGGTGCTGTGTGGAGAACAGGGGCAGCCGGAGCTGCTGTTGCTACCGGGTGGGGCTGCTGCGAGACCGGGGAAGGAGATGAGCAGGACATGCTCAGGCTACAGGATAATACGGCTCCGATACCACTTGTTAGTCGCTGGATTCTCACTCTTGGTAGTAGCAGAATCCTTACTCTCATCGAGAGAGGATGACAGTAGGAGTTGGGGCAATTTTCTGGTTTATTTCTCTTACAAACTCACACAATGCCATGCCAACCTGAGGGGTTGGGAATACATATTTATAGGGCTGCTAGCCAGCCAAACATATGTCAAAATGCTAGTCTAAGATGCTAGAAAGATGTTATCCTACAGATGCTAACTGTTGTCCTAAAAGCAGTCAAGGATGCAGTCCTACAGATGCTAACTGCTGTCCTAAAAGCAGTCAAGGATGCAGTCTACAAAGGACACAATGACCATGTGCTGCGTACTGCAGCAGCCCCACAACCACCAGCCAACACAGAGACTTATCCATCACTCTGGTCCTACAGCAAGACATACCTAATCAGCAAAATGGAAATTTACACGGTCTGGCTCCTACACCAGCAAGTCATCATATAACGCTTACTTCATTTGATCCATCAGGTTTGCGCCATGGAAACAATTTGGAAATGTTGTGCTCTGTGCTAGAAATTCTTCATATGGCTAGCTGTTAACAATTTGATGTTGGACTTTGACCATCTTGCCAAGTGCAGATTACCAAATCCAACAACCTGCTCCTCTACGATCAAGCTGAGGAATCAATTCAACATATACTTGTCTCCTGCGTATTCACTCAGCAAGTCTGGGCATTAACCTTTCAAGAAGCTACATTTGATTGCAGTTGCACCATAAGGTTCACGGATTCATTTCTCAAGCTGGTGGTGCCAAGACATCAAGGGCGTTGTTCCTAAAGAACTACAAAAGAGTCCGAAGTTGTTGATTATCCTTAGTGGCTTGGGAGCTTCTTTTGGAAGCAACTTGCAGATTTTGTTTTCAATGGCACTAGTCCAAATTTCGGTGATCATCAAACAATGACAAAAGAAAGTAGTCTCCGGTGTTTAGCTGGAGCCCATGTGCTCCAGGAGCTTCTCCTAGTCACTTGCCCCGGATACTTAGTCCATCGTCACTAATCTGGCTGTGTAAAAGTCTGTGTGCCGTCTAGTTAATTTCTCTAAAAGGGTGGCAATCATTTCGCCTAGTTTACTCAGCCATGCTTTCTGAGAAAGAACTATCAGTGCGGAATTAATTCACCCATAGGCCGATGCCACCATGCCACTATTACATCTATACCCAGAAAACTAAAAAGACATTGAAACATATACCAGTACAAAGCAAGGTGTTACTTACCTTACTAGGTTTAGTATTTTTCTCGAAATTAGGTCTCCACTCGCAATCCATGCCAATAATTTTACAAGCTTCAATATTACTTGTTGCATTAAGCAGTCCATTGATCTCATCAACCCAGACAATTTCTTCCACATCCAATTTCTTCAGATCTAAGTAATCAGATACACAGAAAACCTTCTCCGGAACTGCCTTGCACATCGTAAATAATTGCATCAAGAATAGAGATATAATGAAGACAGTAAAAGGTAGCAAATCATGTGAATCTTTTTATATAAAAAAAATACTGTTCATAACTGTTCAAATAAATTAGGGTGGGACTGCAAAATGGGATGACAACAAAAACACAATACACAAGTTCAAATTGGAATGCTAGATCAACTGAATTCATGGCTCAATTTTCACCTCACGTTATGTCATTCATCCGTAAACAAGAGAATCCTGACGGGATTCATCAGCAATCAGCATGTATTGTCCAAAACTAAACTAGAGTAAAATTAAAACATTTTTTTTCTTGAAACACACCGGAGAGCTGTGTATCATTACATTAAAGAAGAAAGGGAAAGTACAACACACAAAGATAAACGTTTTAGAGATTACATGTGGTGCCGTGAAGAGTAAAAAATACCTCAAAAACTACTGTCTATGCCAAAAAAAATTATCATCAGCTAACTTTGTATCCACTCAAGATGTCATATTTTCTCTCCTCTTCCAGTGTTGGTGATTTTTCCTTGTAGCAGTAATTTTTTTGTTTATAAATGTTTAGAGTTCCATATACAATTTTGCAACGAGTTAGCAATTCTGCAAGCTAGTTTTCTACTGCCAAGTCATCTATGCAGTAGTAGCACAAAACAACAGTCATAGAGCCCGTAGGCTCCTGTGAACCAATTGTGTTTTGTTTTGAAAGTCTTGTGAATCGGATGTCAAATAGTCCAATCTCCCATGAACTGTTTCAATGTCGTTTTGAGAATTGAGAGGCTTGTAACACACATCTTCATAATACTTTTTTATGAGACATCCCAGCTTTTGAAGTTCCACTTCCACCAGAAAGTCATAAACTTTATCGCTCTAGTGGTTATATAATCCCAATGAAACATAAGTTGAGTGTTTTTTTTATAACTATCATAAATGTGTGGTCCTATAACATAAGCTACTACTCCCTCCATTCCAAAATATAAGACGTTTTGGCTTTTCTACATACATAGCTTCTGTTATGCACTTAGATATACACTATGTCTAAATACATAGTAAAAGCAATCAAAAGTCAAAATGTCTTATAACTTGGAATGGAGGGAGTATTTACCACTATAAGAAATGACTACTAAATTACTAATTAATAAAATATGCCTCTGTAACTTAATGTTGGATAATTAACTTTCTAGCCTTCTATCTTACCCAAAGAATCAACATAACTTTCAAGAGAGTATCGCTGGCAAAGCTCATCAACTTTCTCCATATAACCAGCCTCCATTGCTAAATATACCTACACCAGAAGATCTGTTAAATTGCATTTTCATGACACGTGATGTTTGTTAGCAAGAGAATATATCAATATAGTCATTTCATAGAACATGGGGATCGTATTTCTACGAACTATCATGTGTGCCCAACACATAACCAGAAGAAGGTAATTCTCCTCGCCAGTTCATCCAAAAAGAAATGCAGGGGCATATAGATTCCTTGCCTAGATCAAATGAATCTTCCTAAAGCAAATGCATCTGTCTTCTGGTATATCTAACCAAAACATTGATTGTGGCAATATGGACACACATTACCAGGTATTCCAGGAGTTTTGTTTCCTTCTTGGCCCTAGTTTCTGCAATATCCCAGCATCCTTTCTCAGCCAACTTCTTTACTAAACTGCAAATAGTAAAATGTTTCACAATTCTAGAAGTTTGGTAAAGAATTTATATGTAGGTGTAGGGACTTTGAAGTGAACAACAGGAATGTCACCTCTCTTTATACAAATAGCTAACATCTGGGAACTCTTCAGTGAGTTCATGTTCTTTGACCAATTTGTTCGCACTCTTCAGCATTTTTATATCTAGATACTTTTGAATGACTAAAGATATCATTTCCTTGCCCATGAAAGTAGCACACTCCTCTGCAATCTCTAATTGATTGTTTTCAATCAATTTTATGATAAAGGACTCGTCACAGCATTGGATGGAAAAACGTGTTATTAGAGCCACAGCGACTGCATTGTATTCTGATTCCATACAACACTTTACTTGCTGTCTGAGGTGTTCCCTTGCTTTCATTAGATCATCATCATCCAACTCTGAACCATACAAAGCATGAGCCACGTCTCTCAACTCAATTTCAAATGTCTCAAGAAGCTTGATCAATATGCGGTTCTCATGGGGTACAACAGAATCAAGGATATCAAGAACAAGTTGTGCGGCAAGGTGCTTTGCCTCCAATAAATCTTTCTGTACTGATTCCACAGATTTCAAGTGCCTTAAAGAGGATGTCAACATATGGCTGAACCCTTCAGAATAAGTTTTCCCCAGCAGGGGTACAATATACATACACTGGACAACATATGTGAACGGGCCTGGCTGTGGACCATTATGCAATGCCACTTTTACCAGCTGCATGAGGATCTTAAACTTTGAGGTTGCTTTGTTCGTACCTGAGTTAAAAGGTAACAAAAGATAAGAGACTCACATGTCAGCATAACCAAGCATTATAAAAGCTATAAACAAGATAATTAAGGGTTATAACAAACTGCATTTAAAAAATATATAAATTTCAGAGAACAATTAGTTTTTACATAAACTGTAATTTATTTGTAAGCATTACTACCACCAGTCAAATTTTTATAAAAATTCTGTAATAGTGATAGAAATCATATTGTGATTATTAAAATTTTACTCTGTCCATAGGAACTGATAAGGAAAAACAGTAGTTAACAATATACAAATGGGATGGGATGATTGTCTCCTCTCAGAAGCTCTTTTAGAAGATTCGCTTAGAGGATTAGACTTCACAGTGAAACAAGATCAGCAGCGGAGTGGATTTCAACAGTGAAGGAATATAGATAGTGAAACATGCAATTTATTTGTAGGCATACCATATCCATAGCAGTCCTTTAAGAGATAAATAAAAGTGGCTGCAGGGACATGTGATAGATCAGAAAATGCATGTAAACGTATGGAGCGCTGCTCATCGTGCTGATTAGTTTCAGGGCCTTCTGGAGTAACTTGTTCAAAACAACCCATGCTTCAAAGCACAGCTAGCCTGTATAGAACAGCACAGATCTGAAATCAAACATCAAGAATGCAACTTTCTTTCCATGAAAAATATACTTCTTGTTTGTCCTATGCTTCTATTGGACATGAAAGTACCGTGTATTTCATCTTCATCTACTTCAAAGCAACTCTGTATTGTACTCTAGCACATGAACAAACTCTACTGCTACAACAACAACAACAAAGCCTTTTAATCCCAAGCAAGTTAGGGAAGGCTAGAGTTGAAACCCAACATGAGCCCCTAGTCACGGTTCAGCCACGTCAATAGCTGCTTTCCAAGCACTCCTATCCAAACAAAGATCTCTAGGTATATCCCAACCCTTTAAATCTCTTTTTATTGCCTATTTCAGTAATATACTGGACCAAGTCTGAATCGATCAACACTAGCACATTAACAAAATTCAACCAAATTCCATTTTACTGATCTACTCTGTATTGTACAGTTGTGCATCAATGTCTATTTCATAAGTTCAGCACATGAAAAAAAATACAATCGCTGAATCACTATCTGCAGAACGAGATTGGAGATTGTAGGCAGGAGAGCAGGAGGGAGGACAGAGGAGGCTCACTGCGGCGGCTCGGCCGATGGTCGGTGGTCAGCGGTCGGCTGGACAGCTGCAGCTCCAGCGGCGCCGCGCCGTGGCCGACGCAGATCTAGGCGGAGCCCCGGAGGCGCTGCGATGGCGCGTGCGGGATACGGGGGACGTCGGCGACCTGGTCCGGTCGGATGGCCAGACCGCCAGAGGGCGCGCGGCCACAGAACCCTAGGCGCTCGGTCGCTACCCTGCACCGCGGGATCACTCCCTCCCTCCGCCCGCTGAATAAGTGAGAGTTATCTCAAACATTTTTTACCGAATTTATTTTTATAGAAAAAACATTAAAATTTATAGAACCAAATCAATATTATTAGATACACTACAAATTATATTTAATATCATAAATACTGTTATATTCTTTATAAATTTAATAAAAGAAGGTTGACCTTAAGACAACTCTAAAATTAATTTAGTTTATCGTCACTAGTTAAGTGTCCGTGCATTGGCAAAACAAATACGGAATGGCATGGCATACAACCTTCTTCGTTGGAACTATATAACCACCATCAATGAGACTAAAACATGTACTTTTTGTTAATTGCTAAAACATGTATTTAGGCCAATACCAATATAAGTTTTATTTGCATTTAATAAGATAATATATCAGTAAAAAATGTTGACGCCACACAGGAATTATGAGGAGGGAGAGGAGATGAGTTTTATTTAGATGAAACACGGTGTGCACAGTTACTAATACATTGAAAACAAAGTGAATAAACTCCATTGGGGAGTGTCTTCTTTCGTTCCCACATGTTAGAAACTGAGTAAAACTCTACTAAAAACATTTCATTTCATTTTATAATACCATGCAATAATTAAATATGCAAGCCTATAAAAGTGTGAAATGAAATTATGCATTACATATTGTTTTATTTTATTTTCCACAAGTAACTTCATGGCATACGAGTACAATTTTCCATAAGATTTATTTCGTAACTTAAATAATAAAAAGCACGATTGCAACACATAATTTAATAAATGCTAGAATATGCCCCACGCATTATATTGCTGCAGGGATTGCGAAGAAATTGAATGAAATTGAGTAGGGATGATGTATGTGAATAGCTTGCAATTAAGACCCTGTTTGGATACCCAGGTGATTATAATAAATCAGATTATATAATCAAATTTTGTTCCAAACAGGAATGATTATATGATAGATAGTATAATCAAAATTGTTAATTATCATAATCCCAGTATCCAGGTGAGACTAGGTTATAGGAGATTATGGATGCTAAAAGTCCAATTTACCCCCAACCAATTGTCCAACTTGTCAAATTATAAAGGATAAGATAGGAATTTCTCATTTTAACCAACAATGATCAATCACCATAATCCAAAGCTCCAAACATTCTGATTATTATTATCCTCAATCATAATTATTATAATTATATGCATAATCTAGATTATTATAATCTAGCTATGATCCAAATATGTCCTAAGAGATTGGAAGCTAGTGAGATGCTATGACTATCAGTGGAAGATGACGTAGATAGTTAGTGGGGAATGATGTGGATAACTTGCGCGTTGAGATAGACTTGTAGTGAGGATTAGCTGAGAAGCCATATAGATATAGATATAGATGTAGATGATCTATATAAATATAGGAGTAAAGTTTATGATCGGTCCTCGAATTTGTATGGGTGCCATCCTGGTCCCCGAACTCAGAAAGTGTGTCACTCCTGTCCTTTAAACTCTGTTTGGGTTTCATATTTATCAAAACCGATCTGAGCCCACGTGCCAGCTCCATCTCATCTGTCATCGCCCTCGTGGCCATAGTCAGTCCAAGCGCCGCTGTTAGGCTTGTGCGGCTGCGGCAGTGGCTTGCCTGCACGCTGGCGGCAGCAGCGGCGGTGGTTGCCCGCGCGCCGATGTTAGTGGCTTCTCGCTCACGCGATTGTGCACCGAAGGCGGCGGTTGCTCGCCTGCGCGTTCTTACACTGCGGGAGCTCGCGTGCGTGCTTGTGCGTAGCGGCGACGGCTCGTCTGCATGCTGATGGACAACAGCTTCTGTTCGGCACCTGCATCAACACGAACGTGATCCAGAATTCCGCCTTCGTCGACTTCTCGCCAAGCATTTTCGACTGAGGCAGCTCAAGTGGTACCACATGGAGGCGCAGCAGGGCGGCTCAACGATGACTCCGACGCGCTTTTCAACTTCTGCGGCCGCTACGGCAAACCCGTGCGTGGCCACAGCATCTTCTGGGCCATCGAGAACACACCGTGCTGCAGTGGGTCAAGAGCCTCAAGTCCTCAACGGCCTGTGCTCACGTCCAACTCACGTCGGCCTGTGCGCGGCGGCGACGGCTCGCCCACCCCTGTACAACAACGGCAACTCGGTCGCACCCCTTTGCGGCGGTGATGGCGGCGTCTCGCCCCCACCGACTTGCCCGTGCGCTTGCGTGGCTGTGGTGGTTGCTCGCCCGACCACTGCGTTGGCCCGCCCGCGCCTGCCCTGCAACGGCCGCGGCGATGACGTGCCCACGTGGAGGCAGGCAGGCCACAGGCAAAAGAAGACGAGTTTTTTTCAAAAACAACCCTCATAAATTTTATAAATTTTTGTTTAATTTTTGTGTCTGGGCGTTTTTGTATATAACCCCCGCTATTCTTCTATTTCAAGCAAACAAGTCTTTTCTCGGTATGCAGGTAAAGATCCGTACCCATTTGGATAAATATGAAACTCAAATAGAGTTTAAGGAACAGAATGACACTTTGTAAGTTTAGGGACTGGGATGACACACTGCTACAAGTTCGAGGATCGGCTGAAAGGTCTTGATGGCTAGATGGGGGTGAATAGCCTTTTAAAAAATTCTACAAAGACAAGCTAAACAAGTTTATCAATATAACAAATAGCGAGATGCGAGTTTTGCTTAGCCTACGGGGTGTTTGCAAGCCACCTATCCAATTCACAATTCTAGTATATTTGCACGCAACCGCACAAGTCAAACCGAGAAGGAAACTAAAACAACAACTAGCAAGCTACACAAAATAGCTACTCTAGCAAAGCTAACTAGCTAGCAAAGGTAACTAAGAAGGTAATGCGGAGTTGAGATAGGAGAGTTTCACCGAGGGGCGAAGT
This sequence comes from Saccharum hybrid cultivar R570, assembly GCA_038087645.1. NCBI lineage: Eukaryota > Viridiplantae > Streptophyta > Magnoliopsida > Poales > Poaceae > Saccharum > Saccharum hybrid cultivar. Next base: position 16,579,373 of record JAQSUU010000431.1, on the reverse strand, counting down.
ATTGAGCCAACCAATATGATCAACAATGAATACCAAGACAACCGAACACCGGGATCAATCAATCACAATATGAAAGTGATGACACAAGATTTATCCTGAGGTTCACGTGCTTGCCGGCACGCTAGTCCCCGTTTTGTCCCTCTTCATCACGTGGTTCGGTGGCTAATCGGTCACACACCAAGCCTCTCAAAAGGCGACACAAGAACCTACCAAATGGCAAAAGGTTGCAATGACAAGAGTAATTTACTAACGTTGCCTTTGGCGCTTCGCCGAGGTAGCCACAAACCCCTCACAATCACTGGAGGTGGCCAATAATAATCACCAACTCTTGCCAATGCCTCCAAGCTGCTCCAAACCATCTAGGTGGCGGCAACCACCAAGAAAAACAAGAATCCCACAGCAATCAACCACCAAGTGCTAACTAGATGTAATCTCACAATGCAAATGCACTTGGATCACTCAATCTCATTTCGAATATGCAAAGAAGTAAGAGAGATGAGTGGGAGGGGAGTTGCTTTGCTCAAAGTGCTCACAAGTATGTCAAAGAATGCAAGAGTTAGAGTCTTGAGCCGGCCAACGAGTATTTATAGACGTACCCCTTCGAATATAGCCGTTAGAAACTTGAAACAGCTGTAGTCGCGCTGACCGGACGCGCCGATCGCACAGTGCCTACGCTTGCGAAGCACCGACCGGACGCGCTGGTCGCGCGGACCGGACACACGAAGTACGACTGGACACGCTGGTCCTGTAACGGACCGGACGCGCTGGTCAAGCCTGAGCCTTGCTCCAATGAAACAGGGACCGGACGCGCTGCAGAACTGACTGGACGCCACAATACCAGCGTCTGGTTAGAGTCCAGTAAGCTCCCTCAACGACCGGACACGTCCGGTCGACTGTGACCGGATGCGCCACCGTGTTCGATCAAAAAACTGAGACACGCGCAGACGCTGAACACTGACCGAACGCGTCCGGTCAAACAGAGACCGTGTCTGGTCCAGCGTCCGGTCACTTCTGTGACCTCCGTTCGCATCCATTTGATTCACCCTTTCACGTATGAACTAGATTAAGTATGTGTGTCACTTTAGCACATGTTTTAGCTCGTGAAACAACATGTGACAACGTCTCCAAAACTCGACATTAGCGTAAAGGAAAATAGGCGTTTCAATTCATCGAAAACGCCTGAATCCCGCCTCGCAAGCTCGGTGAGAGGGAGAGAGGACCCCAAACCCTCTCTACCGCTCAAACTCTAACGCTATCGCAAATGTGCTAACACCACCAAGTGATCACGTCAAGTGTGAATGTGTTAGCATTTTCACAATCATTTTTCGAGGCGTTATTAGTTCTTATCCAAATGCATATGATTATAAAATGTACACCTAGAGGCACTTAGGAGTTAAATAGCCATGTCATTCCCCTCTTTATAGGACGGCTATCTATCCTATAATGTAACCACACCCACTAGGTGTCTTGGTTACTAAAACACAACACTTAAGCATATACCTTTGCCTTGATCACGTAGGGTTGCGTCCAAATCCAAGTGTGGCCATCATGATCACCATGTCCATCTTACCACCAACCTTGGAATGTACTGATCCTCATATGCTATATACAACTTAGGCATATGATTAGTACTTAGACATTGTCACTAATTACCAACACCAAACATAGAACTTTCATCGGCCATAAACTTTACTCTAAATATAGATATAGCGATGGCAACATCAGCACTAGTATTAAGGAACACTGTTTTTTTTAATTTTCTACGACACTCTCAAGCGCAATGGAAATGTCAAAAAAAATCACTACAAAAGTGACCATAGTTTACATAGGCACTTCAAATATCTGTTTTTTTTGGACAAAAACGTTTGAAAGCCCTGGTGATTTTTTCCTTCTTTTTTTTGAGCAATAGTGATTTTTCCTTCTCTTTCGGATCATCTGAATTTGGGCCTAATTCTATTCCAGAGCGTGTTTAGATGCCCGAATTCGGGGCATAAACAGTGTCCTGACACTGTAGCATTTTTGTTTTATTTAGTAATAATTGTCCAAACATTGATTAATTAGGTTCGAAATGTTCGTCTCGCAAAGTACAACAAAACTGTGCAATTAGTTTTTGATTTTATCTACATTTAGTACTTCATATATATGTCGACATTTTGATGTGACGGAGAATTGTCTTTTTGCATAGTAAAATTTGGGAGAAAATTTGGGAAGTAAAGAAGGCCCCAGCAAGGGAGAATTTTTTTTATTTTTAACACTTTTTAAAAACTATTTTTTAATTTTAGCATCGAAACTTTTTTTATTTTATACCTAACACTTTTGGCCGCTCCCCACGTGAGGGAACAACATTTCAACTTTGCCGCTCCCCACGTGGAGGAGCGGCAAGGCTGCTGACATGGCAGTGGTGCCACACGAGCACGGGGCTGCCACTCCCCAGATCAGGGAGCGGCAAGCCTGCCGCTCCTCCAGGGGGGAGCGGCAAGCCCAAGCCCGATTCGCGAACCGTTTTCTTCTCTTCTCCTCTTGTCTTCTCACCATTCGCTCATTTCGGCCCAAGCCAGCCCACAGTGGCGTGACCGCGAGTACGTGCGGCCATGGCGGCTGTGGCAGGAGGCGGTGGCGCTGCCGTGGTTCCAGCGGCTGGTGGCGGCATTAGCGGCGAGCGGTGGCGCTAGGGCAAGCCACGGCTAGCACGCACCCCGCATAAGGACGTGGCTCGGCCTAGAGCTGCCCGAGGCGGCCCAGCCACTACGACAGGCAGCTCGGCGGCGGTGCTTCAGCGACAGCAAGCTGCGGGGGCGAAACCGGCGAGGCGAGGAGCTCTAGAGGTGCGGCGAGGTGCGAGAGACGCGGTGGCGCAGTCGGCTCGGGTGGAGGGGGACCGGAGGCAAAGGAACGACGGTGGCCCTAGAGCTCGGCTCGAGCGTCCATGGCGGACGCGCCCACGCGCGGTGTCACTGCGAGGAAGAGCGAGCGACGAAGCAGAGGGTGAGCCAGAGAAGTGGAGGAGCGTCTGCGGTAGCTCGACACGGTGTTCGGAAGGCAAGGGCGCGTGGAGGCGAGGTAGGGCGCTGCTGCCCTGCATGGAGGACACGCACACCCGACGTTGAACACCTGGCAGGCGCAATTTAGCTCAACTTTGGGTCCACAATTTGGCATATTCGGTTAAGATTCGAATCTTGAGTGCTATAGCAAAGTTGTTGACCTCAGAATGCTCTCTGACTTTCATTAAGGGCTACTGACCATTAGAGCACTGATTCGTCAGTTAATTAAGCCCTAACTAGGCAGCGTCAGTGTGTTAACAGAGATTGGGAAAACTCAAACTTGATGATCAAAACGAGGCCCAGCTGATGCCATCTTCTTACATGCTCTTCTCCATAATGTCTACTCCAATGTTTGTATTTGGCTCAACTCAAGTTACTTAACAAAAACACGAGAATGCGGCATGCCAATCTAATGACGTTGGTTAACTTCTCCAAGACTTAGAAATATTCTAAGTGCAAAAATCAGCAGCAGGTTCCAAGCCACTGTTTGACCTATTTCCAAGATTAATCATGGTATACTCCAAGAATAAAGTTTGTTGTCCTCAAACTAAACTACAACTCTTATTAAGGAATCATCAACTAGTTCGGCCTGGTTAGGAAACTACACAGCTCCAAAGTAGGGTACCCGAAACTGAAACACCAATTTGACTTAGCCAAAATCTGGAACTCTGAAAACAGCAGCTGATTCCTTTTTGTAAGCCCTATTTGACAAGGTTAGAGGCCAAACTAGCTCTTAACCATTAAACAAAGTTTGTTCTACATAAGATGAACTATAACTTTTGTTTAAGGTCAAACCTCATAACTGGTACAGAAGTCCAACTTTTACTTTGGTCAAAGTATCAACTCAATAAAACCTAAACTAGGGTTTTCGGCCAATCGGGGCATTTTCTTGACATTTGCTCAACATGAACCATTCATGACTTTTGTTGTAGAGTTCATCTAGAGTCTTTTGGGTAAGGTTGCAAGGTTTGGTTAATGACCTATATTTCCATTCACTTAATAGTGCAATTCAAGCACTTAGTAAAACCATTCCAACAAGGATATAATTTATCATTTCATGTGACTTTTTTGATTTCAAACGTCATGAAACTTTTTCAGGGATAAATATAGATAGGTACTAAGGTGAGACACATGAAGATATTACAATAACACCACCCAAGCATATATCTTGAAATCGACTAAGTGCTATTTTGTTCTATGCACATCACCCAAGCAAATGCAACTCACAACAATTATTTTGTTCTATGCACACATTAAGTAACTGTGAATGTACTATAGAGACAACTTACTGTATACTATGTTGTCTATGAAATCGACTCAAGACTACTTGGCACTATATGAGATTTTCTATAAGACAAGTCTAATGCACCAAACGTAAGAGAGGGAAGAACTCAAAAACACAATTAAGTCGACATCCACGAGAAAAATTATTATTACCCCATGTTCTAGATGAGCTAACGTCACATGCACAGCGTGATTAGTCGATGTAACAAGAGCCAATAAAAAAATGATATGATAATTATATAAAAGATACTAATATTTATCATACTAAATAAATATCTTTAGAATCGTTACGAAATATATTTTTAATATACTTATTTGAAGGCATACATACTAATAGTATTTTTTTACAAACTTAATTAAATTTATGATAGTTTGAATTTAGCGAGATGCAGAATTATATACATTCTTTTTAAGGCGGAGGCAGTACCATGGTAGTGTCAGCCTCTCCTTCACGCTCACATGTGAGCAATGGCAAAGCTAGAGGGCAAACAAATAACTCTTCACCCACATGGTCATAACTAGCCAAAAAGTTTACCTCGGTTCTTGCGAGAATAATTTAACTAGGCTCGCCTCCGTGACCCTGATCGGCCTGTCGACTGAAGTAAGTGACCTCCGCCTCATCTGCAGCCTGAGAAAACAACGCGAACTCCTCCGCCTCGGCCTTTTGCCTACGGTAAGTGGCCTCCGCCTCATCTACGCTAAGCGGCGGTGGTGGAGGGCTGGCTCGGGCCGAAATGAGCGAATGGTCAGAAGACAAGAGGAGAAGAGAAGAAAACGGTTCGTGAATCGGGCTTGGGCTTGCCGCTCCCTGATCTGGGGAGCGGCAGCCTTGCCGCTCCTCCAGTGGGTGCGGCAGCCCCGTGCTCGCGTGGCACCACTGCCACAGCAGCAGCCTTGTCGCTCCTCCACGTGGGGAGCGGCAAAGGGCCGGTTCAATTCCAAAATTTTTTTTGGCAAAATGGCACTATAGCTCTTTTCGTTGTTATTTGACAAATATTGTCCAATCATGGTCTAATTAGGCTTAAAAGATTCGTCTCGTCCATTTCGTCTAAACTGTGTAATTAGTTTTATTTTTTATCTATATTTAATGCTTCATGCATATGTCCAAAGATTCGATGTGACGGAAAATCTGAAAAATTTTGCAAAATTTTCTGGGAACTAAACAGGACCAAAGTTGAAATGCCGCTCCCTCACGTGAGAAACGACCAAAAGTGTTAGGTATAAAATAAAAGAAATTCGGTGTTAAAATTAAAAATAGTTTTTAAAAAGTGTTAAAAATAAAAAAAAAATCGCAAGGGAAAGAAGCCCAAAAGCAAAGATCCCTTTCTTCAACCCGTGCTCTACTTTAATTCCCACCTTTGCCCTTTGCTCACTCGCAGAGGGTGGGTCCCACCGTCCACCAACAAAAAAACGAACGACTGTTGCCCGAGTCTCCCGTGCTTTCCTACCCATCTCGCCCTCCCTCCGCCTCCGCTCACCGCTCACCGCTCATGGGCGACTACCACCGTCCCTACCGGGGCGACCTCCGCTCACCACCGTCCTCCGTGCCGGACCCGGCCTTCACGCACGCCAACGGCTACTTCTCCTCTTCCGCCTCCCCGCACTCCAACAACGGCTACTTCTCTCCCGTCTTCGCCAAGAATGACGCTTTCCCTGGGACCGGCGCTGGCGCTGGCGGCGACCGGCGGATCGAGATCTACACCACGGCGCCTCCTCTGCACCTTCCCCCGCCTCCCGGACACACGCTGGCGCTGCCCCCGCCGCCGGGGTGGAAGGAGGGGCGACTGGGTGGAGGAGGAGGAGGCGCCGGCGCCGGCAGGAAAGGTGGAGGTGGAGGCGGCGGGGCCAGCATGTGGTGCCTCAGCGACCCGGAGATGAAGCGGCGGCGAAGGGTGGCGAGCTACAAGGCCTACTCGGTGGAGGGCAAGGTGAAGGCGTCGCTGCGGCGCGGCCTCCGGTGGTTCAAGGGCAAGTGCTCTGAGATCTTCCACCATGGATGGTAACCTCTGATGGCTGGCCGGTTCTCCCTTCTTGACGGTGGCAGTCCCCCCAAGAAAGGAACCAAACTTCTGAATATGTTTGCGATTTAGTTTTCTTTTTCTTTTGAAGATAATGATGCTCCTGCTCCAGATGTCTATCTTTCTATCTATGTATCTGTTCGCCTACTAATTCGAAATGGATTTGAGATTGTGAGTGTATATTCGTAAGCTATTCTGCGAGGGATGCGCACTCTGAACACTTCTGCGGATTGATCTGTCAGTGCTACTGCTGGTGTCATACTTGTTAGTAATCAAATCAAATAGTTAGGAATTTGATATTACCACCATGCTTTGTTTTGTCATTTACTTGCTATGGAGCCTCAGAATTTGTTTGCATTGGTAGGATAGTCAGGAATTTATGACATTTTTATTTGTTTGCATTGATAGGATAGTCAGGAATTTATGACATTTTTGTTGAGATTGACTTTTTCACCATTTCTATTGCTTGTTCTGTGAGTTTGATTTTGGACACAGTGTACGAATCAATTATAAATTGCCAACTGTACCACATTGTTCTCTTTGGCTTGAATGATGGGTCAGGTGTGCGGAACTAATATCCGTGCAAGTTGGTGCTCTGCTAGGACATTGAACTTTGGTACATTTATTTTAACAAGTAGATATTCGGGTCATTGATGAACTTAATCCTGAAAGGGGAAAAAAATGGTAGATGTGGATATTGCACGCCACCACCAAGACTGGTTACTGACTGTCTACATTACAGGTCCATTATGTAATGCAGGTCGGAAGCAGTCTTCTTGCACAGAATAAAAAGCTATGTAGTGGTTGTGGTGAGTGGTGACATCCTGACAACTCTTGCTTTCTTTGTGCCATTACTGGGTTTGGTCCGAGCGAGATATGTTTTTCTCACTGAACTTTCTTTCATCTGTCCATATCATATCAACATAACCAAGCCAGTAATTGGTAGATTTGTAGGAATGAGCATAGCCCTACCTTTTGTCCTTATCATATTAACTATCAGGCTGGTGATTGATAGATTTGCTTGGCATGGCATCATCATCTTCCATGTGATCAGAAACATCCGTTTTAAAGCTTTCCATGATGTATTGACACGTTTGCTAGTATTGATTTATGTTCACTTGCTTAGGAATTAACGAATTGTTCAGCTTGTATTTCCGGTGATTGATTGATAGATTAGCTTGGCATCATGACCTTCCATGTGATGATAGCAACCTCTATTTTAATGCTTTGCATGATGTCTTGGCTCACATATGTTTTTGATGAGTGTTTTACTTGCATATATAGGCACTAATGAATTATTTAGCCTGGATGTCTGGAAAGTTTTATCTTGCTAATAGTCATCCTACAACACATGAATATATAATAACATTGTAGCATATCAATTATCCAACCCCTATACCTATCTTGGTCACATCACCAGAGACCAACATGGAATTTGCTTGTTCAGGGTACTCTACAGAGTGCTTAGCCTTGATCTGTAGGGGTACCCCCAAACATGTCCCTACATAAGTGCTTTTGTTAAAATGATGATTGTGCCGATGTAGCTGTTCCTTTCCAAGGACACGCATGATGCCCTTGTTTAGATTGAAGAAAATTTCAACCCGATGAATAGTACCACTTTCGTCTTATTTGGCAAATATTGTCCAATCATGGACCAACTAGGCTCAAAAGATTCATCTCGTGATTTTCAACTAAACTGTGTAATTAGTTATTTTTTTTACCTACATTTAATACTCCATGCAAGCGGTTAAAAATTGATGTGATGGAGAGAGAGTGAAAAAACTTGGAACTTTGAGGCAAACTAAACAAGGCGGATGTACTACTTTAGCTGTTGTATCAGGGCAAGATGCCAACCACTGGAAATCCCCTTTGGTTCCTTCTTTGTGCTGTGTGTTTTGTACTTCACAGTTGCTTGATGGCTTGTTGAATCTTGAGTGAACAGCAGCTTTCCTATGGCAGATGAGAAAAAGTAGTTCTATGATCGAGTCCTGAAGGAAATATTAAATTGATGTGGCTGGGATACTGTGTTTGTGGGTACCAGCAGCGGTGTTGAATGCTTCTGTGTGCAAGGCAGGCACGTTGTTATATTTCACAAGCTTGGACCAATACTTATTCAGATTGAATACAAGTTTAGAATATAAAACTCAGCATCAATAAATTTTTATTCAAAGTGTTTCTGAGATTATATTGATTCTTTAGCAAATAATTGCACGATAAATTAGTGGTCAAAGGCTGTGTTTAGTTCCCCTGAAAAGGGTAAAAAATGTACAGTAGCACGTTTTGGCTTTATTTGACAAATAGTGTCCAACCGTTGACTAATTAGGTTCAAAACGTTCATCTCGCAAAGTACAACCAAGCTGTACAATTAGTTTTTGATTTCATCTACATTTAGTACTCCATGCATGTATCGTAAGTTTGATGTGACGGAGAATTTTTTTTGCATAATGCATTTTTTTTGAGGAACTAAACACAGCAAAAATATGTTTTATATGACTTTTTGCTGGGACGGCTACAGATAGAATACCGACGAATGCGGAATCTTTGACTGCCTGCATTTTCTCTAGTACGGCAAGTGAAGGTGATTGCTCCTGACATAGCATATGGTTTACTGCATGTCTGCATATGCGGGTTCACGTTATTCTTCACTAGGGGTCTAGTTCCCAATTTTTTTTAAAAAAAACCACGGTAGTATTTTCATTGTTATTTGACCATCATGGACTAACTAGGCTTAAAAGATTCATCCCGTGATTTACAGCTAAACTGTGTAATGGACTAACTAGGCTTAAAAGATTTATCTCGCGATTTACAACTAAACTGTGTAATTAGTTTTATTTTTATCTATATTTAATGTTTTATGCACGTGTCTAAAGATTCGTTACTGTAGTTTTTAGGAAAATTTCTGGAAACTAACCAGGCCTAGAACACTGCAAATGGATAGAACACAAGGCCGGGACCCGGGAGTATATTTTGGTTGAAAAATATGGCGAAAACAAAGGAAATTGCCCCCCAGTCGTATCGTAGTTGTACCAACTATATGTTTTGTACGTACATAGCCATTCTCTGGCTAAGACCACCCGCACTAGTACCTGTAAATACATCTTGTACTTGTCCACGTTGGCATATAGCGAAGGAAATTGCCTGTAACGGGTACGGTATAGCATACACGAAGCACAACTCGTTCGTTATATTTGGCGCTGGAGCGTTCGTGCGGTACTACTGACACAGGTCCCACCACACGCGAGGGAGCCAGAGCATGCACGGGAGGCAGGCAGCCGGAGAAATGTATGCAAGCTCTGACATCCAGCGTGGGCCCTACCTTTTCAACAAAAAAAAATATTATAACTCACAAACTAAAAAATCAAATTAAATTCCGATTACACCGTTGAATTTGTTTCAATAAATACTTCAAAACTAGATCTCACATGGATATATTTAGATAAAGTGACAAGTGGGCCCACAGTGTATAGAGTATGATATAGAGAATGAATGAGTGCGGAAAAACGGTATATTTTATGATGACTAGGATGAAATATTCCTTTTAGAGGATAAATATAGAGGTCGAAGAGTGCGGGTAGTCTAAAGAAGCAGAGGAAGACTAGACGGGGCCCATGGTATTGATGCGATGGTCCCAGGTCCCAACCCATACAGTGATACAGGGCTTAGACTACCCGTAGTGGGATACTCTAAAGGATACTCTAAAGCTTTAAAATATGAATATAGAGTAAAAACTGCTACATTGGGTACTCTAAAATGATACTCTATCCTTTCTCTCACTCTATATTTAGAGTGGTACAATGCTTACTCTATAGTGGGTAGTGGCAGGCCCCACTAGCTAAACAAAGGAAAAAAAATGCTATAACTCAAAAACCAAAAATCCAAATTAAATTTTGATTACACCATTAAATTTGTCTCAATAAATCCTTCAAAACTAGATCACATATGGATATATTTAGATAAAGTGACAAGTGGGTCCCACAGTGAATAGAGTGGATAGAGGATGAGATAGAGGATAGATGAGTGTGGGAGAATTGAGTATAAGGAGAGAATCTTGCTGACTAGGACGTATAGAGGATGAATATAGAGGTCCTTGAATACGGATAGCCTTATCATGGATTCATGGCTGGTTTCCTGCAGTTTGTGCCACCTCGACGGGCATCTGTCGCTTTGGGTTGCCAGTGTACAGGAACAGGGACCGCTTCCGAATCCGATGGCAGGCAGCAAGGGGCACCAAGGTAGTGTATAGGGACGGGCTTGCTAGGGTGGATACATTGCTATATATGATAGCAGTATTGAAGGCAAGTCATATGCAACGTCATATAGAATTTGGTGACATATAAGAGAAAGATGAAGGTGAGGGAAAGAGGTTTGATGACATAGAAGAGAAAGAGGAAGGTGAGTGTCTCGTGAAGCGATCGTCTTATTAAAAAAATTTTGGAACTACAGGTAACTATTTCACCATTGTACCTTCTCCGTCCATAAAACGATACAATTCTCACTTTTTAAGGAACTAACGTCAAAGTTATATAAAAAGTGCTAATATTTATGGTACAAAATAAGTACCATTACATTATGAAATATATTTTTAGTAAACTTAGTGGGAGATATAAATCTTTTTAATACTCTTCACTACGAGCTTGGTTAAAATTAAGCTAATTTGACTTTTCATAAATTGTATAGTTGCATCTTTTATGGACGGAGAGAGTATGATTTAATGTTGCCATGCAACTCACAAACTTTTCTTTGTTGATTGCATGAACTAAAAATAACTGGATTACTATAAGGCAACTTAAAATATATAATCCATTGTATACACATTAGTTGTTCAATCATATCATGATCACATGGCATTGCATGAGATCATCTATGAGACAACACCAATGTATTTGCTCTCTGTGCGATGAAAAAGGTTTAGATCGAGTAAGGGTTTGTTTGGATGGACTTAGACTAGTTATTAGCTGTGGCAAAGAAATAGTGAGTTAGTTGTTAGTCCACTTATTTGGATTCGTATATTTATTTACTAATATCTCCGTACTTTTATACAAATAGACTAGAATGCCCTCTCATTTTCTCTCTCTCCCCACTTAATCTCTCCCGCACGAGGCCATCAACTCCAGCTAATTTGGGGTGATTTTTAGCCCAAACGGTAACTAGCTTCAGTTGATTCAGGCCCATTGGTTGCTGGCTGCTCCACTTCTGAACATTCCATCTTAAAATTCTAGCATATCCGATGTGTCTCACAAACTAAATTGTTTTTTGTCTTAGTGGTCGTACTCCAGTATCAAGTTGACATGAAACCAAAAAAATTAATGTTTCGCATTTATCTACTTTCTGAATTCGTAACTGCAGAATTACTCTACCGGATAAGATCTGCATGACCAAGTAATAATAAACAATTAGGGTTCCAAGACTCAAGATATCCGAGACCAGCTAGCCTTAATCCTGAACATGTAGGGGAGAGATACTAACATATCATTCATACAAAAATCACAAGGGCCCAATAGATTATTCTCACTAAAACCTCCCATTAGAGAGCTGGAGTTAATGTCAAAGATGAACGCCTCTTTTTCCTTCTCTAACTTCATGGTGGAGTATTTGAACTTCAAAGTATAGCTGAAATTGGTGAAGATGAGCCATGTCAAACAGATCCAAACACTAAATAGCCGTGACAAATGACATATATTCATGCAACGAAGGTAGCAGGTTCCATCATTTTGTTTGCACTGATGAACTGAGGACTCTGTCGTTGGCCTTCGTAGCCTAATTAAGTTTGGGACCATGAGTCATGAGAGCACATCAATTAAGCTGCACGGTGTAAAAGCCTTTGTGGCTGAATTTTTACTTACTTCACTCCCCCAATCTGTGTGCAGTGTAATCCACAGGAGCAACGCTAGCTTGCTGATGCTTCCACACACAATGCCAAGCCAAAGACCCTGTGAAGAAACACAACAGTTCAAATCGTGACTCCGGGAGGCTTTAGAGTAAGACAACCATCTCTCACATGACTAAGTGAAAGCGGCCGCTGAGGGGAAAGATACTAGAGACATTGTACCATTCCATTTAGATGGAACACAAACGCAAGCAACACCCCTGTTGGAATACCAACTAGGTAAAACGCGCCGAGGTTAACGCGAGCACCAATTTTCTGTTTGCCACATCCTGTGATTACCCCTGGAAAGTGATTAAATGATCTTACTGTTACTAAGCCTTCTTGTTAATCCATACAAGACATGCTAGAAAAAAAAGAATAAACCATAGAATCTTACAAAATAAAAAACATCTTGCCGCAAATTCTGTAGGCTCTAATCATTAATAAGAGTCACTAAATAAATTATCCACATTTTTCATTATGACAGTGCTATAAAGTAGCCACTAAAATATGCATCTACAACTTGCCCACATCTACATCTAAAATACCCCACATATATCATTATAAGTGTAATGTAATGTAACCCCTAAATTTATATCTAAATAGTCTACCCGTTGTAATTATGAAAGATAATCTAAAGTAACTTCTACATCTATATCTAAATTACCACCCTACCATTTTAATATATAATCCAAGTAACTCATTAAATTAACATCAAAATTACTCATCTACGTCATCATTAAAATTACACTAAATATCCGCTCAAATTTACTTATACATTATCATAATCTACTATTATAAAAAATAACCACAAAGTCCATAGTTAAATACCCACTTCGACCACTAATGATTTAAAAAAACTAGATGAAAGTACACATGTATGATGTGTGGCTGTGGCACTAATGTAGACCAAGCATATATAGTACACGCGTGAATGGTAAAAATGTATTTATACAGTAGTGATCATGAAAAAAACCCCTCAACATATCACATACTAATGATAATAACAATTAATTTAAATTATACTAATACTCATGATAGTTATGTAAATTCTTGATAAATTTATATATTTTTATTAAAACATTGTAATATATCTTCACCAATTATTTAATTGTAAGCACTAAGTTTTTATAAAAGAAGTTTAATACACAACTGATTCTTTTACAAAGGAAATTTAACACATGAATGACAAAATAACTATTTATGTCATTGGTAGTGGCTAAGAGTCCATCTAGGACCTAAATTTTTTTTTTGGTAAAATATGAAATAAGAGTTTTGAATAAAAAGTACAATAGTATTGTATTTTTCAACTTAAAATGTGGATAAGAAAATTACAGCAACTAATAGGATCAAAACTTCAAAGCCAAAATTTAGATTTGTGCTGTGACGACACAATGGCTACGAATTGATATAACTTAAGGTTTTCAATTAGTAACTATTGAAGGCATAGAGATGTACGATTGAAAAGGGGGAGGGGGGGGCTATGAATCTCTACAACTAAAAAAATCCAAATGTTATCGTCTGATCGGTCCGCTAATCCCCACCCCGCACTAATGACCCGACGCTCAGTAGTTCTTTCTTCGCGTGAGGACTGAGGACCCCGCAGATGGCAGAACCGACGCCCACGACCACCAGCTCTATCCACGATCCTCCATCACACGCGATCACCGCAATTACCAATCAAAAGAAAACCGTCGAGCAGAAGGAAATCGTGCGGAGCTAAAGGAAACTGCCGAGGAAAAGGGAATCGATCATGCCCTCACCTAGCCTTCCTCTTCCTCCGCCGCCTCGGTCACAACCATGCCTAGGCCATCCTCCGCCGCCATCGTGAGTCAAGCAAAAGGGAATCCGGGCGACCTAAAGGAAAACTTCTGCTACCGCCGGTGAGTGAACCTACAATCCTACATCCCGCATTTACTTTGGCTGCAGCTGGGTGTGGTGGTGGCTTGATAGCTGCTGGCGTCCTTTAATTTGGCTGTTGTCCTTGGGCTTCTGCCCCTTCTCAACGCTCCCGCCAAGCTACAGTTTCTTGCCGTTTAACTTCGTGATAATGGTGGCCGGATCTATCAGGCAGGACATCGTCACCTTCGTTTGCTCCACTTCTGTTCTATAGTACACACCTCCAGAACACCATTACTACCAGACGAGATCTCCCATCAGGCACCAGGTACGTAACTTCCCCTCATAGCCTTCTCCCTTTGCATCTGTATCTCCTGTGGTTAGCTCTTTATTCTCTAATAGATTTATTTCCCCTAAACCTAACCCACTTAATCTTGTTACTAGTAGCCATCGACTAGAGAGAGAGAGAGGAAGGAGCGCTTGCCATCGGCAACCACTACATACTGGACCACACGGATATATATTACCCCACACCAACAGGTTGTGCAAGCCAAGGCAAAGTATAAACATTTTATTTAGGTTGAGTTTCAGGATTTAAGTTTACATCTGAATAGTAAATTGAAACGTTACAAAATTCTCTAGGTCATCGATGACTTGATTGTTCAGCGATGGGGTTGCAGCAAGTCTGAAGAACAGGTCTGATTGGTAGTACTTTGATAGCAAATTCAGTTAGTCATTCAGTCAAGCAAATCAGACCATTTAATTCTAATTTGTCTCGACGTGTGCATCACCATTAGCACACACCCGGTTTGATCTTATGTGACTTGCACATCATCGACATGGTGGACGTCGTCCATCACCTGGACCTGGAGTGGATGGGACACAACAGCAGGGTGTTTTGCTTCTCTAACGAGCATTAAACAGGTATGCCCAAACATATGCTTAGTACGTGTTACCTGAGAAGATATTTCAGAAGAGAAAAGTAGTATTGCGGCAAGGCACTTGACTTTATATGGACTACAAAAGTTGAATGTCTGTTTTCTATTGTCTGATGCAAGTGTGCTTGATGAGCGACTTGGTGGAATATAATATTTTTATTATAGATACTACACTGGAA
Organism: Saccharum hybrid cultivar R570; assembly: GCA_038087645.1. Taxonomy (NCBI): domain Eukaryota; kingdom Viridiplantae; phylum Streptophyta; class Magnoliopsida; order Poales; family Poaceae; genus Saccharum; species Saccharum hybrid cultivar. The sequence goes on along the minus strand of JAQSUU010000431.1, from coordinate 16,564,208 downwards.
TACACTGCCATGTGAAATTCTCCACGACAAATCATCCCAGGATTATTTGTTGACATTATACGAAAATTGCATTGGGTCCTGTGTTGGATTATTTGTAAAGATGAATTATAGGACTTTGAAATTTTGAAATATAAAATAACTTATTTTGTGTAATGTCTAATATGCCATTCAGATTTTATACTGTGTTTTTTGGCCATTAATGTCTTTGGGCAAAAATTATTTTTTGAGGAACAGCAGGAGTTGCTCCCTACTGGGTTTTTATTGAAAACAGTAAAAGAGTAGTTACACGTTTATAATCAGGAAACAAAAAAAAAGAGACAAAGAAAATTAAGGACAATTACACAAGGGCTTCTAGCAATAATATTATGACAAATTATCACCAGTTGTATACTTCATAAGGCTCCATGCTGTTTGATTTTCGTTGTGATTGGTTTGATTTGCATCACAATTATCCATGTGTGTTTCAGGTTTTGTATTGGAATATTTTGCTTCCTTTGCAATGCACGGACATATACCTTTGACATATGGTTTGTAAGGGTGTATATGCCCCCGACTACCGACTGAAGCTATGCCCAACATGCCAAGGTCCTTAGCTGATTTTTTCTTTATTTTGAAGAAGCAGTATGACCCTGCTAATTCAAGTAAAGAAGAAGATAGAAGAGAGTAATCTTAAAGAAAGAAGGAACACGACCGATGTTGATGACCCAAAATATAACGATGCTACCTTTCCTAATAAATATAATGATACACAAACCTTGTGAGTCAAGGATCCTAGAAAAGGTACTATTGTTATAATTAGTCATTTTAGCTAACTGATTCCCATTTCTACTGTTCATAAATAACCACAAAAGAATCTCATGCCTATGCTCTATTTTGACTCACCCGTTATAACAAGAGGATTCTGAAGAGCAAAATGTTATTCCTGGTTGAGGAATGACATTTCTCAATTTGCGTCTTATAAGTCATAACTCATGTATGAACTGTTGACTATCAAGAAACAACTTGTATTGTGTTTTGCCCTATGTGGGTTTAGCATAGCTAGAATGTTGGTTTTGTGTTTGTATCTACCGTGACTTATTCTTAAGGTGTTGTGAACTCTTTGATTAAATGTTTTCAATGATTCAATGATATGTTTTAGAATAATTTTTATTTTGTTCAAATGTTATGTCATGAGATTATATATATACTCAGAGCAATGCACGAACACTAAACTAGTGAGTCAAAACGAGTCAAAGTTATACTGATCAATTGGTAAATCTATCATTTCTAGATGGTATCTATATTGGCGCTATGTGTTAGAAAATAAATAAAGAGAACGTGCACGCAAAAATAAGAAATCTTATTAGTCCTAGTAGAACTGCTCATATTTATGTCTCATAAGAAGCGCGTGCTAGTAATGTAAAATATATGAAAGTAAATAATGCTGCGGTCATTGACCACTATTTTTGATGTGCACATTCTGACCTCTATGGTTATATATTCTGCATACAGCGTGCATGGTTTAAACTACTGTCCGAGTTTTCCAAATATATTCTACATGTAGGTTGCATGGTTTAAATCCCTGTTTGCTTGAACAATAGTTTGGTATGTTTAAAGACCATGTAAATGTTGCACTGTGAGACGATGTTTCTGTTTAACTGTCCATTTATCCCATTTAATTAATTGCATTGTTTAGCCCTTTTAAATGGCAATTTAGCTCGAACTATGGCTAAACGGTGGGTAACACTTAAAGTTTAGGAAAACACTAGTTTAAACTGAATGAGGTCGTAATTTTTGATATGTGTGGTTTCTAGGATGTCACCAAATTGTGTCTTAAATGATTTTTTTTTTCTTTTGACCGGAGAAGTACAGTATTAGATGACTCTCTCCAAAGATATCAACCATTGAATTCATTTTCAGACAGAGGTTTACCTGAAAGAGAACCGTTAAGGCCATCGACCAAGAAGGAAAGAGCAAGGATAGGAAGCATTCTCGCGATGTATGTCACCACCTCCTTCTCGCTACTGTATGCGTATCCCCAAATGTTGCGCAGGAGAATCATGATGATTGCCAGCACCACCCCTTGAGACAAGGTCATGCACACCACAACTCGCGCTGCCAGCCTCGCTGCTTCAGGCTGCCCTGCACCGAGTTCATTGGAGACGCGTGTACTAGAAAAAGGAGAAAACAAGTATATATAGCAAATCAGTTAGCAAATGATGAAAAGATAAACTACAGTACAGCAAATGCGAACATTTTGCTATTCTAGAGAGAGAGAGAGTGTGTGTGTGTGTGTGTGTGTGTGTGTATATATATATATATATATATATATATATATATATATAGAGAGAGAGAGAGAGAGAGAGAGAGAGAGAGAGAGAGAGATGCAAACAGATGAACACCTTGTAGAAGTGCCAAGGCCAAGCGGTACCATGTACAGCAGAGTAGCGGTGTTGATGCTACGAATTCAGCAATGTCCAGTTAGTTAAGCAATATATATCATATCATAACAAGCACAGTAACAGCTACTATCACTGTCAAATTGTCATTACCCGCCAGACGCAGCAGTCTCTTCGACTCGGTTGCCGCCGTTGCGGCCGCCGAGCCACCATCGGTGGGGCCGCGTGGCAGTGGCACGAGCAGTGGCTCCGCCGCCTCCACGCTTATTGGCTCTTCCATGGCACGAGTCTTTTGGATTTCTTGCAAGGTGATGGATGCATCGGGGTATGTATTGCCCAGCTGCTTTATATTAGGAGTGATGGAATGCATGCGTTTGCTAGGATTCAGATTCACTGCATGTGACGCAAAGCAGTACAAGTGGCACAGTTCACCCCAGTTTAATTCAAGTATTTTTTTCCTTAGGGCTTCTCCAACAGCAATCTCCGCGCTAGCTCGGAATGACGTGGAGGCAATAAAATGGGTAAAAAACTACTCGATAGCGAAATACGGAAAGGAGCAGTGAAAACAATGGCTATATTAATTTAGCAAGTCAGCCGGCGACTCAATAGCAACCGTTGCGGACACCCTTGTAATACATAACCTCTCCATGAATTAACACGATTGAGGTTCTCACTTGTCAGTTGTCACAAAAGATGCAGATGCCGTGGCTGCCAAGAAGCGGTCAAAGTACAGCTCATGTTTTAGATAGCCGTTGTCCCACTGCATAAAATAACTAAACACTCCCTCCATGCATAATTTAATAATAAAAAGGTCTAACTTGCTCTTTATTAGTTTGTCCCACTGTATGCACACGTAGGCGGTATCTTTTGTTTTTATGAAACACAACAGGGATTCAAACCCCTTGTATATATATACATGTTCCACGACGAATTTACTAATATTATATAAATATCAATACTTATTATATAAATTTGATTAAACATAAAATAATGTAACTCAAAAAGTAGTTGTATTCTTTGAAAATATTAAACTTTAAAATTAGCAGTCTCCTGGAACCTAGGAAGTAGTTGAATCCAAGTATCCAACTGTCCATGGCTACGTGGTAGCTTCCGATTTCCGAATATCTTGAATCTGCTGCTCAGCTTCATGTATAAAATCCTTCCCTCCGGTCATCCTTGCTTCTCTGCACTCTGCTCCTCATATCCCCTCGGAGTTCGGAGCACACTTTTGTGAACCCTGATCATCATGGAGAACAAGGCAGCTACAGAGGAGCCCCTGCTCGTGCCGCGGCCCGAGCACACGGCCATGGCCGAAGCCAAGCGGCTGTTGAGCCTGGCGGGGCCGCTGGTGGCCAGCTGCATCCTGCAGAACGTGGTCCAGCTCGTGTCCGTCATGTTCGTGGGCCATCTCGGTGAGCTGCCCCTCGCCGGCGCCTCCCTGGCCAGCTCGCTCGCCAACGTCACCGGGTTCAGCCTGCTCGCCGGCATGGCGAGCGCGCTGGACACGCTGTGCGGGCAGGCCTTCGGCGCGAGGCAGTACGGCCATGCTGGTGCTCGCGCTCGCCTGCGTCCCGATCGCCGTCGTCTGGGCCAACGCCGGCCGGATCCTCGTGTTCATCGGCCAGGATCGCGACATCGCCGCGGAGGCCGGCGCCTACTCCCGGTGGCTCATACTGGGCCTCGTCCCCTACGTCCCGCTCGCGTGCCACATCCGGTTCCTGCAGACGCAGAGCATCGTCGTGCCGGTCATGGTCAGCTCCGGTGTCACGGCGCTGGGCCACGCCTTGGTGTGCTGGGCGCTGGTGTTCAAGGCCGGCATGGGGAGCAAAGGCGCCGCGCTGAGCAGTGCCATTTCCTACTCATTCAACCTGGCCATGCTAGCTCTCTACGCCAGGCTCTCGAGCGCGTGCAAGAGGACATGGACTGGATTCTCCATGGAGGCTTTCAGAGACCTTCTCCGGTTCACCGAGCTCGCCATCCCGTCGGCGATGATGGTCTGGTGAGACAACTAGTTCCTACATCTTTCGTTTCTTCAGAAATTCAGTATTCCATTCCAAGTTTGTTGCCTATGTATTTATATTGACTGATTGACCTGTTCCTTTGCGAATGCAGCTTGGAGTGGTGGTCCTTTGAACTGCTTGTGCTTCTCTCTGGTCTGCTGCCCAATCCTAAGCTTGAAACCTCAGTACTGTCAATATGGTAATTATTAAATGTCAATTCTCCAAGAAACCATCTTTACCTTTTCCATGTTTCTGATTACCTTGTTCATGAATTCTGCAGTCTAAACACTGGTGCTTTGCTGTTCATGGTGCCATTTGGTCTTTGTACAGCCGTAAGGTACGAGCTAGGTTATATGTACACTCGAACAGAGATATATTTCCTTATATACTATGTGCTTCCTTCATGCATATTACAATTGGTGTATTTATATTTCCTTTCCCCCCTCTGCAGCACACGTGTTTCAAATGAACTCGGTGCCGGTGAGCCCCAAGCAGCAAAGCTTGCAACTCGAGTGGTCATGTGTATCGCCTTGTCTACAGGCTTGCTGCTTGGCTCTACCATGATTCTGCTACGCAATTACTGGGGTTACATGTACAGCAATGAACCTGAAGTTATCACCTACATTGCTAGAATGATACCAATTCTTGCGATATCGTTTTTCACAGATGGGTTCCATGGTTCTCTATCAGGTTAGCCTCATCTTACATCTGAATAATTCACTCTCTTCAGTTCATAGGCAGTTCAGAAAACTAAATGAAGTGGCACAGTGTTAATTGCATGATTGATGATTCTGTAAAATTATTCAGGAGTGGTGACTGGATGTGGTGAGCAGAAGATTGGTGCACGTGTTAATCTCGGTGCGTACTACTTGGACGGCATTCCCATGGCCGTGTTGCTTGCGTTTGTCCTCCATCTGAATGGAATGGTAAATTTTTTGGAACCTCCCAATCAATTTTGACAAAATTGCAGCGAAATCAGTATGTGAGCAAATATATATATACCTCCCTAATAAGACTGAAAAAGGTGTTGTTCCTTTTATTTGCTAGGGTCTGTGGCTTGGCATCGTTTGTGGCAGCCTCACCAAGCTTGTGCAGCTCCTGTGGATCACACTGCGGATAAACTGGGAGAAAGAGGTAAAGAAACACTATAGAAGTATCCCAATATAACACTACTACTGGTCTGTCACATTTTATTTGAACAGTCAAATGTGATGCTTATTCTTGTTTTTCAACAATTTTTTTCCAGGCCATCAAGGCAAAAGAAACGGTATTCAGTTCATCTCTTCCCATAGCATGATAGAGTTATGTGCAACTGGACATAACAACAGCACAATGGATCTACTCCTGCTACACTACCTTCCCAATTGAGAGACATTAGGGTTCTATATGTTCTCTAACATGTTAGCTAGTAAATAGATTCTGTTATTAAATGTCCTTATCATCAGGGATATGATATGATTGTGCCTCTATTCATCATAGGGGTTCCACTGCTTAAACACTGTAACCTCTCAAAATCATTATTATAATTTAATATCTTTATTTATTTCCAAATTTCCAACGTTTCCCTCATTTTTCTGAACACTTAGCATTTCTCAAGATATTAAAATAATTTTCAGCTTCTGAATTAGATTTTTACATGTCAAAAATATTTCTATCTACTAGTGCCATAAACTCTGACGTCATATCTGACACCATAAGATCAATGATGTACATTTAATATATATACACACAAAACTCCAATTGGACCATTCTTAGCTATCCCATATTTTTTTGTCAGAACGGGAAAAACTATCATGCATCATTGTCATTTGGCTCAATCAAGCTAATTATATTTTCTGAAAACCATTACAGTGTTACAAAACTTAACACTCCCTAGATAGAGCTCGGTCCTATCACCTGAAAGAGATGTGAAAAACTATCATGCATCATTGTCATATGACTCAATCAAGCTATTATATTTCCTGAAAACCATTACAGTGTTACAAAACTTAAGACTCCCTAGATAGAGCTCTGTCCTATCACTTGTTGCAAATAAAGTATGATTCAAAAATTACTGGACCTGGTTCTTCTTGTCTTCCCATAGTTTTGTGACAGTGTGATGTCAGTCAGTTTTCCCAATTATAGAAAGTTTCCCGGACAGATACGATCCACACTTCCTTTGCTGAGTTCTGCCTTCAAATTTCCATGTAACATTAACATTTTTCATGCTAATGGGAGTGATGAGCTTAACACTCTGTACTTCGCCTTGACTGCCTGAAATATGAAAGGACCAAAAATAATATACATATCACTATGGAGTAAACAGCAAAGGAAAAAAAAAAGTTGAACTATCATCCTGGTAGCGTTTGGCCTTCTACTTACCTCCTTGTCCCAGTCTATGGAACACGTTACAAACAAAAGAAAAACCAGCTTGGTGACGCTACCGCAGACGATGCCAAGCCAGAGGCCCTAGTGAGAGAACAGCAGCAGTTTCAGAGTTCAGAGATGTCACGTGGAGGTTTTCACTGAAGTTATGTGCAAGTTAGCAGAGAGAAAGCTTAGCAGAGGTGGTATTGTAGTACCATTCCATTCAGATGGACGATGAATGCAAGCAGTACAGCCACTGGGATGCCTAACAAGTAGAATGCACCGAGATTAACGGCTGCGCCAATCTTTTGCTTTCCACAGCCTGTGAGCACCCCTGGGAAATCCAGAGCAGTCATTCATATTAGCACTCAGAACGCAAGTTCAGAGTTACACATTGTGGAGAATTTAGATTCACAATATGAGCTGATCAGTGAAATCCACCTGAAAGAGAGCTGTGAAGCCCATCTATGAAGAAAGATATCCCGAGGATCGGCAACATTTTAGAGATGTACGTCACAATTTCCTTCTCATTGCTGTACATATATCCCCAAATATTGCGCAGCAGGGTCATGGTCAACGATATAACCAGTCCTTCAGATAAGGCCATGTACATGACTACCTTTGTTGCCATTTTCGCGGCCTGAGGCTGCCCAGCACCAAGCTCGTTGGAGACACGTGTACTGTGGAAAAGAAGCAATAGAATCTGTCAATTATTATTATGTCGACAGGAAAGAACGTGGACAAAAAAAAAGAGATTGTGAAGTGCTATGTGAGGAAGGGCACCTTATGGAATAAGTAAGCCCCAATGGTATCATGTAGAGCAGAGCCCCAGTGTTTAGGCTGTAGAATAGAGCAATTAAAAAATTAATTAGAGAGTAGAAGCAGCAAAGTAGAAAAAGGTGAATATGAACTGCAAATTGCAAAGCTTGTCCTTTGCGAAGCTACACACATGATTACAGCACTGTGCATACCAAATTGACAGGACTGAAGTTTCAAGCTGAGGATTTGGCAGAAGACCGGACAGCAGCACAAGGACTTCAAACGACCACCACTCCAAGCTGCAGCAAGGAAGAGTATCATATTTCTGTGAAACGGTTTTACTGGAACCAGTAAAGTACAAGTTTTCACACCAGATCATCATGGCAGATGGCCAGGCAAGCTCGGTGAACCTCCACAGGTCCTTAAACGCCTCCCATGAGAAGCCATTCCATGTCTCCTTGCACGCGGCGGACAGCCTCACATACAGTGCCAGTATGATGAGGTTGATGGCGTAGGAGACGGCGTTGCTGAGCGCGGCGCCCTTGCTGCCCATGCCGGCCTTGTACACCAGCGCCCAGCAGACGACCAGGTGGCAGAGCGCCGTGGCGCCGGAGCTGGCCGTGACGGGCAGGACGACGCTCTGCGTCTGCAGGAAGCGGACGTGGCACTGCAGCGGCACGTAGGCGGCGAGCGACGGGATGAGCCACCGCGCGTACGCGCCGGCCTCCGCGGCGATCTGCGGGTCCTGGCCGAGGAAGAGCAGGACCCGGTCGGCGTACGCCCAGACGAGCGCGATGGGGATGCAGGCGAGCCCGAGCACTACCATCGCGCGCTGCTTGTAGACGCCGAGGAGGTGGTGCTGCCGCGCGCCAAACGCCTGGCCACAAAGCGTGTCCAGCGCGGTCGCCATGCCGGTCTGCGGTCACGAGACATGGCAACAATCGATCAGAACGGAGTACTAGTAGATGGAGACAGGGGGAGGAGGAAAAAAAATGTATGGGATCGATCGGAGGGCGTACGAGAAGGCTGTAGCCCGTAACATTGGCGAGGGAGGTGGCGAGGGAAGCGCCGGCGAGGGGGAGCTCGCCGAGGTGGCCAACGAACATGACGGACGCCATGTTGACGACGTTCTGCAGCACGCAGCTGGCGACGATCGGCCCCGCCAGACGCATCAGCCGCTTCGCCTCCGCCGACGCCGCCGCCTTGCCCTGCGGCGGCGACGGGAGCAACGGCTCGTGGACGGCCGCGCCTGGCTTGTGGTCCATCGATCGATTCGACCCCCGACCCGCGCCGCTCGCGCGCGTACGGAGAGGAGCTGTGCCAAGACGCCCGCCCGACCGCCCCGATAAAAAGGATCGCGTTTTATGGGGAGGACCGGAAGATCGCGAGCCAACAGTCTCCCTTTCCTATCCCAATCATAAAAAAATTGTTGTTTCGAGGATTCTATGTGCTCCAACAGCCTTCCATTGTGACCCCCAATGAGAAAAAAATTTTCTTAGCCCCGCAAATTCCATCTCCAGACCACGCAAAGAAGGGGAGAGCACCCTGACCCTAATACTGCGTTTCTTGGCGCGAGAGGTCGCTTCTGGTCCCGCCGCCGCACCAATCTCCCGCGATTTGGGCTCCCTCCGTCGCCTCGCTCCCCGGCGGCCGCGTCGAGCTCCTCCTACTCGACCGTCGCACCCATCCCCTCCAGCCGGAGACCGGCTGTCGTCCCCTCCAGCACGCGCGTCCTGCCACGGGCGCCGATCTCTGTGGTTCCCTCCGCCGCCTCGGTCCCCGGCCGCGTTGACGTCCTCTGGCCGCGGCCCTGAGGTCCCTCCGCCGCCTCGATCCTCGATCTCCTGCGCTTCAGTTCCCTCCGCTGCACACAGCATCAGGCAAGTCAAGTTCTGCTGCGCACAGCATCAGGCACTGCGACGCAAGCCACAACCAACGCAGGCATCAGGCAAGGAAGCAGGCAGTGCACAGGTGATTTGGCTCTACTTTCCACCCCTTCTTCGATTTGACATTGTAACACCCTAAAAATTACATCATTTTAAAATAGAAGAATTTAATTTATTTACGTAATTTTGTGAGCATTTTAATCTAGAAAAATAGTAATTTTCATGAAATTAAAATCAACTATAAGGTTAGACACATGCTTGCTCATACATGTTGTTGCATATTTTCGTTTTGTATTGAATGTTGTTTGAGAATTTCAAACTCTATTCAAATCTTTATTTGAAAATGCATTTGAAAAATTAGAAATGAAAAAGGAAAAGGAAATCTTCTCGCTTCTCAGCTTTTGGCCCGAAGGCCCAGCTTCCTCTCCCCTCTCTGGCTGCTCGGCCTTGATCTCGTCTGGCCCGCAATGAAGGAGCCCACCTCTTCTTGGCTGCTCGGCCTTGATCTCGTCTGGCCCGAAACGAACGAGCCCACCTCTTCTTGTCCGTGCGCGCGCGTTGGGCCGGCCTATCACACTGAAGCCGCAGGCCGCCTCGCCCCTTCTTCCCTCTTTCTCTGGCTGACGTCTGGGGCCCGCATGTAAGCGGTATCTTCTTCCTCCTCTTGCTCGTAGCCGACACTCCACACTCCCGACCCTCTTCTTGGCTTGTTCTGCACGTCGAGCCCTCCTCTTAAATAGCAGCCGTGCGTGTGCCGCCTTACCTCAACCCCAATTGCAAGTCATCGCCTCGAATCGACCTAGTAGCAGCGCCGCAACCCTAGCTCCGCCATTGCCGAAGTCGATTCGACGAACTCGTTGATTTGGTCACCTCCGTAAGCTTCCGAAGTGCTTCGGGTTGCTGTTTGGAAGTTGCCGAGCCCCTTCTTCTTTTTTTTTCAATTTGGTTGGCTAATTGAGCATCAACGTCGTGTACAGGAGCTCACCGCCCGCCATTGGAGTCCGCCCGACGTCGCCAGTCCATCCTCGACCCCATTTTCGCCCTTGGTGAGTCCGTCGTGATCTCCTTTAGCTTCCTATGCAAATCGCTTGATGAATCATGCACCGTAGCGCCTAATTGCTCAACGCTGACAAGCAATTGCTCGCCATCGGCAATATCGCCGCCGTCTGGCTACCGTACCGGCCGAAATCAACTTTTCCCTCTCCCTCAATCTCATCTTAGCCGTCCGTTTTAAATCTAATGAACGAGATCGGCCGATACCTCTTCGGCCTGTCGGTTTTGCTAAAGAGCCATCTATTTTTCTATATTTGAACCCGCGGTCCTCAGTTCAGATTAAAATCAGATTTTTATTTTATTTTAATTCAAAATTAAGTTCCATTTAATTACAGAATTGCCACTACTTTATTTTGCTTATAAAATCTCCGTTTTAACTTCGATTTGACCCGTTCAAGTTACGTTAGGCTCATAATTTCATAATCTACATGTTAGTGCTACTGTTTAGTAGGTTTTCAACTTTAAATTTTGATATTAGATTTAATCTATTACTTTAATAAAGTAAATCTTGTTTAAATAATAACTTTTCTATTTTAGCTCTAATTTACGTGCAATTAGCGTCTATGTGATCCTAGTGAGATGTAGATTCGTTTTACAAACTTTTCATCTTATTTTACTACTGTTGGTGTACTGTTCTAATTGTAGCTTTGTTTGCTTTGCATGATTGCTCTTGGATGATTGTTGTTGATGTGTTAATCGAGAATAGACGATGAGCAGTTTCGTTGGTGATCAAGAGTACTATTACGAATCAGATCAACAGGACCAGCTAGATCAAGACAAGTATAGCATGGGATCATCCTTGTTACCTATTCACTTTAATTCACTTAATTCATTATGCATGTGTCTTCTTGTTAAGGATGCCTTAGCATTGATCTTGTTCCTTGATTCCTATGGTTATAGCATTGAGTAGTTTGCTAGTGCTTACATAAACAATGATCTTGTAACTTGACTAATGATATATGCAATAACCCTAAAAGATAATTTTTAGCAACAGGGAACAAGAGGGCTAGAGTCTTCTCTAGATTCCTCTCCGTAAGGACTTATCTGTAAGCGAACATCCGGGACTTACAGTACAGCTTTGAGGGCTACATGGCTCTGGCTTTAGTCATATAAGAGGACCTTTTCTAGCTTATCAGTGGTTACCTTTATGGCGCAAAAGGATTATGTTCCGGGTTGGGTGTAGTGCGGCTTCTGTCCTTATGTGTATAGGTTACGTGTCATTGTGCCATACGGAATGGGAGCTCTACATTTACAGGATATACAGAAACCTAGCGGCCCTAACTTGTTAGACGAACCTTGGAAAGACTTTATAGTGAAACTTAACTGTCTAATGGGGAGTCATGACCTCGGACTTTTAGGGATCACGACTCACAGTGAAAGTGTATAACCTCTGCAGAGTGTAAAACTGGTATATCAGCCGTGCTCACGGACACGAGCGGCCTTGGACCCTTACGGAATAGAGATCACTATTAATTTACTTGTTCTTGCTATTTATTATTTTCTTTACATGATCATGTGTTTATTATGGGAACATTACCAATTTGTTGCTACTCAATTGCCTAAAATATGATCAACTAAAAGCTACATGCAGTTAAACCTATGTCCATCCCTTTTGAGCTTCATGAACCTCATGTTACACTTGTTGAGTAGCTTTGTGCTCACCCTTGTATTCCCCCACACCTCATGATGGACTTCAGAATGTTCAAATAGTGATTACTACTACTACTTCCCTGAAGATTACTAGACTTGTGGTCAACCAGTTGACGTGCCTGTGCTATGGAGTTAGCTACCACAAGAGTTATCTTATGTTTCCGCTTAATTACATGAAGACTCTGTGATATTATTCGTTATGTAATGAACATTTGTGATGATACTATTTATATTTGTCGTCTTATGTGTGATTGATCTCTGGACGCACATAAGATTATCCATTCCATTTGTTCCTTAAAAATGAGTGTGGCAGATTGATATCAGAGTTATGTTGACTGTAGGACGCAAGCCTAGTTAGTAATGGTTATCTTAGTTCTCTTTTCTTCACTTGTTTCATGCTTATCACGATAATTGCTAAATTTTTATGCTCCTTTGGCCTTATTCTATTGTGAAAATATTGCTTCCATTCTAATCTACTCTTGGTCTAAATTCTGTAGATGCCTCATGCCCGCAAGACTGCCCGCATCACTACTGGAGGCTACTTCCCGCCCCGTTCTCTCTACGAATCAATGGAGCCTCATGAGGAACTAGAAGACGATGCACCAACCCCGCCACCATCACTAGTTTAGGCGCCAGAACCAGTGTTGCCCCAAGAAGATCTTGAACCTGAAGAGGAGGTTGTCTACTTAAGTGATGATGAAGATGATGAGCCTGCCCAAGATGGAGAACAACCCCCGTCGCCTCCGCAAGATGGTTCCGCTGAAGTTGGTGTGCCGTGCCTTCCTATGGGTTGGATTACAAAGGTCCATCACAAGTCAAGCTGTGACACTCCTTCGCACCACCGATTGATTGTCATGCTTAGTTCCTACTTCATGGATTGGGATCATGCGTTTGAGTACGTCTGCTGGGAGCACAAGCATCCTTTGGAAGCTACTTATTGGAAGTGCCATGTGTGTGTCTTCATTAAGGATGAAGAGATGGATACTTATTGTAACAGAACCGACCAAATTATAAGAGCACAAGTACAAAACAAGCACCGAAGTGCTCAAATTTTTGAACTTGAGCCCATATAATCCCGGTAGTCAATCGAAACCACGAAGGATTTCAAACCAACTTGCGTACAACCAAGATCGCATCATCCAACATACAACATCATACGTTACATTACACAAGTAGTTCCGAAATAAGTTTACACACACGAAGTCGCAAATATTACAAACCAAGTTTATAAAGTAGCGGAAGCATACACACACCAGTTGTTTAACTACTGTCAGTCTTGTTGATCAACAACCCGCAAAAGCATCAGGCATGGTTCCATCCACGATAGCCATAAAGCCACTCGTGACTCCTTCCTACATCTCGCGGATGACCGAAAATCACCCGACTTCTACCGTACTAAGCAGGGCTAAGCATTGACACGTGCCTAAACCTAATATAGGATTAAGTACGATATCTGGACAAGGACAGGTATAATGCAACAAGTGTTTTCATATAACTCCTACAACTTAATGCAGTAAACAATTAAAAGTACTCAAGATTACTTTATAAAAACATTAGGTTCAGCATACACCGGTGCTTGCCTTTTAGAAAGGTCGAGGGCCGGTGGTCAGGGCACTCGGGCAAGTCTTCAGTGGCGTCTCCTCCGCCGACTGGTTCCGCTGGCTCCTATGGCTGGTCCTGGACCTCCTCCGGTATCGCTGGCTCGAACTTGAGGAGTGTTACCCCCTCCGGAACACCTATTGCATGAGTGCACAATAAAAATCATGGATGCATAATGGGTGCAACATGCTCGGAATGAAATGCATTTCAGCAGTAAAAGTACTCTATTCCAGTCACTTCACCATTACGTGCAAATCTCTTCTCTGGTGGAGAAGTACTTACCTAATCTACTCAACCTAAGGTATAGCTGTTCATCTTCGGTTAAGGCCCTAACACCTAACAAACACAAGAGTGACATTATTTAGGTTAACACATCCAACCCAAAATATCACAGTAAGACATTCTGGACAGCAGCTACTTGTTTCTAACATAACTGGAGATTTCCAACTCCAAAAGATATGATGTAAGATAATCTGGAAAGCTTATGAAATGCACCACAAAATATTTTCAGACCACAACACTTAATTTCAAAGTTTATCTAGTCGAAATTCCAAAGTTCCAGAATCTGTCCTCTCCAAACAGAGAGCAGCAAATTCTGGACTGTCATTTAAAACAGCAATAACTCCTAAACTACTAAGCCAAATGCTCCCAAATTTTGACACAAGCTAGTTTATCAAGTTTACTACAACTTTGGTATTCACAAGTTTTCCAGAAAACACTTTTATTAAGGGTCAAACCCAAAGATACTACCAGCTGTCCAGAAAACCTAGAATTACAAAGATTAAATATTTATTTATGTGGCAAACATCCCATAAGACCAAACTAATATTACCAAAAGTTCACATAGGTCACAAAAACACCAGAAAGTAAGGTTGGCCCACCTAAAATATTTATTTATACCCATTTCTTAATTTACTTAAGTAATTAAGTGAAATTTTAAACATATATGTAAACTGCTTCAAAAATTCTACAAAAATTACAGGAGACTCTAGGAACCAAAAAGAGACTCCCTAAACAAAATTCACAAGCCCAAAAGGCTGATTTTTGTATAATTAACAAATCATATTGAAAAGTATCAAACAATAGATTTCATATTTTTCTTAGACACTTTATGGTACCAAGACATTCTCCAAAAATTTATAAGAACATTGCACATGTAGAAAAATTACTAAAATTCATTCAAGTATTCCCTAAAATGACAAGATAGCATTATAACTTGAAAAGTGCTTAAGCACTACTACCCAAATTTTTACCAGAGCTAGAGCAAGTATAAATTAGCCTACCCACCAAATTTCATAATTTTTGGAACACTGAAACTCAAGACATGATTTAAACAAATTTGCATGTAATTTAAAACACATTTGAAAGATCTATTTAATTCTCCCAGAAACTAAACATCACATATATATTTGATATTTTTCCTAAATACTACACTTCACCTAGAGTCCAACAAAATTTGGACCACCTCAAATGGATCTATAAAATGGGAGATAAAATTTCTGCAACACAGCATAAAAATCTGTTAAAAGAATAAAAGGAAAAGTAAAATGGAAACCGAAACCAGTCACAGGGCCGGCCCAATCCACCAGCGCGGCCCAACACGCACGGCCCGAGCTAGTTCCCGCCTAGGCACATCCGACCGGTGGGACCCGCGTGTCGGTGACACCAGACAGGGGAAGACGAACGCCGCCGACTCCGGCGAGCTCCAACTCGTCGGTGATGGCTACTCCGACGAAAGCAAGGGTACCACCGTGTTCCCCTTGACCTCCCACCCTAGTTGACTCTCGAATCGGGGACACTACCAAGCCCTAGCTATGACGGCCATGGCGGCGGCGGCCCGGTGATGGCGCACGGTGGCGCGGTGGTGAGCTCCGAGCACCAAGTGGTCACCGGAGGTGCGCATTAGCTTCCTAGAGCCAAGGCGGACCTAACGAGATTCCTATTGAGGACCGAGGCAAGGTGGAGGAGCATGGCCGAGTGCAAGCACCGCAGGCGGCGGTGCGCCGGTGAGCTCCGAGCGGGGGAAAAGCCGGCAATGCGCCCTTACACTGCTCGGTTGCTCCAAAGGAGGGTTCGACGAGGTTCGGGAGGTGGTGGCGGAGCTGTGGGCGTGGTGTATTGGCCGGTGGTGCGACGGTGAGCGCACACGGCGGCGGCGGAGCGCGCGGCGCCGTAGGCGGCTCGGTTTCTTCCGCTCGGCGAGCACCGGGTGAGAGAGAGACAAAGGCGGGAGTGAGGCGGAGGCAGCGTCGTGGCGTTCAAGAAGGCCGCTCGGACCTGACCGGTGGGGCCACAGCCGGCGTACGGTCGCCACCGCGCGCCCACGCGGCGGTCGCGGTCTGAGGCCGGTCGGCCACTTCCCCCTGCCCGATCTGAACTGCAACACTGGCAACAACACGTTGCAACATTTGCAACATTGACCACCCCAGAACAGCAGCAGCTTTCAAGCCCTGTAGCTCTAAAACCAGCCCGAATCACGAGATGAGCTAATTAACAAAGTTGTAGCTCATGAAATTCTCTACAACTTTGTCAATATGAGCTAAACTTGAATCGACATGTTTTGGGATTTATAGAGCCAGGAACAAAATCTGTTTTTGTGAAACAACAGAAAATCAGCAGCACAGAAAAGTGGAAATTTGGCTGGCTTAGGAACTGAATCATGAATTGAGCTAATTGACAAAGTTGAAGCTTATAATTTTTACTACAAATTTGTTAATAAGGACTTGAACTAGTTTTGCTTCTAAGCTGGTGATTCTGAGGGTTCAGTTTACATGACTTCACTAATTAGCATGGAAACAACACTTAGGAGGGCAATTTGGTCATTTTGGTCAACATGAACATTGTTCCACTAATGATCCGAAGTGTAATTAAGGTGTTGTAAGATATAATTGGCTACTCTACCCTTTAGTTACACCAATTCTCTAGTATCACATGATGTGACCAAACAAAGTTCTAAAAACAACTACCTTAGTTGCAATCACATAAAATAACATGAAATGATGCATGCTTATGCTCATGCAAATGCAATGCAGTTATGGAGCTAAACACCTGAGGTGTTACAGCCCTCCCCCCTTATAAAAATCTCGTCCCGAGATTTGGAAAGCGTACCATTTTTCATAGAATTCCTTATAGCCATCCCGCAAATAGTCTTCCCACTCCCATGTAGCGTCACTTTTACTACCCTGATTACTCCACATTACTTTATACCACTTAACCACTTTGCTTCTGGTCACTCGTTCCTGAGTATCGATCACTCGGACTGGCTTTTCTTCATAAGTTAAATCAGACTCAATCCTGATATCTCCTAACGGGACTCTTTCCTCAGGAACTCAAAGACACTTTTTGAGCTGAGATACATGGAAGACGTTGAATATGGCACTCATTTCTGGAGGTAACTGGATTTTGTACGTAACAGCTCCACTCTTGCCTATGATTTGGAAAGGACCCACGTATCTTGGCGCAAGTTTCCACTTAACACCAAAACGTTGGACACTCTTCATTGGAGAAACTTTCAGATAAACGAAGTCTCCAACTTCAAACTCGAGCGGTTTTCTACGACGATCAGCATAACTTTTCTGTCTAGCTTGGGCTGCAGCCATATGTTTTTAGATGGTACGGACTTGTTCCTCAGCTTCCTGAACAAAATCAATACCATAATACCTCCTTTCACCAGCTTCTACCCAGTTTAGTGGAGTTCTACACTTACGACCGTACAAAGCTTTGAATGGGGCCATCTTAATACTCTCTTGGTAACTATTGTTGTACGAAAACTCAGCTAGAGGTAACCATTTTCCCCAAGAACCCTTGGATGATATTACATATGCCCGCAACAGATCTTCCAAGATTTAGTTAACTCGTTCCGTCTGACCTGACGTCTGGGGGTGATAAGCAGAACTTCTCACTAACTTGGTTCCTAGAAGGTGATGCAAGTGCTCCCAAAAGCGAGCAGTGAACTAGGGACCACGGTCAGAAACGATAGTACGAGGTACCCCGTGGAGCCGGACTATCTGATTGAAGTACAACTCAGCATAGTCAGTGGGACGATAGTACACTCTAACTGGAATGAAGTGAGCTGATTTGGTCAAACGATCCACAATTACCCAGATGGAATTATGATTTTTGACAGTAGGAGGAAGTCCGACAATGAAATCCATACTTATCTCTTCCCATTTCCAACCTGGGATAGAAAGTGGTTGAAGCAACCCAGCTTTCATATGCACAACTTTAACTCTACAGCAGGTGTCACACCTGGCCACATATGCAGCTATCTCCTTCCGTATTTTGGTCCACCAATAGTACGGCTTCAAATCATAATACATCTTATTGCTACTAGGATGGATGAACAACTTAGAGGAGTGTGCTTCAGACATAATATCATTTCTAAGCTCTCAGTCCTTAGGCACAACTAACCTATCCTTGAACCATAGTACACCCTCTTCATCTACCCTGAACTGTGTAGTTTCTTGCTCTTTCATCTTGCGTTTTATGTGGAATACACCAGGATCAGTGTTTTGAAGCTCAATAATTCTACTTTTGAGAGTACAACTAACAGTGATGTTGTACAAGACTGCTGGATGTAGAAGGCGAGATCGATGAAAATCAGTTTCAACTAAGGAATGGCAATGAGACTTACGGCTTAAAGCATCTGCAACCACATTTGCCTTGCCAGGATGATAGTGCACTTGAAGGTTATAATCCTTGATCAACTCGAGCCATCTTCTTTGACGCATATTTAACTCGGGTTGGGTGAAGATGTATTTGAGGCTTTTATGGTCTGTGTAGATATTGCAGACATTGCCCAGCAGATAATGCCGCCATACTTTCAAAGCATGAACAACTGCGGCCAGCTCTAAGTCATGCGTTGGATAATTCACCTCATGTTTCCAAAGTTGTTGAGAGGTATATGCAATCACTTGGCCTTCCTGCATCAGCACACCTCCCAAACCTATGCCTGAGGCATCACAATAAACATCAAATGGTTTCTCGATATCCGGCTGTGCCAAAACCAGAGCCGAGGTTAGGAGGGTGCGCAGATGGTGAAAAGCCGCATCACACTCAGGAGTCCAGACAAACCTGGTGTCTTTTTGTAGCAACCGAGTCATTGGCTTGGTTATTTTGGAGAAATCCGGGATGAAGCGACGATAATAGCCAGCCAAAGCAAGAAAACTCCGGACCTCGTGAACCGAGATAGGAGCCTTCCAGTTCAGTACTTCTTGTACCTTGGTGGGGTCCACCATAATTCCTCCATCGGACAACACATGCTCAAGGAAAGGTACTTCTCGAAGCCAGAATTCGCACTTACTGAACTTTGCATATAGTTGATGTTCACGCAGTCTTGCGAGGACTATACGCAGATGTTCAGCGTGATCTTCCTCATTTACAGAATATATCAGGATGTCATCAATAAATACCACCACAAACTTGTCCAATTCGGGCATAAACACCGAATTCATCAAGTACATGAAGTGTGAGGGGGCATTTGTCAGGCCGAAAGACATAACAAGATACTCATAAAGGCCGTATCTTGTCGAGAAAGCCGTTTTTGGAATATCTTCGGGACGGATTTTGATCTGATGGTAACCAGAACTTAGATCGATCTTGGAGAAAACTTTAGCTTTAGACAACTGATCGAACAAGATGTCGATGCGCGGTAGAGGGTACTTATTTTTGACAGCGACTGCATTGAGAGGTCTATAATCTACGCACATTCGCAATGACTGATCCTTCTTCTTTACAAATATAGCAGGACATCCCCACGGCGACGAACTAGGACGAATCAACCCCTTCTTCAAAAGTTCATTCAATTGCACCTTAAGTTCAGCTAGTTCATTCGGAGGCATCCTATAGGGTCTCCTAGAGATGGGAGCTGTGCCAGGCAACAACTCAATTTTAAATTGCACATCCCGATCCGGAGGGAGTCCCGGCAAATCATCGGGAAAAACGTCCGGAAACTCATTTACTATGGGAATTTCAGCCAACGCCTTTGCTTGCACAACATGAACTTCCCCAGACAAATCAACTTTTATGGGAAGTTGTACCAGAAAACCCTTTTGATCTGTAGGATCTCTGAGCATAACTACCCAAGTGGATGTATCAATGAGTACCCCATTCTGACTCATCCAATTCATGCCCAGAATAACATCTATGCCTAATCCCGGCAAAACCACTAAGGCAAGCGAGTACTTTCGCCCTTCTATCTCAAGCTTAAGATTCCCCACTACTTTATTTGTAGAAATATTCCCACTTGCTACGCTAATATAATAACCCCCACCTTCAACAGTATGCAATTTATGTGCAAACTCCGATGCAAACTTAGGACTGATAAAGGAATGCGAAGCACCTGATTCAAAAAGTACCACTGCAGGATGTTGGTCAACTAGAAACTTACCAGCAGTGACAACCTCACCAGATGGGATTTCCTCAATACTGTTATAATGAGCGTGCCCTTGACGGCCACCTTGGTTGACATTCTTCTTAGGGTAAGGATAGTTCCTGGACCAATGGCCTGGCTTGTTGCAGTTCCAGTAAGGCATGTTGCTAGGAGGAACACTGGAGCTACCTTGGCCCGAATTACCCTTTGGCAGAGCCACTGTATATGCCTTGCAAAACCCAGTCTTCACTGGCGCCTTCTTTTGCGGAGGACGAAACTTAGCACTTGTGGCAGGAGGGCAAGGAGGAGCCCTCGGGGCAGCTGGAGCTCGAGACTGTGAAGCACCTGCCTCAAGTGCCCTCTTGCGGCTCTTAGAAGCAGCATAGATAGAGTTATTGTTTTCTTGAGTCAGAGCATCACTGATAAATTCATTGAAGGTAGTACACTTGCTAGTGACCATAGTCTTCATCAGCTTTGGACCAAGGCCTCTTTTAAAGCTAGCAATTTTCTTGGCATCGGTATCCACAAACTCTGTGGCATACCTTGCCAGGTTGTTGAAAGATTGCAGATATTCAGTTAAGCTTTTATTTCCCTGCGACAACCTCATGAATTTTGTGTGCTTGATAGCCATAAGACCTGGAGGAATATAGTTCCCACGGAATGCGGCCTTGAACTGGTCCCAAGCAATCGGGACATTTGCAGGCAGTGTGGAACGATAGTGGCTCCACCAAATACCCGCTGGACCATGCAGTTGGTGAGAAGCATATTCAGTCTTTAGCTCATCAGTCAAGCGAAGCAGACAAAACTTTTGTTCAATAGTATTCAACCACTCATTAGCTTGCAGTGGTTCCTCTGCCTCCTTAAAGAGCAGGGGCTTAGTATCAAGAAAGTCCTTGGAATCACTGTACTGATTGGGTTCTGGGCCCTGGCGGCCATGACGAGCCTCCCTGTTGGCAAGCTAGCGCATAGCATCTGCCAGCATGCGCTGCCCTTCGACCACGGTCTGCATCAGCTCAGTCGGGGTAGGTGGTGGCGGAGGGCGTGGCTGTTCCTCATCCTCATTGCCACGACCCCGACGGAGATTGTACGACATCTGCAAAATGTATAGCCAATGAGCACTGACGATGTGGGAAATTTGTAGATGAATTATTGTAAATATTGTCAAACTGACTTCATGAAATGGACTTCTCAAAATAATTATGGCATAATCATTCATCACAACCGCCCAATCCATTCAAGCGCATCAATTGACGCAATCATGCGAGGGGGTCCAATAAGATGTACTTTGCTAAAGGCTCACTCACAAGGAGCACAACAGTTACTGAACCGTTTACGTTAATATCTACGTGATTTTTGACCTTTCGCCCGGTACTTGGATTCGATCTCAACATTTTTAGTCGACTGAGAAAGGCTACTTCAAACTGACCTCAAAGAGACTTCTCAGCGGTTGAGTTCCATAGTGGATCATGACTAGCCACCTCGATACCAGCGCGTGCCAAGCAGTTGAACCTTATGTCGCGCGCCATAGGAGGCCCTTGGTTTCGTCGCGGCACCGAAGGGTGCTAATCGTGACACCATCATCGAACGCACGCATTAGACATCCAATTGTGATCGAAATTAACAGGTTCAACTAAACATCCAGGAAACATAGGGTTCGACCTTACATCCCAAAAGTCAAGTTATTACAATGCCTCACTCCAACACAGGGATGGGCACAAAAGACGATCCTAACATCATAGCTACGTGATAACTACTCTAAGCATCATCCTCAGAGTCGGTGTCAAGGATCTCCCCGCCGTCCTTATCACTAACAGGCTCTAACTCCTCATCTTCTTCTTCTTCTGGCTCTTCTTCTAGTGCTTCTTTTGGTGCGGCATCTTGGGGCCCATTGACCTCTACTTCTTCATCTTCAGCCATGAAGATTCCCAAACCCATATCCTCATCTACGTTGTTGTTTCAAGGCAGTAGAGGATTTAGCTGGTTGTTCAGGCGGTGCACTTCTTCATGAAGATTGTCATTGTATTCTTCAGCATTCTCCAACTGTTGCTCGAGCTCAAACTGACGAGCTCTCAGAATGTTCTCCTCGTGCCAGGCTTCATCCCTCTGATTCATGACACGGACCAGCATGCGTTGACAGTTGCGATTTGCTACTGTCAATCTCTGGACTGCAAGGGTTTCCTGGTCACGATCACGGATCACTTGCTCCAGTTGCTGACGCGCTGCATTTCTGGCAGCAGTCACTTTAGCCAACTTAGCCCTCAGCCTTTCCACCTCAGTGGCTCAGGGCGGGGCTCACGTGGAGCGAGCTGGTGACGAGGTTCCCTGCCCCCAGTGGACTTGCGAGCGGTCCTCTTGGTACGTGCCATCTGTAGCAACAAGATACAACTTAAGGTGAGGATCATTTAGGGGATACGAAATTTTATTTAGTCGGGACTACTAAAATTTTTAAGGAGGGAGTAAATGATATGTATGATATAATTAAACATGATGCATGCACATTCCGTACGCCCTCTCACCTTAATAGAAACCTAAAGTTCTAACGCTAGGTGGTGGCATACATACGTTCTCTCATATAAGCAAAACTATCGGTCTACTCGTTACGCTGTTAGTGTACCTGCAGAAAAATCTTATTTCAGCCCAATAGTTCCCCAAAATCAGCACGCAAGAAAGCAGTAAATTAAATACTTTCCATATACACATCCCCTGATGTATATACTTTAGTATCAAAGCTACCCGATATAAAGGTTCCCACAATTAAGTGCTTATATAGTTACATGGTTTAAACATGTAAGTATGCAAGTCACCAAAACTACTCTCCCCTAGATCGCCGGTTGGACGATCATGCTCTCACAAGTCACACTTACCAGGGCGTCGAGGCAACTGATCCATACATTACCACCCAAGTGGATGGCATCCATACAATATCATGCCGTATGGACGACGAAACAAAAACCAACAAGGCCCCCAAGTTAGTCTTTATAATAAGCCACCTAAGAGTCCTTATTTGGGCTAAGGGATGTGATCACTGGCATACCTATGAAAATAATTTTTAATGTTTTAACCCCTTTTCATAATCAAATACTTTTTGTTTTTAAATACTTGTACGATGTGTTTAATGTTGAATTATGCTCCGGTACCAGCTGTAACAGAACCGACCAAATTATAAGAGCATAAGTACAAAAACAAGCACTGAAACACTCAAATTTTCAAACTTGAGCCCATATAATCCCGGTAGTCAATCGAAACCACGAAGGATTTCAAACCAACTTGCGTACAACCAAGATCGCATCATTCAACATACAACATCATACGTTACATTACACAAGTAGTTCCGAAATAAGTTTACACACACGGAGTCGCAAATATTACAAACCAAGTTTATAAAGTAGTGGAAGCATACACACACACCAGTTGTTTAACTACTGCCAGTCTTGTTGATCAATAACCCGCAAAAGCATCAGGAAAGTACATAAAAGATGATCACGCCCTAGTGATCTAGTCTTCGTCACTCGCAGGGTGGAGACAATTTTTGCAGAAGCCTTGGTAGAGCATATCATCTGGAACAGGAGGGAATAAACCCTGAGTACTGGAATGTACTCAACTAGACTTACCCGTCAAAAACCAGAAATAAGATGACACCAAGGATTATGCAAGGCTTTCATAATTGGAGCTGACTGACATTACCTTTTGCGGAAAAGCATAAGTAATTTAAACTCTTTTAACCTGTACTAGCATTTATTTTTAGCATTTACCTGTCATCTATCTTAGCACCTGTACTAAGCATGCACTTGATTATAATCAAACAATTATCATTATTATATCCAGAGCAGGTATGAATTGTGGCAACATTGTATCATTCCCTTAACCACCGGTTCATTTAATGAGATCTACGTTGCCGCTGCTCAAGTCAAGTGCTCACTAACCGGGAGCGATGGCGATTCGAATCGAATTCCTATCTAGCTGGAGGGGTATTTCTAACACTCACCGAGTCACGCCTGGCGAGGGCTGCTCAGGTCATCTTTTGTACAGTTTAGGAATCACGGGTCCGAATAATGTCGCGTCCCCAACGGCGACACTTTGCCAGGTGATAGGGACTCTAACCCCCCCTTGGTCTCACGCCAATGTCCCCAAGCACATCCTTTCTCTCCTCCAAGATGCAACCTACCATTCGATTCTCGGCCTGAACCATACTACTCGACTTCGCGGTCGGAACGACTTATCCGGCCAACTAAGTGTTAGACTGCGTTCAACATGACTCAAGGACGTACAGCGAAGCGGTCCTTAAACGACTCAGACGGGCATAGCTCCACACCCAAGACGTGAAGTGTCTTGCGGCTGTACTATCGAACTCCCGCCCGGTCTCAATTTCATTTTAAAGGCATGGTTCCATCCACGATAGCCATAAAGCCACTCGTGACTCCTTCCTACATCTCGTGGATGACCGGAAATCACCCGACTTCTACCGTACTAAGCAGGGCTAAGCATTGACACGTGCCTAAACCTAATATAGGATTAAGTACGATATCTGGACAAGGACATGTATAATGCAACAAGTGTTTTCATATAACTCCTACAACTTAATGCAGTAAACAATTAAAAGTACTCAAGATTACTTTATAAAAACATTAGGTTCAGCATGCACCGGGGCTTGCCTTTTAGAAAGGTCGAGGGCCGGTGGTCAGGGCACTCGGGCAAGTCTTCAGCGGCGTCTTCTCCGCCGACTGGTTCCGCTGGCTGGTCCTGGACCTCCTCCGGTATCGCTGGCTCGAACTCGAGGAGTGTTACTCCCTCCGGAACACCTATTGCATGAGTGCACAATAAATGTCATGGATGCATAATGGGTGCAACATGCTCGGAATGAAATGCATTTCAGCAGTAAAAGTACTCTATTCCAGTCACTTCACCGTTACGTGTAAATCTCTTCTCCGGTGGAGAAGTACTTACCTAATCTACTCAACCTAAGGTATAGCTGTTCATCTTCGGTTAAGGCCCTAACACCTAACAAACATAAGAGTGGCATTATTTAGGTTACCACATCCAACCCAAAATATCACAGTAAGACATTCTGGACAGCAGCTACTTGTTTCTAACATAACTGGAGATTCCCAACTCCAAAAGATATGATCTAAGATAATCTGGAAAGCTTATAAAATGCACCACAAAATATTTTCAGACCACAACACTTAATTCCAAAGTTTATCTAGTCGAAATTCCAATGTTCCAGAATCTGTCCTCCCCAAACAGAGAGCAGCAAATTCTGGACTGTCACTTAAAACAGCAATAACTCCTAAACTACTAAGCCAAATGCTCCCAAATTTTGACACAAGCTAGTTTATCAAGTTTACTACAACTTTGGTATTCACAAGTTTTCCAGCAAACACTTTTATTAAGGGTCAAACTCAAAGATACTACCAGCTGTCCAGAAAACCTAGAATTGCAAAGATTAAATATTTATTTATGTGGCAAACATCCCATAAGACCAAACTAATATTACCAAAAGTTCACATAGGTCACAAAAACACCAGAAAGTAAGGTTGGGCCACCTAAAATATTTATTTATACCCATTTCTTAATTTACTTAAGTAATTAAGTGAAATTTTAAACATATATGTAAACTGCTCCAAAAATTCTACAAAAATTACAGGAGACTCTAGGAACCAAAAAGAGACCACTGTAAAAATTTGAACTAAAATTATTTACAGAAACTCCCTAAACAAAATTCACAAGCCCAAAAGGCTGATTTTTGTATAATTAACAAATCATATTGAAAAGTATCAAACAAAAGATTTCATATTTTTTTTAGACACCTTATGGTACCAAGACATTCTCCAAAAATTTATAAGAACATTGCACATGTAGAAAAATTACTAAAATTCATTCAAGTATTCCCTAAAATGACAAGATAGCATTATAACTTGAAAAGTGCTTAAGCACTACTGCCCAAATTTTTACCAGAGCTAGAGCAAGTATAAATTAGCCTACCCACCAAATTTCATAATTTTTGGAACACTGAAACTCAAGACATGATTTAAACAAATTTGCATGTAATTTAAAACACATTTGAAAGATCTATTTAATTCTCCCAGAAACTAAACATCACATATATATTTGATATTTTTCCTAAATACTACACTTCACCTAGAGTCCAACAAAATTTGGACCACCTCAAATGGATCTATAAAATGGGAGATAAAATTTCTGCAACACAGCATAAAAATCTGTGAAAAGAATAAAAGGAAAAGTAAAATGGAAACCGAAACCAGTCACAGGGCCGGCCCAATCCACCAGCGCGGCCCAACACGCACGGCCCGAGCTAGTTCCCGCCTAGGCACATCCGACCGGTGGGACCCGCGTGTCAGTGACACCAGACAGGGGAAGACGAACGCCGCCGACTCCGGCGAGCTCCAACTCATCGGTGATGGCTACTCCGACGAAAGCAAGGGTACCACCGTGTTCCCCTTGACCTCCCACCCTGGTTGACTCTCGAATCGGGGACACTACCAAGCCCTAGCTATGACGGCCATGGCGGCGGCGGCCCGGTGATGGCGCACGGTGGCGCGGTGGTGAGCTCCGAGCACCAAGTGGTCACCGGAGGTGCGCATTACCTTCCTAGAGCCAAGGCAGACCTAACGAGATTCCTATTGAGGACCGAGGCAAGGTGGAGGAGCATGGCCGAGTGCAAGCACCGCAGGCGGCGGTGCGCCGGTGAGCTCCGAGCGGGGGAAAAGCCGGCAATGCGCCCTTACACTGCTCGGTTGCTCCAAAGGAGGGTTCGACGAGGTTCGGGAGGTGGTGGCGGAGCTGTGGGCGTGGTGTATTGGCCGGTGGTGCGACGGTGAGCACACACGGCGGCGGCGGAGCGCGCGGCGCCGCAGGCGGCTCGGTTTCTTCCGCTCGGCGAGCACCGGGCGAGAGAGAGACAAAGGCGGGAGTGAGGCGGAGGCAGCGTCGTGGCGTTCAAGAAGGCCGCTCGGACCTGACCGGTGGGGCCACGGCCGGCGTACGGTCGCCACCGCGCGCCCA
Source organism: Saccharum hybrid cultivar R570 (assembly GCA_038087645.1). Classification (NCBI taxonomy): domain Eukaryota; kingdom Viridiplantae; phylum Streptophyta; class Magnoliopsida; order Poales; family Poaceae; genus Saccharum; species Saccharum hybrid cultivar. The sequence continues at coordinate 16,537,144 of JAQSUU010000431.1, read as the reverse complement.
CGCGGCGGTCGCGGTCTGAGGCCGGTCGGCCACTTCCCCCCTGCCCGATCTGAACTGCAACACTGGCAACAACACGTTGCAACATTTGCAACATTGACCACCCCAGAACAGTAGCAGCTTTCAAGCCCTGTAGCTCTAAAACCAGCCCGAATCACGAGATGAGCTAATTAACAAAGTTGTAGCTCATGAAATTCTCTACAACTTTGTCAATATGAGCTAAACCTGAATCGACATGTTTTGGGATTTATAGAGCCAGGAAAAAAATCTGTTTTTGTGAAACAACAGAAAATCAGCAGCACAGAAAAGTGAAAATTTGGCTGGCTTAGGGACTGAATCATGAATTGAGCTAATTGACAAAGTTGAAGCTTACAATTTTTACTACAACTTTGTTAATAAGGACTTGAACTGGTTTTGCTTCTAAACTGGTGATTCTGAGGGTTCAGTTTACATGACTTCACTAATTAGCATGGAAACAACACTTAGGAGGGCAATTTGGTCATTTTGGTCAACATGAACATTGTTCCACTAATGATACGAAGTGTAATTAAGGTGTTGTAAGATATAATTGGCTACTCTACCCTTTAGTTACACCAATTCTCTAGTGTCACATGATGTGACCAAACAAAGTTCTAAAAACAACTACCTTAGTTGCAATCACATAAAATAACATGAAATGATGCATGCTTATGCTCATGCAAATGCAATGTAGTTATGGAGCTAAACACCTGAGGTGTTACACTTATTTGCTGGACATGTGCTTTTCTCATAGGGGTCGTCGTGCCACTATAGAAGATGGCATAGAAGATGCAACCTTTGAAGCATGCTTGGGACTTCATCACCTCCGCTATGATGTTATGCAAGATGATCAATATCGCTATTTTCCCCATGGAGACCCTGAGCAAGGATGGATAATGATGAACCCTGGGAATTTTGAACTAATTCCTCGAGTCATGGTAGATTTTGGTTATGACATGATGGTGAAGAATCATCGGTTGGAAGCCATGGTTAAAGCTTTGGGAAAAGACGTCAAGAGGTACCAAGAGATGATAGATGGTCTAAGGATTGATCAAGGCATGGAGGCGATGTATGACTATCTTGAACATAAAGCCCATCCTTAGGAGTTGGAATACCATCTATGTAATAATACGTTAGTACGAGTAGTGTCGAGTTAAGTTGAGTTTTGTGGTGTCGTGTGAAACTTTGTGTGGTTAGTTGAGTTGTTATTGTGCCTATGTGTGAGTTGGTTTTTCCATGTAATGAGTGCTGGAGCTTTGTGGGCTTGTCTACAAAAGTTTCCTAGTTAAAGATAATAAGTTTAAGTATGATAAATAAATAGTTTAGTTGGGTTAACATTTTCTCTCTGTTCTGTCCTTTCTGGAGCGGTCTGCCTTTCCTTTTATGCTTGAAATTAACTATTCAGCGAAAAATTCTGAAAATTTTTATGGGAGTAACTAGACTCACGTATCTTTCCAATGTCTCTAGAATCACCTTTTTATCTATTTTGGATCATGAGATATAATCGTTACAAGATGAAGGTTCGCATAGGGCAACCAATCTGATCTTACTAAGCAGCAATGCTTGAGCCGTATCGGCCTAGCTTGCCCTAGGGACCACAACCCCACTGGCCATGTCCATGACAAGCTCAACGCGTGAGTTACAGCCACAGTCCCTACCTCCCAACTACTACTGGAGGGGTCGGTGTTGTGGTTCAGTAAACCACCATGGCTACCTTAGCGCAAGAAAGGTAAATAGGTCTTTTGATGAACCAAGACTTAGACCTTTGATATGTGTTCGGTGTGTTCAAACTTGACCATCCATCTAACAACAAACGATCCTTAAATGGCATAGCAAGACTACTGCACCTAGGGCCAAACCCTATTGCCCTATCAACCACAGTCCGCCTACGTTCCCGATCTCAGTTTATTATCCTCCTCAAGATTCATATGTAGGAAAGTAATAAGTATAACACCTATAATTGTGAGCAACGGCAGGTTGCTCACATACTATTGAATCCCTAAACATAGCATCTACGCAAAAACATATCATGCTAGTAAGACTAATATATAGGATAAGGACATTTATGCAAGTAAGTTCCAACCAACTCCTATAACCTAATGCATAACAACAACATAACCAATGCATGAAAATAAAGGGTCATGCACCGGGGTTTGCCTTGGACAGTCTCTTGGGGGACAACCAAGTTAGTAGGAGCTTCTGGCACACTGTCAACAAGAACCTCCTCCTTCTACTCTTCAATCACCTTATCAAACACCTGGACTTCAGTTGGCGGGGCTTCAACACTTTCCGCTTCTACATGCATGCATAAAAGGTACAGTGCATAACGAGTTCATACATACACATGGATGCATAGATGCAACATATGCAATGCACAGTTCACACGATTAAAAGTTTAATTGTTTAGATGAATTTCAAGCATTTAACATGTGGTACGAAACTTCCTCTACTACAGGTGCACTCTATGTAACACCCCTGGTGTTAAGCATGCATTTGCATTGCAATCATGAGCATAAGCATCATTTATGCGCTGTCTTTTCATGTGATGCTAGAATTGTTTGAATTAAGTCACATATGCTTATAATCTTGCTAAGTAGTACAAGTGAGTGATGTTTGACCACTAAAACAACTTAGACATAATTTGGATGCAAAATGGGGCAATGTTTATATTGACCATTTTTATTAATTAAGCTTCTGAGTGATGTTAACTAAAAATAGGTTTTTGATTTAAATTGATTTGAGTTATGTAATTCAAAATTTAAGAAAAAATTGACCTTGGCCCTTAAATCAAAGTTGTGGAGCTTTTAAAATGGAGCAACTTTTATTTTTGGGTCATGTCTTGAAAATGCTTTTAACTTGCTCAAAATGCTGATTTTGGGGCTGTTTTATTAGAAAAGAAAAAGAAAAAAAGAATTGATATTTGAAAACATGCTCACCGCGCCCCACCAGGCCGACCTAATGGGCCGAGCCCACTCACGCCGCGCCCCCGCTCCCACTCCCGCCTCGCTCCAGCCACCGCGCGCCGCGTGGCCATCGGCGACTAGCGGTTGAGGGCGGTGGCCGACTGACCGGTAGCACCTTCAAGGCCGCTGTCCGAGCCGTGCCCTCTCCACCCCGCCTCCTTTTCGCGCTCCCTCCCTCGCTCGCACAGCAGCAGCAGCGCGAGCAGCCGTCGCAATGGGAGCCACGAGCGCTGTTGACACTTCTTAACGTCACTCGTGTTAGGTTGTCATCCCCAACATGACACCAAGAGTGTGGTTGTATTATACTTATGTCATTTAACTAAATAAAGATATTATAGTATATATCCACAATCACACAGATAAATACACCCATTGTAGCATTTCACCTAGGTTTTTCTATGTATCGTTATTTATAATTTTATCAAGAAAAGGAAAATCAAAACGGGACTATATAAATAGTTACAATGGTAGTAGAGATAATCATTTGCACTTACTCAATAATAAATATCAAAACAACTAATCACTTGTCATGAAATGGGTAAGACAAATAAGATAAATGGTAAATGATAATCATGGGTATTCCAGAGACAAGAAGGAGTTAACATTATTCAAGCCAAGTAGTCATGAAGATTAATTTAAAGATGTAAATCATAAGTGTTTCTTATTCAATCAGTCTATTAATCAATCTAGCTATACATAATCATCTATGATGTAATCAACATGTCATCTATGAATAAGGAATATTACTGAGAGAAAAGTCAAGAACAGAGTAATGATCTCTTCCCTATAACCGCGTTCTACTAAGTTCTAGACTCGAGAAGTAGACTACAAAGGACTCAACAGGAATGTCACACCCGCGATCTACCACATGGCCCGGAGCATAGAGTGCATTCGCAGACAAGCATAATCTAAGCACCACGCCTAAAATATGTCAACCACTCAATCCTATCCAGAATTGGATCAAGCTTTCTACGAACATATTCATAAACTCTCTACTAATCATATTTATATCAAGATGTAGAACAAGAACAATCTCAAGAACAAAATAAAGTTGAAATATAGAAATATATTGAAGTAGCATAAAGTCGAATGATGATTACAATGAAATTACCAAGTCTCCGACGAACGATCCTGATCCTAAGCAGATGCTTGCCTCTACTTGAATCAATCTAGACTAAACTCTAAACTTGAACTAGAACTCTAACTCTCTTTCTCTCTGGAAACTCTAACTTCTAGCCTTGCCTTCACAAATGAGGAAGAGATGATCTAATACTTCAACTGCTTCCTTGAAAGGAGATTCTAGGGGCTGTTTATATAGCCCAGAGTGTGGAACCGCAGCCCTTGGATCAAACCGACCTTGGCATGGGGTTTAGATGCATCCTTAGAGGCGGTATAGGTAGCTTGCAAGAGAACGAGCCGAGACGGCGCAGGGGAGGGCCAGTCGGCCTAGCCCTAGGGCCGGTCGGCCCCACCTAGCAGCGGGTTGGCTCGTGTCGCCTCGTGGAGTCGGTTTAGGTATTCTAGAATCCCTATCCACATCTGTGATGTGGAGATTAGGCTGATTGCATTGGTTTCTTCCTTTGGAAGGAGATTAGTTCTGTATTATGCAGCTTAGCTCCTGAAAAACACAGAATCACCAAAACTCGTGGAATTTGTTAGTTTAAACCTCTAAACCTACTGTGGTGATCCTTTTTTATCATTTATTCCTCTTATATTGACGGTTTAAAATGATAGTTAATTACCGTCAACAACTCCCCAAGCTAAACTTTTGCTAGTCCCTTAGCAAAACTAAATCCAGAGATAACTAAGTTACTTCAAATTATTATCCTTCAAGAATACACAAGCCATCAGAAAAGAATTATCCTCAAAATTTTTTTGAAAATTTGCTTTAGTTCCTTAGCCATGGGGTTTTAACTTTCACTTGAGCTTTGGATAATCAAAAAACAGAAGTAATCAAGTCAAGCACTATGTCTCAAATTCTTCATCTCTATTTCCATCCTGAAGTTTTAATTATATTTTTGAAATAAAACTTAAAGTCTATATTGTATGACACTTACAAATCTCTTAATATGTGACATTGGAATTCCTTACCAAGGCAACGATGGTGTTTTGCCTTCTCTCAAGGTATTTTGGAATAAGGCAGAATATCATTTTGCCTTCTCTTTTCACCGTATGACTAAGAAGCTTATATGGAGTTTATGGGTGAGATCACTCATACATACTTGCAAAACATATATTGTAAAGTCAAACAATGGATCTAGAAAACTAGTCATACAATCAAATCAAGATGTGCATGTGCATGGATACAAGGAATAGGTTAAATATATGGTGGAAGTAATAATAAATCCTAATTCTACCTTGCTCCTTTAGAAATATTGATCTCTCTTAAAACTTAAGAACTTCGACAAAGAAAGTCTTGGCTATGCATAAATATATATATATTTTTTCATAGAGGCAAATGTCTAGCACCCATTGTTTTGGTAGGACACTTGTCTATGTTTTACTCTCTATATTTTTTTACATAGCTCAGACTTCTTGTCTATCATGAAACAATTGAGAGATAATAACAGTAAACATTTAGAGCAATAATAACTGAGGCTATGAAATATATGAATAGGTGAAAAATCCTACAAGGCATGTTTTTGTTGTTCACTCTGAGTGTAGGAGTAAAACATTTTTATGGTGGTTCTAAATGGAAAGGCATGTTGTTGCGTACTTCCAGTGTAGAAGCAGTAAATTTAAGTGAAGTGTATGTGATCTTGATTTTAAGAGTATGATAGGTCTCTAAAGGTCAACAAACTTTGACAATACTCAATGTAAATACGAGTAGCAATAAAATAAGTGCTGGTTTTCTATCCTAGCATGTATGGTTGTGGTAGGAATTTAATCTCTCTATCATACAAAGACTCATCATGTGCATTTAAAATTTTTCAAAAGTGAACTCTTCAGGACTTTATTGAAACTTAGAACAAGATAAATGGCAGCTCAAAACTCTTTCACTTCTTATCTCTCAACTACCTAAGCTTTGGATCAAGCATATTCCTCCACAGGTTTAAAGATTTAACAATGAATATTTTTGGAATAGAGGAATAATTCTTAAATGAAGCTAGGTACTTTAGAAGAATTACAAATAAAGCAACTATTTATGATAGTTCAAGTTTTTTATTCGACACAAAAACAAGTTCATACACACTCTATTTTTATTTCAAAAGGCTCGCAAAGAAAAATAATCTAAACATATTAATATATATTTTTGTATTTTTATCATATTCCCTATTTTTTAGATATAGTAGTAATACTAATATTAATACTAATAATAATACAGGTAAGAAAAACTTACTATCTAAGGGGGTCCTTTCCCAAGCTGGCTCAACTTCGGTCACTGAGGTGGTGTTGGTGGCGGGTAATCGACACCCATTTGCTCGAAGAAGTAGAGGAGGCCTTCATACGTTTGTGTCCCTTGTTCATGCATCTCCCCAAGCGTGTTGCTCGTGCTCTCCTGCCACTGTGTATGCTGATGTAGCGTGTTTATGATACCTTGTTGCCCCGTCTCAAGATGAGTGAGACGGGTATCAAAGTTCTAGAAGTCTGGTTGGTGGTACGGCTGAGGCTGAGGATGAGGTGGGTATTGCTCCAGCTGGTACCTGGGGTAGCCATGAGAGGCATGGTATGAGTACGGTGGTGGTGTAGGTGCTGCATCATGGACTCCTCTCGCAGAAAAAGCATTCGTCCTCTCTAGATGTACGCCGAATCTTCGTATTCCTGCGGAACATAATTAGAAAAATTACCTTGCCCCCAATTTTCTTTTGGCGTGGGCGGATCATAGGAAGTTTGATCTTCCCATGCCCAGTGTCTCGATTCAAATGGTCCTGGTTGGTTAAATCCTTGATAGTGAGTGAAAGCTAGTGCAGGGGGTGCACCATCTTCCCGATCTTTGTACAATCTCATCAGATCCTTCTCATAGGTGGTGCAAAGCTTTATATGATGCTCTTGAAGGAGTACATGGTGTTCTAGCTGGCTGGTGGACAAGGACCGAGGCACGGATGACATGTCTAAGTCAGAACCAGCCCGTGATGATGATCTAGTCTGGGAGCGGGTTCTCTTGCGAAAAGAGAATGCTCCAGCCGCACTCCTAAGTGTTTTCTTGAGTCCACTCATCCTGTTACATAGACAAAAATACAAACACAACTGGTGAAAATAATAAGAGGTTAGAATAAATAAATAGTTAGGAGTCAGTGATCCCAAAGTCAGTCATCCAGAAGTCAGTCGTTCAAGTTGGAAATTTTATATCTTGACTTCTCCTAATACTTAGATTATTCGGGTAGCACTTCTCCTTACTAAATGATTTTCTAAACAACTTCTAGCACTTCTCTCTTACTAATTCTTATCTCAATGTGACTCAAAAAATTTTAGAATACTTCTCTCCACTCAAGAACTTTCAGAATCTACTCAAAAACTAAGAATTCTCAAACCGTACTTGGATTTTGAAATTTTGAGTTGGGGGTATGTTTTCTGAGTGTTTTACGGTGTGTGGAGTAGAGGGAGAAGCAGCCTTTTTATAGGCGTGAGAGAGGGAGGCCGGCTGGCCTGGTGGTGGGGCCGACCAGCCCCATGTGGGGCCCACTCGTCCATCCCTTCCTTCTCTAACTTCCTTGCTTCGTTATTAAGAGATGCCTTCACCTGCCGACGCTACATGTGATGTGGTGGTTGAAAAAGAATGGAGGAGAGTGAAGGTGGTGGAGCAAAGTGAAGTGATGTGAGGTGATTGAGGTGGGCCCCATGGGTCTGTATGTCTCTAGTATTTGTACCGTATAATCACACAAGTATGCAAAGAAAAATTACTTTTATGTATCTATGAAAAATTAGAATTCTAATGATGGTATTTTTATTTTTCTACCACCACAGTGATTATTATTTACCAGAGGTTTTCACGCTCGATAAATATTAATTATATGGGGCTTTAATAATTATGCCATGAGATTGATTTTTATTATTTTTTTCCTATGCATGAATAAGTAAATATGCTATGCAAAAATTAAATGTAGATAAATACCGAGTTACCTCCTAGCGATGGTTCAGGATTTTTAAGTCCACCGAATCGGACTACTCCAGCTGGATTTATTCTTCGAGGGTCATAGTCATCCCTGTGAGCGGTGACTGTGTGACTCCTTCATCTATCATCTTCACAGTGGAGCTTAACTCAGGTCTTGGTCTGAATGGAAAACACTCTTCTCGTCTATCAATGTTTAATTTTACTTCTCCAATTCCGACGTCGATGTGGGCATTTGCGGTACTCAAAAAGGGTCTCCCAAGAATGAGTGACACTCTTGAGTCAGGTTGCATGTTCAAAACCACAAAGTCGACTGGTATGAAGAATTCTCTGATCTTGACTAGAATATTCTCGGTGATTCCCACACGGTAACAGAGTGACTGGTCCGCTAGCTGCAGGCACATCGAGGTTGGATCGAGCTTTGCATGTGGAAGTTTATCAAAGATCGCCTTGGGCATCACACTGACACTTGCTCCAAGGTCACACAACGCATTGTCAAAATATTGATCTCCAATTGAACAGTCTATAGTGGGGCATCCTGGATCCTTCTTCTTGATTAATGTGTTGAGGATGACCGCACTACACTCTTCTGTCAGCTTGATCACTTCAGTGGTAGGCAGTGGTCTTTTATTGTTGAGGATGTCTCGAACATACTTTGCATAGGTGGGAACCTACAACACATTTAACAAAGGGATATTGATATATAATTTTTGAATAATCTCAACAAACTTACTGAACTGTGCATCCATCTTGAGTTTTCGATCTCTGCGTGGGAAGGATAAGATATTGGTGTCTTGAAAATCTTGCACTTGTGGTTGAACTTCTTCTACTTCATCATCCTTTTCTTCTATCACTGTGGGTACCACTGGTACTGGTTTTCTCTGTGCCCCTTCTGGATAAGGTAGGTCTTTAGTGGTTTTACCATGTCTGGTGGTTATACCCTTGACCTGCTCATTGTTAGTGGCAAAAGAAGCAGCTAACCGTGATAATTGAGTTTCTACCTTTTTATTATGATTAAGTTGGTCTTTTATAGCAGAAGAAAAGTCATCCATTTTAGTATTTATATCCTCTAGAATTTTATCGTTAGAAGCAAGTTTCTTAACAATAGTATCATTAATTCTATCTTGTTCCAAAATTAAATTTTGTAGAGGGGGTTGCTTAAAATTGGAAGCATTATTAAAATTACCTGAGTACTTAGCTGGATATGTATTCTGTTGCTTTTGATTCCACCTTTACTTTTGCAGCGTGGAAGAATTGTTGATGATGTTTGCATCTTCTTGATTCTTCGGAATTTCCATTCCTAGGTACTCTTCACATCTGGTCTGAGCATTGAATGCATCTTGAATTGCTTAATGATCTTTCTTGAAATTGACTCTTTGGTCAAGCCAGTTCAACAGTGTATCCATCTTTGTTGATAGTGCACACACTTCTTCTGGAACTTCTTCAATCTGGCGACAGCGTTGAGTGTTGTCTTGTTTCCAACTCTGGTTCTTTGCTATCTTCTCCATCAGATATTCTACTTTTCCAAGAGTGAGTGACATGAATGAACCTCCAGCAGTAGCATCTAGTTTCTCACGCGATCTTTAGGTTAATCCATAGTAGAATCTGTGCATGAGTGACCAATCTTCCATTCTATGGTGTGGGCATTCCAAGATGTTCTCTTAAAAATGTTCCCATGCCTCTGAAATGGTTTCTCTTTTTTACTACTGAAAATTGTAAATCTTTCCTCTTAAAGCATGAGTTTTGCCTATAGGGAAAAACTTTGATAGAAAGGCCTTCGAACATCTATCCCATGTGTTGTTGTCTTCTTTGTTGGTGTAGAACCACTGCTTCACCCTCTCTTCTAGTGAAAATAGAAAGAGACGAAGGAGTATGATGTCTTGGGCGATGTCCTTGATGATGATGGTGCTTCCAATCTCTAGAAAATTCTACAGATATTTAGTGGCATCTTCTTCTTTCTTTCCACCAAATGTAGTAGCTTGCACTAGGTTGATTAGACTTGGCTTGAGCTCAAATTCAAGGTTGTCAGTCTGGAGTGTTAGTCCGGTACGAATGTTCCTTACACTTGGAGCTGAACATTCAAGTAAAGTCTTATTAGCCATAGCTTCACTACTAGTGTTGATCTTCCTCTAGATTTGGTTGACTCTTGGATTAGAAATTGATAAGTCACAACCGAACCTATATTACCCTGCATAAGATATGAACAAAGACGAAACAAGGGTAAGCCTATCAAGACAGAGGTATTAGTTGTGATTTTTATTATGAGTAAGTGGTATTGATTAATCTCTTATTGCCATAAAGGTAATTCCCTTGAAAAGTAAATCCCTATGACACCCCGTGTCGGAAAGTGAAGTTTTCCATCTCCCCGGCAACGACACCAGAAATGCTTGTTGACACTTCTTAATGTCACTCGTGTTAGGTTGTCATCCCCAACATGACACTAAGAGTGTGGTTGTATTATACTTATGCCATTTAACTAAATAAAAATATTATAGTATATATCTACAAGTGCACAGATAAATACATCCATTGTAGCATTTCACCCAGGTTTTCCTAAGTATCTTTATTTATAATTTTATTAAGGAAAGGAAAATTGAAACGGGACTATATAAATAGTTACAATGGTTGTAGAGATAACCATTTGCACTTACTCAATAATAAATATCAAAACAACTAATCACTTGTCATGAAAGGGGTAAGCCAAATAAGATAAATGGTAAATGATAATCATGGGTATTCCAAAGACAAGAAGAAGTTAACATTATTCAAGCCAAGTAGTCATGGAGATTAATTTAGAGATGTAAATCATAAGTGTTTCTTATTCAATCAGTCTATTAATCAATCTAGCTATACACAATCATCTATGATATAATCAACATGTCATCTATGAATAAAGAACATTACTGAGAGAAAAGTCAAGAACAGAGTAATGATCTCTTCCCTGTAACCACGTTCTACTAAGTTCTAGACTCGAGAAGTAGACTACAAAGGACTCAACAGGAATGTCACACCCATGATCTACCACATGGCCCGGAGCATAGAGTGCATTCGCAGACAAGCATAATCTAAGCACCACGCCTAAAATATGCCAGCCACTCAATCCTATCCAGAATTGGATCAAGCTTTCTACGAACATATTCATAAACTCTCTACTAATCATATTCATATCAAGATGTAGAACAAGAACAATCTCAAGAATAGAATAAAGTTGAAATATAGAAATATATTGAAGTAGCATAAAGTCGAATGATGATTACAACGAAATTACCAAGTCTCTGACGAACGATCCTGATCCCAAGCAGTTGCTTGCCTCTACTTGAATCAATCTAGACTAAACTCTAAACTTGAACTAGAACTCTATCTCTCTTTCTCTCTAGAAACTCTAACTTCTAGCCTTGCCTTCACAAATGAGGAAGAGATGATCTAATTCTTCAACTGCTTCCTTGAAAGGAGATCCTAGGGGCTGTTTATATAGCTCAGGGCGTGGAACCGCAGCCCTTGGATCAAACCGACCTTGGCGTGGGGTTTAGATGCATCCTTAGAGGCGGTATAGGTAGCTTGCAAGAGAAGAAGCCGAGGCGGCGCAGGGTAGGGCCGGTCAGCCTAGCCCTAGGGCCGGTCGGCCCCACCTGGCGGCGGGTTGTCTCGTGTCGCTCGTGGAGTCGGTTTAGGTCTTCTATAGTCCCTATCCGCATCCGTGACGTGGAGATTAGGCCGATTGCATTGGTTTCTTCCTTTGGAAGGAAATTAGATTTGTATTATGCAGCTTAGCCCCTGAAAAACACAGAATTACCAAAACTCGTGAAATTTGTTAGTTTAAACCTCTAAACCTATTGTGGTGATCCTTTTTATCATTTATTCCTCTTATGTTGACGGTTTAAAATGATAGTTAATTACCGTCAACAAGCGCCGCCATGCCATTGCCAGCCGCGGAGCTCCGCGCCTCCTCAATTGCTCGCGTCGGCGCCTCCTTCATCACCTGCTCCACCTTGTCGCACCACCGCCGTCGCAGTTTTTGTCATGGTGAGGGCCAATTCGGTCGGTTTCTTTTCGTCGCCGCTCGCTGGACTACTCTATGCTCGCGCTCGCCGTGGGAAGCCCTACCCTGCCTCCCTTTTTCTCCCTTTTCTTGCACAACCGCCTCGTCGTGGTTCGAGGGTGCCTGCAGGCCGCTCCCCGCGCCTCGCCGTGCCCGGCACCGGCGTGGCCATCGCTCGGCAGCGCCGCCGTGCGCCATGCATGTCGGCGTGCTTACTTTGGTCAGCCGTCTGGCCACCCTGCAGCACCATCGGTGCGGCTCAGTGTGCTGAGCACGCTGGTGCCCACGGCACCACCGGAGGGCTCGCCGCCGGTGAGCTCTGGCCGGCGGAGCTCCTCCCCTACTTGGCTGCAACTGATCGGTGGGGCCCGATTGACCCCAGGGCCCAGCTGCAGTGCCTGGTGCCAGATCTGGGGTACCCGTGACGTTTTCGGGTCTGTTTTTGAAGAAAACGATTTTTGAAAATGATTTCAAAAAATAGAGAAAAGCTTGTAAAATGTATATCTAGAGCTACACTTGTCCAAATCCAGTGAAATAAATTTTGTTGTGTTTCTCATGATCAGATATACTTGCTAAAAATATATAATGTCATTTTTGTGATACTTTTATATAGGGCTTTATTTAATTTGTTTAAATGCTGTTATCTTATAAAATATGTAATAAATTATAGAAAGGTCAAACAAATATGGTTCTTGTTTTGTTGATCTTGTGGTCACATGTAGTTTTTGTAAAAAATATATTTGGTGCTATGTTCTGTGGATGAAAATAGAGTTAGGATTTAAGTGGATTAAATTCTTGATTTTGTGAAATTTGTAGTAAATAAAATATAAGTGATAAATGTTTGGAAATTTTTATAGTCTGTTCTTGTGCTAATAACTAAGTAAGAAAAATCTAAAATCTATTGTTTGACACTTTTCGTAGTATAAAGTATTTTGATGTGCAAATCTGCCCTGTGTTTGTCATTTTTGTGTAGGCTAAACTACTTATCCAATGAAGTTGAAATTTTTATGGTAGACATTAGTAAGCATGATTAAGCTACTGTAGTTTTCTCAGATTTTTATGAACAACCAAAAAACATGTTCCTATTCAAGCCTTTATTTAAAATAGATTTAATTAAGATTAATTAGTGCATGTTAAGTTAAACATAATACTTTGGTGTATCTTTGAAGCACTTATGACCTGCTGGTATGTTTGGGTTAGCTTAGTTGCAGTTATGCTATGTGTCTTGTTGTAGGTATATACATGCTTGTTATATGTGTTTGTATATGTGTTACTTGATGAACGTGTTTTAAATTAACTAGAGAGGAGATCTGCACTACTCAGTCAAATTTAAGTAAACTTGTTCATTCATATACCATTATTCATATCATCATATGTCATTCCTATATCATTTGCATTTCTTGTATTTACATACGCACTTGCATCATATAGGATCGTGGAGGAGACGACCGTAGTGGAAGTCGGGGAGTAGAAAGGAGGGCTCCAGCAGGACGTGCTCGCACAGGAGGTGTACATGGACAGGGAGCCAGGAGAGGAGCTTCATGAGTGTCCGGACCACCAGTCTAGTTCCTTCAAGAGAGGCAAGCCCCGGAGCATTTCTCTGCTTATGGTTTGTAAATCTTTAATATTGCGTCATTTATGTTTGATGCATTAAGTTATAGGAGCTGTTTGCAACCGTTGCTGCATATATATTCCTTGACTACCTTAGTATATTATATTCTTGTTTACCCTGTTAAATCTAGGATCGAGTTAAATGCTTAGTCTTGCTTAGTTCGGTAGAAGTCGGGTGATATTCTGTCACATGCGAGCTATAGGTGGTTACCTGATAACTTTTAGCTATGTGTTGATATCATAAAAATAACCGAGTATGGATGGATAAATGGAGATCGGGTGGAATCTTATAGGGTTTTGAACTATAATAATTCCGTCTGTGTCGATTAAGGATCGTACCGTTGTACGTCTCTCAAATCATGTTGAACGCATGCCCTATATTTAACTGGAAGGATAAGCCATTTCGACCATGTAACATCCAGTCCCGGCGCACGGCCCAGGCCCACTCTATCGAGGAATGGTCCCACCTACGTAGCAACCCGCTTGAGCTTTCATCCTCGCTTTGCTCAAAACGGTTAAACGAAGGTTACTGCACGTCCATAGCCCTGGTATTTAAGTCGGTATGGCGTTCCTTGTATTCACGGTATGGTACTAAACACCGGGTTAAACAGTGTTTTGAGAGCTACAACAACTCATGTGAACAGTACCCGAGGTACAGTAACACGAATTTGGCATGGCCAACTCGCTTCTACAGTAACCGATAAGTGAATAGTGCCCACGCTACAGTACATGATGCTACAGTACCAGAGTCCGTATGTACAGTACCCCTGCTGCAGTACTTGTCCCATTGCCGCTGCTACAGTACTCATCCCATACCTAAATTGGGCCCACTTGGCCCATGGCTGTTACAATCACCCCCTAAGGATTCGATGTTCCCGTCGAATGCCAGACTGGCTTACTCTATACAGGGCATCTGATCCAGGATCCTCCTTTCTTGGCCACGTTTGTGTGTTCCCGTGTCGGCGCATGTGCCATGGTGTGTCCACGATGGGCCCACGTGCATGCACACATCATGCCCGCGCATTTGATCCACACGTGCCTGTGAAACCACGAGAGTTGGCTCCGATACCAAATGTAACATCCAGTCCCGGCGTATGGCCCAGACCCACTCTACCGAGGAGTGGTGCCACCGACGTAGCAACCCGCTTGAGCTTTCGTCCTCACTTCGCTCAAAACGGTTAACCGAAGGTTACTACGTGTCCCTGGCCCTGGTATTTAAGTCGGCCTAGCGATCCTTAGATTTATGGTATGGTACTAAACACCGGGTTGAACAGTGTTTCGTGAGCTACAGTACTCGCATGAACCGTACCCGAGCTATAGTACATGAATTTGGCCTAGCCCAACCCGCTGCTACAGTACCAAGAGTGCAGCAGTACCTGCGCTATAGTACCGTGATGTTGTAGTCCCCCCAGCTACAACTCGACCCCACTGCCGCTGCTATAGTGCTCGTCCCATACCTGAATTGGGCCCACTTGGCCATGGGCTGTTACAGACCATGAAGCCGGGACACTATTCGGCCCGGGAGTTGACCGCAGCACACCGTATTAGAGTGGTATAGGGGATGGCAATGGGGGCGCGATGGTGAGGCCAAGGGCAGTTGTAACTGATTCCTGGCAGTCGGGCAGCCCTTGGGTATGGTGGTTCCTGTCGAACCCGCGACTTGACCGGAATGGTGCATTCGGTGACCTATAGCTCACTTCGTGAGTGAGTGTGGTTTGTGTGGGGAATAAATCACCAGCTAGTTAGAAAATTTATTCGAATCGCCATCGCTCCTGGACAGTGAGCACTTGAGTTGAGCTACGTCATCATAGTAATGATTAGAGAACACATGGATAGTTATGATGAGGATGTTGGAAATGCTAAAACATGACATGGTTACTATTGATTACCTTAATCAATTGATTGCTTTAGTACATGTGCTAATTTAGTTGACAGGTTAATAACTATTAACTTGATGTCATACTACTTAAAATGATTCAGCTATAGTGCTTATGCTTTTTCACAAAAGAGTCAAGCTAGTCCACATAGAAAGTCTTTTATAATCCTTGGAGTCATCTTTATTTTAGTTTATATCGAGCAAGTTTAGCTAAGTACCTTTTTGTACTAAAGGTTTTGTTCCCATTGTTGTTGTAAATGGCTAGATGTATTACGGGTATTGCATCAACTATCTCTACCCTGTTATGGGGGACAACTAGACCAAGGGCGTAGTCATTTCCTATGTCTTATCCCTATGCTTTTGTTGGACATGATCAGGACCTGACAATGTATTTGAACTAAGTGTGTGTGAGTTGGATTTGAAATTTTTTACTTCCGCTACTTCATTTCAAACTTGGTACTGTAATAACTCTTTATTTGAACTTCGATGTATTCAGACTATGTGCGAACTTTATGTATCATATGAATGGTGAATGCTGAACTATGTATGATCTTAGCTGAGATGTTGAAAAGTTTGAAATCCTTCGTGATTTCGCGGAATACCGGGTTTATGCGGACTCAAGTATGCGGATTCAACTGCTCCGACAGGTGTTTTTCATACTTAAGTTCGTATAAATTGAGCGGTTCTGTTACACTCTATTTCATTTACAACACAACACATTTAAGACAAAGATAAAGACAAATTGATTAAATAAAATATATCCCTTTCTTATATTAATCTAACAAGAATGAAGAGGTAGTTATTAACTGACTCAATTGTTTTGTTCTTGACCTGAAACTTTTACTGTAATTGCCTTAATCAGGGACAAGATTTTTGTAAAAAAATTCATGTTTTTTAGATAAATAACCTAGCCTAAGTAATTATGCAAACATAATTAGAATTTAAATCATATCTGATTAAAGCAAGCTCTGAAAGGTGTCAAATTTTTTCTACAGACTCCTACTGATGTCAAAGATATACTGTACCAATTTCATAATTTTTGGACATCAAATATGGTCTCCACAATTATTTGAACAGTAGTAAACTCTATAAATAATGAAACTTGGCAGGAAAGCTTCTAGTAACATGCTAAACCAACAATGATTTTTCCAGATTTATTGAGCAACATGAACTACCTATAAAATACCCTAGGGTGTTCTTAGATATAATTATTCAGTGGACATTTATTTCCTAACATAGTGTTTTTATGCTTCCAATGTATAGATCTTCTTATAACGGTTCTAACAAAATTTATTTCATAGTTTTTGGACTTTATTTCGATTTCCATTTATATTTTACAAGCTGGCATCATTTTTGGAAAAAAGATAAAACAAAAATAAATATCGCAAAAAATAAAAAGGGCTTCCAACCCAATTCGGCTCTATCCAATCCGCAGTTCAAGACCACGGCTGGGACGCACGGGTGACCATGGCGATTATGCAGAAGAGTCCATGTTCTCTTTCTAAATCTTGCCTCCAATGTGCTCACTATTCAAATGTGCCTGTGCCTATTCACTTATCCCCCTGAAGTTTCTGAATTAAATTCTTACCCGCGAGGGCCGTGTCCGATTTAAAAAGAGGCCACGAGGTTCGTCGACCGGATTCGGATGAATACGGGCCTCACTGGCGTTGCACATAGGCCTAGGGAATTTCTCCTACTCCCAGGCTTTCGATCGACGCATGGCTGGAGGTGGGTGGTGGCAACTAGGACGCATGTAGCGGCGGTGACATGGCTGCCGGGCACCGGCACCTGTGACTGGCAATCATGACTCAACCCATGCAGACTAACCGTAGCATTGACCAGAGCAGGATAATGGCCATTGAAGACATTCTCCTACATCTCAGAGTTGAGTGAGTCCCCTCATGAAAGAGCCTCTCTTTTTAGCATTATTGTCCACATGAACACTAGCATACTGGGCCAGTCATACCTCGCTCCTTGCCTCAGATTGAGAAACTCAGTCAACTTCCTCTCTAAGAACCCCTTAGTAATATAGGGTGTGTTCACTTCCTATGCAAACATAAAATATTTTCTCTTCCACCCATCACATCGAATCTTTGGACACATGTATGAAGCATTAAATGTAGGTAAAAAAAATAATTAATTGCATAGTTTGTCTGTAAATGTCGAGACGAATCTTTTGAGCCTAGTTAGTCCATGGTTGGACAAATTTTGCTAAATAACAACGAAATGTGCTACAGTAACTTTTCACCCACTTTTCACCAACCGAACACACCCATAGTGCTCTCCATGAAGGTGGGACAAGGTAGAGGCGAGGCAGTCGAGCATGGCAGAGGCGTATGCCGGTGGGTCATGAGGCGGCATCAGGCGACAGTACTGCATGGCATGCGTGGTGCGGGGCAAGCTCAGGCACGGTAATCGTGGTCAGGGCAAGGATTCGCGAAATTTAGCACGTGCAACCGATTTTGGACGTGCTCATTTGATAGATTTTGCATAGATCACCCGAGATCTTGTAACCACTTTTGGTCACGACAGGACATGCTACAGTTTTTGTTCTAGAGGATCAGGTAGATAGTGTCTAGTTTAGCAGATAAACAATCCCCAAGGTGGGAGTGTCAGTCGGCCTCTTGAGTTCAAAGCAGGGACTAGAAACAAGAAGTTTGGGTCTGTTTGATCCAGGGCTTAGGCCACAAAACCATGACCAACTAAGAGTACATCACCTTAGGGCTCCTCTACAAAGCTTAGGGTACATATTGATGTTTGGGTCAAAAACTAGAGAACTGGGGATGCCAAAACAACATTGTCAGCAGCTTTGAACACACAGAAAAACTAAGTCCTTTAGGGTTTTCAATATTTTATTCAGTTTTGGAACAATAAATAATTCTTTTAGGAAACAGTTTGACATCAAAGGTTTGTGCTATGCCAAAATGCATAGTTTGAACATGACTTGTTATTCTGACAAAACTCAAAGTGTTTTAACAAAAAGTGATTTAATTATCCCCTTAACATGTCATCAGCTAATTATAGGAGTTTATAGTTTTAGTGTAATTTTCTTCAGTGACCTTTGATCATAAGCATAAGAGGTTTAAACAAAAGTTGTTTGTCATGTGTTTTCAAACTCAAACATCACAGATTCTAGGTTACTTAGTTCACTCATGCAAGAATGACATAGAGTTAAAATTATCAGGGTCATTTTTAAGTTCATCATTTCCAAGTGTTCATTCATTGATGTGAAACATATGATGCTCAATGATGCAAGGAACATTATGATGCTTATGTTATGTATATGTAATGACCTTGCTTAACACCTAGGGTGTTACATAAACTTTCAAAAATTTATCCAAATACTTTTACATGGAATAATAATGCAATTAAAAATCCTAAAATCCAGTTTCATCATAAAAATTCATAGAAAAATGTTTTCATTTTTTCTAAAATCATGCTCTATCTTGGGGTGCCTAGCTTGAAATTGTTTGAATCCTGATAGACTCATTTTGATACTTATTCGCTAATATAAGCTCTCATTATCTATTATAATTAGTCGATGTTGATCGTCTAGACTAGGTAGAAGAGCTAGTGGAGCGTCGTTGGGACTGACACACGGATCCCTGCCTTGGATAAATTTTCAAAATATTTTTGTGTTAGCCCGTGTGGCTGCATGCACCCTGCAGGGTACCAAAATGAGTCCTTATATTGGAGAATTTAGATAATTGTACACATTTTGCTCTTATAGACCCCAGAAGTGGGTCTCTTCACTACACGATCCCCACTTATGATCATATTGTTCTCTCCATTATACAATGTGGTTAGGTGTGTTCAGCCTTCCTTGAACATACAATGCAACCAATATAACTCAATCAGCAGACAATCAGTCACTCAAAGCCACGAAAGGTCCTCCCCTAACTAACTTGTGTATCCTTCAAGTGTCACAAGGGGGTAAAGAAGTATCTTGATTCTTGAAGCTAATGATCAGGAAATTACAGACAGCAATTACCACGATGCCTTGGCTTCAAACCAAAATCGCATAACAACCATTCTGGCATGGCCCGCATCTGAATCTGATGGTCTGTTACAATGTCACCTGGGAACGGAATTATGTGATGGTTGCAGCTGTTTCCAGCTCCCTTAGCTTGGAATCCAAGAAAAATAATATTTTATATTAATGTTACCATCTTTTTAATTACCAACTACACTTGTTCAACAAGCATTTGGTATGAGCTAGTAGAATGGTAATATGGGTTAGTGCAGATAAATGGGCTTTTATACTCTTTGATTGTTGCTTTTATACTCTTGATTGTTTATATGTTTCTTTTTCTAGCATTTGGATGCATCAATACAAAATCCACTATTTCTCTTATACGTGAATGAAGCGCAAAGATGTTTAAAAATTACTTCATTCTGTTTTCCACAGAGCAATTAACTGATAAGAAATAAGTAGTCTTGAGAATACCTGGATTGGTTGCTTAGATTTGAATGAACTACGTACTGATCCTTTCATTCATTCACCAGACATTTTATTTGGACATGCATGGAAGCTAGTACATAGGTACAGATTCAGCTGGATCACTGATGAAACAGGCCAACATATTCGAGTTGATGCCCACATGTGGCCATGTCTACAAAACTTCCATTTCCTTATCCAAATGGTTAGTTACATGGTGAATTGAAGGAATTTAGAACCTCTCAGATATTCCTAAGCTGCCAGTTGCCAGAATTTGACAGTTCCAACTCAACACACCTGCAAAGCGAAGCCGTCCTGCACACACCGTTTGTTTATTGGAGCCGCTCCAAATTTCATATCACTCTCTTCAGACAACGACAGGACAACCTGTGAGACCACTATGTTGGCAACTAATCCAGCCTTTATATAATCCTATCCTACGAGAATCTTTGCCCCAGGCATAATGCTCAAGCTTGCAACCAAAGAGATCACTTAATCAGAGATGATGGCACCACTCAGCTCTTCATCCACCTGCTCTTCAATTGCAAAGAAGGCGCGCTCTTCGCCATTGCTATTAGCATTAGCACTCTGCCTACTTTGCTTCTCCTTCCTCTACGGCGAGGACCTCAAAGAGCTCCTGGCTCGGCATGCCGAGGAGGCATCACGCCTCATCGTCAACACCTACAGCACCAACATTATTCAGAACGAGCAATCGACAGCGCCACCCTCCGGTAAAGTCAGCAAATCACTGGTCAATTTGAAGTCGTTCGTAATAACAATCCGAGATCACATGGTCATCAGAGGTTGCCGAGAAGACGCCGACGGCGACGAAGAGGAAGTGGAAGGGGAGGCTGGCGTTCGCGCTGAACGACGAGGACGAGGACGAGGAGTGCGACGTGTTCTCGGGAAGCTGGGTGCCTGACGACGCGGAGCACCCGCTGTACCGGGAGGAGGCCTGCCCCTACATCCACCCGCAGCTGACCTGCCAGGCGCGGGGGCGGCCGGACACGGCGTACCAGCGGTGGCGGTGGCAGCCGCACGACTGCAGGCTGCCGGCGTTCGACGCCGTCCGGATGCTGGAGGCGCTGCGCGGCAAGCGGATGCTGTACGTGGGCGACTCGCTGGGGCGGGGCCAGTTCGCGTCCATGGTGTGCCTGCTGCAGTCCGCCATCCCCGACACCGGCGCCAGGTCGTTCGAGATGTCGGCGGACCAGCAGCACACCGTGTTCACGGCAAGGGAGTACAACGCGACGGTGGAGTTCTACTGGGCGCCGTTCCTGCTGGAGTCCAACTCGGACAACGCCGCCGTGCACCGGATCTCCGAGCGCATGGTGCGGCGCGGCTCCATCGGCTACCATGGCCGGCACTGGGAGGGCGTCGACGTCGTCGTCTTCAACACCTACCTGTGGTGGTGCACCGGCCTGCGCTTCAGGATCTTGTACGCACGCCCTGCACGTTAGTACACATTTGCATGCAGTGGATTATTACTCTCAATCTTTAATTTTTGTGCGATTCGATCGGCAAATTAAAACAAAAGGAACGGGCCGTGGGAGGACGCCGCTAAGGAGACGGCGTGGGAGTGGGTGTCGACAGAGGAGGCGTACGGCGTGGCGTTCCGGGACATGCTGCAGTGGGTCAGGGACAACATGGACTTCAACACCACCAGGGTCTTCTTCACCAGCATGTCACCCACGCACCAGAAGTAACTACGACATGCATGGCTAGCTGCAGGTTTTCTAGATCATATCGTCAGGTAGTGTGTGCTCTGTGCTCACGTCTGGAGTTGCGTCTGT
Organism: Saccharum hybrid cultivar R570; assembly: GCA_038087645.1. NCBI lineage: Eukaryota > Viridiplantae > Streptophyta > Magnoliopsida > Poales > Poaceae > Saccharum > Saccharum hybrid cultivar. Next base: position 16,515,359 of record JAQSUU010000431.1, on the reverse strand, counting down.
GTGGGTGTGTGCAGGAGCCAGGACTGGGGCGACGCGCCGGGCCACAACTGCTACAACGAGACGACGATGATCGAGGACCCCGGGTACTGGGGCTCGGACGGCCGCCGGAGCGTGATGCGGGTGATCCGGGAGATCCTGGACGGCGACGGCGCCGACGTGCCGCTCACGTTCCTCAACATCACGCAGATGTCCATGTGCCGCAAGGACGCGCACACCTCCATCTACAAGAAGCAATGGAGCCAACCCACGGCGGCGCAGCTGGCGGATCCCAAGACGTACGCTGACTGCGTCCACTGGTGCCTCCCGGGCCTCCAGGGCACGTGGAACGAGCTCCTCTACTCCAAGATCTTCTACCCTTAGTTTTTTTTTATTACATACATAGTGTAAAACTAGGATCAAGTTTTGTTCCTAAACAAAACAAAACAGACCACACTTATTACAAAGTTCAATCACACTCAGTTCTTATTACAAGCTCTTCTACCCCTAGCACAAAGATATATGAGTCAGTTCTATATTCTTGACGTTGCCTGTATCTGTATTTGGTATCCGAATGGCCTACCCGACTCATACATAAACCCTTCGGGTAGACGAAAATCCGCCATAATTTTTAGTCCTGCTACTATCAAGAGTAGGGGACAGCCCCTCTTATTTCATAAAAACAAAAGTGGCCATGAGATGTTGCTACAGAGAGGCGAACATCAATCTTTTCTGCTTCAAATTTTGTTTTGGACTATGGATCAGTTCAAATCAAATGAGTTTTGGGGTGATCTAACGATATAGACGTACCATAACTTGCATTCTTAATGTTAACTTATGACCAAGAAAAAAATAGTTTCAATGGAAGTGTGCATGCAAATATAATCCCTGGTGATCACTTATTATATGGTGACGATTACGATGATATCATGGTTGTTGTAACTGATGATACAGTGGTCTCTTTTGTGTCTTGGCTTTCAGGTACTTTTGCTCTAGACACTAACAAACACCAGATCCACCACCTTCTCTATGAAAATAAATAGGACATCTACTTGATGACAAATGCAAGACATATCCTAAAGCGATCAAGCAAATGGTACATGTTCCTAATAAGAGTGTTATGATATTATGTAGAGAATATTAGGTACAAGTGTTGATAGTCCCACCAATTTCGCAATGCTATGATTCATGTTGTACACTTGCCTGCAATTTTTAGGCCACTTTGCTAAATAATCAATGATATTTGGTCCTACATCTTCTTGGTTTATTTGTCTCAGCAAATTGGCCATCTACCATATCTATCATCCATGGCTACAAGCCTACAACTTGTATGTGTGCATGAACAAAGCACTACGTTTCCTAATAACAAAGGAGAAAATGCATATATGGAAACAAGATCAAGATTCAAATCCTTACAAATTAGTATAAGTTTCAACTAAGTTATAATATCTCAGAGAATAATATCCTTCAAAACTAGAACTACTCTTTCGAAACAAGACTTCAATGGTTTCTTCTTGAAGGTTCAGCAGGGGAGGCCCCTACCTGTATTTTTTTTGTATATGTGCAAGAACAAAGAGAGATGGTATTTACAAAGTACAAGGATAGAAGAGCCCAAAGGAAAAAAAGGAGGGAAATGCTAAGAAAAATTCTCTCTCCACAAACTTAAAGCCCCTCTTATTTTCTGCTTGGCTTTGATACAAACCAACCCAAGCTCTTCTTTGAATGTGGCTTACCAATTTGGAAGGTCGTAGGCTCGTAGCTCTTATTGTAAAAAATGACTCCATTACTAGCTGTCCAGATAGCCCAACAAGTCATGATAACAATTTCTCTCGATAAAGTGGCTTTCCAATTTAGAAGGTCGTAGGCTCGTAGCTCTTATTGTAAAAAAATGACTCCATTACTAGTTGTCCAGATAGCCCAACAAGCTATGATAACAATTTCTCTCAAGACGAGACTGTCAAGGTTGTTCTTGCTTGTATCATCATGTCCAGAGATTGAAGACTCAAATCCCAATGGGTTGACAGGGAGTTCCAACAAGAGTTGCTAAAATGAAATTAAAAAAACAGATGGAAGCTAATTTCCTCACTAACAGTATTGCGTGCCGTCCAAAAATTTGTTCTTTCTCCATCCAAAAATTTGCATAAAACACAAAATGAAACAATATAAGATCGAGCTACCTTACTCAACATATGATAATTTTTAGCAATAGCATAAGGAAGTTTAGGTCTAAATTTGATTATTTTGGGTAAATGAGCGAGAAGATCGAATTAATCAGACTTAATTTGGTTAGTTACTTCTATAGAGTGAATCTATCTATCGAGAGACACACACACACCACTAACAAAACGAAACAGGAATCCCCCGCCCCCGCAACGGACTCCCATGCGTCTCCCTCAAGGCCTCAACGGCGCGACTCCCCTGGCTCTCCCTCGCTCCATCCCCCTCCCCCGGTGACCTCCTCCTGCAATCTCCCTCGCCTAGCGTCGGTGAGCCGGCTGTCTGCATCCTTTGCTCCCACCCATCGCCCGCTCCCCTTCTTTGCGCGCGACCGCGAGCGTCCCCACACGTCGCGCGACTCCCCGACGGCACCTTCCCCCTGACGCCAACACCAAGCTCCAGCTCGACGGACTCGACTTTCCTCCGGCGGCGCGACTTCCCCCAGAGGCGCGAGTCCCTCGGGCCCGCATCTAGAGTTCCAGACGGCAACCGCGAGTCCCCGGCCCCGCGAGCACTCCGTTGCGGGCTGCGGCGGCTGGTGAGTGGCGAGTCGCATCGTTGTGGCATCACTTCACCAGGCTCCAGGTAGCCACACGGTCCCGGCAAGTGCAGGCTTCGTGCTCCAGCTGACCGGATTCACTGTGCATAACTTTGAGCTATTGAGCGGATGAATCAGATAGGATAATTCAATTGCTGAATTAATTAGCAGATAAACAGCAGGTACTGAAACTGATCCGTTGTTCTGGGTTACTGAATGGACAATGTTCAGAATTTTCAATTTCATCAGATAAACAGCAGGTCCTGACATAGTTATGAAAGGAAGTGAATGGACGTTATTCAAGATTCTGGGGAAAAAAATGGATCTTTTGACCTTTGCTTTGAGATAAGTTTCAGAGAAAAACATTTGCTTGAGAAAATTTAGATTAGAGCACGACAAGCTATCAGAAGCAGTGACTCACTTCCCTACAGAACTGTGTGATGAACCAATACTAAGTCCTTGCCTTGATGAGCCAATTGGGTGGTACCTTTTAGTTTCCTTTTCTGCATCTTCTTACTCTGCGTGATGAGCCATCTTCCTGATTTTTGTGGTTGCCTACACAAGAATCGATTACATGGATTGGCCTGATCATTCAGTTTAGATTGACTTTGTTATTTAGACTTTAGAATAGTGTTTGTGTAGTCTGGCTAAAATAGAAGCTATACCATTAAATACTATTGATTTTTTTTGCTTTGGCTATCTGGCCTAAATAAATATTTGGATTCATTATCTGATAGTTCTAGCCTTTTTTGATATCAAAACGGATTAAGGTCAAACCTGCTAAGACTACAATCATGATTTGTCATCAAGCAAGTAAGCTATCAAATAACCAGCAAACCAATACGCGAGTGCTAAAACTTTACATGCCGGGGAAACATGCACATTGCTGGATTGTGTACACACCTCCAAAGCCACGAGATTGTAGAACAAAGGTTAATTTAATTGTAATTACTGCATTCTTAACGAGGTCTGATTTTAAACTTCTTCACTCTTGTGCACCAAGTAGTGCTTGGTTTCTGTTGGTTATTAGATAACTATTAGTGATGGATATGTGATAGTGAATACATTTGATGCTCATAGTTCTATAAATTGTCCCTCAATAAATTCTGTGATGCAACTCCATAGTCTTGGAAGACTGATATCATTCTGAGCCTATATGGTACACCTGAATGCTATTAAGAATTTGTAATTTCCATCTTACAAGTGGTTATTTCTTGTGCAGGACATGGATTATGTGGGCACTGCAGGTTCCTGCTACAGTTCCTTTGTCCTTCAGCCAAGGTAAGTTTAAGCTACAATATAGAAATTAGCACAATGTTCTAATTTATCACTTGAAAAGTCATTTGCTATTTGCTTCTATGTGTCCTCTTCCTGCAGGAATCTTTCTTGGTTTTGTTTCTATTTATAAACTAGGGTCTACCTATAGTTATCTGAATAATGTGTTCTGCATTCCTTTTGAAATTAGATGATTACAGGTTTGTGTTTTAACATCTAAAATTATTCAGTTACAGATGAATGCAGTGCCACCGGATCATCAAAGAAACAAGGAGTCACCCACGACACCAGTCACCAAAGAGGAAGCAACTCAATATCAAGGTGTGCCAGATCATCGGCAAAACGAGTCACCCATGATGCCGGTCACTGAATAGCAAGCAACCCAGCATCATGGTGTAGGTTCATGCACGCCAGTCTGCTGCACTCTACCATCTTCATCATTCAGGCAACTAAGAAGTTAGTGCCAGCCTTCGAACCTAGACTGGTGACAGTGGATTCTCGACAACAGCAACAATAATATTGGATTGATGAGCAATGGCAGCAATAATAAAACAGAGTTTCCTGACTATGAAGTAAGTGGAGAGTTAAGTTTTTTTTTTCCTACATGTGGGCTCTTCTCTCTCTCTTTTTCATCATTCAACTGGTCTCATGAAGTAGGCTTCTGTGTAATCTAATATTTTTATAATTTCTCTTTCTTGTCCAATCTTGTCATCTTGATTGTTTTAAAGGAATGCTACTACATTCAACATCGGGCAGGGAGTGGATACTAACTACTGCAACAAACAACATTTGGTATGAATTCTTTTTATGTAATCCTTGTGATTGAGTTTTCAACTTCATGTAGCTTCTTAGGGTTAACCTGAATCAGTCCTAAATCGAGGAAGTATATGCGGTTACAGGAACCATTTTGTTTGCATTTCTTACAAATTACAAAAACATAATACGTACAAAACTTCAAATTCACAAAACAATATGTTATTGGAGATATTTTTGGTGAGACAATTTTAGCCGAAACTAAGCAGTTCTTAGTTCTTACTGCTCTTCATAAATGGACTACTGATAATAGGCTGACATGGTCCATTGCAACATTGATTTTAGTACTGTTTTGCTCACTGCGCACACCTGCAGGTCTTCAATGTTTTAGACATTCTTACAGTTCTATGCACTATTCAGCTATTTAACCACTTAGGCCTTGTTCGGTTGCAAATAAATCCAAGGGGGTTGGAGGTGATTGAGGGGGCTTAAATCCCTTTCAAGTCAAAATCCCTATCATTTTGTTTAGTACCAAGTTTTAATTTACATATTGTTGCTGTAGAGACTATTCTCCTTTTGGAATGTCCAAATCTTGATATATGGTTCAGTTGGAGGTTTTCTTGCCTTTAACACTCAAGAGAATTTGAGCTGTTATTTTTTCTGTAACTTTTGCATTATCTGATACACCATGTCACTTGCATCTTGGATTTGCAATTCAGGTGATAAACTACGGGGCAGTGACATAATCATAGTTGGATGTGGGATTATAATGGCAAGTGATACTTTGAAGACTGCATGGGAGTACTACCACTTGCGACTTGCAAGGGTTAGGACTCAACCGCGAAGTATTTTTTTTTTATAACAGTGCAACACACATTCATATTCATATTCATATTCATATTCATATTCATATTCATATTCATATTCATATTATCATGGCATTACATCTTCCCGTTGCAACGTACGGGCATTTCGACAATGCTGTATTTTGTTGATATACATGACTTATATATTTCATTTCCACTTATACCAGTGATGCAAATTAATAGATCATGTGTCACTTTATCTTCATTATTGGCATCAACATCTTTTTGAAATCCTTCTTACTGGAGCAACAAATTGAATTTACGTTGTTTTTCACCCATAGCAACACTCGGGCATTGGCTAGTTAGTGATGAAAAAAATCATATTCAGTCGCATTTGGTTAATTATGCCACTCTATATATCGATGGACCAAAGAAGATGGGCGTGAGTGAGGACCGATAGACTAACATGGAACTCTAGGCCTTGGACTACTGTCGTGGTTCTATGTTTGCCACCTGTCAAAGCGAGAAGGCTAGGAGCAAGGGACGACGAACTGAAGGACGAGAGGAGAGCAGTGAGAGTGAGGGATAATGGATCGAGTGGCCGACTAAAGAAAGTTCAATAATACTTTACTATTAGGTAGTATATACTAGCAACATATTTGTAGAAGATGTGTTTGTGCTATAGAGTGTAGGCATTGCGTGCAAAATGACTGACAAGTGAAGGGGGGAAAACGAAGGAATAGAGCATAAAACATGGTTCTATAACATCCTGGTAGCACAAACTGAATTTTAGAGCGTGAGGATCAGTGGTGCAGAGGCAACGAGCACCAGGATCATCATCTGCAGGAAGTCGCGGCGCTCTCCTAGCCTGCCAGCGGCCCCGTACCCGTAGCAGTACTCCTCGCCCTCGCCATATCCGGCGCCCTGCTCATACGGCTGCTGGCTGCCCTCGCCGTAGTACCGGCCGCCGACTGGCTTCTCCTGCTCGTGGTCGCGAGACTTGTGGTAGTAGGACTCGTCGGCGCCGCCGACGCATTCCTTGCGCTCCCTGATCTCAAAGGTTCCTGCGCACGTCTCGTGTTCAGTCGTCAGATATGCATGCATGGCATGGGGAAGAAAGAGGTCAAAATTGACATCAAGGGCAGAGTGACAGATAGAGATGAAAACGGAACAGAAATATTCTGAATTAACCGTTTTCGTTTTCTATATTATAAACCGTTTTTTAATATGAAAAATTGTCAGTTTTAATTGGTTTCACAACCATTTTCAATAATTTTTTTGTACTCTTTAATTGCTAAATGTAGAAATATCTCGAACCGACCGTTTTCGTTTTTCTATATCGTAAGTCCGTTTTCGACCGTTTCCGACCGTTTTCATCCTTAGTGACAGAGTGTTTACCTCTGTCGGGGCCGTAGCTGCATCCCGTGCCGAGCGCCTGCTTCACCGCCAGCACCGACGCGCCGTTGGAGAACTTGAAGCTCTGGGCGGCCACCTCCTCCACGCACTGCAGCGCCAGCTGCGTCTCCTCCAGGCACGGCCCGCCGCAGTACTCGTCCACCTCGTTCCTCTGCACGTGGAACGCGCCCTCCGCGTTCAGCCTGAACTCCTCCGCGCACTGGCTGTAGATCTGCGCACTCATAATTGTTGTGTGCCATACATGAACATACATGCTCACACATTTGCTGAAAGAGATTCAATCTTATACTGACATTTAGCATTGATGTCTTACATTAGGGTCGTCGAAGCAATGGCACGCTCTCTCGAACAATTCCATGGCTTCTTTGCCTGCAAGTTAATACAATATGGAGTGAAGACGTTTCAAACTTAGCTTATTCCAGATTTCCTGGGATGTTTCAGGCATTTTCCTTCAGTATCCAGGAAAATGTCAGATTACGAAATTCCTAGCTGTTTGAAACAGCAGAGTACGACCAAGATACTCACTGGGTGAGCAGCATGGGATTAGTATGCAAATGGCAAATGCTAGGGCGGCTAACAAGCTACCACTTCTTTGAGAGGCCATTGCTTAGAGACGAATAGTATGAGGAGCTGATGAACAGAGTTGGTAGGCTCGCTATTGCCTCTAAATTAGCCTGTGGCTGATCGGTTATAAATATATGGCCATTTGAGCATGCATGTGGGTGCTGAGGCTACAGAGTTTTTTTTACCAACCTATAGTCCGACTCATACTCCAAAGGATGCTCAATTGCACACTCCTCGCTAAACTTGTCCAGAAGAATTGCCTTTATACTCTTAACTTTTGAGCAATGTAATTTGCTCTACAGAAAAAACATGAGCAATTGTACGCATGCAGCTGTTAACTTGTATGCAGTAAGGTTGGCACAAACCAATGGGCTAGTAGTGCTGAGAAATCATCTCCAGAAGCTCTGAATCAGCTCCTTGATTTCAACTCTGTTCCAAAAAGAGTGCACATTTAGCTACAGTGCTAAATCAACTTAAGTTTAACCAATCTTTTATAAAAGAATATACAAATATTTATGACATTAAATAAGCACCATTTGATATACCATAAAATATTTTTCATAGCTAAATTATTGATATTCTTTTATAAATTTAGTCAAACTTAAAATAGTTTGATTTGGACTATATCTACAAGTACACTCTGTTTTGGAAGGAGAGAGTAGCGCTTTGTGTGCTATATGTACATAACCCGTACAACCACGTCACAGCCAGGAGGGCAGGAAAGCAAATGGCTTTATCACTTGGGTGGTTCCTTGGTGGTTTACATGTTAATTAAAGGATTTGGATGACCTGGTTGTAATGCGCGCGGTTGCATGTACCAGTGCGTTGTGTGTGAAGCTTCTTATTTAAGTTAATTTGGTGCTAGTCTACAAACACTCGACAAATCGAAGCTTTCTCCCAGATTTTGATTTACCGTACCGGAGGACAACTAGAAGTTTAGCCAAGGAAGAGAATGCCTTCACTCTTGCCAAGTCAAAACTGACATTCTTGGTCGCTAGGAGTCTAGGACTACCCTGAGTTTTTCTTACCCAAATCTCTGTCGGATCTAACGGGCTGACAGCAATATGATCACCGAGTGGCATGCTATAACCTTACTTGCACGGAAACATTTTTTTGACAACCACTGCCAATCAATCAAGGTTTCAATATTGATATCGCACTTGATACCTTATAGAGGCAGCTTCTGTTGGTAATTATAATATTTTCCTTTATAATACGTTAGAGGGCTGCTGAAGTCCCGTGTCTGCGTGATGTAGGTGTAGTGTTCATCTCCTTCTCCAGTGGCGTCGTTGGTGAGGACACCGGCACAGGGATCGTCGGCGGCTGGTCATATGTGGATTAACTAGGAGAAAGATTCATCTTAACGTGACCCCTTTAGTCTTATAGTGTTGGTCGGTCCTGGGACTAAGCCATTTAGTCCGTTAGGAGTGCCCCCGATCAGGGTCATTACATGGTTGTTAAGGCCCTTTTGACACTATATTTTTTTACGGAAAAAACTATGGAGGAGTTCTCCACAGTGCTTTTTATAAATTTAAAACAAGGGGGTGGTTACATACTTATAGGGTACAAAATTCTAAAAAAAAAACAACCTAACTGATAGCATAGAGCCAAAAGCAAAATGAGGATCTAATATCCTCTCTAAAATGCAGAGACTGAAGAAGACCTTGGTGCTTAAAATTACTAAACCAGACATCATGGCTTGGCCACCTACAATCGAAAACCTTGTCATTTCTGAGCTTCCACAGTTCCGACGCGGCAATGAGCTTCCACAGTTCCAACATGGCAAGACCCAGTCTTTGATTGCCTGGGATCATTTTAACATTCTCCCCTTTGATTGTATGGCTTAGTAATTCAAAATTTTCATTCTCATTCTCAACAGAACAGAGGCAAGCCTAGAGGAGGGTGAACAGGCCTATTTAAAAAAGTTAAAACTCAATGCAGCGATTAGAACAGGCGTGACAGTTCTACACTTGTGTGTGGAACTTCCGTGGCGGGAAGTTCTGGGAACAACTATGATACTTCCGCGGATTAGAGCAACTCGAAACCACAAATCAAATTCTGGTAAGGAAAATGTAGATCAAGCGAGTGTTCCTGGTAGTGCCATGGAGGGCCTTCAATGGCTTGGGAGAGCTCGTTTGCTGGTTATTGAAGAGTGAATATGCGAGTTAGCCGTTGGGATGAAGAAGAAAGGGTATGAATACCCCTGGTGTGCCAACTAGCTATCACGACAACTAGTTCTGGACGAAAAACTCGTAACTCGCTAGCTCGTTCGACTCGCTCGTTAGTGGCTCGGCTCAAGCTCGGCTCGTTTGAATTTTTAAACGAGCTAAGCCAGCACATTAGCCCAGTTAATTAACAAGCTAGCTCGATCTAGCTTGCGAGCCGCTCACGAGCCAAAACGAGCAATGGCAAATCATATGACAATAACTTGAATTAGCCCATATATGCCATGCACCATTGGCCCAATATGATAAAACCCTAGCCCTTAACTCCCACGCTCCCACCCTTAGGTCCTAGACTTTTCCCGTCTGCTCGCTAGGGCCTTGCAATCGCAGATTTGCTTACTCCCTTACAAAGTTGCAAGCCAACGCATAGCAGCAAGCATTAGCTTTTGTTTTTCCTTGATTTTCCCAAACCAGCATCAAATCATCCGGTCTTCTTATTTATTTTGCTTTTCCCAAATTAGTACTCATCTCTGTCTTTTGCTGGATGAATAACCTCAACAGGAAGAAAAAAATTTAAGTTAACTCGCAAGCCAAATGAGCCAGCTCGAGCTGCCAAGCAGAGCCGAGCCGTGCTAAGCTACTAGCTCGTTAGTATAACGAGCCGAGCCAAGCCAGCTTGATAACGAGTCGAGCCATAACAAGCCGAGCTATAACGAGCCGAGCGGGCTTGATATTTAGCCCTAGCGACAGCTTGTCTACTGGTTACTCAAATCCATATTGTTACGCTCTATTGGATGATTTTCTTAGGAGCATTAAAGGTTCATAGACCCTTTTGGCAGCGCTCCCGCGGCCCCGCTCCATGTGAGAATCAGCGGAGCGCTGCCAAACGCACCTAGCATGCGTTGCTCCGTCCAAGAATCACTCCCGTCGCTCCACCATTTTTGCATTGCGAGTGGGGAGCAAAAAACCCGCTCCCCACCGATTCACTTCGCTCCCCTCGTCTCTCCTCCTGTGCCCGCCATCGCCTCCGAGCTTGTGCTCGCCGTCATTGTCACCTCCGAGCCCGCGCCTACTATTGTTGTCGCCTCCAAGCTTGCCATCGTCGAGATCCTGCCGCTGCCATTGAGACCGAGCCCGATCTCCTCCTCTGCCACTGCCGAGATGCCCTCTTCCCCTCACCGTGACCTCTGAGGTCATGGTCGCTATCACCTTCGAGCCCGCGCCAGGCTTTGCCGTTGCCCCAAAGCTCGTGCCCGACGTCGCAGTCGCCTCTAAGCCCGCCATCGCTAAGATCTGGCTCGTCATCCTCTTCTTCTCCTGGATTAGGAGCTAAAGTTGTTGCAAGAGCTCTACCAAACGATGGTGCTTCGAGCTAGGAGCACGAGGGAATAGATTCTTGACATTTGCAAGTTACTAGAATCGAGAGCTACAGAGTTCTTCGCATCGCATGAATGGTCCTTCATTTATCATCTTGAATTTTAGTTCTGAACCTGTAATAAGTTTTAATTATATGTGTGCTACTGTAATAAGTTTGGACTGATGCTTCTTTTTCTTAGAAAAAAGACTGAAGCTGGAAATTTTTCATTGAGCACGAGGGAGCAGAGCAGCGGGGAGCTAGAGCTGGAGCGGGTGAGAGCGGGTTGAGAGTCATAGCAAAGGGGCCCGGAACGGCCGATTCTACGGCCCAGGCGCTCGGCTCGACACAGTGAAGAGCAGCAAAGGGCAATGAGCGAATTTTGCTGTGTGCCCCATGGACAACGACAGCGAGCTCGTGTCGTACATCAAGGGACAACGGGTAGATCCTCCTCGCCTCCACACTTCCTACCTTTGGCCACCGCATTCATTTCATCAGCTTCAGTGCCGAAGCAAACGTGGAGCAAACGTCCTTCCTCTCCTGTGCGTCGATACCCTTCTCCTGCCAAAACGGCCTGATGCCACACGCAAGCCGTCACTACATCGTTGCAAAATGTACAGCGGGCGCCGAGATGTCATTTTGGCATGGGAGCATGAGATCTCATGAGACGACGAGCTCGCTGTCCCACTCCCACATGTCCGTTCGACGTGTTTTCGCAAAGAATTACCACACAGAGACGTCTTGGAAACATCCGTTGTACGTATTCTAATGATTTAACCTATGTTCATCGATTGCTTCCAGTTGCCCCTTCATCCTCGAAAGAACGTAACTATAGTATCTGTGTTGGTCATTTAGCTTAAGTTTAACCAAGCTTATAGTAAATAGTATAAGCATTTATATTTTCAAATAAATTTATTATAAAAATATATTTCATAACTAATCTAATGATATTTATTTTGTATCATGAATAATTTATACTTTTTTTGTATAAATTTAGTCAAGTTCATACTGTTTGACTTCTTGATTCTTCCGTAGATGGAGGGAGTATTTAATTAAAGATTGAAACAAACATTGTCTATTTTTAATTTTACAGGCGCATGCTTCAAGTAAAATCGTCACTGATGGCAAAATGAAAATCACTACTTTGCTACACAGAGAAAGAAACGAATAACTGCTTGCAATGTTTACAATATCTTTATCTCTAATCAGTTTCATCAAAGCCACAACAGCCGCAGTAGCCAAATACACGTCCAAGTCCATAGCACTGAGGGAAATCTGCTGGTGAGGCTAGCCATGGGCCCATTTGCGCTGCTGGTTAGCTCATCAAGATTGCTTACCGCCACGTGTGAGCCTGCAGGTCAACATTGCAGATGTCAGATGTGACTTGCAGGTCAACATTGCACGCGTGGGAATGGCATAAGATAATCTTAGTTTCCTTTGTTCATCCCATTTTAATCCGCTATATATTATGTTTCGTTTTTGCTTTAATTATATTCCTTTATTAGATACTAGTAGTACTATTTTTTGTGTCTGAAATTACTATCATACTGCTTTCTTGCTAAACAGATTGTCTATCTGCTACTAAATCCATTCCAAATCATAGTTCGTCTAACTCTTTTGACCTCAAGTTTGACCACTTGTCTTATTCAAAAATTTGTGCTAAATATCACTTCTTTTGTTATGACTTGCTTTTTTAACAAAAGTTCTTCAAAAATGACTTAAATTTGACTATGTTTATACAAATCTTTTGAATAAGACGAGCAGTTAAACTTGAGGTAAAAAAAAAGTCAATCGAACTATAAATGGAACGGAGGGATTTGACTCGAAAAAAACGGTGATCATACCTCCGTTAGGATTCGTAGAACCACCAGCAGTAATGGCACTGTTGGCCGTATTGCTGCCCCCGCTGGCACCAACGACATTGCCGGCGCCACCAGCGACACCACCACCCGCACCACTGGCACCGCTGGTACCTCCTCCACCAGCTCCGCCGCCGGTGGCAGCGGCACCTCCGCTACCAGCTCCACCAGCACCCCCGGCACCTCCACCACCAACGGCACCGGTAGCACCTCCACTACCACCACCACCACCCTGCTGGTTGTTGCCAACGTTGCCGCAGGACATCTGGAAGACGGCCTGGACGCCCTGCATAAGGCCAGGGCTGTAGCCCTGGATGTTGCCTAGGATGCCGTTCACGCAGGTCATCATCAGCATCATCTGCCCGAAGCACGGCCCTTGGCACATGATCGCCGTTGACCCGCTGTTGCCGTTGCTTCTGCCGCCGTTGCCACCGTTGCTGCTGCTGCCGCCGCCACTGCCGCTGCCGCTACTGCCTCCGCCACCGTTGCTACTGCTGCTGCTGCCACCACTGCCATTGCTACTGCCACCGTTGCCGTTGCCGCTAGCGCCGCTGCCGTTGACATTGATGCCCATTGCTTGGAGGCACCCATTTATCACCTGTCACGCGACGTTTTCTTTCTTCAGTAGAGTGCCCATTTGCATTTTTCTTTTCCAGATGTACATTTATCTAGTAGATTCAAATACATGTGCAAAGAGGCAAAGAAAAGCTATTCGGAAGGGGTCATTCTCTGCTTTGTAGAATCTTGTATCCTTACTGTAACTATCTTAGTTTGGTCACAAAATAAAATTGTTTACTGAACGAATGATGAATTAGGGACTTCTGCGGTTATTTATTAGCAGTAAGCCAGTAATGGTATAGGGATTAGGGGGTGATGTATGCTCCACGGTGAACTAGGAAAGGAGGAAACATTACTAAGATGGGAGATTAACTAGCTATCTTATGCAAAGGATTATATTGGTGATAAGCATGATTGGTGCAGATCTGCAGTCATTGGGAATTGGGATGTTGTAGTCAGAAGAAACCTTGTTTATGTGGTACCCTCGCAGAGCAGTTGATGTGATGACTGATGAATTTACCTTAGAATGCAGGCCAAAGAATCGTTACCTGTCTATTGTCAAAGCAGAGAGCAGCCTGTGACACAATCTGGATGGCATCCTGTGTCCCTGGCACCACAGCACCACCACCAGCTCCTCCTCCTGCGGCACCAGCACCAGCACCAGCACCAGCTCCTCCTCCTTGTCCTGCATTGTGCATAAAAACAACAAAAAGTGTTCAGTAAATTATGCTTGTCAAGTGTCATTTGTAGATGTGGCTGCCTTGTTTTGAAGGCCTTAGCATCTGTGAAAAGACACAAGAGCTGGTGGCTTCTGTTTGGCAAGGCTTCAAATTCTGACAGATTAAATTTAAGTATTGTATATATAAACCTTTTTTTCAAAAAGAAGAGGAGCACTATATAAAACTAACCCCCAAAAATAAATAAGGTCGAAGTAAGGAATTTAACAACAATAGTCAGAAGAACGAAGTGCTGAATTAGCCATGCATGCTTCATACGGCAACAAGCAAAAACTGTTGTGAACTGAAGATAGATTACCTCTGCAACAAGAGATGGCCATCGATGAAAGCACAACTGCGAAACACAAATGCCAAAGCTTGAGTGCTACCATGGCAGCTAGCCAGCTACTAGCTTTGAGTGTGTGAAATCTCACACCTTTATGATCACACTCGCTACCTAGCTAGCAGCATATATATATATGCAATCCCTTAAGTATGTTAAAGCCTGCTGGCTTCAGCAACAATGACACTCTGAGAAATGGACTGCATGCTCCTTGAGAAACATGGGATGCATATACTATTTAATTATGTTGTGAAATGTGATTCGAGGAACCAATTGGATCGGAGGTACGGTGTTTGGAACCGTACCTAGAGCTGGAAATTAAAATGAGTGAGCCGGTGTTTGGTACTCAAGAACCCAACTACTTTCGCTTGTTGCTTAGACTTGGTTTTCATTGGGAGTGTGCATAAATCATACCTAAACAGGCATAGCAGCTGGTTTTGCATGGTTCCTGCCTAGTTCTATTGACTACGATGTTGGACGACGTAGCAGTAGTACAGGGCTTCCATTGGACGCTCCGCGCGTATACGTATGTAATCTAAGCTAGCTTGTGCTGCCTGTATGTAGAAGTAGAATGGCACACGATGCTAGTACGGTTGTTAAACCACTCTAGTCGTCAAGAGTCAAGGCTCAAGAGTGACATTTTGTATATATACTAGAAAAATCATATATATAATCCCGTGACGACTGATGAGGTAGGTCACTGACGATGAAGTACGACGTTCAAGTCCGGAGGAGGTTTAAAGTACGCTGCATTGGTCGATTCATCTAGTACGTGTTCTCTACTAGCTATACCTATGAAACTAGGAGGGGTTGTTCGTCGCCCCTCACCCTGCACTGATCAGTCATCAGTGTCTCAGAGGCATGCATGGTGATCGCGCAGGGCAGGGCACGCATGGCTGACATCGCCATGGCGTCGGAGGAGATAGGACGGAGCCCACCTATTATTAGCACAACTCGAGTGACGACGACGGCGGCTTCAAATTTATGTTTTTACTGGTTACTATATATATATTATATTCTGACGATGAATGGGTCGCTCGAGTGATGGGTACGCGTCGTTGAGCTTACCCTTGACCGCTCGGCGACCACACCGTCAGGGACGGAGGATCTAGCAGCCGCCGTGCCACCTACATCCCGTACGACACGACACCTAAGGACACGCGAGTGCGTTTTCCACACCATCTACCAAGCGGATCCTACCTACAACGCGACCATATAACAGATATAACCCTGTTGGCTGATGGGAATCAGAGTATCATCAGACCAGCCAGGTGCTCTAGAACGTGCTTGCATTTTCGCTCCTATATCAATTATATTAGTATAGTAGTACTCTTCTATCGAGTGAAAAAATAAACTAGTTGTACGCAGGTGGGGACAAGCTAGATTTTCTTCTTTCTTTCTTTTTATTACGTTCCTCTTTCCCATAAATTGTTTTATGTCCCCCTTAACCTTTTTTTATGAGAATTTTTCTCAGTCCTATCTACCTACATTGTCGTTGTTTAGACTGTCTCCAACAACCATAACCCAAAATACAAGACCCATTCCGCGTTTGTGTAGCGCTACAGACAAATGGTTTAATACCTATTTTTGGTCTTCTCCAACAACGAGACCCACAAGAGAACTCTTTCTGCAAATGGGTCTCTAGGAGAGAGAGAGGATACTCAGATTTAGGTTATACCTCTCCTGACACCCAAAATGGGTCTTCCATATAGGTACTATGTTGAAGGCTATAGGTATTCTGTTGGAGACACATTTTAAGTTTGGATCTCCTGATTGGTCTCCTGTTGGAGACAGCCTTAGTACTTATAATACAATAATGTTTTCCTCAGGGCGTCCGACCATCCAGACGCTGCGTTTCACAGTCCACGTCGCTCGCTCATGCTCGTCACGCGCCCCAACTGCGACACTCGCTCCCGTCCGCACTTGCGACGCAACGCCTCGCCCACGACGCCCAGTCCCTTCCTCCGCGGCCTTTCTCCAGCGCAGGGGCACCGCACCGCAGGCACCGCACCCGCCCATCCGCCGCGGGCTTCTCTAACGTGCATGGGCGGATCTACGTAGTCCAGGCTGGGTGCGGCCGCACCCAGGCCAAAATCCAAAAGGCTTTATAGTATACAGAAATTTACCCTATCCGCACCCATTCCGCCCAAACAACTGCACCCACAGCCTGCGTGATGCGTCGGCGACGCTCGAGTCTTCGACTGCAGGCTTGGTCGCTTCAGCTCCCTCGGACTTCTCTCTTTCTCCGCGGCTCCGACGCTGCGTCCGTCGTTTCATTTCCCCGCCTAACTGCGGCACACCGGCAGGTGGAGGTGTGGCCCAACGGCGCAGTTGCTGCTGCCCGCTGGGCGCAGCGCAGCACGGCCGCACGGGACGGCAGCGGCAGCAGGCAATTACTCCGTAGCTTCTACAGTACGTAGCTAGCAGTTCGCTCGCCTCTCAGTGGCCCTGTTCTCTGTTCTGTCTTCTCTGCTTCTCTTCTGTTCATCCGACCGTGAGGCAAAGTAAATAGTACTTCTCTTCTGTTAATTTTTTTCCAGTTCCATCAATTTAATCAGGTTCTTGTCGTTGTGCTCTTATAGTCAGTACTCAGTAGTCATGTTAGTTTGTACAGATTTTAGGCCTTTAGGGTTAGGCTTTTTTTTTTCTTTCCATAATAATTTATAATTGGTACAAAGTAACTACATTTAAATATTTTTGAAGCATGGAAAGGTTTTACAAAAGACTAGCAAATATGCTCGTGCGTTGAAACGAGAGTCCTTTTTTTCTTAAGAGTCCAAGAATGGCAGCAGGTCCTAGGGTTTGTTTGATTTATAACCACAACTTGCCACGTCATAAGTTAGTCACGCCATAGTTTGTTACGTAATTGTGTGGTCCACTGTCATAACTACGATGTGCCACACTTTCTTAGCACTGTTTCCACATGTCATAGTTTCATTTTCTTGCAAAACTTTGCTACAAGTGTGGCTTTTATTTTGCTCACCGTACTTTTGATCATGTTTGGCTCGGCTTGTGCACTCCCACCGTGCGGTGCGTCTGTGGTGGGAGTCACGGTACCAAAAAAAAACAGGACTCTAGTTCAGATCCCATGGCCCGTGGCCTGATGCGAGGAGGAAATCACCGTAACCGTGATGTGTTTGCATGATTGCCACGTTCTGCAACTGAGAATCCACTTTTAAGCGGTTTCAAACAGGATATATCCGTAGCAACCAAACTATGACACCAACCAAGCCTAAAAGTATCTAGGTTGTGGTGCTGTTAAGTTACATGAGGTGTGTTCACTTCCCATGCAAACCCAAAATATTTTCTCTTCCACCCATCACATCGAATCTTTAGACGCATGCATGTAGTATTAAATGTAGGTAAAAAAATAATTAATTATATAGTTTGTCTGTAAATATCGAGACGAATCTTTTGAGCCTAGTTACTTCATGGTTGGATAATATTTGTCAAATAAAAACGAAAGATGCTACAGTAACTTTTCCCCTGCTTTTCACCGACTAAACACACCCATTATTGCTTTGTCGCTGGCATGTAAGGCTGCACCCCCCTCCGTAAATCTCTAGCTCCGCCCCTGCTAACGTGGGGATTCGCTCGCCGTGGGCACTGCACCTGTCCACCTGCTACACCCCCGTCCCCACTCCGCGCCGGCGTCGATCTCCACACCGACATCAAGCTCTCTGCGAGCCGACGAGCCTCAATTTGTCCAAGCAGCAAGGTGATATTGTGCTGAAAGTGCATGTTGCAAGCGTATGCTTCAAGCGTTTCAGCTGTTTCGGATGTATATTGCAAGTGTTTTATTTGGATGTTACAAAAGTATATTAGGTGTTGCACATATTGCAAAGGAACCCACCTGCTGCAGCTGCTGGGGCGCCAACGTGGGTCACCGTGTGGCTGCCTAAGGCCGGTAGACGCATCTGTGGCGCGGCATCCACAAGCAGGGTGGAATTTTTTTTATTTTTAATCCTTTTTAAACAATATTTTAATACTAATCCAAAAAACGTATTTGCAAATCGGCTTCTGCTCGCGCCAGCGCGGGTGGCACGACTGCACCACTTTGTCACGCCACATGCACTGGCGCGACAAGGGGCGCCACGGTGGCATGCGTCGTTGACCAGAGCTGGCGTGGCGGAACGTGGGGCTAGCCCTGTCGTGCCACCGAGACCGGCGCAATAGCGCTGTCGCGCTAGGCGGGATGGCGTGACAGGCCCATATAAAGACCGTGGCCCACCACCTTTTTCCTCCCTCCCTTGAGTCTGTGGCACTCTTGACAAGCTCGAGGTGAGTCTTCATACCTGTGTTGTCTCTCTTCTCCTCCCATCCTCTATTTGCATTTGATCAAGTTTGCATTTGCTTTTCAGATTTGAACGGTCTTGTGCATGAGGTATGACTCCCTCACCTCTGTTGTTTATTTTGTGTTTAGTTGATGTTTATATACTACTCTGGTTTACACTGCTGTGTGCAATACTGGCTTTCGTTTGGTTGAATGAAAGTTGCTTTGGCTAATCACGTCTAATATATTATGGTTGATGTTGTATTTGTTGAACTTTTATGATTTTTGTGATTGGTTTTGGTTGGCAGTGCAATAGGGTTTAGACAGCAGTATGGGTTGCACTGTTGATACTAAACTTTGTTGGAAGTGTGTGATTTGAAGTTTTTTTGTGGTGATTAGATGTATAGATGAGTAGGACTATGTATGTATAGACATCATTTACATTCAATAAGTTTGTTTTAGGGTTTGACTTCATGGGTTTACATGATTATAGAGATGATTGAGATGGAAATTATTGTTGAAATGTGTAATAGTATTGGTTCATATCTTTGCTTTCTTGAACTACTTTGTAATAGGTTCAATGGCAGTTCGAAATCACAACCAACTCATGCACCATCCGAAGGATCATGGTGGTATTGGTCCTTTCCTACCAGCAGAGCCAGCACCATTGTGTTATTGTGGGTTACCGGCATTTGTGAAGCAGTCAAGGCATCCCGCGTTAGCTGGGCGTGCTTTCTACTGTTGCCAACTTAAGCGACGTCCCCCGACACTTGATGCGTACCTAGAGGGATGCAGCTTCTATCAGTGGATCGATGGCGATGAAATGTTTGAGTCGTCCATTATGTTGTTTCCTTATGACCCCTGAAAGAGCATTCCATATTCGGAATTTGTTCGTTGGGTTCCGCCACCACCAAACCCTCCGGAAATGAAAGAGGCGGAGAAGGTTGACGCTGCTTTGCACCGTCGAGCCAATCCTCCTAGATGCCATTGTGGAGTGTCGGCGCGACTAACTACTCCCACCCAACGTGGAGCATTCACTGTCTTCTATCGCTGTGGATTGCCAGATTATGTGAGTTCTCATGAAAGCAATCTATCTCTAAGCTTCTATGTGTTTTGCACATACAATGTTACACTTGGAACATGTGTTTTTTTGCAGAGAGGGTTCCCATCTTATGACTTTGAGGAGTACAACTATGGACCCAAATCGCACTGGCCTTCTGAGTATGAATTTGCGAAGTTTGAAGCAGACATTAAGCCATGGCCATGCACAAAGATGCTGGACCATAAGTGCAAGTGTGGCATCAAGGCTCGCGAAGGAGTTGTTCTGTCTGAGCTAGGATACGGATACTACTGTGGCAATGCTTATGGAGGGCCGTCTGGGTTATGGGTGAGTTGACTGAACCGGTGAAGTTACTACATGAACATAGGCCATTGGTTTGTTTGCTCATTGCTTTGTGTTTGATTAGGTGGGGAGGACATGCGATTGGGAGGACTTCACTGGTCATGGAGAGTTAGTGGAGAGGCTGAAGATACATTCGCCTCTTGAAAAAGACAAGAAGCGTTGGATGTGGGAGGAGAAGCAGATGGAGGTGAGGATGAGGTACGGGGTAGAGATGCCATCATGGAAGATCCGTAATAGGATTTTAGAGGACTTTTCTCGAGTGACCGGTTGACCCCTGAATTGTTACAATAGCGAGGACGAGTTGATGAGCTTCTGGCAACAAAACAAGGAGGCCAAGGATGCGAGGGAGATGGCCTTTTTCCATAGGCATATCTGTCGCTTATGTGAGTAATTGATTTTGAAATTTGTTTCGACTTGTGCATCTTCTTACAATTGTTGGCAATGAGACATTGTTTCCTTCTTGTAGTCCCTGATAATTTACCAAACGACGACCATATCCCTGCACCCATGGAGGAGGATGATGATGATGATGACGATGACCATGACCATGACCATGACCATGACCATGACCATGACCACGACCATGACCATGACCATGACCATGACCATGACGATGGCGATGACCATGAGTAGTGTCTCAACAGCTACAAGGTGCAGTACATATTTTGCAAATGCCAATAGGTTTGGCATTTCGTAGGTCTTGTATATGGTACATGGAAGATAGGTACGATAGCGCTGCTTCTTTTGTGCCAAGGCAGCAAGATTCGTACATATATTTGCAAATGCCAATAGGTTTAGCATTTCGTAGGTCTTGTATATGGTAGATGGAAGACAGGTACAATAGCGCTGCTTCTTTTGTGCCAAGGCACCATGATCCATACATATTTCGCAAATGGCCATGGGTTGCCATTTGGTAGTACTTGTTTATGTTACATGGAAGACTCTTAGTAGTAGTGGTTGTATATGCTAGATGAAACTATTATGTAAGTGATGATCATGATGACCTTGAGTTGTACGAACAATGCTTCGGACTCCTTATCATGTGTTATGGTAATGTGAACACTGTTGCATTCATGCTTTTCATGTAAACAATTCTTGTAATTTGAAGTTTAGTTCAAAACATGAAGAGCACATAATGTTCTGCATGACGACTAGCGACATGGCGTGGCAAGAGGATGGAGTTTTGAGAATACAAGAGTGAAAGCTCTATGTTTGGTGTTGATAATTAGTGATAATGCCTAAGTACTAATCATATGCCTAAGTTGTATATAGCATATGAGGATTAGTACATTCCAAGGTTGGTGCCAAGATGGACATGGTGATCATGATGGCCACACTTGGATTTGGATGCAACCCTACGTGATCAAGGCAAAGATATATGCTTAAGGGTTGTGTTTTAGTAACCAAGACACCTAGTGGATGTGGTTACATTATAGGATAGATAGCCGTTCTATAAAGAGGGGAATGACGCGGCTATTGAACTCCTAAGTGCCTTTAGGTGTGCATTTCATAATCATATGCATTTCGATAGAACTAATAACGCCTCAAAAAATGATTGTGAAAATGCTAACACACTCGCACATGACGATGATCACTTGGTGGTGTTAGCACATTTACGATGGCGATGGAGTTTGAGCGGTAGAGAGGGTTTAGGGATTCAGGCGTTTTCGATGAGTTGAAATGCCTATTTTCCTTTACGCCAATGTCGAGATTTGGAGGTAATGTCACGTGGTGTTTCATGAGCTAAAACATGTGCTAAAGTGGTACTCATATGAAGAGTAGCTCATAAGGAACAAGGGCGATCAAGCGGAGCGATCAAACGATGAATTTTTCATAGAGATACAGGCGACAGACGTCGGCCTTGGAGCCGACAGACGCTGACGTCAGTGTCTATCGGGCAACCCTAAGACAGGCGGCGCTAGTGAGTGTGACAGACGTGCTGCCGACTTCACGACAGACGCGGGCGTGGGCACTATTGCAGTGTCTGTCGACGAAGGGTTTGCTCTGGCGCGCGCAGGCTTGCGCGACAGATGCTGACCGCGTCTATCAGTGCAGCAGCAGACGCGTCCGTCGGCACGAGACCGCATTTTGCTCCTCTCTATATAGCATCTATCGAGCGACAGACGTCGAGGGCAAAATGCGTCAGACGCGTCTGACGCTCATGGGCATTCGACCGTTACGTTTTCAACAGAGGGACACGTGGCACGACGAGGAGGCGTCAGACGCCAGGGTGAGCGTCTATCAGGTGGTCGACGGATGCGTCTGTCGCCCCTGACAGAGCTCCAAACGGCTAGTTCGTGGGAGGGAACTCTATAAATAGCCCATGGCCTAGCTTGGGCCATCTCTCTTGCACTCTTTGACATACTTGTGAGCACTTTGAGCTAAGCAACTCCCCTCTCACTCATCTCTCTTGCTTCTTTGCATATTCGAAGTGAGATTGAGTAATCCAAGTGCATTTGCATTGTGAGATTGCATCTAGTTGGCACTTGGTGATTGATTTGTTGTGGGATTCTTGTTTCTCTTGGTGGTTGCCGCCACCTAGACGGCTTGGAGCAGCTTGGAGGCGTTGACAAGAGTTGGTGATTGTGAGGGGTTTGTGCCTACCTCGGCGAAGCGTCAAAGGCAATGTTAGTAAATTGCTCGTGTCATTGCAACCTCTTGCCATTTGGTAGGTTCTTGTGGCGCCTTTTGAGAGGCTCGGAGTGTGACCGATTAGCCGTCGAACCACGTGGTGAAGAGGGACACAACGTGGACTAGCGTGCCAGCAAGCACGTGAACCTCGGGATAAATCTTGTGTCATCACTTCATATTGTGATTGATTGATCCCGGTGTTCAGTTGTCTTAGTATTTATTGTTGATCATATTGGTTGGCTCAATACTTCACCCCTCGGTGATACCCTCCTAACTCAACTCCGCATTACCTTCTTAGTTACCTTTGCTAGCTTGATAGTTTTGCTAGAGTAGCTCTTTTGTGTAGCTTGTTAGGTTTAGTTGTAGTTTCCTTCTCGGTTTGAATTGTGCAGTTGAGTGCAAATATACTAGAATTGTGAATTGGTTAGGCAGCTTGCAAACACCCCATAGGCTAAGCAAAACTCGCATCTCGCTATTTGTTATATTGATAAACTTGTTTAGCTTGTCTTTGTAGAAATTTTTAAAAGGCTATTCACCCCCCTCTAGCCATCAAAACCTTTCAAGTGGTATCAGAGCCGTGGTCACCGTTTTCTAGGCTTAACATCCTCAGTGCAATATGGCTCAAGTTATGTTCAATCATGTTAATGGCAAGCCTCCATTTTTTGATGGCGTCTCTTTCTTTGATCATTGGAAAAGGAAGATGAAGCAATATCTTGGCAATATACATGAGAAGGTTTGGGATGTGACCAAAGAAGGATACATCGTTCTTGATAAGAAAAATCTCACTCCCAATGACCGCATCAACAAGCAATGCAACACGGCGGCACTTGACATAATCTACCGTGCCATTGATGACAAAGTATTTGAGCAAATCAAAGATCTTGAAAAGGCAAGTGAGCTTTGGATAAGGCTTAAAGAAACATATGAAGGCACTTCAACGGTAAAAAGTGCCAAACTATATATGCTCAAGGACAAGTTCTCTATTTTCAAGATGAAGGATGATAAATCCATCCCGGAGATGTTCTATAGGCTCCAAGTCATTATCAATGATCTCAAGTGGCTTGGAGAGAAGGTTGAGGACAAGGACTTCTCACACAAGTTCTTGATGTGCTTACCCAAGAAGTTTGCCACCTTGAGAAGAATGATCTTTAGAGAGGGATTAGACAAGGTCAAACTAACTGATGTGCTTAGAGATATAATGATCGATGCCCAATACAATAATGATGAAGATGAGGTAGAAGAGAAGAAGGAGACCAAGGTCAAGCAAGAGAAGCCCATTGCATTCAAGGCTTCATCTTCTAAGGGCAAGAGCAAGGTGGAGAGCGATGATGATGATCCATTCGATGATGAGACCATGGCCCTCCTAGTGTACAAGATGGGGAGGTTCATGAAGAAGAAAGGATATGGGGCAAAGAAGAGGAGAGACACTATAAAGGCAAACATCCTTTGCTACAATTACAATAGCCCCGATCATATAGTGGCAGATTGCCCCTATGAAGATAAGAGATTTCATAATGGGGACTTGAAGCTCAAGAAGAATAAGAAGGATAAGAAATAGAAGGAGAAGAAAGCAAAGAAGAGCTTCACATTTAACAAGAAGAAGAAGGGTAGTGGTTATATAGTCACTTGGGATAGTGATAACTCTGATAGTGATGATGATGCAAGCTCTAGTGATGATGAGAGGACCACTCGACGAGCCATTGCAAGCCTCGCCCTCTCTAACAAGCTATCCATCTTCGACACTACATCGACATGCCTTATGGCCAAGCCTACTAAGGTAAAATATGATGATAGTGATGATGATTCTTATGCTAGTGATGGTTGTAGGAGTAATGATGAGGAGGATGAGGACTACTCCAAGGATGATCTATTAGGCATAATAGATCAAATGAGCAAGGGCTACAAGAGGACCACCAAGAGATGCAAGATCTTGGAGCAAGAGCTCATTGCTAAGAGCAATGAAAATGATGCCTTGATGGAGGAGCTTGGTGCTCTCAAAAAGAGTAAGGAGTGCAAAGGAAATGAACAAGAGCTCAAAGCTCTTAGGAAATCCTTTGATGAGCTAGAGGCCTCTCGTGAGTGTCTAAAGGAAGACCACGAGGACCTTGAAGTTGCTCACACTAGGCTTAAGGAAGCCCACTCCACTCTACTTAAGCTCATCAAGGAAAATGACCTCAAGTTGGAGAAGTTCATGAAGGAAGCTAAGGAGGAGCAAGTGATTGTCACTTGTGATATTAGACTAACATGTGATATTATTGATGATTCTTTATTTGTTGGTCCTACTAATGCTTCATGTAGCTCATCATCACCCACCACAACCAACTCTATCTCTACTACTAGTGATTCATCACTTGTGGTTGAGAATGAGACTTTTAAGAAAGAGGTGGATGATCTCACCCGCGCATTAGGCAATGCCTATGGTGGGGATGCCCGCTTGCTAAAATGCTTGGGTAGCCAAAGGTTCTCTTTTAACAAAGTGGGTTTGGGGTATACTCCCAAGAAGGGCAAGATGGCCTTTGCTACTCTAAAGTTTCGCTTTGTGAAGAGTAATGGTCGTTATTGCAATAGATGCAAGCAAGTTGGGCATCTAGAGATTAATTATAATAAAATGAACAAGAACAACAAGTTTTATGCTAAAATGGATTTCATTCCTTTTTATTCTTGTTATGTTCTTACCAAGGGTGAGAAGGGTGTGCAAGCTAAGTTTATTGGTACACCAATTGTGGGTCTAAAGAAGAAGACCATTTGGGTACCAAAGAGCTTAGTTACTAATCTCTAAGGACCCAAGCAAGTATGGGTACCTAAAAGACATTAATTTGTTTTGTAGGTAAATTATAAGGCCGGAGGAATGCATTGGGTGCTTGATAGTGGGTGCTCTCAACATATGACCGGTGATTCAAGAATGTTTAACTCTCTCAAATCAAATGATAGTGGCATTAATAGTATCACATTTGGTGACAATAGCAGGGGTGATGTGAAGGCTCTTGGAAGGATTGCAATCTCAAATGATCATAGCATTTCCAATGTGCTTCTAGTTGAAAAGTTGAACTTCAATCTTCTCTCGGTTGCTCAATTATGTGATCTTGGCTTCAAGTGTATCTTTGGTGTTGATGATGTGGAGATAGTTAGTGTTGATGGCTCTAACTTGATCTTCAAAGGCTTTAGATATGAGAATCTATACTTGGTTGATTTCAATGCTAGTGACACTCAACTTTCAATATGCTTGCTCACCAAATCAAGTATGGGTTGGTTATGGCATAGAAGACTTGGTTATGTTGGCATGAAGCAATTGAACAAGTTAGTGAAGCATGACTTAGAGGCTTGAAGGATGTCATATTTGAGAAAGATAAGCTATGTAGTGCATGTCAAGCCAGAAAGCAAGTGGGCAACACTTATCCATTAAAAAGCATTATGAGTACTTCCAAGGCATTTGAGTTGTTGCACATGGATCTATTTGGGCCAAATACATACACAAGCATTGGTGGCAACAAGTATGGCTTTGTGATTGTGGATGATCTCACTAGATACACATGGGTATTCTTTCTTATGGACAAGAGTGATGTATTTGACATATTCAAAAAGTTCATCAAGAGAGTGCAAAATGAGTTTGAGACCACAATCAAGAAAGTGAGAAGTGACAATGGAAGTGAGTTTAGAAACACAAGAGTTGATGAGCTATGTGATGAGCTTGGAATCAAGCATCAATTTTTGGCCAAGTATACACCTCAATCTAATGGCTTAGTTGAGAGGAAGAATAGAACCTTGATTGATATGATAAGATCAATGTTGAATGAGTATAATGTGAGTCACTCTTTTTGGGCCAAAGCAATCAACACGGTTTGCTTCTATAGCAACCGCCTTTATTGCCACAAGTTCTTAGAGAAAACACCATATGAGATCTTGAATGGAAGAAAGCCCAACATTGCATACTTTCGGGTATTTGGTTACAAATGCTACATCTTGAAGAAGGGCACTAAATTGAGCAAGTTTGAGAAGAAGTGTGATGAAGTCTTTCTACTTGGCTACTCAACTTCAAGAAAAGCTTATATAGTTTGGAATTTGGCTAGTGGACAACTTGAAGAAGTACATGATGTTGAGTTTGATGAAACAAATGGCTCTCAAGATGAAGAAGAAAACTTGGATGATGTGAGAGGAACTCAATTGAGTAATGCTATGAAAGAGATGGACATTGGTGACATTAGACCAAAGCAAGTAATTGATGTGGATGATGACAAAGACTAAGTGCTCCAAAGTCCAATCACTCAAGCTAGGGGTTCTCTTGTGCAAAATCAGACTAGTACATCATCTCAAGTGCAACAAGATCAATAAGTGGCTAGTTCATCATCTCCAACTCATGATCAACATCAACATCCAAGCAATCAAGTGCAAGTGCTTCAACCAGCCAACATTGCTAGAGACCATCCATTGGATTTCATCATTGGTGACATACAAAGGGGAGTTCAAACTAGATCGAGATTGGCATCATTTTGTGCTCACTCTTCTTTTGTATCAATGGAAGAACCCAAGGATATTGATAAAGCATTGAGAGATCCGGATTAGATAAATGCAATGCATGAAGAGCTCAACAACTTTAAGAGGAATGAAGTATGGGAACTAGTTGAGAGACCTAGTGATCACAATATCATTAGAATAAAATGGGTCTTTCGCAACAAGCAAGATCAAGATGGGATAGTAGTAAGGAACAAAGCAAGACTAGTGGCTTAAGGTTACACACAAATAGAGGGTCTTGACTTTGGTTAAACATATGCCCCGGTTGTAAGATTGGAAGCAATTAGGATCTTACTTGCCTATGCTTGTGCTCACAATATCAAGCTATATCAAATGGATGTGAAGAGTGCATTTCTCAATGGTTACATTCAAGAGGAGGTGTATGTGAAGCAACCTCCCGGTTTTGAAGATGACAAGAAACCCAACCATGTATACAAGTTGAGGAAGGCTTTGTATGGATTGAAGCAAGCACCTAGAGCATGGTATGAAAGATTAAGAGATTTATTGCTATCCAAATGATTTGTCATGGACAAAGTGAATACTACTCTTTTCACTAAGAAAATTGGTAAAGACTTGTTTGTGTTGCAAATATATATTGATGATATCATATTTGGTTCAACCAATCAAGAGTATTATGATGAGTTTGAGAAAATGATAGCAAAGGAATTTGAAATGTCAATGATTGGTGAACTTAGTTTCTTTCTTGGACTTCAAATCAAACAAATAAAGGAAGAAATATTTGTGAGCCAAACCAAATACATAAAGGATATGCTAAAGAAGTTTGGCATGGAAGATGCAAAAGGAATCACTACTCCAATGAGCACCAGTGGAAGCTTGGATAATGACAAGAGTGGCAACATGGTGGATCAAAAGCTATATAGATCAATGATTGGTAGCCTACTCTATGTGACGGCATCAAGGCCCGATGTGATGTTTAGTGTATGCATGTGTGCAAGATTTCAAGCCTCACCAAGAGAAAGTCATTTGAAAGCAACAAAGAGAATATTGAGGTACTTAAAGCATACACAAGATGTTGGATTATGGTATCCCAAAGGTGTAAGCTTTGAGCTAGTTGGATATTCGGATTCCGACTATGCCGGTGACAAAGTTGAGAGAAAGAGCACCTCCGGGACTTGTTAATTGTTGGGAAGATCACTTGTCTCATGGTCATCCAAGAAGCAAAATAGTATTGCACTATCTACCGCTGAAGCCGAATACATCACCACGGGTAGTTGTTGTGCATAAATCTTGTGGATGAAGGCCACATTGAAGGATTTTAGAATCAATTTCAAGAATGTGCCATTGCTATGTGACAATGAAAGTGCCGTAAAGCTAACCAACAATCCGGTTCAACATCAAAGAACTAAGCATATTGATGTTCGCCATCACTTCATTAGAGATCATCAACAAAAGGGTGACATTGCAATTGAGAATGTGGGCACCGAAGATCAATTAGCCGATCTATTCACCAAGCCACTTGATGAGAAGAGATTTCACAAGCTAAAGAATGAGTTGAACATACTTGACTTCTCCAACATGAGTTGATACACCTCATATATGACATGCCTCTCCTTCGAGCCCCAAGGTACAATTGGTTGACATGTCATACATTCTATGCTAAGGACGCGTTTAGTGCATCTAGTCATAATTTACATGTTTTAGGCTCATTTATGAAAATCAAATGAGTTTGAAGGTTATATGGTTCCACTATTGTTTCTTTGCTATGTATGATCTAGTGGTAGCATATAACTTGTTTAAGTAGCTTGTGATCCTAAGTGTTTAATCTAGATCACTTGTCTAAATATTTGCTTCAACATGGTGCATGATAACCCTTCTAGTGAGGTGTGAAGAAGCTTGCCCTTAGATCAAACTGAAGCATTTTATTCATGCAAGCAATCTAGGTTGAATCACAAACTTGATCCTCACCCCATAACATGACATGATAATCTATCTAAAATTGGTCCCTTGTGGTCATTGGTGCCAAAGGGGGAGAAAATGTTGTTTATAAAGATAGATTCTAAAGGGGTGTTCACAAAGATAGATTCTAAAGGGGAAGAAAACCTAAAGGGAAGAATTGATAAAAGAAGGGGATCAACTAAAATTTTGAGCACACAAGTAGGGGGAGCAAGCTCTTAAACATGAATGTTGCATTTCTTTGTGCAATTCATATGTACGATGCGTTGTTATGCATTTCTTTTTCTCTGATACATTGCTTGTGTGGTGACTTGCTAGTATAATTTGAATGATGAATTGAAGTACTAGCATGCATAGGAAGTAGCTAGATATGCGTGCTTTATGTTTTCCAAGTGGTACTATAACCTTGCTTCTAATGTTGATCTCACGGGTTTCTAGTGTTACTTGTCTGTTTTCATGTGGTATCAAGCTACACATGGTGTTAAGATGGTACTTAATGCTACTCCGATGGTATCACGCTTCAAAGGTCTATAATCTCAAACACTTAGCACCTATTGGTAGACAATGTTCCTAATCTTTCCTATCTAACATGCATGCTTCCAAAATCCAAACATATAGCATACATGTAGGGGGAGCCATTGCTATCAATTTAAATTCATGATCACATGTCCATAATTCTTACACATGGTAACATACTTGGGCATTGTGACATGAAGTCAATCAAATTTCAACATAATATCTTTGTGAAAGGGTTGTCACCAATTACCAACAAGGGGGAGATTGAAAGCTCTATGTTTGGTGTTGATAATTAGTGACAATGCCTAAGTACTAATCCTATGCCTAAGTTGTATATAGCATATGAGGATTAGTACATTCCAAGGTTGGTGGCAAGATGGACATGGTGATCATGATGGCCACACTTGGATTTGGATGCAACCCTATGTGATCAAGGCAAAGGCATATGCTTAAGGGTTGTGTTTTAGTAATCAAGACACCTAGTGGGTGTGGTTACATTATAGGATAGAAAGCCGTTCTATAAAGAGGGGAATGACGCGGCTATTGAACTCCTAAGTGCCTCTAGGTGTGCATTTTATAATCATATGCATTTGGATAGAACTAATAATGCCTCGAAAAATGATTGTGAAAATGCTAACACACTCGCACATGACGATGATCACTTGGTGGTGTTAGCACATTTACTATGGCGATGGAGTTTGAGAGGTAGAGAGGGTTTGGGGATTCAGGCGTTTTCAATGAGTTGAAACGCCTATTTTCCTTTACGCCAATGTCAAGATTTGGAGGCGATGTCACGTGGTGTTTCATGAGCTAAAACATATGCTAAAGTGGTACTCATATGAAGAGTAGCTCATAAGGAACAAGGGCGATCAAGCGGAGTGATCAAATGATGAATTTTTGCAGAGATACAGGCGACAGATGCCGGCCTTGGAGCCGATAGACGCTAACGTCAGCGTCTGTCGAGCAACCCTAAGATAGGCAGCGCTGGTGAGTGTGACAGACGTGCTACCGACTTCATGACAGACGCGGGCGCGGGCACTGTTGCAGCGTCTGTCGACGAAGGGTTTGCTCTGGCGCGCGCAGGCTTGCACGACAGACGCTGACCGTTTCTATCGGTGTAGCAGCGGACGCGTTCGTTGGCACAAGATCGCATTTTGCTCCTCTCTGTATAGCGTCTGTCGAGCGACAGACGCCGAGGGCAAAATGCGTCAGACGCGTCTGACGCTGATGGGCATTCGACCGTTATGTTTTCAACAGAAGGACACGTGGCACGACGAGGAGGCGTCAGACGCCAGGGTGAGCGTCTATCGGGTGTTCGACAGACGCGTCTGTCGCCCCCGACAGAGCTCCAAACGGCTAGTTCGTGGGAGGGAACTCTATAAATAGCCCATGGCCTGGCTTGGGCCATCTCTCTTGCACTCTTTGACATACTTGTAAGAACTTTGAGCTAAGCAACTCCCCTCCCACTCATCTCTCTTGCTTCTTTACATATTCGAAGTGAGATTGAGTGATCTAAGTGCATTTGCATTGTGAGATTGCATCTAGTTGGCACTTGGTAGTTGATTTGCTGTGGGATTCTTATTTTTCTTGGTGGTTGCCGCCACCTAGATGGCTTGGAGCAGCTTGGAGGCGTTGGCAAGAGTTGGTGATTGTTCTTGGCCACCTCCGGTGATTGTGAGGGGTTTGTGCCTACCTCGGCAAAGCGCCAAAGGCAACGTTAGTAAATTGCTCGTGTCATTGCAACCTCTTGCCATTTGGTAGGTTCTTGTGGCGCCTTTTGAGAGACTCAGTGTGTGACCGATTAGCCACCGAACCATGTGTGAAAAGGGACACAACGGGGACTAGCGTGCCGGCAAGCATGTGAACCTCGGGATAAATCTTGTGTCATCACTTCATATTGTGATTGATTGATCCCGGTGTTCGGTTGTCTTGGTATTTATTGTTGATCATATTGATTGGCTCAATACTTCGCCCCTCAGTGATACCCTCCTAACTCAACTCCGCATTACCTTCTTAGTTACCTTTGCTAGCTAGATAGTTTTGCTAGAGTAGCTCTTTTGTGTAGCTTGCTAGGTTTAGTTGTAGTTTCCTTCTCGCTTTGAATTGTGCGGTTGAGTGCAAATATACTAGAATTGTGAATTGGTTAGGTGGCTTGCAAACACCCCGTAGGCTAAGCAAAACTCGCATCTCGCTATTTGTTATATTAATAAACTTGTTTAGTTTGTCTTTG
This sequence comes from Saccharum hybrid cultivar R570, assembly GCA_038087645.1. Classification (NCBI taxonomy): domain Eukaryota; kingdom Viridiplantae; phylum Streptophyta; class Magnoliopsida; order Poales; family Poaceae; genus Saccharum; species Saccharum hybrid cultivar. Next base: position 16,483,344 of record JAQSUU010000431.1, on the reverse strand, counting down.
TAGAAATTTTTAAAAGGCTATTCATCCCCCCTCTAGCCATCAATACCTTTCAAAGAGGCAAGTATGACTTATCCAGCTAAGCACGCCCTAAGACTAAGCACTGCTATTTACATGAGCGGCAAGTAGAGACATGCGAAGGATTTCGACAGAGACCTTGCACGAATGGCATAGTAAGTATTGTACTCGTGTTGCAACTTGCAATTGCAAATGGGGTTACTTGTTGTGGTAGCGGCCTAGGATCTGGGGCTTCTGAAGTTTTGCGTTGCTCATCTGCAGTTGTACGGTGAGAGTAAAAGCTCACGTCCCGATGGTTGACTGGTTGGTGGTCACTGCCAGGACTGTCGTGCCAGCCTGGGTGGCGCAACAAGCATGCCGCGCTAGAGTCGATGGCGCAACAAGGCCAGCCGAGGTGGCACGACAAGGACTGGGCGCCCAGGCCAAACCATTCTGGTTTTTTTGGCTCACTGGCATGACACTGCCGTGCCAACGTGCCTAGTGCGACACCGTCACGCCAACTGGAGAGGCGCGACACAGCCACACCACCCTGTCCGTCGTGACACTGTCACGCTAGTGAGCCAACAAAAACAAAATGGTTTAGCCTGGGCGCCCAGTCCTCGTTGTGCCACTGCGGCTAGCGCGACAAGCTTGTCGCGCCATTGACACTGGCACGACAGTCATTTGCACAGTGGGCATTTAGACTGTCGCGCCACTAGCACTGGCGCGACAGACCTATGTGTATTGAATTTATTTCCCATCCTTCCCACACTTCCATACATACAGTTGCACATATAATTGAAACATGAAACAAATATCATACCACACACAGTCCACATTTTCCATAGATGTTCATACATGACCAACATACTTCACATAGTCCACATAGTTCAGCAATGTAGCATTTAGAGCATAGTGCACCAAAGAACCAAGTAGTCGTACCATAGTCCACAGAGGCACATAGTTCACAAAGAATGCACGTAGTTGATACATGGGATTAGGGGTTAGGCGTGAAGGGCTCTCGAGGACGATGCTGGTGGCTTGGATGTGTCGGTTGGAAATTAGGAGTGCCGACGTCAGACCGGTCACGGGCACGTCCTCACACGTTTTGTCCTTGACCTCATCGCGGGCGTTGGGACGAACTCTACACAAAACATATACCATAGATGTCAAACAAGTAACATGAGGAACTAGTTATTTATGTGCAGGAAAAAAATAGTTCCCTATAACCATGCATGCAATTGACATATTACTTATTACTATCTTTGTTGCCTAATTCACTTCTGTTGCTCCAATTGATAGATTCAGCAAAGTTTTACTCTTGTTAAACTCCCCGACTTCGTCTAAGGAACCAAGTGATTTCATTATGAAAGACTGGTCTATTTTCTCCAACTTTAAAAAGATGGAGCTTACCTCCCCAAATTCCCAATCAACTCTCCCGTATCTCATGATATTGGGTTAGGATTGATATCACAAGTTGGAAACTTAGTTGAGTGTTCATTTCAACATCCAAGGCATATATGTGCTACGGGGAGTGGAGCAGTTCAGGAAGCATTCAGCAGTTTCAACAAGTTTGGTGGAGCTTTCTATTTCTTGTTTTCTAGAGCATCGAATCCTAAGTTATTTTAAAGGCTATCAGCTGCTGCAGGCTCGGGCTCAAGAGCTTGTTAGTCACACATAAAACAAGTGACCTCTTGCTTGCAGCATTTACCTGGATTGTAGTTTGGTTCACAATTAAGAGAAGAGCATGTTGTACAAATGCTTTTAGCAAGGCTTGCAAGTGCAAATTTTGGCTAAAATTCAGCTAAATATTAACTAAACATGAACATTTTGACTAGTGAACACAAATAAGGACTAGTCTAAAATTTCCAAGATTCACAAATGATACTATCAAAGCGTCACAGTTCAATCCACACCCTAAACCCTAATGATAGGCTCATGTACTACTTGTTAATGACACACGCACCTGAGTTTGTGTACCCTAAGGAGCATCAGCAAGTTGGGAACCCGTGAGCTTGTCTTGGTCATACATTGGATCATTGATGTCATCATCATCTCCATCGTCGTCGTCATCTTCGTCATCCCTACATCTTGCATGGGAGCTCTCTGCTCTGTCCATCATTGCCCTTTGGCTTGTACGGGTTTATCGTCCTTGGGATGCGGGAACCGACACTTGTACATGTTCAGCTCGCATGCAACTCAACTTGCGAGCCATCCGTCGACATGATGTCAACACCTTCTGCAACCATGTTCATGTCAAATGAGAAGTGGTTACATATCATTCTAGGTATAGTTGAAATACATAGGCATAGGGGTATTACCTTGGCAAATTCTTCAATGTATGAATTGTCGACCCCTGCTGCACGCCCAAGGTAAACTCCGGCCTCATTAGAAAGGTGAGATAGCTGAGTTGCCTAGAGTACATGCATATTCATCATTACGACGTACTTTTCAAGTTAAGCTACGTGAAGGCATAGTTCAATTGAAATGCTTACCATGTAGTTCTCAAGTGGTGCTCTCTACGGCTGCACGCTTGTCCTTGTGATCACATCATACGGGTCCTCATCGTCACCCCCTTCTTCATCAATTGGAATGCTCGAGACTGGTGGATGCACAGTGATTCTTGTGGACCTATGAAGCCATGCCAGGTATTCATGGTAGTCGCTGGTCACACAGTGACCCCCATTATCCGGTTCCACCCTCTCTCTAGCTTCCCACTCTTGCACGTACTTTTGATGCTTCAGAAGCCAGTCGTTGCCGCCGAACCTTTTCCTCCTTGAAATTTTGCAAGGACGACACATGTTACATTTTGAGGCCTTGTACGATGCATGCAATGGTGAGTCATGAAGCATGCAAAGTCTAGCTTACTCATGCAACTGATGGGTTGTCAACTCATGCTATAGAGGGAGATTTTGATTCCTACCAAACTGCTTCATCACTCTTTGGGGCAAGTGGTGCTCGACCACATAGTAGAAGATCATCGCTACATTGGATCGCCACAGCACCTTCTAAGCCTGAACATATGGGGCCATGTTCAACTCTCGTACGTTGCACCTGTCATATGGATCCCATTCAACCTGTAAGTTATGTTATTAGTACATCGCCTTGTTGATACTTTATGAAGAAAATGAATGGAAGCCTCGGTGGTAGAACGAACCTGATTCGGAGTTAAAACATCCAAATCATTGGAGTATTGAACATAGCGCCATTGCATCTAACCCCGAACTGACTTAATTCCCCTCCAAAAGTAGCAGACGGGGGGACAACAGTCACCATGTGTCCAAGCCTGAAAAACAAAACAATTGTAAGCATTTCACATAGTGCATGCATGAAATGAAACACATATAGCAATTAAATGGAAGGTACTTACCACAACTGTGCCTCTATGCACTCGTCCGATAGGAATGCGCTCCCAAATCCAAATCTGAAGCAAGTATGTGCAACCACCTATGTTGGAATTTGGGTTGGCCATCCTACATCCCTCACATAGCTACCGATACAACCAAGCAAGAGTGGTTGACCCCCAACTGTATTGGGTGATATTCTCCCATAGCTCATGTAGCTGCGGTAGGACCATCCATGAGACAGTGTTCCCAGAAGCGTCTAGAAACAGGAACTGTGCCACCATGTGCCATAGCCAGACACGAGCGTGCCTCTCAACGACGTCGTCCGGTGCATGGGGAGGGCACATGTTGAAGCGTTGCCACAACTAGGCTAAGCTGACACTCGACGTCTTCTTCTCCTTCTTCCCTTCTTCAGGGTCGGGTGGCTGATAGCCGATAAACTGCTCCACCATATCCTTCCAATTCATTAGCTCTATCGTGCCTGACACTGCCAGACCGTCCAAGCGAAGGCTCAAAATGTAGCCAACATCTTGCATGAGCACGGACATCTCTCTAGAGGGTAGGTGGAAGCTTTAGGTCTCTAGACACCACCTGTCGACGAAGGTGGTGAGGAGGGGACCATCCATGTCTAGAAGGCCAACATTGATAGCTCTAGCCAAGCCTAGAAAATTGGCTCCTACTCTTGAGAGGTACGAGGTGTAGTGCTCGTCCTAGTTGAGTGGTCGATGAGTTCAAGGACGTAGCGGGACCAAGGCCTGCAAAAAAACAACGTTAGAATTGATAGTGGGGTTAAAGGCATTATACATGAAAAGGAAATATTGTGTGCAAATCACTTACATCACCGTTGTCGACCATCAAGTGCGCTCGGTGGTCATTGTCATAGTAGGTCTCAAGAAGGGAGAACTATGGGTGCACCATGCTACAATTATGAAAACGATGAGACAACGTTAGAATATACAAAATATAAATGAAACATGTTATATGCTAAAAACAACAAGGAAGAAATGCATGAATTATATAAGCAAGACGTATTACAACCTATGTACCTTTATACGTTTTGAACCACTAGTACTTCTGTTCCGTGATGCTAATTTCTTGCCTTCTTACGCTTGTCATGAGTGGCGGTGGTGTGACCGGTTTTGTGGCATTTGGAGCAATGGACCTGACTCGGTGCCTCATCAAAGTCCCCAAAACCATACATATCTTCACCATACCCGTTACATGCGTCCATAACTCCATGGAGCCACTTTTTCTTCCTTCTACCCTTCTTTGTCTTAACAAGGTCTGGGTCGGGAATGTAACGGAACCGTCCAAATTATAAGAGCACAAGTACAAAAACAATCACCGAAGTGATCAAATTCTCGCACTTGAGCCCATATAACTCCGGTAGTCCAATGAAATCACGAGAGATTTCAAAACAACCAACATACAAGCCAAGATCATAGTGATTCAACATAACAAGTCACATGTTACAACCATTTCATAAGTAATTCAAAATACGTCGGAGTTCAACATAGTTATTACAACTTAAGTTCAAAAGTAGCGGAAGCAAAGTAATTTAAAACTAACATAAATCTTATTTCAAATACATGCCAGTACCCCGGTCGACTTCCAACAAAAGCATTAGAGATAAGGTAAATAAGAAGGATCATGCCCATGATCACACTCTGCCACAAGGCAGGAGCCAACCAACTCTTGTAGTAGCCATGATACTTCACAACCTGCAACAAGTGGGGATAAAACCCTGAGTACAAGAAGGTACTCAGCTAGACTTACCCGTCATAAACCAAAAATAAAGTGACACCAAGGATCATACAAGGCTGATATAAAGTGGGGCTAGCTTGACAACTTTTTGCATAAAAGCTTAATATAGATGATCAATCATTAATACGTAAGCATCAAGTTAATTATCATTAACCTATCATCTATATTAGAACCTATACTAGAGCACTCACTTTATTAGGAGCAAACAATATTTACCATAGCAGGTATAAATTGAGGCAACCTTTCCATCGTGATCCAATTAACCATCAGTTCAATTTAATTGAATCTACGTTGCCGCTGCTCAAGTCAAGTGCTCACTAACCGAGAGCGACGGCGATTCGAATCGAATTCCTATCCAGCTGGAGGGGTATTTCTAACACTCACCGAGTCACGCCTGGCGAGGGCTGCTCAGGTCACCTTTGGTACAGTTCAGGAGCCGCAGGTCCGAATGATGTCGCGACCCCAAGGGCGACACTCTGCCAGGTGATAGGGACTCTAACCCCCCCCCCTTGGTCTCACACCAATGTCCCCAAGCATATCCTTTCTCTCCTCCAAGAAGCAACCTACCATTCGATTCCCGGCCTGAACTGTATTACTCAGATTCGCGGTCGGAACAACTTATCCGGCCAACTAAGTGTTAGACTGCGTTCAACATGACTCAAGGACGTACAGCAAATCGGTCCTTAAACGACTCAGACGGGGATAGATCCACACCCAAGACCTCCATGCCTTGTCGCTTCACTATCATCATCCCGCCCGGTCTCATTTCATTTTATTTACACATGGTTCCTTTCCACGATAGCAAATATAGCCAACCGTACCATATATGAATATCCCTATATCTCGCAGGTGACAGGAAATCACCTGACTTCTACCGCTTAAAGCGGGGCTAAGCATCTACTCGATCCTAGTCTACGTAGGATTCAGGGATTCATATATCTGGACAAGGAATGATATAATGCAGCAAGGTTTTCAACCAACTCCTACCACTTAATGCAACAATACTTATAACATATATAGAATTAATTGCTTTGAAGATAGGAGGCTTATAATGCTTCGGGGCTTGCTTGGGATCCGACTCAAGTTAGAGTATGTCAGATGAATTCACTTGGCGAGCATCTCTCAATCTATCACTTGTCCGGTCCTTCTATCTTCGGGATAGATCCACCAACTCCATCTTCGGGTTTGGCTCCACATCAGGTCCTTCACGTGCTTCAGCTAGCATACCTAAATGAGGTGCAATAATGCATATGTATGAATGCATAGAAATGCAATAAACAAAATAATCATGCAAGCATACCAAAGTTCACATAAACCCTAGAGCTAATTAACTTAATCCTCATTAAGACATAACATAGAAGAGGGCAAGCACATCAATCAAGAAACAAGTCTCACAAGATCACAGGGTACCACCCAAGTATCATCAAAGATATGAGTCACACTTCAATACCCAAGCATGACAAAGTTAATCAAAGTACTAGAACTAGAAATTGCTACCTTCTGGGCATCAGACCAACAACTGAGTAATTTAATCATAACTAGAGATCTACAACTCCAAATGACTTGCAAGAAGACATTATGGAAAGCTTATGAAATTATCTATATTTCATTTATGCACCATGGTCATAAGACCCACAGATTAGGAGATAATCAGTCCCCAAATCACCAGTGTCAACAAGTTAAGCTAGGGCTCGGTTTTGAGATTTTGCAATGCCAAACTTGGTCAAATTGATCCCAACTTTTTACATGTTGTTCTCCAATGAATTATTTCCAACTTTCATTTTTGGGTCAACTTGAGTTACTCAACAAAATTCAGAGAACGTGAGATGCCAATGTCGACGACGATGAATTTCCAGGCTTAGAAAATGCTAAGTGTTGGAAACAGTCCCAAATCTGACTTGTGGGCCCTTTTTGATCATGTTCCACACATTTTCATGACTTTACTCTTAAACAAAGTTTGTTCCTTATAAAATTCTCTACAACTTTGTAAAAGGGTGCATAGTCATGCAAAGCTTCTAGGTCACACTTTTGAAACGGTCAAACAACAGTGTTCTAGGGTCCATACATGGTCAACCATCACTTAGAAGCATATTTAGGCAAAATGATCAACATGAACATTGTTCCATTAAGTGTCCTAAGTGTAGTTAAGGTCTTGTAGAGTTCATCTAGAGTCATTTGGACAAATTTGCAAGGTTTGGTTGATGATCTATAGTTCCATTAACTTAATGGGCAAATTCCAATAGGAATGGAACTTATCATTTCATGTGACTTTTTGATTCCAAACTTCATGAAACTTTTCTAGGGATCAATATAGATAGTTATTGATGTGAGACACATGAAGATATTGCCATAACACCATCCAAGCATATATCTTTGAAAAGGGACCTATATGTAAAGCAATGATGCAACATCCAACTTTAGGTTAGGCTCATCTCCATTTAATCTGTCATGTTTGAGCTTAAACCCACCACTTAATTGGTGATAAACACCTGGGGTGTTACAGGGAACATAATCCAACCCATAGTACTGTGCCCATTGTGTCGGATCTAGGTAAGGCTCGAAGCTGGACTCCCACACTTTGAGAGTGTTTGACATGAGATAGAAAGGAGACATGAACTTCTCATTTTCTTGGTGTACACACCTACATTTACAAGCTGTGATGACATGCGAGCAAGGCACATGAAAGAGTTGTGGAATGTTACAAGAGCATTCTGCTTTGTCAAGGTCCACCCTATAATTCCTACCACTGTACTTCTCGCCCCCCAGATTGATACCTCCAGCTGACCTGATATTGTACACTAGCCTCGATGGCCCAAATGCTTCCCCCACTTGGTTCGAAGCTATCATCTCCGCAACATCCAAGTGTTTTCTACCGGCTCTACCCCATTTGTCTTTGGACATGTTTGCTATGTTCCATTGATTCACAAAGTATTCATTGCACTTTCTGAACGAGTAGTCCATAATCCCTAACACGGGGACTGCACGGATACCCTTGAACACTTTGTTGAATGATTCTGAAGAATTATTAGTCATCACGCCGTACCTAAGACCTCCAGCATCGAATGCTAGAGCCCACTTGTCCCTATGAGGCATCTGTTCCTCTAGCCACCTCTTTACCCTACCGTTGAGGACCTTATGTAACTCGACAAGCGTCTCTTCAAACTTTTCCTTGGTTCGACACCCACATAGTGACTTCAATTTCTGCACAACCTCCTTTTTCTTCTGCTGTCGCCATATGCTGGCAGCAAAGTGCCTCATGCATCACCGATGCTCAAGAGGAGGGCATCCATCTACAAGCTCTCTGGCAGCTGTCAGCAGACCGTGATGCCGATCTGAGATCATGCAAATCTTGTGGGATGAACAGAGCGGAGGACATTCTGTCTCACAAGCTTCATGAACTAACACCAGCTGTCGTCGTTCTCACCCTCAGCCAAACCAAATGCTAAAGGGACAAGTTGATTGTTCGGGTCTACTCCAACAGCAATCATCAGAACACCCCTGTACTTGCCTGTAAGGAATGTGCCATCAACAAGTACTAAGGGACGACAATGCTTGAACGCCTCCGCCGACTGACCAAAAAAACAAAAAACTCTCTGCAAAACATGCTTCGGAACGCCGTCCATGTTAGTGACAATGCGACCGACATAAGGATACCACCTAAGGCCTAGATTAAAGTGTTTCATGGCACTTAGAATCTTAGGAACTTGGTTGTAAGCATCTTTCCAATCGTCCCATAGCAACTCTATAGCATGCTGCTTTGACCGCCATGCCTTTGAGTACTTCACTCTATAACCAGTGAACCCAAATATGGTCTCGATCATGCTAGAAACAGATGTGTCGATATCGGCCCTCACCACGCCAACAAGATGACGACCAAGGTAATGGGTTGTGTTTTGGGCATGCACACCCTTCGGCTTCGAAGATCGACAGGTGTGAGGTTGCTTCACATTTTGAATCTTCCATTTTTCATTTCTCTGCCTCCGAGCCCAAAGTCCCCAACCACATGCATGCTTGCAAAGCACCGTTTACGTCTTGTTCTTGTCCAAGTGGGTGACATAATAAGGCATGTAAAACCTAACGGCGTAATCCATCACAAAATACTTGAGATGCTCCAACGTATCAAACACCATTCCCTTCTTAATCTCCACCTCCTCACTCTCTGCCACTTCATCGGACAACAACGTCAAACCGGTGTCACATACTACCTGGTCAACCATACTAATGTCCATAAAATTTGGTACCGAGGGTACCTCCACATGGACAGCCTTCAATTGCCTAAGTTCCGTGTCATTGTACTCCATTCTCAATGACCCATCACATGGGACTCCTAATGACTCCGTAAACCCTACCTCACAGCAATCGCTTTCGTCCTCGCTACTAGGCTCAGACCTATACTCGTCCTCCAACACATCATCTGAAGTACTTTGCCCTGAAGTCAAGTCATCTTCGTCACCTGAGGCAACACCAACTTTGTCATCCTTCGATCCTTGGGATATGTCATCCATATCATGTGTTCCATCTCCAGAGCCATCGTTCTCGCCAAACACTTCTTCATCGAACTCATCATTCAAGGCACCGACCTCAAATGACCTCTCAACTTCTCTAACGACAACCGCTTCATCTTGGGTAAGGTTCTCTACGGGCTGCACATCAACATCATCATCCACATCCACCACAAAAGGCCTAGACCCCTTCTCCACAACAACTTCCAAGCACATAACACTACTACTCTTGACAACTTCAATGTAGTTCTTCCATTCATCCTCACATGACAACGACATCAACACATAGTGTGCTCGTTCCTTTCCGCAGTCAAATCTACCTCTGAAACTTAGTGGCCACCCATACTTATCCCGGCAATGGCTAACCAAAGCATCAAAGGTAGGAGTTGTACTGAACAACTGAACTTGTTCGTGCATGCTTTGAAACTCTCCATTTCCTTTAACTTTGCCATCATGAAATAATCGCACTAAACGGTCCATCTACAAAATATGAAGCAAGACATCAACACCAACAACTTGACATTTCGAAACCAAATCTTAGGCAATCACTCCTACACTACCATAGCACACACTCAACAGTCATGACATGTATAGCAAACTAACCGATCAAAATCCTCCATGAACCAACAACCACGGTCCATGCAATACCTAGTTTTCCTCGATTCCACGGGCAGAGTATATCATAAGCCTATTGTACGCATCAAATACTAACAACCAACGCTACAAACATTCACGGCATCACTAATTTCCTAACCCTAGTCATGTGACTCATGAGGCAAGAAATCAAGAAATCGAGGGGGGCAACACCAACCTGGCAATTTACGTGCACTCCACGAACCACCGATGTCTGGGCCGACGTTAGGGGAAGCCGTGGCCATCGGTGCCACCGCCGCAAGGCCACCAGGCAGCAGTCGCGGCGGCCGCCTCTCCTGGTGTCGTTCTTCTACGGCAGGAAGAGAGAGGGAGGTGCAGCAGCAGCAGCTCAAGTACCCTACGACGGCCGGAGAAGGCAACGTCGGCCGGAGGAGGCGAGGTGGTGGGGGTGGCGGTGTTCGGGAGGCAGTGGCATCGTCGCCACCCTGTTCCACTCGTGGGTACAAAATGAGAGGGAGAGAGAGGAGAGTGGCCTGGGCCGGTGTAAACCTATTTTCGCTTTGTTGCGCCAGCCCGCCTAGCACGATGAACCTGTCGCGCCGGAGTCGGTAGCGCGATAGGGTGGGCCCCACCACGTGCCATGCCAGCTCTGGTCAATGACGGAGGCCACCGTGGCACCCCTTGTCGCGCCAGTGCATGTGGCGCGACTGAGTGGTGTTGTCATGCCAGGTGTGCTAGCGCGGACAAAGGGGCTACCTGGTGGAATATGTTTTCTGGAGCGGTTATTATTAAAATATTGATTAAAAAAGGATTCAAAATAAAAAAAATCCCTGTGGGGTAGGTGACTTGGATCCACATGGGTTCCTGCGTGCAGGCGCGGTGGTCAGGCGAAATAAAAGCGTGGAGTCCACGCGGTGGGGCGCGCAAAAACAGACGATGTGGGTTTTTTCGTGTGCGGTGCGGCCTCCTGCGCGAAGGACATAGGCGGCTCCGGACGTCCTGGCGCCAGTAAATATGTCGAATGGTGGAGTAATTTTTATATTTATTTTTAGAATCGTTAAATGAATTTTACTGAATTACGTCTTAACATTTTGTTACGCCATACTTGTAATAACGGAAGTCCTTTTGCATGTTGAACACAGGACTGGATGTCGAGGCCCAACTGGCGTCTGGACCGTGTCCGGACTTCGGAGCCCAGCCCGAGGCGGCAAAAGCTGTGCTGCCGATGAGTGCACGCGCGAGGCCAAGTGCGCACCGACGATGCCGAGGGAGCACATTGCAGACATATCGTTGGTCGCCCACGCGCTAGCCTGCGTGCATCTGCCTCCAGTCAGTCAGGCCTATTCGCTCGAACTTATCAGCCAGAATCAACCAGCCATTCAGCAGTATTTTTCTCTCACAACAAATCAGTATCAACATCTGTACCAGCACCGGCCACTATCCAGCGAAACAGGCTGATGTCCAGTTCATCGGGCATCGGGACGTCCACGCCGACCTGTGTTTTGTTCCCTTCGCCAGTCAAATGGAACGCACACACACGTTCTCTCCTTGCTCTTCTGATTCGGGCAAAGAAACTACATCAAAGCCTTTCTATGTCAAGACCCACTTCATCCAAGCTTTATGCGCCAGATAGCATCGGCTACAAAGCTACATGCTGATAGATGAGCCATCACCTTGTCCAATGTCCATGGTCTGTGGTATAGAAACACATTATCATTTTTGTAGGAGATAAAACATGTGTGGTTCCTTCACCGCTTCTCATCTCGCCTCACCTGTTTGCCTGGCCTCGTTCGACCAAGCAAGTCAGCTTCTATGGGAGCGTTTGCTCCTCTTGTTGATGCTTGCCTCGCCTCACACCAGTGATCGATGCAGCGGTGGCGGAGCTCTATCCAGTGGCGACGAAGGTTGATTCGGCGGAGGTCAATTTGTGTCAGCGAAACTCAATTCAGCACAGGAGAAGATCGATTAGAGACCGTCAAAACTTAATCCGATGGAGGAGAATGTTGATTCAGGACGTGCAAACCTTAATCTGGCAGTGGTTGAACTTGAATCGAGGCCGGTGAGGTCGATTCCGCGATGGATCTAGCTGCTCACGCAAGCACACGAGCGAGCGAATTTGTTGTATCACCAAATTTGTTGTAGCGGAAGCTCTTTGCGCACGATAACAAGCAAATCTTGCCGACACAGGAGAGCCAATTTGGCTCGCCCACACGAGCAAGGAAATCCTTGCCAGATGGAGCAATGTTGCCGAGCAAAGCGATCTTTCCACTACACTACCAAACACGTTTCTTTGCTAAGTTAGGGAAATAGAGGATATCAAATACACCCAAACAAAATATGAAATTGTTTTACTTTACTCTTTTCTCTTTCAAGTTTCCTTTTTTAACTTTTTTTGAAACATTGGCAGGCTTTTTTTAACTTATTGCAACTGGCTACTTCATTCTTAGTTATGCTTGTCACCTTACATTCAACTCAAATGGTTCTCTGCCTATGCAATCAAACTGGATGTGGACTCTACTTTGAGTGCAACACATTAGCTTGCAGATAAGTTGTCGCTGCTGGCGTAGGAATTCAGTGCCCGCATGTGCATAACGATGTTAGTTAAGAGCACTTGTGTAGTTGAATTCTTTGGCTCTTTGCACCTTTTCAAAACTTAGAAGCTAGTTGAACCTAATAATAAGTTGCTTTGTTCCTTGCGGTTAAAACCCTTCGGGGCAAAGTTAGGCTAAACTGCCTAAGCTCCGAGAGCCCCTTCCGTTAACAAGGCGGGTCATTTGATAGAAATAAATATGTTCGTGTGTTTATTTACATGTTAGCATGTGTGTATGTACCGCACCATGAACGTACAAACTTTTGGTTGTTGTTGTGTATGGGGGGGGGGTTTCACTACAGTAGGTTTAGTTAGTTATTATCATAAGAAACAAGGTTATATAGAAAATTAGTACATGCGTTGCTCGCCAAGAGTCACTTGTTCTCTAGCAAGCGACCAATGAAGAAACTAACCGTCTATACCAATTTTGACTTGCCACAACCATGAACATTACAACTTATTTTGTACTGCAGCATGCAATATGTCCATAAAAAATCCACATGACATGAGAGTTCTACAGGCGCGTCCCGGTAAAATATGAGGTCCAGTTCGAAACAACAAGTAAAAGCCTGATATATAGTTCCAAAACAAGAAAATAATAGCAAATATCAATATATTACTTATATTGCTAAGTATAGCAGTGTAGACCAAGGATTATACCTATTTTATAACCATCATTTGAAAATCGATAGTCTTTTAGCATTCTTTGAAATGAAATCTTTAATGATATATTCATAATCAGTCTTCTCCAGCATACCACTCTTAAGTGCTATTAACGCCAATGCATTAAGGGGCTATTTGGTTGCCAGCCACAACTTACCATGCCTAAGGTTAGGTACAAGCCACACTTGTGGCTAGCCACATTCTGTGGTAAATTTAGAGTGTTTGGTTGACAACTTAGATGTGACAAAAACAATTTATTGTTACAAATATTAGGCAAAAAGTAATGGTAGCTGTTTGGATTGAAACCACGTGTTGATCAAAATAACTTATATCTATTCATGAGAAAATTATTTGTTTGTCGACAGTTTTTTTCGTTTTGGGTCTGTTAGATTGAGGATTGTTACATGTTTTTGTACCTTTCTTTGTAATCTCCTATGATTCTGGATGTACTTTTTCAGTTTTTCTTTTGCCGCCATGAATTGTTTCTCGGTTCTCCTTTTCCAGATCTGTTCTTTCTTCTGCTGCAAGATATTCTGTTTGCTTTTTTTCTGTTGGATTGGGCTCCCTACGGTGGGCTTGCTTTTTTGTCATGTGTTTTTCGTACTGGATGTTCTTAGCGGGTTTGGTTTGGTAACCTATTGTCCGTTATTAGAATCTCACAGATTGGTGCTCAACAAATCTGTTGGTTTTTTTAGATGTTCTTTTTTCTCGGTGGTCAAAAAGCTGACAGATATGACTATAGAAAATCTGTCAACAGACAACTAAAGGCTCCCTCGTATTATACTAAATCAAAACAAATTAATAATATATATTAGTGTACTAGTATTTCTACTATATTTCTAGATTTATTGTACGTGTGAGATATGTATACTAGTATTTCCATTGTATTTCTAGATTTTTTTAAGAAAAAACGGCCAGTTGACCGAAGGATATTGAGTACGCAGTAATATTCTCTCCTCAAACTTATCCGTTCACCCACCCCACCCCTCCCCTCCAGCACATGGCACCTCCTATTCTCTCTCGTATTCCAAACGCCAAGTCAAGCCAGGTGCCACTTCAGATTTCTTCTTTGATTCTGGAGCTTCTACCCATGTTACGGCCAACATCAATAACCTTTAACTCCCTCTGTCTACACTGGAACGGAGAAAATCCATATGGGAAATATCACAGGTTTTGAAATTCTCCACTCTGGTTCATCTCTTATTCAGACACCAGTTCAGATTCTCTCTTACTAACATTCTCCATGTATATGCCTAGTATTACCAATAACTTGTTGAGCATTGTTCAATCGGTCAAGGATAATGCAATGCTAAACAAGTGGAATTCACCTCTTCTTGTTGTTTGGTTAAAGCCGTCCAAGCTGCTGCCGCTGTGCGCGCCCTCCATGGCCGTCCAAGGTGCTGCCACTGTGTGCCCGCTCTCCGACTAGCCACCCGCGCTCGAGCTCCGCCATGGACGAAAACTAGTAGTGCTCGCCCACCACATGTGCGGACTGAGAAGGCAGCCGTGCTCTGCCGGCAGGACGACGAGAGAGGAAGAAGCCATGGGACTAGGCCAAAGAGATCGAGATGGGTCTCTGCGGAGGGACAAAGGAGTCATGGAGAACCTTTTCTATTGCAGTGGCGCGCCACAGAGCGGTGTGGTAGAGAAAACGCCCGCCACACTTTCGTCCAAGAAAACTGTGGCGAGATGATTTTGTGGCTATGGCGAGATGATTTTGTGGTTGTGGCGAGTCATGCCTGTGTGCTTAACCAAATAGTTGCCGAAGCGAACGTGGCGAGCCTAATCTTAGGCATGGCGAGTTGAAACATCCCCTAAGTTTTTCTTGTACTCCAGCAGGCCATGTTTATGGTCCAAAGAAGATAGATGTGACAGATTACTAATTAAAACAAAGCCCAAAATTATTGTATATACCTAGGATACTTAGTAAATCTTGGGGCCTATTATTTTTTGGGCCCCTGTTTAGTCGCATAGCCCGCACGGGACCAGGGACGCTCCTGGAGTTCTACACAAAGATATTTACCACGTGAGAATCCCTTTTCTCACCAATCTGGGTGGTGACCCAGAGCATGCCTTTTTCCGACACATGCGGTCCTGCTTAAGCGGTGCCAAAGGAATCAACTCACACCTTTGGCAAGATTTGTTGTGGCAAACGACCAGCCAATGGCCTAACTCATAGTGCCACAAGAGAGGTTGCTATAAGCTAAGACAATCTTGATAAACTAGTTAGGTTGATTTTGGCAATTTAATATGGGTTAAGTGTTAAATTTTGATACGGAAGTTGTAAGAGTTTCGACTCATAACAATGTCAAGACATCTCTACCCTAAAAATATGAAGTGCCATGGTCGGTTAAGGGTTAATCATTATTTTAAATCATAGGCTATACCATTTAGCGGAGAGTTCTGTTTAGCCACTATAGTCCGGTATAGCGTCGTTATAGCCCGCTATTTAATACAACGATGTTTTTGCGTGTAGCAGCTGGCATGAACTGCTATAACTTCGCTATAACCTGTTATTTAAAGCATTAGAGCTAATCGGTAAAAAACATTTTTCTATATTTTACCTTTTCTCCTTTTAGTTTTTTTGCCCTAAACTTTCTCTAATCTTATATTGTTGTCCTTGCGTCTCAATGACGCTCAAAGATGCTAGCTTGTTCGGTGCTAGAAAAACCTAAAATGTAGTCGACTTGATGGGATCCGTTTAAACTAGTAAGACCATTTACCATATAGGTGCTCCAAAACATGCAATATTACTAACATCCAAAATATGAATTTGAAAATATGAATATATTATGTTAATTGAAGTAAATATGATACTGAAAAATGGAGATTATTATGTGTTAAATAAAAAATGGAAAATATAAGATGTCACTCACCATTCAAGTTTGTCTATGTGTTTACATTTGCCAGTGCCTCGTATGTTCTTTTGATTTTTGTGATTTTTGGGTAAAATTTGGAGGAATTTAAAAGGGCGTCTACAATCATTTGAATGGGCAATATTGGGCTACTCTCGCTGGAGATTAGTTTTTCACATTAATGAGCATGAACAACTTTTCTTTATTTATTTTATTTCTCAAATGCTGTAGACATTCTACAATCAGCAACAAACATTTCTAGAAGGTCAACCAATGTTTGATTCATGGCTAGGCAACTTTGTGTAATTGTCTTGATTTTCTTTATTACCTTTTTTTGTTTCATGAAACTGTACCCCAGCTTTGTAATTTATTTTCAAAAAGTTTAATAAAATTCCAGTAGGGGGCGACCCTCCTGTTTATATAAAAAAAAACATTTCTATAAGGTCAAAACACGCAAACCTCGAGGGGAAGCAAACAGTTAGGCTAAAACCGGCAATTCTCCATTCGAAGGGGACTGGTGCGCAAAAAAACAGAGAAGAAGTAAAAAAAAAAGCGAGTTTCATATCTTTACTCCCTCTGACCGTTGCCCACCATCCGCAGCCGTCGCCACCGTCGCCGCCGGCGTCTCCTCCTCCGCCACCGCCCACCGACACCGCTATCGCCTCCCACCTCCTCCTCCAGGTAAGCGGAGCATCCGGAGACCTCTCCCTGCCCCCAACTTCTGCTCCCGGCGCTGCTCCTCCCGCTAGCACACGCCGCTGCGGATCTGGATCCGACGCCGGCTGTGCGGGTTTAGTCGGTGTGTGTGCCTCTGAACTCTGGATCTCACCGGGATCAGTTTCAGCGTGTTCCGCAGCGTCCGCCGAGGGATGGAGAACGGTGGAATCGAGGAGGCCGACGACGCACTGCCGGTGCCCGCGCCGCCCAATGGGCGGCGGTACCGGCCAGTCGGGTCGAGCGACCGCGCCGTGATCCAGATGACTTCCATGGAGCCGGGATCCTCCTCTGCCACCATCGATGCCGTCGTGACGCCCCAGCCGCCAAGGTGATGCGGACTTTTTTCACATTTGCAGGTTTCGCTAGCCATTTGTTATGTCACGCGCTAGCAGATCTCATACGTACTGAATTCAGAGGTTACTTCTGCGTGGATCACTAGTATAGTTGCTGCAAATTAGTGTGTGCATTGTCTTGGACATGCATTGTTTAGCACATGGGGTGTTGAACGGAGCAATTGGAGAGTAGCTCTGGACTGTTGAGCATACTCAATCTATTGGAAGTATCAGAAGTTAATATTTTAGGTTGACTTCCATGGGATGTTAGGAAACACTGAAACTACTATTTTGGGCCTTGGGTTGCTTCTTCCTATCTGTTGGAAGGTTTTTTCTCTATTGATTAGGGCTAACCCTATAAGGGTAGCTATATAGGTTCCATACATGGGCCACATGGGCCTTAGCCACATGGGCCTAAACACATACTCCAACACCCCCCGCAGTCTGAACTACCGGCGCAGCGGAGTTCGAGGCTGAACAAGAAAGAACACACACAAACCGGCGCAGCGGAGTTCGAGGCTGAACAAGAAAGAACACACACAACCCCCCACAGACGCAACTAGCCACCGGTGATGTTGAGGCTGGAGCGAAACTCGGCGAAGGTCGAGGACGGGAGGCCTTTGGTGAAGATGTCCGCGAACTGGGAGGTCGTCGGAACATGAAGAACCCGCACCTCGCCCATGGCCACCCGATCACGGACAAAATGGAGGTCGATCTCCACATGCTTCGTCCGCTGATGCTGGATGGGGTTGGTGGAGAGGTAGACCGCACTGACGTTGTCGCAGTAGATCAGTGTGCTCTGGGAGGGTGGAGTGTGCAACTCAGCCAGCAGCTGCCGGAGCCAGGCGGCCTCCGCCACGCCGTTAGCAACGGCGCGGTACTCCGCCTCGGCGTTGGACCGGGAGACCACCGGCTGGCGCTTGGACGATCAAGACACCAGGTTGCCGCCCAGGAAGACGGCGTAGCCGGAGGTGGAGCGGCGAGTATCCGGGCACCCGGCCCAGTCAGCGTCGGTGTAGACGACGAGGTCGGTGGAGGAGGCCCGGTGGAGGAGGAGGCCGTAGTTGAGTGTGCCCCGGAGGTAGCGGAGGAGGCGCTTGAGAGCCATGAGGTGAGGCTCCCGGGGATCATGCATGTGGAGGCAGACCTGCTGAACTGCATAGGTGATGTCCGGCCGGGTGAAGGTGAGGTACTGAAGGGCCCCGGCGAGACTCCTGTACGCAGTGGGATCGGCCACCGGTGGTCCCTCAGCCTCAGACAGCTTGCCCTGAGTGTCGACCGGAGTGGAGCAGGGGTTGCAGTCAGTCATCCCAGCCCGCTCCAGAATGTCCCGAGTGTACTGTCGCTGGTGAAGGAGGAGCCCGGCAGGACGGTGCTCAACAGTGACACCGAGGAAGTGGTGGAGCTCACCCAGATCCTTCATCGCGAACTCTTGCTGGAGAGCGGTGATGATCCGACGGAGAAGTGGCTCGCTGGAGGCGGTGAGGACAATGTCATCAACATAGAGCAGCAAGTATGCAGTGTCGGCTCCATGGTGGTAGACGAACAGGGACGTATCAGACTTGGCCTCCATGAACCCCAGGGTCAGCAAGAAAGCGGCGAACCGGTGGTTCCACGCCCGAGGTGCCTGCTTGAGGCCGTAGAGGGACCTGTTGAGCCGGCAGACCATGTCAGGACGGGTGGTGTCGACGAATCCCGCCGGCTGACTGCAGTACACCGTCTCGGTAAGAAGGCCGTGGAGGAAGGCGTTCTTGACGTCCAGCTGGTGGACGGGCCAAGACCGAGCAAGTGCCAGCGATAGCACGGTACGGACGGTGGCCGGCTTAACCACCGGGCTGAAGGTCTCATCGTAGTCGACGCCAGGGCGCTGAGTGAAACCCCGGAGGACCCAGCGAGCCTTGTAGCGCTCGAGAGAGCCGTCGGCCCGACGCTTGTGGGTCCAAATCCACTTGCCGGTGACGACGTTGGAGCTTCGCGGCCGGGGCACCAACTCCCACGTCTGGTTGGCGACTAGCGCGGCGTACTCCTCTTCCATCGCGCGGCGCCAGTGAGGGTCCAACAGGGCGTCGCGGACGGAGGAGGGTACTGGAGAGACCAACGCATCGCCGGTCGAAGCCTCGAGGGCACGAGGCGGCAGGGTGCCAGCCGCGTGTCGTGTCACCATCGGGTGAACATGCCGCGGGTGTCGGTGCAGCAGCGGCGGGTGGTAGACCGGCGGGGCACCACGAGCCGGCGGAGACAGCGGCGGTGGTGTCGGTGTCCCCGGTGGAGAAGGGAGCGCGAGCGGCGGCGGCCGCGGCCTGCGCTGGTACACTCGTACTGGCGCGGCGAACCTCGACGGAGGTGCCGGGGCAGGATCCGGCGTCGTCGACCGACACGACCCCCCCGGGGCAGCAGCGGGGGACGAAGGCCCCGGGTCTGCACCAACCGGAGAGGACGGGGCCGCGCCCGAGGACGACGGGCACGGACCTGCTGGGGATTCGGGACAGGAGGCCGGCCCGGCACGCGGCGAAGCGGTACCTGCAGGAAACCACGAAAAAGGTGGCTGGACCACCGGGTCAGTGGGAAACAGGGAGGGTGGGTCAGGTACCGGAGGGGTGGTGGTGCTAGAAAAGGGAAAGACGGACTCATCGAACACCACATGGCGAGAGATGAGAACCTGTCGGGAGGTAAGGTCAAAACACCGGTACCCCTTGTGATCCGGGGAGTACCTGAGGAAGACACAGAGCGTGGAGCGAGGGTCCAGCTTGTGAGAAGAAGTGGCAGCGGTGTTGGGGTAACACGCACACCCAAACACGCGGAGGTGATCGTACCGAGGCGGGGTACCGAAGAGGGCGTGGTGAGGAGTGGGAGCGGGGCAGACCGCGGAAGGAAGACGGTTAAGAAGGTAGGTGGAGGTGTGCAGGCCCTCAGCCCAGAAGCGAGCGGGAAGAGAGGCCTGAAACAGAAGGGTACGCACGGTGTCATTGGTGGTGCGAATCATCCGCTCAGCCTTGCCATTTTGCGAAGAGGTGTATGGACAAGACATGCGGAGCTGAACACCGTGAGAGAGGAAGAAATCGCGGGAGGTGGAGTTATCAAACTCGCGACCATTGTCACACTGGACGGCCTTGATGGGGAGGCCGAACTGTGTAGACACCCAAGAGAAGAAGTGAAGGAGCGTGGTAAACGTATCTGACTTCGCACGGAGAGGAAAAGTCCACGAATAATATGAAAAATCATCAACAACCACAAGATAGTACTTATAACCGGAAATACTCAGAATAGGAGATGTCCATAGGTCGCAATGTACAAGATCAAAAATACGGGCCGCATGGGAAGTAGAACTAGAAAACGGAAGACGAACATGTCGGCCCAATTGGCACGCATGACACAGTTGCTCATCATGAGCTCGAGTACATGGAAGACCAGAGCTACGACTGAGCTGTATCAGGGCATCACGTCCAGGATGGCCGAGGCGCCGGTGCCAGGTAGTAGAGGAAGTAGAAGCGACAAAGGCAGCTGACAAAACGGGCGGCGAAGAAGACGAAGGAGCCGCCGGGAAGCGAAGAGTGTAAAGGGGCCCGGTGCTGTCACATCGGAGCAGAGGACGCCGGGAAGCCAAATCCTTTACAGTAAGACCAGAAGAGTCAAATTCCACAGAACAAGAATTGTCAGCTGTAAAACGTCGAATAGAAAGAAGATTATGAACCATAGAAGGAGCAACAAGAACATCAGGAAGCGAAGAGTGTAAAGGGGCCCGGTGCTGTCACATCGGAGCAGAGGACGCCGGGAAGCCAAATCCTTTACAGTAAGACCAGAAGAGTCAAATTCCACAGAACAAGAATTGTCAGCTGTAAAACGTCGAATAGAAAGAAGATTATGAACCATAGAAGGAGCAACAAGAACATCAGGAAGACGAAAGGAGCCATGAGCACCGGCGGTACCCACAGACGAGACCGGAATACAAGAACCATTTGCGACCATAATGGACGAAGGAAGAGAGGAAGAGGGAGAGTGAATCGACGAAAGTATACCGGGGTCAGAAGTAGTGTGGTAGGTGGCCCCCGAATCCGCGATCCACTCGGGTCCGACCGGAGGTGTCAGGCCCATGGTGCTGAACGAGCGAGCCAGGGCCGCCTGGTCCCAGCCGGTGACCCCCGGAAGAGTCCCGGAGGGTGGAACCCACGGCGTAGCAGGGAAGGCGCCGGGTGTAGGGCCAGCAGGAGGAGCTCCGGTGAGCATGGCCACCGGTGGGCGCGAGTCGCCCCCGATGGCGTGGTAGGGCCACATGGAGATGCGCCCTGACCACGGGTGCTGGAAGGAGGGCCATGGTGCCCCCCCTGCGGCCCACCAGGAGCTGGAGGCTGGGTGTGGCCGCCCCGGCCACCCCCGCGACCCCCTCCACGTCGACGGCGACCGCCACGGCCCCCCCCCCCACCTCCGCTCGGCCCGGAGGGAGGGGGACCCAGAAGAGATGGCGGCGGTGGAGCGGCGGACCGTGGTGGAGCAGTCGGGCGCGGCGAAGTAGCAGCCAGGGCCGTCGAGGGGGACGAGGAGCCCGTGGAGGTGGTGGATCCCGGCTGGGGGCCCTGAGTGAGCTCCTCCATGACGAGATCGTCACGGACCTCCAGGAAGGTGGGGAAGGGCCTCTGGCGGGTGATCCACATCCGGAGGTGGGCGTAGCGGTCGCTGAGCCCCCGGAGGACGTTGAGGACCAAGATGCGATCCTCCACGGGCCACCCAAGGTCCCCCAGGGAGTCCGCCATGCCCTTCATCCGACGGCAGAACTCGCCGACGGAGAGGTCACCCTGGACGAAGGTCCTGAAACTCGCGTCGAGGCGCAGAGCCCGGGCCTCCGCGTTGCCCAGGAACTGGCCCTCAAGGGCGAGCCAAGCCCGGCGCGCGTCAGGAGAGGTGCAGACGAGGTCGTGGAGGTCCAGAGAGATCGTCCCCAGGATCCAGGAGAGGACGATGCTGTCCAGACGAAGCCACGACGGGGTCTGGACGGCGACCGAAGCGTCAACGAGGACGTGGTCGTCGAGGGCGTAGCGGCGAAGAGTGAGAAGCACCAGATCCCGCCAGCGGGCGTAGGAGGGCGACTCCGGCTCGAGGACGACCGGGACGAGGAGGCGGATGTTCTGGACCCCCCCGGCCTGGTAGTGAAGCTGAGCCACGAGCGGGTCGGCCGGGTCGTGCCAGAGGACGGCAGTGTGGGACATGCGGCGTCCCGATGAGGCGGAAGAGGTGGCGCCAGCGTCGTGGGAGGCGGGAGGTGCGAGAAGCTGCTCCGCCTCGGCGATCCGGCGGGCCAGGGCGTCAGCCGCGTCGCGTTCGCGCTCCCACAGTAGGGCGGCCGCACGCACGCGGGCCTGCCCCTCCGCGGCAGCAGCCCGCGCGGCGACGAGGGCGGCGGCGAGGGAACCACCAGCAGGCTCTGGGAGAGGATCCGCAGGGAGGGCTGCATCGCCGGACGGGAGCAGGGATCCCAGGCCGGCGGCGGCCACAGCAGGGGCATCACCTGCGGCTGCACCCTCAGGACCCACGGCAGCACCGGGAGGGGTGGTGGTGCCGGCCGTGGTCAGGGCAGCCGCCATGGACGCGGTTGCCGCTGAGGGCTCGATGCCGGGAAGGGGCTAGGCGCCGGCGGAGTGGGGAGCAGGGGCGGCACCGAGTGCCAGCCCGCCTGCGGTGGAGAAGGCAGAGGCGGCACCCAGGGCGAGCCCGCCCCCTGGCGGCTGGAGCAGAGGCCGGCCGCCCGCGCCAGGGAAGGCAGAGGCGGCACCCAGGGCCAGCCCGCCCCCTGGCGGCTGGAGCAGGGGCCGGCCGCCCGCGCCAGGGAAGGAAGGCTGCGGGCCTCCTGGTGGTGCGGCGCCGGGAGGGAGCGGGCGGGTGGAGGCAGCCGCCGCCCAGGAGGGAGAAGAGAGAGGGGGAAACACATGGAAATAGGTGGGGGAAGGGGGAGGTGGCTGGCGGCCGGCCATGGCTGGCCGGCGGCGGCGGCAGCAGCCTGGAAGCAGCCGGCGGCGCCTGGAGAGGAGAGGAAGGAACCCTCAGCTGATACCATGTTGGAAGGTTTTTTCTCTATTGATTAGGGCTGACCCTAGAAGGGTAGCTATATAGGTTCCATACATGGGCCACATGGGCCTTAGCCACATGGGCCTAAACACATACTCCAACACTATCTAAAACTGTGGTCATCAGGAGCAAGTCTGTGAGACCATGCCTGTCACATCTGTTTTATGGGAGCGCCTGCAACTGCAATGCCACCATTATTGAAATCAGTAGTGATAATATGGATGCCTCTTTCTTTTCGAGAAGCTTGGATGCTTGACTGATGCTGAAATTGTTATTGAATTCAATAAATATTGAAACCGCTACTGATTTCTTTGAAAATAGTCAGTTGCACCATAATGATGCTCGCGCCTGATTGGTACAATGCTTTAA
Organism: Saccharum hybrid cultivar R570; assembly: GCA_038087645.1. NCBI lineage: Eukaryota > Viridiplantae > Streptophyta > Magnoliopsida > Poales > Poaceae > Saccharum > Saccharum hybrid cultivar. The sequence continues at coordinate 16,459,563 of JAQSUU010000431.1, read as the reverse complement.
TCATTAGTGGTAGTTTGAATTCTAGCCATTCTTCTGCCCTAATATTTTTTTCAACTTCTAACCATAAGTTAAATCATGCCTTATGTCAAACAACTATAGGCTTGTTGGTGTAGATTTGAGTTTTGTGGTTAGACTGTTTGATGTTAGTTTGTAATACTTGTTTGCTTTGAACAACTTTGAAGAAATGGTTATTGCTGGTCATGATCTTTTCTTTTTCTTATTTGTTTTTTGTCCTTTTCTTTTGAAAATCATAGATACAAGAGAATTTAGTAGAAAACAGATTGTCGAGGTGCTAGGTGTATGGACTCACACTCTTTTATATTTGATATAGGAACCTGAAGCCTGATGCTAATCTAACTATTGATCCAAGTATGCGGGAAGGTTCTCCTGATGATCATGATACATCCAGTGGATCTCAAGGGGATTCAAAGCTAGAGCTCTTTGGTTTTGATTCTCTTGTAAATATATTGGGCCTTAAGAGGTAGGGTCAATCATTCTATTTTCTTACTGTTGTTAACTCGACTAAAACTTTATGTTTTTTTTAATCATGAAGCTGAGTTTTACCAGTGTTTAGCATATGCACCCTGAAGATCGTTTGAACTGTTGATTCTACTTCATGACATCATCATCTGATTGAACCTGAGCAGCATGACAGGAGAGCAGATTCAGGCCCCTTCAAGTCCTAGGGATGGTGAGGATGTTGCAATTACCATTGGGCGCCCCAAGGTTTTCTTCCATTTCAACATTTTCTGCTGCCTGTTTGAAAATTCCTCACTCTGCTTTTAGAAAAAAGATGAGAAATTAAGAATTAGCGATTATAGCGATCTTACAGTATGTTGGGTGTATGTTTCTGTGTCTCGTGAAGTTTAGGATGAGAAATTGACTCATTTCATAATACCCCTATTTTGTTTGCTGCATGTGAATATTCACTTAAGCAGAGATAGCTGGGTTGTTCATTTGAGTTTGTTTGGAATATCATTTGGTTCATGCATGTCTGATCTTCAGTGGTTAAGTTTTAATTTTATTCATTCTTGTTGGTTTTAGTGACCAGATTCCATTCCATTCCAATTTGATTTATGAAATTGTAGAAGTGATATACCTGTTATCACTGAGGAGTTTACTTTTATTTTTTGGACAGCAAAGTGGACCTAAGTTCGGCACCATGATGGGTGTCTTTGTTCCATGCTTGCAGAATATCCTGGGAATCATTTATTATATCCGTTTTACCTGGTAAGGTATTACATACACTTTTGTTATGGCCTTAGTACATTGTTTCTACTTTTTATTTTCTGAAAATGCTCCGATGATCATACAGATGTTGCTGCCCTTGTGTTATATTAGAACCAAATAAAAGAATATTGAAGTAAAACTGTAAATAGGTATCAGTACTTGAAATTTGACTTATTACAGTATTAGTTTCTTTTCTTATCTTCCTGTTGTTCAAAACAGGTATAAGTGGTGTTTCACTGTGATGCTTGTCTCTCTTCACTGCCTCATACATTACTGATAAAAAAACTAACAAATACTTCTTAGATAAACTTGACCAACACTTTTCCTCCTTTCTGTAGGATTGTAGGTATGGCAGGTGTATGGCAGTCGCTTGTGTTAGTTTCATTTTGTGGTGCATGCACATTTTTAACCTCGATATCATTAAGTGCCATTGCAACGAATGGAGCTATGAAGGTATGTTAAATCTTTGCACAATATTTGACAATTCTTAGGGCTGGTATGTTCACCCTTTTGATTGTCTTATTTGCTTTTCATACCATTTGTGGGATACAGAGAAAATTCTCTGGGGGATAAAATTGAATCTTGATTCAATGCTGGGACAAAGTACTTTGAGATCTCATTTTTGTTGTTCTAGTGTTCAACCAAAACAAACCAACACTGACAAACTGACTTGCATTTCGAATGACCTATAGGGTGGTGGGCCATATTATCTTATAGGCCGTGCACTTGGTCCTGAAGTTGGAGTTAGTATAGGATTATGCTTCTTCCTTGGGAATGCAGTGGCTGGATCCATGTAAGTGTGCACCATTACAGCCATTAATTGAGGTTGTCGTTTCCAATTTTCTGATGCAGTGCTATTATGATGTTAATGCACCCTTTCTGCACCTGCTACATAGCTATCACCGTGAACTCCTCTTCTAGTCAGCATGTGATAAATAATATGTATTAGTATGTAGTGAGTAAAAGAATATAAAGTAGTGAACTGTTATGCCTCATTTTGTTTCAACGTAGAGGAAGGGGGTGTGATAGGCTGGTGAGCCAACGTAAAAAAGCCAGCCAATCTTTTGGAGATGAAACCCAGCCTGACATGGGAGGTGGCAGTAAATAAACTTGAAGATTGGAATACACCCAAAGAATTATCTTTGGATAAGAGCATGTGGAAATCAGGAACCCACATGTCCAAACCATGACCAAGTCTATTAGTCCGCATACTATTTTCACTGCTACTAATACCTCTTTTTACCTTTTATTTATCTTTCCTTTTGGCTTTTTTTTGGGTTCCATCTCTAGCCTACCCCAAGTTGTTTAGGACTAAAAAGGCTTTATTCTTCTTGTTGTACCTTCGCCGGTGAACGATTGGAATGCAGGGCAGCCCACCTGTTGGGTATTTTATAAAGATCCACGCAGCTCTGTGATTGAACTAGTATGGTTTCTAGATGGGAAACTGATTAGGAAACAATGTGAAGATGCCATATCCAGCCCATTAGGGCCCATAAGAAAGAGCAGTGCCTGACCGCCTCCCCGAAGGCTGGCGCGTACTGTTCACGCTAGGTACTGACGTACTGTTAACACCAGGTCAAGGATGAGTTAGTTCTGTTGGAGATTAGATTAGATTGGTTTGGGCTGCTATGTACTCCCTCCATCCCATAATATAGCTGGTTTTCGACTTCCTCAGACTGATTAAGGAGAGCGATAAAAGGTCTGATTTCCTTCATTAACTGTCCCACTGCATGGGCAAGTGAGCTGCATGTTTGCCAGCGTTTGTGCATGGCAGTGGTTCCTTCCAATTTAATTTTCTTGTCGCCAAATTTAAAAAAAAGGAAATGTGCATGCCACACATGCATGGCAGCGATAAAGGGGTTTTTTTTTTTCATGTTGCCAAATTAGTTTGTGAACATGGGAGATAGGAGGGGTATTTTTGGCAGTAGACTGCTTATAGCACCTATGTGAATGCCAAAACTAGTTTTATCTATATTCTGGGATGGAAAGAGTATTTCGTTAATTTTAGAGATAGGTTTTTAAAGGTGAAGTCATCTCATCTATATATAGATTGGGAATGTCTCTGTTTTGATTGTAAGCAAATAATAGATCAAGAGTCTTGTGGCATGGCCGCCGGGCATCAGCATGGTCCTGCTTACTTGGGTTCAGGGCTATCTAAAGTGTGTCGATGACAGAAGAGTACAGGATTTATGTTTGATAACACTCTGTGGAACTTCAAATAATATAGGTTTTGAATAATTTGCTACTTGTTGGTAGGGTGTATTCATGCAGAGTGTCACTCATCTGCGCCTTAGAAACTTATTTGACTATTTTCAGGTATGTGCTTGGGGCTGTAGAAACCTTTCTTGATGCTGTTCCTTCAGCTGGACTTTTCCAAAGTAAGTTACAAATGGTTTGAATCAGTATGCTTAGTTTGTGAATAGAATTTTGGTCTACTTACGTATATTTCAAGTGTGGTTCATGTGCTTTAGTACTTTGGACATATGGAGCATATATATTCACACAATTGCAGTTTATGAGATGGTAATCATGTAATATGTTATTTAATATTCCCTCATCGCCAAAATATAAGGCAGGCATGCAGTTTCAGTGATGAGTATGCATTTGGCGCCCTGCTTATCCATAACATGGATTGAATTCCGAAAAGCTGCTCAAACAAACACTAACAGCATCAGACGGCTGGACAGTCCAGTAAAAAAAATGAAATATGTACTTGTTGAACTTCTGTGAATCAAAATGATGTGTTTATGTTATTGTATGGAGTTCATTCTTCTCTATCGAACTACTCATGGTATAGTTCCATAATTTTCAGTTGCACAACATGGTACCTGCGTTCCATATATAGATAGCATGATGGCTATAAGGAACATATAATTTCATAAGGCCCAATAATATGGAAACCAAAAAGTGGAGCTTTTTAATACATTAATTAAAGCACAAAGTGATCTTCTGGAATACAAAGTTATATTAAAAAAAACCAGGTATACACCAATCTGCAGCACTACATCATCTACTACTACATAGAAATCCGATATACAACCCCAGTTGTATCTGCTGTAAATATTTTTTTACTGTGCCACCGTTACAACAACATCAACAACATCATAGCCTTTTGTCTCAAGCAAGTTGGGGTAGGTTAGAGATGAAACCCAAAAGAGACGATAAACAGGGAGACACATAAAGGGACATAAATGACACAAGACAGAAAGAGGTCACGGTTCAGGCACGTTGATTGCCAGTCTCCAAGCTCTCCTGTCCATAGCTAAATCCTTAGAGATATTCCACTCCTTAAGGTCTCTCTTAACGGACTCGTCCCAAGTTAGTTTAGGTCGACCTCTACCGCTCTTTACATTATCGGCCCGCTTTAGAACCCCACCACGCACCGGCGCCCCAAGAGGCCTCCGTTGAACATGTCCAAACCATCTCAACCGATGTTGAATCAATTTCTCCTCAATTGGTGCCACCCCAACCCTATCCCGAATATCGTCGTTCCGGACTCTATCCCTCCTTGTGTGTCCACAACACCAACGCAACATACGCATCTTTGCTACACTTAATTACTGGACATGTCGCCTTTTTGTAGGCCAACACTCAGCACCGTATAACATCGCCGGGCGAATCGCCGTCCGATAGAACTTACCTTTCAACTTCTGAGGCACTCTTTTGTCACAGAGGACGCCAGAAGCTTGACACCATTTCAACCAGCCGGCTGAAATTCTATGCCTAACATCTTCATCAATGTCGCCATCCTTTTGTAGCATCGATCCTAAATACCGAAAAGTATCCTTCTTGGCCACCACTTGCCCATCGAGGCTAACGTCTCTCTCATGCCTAGTCACGCTGAAATCGCACCTCATGTACTCGGTCTTGGTCTTACTAAGTCTGAACCCTTTCGACTCTAACGTGTGCCTCCATAGTTCTAACTTTCTATTAACCCCTGTCCTACTGTCGTCAACTAGCACCACATCATCAGCAAAGAGCATACACCAAGGGATATCACCTTGTATGTTCCTTGTGACCTCATCCATCACCAAAGCAAATAAATAAGGGCTCAAAGCTGACCCCTGATGCAGTCCTATTTTAATTGGAAAGTCACTGGTGTCGTCATCACATGTTCGGACAAACGTCACCACATCCCTGTACATATCATTGATGAGGGTAACGTACTTAGTTGGGACTTTGTGCTTTTCCAAGGTCCACCATATGACATTTCTCGGTACTTTGTCATATGCCTTCTCGAGGTCAATAAAGACCATGTGCAAGTCCTTCTTCTGCTCCCTATATCTCTCCATCAATTGTCGTAATAAGAAAATCGCCTCCATGGTCGACCTACTAGGCATGAACCCAAACTGATTTTGGGTCACACGTGTCACTCTTCTTAGGCGATGCTCGATAACCCTCTCCCAGAGCTTCATCGTATGGCTCATCAACTTAATCCCACGGTAGTTAGTACAACTTTGGACATCTCCCTTGTTCTTGAAGATAGGTACTAATATACTTCTCCTCCATTCTTCAGGCATCTTGTTAGACCGAAAAATAAGGTTAAAAAGCTTAGTTAACCATACTATCGCTCTGACGCCTAGGCATCTCCACACCTCAATGGGGATACCATCAGGGCCCATCGCTTTACCTCCCTTCATCCTCTTCAAAGCCTCCCCGATCTCTGCCTCCCCGATTACTGTGCCACCGTTAACCTGTCATTTGTTAAAGTTGACGGGGGCAATCACATGCAACGGCTGAGATAGAGAGGGTTTCCAGCCCCCTTGGGCGCCACGCCATTTTCGTTTCAGTGATCCTTTCTCCATCTTTATTGGATATTCATACACTATTCTCTCTTATTTTTAAGACATTAGCACAAGGACGTAATGTTCATTTCCTGGTTCCTGTATTCCTGATGTTATAAGCACCTTAGTTGTTGTGTAGACAGGATGCGCCTTGTGGAAGAAATGAAGGGGTTACTTGAAAAGACACCTATATCAAAGATGCATGCATATTATCACATATGATTTAGCACCATATTTTTCTGTTAGGTGCATGCATGAAAGCAAATATATTGGTGGTTGCCCATCTGTCATGGCAGTCACAAAAGAGCCTATTTCACAGTCATGACCAAGCCCTTCTCCGTCGATCACTGATGACATGCAACAGTGAGCAAAGTTAGCTAGTTAGTTTGATGGAGATAAAGAAAAGAAGCGATGAAAGCTATATTAATTGCTTTACATAACTTTTAATTCTGATTCTGATTTTTGTTAGGACTAACTTGTACCTGTTTCTGATTTTTGTGTGGACTAATCTATACCTGTTTCAAAACGCAGAGAGTGTAACAGTTGTCAACAATACATTAGTGAATGGTACAGAAACTGCTGGCACGTCAACTATATCTACACCCAGTTTGCATGATCTCCAAGTGTATGGTGTTATTGTGACCATACTGCTGTGTTTTATTGTGTTTGGTGGTGTCAAAATCATCAACAAGGTTGCACCTGCTTTCTTAATACCAGTCCTGTTTTCTTTGCTGTGCATCTATCTTGGTGTCTTCATTGCACCAAGGCATAATGCTCCAAGTACGTACCCTCATTTTTTACTTTCAGATTATGTTGTCATCTCCATGTGCTGAATTTTACTGTTGACTGATGTAGAGGGAATCACTGGGTTGAGTATAACCACATTGAAAGATAATTGGGGTGAAGACTATCAACGAACAAACAATGCTGGTGTTCCTGATCCAAGTGGATCAATATATTGGGATTTCAAGTAAGTTTTTCCTATGTCAAAATTGAAAAATCTTTATCCATAAAAATATGCAAGTAACTTCAGCATGCTCTCCTAGAGTGTGGATAACTTTGAGCAATGTTGGCAATGGCACCGATCCTTCTCTTCAATGTTGCTGTAATTTAGACAGAGGCGAACATTTGGAACCAACATGTTGATCGAATTCCTTCAGCTGGACCAAATATGCCACCCACACCCTGGTTTACTGCCTATGCAGAGAGATTCCTTTGATATTCAATCATCTTATGCACACCTCTGTGCCTTTGTGCCATTGTCCTGTTGCATAGCCTGGTTTTGGTTGTGAAGAGCTCAGGTCGTAACCTGCATTCTTAAGCACCCCCTATGGATACAGTACTGTGCCATCATGGTGTTGAATGTGAATGTGGTTGGTTTGGAACAGTGTTATGTTCCTAATGAAGAAAATAGTCATCTTGAGTGTAAAAAAGATCCCATATTAGGTGATTTCCTGCGAAGGTGTATAAATGGCTGGGACATGTGTTTTTCTCACAAAACGTTTTTATTTCCTTTAGAAACATCTATTGCAATGTGGGTATGCAAACTTGTTAGACTCCAATAAGTTCATGAAGTTCTGAATTATCTCTGTAATTGATGCAATCATTTGAGATTGCAAATTCTTTATGATTTATCACATGGTTTGTTCTGTTCCTGGTAACTACAGGGCCTGGTGGCACATTTTGGGAACCATGGTCCATCAAAATTGACACTAATTGCTCAGAACTACAAAAATTAATAGGTTAAACAGAATGGCAGGATTGTTTATTACCAGAAAAAAGCTCACCCTGTTCATATCCACTTGTTTAGTGAATTCCATCTGCCATATATTCAAAGCCTGTTGGAACTATATGATTAACTGTAACAAGGTTTAGAGATTTCCAAGCTATTAGGGGCGTGACCCTTTTGCTGCATTTTTTAAATGCACGGCGGTTTGCACATTTCCTTATGTATGTGAAACTTTATTGTACTAACAAATATTTTTTTGTATCGATCTTTCAGTGCTTTGGTAGGTCTCTTTTTCCCAGCAGTCACTGGAATTATGGCTGGCTCAAACCGATCTGCTTCACTGAAAGATACACAGCGTTCAATACCAATCGGCACATTATCTGCAACTCTTACAACAACTGCTATGTACCTGTTCTCTGTGCTTCTATTTGGAGCCTTGGCCACACGGGAGGAGCTTCTAACTGATAGGTATCTGCTTTTTAGTACTGCATACAAGTTCTTCTTGTGTCAATTGCTGATAATTGTTTTAAGGGCTTAATAAATCTGGCTTTATAGTTCATGACGCCATTAGAGCATATGTGCTAGTTCTTTCATCAAGTTCAAGCCAACATGATTTTATGGCCAAAGGCATTGTCACGTTGGTTTTAAGTTTCCAAACAGTAGAGAAAATGATTCATGTTCCTACTTGCATCCATCACTTGCTTCTGATTGTCTATGAAGTGGACATAAACTTTTTTTTTGTTAGCGAATTGTTGGTTACTGTTGTATAGATCCTGTTTTAGGATATATGCTCCATAATTTTACAATCAGAATGCTCTACGATTACTATTGTGCATCTGGAGCTACTGCGAATAAATGCCAGCAGATGGTCTGTTGCTAATCTACTTTATAAGATCGATGTTCATATTATTGTGGCTGATAGTTTTAATGGCTAACAATACTCTGTGTTGCTTTGTATAACCTTAACTAAGGGTTTGATTTAGTTTTACCTTATCGGTTATTGTCTTAGAACAACATCCTAAGCATTACTGTAGTCTCCAGTTGCTTATTTTTTATGTAGTCCCATAAGGCTTACGCCAGCTGTTATAGTGTCTTCTTGCTTGTGTGGTTATCTCATAAATATCCTTAACCATTTGCAGGCTTCTCACTGCTACGGTGGCTTGGCCTGCTCCTGCAGTGATTTACATTGGTATTATTCTGTCAACCTTAGGTGCAGCACTGCAGAGTTTGACTGGGGCTCCAAGGTTGCTTGCAGCAATTGCGAATGATGACATTCTTCCAGTTCTTAATTACTTCAAAGTTTCTGAGGGATCCGAGCCACATGCGGCCACTTTATTCACGGCTTTCATCTGTATTTGTTGTGTTGTTATTGGAAACTTGGATTTGATTACACCCACTATCACAATGTTTTTCCTTCTGTGCTATGCCGGCGTGAACCTGTCATGCTTTCTGCTTGACCTCCTGGATGCTCCTAGCTGGCGCCCTAGATGGAAATTTCACCATTGGAGCCTTTCACTTGTTGGGGCATTGCTCTGTGTTGGTATGGTTCTTAGTACTTTTACCATTTTATTTGTTTATCATGATCTTCAGCATGAACAGTTGATACTTGAGCTAGGTCCTTGGTTGGAGACTTTGTCCACTTCTGTTGTTTTTAATCTAACCACCTTATCTTCACATATACTCAAGTATTATTTATCATGTTTTACAATAGCAAATATCTAATCGAAACAGCCCAAAAATGCATTTATAATTATAAGTGCTGACATGAATCTTTGTATCAATTTCAGTGATTATGTTTCTGATCTCCTGGTCTTTCACTGTTGTCTCCCTTGCCCTTGCAAGCCTCATCTATTACTATGTGAGCATAAAAGGGAAGGCTGGAGACTGGGGAGATGGGTTCAAGAGTGCATACTTTCAATTGGCACTCCGAAGTCTCAGATCACTTGGAGGTACGACTGACTATCTGCTTTACAAATACATAATCATACTTCACAATTTTGTAACTTTTGGCCCTTTCTGCAGCAAACCAAGTGCATCCTAAGAATTGGTACCCCATTCCTCTGATATTCTGCCGTCCATGGGGTAAACTTCCGGAAAATGTTCCTTGTCATCCAAAACTTGCAGACTTCGCTAATTGTATGAAGAAGAAGGGCCGTGGTATGTCCATTTTTGTCTCGATAATTGATGGTGATTACCATGAACTAGCTGAGGATGCAAAGACTGCCTGCCGCCAACTGGATGCTTACATTGACTACAAACGCTGTGAGGGTGTTGCGGAGATCATTGTAGCTCCTACTATGTCTGATGGCTTCCGTAGCATTGTGCAGACAATGGGCCTAGGAAACTTGAAGCCAAACATTGTTGTGATGCGGTACCCTGAGATCTGGCGGCGTGAGAATTTGACACAGATACCGTCAACATTTGTCAGTATAATAAATGATTGCATTATTGCTAACAAGGCAGTAGTCATTGTGAAGGGACTCGATGAGTGGCCTAATGAGTACCAGCGACAGTATGGGACTATTGACCTCTACTGGATTGTAAGAGATGGAGGATTGATGCTTCTTCTGTCTCAGCTCCTGTTGACAAAGGAGAGTTTTGAGAGCTGTAAGATCCAAGTCTTCTGCATATCTGAAGAGGATACCGACGCAGAGGAGCTGAAGGCTGATGTCAAAAAGTTCTTGTATGATCTTAGGATGCAAGCTGAGGTCATTGTTGTCACTATGAAATCATGGGAGTCACACATGGAGAGCAGCAGTAGCGGTGCTCAGCAGGATAACTCCCATGAGGCTTACACAAGTGCACAGCAAAGGATCAGAACATACCTTGACGAGATGAAGGAAACTGCTCAAAGAGAAAGGCAGCCACTAATGGAGAATGGGAGGCAAGTTGTTGTGAATGAACAGAAGGTTGATAAATTCCTTTACACAATGTTCAAGTTGAACTCCACGATACTCAGGTACTCCAGAATGGCAGCTGTAGTTCTTGTGAGCCTTCCACCACCACCATTAAATCATCCTTCATATTTCTACATGGAGTACATGGATTTGCTTGTAGAGAATGTCCCACGCATGTTAATAGTTAGGGGATATACGAGAGATGTTGTCACATTTTTCACATGATTATACATATAAACTTCCCACCTGGAGACTCTAGTGCCGTCTGGCTGTTGTACTTTCGTAGCAGAGACTGGATACACAAAGATTCAAACGTGGATTCTACCACAGAAATGACGAGCCCTCACCTTGAAGGCAACCATGATGAGATGTCAGATGTGCAGAGCTGTTGTTCACTTACCGTGTGTTTGGTTGCGGGACCAGTGGGTTGGAATGGCTCTAACCCACGTTTTAGGGACGACTCCAACTCTTCACTTGTTTAGTTGTGAGAATGGGTTCGCTTCGTTTTCTGTTTGGTTGGAGGAATGAGTTGGGGTTGAATTCATCCCATTTTCTGTTTGGATGGATGGATTGAATCAAAATCTGGATGTGGTTACCTTTCCATTGAATTGGTAAGGTTACCCTCTAAATATATAATGCACACCCATTGTTTCATCATCAATATTTTATATAATTCTCACACATGGTAATTTTATTAGCAACTTCAAACATTTGAGCAACCAACATATAATTTATGCTCAACACATATCAATATTTCATATGCTTCCAACGTCATCAAGAAACAAGACACAAAATAATATAATAGGCCCATATAAAAGTCTTTGTCATATTAGAAATAAAAGTCTTAGGCCATATCCATAGGCACATTACACACGAATATCAGTCTGATGCTTGCACAATGTATCAAGTTCAAGCCTTACACAATATATAGCAAGTTCAAGGCTTTCACATAGCAAGGTATAAGCTTACTTAGACCACAAATATAAAGTTCTATGTGGTACTAACAAAAGAACCATCCTATGATTACAACTTACCCTTACTGATCAGGATCAGGAAAGTTGTTAGGAGCATCAGGGTAGTTGTCAGCAATGTGCTTTGCAACCCAATTGAGTTTACGTTCAAAAGGCAATGAGTTGAAAACTCTTGCTATGTGAGGATTTTGGACCAAGTAGGAATGGTAGAAGGATAAGTGAGTGGAATTGAAACCATGCATACCCATCACGTTGTCATACAAATCAGACGGCACATCATTGTCAGATTTTTCCGCTTCCTTTATCGTCTTGGCTAACTTGACACTTTCCCATTTAATTGCAGCCACTAATGGATCTTGGTCAGTCATGGCCCTCTTCTTTCCCTTGTCCTTCTTCTTAGGATTTGTGGCCTTGCTAGCTGATGAAGTCGTCGCATTGTCATCTTGAGTTGCACCCCTATCACTCTGTACCTCCATCCTCTGCACCTCGGTGTCCCAGTCATCTGTACTTTCTTCCTGTGTACCTAGAGGCACACTTGAGTCCTTTGCAAACCTGCCTGTAGCCATGGTGCTCCCAAATATTGTGTTCATCTCCACAAAGTGTTGAATAGGCTTGTTTAGAAAATCAGCATCACCCTTGTGATCCTACAATATATGTACAATTTTAGCAACTATAATTCAGCCACTATAATTCAGCCACTATAGTTCAGACACTATAATTCAACCACTACAATTGAACAACTATAATTCAGCAATTATATATATATGAGAACTAATAATTCAGCAACAATATACCTTAATATGATTGTTGTAGTGCTCATCATTAAGAGTTATAGTGTAGGTATCTTCATCCCAACCACAACACTCAACCCACGAAGGTCACATACTTTACGAAACTTCTTTTGCCATGTCTTAAGGTGGTTCTTAACCTGGTCACCACTGCGCACAATACCAAATTTCTGTTGAAGAGCCTTTGCACACCCATTGTAGTTAAGGGTGGCTAACGAGCCAGCTCGGCTCGGCTCGGCTCGTTCTGGCTCGTTAGGATAACGAGCCAGCTCGGCTCGGCTCGTTATCTTAACGAGCCAGAAAGCCAGCTCGGCTCGGCTTGTTACGAGCTCGAGCTGGCTCGTTAGGCTCGCAAGCCAGGGAAAAAAATACAAAATATAATATTTGTATTTATCTAAAGCAAAAAATATTAATAATATAAAAATAATATATTCAATAGCCTTAAATCGAACAAAATATTCATATGAGCTAACATATCATTTATTTGTGAAGTGCAAAACATGAAGTAATACAAAACTAATATAAGTTATGATGACTTTTTCTCTAAAACTATGGCTCGTTTGGCTCGCGAGCGGCTCACGAGCCAGCTCGAGTTGGCTCGTTATAGCTAACAAGCTAAAATCCTGGCTCGGCTCGGCTCGTTATTATAACGAGCCGAGCCGAGCTGAGCCGAGCCAGCCACGAGCCGAGCGAGCTAACGAGCTTCGAGTTTTTCGTCCAGCCTTAATTGTAGTGAACCATCTTGAAGGTGGATGAAGTCTTGGTGCCACTAACCACTAAATTTGCAAGGTATTCAAGCATGTAGGCTGACCAAGTGGGAGCCCAAGTAGCATGACCAGCAGTCCCTGAAACACCCTCTGCATCCATTTCCCTACAAAATTGACAATACAATATATGTCCTCAAATAATAATGGCAATAAAGTAAGAATCAATGTGTAGGGATATGTCCTCAAATAAAATTTTAGCTAATAATACAATGATTTCAGCCACTTGCTCCTCAACACACATATGAACGGTATCTTCAACTAAACCACGATCTGTAAACAACTTACAAAACCTAAAGAAACGTACTTTGTTCATTCTTAGCATGTTTACACAAGTTGTGTCATTCCTCCAAATTTTGTCATCGAGGTATTCCATTCTTTTCCTATCCCTTTTCATATATTGGTGCATAAGTAATCCCTTCCCTTCTTGCGACTCGTTTTCTTTTCCTAGACCGAGCAACAATTGCCATAGCACACAACAACCAATGTGCAGCAGCAGCAAAAACAAATGTCTTGAGCCTGTTATTCATCTACATATAGCAGCACAGAAAAGCACAACAGCACAATCAATATAGATCAGGTAGGTAAAAAGCAAGTATTCAGAAGCAGACCCCATCCAATTCCATATAAGAGGTAACATGGTCTTAAATTTCATGTAGTTTGGTTCAAAGTTACTTACAATTTAAGTTTGAGCAAAATATACTACTAAAAAACCATCCATAGTTTGTTTCTATTCATAGGAAAAGGGTGCTCCTAACCATGTAGGGGTCGAGGGGGGACGCCCCCTCGCGGGTTTCCTCTCGACATTTCATCAATCGCATCAATGAAGTCGCTATGAAATCACTATGAAAAAGTAACAACAGCACAAGACTAAACCAGTACTCACAAGCACAAAGTAGTAAGGGATTCAGAGAAGGGAGATGCATACTGGAGGAGAGCCGGACCTTGGGGCGGCAGACCTGAGGGCCGGAGATACACCTTGGGGCGGCGGACCTGGGAGCACCTCGTCGCCGTACGTCGGAGCTGGCGGCGTCCGGCGGTGGAGGAGCTGGCAGCGTCAGGCGGTGGAGGAGCTAGCGGCGTCGGGCCGGACCGGCGGCAGCCTTCGTGGGGCCGACCTGCCTCGCTCGACCTGCGCGCGGCCGGCGCGGCCTCCGGGAGAGACCGGCGCGCCGCGGGCGGTGGAGAGGCCGGCGCGGCGTCGGGCGTTCGGCGGGCGTCGGGGATGAAGGGCGGCGTCGGGCTCCTCTCCGCCTGAAGGGATAAGGTTGGGGGTGAAGGGATAAGGTGGTGCTGGGGGGTGAACAGACGGCACGTGAACGAGGCCAACCCGACGGGAGCAGCTCCGTCCGTCGAAATCTGGCGGACGAGCCCAACCCACATAATTAGCGAATATTCCTTTGGGGTTCAACCCATCCCTTCCCCAACCCCCATCCAAACACCCCAAAAGCGGGTCGAACCCATCCGGGTTGGTCCCAACCTTCCAACCAAACACACGGTTATTGGGTTCGTGAACTATTGAACTGCAGTGTCTTCATTCTTTTATAGATTTATTTAAAAGGTCTACATAGCGAGCTTTGATTCTTACAGATTTTGTAGTTATCATATGTAAACACTTACCATCTAGTAAGCATACTTACATGCTGGCCCAATGACAGAAATGCAATCCCTCTCACTGAAACATTTATATAGGTATTTTCTTTGCATCACTTGTATGGGTCTAAAACTGACGGACCTGTTGAGATAAGCGGAGCTGCAAATTTTGAATGGCTTCCACAAATGAGTTTTGGTTGTGCTTTGTCGCTAATTCTTGAATGGTACAAGATTTCAGAGATACATTGCTCAATGAGGGTTGCTACTTACCCAGTTACTTTCTGGATATATTGAATCATATTTCTTTCTATTACGCCCTGCTCGCTTGGCTTATAAGCCGTACTTTTTCAACTAACGAATAATATTTTTCTTTCACAACAAATCAGTAAACAGTACTTTTAGCCATGACTTATCAGCTAAGCGAACATGGAATAAGTTTTGTTGAATGCTGATCTACATGCGATCTTCAGTCAATACAATACATGTACCTTTCGAGTGCAGTTTGTGCCGTGTTTCCCTAGCTCGTACCACTTTCAGAGTTTGGGCCTATTCGGAACGGTACTGTTCCCAAGCTTAAAGACTCGAGTTTAGCCTCCAGCACAGGGATTCTGAGTATCATAACTGCCATTTTCTTCACCATATACAAGGTCTGTTTAGATCAGCTATGACTAATTACTAGTTGAGGTTAAAAAATTAGTTCAAATTAGCTAAGATTGGCTAGGTCTGTTTTTCTTTGACAACAGGCTAGGTCAGATCAGCTAGGACTAATAACTAGTTGAGTTTAGGTTAAAAAATAGTTCAAATTAGGTAAGATTGGCTAGTGTTTTTTGATAGGTAAGATTGGCTAGCTAGTTGACTAACAACTAATTGGAGGTTTGACTAAAAAAATAGCTCACCTATTAATGTCCAGTTTGGATGGACTATGGTTAATTTTAGTTAAATTTTAGATGGTTAACAAATAAATCTTGGTATCCACCAAACCTGGTTATCATGCTAGGAGTAGGAGCTAAGATCTTGGTTAATGAATAACTAATTTTTAACTTCAAGTTTTATCAGGTTCTAATTCGTTTTGGGCCTTTTTCTCGTTTCATCGACTTCTGGTTTATTTTAATTTTCCCTATATTTATTAGCTTCTATCTCATTTTGGGTTTATTTTCTAGTTTATTTTAGATTCTGTTTATATTTATCGGCTTCTATTTATTTTAGGAAACCGAGACAAAACCAGTCCAATAGTGCACATTTGGTATGAGCCAGAATCGTTCCTTCCAAAAGGGGCTTTATTTGTCTTTGTGCTAAGGTATGTTTGTTTCAACTTTTGTCTTGCTTCTGCTAGTCAAAAACCTTGCTTCTGCTAGTAAAAAACCAGAAATTAAAACAAAATAGCCCAACTTTTGAGTTGATTTTTTAAAAAATAGAAAGCAGGCTTATGAGAAAAATGAATAAAAAGCTAAAAAATGTTCTAAGGAGCTTTTCTTTTTCCTAAATACTAGATTTCGAGCGCGCGCGTTAGCTCTGTCTTTTTTTTTTTGACGTCTCTCATCTAGTTACAGCTGTAGCATCTGTTCATACACACGCACGCTCACTCAACACACGCACACTATACACCACCCGTGTACAAACAAACCTACTGTCACATGCGTAATGCTCGCTGCCGTCTGATCTCACCGTACGTGAGGATATTATATCATACTGCAGCAGGCCGGCCCTGAGATTTTGGTGGCCCAGGGCAACACTAAAAATTGAGGCCCCTTATAACATATGTACATCTGTTGTATTAGTTTGGATGCTAAGCTAAGAATAGTTACCTAGCATGCATTACCTATTTTCAAAAAATTATCTTGTCACATACTCCCTCCATCCCAAAATAAGTACAAACAACATAAACTTTGACTAAATTTATATAAAAAAGTACAAACATTCATGATACAAAATAAGTGTCATTAGACTAGTTATAGAAATATATATTTTTATAATAAATTTATTTAAAGACATAAATGTTAATATTATTTACTATCTTGGTCAAACTTGAGCTTGATTGACTGGCACAGATACCATAATTGCATTCTTTCGTTGGTGGGGGAGTAGAAGACAGGTGCTAAATTTTTTAAAATACATTTAACAATTGAAAACTAGCACAATGCATATATATCCTACAAGGCATATGGTTATAATGAGCATCCCTATAGCCGCATGGCAAAAAAAACAGAGAGAGAATTGATGCACACGTTACGCTCTTGGCCTTTAGGCCTCTCATACAGCACAACACGTTGCACTCCTGTAACAGCAATAAACTCACCTGTGGTACTTCAGCTAAACTCCAAAATACTACTCCTACACGGTACACACCTATACAGGGTTGGGGGCCCTTACTGCTCGGGGCCCAGGGCGGCTGCCCCTCTCGCCCGCCCCCATGGCCGGGCCTCTGCTACATGGTTCACAAGAACATCAGTCAAGTAAAAGTTAACACTCAGACGTCGATCCCCCATTTCTACTCTTTCGTTCTCTCCAGAACTTGAACAAATTTTCTCTGGGTGCTGCGGAGTGAAGGCAATCGTCTTTTTCCTTGCGCGGTTTTCTAGATGTGGCCCCAACTCGATAAGTGCTAGCGGAAATTATTTTTCCAGCGCGGATTAGCGTGTGGTGCCTGCCAACTGAAAATAGAAAGCGGGGGATAGTAGTTTCCTAATATGCAATGTGCAACCGGATATCTTAGATACTGCGCGTTCGTGCTTTTTTTTTTTCTGAAAAGCTCAGAATTTATTAATATAAAGAAATAAATAGAGAAAAAGGCAGCCGAAAGCCAAAAGATAGAAAACCAAGTTTTGATCAAAACAACAAAGGCCGCGTTCACTTCCACCTCCCAACCCAAAATATTTCCTCTTACACACATCACATCAAATCTTTCGACGCATGCATGGAGCATTAAACGTAGGTAAAAAAGATAACTAATTACATAGTTTGTCTGTAAAGTTCGAAACGAATCTTTTAAGTCTAATTAATCCATAGTTGGATAAATTTTACCAAATAACAACGAAAAGTGCTACAGTAACTTTTCAGGTACTTTTCACGAAGTGAACGCACCCAAAAAACTGGAACTGAAACAAACAGGTCCTGAATGCTGTTTGCCACATCGGCCCAACCCGTGGGCCTAAACAACGGGTGTGTTTAGTTCCGCGAAAATGTGTAAAAAAAGTACTGTAGCACGTTTTGGCTTTATTTGATAAATAGTGTCCAATCGTTGACTAATTAGGTTCAAAACGTTCGTCTCGTAAAGTACAACCAAGCTGTACAATTAGTTTTTGATTTCATCTACATTTAGTACTCCATGCATGTATCGCAAGTTTGATGTGACGGGGAATCTTTTGTTTGCACAGTGTTTTTTTTTTAGGACTAAACACAGCCAACAAAGCAGCAGCCAGCAGCAGGACTGTGTACGTGGGCTATTATTTTTTTTTTCTGTTGGGCTTTGTGTCCTCGTCTCTCTTTCTCCCCATCGAAGTATCGAACATCTCGATCCATCCAATCCAAGCATCATCTCCACGATTGAGGCGATTGAAGCAGAAAAAATCGGGATCAGCCGCCGCAGCATCACCGCCGCCGCCGCCGCCGCCGCCGCGGTGGGGAGGTAGCATCTAGACCCATTCCGCCTCCTCCATCTCCGGTAAGTTCCCCTCCGCCCCTCGTTTCGCACGAATGCCGGGCCAAAAACCCTTGCGCAATTCCGGTGTTTTTCTCGCGTCCTGAATCAACACTCAACGGTGTTTAAATTGTGTCGCTCCAGGTCAGCATGGCTTCGGCGGTGGAGCGGCGGAGGGAGGATCACTCGCGGAGATCGCGTTCCCCAGCGCGGGACAGGGAGCGGAGGGGAACGCCGCCACGCAGGCGGAGTTCCCCAGAGCGGAGGAAGGGTTCGCCTGCTAGGGCACGGTCTCCTCCTGCGAAGTCAAGTGCGTCGCACAGGGACAGGGACAGGGACAGGGACAGGGACAGGTCGCCTCCGAGGGAGAAGGTGAAGGAGCGTGTCAAGTCGCCGCAGTCTCCTGCTAAGGTCAGCCTGTCGCACAAGGGGAGGGAGAGGTCGCCTCCCAGGGAGAAGGCGAAGGACCAACGGTTCAGGTCGCCGAAACATACGCAGGAGCAGTCACGATCACCCTCACCTGCTAGGCGGCACGTCTCTAGGTCGCCCTCGCCACACACCAAGAGGCTGAGGAGAGCCCAGGGTGAGCGGGAGGTGGCACAGGTTACTGGCAGTGACCGCCGGAAGGCCAGTCACAGGGAGGAGCAGGATACAGTGAGGCACAGGGAGCATGATGAGGGGAGGGATGCTTCAACAGACAGGAAGGTGGATAAGGAGGCAGTGCAAGTAACGAATGGTGATCGCCGCAAGTCCTTGCACAGGGAAGAGCGGGACTCACGGGGCAAGCACAGGGAGCATGATGAAGGGAGGGATGCATCTAGAGATAGGAAGTCGGATCGAGAGGATACCAGAGGTACTGCAAAAGATAAGAAATATGATCGTGATGATGGGAAGGATCATTCTAGGGAGAGGAGGGCTGGGAAGGATGACAAGTCTGGTGCTTCAAAGGAGACATTGCCAAGCCGGGATGATGATAGGCATGGAGGGCCTAATCGGGATGACTGGAAATCTTCTTCTTCAAGGGAGCAAAGGCTGGACCGTGGTGACAGAAGGGATTCTACAGGAGAGAAACCAACAGATCATGAGGAGAGCAATGGGGGATCAGGAAGGTCATCCAGGCGTGGTCGATCAGTGTCTCCAGAAGAGCACAGGCATCGGGGCAGGCATGAATCTCATCCATCACCGAGGGTGTCCAGAAGTGCAGCACGTACCGAGGTTCTTGTGATATCCTACCCATCACTTTAAATCCCTCCATGTCTCCATATGTACTTGGCTTAGCGTACTTTTGTTTCACGAATGTTTCCTACAGTCCTGCTACTGTCTACTGGTAAGTTAATAGTCTCCACCAAATAAATACGGAGTGAGAAAATTATTTACAATCCCATGGATTTTTTACTACTAATTGTGGATTGTGAAATCTGCATTCCCAAACTCCCACTTCTGATGCATGCACTATACATACAGGACCTCTCAGTTATTATCAATCATATTGGTGCCTGTAAACTGCAATCTAACATCATTACTTTTTATTTCAGGATATAAACTCTAGAGGAGGTGAAGCATCCCGGTCAGTGCTCAAAACTAACCTCTCTTGTGTCCCATTATACAATTTAAATCCTTATTAGAAGCATCATTCGCTGCAAATCTTATTTTGTATATGTACATCTTTTTACTATGACCATGGCAAAAGAGAGGTCTAACAGAAGGGAAAAAAATACACTAGATCCTAGTACAGGTGTAGATGTGCATTTTTTAATACTGTGAGTATGACCATGCTTCCATCTAATCTCTCATATGATTTGCAAAGAACACGTAAATCCTAGCATATTTTGCATTCATTTTGTTAATGCCCTGATTGCTATGAACTTTTTATGTCAAATTCATTGATAGATCATTGTATTATGTTCGTCTCATTACTAAAGTGGGCGTGGTGGATTAGCCTCAAGTGGGCTTGGTGGATTAGCCTTTTTTTTAATCCTGCTGTTAAATAATGTTCTGTCAGATTTTGAAGCTTTTCTGTCATTTCTTAATCTTACTGATGATAGCGTGTTATTACTCTAAGCTTTCTCACTTTAGATAGAATGGTGATTTGCACTTGGTAACAGTGAACTCTTCTTATTTTGGCCAGGAGCGGAGATCCTGATGCTTTGGCAAGAATGAACGCAACTGCAGAAGCTCTTGAAGCAAAAGAAAAGGTGGTGCATGATCCATGATGAATATTGTAGATGATGATTATAGCAATTTATCTATCTGAAAAATACTGAAACTTCTCCATTCACTGATGTTTGTTTCCCTTGTTAATAAATAATTGTCATTTGCTGTGGATTGTGATCTGAAACCTTCTACCCCTTGTTTTGCAGCAAAAGCCATCGTTTGAATTGTCTGGAAAGCTTGCTGAGGAGACCAACAGAGTTGCAGGTGCTTATCTAAAGCTCTTGTATCTTATAGTTTTTTTTATGTGAACATAGGCATTCAATTGTTGTAATGATAAAACCATTAATTATATGCAGCACATAGTGTGTGCCTATGGTTCTGTGGGCACACTGCATTATCCTTGGAGATGACACTTTGTTCCTACTTTAGGTGTAAATCTATTATATTCAGAACCCGCAGAGGCTCGGAAGTCAGAGATTAGATGGAGGCTCTATGTATTTAAAGATGGTGAACCACTGAATGGTAGTTCTCTACTTGTTTACTCTTTTTTTTTTATTTCTGTCATGGTTTCTATCAGTTCAATGGTTTTTCTAAAACAAGTAGAAGGAGCAAACTCACATTTAGGCATTTAGTGACATATGGTGTTATTTAGCTATTTCCCCTGGTTCAACCCAGTAGATGCACCAGCAAAAAAAATATCTGCACCATGGTGCATTGCTGCAAAATCCTGGAACCACATTCACCTACATCTCATGTCTATTATCGCTTGAAACTTGAAAGCATGGCACTCATCTACCTGTGGACTTTTATGATAACAGGCAAAATTGGTGTTTATTGCAATTGGAATGAACGTGGCAAAAGAGAGGTGTAACAGAAGAAAAACTGTATACTAGTGATGGCAGAAATTTCTTTACACTTGATAGTCCATTTAAATAGGGCACATGCAAACCCATGGACTTGTGGAGTAATGACATTATGACAACATAAGCTTACTTCGAATCTGTACAATTATTTTTTCTCTTCCTGGGATATCAGGAGAGGGCTCTTTGGGAGTATCATGCGCTATATGCCCATATCCGTCAAAATACTGCTTATTAGCTTATTGGTTTTGTGAATGAATAAAGATTTGCAATATTGTACGAGCATCGGTTCACAACAGATCATTGTTTTTGAATTGGAATGAATTAGCGGAATTTATTTGACCTACCTTCTTTGAACATATCATTGCTAATGTAGTAGAAATGACAACATACCTACATGTTATCAGCAAACTATATTTGAGCTCTGATATTCAGTAAACCATCAGTTAAAAGTCCCCATTTGTATCTGACCTCAGTTTATTCAGGCTCCTGCATGACTATGGATCATTCTATTCTTTTTTTGGGATACTGTTATAGGCTGCCTTTTGTACCTGAAGCTCAAAATCATGTAATCCCTCCGTTCCAAAATGCAAGTCGTTTTGGCTTTCTTTAGATACATAGCTTTTACTATGTATCTAAGACATAGATATACATAGGTGCATAGCAAGAGCTATGTACCTAGAAAAGCCTAAATGACTTACAATTTGGAACGGAGGGAGTAGAACACATAACAGTATGAATCAGCTTGCCTTTCCCAATGGTGTGGGAACCCTGAAAAAACATATTTTAAGAGCTTAGAATTGATGTGGAGAATGTGGAAAAAATGACATGTTTCATTTTGTGATTCTGTGCTTCTGTTTTGCACTTTCTGCGCTTGAATTGTTATGATATATCTGATTTAACAGAACCACTGTATGTTCATCGGATGACCTGCTACCTTTTTGGAAGAGAGAGGAAAGTTGCAGATGTCCCCACAGATCATCCCTCCTGCAGCAAGCAACATGCCGTTCTTCAATACCGGTATGCTACACTCCCTCCCTCTCTCCTCCCTCCCCTATGACAAAGGAGAGCTGTGTGTCATTTAGAAGGACCTCTATTAAGAATTCATATAGGAATAAGTTCATTGTTTTCTATTCAGACTTGTGGAGAAGGAGCAACCAGATGGCATGATGGCAAAGAAAGTAAGGTAATTACATATGCTTATTAGTTTTTCTGCATGGTTCTTTTTTTGCAATGTTTTTTTACTTGATCTCTGCTCTGGGATATCAGTAATGCCTTCCCCGATTTCATTATATCAGTAACGCTTTATCATGCCATCTTGTTTGACAGGCCTTATCTGATGGATCTTGATAGTACAAATGGAACTTTCATCAATGTAAGGTTTCTAGTAATATGTGTGTTAATCTGTCAGATCTACTGGTCACGTTTTGACTCTTCTGTTATGTGAATTTCATTGTTTTTGTAGGGAAATCGCATTGAGCCTCGGCGCTATTATGAGCTATTTGAAAAGGATACACTTAAGTTTGGCAACAGTAGGTATGATCTTAACCACCTGAAATACTATATTGGTTTTTGGTTAATATGTGCATAGATGTATTTTCTGCCTCCATCTGTCATTACATCAATTGAAAAAAAAAGTTATTTATCTAGATGTTATTTACTAAGTTTAGGTAATTAGGTGTGAACTTTATTCATTCTTTTTGCACCTTATTATCCTTTTGAACACCATTGTATTAGGGTGCATTTGGTAGGGATCTAGATTCTCATAGAAATGCTTTGGATCCAAACGGTTCTGATGATGAATCAGAATCACTGGTAAACTGGATTCCGGTTCATAAGAAAATATATTATTTTCTTTAAAAAATCATATAAATAAAAATATGCTTAAGGATATGGATTCTCGTAGAAATGTTTTGGATGATGAATCAGAATCACTGGTAAACTGGATTCCGGTTCATAAGAAAATATATTATTTTTCTTAAAAATCATATAAATAAAAATATGCTTAAAAAATTTGAACTTTTGTGGGCGAAGAACAACTTAAATACAACCCATTTGAACTTGTTGCACTAAAAAAGGATTAATTGAAAAAAAAAATCAAGAAGTAGGAAGCGCATTGCTGGAGAATCGATGGGTTGTATTAATGTTGGAACGCTGAATAGTTCTGATTCCAAATCGCTGGCTCGAAACTGTTTGGAGCTGATTCTTCCAATTCTCTCGAGAAACGGAATCGTTTCTCTTATCTGAACAGTCCCTTATACTTCTGACACTTCTCATGAAAGTTTCATACAGATTTAGTTTTTTAGCTTGTGGTTCGCAAATTTTGTAGTAAGAGAAAATGACCATGGTCCCTTTCATTTTTCCTGGAGACTTTGCTTGCGGTCTGGTTTTGTCGCTTGACGTTTAAGTGGTTTTTGGAGGCCTCTCCGGTTGGACCCTGGGTGTCAAAAGGGGTTAGCAGTTTTTATTACTATATGCTCTACATTTTGTCAAACTCTTGTAATTTTGTTGCTTTATTGTAATGAAATAAGGTTTCGACTGTGGTGGAAAAAAGTATGCTGGGGAGGAGTGGATTTTGAAAGAAACTTTGGAGGCTTATTTATTGATTAGAACTGCATTCATATAATTAGGTGCACAATGGAGATGAAAAATAAATGTATTATGAACTTGGTGGAGCGACATATTTTGGTAAAAATGTAATATGAAGTTGTGCATATTTTGAGTGTCTGTAACTTTTGTGAGATGAGAGATAAATGTGTTATGCTGTATGGCAGGCATTATGTTCATGGTTAATTACTACTAATCACTGCTGGATGTTTTACCTGTACTAGATGTGATTTTCTATTTCCATAGCATTTCTAATAATCTTCTTGCTGATGTACCTGTCACTGTGTTTTCTCTGCAGCCGGGAGTATGTTTTGCTCCACGAAAATTCAACAGAATGAGTTTTGAGAAAATTCAACAGAATGAGGATTGAAACAGCCAACCTTTTTTGCTGTAGGAGAAAAATACAGCAGAAACATGGGGCGTTGCACGTCTTTTTTATTTTTAGACTGGAGATTGGTCAGCTTGAACTTCTGGCCTGTGATTTCTTCACAGGTGTTTAAGCCTATAACGATATTTTGTGAACCAACATGTAGGGCTATTGTAATGAAGAGAGCTAGCTGCCTGTAGCAGATAGCCCTGGATCTTGTTTGTATTAAAGCATGTTTTGTACCGCTGGCATTCACATCATTTGGCATCGGAGGCAGCTGTTTATGGATCAATACCATAGTGACCTTAATGAGTTAATCATGGATTTAGTGGTACAATAATTTAAACTTGTACCACAGATGTGTTCACCTTTCCATATATGGCATGCTATTTGTTCTATTTTAGGGTTATTTGGATTAGAGTCATTACAATATCTTCCGTTAGGAAAAAAAAGATGTTTTGCGGATGTTCCATCCGTCCGGCGGCGAGGCCATGGAAGCCGCAGCTCTTGCAGTCAGATACCGTGAGTCAGATACCGTGAGCCTCGGCGGTGACCACAACTCCACAAGCCTTCAATGGCTGCTTCTAATGGTCAATTTTTGGACAGGGTAGGCGGTCAGACCGCAGGGTCCTTTTCAACCTGATATCTACTTGATAAAATGACCACAACCGATTTTGATGATCTTAGACTTTAGGAGAAAGTTTATTCAAAGGCGACACATCCCAGTTGAGTAATTGATCCAAAACATAATGGATCAACATAGAATTCCAATTCAAAAACCACCAGACAGCAGAAAAACCTTTTTCAAAGCAAGCCAACTCTAGTGATTTCCATAGGATGATCAATACCTTTAAGCCTCAGTTAGCATTTTCAAACCATTTTTTCAAAGGTTTTTCTCTTAAGTTTCAAACCATCATCAAAGCAACACAAGTTAGACCTCATGAGTGGCATTATCTATTCTAAACTCGGCCATGTACTTTTCTACACATCAATGGCCAGTGAAATGAAATGCTCTACAAGTCATACCTTTGTTTTTCATATTCTATTTCAACTCCATTTTGGTGATGCTTGTCTTCAATACGATGAACAATGGTCATCTCCAAGTGTGGCCAACCACGCCACCTTGACTATTTTATCCATAGCATGAAGCTCATCCATCTTCACTCTATTAAGCCACTTGGTATCTTTATATAGCTTTATATGCCCTTCATAGTCCATAGCCTTACTTGCTCTTCTCCGGTGTATTGGTCCATCGGTGCCAAGCCCTCTAATCGCACTTCACCGTCACGATGATCCATCATGTGTTGAGCATCTAGCTTTCCCTTCACACTTGCACGTGATCCTTCGTAGCAAAGTCTTGTCTCGATCTTTACTATCTTGCCATATGAGACTATATCATGTTCCATATTCAATATATTCCTCCTCACATATTGATCTTCATTAACTCTTCGCTAGCTGAGCACTTGCATCACATACACAAGTAACCTCACCTCCCTCATGAGGAACCATGTATGCCAAAAGTAACGATAATTTTTTTCTATACCACTTTCTTTTTTCTACATGTTTCCTTAGAGAGAACCTAATGGCTCCCGTTGCGGTGCCCTAAGACTATCTCTAATAGAGTACCCATATGGGCTCCCAAACCCAAAATGGGCCTTCGATGGTACTAGTTTGGCCTCCAACAGAGTACTGATACGGGAGACCTATTTAGGTAGCAGGAGAGACACAACCCAATATATGAGCATCCTCTCTCCTGAAAACCCATTTTGCAGAAGAGATTCTTTTTTAGATGTTGATGGAGAAAACACAAAATGAGTATTGAGCTCTTTGCCTATGCCTGTGGCGCTATTCAAACATCGAATATGTCTTGTATTTTGAATGTCGTTATTGAGATAGTTGTAGCCATATAAAAAAGAAAAAAGTCGACATTACCTCCCTCAACTTTCACAAAAGTCCGCTTTTCCTCCCTAAACCCTAAAACCGGGCAAAACACCTCCTTCAACTTTTAAAACTGTTCATCTTACCTCCCTGACCCTGTTATAAGCGGGTTTGAGGGATATTTAACTTTTTGTCATCCTTATGGATGCCACTCCTTCAAAAGCCACTATTAGAATAGCATCTACATTTTCACCACAGGTGAGAGAAGTTTTGTTTAGTTTTTGTCAATTATGCTGACGTGGCGAGACATGCCAGCCGGCTAGGGTGTTGAGGCCATGCAAAAAGACCAAGATGCCCCTCCTTTATCCTTTGTTGTGCCCTCTGAGAATTTTTTTATTTTTAACCGTTTTTAAAAGTATTTTTAAAAATGACCATGAATTTTTTTTAAACTAACCGTTTTGGCGGCGCCGTCAATCATGGCGCCGCATTTCCACACGACGGCGCCATGCCATGCAGGGCGGCGCCGCAGGAGGATGACGTGGCACCAGGGGCCCGTGCATTGGCCCCACTTGTGGCGCCACCATGCATGGCGCCACACTGGCGCTGTAGCAGCGCCACAGTGTGCCATGGATCATGGCGCCACAGGGCCGTATACCAGCCCGGCCCACCTCCCTTTCAGTCTTTCATTCTTCTCTCATCTCTATCGGGTTTCTTCTCTCCGCCCCGCACCCAAATTCTTGAATCGTTGATTTTAAGCTTGGAAACTCGAATTTAATCCATTCATCTTCGCAAGCAAGGTAGTCTCATTCCCCTTTGAAAGGATCAATATGCCCAAGAGGAGGGGATGAATTAGGCTTTTCTAAAAATTAATTGCAAGAATTAAATCCTACAAGCCAAACTTCACCCCTAGTGCCTACTAGTGTTCCTTGTGATTCTACCGGTAAAAGTTTTGCACCCTAAGTTCCAATCCTAGACTAGCATGGTAATTCTAGGAAAGTAAACAAGCAATGAAAGTAATGCACGAAAGTAAATGCTTGAAAATAAGGGTTAGGAACACGGCGATATTTTCCTGAGGTATCGGAGAGTCGCCACTCCCCACTAGTCCTCGTTGGAGCACCCGCGCAAGGGTGTAGCTCCCCCTTGATCCGCGTAAGGATCAAGTGCTCTCTACGGGTTGATTCTTTGACACTCCGTCACGACGAATCACCCAAAACCGCTCACAACATGAGTTGGGTCACCCACAAGCTCGTCGGATGATCACCAAACTCGCAATCACCACCAAACCGTCTAGGTGATGGCGATCACCAAGAGTAACAAGGTAGAACTCTCACTTGACCACAACAAGCCTAATAAGAAGATGGATGCACACTTGCTACACTCTTGTCACTAGTGAGGAATCTCAAACTTTGATTCTCAACTCACTATCCTCACAAGGGCTCTTGCACTCCCTTGCACTCTAAAGGTGTTTCTCAGCTGAACAAATGAGCAAGAGACCTCTAAAAGAGGTGGAGGGGATGTATTTATACACCCCTCACACAAATCCAATGGTTACCTGCCAAATCAGCAAAACTCGTACTGACCGGACGCGCTAGTCGACGTGATCGGACGCGCCGGTCGAGTGTAACAGTCGAAAACCGAAAGTCGGCGCTGAGTGACCGGACGCGCCGGTCAGGGATGACCGGACGCGTCTGATCATGCAAGAACCTTACTGGAAACTGACCTAACACTCGACCGCGTCCGATCATAGATGACCAGACACGTCAGGTCAGCTTAGGACCTTACTGGAACGTGACCGGACGCGTCAAATCACTTCACAGTCGCGTCCGATTACACCTTTACCCTCTGAAACACGTGTCAGACTGACCACCGCGTTCGGTCCTCTCAGGGACCGCGTCCGGTCAATCAGTTAACGACGCAGTGACTTGTTAGTACTGACCGGACGCGTCTGGTCAAGACAAAGACCGCGTCCGGTCAAGGGTAAACTGCTCAAACGACTTTTAAACGCGACACAACTTGAACCAAGTTGCTTCCAACTGAACTTTGAGCTTTTCTAGAGCTACCTAGTGCTAAGTTTGACAAGCGTGCACCACACCTAAACAAAAGACTCACCTAGGTCAAGCTACTCGCTCATGCCCCTCTTTATAGTACGGTCAAAGGAAGAAACAAAGATCCTAACGACTATTTTCGGATGTAACTCAACACCTTGACATCCGGAACTAACCGTCCTTAATCTTGTCGTTGATCCTTTGAAAACCGAAACGATTTCCATCAAGGGATATGAATACCATAGTGCCCAAAGCAGTTATCAACTTCATGACCTAACTTACCAACGTTTCTGCAAAACACACGTTAGTCATGGTAATAATGTGTTGTCATCAATTGCCAAAACCAACACCGGGGCCTAGATGCTTTCAATCTCCCCCTTTTTTGGTGATTGATGACAACACTTAGATTCAGAAGTTATAAGTTGAGGTTTTCGATCATGCTTGGTTCACATAAGCATAAAGCTGTAAACACAAGGGGTTAGTAATTGCTTATGTGTTCGAAGCCAACTGAGTGTACTCATAAGATAAAACATGAAGAGTTAGTACACATAAAACATAGCTCATATAAAATCGGAGTAAGGCACAAAAGCACAACCTTATGAGCTAAACACATTTAAGTGACATAAAATCAAATAAAGTCTCACAAACTCATAGTCACACAATGCAGGGCGAGAAAATAAACATGATGCATGAATGTAGCACACATGGAAAAATGAAACCCTCTATCAATACTCCCCCTGAATCTACGCTCTCTCCCCCTTTGGCATCAAACGCCAAAAAGAAACCTAAGGATCTGACGAGGGAACAGAAGCTATCATGTCGGGTGCCGAGGAGCGTGGAGTGATCACGAACTATGAAGTGTCCTCCTCAGACTCTGAACTGTCAGGCTGACCCTCTGAAGATTGGCGTGGCAGTGAAGCGGTCTGGGTCTATAGAGCAAGTGCAGTAGCTGAAGGTGTAGTAGCAACTATAGGAGCAGTCACTGTCGCCTGAGCCTGAAAGACACCAAGAGTAGGAGGATCTGTCGATGCAACTGAGGATGGCACAATCTCTATAGTTGCGGCCCCTGACACTGGAAGTACAGCAGTCTCTGAAGTTGACATCTCTGAAGTGGTCACAAAAGTGGTGTATGAAGGTGTCGGCTGTCCAGTCAGCTCACTGTAGGTGGCACTGAAGTCAGGGAACGGAGTGCCTGAGAGGAGGTGAGGTCTCGGCTGAGCTGGTGGAGTGAACCTTGTCTGAATAGGAGTGTAACTCGGAGACTAAAATGTCTGAGGCACCTGCTACTAGGGAGAGGTGTACTAAAAACTCGGCTGTCCCTGACTCTGAGGTCCACTGGACTATAATGCTGGAGTCAGAATAGACGGTGGTGGAGGTACCCCAACAGTGACAAGGTGTCGCATGAGCTCTAGATACTGCTGCTGGGTGGCTGCCTGCTGCCTCTGCATCTCTCGACTGCTACCTCTGAAACTCCAGTTGCTGCCTCTAGAACTTGTCCTGACGTGCCTAAATCTGGGAAAATGCTGCAGCTGTGTCCTAAGCCTGTCTCTACATCTGAATCTTCTGTCTCTTCTGGGCCTAGGTCAGCCTCTCAAGAATAGCCACCATGGCTAGGTCTAAGCGGGAGGCTGAGCCTGAACCACCAGCCTCATGGTCATGAGGCCGAGGAGAGCGGTACCGAGGGATGGGCTGATAATCCTCATCTGTGCTATCAGTAGCAACGTCCTCGACTAGATCAGCTGGCTGAGCATCAAGATCTGCTAGCTCTGCCTCAGCAAGACCCTCAACGGTCTCATCCTGCTCAGCAGCTGTCTCTGGTACCACTGGCCTCTGACGCTGTCCTGGGCTAGGTGCCTGCTCTCTGGTAACTGATGCCCACAACTGTCGGATATCATACTCTGGAAAAGCTGTAGTGGTATTAGAAATCTCTGCTCTAATCTCTGCAGGCAGTTCACACGTAGATCTGATGATAAAGCATATCCAATGAGCATACGGAAGCTGCCTTTGACCCTTGAATCCCTCTGCCAAGGTATCCTCCATCTCACATAGCATCAGATTCCAAAGGTCGAACGGTGTCTGTGAGATGAGGTGATGTACTACCCATAGCTGCATGCGAGTCAATCCCTCTCTATATCCAAGCCTCAGAAGTAGTGTCCTCCTCAGAATAGCATCAAGGACTCTGGCTAGGGGAGTCAAGCTGGCAGGTGTACGTCGAGACCCCTCGCCAAAAGGCTCACGGAAATAGGGTCTGATCATATTTGTAGGGGGCACTGTCCCGCCATGAGGGCGTCTCGGAGGTGCAATCTGTCCAAAACACAACTGATGTATCTTTGTCTCTGAAGCTGGGAGTCTGAGAATCTCCCGAACCCTAGTGCTGTATAGTCTACGGTCATGACCTCTGAATGCAAAATGTATAAACTCATGTGCTGGGTCAATCCAAAGTGAAGAATAGAACTCTCTGACCCAGGTCCCACAGTATGCTCCAGTCCGTCCAAGAAGATCTAACAATCCAGGTAGAAAGGACAGATGCGGACAAAGCTGCTCACCAACCACCTCAACTAAGGTCTCCAGTCGATAGACTCTCTGAGGTCTAAAAGCAATCCCGCTGTCGACATAGGCTCTATAGAAGTCCTCGTGCAGAGGAGTGTAGAAACCCTCTGAAGCCCGAGGATCCCGCTGAGGTGGGAACCATCGAGTGACCTCAACGAACCTGAGAGCCTAGACCTGTCTAGCTGTAGCTCCCCTGAGGTCAAAGTGCTCAACTGGGGGGTGACCTCGAGCCCTGGGAGGTGGACGACCTCCATGACGCTGACCCTCTGGCCTGGGAGTCACCTGAGCTCGCATACGTCCTGAGCGATGACGCTGTGGAGAGTGAACTATCTGCTCCTCAGTCTCCTCTAGGTCCTCTGTAGGTTGTTCTGCAGGTGCATCCATTGTCTCTTCTATGGCCTCTGTACCGAGCTGTCGACCTTCAAGGTGAAAGCAACTCTCGCCAATACGTATACCACTGCTCCTGCCATCTCTTTCTGCTGCCTCTGCTGCATCTTCAACTGCCTGAGCCATCTCTGCCTCTTTGAGTGTCCTCTTTCTCTTCTTGGCAGCTATCTTCACTCGCTTGCCGCGAGCTACCTCTGTCCTCCTAGGAGGACTCTCCTCCCCATTACTAGGTGCACCACCAGCATTCTTGCAGCGAACCATACTGACAAACTACTGTATCTGAGAAAATCTGGACAGTAACAGATGATGAACTAACACTCATGAGGCTTGGCCTCAATCCGTATCCATAGGCTTGGCCTCGGATTCACAACTTATCACCTGACACACATAGCACCGACAGGACGAACTGAAATGATAGAATGGATGGATCTACTATAAGCAATATATATTATCTAATAGATGAGTAAGATCCTAATGAAAGCAAGCATATTAGATAAGATGTGAATGAACTGCGATAGCTACCTCCGACGAGCGAAGTTTCAATGAACGAAAGATGATCTCGACGCGCTAGGGTTACCCGGAAATGACGATCGAAACCCTAGAGTACCGATGAGATCAAAGATTGTATTAGTAATTCACCAGAAAATCAACGGCAAACCCTAATCCAAGCCAAAGACGTCACCTTGCGGAGACGGAGACGTTCACGGAGACAGAAACTCGCGAAAACCACTGCTAGGGTTAGGGTTAGGTCTCTGGCGCGTCGGGCTGCTCGGCTATGGCGGCTCGGCTGTGGAGGCATGCGTGCTCGGCTGCTGACTACGGCGGCGGCGCGGTCAGTGAGCACGGGCACGCAGCGGCGGTGCAGTGGCACGCGCGGCTGCGAGCGTGGGTGCGGAGGCACGACGCGCTGCGGTGGCGAGGAGGCGGCGCTCGAGCGCGGGCGCGGAGGCACGGCGTGGCTACGGATGCGGTGGCGCGGCGGCTCGGCGAGGAGGCGGCGCTCGGAATCTCGGCAAGGTCGGCTAGGGTACGGGCGGTGGATTAAGACGAAAAAGAAGACGAACGAGATCTGAACGTACGGTTAAAAAAGGGTGAGATCTGCTTTTCGCGCGATGACTGGACGCGGTGGTCGCATGATCGGACGTGGTGGAGGCAGCGTCCGGTCACAGTCCAGTAATCTCCTGGAACGACCGGACGCGTCTG
Source organism: Saccharum hybrid cultivar R570 (assembly GCA_038087645.1). Taxonomy (NCBI): domain Eukaryota; kingdom Viridiplantae; phylum Streptophyta; class Magnoliopsida; order Poales; family Poaceae; genus Saccharum; species Saccharum hybrid cultivar. The sequence continues at coordinate 16,427,119 of JAQSUU010000431.1, read as the reverse complement.
ATTATGCATGATCGGACGCTGACAGAGTCTAGTCATATTTTGCCCGGAAAACTAAAACGCATGATCGGACACGGTGGTGGTGGCCGGGACCGGACGCAGTGGTCATCAACGACGCGTCTGATGCAGCGTCCGGTCACAGATCTTAGAGAAGTTCTTCGGGAATGACCGGACGCGCTGGTGGACGCTGGGACCGGACGTGGTGGTGAAGCAGAACCGCGTCCGATGCAGCGTCCGGTCGCTGTTTAACGCCTTTCTCCAATCCGATTTTCGACGCGACTTCTCCTAATCAAGTTCCAATTCAAAGAGACTCAAATAAACACCAATTGAAACCTGATATGAGTGACCTCACTCAAACCCTCAACTTTTTAAAGTATTTTGCCTTAGGCTAGTATTATTTTTAAGAAAATATGCAATAAACACCCAAGGAGCAACGTATGGCCATGCAATAGAGTTTGTGAACCCTTGGGAGCTTCAAATACTCTCTCTATTCATGGACGAACACAGAGGTTACTCAATACTAAACCGAAAAGAAACGACAAAGCAACAGCCATGCATATGCAATGCAAAGCGAGAAAGAAAGACTAGGTTGCTTGTCAAGTTTGATCCACGGTTAGGCTTTTTCATTCCTCCAAAGGAGGGTTATCGTAACCGTGTTAGACAAGTCCTAGATCCGTTGCGGAGAATTAAACGTGACATATAATACAATGTAATGCAAGGGACAACACAAGCTCATTTTTTAAAGTTAATAGAATCAAGCACATTTAGTTCACTTCTCAACCTACAAAAAGTAGCCTCATCTAAAGGTTTAGTGAAGATATCCGCTAATTGATTTTCACTTCTTACACCTTCTAGTGATATATCATTTTTAGCAACATGATCTCTTAGAAAGTGGTGGCGGATATCAATGTGCTTGGTGCGTGAGTGTTGTACCGGATTATTAGCAATTTTAACAGCACTTTCATTGTCACATAAAAGCGGCACCTTTTCAAGAACAACTCCATAGTCTAGGAGGGTTTGTTTTATGTATAAAATTTGTGCACAACAAGCCCCCGCGGCAATGTATTTTGCCTCGACAGTGGATAAAGCCACACTATTTTGCTTTTTAGATGACCAAGATACTAAAGACCTCCCAAGCAAATGGCAAACTCCGGATGTGCTTTTTCTATCAATTTTGCAACCGGCATAATCCGAATCGTAATAGCCAACTAGTTGGAATCTAGCTCATTTGGGGTACCAAAAACCGATGCTTGGGGTGTACTTAAGAATCTTAAAATTCTTTTTATGGCACTTAGGTGAGGTTCTTTAGGGCACGCTTGAAAGCGAGCACACATGCATACACTAAACATGATATCGGGCCTAGATGCGGTAAGATACAATAAGCTACCAATCATAGAACGGTAGAGAGTTTGATCGATTGGTTTACCTCTCTCATCTAGGTCGAGATGTCCATTAGATGGCATTGGGGTCTTGATTGGCTTACACTCTTCCATCTTGAATCTTTTGATAAGATCCTTGGTGTACTTTTCTTGAGAGATAAAACCCCTTCTCTCATTTGCTTGACTTGAAAACCAAGGAAGAATGTTAGCTCACCAATCATTGACATCTCGAACTCCTTCGACATCAATTCACCAAATTCTTTGCAATAATCTTCATTTGTTGACCCAAAGATGATATCATCAACATAGACTTGACAAATAAAGATCTCTCCATTAAGCTTCTTGGTGAATAGTGTGGTGTCAACCTTCCCAATAGTGAAGCCCTTCTTGATGAGAAAGTCCCAGAGGCGCTCATACCACGCTCTAGGGGCTTGCTTGAGCCCATATAGCGCCTTGGACAAACTATAAACATGATTAGGATATATAGGGTCTTCAAACCCGAGAGGTTGTTCAACATAGACTAGTTCATTTATGAAGCCATTTAAAAATACACTTTTCACATCCATTTGATATAGTTTCATTTCATGATGTGATGCATATGCAAGAAGGATACGAATGGCTTCAAGTCTTGCAACGGGTGCAAAGGTCTCTCCAAAATCAAGACCTTCAACTTGAGAGAACCCCTTTACAACTAGTCTTGCCTTGTTCCTCACTACTACACCTTGATCATCTTGCTTGTTGCGGAACACCCACTTGGTTCCAATGACTCTTGCACCTTTTGGATGCTCTTCAAGTGTCCAAACTTGATTGCGGGCGAAGTTGTTCAATTCTTCATGCATAGCATTCACCCAATCTAGATCTTGAAGAGCTTCTTCTACATTCTTAGGTTCAAGACAAGAGACAAAAGAGTGATGTTCAACAAAAGAAGTAAGCTTTTGAGATCGAGTCATTACACCTTTTGTAGGACTCCCTATGATGAGATCTTGTGGATGTGCTTGAAGTAGAGGTGAGTTTCTTCTATCAACCACTTGATGAGAGGGATGGGGAGCATCAACATCTTGAGCTTGTGCCTCGGCTTGTTCATGAGAGACATGAGTATCTTCATTTTCAACTCTCTCATTCTTGTCATCATCTTGAGGCACATGTGATGAAGATGGTGGATTGATAATTTGTACATCGTCTTCATCATCTTTAGGCTTGATGTCTCCCACCGGCATGTTCTTCATTGCCTCTCTCAGTGGTTCATCACCTATATCATCACAATTCTCAATTTCTCCTTGGGAGCCGTTAGATTCATCAAATTCCACATCATATGTTTCTTCAACCAAACCGGTGGCATGGTTAAATACTCTATATGATTTGGACTTTGATGAGTAACCAACAAGAAAACTAATATCACAACATCTTTGAAACTTCCCTAGGTGTTGACGCTTCTTGTAGATGTAGCATTTGTAACCAAACACCCGGAAGAATGAGACGTCTGGCTTCTTCCCATTTAGCAACTCATAGGGGGTCTTGCCAAGAAACTTTTATAGGAAGAGGCGATTTGAAGCATATCATGCGGTGTTGATTGCCTCGGTCCACAATTTCTCCGGTGTGTTGTACTCATCTAGCATTGTTCTTGCAAGAGTGATCAAAGTCCGGTTCTTTCTCTCAACTACACCATTTTGTTGAGGAGTGTAGGTTGATGAAACTTCATGTTTGATTCCAATTTCATCACAATAAGCTTCAATGTTTGTGTTATCAAACTCTTTGCCATTGCCACTTATAATTTTCTTTATCTTGACTTTAAATTCATTTTGAGCTCTCTTTGCAAACTTCTTGAAGCAATTTGCCACTTCGGATTTGTCATGAAGAAAGAAAGTCCAAGTGTATCTTGAGAAGTCATCCACAATCACAAGACAATAGAGATTTCCACCCAAGCTCTTGTAAGTTGTAGGACCAAACAAATCCATATGTAGAAGTTCTAATACTCTTGATGTTGACATGTAAGCTTTGGTTGGATGAGTATTTGCAACTTGTTTTCTGGCTTGACATGCACTACAAGGTTTGTCCTTCTCAAACTTGACATCCTTCAAGCCTCTTACTAGTTCTTTCTTTAATAGTTTGTTGAGAGTGTTCATTCCAACAAGAGCAAGCCTCCTATGCCAAAGCCATCCAAGTGTAGTTTTGGTGAACAAACATGTCATCAAATTTGCATCTTCGGAGGTGAAGTCAACAAGATAGAGATTATTGTATCTAAAGCCTTTGAAAATCACTTGCTTGTCATCTATCTTTGTAACTACCACTTCATTAGGAGTGAACAAGCATTGGTAGCCAAGGTCACAAAGTTGCCCAACGGATAGTAAGTTGAAACTCAATGAAGCAACATAGAGCACATTTGAGAGAGAGTGATCATTTGATATTGCAATCTTGCCTATACCCTTGACTTTGCTCTTTGAATTGTCCCCAAATGTGATCTTCTCTTGACATACCCCATTCTCTTCAAGTGAGGTGAACATACGAGGATCACCGGTCATATGTTGAGTGCAACCACTATCAATAACCCAATGAGATCCACCGGTCTTGTAGTTCACCTATACACAAGAGATCAAGCTTTTTGTTTAGGGACCTAAACTTGAGAGGGACCCTTGACTTTCTCAACTAGTGACTTGACAACCCATATTTTCTTTGGCCTATTTTTGTTAGGGGGACCCAAGAACATGACTTTCATCTTTCCACTTGAATCTTTTCTAAGCATGTAATGAGCATTGAAAGCAAAGGGTCTAGCATGCTTGGGCAAGGGTTGTGGTGGTGGAGTTTTGCACTCATGAGCAAAATGGCCTTCTTGTCCACACTCAACACATCTCTTTGGCTTGGGCTTTGACTTGCTTAGTTGTTGTTGAGCTTTAGCCTTCTTCTCTTGATTTGCTAAGTAACCAATGCCACTTCTATCCATCTTCATGATGGTGTTCATGAGTAGCTCACTTTGCAAATGTTGGCCTCTTATGAACTTGCTTAGGCCGGTCTTGAGATGCTCTTTTTCTTGCTTGAGCTTCTTGTTCTCTTCAATAAGTGACTCATTGGATGTTTGCTTTTCAAGAGCCATCAACTTCTTGTTCTCATCTTAAGCATCTCATTTTCACTCTTGAGCTTGACATACTCATCATAGTTATCAGACTCAACCATATTCTTGCCTTTGCCGCTAGAGCCTTGCTAAAAGTTCTCAATAATCAAATCATCCATAATGTAGCTATATCAATCTTTACAACTTGGTTAGTAGCATCATGTGTCTCAAGAGCAAGCTCATTAGCAACAATAAGACTATCATAATTAATTTTCAATATAGTATATTCATCTTTTAGCAAGTTGAGCCTAGTGATGAGTTCATTATGCTTCTTCTCAATTTTATCATGTTCATCTCTAAGCTTTTTATTAGAAGTTTTAAGCTCCTTGAGAGTAGAAGACATAGTTTCATTTTGATCTTTGAGCTCATCACTAGTCTTATGTGCATTCTCAAGCTTAGATGAGAGTGATTCATTTTCATTTTGAAGCTCATCATTTTCATTTCTAGTTCTTCTTATGATTTTAGAATATTTGTTCAATAATTTTACAAGTTCATCATAAGAAGGTGCATCATATTCATCATCACTATCACTATCATCATCATCACTTTCATTGTTTTGTACCTTTCGTTCACCCTTGGCCATAAGGCATAGGTGAGAAGTAGACGATGATGATGGTGATGAAGATGTCGGCGAAGATGATGATGGCCCAATCACAAATGCGGCGACCTTCTCTTTCTCATCATCGCTCTCATCGCTGGAGGACTCACATGATGACTCAATGTCGGTGAGCCAATCTCCAACAATGTAAGCTTTGCCTCCCTTCTTCTTCTTGTAAAACTCTCTTCTCTTGCCATCTTTCTTTTTGTATGGCTTGTTCTTCTTTTTCTCATCTTTTTCATCACTTGAATCATCTTTCTTGCCCTTGTTCTTGTTTTTGTACTTGTCTTTTGGAGGCTTTGGGCATTGATGAGCTAAGTGGCCAAGTTCACCACAATTGAAGCAATCCATCTCGGATATTGGCTTCCTTTTGCTACTTGTGAAGAATTTCTTCTTCTTGCCATCGAACTTGATGCCACTCTTGTTGAGCTTCTTTAGCATCTTGGTGGTCTTTCTCACCATGAGTGCAAGTGATGCATCATCAATATCACTTTCACTTGAGCTTTCTTGCACCATCATGGCTTGGCCCTTCTTCTTTTTTCTTGTCATGGCTAGCTTTGAAGGCCAAGTCCTTCTTCTTGGAAGATGATGAGCCCTCTTTCGGAGTGATGTGCATGTACATCTCATGTGCATTGATCTTTCCCAATACTTGTGTCGGAGTTGCGGTGGAGAGATCACTTTGGTGAAGCACAGTGATAATGTGACCATACTTCTCAACGGGAAGAATGCTCAACATTCTCCTTGCAACATCTGATTGACTCATTTGGGTGAGTCCAAGAGCATTGAGATCCTCTACAAGAACATTCAATCGAGTGTACATTTCATTAGCACTTTCTTTGGGAAGCATCTCAAAAGAATTAATTTTCTTTAAAGCAATATGATAGCGTTCCTCACGCTCACTCTTAGTTCCCTCATGGAGAGCACAAAGGTTTTTCCCACAATTCATGAGTGTTTTTGGCATTATGCACACGATTAAAGATATCCTTCCCTAGGCCCCGGTAGAGTGCATTTTTTGCCTTTGCATTCCACTGGTCGTACTTCTCCTTGTCACCACTTGGGTTGGCGGGATCCCTAATGGCAGGAAGCCCTTTGGTTGCGGCTCTAAGACACCCAACATCTATGGCTTCAAGGTACGCCTCCATACGAATTTTCCAATATGGAAAATCGTCTCCCTCAAAAGTGGGACGTCGTCCTTCCCCATTAGACATCTTGCTCTAGGCGGTGAAGCCTAAATAAAGAGCAACACGGCTTTGATACCAATTAAAAGGATCAAGATGCCCAAGAGGAGGGGTGAATTAGGCTTTTCTAAAAATTAATTACAAGAATTAAATCCTACAAGCCAAACTTCACCCCTAGTGCCTACTAGTGTTCCTTGTGATTCTACCGGTAAAAGTTTTGCACCCTAAGTTCCAATCCTAGACTAGCATGACAATTCTAGGAAAGTAAACAAGCAATGAAAGTAATGCACGGAAGTAAATGCTTGAAAGTAAGGGTTAGGAATATGGTGATGTTTTCCCGAGGTATCGAAGAGTCGCCACTCCCCACTAGTCCTCGTTGGAGCACCCGCGCAAGGGTGTAGCTCCCCCTTGATCCGCGTAAGGATCAAGTGCTCTCTACGGGTTGATTCTTCAACACTCCGTCGTGGCGAATCACCCAAAACCACTCACAACATGAGTTGGGTCACCCACAAGCTCGTCAGATGATCACCAAACTCCCAATCACCACCAAACCGTCTAGGTGATGGCGATCACCAAGAGTAACAAGCTAGAACTCTCACTTGACCACAACAAGCATAATGAGAAGATGGATGCACACTTGCTACACTCTTGTCACTAGTGAGGAATCTCAAACTTTGATTCTCAACTCACTATCCTCACTAGGGCTCTTGTACTCCCTTGCACTCCAAAGGTGTTTCTCAGCTGAACAAATGAGCAAGAGACCTCTAAAAGAGGTGGAGGGGATGTATTTATACACCCTCACACAAATCCAACCGTTACCTACCAAATCAGCAAAACTCGTACTGACCGGACGCGCTGGTCGACGTGACCGGACGCGCCGGTCGAGTGTAACGGTCGAAAACCAAAAGTCAGCGCTGAGTGACCAGACGCGCCGGTCAGGGATGACCGGACGCATCCGATCATGCAAGAACCTTACTGGAAACTGACCTGACGCTCGACCGCGTTCGATCATAGATGACCGGACGTGTCAGGTCAGCTTAGGACCTTACTGGAACGTGACCGGACGCGTCCGATTACACCTTTACCCTCCGAAACACGTGTCAGACTGACCACCGCGTCCGGTCCTCTCAGGCACCGTGTCTGGTCAATTAGTTAACAACGCAGTGACTTGTTAGTACTGACCGGACACGTCCGGTCAAGACAAAGACCGCGTCCGGTCAAGGGTAAACTGCTCAAATGACTTCTAAACGCGACGCAACTTGAACCAAGTTGCTTCTAACTGAACTTTGAGCTTTTCTAGAGCTACCTAGTGCTAAGTTTGACAAGTGTGCACCACACCTAAACAAAAGACTCACCTAGGTCAAGCTACTCGCTCATGCCCCTCTTTATAGTACGGTCAAAGGAAGAAACAAAGATCCTAACGACTATTTCGGATGTAACTCAACATCTTGACATCCGGAACTAACCGTCCTTAATCTTGTCGTTGATCCTTTGAAAACTAAAACGATTTCCATCAAGGGACATGTATACCATAGTGCCCAAAGCAGTTATCAACTCCATGACCTAACTTACCAACGTTTCTGCAAAACACACGTTAGTCATGGTAATAATGCGTTGTCATCAATTGCCGAAACCAACATCGAGGCCTAGATGCTTTCACCCTTATCAATTTTTATGCTTGAATTTGGTCTACATTTTGTTTATTTTGTAACCCTAGAGACGATATTGCCTAGTGTGTGTGGTTGATAAGTTTTTTGGTTGTATGATATGGTAGGATGCCAAGGCGTGGTAAGGGTAAAGCTAGTTACACAAGGTAATCCCTAGTTGTAATCTTTTTTTGCAACATATAGAAAACTCTAGAATTGGTGGTCATAGTGTGGTCATAGTCGTTGTTTTTAAGTGCACTTATTACAACTAAATTGCTTGAATTGTAGCTATCGTCAAGCACTACCCAATCCCTATGCCCTTTTGCCGCTCCCTGAAGGTGTTCCAGTACCCAAGTGCTGGTGTGGCACTCCTTGCAAAGTAGACATCTCTGAAGATGAGGAGACCTATCAACAGAGGTATTGGATGTGTAGTAATTTTGCATGGAGGCCTACTGAGCAATAGCGCCGTAGCAAATTATGTGTGAGTAATGATTTATCGTGCTTTAATTTATATAGTCATGGGGCGTATTGCATGAATTATTTTGATTAAAAATTATCATTGTTGCAGACCCCTCCACCGCTCTGTGATTTTGAGCAGTGGATCGACACTGAGATTAGTGAGACCAACAAGCGGTTACTGAAGAGCCTGAAGGAGTGGGATGTGGAGCGAAAGGAGAGACATGAGAGGACACTTAGAGAGGAGGCTTTAGAAAAGGAGCGCAAGCAAGAGGAGGAAAGGAGGCTTGAGGCTGAGTTCAAGGCATATAGGGAGAAGAAGCTTGAGTGTGTGCGCTGTGCAAAGGCAGCGATGGAGGAGAATCCCGATGCACAGAGGAAGGGAAAGTGGCCTCGTTGCACTCAGTAGCTATATGGTTTATTATTGCGCAATGTCGTGCAGTCTTGGACTCGTTTATTCATGAGCAATGTCGTCTAGCCTTGGACTTTTTAATTGTGTTGCCATGCACCGTGTGTATGCTTCATGAAGGGGTACCGGTACCACCGGTGGCACTCCACTGGTACTACCGGTCCCTAGGGCTACGACCGTTATGTCTTTTCTACAGGCGCGCAGACTTGGGCGGAGAAATGACCTACCAGTACTACCGATCTTCCACCGGTACTTCCGGTTTTCACTGGTAGTACCGGTCTAGGACCGGTACTTCTAATAGTTCATTTCCTCGCCGAACTCGGGCGACACAACTGTGTGGGCAAATAGCCTACCGGTACTTCCGGTGGTGAACCACCGGTACTACTGGTTCTCCCTAGAATAGAAAAACACCTCTATGTGTTCGTGAGTGCAAGGGTGTCTCTCAAGCGCATATACTAAAACAACATGAGCACTTTAATCTCCATCAAGCTAGTCTAATTTGCATCCCTCTTGATAGTGCGACGTTTCCTATGACTCAAATCAAAATAAAATCTAGAGAAGCACTTGAGCCGAAACGCTTTCCATCAAAAATGAATTGAGGGTGCTATTAATCTTGCAGGCTCAATGAATTGGTGGTAGGAATTTTGGCCCTATGGCGCCACCAGCCATGGCGCCACAGACTGTGGCGCCCCTAGCCATGGCGCCACAAGGCCTGACAACCCTATCAGCAACCCACCTTCCATGTTTTTGTCCAGTTTTTTGTCGCAGTAACGAACACATACCTATAACACAGCTATGGCTCCATAGAACTAGAAAAAGCAAAGGGCATTAGTGGAAGTTCAATAATCCCATCATCAAAGTTCAACAAGTTCCACAATCCATGACTAGTCATTACAAGTTCATCAATCCATGACTACTACATGTCATTAGCAGTAGTGCATAATTATCCTACTATCATCGACCTAAACACTACGTCCCAGGAGTGTAAGGTTCCCTCGGCCTCCTCGCTCGCTTCGGATTGGTAGGCAACATGTTGGGAGTGTACCCAACGTCGGAGTGGTCGCGGTGGCGGGTTGTCCATGGAGGGTCTTCGTGCTAGGTACCGCTTGTTCCCTGCAATGAACACATAGTCCTCATTTATGTAAAATTCTAGCAATTGTACCATTTGTAGTGTTACGTACTAAACAATTATGGCTTCTTCATACCTGAACGTCTCCTTGTGTAGGTCGAGGGGCACCCTCTAGCTAAGACGGTCCAATCTCCTCCCATGGACAGTCGAAGTCTTCGTCCCTCTGGGGGCGGTGCCGGTGAATGCCGAATGCCGAGGCATGGTCCTCCTCTTCCTTCGTGTACTCAACGTGGTCCTTGGGGGTAGCACCTGTCCTGACGCCGGAGGTAGGTGGTGTACGCACGGTGGAGGTCTTGCTAGTTGGCGGCACGAACTCTTTTGGCTCCTACGAACTGTCCATGCAGGTTAACTTCTGAGCTAGCTTCTTGCATCCCCTTCTAAAGCTCTGCATTCACAATCATCATAGACAAGTTAGTTTACATGGCTATAACCACAAAGTAAACTGTTCTTGTGGCTCCAGCTTCGTGCATACCTCCACAAAATCCCAAAGTGGGCCTATGTCCCTGCCTCTTGAATTGTGAAGCTGTACCGCCGCTTTATTAGACATCCTTGTCAGTTCTGTGGCCTAGGTAAATGAAAAGAGTGGAACAATGAATTGACTTGTAGTAAATGAGAAAAGGTTGTGACGCATTCGAGTTTCGTACCACGTATGAGATAAGGGGTGCCATTGTAACGGAACCGCCCAAATTATAAGAACAAAAGTACAAAAACAATCGTCGGAATAATTAGATTCTCGTACTTAAGCCCCTATAACCCCGGTAGTTCAATGAAATCAAGGGGGGATTTCAAACCAACCAACGTACAAGCTAAGATCATAGTAATTCAACATAACAAGTCACATATTACATCCATTAATACAAGTAATTCAACATAGATCAGAGTTCCATAGAGTTATCACAACTCAAGTTCAAAAGTAGCGGAAGCAAAGTAGTTTAAAACTAATATCATCTTAATTCAAATACATGCCAGTACCAAGGTCAATTTCCAACAAAAGCATGAGAGACAAGATAGCTCAGAAGGATCATGCCCATGATCACACTCCGCCACTACAGCAGGAGCAATCTAATTCTTGCAGTAGCCATGATATATCACAACCTACAACAAGTGAGAATAAACCCTGAGTACGAGAAGGTACTCAGCTAGACTTACCCGTCATAAACCAGAAATAATATGACACTAAGGAGTATGCAAGGCTTTTATAAGGTGGACTGGCTTGACTTGTTTTGCAGAAAAGCATAAGTTATCATCTATGAACCATTTAACATATAAGCATCAACTTAATTATACCTGATTAATCTAAGTAAGCACCTATGCTAGAGCAATCACTTGATTAACCATTAACATCAAAGGTTACCATCTTAGGTTTAGCATTTCCAACATCATCCACATAACCATCCGTGTTCTATCATTATTACTATGATGTCATAACTCGAGTCAAGTGCTCACTATCCAGGAGCGATGGCGATTTGAATCGATTCCTAACCAGCTGGTGATTTATTCCTCACACAAACCACACTCACCCGCTAAAGTGAGCTATAGGTCACCAGTGATACTTTTTAAGTAGCCGCGGGATAACAGTCATGGACCGCACTACCCAGAGACCACCCGACAGCCAGGACACACATTGGGCTCACTCTTCGCGTCCCCGTCATACCCCCTTCAGCACCAGTCTGCCAATCCGAGTTTATCCCAGCTCAAATAGTGTCACTAGCTTCACGGTCGAAAGATACTTTATTCGACCAGCTAAATGTGAGGCATGCGTTCAACATGACAAGAGGGACGAGCAACGATCAGTCCTTAACCGACACAGACGAAAACACTATAGTCTAAAACCCTATAAGACTCCGTCCGATCTCTGTTCATCCATCAACACTTGGTTACTTTCCATGATAACAATTATAGCCAACCATAACCAGGTATCCACCTATATCTCACGGGTGACAGAAAATCACCGACTTCTACCGGTCTAAGCATGGCTAAGCAATACTTTCAATCCTAAACTAAAATAGGATTCCAGGCATATTTATGGGACAAGGAAAAGGTATATATGCAGCAAGTGTTTTCACTCAACTCCTATAACTTAATGCAATAATACATATGTAACCTATATATATTCAATTGCTTTTATAAAGTAGGAGGCTTAGAATACTCTGGGGCTTGCCTGGGATCGAACACTTAGGTTAGTGTTTGACAAATGACACTCGCTTGGCGAGCATCTTCCATCCCAGCACTTGCTTAGCCCTTCCATCTTCGGGATAGGTCCACCAAACACCGTCTTTGGATTTAGCTCCAACATCTCGTCCTTCACGCGGTGTATCTAGCGTACCTAGATGAGATGCAAGATGCATGTGTATGAATATGATGAATGGTAACACAAGATGCATCACATAAGCATTCATACAAACACAAGATCATGCAAAACATAGACACCAATAGCTATTTAACTATCACCACACAACCAATTATAGAGGGCAAGCACATCAAGCATAACACAAGTTTAACAAGACACAAGTATCTTAACTTAACCCTCATCAAGGGCATAAGCCACAGTTAGCAACACATGGAGTAAACAACTACAACTAGCATATGTCTATTTCTGGACTGCAAACAATAGCTGGATGTTTGGATCATAACTGGAGTTATACAAATCCAATAGCCATGCAACAAAACATTATAGAAATCTTATGAAATTGTCTACAATTCATATTTAATCATCTTAGCTTGATTCTCAAGTTAACCAAGTCAAACATGCATAATTATAGAATCTGGTCCAGAGATTCCAGAGAACAACTATTTCTAGAACCTAACTTAGAACAGTCATAACTCACAAACTACAAGGCAAAATGCCACCAAAATTTAACACAAGCTAGATTAATGAGTCATCTATAACTTTTTTATAAGCATGTTTCTTAGAAAACATCATTTTCATGGTGCAATTACCAAAGTCCCAGAAACTGTCCAGGAAAGCATCAATTGCAAGAATAAATATTAACTTATATTCCAAACATATATTTAGCCACAACCAATGTAACCATAATAAAGTACATGTTAAATGATCACCAAAAAGCATAGTGCTCATCACTAAATAAATTCTTTTAATGCATTTCTTAATTTATTTAGATGCCTAGGTGATTTAATGAACATATATCAAAAGTGCACCATAAATTCTACAAAAATTATAGTAGCTAGAATATCACCACAATAGTGTACTGTAAAAATTTTAAGCCATTTGGACATGTATAACAACCTCTATAAAAAAGACAAATTGCTATTCAAGAAATCATGTGAGAGCAAGATACACTAATAACTCACTCATAAAGCAACCAAAATTCAAGAAATTTTTACCACACATCAAACATCACATGAGTATCATGCCACCAAAATTTCACTTTATTTGGAGTTCTATATCTTCAGTTATGAAAAAGACAAAACACAACTAGCCTTAAAACCTAACTGCATAAATCTATTTTTACAGATCTAGTGCATAGAGAATTTCACAACGATTCCAAAAAGTCCTCATTTGCTATTTTCATGATTTTTCTACGATTTACTATGAATTTCTAAAGTTCCTACAAAATAAATATAAATCAGTCCCGAGAGCACTATTCATATGAGTCTATGACAGTGCAGATAGGCCCCTGACTTTAGTCGAATTCTTGCGTGACATCCCTAGTCGCGAATCACAGTAAGGGAGGTGGCAGAGCTCGTCACCAACGGTCGGAGGAGGCACGTCGGCAGTGATGGAGTGGTGGGGGAGCACCGGGAGGCCTGTGCGCACCCGCTGGGCTGCTCGACTCGACCTGAGGTGGCCCGCGACGTCCTGGACACGCGTGCGCGGTGGCGGCGGCGACTGCGGCCGGTGACAGCGGCACTCCGATGACCGTCAGGGTTGGGGAATAAGCGCCGGAGGTGCGCTGCGCGACAGTGAAGGCGCTAGGGCTAGTGGCTAGGGCTAAGGAGGCACGGAGGTGGGAGAACAACGGTGGCAGCAAGCTCAGCCACCTCGGCCATGGCTGTGTGCGCATCCGCGAGCAACAACGAGGCGAGGGTGCGAGGGATAGAGTGAGCACGGTCGTCCACAATAGCCTGGGGCGCGTGGAGAAGCGGCGAGGTAGCCGCAGGGAAGCGAGGGCACGCGGCAAGGGAGAGGGCGCGCGGCGTTCATGCAAGAAGACCACATCGGCAAAGCGTCGAACACGTGGTGAGCGATGGTGAGACCGGCGTGGGAGGTCATTTTAGGCTGCTTCCGGGCCAATTAAGGACATGGGCCAAAAACGAAGGTTGCTCACCTCGGCCTGCTCTACAACTTTTGTTAAGACCACTCTGCCATTAGAGCTATGGATTAAGAGATAATTGCATGCCAAGATGACAATGTCAAAACATTGATAACCAACAAGGGAACTCAAAATTGAAGATCAAAATGTGGTCAAACTCAAGCCAACTTTTTGTATGCTCTTCTCCAAGATGTAAACTCCAACTTCTATTTTTGGGTCGACTCAAGTTTCTTAACAAAATCTCGAGAATGCGACGTGCCAACTGTCTTGTCCTTGCCGGTCCAAGTCCATGAATATGATGAAACTAGTAGTTTTGGGAATTGATTTTGAAGGTCCAAACAAGCTCCAAATCTAGTGAGACTTGATCTATTGTTTCCTTCACAAGGCGTACTCCAACTTGTATTAAGGAATTCAATTGAGCTTCCATATGAATTTGGAAGATAAAAGGTCACAAACATAGCAACTCACTACTGTCAATCCAGGACTTCGAAAAAACAGCAGCTGATTCAATCTTTGAGCCTCTATTTGCCTAGGTTAGAGACCAAACTAGCTCTTGACCATTAAACAAAGTTTCTTCTCCATAATATGAACTACAACTTTTATTTAAGGTCCAACTTCAAAACAGGTGAAGAAGCTACAATTCTACTTTGATCAATGTAGCATCACGATAAAGCTAAATTTATCCTTTTTGATCCATTGGAGCATTTTCGGGGCATTTGCTCAACACGAACCTTTCACGACTTTTGTTGTAGAGTTCATCTAGAGTCTTTTGAGCAAGATTGCAAGGTTTGATAGATGACCTACCTTTTCATTCACTTAATAATGCAATTTAAGCACTTAGTAAAACCATTCCAACAAGGATATAACTTATCATTTCATGTGACTTTTTGACTCCAAACTTTATGAAACTTTTCCAGTGACCAATATAGATGGGTATTGATGTGAGACACATGAAGATATTACAATAACACCACCCAAGCATATATCTTAAAAAGGGCCTATACGTAAAGCAAGGGTGAAATATCCAAGTTTAGGTTGGGGCTCATTTCCATAGGTTTGACCTTGACATCTTCATCACCACTTAATCTATCATGTTTGAGCTCAAATCCACTACTTAACGGGTAACAAACACCTGGGGTGTTACAGCCATCTGTGGTTGTGTCGCCTGCCTAGTTTCAATGTTGTACTCATCTTCAATGACATCTTCCCCAGACTCTTCGTCAATTCCACGGTCGATGTAGGGAGCCTGGATATGTACCCTCGAGGTCCTCTAAAGCCACTGCAAGTACTCGTTGTACTCTTCCTAGTCATAGTTAGGACCATGGTCGACCGGTACCTTCTCCCTGTTCTCCCACCCGCGGATCCACTTGTCGTGCGTCTCGGTCCAGTTCTTTTGTGTATACCTCTTCTTGCGGTCAAAGCTGCAACAAAGTCATAATCAGTTTCATTGAACAAACAGAACATATGACAACCTATGAAATAGAAATTCACCTATGCAAGGCGGGGTTGGTGGAATAAAGCGTTGGCATCGTGCTTCCTATTCCTAGTCCAAACTGCCTGCGAACCCTCATTGGGTAGTGCATTTCGACCACGTGATAGAAAATTAGGGGAACATCGCAGCGGTACTCATCGAACTCCTCCCAACAGCTTTCACTAAGATACCCCTCAAGATCTGGATCCTCCCAAGGGCACCAAATCACCTGAAAGTTTCATGATTGAGTTAGATTCTCACTAAAAAATAGACTTAGTGACCATTTACACACGGTTACCTGGAACTGTGACATGAGCTCTAAGGCGTCCGAGTACTCCCTATACTTCTGTTTTGCTCTTCCTATGACCTGCTTCGCATGGCTCCAGAGGAACAAACCAGTAGGCCTTGTATCTTCACCATCCCACTCCTGCATTACAAAAGACATCAATTTATATATAGTTCTTGCATCTTGTATAAGTCCTTTAAACAATGAATGAACAATTGTACTTACAGGCAAACGATAACTGTCTGGGTCATCAGGGTCAACTAGAGGGCGAACCGGATGCCCAATGGGCCATCTTTCCCAACACCAAATCTGCAATAGGTAGGCACAACCACCAAAATTCGCGTGATCTATGGTGCGGCAGAAAGCGTCGCACAGCTGTCTGTACATCCATGCCAGAACTGCGCTGCCCCAACTGTACGATGCGATGTTGTCCCATGGCTGGCTAAGTATCTCAAGAAAAATCCAGCTAATGGTGTTGCCCGACCCGTCAGGGAAAAGGAAAGAACCAAGAAAGTGCCACAGCCAAACTCTAGTGTATCTATCTTTGTCAGCATCAGTAGGATTTTCAGGCAATTTGTTGAAGTTCTCGCAGATCCACATGGATGTGACACCAGATGTCCTCCTGAAATACATAGGCCACGATGAGATGAAAAATACTTGCAAAACTGAAACAAGTATTAAACGAGTATGGGGCAATTGCTCACTTTTGATCAGGCATGACGCCACACAACCGAAACACAGTCTCCCTCCAATTATCATTGTCGACGTGACCGATCACTGGATGTCCCCCCAACCGAAGGCCAAAGATAGCCTTCACGTCCTGCAAGGTGATGGTCATCTCGCCATAGGGTAGGTGAAACGTGTTCGTCTCAGGGCTCCACCTGTATTGTTCAACAACGGAAGTAGAACGAAATTTAGCTATTGAAATGTTAGTAAAAAACAACAAGTTGACAACGTGAAAGGAAGGAATTTCACCTATCCACAGCTGCACTGAGGAGTGCGGGGTTGAGGGGCGGAAGACCTTTGTTCACAACATGAACAAGGTCTAGGAAGCCGGCACGCCGTATGAACGACGCGTAACTCTCGTCTCACTAGAGCTGTCTGTTGTGCGTGCGCGGCCGCAAAGGAGTAAGCATTTCCTTCCTGTCACACAAAAAGTGTGCCTGGTGCTTTTGGTCGTACTCCACCTCAAGGATGTTGTACTATGGGTGCCGGTGGTGATGGACCTCCTGAGGAGCCATCCTGTTTGAAGTACGAAAACAAAGTGTTAGCACACAAGTTAACAAAAATTGAGAACTGTTAATTAAATGATGTGGTACATGAATAAAATATGACAAAGAAATATTGAATGGAAATAACTTTAACCAAAATATGAAAAACATTTACTACAACAAAAAAGTACTAACAACCTGCTGGCCTTGTCTTCTATGCCTACTAGCATTATGACCCGGTTGTTTGCAAATCGAGTAAAGATTCCTGCTACGGGTCTCATCAAACATTCCCCCTCCGTACTTGTCTCGGCCGTATCCTCTCATAGCGTCCATGTTGCCCTTGAGTCGCTTCTTCTTCCTCCTACCCTTCCCTACCTTCTTCAGATCTGGATGCGGCGTGTAGTCCTCACCATAGTAAGGGGGCCACTGTGTCGGGTCAAGGTATGGCTTGAAGGGCTTATCCTAGACGGACAGAGTGTTAGAATGAAGGTACAAGGGTGACATAAATGGAGGGACTGTCCAATCATATCCTCGCATCTTGCAGGGCGTGATCATATAGGAGCAAGGGGCATGCATGATCTGAGAGACATTACAACTGCACTCAACTTTCGCAAGATCGACTCAGCAGTTTCGACCACCATATTGTTCCCCTCCCAACCTTGTGCCACGCTTACCTCGTACACTATAGACAACCCGCCCTAGACCATATGTATCACCTATTTGATCCTTGGACAATTTCTCTGCCTCGTCCAGATATTCTTGTGCGGCTCTCCCAAATTTGCCAAGCTCAGCCATATCTCTCTGTGCAAGTCCCCACCATGTGACAAAATATGTGTTGCACTTCATAAAGGAGTACTCAACGATTCCAAATACGGACAACGATCGCACTCCGGCAAACACACGGTTAAAAGACTCTGATGCGTTGGTGGTCATGATGCCGTACATGAAACCACCTTCGTCATATGCCAATGCCCATTTTTCCTTTTGTTCCAACTGCCGACGTAGCCATGCACCACCCGCTTCGTTCAACACCTTCTCTAACTCTGTCAATTTCTCTTTGAACTCATGTTCTATTTGTACATAACATAGAAGCTTTACCATGTCACAAACCTCTGCCTTCCTCTGCTTACGCCAGAAATTAGCGGCAAAATGTCACGCGCATCATCTATGTACAAGAGGATGGAACCCTTCGATTTGTTCAGTTGCACCATTAATGATCCTTGCATGCCGGTCAGAGATTAAACAAATAGTCCGAGAATCACCAAGCACTTCCGTACGGAGCAACCGCATAAAACCATGACCAGGATTCATTGTTCTCCCCCTCTGCCAAAGCATAAGCAATGGGAACTATCTGGTTCTCTAGGTCAACAGCTGCAACCATCATCAAGGTGTCCCTGTACTTTCCTGTAAGGAAAGTGCCATCAACAAGAATCACTAGCCGACAATATTGAAATGCATGTTGGGTCTGCGTGAAAAAACAGAACACATGGAACATGACATGCCGCTGAATGCTCTGTAGATACATCCCTCCTGTGTCTATAAACCATTTCATGCCAGGGTTGTAGTGCCTAATTGCACATAATATTCGAGGCACCCTGTTGTATGCTTCCTCCCAGCTACCCCAATGGATGGCAAGGGCATTTTGCTTAGCATGCCAAGCCTTTCCATACGTGACTTCATACTTCGTCAAATCGAATATGGATTGCCGTAACAAAGACACCGAAACGTTGTTGTCTTTATCAACGAGACCCAATATACGACGGGCGAGGTAGCATGCAGTGAGCTGCGGATGCACATCCTTCGCCTCATTGCTCCTGCATGTGTGGGGTTGGACCACTTTGGTTACCTCCACTTGCCATGACTCTTTTTCTTCCTTGCATGCAACCTCCAATCGCAAGTAAAGGTGTGGCAAGCGACTTGGTACCTCTCATTCTTGTCCGAATGAGTGACGCAGTAGGGTCTATGGTGGTACACAGCATAGTCCTAAAGGAATAGCTTCATCTCTGACATTGTACTGAATACCATACCCTTCCTAAGGATACCACTGTCTTGATGGTTATACAATGAGTGAGAACACATCTGTAGCCCCGTATCACAAACTGCCAAATGTGTCATGCTGACATCTCTGTAGTTAGGAACGTCACTCAACGGTGGGTTCCTCCCCCTCATCTGCATAAGCTCTATCGCTGTGTAAGGTGGCGGTGAAACGTACTGATGTGCCTCGCTAATCCTCCCCCATGACTCATAAGGGGTATCTTTCTCGGGCAAATCATGGACTAGACTGTCCTGAGTCGGCATGGCATGAAGTACCTCAGCTGGAATTGGTGCTAGCATCAGACTCACCAGTGCTGCCGTTGCATCTACAACTCCATTCTCATCATCTGAGTCATCTGAATCACTGCTAACTACATCAGCCATCCTGTCCTCCATCTCCTCATCCTCTTCCCGTGCAAACTCACTCACATCAAAGTCATTGCTAATACGACCAACTAGAGTTGAATGAAAGTGATCCTACGTCAAATGACCATCCAAATCAATATCACCTTGAGTTTCTTTGCCTTGTACCCCAACTTCTTCTTCATTATATCCAACACCGTCATTGTACGACAATTCCTCATCATCCTCCATCTTGTATCCATTTTGCACCACAACCTCAGGCATGGTCACATTTGATCCTTGGAGCACTCTTTTGTAGCGCGACCAATCAGTAGGGTTGCACAAGGGCACCACGACATAGTGTGCCCTAGTCTTTCCACTATCAAACCTCCCGTTGAGTGTGAAATCACCGCCAAACTTGGCTTCCAAACAAACCCAAAGGTCGTCGAAACTAGGAGGTTCATCCAACTATTCCATTTCTTCATCCATGTCCTCAAACATACCATCTGACTTCCTAACAATTCCTCCGTAAAATACTCGGACACAACAAATCCATCTACAAAGGCATTTCAACAAAAATCTATCAAAACGTCGAACCTAATGTCCCTACTAATATTAATCTGTATTCTAACTAAAATCACTAACTAGCTACACTCACTAAAATAGCTACACTAACTACATACGTCAAAATAATTTGCAACTATTAGTCATCAACTAAATTTAAACTAATTTACTAACTAAAATGTACAAAGTCATCAACTAATTTCCAACTATAATTTACCTTGACGATCTGGCCACCGGCAGCACTGCCCACCGATGGCAGGAGGCTGACTGGCCCAAGAGGGCCGCTGGCGATGTGCCCCGCCCCCTCCAACGGTCGGCGAAGGGGAAGTGGAGGTCCTGGAGGGGGCGACGGTGAGGGGGGTTTTGGAGGGGCCGGTGGGGGAGGGGCGGTGGTGGAGGTGGCGGTGGAGTGGAGGAGGCCGCGCCGAGGGGGAGGTGGAGGAGGCGGCGCTGTGGCGGGGGCAGTGGGCGCTGCTGGAGGAGGAGTGGGCGGGGGCGGTGGCGTGGAGGAACCTGGCGGCAGCGGCGGCGCACGGAATGGGCGACGGCGGAGGCAGTTCGTATTGAAAACGAATGAGAAAGGGAAGGAAAGGAAGAGAGGAGAAGGAAGATGGGCCGAGCTGGTATATGGTCCTGTGGCGCCATGATCTATGGCGCCACAGTATGGTGCCATGCATGGTGGCGCTACAGGTGGGGCTAGGGCACGGGCCCTGGTGCCACGTCATCCTCCTGCGCATGGCGCCGCAGTGTGGAAATACGGCGCCATGGTTGACGGCGCCACCAAAATGGTTAGTTTTTTTAAAAAAAAATTCATGGTCGTTTTTTAAAATACTTTTAAAAATCGGTTAAAAATAAAAAAAATCCACTGAGTAAATCTACACATTGAATATATAATATTGTATGCTTTAGTATAAAGTTTTTATTGTGGCTTTAGATTTATGCTTTTTTGTAATTAAATTGAATAATTCATAGCTCCAGTTTCTATGGTCCAATTGTGGTGAAATTTTTATGGTGGGCTAATTATTGTATGCTTAAATTGTAGTAAAAATTTTATACTCATTGGATGATGTATAACTTAGTTATAGATTTTATTTAGGTTTATGCATGATCTAATGAATTTTTACTAAGTTATACATGATCTAACGAGTATGAAATTTTTACTAAAGTTTAAGCGTACAATAATTAGCCCAACATAAAAAATTCACCACAATAGGACCATAAACTGCAGCTATGAATTATTCAATTTAATTACAGAAAAGCATAAATCTAAGGCCACAGCAAAAACTTTGTACTAAAGCATACCATAGTATATATTCATTATGTAGATCTACTTACGTGGAGTTAACAAAATTGGATTTTATATTTTATGATTTTTCTGTGATTTACTATGATTTTTCAAAAATTCAGCCAAAATAAATAAAAAAGAAAAAAACAAACCCGCCTTCAAAACTGCTTAACAGGGGCAGGGAGGTAAGATGAACTGTTTTGTTCGGTTTTGAAATTCATAAAGAAAAAATAGGCTTTCTCGAAAGTTAAGGGAGGTAATGTGAATTTTTCTTATAAAAAATCACTCATCTGCAGCCCACGTCCTACACGCGGAGGGGCTCAGAACGCCACTTTAATGGGCCTCTAGTGGGCTGATTCCGAGCCTAGTACAAAAATAGGCTTGAGAGAGTGCCCCCTCGTCTCTATAAAGCCAGCCTCGAAGCGTCTCGCTCCCGAAACCCTAACTCTCCTCACGCCGCCGCTGACCTGCCCCGTCGCCCCAACGCCGGTAAGAATGAAGAGAGAACTGTTGCCCCTCGTCTTCCTGCTGAGCTCCTTCTCCTGATTCGATTGCTCATCTCCCGATTTCTTGGTTGAACCGCAGGTGACTAGGAGCAGGAGCAAGAGGGATTCGGGATGGCCAAGTCGAAGAATCACACGGCGCATAACCAGTCGTACAAGGCGCACAAGAATGGCATCAAGAAGCCCAAGCGCCACCGCCAGACCTCCACCAAGGGGGTACGTGCTTCCTTTTCCTTGCTCGCTTCTGAACTATGCTAGATCTGAATTTGAAAACTAGCCTTTCTCTGAAACGTGATCGTATTCATTATGTGGGCATTTGCCCGAGTGCAAATGCAGTAGTTTTTGTAGCATGCCTTGGTGCTATCAATACTAGATGCTGCCCATTTTTATCCTAAATTTCTATACTAGTATTTGGCCTTTGTTGCTCCGAAATTGCCTTGCTTACTGCCGTGTTGTTTTTGACGAAATGCTGCACGGCTGTCCTTTATACTCTTATTAATTGTCCCAAAGTAAATTTTGTAACTGCATCATGTAAGTAAATTACTTAGATCAGTGTAAGTTGTTATGATTTATATTGTACTGAATTTGTTATGCCAGTTATTTTATTCTGTTGGTGGTTTATTGTTAAAATATTACCATGACATGAATCTCTTCATATCTAAAAAAACTCGGCCGGTGGGGGATAAGACCGCCCCCCACGGTATTCAACTAAGAAGAAACTCCTCAGTTCCCCAACCGAGAAAACCCCCGAACCCCGGCCCCGCCCTGACACTGGGAACAGTTTCACCGTGGGGACCGTTACCAGGGCCAACCGCCACAGGCCGGGACGCCGTTGCCCGTAGGCTGTGTCGCCGTTGCCTGCCGTGGCTTACTGGCCGGATACGGGCTGTTACCACCAGTGCTTTGGCTGCGGGGCCAACGAGGGGGTTTTTTTTACCTCCAGGGCCGAAATTCGCTCCCACTCGGAGTCGAACCCGGGACCTGGAGGGTGCCGCCGGAGTGCTAGACCAACTGGTCTAGCATCCTTTGGCTTGTATCATCATAGTTTTTGCCTTGTATGTACACTTGTGTAGCTACGTTAGTTGATGTTTGTCTGAATTCTTATGCTGCAGTTATGCTGATGATTGCCTAGAGAATGAGGGCTATTGACACATTAAATCTCATGCTATGTACTTGGTTTGATACAAAAAATTGTTTGTGCAGTAAAATAGTATGCACGATGATATCTAGTTTCAGTGGTGTTTCATCTTCTGATCTCAATTTTGTGTTCATTATGAATTTTCACTTATTCTTTGCCTGCTGAAACACTATAATTGCTTTTTTGAGGACGGTTTAGATAGTTTGATACAGTCTATTCTGACATAATAAATATTGTACTCCTGCAGAAATTTCATTTTTATTTCCCCTTTTGCTGTGCCTATTTGCTTAATATATGCGTTTTTGGACTGGGTTTTGTCCTGGCCATTTGTATGTCTATTAATGATCTCTTTTGTGTGCTTTTAGATGGACCCGAAGTTTCTAAGGAACTTGAGGTACTCAAGGAAGGGCAACAAGAAGAGTGGTGAGGCTGAGGCAGAGGAGTAAGATGGTGGTGGTTGAGTTTGTGGTGACAAATGCATCTCTTGTATCGCTTGAGTCTTAGTTGTGAACTTAATTCTCACTACTCTGTGTGATCAAGGAGATCCATCAATTGGTACCAAAGTGTTTTTTTTTTTGTCTTGTTGCCTATCTGGAATTTAATTAAAGCCATCAGTTGTCCTTTTGAGAATTGGGCACTCGATGTGTCGTTTTCCGTTCTGCTCTGATCTGTTATCACCAATTTACCTGCCGATTTATGGCCTCCGTTCATGTGGGTAGCTCGTGGCTTTGGTGGCCTAATCTGTGATGCGAGTTAACGTGCTTTGCGACTTTGCTTGCCCAATTGTCGTATGAGCTCCGTTTCCTCAAAAGCTGAATGGGATACTATCAAAATCTCTATCTTAGCAGTCGCATGAAATAAAAAACACACTAAATAAGCCCGGTGATATCAGGCCAGCTGATTGTTGGCACCTTTCGCCCCTACTGGACATCCTCGTCACATATCACTGAGCAGTGAACACCCGTACGCCATGCCCGTTCTGTCTGTCTTGCTCAGTTTCACAATTCAAAGGTAACGTCACGATCCCATTGCAAGTTTTTTTTTCTTTCTTTCAGGTTTGTTATGCATGTGCTAACCAATCTTCTTTGATAATTTTCTCCGCAGACGAGCATGTATACCCAGGGAGAAACCCAGGAATTGGAATGGATCTATTCAAGTTTCCTTCTATTCACCAAGTTCTCCATTCACCTGTCTGATCCAACATTGGCCATTTTTGCCACTGCTTTCTTGTACTAATGTTCGGTCAACATCATCGGCCAATTAACATTTTGACATAGATATGTGCTCAGCCCAGTGTGTCAATATCATGGGTTTTTTCGAACAGCAACCTCTGCTTCTGGTTTCAGATAAAAACCGACAATCAAGCAGGAGGAGAAGCGTCCTTGAGAAACATTCGCCGACTTCAAGTTTCAATGCAGGTAGGCAGTGCTGCTGGTGCAGTGTCTTTCCTTTCAAGCTTATGCCTCAAGTGTTCTGCTATTTCATATTGTTACTTCGATTTGTGAAACCTCTCTTTAGTCCTGACATATCTAGCATCCCCAAATGTGGTTTTCTACCATTGTCAGTATCAAGAAAAGTCGTAATATGTATATAGAAAAGCCACTAGAATGAAATTACTGCTGTTCCATTCCATCACTACACAGTTCAGAGCAATGAGGCATAAGTAAAACACGCACTTATATGTTACATTATCCTGGGAATTTAAGACTGCAAAAATTAGTTTGGTGCTTACAATAAGGTACAGGTACCACAGCTGTTTTGAATCAAGAAAAAAAAAACTTCCCTACTTTTTCCCCCACCATGTTGCTCTTTTATTGAATTCCAGCTAAATTAACTGAAAGGAGGCTCTCGACTACTGATTCCATGGTCGGCCGCTTTTTTCTCTCTTCCTCCAAGCATGAGATTGCCAACTTGATCAGTCCCTTCACTTGTGAGTAGTCGAATTCACCACCCAATCTGAAATCTACAAACTCTGCTATCCAGAAAGGTTCATCCTTGTCCAATTTGTAAGAAAGCATCTTGATGAACTTCTTCAGCATAACATGCACCCTCTCATCCTCACCTTTGACCAAGTCGAAAACCCGTGTTCCTGACACTAGTTCAAGAAGCACCACTCCATAACTGTACACATCAGCCTTTGCTGTAATAGGTAAGCCAGAAATCCACTCTGGAGCAATGTAACCTATGGTTCCTCTTGCTCGTGTTACGTTTTGAGTAGGCCCTGATCTACTGAGCAGCTTTGCCAACCCAAAGTCGGTGATCTTAGGTTCCAGGTCCTGATCCAGTAAAATGTTTTCAGGCTTCAGGTTGCAGTGAATGATCCACTCTAGGCACTCATGGTGAAGATAGGCCAGACCCTTAGCTACACCTAAGGCAATGTTGAATCTCTGCTTCCAATCTAAAGAGGTTTTGCTTTTGAATAATACGTCAGCCAAGGATCCTTTCTCAGCATACTCGAGGACCAACATCCTATGGGATCTTTCTGAGCAAAATCCATATATTCTTACTAGGTTCATATGGTTGATCCTTGCAATGACATGCAATTCATCATGGAATTCTTCTCTGCTGTGCCTTATATTTCCCAGCTTTTTTACAACAACCACTCGATCATCGTCCAGAATTCCCTTGTAGGCATCCCCCGTACCTCCCCATCCAAGCTCATGTGCAAACTTTTCAGTTGCCTTAACCAGCTCCCTGTAACTATACATTCGGAAATGATTTGTCATCATCTTGTAGCCTTCCTCAGCTGCCCATACTTGTGATGACCTCAACTCCCTCCTCAAAACAAAGAACCATGCAAATGCAAAGAAGAAAACCTCGATAACGAAGAAGGCACCAATAAACCCGTAGAAGTAGATCCATTTTGGTTCCTCCTGATTAGGCCTATGAAAGTAACTGAGATTTTTTTCCATGTTTATTGTGCTTATTACTGGATCACATCTAAGCTGATGTGGTACAGAATCAAGCACATAGGACTGCGGAATGGGGAGCTTTGATGTGTCCAAACTTGATGGGAGTTTGATGTACATTGTGCGCACAGTGTGCGTTGGGAAAGACCTTCCATTGAAGAGGAGAGACTTTGGATAGCATGTACCATTTCCCTCTTGGTACTGAAACCCCTTACAGGAGCAGTCGCTTACGCACGCATTCCAGCAGGTTTCCCATGGCACCTTTTCGATGCGTTGTTGATCAGATCCCCAATAATCAGTGTTTCGCAGTTCCAGAAAGGCCACATTTTGCTCCCCATCGCAAGATATGTCTACAACAGGCAGGCAACCTTGTGTCCAGTTACCGGGGTTCTTCATCTGATAGCCAGGCGGGCAAGAACATACCGGCACAGGCGAGTAGTGGCATATTCCGTACGGACCACAGAAACCATGAGTCTTGCATGGCTGGGACTCAGCAATCCAAGAAACTGACCATGTCCTGTCCGAGTTATTCAGGCTGTAGAGCCTAAGATTCCCATCGTGATCCAGTTTAAGCCTTCTCTGAATCCCAGTGCCTCTATCAGAGGCAGCGAGCACATGGCTATTCGCAAAGTCGCTCGAGAAAATCTCCCCAGAATCACCAAGGCTCGCTATTCTAGTGCTGTTGTCCAAGTTCCTACTGTTCTCGTAGTACTGGAAGTCAGGATCTGGCCAGTACACGCTGGTGACGTTGGTGTCATCGTAGATGAGCGACAGCATGGACTGGTCGCTGAAACGGAAGGTGTAGTGGCCAGGAACCTGGAGCTGGGTGGTAGAGACTAACTTGGATGTCTCGGTGATGCGCTGCGTGGGGAGGAAGGTGTCCGTCGGCGAGTCGAAGCTCTGCCAGACAATGTCGCCGCTGGAGTTCTTGAGGACAAGGTTGCCGGTGTCCAGCAGCTGAGCATACTGAGCGTCTGGGAATCTGCCTTCGGTCTGCCACACCACCGTGCCGTCGTAGTCGGTGAGGACCATGCTCCCATCCTTGCGCAGGGTAACGGCCGAGCCCCAGGAGTGCACCGGGCTGCCACGGTTGGCGCTCCAGACGGTGGCCGCCTTGTCAGATGAATTGGTGTACCATATCGAGAAGGTGAAGGCGCCGTCGTACATTTCGTAGAAGCCGCAGGAGAAGGTGCCGTCCGGTGATGACCGCAGGATTTGGGTCTCGTACTCCTCCACGACGAGCGAGAATTTCCGTGGTAGAGTGTCGTGTGCTGCGGCGACGGCGGCGGCGGCGGCGGCGGCGGCACTCAGGGTCAAGAGGGTGAGGGCGAGAGCAAGAGCTGCGAGGAGATCAGCGGCCATGGCTGCAGGGGTGGTATGAGCTTCAGATCTGGTGGGATGAGCATGGCTTGACTAGTTGTACTTCTTGGCTCATTGCAGTTGCTCAAGTCAATTTTAAAGCCCTGTCGTCAGTCAAATACAAACAAGTCTGCCGCTGGGGTGACGTGTTGGAATATTTCTTCGCAGCTCATGACTTTGTAGAACTTATCTAGCTAGCAGAAGAGATGCAGCTGTAGTTGGACTTTGCGACCGGAAATGAGTTGATGGCCTGGCAAAACAGCCGATCCGGAGGCTTCTCATCTACCGGCAGGTCGCTCTCTCTTGCTCATCCCATGGATACATATTACAGCCTGATCGATCACGATGCTTAGCTTCACACAGCCGGTGACTTTTTCATCCGTTCTACTTAGCTTGTGGGAATCTCCTCGAGGAAGCACGAGGATCAGGTCACGAAAGTCGCTGTCCTACAGGGACAAGGACTTGTGTGTTCTGGACTAGTTATACGTCATGTTACGGCTATGCATGGTTTATTTTATCACGGATACAAAACCGATATTATTTCAGTATTATTGGCGTAGGCTGATATAATAAGCATTTATGGGCCAAAGAGTTTGTGGGTTTCAATTTAGTACATTAGAATTTTATCATACAAGCACATGCGAGCCCAAAACGAGTGAGTATCCTAACTCTAAAAATCTTTCTTAGTTTTTTTTATCTTCCTCTTGCGCCGTTATGGTAACTTTAATGTATAATCTTTTCACAAGCAGGTGCAAGACTTGCCACTTCATGATGTGCTATCTTAGCTCAAAATGCTCCAACGTCTTACCTACCAAAAAATTCTAATAGCTAGGTTATCTAAAGATAAAATATTGTTTCTCATAGCCAAGCATGCACACCCAGCCAAAGAACGCCAAACAGAAGCAGCAATTACTCTGACATGTCCGATAAAAAAATACTCCGACATGTGTTGTTTCTTTATTCTATGCACCGGGTGCTTATTTTGGATCCCGGTGGCCTGTTCGTTTGATCCCTTAACCAAGGGATTGAAAAAGATTGAGGAGGATTAAATCCCCTACAAGTCAAAATCCCGCTCAACCCTATCCGAT
Source organism: Saccharum hybrid cultivar R570 (assembly GCA_038087645.1). Lineage (NCBI taxonomy): Eukaryota > Viridiplantae > Streptophyta > Magnoliopsida > Poales > Poaceae > Saccharum > Saccharum hybrid cultivar. The sequence continues at coordinate 16,398,757 of JAQSUU010000431.1, read as the reverse complement.
CCCCTTTGATCCTTTTGATTTGAAAAACAAACGAACAAAGCCTCGAGAAAATGCTCCAACGCATTGCACCTGCGTCTCAACTCACTCTCTTCTTTGCACCATCAAAACCACCACGTTGGAGCTGTTGTTTTGTGATGTCAAGAGGTTTAGACATATTCTACATAATTTTCTGTATAAATATTAAGTGTTTACTTTTTCTAAGATTTGACTGAAAGAAAAATTCTTTGGGTTATTGATATTTCTAATATTTCCGTTTATCAGTGACTACTTACCACCGAATATTTTTCGGATATCAATAATGTAACGAGATAAGACACAATTACGACACACGACAGTTGACATCAAATTAGTCTTGAGAGAGTCACATACTAGAAAAATCTAGAAGAACATACAGTAGTCTAGTAGATTAATCATGATGCAGTTTCTTTTGGAAGTATGTTATTAGGGGGGTGTGTGTGTGTGTGTGTGTGTGTGTATATATATATATATATATATATATATATATATATATATATATATATATATATATATATATATATATATATATATATATATAAGTGCTATTCTACACCGAACTGTTATACTGAACAGAATTCAGTATTGTTCAGTATTCGCGTTTCAGTATTGTTCAGTATTTCGTGATCCTGAGTATAGTACTGAATGATACTGAACACTGTTCAGTACTACTCAGTATTTTTTTCTGCTCAGTCTAGGGTGTAGAACACACACTAGACTTGGTGCCTGGTGGGCGATCGAGGAAATTCGTCAAAAATTTCTGCACTTGGAATTTTTTATCTGAGGTGATGAGTCATGCGCCTTGGATTGAGCTGCCAAGTCTATGCTTTCAGATGTGTTTCAAACTATTTGTAAACCGTTGTGTCTCTGTCATCCGTGTAGCAGCCAAACAGTGACGTTTGTTGGAGCTCTCATGCACAAGATCAGGCCAGAGCCAGTCGCTGTCCAACACGGAGATTGCACGGACTTGTTTGACAGTTTATCGCCATCCAGATGTAAGTTGTGTTTGGTTTGTGATCAACCAAACATGCTAATGGAGTTTGGTCGTTTGGAAGCTCAGTTTCTCAAAGAATCTCGAGGAAATCAAAGGAAGAGCTTGAGGGCCTTCGATGGAGTTGGGAGGCTTGTCTGCTGGTGGGTGAGGATGGAATGTTCAAGATATCCGTTGGGGAGAAAGGAGAAGGGGTATAAATACCTCCTCCTTTCTCAACTGACCATTAATTCGAGGCAGTGCCACGCTGTGGTAGTACTGCGCTAGCCAGATCAGCAAAGGAATAGAAATTATGTATTGGCTGCTTGGTTTGGTTTGAGAATTTGTATGGTGAGTGTTTCGAGTAGGCCTAGGCATTCGGTTAACCAAAATCAATCGGTTCGGTTCCTCAGTTTTATATAAAATTCGGTTACCCAGAAATTAGGAACCAATCGGTTACTCCAAAATGTTGGAACCGAGACAATTCGGTCTTGGTTAATTTGGTTCGGTTTTGGTTAGAACCGAACTAACGAGCCATCAAAGGTAGATACATACGCAATGAACACACTGACTGAAAAAATCGAATAGAGGAGAAAAAAGGAGAAAAATCGCATGAGGTCGCCACAACCTCGCTCCTGGACTGCGCTGCTGCCGCGCCGTCGCTCTTGCACGTCACGTGTCCTCGTGGCCGCTGGTCAGCTGCCACCCCTGGTTGAGAAGGAGCAGGGGCGCCGGGGAAGGAGAGGGGTGCCGCTGCGCCGGGGCGGGGAAGGACCATCCGAGCAGGGCGTTCCTCTGCGGTAGCGGGAGGAGCAGGGACGGGGCCAGGAGGGGGGACGGAGGAGGGCGTGCGGGGAGGCGTGACTACTGCCGGGGAGGCACGAGCGCGATGCGACTGCGCGAGGGAAGGCCGGTGAGACTCCTGGTGGTGGCTAGGAGGGAGGAGTGGAGTGGAGTAGGGTTTGGGGAGGATGTATATATACCAAGGCCTGTTGGGCTATGTCTTTTCTTTCTTATTACTAGGCCTCTTGGGTTTCTTTGGTTATTTCGGTTAACCGAGCTCAAGAATTGAACTAACCTGACTTATTTCGGTTACTTAGAACTGAGAACCGAACTAGGAACCGAAATATTCGGTTTTGGTTAGTTTGGTTATTTCGCTTCTCGGTTATTTTTGCCCAGTGTTAGTTTTGAGCACTTGGTTGCACATTTAAGCTTGTGCATTGTATTCCCCTTTATAGTGCGGCTTTTCCAAAACTCAATTTCAAAAGATAAAAGAATTTGAATGTCTTTTGAGTCCATCACCGCGTTCTTTTATTATTGGGGGTTCCACTATTTTAAATAGCATCCTCATAGTCATATCACATGTTTATCATCATGATAAATCTCATTAATACCCTAATTATGTGGTCATTATCACCCAAACCCATAATTACGGGTTCATTGCACTTATAGGCTGGTCATGAACACTCCATACTTATGGTCAACTAGAGTTTCTCTTCGCCTCGCTTCGGCTGGGATGAGCACAATAGCCGCAAACAAGCTTCCTCTAGAGCACCGCATAATTCTCTTGCGGGTTTCAACTGAGCCAAAACCACTAAAAGGTACTAAATGGCTAGGGGGTGAATAGCCTATAAAAATTTCTTCAAAAACACTGGAGCACAAGGTTAGCAACCTAAATGACGAAATGCAATTTTGCTCTAACTCTACAAGGGTTGCAAGCCACCTATACCAACAATTCTAGTTGCTATGATCTCTAGGTTCACACAAAGGCTATGTCACTACTCTCTAAGCTAGTGAGCTCTTAGAGACAAGCTAAAGAGCCTCACTAACCAAACTAAAAAGCTCTCAAAGACTAACTACACTAAAGATCCTGACCGGGCAAGAATGTAAACAAGGTAAATACAAGAGAGTGTGTAGGATGATTATACCGCCGTGGTAAGGGAGATGAACCAATCATGAATACCAATTCAATCACCGGGAGAAATCCAATGCACAAGAGAATCAATTTTTCTCCCAAGATTCATGTGCTTGCCGGTGCGCTAGTCCCCATTATGTCGACCAACACTTGGTGGTTTGGCGGGTAATAAGTATCACACACCTAGCCAACACTTGACGCCGCAAGAACCTACCCACAAGTGAGGTAACTCAATGACATGAGCAATCCACTAGAGTTACCTTTTGGCGCTCCACCGGGAAAGGTATAAGACCCCTCACAATCACCAGGAGATGGCCATGAACATTCACCAACTCATGTCAATGCTCATCCGCTACTCCAAGCCGTCTAGGTGGCGGCAACCACCAAGAGCAACAAGAAATCCACAGCCACAACGATCCCCAAGTGCCACTAGATGCAATCACTCAAGCAAATGCACTAGGAATCACTCCTAATCTCACTACGATGATGAATCAATGATGGAGATAAGTGAGAGGTGTTTGCTTAGACTCACAAGGATGTCAAGAATGTCAAAGTGCCAATAGAGTGAGCCCTAAGCTAGCTACCACCTATTTATAGAGCCCCTTAGCTCAAAGAGTCGTTGGCTGCTCGCAGACATGACCGGATGCTAGAGCCATTGGCTGCTCGCAGACATGACCGGACTCACTAACCGGACGCACCCCAGCATCCGGTCAGCCCTAGCTATCCATGTGTCGTGCCTTTGAATCCCGTGTGTCGATCTCCAACGGTCAAGTTACAGTAGCGTGAACGCCTAAGTTACGACCGGACTCGACCCTCAAAACGACCGGACCAATGACCATAGTGCGTCCAATCATGTCCAGTAAGGTTCCAGAGAATAATTTGATGACCAGACATGTCTTGTCGTGCGTGACCGGACTCACCGGTGCGTCTGGTCCTCTCAGCGCAAACACACTGCAATTGTGTCAGTGTACGTCAGCCGCGACCTAACATACCCCTTGCGCGTCCGGTCGCGCTTAGCCACGAGTGTCCGATCGCCACCGCGCGCTGCGCTTCCTCTACCATGAGTGACCAGAGGCCAGCCCTGCGTCCGATCTCAGCGTCTGGTCATGCCACAGATGCAGACCGAGAGCAGTGCCAACTGACCCAACGCTCCAGGGGTGAGTTCGGTCAACCCGGAGCCAGAGTCCGGTCAGGTACCTTAGCCTCCTTTTGTTTTTCTATCTCCTCAACTGCTTCACCCATGCTTCCAAGTTGCTAACCACAAAGTGTAGAACTTGTGTGCACGTGTGTTAGCATTTTTCCAAGTATTTTACAAGGGTCAATTGTTAGCACACAAGGTCCCTAATGCATATGCAAGAATCATGTCACCTAGTGGCATTCGATAATCGCTTAGCAAAAGATTTTCCCACTTTATAGTACGGCTATCGATCCTAAACACACTCACAGCCTCTATGGTGTCTTAAGTGCCAAAATAAAAACCTATTTAATACCTTTGCCTTGATCCCCTTGGTTTTTGTTTTTCTCTTTCTTCTTTTTCAAATTGGAGCTTGATCACCATCATTTCATGTCCATCTTCATCTCCATGGACCTCTCACTTGCTTCGTCACTTGGATGTACCAACCTTGCTCAAATCACTCACTCATGACAAAGGTTATTACTTAGGTTTCATCAATTATCCAAAACCAAACTAGGGCTTTCAATCTCCCCTTTTTGGTAATTGATGACAACCTTTTCACAAAGATATTTCATAGAATCTTTTTGGATTCATATTGCATGCCTAAGCTTTTTACCATGTGTAAAGAATATGGACAAGTTTCATAAACCTGAATTGGTAGCATTAACTCCCTCTACATATGTGCTAAAAGATTGCATTTGAAAGCTTACACATATGCATAGATAGGAAATGTGGGGAAGTAATGTCTACCAAATGATGCTAAGGTGTAAAGAATGGACCTTTGAAGCGTGGTACCAATCAGAGTTCCCATTTGAACCATCCTTAACACCATGATTTGCTAGATACCACTTGAAAATCACAAACACTAGATACCTCATGAGATCAACATTATAGACAAGGCTCTAGTACCACTAGTAAGATCATTTTCTATAATCTTGCATACACCACACATGCATGGATATGGAATTAAAAACTTGTGCCATGCAAGCAAGCATATGTAATGCACATTCAAATGAAACATACAAGTTTATGAGCTTGCTCCCCTACTTATGTGCTTCAAATTTTAATTGATCCCCTTACAATATCATTTCATTTGTTTGCTCCCTCTGTCACTATCTTTGTGAACTATTTCTCCCCTGTTGGCATCAAAATCACAAAAGGTGAGCTCAAATTTTAGATAGGTTGGGGTGAAACCATGTTATGTGAGGATCATTTTCCAAATTTGGTTCAATCTAGATCACTTGCAAAACATATTTAACTCAGTTTGATCCAAGGACAAGCTTCTTCATAGCTCAATTCAAGGGTTATCTTGACTATGTTGAGTTAAACACTTATAGCTTATTTTCTAGATTAAACACTAAGTTCACAAAGCCCACAAACATGTCATATGCTACCACTAGATTATTTCAAGAATACAAGCAATAGTGATACCATACAAGCATCAAATTCATTTGATTTTCATAAATGAGCCTAAGACATGATAGGAATGACTAGATGCACTAAGCAAGTCCTTAGCAAAGTATGAATGACATGTCAACCAACTTTGCCTTGCTTTGCTCGAAGGAGAGGCATGTCATATAATGGGGGTGCATCAACACATATTTGAGAAGTCAAGTTTGTTCAAATCATTCCTTAGTTTGCAAAACCTCTTCTCATTAAGTGGTTTGGTGAAAACATCAGCAAGTTAATCATCGGTGCCCACACTCTCAATGCAAATGTCCTCTTTTTGTTGATGATCTCTTATGAAATAATGGTGAATATCTATATGCTTTGTTCTTGCATGTTGAACCGGGTTGTTGGTGAGCTTCATGACACTCATTATCACATAGCAATGGTACTTGTTTGAACTTGGTTCCAAAATCATTCAAAGTAGCTTTCATCAAAAGTAATGGAGCACAACAACTACCAGCAGAAATGTACTCCGCTTCGATGGTTGAAAGTGATACACTATTTTGCTTCTTTGATGATCAATACACAAGTGGTCTTCCTAACAATTGACATGTGCCCGATGTGCTCTTCCTCTTAACCTTACATCCTGCATAATCGGAGTTCGAATATCTAATCAACTCAAATCTTACTCCTTTGGGATACCATAATTCAACATTTTGTGTATGCTTCAAGTACCTCAATATTCTCTTAGTTGCCTTCAAATGATTCTCTTGGTGAGGCTTGAAATATTGCACACATGTATACACTAAACATCACATCCGGCCTTAATGCAATCACATAGAGTAGGCTTCCAATCATAGACCGATACATCTTTTGATCCACCATGTTGCCACTAGCATCACTATCCAAGTTTTTATTTGTCCCCATAGGTGTACTAATAGCCTTTGCATCATCCATTCCAAACTTCTTGAGCATGTCTTTGATGAACTTGCCTTGACTCACAAATGTGTCATTCTTTATTTGCATGATTTGAAGACCAAGGAAGTAACTATGCTCTCCGATCATGGACATCTCAAACTCATTAGCCATCATCTTTCCAAACTCTTCCCAAAAATCTTGATTGGTTGATCTAAAGATAATATCATCAACATAGATTTTCAACACAAACAAGTCATTGTCTATCTTCTTGGTGAAGAGAGTGGTGTCAACCTTGTCCATCTTGAATCCCTTAGAGAGTAGAAAACCCATTAATCTCTCATACCATGCTCTTGATGCTTGTTTCAATCCATACAAAGCCTTTCTCAACTTGTAGACATGATTGAGTTTCTTATCATCCTCAAAATTGGGAGGTTGCTCAACATACACAAGCTTATTGATGTACCTATTGAGAAATACACTCTTCACATCCATTTGGTACAACTTGATGTTGTGGGCACAAGCATAGGCTAATAATATCCTAATTGATTCCAATCTTGCAACCGAGGCATATGTTTCTCCAAAGTCAAGACCTTTAACTTGAGTGTAACCTTGAGCCACTAATCTTGCTTTGTTCCTTACTACTATTCCATCTTGATCTTGATTATTCCGAAAGACCCACTTTGTTCCAATCATGTTATGATCCTTAGGCCTCTTAACTAACTCTCATACTTGATTTCTTGTGAAGTTGTTTAGCTCTTCATGCATAGCATTTACCAAATAAACATCTTTCAAAGCTTCATCTATCTTCTTCAGTTCAATGGATGACACAAATAAGAAATATTTACAAAATGATGCCAATCTTGATCTTGTTTGCACACCTCTTGAGATATCACCAATTATAGAGTCTAAAGGATGATCTCTTGCAATATTGGTTGGTTAAAGCACTTGAACTTGATTGCTTGCACTTTGTTGATCATTTGGTTGAGATGATGTACTAGCCACTTATTATTGATCTTACACTTGAGCACCACTTGTACTAGTTTGATCTCGATCATGAGAACCACTAGCTTGCACATTTGAGTTAGAGAGCACTTGATCCTTGTCATCTTCAACTTCAATCACTTCTCTAGGCATTATATCACTAACATCCATCTTCTCCATTGCATTGATTAATTGAGTACCTCTCACATCATCTAGATTCTCATCTTCCTCTTGGAAACCATTTGTTTCTTCAAATTCAACATCATGAACCTCCTCAAGTGTACCACTAGCCAAATTTCAAACTTTATAAGCCTTGTTAGTAGTTGAGTAACCAAGCAAGAAGTCTTCATCACACTTCTTCTTAAACTTGCTCAATCTTGTGCCTTTCTTCAATATATAGCATTTGCAACCAAAAACCCAAAAATATACAATGTTGGGCTTTCTACTATTCAAGAGCTCATATGATGTTTTCTCTATCATTGGGTGACAATAGAGGCGGTTGCTATAGTAGCAAGCCGTGTTGATTGCTTCGGTCTAAAATAAATGACTCACGTTGTACTCACTCAATGTTGATCTTGTCATGTCAATCGAGGTTCTATTCTTCCTCTCAACAAGACCATTTGATTGTGGAGTGTACTTGGCCGAGAATTGATGTCTAATTCCAAATTCATCACATAACTCATCAATTCTTATATTCTTGAATTCACTACCATTGTCACTTCTCACTTTCTTGATGGTTGTTTTAAACTCATTGTGTATTCTCTTGATGAATGTCTTGAAAGTTGCAAATACATCACTCTTATCAACAAGAAAGACTACCCATGTATATCTAGTAAGATCATCCACTATCACAAATCCATATTTATTTTCACTAATGCTAGTATATGTGGTTGGTCCAAATAAGTCCATGTGCAACAACTCAAATGCCTTAGATGTGCTCATCATGCTCTTCTTAGGATGTGTGTTACCAACTTGTTTTCTGGCTTGACATGCACTACATAGCCTATCCTTCTCAAAAGTGACATCTTTCAAGCTTCTAACTAGATCATGCTTAATCAATTTGTTTAATTATTTCATTCCAACATGACCAAGCCTTCTATACCATAACCAACCCATGCTAGACTTAGTGAGTAAACATGTTGATAATTGAGCTTCACTAGTATTGAAATCAACCAAGTATAGATTTTCATATCTAAATCCTTTGAATATCAAGTTAGAGCCATCTACACTTATAATCTCTACATCATCCACACCAGATATGCACTTGAAACCAAGATCATACAATTGAGCTACCGATAATAGGTTGAAGTTCAAGCTCTCTACTAGTAGCACATTAGAAATGCTCAAGTCATTAGATATTGTAATCTTACCAACCCCTTTAACCTTGCATTTGCCATTATCACCAAATGTTATACTATCAATCTCATTGCTATCATTTGTGTTGATTGAATTGAATATTCTTGAATCACCGGTCATGTGTTGTGTGCACCCACTATCAAGCACCCAATGCCTTTCTCGAGCTTTATAATTAACCTACAAAAGAAGATCAATTCTTTTTAAGTACCCAAATTTTCTTGGGTCCTTAAAGGTTAGTCACTAAGCTCTTAGGTACCCAAATGACCTTCTTTGGGCCCACAATTAGTGCACCAATGAACTTAGCCTTCACACCATTGACACCCTTGGTAAGCAAATAACAAGAATCAAACTTAATTAAGGATACGTTAGCATGTAATTTCTTATTCTTGCAATCATGCTCTTTGTGACCAATTTGCTTGCAATTAGTGCAAAACCGACCATTGTTCTTTACAAAACTAGTCTTTTGAGGAGTAAAGGCCGCCTTGCCCTTCTTGGGGGTATAGCCCAATCCCTCTTTGTAGAGAGATACTTTTTGGCTATCTAAACACATAAGCAAGCGGTCCTCACCAACATAGGCTTTGCCTAATGCATGAGTGAGCTCATTGACCTCGTTCTTGAGGGTCTCATTCTCAACCATTAGTGAGGCATCACAAATAAAACCATCACTAGTAGATGAGGTATAAGTGAAAGTGCTACAAGAAGGGTTAGTAGGAGCAACAATAATAGGCTTGTAAAAAGTTCATCAATAATATCACAAGTTAGTCACAAGTCACAATGACTTCCTCCTTCTTGGCTTGTTCGAGGAGAGAGGAGTGAGCCTTTTCAAGCTTGGTGTGAGCATTGTCAAGCTCCTCATGGTCTTCCTTTAGACTCTCATGAGAACATTGAGCTCATCAAAGGATTGCTTGATAGCTTTGAGCTCTTTCCGTAATTCTTTGCACTCCTTTCTCTTCATCTCAAGACATGTGTGGGCATTCTCCAACATGTCTATGAGAGCCTCCTTAGAGTCCTCCTCATCATCATCATCACTCCTATAATCATCACTTTCACAATCATCATTACTTTCATCATATTTTACCTTGGTGGGCTTTGCCATGAGACAAGTCGATGGAGTGTCGAAGAGAGAAGGCTTGTTGTTGATAGCAATGCTTGCAAGTGCCTTCTTCTCGGACTTCTTGTTATCATCACTTGACTCACTCTCCATCGATGATGCATCACTATCCCATGTCATCACATAGCCACTACCCTTCTTTTTCTTTTGGAAGGTCATCTTCTTTTCCTTCTTTTCTTTCTTTTCCTTCTTCTCATCGTCATCATTGTCACTATTATAGGGACAATCTGCTACAACATAATGCTTGCTCTTGTATTTGTAGCATCTACTCACATAATCCTTGCTCTTGTTGTTGTCTCTTCTCTTTCTTGCACCATAGCCCTTTGTTGGCGGTAGTTACCATCCATCATAAACCGTCAACTTAACTTGAATAAATGCATAAAAAGGGTCACCAACATAAACTTAGGGATATAAATTGACAATTTCCATGAGTTTTGGTGAATCTGTGTTTTCAGCAGGATTATTCTAGAAAACCGGCAAGAGGGAGTAAAACATCAAACAAAACTGCACTTATCCGTGATGGAAACTACTCTAGAAGGTTCCAAAGGACGCCAGAGGGCGACCCACGCAAGAAGACCTATAAAGGATGATAGGTAGGGCTGGCCGGTCCCACTTATAGGCCGGTCGACCCCTAGGCCCCACCTGTTAGCCTCTGCTTCGATGTTGGTTCCTCTACCACCTCCTAGGATGCATCTACGTCGTTACTTCAAGTAGGTTTGATCCGAGGGCTCAGAATTCACACTCCGACCTATATAACCAGCCCCTGATCCCCCTCTAGGACATCTACCTTAAGTCAAGAGTAGACCAGAAATTAGGGTTTCTAGAGAGAAGAAGTAGAGCTCCAATTCTTCAAAGTTCTAGTATAGGCTAGCTAGCAAGGTTCAAGTAGAGTTTGGGCTATCGCTCAGGATTATGGATCTATCGTCTGAAGACTGGTATAGCTATTGTATCTCTTTATATTCATGACTTTGTGCTACTTCAATATTATATTGCTATTTATTATGTTCCTAGTTTTCTCTAGTTGTATGCTTGATATAGTTATGATTGATGATGAATATATGCATATGTTCGCAAAGCGCTTAGCTCAGTTCTCGATAGAGTTAGGTGGTTGACATTATGTAAGCATGGTACTTAAATATTGTTTGCCTACGGATGCATTCTATACTCTGGGTCATGTGGTAGATCGCGGATGTGACACTCCCGTTGAGTCCTTTGTAGTCTACTCCCCGTTTGTAGAGCACATAGAACAATGTTACGAAGGGAGACAAGCTCTATTCTTAATCTTCTTTAGTAACATTCCTTATGCATAGATCCAAAGTTAGTTATACTATAGATGAGAGTGTATATACTTGGGTGTATAAAAGACTTAGTAAATAAGGAATGACTTAGGAATCTTTTGCTCATAACGAATCTCCTGCCTAACCATACTGTATTTTATAAGTATCTATTTCTATCTCTGGAATATCATTATTATCTTACACTAATCATTTATTTATCATTTGACTTACCACTGCCATAGCATGAGAGTGGTTTTATCATAAGTATATATATTTGTCAATATTTTTATGCCAACACAACCCCATAGTTCCTTCCTATGGATAAAATATAAATAACGATACCTAGCATACTCCCGGGTGAAATGTTACAATGGTATATTATCTGTGCGCTTGCAGATACTTTATTTTTATATTATCTCTAAGTTTACAAGTGTCATTAATAATTACCAACAACGTATTTCTGGCATCATGCTAGGGATGACAACTTAGTTAAAAATGATGCTAAGAAATGCCAACACCCTTCTTCTTCATGAACTTGCCAAACTTGCACACAAAGAGAGCCATGGCTTCATCATCAATGTCACTAGCATCTTCATCCTCACTTGATTCTTCTTTCTTTAACTTGTCCTTGTTCTTGGATGAGGTGCTAGCCTTGAATGCCACACTTTTCTTCTTTTTTGTCTTCATCCTTCTTCTCATCTTTGTTAACCTCCTCCCTTTTCACACGGTATGTCTTTTGTGTCATGACATCACCTAGTACTTGGTTATGAGTTAATTGCTTCAATCCTCCTTGATGAGGACATGGCCACATCAAGTACAAGCCAAGGAGAGGTAGATGACCAGCGAGGGCATCCAATTCATCTTCTTCCTGGTGGACGTCCAATAGAAGCAAGAGGTCCGGTCCAACATGATTTCGAGTCTGCCTCGGGCTGCCAGACCAGTCTGTCTTAAATCTGGTCTTACGGGCGCATACGGGCTCCGTTTTCGACGATCCACCCATGCTTGGAAAGATAATTTGACAAGGGAGCCAATCCAACTGGTCTCACGTCAAATTCCCTTCGGAATCCACAGGAATTATCGAAATAAGTCAGCGTTCAGAATCTGTCCAGATACTGTGTCACCGTATTTTAGTCCAATGGGCCGTGTATCGTCTTTGAGCCCATTAAGGGTGCGTCCAGGGGGAGGGGTGACGTCCCAAACTCTTTAATTAGCTGCCGCCACTCTCGTTAGGGTCGGGTTTTGTTTAGTTCTTGATTTCCTCGTGGAAACAGACATTGCTGCTGCAACTGTTAATCGCGTAGATTCTTTTGCAATCAGTCAGGGCCCCTGTTCTTGATCTTATTCGCACATTAGCGCGTCGCTCGTTCCAATAAGACTTGAACTTTATATTTATATTGATAAGCTTCATATTTATCTGCAATATCAGATTGCGTTTACTTGTTCTTGCCGGTGTTCTCGATTTGCTTGCAGGAAAGCCTTCTCGGCGAGGTCAATCGCGTGCGCGTGGTTGATAACCAACGGAGCAGTGGTGTAACGGTTGCGGGGGTCCGAATCAGCCTTGGTTCGAAGCCTAAGATCGTGAACGTCGAGTCTCCACCAATCGACTTATCCTACCTATCGGAAGATCGGGCCTTGTTCTCATCAAGTGGTACCAGAGCTCTCTTGGTTGCCCGTTAGGTATAATTTCGTTATCCCCTTTAGATTGATTTGAGTTTTGCATTACCTAGAGTTCACAAAAAGCCAAAAAAAATTATACACCACTGGGTACTCCCTGTCCTATAACCCCTTTGTACCGTTGCAATTATTTTAATTTCAGTTTGTTTTTTTGAACAGTCGTCCCTCGCAGGTTACTGTGTTCGTTGTGTTCTGATCTTGATCTAGGTCTAGTGTCAAGGTATATTTCCTAGTGTGGTTTGCATCAGATAGATCTCGATTTTTTTTCCTACCAAAAAAAATATTGTGCATTGTTTGGCTGCCCTAAGGCTCCAGTGCGGGGCGTGATTCTAGGAATCAGATTTGAGTCCTTGTCTAGCGGTGCACACGGTTAAAAAAATAATAGAATATCTGGTTTGTTGACGCCACTACATCTCTTCCTTGTTTGCTCGTAGCTACAGCCTACAGGGAACGCCAATCCTGTTTTGCCTTGTGTCCAAAATCCTGGAACGTGGATTCCATCTGTTCCAAAAAAAAGAAGTCTGGAACCTGTATCTAAGAACGTGAGTTGTCAGTATCTAGTTCACAAAGGAGCCGTGTTGGAATTCTTTTGTGATTTGGCTTCGCATAATTTCCTTTTGAGTCACGGTTATTAGCTAGAGTTTGCTAACGTCCCTGCTGCCGCACTTTCTGGAATTAAAAAAGAAGAAGAAAAAAAAACAAGTGCAAAAGGCAAAGGGTGCAAAGAAAAGAAGGAAAAGCCGCACCAAAAAAAAAGAGAGAAAAAAGTAAAAAAAAATCTAGAAGTGCTAGCATCCTTTGAAGTCCTTGTACTAAGTTATATTGTTGGTTGCTTGAACTAGTTCTAGGATGAGTTTAGGCCAACGACATAGACCAGCTTGGGACTATTTTTTAATCTAGCAATTTCTAAATTAAATTATTGCCAATCCTTGCTACCATATTTTGCCTGTCCAAGCTCCACTTTCTTCTAACCAAGTGCAGGTTCGCCTGTGCAACTGTTACACTCAAGCTTCAACGGTATCACAGTCACCCATCGATTGTACCACCTACTGCGTTGGTAAGAACACTTGCAAGCACGTGGTAAGACGCTTGAGAGTTGAGTGTCTTGTTTCCTTGTCCACGTCCTAGTAGTTGATAGGGATAATACTTTTTGTGTTGTCTTCTTTCTCTACTAACCATGGCAGGAACACCTACAAATTTTAATGAATGTGTGTCTAAGGCCGAGCTGAATACGTTCATCGACGACAAGCTCAACCAGATCATTCAGCAAATCACCAATTTGGTTAGGCGAGTTGAGGATGTTGAGCAACGACGTCCTGAACCACATCGAGCTAATGATGATGGCCTCAAACAAGAGGATGATGATGGAGAAGACGCTGATGCTGATGCCGATGCAGATGCCGAGCGGCGTGCGGAAGAACAACGACTGGAGGATGATCAGCGTAACCAAGACCGCCTCAATTTTAACCGTCGTGGAATGGGAGGTAATGACCGAGGTAATAATGATCCTTTCTCCAAAATTAAATTTAAGATACCCGCATTTAATGGTGTTGCTGATCCTGAGGTATATTTAGATTGGGAGATGGTCGTAGATCAAAAATTTAACTCTCATCAAGTACCTAAAGAACATAGAGTTAGACTAGCTACTACTGAGTTTACTAGTTTTGCTCTTTTCTGGTGGAATGATCTTTGCAATGAGGCTCGTGTTAATCCTGCTACTGTTCAGGAACCTAGAAACTGGGGAGCGCTTAAGCGTAGAATGAAATTAAGATTTGTCCCTCCATATTATGAACGAGATCTACAAATAAAATTACAACGTTTAAATCAAGGTAGAAAAAGTGTTGAGGAATATTATCAAGAGCTAACTATTGGTTTGGCACGTTGTAGCATACGTGAAGGAGAACAACAAAAATGTGTTAGATTTTTAGGCGGTTTACGTCGTGAAATACAGGACATTCTTGAATATAAACAGTGGAATAGGTTCAAAAGATTGTATCATTATACTCTCCAGGCTGAAAGAGAAGTACAGGGACGACAACTTACATCACATTCCACACATTCACTTCCATCCGAGGTAAGTAAATTTTCTAATGTGCAGTCTTCAGCACCTGTCAGGAAGAGCTCATCTGTCAGACCTTCTACGGGAAGATCTGCTACTCCTTCCTCGAGTTCCTCTTCAAATATTGTTTGCCACCGCTGCAAGGGCATGGGACATGTTGCAAAGGAATGCCCCAGCAAATGCACATATGTTGCTACTGATGATGGTGGGTATGTTAGTGCTAGTGATGAAGAGTCAGAACATGTACTTGCAACTAACCATGATGCAGGCAAACTTGAGGACAATCCTGATGAAGATACTGAGGTAATTGATAGTGTTGCATACACTGCAAACTACCAATCCATCCTCGTCCAGCATGTTTTGAGTACTCAAGTTGAGCAAGTGGACAAGCTGCAACGCAATAACTTGTTCCAAATGTTTCTCATCGTCAACAATTGCCGTGTTCGTGCTATAATTGATGGTGGGAGCAGCAATAATTTGGTAAGTTCTGAGCTTGTCAAGACACTTGGGTTGACTACACGTGCTCTTCCACATTCATATTACATTCAATGGTTCAACAATAGTGGTAAGGCAAAGGTAACACAATCTGCACGTGTGCATTTTTCTATTGGGTCATACCATGCTTATGCTGATTTTGATGTCGTGCCTATGCAAGCTTGCTCTCTTTTGCTAGGCCGTCCTTGGCAATATGATAATGATGTTGTACACCATGGTAGACTAAATAAATATACTTTCATGTATAAAGGAAAGAACATCACTTTACTTCCTTTAACTCCTGCTGAAATTGTGAAATATGAAAAAGAACTCTCTAGAAAGAAAAATAATGAGCATGCTAAAGATCCTCCCAAACCAGCTAATGAAGAATCAAATAACGCTACAAAGGACGGAGGTGTTTTATTTGCTTTGAAATCTGTTCTTGCTGAAAGTGCTGCATATAATGAACCACATTATGCTTTAACTTGCAAATCAACTATATGTTCCATTGATCTTGCTCCTAGTTCTATGCCGCTTGTTGGGACTAACCTTTTGCAGGAGATCAAGGATGAATTCCCAGCTGGGAGGCCACCATGGCCGCCACTTTTGTAAGGGATTGGGTGCCAAGATGAACGACTACTTTCGGCGCCACCAATGCTGCCATCCGCGGGAGAAGAAGAACTACTTCAGTCGAGGACGACTTCAATTCAAGAAAGGGAGGATGATGAGGACATGGCCACATCAAGTACAAGCCAAGGAGAGGTAGATGACCAGCGAGGGCATCCAATTCATCTTCTTCCTGGTGGACGTCCAATAGAAGCAGGAGGTCCGGTCCAACATGATTTCGAGTCTGCCTCGGGCTGCCAGACCAGTCTGCCTTAAATCTGGTCTTACGGGCGCATACGGGCTCCGTTTTCGACGATCCACCCATGCTTGGAAAGATAATTTGACAAGGGAGCCAATACAACTGGTCTCACGTCAAAATCCCTTCAGAATCTACAGGAATTGTCGAAACAAGTCAGTGTTCAGAATCTGTTCAGGTGCTGCGTCACCGTATTTAGTCCAATGGGCCGTGTATCGTCTTTGAGCCCATTAAGGGTGCGTCCAGGGGGAGGGGTGATGTCCCAAACTCTTTAATTAGCTGCCGCCACTCTCGTTAGGGTCGGGTTTTGTTTAGTTCTTGATTTCCTCGTGGAAACAGACATTGCTGCTGCAACTGTTAATCGCGTAGATTCTTTTGCAATCCAGTCAGGGCCCCTGTTCTTGATCTTATTCGCACGTTAGCGCGTCGCTCGTTCCAATAAGACTTGAACTTCATCTTTATATTGATAAGCTTCATATTTATCTACAATATTAGACTGCATTTACTTGTTCTTGCCGGTGTTCTCGATTCGCTTGCAGGAAAGCCTTCTTGGCGAGGTCAATCGCGTGCGCGTTGTTGATAACCAACGGAGCAGTGGTGTAACGGTTGCGGGGGTCCGAATCAGCCTTGGTTCGAAGCCTAAGATCATGAACATCGAGTCTCCACCAATCGACTTATCCTACCTATCGAAAGATCAGGCCTTGTTGTCATCATTCCTCTTATGATGAGCGTGCTCAACGTCTCAAATCTTCGAGGTAAGTACATCAAGAACCGATGAGAGACATCATTATCATTGAACTTCTCACCCAATGGCTTCAAGTCATTCATAATCACTTGGAGCCTATGGAACATCTCTGAGATACTCTCATCATCCTTCATCTTGAAGCTTGTTAACTTGTCCTTGAGAATATATAGCTTAGCATTCTTGACCGCCGATGTCCCCTCATAGGTTTCCTCCAATCTCTTTCATACTTCACTAGTTGTATCACAATCTTTGATTTGCTCAAACATCTTTGAGTCAATGGCATTGTAGATAGTGTTGAGAGCCATTGTATTGCATTGCTCGTTTGCCTTATCTTGGTTGGTGAGATTGTCAGGATCAAGAATCACATAATCATGCTCAGTCACATCCCATACTTGATCATTGATTGAACCAAGGTACATCTTCATCTTTCTCTTCCAATAATCACAGCATGTGTCATCAAAGAACGGTGGTTTGCCCCCCACATGGTTGAACACAACTTGAGCCATTTTTTGACACCGAGATTGTTAAGCCATCAATCAAATGGTGACCATGACTCTGATACCACTTGAAAGGTTCTAAATGGCCAGAGAGGGGTGAATAGCCTTTAAAAATCTCTATGAAAACACTAGAGCATAAGGTTAGCAACCTAAATGGCGAAATATAATTTTGCTCTAGCTCTACAAGGATTGCAAGCCACCTATACCAACAATTCTAGTTGCTATGATCTCCAGGTTCACACAAAGACTATGTCACTACTCTCTAAGCTAGTGAGCTCTCAGAGACTAGCTAAAGAGCATCACTAACCAAACTAAAAAGCTCTCAAAGACTAACTACACTAAAGAGTTTGACTGGGCAAGAATGTAAACAAGGTAAATACAAGAGAGTGTGTAGGATGATTATATCATCGTGGCAAGGGAGATGAAACAATCATGAATACCAATTCAATCACCGGGAGAAATTCAATGCACAAGAGAATCAATTTTTCTCCCGAGATTCACGTGCTTATCGGCACGCTAGTCCCTATTGTGTCAACCAACACTTGGTGGTTTAGTGGCTAATAGGTTTCACACACCTAGCCAACACTTGGCGCCGCAAGAACCTACCCACAAGTGAGGTAACTCAATGACACGAGCAATTCACTAGAGTTACCTTTCGGTGCTCCGCCGGGGAAGGTACAAGACCCCTCATAATCACCAGGAGATAGCCATGAACAATCACCAACTAGTGCCAATGCTCCTCTGCTACTCTAAGCCGTCTAGGTGGCGGTAACCCCCAAGAGCAACAAGAAATCAGCAGCCACAACGATCCTCAAGTGCCACTAGATGCAATCACTCAAGCAAATACACTAGGAATCACTCCTAATCTTACTATGATGATGAATCAATGATGGAGATGAGTTGGAGGCATTTGCTTAGACTCACAAGGACGTCAAGAATGTCAAAGTGCTAAGAGAGTGAGCCCTAAGCTGGCTACCACCTATTTATAGAGCCCCTTAGCTCAAAGAGTCGTTGGCTGCTCGCAGACATGACCGGACGCTGCTGACCGGATGCTAGAGCCATTGGCTGCTCGCAGACATGACCGGACTCACTAACCGGATGCACCATAGCATTTGGTCGGCAGCGTTCGGTCGGCCCAAGCTGTCCATGTGTCGTGTCTTTGAATCCCTGTTGACGGTAGATAAGTATTATTTTTTAACCATCAACATAGCATGAAAAAGGACCTAAACATAATTATCACTTAGATATAGGGGGTTTACTGACATAATTCCATGAGTTTTGGTGAAAGTTTGTTTCTGTAGGGAGTCAGCTGAAAAGAACCAAGGATGGCCCACATGTCAGGTTTACATAGAGACAAAAGGGCTACGCATAACTTTTCTGTAATCTAGAAGGTATGAGAAGACTCTGAAAACAAACGGGAGGCGAAACGGGCCCGGAAGTGGGGCGCCCGCCCCCCTCCTTGGGCGCCCGCCCTACCTGCTCAGCCAATCAGGCTCCACCTCCTAGATCATGCCTCCACCGCCTTTGAGGATCAATAATAATCGTAGATCAAGGTCGGTTTGATCCGAGGGCTGTGGTGCTTCCTAGAGGGCTATATAAGCATGGCCCCTGGCCCCTGGAGGAGGCATCCTATAAAACCCTAATTCATTTGCTCCAGTTGGGATCAGCTAAGAGGGGTCCCTTGAATGGATCTCCTCTCCATAGCTAACTATCAAGAGAAGATTAGTCCTCATTAGGATCTAATCTTAGCAAAATAGAGAGATAGAGAGCGAGGAAAGAGTTGGAGGTGGTGCCGGCATGTCGGTGCTTCCTCTCCGGCTTGTACTTCGACGGATTCAGGCTTCTTCGAGTCTGCATCCGGGATACTTCTAGTAATTAATCTTTATTCAAGTATTTATCTTACTCTTTTGTTCATTGGTTCACAGTTATTATGATTGCTCTAGTTCTTGTTAGCGCTCTGAATTAGAGTAGTAATTATTAGCATAAGCGTGGTGCTTAGGCTATTGGTTACCTGTGTTTGTGCCCTATTCTTTGGTTGTGTGGTAGTTACGGGAGGTGACAGCCTCGTCCACACCGAATTGAGTAGGTTCTTAAATTAGTAGGACCGTAGTCGCGTCGGTAGAGTTATCCTTAGTGGTGCTTTCCCATCTAGCGGCGTTCCAAAGTGAACATTAGAAGGATATTTGAATCATAACCTTACCTTGCATAGGATCATTACCATAGGAATCCTCTCTACCCATCATATCTTAACCTTGATTGCTACCTTTGGATAAACTAGTGGTTAGGCGGCTCACACACGTTTCCTTATGGATACAATATTTAAAACCCTTCGGGTGAAAGCTACAACAGTATCCGTGCGCTTGCGGATTTATCTGTGTGCGTTAAAAATGCCAACAATCCCGCGCATCGATCTCCAACGGTAAAGTTACAGTCGCGTGAACGCCTAAGTTACGACCGGGCTCGACCCTCAAAACGACCGAACCCACGACCACAGTGCATCCAATCATGTCCAATAAGGTTCCAGAGCACAATTTTGATAACCGGACGTGTCCTGTCGTGCGTGACCGTGATGCGTCCGGTCCTCTCAGCGCAAACACATAGCGATTGCATCAGCGTACGTCAGTCGTGACCTGACGCACCCCCTGTGCGTCCGGTCACACTTAGCCACGAGTGTCTGATCGCCACCGCGCGCTGCGCTTCCTCTACCATGAGTGACTAGAGGCCAGCCCTGCGTCCGATCTCAGCGTCTGGTAATGCCACAGAGGCAGACCAAGAGCAGTGCCAACTGACCCGACGCTCCAGGGGTGAGTTTGGTCAACCCGGAGCCAGAGTCCGGTCAGGTACCTTAGCCTCCATTTCTTTTTTTATCTCCTCAACCGCTTCACCCTTGCTTCCAAGTTGCTAACCACAAAGTGTAGAACTTGTGTGCACATGTGTTAGCATTTTTTCAAACATTTTACAAGGGTCAATTGTTAGCACACTAGGTCCCTAATACATATGCAAGAATCATGTCGCCCAGTGACACTCGATAACCGATTAGCTAAAGATTTCCCTTCTTTATAGTACGGCTATCGATCATAAATACACTCACATCCTCTATGGTGTCTTGAGTGCCAAAACAAAAACCTATTTGATACATTTGCCTTGATCTCCTTGGTTTTTGTTTTTCTCTTTCTTCTTTTCCAAGTTGGAGCTTGATCACCGTCATTTCATGTCCATCTTCATCTCCATGGACCTCTCACTTGCTCCATCACTTGGATGTACCAACGTTGCTCAAATCACTCACTCATGGCAAAGGTTAGTACTTAGGTTTCATCAATTATCCAAAATCAAACTAGGTCTTTCAATCACCAAGTTGTCTAGGAGGGGGTAAGCTCCAAGACTAACAAGCAATCCCTACTTGCAAATTAATCTCCTAGTGCCACTCGATCAATCTCTCAAAGATCCACACTAGAGACGCTCCAATCTTACCACAAATGCGATGCCAACTAAGCATATGTGAGAGAAGGGCTAAACTTGGCTCTAAAGGGTGTGGATATGTTCCTTGGGCATAGGCAACAATCCAACACACAGCCACAATGCCTATATATATAGAACCACCACAAACTAGTTTTTATTCACGTAAAACCCATAAGCCTGCAACGGCTACTTCCAATGGTCAAAAGCATATTTTGGACAGGGTCAGCGGTTAGAACATGAGAAGCCCCCTAGTGGACATGGGTCGTTAGAATAATGACAAAAAAGTGGCAAAAAAGCAAAAAAAATTATTTTAGCCACCACGAGTCATGCATTTTTTCTTGCAAAAACCACGTGCTTCACGGCCGCCCTCACTTAATCCCACGACCTTAGGCTTCGTGCGTTTGTCCCCTAACCACTCCACCCATAAGACACTTGTGCCCATTTCAGATGTTCGTCCTCCTATTTTAAACTGGTTTTGAAATGAGTATTTAGGATCCTAAATAAATTCAAATGATAAAGTTATCAACTACAAAGTTTTATGACTTTTTTAAGATCTACAACTTTGGTTTTGGTCATTTCTCCATCTGAGGTTGTTTGAAAATTTTGAATTTTAAATTTGAGGAAATTCAAACGTAATTTTTCTTGGATATAGATTTTAAATGAAAACGTTTTCAACTACAAAGTTGTACAACTTTTCGAGATAAACTACTTTTATTTTGGTCATTTCTCCATCCATGATCGTTTGAAAAAATCGAAATTCAAATGTAATTGGATGATTTTAAATGAAAAGGTTGTCAACTACGAAGTTGCATAACTTTTCAAGATTTATAACTTTTGTTTTGATGGTTTCTCCATCCAAGAGCCTTCCTTACAACTGCACACTCACTTGTGACTATAGAGCGTATGCATTCCTTTGGTATGAACTCTATAAAATCTTGTGAATCAAACATTTTGGCATTAAGAGGACTTCAAATAAAAAAGTTATGACCTACAAAGTTTCATAGCTTCTCGAGATCTATAACTTTTGTTTTGGTCGTTTCTCCTTCCGAGATCTTTCCCTACCACTACACACTCACTTGTGAGTAGAGCAGTGGTGGAGCTACGTGGAGGCCAAAGTGGGGCCATGGCCACCCTTGGTGATTGCATTTTCTTAATGATGTCCATATTTTGTCAATGAAGTAATAAAAATTTGCACAATATAGGTAACTTGAATACTATTGGCCCCTCCTCACATCCTCTTCAAGCTCCGCCACTGCTATAGAGCATATAGATTTCTTTGGTATTAACTCTATAAAAATCTTGTGATGAATATTTTGGCATCAGAGCGATCTCAAATCAAAAAAATTCTAAACCACAGAGTTGTATATCTCGTCGAGTACTACAACTTTGGTATAAAGTTCGTCTTCATCGGACATCATATGACAAAGTTATAAAGGTTTTCGTGTAGTATATCATTACCCGGTCATTTCCCGAACTGACAGTGATAGTATGTCAGTTGAAGCCAAAAACTGGTAGTGATGACCCAATATCATTGTTGGTTCAAGCGAAAAACCGTAGTGATAGGAACCAGCAGTGATGACCCAAATATCACTGTCGTTTGGTCCTATCACTGCTGGTTCAAGCCACGAACCGGCAGTGATGTGCCGGTAGCCCCTATCACCGTCGGTTCGTGAAGGCCAGTTCTGTAGTAGTGCTTATTGCCAAGAAGTCTATTGATATGGAAGGGGCGACATCGATGAAGGGTCGGGGTGGTGGCAACGTAGCAGGGAGTCAGTGAGGATTGCGACATGGCTAGGGTAAGGGGAGGGGAGGTGCAACAGAAAGAGGAGAGATCAACACTACAGAGGAGGCGACGGCGATAGGTGTGACCTGTGGGAGGGCGGCGCGGTAGGGTTTGATGGGCCGACACAGGTTGTATTTGGTGGGTAGGGGCGAGGGGACCTAGGCTCGGACACGTGATACCATTTAAAACAAGTAGGGATAATGGTTAGGGAAACACCACCCACCCATTCCATTGTGAGGGGTAGGGAAGAGTTGTACAAGTGTTTATACACTTAGTGGCACAACAATATGTCAGCTATACAAAATTCCTAATATTAAGAAATCTGGACTCAACCTATAATTAAGGGAGGTAAGTAAAAAATGATGTAAAAGAGGGCATTCGCCTGAAACTATCAGTGGGTCAGTGTCACCGGTGCTTGGTGCACTGCGTGCTTATTAATCGACAGGTTTCTTTGGTTGCTTTTTTTTCAAATCTATATAGTCAAATTTTGTTTCACCGACTGAAATCCTTACATTACCCGCATTTGTGTTCCTGGGGATTGAAATTTTGTTTCACCAACTGAAATCGTTATCCTTTACGTCACCCGCATTTGCGTTCCTAGGGACTGAAATTTGGTTTCACCAACTGAAATCCTTATCGTTACACATGTTAAGGTTTGTTTGCACGAGAAAACCAACTGACATTGGAACAGAAAACACTCAAATTGCACAGGATTTGATTGCAGAACTTGTGCATTGCAGAAGCAAGAAGGTGAGCCAGCTAGACGGTTTCAGTTCGTCTTTAGTCAGCACAAAGTTTCCAGCTCTTCTGAGGCTGAGGGTATGCATGTCAAAGCGAAGGGGTTCAAGATATTTTGGCATTTTGCCCATACAGGAGATATCTGCACAGTGATGAGAAACGTTGATTCTCAATTTGAGTTGGTGTATAGTTTTGAAGAGTATGTAGCTCTCTGCCTATCCCAAAGAGCCCCCGGGAGAAAAGAACAGAAGAAAACATGCGATTTCCGGTGCCATTTTTCAAGATTGCCATGTTTTATAATTGGAGACAGTTTCAGTAGGAAAACACAGAAGCGAACATTTATAGTCAAGGAAAAAAGAGTACATAGTGCTAAAAGCACCACAAGCAAGGAAAAAAGAGTAAAAGTCAATAGCATATACAGTCAATAGATCAAAGACCTGCATCACTTAGAAATTGGTCAAAAGTATAGGCTTGCGATTTAGTGCATCTAAAGGGAACCCATAATATGCACGTAAATTCCACATGCGAAGGACATGCATGTTAAAGCAGAGGGGCTCAAGATATTTTGCACATACATGTAGGGTACCCATACACAAGATAACTGCACAGTGATGGCAAAAACGCTGATGAATTCAAGATGGTGTATAGTTTTCGAAATTATGTACCTCTGCCTAGTCCCCAGAAGATCCAGGAAGGAGAAAAACAGAAGAAAACAAACTATTTCCAAACCCATTTTTCAAGCTTGCAATATTTTATAATAGGAGACAGTTTCCCAATATGTAAGAACTTAATCTAGCTTTGTCCATGTAAGTGGACAGTGGGCAGCGGACACTGACACACAGCACATAGGGCTTAAAGCAGATATTTTACAGAGGCAATCATATCCTTAAGAAAGGAAAGAGAGTACAAATTAATAGCATATATAGTCAATAGAGCAAAGGCCTGCTTCACTTAGAAATTAGTCAAAAGTATAGGCTTGAGATTTAGTGCATCTGAATTAAGCCTATAATGTGCACATAAATTCCACATGAACCATTAGGTGAGAAGCCACATAGAAGGCCTGGGATAACAAAAACACTAACTAACTTTGGTGAGTTTAATGTTGTTCTTCGACAGATTCACTGAAACGCGCTGCAGAAGCCTGATAAGGTGGGGTCCATGGCCATCATTATATATGATTTCAACCTTGAGGTTCTCACACAGCAAATCCAGTCCACGAAGCTCAGAAGATGAGATACTGTTACGTATGGGCATTCGTTTCTTTTTGCTAGAACATTCTGGGAACTGTAGCCAGCATAAAAGATGTAAGACAATGCACTGTGTTTGTTAATTAAGTTAAAAACCAAACAACAGTATACCTCGCAGCGCCGCAAAGTGAGCTTCTCAAGAATAGGAGAACCCCGAAGAAAGAATACCAATGTCTTGAAGTCATCACTGAGATCACATCTGTCCAGCAATAAGCTACTCAGGTTCTTGAATTCTTGGAATCTGGGTTCCTTACCAAGCACCTGTAGTACATTAGATAGTACCATAACATTATTGGAGTGAATAAAATGGAACATTGCAAGAGACAAACAAAGGCATACCCTTGTCCCGACACCCGACAATTTAAAATTTGTCGAGTTAGATATGCTTCAAAGAAGCTTGAATTGATCACCCTCAAGTTTACTTCTGTCATAATTATATTTGTGATGCCATAGATGAATAAAAGCCTTAGCAATGGATGGCACCTCGTTTAATGAAACACCACCACGAAATTTATAAACATCCACAGCCAGATGCAGATATGCAAGAGCAGGGGCCAAGATAACAAGCACACAGGCATCGGTATTTGAGCCACCATCAATAACCAATGTCTTCAGTGTGGGCGATATAATCTCAGAAAGACTGCGCCATCCACAATTTTTCAGAACCAGGGTCTTCAGCGAGTCGGAGGTGATTGACTGAATTTCACAACTGCAATGGTCCAGCTCCAAATCCTCCAAAGAGCGGCACACTGAACTAACATGCTTCACAAAATGGTCATCAAGAAGTACATGGCAGAGCTGCAGCCTTTTGAGGCGCCAAGAACCAGAGCTCAGTCCCAGCTTACTGGCACGATCCGGGGTGCAGTATTTCATGGCGCGACGGAGCCATCCTGCTGCCAGTCTATTGCTAAACACCGGTGCTCTGATTCGGTCAATATGCAGCCGGAATGAATCCAATTGTGCAATGTTACAGCGGCTCATCAGGGTCACGGCAAAATCCTCAAAATCCTCCCAGTCCTTGTACTTGGTGAAGTGCTTAGGATGCGGTTGCCATCTGTCACTGTCAGAATCAGAGGTATCACTGTCGGAGCTAGAACTGTCGTCGCCACTGGAGAGACAGACGAGGTTGCCGTCAGAAGGGGGCGCCTTGTTGTTGAACTCATCAAAGTCGATGTCGAGGCACGGCACCGAGCGCCAGAGGTGCCTCCACCGTGTGGACAGCACGCATGTCTGGACCACCTGCCGGGCTTTTAAGAATGACAAGATGGTATGGAGGAGGCGGGCCGCCGACGACACCACTTGCGCGGGCGCGCTTCCTGAAGGCATCCTCAAGCTCCATGGCGTGCCCTGTTAGATCGATTACTTGATGAGTCGCACTGCTAGATCGAAGACGGCGCAAGTTTTCGAAAAATAGCGAAGCATTTTGCTGAGGCACCGTTTAGATGCCAAAAATTTTGCCAAAATTTTTAGATTTTCCGTCACATCGAATCTTTGAACGCATGCATGAAACATTAAATATAGATAAAAAAATAAAACTAATTACACAGTTTAGACGAAATAGACGAGACAAATCTTTTAAGCCTAATTAGACTATGATTGGACAATATTTGCCAAATAACAACGAAACTGCTACAGTAGCGTTTCGCCAAAAATTTTACCAATTAAACAGCCTCTGAGTCAGAAGCATGTTCTCAATTCTCATCGTTAGATTGAAATGAAGGGTTCACGAGGGCCGAAAGCAAACCAGTCAAGGGTACGGAAACGAGCGAAAGATGGGTGGTCGGCGAATGGGGCTTACCGAGCGCCGTCGCCTGAGCCTGCCGTGGTGGTAAGACGCGGCCGTGAGAAGGGCGGCGCCGGCGCGAACGGGGATGAGGAGTTTGCCTAAACCCTCGACGGTGAGATGGGGAACAGTTGATTGAAATAATATGAAAGGGAATTGATAAATTTAAATATGAAAATATGAAAGGGAATTGATAAATTTAAATTAGAATGATTGAAATATAAAATTCTAGTGACAAAACCAACAATTATTTTATTAAAAAACTAGCCAGCACAAAGACCAATTTCAACACATAAGAACAGTTGCATGATAAAATTTAACGCAAAAGAAAGATTGTATGAACTTTATACTAAAATCTTCGATGGTCAATCAACTTTTTTTTTCATACCAACTTTTGTAGCTCCTAAAATTCCAGCTCAGTTCCTGTGGATGTTGTCCGGAAAGTAAGCACAGAAACAAATACGAACTCTTAAGCCAAAAGCGATCTCACATCAGCGATGTCTCTGTTCCTGTGGAACGCCTCCCTCCACCTTTGGTATTCCTGGTCCACGCCCCCGTGCCGCTTTAGGCTATCCGCACTCATTCATCCTCTATATCATCCTCTATATTGCCTAGTCATCGAGATTCTCTCCTCTATACTTATTTCTCCCGCACACATCCATCCTCTATATCATCCTCTATCCACTGTGGGGTCCACTTGTCACTTTATCTAAATATATCCATGTGAGATCTAGTTTTGAAGTATTTATTGCAACAAATTCAATGGTGTAATCGAAATTTAATTTGGTTTTTTAGTTTATGAGTTGTAACATTTTTTAACTTAGAAAATCAATGGGGCCCGCCACTGACGCATGAACAGCAACAGCGGCTCTCCGCGCGTGGCTGTGCCTGCCGTCCGTCCTTTAGCGTAGCACCTGTAAAATCTCACTCACCCGCTATATTTGACGAATGCTCTTTCGGATACCGGACCAGCTGCCAAGGTATACCGGACCAGCTGCCAATGTAGCGTATCCTGCTACGGGAGTTTTTCCTCTAAACGCGTTAAAATGTAGCGGATGCCGGTGCGACTAGTCTTAGCCTCCCCCACACGTTTCCGTGGAGATTTACGACAACTGCCTCGAGGTCGGTGCACAGTAGGTCTATGTTCCTGTCGAACGCCTCCCTTCACCTCTGGTCCTCCTCATCCATGCCACTTTAGCCTCTGAGACACGCTTTCGATGAGATTTTTGCCAGACGCCTGTCCGTGCATAGTGGGTCGCCGTCCTCACCGTTGGCCCCATGCATGGATGTGGAGCTGCGCGATGTGGAGGTAGGCGAGCGCGTAGGCATTTCCTAAAAGCATCTACCGTGGATAAATACATGTGGCAAAGAGCATGTACATAATAATGTTCACATTCTTTTTCAAGGATACACATGAGAGCAATTATCAACATATTAAGGCGGAACTATCTGTCTAACATATAGGTTACAACAAAGTTACTGGCTGTTAACCCATTTGTGCTAAAAATACTGGCTGTAGTAACCCACAGGCTACAAAAAATTAGCAAGCATCTGCATGAAAAAAGTAGTAGTACAGGTTAGGCTAGATACAAATAGAGATGCCATAAGATCAGAAGAAAATAGACAACTTGGTAAATCATCCGTCCCATTTTTCAATCTAAAGAGTTGAATGTGAAATTGGATCAAATGAAGTACTTGCCATACAACAGATGGAGGAGAGATGCCACTGGGTGGGTGGGGGGTGGGGAAGCTAGGTGGGCACTGCTGATGACTGTCAGTCGGCGATGCAAATGTATTGTTGCACAAATGCAACCACGACTGTATACGGGGATGCCGGTGGCCTAGAAGTCAGTTCTGTGATTATTGATAAATCATACATGAGTATGCATGGAATGGAAGTGATTCATTTGTGTTAGGGATGAGCCTGCCGTAGGCCTTGCGCCCTTGTGGTCGTTGTCCTTGGGCACGGTGACGGTGAGCACGCCGTCCGGGAGCACCGCCTGCACGCCGTCGATGTGGGCGTTGGGCGTTAGGCGCACGAAGCGCTCGGAGCTCCGCTCCACGCGGTGCTAGCGGTCGCCGTTCTCCTCGGCGGCACGTTGTCGCTGGCCGCTGATGTTGAGCACCTTCTCGTCCTCCACCTTCACCTCGTCGCGCCGCACCCCGGGCAGGTCCGCCATGAACACCTGCGCCGTCGGCGTCTCCTTCCAGTCCATGCTCGCCGTCGCGAACGGTGGCAGGCCCAGCGCCGGCGCCGCGAACGCCGCCAGCGTGATGGCGTCCACCAGCGGCTACTCCATGATGTCGGTGCTCACAAGCTCCACCGCCACTGCCTCCGCGCCGGTGCCGGCGCGGCGCCGCTGCCTTTCTGCTGCTGCCTGTGGCCCAGTATGCTGGTGATCATGAACATGATGATGCCAATTTGTCTCCTTGCCTGCTTCGACCGATTCTCCGGGCGACGCCGCTGACCAGACGAATACGCGGACACGGACTCCGCAGCGGGACGGGATCGGAGCGGAGTGATGGCGCGGGCCAGGGTGGGTGCGCCCCACGTGTATGGATCACAACCGGTTGAGGCGCAGGCGCGCAGCTAGGCGATGGGGAGCAGTACGACAATAACATTAGTTATGTTTTAGGTGCAGATGAAGAGATGGAGATAAGCTGGTGGGCAAGGAAATTTTGCTGAAATCGCTACACTTTGAAATTTATATTTGTTGCTATTCAGCGCTATAAGATGAGAGACGCGCATAGAATTGATCTGCATTTGTCAACCGATGGGTCTCTCTCATACATGTGTATAGCAAGTTGATTATGCTTCCAGAATCAAGATTATTATTTTTACCATTGATTTTGTCCGACTCGTTGGAATGCTGAAGTATGAGATCAGGCCAAGGGAGTAGCTGTCCAACAGGGGCATGGGCTTGTCAGCTGTGTAGTCGCAAGGACCTAACATTAGTCACCTAACCATGTTTTATGTATCGGCAATGCTAGCGTCCCAACGTCCGGACGGACGCGCCTGCACTCTGTTTCGCACGCCTACGGGGGCCGCGCCACCCGACCCCATGTGGGGACCGCTCGTGCCTCCTCCGCTTCCCCGCCCGGACGTCTGCGCCCCAGCAACTGCAGCAGGGAGCTATGGTTGATGGATCCCTAGCAGCAACACCCGATCTACTTTTAAAACATCCAGATGAAACTTTTATAACATGCGTCTAAAACACTTACAGAAAACACTTTAAAAAGTCATTGCAAAATATATGCAACATCCATGATAAAACACTTCCAATATTGTGTAAAATATATGCAACATGCAAATAAACTTGCAACATACATCTGAAAAATATATGAAACATTTGGAACATAGGCTTGCAACATACGTGTACAACCATTGCAACATGTGCAACATTTCGATCTACTTTTCAAATATCCATATGAAACACTTGTAGCATACCTCTGAAACATCTGAAACACTTGAAATATACGCCTGCAACATGCGTTTTTAGTGCAACATTTCCCTGCAGCTTGGGAGAATGGAGACTCGACGGTTTGTGGAGTTCACTGGTGTCGCGGAGCTCACCACTCCGGTGGAGACGGCCGCGGCAGGTTTGGTGGAGAAGGACGTGGCAGGTCGCGAGCGGGAGGTGCGGTGGAGAGAAGGCGGGCGAGAGCGCTCGGTGGAGAGGGAGGCACAATGGAGAGAAGGTGGGTGGGATGCGTGGCGGAGCGCGGTGGCGGGCTCGTGACGCTGCGGTGAGTTTTTTCTTTTTTAAAAAACTACGGTGACCGGAGGGGAATAGACAGGAACATATAGGAGAATCTTCTATGCCTCCCGGCCTGTGCCAAGTATTACCGTTTATGTATGGTTGACAAAGTGGTCAATGTATGATATTGATACCAACGTGTGCATGTCATTCAGTTTCAGAACTGAATATGCATACTCCATCTGTCCTAAATTATCTGTCGCTTTTGGTTTCTATGCCGTAAGTTTAACTTGATTTGTAGAAAATAATTGCAACATTTGTATCTCTAAATAAATTTATTAAAAAACTAGATTTAAAGATCTTTCCAATGATACAAATTATGTACCATAAATATTAATATTTTTTAATAGATATTTTGTTAAAGTTGTTTCTCGGGAAGCGAAAATGACAGATATTTTGAGACGAGGGAGTACATTACTGCGATTCAAAATTTGAAAAGCGAACATGACAGATGTTCTAAAAGGGCGGGTGGCAGCGAG
Organism: Saccharum hybrid cultivar R570; assembly: GCA_038087645.1. Classification (NCBI taxonomy): domain Eukaryota; kingdom Viridiplantae; phylum Streptophyta; class Magnoliopsida; order Poales; family Poaceae; genus Saccharum; species Saccharum hybrid cultivar. The sequence goes on along the minus strand of JAQSUU010000431.1, from coordinate 16,368,093 downwards.
CCAGAAAAGCTTTCAAATTTAATCTAAATGGTTAGCTTCTACCATAAATTAGTATGTGCCAAATGTATTCATAATCATCAATGGGATCGACGACTCCGATTGCTTGTCGTAATCCAATCGGGATCAATCGTCGATGGCAAGCAAGAACGCAACACACACGTCAACTGGACACGGAAGTACGGACTACGGAGTATATTGGTGCCGCACAATGTTGCAGCGCGTTTCCTGTATTAATTATGGTTCAATTGTGGTCTTGTCATAGGTTCTGATAAGGCCTTGTCATAGGTTCTGATGTAATGTTCTTGATCAGGCTCAATTGTGGTCTTGTTCCTGTCTTCCTGTCCATATTTTTAAATTTTGCTTTTGCATGAAAATGAATATACATTATTTTACTAAAACTAAGTACATTTGGTGCTGGGAAGTAGTAGTCCTCCGAACCATCAGCCACCTGCTCTGTACAGTGCACAAATTAGCTCTCAATTCCACTCATTTAGTTTCTATAACATTCCAGTAGCAAGAACCATGCTTCAAGCTTTATATTGGGAGTACCTGTCTGTATACGGAGATCAAAAAACAATACAGTCAGGACACATATTTGCAATTGTCCAATCCAAAACAGGAACCAAGCTTACAAATATTTAATCTAAAATGAAGCAAATGCAGCACGTATTCGCACAGTCCTTGCATCAATAGAATCATACAAATGGTGATGTGCTGAATAGCTCATGGCTTTGCACTGCCTTAGAAATCAAACTGATTGTTGATGTATTGCTAGCCCCTGATCTGTGATGGCAAACAAGATCGTAGGCATTGGGGCGGCAAAAAATAGTATGTTCCCAGAAATGTCAAATTTTTGCATATACGAACTCAATCTTGAGGCAGAGAATGGCAAACGAGAACATGTATCTCCATGAGCACATTCGCCAAGCTCTGACTGAACTAACAGAAACCAGGTCCCCTTGCCAATGGACATCCGATCTGCATGAGAAGATGAAAAACATAGTGAGACAAATAAACTGAAATTTGATACTGAATATGGCGGTACAGTTTGTTATTCACATAGTTTCTCTCTGTTGATGCGACCACAGTTAGTGTGCATTCAAGTATGTAAACTGCACATCGCAGCGAAATTTGGGAACAGAAAGAAAAACTCAACAGTTACTGATGTATATTCGAGCGTCTGAACTGCATATCGCAGCGATAATTGGTAACAAAAAGAATAACTCAACAATTACTAATGTGTATTCGAGTGTCTGAACTGCATATCGCAACAAAAATCGGGAACAGAAAGAAAAACTCGTCACTTGCACAATTAATGATTTGGGCAACGTACTATTATTAGACCTGTATTTAAACGTCAATATATGATTGCCCTCTTATATACCCATTCGTCTAAGGGATAAAGGCACAGGTTTAGACTCACCATCTCATCACAAGCTGTAATTACATATTTTAATGGACCATTACACATTTTACAAATTGTAAAATTAAAGGATAAGAGGAATGGTGAAAAAACCTAGAGTAACAACAACAGGAAGCAGACCTTGCCTGTCCATGTCAGCGAGATCAAGAGCATCATTCGGTCCGGCTAGGCTAGGATTCATATTCTGCGAGACCAGGAGCTCGCAATAGCAACTTTCAATATAAGTTTCAACAAAGATCTCTAGCATAAATAGGAAAAGGGGCCAAAAAAAAAGAGTTCATGTTGAACATACCAGGGAATTTTCTGATCAAGCTGGTGTCTTTGCTTCTAATTCAATTCGATTCTGATACCGACTTGCTGCACCGAGGTGTCTAGCGGTGCCATGGACCACGACTACCGCAGTGGCAGCAGCTACATTGTGTGCGTGCTCATTGCAGGTAGAGGCTGGCATGATGTATCAGAGGAGTGATTCAAGAGCATATATGTTGTCCTCTAGGTGGAGTTGCCCGACACTATGATCCATTTCTGTAAAGACATCAAAAAATAAACTACAGTCCAATATATTTTTGTTCAAATTAACATTCCATTTCATATTGTTCAAACAATAATTTAGATTGTGTAAAGGTGCAATTACCATGAAGTTCAGGAAGTACACTAATTATTAGTTGCTTTTGCCACTTGTAAACTCCGCCTATGTTGACTGGAAGACTTTCTTAAGTCGTCTCAACATAGCCGGTCCCAAGCCCGGGTAAAGGAGGAGGGTGTGTTAAGGTCTGACGAACCAACAGTAAAAAATCAGCCACTCTCATGGATTTGAAACCCACAAGAGATTCGTTGGGGCGTAACCCTCTTAGCGACGCACTACATCGGAACCCGGGTGTGGTGTTAAATGGGCAAGGGCCGGATCGTCATCCCCTTAGTGGCGCGTCGTATCGTGACCCGGGTACGATGAAAAATGAGCAAGGGTCGGGCTGTCACAACCTTAGTGGCGCGCTACATCTACGCCCGGGTGTAGTGAAAAATGAGTAAGGGTCTTCGCACTTCCCTCGACGGGTGCGAAGGGTAAGGAAGCTAGCCGAGCCAACTAGGATTCGTCTAGGTAGCTGGAACATAGGGTCCCTAACGGGTAAGCTAAGAGAGCTAGTCGATGCAGTAATTAGAAGACATGTAAATATTCTATGCGTTCAGGAGACTAAGTGGAAGGGCCAGAAGGCGAAGGAGGTGGAGGATACTGGCTTCAAACTTTGGTACACGGGGACAACATCAGGTAGAAATGGTGTAGGCATCTTGATCGATAGGAGCCTTAAGGATGGAGTCGTTGATGTTAGGAGGCAAGGCGACCGGATTATCTTGGTCAAGCTGGTAGTTAGAGATTCGGCTCTGAATGTGATCAGTGCCTATGCCCCTCAGGTAGGTCTTAGCGATGGCACCAAGAGGCAGTTTTGGGAAGATCTTGATAGCATGGTTAGTACCGTGCCTATCAGCGAGAAACTCTTTATAGGAGGAGACCTCAACGGCCATGTTGGTGCGACTAATGTAGGTTTCGAGCGGGTACACGGGGGGTTCGGGTATGGTAGTAGGAATTAAGAGGGGGAGGATGTTTTGAACTTCGCGCTGGCCTATGACTTGTTGATAGCGAACACCCTCTTTAGGAAGAGGGAATCTCATCTAGTAACCTTTCAAAGTGGACAACACTCGAGCCAGATCGACTTTATCCTTGCAAGAAGGGAGGATAGACGTGCTTGCTTTGATTGTAAGGTGTTACCAGGGGAGTGTGTTGTCCCTCAACATAAGCTTGTGGTGGCGGACTTTTGCTTTCGGGTACGTGTCCACCGGGACAAATGGGCCAAGATTGCGAGAACCAAGTGGTGGAAGCTTAGAGGGGAAACAGCGCAAACGTTTAAGGAGAGGATGCTAGACGAGGGGCCTTGGAAAGAAGGAGAAGATGCCGACGACATGTGGCTAAAGATGGCAACATGTATCCGGAAGGTGGCTTCGGAAGTGTTTGGCGTGAGTAGGGGAGGCAAACGGGAAGCGAAAGACATATGGTGGTGGAATGACGAGGTGCAAAGGGCTATTAGGGAGAAGAAGGAGTGTTTCAAGCATCTCCCCCATGACAAGAGTGTAGCCAACATCGAGGGCTATAAAATAGCGAAGAGAGTTGCAAAGCGAGCTGTGAGTGTAGCAAAAGGTCAGGTGTATGATGGCATTTATCAGCGGCTAGACACGAAGGAAGGGGAGAAGGACATTTATAGGATGGCTAGAATCCGCGAGAGGAAGACAAGGGACATAACCAAATAAAATGCATCAAGGATGGAACAGATCGACTTCTGGTGAAGAATGAGGAGATCAAGGACAGATGGAGAGAGTACTTTGACAAGCTGTTTAATGGGGAGAATGAGAGTCCTGCTTTTGAGTTGGACGACTCATTTGACGATACCAACAGATGCTTTGTGAGGAGAATTCAGGAGATAGAGATCAGAGAGGCTTTGAAGAGGATGAAGGGAGGTAAAGCGATGGGTCCTGATGGTATCCCCATTGAGGAGTGGAGATACCTAGGCGCCAGAGCGATAGTATGGTTAACTAAGCTTTTTAACCTTATTTTTTGGTCTAACAAGATGCCTGAAGAATGGAGAAGTATATTAGTACCTATCTTCAAGAACAAGGGAGATGTTCAAAGTTGTACTAACTACCGTGGGATTAAGTTGATGAGCCATACGATAAAGCTCTGGGAGAGGATTATCAAGCATCGCCTAAGGAGAGTGACACATGTGACCCAAAATCAGTTTGGGTTCATGTTTGATAGGTCCACCATGGAGGCGATTTTCTTATTACGACAATTGATGGAGAGATATAGGGAGCAGAAGAAGGACTTGCACATGGTCTTTATTGACCTCGAGAAGGCATTGACAAAGTACCGAGAAATGTCATGTGGTGGGCCTTGGAAAATCACAAAGTCCCAACTAAGTACGTTACCCTCATCAAAGATATGTACAAGGATGTGGTGACGTTTGTCCGAACATGTGATGGCGGCACCAGTGACTTTCCAATTAAAATAGGACTGCATCAGAGGTCAGCTTTGAGCCCTTATTTATTTGCTTTGGTGATGGATGAGGTCACAAGGGACATACAAGGTGATATCCCTTGGTGTATGCTCTTTGCTGATGATGTGGTGCTAGTTGACGACAGTAGGGCAGGGGTTAATAGGAAGTTAGAACTATGGAGGCACACGTTAGAGTCGAAAGGGTTCAGACTTAGTAGGACTAAGACCGAGTATATGAGGTGCGAGCACGAGGAGGAAGACGTTAGCCTCGATAGGCAAGTGGTGGCCAAGAAGGATACTTTTTGGTATTTAGGGTCGATGCTACAAAAGGATGGAGACATTGATGAAGATGTTAGGCATAGAATTTCAACCGGCTGGTTGAAATGGCGTCAAGCTTCTGGCGTTCTCTGTGACAAAAGGGTGCCTCAGAAGCTGAGGTAAGTTCTATAGGTCGGCAATTCGTCCGGCGATGTTATACGGTGCTGAGTGTTGGCCTACAAAAAGGCGACATGTCCAGCAATTGAGTGTAGCAGAGATGCGTATGTTGCGTTGGTGTTGTGGGCACACAAGAAGGGATAGAGTCCGGAACGACGATATTCGGGATAGGGTTGGGGTGGCACCAATTAAGGAGAAATTATTTCAACATCGGTTGAGATGATTTGGACATGTCCAACGGAGGCCTCCTGAGGCGCCGGTGCGTAGTGAAGTTCTAAAGCGGACCGATAATGTAAAGAGCGGTAGAGGTCGACCTAAACTAACTTGGGACGAGTCCGTTAAGAGAGATCTTAAGGAGTGGAATATCTCCAAGGATTTAGCTATGGACAGGAGCGCTTGGAGATTGGCAATCAACGTGCCTGAACTGTGACCTCTTTTTGTCTTGTGCTCTTTATGTCCCTTTATGTGTCTCCCTGTTTCTCGTCTCTTTTGGGTTTTATCTCTAGCCTACCCCAACTTACTTGGGACAAAAGGCTATGTTGTTGTTGTTGTTTTGCCACTTGTAAAAAACATCTCATAATAGTCAGTTAGCATGGAGTTCAAGAACTAACAATTGATTTTGTGGTTCAGTTACCATGGAGTTCAAGAACAATACAAATTACTGAAGTCAATCTCTAATGACCCCCACCATGCTATTACTGTAGTTATGGTAGCCGTGGTTGGAGCATGGCCTCCACTGTGCCTTAGTATAATTACTGAACTTTCTTGCATCAATTTACTGGGCATCTTGACAGTTTGCAATGGAAGAACGACTTATAATTTGCAATGGAAGGACTTGTAATTATGAAGTGCTCAGATTAACAAAATTACCCCAAGCAAGATATGTTTAAAATTCCTCAGCACTACTCTTCTAAGTATCCTAGGCATCAATTATACCAATCTTCAAGTAACCCCTAGTGCTACTCTTGTCAGTACGTGAGTATCATAAGAATCAGTGGTGTTACTTTTCTTCAGACTGCAATTTAAAGAAGATGAAGAAATAACATATGAAAAAATCTGGAGTAATAGCAATAGGAACCATACCTTACTTGTCCAGCGAGATCAGAAGCTCCAGTTTGTCTCGTCGAGATCAGAGTCTGCAATGGGAACTTTGAATTGCAATTTCAACAAACATCTCTATTATAAATAGTAAAAAATTATGGAGTTTGTGTCCACATACCAAGGACTTTTCTGATCCGACCTCGACTTAGTGTCTATGTGTTCTATTCGATTTCGATTCTGACTCTCCGTGCTGAAGCGTCGGGCTACACCATGAACTACGGCCATGGCGGCAGCTTCTCAGCATAATACCACAGCGGCAATGGCTGACCCCAATAGGTGGCGTCAGCAAACGCATCCCTGCGAGGATGCGACACGGGTAGAGAGGAGCAGCGGCGCGGGCGGCGGAGCGGACGGGGGAGTAGCGGCGCGGACGGGAGATGAAGAGGCGCGGATGGGAGATGAAAACGCGCGGGCGGCGGCGCGGACGGGCCGCCTCCTCCTGTACGACGTTGCCCCGCGCCGAGATCCTGTGCTGCTGGAACGGGCGAGGAGCACGCGAGGCGAGCGGGGGGGGGGGGGGGGGGGCGTGACGAGCGGGGAGTGCGTGAGCAGGGTATACGGATGAAAACGGTACGGATATTTTCCGACCGTATTCGAGACCGAATTCGTTTAGAGGGGTTTTAATCCGTCCGTATCCGAGTCCGGATATTTAATATCCGATACCGTATTCGTATCCGAATATTTAAATCACATATTTATGATGTCGATATTCAATCGTATCCTATCCGGTATTTTTGATACTATCCGTATTCGAATCCGAATCCGGACATAAATATGAAAACAAATACGATATCAGTGATATCCGTCCGTATCCGATCCGTTTTCATCCCTAGCAGGGTAGAAGCGAGTGGGTTCGCAGTTTTTTTTTTTTTTTTTTTTTTTTTTTTTTTTTTTTTTTTGATTGCCTCACCCTTCGATTACAAGCTGTAGCATCTGAACTCACGCACTAACTCATACCACACGCACACACTCACACCCCTAGACCTACAACTTATATCTAAGGCTGGGCCGGATTGAATTGGCCACACCAATGAATGGGTTGAAAAAAAAAAGTTTGAAATTTTATCTTTTTATTGTTAGGTATAGATATATTTTTCGTCATTTTATTCTCAGCATTGATTAGATCTTTCGAAAAAAAATCTCAGCAATGACACTACAAAAGCGGCGGAATCCTCGTTCCTGGCATCTCTCACAAGCCCAATTCTACATATGCGGCCAAGAAGTTCGCCATCAAGCCGTAGTTCGTGCGGCCCAACCACAACACCAACAGTAACAGAAATCCTAACTAACTTGACACAACAAATTTGTTGCTAAGATTTGCTGCCTCAGCTGGCGTTTCTGCAGAAGTTGATCTTCTCCATCGGTGGAGGGGTTCTGCTATGGCGGGACGGTAGAAATCAGACAGGGTCGAGGGAGGAAGGTGAGAAGATACGTTACCAACCCCTCTACAAACTTGCTCAAATTTCCCTATTAATGATATCATGATCATCTTGGTCTTGGAAGCATCTGCCAGTTACCTTTTCTTTGTGAAGGCAATCCTACATTCTTTTTGTGAGACACCTTCTGCAGAACTTTGGTGGCTCCAAACCTTTCTGCAGAACCTTCTGTGTAGCACCTTGATTCTCTACCATCGGAGTTTTCTGGTGCGTGGAAAACTCCTCTACAGAAGCATTGCCCAGGTGTTGGCCTGGAGCCTAAGCTCCGGTGCTGGCCACACCCGCACCACCGGAGAATTCCGAAGTGCGGGTTATAGCCAAAGCTCCGGCATTGCTGAGTAGGATATCACCAGAAAATTCTGGTGGTATTGTTCAGTGTCCATTTGCTTCGTTTCTTTATGTCTTCTTGCCATGGCTTTTTCTACTCGATGTCTTGGGCTCCTTAATCTTTCTTGAGGTGTTAATCACTTGATCTTCATGTTGCCGTTATTCTAGCCATCCTCCATCCATTTGAAATAAATACCTTGTGTACTAGCAAACATTATCAGTGCAATTGATCATGTTGTCCAATCACCAAAATCAAATATGGCTCTAGGTGCATTTTTCTTATAGCATGCATGAATGTTTCCCTTTAAAATTGAGTCTAGGGTTATTTCACCTAAAGGCTTGTTTGACTGCACTCACCTTAATTCATGTGTGTTGGAACGGATTGGAGTGAAATTAATTAATTTTCCACCCCAACATATGTGGATTGACGTGGATACAATTGTAGCCAAATAAATCGTAAATTTATTTATATTTTGGGATAAATTTTGAAGAGAAAAATTCGCAGGCGGTCCTTTAAGTTAGCAAGGGGTGCCATCTAGGTCCCTCTACTTTCAAAATATCAATTTTTGGTTCATGAACTTGGCTTCGGGTGTCATCTAGATCCAAATGGGTCTAAACCTGCTCTGGATTCTGACGTGGCGTGCTGGCGGGGCTCCTACATGTGTAGGGCCCCCATGTCAGTTGGTTATATTTCTGTTTATTTATTTTTTTCTGATGTGGCACACTGACTTTGTAAAAAAATAATTCATAACTTTTTCATATGAGCTCGGATTAAGACAAACTTTATATCAAAATTGTAGCCCTCGACAGGATCTACAACTTTGTAGTTGAAAAGTTTTTGAATTGATTGAAACTGTTTAGGGTCCCAAAATATTATTGTAAATGCGCATATTTTAAAATCTAAAATTCAAAATTATCCAACAATATCGGATGTTAACATGGTGTATATGAAAGTTATAGTTCTCAATACGATCTAAAAATTTATAGTTAAAAAGTTTTTTATTTGAAGTTGTTTAGTATCCCAAATATGTGTTCTAAATTTATAGATTTTGAAATAAGAAACTTAGAACTAGGGATGAAAACGGTACGGATATTTTCCGACCGTATTCGAGACCGAATCCGTTTAGAGGGGTTTTAATCCGTCCGTACCCGAGTCCGGATATTTAACAACCGATACCGTATTCGTATCCGAATATTTAAATCACATATTTATGATGTCGATATCCAATCATATCCTATCCGGCATTTTTTATTCTATCCGTATTCGAATCCGAATCCGGACATAAATATGAAAACAAATACGATATCAGTGATATCCGTCCGTATCCGATCCGTTTTCATCCCTACTTAGAACACATATTTGGGATACTAAATGAGATCAAATAAAAAACTTTTCAACTATAAACTTGCAGATTGTATTGAGAACTATAACTTTTTATATAACCATGTTGACATCCGAGATTTTTTGATAATTTTAAATTTCAACAAAAAAATTATGAATTATTTTTTGATAAAGTCAGTGCGCCACGTGAGCAGAATAATAAAAATAAATAGAAATATAACCAACTGACATGTGGGCCCCACATATAGGAGCCACGCCAGCGCCACGTCAGCATCTAGAGCGGGTTTGGACCCGTTTGGACCTAGATGACACATGAAGCCAAGTTCATGGACCCAGAATTAAAATTTTGAAAGTAGAGGGACCTATATGGCTCCCCTTGCCAACTTGAAGGACCGCCCGTGAATTTTCTTCAATTTTGAATGTTTTGATACTGTATCTTTCAGGCCATATTGATTATTAAAAATTGCAGTTATCCATCTAATCTCTAAGGTATCCTATACAACTACATATATTGGTCATTTCTATGCTGCCAAGCAGCTGTGCTTTTAAGAAGGGAAGTCACCCAAAGCAATGACAAAAATGCATACGCAACCCAAAAAAAAACTTAACATAAAAGCCAAGGGAAAGATGGCACGTATAGACGGTGGCAGAAACAGTATGTTGATGTATAATTGTATATGGCCCCGTTTGGTTGCCTCTGTTTTTTTTTAACACACATTACATCGAATGTTGCGGCACATGCATAGAGTAATAAATATAGACTAATTACATGCATATCGACACAGATTAAGAGTAATTTACGAGACGAATTTATTAAGCCTAATTAGTCTATGATTATACACTAATTGTTAAATAAGACGAAAGTGCTACAGTACCTGTTAAACTTTAACAGGACAAACCAAACACCCCCTATATAATTCAAAATTCAAAAAGACCCGTATCTTAGTTTCATCCTTCTAGTGTTGATTGGTGTCTCCCTTGTCCTGCTGGCCTGCTGCAATGATAACAATATCCAACTATCATCCACTAAGCTTCAAAAGCCAAAGATTACGTGCCTAACAATCGTCCAATAGTTATGATGGGCGGAGATGATACTACTGATGATGGCAGCTGGTGTTACTTTTCTTCATTTTTCCTTCGATGGGCAGCTTGTTTATGTTACTAGCTGAAGGAGCAAACCAAAAAGGTGGTTGGGTCCCACTTAACAGTGGTTGGTAAGCAGTGGGTGGTGGCATTTGGATTATCCTAACCCTCCCATGAGGACATGAAGTGACTGCCTCCATGGCTATTTAAAGCCCCTTCTTCCTCGGTGCATTGCAGGCGTATGGGAGGGAGATCATTGGAAGGGAGAAAGGAATGGGACATGAAGAGGAGCTGCCTTCATCTTCTTCCTCCTTGGGTTACCTGATGCAGTGTAGGATCTGCCATGAGGAAGAGAACGAAGGGCGCGCGATCATGGAGTCTCCTTGTGGATGCTCCGGCTCTCTCAAGGTACATAGGAACTAACATACATCATGTCTTAAATATTTCTTGGTCTAGATTTCTTGAGGCAATTTCTTACTTGAAACTACTGCCGATGGTGTTTTGACATTATGCTAATGTGACGTGAAACCGTTCGTATGCATGCAGTATGCTCACAGGGGATGTGTGCAGAGATGGTGTGATGAGAAGGGGAGCACCCTCTGTGAGATTTGCCTTCAGGTTGGTTTGCTTGCACATTGTTTCTTGTTACTTGTTCGTATCATATATATGTGTCTTGTTAATTACTGTACTGCTATCAATGAAATGCTTCTTTTCTTGGGGTGGCTAGAAAGTTGTAGTTAGTGGGAAAGGTGTCAGCTAAGCTCACTTTCCTTGTTTATGGACTGCAATTAAGGGTTGACATGTACAAAGTTCGTGAAACCTAAGCAAGAGATATTTCTTTGAGGGTGAACAAAGTAGGTCTACCTTTCAACCGTAAGAAAGTGCAATGTGGTGTAAAATATTAGCTACCTTGTGCCGCGCCATCTTCAGCAATGACATGTGAATCATGGATAGCACACTTTATTACAAACTAATAACCAAAAGAAAACATTCTATTCATCCTTTTGATCTATGCTATATCTTCTAAAAGGAAAGGAAAGGAAAGGAAAGGAAAATTGATGTTTATTTTTTTTTCTGCTTCCAGAATTTCGAGCCAGGCTACACAATGCCTCCAAAGAAAACTCAGGTGGTTGAAACGGTGGTCACTATCAGGTAGTTCACTCTACACGCGCACACATTCTTGCCTCTATCGACACAATCTATTGCATTGCCCAATCAGGTCACAGGTTGATGGATTAATAAAAACACATATACTGTATGTCCTAGCTGATTATATTTAAGCTTAGCTGGCCAGTGTCATGCAACTAACTGCCATGTCCTCCAGCAGCAGTAACAGAGATGCCCGCCCTTCAACGGAAACATACAGATCATTAGGTAGCACATTGTTTTCGAACAACACAGAGTCATTCAAACCGACAAAAGCGATTAGGCTGCTAACAACCGGAGGTTGATGAGATCTGATCCATGCATGTCACCATTAAACATTTATTTAAAATGGTCAGACAGCTACATACCTCATGCCAAGGCAAAGTATGCATATATTTTGCATCCAGGTACCAGAGTGTGGAGCACCCACCATCTAAGATCCGGCAGCAACACACATCTAAGCAAAAGCAAATTGCTAGGCAGCACTAGTAAGATTTGCTGTTTGGAAACTGGCGCTTTCTCGCCGGCCTCAACGAATCCATCGACATTTGGGAGTACACCAAAATTGCATAGAAGATACGTCGGATAGACGTTTTCATAGAGCTTATGCAGCAATTATATATATATGCATAATGCTGGTATATACGCGCTTAACTAGCAATGCGATAGCTACTAGAAATAACCTCTTCATTGCCACAATGAACAGAAAAGACAGCTGCACTCAACGACGGTATGTATGACCTGTGACTGAGCTGTGCTGTTGCACGGCGAGAAGAGTGGTCCTGTCAAAAGCGTGTGTCCAAAATCAAATCACAGACACAGTGTCAATGCACATCCACCTAGCACCTCCAGCTAATGCTCCGGCCACTTGGTGTCCTCAATCACAATACATAACATTAACTCATTGGCCGCACCAACTTGGAACAGTGCGCAATAAATACACACTGTAGCATTTCGTTTGTATTTGATAAAAATTATCCAAATTTTGACTAATTAGTCTCAAAATGTTCGTCTCGCAAAGTACAACAAAACTGTGCAATAAGTTTTTAATTTCATCTACATTTAGTACTCCATGCATGTGCCGACATTTTGATGTGATGAGAATCTTCTTTTTGCATAGTGAAATTTGGGGTAGAAATTGGAAACTAAACCAGGCTCATTGCATCTTCACGCAACTTTGCATTGCAGCCACTAGATTCAGCATTTGTCAAAGGGCTCTAGTTACCGGAAACCTAGTTATTAGTGGTGACCAAGGAATTGGAATTTTTTGTCTAGAAACTTCAGACCAAAATTTGAATTTGAGAATGTTGACTAACCATCCATTCTTTAAAAATAATTAAACTGCAAAAGTTTCAGAAAGCTTGCAAAGAAAAATTAAAATATAAAATGCATTCAAGTGGGCCTCAGGGCCTGTATACTTTCTGTAATGGGAGTCCGGTCAAATTGGCAACCATCTAAATTTTGTCAGTAAATGGAACTCTTCTGTCAACTGATCGTGTAGTGAACATGAGGACATGCAATCTTTGGAATCTCCGGTGGGCTTGATTGACGGTGAAGATTACACCAGGTTCTCCTACACCGCAGATCAATGTGCCACATGGTGCCGGTCGCTGGCGATCACGGTATAAAGTGTTCGAAGTCATGCAGCGAATTGAAATAACCGTCCTTCAGTTCAGGACGAGTCCTGATCCATGCTGTCCCCTGGATTCTGACTCGTGCAATCCTGTGCAGTTCACCATTATGCTGTTGGCATGGCATCTGGTTGCAGTGGTGACGGTTGAAGCAGCAGATCACTGCGCATTCAGTCTCCTGACAGTGAGTTCACTGTAGGCATGGCCCAGCAGAAAAGAAGAGTTTAAGTAACCTGATTTGATGGACTAAGCTGAGGTTATGTTTCCTTGCAGACGTACTTACTTCGTGCTGCTGGTATCCTGCTGCCGCTCTACGTTGTCATGCGACTGATTCGCATCGTCCAGACTGGGCAGAGGCATTATCGGTTGCAGCTGCTGGAGGTATCCTGATTCCTGTTTTTTCTTGAGGGCGCAGATTATAGTCGAACCAAAAAATGCTGAGCTTTCTCTTCCTTTTTTCTCTCTCTATTTCTACAGGACCAAAGAAGAAATGCATCAACTATATGAATTATAAGCATGTCCAGGAGGAGGACCAGCTAGTAATTAATATTCATTAAGCTAATGAATTTAAATGAATCTTGTGGAAGGTTGTACAAATGTTCATTATGTATTACTGGGGAAATTTTCAAACAGAACATCATTTGTAAACTTTCAGTATACATACCGTTGGTGCAGTGAAAAACAGCAGCATTTTATTCCTGCTTTTCCGAACGTTCACTATGCTGCTAGGGAATGTTCAAACAGAAAATTATTGCATACCTTCAATAAGAATATAAGGTTACACTTATTTGCTTTTGGTTTTCCTCCGTAAAAGAAAGAAGAATATAAGCTCAAATAAGGAGAAGATAAAATGGAATCAAGTCAACAATTCATATTTATCAATTTTTTCACGGTTGGTGGTGGTGGTATCAAGGAGATGATTTTAATCTATCAAGTCCATAATTTAGAGGGAAATTTCAGTATCAAAATCCTAAGGTAACCTCAAGAAAGGAAGGAAAAAAAACATAACTAACAGAGCACTGTGCTTCATCATTTATCATCCTGTAACTCTTTTCCACTAGCAAGTGGCAACTGGAGTAACTAAGCAAGATAACAATGAAAATGGCACTTGTACACAACACCTCAAATAAAAAAAATGATTTGTCAATCAGTGACACAGGAACAAACAATTTACTGCTATCTCACTTGTACTTTGGACAGAGTTTCTCTGTTAGAACAATCATGTATCCAGGTTGTCAGATATTTTTTTACATAAAAATTAGGACAATACATGAATCCAGGTTAGGTTTCACACACCTTATATATGTATTCACGTGAAATACACTAAATAGTGAAGATTGGACAAAAATAGTGCAGTCTGTACAAGGACCACAGAAGTACCATTATGCCCAGCAGATGCAGTTCAGCAGCAAAGATCTGAACCAAATGAACAGTTGGATCTTGCGCAAAATTCAGGCCCAGAGTCATGTCGTTCTCATTATTTTCAGGTTTATCCTACCAATCTAGTGATCCAGACAGATTAATCCAGGAGTGAAGCAATAGAAAACAAGATCTGCAGACTGCAGCTATCAGAATTAACTAGGAGCAGGGGTTGGAATATAGAAAATTGAGCTCACCAAACATAATAAGCATACCAAAGTCACAAAATGGTGAAGCAGTGCCCAGAGTCACGGGAGCTAACAAACTCAATAGTAGGTATTTGTTAGCCTCATACCAACCGAGTGCCAAGCTGGAAACACTCACCACATGGTAGACCAAAAGATTTGCATGTGCTGTGACACATTTATTAAGGTTTGTTGTCTTGCGCCCTTGTTTAAATCTAGTTACAGGAATACCGAGTATAAGAAGACAAGAACATTTCAAGAATGTGCAATATGATGCAACTGAAAGTTTGGAGGGAAGAAAAATTACTAACATGGAAGTGATCTCCACAATATGCACTGTCGAGATCAATAGAGAACAGCACAATGCATAATGCAAATCTAATGCTCAAAGGACCAACAAATGTCAAAGAACCACAGCAACAGAGCTCTATCAAAATCACAACGTAAGTAGAATGCAACTGTGTAGCATTTTGTTAACAGAAAGTGTGTCCACAAAGGAGGGCAGTGCATGAACTTTAAAGCCTGTGAATAGCTGCAAAAACTCCACTCAGACCACGAAAGAAGATCAATATTATAGTCAAACTTTTCCCAACTCTAGGCATTTGAATATTTGATAATGATGGTGTTTTCTTTGTAATGGAATGAAAAAAGGAGCTATATCATATTACCATGTCAATAACAAGTTTTTCTTAACACGATGTGATAAATGCATTGATCTCAAAAGTCAAAACAATGAGTGATAATAAAATAGATTTTGTAAGTCACAGGTGCTAGTTAAAGAGCAATATGCTTTAGGTGTGTCTTGAAGAATGTTAAAAGGCATCAAATGTAATTCAGCACATGGTAGGCCTTGTATCTTGAACAATTTTTTTTGAATGTCAGGTCACAATTATATTAAAGTTGAACTGAAAAGATGAAACAAGATCCGTAGTTCAAATTGCCTGGTACCCACGAATAACTAGCTTTCTTAATAGATAGCTTAATCCCTTATGTCAAATAATAAGTGGTAAAGAAGCTTTTAGAAGCTAGAATTAGTAGGTGAAAGAACAGTCATCTTAAGTGTCTTGAAGAATGTTAAAAGGTATCAGCTATAATTAAATATTCAGTGCTCTCTATCTTTTAGAATTTTTTTGACTGGTGTTCGAGAAAAAAAAAGAAAAAGATTTTTTTTAATCATCAGGTCAAAATTATATACTAAAGCTTGATCTGGAAGGATGACACAAGATCTGTAATTCATATTGCTTGATACCTAAGAATATTTCTACATTGCTATGGGTCAGCCTTACCAATCTAATATAATATCCCGACCAGACCAAGCATACCACATCTTTAGCATTCCCAACAGTTAGTGTCAGTGCAAGGACTACTATACCAGCCTCAAATCATTGATACAGAAATCTCTGACAGTTCCACACAGCACAAAAGATCAAAGGTAATGTCCTTGGGTCCTTCACTTTGCATAAACTAAGATCAACAGTTCTGAATGACACACAAGAGCTGGTTTTGACTCATGAGCTGTACTGTACTAGATCAAAGTGATCGGATGGTAAGCATCAAAGGAGATGAAAATGACCTTGTTAGAACAGAGCTAACTTTTGTATAAGGGCTTGATGACAATGTGAAAGGAACTTAATTATCCAACACAGCATAGATGAAAGTTTGCACAGGTTGACATCTGCTACAACATAGCATAGATGAAAGGAAATTGTACTGCTTTGACGCAACTGAAATTGTAGAAAGAGGCCATTTTGAATGACTTAATGCAACTCTATATGGAACTGATGCTACACACTCACTTCTGAGTACTTATTTATCCAATCCTCTGTAGAATTTCTAGTGAATATGCATCTCAAACACCAGAAGAAATTAGTCATTGTTTAGCAATGGCAAATTTGGTTTAGGGTGTATCTGGAAATACATATATTCAGCATAAGCCTAGTGGCCGTTCAATGCTTGATTTTAACATTAAAGAGAATATAAACATGCTTGCTGGAATCAAGGAGTAGTGGATTTAATTTCCAGCTAGCTCTAAGCTATGAGCATACAAATCAGCAATATAAAAACACAAGCATCTAAAACTGCCCTAACAAGAAATATGACAGCTACAACATAAATTGACTCAACATTCTCGGTCTGAGCATATTCAAGAAAAACATTGTCAGCCCAACGTATATTACTGCATGTACTCTTCAATGGCACATTAGCATACAATGGCAAGGGCAAAAAAAAAGGTAGAAGCTCTCCTTAGTAATCAAATTTCAAGCACCACGACAGCATGCCACATTCCTGCTGGCGGTGTGGTAATCTCAGAACATTCTATTACCAATCTGATTAGGTACAGTTCTCTGGACCCGACTCTTCATTCTATCTGCCCACTGAAAGAACACATTAGATACATCAGATTTCCCTGCAAATTTCACTTTCTGAGCCAACTCATACAATATATCTGGTTTCCCAGCCTTAGAGAAATCTGCAGCAAACTTATTATAGTCTATCTGTGGAGCCTTCATCCCTTTATTAATCATCTCCTCAATATATTTATATGCCTCCTCTGGCCTGCCATGTCGTATATGCCCATTAATGAACACTGTGTAAGAGTTAACATCAGGACAAATACCGCTCCGGTGCATCTCCTCCCACACTGCACAACCCATTGCATAGTTCCTATCACCAAGGAAATATGACTTCATCATCATGTTGTAAGTATGAATTGTGGGCTCAAGTCCTTTCTTGATCATCTTCTTGTATATCCTTGCAGCATCGTCTGGCATTTTCCTATTTGTTAGCAGCTTAATCAGTGCATTGTAAGTCCGAGCATCAGGGGAGCATCCCTTCTGTGTCATCTCCTCCAACACAGCAGTCACTCTGTCCATTCGCTTTGCATTCCCATATCCAACAAGCAAACATGTATAGGTAGCAACATCTGGTTGGCATCTGGCCTCCTGCATCTCCTCAAAGCACTCCATTGCCATGTCCATCTTCCCCCGCTTACAATGGTCGCGGATCAACATTGTGTAAGTCCACACATTTGGTGGAGGCCCCTTTGCCTTCATCAGCTCAAACATCTTCAAGGCCTCGGGTCGCCTCTGCCCACGCAGCAACCCCTCAATCATTGTGTTGTGGACGACAACATCTGGCTTCATTCCCTTCTCCAGCATCTCATTCCAAACCCGCCCAGCCTCAACCAAATTCCTCGCATTGCACCATGCCAGCATCAGTGCAGTATAAGAGCGCAGGTCTGGAGAGTACTGGCCATGCATTTTGTCAAACACCTGCCTGGCCTCCCTGCCCAATCCCTCATTGGCTAAAGCAACGAGCAAGCAATTGAATGACTCCACCCCATCATCGAAACCGTTCTTTCTCATCAACTCGAACACGCCGACCGCATTCTTGATCTCACCAGCCGCAGCAAAGGACTTAATGGCAACCTTGAAGGCATCCATGGACAGGGCCCCAGCCTTCCCCATCTCATGGATTATCGCAACCATCGACTCGAACTGCCTCGTCTTGCCTAAGATGTGTAACATCTTGCAGTAGGTAATGGTGGTGTGCGTGAAGCCACCGGACGCGGTGGCCCACCTGAAGAAGCGGTAGGACGGCCTGTGTGCGTGCTTGAAGCGGTGGAGCACAGCGAGCACGGCCGCTTCGCAGAGCGGTGGCGAGAGCGCGGATAGCGCTGCCTCCAGGTTCGCGTCGGCGCCAGCGGCGACGACGTCCGCGATGGCCGCGCAGACGCGGCCCACGACCTCCGGGTTGCTCGCCGCCGCCGCCGCCTGCTCCGACGAGTCCCCATCTTCGTCGGAGGCAGCCGAGGTGGAGAGGAACCTTCCGGCCGCGAAGCCCCAGAACACGTCGTAAGCTCCACATGCCGGTGTCGCGTGGAGAGGGGAATCCGTAAGGGATCCGGATCTCGGCGGCAGCAGAGGGAGCGCGCCTCTGGGAGGAAGGACCACGCCAGCGATGCGGGCGGAGCCGGAGGTCAGATGTGGTGGGGGCAGCGGTGCGGGGAGACGAGGTGTGCAAGAGGGGTGTGGCAGTAGAGGCGAAAGTGGACAGTGAGTGCGATGGAGATGATGATGAGGGCGAGGAGGAAGAACGCCAGGCACGGGCACAGCATCACCGTCGCCGCGGAGGGCTCCCGCGGCGGCGAGTAGAGCGGCGGCGACTTGCTTGTCTCCATGGAGGGCTGCGGCGGCGGTGATGGATGTGGGCTTAACGGCCATGGAGAATGGTAGTGTCGGCTGCCTGCCGATTTTAGATGCTGTTAAGTGCAAACTTTGTTTTAACCCAGATAAGGGCGACGTGCTTCTCGGACAGGAGCACCGTGCACGTCGTTCGAAATTACCTCCTCCGTTCGATCATCCATTGGATGGTCCATATCTTTTGGATCTAATTTTACCAGAATTGGTTTCTGGCACTTCGCGTTGGCTTCTCTCGCTTCTACTCTGCTTCTCTGACTTCTCATCCGAATCCAGGTAAGCAAATATATACTTAGCTTCCACTTCTCCTTCTGCTTCTCAATCCTTCTCCTTCGTTCCTTCCCGACCCTGACCCCGACGCCCCTCCCGCACTGTGGCACCTCCGCCGCTGAGAAATTTCAATATTTAACCCTGATTTCGTAAGCCTCTCAGTATTTGACATCGAATTCGCAAGCCTTTCAATATTTAACCCTGTGCATGCGAATTGTTTCAATACAAGGGATTTCTGATATTTTCTATCTTTCTCTGTTTCCAAATATCTCTTATCACTGTTTAGGACATGAAAAATGACCGAACTACCCCTGCCTCCTTATCCTATCCTGCAACCGATCGTATCTGAGATGCATTCGTTCGTCTCCGTCGCAAGTCGCATGGACGAGCGACTTCGCTCGCATACGCCGTCGCCCGTCGCCGCCCTTTGCCAACGGCCGCCTGCCCATTACCTCTCCGCCCGGCCAGGCCCGTCCGCTCGCCGCTGTCGGAACAATCCTCCCGCAGCTACCGACGCCTGCCGCAGGCCAGCGCCCGCCGCCTCGTCATCCCCACCCCCGGCCGTCGTTCCCTCTCAACCCCCGCCCCAGCTGGCCACCACCTCACCACACCTCGTCGGCGCTGCTCGCCGGACGCGCGCGCTACCAGGGATGCTGCGGGCGGTGCGTTACCTGCTAGGGTCGCCTGGCGCGAGCGTGTTCGGGTCTAGATCGACGGCGGAGGTGACCCCGGACTGGGCACGACGACGGCCATCATTACGGGCACCACGTCGGGGATACGACGCGCATGCTGGCGAAGCGTGGCGCCCGCGTGGTTATCCCGGCGCGGAGAAGCTAAGGTGACGAAGGACGTGCGCGCGCGCATCGTGGCCGAGTGCCCCGCCGCCGACGTGCTCGTGCTTCCTCGGCTTCTCCTTTCTCTTTTTCTCCCTCGTGTTTCCTACGCCACACGTCTCTCTGTGCGCGGTGCGCCTGCTTGTCTGCTCCATCGACCGATCATGTCGTGTCGTGCGTTTAGAAACAATGCCGGCAAGACATATGGCTAGCCTGGTGATGTGCATGTCTGTGACTGTGCGTGTAGAAACAATGCCGGCAATATCTTGCACGGGCAGCTGGCGCTCTGGGAGGACGCCGTGGAGGCGGGGGCATCGGCAGCCGCGGGAGGATTGCTCGGGCGGCGGCACTCCAGCTCGTGGAGTCGCGGCCTCGTATGGTCCGACTCGCAAAGGCGCGATACGCGATAGGGAGAGGAGGGTGCGAACTCAGTTCAATTAGGAGGGGTAGTATCGTCATTTCCCATATCCTAAACAGTTTAAAGAGGTAGCTAGAAATAACAAAGGATAGAAATACTCCATAATCCCTCGAATTGAAATAATTCGCGTACACAAGGTTAAATATTGAAAGGCTTTGCGAATTCGATGTTAAATACTGAGAGGCTTGCAAATTCGGGGTTAAATATTGAAATTTCTCGCCGCTGCTCCCGCTGCCGCCTTCCCTTCCTCTCTCCTTCTCCCTCTCCCTCTCCCTCTCTCCTGGCGTAGCGGCGTGCCTGCCGGGCCCCATCGCCGCCACCGCGTGGCGCGTTGCCTGGGTGACGGCGCCACCGGTGTGGTGCACGATGGCGTGCATGGGCCCCAGCGGCGGCGTTCCCCAGCCACGGCGCGGCGCGAGCAGGCACCGCCAGTGCCCGCCGGCGTTGCTGCCCCATGGTGCTTCCGCCGGTTCGCATCCGCTCCACGAAACCCTAACTCCCTGTGCTTGACGACTGCGGCTGCACCGCGAGGCGCGAGCTGCTCCCGGTGGCGCGACCGCGAGGCACGGCGTAACCCGCCTGGGTGTGTCTTATTCCTCGCCGCCGGCGGCGCAACGGCTTAGCTACGTGGCTACGTCTGCAGGTATCTCGCCCTTTTCCTCTCTAGCTCCGTCTCATGGCTCCTCCACTACGTCCTCTCTCCCTCTGTCTTCCCCTTTGCGCAAGTAATTGGGCGCCGCTGCAGCCCACACTACATCTTCTGATTGTACTGCGAAATTTGGTTGACATGTTCATTTTTTTGTACCCATAAATACAGTCAGGTACAAGACAATCTTCGTGATGATGCAGTCTACTTAATTCAGGTATGTTCAGTGGCCGTTTGGGTGTTTTCTTCACATAATGCATGTACTCTTATGTGAAGGTTTCTCGGGACCTAGAGTAGTCATGAGGTTGCTGTTAAAGTTCTTAATCCTGAGAACTTAAAACAAAATATATACAATGAATTTAAGCAAGCTTCCACATTTCAAAAAATCGTTCTTAAGGTTACCATTGTTCTTCACAGATTAATCTCTAAAAATCGGCATAAGTAGGCGTGCTTATACCTCCGCCGGTTTGTCTGTTGCATGCACAAACTAAGATATATACCTAGCCTTCATCTTCCACATCTCTTTTCAGGGAAGTTGATCATGCCAGTGTTGTCCGAATCATTGATTCATGCACAAAGCCACCTCAGTTTTACATAATTATTACAGGCGACGCTTCATCCAACCAAAGCCAAAATCTTTGGAAGGGATAACAAGTGAATTTCCTTTTGCATCGGTAATTTTGACTTACAAAAGTATTTCATACCATGACCTAAAGTGAGAAGAAGCTACAGTTGAAATACCATAGCCTTGCAATGTGGAAATTGTGTTTTTCTTCTGTGTTGCACATCGTGTTATTATTTGTATGTCTCTTAGAGCAGTTTATTTCAAGTAATAACTTCGATACCTGCTACTTTTTTCTTGCAGAAACCATGTCTATAGGAAGTTTATTCGATTAGAGATTTAAAGTCTGCCAACCTTTTACTGCATACAGATCATGTATGTACCCTATGATTATTAGGTTTTTTCATTGGACCTGAGTACTTTGCAGGCAGTGGTTGTGAAAATGCTGACATGGATTATATTTGCTGGCAGTAATTGTGGAAATGTTGGCATGAAAATGTTTTAGTAGGTTCAGGCTCGATTTCATGTATGTTTAGGTGTGGCTACATATATTAAATATGTACTCATCCTGCGATTCAATATCCTCGATCTAACGTCCTGCTTCTGCCTCTGTCAAATATATAAGGGTTCATGGTCTGCCTTTGGATCCTCAACTTCAGAAATATCGCTGCCATTCCTAACACAGGATTGTGAATCAGATTGACACAAGACTTCTGGAGATTGTAATGAAGGTTGCTTCTAGATCTTGTGGGGATATGCTTCTGGATCTTCTAGGGATATGTGAATCACTGCTACACCTCTGAGTTCTGTACCATATTGGTCATATTTAGGTAGTGTTTTTTTTCACATGATGCATGTTGTTGTTAAAATTTCTAATCCTGAGAATTTGACACAAAATGCATCCAACCAGTTTAGGCAACAAATCTACATGTCAAGGTTCTAATTATGGTTCAGAGTCACCATCATTTGAACCGGGAAAAGTGGAGGCGATTTTTAAAGACATGGGTGTGACTGAAAGGTGAAAAAAGTTTGTCCCAAGTTGATTCTCTTCTAGCAGGAGGCATTTCTCTAGCTCATGTTGTGCTTCTTCGGGCCATCCTGCAGCATTGTGTGTTCGCAGGCTCATACTTGCCATACAGTAGGGGGTTCCATGGCATCTTGCCCTCACCTCGCAAATCTATCCATTTCTCCTAACCAGCAACCCAACTGCGAGTAGGGATTTGGAGAAATTTAAGCTACCAAACCTGCAATTTTCTAAGCATATTAACTTATTTATTGCTTCCTTTGTCCTATGTTCAGTTGAGCATGAAATCTCTTTTTATAGATGCATGTGGATGATTCTAAAAGACTTGCATATCAAGTGTTCGATGAAATGCTCAGATTGACAGTGCAAGTGCCAAAAATCATAATATATATGTGGCTAATTTCTGTTAAGATTTATAATATACAAGAATTAAGATCACATTATCTTCCTACAGATAGGTAGAGAATTCAGCTCTATCACTCCTATTTTTGTTGTTGCTGTTTAACAAAGTTCAGCTCTGTCCACTATTATTCACATAAGTAGAAAATAGAGGGTTTTGAGATTCTTAGATATTAGTCTATTTTTTATTCATCTCCACCTTCAAAGATAGACCCATTTTATTAGTTCATGAATCTCCATCGTTTTCCGCACTCTTTTGCCAATTCTATATTGTATCTCACTGCTAAATTGTAACACTACAGAATGGGCAGAGAGATTACAGGAGGATTGGTATGCAGTCTAGGGCATTATTATTGATGACCTGATTTTTTTACAATGCAGCAGCTTGCAAAGGTAAGGTTTACACTGCCTGGATAAATTTATTTCCCTTTTAATGTCCCTTCTTTTTACCTGTTCATTATTGTTTTTTCCTACTCTTCTGTTTTTACAGCCTTTGCACCAGTGATTTTACTAATAGATTTTTTTTCTCTCTCTAGCTATTCATTTTTTTCATAAAGCCTTGTTTTTCCCCTTTTGCACTGTTTTCATCACACCACATGCCGCAACCATCAAATAACACCAGAGATGCTGGATCAATCACAGCTTCACCGAAACGCCTCTGATTTGTAGCTGAACTAAAAGTACGCAAATTATTGCTCTCTATATTTTTATTTTCTGTCGAACATAGTTTTTCCTACTTATGCAGAGCCAAAATGCTCATGCTGTAGCTAACTGCAGACCCCATATTGTAGAGAAATTTCTAGGTGACAAGAGTTTGCACCTGCGATTTCAAACAGACATACCTTCAAACAAAAGAATCAATGGTTAGTTTTCACTTTCCATGTGTTTATAGATATGTATGCCAACAAAGTTAGATCTGCACTGTCCTTGTTCTCCTTTTGTTTGGCTCCTTTATACAGACTTATATATATATATATATATATATATATATATATATATATATATATATATATATATATATATATATATATATATATATATATATATATATATATATATATATATATATATATATATATATATATAAGCCAAATGTAGATTAAAAAAGCTAATCCTCACACAGCCTGCAGGCAATTTCTTATTATGGAGCTCTACTAATGGGATGCCCCGCAGCTGCATCGGTTCGTCCCCTTACCAGATCTCTAATACTGGGTATGAGGCTTTCCTTCCTTCCTCTTCATTGCAGCTAACCTCTATCGATTTTTTTTCTTTTTCATAACACAAGTCTTCATAGCAGTTTATTATCTACCTATTTCATAGTTTTAGCTAAAAGCTAAAACCAAAACCAACACCTAATATGCTGCTTTTATCAATTCGTGGATCATGAATAGCTACTTTCATCAATTCACTTTGGGTGAGCCTGCTTAATCCTTTGAAGAAGTCTGATTAGTATCGCTATAGTATTGCTAATGGTGATTCTGATATATTGCATCGGTCTATTGGTAAATGAATGGCCAGTCCTACTCTTATGTGAAAGTGAAATTTTACATTTTTTACAGAAAAAGAATGCTAAATTGCTTGTTTTTTTTCATATGAAAGTGTTTACATCCAACGCTTGATGACTTTATACATTCTCTGAAATTGGGTTTTGCTACATACCATTACTCAAAAGCCCAATGTCATAGAAACTTTCATGTGCTACAACTCTCGTGTTTTCTAATTAGCCATTTCAAGTATTACCATTTAATGTTCAAGATATGTGAAAGTAGCTTCAGCGATGGCTGATAATTTCGTTCAACTAATGTTTTTGTTGTGTGGCCATTGGTTATAACCGGTTTCGCAAATTTGTTTTGTATGGTCTGCCACGAGGCCTGGCCCTCCGTGTTCAGTCTAATCTGGTTATGGTCTGCCAATTTGGCAAAATTTATGGTAAGGTCTATCAGTTTGCCGAAATTTTGGGTAAGGTCTCCTAGTTCTCTCTACCCAATACAACAATTATTGGAAAAAATTGAATAAGACTTCTGTTGTATTTTCCTGTAATAGATATTTTGTAGAGGGTATTTTATTTCACACAGCTAGAGAATTGATTTTTATCTTCAGTACAAGTCCTCAGATCTTATTCTACTGATGCTTCAAGCTACTGAATTGCTTGCTGAACAAGCTGTTCCTCACCGAATGAACAATATTATCTAGATTCTGATCTTATAAGCAACTAAAATGATCCTATCGATGCTGCATGATTCTCCGATAGGTGCTCATTCTCAGATCTAGGTGACCTATTGTACTATTCAGCCTATTGGTTGTGGTTTCTTTTTATTATTTTATTTACAGTTGTTCCTGCAATTAAATGTGCGATCACATTTCAAAAAAACATATGTTCCAAGTTTGCTAATACCTCATTGTGGAAGTGAGCATAAATGCAGAACGGGAGATGTTATAGCTGGCTGCCACCTCCAGCTTTGAAGGTTAAATATAATATGCACCGAGGAGGAGATTATGCTATCGATCATTCTCATGAGGTTCGATGTGATGACATACATGTTCTTGTCTTCAACGGCTCACGTATTCGTCATAGACACCCATTGTACTTGCGCTGCTCTGTAGAATTGGAATGCCAATGACACTTATAACATGTTTTGGTCCCGTCTTTTCAAGAGTCATTTCCCTAAATGTTTTCTATTGAGGAAAAGGCAAAGTAGTGTATTTGTACTCCTTCACATGTTGAGATACTTTCTTTTTTTGCAAACTTGTATGTAAATATCTGTTTTTTCGCTCTTTTCTGAATGTTTTCTATGACCAAACTGAAACTTTGTTACATACTCACATACTTTACCACTACAATTTGTTACAGATTCTTTGCATATCAAGTGTAATAGGTGTTACTTGCTTTCCAATTTATATGATAATACAGCCCAGCTGTTCCCTCCTTTTTATTACGTACCCTCATCCTGGTTAGATTTGTGATTTATAGGGAAAGATATCGCTCAATGGACAGTGAAGTAAATGCTCCGTTGTGTAAATTCATTCATCTAGGTTGTGCATTTTGGCAGGAACCAATATTCTTAGAACCATTAATGGGGCTGTTCCATTCGATGATGTTCTGTTAGGTAGCCTTAATGAAACCATCTCTCTCTCCCACGTGGACGAGTGGCTGAAGAAGAAGGCAGCAAGGTAGCCTCGCTTTATACAGAACTCTCTATACAACATCAAGTACTTAGTAGCGATAATTGATTGTCCTGTTTCTCTTTTCACACCAAGACAAGAAAAGTGTAGTTATATTTGAAATTTGTATAAACAGCACCAACATTATTATTTTGGCCAGTTTACCTTGCGTCCTGCTGTAGTGGTTTTATAAGATTCCTTTTAAGGGCCCTTCTTTAAAGTATAAAACAGAGATAGATTTCACTCAACATTATTTTTGCTGTGCTAAAACAGAGTTAGCTCCTGTGTTTCCATTTACAAACAAGCATTGTCCATTTTTCAAGGGCTCCTGTGCTTCTCACAACGTTGTTTCCTTATATGTTTAACCTTTTCCACTTGCATCTCACAACAATGCTCAATTTAGCCAGCAAACCATCCATACTATATGAGCATTCAGCTTCCCCAAACTCACCACCGCATGGGCGCGCGGATGCGCGCGCCCCGCTACTAGTAGAAAAGGAAACGCAGAAATCTCACACGAATCCTGTTAAAAGGAATTTGTTTAATTTAACAGAAAAGTTATAGAAGAAAATTTTTCTATATTCCAAACAGATGCTTAGGTCTGATTTAGTTTCTAAAAATTTTTGCCTTCACCCGTCAAATCGAATGTTGAGACACATGCATGGAGTACTAAACGTAGATGAAAAAAAACTAATTGCACAGTTATCAGGGAAATCGCGAGATGAATCTTTTAAGCCTAATTAGTCCATGAAAGCCTTAAGTGCTACAGTAACTAACATGTGCTAATAACGGGTTAATTAGTATCATTAGATTCGTCTCGCAGTTTTCTGACGGGTTCTGTAATTTGTTTTTTTATTAGTATTCGAAAACTCCTCCTGACATCCTTCCAACACATCCGATGTGACGTCCAAAAATTTTCTTTTCGCGAACTAAACGCAACTTTAGTTAGGGTCCCCAACGAGATAGAGATGTTGCTAGCTGACATCATCTGTCATCCGACCTGGAGGTGAGATGTTGCTGAAAAGCAACTAGCTAGCAAGACGAAAGCAGTAATGCTGGGCATCCGTTCGTCTCGACGGTGTCAATGATGGGCCGTGACGCAGCCCAATGACTGCTCATCCGCCTTCACCCCAACCATTCTAAAAAAAGAAAAAAAAAACTTTTTATCTCTTCTGCTCCCTCCTCTCCACCACATCGCCTTACGGCTGCCACTTCGTTCATCACATCCCGAACGCGGATGCTACTCTGCCTCGCTGCTGCCGTGTGCCCCATCCGGCGTTGCTCACTCGCCCCTGTCACGAGCGCTTCTCGCCTCCTCCCGTCGTGCGCGCTGGTGCTGGTGGTGCTCGCTCCGCCCATCGCGCCCGCCGCCCACCTAAGCGAGCCAAGAGCAGTGTTGGTGGCGATGGTGCATGCGCGCCGTTGGTGCTAGTGCGCCCGCCCGGCCGAGCCAAGCCCGCTGCTGGTGGCGATGGTGACCGTGCACTGTCGGCCCCGACCACGGCAGCTGGAATCGACTGGCCCTTGCCTTCGCCTCTTCAATGTTGCATATGTATGTTTCAATTATTTTTGACATTAGATGTATGATGCAATTGTTCCATTTTGATATTACAAAAGTAGATTGGGGATATTGCACATGTTGCATATGTTGTAAGTGTTTCAGATGTATATTGCAATTGTTTATTCAAAATGTTTCATCTGTTTCTAGACTATGTTGCAATCATTTTTTATCTAGATGTTGCATATATTTCACACATATATTGCAACAGTATGATCAAAAATGTTTCAGCAGCCTTATGTTACAGTAAGCGGTTTCATGTTACAAGTTGCAAATGTTATTTTTTGAATGTTTAATGTGTTCTACACACATGTTAGAAGTGTATGTTCCAAGTGTTTCATCTGTTTTCGGATGTATCTTGCATTCAAAAAAAAATTATGTTGTAAGTGTTTTATGTTGTTCGGCCGAAGACGATCCGGGGGCAGGAGGATGGTGCGCAAGGCACGCGCGTGGGGGAGGGGGGCATGGGGGGCTACAGATGTGGGCGCTAGGGGCAAGCGGATGGGTGCTCTGGTCGGGGCATGCCGGGTCCCGGTTCTTGAGTGCTGCCCACGCGAAGATAGAAGAACAGGTATGTGGAATGATCGGCGGACGTAGATACAGGGGCGGAGCGCGCGCGTGGGGTGGGGCGAATCCGGACGAGCGTGGGACGATGGTGAACATGGGTAGGCTGTCCGGACGTCCGGACGCTAGGCACGTTAAGACGAAAGTCACTAGTCTCGCATGTTTACTGTTGACAGTAAATAAGTGTCATTTTTAAACCATCAACGAAACATGAGAAATGACTTAAATATAATTATCACCTAGATATAGGGGTTACCCTGACAGAATTCCATGACTTTTAGTGAATGTCTATTTCTATAGGGGGTTATCAGAAAATATCTAAAGAAGGTCCACATGTAAGGTTTACATAGAGATAAACACCAACGCATACACAAGAAGACTCTAGAAGGCACGAGAAGAAGGGCCACCAGAGGGGAGGCCCACCTGTCACAGAGATAGGGCGGGTGCCCTGCCCTCTAGGGCGGCTGCCCTCCCCCCTCAACCAATCAGGTTGAGTCTCGTGGATCCATCTTCCACCACCTTTAAGAATCAATATTAATCATTCATTAAGGTGGGTTTGATCCGACGGCCAAGGCTCCTCAGAGGGGGTTATATAAACAGGCCCAGACCCTAGGGTTTGGAGGAACCCTAATTCATTATTCATTCATCTAAGAGAGAAGCCACCTGATCAAGCCAGAGAGCCACCATCTCAATTAGAGCTCCATAGTTTAGAGCATAGCTATATAGGATTAGAACTAGAAGGAGGCGGGCACCTGCTCGGTTTCCGGATATGTCAAGAGTTTGCTTTGTAATTCCTCGCGATCTCTCCTATTTTATATTCGTTCTTGTATTATTCATATTGTTCATCTGCTACTATGAATATGACTTTGGTCTATTCTACTATATTGGATATGACTTTGTTCTATTTGTTTATATTCTCAATTATAATATTCTTAGTTTACTTTGATTATATGCTTGGCATAGCTGGACTAGATTTATATTCAAACATAGGATCGTATAGCGCTCCCTCATTGAATTCGTGGGTGAGTGGTAAATATTGTGTAGGCGTGGTGCTTATACCGTATTTTCCTACGATTGCACCATATATTCCGGATCGTGTGGTAGTTCGCGGGAGTGATAATCCTGTTGAGTCTTATATAGTCCTCCCGAATGTAGACAGTGTAGAACACAACTATTATAAGGAAAGATTGGCTATGTTAATGATATTTCTATATAATATCTCTATGTGTAGATATAAGCTTGTCTTGTCATGATTGCCAAGTGTAATTGCACTAATCATCGTATGCTTTGACTTATAGTTAGAATAATATAGGATTTATCCTCGTAGGTCGTCCTAATACCATGCTAGTGTTATAGACTTAGAGTACTCTATTGAGATGTTATTCATTTATTATATGGCTTGTGCTTATCATTTATCAGTTTTTATATATATATATATATATATATATATATATATATATATATATATATATATATATATATATATATATATATATATATATATATATATATATATATATATATATAATCTTGTGACACTTACCCTGTATGAGAAGATAGACAAAGACATGGTTACACTCTCCATTATCACATGCAAGTGATGCTCATTGCTCATTACTCTTAGCTTTCCCTTCCCTTGGGTAAAAATATAAATAACGATACCTGGATTACTCTTGGTTAAAATGTTATATCGGTATTATCTGTGCGCTTGCAGATTTCATATTTATTTTAGAGGAGCATTTGCATTTATTAATACCAATACTTCTAGCGCCATGCTAGGAATGACAACCTGGTATGTAAAGTGGTGTTAGAAGTGTCAACAAGCATTTTTAGCGCCATTGCTGGGGGAAGGTTGATTAAGCTACCCAAAAAGGATAATGAGCTATCACTTGCATCACTAATGTGATCAAGAAACCATCATTTCTCTACTCATACAGCCTTACTATTGTCTTTTATCTTTTGTGTATCTATATACATCATATGCAGGGTAATGAATGATCAGATCTGATCTTCCAGAAAATTTTATTAATAATCCAAAAGCATTACTCAGAAAAACTAGAACCAAGCTCAAGAAAACTCATTCTATATCAAGGCTTGAAGTCATTTCTGAGTCAGAAGATTACTAGGGCCTTATTCGATGCTTAACACCAGAGTTTGAATCTATGGCTAACAAGTCACTCCATAAGTTCTCAGCTCCAACAACGGACAACATCCGTACTGGACCCGCTACGGACATTGATCGGCCATTTGAGCTCAATCCTGCGCTCATCAACATGGTGCAAGCTAGCCAGTTTTGTAAGAAAGCACATGAAGATGCTAGTGCTCATCTCTAATATTTTCTAGATATTTGCAGCACTTTCACTATCAAGGATGTCCCCGGAGATGCCATACTACTTTGTCTCTTTCCATTCTCACTCTTGGTGAGAGCGAAGTATTAGTTTTATGCAAATAAAGAGAAGAACACTACGTGGGCACTCTGTTCCACCACCTTTATGTCGAAGTTCTTTCCCATGAGCAAGACAAATGCTCTTCGTGGAAAAATATCAAGTTTCCAATAGCAACATCATGAATCTATCCCAGAAGCTTGGGAGAGTTTTCAAGACTATATCCTAGAATGTCATCATCATAGAATGGAGAATTGGCTACTTATGCAGACCTTTTATCATGGGCTCAACAACAGCACTCGTGAGACCATGGATGCTGCTGCTGGAGGTGCATTCTTATCACTTACTATTGCTCAAGCCACAGCTATTGTGGAGAAGATGGCGTCCAACCAAGGTTAGAGTGAAGAAAAAACTCAAATCCGCAAGAGAGGTGGAGGTATACACCAGCTCAAAGAGGTAGACATGTTGTCCACCAAGATGGACCTGCTAATGAAGAGGCTCGATAAGAGAGCCGGTAAGAAGAACGAAGTCATGCACATTCATGATTCCCGCATGACTTGTGAAGAATGTGGAGAAACTAGGCATTTAGGCAACAACTGCCCAGAGTTACAAGAGGATGTGAACTATATCAACAACAACAACTACTATCGTCCTCAATAGAATCAAGGTTGGAATCAACAGCAAAGACTTAACTACTTAGGTAACTATCAATGTAGTAATTCTTTCAATAATTTCAATCAACCACCTTTAAGGGAGTTAGTTCTTAATCAAGGAAAATTAATGGATAACCTATCTAATAAATTAGCATCCAATGATAAAGTGCTAGAAACAATCAATAATAGAATGGATAGCTTTTCAAATGCCATTAAGAATCAACATAGCTTTAATAAAAATGATTGAATCATAAATATCTCAACTTGCAATAGTTGTTCCTCCCGCTAACTAAGATAAGATTCCTAGACAACCGGAAGAATTAGAATATGCAAATCTTGTAGACATATTTAATGCAGGAAGCTACTGGAGTGATCTTTCAACTGGAGGATGGAACGGTGAATCTCTGCCAATCAAGAAAGGTGATCCAGGGAGACCGGTCATGCCGATCTCCATCGGGAGTGTGAACTTCAATGAAGTTATCTGTGACTTTGGTGCAAGCATCAACATCGTGCCTAAGGTAATTTATAAAAGAATGTTTGACTATCTATTATTATACATAACCATGTGTTTGCAGCTTACAGACCAGTCACTTTGCTACGCCAAGGGAATCCTAGAAGATATTTATGTGCGAGTTGGTAGCTCGTATATTCCTGTAGAGTTCGTGGTGGTAGAGACGGGGTGATGAGAAGTCACCCATCATTTTGGGACGACCATTCTTGAACACCACTGGAGCTATCATCTGCGCCAATAGTGCTAAGATCTGTTTCAACATAAAAGAAAGAGGAAAAGTTTCTCTTTCAAGAATCGAGTACTACAATTCCCCGCACATCCACAACACGCCTACAAGCCAAAGAAGAACAACAACAGGAGGAACAAGAAAAAGAATAAGAACAAGAAGCCACAACAGACGGAGACAGTGAGGATGGTCACTGTAGTCCACATGGAGCATGACCACCAGCTCAAGTCCCCACATCTGATTAAGAGAGGACGATCTAGGTGTCCTAACCATTGAATGCAAGATCAATCGAAGCTCCTTTCAGAAAACTATCTGTGACACCGGATCGGGAGTCAACATAACGTCCAAGGCAACCTATGAATATTTATATGGTACTATGCCTCTGTATCCCACCTATGCACAACTGCAGATGGCAGACCAGACATTTCGATTCGTGAATGGGATAGCAAAAGATGTCCCAATACAAATTGACGACCACTTCATCCCCACTGACTTCTTGGTCCTAGACATGGGAGAAGATGAGTATGATCCACCCATAATCCTTGGAAGACCATTCCTAAACACCACCAAAGCCATCATCTACATAGGATCAGGGGAGGCCACTTTCACTTCTCCTCAGAGAAGGTACGTCGCTAATTTAATGACAATTATATAGTTAATAAAGATTCAAAAAAGTATAGAACAAGAAGAAGGCGCCATAACCGACATCAAAAGAATCAAACCTCTAAGGATGGATGAGTCGACTATGAAGGAGAAGTATCAAGATATAAAGACCGATATCCCGAAGAAGAGATTTCCCCTAAGAAGGAAGCTATACCACCAATATAGAGTGATCCCATTCAAGATGAACAAGCTCCTTTCTCAAAGTCAACCTCACCAACAAAATAGGTATGGAAAGTAAAGATAAAATCAGTTTCAGATTCAACACAAGAAGAAACATAGCTAGTGGTACCATTTGAACCATCTAAGGTGCCCTAGAATGTTTAAGCGCACAAGAGGTCCTGTTCGGAGGACCTAAATTATCAAACACCGCGCCTGTAACAGAACCGACCAAATTATAAGAGCACAAGTACAAAAACAAGCGCTGAAACGCTCAAATTTTCGAACTTGAGCCCATATAATCTCGGTAGTCAATCGAAACCACGAAGGATTTCAAACCTACTATTTTACAACCAAGATCGCATCATTCAACATACACATCACACGTTACATATCAAAAGTAGAGCGGAGGTTCTTTTACAACACACGGAGTCGCAAATTATTACAAACCAAGTTCATAAAGTAGCGGAAGCATAACACACGCATTAGTTCACATACTACTGCCAGTATTACAAATCACCATCCCACAAAAGCATTAAGGAAAGGATCTAACAGACGATCACGCCCGAGTGATCTAGTCCTCGTCACCCGCAGGGTGGAGGCAGGTCTTGCAGAAGCCCTGATAAAGCATGTCATCTACGACAGGAGGGAATAAACCCTGAGTACGGGAATGTACTTAGCTAGACTTACCCGTTGAAACAGAAAATAAGAGACACCAAGGATCATGCAAGGCTTTCATAAGTGGAGCTGGCTGACATTACCTTTTGCAGAAAAGCATAAGTAATTTAAACTCTTTTAACTTGTACTAGCATTTATTTTTAGCATTAACCTGTCATCTATCTTAGCACCTGTACTAAGCAATCACTTGATTATAATCAACCAATCATATTATTATATCCATAGCAGGTATAAAATTGCGGCAATATTATATCATTCTCTTAACCATATGTTCAATTTAATAAGATCTACGTTGCCGCTGCTCAAGTCAAGTGCTCACTAACCGGGAGCGACGGTGATTCGAATCGAATTCCTATCTAGCTGGAGGGGTATTTCTAACACTCACCGCGTAGGCCCCTGCCAGGGTCGCACAAGCCACCTTTCGTACGATTCAGGAGTCGCGGGTTCAAATGATGCCGCATCCCCAAGGGTGACACTCTTTCAGGTGCTAGGGACTCTAACCCCCTTGGTCTCACGCCAATGTCC
Organism: Saccharum hybrid cultivar R570; assembly: GCA_038087645.1. Taxonomy (NCBI): domain Eukaryota; kingdom Viridiplantae; phylum Streptophyta; class Magnoliopsida; order Poales; family Poaceae; genus Saccharum; species Saccharum hybrid cultivar. The sequence continues at coordinate 16,334,091 of JAQSUU010000431.1, read as the reverse complement.
CCAAGCACAATATTTCTCTCCTCCAAGATGCGACCTACCATTCGACTCCCGGCCTGAACCGAATTACTCGGCTTCGCGGTCGGAACGACTTATCCGGCCAATTAAGTGTTAGACTGTGTTCAACATTACTCAAGGACGTACAGCGAATCAGTCCTTAAACGACTCAGACGGACATAGCTCCGCACCCAAGACGTGAAGTGTCTTGTGGCTGCACTATCGAACTCCCGCCCGGTCTCAAATTGATTTTTAGGCATGGTTCCATCCACGATAGCCAACATAGCCACTCGTGACCCATTCCTATATCTCGTGGATGACCGGAAATTATCTAACTTCTACCGGACTAAGCAGGGCTAAGCATTAACACGGGACTAAACCTAATTTAGGGTTTAAGTATGATATCTAGACAAGGACAGGTGTAATGCAACAAGTGTTTCCATACAACTCCTACAACTTAATGCAGTAAACAAGTAAAAGTACTCAAGATTTATATTTAAAACAAATAGGTCAGCGTGCACCGGGGCTTGCCTTTCAGAAAAGAGGACGGGCGGTGATCTGGGCACTCAGGTAGGTCGTCTGCGGGCACTCCTTCGCTTGCTGGATCCTCGGGCTCCCTCTGCTGCTCCTGGTCCTCCTTCGGAATCGCCCCCTCGAACTCGAGGAGTGTCACCCCCTCCGGTACACCTATTGCATGAATGCACAATAAATCTCATGGATGCATAATGACTGCAATATGTTCGGAATGAAATGCATTGCAGCAAATTTAAGTATTCTATTCAAATTACTTCAATCTTACGTGCAAATCTCTTCTCCGGTAGAGAAGTACTTACCTAATCTATATAACCTAAGGTATAGTTGTTCCTCCTCTGTAAAGGTCCTAACACCTAACAATCATAAGAAAAATTTTACTTAAGTTACCAAATCCAAGCACAGAATATCATAGCAAGACATTCTGGACAGCAGCTTAATGTTCCTAACGTAACTGGAGATTCCTAACTCCAAAAGACATAATCCAAGATAATCTGGAAAGCTTATAAAATGTTCTACAAATCCTTTTCAGACTTCAACACTTAATTCCTAAGTTTTCCTAGTCGAATTTCTAGAGTTCCAGAAACCTGTCCTCTCCAAACAGAGAGCAGCCATTTCTGGATAGCCACCTTAAACAGCTATAACTCCTAGACAACTAGGCCAAATGCCTCTAAATTTTGACACAAGCTAATTTTATCAAGTTTACTATAACTTTGGTATTCACAAGTTTTCCAGCAAACACTTTTATTAAGGGTCAAACCCAAAAATGCTACTAGCTGTCCAGAAAACCTAGAAATAAGAAGATTAAATATTTATTTATGTATCAAACTTTCTCTATGACTAAACCAATGATACCAATAGTTCACACATATCCTAAAAACACCAGAAAGTAAGGTGTGCCAACCTAGAACATTTATTTTCATCCCTTTCTTAATTTACTTAATTAATTAAGTGGAAAATTAAGCTTATATTCAAACTGCTTAGAAAATTCTATAAAAATTACAGGTGGCTCCCTGGCCTACTAGGAGGCTATTGTAAAAATTTTAATTAAAATTATTCACGGAAACGCCATACACAAAAATTCACAAACCAAAAAGGCTGATTTTTGCATAAATAGAAAACCCTATTGAAAAGTGTCAAATAACAGATTTCATATTTTTCCTAGTATCATTCTCCCCTACGAACAACACTCCCAAAATTTTACCTTTACTGGAACTATAGAAAAAATTATGAAAATTCATTCAAGTATCCCCTAATATAAAATAATAACATCATAACTTGAAAACTACTCAAGCAATAGGATCCAGGCTTTTACCAGAGCTAGTATATATATGAAATCACATACTCACCAAATTTCATAATTTTTAGAACACAGAAACTCAAGATATGATTTAAACAAGTTTGCATGTAATTTAAAACACATCTCAAAACCCTAATTAATTCTTCCAGAAAATAAACATCACATAAGCATTTGATATTTTTCCTAGAATCTACACATTAATTGGAGCCCAACCAAATTTGGATCACCATTTTTGGATCTACCAAACCCTAGATATGAAAATCACAAACATCAGTCAAATCTGTGAAAATGATAAAGAAACTGGATTTATCAAAAATCAAAAAGGACACTGGGCCGGCCGACCCGCCAGCGCGGCCCAGCTTGCGCGCCAACTCGGGCGATAGCGCGGCCCAACTCGAGTGGCGCGGCCCGCTCCTGCACGCGCGGCCTGCGCTCGGCCTCCCGCCCGCGCGCGTGCGTCTGCCAGAGGGGGCCCGCGGTCAGCGAGAGAGGGACAGGGGAGCGGCGAGCCGAGAGCTCCGGCGAGCAGATTCACGCCGTTGGCGGCTCCTCTGACCAAGCCGAGCACACCACCGTGCTCTCCACACAAACCCGCACCTAGGCATGCACTTTCCCCAATGCTACCGCATCGGAGCACCCTTGCCGACGGTGAGGGCGGACGACAACGAACGCGTGGCGGTACGCCGGCGTGCTCCGCCCGCTAGATGGCTGGTAGAGGGGTGCACCCGCTTCCTAGAACCCTGGCAGACTTTCCGAGGCTACGCAATGGATTGGGATGGAGTGGAGCAGCTTGGCCGCGTGAGCACCTGGCCGTCGGCCATGGCGGGGCAGTGCCTGGCCGTGTTCCGGCTTGACCGGACCGAGACTGGCGGTAGCGTCATCACCCGAGCATCTAGGTGTGATGGGGAAGAGGGGACGTGAGCGAGGGAAAGCGGAGGAGTGTGGTGCGGTGCGGTGCTGGCCACGATGACTCTCAACCACGGCGGAGCTCCGGTGACATTTGGGACGGGCGAAGGCGACAATGCGGCTCACCTTGGGCTCGATTGATGTCACGGGTTGGTCGAGGAGGTGCAGGGCAGTGTGGTGGAGTGAGGGGTGTGATTTGATTTGGCCGGTAGGAATGTGGCGGCGAGCTCTCACGGTCGCGACAAGGCACGCGGCGGCGATGCGGCTCGGTGCGTCTGCCTGAGCGCGGAAGGAGCGAGAGAGATAGTAGAGGTGCGAATGAGGTTGGGGGCGGCATCGTGGCGATGTAGGGGTTCGTCCGGACCTAAACGATGGGGCCATGGCCAGCGTACGGCTGCCACCACGCGGCCACGCGTCGACGACGGCCTACGGTCGATTGGCCACGCTGTCTGACAGACTGAAACGAAGCCGGCATTCTGTGACTGATAGAGCAAGTATGATGCAGATTATCTCCTAATCCAGCTCGAGTTAGCAAAATATGATAATACAAAAATGGTAGAGCTACATGAGGACTACAATTTTGTCAATTGGAGCCTAGACTGGTTCGGCCTGGTTTGTAAGTTACAAGCTGTCAAAGGGAGGTACAGTGAAACGGTTACAACTCAAAGGGTTGCTCCTCCATGCAAGGTTTCTAAGCTGGACTTTTTAATTGGTCAAACCAGATCACTCTAGGGGTCCAAACTTAGTCAACAACATTTGGAAGGGCAATTTGGTAATTTTGGTCAACATGAACATTGCTCCACTACTTACCCTAAATGTAATTAAGGTGTTATAAGATCTAATTAGCCACTCTACACATTGGTTGCACCAAATTCCTAGTGTCACATACTTTGGAACAAGTAATTCAATACTTTCACCCAAATGTTGCAAGCTCATGTTGCACATGTTGCATGAGTGTGTTGCATAGCCCTTGCTAATTATGTTACACTAAAGTGATTGACATGTCTCAAAAGGAAATTGCACATATGGTACTTGTGTGTTGCACACTACTCACTTCCTAATACAATGAAATATAAACACCTGTTGCAATGTTTCAAAAGTATGTTTCACAAATTGTAAGCTCATGCATGAAATGAATGATGCTCACACTCATGAATGAGATGATTAATGTTAATGCTCATGAAATGCAATGCAATTAAGGAAGCCAAACACCTAGGGTGTTACAGCCCTCCCCTCTTATAAAAATCTCGTCCTGAGATTTGGAAAGCGTACCATTGTTGATAGAATTCCTTATAACCATCACGTAAATAGTCTTCTCGCTCCCACGTAGCATCACTCTCACTACCCTAATTACTCCACATTACTTTATACCACTTAACCACTCGACTTCTAGTTACCCGCTCTTGGGTGTCAATCACACAGACTAGCTTTTCTTCGTAAGTTAAATTAGATTCTAGCCTGATATCTCCTAAGGGAACTTCTTCTTCCGGAACTCGAAGACACTTCTTTAACTGGGATACATGAAAAACATTGAATATGGTGCTCATCTCAGGGGGTAACTGTATCTTATATGCGATAGCACCACTCTTTCCTATGATCTGGAAAGGACCCACGTATCTTGGTGCAAGCTTTCGCTTCACACCAAAACGTTGTACACTCTTCATAGGGGAAACTTTCAGATATACGAAGTCTCCAACTTCAAACTCGATCGGTTTTCTACGGCGATCAGCGTAACTTTTCTGTCTAGCTTGAGCTGCAGCCATATGGATCTTGATGGTACGAACTTGTTCCTCAGCTTCCTTAACAAAATCAATACCGTAATACCTTCTCTCACCAGCTTCTATCTAATTTAGTGGGGTTCTACACTTACGACCGTACAATGCTTCGAATGGGGCCATCTTAATGCTCTCTTGATAACTATTATTAAATGAAAACTCAGCTAGAGACAACCATTTCTCCCATGAACCCTTGGACGAAATAACACAAGCCCGTAACAGGTCTTCCAAGATTTGGTTGACTCGTTCAGTCTGTCCTGATGTCTGGGGGTGATAAGCAGAGCTTCTCACTAACTTGGTTCCCAGAAGATGGTGCAAGTGCTCCAAAAAACGAGCAGTGAACTATGGACCACGGTCAGAAACGATAGTATGAGGTATCCCATGGAGTCGGACTATCTGGTTGAAGTACAACTCAGCATAATCAGTAGGACGATAGTCTACTCGAATCGGAATGAAGTGAGCCGACTTGGTTAGGCGATCTATAATTACCCAAATAGAGTTATGGTTCTTGATAGTAGGAGGAAGTCCAACAATGAAATCCATGCTTATCTCTTCCCATTTCCAACCTAGGATAGAAAGTGGTTGAAGCAATCCAGCTTTCATGTGCACAGCCTTGACCCTACGGTAGGTGTCACATCTGGCAACATATGCAGCTATTTCTTTCCGCATTTTGGTCCACCAATAGTATGGCTTCAAATCATAATACATCTTATTGCTACCAGGATGGATGGACAACTTAGAGGAGTGTGCTTCAGACAAGATCTAATTTCTAAGCTCTCGGTCCTTAGGCACAACTAACCTATCTTTGAACCACAGTACACCCTCTCCATCTACTCTGAACTGTGTAGTTTCTTGCTCTTTCATCTTACGCTTGATGTGGAATATACCAGTGTCAGTCTTTTGAAGCTCAATAATTCTACTCTTGAGAGTGCAACTGACAGTGATGTTGTACAGAATTGCTGGGTGTAGAAGGCGAGATAGATGAAAATCACTTTCCACTAAGGAGTGACAATGAGACTTATGGCTTAAAGCATCGGCAACCACATTTGTCTTGCCCGGATGATAGTGCACTTGGAGATTATAATCTTTAATCAACTCAAGCCATCTTCTTTGACGCATATTCAACTCGGGTTGGGTGAAGATATATTTGAGGCTTTTATGGTCAGCATAGATATTGCAAACATTGCCCAACAGATAGTGCCGCTAGGCTTTCAAAGCATGAACAACTGTGGCGAGTTCTAAGTCATGCGTTGGATAATTCACCTCATGCTTCTGAAGTTGTCGAGAGGTATATGCAATTACTCGGCCTTCCTGCATCAGAACACCTCCCAAACCTATGCCTGAGGCATCACAATACACATCAAAAGGTTTCTCGATATCTGGTTGCGCCAAAACCGGAGCCGAGGTTAGGAGAGTTCGTAGTTTGTGAAAAGTCGTATCACACTCAGGAGTCCAGACAAACCTAGTGTCTTTTTGCAGCAGCCGAGTCATTGGCTTGGCTATTTTTGAGAAATCCAGAATGAAGCGACGATAATAGCCAGCCAAACCAAGAAAACTCCGGACCTCGTGAACCGAGATAGGAGCCTTCCAGTTCAGTACTTCTTGTACCTTGGCGGGATCCACCATAATTCCTCCATCGGACAATACATGCCCAAGGAAAGGTACTTCTCGAAGCCAGAATTCGCACTTACTGAACTTTGCATATAGTTGATGTTCACGCAGTCTTGTGAGGACTATACGTAGATGTTCAGTGTGGTCTTCCTCATTTTCAGAATATATCAGGATGTCATCAATAAATACCACCACAAACTTGTCCAATTCGGGCATAAACACCGAATTCATCAAGTACATGAAGTGTGCGGGGGCGTTGGTCAAGCCGAAGGACATAACAAGATACTCATAAAGACCGTATCTGGTAGAGAAGGCAGTTTTTGGAACATCTTCCGGATAGATTTTAATTTGATGATAGCCAGATCTTAGATCAATCTTGGAGAAAACTTTAGCTTTAGACAACTGATCGAACAAGATGTCGATGCGCGGTAGAGGGTACTTATTTTTGACAATGACTGCATTCAGAGGTCTATAATCTACGCACATTCGCAATGACTGATCCTTCTTCTTTACAAAGATAGTAGGACATCCCCATGGAGACGAACTAGGACGAATCAGCCCCTTCTTCAAAAGTTCATTCAACTGCACCTTAAGTTCAGCTAGTTCATTCAGAGGCATCCTATAAGGTCTCCTAGAGATAGGTGTCGTGCCCGGCAACAACTCGATTTTAAACTCCACATCCCGATCTAGAGGCAGTCCCGACAAATCATCGAGAAAAACGTCAGGAAACTCACTCACTACGGGAATATCAGCTAATGTCTTTGCTTGCACCGCATGAACTTCCCTAGAAAGGTCAATTTGCCTAGGAAGTTGCACTAGAAAACCTTTCTGATCCATAGGATCCCTGAGCATAACTACTCGTGTGGATGTATCAATGAGTACCCCATTTTGACTCATCCAATTCATGCCCAAAATAACATCTATGCCTAATCCAGGCAAAACCACTAAGGTAAGCGAGTACTTTCGTCCTTCTATTTCAAACTCTAGATCCCTTACTACTTGATTTGTGGAAATATTCCCACTTGCTGCTCTAATGCAATAACCCCCATCTTCAACAGTATGCAATTTGTGTGCAAACTTCAATGCAAACATAGGACTGATAAAGGAATGCGAAGCACCTGAATCAAATAGCACCACTGTAGAATATTGATCAACTAGGAACTTACCAGCAGTGACTACCTCACCAGATGGAATTTCTTCAATAATATTATAATGAACATTCCCTTGACGACCACCTTGATTGGTATTCTTCTTAGGATATGGACAATTCCTAGACCAATGACCTGGTTTGTTGCAGTTCCAGCAAGGCATGTTGCTGGGAGGGACACTGGAGCTGCCTTGGCTAGAATTACCCTTTGGCAGAGCCACTGTATATGCCTTGCGAAACCTAGTCTTCACTGGCGCCTTCTTTTGCGGGGGACGGAACTTAGCACTTGTGGCAGGAGAGCGAGGAGGAGCCCTCGGGGCAGCTAGAGCTCGGGACTGTGAAGCGCCTGCCTCAAGTGCCCTCTTGCGGCTCTTAGAAGCAGCATAGATAGAGTTATTGTTCTCTTGAGTCAGAGCATCACTGATAAAATCATTGAAAGTAGCACATTTGCTAGTGCCCATGGTTTTCATCAGCTTTGGACCGAGGCCACGCTTGAAGCTAGCAATCTTCTTCGCATCAGTATCTACAAACTCAGTCGCATACCTTGCAAGATTGTTAAAGGCTTGCAGTTAGTCCGTCAAACTCTTATTGCCCTGGGTTAACCTCATGGACTCAGTGTGCTTTATAGCCATCAAACCTGGAGGAATGTAGTTCCCACGGAAAGTCATTTTAAATTGGTCCCAAGTAATCGGGACATTAGGAGGCAACGTGGAGCGGTAGTGACTCCACCAGATACCAGACGGACCATGCAGTTGGTGAGAGGCATATTCAGTCTTTAGCTCCTCAGTCAGATGAAGCAAACGAAACTTCTACTCAATGGTATTCAACCATTCATCAGCTTGTAGAGGTTCCTCCACCTCCTTAAAGAGCGGGGGATTGGTATCTAGAAACTCCTTAAAATCACTATGCTGGTTTGGTGCCGGTCCCTGACGACCCTAGCGAGCATCCCGGTTGACCAGCTGGCGCATAGCTTCAGCTAACAGGCGCTGACCTTCAACCACCGTTTGCATCAATTCTGCCGGAGTGGGTGGTGGAGGAGGGGGTGGCTGTTCCTCATCCTCAACGCCACGACCACGATGGAGGTTGTACGCCATCTGCAAAACGCATAGCCAATGAGCACTGATGCTGTGGGAAATTTGTAGATGAATTATGTAAACATGCCAAACTGATTTCATTAAAAATGAATTCGCAAATAATCGAGGCACAATAATTCATCACAACCACACAACCCATCAAGTGCATCAAGTGACGCAATTATGCGATGGTCATAACAACAAGATATCATCAGATGAAAAGATGGATTTTATTAAAGGCTCGCATGTAGGGAGCACAAACGTGACTGGACATGTTATATTGATATCACGGAATTTCAACCTTACGTAACGGTGTCTGGGTTTGAACTAAACTCCTAGCCAACTAGGAAGGCTAACCAAGAAATGACCACAAGGAGACATCACATCGGTAGAGTTCAATGGTGGATCATGACTAGCCACCTCGATATCAGCGCGTGCCAAGCAGCATAGCCTTATGTCACGCGCCACAGGAGGCCCTCGGTTTTGTCACGGCACCGAAGGGTGCTAATCGTGACACCATCACCGAACACAACACAATACGACATCCAATTGTGACTGAAATTTAACACGTTCAAACTAACATCCAGGATACATAGGGTTCGATGTTACATCCCAAAAGCTAAGTTATTACAAAGCCTCACTCCCACACAAGGAGGGCACAAAAGATAACTTTAGCATCATAGCTACGCGATGACTACTCTAAGCATCGTCCTCGGAGTCAGTGTTGAAGATCTCTCTGCCATCCTCATCACTAACAGGCTCTAACTCCTCATCATCATCTTCTTCTTCTTCTTCTTCTGGTGGAACATCCTGTGGTCCATTGACCTCCACGCCATCATCGTCTTCAGCCATGAAGACTCCCGAGCCCATCTCCTCATCCTCGTTATTGTCATGGGGAAGCAGAGGATTGAGCTGGTTGTTGAGGCGGTGCACTTCCTCATGAAGATTGTCATTGTACTCTTCTGCAGCTTCAATCCATTGCTCAAGCTCCAACTGACGTGCTCTCAGAACATTCTCTTCGTGCCAGGCTTCATCCCGCTGGTTCATCATGTGGGCTAGCATGCGCTGACAGTTGCGATTTGCCATAGTCAACCTCTGGACCGCAAGTGTCTCCTGATCTCTGTCATGTATCACTTGCTCCCGTTGTTGCTGAGCCGCATTTCTAGCAGCAGTCACCTCAGCCAACTCGGCCCTCAACCTTTCCGCCTCGGTGGGCTCAGGGCGAGGCTCACGTGGAGCAAGATGGTGATGAGGTGCCCTACCTCCAGTGGACTTGCGAGCGGTCCTCTTGGTGCGAGCCATCTATAGCAACAAGACATGACTTACAGTGAGGATAATTTAGGGATACGAAATTTAATTTAGTCAGGATCAATGAAATTTTTAAGGAGGGAGTAAAATGTAATGTATGACATGAATTAACATGATGCATGCATGTTCTGTACGCCCTCTCATCCTAGTAGAATCATAAACTTCTAACGCTAGGCGGTGGCATACATACGTTCTCTCATATAGGCGAAACTATCGGTCTACTCGTTTGCGCTGTTAGTGTACCTGCAGAAAATCTCATTTTAGCCCAACAGTTTCCCAATATAAGCACACAAGTAAGCAGTAAACTAAATACTTTCCATATACACATCCCTGATGTATATACTTCAGTATCACAACTACCCGACAGATATACCCCAATTAAGTACTTTCATAATTACATGGTTTGAACACGTAAGTATGCAAGTAACCACAACTACTCTCCCCTAGACCGCCGGTTGGACGATCATGCTCTCACAGCTCACACTTACCAGAGCGTCGAGGTGTTTGATCCATACATTACCACCCAAAATGGATGGCATCCATATAATATCACGCCGTATGGACGATGAAACAAAAATAAACAAGACCCCCAAGTTAGTCTTTTAATAAGCCACCTAAGAGTCCTTATTTGGGCTAAGGGATGTGATCACTGGCATACTTATAGAAATAATTTTCAGATTTTTAACACTTTTCGCAAACAAACCCTTTTGTTTTCAAATACACATATGATGTGTTTAATATTGAATTATGCTCCGATACCAGCTGTAACAGAACCGACCAAATTATAAGAGCACAAGTACAAAAACAAGCGCCAAAACGCTCAAATTTTCGAACTTGAGCCCATATAATCCCGGTAGTCAATCAAAACCACGAAGGATTTCAAACCAACTCTTTTACAACCAAGATCGCATCATTCAACATACACATCACACGTTACATATCAAAAGTAGAGCGGAGGTTCTTTTACAACACACGGAGTCACAAATTATTACAAATCAAGTTCATAAAGTAGCGAAGCATAACACACGCATTAGTTCATATACTACTACCAGTATTACAAATCACCATCCCACAAAAGCATTAAGGAAAGGAGCTAACAGACGATCACGCCCGAGTGATCTAGTCCTCGTCACCCGCAGGGTGGAGGCAGGTCTTGCAGAAGCCCTGATAAAGCATGTCATCTGCAACAGGAGGGAATAAACCCTAAGTACGGGAATGTACTCAGCTAGACTTACCCGTTGAAACGAAAAATAAGAGACACCAAGGATCATGCAAGGCTTTCATAAGTGGAGCTGGCTGACATTACCTTTTGCGGAAAAGCATAAGTAATTTAAACTCTTTTAACTTGTACTAGCATTTATTTTTAGCATTAACCTGTCATCTATCTTAGCACCTGTACTAAGCAATCACTTGATTATAATCAACCAATCATATTATTATATCCATAGCAGGTATAAAATTGTGGCAACATTATATCATTCTCTTAACCATCTATTCAATTTAATGAGATCTACGTTGCCGCTGCTCAAGTCAAGTGCTCACTAACCGGGAGCAACGGTGATTCAAATCGAATTCCTATCCAGCTGGAGGGGTATTTGTAACACTCACCGCGCAGGCCCCTGCCAGGGTCATACAAGCCACCTTTCATACGATTCAGGAGTCACGGGTTCGAATGATACCGCATCCCCAAGGGTGACACTCTTTCAGGTGCTAGGGACTCTAACCCCCTTGGTCTCACGCTAATGTCCCCAAGCACAATGTTTCTCTCCTCCAAGATGCGACCTACCATTCGACTCCCGGCCTGAACCGAATTACTCGGCTTCGTGGTCGAAACGACTTATCCGGCCAATTAAGTGTTAGACTGCGTTCAACATGACTCAAGGACGTACAGCGAATCGATCCTTCAACGACTCAGACGGGCATAGCTCCACACCCAAGACATGAAGTGTCTTGCGGCTGCACTATCGAACTCCCGCCCGGTCTCAAATTTATTTTTAGGCATGGTTCCATCCACGATAGCCAACATAGCCACTCGTGACCCATTCCTATATCTCGCGGATGACCGGAAATCATCCGACTTCTACCGGACTAAGCAGGGCTAAGCATTAACACGGGACTAAACCTAATTTAGGGTTTAAGTATGATATCTGGACAAGGACAGGTGTAATGCAACAAGTGTTTCCATACAACTCCTACAACTTAATGTAGTAAACAAGTAAAAGTACTCAAGATTTATATTTAAAACAAATAGGTCAGCATGCACCGCGGCTTGCCTTTCAGAAAAGAGGATGGGCGGTGATCTGGGCACTCAGGTAGGTCGTCTGCGGGCACTCCTTCGCTTGCTAGATCCTTGGGCTCCCTCTGCTGCTCCTGGTCCTCCTCCGGAATCGCCCCCTCGAACTCGAGAAGTGTCACCCCCTCCGGTACACCTATTGCATGAATGCACAATAAATCTCATGTATGCATAATGAATGCAATATGCTCGGAATGGAATGCATTGCAGCAAATTTAAGTATTCTATTCAAATTACTTTAATCTTACGTGCAAATCTCTTCTCCGGTAGAGAAGTACTTACCTAATCTATACAACCTAAGGTATAGTTGTTCCTCCTCTGTTAAGGTCCTAACACCTAACAATCATAAGAAAAATTTTACTTAAGTTACCAAATCCAAGATATCATAGCAAGATATTCTGGACAGCAGCTTAATGTTCCTAACATAACTGGAGATTCCTAACTCCAAAAGACATAATCCAAGATAATCTGGAAAGCTTATAAAATGCTCTACAAATCCTTTTCAGACTTCAACACTTAATTCCTAAGTTTTCCTAGTCGAATTTCTAGAGTTCCAGAAACCTGTCCTCTCCAAACAGAGAGCAGCCATTTCTGGATAGCCACCTTAAATAGCAATAACTCCTAGACTACTAGGCCAAATGCCTCCAAATTTTGACACAAGCTAATTTTATCAAGTTTACTACAACTTTGGTACTCACAAGTTTTCCAGCAAACACTTTTATTAAGGGTCAAACCCAAAAATGCTACTAGCTGTTCAGAAAACCTAGAAATAAGAAGATTAAATATTTATTTATGTGTCAAACTTCCTCTATGACTAAACCAATGATACCAATAGTTCACACATATCCTAAAAACACCAGAAAGTAAGGTGTGCCAACCTAGAACATTTATTTTCATCCTTTTCTTAATTTACTTAATTAATTAAGTGGGAAATTAAACTTATATTCAAACTGCTTAGAAAATTCGATAAAAATTATAGGAGACTCCCTGTCCTACTCGGAGGCTATTGTAAAAATTTGAACTAAAGTTATTCACAGAAACGCACTACACAAAATTCATAAACCAAAAAGGCTGATTTTTGCATAAATAGAAAACCCCATTGAAAAGTGTCAAATAATAGATTTCATATTTTTCCTAGTATCATTCTACCCTAAGAACAATACTCTCAAAATTTTACCTTTACTGGAACTATAGAAAAATTATGAAAATTCATTCAAGTATCCCCTAATATAAAATGATAACATCATAACTTGAAAACTACTCAAGCAATAGGATCCAAGCTTTTACCAGAGCTAGTATATATATGAAATCACATACTCACCAAATTTCATAGTTTTTGGAACACAGAAACTCAAGATATGATTTAAACAAGTTTGCATGTAATTTAAAACACATCTCAAAACCCTAATTAATTCTTCCAGAAAATAAACATCACATAAGTATTTGATATTTTTCCTAGAATCTACACATTAATTGGAGCCCAACCAAATTTGGATCACCATTTTTGGATCTACCAAACCCTAGATACGAAAATCACAAACATTAGTCAAATCTGTGAAAATGATAAAGAAACTGGATTTTTCAAAAATCAAAAAGGGCACTGGGCCGGCCGACCCGCCAGCGCGGCCCAGCTTGCGCACCAACTCAGGCAATAGCGTGGCCCAACTCGAGCGGCGCGGCCCGCTCCCCCGCGCGCGGCCTGCGCTCGGCCTCCCGCCCGCGCGCGTGCGTCTGCCAGAGGGGGCCCGCGGTCAGCGAGAGAGGGAAAGGGGAGCGGTGAGCCGAGAGCTCCGGCGAGCGGATTCACGTCGTCGACGGCTCCTCTGACCAAGCCGAGCACACCACCGTGCTCTCCACACAAACCCACACCTAGGCATGCACTTTTCCTCAATGCTACCGCACCGGAGCACCCTTGCCGACGGTGAGGGCGGACAACAGCGAACGCGTGGCGGTACGCCGGCGTGCTCCGGCCGCTAGATGGCCGGCAGAGGGGTGCACCCGCTTCCTGGAACCCTGGCGGACTTTCTGAGGCTACGCAACGGATTGGGATGGAGTGGAGCAGCTTGGCCATGTGAGCACCGAGCCGTCGACCATGGCGGGGCAGTGTGTGGCCGTGTTCTGGCTTGACCGCACCGAGACTGGCGGTAGTGTCATCACCCGAGCATCTAGGTGTGATGGGGAAGAGGGGACGTGAGCGAGGGAAAGCAGAGGAGTGCGGTGCAGTGCTGGCCACGGTGACTCTCAACCACGGCGGAGCTCCGGTGACATTTGGGACGGGCGGAGGCGACAATGCGGCTCACCTTGGGCTCGATTGATGTCACAGGTTGGTCGAGGAGGTGCAGGGCAGTGTGGTGGAGTGAGGGGTGTGATTTGATTTGGCCGGTAGGAATGTGGCGGTTGTAAGGTCCAAATAGGCTAGAGGGGGTGAATAGCATAATTAAAACTACTACAAGAATTACTTAACCACACGTTAGTATGAAAGGTGGCGAAGCAAATGCACTAGCTCTAACTAATTAAGCAAGCCGCCTACACAAGTCTATAACAAAGCTATTCACTAAACACAACAACAACTACAAGCTAGAAACAAGAAGTAATACAAGAGAAGAGCTTTGAGTGATTATACCGCCGTGTAGAGATGAGAAGTACCAATCAATCAATCACACAAGAGAAGTCCTCGGGAAGAGATTGACACAAGAATTTATCCCGAGGTTCACTTGCTTCCCGGCAAGCTACTCCCCGTTGTGGCGATACACCCACTTGTCGGTTCACGAGCTAATCGACTATCAAGAGTCGAGCCCTCGGCGGGCGCCGCACAACCGCACACAAGATGGGGATCCTCCAAGCCACGAGCTCCACTAGAGTATCCAATTTGTGAACTCCCACGGGGAAGGATCAAGAACCCCTTACAACACTTGGTGAGGGCTCCAACAATCTCATATTGCGAGCTCAATCACCTCCGCTGCTCCAAGCCGTCTACCGTGTTGGGAAACACGGAAGAGTAATAAGAAATCCGCAGCAACTCGAAGATCAAGTGCCTCTAGAATGCAACTCTCAAGCAATGCACTTGAATCTCACTCAATCTCACTCAAGATGTGCAACCAATCAAAGAGATGAGTGAAGGGGTTGTTCTCTAGCTCAAAGTATGTCTCTAGTTCTCAAAATGTGCAAGAATACCCCTCAAACCCCGGCCAACGTCTATTTATAATGAAGGGGTACACAGCTAGCCGTTATGGACGACGCAGTTCAAAACGGGATGACCGGACGCTCCGGTCACGGTGACCGGACGCGTCCGGTCACGGTGACCGGACGCGTCCGGTCACTACAGGACAAGCGTGAACAGTGCGCGTCAGAAGTTACCGTTGCTATGACCGGACGCGCCCTAGCGTATGACCGGACGCGCCTCACCTGGCGTCCGGTCAGAGTCCAGTAAGCTCCCATCACGAATGGACGCGTCCGATCATATATGACCGGACGCGCCGTGCGTCCGATCATCACTTCGCTGCTCTATGCCCTTCTGGACGCCTGACCGGACGCGCCGGTCACGCGCCCTGCTTCTGCACACAGGTGAACTGACCGGACACGCTGGTCAGGCGAGACCAGCGTTCGGTCACTAACCCTAGGCACGCTGACCGAATGAACTGACCGGACGCGCTGGTCAAGTCGTGACCGCGTCCGGTGCAGCGTCCGGTCACCACAGTGACCGCCGTTTGCCTCCGTTTCTTTTCCGACTTCCGGCGCAGTAGAAAATAGGCATTTCACTTCTCCAAAAAGCGCCGAATCCCGCCTTGCAAGCTCGGCGGGAGGGAGAGAGGAACCCAAGCCCCCTCTCTACCACTTAAACTCTACCGCCTTCGCAAATGTGCTAACACCACCAAGTGTACACCACCATGTGCATGTGTGTTAGCATTTCACAATCATTTCTCAAGGCATTATGTTAGCTCTTTACTAGATCCTAATGCATATGCTCAAGACATTAATCTAGTGGCACTTGATTTCCGAGCTAACCGTGATTGCCCCTCTTGATAGTCGGCTATGTATCCTAAACCCAGTCAATCACTTCTCTACTTATCTTAGACCGGCAAAAGGAAAACCCTATGGCTATACCTTTGCCTTGCGCTCTTAGATCCTTCTCTTACACTTGATCATCATGTCCTTCATATTATGTGCATCTCCACCATGATCATTATTTCATGTCCATGCACCATCTCTTTGTGATCTTGTGGCCACCACTCCTTGCCACCTACACCTTCATGACATGTGTTGCTTATGCCTAACTCAAAACACTTAACACATGACATTAGCAACTTGGTGTCATTAATTACCAAAACCAAACTTGGGCTTTCAATCTCCCCCTTTTTGGTAATTGATGACAACCATCACAAAAGATATGAAATGAAAACACTTTTCAATTTTGATAGTATTAGCTCCCCCTACATATGTGCTTCCATGAGTTTGGTTCAATTGTGCACATGTGTATGGATTTGAATTTTGGGAGAGTTACTACTATCAAATTGATGCTAAGGTATATAGAATGGACCTTTGAAGCGTGATACCAATCGGAGTTGCCTTTATATACCATCCTTAGCATCGATGTAGCTAGACACCACTTGTAATACATCACTTGTAAAGATCACAAACACTAAAGTACCCCGTGAGATCAACATTATAAGCAAAGGTGTTTAGATACCACTTGTAAAGCTACTCTTAACAAAACATCATTCAAGTTCTATTTCTAGCATACACCATACAAACATGAATATGAATTTAAGCTTTGTAATGCAACAATTCATCGTGTTAATGCACATACAAATGCAACAAATAATTCATGAGCTTGCTCCCCCTACTTGTGTGCTCAAATTTAATTGATCCCTTGATTTCTCTCCCTTTGTAACTTAACTTTTTTATCTTTGTGACTTTTCTCTCCCCCTTATTATATCTTATTTTCTCTTTGCAATATCTTTGTGACTTTTCTTTTCCCCTTTGTCAACAATCACCAAAAAGGTGCCAATTTTAGTGAGAGATAAGTCAATCAATATGAGGGAGTCCAAATTATGGTTCAATCTAGATCACTTGCCTAGAATATGTAATTCGGTTTGACCCAAGGACAAGCTTCTTCACACCTCATAAAGTATAAGGGTTATCTTGACCATGTTGAATTACACATCATGAGCTCATTTACTAGATTCAACACTAGGTTTGCAAGCCCACAAATATGTCATATGCTACCACTAGATCAATCAAACATAGAAGCAATAGTGGTACCATATATACATCAAAATCATTTGATTTTCATGAATGAGCTTATCTTTTATGCAAATATGTCTATATGTTCTAACCATGTCCTTAGCAAAGTATGGATGATATGCCAAACAACTTTACCTTGCTATTTTGGAGGAGAGACATGTCATATAAGAATGTGGGGGTGCACTCATTTCAAGTTGGAGAAGTCAAGTATGTTCAATTCATTCTTCAACTTGTAAAATCTCTTCTCATCAAGTGGCTTTGTAAAGATGTCGGCTAGTTGATCTTCGGTGTCAATGCTCTCAATGCTAATATCACCCTTTTGTTGATGGTCTCTTATGAAGTGATGCCTTATGTCAATGTGCTTCATTCTTGAATGTTGAACCGGATTTTGAGTCATCTTGATAGCACTTTCATTGTCACAAAACAATGGTACATTTTTGAACTTGATTCCAAAATCAATCAAGGTGGCCTTCATACAAAGCAATTGTGCACAACAACTACCAGCACTAATGTATTCAGCCTCGGCAGTAGATAGTGCAACACTATTTTGTTTCTTTGATGACCATGAAACAAGAGACCTTCCAAGCAATTGACAAGTGCCACTTGTGCTCATTCTATCAATCTTGCAACCACCATAGTCGGAGTCCGAATATCCAATCAACTCAAAGTTAGACCCCTTTAGAAACCATAATCCAACATCATGAGTGCCCTTAAGATATCTCAATATCCTCTTGGTTGCTTTCAAGTGACTTTCTCTAGGTGAAGCTTGATATCTTGCACACTTGCACACACTAAACATCACATCCGGCCTAGAAGCGGTGACATAGAGCAAACTTCCAATCATAGACCGATATTGCTTTTGATCTACCATATTTCCACTATCATCAACACCCAATTGATCATTTGTGCCCATTGGTGTAATCATTGGTTTAGCATCTTGCAATCCAAATTTCTTGATCATGTCCTTGATGTACTTTCCTTGACTTACAAAAATGCCATTCTTCATTTGCTTGATTTGAAGTCCAAGGAAGTAACTAAGCTCTCCAATCATAGACATCTCAAACTCATTAGCCATCATATTTCCAAACTCTTCACAAAAGTCTTGATTAGTTGATCCAAAGATAATGTCATCAACATAGATTTGCAACACAAACAAGTCATTTCCAAGCTTCTTGGTGAAGAGAGTGATGTCAACCTTTCCCATCTTGAACCCTTTAGAGAGAAGAAAGTCTCTCAACCTCTCATACCATGCTCTAGGTGCTTGCTTCAAACCATACAATGCCTTCTTTAGCTTGTAAACATGGTCGGCCTTCTTATCATATTCAAAACCGGGAGGTTTCTCAACATAAACTTATTCATTGATGTAGCCATTGAGAAATGCACTCTTGACATCCATTTGATAGAGCTTGATGTTGTGTGCACAAGCATATGCTAATAAGATTTTAATTGCCTCCAATCTTGCAACCGGTGCATATGTCTCTCCAAAGTCAAGACCCTCAACTTGAGTGTATCCTTGTGCTACTAATCTTGCTTTGTTCCTCACAACCATGCCATCTTGATCTTGCTTATTTCTAAAGACCCACTTAGTACCAATCACATTGTAGTTCTTTGGCCTCTCAACAAGTTCCCAAACTTGATTTCTCGTGAAGTTGTTTAGTTCTTCATGCATGGCATTTACCCAATCGGAATCTTTCAAAGCATCTTCTATTTTCTTAGGTTCTTCAAGTGACACAAATGAGTAATGCTCACAAAAGGATGCTAGCCTTGATCTAGTTTGAACACCACTTTGAATTCCACCAATGATTTGGTCTAATGGATGATCTCTTGCAATACTAGTAGGTTGGAGTATTGGGAGTTGATTGCTTCCACTTGTTTGACCTTGAACTTGAGCTTCATCATGAGAACCACTAGAGCTTGCTTGATTTGTATCAATTTGCACACTTTGGTTGATCACATGAATATCATCATCATCAACTTGCCTTGGCCTAACATCACCAATGTCCATGTTCTTCATTGCATTTGACAATTGATCTCCTCTTACATCATCAAGGTTTTGAGCTTCATTTTAAGACCCTTGGGTTTCATCAAACTCAACATCATGAACTTCTTCTAAGGTGCCATTAGTGAGATTCCAAACTCTATATGCCTTGCTTGTGGTAGAATAACCGAGTAAGAACCCTTCATCACATTTCTTTTCAAACTTG
Source organism: Saccharum hybrid cultivar R570 (assembly GCA_038087645.1). NCBI lineage: Eukaryota > Viridiplantae > Streptophyta > Magnoliopsida > Poales > Poaceae > Saccharum > Saccharum hybrid cultivar. The sequence goes on along the minus strand of JAQSUU010000431.1, from coordinate 16,314,705 downwards.
CTCAATCTAGTGCATTTCTTGAGAATATAGCATTTGCAACCAAACACTCTAAAGTATGCAATGTTGGGCTTTCTTCCATTCAATAGCTCATATGGTGTCTTTCTAAGCTTCCCATGGCAATAGAGACGGTTGCTACAATAGCAAGCCGTGTTGATGGCTTCACTCCAAAATGAATGACTAACATTGTATTCACTAAGCATTGATCTAGCCATATCAATCAAGGTTCTATTTTTTCCTTTTAACTACACCATTTGATTGAGGAGTGTATGTTGGTGAGAATTGATGTCCAATACCAAAATCATCACACAAATCTTCAATTCTTGTGTTCTTGAACTCACTATCATTGTCACTTCTAATCTTCTTAATGGTAGTCTCAAACTCATTTTGCACCCTCTTGACAAAAGACTTGAATAGATCATAAACATCACTCTTGTCATAGAGAAAGAACACCCAAGTGTATCTAGTGTAGTTATCCACAATCACAAAATCATACTTATTCCCACCAATGCTAGTATATGTTGTTGGCCCAAACAAGTCCATGTGCAATAACTCAAATACCTTTGATGTGCTCATTTCACTCTTACTAGGATGTGTATTTCTAACTTGTTTGCCGGCTTGACAAGCACTACATAGTTTATCCTTCTCAAAGGTGACATCCTTCAATCCTCTAACTAAGTCATGCCTCAAAAGTTTGTTCAATTGTTTCATTCTAACATGACCAACCCTTCTATGCCATAACCAACCCATACTAGATTTACTAAGCAAGCATGATGTCAATTGTATCTCACTATCATTGAAGTCAACCAAGTATAAGCTACCATGTCTAAATCCTTTGAATGTCAAATTTGATCCATCAACACTTATGACTTCAACATCATCACTACCAAATATGCACTTGAAGCCAAGATCACAAAGTTGTGCCACCGATAAAAGATTGAAATCCAAGCTCTCAACTAGCAACACATTAGAAATGCTCAAGTCATTTGAGATAGCAATTTTACCAAGCCCCTTGACCTTGCCTTTCTTGTTGTTGCCGAAAGTGATAGCATCAAAACCACCATTTTGACTTGAATCAATTGATTTGAATATATAAGAATCCCCGGTCATATGTTGAGTGCACCCACTATCAAGCACCCAATGCCTTCCTCTGGCTTTGTAATTGACCTACAAGACAAGATCAATTCTTTTTAGGTACTCAAACTTGTTTGGGTCCTCCAAGGTTAGAGACTAAGCTCTTTGGTACCCAAATGGCTTTCTTCTTTGAGCCCATCCATGGTGCACCAATGAACTTAGCATGAACACCATTTGTATCCTTGGTAAGCATATAGAAAGAATCAAACTTAATTGAGGATACATTTGCATTTGATTTCTTGTTCATGCAATGTTGCTCTATGTGACCAACTTGCTTGCAACTTTTGCAATAGCTTCCATTGTTCTTCACAAAACGAGTCTTGTGAGGAGCAAAAGCGGCCTTGCCTTTCTTGGGGTTATAGCCCAATCCCTCTTTATAGAGAGAAGCCCTTTGGCTACCCAAGCACATAAGCAAGCGGTCCTCACCACCATAAGCCTTAGCTAAGGTGTGATTGAGCTCTTTTACCTCCTTCTTGAGATTTTTATTCTCAACTATAAGTGTGGAGTCACAAGTGAAACCATCACTACTAGATGAGGATGATGTAGATGCGCTACATGAAGAGTTAGTGGGAGCAACAACAATAGGCTTATGAAAAGATTCATCAATTATATCACATGATATGCCTATGTTGCAAGTTTTAGCCTTCTCAACATTAGTTGGCATGTTTTCATATTTTTCAACTAGAGAGGAATGAGCTTCTTCAAGCTTGGTGTGAGACTTTTGAAGCTTCTTATGGTCTACCTTTAGACTCTCATAAGATGCCCTAAGCTCATCAAGTTCTTGCATAAGATTTTTCTTTTCCTTAAGCAAGCCCTTGCACTCCTTTCTAGATTCTTTAAAATGTTGAGTGCAATCTTCTAGCATAGTGATTAGTTCATCTTTAGTGAATTCTTCTTCATCACTATCACTATCACTAGCATTATTATGATCACTCTCATCGTCGGATGATACCTTAGCGGCCTTAGCCATGAAGCACGATGGAGTGTCAAAGAGGGAGACCTTCTCTTGGATGGCAATGCTAGCATGTCCCTTCTTTTTGCTCTTGTTGTCATCCTCATCATCACTTGAGGACTCATCACTATCCCAAGTAGCAACATGAGAATCATTCTTCTTCTTATGAGAGCTCTTCTTCTTTTCTTGCTTCTTCTTCTCTTTCTTGATAGCATCTTCATCATCACTATCATAAGGACACTTTGCAATGAGATGGTCCTTTCTATGGCATCTAAAGCATCTCATGGTATGCTCACTCTTCTTGGATGAGTTCTTCCTCCTTCTTGCATGATAGCCTTTCTTCTTCATGAATTTGCCAAATTGCTTGACAAAGAGAGCCATCTTCTCATCAATGTCATCACTATCACAAGAGCTTGAGTCTTCATCACTTGACAATTCAATCTTGGATTTGCCCTTGGATGTGGTGGCTTTGAATGCCACACTCTTCTTCTTCTCATCATCTTTCTTCTCATTTTCCTTCTTCTTCTTCTTGACCAACTCATCCTTCTCATCATCTTCTCTATATGAATCATCGGTCATCACTTCTTGGAATATTTGTTGAGGAGTTGAATCCTTCAATGTAGTCCTCACTAGCACGGTGATCAATGTATCAAATCTCTTGGGTAGACTTCTCAAGAACTTCATAGAGAATTGATTGTCCTTGACCTCCTCACTAAGTTCCTTGAGCTCATTGATAATGACTTGCAACCTATGAAACATCTCCGGTACACTCTCATCATCTTGCATCTTGAAGCTTGAAAATTTTTCTTGCAAGATATATGCTTTAGCGGTCTTTGTGCCTTCGGTGCCTTCATATGTTTCCTCAAGTTTTGCCCATGCATCATGAGCAATCTCAATGTTCTTCACTTGCTCAAAGGTCTTGTCATCTAGTGCCTCATGAAGAGCACTAATGGCAATATCATTGCATTGGAGCTTCTTCTCCTCTACCGGCGTAGGTGCTTCCGGATTAGCAACCTCAAATTTTGTTTTGGTGACCTTCCATACTTTTCTATTGATTGACTTTAGGTGTGCGGTCATCTTAACATTCCAATATGCATAATTTGTGCCATCAAAGTGAGGTGCCTTCTTGGTGTTTTTGATGTGCAAGCTTAATTGAGCCATTTCTTTTTCACCGTAGGTTGTTAAGCCTCAAATAAATGGTGTCTTGGCTCCGATACCACTTGTAAGGTCCAAATAGGCTAGAGGGGGGTGAATAGCCTAATTAAAACTACTACAAGGATTACTTAACCACACATTAGTACGAAAGGTGGTGAAGCAAATGCACTAGCTCTAACTAATTAAGCAAGCCACCTACACAAGTCTATAACAAAGCTATTCACTAAACACAACAACAACTACAAGCTAGAAACAAGAAGTAATACAAGAGAAGAGCTTTGAGTGATTATACCGCTGTATAGAGATGAGAAGTACCAATCAATCAATCACACAAGAGAAGTCCTCGGGAAGAGATTGACACAAGAATTTATCCCGAGGTTCACTTGCTTCTCAGCAAGCTACTCCTCGTTGTGGCGATACACCCACTTCTCGGTTCACGAGCTAATCGACTATCAAGAGTCGAGCCCTCGGCGGGCGCCGCACAACCGCACACAAGATGGGGATCCTCTAAGCCACAAGCTCCACTAAAGTATCCAATTTGCGAACTCCCACGGGGAAGGATCAAGAACCCCTTACAACACTTGGTGAGGGCTCCAACAATCTCCAATTACAAGCTCAATCACCTCCGCTGCTCCAAGCCATCTACCGTGTCGGGAAACACGGAAGAGTAACAAGAAATCCGCAGCAACTCGAAGATCAAGTGCCTCTAGAATGTAACTCTCAAACAATGCACTTGAATCTCACTCAAGATGTGCAACCAATCAAAGAGATGAGTGAAGGGGTTGTTCTCTAGCTCAAAGTATGTCTCTAGTTCTCAAAATGTGCAAGAATACCCCTCAAACCCCGGCCAACGTCTATTTATAATGAAGGGGTATGCAGTTAGCCGTTATGGACGACGCAGTTCAAAACGGGATGACCGGACGCTCCGGTCAGGGTGACCGGACGCGTTCGGTCACTACAGGACAAGCGTGAACAGTGCGCATCAGAAGTTACTGTTGCTATGACCGGACGCGCCCTAGCGTATGACCGGACGTGCCCTAGCGTATGACCGAACGTGCCTCACCTAGCGTCCGGTCAGAGTCCAGTAAGCTCCCATCACGAATGGACGCGTCCAATCATACATGACCGGACGCGTCGCACGTCCGATCATCACTTCGCTGCTCTCTGCCCCTCTGGACGCCTGACCGGACGCGCCGGTCCCATGAAGGACCGGACACGCCGGTCACGCGCCCTGCTTCTGCGCACAGGTGAACTGACCGGACATGCTGGTCAGGCGAGACCAGCGTTCGGTCACTAACCCTAGGCGCGCTGACCGAATGAACTGACCGGACGCGCTGGTCAAGTCGTGACTGCGTCCGGTGCAGCGTCCGGTCACCACAGTGACCGCCGTTTGCCTCCGTTTCTTTTCCGACTTCCGGCGCAGTAGAAAATAGGCATTTCACATCTCCAAAAATTACCGAATCCCGCCTCGCAAGCTCGGCGGGAGGGAGAGAGGAACCCAAGTCCCCTCTCTACCACTTAAACTCTACCGCCTTTGCAAATGTGCTAACACCACCAAGTGTACACCACCATGTGCATGTGTGTTAGCATTTCACAATCATTTCTCAAGGCGTTATGTTAGCTCTTTACTAGATCCTAATGCATATGCTCAAGACATTAATCTAGTGGCACTTGATTTCCGAGCTAACCATGATTGCCCCTCTTGATAGTCGCCTATGTATCCTAAACCCGGTCAATCACTTCTCTACTCATCTTAGACCGGCAAAAGGAAAACCCTATGGCTATACCTTTGCCTTATGCTCTTAGATCCTTCTCTTACACTTGATCATCATGTCCTTCATATTATGTGCATCTCCACCATGATCATTATTTCATGTCCATGCACCATCTCTTTGTGATCTTGTGGCCACCACTCCTTGCCACCTACACCTTCATCACATGTGTTGCTTATGCCTAACTCAAAACACTTAACACATGACATTAGCAACTTGGTGTCATTAATTACCAAAACCAAACCTGGGCTTTCAGCGGCGAGCTCTCACGGCCGCGATAAGGCACACGGCGGTGATGCGGCTCGGTGCGTCTGCCTGAGCGCGGAAGGAGCGAGAGAGATAGCAGAGGTGCGAATGAGGTTGGGGGCGGCATCGTGGCGATGTAGGGGTTAGTCCAGACCTAAATGGTGGGGCCATGGCCGGCGTATGGCTGCCACCACGTGGCCACGCGTTGATGACGGCCTGCGGCCGGTCGGCCATGCTGTCTGACAGACTGAAACGAAGCCGGCATTCAGTGACTGATAGAGCAAGTTTGATGCAGATTATCTCCTAATCCAGCTCGAGTTAGCAGAAGATGATAATACAAAAATGGTAGAGCTACATGAGGACTAAAATTTTGTCAATTGGAGCCTGGACTGGTTCGGCCTGGTTTGTAAGTTACAAGCTATCAAAGGGAGGTACAGTGAAATGGTTACAGCTCAACACTTAGTCAAAATTGCTAAGTCCCAAAACAGCCTCTAAAACTGACTTGTGGGCCATTTTTGAGCATGTTCTGGTCATTTTCAGGAGATGGCCATATTAGAACTTTTGTTCCTTATGAAATGCTTTACAACTTTGCTTAAGGTTGCTCCTCCATGCAAGGTTTCTAAGCTGGACTTTTTAATTGGTCAAACCAGATCACTCTAGGGGTCCAAACTTAGTCAACAACATTTGGCAGGGCAATTTGGTAATTTTGGTCAACATGAACATTGCTCCACTACTTACCCTAAATGTAATTAAGGTGTTATAAGATCTAATTAGACACTCTACACATTGGTTGCACCAAATTCCTAGTGTCACATACTTTGGAACAAGTAATTCAATACTTTCACCCAAATGTTGCAAGCTCATGTTGCACCTGTTGCATGAGTGTGTTGCATAGCACTTGCTAATTATGTTACACTAAAGTGATTGACATGTCTCAAAAGGAAATTGCACATATGGTACTTGTGTGTTGCACACTACTCACTTCCTAATACACATGAAATATAAACACCTGTTGCAATGTTTCAAAAGTATGTTTCACAAATTGTAAGCTCATGCATGAAATGAATGATGCTCACACTCATGAATGAGATGATTAATGTTAATGCTCATGAAATGCAATGCAATTAAGGAAGCCAAACACTGGGGTGTTACAGCGCCGAGAGGTAAACTTGGTAGTTATCAATATTTCCCTTTTCAGCAATGCATAATTTTCTCTCAGCATATTTACTTTCCTTTAAATGCATAGTTAGTTATATGTTTATCAATGCTATCATAGAAAAAGAAAATAAAAATGTGTGTCATGCATTTCATTCTAAAAAAATGCTAAGCCCTATGTGAATAAATTTGTGGCATAAAACCATAAGGGTATTCACTGTGGTGGCGTAAAAATAAATATGCATTCGTCATTGTTTTAATTCTTTGCATAAATATAACATATAAACACAAAAATATTGACAGAAAGATCCTAGTACTAAAAGGGACATACATGTTAAGAAAGTTCTAAATACTCAAGGCTTAGAGGTTTATCACTCACACTTAATCAGTTTCATAAGCTTTGTTGTCTATTTAAGCTTCACAGCATTGGAAGGATCGAGAAAAGCTAACGAACAGAGGATCTGTCCTCAGTCAGAGTCTTGTCTCAACAGTTCTCAACTTAAACACTCTAAGGAAGGAAGTACACCTCCGCTGCCTGTCAGCTACATCAAACAAGACTATGTCAATATCCAGCTTGGGGAGAGCATCCCCTATGTACCCAGCTAAGTATTTTTATCTATATATTTTCACTCATGTAGTTCTGCTTTATTAGAGTATAAAACAAATAAAAAGATGCATAACTACAGAAAGTAAAATAAATATTTCCTTTCTATATATATTCATGTGTGATCTTTAAGTTTGCTAAATAAAATATATAGGAGTGTACAAAGTAATTGCCTGCTAAAAATGAAATCCTAGAATAAACTCTTATATAGAAATGATGAATAGTTGCTCTGCCGTAATTTCTTACACGTACCTAGTTTTTAACCTTGAATTCTCCCGAATTTTAGATACAATGGTTTTGATTTAAGATTTGCTCTAAACTTAAACTTGTGGGTAGCGAATGATTAATCTAAGTCTAGGTAGTTGATGGATATGACATGGGAAGGTTTGAGCTGTTGTTTATCTTGTTCCTAGAGATACTATAGTTCTGGAGAATTTATCTTTTGAAAAATTAAAATTGCTGCATGATGAGTTCCTGTATGATGAGAGTTTTAAATTTCTACCACAGCCATATATATATGCTTGCTAGATTAGGAAAGGCTTACACTTATATTTACTGCTTGTGAGCATTGAGTGCGGTCAAGTTGTGTTGACCCTTAGGGATTGGTCATGCGGTTAAAATCAAGATCCACGTACACTCCCCCCATATATCACGCTTCTATCCTAGAAGTATGAATCCACATATATTCCATTCAGATCCATCCAGAAAAAGTTCAACTCCTATACTAGGAGAGAGCCCTAAAAAATATATATGCTTACCATTTGAAGGCTCGAGATGGCGGACTAGAGGGGGATGAATAGTCCTTTCTAAAAAATAATCGTGTCGGCAAACCAAAACAAATGTGAAATTAAAACTATCGGTCTAGCCAAGACTACACCCCTCTATCTAAGTTCATAAGTGAAAGTCCTATGTTTGGTGTTGGTAATTAGTGACAATGCCTAAGTACTAATCCTATGCCTAAGTTGTATGTAGCATATGAGGATTAGTGCATTCCAAGGTTGGTGGCAAGATGGACATGGTGATCATAATGGCCACACTTGGATTTGGACGCAACCCTACGTGATCAAGGCAAAGGTATATGCTTAAGGGTTATGTTTTAGTAACCAAGACACCTAGTGGGTGTGGTTACATTATAGGATAGATAGCCGTACTATAAAGAGGGGAATGACGCGGCTATTGAACTCCTAAGTGCCTCTAGGTGTGCATCTCATAATCATATGCATTTGGATAGAACTAATATCGCCTCGAAAAATGATTGTGAAAATGCTAACACACTCACACATGACGAGATCACTTGATGGTGTTAGCACGTTTGCGAAGGCGGTGGAGTTTCAGGCGTTTTCGAGGAGTTGAAACGACTATTTTCCACTACGCCGGAAGTCGGAAAAGAAACGGAGGCGAACGGAGGTCACAGAGGTGACCGGACGCTGAACCGGACGCGGTCTCTGTTTGACCGGACGTGTCCGGTCAGCATTCAGTGTCTGTGCTTGTTTCAGGTTGATGATCGGACGCGCAGCGCGTCCGGTCACTGTCGACCGGATGCGTCCGGTCATTCAGGGAGTTTACTGGACTCAAACCGGACGCTGGCACTGTGGCGTCCGGTCAGTTCTACAGTGCGTCCGGTCACTGTTTCGTTGTGCGCTGCTCTGGCTTGACCAGCGCGTCCGGTCAGTTACGGGACCAGCGCGTCCGGTCGATCCCAGTGCGTCCGGTCTGCGCGACTAGCGCATCCGGTCGGTGCTTCGTGACTTAGCCGTTGTGCGACCGGCACGTCCGGTCAGTTGGACCAGCGCATCCGGTCAGCGCGATTTCAGCTGTTTAAGTTTCTAACGGCTCTATTCGAAGGGGTACGTCTATAAATACTCGTTGGCTGGCTCAAAGCTCTAACTCTCGAACATTTGACATACTTGTGAGCACTTTGAGCTAAGCAACTCCCCTCCCACTCATCTCTCTTGCTTCTTTGCATATTCGAAGTGAGATTGAGTGATCCAAGTGCATTTGCATTGTGAGATTGCATCTAGTTGGCACTTGGTGGTTGATTTGCTGCGGGATTCTTGTTTCTCTTGGTGGTTGCCACCACCTAGATGGTTTAGAGCAGCTTGGAGGCGTTGGCAAGAGTTGGTGATTGTTCTTGGCCACCTCCGGTGATTGCGAGGGGTTTGTGCCTACCTCGGCGAAGCGCCAAAGGCAACGTTAGTGAATTGCTCATGTCATTGCAACCTTTTGCCATTTGGTAGGTTCTTATGGCGCCTTTTGAGAGGCTCGGTGTGAGACTGATTAGCCACCAAACCACGTGGTGAAGAGGGACACAACGGGGACTAGCATGCCGGCAAGCACGTGAACCTCGGGATAAATCTTCGTGTCATCACTTTCATATTGTGATTGATTGATCCCGGTGTTCGGTTATCTTGGTATTCATTGTTGATCATATTGGTTGGCTCAATACTTCGCCCCTCGGTGAAACTCTCCTAACTCAACTCCGCATTATCTTCTTAGTTATCTTTGCTAGCTAGTTAGCTTTGCTAGAGTATTTCTTTTGTGTAGCTTGCTAGTTGTAGTTGTAGTTACCTTCTCGGTTTGACTTGTGCGGTTGAATGCAAATACTAGAATTGTGAATTGGTTAGGTGGCTTGCAAACACCCCGTAGGCTAAGCAAAACTCACATCTCGTTATTTGTTATATTGATAAACTTGTTTAGCTTGTCTTTGTAGAAATTTTTAAAAGGCTATTCACCCCCCTCTAGCCATCAAGACCTTTCAATAAGCACCTCACAAAGATCCTAATTATGTAACTAAGGTACTTACCTTAGCAAGAGCTCTCCTAAACAATTCTAGAGCAAGGTCACACAAACCTATGCACTAGTACTTTAGCAAGGCCGGGAAGCTCCTACACAATTCTAGTAAGCAAAAGCACAAAGCCACCTATGCTCACTAGCAATGTACAATAGCAAGTCAACTAATGCCAAACTAGAGAGCGCAAATTACTTATCCACACAAACTAAGCAATATGATTAACAAGGTTACACAAACCAAATTAGCCACGCAACGGGAGCTACTTCTATGCTACACAAGCAAGAAGGTAACTAGCAAGCTACACAAGCAAACTAGTTACAAGAGCAACTACACAAGCACAAGTATATGAATGTAAATACAAGCTTGTGAATCGAAAGCAAACCACCGAGAAGATGTACACAATGTTGACACGACGGTTTTTCACCGAGGTTCACTTGGTTGCCACCAAGCTAGTCCCCAGTGTGGCGATACACCCACTTGATGGACCACGAGCTAATTGACTATCAAGAGTCAAACCCTCAGTGGGTGCCGCACATCCACTCTCAAGATGGGGATCCTCCAAGCCACGAGCTTTACTAGAGTTGCTCTTCGTGATCCCAACGGGGTGAGCACAATCCCCCTCACAAATCCTCCTCCGGAGTTACGCACAATCTCCATGCGTGCTTTAATGGAGTCACGAGCCACCAAGCCATCTAGGAGGTGGCAACCTCCAAGAGTAATAAGCACCACCGGCTTGCAACTCGATCACCTAGTGCCACTCGATGCAATCCTCACGATGCAACGCACTAGAATCGCTCTCTCACTCGATCGGATGATCACTATCAAGCTCAAGTGAGTTAGAGGGCTCCCAAGCACACCAACACAAGCCACCAAGGCCTAAGGGTGCTCAGCTGCCGGCCAAGCCTAGCCAATGGGCTATTTATAAGCCCCTCCATGAAAAGAGCCGTTGTACCCCTTCACTGGGCACAACACGCAACAACTGGACGCGCTGGTCGAACTGACCGGACGCGCTGCACCGCATCCGATCGCCCTGTGTCATCCACGTGTCCTCCCGAAATCAACCATGACCGCTCGATCCTCCAAAGGTCACTGCGCGCCAACAATCAAACACAATCGATCGGACATGCCGCTCAAACGACCGGACGCGCCGATCGCACAGTGCCTGCGCACGCGACGCACCAACCGAACACGCTCCACGCAATGACCGGACGTGACAGTGCCAACATCCGGTCGCAGTCTAGAGAGCTCCTATCGCGACCGGACGCGTCTGATCACGTGTGATCAGACGCGCCTCGTGTCCGATCAGCTCTTCACCACGCTCTACTCCTCTAGGTGCCCGACCGGACGCTCCGGTTCCATGAAGGACCGGACGCGCCAGTTGCAAACCTTAACACCCACGTGCCTGACTGATGCGTTGAACTGACCGGACGCGTCCGATCAAACTGTGACCGCGTCTGGTTCAGCGTCCGGTCACCACGGGGACCATCGTTCGCCTTTTTTTCTTCTCCGACTTCCGGCATAGTGAAAATAGGTGTTTCACTTCTACACAAAGCGTTGAATCCCGCCTCGCAAGCTCAGCGGGAGGGAGAGAGAAACCCAAAACCCCTCTCTACCGCTCAAACTCCACCGCCTTCACAAATGTGCCAACACCAATAAGTGTTCACCACCTTGTGCACGTGTGTTAGCATTTTTCATAATCATTTTACCGAAGGAGTTAACCACTCAACTTGCCACGCCACTCGATCCTAGCAATGATGCATAGTTAGATCACTCGAGTGGCACTAGATGACCGATATGTAAACAAGTTTGCCCCTCTTAATAGTTCGGCCATCTATCCTAAACCCGGTCATTAACTTCTCTACACACCTATGACCGGTGAAATGAAAATGCCTTAGGTTATACCTTTGCCTTGCGCATTTCATTCCATCTCCTCCAATGTTGATGCAACACATGCACCAACCAATCACCAAATGATATGATCCACTTCATATCATCATATGACCGTATTGGTTCATCGATCTTGACCTCACTTGCTCTTCACCGTTGTCTCGGTCCTTCGGCGCCAAGCCATCACAACTTGCCCTTCACCCTAGCAACCGGTCCATCAAGCCAAGCCTCATCTTGATCTTCTCCACCTTGGTCACATGACTCCATGTCATGTCTCATGTGCAATAGGCTCCTTCATAACACCATCTCCTGTGGACTAATCTCCTGTGTATCTCTCATAACCACATATTAGTCCACCTAAGTTGTCATTCAATTACCAAAACCAAACAAGGACTTTTCAATCTCCCCCTTTTTGGTAATTGATGACAACTCTACAAAGATATGAAAATTAAATTCTTTTTCAAGCTAGCACTTCACATAAAGTGTAAATTGCTCCCCCATACTTTTTTTTATCTTCTACCTCTCCCCTATACTCATATCTTTGTACAATCTCTCCCCCTTTGTCATCAATTTTCATAAAAGTTGATCTTCTTAATTGATAAAAAGGCATGCATTGGGGTAGATGGTTGAGACTTAAATATTGCATTTTTATGGACATCACCACACATGTTGGAATGACATTACTTGTATGTTGCTCTTGAGATACCACTTAGGATCTTTGACCTTGATACCATTAGGTGGGGCTCCTCCCCCTATGTCATAGCATGGGTCATTCACTTGATAATCTTGAGCTCTTGTGTGTGAGGGAACTTTCTTCATTTGATGATCACTTAAAGTTGAGGATCACTTATGGAACCACCATCTTGTATAAATGATATCATGTGTAGAAATACCACGAATAAGGGTGTGATACCAATTTGAAGAATCCTCTATCATGGAACCACTTGTAGGATTTGTCAATATGATCTTTTCTTGAACATTTTCTATATTTATGAGTACCACTTGTAGGATATCACTTGTAGATCATGATCTAGACACCACTTGTAAATACCAATTGAAGAAATACTTTGAGTCTAGATACCATTTGAAACACCCTAGATATCCATTTGTATTGTTGTCTTGTGCTTGTACCCATATCATTGTCATGAACTTCTAGTCAATCCAAACTAGATCAAGTACTTGGGTTCACTAGCTCATGAACAAATTCATACATATACCACTAGATCATTTAAACAAATCAAGCAATAGTGGTAGGCTATGAATTTAAACATTTCATTTGTTATGCATGATCCTAGTAAGCATGTACTATATGCACTAATCGCATACTAGTAAGGGATGAAATGATCATGCACATTGTAATGATACCTTTGTTATGTTGGAGTAGAGGATAGTCACATAGATTCTAATTCATTACTCCAATAGCAATGTGAAGTCCAATTTATAAGCTTGGTGAAGACCAATCATTATAGAGAAATCCATTCTTCACCCATATGAAATGAGAACCACTAATAATCAAGTGCATTATCTCTTGTTGTGGTTGGCTTGCTTTTTCTCTTTGATCAATGCTCGCATGAGAGAAGTACTTGTGATACTAATTTTATAACCATGACTAGCTTTCTTTTAGGTGTTGCTTGCTTTTCTTGATCAACCCTATTGATTGCTTTAATTAAACATCTCAAATGTCCCTTGAATTCATCACTTCCATGTTAGCCTTCCAAGCCGGTGCTCGGTTTACCCACTCATGGGCGGCAAGCCCCCTCAGCAAGGAGAAGTGACCTCTCTCCAAAGAACCATCCTTGACACTTACTTGAATTATCTTTGATTGATTGATCTATGGACTTAACTTGATGAGTAACCTTAAATTATTCTTTAAGTCCTTTTCTTTCTACTTCTTTAAGTCCTTTTATTTCTACCAAATGATCTCCAATCATTACTAGAACTTGAACCTCATCTTCATCTTGAGTTTGATCTTCATTTTCAAATTTGAGTACCAAATTTGTACACTAAGTACATTCCACAATCAATGCCCTTATACTCATTTCTTGTCATGCTTCTAGATCAATTCAAAACAAACTTAGGTGCCTCAAACACTTATAAATATGTTTCCAACTTGAGGACCTTTCACTTAAAGCGACTCTAGATCAATCCAATAATTGTCACTTTTCTGGCAGATTCTGTACCCTTCAAAGAATAATTCATATCTCCCAATGTACAGATCCAAATGCCATGAAATTTGGTGGAGATGTGAATTACTAAGTCATCTAGCAACTGTAAAAATTTGAGCTTCATTTGACTTCTATATTGCTACTAGATTTCAAATATTCCACCACTGCTACATGCTGAAAACTGTTGCACTATAGCTGACAAGATGTGCTCTAACCATAGCATTTCTCATCCAATTATCATGAAATTTATACAGCATCTAATATAATAAGTCTAGAGCATGCATACCAAATTTCAAGCCAATCCAATATGATTTGGTCACTCAAACTCAGACTTGATCTCAGCTAGCTCAGATTTTCAATAATGGACAGATTTCAATACATTGAGCTATACTTCACCAAATTGAATCAAGCTTGAAACTAACTTGTTTGAACACTTTCATAAGACATATATCCATTCAATACACTTAATAAATGTCATATCATGAATTTATCCAACACAAATCAATCCAAATTTGGTTGCTAGGCATTTAATCCATTCAATCATCTCATAGCAAGCAATATTGCACATATATCCAATTCAATCAACTCATATGTACCCAAATAAAATGATCAACTAGAGATATACCTTGGTTATCATATGATCATCCTCTTAGCAAGATTCAACTCAAATATTTGCAAGCCATCAAATATATCTAATAAATCACCACAATCTTGAATGTTGCACTTGTATGTTGTAGCATTTGGACTCCACTTATTTTGACTTGGTATTGGGATAGAATATGCACTAAGCTTTAAAACTTGATTCAACATATGATGACCAATATGAATCCAAATGAATCAAGCCTCCAATGCCGATGGTACCTACAAATAATCATCCACTTTTTGATGGTACCCAAACAAGTTTGGGTCCTCTCAAGTTAGGAGCAACATACTTAGGCAAAACCTTAGTATGAATAGCGGGATGTTTTGCAATAGCAACCATGGAGGTACCATTACCATCCTTTCTAAGCACATCAGTATCATCAATTGAAATAGGCTTAGAAGTGTTACCTAGGGGACATGAATGAGCCATGTGTCCCCTTTTCTGGCATGAGTAGCACATTCTCTTTGCTTGAGCCTTTTCTTCCTTGCTTATGTTGTGCTTCCCATTGCCTAGCCTCTCATGAGTTGCTTCTCAAGCTTGGTAGGACACCCCGAGACAAAGTGTCCCATATCTTCACACTTGAAGCACTTGATGTGAGCCAAATCTCTCTTCTTATCTTAAATCTTGCTCATTATCTTGACATCTTGGATTTGCATTGGATGCCTTCCTCTTCCACCCCTTCTTGTTTTCTTCTTCTTCATCAAGTCACCATCATCATCCTTGTGGTTGATCTTGACTTGAGATTGGGGTGTGGTTTCTTGCTCAACTTGTGGCTTTGGTTGAGGCTCTTTTTGTTGCTTCACTAGTTTCTTGGTTGGGCACGTTGAGGTGAGATGACCCCAAGTGCGACACTTGAAGCACTTGACATGCTTGAGCCTCTCTTCTTCTTTCTTCAACTTGAGATTTTCTTCATTAGGGCAACCATTTGCAAGATGTCCCATTTCATGGCATTTAAAGCACATAAAATGAGAGAGCTTCTCTTATTTTTGCTTCTTCATCTCTCTTTCATATCTTCTCTTCCCCCATCTTTTGCCTTTGATATTGCTCTTGTTGAAGCCAATGCCGCTCATGTCACCGTAGCTTCTTTTGTTGTTCGCTCAAAGGTGACTTTTGAGTTGTAGCACCTCTCTAACTTGTTGCTCAAATTCTTCACTTCATTTTTGAGCTCATTGTTCTCCTTCAAAAGGTTAGTATCACAAGACATAGAAGTAGAACAAGTATCTATGTGTGAAGAACATGGCATATCTAGCAAATCATCACAAGAGGTGGATACATGCTTCTTGCCTACATCACAAGGGTTAGTCACATGTTGCAATTGATCACTAGACTCATGTGATGAGCTCTCATTATTTTTAATTTTCTTGGAAAGCATTTTAATGAGAGAAGCATGTTTTTCTGATAATCCCTCATGAGATGCAAAAAGTTTCTCATGAGTCAACATTAGCTTCTCATGTGAAGATTTAAGAACATCAAGTAAGTGCTTATATTCTTCACATGAGTTCTTTAGAAATGAGTTTTCATTTTCCAATTCCATTGTTTTAGCTTTCTCATTTTCTAAAGACATGGTCATACTAGCAAGTTTACTAACAAGCTCATCATATGAATCAACATGATCAATCACATTATCATTCGATACCTTTGTGTCACCTAGTGACATGAAGCAATGTGATGTAGTGGATGGGCTTGTAGTAGCATCATTATCAAGGACCGAGCATGAACTTTCATCACCATCAAGTGTGCTTGGGGTAGAAATGTCACTTGCAACACTTGATGCATCATCACCATCCTTGTCAAGTGAACTTGTGGTAAATCGATCATCATCATCACTTGACCATGAGGTGGAGCAATCCTCCATAACCACCATGTTGTGGTCATGCTCAACATCCTCATGTGCCTCCTCCTTAGACTCATCATCCTCATCACAATCATCGGAGACCGTCCCATATTTCTCATTGAGATAACTCCAAATCTCATGGGCGGTTTTCATGTTCATGATCTCTCTGAAGACACTATCATCAAAAGACCTAAAAATGATATCAATAGCTTGGGCGTTGAGATTTAGGCATTTCTCTTGTGCTTGAGTTAGATTCTCTTCATCAAACACATGAGAAAATCCTACATCTACCATCCACCACAATTGAGGAGAAATAAACTTAAAATTGCAAGTCATCCAATTTCTCCATCGTGCAAAGTGTGTGCCATTAAAAATGTGTGGACACTCAACATCTAGCCCATATTCTGCCATCCTCTCGGGTCGGTAAAGACCACAAAAGAGAGACCCGGCTTTGATACCAATTGAAGGGTCGAGATGGCGGACTAGATGGGGGGTGAATAGTCCTTTCTAAAAAATAATCGTGTTGGCAAATCGAAACAAATGCGAAATTAAAACTATCGGAATAGCCAAGATTACACCCCTCTATCTAAGTTCACAAGCACCTCACAAAGATCCTAATTATGTAACTAAGGTACTTTCCTTAGCAAGAGCTCTCCTAAACAATTTTAGAGCAAGGTCACACAAACCTATGCACTAGTACTTTAGCAAGGCCGAGGAGCTCCTACACAACTCTAGTAAGCAAAAGCATAAAGCCACCTATGCTCACTAGCAATGCTCAATAGCAAGGCAACTAATGCCAAACTAGAGAGCG
Organism: Saccharum hybrid cultivar R570; assembly: GCA_038087645.1. Taxonomy (NCBI): domain Eukaryota; kingdom Viridiplantae; phylum Streptophyta; class Magnoliopsida; order Poales; family Poaceae; genus Saccharum; species Saccharum hybrid cultivar. Next base: position 16,297,559 of record JAQSUU010000431.1, on the reverse strand, counting down.
CAAATTACTTAGCTACACAAACTAAGCAATATGACTAACAAGGTTACACAAACCAAATTAGCCACACAACGGGAGCTACTTCTATGCTACACGAGCAAGAAGGTAACTAGCAAGCTACACAAGCAAACTAGTTACAAGAGCAACTACATAAGCACATGTATATGAATGTAAATACAAGCTTGTGAATCGAAAGCAAACCACCGAGAAGATGTACACAATGTTGACACGACGGTTTTTCACCGAGGTTCACTTGGTTGCCACCAAGCTAGTCCCCGTTGTGGCGATACACCCACTTGATGGACCACGAGCTAATTGACTATCAAGAGTCAAACCCTCAGCGGGTGCCGCACATCCACTCTTAAGATGGGGATCCTCCAAGCCACGAGCTTTACTAGAGTTGCTCTTCGCGATCCCCGCGGGGTGAGCACAATCCTCCTCACAAATCCTCCTCTGGAGTCACGCACAATATCTACGCATGCTTCAACGGAGTCGCAAGCCACCAAGCCGTCTAGGAGGTGGCAACCTCCAAGAGTAACAAGCATCATCGGCTTGCAACTCGATCACCTAGTGCCACTCGATGCAATCCTCATGATGCAACGCACTAGAATCGCTCTCTCACTCGATCGGATGATCACTATCAAGCTCAAGTGAGTTAGAGGGCTCCTAAGCACACCAACACAAGCCACCAAGGCCTAAGGGTGCTCAGCTGCCGGCCAAGCCCAACCAATAGGCTATTTATAAGCCCCTCCACGAAAAGAGCCATTGTACCCCTTCACTGGGCACAACACGCAACGACCGGACGCACTGGTCAAACTGACCGGACGCGCTGCACCGTGTCCGATCGCCTTGCGTCGTCCACGTGTCCTCTCGAAATCAACCGCGACCGCTTGATCCTCCAACGGTCACTGTGCACCAACGGTCAAATGCAATCGACCGGACGCGCCGCTCAAACTACCGAACGCGCCGATCACACAGCGCCTGCGCACGCGATGCACCGACCGGACGCGCTCCACGCAACGATCGGACACGCCGGTTGCAAACCCTAACACCCGCGTGCCTAACTGCTGCGTTGAACTGACCGGACGCGTCCGATCAAACCGTGACCGTGTCTGGTTCAGTGTCCGGTCACCACGGTGACCACCGTTCGCCTCTGTTTCTTCTCCGACTTCCGGCATAGTGAAAATAGGCATTTCACTTCTACACAAAGCGCTGAATCCCGCCTCGCAAGCTCGGCGGGAGGGAGAGAGGAACCCAAAACCCCTCTCTACCGCTCAAACTCCACCGCCTTCGCAAATGTTCCAACACCAACAAGTGTTCACCACCTTGTGCATGTGTGTTAGCATTTTTCATAATCATTTTACCGAAGGAGTTAACCACTCAACTTGCCACGCCACTCGATCCTAGCAACGATGCATAGTTAGATCACTCGAGTGGCACTAGATGACCGATATGCAAACAAGTTTGCCCCTCTTAATAGTACGGCCATCTATCCTAAACCTGGTCATTAACTTCTCTACACACCTATGATCGGTGAAATGGAAATGCCCTAGGTTATACCTTTGCCTTGCGCATTTCATTCCATCTCCTCCAATGTTGATGCAACACATGCACCAACCAATCACCAAATGATATGATCCACTTCATATCATCACATGACCGTATTGGTTCATCGATCTTGACCTCACTTGCTCTTCACCGTTGTCTCGGTCCTTCGGCGCCAAGCCATCACAACTTGCCCTTCACCCTAGCAACCGGTCCATCAAGCCAAGCCTCATCTTGATCTTCTCCACCTTGGTCACATGACTCCATGTCATGTCTCATGTGCAATAGGCTCCTTCATAACACCATCTCCTGTGGACTAATCTCCTGTGTATCTCTCATAACCATATATTAGTCCACCTAAGTTGTCACTCAATTACCAAAACCAAACAAGGATCTTTCACCATTCATTTCTATCCCTTGCTAGTTAATAAAGCTCTAAATATTCCTTTTGCTACCTCTTGTCAATATATCCAAAGAGAGGCTTGGGTGCTCAAAAAAATAAAAAAAATAAAAAAAGAGAGAGAAAGAAAATAAAAGAAAGAGGACAAATGTCCCATTAAAAAACTCTCTCTCTCTCATTGAGCAACCCAGGTTCTCCTCTAAAGTCTTCAAAGTTCTAAAGGAGAGGTATGAGAAGTTTCTCAAGGAGCAATAGTAGAATTAGATTATTCACTATCTACCATTCACCATTTATCCACTACATACCATATATTCTACATATATGCACATCTTGATTTGACTGTATGACTCGTTCCTCTGGTTTGACTGTGCAATAAATGTTTACAAGTATGTATTTGCTATCTCCCCACCTATAAGCTCCACATAAGCCTATTAGATGTAGGGTAAGAGAGAGAAGACATACATCATAAATGCCTTGGTAAGGATCCAGAAATACCATAAAGAAGAGATTTGAGAGGGTCATACAAAGAAATCTCTGAGTTTTATTTGAAAATCTTACAAAACTTCGGAATAATAGTTGATTGAAGAACTAGAAACATGGTGCTTAACTTAACCGTTTTGTCTTTCAACTGCTCAAGACCCAAGTGACGACTACAAGCTCCATAGTGGAAGGTAATATGATTAAGTTTATAATCAAAATAGTTCATTTTAATCCGGAGGAGAATTCTTATTTGAACGCATGCGTACTTTTGAGGCGTGAAAGCATTTTAGCAACTCTTGATCCATCATTGAGTTTATCTTTGCTCAGGGATGAGCAAAATGTAAGCTTGGGGAGTTGTTGACGGTAGATAAGTGTTATTTTTAAACTGTCAACGAAATATGAGAAATGACTTAAATATAATTATCACCTAGATATAGGGGTTACACTGATAGAATTTCACAAGTTTTGGTGAATGTCTATTTCTATAGAGGGTTATTAGAAAATATCCAAAGGATGTCCACATGTAAGGTTTACATAGAGATAAACACCAACGCATACACAAGAAGACTCTAGAAGACACGAGAAGAAGGGCCACCAGAGGGGAGGCCCATCTATCATAGAGACAGGGCGGGCGCCCTGCCCTCTAGGGCATCCGCCCTCCCTCCTCAACCAATCAGGTTGAGTCTCATGGATCCATCTTCTACCACCTTTGAGGATCAATATTAATCATTCATTAAGGTGGGTTTGATCCGACGGCCGAGGCTCCTCAGGGGGGGCTATATAAACAGGCCCAGACCCTAGGGTTTGGAGGAACCCTAATTCATTATTCATTCATCCAAGAGAGAAGCCACCTGATCAAGCCGGAGAGCCACCATCTCAATTAGAGCTCTATAGTATAGAGCATAGCTATATAGGATTAGAACTAGAAGGAGGCGGGCACCTGCTCGGTTTCCAGATCTGTCAAGAGTTTGCTTGGTAATTCCTTCCGATCTCTCCTATTTTATATTCGTTCTTGTATTATTCATATTGTTCATCTGCTACTATGAATATGACTTTGGTCTATTCTACTATATTGGATATGACTTTACTCTATTTGTTTATATTCTCAATTATAATGTTCTTAGTTTACTTTGATTATATGCTTGGCATAGCTGGACTAGATTTATATTCAAACATAGGATCGTATAGCGATCGCTCATTGAATTCGTGGGTGAGTGGTAAATATTATGTAGGCGTGGTGCTTATACCGTATTTTCCTGCGATTGTACCCTATATTCCGGATCGTGTGGTAGTTCGCGGGAGTGACAGTCCTGTTGAGTCTTATATAGTCTACCTCCCGAATGTAGACCGTGTAGAACACAACTATTATAAGGAAAGACTGGCTATGTTAATGATCTTTCTGCATAATATCTCTGTGCGTAGATATAAGCTTGTCTTGCCATGATTGCCAAGTGTAATTGCACTAATCATCGTATGCTTTGACTTATAATTAGAATAACATAGGATTTATCCTCGTAGATCGTTCTAATACCATGCTAGTGTTATAGACTTAGAGTACTCTATTGAGATGTTATTCATTTATTATATGGCTTGTGCTTATCATTTATCACTTATATATATATATATATATATATATATATATATATATATATATATATATATATATATATATATATATATATATATATATATATATATATATATATCTTATCTTGTGACACTTACCCTGTATGAGAAGATAGACAAAGACATGGTTACACTCTCCATTATCACATGCAAGTGATGCTCATTGCTCATTATTCTTAGCTTTCCCTTCCCTTGGGTAAAAATATAAATAACGATATCTGGATTACTCCTGGTTAAAATGCTATATCGGTATTATCTGTGCGGTTGCGGATTCTATATTTATTTTAGAGGAGCATTTGCATTTATTAATATCAACACTTTTGGCGCCATGCTGGGAATGACAACCTGGTATATAAAGTGGTGTTAGAAGTGTCAACATTTATCCAAAATCCCAGTCTAAGCTTTCTCAAACTAATATGCGTGTATGTTGCAGTTTTTATTGTTTTCTATTCTTTATCATAACACATCAGCTAGTGATTTCTTCAGTGGCGTTGCACACACATCAGTTAGACCATTCGCGTCCACAACATACTGAGTCTGACAAAGGGGTTCCTTTTATATGTTACTCTGTATTATTACTCATTAAATTCAAGCCACATGCTCCCTCCGTCCCAAAATAAATACATATCTCGCTCCTCGAAGAGTCAAACTTTTTTAAATTTGCCTACAAATTTAGAAAATAGTATCAATGTTTATATTTTCAAATAAGTTTATTATATAAAAATATACTTCATGCTCAATCTAATGAGATTAGATACTAATTATGTATCATAAATAGTAATACATTTTGTATAAGTTTGGTCAAACTTTTAAAAGTTTGACTTATTGGGACTCGAGATATGTGTTTATTTTTGGGATGGAGTACATATAAAATGAAAATCACCCTCTGTACAAATCTTAAATAGCCAAAATGATTGCATGAATACAGACATTGAGAAAAGTGTGAAACGTTCTCATGCCTCATTTGATAAGTTGTGAAATTTTGTTAGGAGAGTGGATTTACAGGACACGAGCACGGCCCAACCTTTGGTATTCCTCCCAACTTGATTTGGTGGATTCGCGATTGAAGGGTTTGTTGATTGTATCATTGTCGTTAGCGATCTATTTGGCCGGTTTGCATCTCTTCACCTTCTTGCCGGAGGAAAAGATGATTGGTTGCACTAGATTTAGCTTACACTAGGCAACACAACCTAAGTTAGCAAAAATATAATGTGATGTGTTAGGGTTGAATTGTCAATTTGTCTTGTATATATGACCAGATGATGTTTTGTCATTTGCATTTATGTTGTATATGGTCACTTTCATATTTTGGTAGAGTTGTGGAAGACAAAAAAATACCCCATTTTTATATATCCCATTAGAGCATCTCCAACAAATGACTATCTCATCTCAATACAAAAAATATACAATATATAAGGGATTATGGTTGCTCCAACAAATTACTCAACTATCCACAATATTAAAAGTTTTAAGTACTCCTTCCATCCTGAAATATAAGGTATGCAAGTAATATTAGGATATATTATGTAGTAAGGCAAATGATGCATGTAACCTTTCCCGATTATCATATTTAGGTTGGTGATAAATATTAATGGTAGATATGCATGTGAATATTGTCTTTTGGAGTATTTGCTCACCTAGAATACCTTATCTTTTGGTACAGATTTTGAACTCTCATATCTGTACGAAGGGAGTAGTTACTTAAAATCCACCCCTCTTCCTCATATGTAGAAGCACCCCCTCTTCTTTATCCACTTTAAAGGTATTGGTTATTTGCTAGGGGAGAATTGAAGAAGAATTAGCTACATTACTAATAATAAAAGATACCTATATGGATTTTTACGAGACGTGGGATAAGCAATGGAGACTTATGGTCTAGTTTTAGAATCAACCAGCTATCTTTTCCGCCGGAAAGAAGGTGAAGAGATGGATTACTAAAGGTTAGTTACAATTAACCAAACACAACCTATTATAGATGAAGTTAACATCGACGACGATGGAGTATTGGTAGCTGCGTTCGACGACGATGGAGTATTGGTAGCTGCGCTGATGGACTTTGATGCTGTTTCAAAGTTCAAACCATCATGCTTGAGGGAAAATAACAACTTGTGTTACGCTAACAAATGGCATAGATTTGGACGATGGCACTAGGCGTTTGCAGTGAAGCTTTCTTTTTTTTTAACCATCACTGGAGCATTTGACACGAAGAATTTAATAGACGAATTACATAGATCGCATTTGCCAAAATAAAAACGGCTACAAAGATAAATAAGCAACTATGAGTACTAGTCACATTCACATCTCATAGTGTAATAGATGGTATCCGTATAAGAACCAAGAGAACCTAACGCTAGGGCAAAACTGGTAGTTGCAGCAAGCTTTTTCAAAAATGCCTGCTTTGAGAAGCCCCCCTTCAAGAAGCAATTCTGCATATATCAGCAAAAAAGAATGCAGTGGCATACACTACTGAAATCCATCACCTACAGAAAATGTACTAGCAGTGGACTCGTTATTTCATTGCCAGTGATGTTGTCGATGCCTCGGCTATCAATGAGAGAGGTTGGCGAGCTTGAAGGCAGGCAACGATGTCAAATGGGTGCAACTCAGCTCCATCAAATATCAGATTGACTCCTGGTAAGGCCACATCCTTGGTGTTGGCATCCTCATGATCCGGTTTCGCTGGTGTGGTTGGTTGCTCTTCAGAGACCGATCTTGTCGCAGCCTCATACACGGGAGTGAGTGCATATGACCTATCGAGATCCAAAAGCATGACAACGAGTCAACAAAATTAGGATTGCAACTTGCAAGAATCATACTCGAACTATATATCACAAGGTCAGTGGTGTCCTTGAGTCCTAAGAAAATACCTGAGGATGCTCCCATCAAAGCTCAGAACTTCAGTGAAGCATCTCTGTCGTCTTGCTGGTTTTGCTCTGTCGTGTTCAGCAGGGGGACTGGAATGAGTGGGTGTAGACGGATCATGGAATGGAGTCCATCTGCCACTGACAATTTGCACTAGTTTGCGTGGGGAGTTGTTCTTTGAGCCTCCCCGCTGATTAAATAGCCTTGCTGTTGGACCAGTTGCTTGATACTCGGTGCACAGTTCTCTAAGCCTCTTCCTCACATTCTGCATTGTCTCGTAATGTTCAGTGATATCATCCTTTTGAAGCATTTGAGACTCAACAACCCTTTCGCAGATCTTTTCACATAACTGTGGACTAAACAGAGGGATGCCAAATTCTATGGTCAACGGCACCCATTCAAAACTTTCATCCTCTGGAGTTTCGTGGGATTCATTTACCTTGTGAAGCCGTAGTAATCGGAGGTATCCAACTGTGCTCAACTCAACTTTACTGGACAAGTCTTCTAATAACAAAATCAAATTTGAGACTTGTTTCTCCGGCAAGTCAGTGCCTACTATTGTGGATGGGATTGACCCATCGGCATTTTTCAATGGCAACGGGACATCCATGGTGACAATGTTTCCTGTTTCATCAAGATCATCAATGCTTAATGGCTGCACTATCACAGCAGAATGTTTTGTCATTGAGTTCAAGTAATGCAAAAGAAGGCTTCCTTTCACTAAGTTCCCTTCAAAATTGCCCCCTAGTCCACCCACCACAGATTGATCCCAAGACCATATCAGTGCCTTCTCACAGCTGGCTAATGGTTCAGGCAGCAACCTCAATCGCTGCCCCTTCATAAAAATGGCAGATATTGGGCCACAAGTCCCTGATGTATACAATGCCAGTTTCATCCAAGGTGTCATTGAAGAGTAAGAAGGTGGACCAAAATGTACTAGACCAGATGGGCAGGGTAGAACCGACGAAGATGGAAGAGGGATCATAGACACTACAATGTCGTAGTCCCTAGCAAGTAGTCTTTCTAGTGTTGATGGGCCCAGAGACGCTAAGCTCTCACAGCGAAGAATGTTGACTCGGTACCTTCTTTTACGCTTCGACAATGGACCGTTACCAGTTGAATCAACCAGCTTTGTGGCCTGAATGTTGTCAAAATCGTGTTTGAGTATGCTTTCCTTGCCTTCAGATACAATAGATGAAGATGGTGATGCATTCACATCTGCAGCATCAGAATCACCAATTTTGTTATCCTGTGGTGATAATTCATCCTGTTGACCACCATCAGAAGATTTCGAAATTTGAATTGAGTTCACAATAGCATTATCAACAATGTCATTTTCTTTGTTTTCCTTAGTAGAAGTGGTATCTAAATCGTCCTGCATAGAGCTCTCCTGATTATTTGCTTCACTAGTCAGGTCACTTGTTTCATTTGAAGTTCCGCCAGACAACAAACACTCAAGGAAGCATCGAAGACTAAAAGCATGATTTGCAAATTCCTGCAGCACACCTTCAAACCGTTTTCCCTCTAAACTGGCTAGATCATTGCATAAATCAGTAATACAAGAATCACCAAGTTTTCCTGCCTCGTATAGTGTTACAGCATGCAACTTTAAACCTGCAACAGGTTAGTGAGGAGGGGTTAGTCCATTGTGCCACTTTATAGAAAAGTTTCGTGGAGCTGTGTAAGCATCATTTAAAAATAGACAACTATACTGTCAATTAGAAAATTTACGTGCATCTCATTGGATATCAGTGATATCGCATAGATTTCTGCTTAAAAACGTAAAATATCTACTAGGCAATTGCAAGGCAATCTAACCTGGAGACAGTGAACCCATCATTAAGTATGAAGTTACATTAGCATCCACAATGAAGCCCACATAAGCCATCCCAGAGTGTTTCTTGTGTCCATCAGAATCATTACTAAGCAACTCATGACTAGACTTTTCTGAGGCGATACTCGTACATGAACTTTCAACTTCATCACCAAGAATATTATTGGACAATGCAGGAGTGCTTGAATCCCTAAGAACAGAGTCGGTATCCAAAAGCTTTACAGCCCATCCTAGTCGACAAGCAAATGATGCAGCTGCCTGGAGCTGATAAAGGTCAGCCTGTAAAGTTGTAGCCAATTCAGCAACCGTAGCATTTTCACTTGATACAACGAATACAGCATATAGTAGCCTGCAGTATAAAAAATCGTACACTGATTTTAACAGCTACAGAAAAATCTAGCAATTGACTACAGCTAAATAGGGAATGTAGTTCATTACAGTTTCACAGAAGACTACTGAAGGAAACTACTCACTCTTCAATTGGATCTTCATAGGACTGATCCTTGTTTGAAACAAAACCTTCAAGCCTGGAAACTGAAGCGATGGTATGAATTCAAAACTGAAACATCCCAAATAGATGGTTGACTAGAAGAAATCAGAGACCTAAGGTGTTTATGGTCGAAATATTCCTTTTTAGAGACAGCAGGATAGATTCAAGCTTCTTCCTGACATTTTCTTCAGCAAAAAAAAAGGCAACTACGCGGATGAATCTGGGCCCATGAGGCAATGATTTTAAAATGGGCCCAAGTTATGAAATCCTATAGAATTAAACAATGACAAAGCTTGTTGAAATTGCATACCTCTAAAACGATCATCAGGATAAACAGGGACATCAAAGTATACCATCCCTCTCTTGTAAAGGCCTCGTACAACCTCCGGGTCAAATAGAACATATGAATTGACTTCCTCCTTACATATTTTGTCTATTGCCGATGTCTCATCTTCTGAAAGCTTCTACAGTACAGTAGCGCATCAGTTCCCACTAGTGCAAGGTATTAATGTATTATTATCTTCCATTGAGAACAAACAATGCATACTTTACATGATAGAAATGACAGCATTGTATTTTTTTCCTGTCAAATTGCAATGTCCTTACTCAACAAAAATAAAAATCAACATAGATGGATCTAACCTTAAATTCTTCCAATGTGAAGTTGACAAATCGAACGCCCCACCATGGTTCTATTGCTAAATCTGCAGGTTCTGCTGGCAACAACTCTTTCGCAATTGATTTGTTCAGTTTCCACATTATCTTCTGAAATATCCAAAAATGGAAAGGTTATTTTTGTAACAGGACAAATCATGAAAAAGGGTTGTTTTCATTATGCTCTCTTTACTTCCATTCAGGAAAAAATAAGTGTGTCCTTTCCTACATCTAAGACAGGCATTCCAATGGCAACAACAATGTTAATGAAAGGCCATGGTACAGTTGATAAATACCTTTGATCTGCACTTATTCATGATATCAATAAATTCGTTTCTTCCTACACCAGTAATCCTAAGAGCGTCTGCAGCACTGAAGTTTGGAATACTGTCGTATGGTTGCTCTGCCAATATTATAAACAAATCAGAACAAACAAAACTATTGTTTGCAAATTATAGACCACTTTAATTATTCTGAGTCAAACTTATCTAACTTTGGTCAAATTTATATACAGCAACATCTACAACATAAAACTAGTTTCCTTAAATTCTCCATGAAATATGTCTTCATAGTGCATTTATTTGAACTTGTACATGTTAATATATTTTTTAAAAAAAACTTACTCAAAATTAAGAAAATTTTCTTACAACAAAGCTAAAGTGAGCTAAAATTTGGAACCGAGTATTAATACGAAGGATCAAATAACAGGTGCACATTAATCTCCATCATATAAATGTTTTAAAAGTGAAAAGTACATATTATCAAGCTTAATCAGTCTTTTCTAATCTCCAAGATGAGCAGAAATCAATTACAATAGGACATATACAAGAAATAAAACTTATTAGCAGGTGCAAAGATTATGTAGGTTCTTGAAGAAACAGTATTTGCGAGTTATATCATTCCTTTATTACTTTTTCATGGTGGAAAATATTGAAATAACCTATTAATTAACGTTTTAGGCATGATGACAGGTGAACTAATCAAGTGGAATGCGATGGCAAAAATGTTTTATATAACACTTGGTTACCATTCTTCATAGCTTCGAAAAGGACATCACAGTAATATCTGAAGGGTGATATCCTCATTACTCGGCATATAAAGTCTGCAAGATGGTATGGATATAACTGCAAAAATTTTGTTCCAAGGCAGTCATGATATATATGTTTTACAAAAGTATCCAAGCCTAAGAATATTAATAAAAGAATTGTGTTACATGAGCAACCTTCAGTCATAGTATTTAGCATTTTGAAGAAAGAAGTATGGAAACAAGTAGAATAAAATCGTTTTTCGTTTATGGTCCTTTCTGAAGCCTGGCTAGGAACTCTGCTATTTCACAGTGGTAGAATTAGCTTCTAAACAAGATGTCAGCAAAACAGGATACAACTTTTTCTTTTCTCTGCAAGATATCATAAAATTGTTGAGTAATTAAGGAGGAAGAAAAATATGGACAACATACTGCAAGGTTTTTGCGGAGATAGCGCATCAGGTCCTCATAATAGTCCCCTTCTTTGCATACTTTTCGGGCGAAACAGGAGCTCCAAGGCAACCTTTTACGTATACAATAATCCACAATCCTGTGGCAATGTTTGTATAATAAACCAGGATATCAAACATGTGGCAACTGAATGAGACGCAGTGAAATCAAAAGGTTGCTCATTATACAATAGAGATGATGGCTTTGAGTTTTGTATTTGAACTATGTTCTCCAACAAATTTGGTGTTCATGAGACTGTATGGTATAGATATTAACTATGTTTATTTATATTTTCACCATGTCTGTTGTCTTTGCTCTTTTTAGGTAAAACCATTACATTTCCAAGCACGCATTTGATACTTCTAATTTTCTTCGTATTTTTAACAGATATAAACGGCAACGCAGTAACGAATATTTTCTGTTGGCATCAGACAAACACAACCCTTGCCACCCTCATGACCCAAACTAAAAAATAATGAATAATCCTAAAATGGACACCAATTCATGGAATGAAAGCCCAAATTCGATGAATTGTTATACTGGGGTTAGTTTTTTTTTCTAGCATGCAGGATCATTCAGGATGGATAAATTGATTCTCGGGGTTTGATCTGACGCAGACACGTACCTGCGGTGCCATTCCTCCTTGGAGACGACCGCTGCCTGGATGCGCTTGGGGAGGGCTTCCCACGGCGACTCCTCCCTGATGGCCTTCACCATCATCTGCTCCTCCACCGTCGCCGCCATCTGCTGCTGCATTCTCCTCCTCCGCTCTCGACCTACCTGCTTCCCTGAATGTTTTTTTTTCTTTTCTCGATCGAGCAATGCGAGCGGCGCGGCTGTCTCGGATCCCGCCCAATTCTGATGAGAGAGAGAGGCGGGCGCACTCGGTGGAGAGCTGCTGCGAGACCCGCTAGGCCGCGAGTTCCTCGAGGATGGAAGGTTTTTATTTGAGGTGTGTTCACTTCGCGAAAAGTAGCTGAAAAGTTACTGTAGCATCTTTCGTTGTTATTTAGCAAAATTTGTCCAATTATGTACTAACTAGGCTCAAAAGATTCGTCCCGATATTTATAGACAAACTATGCAATTAGTTATCTTTTTTACCTACGTTTAATGCTCCATGTATGCGTCGAAAGATTTGATGTGATGTGTGTAAGAGAAAATATTTTGGGTTGGGAGGGGAAGTGAACGAGGCCTTGGAACTTCAGGACATGCCGCTATTAGATTTTGGCATGCATACGAGGTTATCCATGTTGTACTTCATCTGTCCTAAAATATAAAATATTCAAATAACTTTAGGATTAAGAGCATGATGAGCTAGAACTAGGTACTAGTTAGGCTAAACAATAGTTCAAATAAACTAAGGTTAGCTATTGGTTAACAACTAGTTGAAAATTTAGCCTAAAATTAGCCTATCGATTAGACTGTTCATAGCGTAACGATGCCGAAAAAAAATTATACCTGACACCGAGCACCGATGCTTGAACTCTTTAATCCCTACAGCGTCGGCACCGATGCTTGCATGTGCGTGGATCCCGACCACACCGCCATACCTTCCTTCTCTATGCTTGTCTGTGCCTGAGATATAATTTTTTAACCTTCCAAGTACCGGTGACCTACATACTTCAGGTCATGTGACGTGGAAGCAAGCATCGGCAGCTACAAATGTTTCTACCCGATGCTTGGCTCTCTCTCTTTCTCTCTCTCTCCCTCTTCGTTCAGGCATCGCAAACACCACATTGTGGCTAGTCTTAGCCCTCCTGTTTAGATACGGCTGACTTTTAGCTAGCTGGCAATTAGCTATTGTATCAAACAGACTCTAAATAAATAGTCTATCAAAAGACTAACACAATTTGCTCCTCGCTAATTAGTCAATTATGTTGTGAACTTGCTTAACTTATTAGTAATACATAGTTTAAAAAGGTAGGCATTCACGTCACTGATTTCAAAAATTAATTACATTGGTTATTTAGGGCAAGATGGTGTTTGAAAAACATGCATAGATGGAGTTTAAAGGCAAATATATGTAGACCTTTGATATTTTATAATCGAGGACGTGTGCAAAGAATTGTATTCCAAAAGAGTAGTGCGTTTCAAATACCTGTGCATGCCGGCATGATGATCTTTCAAATACCTTCGCATGCCGTTACACATTTAGGCCTCATACCGGCATGCAAAAATTTAAAAAGGGTATGGTTTCATGAATTTCAAATGCTTATATTTCCTAAAAGGTATATCAGGTTTTCGCGATAGATTCGTATCCACGCAATATTACATATTTATCAGCAAGATAATATCCATATTACCTAAAGTATATTTTTGTAACGTGGTGTGGACTACCTGAGTCTGAGTGCAAGTCCCAGATGATACCAGAAAAAAAAAAACAAAAAAAATCCCATCCGGATCAGACTTGACAAAAGCGTTGTAACGTGGTGCGGGCCACCTGATTGCAAATGCGTGCGTTTCATAAGTGGGTCAGAAAATGTGGAAAACCAAAGCGTAATGGGCCACGAGCCCATGATGCACCAAAATTGATTGAGATCAGCTCACCAGCCATTGGCAACAGCGTACATCAGTTGGCTATGTTTCTTATGGTGAATCTATCCACCTGTGTTTAAGTCATCAACTGAGTACGGGTGCTCGTATTTTTCTGGATTTAATTCAGAATTTCGGAGGTGCTCGTAGGGTTAGGGTACATTTTCTAGTGGTATGCTCATAGAGGTAGGGTTTGCGTATGTGTGTTCATAAACATTTTCCCGCTTCAGTGGTATTCCGGGTGGTATGCTCATAGAGGTAAGATTTATGTATGTGTGTTCATAGACATTTTTCCTGCTTCAGTGGTAGACGACGTCTCCATCGACAGCGAGTCGCCTGTGGTAGCGATCGGCGACATATCTAGTTGCAGCTGCATACAAAACGCATAGTATTTTATTCCTTAATATATTTTCCACTAAATAATACACTAGGTGGGTTATTGTACAAGGTGCATAGTGCACGCACTCTACCTCTATCACCCTCCAAAAGATAAGATGGAGCTGACAAATCTTGAGATTAACAAAGTTACAATCACATACACGTAGTATTTATATTTTTCCACTAATGCACTATGGACCTGGGGCTATTGTACAATGCATGCATGACTACACACTCTATCCTTATGAACCTTTGAAAGACAAGAATGACGAAGTAATCTCAAATTCTAGAACAAATATAGATAAATTCAAGCACCCACATCAAATCTAGAACTTAAATCCGAATAAATAGATTGAATAAGAAATCTAACTAGCTAAGCTATGCTCAATTTGTTGATCAAGCCACCTAGCCTAAGATGTTTATTGTTTTCAACAAAGCGGAACAGACAGCAGCAACGACTCAGCACGCACGTAAAATGAAACATTGAGAGGGGAAAACTTATAAACACAAAAGTTGTTCGAAGTATGCAAGTTAACAGACATTGTGAAAAAAATGAGATGTTATATAGAAATTATTTCTAGCTTCATGAAAAGCATTGTTATAGATTCACAAGAGAAAAGAATTAGCTAATAAAAGGTGTTTTAGCAAATAAAGTTGTTCCAAACTCACAAGAAAAATTAATGTTCCAGATTTTGGACATAAAAAGGGTTAAAGCTTTAGAAAAAATCTTCAGCTTAATTATATTAACCTTGGTTGATCTAGTACATATTAAGTATCGTCGGAAAATATATGGTGCAAAGATGCAAACTATTTAAAAAATGTATTTTGTTATTCAAGAAATTTGGAACTTTGTAGTACATCCACAGTACATTCATATATGTATTCACGTATAAAACTTGAGTACAAGCTTAAACTAGAAAAGTTCATATGAAAATGAAAAATTTCATATATATTTGCACTACAAGACAAAAACCTAGGAATTTTGTCTTATAGTGTACATGAATATGAAATTTGTCATTTTCATATGAATTTTGATAGTTTGAGTTTTTATCTCAACTTTTACATGTGAGTAAATATATGAATGCGTTATGGATGTACAATGTTTTTTTTGAATGACCAAAATACATTTTTTAGAAAATAGTGTGCATGTTTGCACCATATATTTTCCAAGTATCAGTGATGTTATTTGGGGGAAAACATATCGGCGATATTAGTATTTTTATATATGACGTATTTGGTATCATAAATATTAGTGTGTGTGTGTGTGTGTGTGTGTGTGTGTGTGTGTGTGTATATATATATATATATATATATATATATATATATATATATATATATATATATATATATATATATATATATATATATATTCGATTAAATTTAAGATAGTTTGATTCCTCAAACTCAAATTGCAAAATGCGTACTTATTTTAGCATGGTGAAAGTACACAAGAAGAAAAGAGACACTCTATAGCCAGGCATCGCTATCGCTGTTCCGGGGATCAATGTGACCCCAGTCCGGTTTGGTTCTTGGGCAGCTAATTAAATTCGCCAGCTCTTCTTCTTCGGTCCAAGCCGAACCCGTGGACATATCCTGACCGAAATTCTGCCGAATCTTACAGCTGGAGCACACGGTCACATTCTCCGATACAAGTAGCTACTAGCACTGAACAATCCTGTACCTATCAGCTCGACCTCTTTGGTTCATGCCCTCATTTTCTTTATCAGGTCAGGTGAGGTCGTTGCAATCCGCCCCTGGGCTGGGGCGGACTGGACTGGAACCGGGGAAAGTGACACGGCAACGTCGCACGGGAGCAGGACAGGACTACTCGTCTACTCCACAGGTTAGGCCGGCTCGACCACCACTGCATTGCATGGTGGCTCTCTCCCACCAGACGTCCAGGCCGGTCACTCGAGAAAAGTCGCCGGAAAAGAGAGAGAAAAAAAAAGACCCAGGTCCTTTGCAATGGACCCCGGCCCGCACGCAGCGGCAGCGCACGTTACCGGGTGGGTGTCGATTGGTTTGGTTGACGACACCCCCAAAGGCCCAAACGTAACGAAAACACCCCGGAAACAGCGCCAGCCAGCCGTATGACGCCGACCCGCACCCTTCGCTTTGGGATCAGCTCTGCCGCTGGTGCGGGGCGGCCGACCAGAGGCGTCGGGCGGCGGCTCTGCCGATCTGGCCAAGGAATCTTTATCTGGCCGTTCCATCCGCCCGGGGCTCGCGCCGGGACTGCCGTGCCGTTGACGCGCGGCGGCTTTTGCAGCCCGGGGCCGGGCCTCGCGGGGGTTCTCTCGTGCGTGACGTCGTGGGCCGTGCGGCGTCCGGGAGACCGGGACGGCCGGGCAGGCAATCTTGGCCTCTTGGGCTTCTTTGGCGCGACGTGCTCCGTGACTGACGTGAGCGGATGCGCGAGGAGTGGAGGGATGTGCATTCACGGTGATGGCTATGAATGGGTTAAAATTTTGGGGGGAGGGGCATTGAACGGGTTCTAATTTAAAATTTCATAAAAGCAAGGGGTCATAAATCCCAAGTAGATGGGCCGCCAAAATTCATGCCGGATCCACGTCAGCACCACACTAGATGGCTATATGTTTGCTGGCGGATTGGGTTGGAGCTTATTTAGACCCGTGGCTGCACCATGGATGACTTCCTATACCTAAGAATAATATTTTGGAAGTACGAGGACCTAAGTGATATCACTAGCAAGTAAGAGGACTAGCTGTAAATTTTTTAGCAACGATGTCTTAGCATGTTTTCGTTAAGATGAGGATGAAAAGGTACAAATTACTACATTGTTAAGCCAAGTCACGCTTACAATAACGTTTTATTAATTACATGCACACAGCAAACTTGCGACCAGGGAACAACGCATCATCGAGGGAACGTGATCTTAGCTCAACAATGAAACTAAACGTTCCTGTCTATGCTTTAACAATGCTCATATAAAGTTCACGCGCTTCAATTTTCATTTTTGTTATCCTTATTCATGGCCAGGTACGGTCTTAATGCATCCTGAATTATTGGAGCCATGACACAACTAACCCATGATTAATAAATATGTAAGATTGTACTATGCTACAACAAGTCCATGCTGGACAACTAACTACTAGTAATGTGAGACATAAATTAAGCCTAGACTTCCACCAAAATGTGAATGGTCAGGCAGACCTAATTCTCCAACACGGGAAAAAGGCTGCCCACGCTAATAAGCTATCCATGTCAAACAAGAGCATGCAGCATGATGGGATGGTTAGTTGCTCCTTGAGCACGTGGGCTTTTTCCGTCATTATTCAACAGAAATTGAACGCTTTACAGCATGATACCACGCACATGTCGGTTCATGCAAAGCAAATGCAAATCGCCTGAATTGCTTTTCCAGAACGAAAACAGCACCACTGTTCCTACGTTCTGACAAAGCCGCATACCTGTACGGCTGTATTTTTATACGCACGTCCAGACTAGTAATAGAAGGCAAATTCAGTGGCGTCGAAAGGCATCTATCGATCAACCTGCAGGCTTGACAGCCAATCAGTCACTGTGTATCATCACTAATGAACGTGTTCGGCCGTGTTCCTGTGTCCTAAAGGATGATATAAATAGTACTAGAAGCAAGTCAAACGGAAAATATGGCCGCAACTCGCAGCATAAGTTTGTAAGGCCCTGTTTGGTTTGGGCGTTAAAGTTTAACCAACACTGTAGCATATTCGTCTTATTTGATAAAAAGTTTTCAATCTTAGACTAATTAGGCTTAATAGATTCGTCTCGTAAATTACTCCTAATCTGTGCCGACATGCATGTAATTAGTCTACATTTAGTACTTCATGTATTTGAGGAAACATTGATGTGATGGGAGTTAAACTTTAACACACCCAAACCAAACGGGGCCTAAGATTTGAGCAGGCAAAATAAATTCAACGGACAAGTTTGTTAGACTAGTACGGTAGGTGTTTAGTCAGTCGAAGTGCATAATCGAAGGACTGTCTGGACGACATACAAAAGGGAGAGCCAACTGACGACAGTCTAGCTAACACATTTCCGCTGAGATGATAATATGACTCAGAGCTAACTAATGATTACCGAGCTAGCTAACTTCTCATTAATTAATATGTTTGTTGTTTTCTCCAGAAAGGATCGTTGAGTATCTTTGAAGAAAGGTCGGCCAGCTTGTTTATTCTAGAGCAATATTTATATCAATACATGCAATGCAAACTGGTACTTACTTCTCCACTAGCTATAGTACTTTCATAATGATTTCTCCCTTTAATTTTTAATAAAGAACTGATGATATACAAGAACAATTTGGCAGCTCCGCTTTGTTTTGTGAACTATATAATATAACCCTGCCCCTTGGTTGGTTAAATAGCTAGCTGTAGCTGGTGAGCAGATGAATTATGCATGAATGATGCATTGAACTGCCTCTAGTATGATCAAATTGGAGGGAGTCAGCAGACCTTGTGAATCTCCTCTGCTGTCCAATATGACGATCGACGACGCACTAGTGCAGGACTGAGCATCAGTCCCATTTGGGAAACCCCTTTTAGTTTCGATTATGGGAACCGGGATTGAAAGTGGACCTTTAGTCCCGGTTGCTATTATCAACCGGAACTAAATGCCCCCCTAGACATTTCACTGGGGCTGACACGTTTAGTCCCAGTTGGTATTTTCAATCGGTACTAAAGGTTTCTTTTTTTTCTATTTCATTCCTTTCCATTTTATGGTTTCTTTTCAATTCAATTTTTTCGATTAGTTTTTCGTATACGAATTCTACGCTGCTAATATATGTCCATATATATGTACGTACAAGGTTCCGTTCGAGCATTATACATAAATAACACACTAAAATGTATGAAACTACAAATATTTCAAAATGTTGTACATGCATGGAATATGTACATAGTAAAGTCACAAAAACCTTGTACTTATGTCTTTGGGATTTCATTCAACGCTAATCTTCAATCATATGGCTACTAGGAAATAATTCTTTAGGGTCATAGTAGTACGCGCCTTTAGGATCTATGACCTTATCCATAAAAAAATCTTGACAATGCCTCTTGAATTGCTTTGATCTGGTCACATCGCAGAACCTTTTGCTTCCTCCATTCAATCTTCAATTTGAATAAAAGGAAAAGTATGAATATATATGATTATATATATCAACACAATGGTAATAAATAAATTGTGTATATTTTTTACATACTTCAAAGATCTCTTCACTTGTTCTCCTTGAGTACTCCATGAGAAACTCGCAGATATAGTATCCACATAAGTTGTTCCCGATCCCTACTGCAGACACCACTTTATGACAACCAATGAAGCATAGTAATAATGAATTGAACTAAATAAAGATACGGTGACCTAGCTAGTACTGGGTATTGGACTACATTTAGAGGCACTTTCCATTGACCATAATGGCGTTTCTCGGCGAACCTTTTTCAAGCACTGCCCGATAAAATAAATAAATGGAGCTATATCAATAAAATAGCATAAGAGAGTATACAGTGTGCGAGACCGAAATTACCACTGGGCAATATCTATCATTTCTTGGTAATCTTCTCGGGGTTTTGTCGCCGAGTTAAAGATCTTTACAATACTCCTGGGCATATCGATGACCAGCAGTATCTAGTGATAGCTACATGTTTATACGTAGACATAACTCATTAACTAAAGTCAACATGGAGTAAGCAAAATAAAATGGGCACAATACATTAACACTCACTTGAAGTTGTAAGGGAATAGTATCAGTCTCTTGTCATGTTGGTTATCTAAGAACCTAAATAGATTATTCTCCAATTGAGGTCGCCATCTATCACATGGAGTAACCATGTCCTTGAATGTGCGATTTAGATCCATAAAACCAACATCGGTTAACCTTTTTTCTTTAGTTTCAGCATCTCATATCTGCATTTATATAGTACAAAAGAATATATATAGAGTGAGGATAACTATATATAGACAACAAACTAACAAACATGCAAGTTACTTCAATTGTAGAAAGAATCACTTACAGACACCAGCAGCTGAGGAGAGATTTGTCGAGAACGTCTTGATTTAATAGTTGGTGTAATTCATTGAACTCAATATGTAAAACATCATAGCCATTGAAGTAATGATCTAGTCTAATTCTGACAGTAAGCCATGCCTCTTTGTTGTCACGTGCTCTTAAGTACCACTTGTTTAACAAGAACATTTACGTACCTAGTGATGACAAGGACTTAGGGTTGACAAGACTCCTGCCACACTCATAGGTCCGATAAATATCAAAGATGGCTGTTGGTATCGATCCTTCCCCAATGAGTCATTGAGGTGTGAGACCTGTTGTGGCCATGAAGTCTTAGAGTGCCTCCCTATCGATTGGACCGCCTTGAACATAATTCCTCTGCCTCTTAGTTACTGTACTCCTTCCTCCTCTAGCCTCCCTTCCTCTTGTACCCGGATTATCTACTTCTAGTTCTTATAGATCCTTCTAGTACCTTCCTCTAGCATCTATTCCCTTGCTTGCTACTTATTCCCAATTTCCATCTTGATTGTATCGCATTGTTAGAATTGTTGGTGAAGTAGCACATCAGTTGCTAACAATTGGTATCAGAGACAGTCAATTCTCGGTCTCTCACCATGAATCCATCCCTCTAGCTTGTCTTCAACGAGATCCGCAGGACGTTGGCCGAGATGCATAGGAAGTTCGACGAGTCCGATGCCCATTGGGACCGGCGCTTCACTGAGCTCGTGGCCATGCAGGAGTAGCAGGATGCCGCCGAGGACCTCCGCATCAGTGTCCCCAAGCAGATCGATGCCATGGTGGTCTCTGACAAATAGGGTGGGCTGTTCGAGCAGCCTACCCAAGTCCGTGAGGAGCAGCATGCCGACGGGAACCAGGATTCAAACGAGCACGAGCCCACGGTCCTCCCCGACGGCGTCCACCTCGGTCATTCGCCAGGACTCCGCCGAGCGCAAGTACCTCCTCCATGATGACTCCTTTAGCTTTCTCTCCACCGCCCAAATCCGCATCGACTGTGGCGTCACCTTCACCAAGCTGCACCAGCTCGCATGCGAACGCGCTCTCGGCGACTCGGGCGCCGTCCCCGTGGACGCGCTTGTCACCTCCACTAACACTAAGGCGTCGCTCGACGCTACCTACGCCGTCCCCGTTGACGCGCTCGTCACCTCCATCAACACCGAGGCGTCGCTCGACGCTGCCTGCACCTTCCTCGACGCACTCGACGCTTCGTCGTTGAGGGAGCCGTGAGATGCCATTGAGGAGCTCCGCATCAGCGCCCTGGAGCAGCTCGATGTCTGGGAGGCCGTCTCCACCGACGAACCTGGTCCTGGCCCCGTAGCTGCCAGCGCCATGCCCGACGACCCCGCCTGGTACACGTCGTGCCTCCGTAAACCCGTCACCAGCTCCACACGCGTCCTCGACCGCCTCAGCCTCCTTCCCGACGCGCTCCTCGGGAACATCGTCTCATGCCTTCCCATCAAGGATGCCGCGCGTACGGCGGTGCTCTCCCATCGCTGGAGGCCCCTCTAGCGCTCTGCCCCGTCCGTGTCGCTGATCGAGGCGCAACCCTACTTCCTCGTGGTACAGTTTGAGCAGGGCACGCTACACGGCAGAGGTGCGTTCGTGTTCGTCGGTGTGAACATACAACGACTCCACAACCACGTCACGGCCGATGACCTTGGCCTTCGATGCTACGTCCGCCTTAGCCCCGTCGAGTGCATGCTCCGCGCCACTCCGCTCAGTGGCTACGACAGCTCCCTCGATGACGACCCAAAGTCTGGCGTCGCCTACTTTGAGGTGCCGCTCGACCGAGCCATTGGTCACGATGGCCAAGCACCTGCCGCGGCTGCCGCGCTCCGCACCGATGTCGTAGGCGCCGCTGGTGGTGGGCTGCTGCCATGGGTTGCGGCTGCGGGCTCAGCTCTGATCGTACCTAAGGCAGCTAGCAACGACGCTGCTGCACCGCCGACCACCTGTTCGACGGATTGCCCAGCAGCCAGCCACTGCTTCCTCTGTGGCTCCAAACCGCTGTTCTCGGATCCTACAGTCACCGCCCGCATCGGTTTCTCCCGCGCCAGCCGCCACGTGCACCTCGTCGGCGAGCGCGCCTATGAGGTCGGTTCCCACGCTGGCAAGTGTAGCTTCTTCTCCGACCTCATCGGCGACTCCCTCCGAGCCCTCTACCCCAAGTTCTGACTCGAGCTCTCCGTCACCGAGGCCCCCTCTCCCCTCGCCTATGCCGCCGCCGTGCACCACGAGGTCTGTGCCACCTACGCCGCACTTGTTTGTGTCATCATCGACGTCGTATTCGCTACCAGGGGAGAGCCGAGCTTCCACCTATTCTGCAACGATGTCTATGGCTACCATGTGGGCCTAGGACAGGTTGTCAAGGGGAGCTTCAACTACAAAAGGGGAAACATGAGTCCAAGTCAGGATCAAACAATTGAACACAATTCCTCTGCCTCTTAGTTATTGTACTCCTTTCTCATCTAGCCTCCCTTCCTCTTGTACCCGGATTATCTACTTTTAGTTCTTCTAGATCCTTCTAGTACCTTCCTCTAGCATCTATTCCCTTGCTTCCTACTTATTCCCAATTTCCATCTCGATTGTATCGCATTGTTAGAATTATTGGTGAAGTAGCACATCGGTTGCTAACAATTGGTCTAGAGGCGATGAGGAGCGGCGGCGGCACGGTGGCTCTCAGGCGAAGAACGAGATGATGGAGGGGGGAAAGAGAGGCGACGGTATATAGGGGGACCTTTAGTCCCAGGTGAAGTCACGGCCTGGGACTAAAGGTCCTTTAGTCCTGGGTGACCTTTAGTCCTGGTTGCAACCACGGTCTGGGAGTAAAGGAGATTTTGGCGGGCCACGAAAACGCAGCCCACCTTTAGTCCCGGGTGGTTGATCCACCTGGGAGTAAAGGTTGGCTGCAGTTTGGCCTTCCGCCAGTTTTCAGAAGTTTTTCCTTTTTTTATATATTTCTTTTATATAAATGTGCAGAGAGTTGTTAATTACCTAGAAAATAAAATATTAGCCAAAAAATTACAAAAAATTCTTGGACCTGGTTTTGCATTGTTGTACACAAGAAAAATCTGTAACCTAAACTCTTTTATTTTACCATATAAATATTTAACATAGTGTAAATAATAATCACAATTTTCACCGTGCAAAAATGTACTTCTTAATTAAAATCATTAAAACTATTGCTTCTCGATAGGAAATTAGTTTTCACATCTTATTGATGTTGATCATTTGATTTTTCATCACACATTCTCCATAGGAAATCCATCATCAAGTAGAAAATTCATTTAAACCATAGAAAATATGAAAAACACGATAGAAAAATCTAAAGTCATAATTATTACATAATAGGTCTAATATGTCACTATATCAAGCGGGAACATCAACAGACTTCTCCTTGATGTATGTCCCTTGGTTATGATCGCGCCGTAACCAGAGTGTCCTCATCATTTGGTAGGACGCTTGGGTCGTTGTTCACTATGAAGGGTAGAATTCCATTATTTTGACATGTCACACCTATCCTCGATTCCCATGATGTTTTTTTCCTGAAAGAACTATGTGGCGCTTTGGCTCATTGTCTGGGACGTGGTTTTTTCTTTTCTTCGGTTTGCTGGACATGCCCTTTGAAAAGCATCTAGGCCCTAAGAGTTGGTTTCGGCAATTGATGACAACGCAACATTACCATGACTAACGTGTGTTTTGCAGAAACTTTGGTAAGTTAGGTCATGCGAATGGTGACTGTTTTGGGCACTATGGTTTTCATGCTCCTTGATGGAAATCATTTTAGTTTTTAAAGGATTAACGTTAAGATTAAGGACGGTTAGTTTCGGACGTCGAGGAGTTGAGTTACGTTCAGAATAGTCGTTAGGATCTTCGCTTTTCTCCTTTGGCCGTACTATAAAGGGGGGCATGAGCGAGTAGCTTGACCTAGGTGAGTCTTTTTATTTAGGTGTGGTGCACACTTGTCAAACTTAGCACTAGGTAGCTCAGGTGAAGCCCAAAGTTCAGTTGGAAGAAACTCGGTTCAAGTTGTGTCACGATTCGAAGTCTTTTGAGCCATTTATTCTTGATCGGATGCGGTCTCTGCCTTGACCAGATGCGTCCGGTCAGTTCTGGCAGTCACCGTAGAATCAATACGATTGACCGGACGCGGTTCTCCCATGGATCGGACGCGGAGATTGTGTTGACCAGAGTCAGAGAGGGTAAGTGTTGTGATCGGACGTGGCTAGGAAATCGATCGGATACGTCTACAGTGCGTCCGGTCCATTTCCAGAGAGGTACTTCACTGACCGGACACGTCCGGTCATCACCGATTGGACTCGTTCGTACATCCAGTCAAAGTACAGAAAGGTTTTTGAGCAACCGGACGCGTCCGGTCACTCCTGATCAGACTCACTGTGTGCCTGGTCACTCAGCGCCGTTGGTTTTCAATTCGACCGTTGCCACTGACCGGACGCGTCCGGTCACGTTGACTGGTGCGTCCGGTCAGTACGTAAAATGCTAAGTTGGCACATAACAGTTGGAATTGACTGTGTGGAGTATAAATACATCCCCTACACCTCTTTTTTGAGGTCTCTTGCTCATTTGTTCAGCTGAGAAACACCTTTCATATGCAAGGAAGTGCAAGAGCTCTAGTGAGGGTTGAGATTTGAGAATCTAAGATTAAGATCCCTCATTAGTGACTAGGAAGTAGCAAGTGTGCATCCACCTTCTCATTAGGCTTGTTGTGGTCAAGTGAGAGTTATTGCTTATTACTCTTGGTGATCGCCATCACCTAGACAGCTTGGTGGTGATTGAGAGTTTGGTGATCATTCGGCGGAGCTTGTGGATGACCCAACTCATCTTGTGAGCGGTTGTGGGCGATTCACCGTGACAGAGTATCAAAGAATCAGCCCATAGAGAGCACTTGATCCTCGTGTGGATCAAGGGGGAGCTACACCCTTGCGCGGGTGCTCCAACAAGGACTAGTGGGGAGCGACGACTCTTCGATACCTCAAGAAAATATCGTCGTGTTCCTAACCCTTTACTTTCAAGCAATTACTTTCTCGTATTACTTTTGTTGCTTGGTTTACTTTCCTAGAATTGCCATGCTAGACTAGGATTGGAACTTAGGGTGCAAAACTTTTATCAGTAGAATCACTAGGAACACTTGTAGGCAGTAGGGGTGAATTATGGCTTAGTAGGATTTAATTCTCGCAATAATTTTTAGAAAAACCCAATTCACCCCCCTCTTGGGCATCTTGATTCTTTCACCCTTCACATCGAACACCTAATTCACATCCTTGGCTAAGATGAATGGTTCATCTCTGTACCCAAGATTGTTGAGATCCACTATTGTCATTATGTACCGATGGTCAACTGTTACCCCACCTCCGGTCACCCTCACCCTTTGGCACCGAAACAAAGGGACCTTAAAATAAGGTCCATAGTCTAGTTTCCTATCTCCTCTATGCGGCCATAATATGTTTCCTTATTTTTATTTAGGTTTGTGGCATCTATGTGGACACCACTATTTTAGTTGGTGCTTCTTTTATCTTGGGCTATCGTGTAAAATGTATTGCCATTTATCTTGTACCCTTTAAATGTCAGGATATACCAAGATGGTTTTCTAGACAACAAGTATAGTTGCTCATCTAGACTCTCGTCACCCTGACATCGTTTTCGCAACCAATCGCTGAAAGTTTCCACATGCCGACACATAATCTAGGCTTCAGTCCTCCCCAGGAATTCGGATCGTACAATGTCCTTGTGTACCTTGATATACGGATCCACCAAGGAGAAGTTTTGTAGAACTATGTAGTGTGCTTTACAAAAATAATCGTCCTCCTTGCCAATATATGCTTTCCTCCCTAGTGTTCCCTTTCCACTTAGTCTCCCCTCGTGTCACGATTCAGGAACACCAATTAGGTCAAGGTTAGGAATAAAATCAACACAGAACTCATGACCTCCTCTATTCCATAGCCCTTAGCGATGCTTTCTTCTGGCCGAGCATGGTTGTGAACATATTTCTTCAGGATTCCCATGAACCTCAAAGGGAAACATATTATGTAGGAACACAGGACCGAGAATACTAATATATTTAATCAAGTGAACTAGAAGGTGTGACATAATATTAAAGAATAATGGCGGGAACACCAACTCAAAGCCGACAAGACATTTGACCACACCATTCTATAGCTTTGCTAGATGCGCTGGATTGATTGCTTTCTAAGAAATTACATTGAGGAATGCACATAGTTTCACGGTAGCTAATTGTACATTTGGAGGTAGAATCCCTCTCAATGCAACCGGAAGCAATTGTGTCATAAGCACATGACAGTCATGAGACTTTAAGTTTAGGAATTTTGTCTCTGCCACATTTATTATCCCCTTTACATTCGAGGAGAAGCTAAATGGGACCTTGATGTTGTTTAGGCATTCAAACATTCTTTCCTTCTCTTATTTGCTAAGAGTGTAGTTGGCAGGACTTAAGTAATGGCGTCCATCATCTACCTTCTCTAGATGCAGGTTGTCTCATTTTTTCATACACTGTAGGTCCTGTCTTGCCTCCAATGTGTCCTTGGCCTTCCCATACACACCCATAAAGCCTAGCAGGTTCACATAAAGATTCTTCGTCAGGTGCATCACGTCGATCGCGCTGCGGACCACTAGGACTTGCTAGTAGGGTAGCTCCTAAAATATAGACTTCTTCCACATGGGTGCGTGTCTGTTACCATCATTCAGAACAGATTGGTTGTCAGGTCCCTTCCCAAAGACTACTTATACATCCTGGACCATATTGAATATATCCTCACCACTACGGTTGTCAGGCTTTGTTTGGCGCTCTGTCTTACCTTTAAAATGTTTGCCTCTCTTTTTTAGGGTGTGATTCAATGGAATAAATCAACGATGGCCCGTGTACATGACCTTTCAACATTTTTTCAAAAATATATCTTCCATGTCATGAAAACAGTGTGTGCATGCATTATATCCCTTATTTAACTGTCCTAAAAGATTAATAAGAGCAGGCCAATCATTGATTGTTATGAACAACAATGCTCATAGGTCAAAGTGTTCGTATTTATACTCATCCCACACACATACGCCTGTGCCGCTCCACAAAAGTAGAAAGTTCCTCAACTAATGGCCTTAGGTACACATCAATGTCATTTCCAGATTTCTTCGGACCTTGGATGAGCACTAGCATCATAATGAACTTTCGCTTCATGCACAACCATGGAGGAAGATTGTAGATACATAGAGTAATAGGCCAAGGGCTATGACTGCTGCTCTGCTCCCAGAAAGGATTCATGCCATCCGTACTTAAAGCAAACCTTAAGTTTCTTGCATCATCTGCAAAGTTCGGAAATTCTCTGTCGATTGCTCTCCACTGGGACCCATCAGCGGGGTGTCTCAACATATCATCCACCATACCGTCTTCTTTGTGACATCACAGCAACTTTGCATGCTCTTTGTTTCTGAGCAAACATTTTAAGTGTGGTATTATAGGAGCATACCACATCACCTTGGCAGGGATTCTCTTCCTGGGACTTCACCGTCGCCCTCAACATCACTAGGGTCATCTCGTCTAATCTTATACCGCGATGCCCAGCATACCGGGCATGCATCCAAATTCTCGTACTCGCCACGGTAGAGGATGCAGCCATTAGGACATGCATGTATCTTCTGAATTTCTAATCCCAGAGGGCAGACGACCTGTTTTGCTGCATATGTGGTGGCAGGCAATTCATTTGCCTTTGGAAGCATCTTCTTTGCGATAGACACTAACTCCCCAAATCCCTTATCGAATATACCATTCTTTGCCTTCTATTGCAACAATTCAAGTGTGGTACCTAACTTTTTTGCCCCTCTTCGCAAGTCAGGTATAGCAATTTCTTGTAATCCTCTAGCATGCGCTCG
This sequence comes from Saccharum hybrid cultivar R570, assembly GCA_038087645.1. NCBI lineage: Eukaryota > Viridiplantae > Streptophyta > Magnoliopsida > Poales > Poaceae > Saccharum > Saccharum hybrid cultivar. The sequence goes on along the minus strand of JAQSUU010000431.1, from coordinate 16,269,366 downwards.
AACTTTATCTTCTCCTTTTCACTTTCGCATTCTCTCTGTGCATCACGGATAGCCTGACTAAGATCATCAGCGGGCTCACCTTCTGCTGCTACCTCTTCTTCAGCTTCCCCCATTACAATATCATCAAAGGCACCATATTCAGCAAAAACCATGAATAATAATGCTGTCATCATCCCCTTCTTCTTAGTCTAACAAATATAGTTTGGCATGAAACTCGACGTAAACAGGTGTTTGTGAAGGATCTTTGAGCAAGAATAATCCTTCTCATTCTTACATAGAACACATGGGCAGCACATGAAACTATTTTGTGTGTTTGGCTTGGCCACATTTATGAATTCATGCACGCCCCTAATGAACTCTAGGGAGCGATAATCCGCGTTGTACATCCATTGCTGGTTCATCTACATTATATGATGTACACCACATCAAAAACTTGTAATAACACATATTATACAACATGCATGATTAGTAGTTAATTAAAAGATCTAAAATATCCATCAATCAACATGATTAGTTAATATTCTATACCACATAGCTGTTTCACGTACTCTAGAACATTAATTTATTAAAGCTTGATACAATGTAGACAATCCCAAATAGCACTAAACAAACTAAACCTACAACATTTCAGCAAAATAAGGATTTCGTGACTAATTCCAACTAAAATAGACAAACCATTATTCTGTTGGTTCATTGCCTCATCATATAAAGGTGCACTCTCATCAATCGTCTTAGTCGCCTTTGTAAGAGATTTTTGGATGTGCTCAACATACTCTTCCTCCTAGTACCAACCATCACATGATCCAGTGCCATTTCACTGAAATTATAACAATAATTCAAGAACTTTAATTAAAATCATCACGAAAAATAGCTACAAATCAGAACAAAACATGACAAAAAATAACTCACTTCACGATCCGGACACGTATAGAAGATGTGCCCTTGGTTGGGACCCTTCTTCTTCACCCTGTACTAGCTCACAGTCTTCTACCCACACTTACCGCACACAATGAGAGGGAGGTCCAGCCTCAGTCGCTTAGGGACCCCTTGCGAGGCTGAGGACCCAGAAGCAGTCGCCATCTACGACTCTCTATACTCATTTTCTTTAACTATTATAAATTTCTCATTTTGTGAACCATAAAATTAAATGAGCTATATACTAAAAAATCTTATATTTCTCTATTTTTAAACCATGAAATGAGGCAATGATAGGTGCATACTCGTTTTGATGAGCTACTATAAGATCCTTCATCTACATATGCAAACTATCAAGTGATTTTGAGCTCAAATGGCATATAAATAAAAAATATCCACCATTATTCCCAATCTAGAAAATCAAAAATTTCTCTATTTCTAGACCATGAAATGAGGCAATGAAAGATGCATACTAGTTTTGATGAACTACTGTAAACTTCCTTCATCTTCATATTCAAACTATCGAGTGATTTCAAACTTAGATGGTATATAAATAATAAAACTCCACCATAATTCCCAATCTAAAAAACCACAAATTTCTCTATTTCTAGACCAAGCAATGAGCCATGCTAGTGATGAAACATGGAAGGATGAAGTTGGTAACCTTTAGAACCAAAGAATAGATGGAGGAACGAAGTCTTCACCAATCCCGCAAGCATGAACTCTTTCCATGAACAAGAATAGAGAGCAGGCAGAGAGCTTGAAATGGCTCGGACCGGAGGAGGAAGAAGGAGAAAGTATATATCCTGGGACATGTAGTTCCAGTTTATGGTATAAACCCGGACTACAGGTAGAATTCTAGTTGCGGTTGGAGCCACTAACCAGGATTAAAGGTTTAGTCATGGCTGGTAGCTCCAACCGGGACAGGAGGGTGACCTTTAGTCCCGGTTTGACCTTTAGTTCCGGTTGGTAGCTTCAACTGGGACTAATCCTGTCTTTAGTCCTGGGTCCAAATATGGCTGGGACTAAAGCCCAGAACAGAAAGTTGTGATTTACTATAACATTATGGTAAATATCCCCATGTGTTACAGTAATTCAACTATCGTAAATATATACTGACATTGTCGTAAATTAGTATATAAAATTATCGTAAATAGAGATTGCTACAAAATAACTTATTTTTATAGCTAGCTATAGAGTGTGTATATATATATATATATATATATATATATATATATATATATATATATATATATATATATATATATATATATATATATATATATATATATATATATATATATATATATTGGGCATGTCCCCGGTGGCCGCAACGGAACGTTCGGTCGCTCATCCTTTTCCTCCCGCGCTTTATAAGTTCGTTGCATATTATACTAACTACTATGTAATCATGGAGGGAGAGATTCGTCAAACCGGCACCTAGCTGACCTTCGCCGATGCAATTTGGTCATGTGCCCGAGTGTACTACTACTGTATATATACTATATATGTTTATCCGCGCAGTTGGTAGCAAGCAGGCTGCTATATGCTCTCCCATAGCCATATGTGATCCCATGCCTCGGCGCCTTCACGTCGGCTACGTCGACACATCCTGCACACGCCGCGACACGGCACGTTGGCGAGCACGCATGTGCCGGCGTACGTGACTGCGTGTGTGAGGCCCACGCAGACAGAGCAGTGAAGGAAATGACATGGCCCTTGTTTAGTTCCCAAATTGGGAGAGCCAATTTGGAGTGTAGGTCACGTCGCACTGTAGTAACTTTTGTTTTTATTTGGTAAAAATTGTCTAAACTTTAACTAATTAGGCTCAAAATGTTCGTCTCGCAAAGTACAACAAAACTGTGTAATTAGTTTTTAATTTCATCTACATTTAGTACTTCATACATGTGCCGACATTTCGATGTGACGGGGAATCTTCTTTTTGTATAGTGGAATTTGGGAGGAGAAGTTGGGAACTAAACAAGGGCATGAGTGGAGATCGATTGGGGAGCAGACTGCCCTAGATCAGCAGACCACGGCCCTACCACTGCGTACCTAGCGCTGCACCGTGCAGCTGCCGGCAAAGTCGCGGGACCCCGTTTGTGTACTGCCTTGCATGACTGAATTGGAGTGGTTTCTCTTTCTCTTCTTTTCTCGAGAGACATCCGAGGACTTGACAACAGAGGGAAAAAAAACGTCCGGCAGGATTTTACGGAGAGGGGGAGAGGACCGCCTGTGCCCGTCCTGTCCACCACCGATTAAAATGTTACGGTGTCGTCCACCACCTTAACATTTTGAAGGAAACGCTTTAAGCTTTAAAATGTTACGGTGGATAACGGCGAGACTGCCGGCAAACAGAGCAGGCTTCAGGAACCGTCCAGGCCAGGTCACCCAGCGAGCAGCGAGAGAGACGAATCAGAAGGCGACTCTCCGCCTGATTTTTCTGTCGGCTAGGCCAACTCCAAAACAAAAATCATTTTGTAGGTCTTGCACCATAGTATGCGCTGCCCACGTGTGCGCGTGGCAAGAATACGCCTCGTTTCGTCGAACTGGTTTTGTGCTAAGTGGTGGTTTGATTCGGAACGAAAGTTAAAGTTTACTCTCAATCTGTGTAATTAGTTTTGTAATTAGTCTATATTTAATACTGTAAATTAGTGTCAAACATTCGATTGACAGGAACTAAATGTTAGCGGGTCCAACAATAACTACAACTACAGGGAGCATTAAATGATTGAGGTCAATACAGCTTTTTCACAGCTTGTGCTTGTGTATATGGTGTACCAAGTTTAGATCACAACTTGATTATTATAATTAAGATTATAGATTATAATAATCAGTGTGTTTGGATCAATGGATTATGATGTTTGATTATGTTCGGTTAAAATGAGAAATTTTGAAATTTCTATCTTATCCTTTAAGTTTGATAAGTTGGGCAATCACTTGGAGGTAAGTCAAACTTTCAGCATCCAGCATTCCCTGTAATTTGGTCTCACCTGGATTGTGAAATTATGGTAATCAAGAATAATGGATCTTACGATCAACCATGTTTAAATCAAAATTTGAATATGTAATTTGATTATAATAGTCAGATGGATACTAAACAGAGCCTTAGTTATCAGAATACCTGCTCACTCCCCTCAAGAAATTATAAGCGTACTTGATTAGAGAAAAAATCATATAAAATAGATTTTAATTTTTTTATTTCTCTTATAATATATAGTCAATTGCTAAAAATTAATATCATCTCATAATTACTTCAAATACAAATCTATTAGTACAAAATTTATGTCCCGTGTATAATTTACTAATTGTTGATAAAATTGTACGATGTGACTTTTTCTCAGATTAAATACACGTATTATTTCTAAACGAAGTGATAAATACGCTTATCATTTTCTAGATAGAGTGAGTTACGTATGTACGCAAGTAGTACTGCCTATGTACACTCCTAGGAATATTTTGTTCCCCATTCTAAGGTTCTGATTGATTTATTATCTGCTAATAGTTAGATGATTGTAGCGAGCTCATGTTTATTTTTTTTAAGATAAAATAAAATTTATATTAGATTATAGCTGAGTATATCACCACGTTACGATCATTCTGGAATACACTATGTATATTCAGAAACTGATCTTTATCTATATTGTACCCATGCTTTGTATAGCTTCAAATTAAATCTTAAATCAAAACATGTATGACATTTCGTATGGATGAATGCACAAACACTCCACAAAAGGTCTGAGAATAGATGTCCAATGAACGACGGTCAACATCCCTACAGGCAGAGTTGAGAAACTTCCCTGCAGGCGGGCTTGAGAAACTTCTTTCTTGTGTCTTGCCACTGAAGAATGAGGAAGACTGATTTGAAACTTATTCTCTATAGTCCTTCATTATGATCAGATCTAACCACACTAAAAAGGAGAAGAGACCAGAGCAAATTATTCTATGGCTACGACAACATCTCTACCTTGATGTAGCTATTTGGAAAACTAAGTCTCTATGTCGTCATGCCGAGGAAGTTGCTGACGCCGTAGTTGTCGTCCTCATCATCAACGAGCATCTACGGAGAAGATGAATCCATCCTGCCCCCTCGCAGTCGCTGGGAAGGAGGAAGGAGGAGATAAATCCCCAATAAGAAGAAACTCGGCATGGACTCTAACCCTAAAGGACTCGGTCTACTAGAAAACTTATTAAAGTGATGGATTCCCTTCCCTCCGGCGAGATGTCGGAAGGAGAAGGGACGGGGACCAGCGATGGTGGACGTGGGGACGACGGCGGTTGCTCTTGCTAGATCACATGATAGGAGCGATTTTCTTGCTTAGAGTTGAGTAGCTTATGTCTAATATTAGCTATCCAACTATTAGCTGCATACTCCCTTCGTACCGGTAATTCAAATCGTTTTAGATAGCGACAGTCTCCAAAGTAACTTTGACTTTTTATTTTTATAAAAATATTTATTGAAAAGTGATATATGTATATTTTTATGAAAACACTTTTCAAGACAATGATTTTCACATTTCCAAACTCAACAACTTAAAAGTTATTCATGATTTATATTCCTAATGTTTGACGCAAGTCTTGTCCAAAACGACTTGAATTACCAGTATGGAGGGAGTATTAGTTAGAGGGTGTTTGGATGCATAACTAATGAAAAATGCTACTGAGATAACACTAGCTGCTATTATCTGATTTGTTCCAGCTTCCAAGTTCCAACTAGTGAGATAGTTATTATCTAGAGTTCTAGCTAATAATTAGCTATTTTATTAGTTGCATATGTTAGGATCTAAAAGAGAGAACTATTAGCAGATACTCTCTCCGTCTCAAAAAAATATAAATTTCATTTTTTCAAAAAGTCAAAGAATCTTTAAGTTTGACTAAATTTACAAAAAATGCTATCTACATTTGAATCCCCAATTAGGTTTACTATGAAACTATATGCCCTGTTCGGCTGGTTGAAAAAACGGCTAATGCTGATGCTGATGTTGATTTATTGTGAGAGAAAAACACTGTTATTTCGCTGAAACGGTACGGTTAATAAGTTCAAGCGAATAGGGGAATATCTTTTTATTTGTGTTTGGTCAAAATTAAGAATCTTAATCGAGGGTTGCATTTTTTTTGGGACAGAGGTAGTATCTACTCCCTTTGTCTCTGAATAAATAAATTCCTACAGTTGTCTTAAGTCAAAATTTTAAACTTTGACCGAATTTCTAAAAAATCCGTCAAGATTTATGACATCAAATTTATATCATTAGATATACCACAAAATATATTTTTATAATACGCTCATTTTATGTCATAAATGTTGTTACTCTTTTTCCTATAAAATAGTCAAATTTAAGATAGTTTTACTTGCACGGATTCTAAGAAATGTTTATTTGGGACAGAGTATTATCTATAGGGATCAAACTGGGCAAAAGAGAGGTCACCGTGATCCTACGGATGAAGCACGAGATATGGAGTTGAGTACAGTATTTCTTTCCTATAGGCTGTGTTCAGTTCCTCAAAAAAATCACTGTGCAAACAAAAGATTTCCCGTCACATCAAACTTGCGATACATGCATGGAGTACTAAATGTAGATGAAATCAAAAACTAATTATACAGCTTGATTGTACTTTGCGAGACGAACGTTTTGAACCTAATTAGTCAACGATTGAACACTATTTACCAAATAAAGCTAAAACATGCTATAGTACTTTTTTTTACACCTTTTCGCGGAACTAAACACACCCATAGACGCACAAGCACCTGCCCTGCTCCGACACAAGAACAAAGGCAGCACTAGCCGTCTCGGTCGCATGGAGCAGTGCGCCACTTTTGACCGTTACCACTTACCCGGACCTTCCTCCTGCGATTATGCATGGCGGCAAGCGAAGAATCGCGTAATTACCGTGCGCTTTGGGCCATAATCGATCCTACTACACCTCTATACTTTTATTTATCCGGACCCCACTTTGGGCCATAAAGTAATCCTTCATGGGCCCGCTTGCCCCTCAGCTCACAAAGCACCCAGGCCGCGTTCACTTCCCCTCCCAACCTAAAATATTTCCTCTTACACACATCACATCAAATCTTTTGACGCATGCATGAAGCATTAAACGTAGGTAAAAAAGATAACTAATTGCATAGTTTGTCTGTAAATGTCGGGACGAATCTTTTAAACCTAGTTAGTCCATAATTAGATAAATTTTACCAAATAACAATGAAAGATGCTACAGTAACTTTTCAATTACTTTTCACGAATGCCAAAAGCGCCGAACCTCGCTTGCCCTCTCCCCCTCCACCCATTCCGCTACCCATGGGCCCACACCACATCCTGCCCTACCCTGAGGGGGTGGCGCCCACCCACCCCGCTTGTCCTCCGCTCCCCTCTTGAAGAGCGTGCCCCACCTCATAAATAAACATCGAGGAAACCGAGCAAAGCGGAGAAAGCTGCCGGCCTGCCTGCCTGCTCGCAGCAGCAGCCCCCGCCGCCGCGGCCCGCGGAGGAGGCGAATCAACCGCGACTGTCCCCAGCGGGCGGGAATACAGCAGGCGAGGCCAACCGGTCGCGGAACCCTCAATTCCCCGCTGCTGCCGGCGATCAAGTCGGTTCCGTCCCGCGCGCGCCGATGCGGATCCCGCGGCGGAAGGGCGGCGCCGGGCCGCTCGCTGTCGGGGTGCCCAGCAGGCGGGTGCAGGTGGCCGCGGTATTCGCGCTCGCCGCGCTGCTGGGGGTCTCCGTGCTCTACGATAGCGCCCACATCGCCGCCTCGCTGCGGAGGCACGGCGGCCCGACGGCGTACGCCAAGCTCTCCTCCGACGGCGCCACCGCCGTCCCCAGCGTCGCGAGGGTCGGCACCTAACGCTCCTGCTCCTGCTAACCTCTCGCTCGCTCGGTTGGTTGGCTGCTGTCAGTAAGCTAAACCTACGGTGGTTTCCGTTTCTTCGTGCAGGAGGAGGAGGAGGAGGCGGCGGCCGTAGAGGCGCTCGCGCCGCCGGCGCGGGCAGCGGAGTCGGCGCCGGTTGACGGCGCGGATCGGGCCGACCCGCCCCCGCGCGAGCGGCAGGAGGAGGTCGAGGACGGAGGCGCAGCGAAGCCTGGAGCGACGGCCGGGAGCTCCCTGCAGGACGCGCCGCTGATCGAGGAGGCGGTGCAGGGAGGAGGCGGAGGCCACGGCGACGGCGGCGCGCAGGAGCAGTCCCCCGGGACCTGCGACCTGTACAAGGGCCGCTGGGTGTACGACGAGTCCCGCGCGCCGCTATACAAGGAGTCCGACTGCAGCTTCCTCACGGAGCAGGTCACCTGCACGCGCAACGGCCGCCGCGACGACGACTACCAGAAGTGGCGCTGGCAGCCCGACGGCTGCGACCTCCCCAGGTACCACCACGGCCTGGCTTCCTTGCTTGCTTGCCACTGCATTTCTTCCGTTTATCCTTTTACCCTTTCTACAGATACAGTGCGTATACGTGTACGTCCATACGGGCTTACGCGGCCCGGCGCGCGTAGTAGGGTGGGTGCGTGCCCGCTTTCGCTTGCGGAGTGGATTACTGGAAAGCGGGTGGAGGACGCGTGCTCCGCATGGGCGGCTGCGGGTGGCCAGATCACTTCGCGCTTTCTTTTCTGTTTAGGACCTGCGTCAGTTGAGTGGGGTTGCGTTCGCTTCGCGAAAAGTAACTGAAAAGTTACTGTAGCATCTTTCGTTGTTATTTGGCAAAATATATCCAATCATGGACTAACTAGGCTCAAAAGATTCGTCCCGACATTTACAGACAAACTATGCAATTAGTTATCTTTTTTACCTATATTTAATGCTTTATTCATGCGTCGAAAGATTCTATGTGATGGGTGAAAAAGGAAATATTTTAGGTTGACATGGAAAGTGAACATGGCCTGGATCTGTGTCTGCATCTGGGGGGTGGTACATCAGTCTTTTCTTTTGCGCTCTTTGTTGACGTGGTGATACGCCCAACTTGTCTGCGGATGCGCAGTTGCGCCGGAGTACAGGTGTATTGTAGCTATGTCATCTTGTTCCATTCCATGTCTCAACACCACATCTCACTATAAAACACTACCAATCGCCCCAATTTGTCATGATTGTAGTAACAACAACTAATTATGGATGAAGAACAATATCGGCTTCCAGCATTACCAACATCTCATAGTGTAGACTTGCTGTAACTTATAACCCTTTCATCTTACTGTTGCAATGGTTGTCAGTGTGATCTAGAGTGTTCGTGCTTAGTTTTTCCAGAGCTCCGTCAATGTTATTGTTAGTAGCCTCAAATTTTCATCAACGCAAGTGGCTGTACAGGGTTGCCCTGCATCTAGACTGCAGAGTACGTTAGGTGAAGTTGATCTGTTAAAGTTTGTACTCATTAGCTGTGTTTCTTGGCAACTAAGATTTGTATATGGGGTACTTAATTTGTTAGGTGTTATAATTGATGAGAAAAAGAGACCACACTCACATCAAGCTATGGTCTTTCTTTGAATATATTAAGCAATTTGTTGTTTGATAGAGAAGTTCTGTTTGTTAGAGAAAGTTGTTGAATGGGGAGGTAACAGGTTTGGAATATAAAAAAGAAAAAGAAAAAGAACAAGTGGGAGCTGTTGCATGACTTGGCATCAAGTTCTAGTTCTAACTAACTGCTAACAACTATCTGCACTTCGAATATTTGTTGGTAAGAGCATCTCCAAGTGTCTTTGTAAAATTTACTCTCTAAATCATCATTTGGAGAGTCATTTGAGTAAATATTGTTTTCTATATCTTTGTGCCTTCCAATAGCTTTTCTATGTCTTGTGCGCAGTCTAGAGAGCTATATAAAAAGTCTCTTGGAGTTGCTTTAAATAGGTGAATACCCTACTTCATACTAAAACATCAACAAAAACATGAGCTAATAATTGAGCAACGTTTTTTTATATACCCTAGAACCTTTCAAATTGGGTACGGCTGGGCTCACATTTATCCGTGTTGAGCACAATTAGTCGCACTCACATCGTAGTTTACTAATTGTTAGTTCATTTATTTTCAAATGCATGGAGCTATAAGCTCTCGAGCTTACTTACAATATTATTTACTCCATATATTTAGGTAATGCATTCGGTAAATATGTAGCACACTAGCAGGCACTGATCTGTTCCCCTGTTAGAAATTGTGACTCTGTTAGAAATTGTGACTCTATTGATTTGGGCTAACCCTAGAAGGGTAGCTATATAGTGATGCATACATGGGCCTTATGGGCCTAGCCTCATGGGCCTAATATCATATACTCTAACACCCCCCGCAGTCTGAAATACCGGCACAGCGGAGTTCCAGACTGGACAAGAAAAGAGAAAGAACACACACGAGCCCCCCACAGACGCAACTAGCCACTGGTGATGTTGAGGCTGGAGCGAAACTCGGTGAAGGTCGAGGACGGTAGGCTTTTGGTGAAGATTTCGGCGAACTGGGAGGTGGTCGGTACGTGAAGGACCCGCACCTCGCCGATGGCAACCCGATCAAGGACAAAGTGTAGGTCGATCTCCACGTGCTTCGTCCGCTGGTGTTGAACGGGGTTGGTGGAGAGGTACACCACACGGACGTTGTCGCAGTAGATCAGCGTGCTCCAGGAGAGCGGAGTGTGGAGCTCGGCGAGAAGCTGCCGGAGCCATGAGGCCTCAGCCACGCCGTTAGCGACAGCGCAGTACTCCGCCTTGGCACTGGAGCGGGAGACCACAGGCTGGCACTTGGACGACCAGGACACCAGGTTGCCGCCCAAGAAGACAGCGTAGCCGGAGGTGGAGCGCCGAGTGTCCGGACACCCGGCCCAGTCGGCGTCAGTGTAGACGACAAGCTCAGCGGAGGACGACCGGTGAAGGAGTGGTCCGTAGTCGACCGTGCCGCGGAGGTAGCAGAGGAGGCGCTTGAGAGCAGTGAGGTGATGCTTTCGGGGATCATGCATGTGAAGACAGATCTGCTGAACTGCATAGGTGATGTCCGGCCGGGTGAAGGTGAGGTACTGAAGGGCACCAGCAAGACTCCGATATGCAGTGGGATCTGGCACTGGGTTGCCCGCTGCCTCTGACAACTTCCCTGTGTATCAACCGGAGTGGAGCAGGGGTTACAGTCAGTCATCCCAGCTCGCTCCAGGATATCAAGAGTATACTGCCGCTGGTGAAGAAGTAACCTGGCAGGATGACGCTGAACTGTGACCCCGAGGAAGTGATGGAGCACACCCAGATCCTTCATAGCAAACTCCTGCTGAAGAGCGGTGATGATGCGACGGAGAAGTGACTCACTGGAGGCTGTGAGGACAATATCATCAACATAGAGCAGCAGGTACGCAATGTCCGCTCCATGGTAATAGATAAACAGAGCCGTATCTGACTTGGCCTCCACAAACCTCAGTGTCAGCAGGAAAGCAGCAAACCGATGGTTCCACGTCCGGGAGGCCTGCTTGAGGCCGTAGAGAGACCTGTTGAGCCGGCAGACCATGTCAGGACAGGAAGAGTCAACAAACCCCGCTAGCTAACTGCAGTAAACTGTCTCAGTGAGAAGACCGTGCAGAAAAGCATTCTTGACGTCCAGCTGATGGACGGGCCATGACCGAGCGAGGGCCAGCGACAACACGGTGCGGACGGTGGCCGGCTTCACCACTGGGCTGAAGGTCTCATCATAGTCGACCCCAGGGCGCTGAGTGAAGCCTCGGAGAACCCAGCGAGCCTTATACCGCTCAAGAGTGCCATCAGCCCGACACTTGTGTGTCCAGATCCACTTGCCGGTGACGACGTTGGAGCCCGGCAGCCGGGGCACCAGATCCCATGTCTGGTTGGCAAGGAGTGCCGTGTACTCTTCCATCGCGCGGCACCAGTGAGGGTCCAACAAGGCATCACAGACGGAAGAGGGTACTGGAGAGACCTGCGTGTCGCCGGGCATCGCCGCGAGAGCCCGGGACGGCAGTGTGCCAGCCGCGTGCCGTGTCACCATAGGGTGAACATGCCGCGGGTGTCGATGAAGGAGCGGCGGGTGGTATACCGGCGGCACGACGCGGGCAGGCGGGGACTGCGGCGGTGGTGTCGGTGTCCCCGACGGAGAAGAGGCCTCGAGTGGTGACTGAGGCAGCGGAGCCGGCCGCGCACGACACTGGTACACGCGTACCGGCTCGGCGAACCGCGTATGAGGTGCAATTCCCGGACCGTCGTCGAGTGGAGGGGCCGGGGCAGCACCAGAGGACGACGACGCCGAACCCTCATCGAGCGAAGAGGTCGGGGCAGCTCTGGAGTACGACTGGCCCGGACCCGTGGAGCCACGGGCGGCTAGTGAGCGGGGACACGAGCCCGGTAAGGAGCTCAGTGAAGCAGTACCTGCAGGAGACCACAGAAAAGGTGGCTAGACCACCGTGTCAGTGGGAAATAGAGAGAAGAGATCAAGATCAGGGGTGGTAGTGGGTGTGCTGGAGGCGGAGAAAGGGAAGACGGACTCATCGAACACCACATGGCGAGAGATGAGGACCCGTCGGGAGGTAAGATCAAAGCAACGGTACCCCTTGTGATCCGAGGAGTACCCGAGGAAGACACAGAGAGTCGAACGGGGTGCCATCTTGTGGGGAGCAGTGGCAGCGGTGTTGGGGTAACACGCACACCCGAAGACTCGAAGGTGATCGTACCGAGGAGGGGTACCAAAAAGAGCGTGGTGTGGCGTGGGAGCGGGGCAGGCAGCAGAAGGAAGACGGTTGAGGAGGTAGGTGGAGGTGTGCAAGCTCTCAGCCCAGAAACGAGTAGGAAGAGACGCCTGGAGCAGAAGGGTGCGCATGGTGTCGTTTGTGGTGCGAATCATACGCTCAGCCTTGCCATTCTGAGAGGAGGTATACGGGCAAGACATGCGCAACTGGACACTGTGAGAGAGGAAGAAGGCACGGGAGGTGGAGTTATCAAACTCACGACCATTGTCACACTGGACGACCTTGATGGTGAGGCCGAACTGTGCGGACACCCAAGCGAAGAAGTGAAGAAGCGCGGGAAAAGCATCAGACTTCGCACGGAAGGGAAAAGTCCACGAATAGTGAGAAAAATCATCGACCACCACAAGATAGTACTTATATCCAGAAATACTGATGACAGGAGATGTCCATAGGTCGCAATGTATAAGATCAAACACGCGGGCCGCATGTGAAGAAGAACTATGAAAAGGAAGACGAACATGACGACCCAACTGGCACGCATGACACAAATGCTCATCATGAGCTCGAGTACATGGAATGTCAGAGCTCCGACTGAGCTGCAGCAGGGCATCACATCCAGGATGGCCGAGACGCCGGTGCCAAGTAGTGGAGGAAGTAGTGACGGTGAAAGCAGCTGACAAAACGGACGACGAAGAAGATGAAGTAGCCGCCGGGAAGCGAAGAGTGTAAAGGGGCCTCGTGTTGTCACATCGGAGTAGAGGATGTCGGGAAGCCAAATCCTTTACAGTAAGATCAGAAGAGTCAAACTCCACAGAACAGAAATTGTCAGCTGTAAAACGATGAATAGAAAGAAGGTTGTGAACCATAGAAGGGGCAACAAGAACATCAGGAAGACGAAAGGAGGCATGAGCACCGGCGGTATCCACAGATGTGACTGGAAGACACGAACCATTTGCGACCATAATGGAAGAAGGGAGAGAAGAAGAGGGAGAATGAACGGAAGAGAGTATACCAGGGTCAGGGGTGGTGTGGTAGGTAGCACCCGAGTCGGCGATCCACTGAGGACCGACAGGAGGTGTCAGGCCCATAGTGCTGAAAGAACGTGCCAAGGCCGTCTGGTCCCAACAGGCAGGCCCGAGCGAGGTGCCGGAAGGTGTAGCCCACGGAGACGTGGTGGAGACGCCGGTAGGTGGAGCAGCAGCGAGCATGGCCGCCGGCGGGCGAGGCTCACCGCCGGGAGCGTGGAAGGGTCACATAGAGATGCGCTCTGACCACGGGTTGTGGAAAGAAGGCCATGGTGCACCCTGTGGAGCTGTCGGCGCCGCCTGGTTGCTCCCGCCACGGCCCCCTACGTCCAGCGCCGCGGCGACGGCGACCGTCATGGCCCCCCCACCCCGCTCGGCCCGGAGGGAGGGGGACCAAGAAGAGACGACGGCGGCGTAGCGGACGGACGCGGTGGAGCGAACAGACGCGGCGGAGTAGCAGCAAGGGCCGTCGAGGAAGTCGAGGACCCCGGCGCGGAGGTGGACCCTGGCTGGATGCCCTGAGCAAGCTCCTCCATGACTAGATCGTCACGGACCTGCAGGAAGGTGGGGAAGGGGCGCTGGCGGGTGATCCACGTCCATGGGCCAGCCAAGGTCGCCGAAGGAGTCCGCCATGGCCTTCATCTTGCGGCAGAACTCTCCAATAGTGAGGTCACCCTGGACGAAGGTTCGGAAATTCGCATCGAGCCGCAGAGCTTGGGCCTCGGCATTGCCCAGAAACTGGCCCTCGAGCGCCAGCCAGGCCTGGCGAGCGTCAGTCGTGTTGCGGACGAGGTCGTGGAGGTCGAGGGAGATCGTCCAGGCCCCGAGGTCGTGGTAGGCGGGAAGGACGAGACGCTGCTCCGATACCATGTTAGAAATTGTGACTATTGATTTGGGCTAACCCTAGAAGGGTAGCTATATAGTGATGCATACATGGGCCTCATGGGCCTAATATCATATACTCCAACATCCCCTACTACATATTACATGACTAAACCTTCAAAACAGAGGAAATTTATCAGGAAATTGTACTTCACATTTAGTCACATCGATCAGTAGCCACTGTGAATCTGGATGCAACTCCTGCAATAACTACTTCCCAAAATTCTATGACAAGTAAGTTTTGTTGCATGTGCATGTTGTCTATTCTATGACAAGTGAGTTTTGTTGGATGTTTAGTGTCCCCACCATGAGCCATGGGTGTATATTTCAAGTTGGAGAGAAGTTATAATATACATCACTTTCATGAAAATGAATCACAGCATTTGATTTAGGGCTTCCTGGTTTGAAAATGCATATAATTATCATTATGGATCATGCGGATGTTAAACTGTACAAAAGATACTGGTGCCTACAGATTTGTGGCTCAACTAGAGTGTTGCAGAACTCACATGAAAAGTCTTGTCAAATGCATGCTAGCCTAAGGTTAATCTCGAAAGTAGGTTCACATGTATATTGCTCAAATTTTGTTATGAAACTGATGTGCATTTTGACAATTCTTTCTGTCACAGATTTGATGCTAAGTTGCTTCTTGAGAAGCTAAGGAACAAAAGACTGATGTTTGTGGGGGATTCTCTAAATCGGAACCAGTGGGAGTCCATGGTGTGCCTGGTCCAGTCAGAGGCTCCATGGGACAAAAAGTCTCTTGTCAAGAATGGTTCTCTTAATGTGTTCCATCTTCAGGTATACTTACTCATCAAGCACTGATTACTGACCACTATGAAATCCATTAGCGAGATCATAGAATAAATCAGCATTGAAGAGCCGGCTTGAATGAGCCTTATCAAATGGTGTTTGTATTAGTGAATTGTCACACTGCCAGCCTCAATAATTAAGGAAAAGGATAAGAATGCTCAAATATGTTTATGCTGAGATTTTACTCCCTATCTTCACTTATGCTTCTTATGGTTAACCCTGATGCGAATTATTTACATGGAATGTTTCAGGAGTACAATGCAACAGTTGAGTTCTATTGGGCTCCTTTCCTAGTGGAGTCAAACTCAGATGACCCAGACATTCATAGCATCAGTGACCGCATGATCAAGCCAACATCGATCGCGAAGCATGCAGCGAACTGGGAAGGGGTGGACTACCTGATCTTCAATACTTACATTTGGTGGATGAACACACCACAGATGAAAACTTTGTGAGTAATTGTAGACATTAATCCTTGAGTCCTCGCGAACAATGAAAACAGTTTGTCTGACCAACAGACCAACCTTAGGATTTTTTTTCTGAACGTTATACAAAGATCTTTACGTTCGGGATATGTTTGCTTATGCTTACACAAGCTACCTTGACTACAGGCATGGTGGATCCTTTTCAAGGAAACATGTTAAGTATGATGAAATTGAACGTGTCGAGGCATACCGGAAGGTCCTCAAGACATGGTCTAGATGGGTAGAGGCGCACATAGATCCCAAGAGAACAACGGTCTTATTCATGAGTGTGTCACCGGTACATATGCAGTAAGTATCCATACCTTGATGCAAAATTTCCCCCAACATTGCTGTTGGTTTCAAAATACAGGTTGCCGTGGTGCTATTCTTAGTGTTAATGCCTTGTACCATTTGTTGTTGCACAAATGTACTACTCTGGCGATGCTGGGTCTGACCACTGGTGCCACATTCATTGTCTTGATCTAGGAGTGAAGGTTGGGGCAGCCCCAATGCCATAAAATGCTTCTCCGAGACACAGCCAGCAATCAACTACACGAAAAAATTGGAGGTGGGCACGGATTGGGATCTCTTCGCCACTGCTCAGCGCGTGACGAGGTCAATGAAGAAGGTACCGGTGCACTTCATCAACATAACTGCGCTGTCGGAGATCCGTAAGGACGCGCACACCTCTGTGCACACGCTGCGGCAGGGGAAGCTCCTGACAGCAGAGCAGAAGGCGAACCCAAGGAAGTTCGCGGATTGCATCCACTGGTGCCTCCCTGGTGTGCCGGACACGTGGAATGAGTTCGTTTATGGTCATATCGTGTCGAGCCCGCCGCCGCAGCAACAGATAACCGAGGATCAACCTCACAGATGACAGCTAGAGATACTTCACCTGGTAGTGTAATTTAGTGAGAAGATTTGTGATCGAGGCCATAAGTTATTTTTTTCTAGGTTTAGAAGCCTATGCTGCTGGTTCACCTAAGCATTTGTTGGAAGGTAAGATCGCAGTATAGCCAACAAGCAGCTGTGAACAGCCACGATCACCTGAGGAGCCTTCTCGCAGTGTCTAAATGTGGTTGTTTGAGCCTCTGTGAGGGGAATGCGCGCTTCTGTGCAGTGCTTCTCGTGTTTCTACCTGGCACCGTGGCATGTGTACATAATTTTACCAGAATCCTTTGTGAAATTGTTTCTATTCCTGTAGCAATGTTTTTCTCGAAAATGTGCCAAAAATTTGCTGTTGAGATTTTCATCATTTCGTGTGATAGCTAGCAGCCTAGCACCGACAAACATTACTAGTACAACTTTGCGCATCACATAAGCCACGTGCATTGTAGAGAATTTTAGGAAATGCGTTTGTATTACGCATTTGTATTGTGGACCCATATATGACTGTACGAGTTGAGAAACTTGGAGCAAGGTCATTCTTCAAACTAAAGTTCAGCACCCACACACCAAAAAAAGTAAACTGAAATGGGGTTGGAGAAAAATAGCGAGCATGGCAGCATTGTTATGCACAAAGTCTTCTTCCTTAATTCCATTTGCTAACAATTATTCGTCCATTTTGTATTTTCGATGAACGTCTCTGTAAGCAGTAGATAGGAGGGAAGGGAAGCAGCAGGGAATTGAAGAACAGAGTGTAGTTCGAATGAATCTCTTAGAACAGAGGAAAGCTTGGAGGAGTCATTACAATAATTCTGTTCAAAATTGATGACCTCTCCTTCTCTCTGTAGATACTTAAGCTGTTCTCTCACGCCACCGTTCTCCAGCTGGCGAGCCACTCACGCCCATTCCGGGTCTTGAACCCGTGTGCTGGGCCTCCGCTCCCGTGCTCCGCGCCGAGGCCCATGTACGGCTTCCGTGTCTTGGGCGACGTCGTGATCCTTCTTGGGCGACGTCGAGCGCGGGAGCTTCAGAGCCTCACGAACTGGTACATCATTCACCTGATCCTGGTGGTCTTCAATGGTGTATGGATCGACCCAGGGTAACCAAAAGGTCGAATTCCTTCAGGAATTAAGACAGATTAAGCAGGGTTGCTGTTGACACAAAAAAATGTGCCAACGTGGAGATTGAACAATGCTAATAAGTTCCTGGCATCAAGAAGGAATTGGAAAGTATTTACTGCAATGAAATTCAAAGCACAAGCAAAGAAAATGATGGATTTGGGCTTGCCCTGCCTAAACCGGCCAGGCCGGTTCCTATGCCCCAAACCTATGTTAAGTGCCCAGCCGACCACTATGCCTGGCAAGAAGAAACCAAGCAGGCCGTTTTCCTGCCTCGTCTAAACTGATTTGTTTTCAAATTGTTTTTTGGATCTATTTTGGACATTGAAAACTTTGAGATTGCGTTTGGAACTTGTTTCCTACTGGGACAAGACCACCCTCTCTATATAAACGAGAGGATCACGGCCCATTGAGGATTTCAACTTCCAACCGTCAAAAAATACAACACCTACCGTTTTGCCCTAACTTTCTCTCTACCTTGTTGTTCGTCGTGTCTCCTAACGAGATTTGGCTGCGTTGTAGGTGGCCTTGCCGACCCTAGGACAACCTTCACGTGTTCCTCCCCGACGCCTCGTCCCGGGAGGTGTTCGGAAGTCTACCAAGCGAAAAAGGGCTTAAAATCGGCCTAACCGACTTCTCGGTTGGTTGCGGTTTTGTTGCAATCAAGGTCGTGTGCAACCTCAAGCGAGCTAGCCCTTGCTGCTATGTGACCCAATTCGACGTCAACATACTTTTTGGCGACTCCGCTGGGGAAAAAGAAGAAGAACAAGATCCAATCTACTACCAACATGTCAAAAGACGGTAAGCCTGAGGATAAAGGGGATCACACCGATCCTTTCAACCCGAAGAACATCAAGCATCTGACATCAATCGACGAGCTTCCCAATGATCTTCATCAAAAGATTGAGCCCAAGCAAGCCGCCGATCTACAAGCGTTCCTCGCGAGCTGCAATAAGGATCGACGGGGGAAGTGTAAGGACCGTGGGGGGTGAGTTAGGCAACTTAAAACTCTATTTCTAACTATGGCCTCTAATTTCCAACCTAAGCAAAACCTATGCAAGAAGTAACTATCTAAATGTGCAACTATGGTTTTGCTAGGTGTGTTGCTATCTCTACCGCAAAAGAGTTATGCAGCCTAGGTTCCAATCCTATCAACTAGCCTATCAACTAAGTTAGGAAAGGTACAACACACAGCCAAGGTAGCAATGTAAATGCGGAAGCTTAATTGAGATAGAGATGCAAACTTCCGTCAATGACTCTGGTATTTTTACCGAAGTATTGAGAGCACGCAAGGTTCCCCCTAGTCCTCGTTGGAGCCCCTCGCAAGGCCAAGCTCTCGGTCGGGTAACTCCGTGGATAGCCTCAGGCCTTCCCCACGCGCAAGTGGGTCTCCGATGTGCCTTCTGGCAAGCTCTCCAGGATCACTCCCCGTTGAAAGCCCTAGTTTGGTTTTGCCTAATTGATGAAAGCTATTGGACTAACCCTATGCTCTAAGTGTGTGTATGAGATAGGTTGGTCCAAGTCCAAGTGATGGAGCTAGATGGCACTCAAGTGATGGGATGGCCAAAAGATGGTGATCAAATGCTCCAACTTAGAAAAGAAGAAAGAGAAAAACAAAACCCTATGGAGATCAAGGCAAATGTATAAATAGGGGTTTTGTTTTGCCAATCAAGACACAATAGAGTGCATGATTGGGTTTAGGATAGATATTCGTACTATTAAGAGGGGAAGCTCTCACGGTGATTATGGTTATCTAGTGCCACTAGGTGAATTAACTCCATGCATTTGCATTAGAACCTAGTGAGTGCTAACAACCCTTGAAAATATTTGTGAAAAATGCTAACTCACGTACACAAGTGTTGGAAACATTGTGGAGTTAACACATTTGCACAAGGGTTGAAGTGTTGGAAGATTTGGAGTAGCTCCACTACTAATTTTTGACCCTGTTGCACCGACAAAATTTTGATGTAATAGGGCCAAAATTGATGCCATAGCTTGGTATTGCATCAATTTCGTGTTTGATGCGAGCCGATGCAATAGCTCTAGATGCAATAGCCTTGTCGCATCGGTTTGTAGTGACCGATGCGAGAGTTCGCTATTGCATCAGCCATTCATTGTCTCTTGCATCAAAATAGAGAGATGCAAAAGGGTTATTGCATCAAAATTGTTTTGATGCGAGGTCGTTATTGCATCGGCCATGGATGTCTCTTGCATCAAGATAGAGAGATGCAAAAAGGTTATTGCATCAAAATCATGTAGATGTAATATATCAAATAATTTGATGCAATAAGAATTTCTATTGCAACGGCTAAGTTCGGTGCAATAGACCATATTGCATCGACATTAGGTTCGGTGCAATAGACCATATTGCATCGACATTAGGTTCGGAGCAATACAACCTATTGCATCAATATTAGGTTCGATGCAGTTCGAACTATTGCATCAACATTAGATTCACTGCAATACAAACTATTGCATCGACATTAGGTTTATTGCAACAAAATCTATTCGCTGCCATGTTATATTGCATCCATTTTTATTTGCCAAATAATAAAGATTTACGGCACAAAAATTCACAAAATTAAAAAATCCAATGGCACGAAAGCACAATGGTATTAACCTTTGATCATCCACATTCAATAGCGTGTACAATAATAAAATAAAAACCGGTTCATAGTTCAAGAATGAAATAACAAGGTCATCGGAACTGCATTCTAGACTCAATTAAACTAAGGATTCTTAGCACAAATCATGAAAGGTTCATTGTCATTGCAGAATCCTTGATTTAGTTCATCCTTCCAAAGAGTTCGAGCAAGCTTCTTAAGGTTCAAGGTTTGTCTTCCTGCTCAACAGAAACAATGCAGATGCCATATGCATTAGTAATTAAATATATTGATGGCTGTAGCGACAATTTTTGCAGCTAAATAGAACACAAACAACATAGCAGTATAGCACACGATTAAATGTTCATGACTTAACAAATATACACATTGATCCTTCCTAACATGTTTATGAGAATGGCCTAATAAGAGAAACTTAATGAAAGTCCAATTGTGCTGAGGCCAAAAACAGCAACAACAGAGGCAGCTTCAACCTTTGCAGTATTCCAAACTCCTCCAAGAGTTGGATTATTGTACTTTGTTAGATGTATAGACAAACTAAATAACAATTATTATTATAAAAATGTTTAGAGAATAGTGAGAAAGTATGTAAAAGTGCTAACTGCTAAACATGTACAGGTGAATCTGAAGAATAACAATTCAATCGTTGTAGCAATATGAATTTATCTTTACTAGCCATCTTGTAAGGGTGAATCTAAAGAATAACGGTAAACATTACAAGTGATACTTTGCTCCTATAAACATGAACTATATGAAGAGGAAAGACGATTATGACCTGATAGCAGCAGCAGATGCAGCTGCAGAAGTCCTTGTAAAAGATCGAACACCTACAACCTGTACCAATCTACAATTAGTTAATCAGTGATGGTGACAAAAAGATATGACTAACGAGTATACTTGAAAAGGCTAGATAGTAGATATACATAACATATTTGAACTTTGCTAGTCAGTGATGAAGACGTAGACACTACTTCTGTTCTGCAGCTATAATTTTTGGCTTGCATTTTAGAAAGTTCACAGCCAGAGACCTTTTTTATGTGTAATTTCCTACTAACATCAGTGTTGTATATTCTGTTTAAAAGAACCAGCATAGTGCTGTATCTATTCCCTGTTGAAAGCAGCAGCCATATCAAACAGTGAGAGGTCAAGCATATGAGCTTTGAGATGCTCATCCAGTGTCTACAGCTTATTCAAGCGCCTCCTCTGAACCATCAGTAGCATCCTTGCTCTTCAAAACTTGAAAAATTATGGGAAAATCTCTTTGGTCCCCTTTCATGACAACCATATATCAAATCAGATAATATGTTTTTCATAGTGTATGGACCACTGAACTCAAGACCATACTAAGTCACATAGAACAAAGTATTTTATTATCATATAAATATACCGGGATTTAACAAAGGGACACTACATTTTTCTCTGCTAGCAAAGCTTTTTTTCACAGATTCAAGGACTCAGAAATTTTCATTCAACAAAAATTTACGAAAACAACCAAACTGGACATCCATAATTAAGCTAGTTCTCTTTTATGTGGTTCAGGAACAAAAGTAAGCAATCTAATTTTGTTATGCGATAAGTGTTATTAAACAACCAATCTAATTTATGTGCGTTGCTTTTCTAAGTGAAATATAGTTTTCTACTTACCAGTTGACCAAGCTTATTCTTTGTTAAGCTGAGCAAGAGCAGCAAAGCTCTTATCACCACATCAAAACATCACTGATGATACAAGAGGTACCAGTGTTAGAATTCTAGCTGCATAAAACTAAACTGCTAAAGAAATACCAGTGTATCAACCTTCTGAAACTGGAACATTTTCTATTTAAAACAAATTTACCAATACTAAGGCAGTGGTAGCAATCTATAAATACATACACAGATCACACATATACATATGTGAACATAATTAGTACTGTATAGAAGCATCAATGAGAACTATTATCAATATAGAAAAATTATGTTGGAAAAAGATACAAGTTACACTTTACCCACGAATGAAAAATCACAGGTATGATCTAAAAGATATAAAACTACGAACAACATACAAGCAATATATCGCTCAGATCTTACTAGAAACAAGAACCTACAGTATTATGATTCATCAGATCTCCATAGCTGACAGCACTCATAAAAAAATATAACAAACTACACTGACAGAGCAGTAGAAGAACACTCCAAAATGCATATCAAGAAGTGTTTTGATTACTTGCGCACAGAGGTAGTGTTGTGATCAATTGATAAATTTAACATTGTTCCTGCCAACCATGATCTTTCTTCCCCTTAACAATCACTTAAATTGGCAGTTGTATGAATTGTTGATTGCTTCTTAGACAAAGTCATCCTTAACTTGTCAATGATTTTATATTTAAGAATTGTTTGTTAGTAGAAAAATTGCTATAGTAATTGGATTGGTATAAAGATGGGTGTACAATGTGCTTGTTTAGCACTTCGTTATAGACTGAAGTTGGATTAAATTGCCCAGACTTCTATTTTGAAAGGTTTTACATGCAGAAGAAAGCCACCTGTAGCAGATGTGCACAATGAATTGTAGGAGCTAGATGATAATGATGTTAGCTTATGACAATGAATTTTGTTACCATAAGCTCTTGGAAGCTTTCTGGAGTGGGAACCACATCACGAGTGTTGCTCGGGCAACAAAGAAGAGTTTGTGTTCGGTATTAGTTTGTTCCCGTTGCAACGCATGGGCATGATCCTAGTTGCATATAAAAATTAGACTACATTGGCTTGCATGATCTCCACCTTAGCTCGGTGGTAGAGCTGCAGCTATGCAACCACCCACTTCAGGGTTTGAGCCCCACTTCACTCTTTTCTTTGTAATTTCACACGCGCTCGCCTGCTATTTATGTTAATGGGCGGGTCCACCAGAGGACGTCTGGGCCATGCTGGAAAAAAATCTGCCGACTAGCAGATATAGATGAGGGAACCTGCATTAGGTAGCAATATAGTTGATGATTTGGTGGTTTTGCTAAAAAAAGTTAATGGCTTGGTGGTTTTAATTTAATGTTGCTGTGCTTATGAGAGGTTGATGGTTCAGTTCCTCCGTGAGAGTAATTTTTGTTTCCTTTTTCTTTATATATATATATATATAATGAAAAAACAGCTATAATAACAAACAACGGCTGAGGGGGCCTAGGGAGCCATGGATAGGGGGGGACTAAGGCAGCCTAACATAGCAATGCCTCTGCCCATGTGCCACCTTTTTTTTCTAGGCCTCAAGGAACTTGTAGTCCAACAATATGTTTTGACCTCTTGTAATGTAAAACTTCGGTTGCATTTTTAACTATGTATCACATCGAATCACTACTAAAATGATGCATTAAAAATCACATATTGCATCAGAGTTTAGCATTATCAATATGTTGCAATAGTACTTCCTAATAGCACCCATATTCTAAACCGGTGCAATACCACCTACATATTGCATCAAAAATCAAAACTAATGCAACAAAATTTGTTCGATGCAATAATTTGTACCTATTGCATCTCTTGTACGAAATCGGTGCGATAGATCATACCTATTGCATCGACATGAATTACTATCGCATCCAACTCCATATCAATGCAATAGTGACCACCTATTGCATCAGATTCGCAAAATTGATGCAATAGCAGCCACCTATTGCATCAGATTTGCATTTGATGCAAGGCGAAGCGATGCGATAGGGTCAAAAATTAGTAGTGCTGGGTACATGGGACGCTGCAGACACAGACATTGGACAAATGGTCCTTGCGTCTAATGGCTAACCCTAGGTGCTTGGGCGACAGAAAAGTGCATGAGGGTGATGTCACTGTAGACATCAGACAAATGAGTTTGTGTCCGATGTGTTTTGGGCACTCTCTGTCTCGCGAAATAATTATTGGGACATTTTCAATGCAAGCATCGGACAAATGACGCCATTTGTTCGATGTGACAAAGTCATGTTCGATGTTACTATTCACACATGGGGCATGGACTTTGCTATGTACAACGGACGCTAGAACTTTGTCCAATGTGAACCATCGGATGTGTCTGATGTGGTCTGAGCAGCTCTGGATGCTCTCAGGAACGCATCAGACACTAGGCAACGTTTTGCACGATGTGACATTGGACAACAGGGCGTGGAGCTAGCCATTGGGCGCCAATGGCTATAATCAAACAGCTAGTACACGTGTCAACGGGTGATACATCGGACACTATGGACTTTTGTCTGATGTGAACAATGTAGTGTCTGATGCCCCCATGAAAGCTTCAGTGAGGGCAGCAACAGCTAGTTGAAGCTTGGGGGCTTTATAAATATGTGTTGGCCAGTTTGAGCTCGCTCTCTTGGACATTTTCATCAGTGATACATCCTTGTGAGCTAAGCCAAACATCTCCCACTCATCTTCTTCATTGATTCACCATTCAAGTGAGATTGGGAGTGATGCATAGTGCATTTGCTTAGATTTTGAGCATCTAGTGGCACTAGAGATCATGTGAGCTGTGAGATTTCTTGTTACTTTTGGTGGTTGTCGCCACCTAGATGGCTTAGAACAGTGGGATCGTTGAGCAGAGGGTGATGATTTTCTCTGGCTCAGATCGTGGTGATTGTGAGGGGTTTTTGTGCCTTCCCCATGGGAGATTCACAAAAGGCAACTCTAGTGATTGCTCGTGACTTGTGTACCCTCATCTTGTTGTGGTTGTTACGTACGGCGCCCAAGTGTTGGGCTAGGCGTGTGATGCCTATTAGCGTTGAGCCACCAAGTGAGTGTGTTGTCACAATGTGGACTAAGTTATCGGCAAGCAATCGAACCACGCGATAAATCATTGTGTCATCCTTGGTATTCTCTTGGCCGGTTCGGTATACATCTCGACCACTCTTGTATTACATTCTTGATATACTTGTGTAGTGGTAGTTCTTGCTAGTTGAGTAGTTATAGCTAGTTTTTATCTATTTGTTCACCTTGCTAGCTCACTAGTTTAGAAGTAATGATATAGCCTTTGATTGTGTGATTTGACATAGAAATCATAGCTACTAGCATTTGGTAGGTGGCTTGCCTATTCTATTATAGAGCTAGAGCAAAATTGCATTATCGCCTTTTAGTTGTCTAACCAATTGCTCTAGTGGTTTGTAGATTTTAATTTAGGCTATTCACCCACTCTAGCCATTTAGGACCTTTCACCCATCGTCTTTACTATTAAGCTTCTGGCCGAAACGCCGTGGGACTTGTTCTCTCCGATACACGGTGGCGGCCACACCACAAACACAGTTGGTGTGGTCTCATAAGACTACAAGCCCTGCTAAGTATAACAATAGTGAGCGCAAGCACCAAGCTCTTTGAGGTATGCAAACCTCACTAACACTAGACCTAAACCTAGAGCAAGCGCAATAAGTGGTGGTCTAACTAACCTAGGCACTTCTCAAAGCACCTACGCTAATCACCTAATCTTCTCTTAAGCACTTATGGTGATTGGAGCACTTGGTGGTGTGTCTAAACACTCCTCTATCTTTGGCACACTGTAACTCACTTGTCTTGGCCGGTCGGGGTCCCTTTTATAGCCCCCCAAATCAATATAGCCGTTGGTCCTGTTGGTGTGCAAAACTGTGTATCTTCAGACCCTAGCTATAGGACTGTCGGACCAATTCAGATTAGGGTCTGATGCCCCCAATGGTCACTGATGCAGTCGACCATTGAACCGACCGTTATCACTAGTTGAGGCTAACCTGTGGGCCAACCGTTGGACTGGTTTGACGCCCTATCATCAGACTAGTTTCGACGCCTCACGCCCTCTCAGGAACCTCTCTATAAGCCATCAGACATTGCTTCTAATTGATCTGACATCGTGACTAGTCATAGGGTCTGACGCCTCTACTACAGCTCCGCCCTAGTGAACAGTGTTAGCATATGGTCCAATGCCCTGGTTTTCTTCGGTCCTGCTTGCCTGGCATGGGGGTTTGGATAGCGCTCACTTGCTGCAGGACACCATGCGGCGGTCACCTGATCGGACAGGATGCCATCGAACACCATCACATTAAGTGCATCTTCGCTGCAGGTCGATTTCACCCACTCCTTGCTTCGGCCGTTCCCCGTGCAGGCGCGTTTCTTCGATGGATCCATGGATTGGATCTAAGATCTAGATGGGGGAGTTGGTTGTGGTGGAGTGGTTCCGCGATTTGGCTACAGATGCAGGAAGAAGAAGAGGTGGCAGCGGAATGGAAGCAACCGCTTGAGGATGCCAATGCATTGGAGGAGAAAGTGGGAGTTGTGCGCCGTAAGCGGCGGGGTATTTAACAGTTCGCCCCTACCCTTTCACCTTCTAGGGTTTTCAGGAAACCGCGCCACGCCGCGTAGCACAGGCTGTCTGAATTCTCCATGGGCACTGTAGATACTTCTTAACGACTAGTGGAAGAAATTCGCAAGTGCACAGAACTATCGCGTAGCACTTCGCTCGGTGAGTACCGAGTCTCGAATTTATATTTTTCCCACATGAAAGCGAAAGGCTAGAACTTATATTTAGTGTTAGGTTTGCTAAAGGAGAGACTAAGTTTATCCTAGGTAGGTGAACGATAATGGTGGTTTGTGTGTGAACTACCTACTAAACTACTAAACAAGCTACACTAGAGATAGCTAGGTGGGAGAGCGAGCGATATATCTTTCAGTAATAAAAGGGTAAACTAATGATTTGGGGAAATGCGCTAGTACTTTGGGGCACAGCCTTCCTACCAACTAGGAGAGTTAAATAGACAAGGTCTACCATGAGCCTTACGATTTAATAACTAGACCTAACGTGGTGGAATATAGAGGATGGACAAGGCTGTCACCACAACTACCATAATCTATTCGGAGGCCTAGCCGTATCCACAAGTAATCTATAGCATAAGCACCTCGCTTAATCTATAGGCTTACTACTTCGTTTCGAGCTCCGATGAAATGAGATCAAAGTACCCTAACCAGACGCTGGAACCGGTACTAACGAAAGACTACTAATAATGAGATAACCTATGATACTAATGCCAAGTAACAAGCACCTAAGCTCACTAATGATGAACAATAATGAACTAGGACTTGAACTAATAAGAGCAATAATACTAAATAAAGTACTGAATAAAGTAAATGCGAAATGAAAGAATTATAAAAAAGCTATACCAGACCTAGAAGACTCTTCTGGACTCTAAGAGAAGCTCCACTCTTGCTCTACTTCCACTACTAGACTACTACTCTAAAGCTAAGCTAAGCTAGAAAGCTTGGAGAAGCTTGGAGAGCTTGGAAAAATGAATGGGGCACTTCTCCACTGAGCTCCACACCCCATATTTATAGTGTAGAGTGAGGGGGGTACTTGTAGGCAGCCAGAAGGTCAGTGGAGCACCTAGGGCAATGAGCGATGGTAGGGAGGTGCTGGCCGGCCCTTGGATCCATTGCCTCTTGATCATAGTGCCTTGGTTGCTCCTCAATGGCGGTTACTAAGACAATACATGTTAAAATTCGGGCAGGAAGTTAGTTTGTAGGTCGGTTGGAGGCTCCCAAGTGTATGACAATGGGCCCATGGATCCAAGGCCTTCTAATCTCGTCTATTGATCAAACCAACATTGAATGGATGCTTGAGAATGCTTCTGGAGTAGCTCCCACAGATTAGTGATGTGGTTGGGCTAGGTGGAGCCGAGCGACGTCCATGTGGGTCCAGCAGGCGTGGCATGTGGGCCCTTGGTGAAAGGTCCTTGTTTGGTTTTGGTAATTGAGTGACAACTTAGGTGGACTAATATATGGTTATGTGAGATACACAGTGAATTAGTTCACAGATGATTGTGTCATGAAGAAGCTCATTGCATATGAGACATGACATGGAGTCATGTGACCAAGGTGGCGAAGATCAAGATGTGGCTTGGCTTGATGGACCGGTTGCAAGTGTGAAGGGCAAGTCAGAGGCTTTGGAGCGATGGACCGCGAGGCGGTGAAGCTTGAGCAAGACTTGGCGCCGATGGACCGAGGCAACGGTGAAGAGCAAGTGAGGTCAAGATCGATGAACCAATATGGTCACATGATGATATGAAGTGGATCATATCATTTGTGATATGGTTGGTTCATGTGTTGCATCAACGTCGGAGGAGATGGAGTGGATTGCACAAGGCAAAGGTATAACCTAGGGCATTTCCATTTCACCGGTCATAGGTGTGTAGAGAAGTTGATGATCGGGTGTAGGATAGATGGCCATGCTATCAAGAGGGGCAAACTTATTTGCATATCGGTCATCTAGTGCCACTTGAGCGATCTAACTTTGCATACGTGTTAGGATCGAGTGGCGAGGCAAGTTGAGTGCCTAATTTCTTCAAAGAAAATGTTTGTAAAAATGCTAACGCACTTGCACATGCTATTGATCACATGGTGGTGTTGGCACATTTGCGAAGGCGATGGATTTTGAGCGGTAGAGAGGGTTTGGGTCCCTCTCTCTCCCGCCGAGCTTGCGAGGCGGGATTTAGGCATTTTCGAGGAGTTGAAATGACTATTTTCCACTACGCCGGAAGTCAGAAAAGAAACGGAGGCGAACAGAGGTCACAGTGGTGACCGGACGGTGAATCAGACGCGGTCACGGTTTGACCAGACGCGTCCGATCAGTTCAACACAGCAGTCAGGCGCACAGGTGTTGGGGTTTGCAACCGGCGCGTCCGGTCCCTCATGGAACCGGAGCGTCCGGTCGGGCACCCAGAGGAGTAGAGCGTGGTGAAGAGCTGATTGGACGCGCGGCGCGTCCGGTCACACGCGATCGGACGCTGGCACTGTCACGTCCGGTTGTTGCCTAGAGCGCGTCTGGTCGGTGCGTCGCGCGCGCGGGTACTGTGCGCACCTGTGCGTCCGGTCGGTTGAGCGGCGCGTCCGGTCATCGCGTTTGACCATTGGCGCGCAGTGACCATTGAGATCGGGCGTTCGGTGTTGAACGCAGAGGACACGTGGACGGCGCATGGTGACCGAACGCAGTGCAGCACGTCCGGTCAGTTCGACCGGCGCGTCTGGTCATCCCGATTTTTGCCCAGTGAAGGGGTAATGTAACACCCCTGGGTGTTAAGCATGTATTCATATCCCAAATCATGAGCATTACCATTTCATACATGTTCATCATCGCATGCAATATAAGTGGGCATTAATTAAAATTATGAAAACACATGTTTGAACCCTGAATTAGTAAAAATTCTAGCTAAGAGTGGTAAAAATTTGTTGAGCTATAACTCTAAATGACTTAGAAATAATTAACATGTTGTTTGGAGCAATTTTTGTATTCAAAATCTCCCCAAATTTTGCTTTTAAAAATATTTTAGAAAAATGAGTTTTTATTTAAAATTTGACTTTAAATCACTAATTCAAAATCTGTTTAGAATTTTGAAAAGTGCCCTAAATGAAAGTTGTAGAGAATTAAATTTTGAATAACTTTTGTTTTGGGGGTAATTTGCGAAAATTCCTTTTTCATCTTCAAAATGTGAATTTGAATCAAATTATAAAATCTGGAAATGTATTTAGAAAAGAAAAAAATGAATTTCTTACCCCAACGGCCGAAGCCGGCCCGCGCCCACGCCCGCGTCCGCGCCTGCCTCCGCCCGCCCGCACGCGTGCGCGCGACGCCGTGGCGCCGTGGCAGACGCCGGCCGCCGCGTGGCCGTACATCGCCGACACCGTGCGCCACGCGCCCTCCCGGTGGCCACGCGTCCCCCTCCGCGCCCGCCTACTCCCTCCGCGCGCTTCCCCGCCTTCACTCGCGCTCCATTCCCCTCCTCTCCTCCTTCCGAGCCGCAGTGGGAGCTCCACCGCCGTCCGCCACCGCCTGCCACCGCTCGCCGGCATCTCTAGCCGCCGGTGGGTCGCCTTCGCCTACGCTTCGCTCCTCCTGAACCTCGCTAAGTCGATTGCCTCACCTTCCGTCCCTCGCGGTGACCGGATTTCGTCCACCGCCGCACGCCGTCCGCCCGAGCTCACCGGTGACCACTGCTGTCATTGCCAGGGTGCTTTCCCGCCTCCATTTCTTCCACCTTCACCTCCGCCTTGCCATAGGGGATCACCGAGAGCCGCTCGCCTCACCGGGGACCTCGCCACCGGCAAGAACGCCGGCGGCGGAGCTCCTCCCCTGCTCTCGGGTCACTGACCCGTGGGGCCGCAGGGCCAGCCGCAGTGGCGTGGCCCCTTCGTCTCGGCCGAGCTGGGCCAGTGAGGCCATGGGCCGACGCCCTGCCGGGCCGCCTCCCCTTCCCTTCGCTCGTTTCAAATTTTTTTCTTTACTTTTTGAAAATAGAAATGGTTTGGAAAATATTTGGATACTCAAATTTGCTCCAAATCTGTTGAAATAAATTTTGTTAGGTTCCTTATCATCAGATCTACTTGGAAAAAATATTGCATGTCAAGTTTGAAATATTTTCTGTAGAGTTTTATTTAATCACTGAAATTGCTATTTTCTTGTTAAATATGTAATAACTCATAGATAGTTCAGAAAAATATGGTTCCACTTGCAATAATTTTATTTTGTGATGTACTTGCTAGGAAAAATATATTCCATGCATGTTCTGTAGAAAAATCTTGATGTGGAGTACAAGTGTTAAATACTGTTAATAATTGTTATTTTTGCTAGAGAGTAAAAGATGAATAAAACATGCATGTGATAATTTTTCTATGGTGATTGTTGATTGTGTAGAATGTAGGAAAAAATGCTAAATCTATTGTTTGATACTTTTCATAGTATAAAGTATTTTTATGCTCATTTTTAGGTCCTAGCTTGTTATTTTTGTGTAGGCAGTTCTAGTAATCCAATTGCAATGAAATTTTTGTGGTATGCTAGATTAGATGATAAAAAGCTACTGTAATTTTCTCAGATTTTTCTGTGCTACCAAAATAGGTGTTGCTGTTCAAACCTAGTTATAATTAAGGTTTAATTAACCTTGTTAATGTATGACTAGTTAATAAGGTTTACTTTGGTGTATCTTTGAAGCATTTAATAAGATGTGCTGACTTAGCATAGTAGTAGTAGAAGAGAATGCAGTAGATGACATGTGCTTGTAGTCTGTATTCTTGGATGATGTTGACTACCTTGTAGAAGAATTGTATTCCTACTTTATGAAATAAAGTAAACCTATTTATCTACATTTCATTCATCATGACCATTACATGTCATTTCTGCAATGCACCTAGGCATAAGCACTTATACGGTTGCATCATACAGGATCGCAGGAAGTAACTCCGGTAGCAGTTCCCGAGGAGCCGGAAGAGCAGCCCAAGGAGCAGGAAGTGCCTGAAGCCAACGAGGAGGTCGGTGAGGATCTTCCAAAGTGCCCAGACCACCGTCCGAGCTCTTTCGAGAGAGGCAAGCCCCAGAGCATTTTTCTCCTCCGGTTTGCAAATAATTTATTAATGCTTTACTTTAACTGATGCATTATGTTTAGGAGTTGTTTGCAACCGTTGCTGCATTATACCTTGCTTACTCTGCTCTACCCTATCCTTGTCACCTTGTTTTTGCAGTCAAGTAATGGCTTAGCTTACTTAGACCGGTAGAAGTCGGGTGATTTCCTATCACCTGCGAGCTATAGGTGGTTACCTGGATCTGCTTGAGAAAGTATGTCATCTGAGAATAGCTAAGTGTTAATGTGAAATTGAGACCGGGCAGAAACTTGCAGGGTTTCGGACTGTAGTGTTTTCTGTCTGTGTCGATTAAGGACCGACCGTTGTTGGGCCTTGAGTCATGTTGAACGCATGCCTTACATTTAGCTGGCCGAATAATGTACCTTTCGACCGCGAAGCTAGGAGATTATTCGGGCCGAGTGGATTGCCCGCAACGCACTGTACCGGAGCAGTAGTGGCAGGATACGGGGGCACGATGATAAGGCCCAAGAGCAGTCGGGCGACCCCCGGGTACATGTGGTTCCTGGCAAGCTCGCGTCTTTACCTGAATGGTTGACTCGGTGATCAACACCTCACTTTAGCGGGTGAGTGAGGTTTGTGTGAGGAATAAATTACTAGCTGGTTAATAATCGATTCGAATCGCCATCGTTCACTGGATAGTGAGCACTTGACTTGAGTGACTTCATCGTAGTAATTCTGATCGAACACTTAGACAGTTATATGGAACATGACATGATTAAGGTTGTTAATGATCATTGGTTATCCTTACCTGTTTAATTACATGTTACTCTAGTACAGGTGCAAATGTAGTTGACAGGTTAATAAAGATTTAACTTGATGCAAAGCTCTTGGAAAGGTTCTTTAAATGCTAAAAATGCCCTTTTGCAAATGAGTCAGCTACCCCACCAGAAAGCCTATCATGATCCTTGGTGTCTTTTATTTTTGGTTCTGTCGTGTAAGTCTAGCTGAGTACCTTCTCGTACTCAGGGCTTTGTTCCCACTTGTTGCAGATGGACAGATGTATTATGGCTACTGTATCAACTGCCTCTATCCTGCGATGGGAGAAGCTTAGGACCATGGGCAATGGTCATTCACTACATCTCGTCTGATGCTTTTGTTGGAAGATGATCCTGAGCTAGCACTGTATTTTGAACTCTGTGTGAGTGTGTGGTTTGAACTAAATGCTTCCGCTACTTTTATTTGAAACTGGTTTGTAATAACTATGTTTAAACTCCGATGTATTTATGACGTGAACTTTTATGTAACTTGTGATGGTGACCGCTGAACTTATTACGATCTTGGCTGGTATGTAAGTTGGTTTGAAATCCGTCGTGATTTCACGGACTACCGGGTTATACGGGCTTAAGTTTGATAAATCGTCTGCTAGGTGGATGATTTTCTTACTTAATCTCGTATAATTGGTCGGTTCTGTTACAGGTAACGACTCTATTTGACCATGGGGTTATAAATAGATGCCTTGGCCGGCCTTGGCTAGCAGCTGAGCACCCTTAGGCCTTGGTGGCTTGTGTTGGTGTGCTTGGGAGCCCTCTAACTCACTTGAGCTTGATAGTGATCATTCGATCGAGTGAGAGCGATTCTAGTGCGTTGCATCATGAGGATTGCATCGAGTGACACTAGGTGATCGAGTTGCAAGCTGGTGGTGCTTGTTACTCTTGGAGGTTGCCACCTCCTATACAGCTTGGTGGCTTGCGACTCCGTTGAAGCACGCATGGAGATTGTGCGTGGCTCCGGAGGAGGATTTGTGAGGGGGATTGTGCTCACCCCGCGGGGATCATGAAGAGCAACTCTAGTAAAGCTCGTGGCTTGGAGGATCCCCATCTTGATAGTGGATGTGCGACACCCGCTGAGGGTTTGACTCTTGATAGTCAATTAGCTCGTGATCCATCAAGTGGGTGTATCGCCACAACGGGGACTAGCTTGGTGGCAACCATGTGAACCTCGGTGAAAAACCGCTGTGTCAACATTGTGTACATCTTCTCGGTGGTTTGCTTTCGATTCACAAGCTTGTATTTACATTCATATACTTGTGCTTGTGTAGTTGCTCTTGTAACTAGTTTGCTTGTGTAGTTTGCTAGTTACCTTCTTGCTTGTGTAGCATAGAAGTAGCTCCCGTTGCATGGCTAATTTGGTTTGTGTAACCTTGTTAGTCATATTGCTTAGTTTGTGTAGCTAAGTAATTTGTGCTCTCTAGTTTGGCATTAGTTGCCTTGCTATTGAGCATTGCTAGTGAGCATAGGTGGCTTTGTGCTTTTGCTTACTAGAATTGTGTAGGAGCCCCCTAGCCTTGCTAAAGTACTAGTGCATAGGTTTGTGTGACCTTGCTCTAGAATTGTTTAGGAGAGCTCTTGCTAAGGAAAGTACCTTAGTTATATAATTAGGATTGTTGTGAGGTGCTTGTGAACTTAGATAGAGGGGTGTAGTCTTAGCTAGACCGATAGTTTTAATTCCGCATTTGTTTCGGTTTGTCGACGCGATTATTTTTAGAAAGGACTATTCACCCCCCCTCTTGTCCACCATCTTGACCCTTCACTTGGCCCCCTGCCACGTCCACTTGCTCCCTATGTCCATATTTGTCACCATTTTGGTCCATTTTTGCTATAATTTCCTACATACAAATAATTCTACAAGCACAAGTGGAACTAGGTGAATTTGAAACAAAATGCAACACATGTGATGATGATTTACCTCACTTTATCATGCTTTTGGGTGGAATGTTGATGGTCAAAACAAGTTTTATAGACCGTCAATATGGTCCCCAAGCTACCCCTTTGCTCATCCCCGAGCAAAGATGCGGGTTTAGCATGAAATAGGTGTTGGATCAGGAGTTGCTACTATGTAACGCCCTGCAAAAACTCATATACAAACAAATACTATCTATTGAACATGTTAGCATTTAGAAATCCACCATCAGTCTTAGCAATGTGGGACTTATAGCTTTCACCTTGTCACAAGTAATTACAAGAATGTATAGCTAGATAGATACTTTTCCCTACTTTGGTTTAGCTCAAACTTCCTAGAGGTTTTCAATAAATTTTGAAAAGAAAACTTGCCTAAGTCACTCAATGGTGTTTGAAACCTCACCAAGGCCATGGATCTTAGCCTTAATATCTATCCTAAAGTTTATGTGGAGCTCAAGGCAGGGGATAAAAGCATAGCCTACTTGAATTGAATTTATTGCTAAGTCAAACACTTGGATCACAAGGAGCAACAAATCATACTAATTGATCAAGATGTGCATGTGTATGGTATATTTGGTGGAAGTGGTACTCCTTTGAGAAGTTTTCCTTCTCTAGCTTCTTTTTGAGAGGGCATGGCTGCTATCTTTTCACTCTCTCTTTCTCTCTTTTTTTAAACACTAGAGCTTTTTGCTCTTTATTCTCTCTCTTTTTCTGTATCCCATGCCTCTCTTTTTGATGAAAGATAGCTAGAGAGGTAACTTTGATTCTCATAGAGCAATAATGAATGAAAAGCATATGAGGTTGCATATTCCCAGTGTATGAATAGCATAAGTATGTGGGTGTACATGATCTTGATCAAAAAGCATGACAACTTTCTCTACTCAGATCAACAAGGCTTGAAAAAGCTCAAAACAAACAAGCAGCTTTATCATGTATGAATATGAATTTGGCTCTTGTAGGAATTTATCACCATTGAGGAACTCCTAGCAAGAGAGTTTTAGAATTTTCCAAAACAATCTCTAGGTTGTTTTTATCATTCCTCAGATAGGTTCAAAGATTTACTCTAATCTTGGCTACAACATATCTTACAAACACTTATACTTGGTTCTAGCATTTGCAACCCACAAAGCATTCAACTTAAAATGAACTCCAAATTATCATGCTCAAAACTTAAGAAGTATCAAGTTGTATGACAAGCTTTTGCAAAGTATCATAGAGCAACTATTCATCGTCTCCAAATAAATTTATCATCATTTATTAGAGCAGAGTTTCTTTTAAGATAAATTTCATGGCACTCCTCTCTACATTCTATGATCATGGATATTGACATGTAAAAGAAACATGAATGTAAAGAGAGGGTTTAAGATTTTTAATACCTAAGTGGGGAGAGATGTCTCCCCCAAGCTTGCCTTTTGCATAGGTTGGAACATCTTCTAGCGGCTCTTTGATTCTTTCTTTATTGACTAACTACTAGTAGTTGAATGCATAAATGACTAAATGACTAGACCTATTAATACTAATAACTTACTAGTATTTATTTATTATATATGTTTTTTTAGTTGATGGTTTATTTTATTTAAATGCAAACCCTATCCTATCATGCATAGCTACTACAGACTTTATTTATTAACATAGAGTAGCTAAATGCAACTAACTAGTCATGCAAAAGCAAATCAAATTTATTGAAATATGAGATATGAGATGCAACTACTAAAATGAGGTAAATATGTAAGGGATAGAAAACTTACCTTTTTGACTAGCTCAAGGTCATTCTTCCTTGAGCGGGGGTGTTACCTCTTGTTCCACCACGGAGGCCTTGTCACAATCAGGGGATGACAAATTTGAGGATGGATCTTTCTTTTTATGCCATCCTTTTATATTCTTCTTCTTCTTGATAGGCTTCTCTGGTTCTTCAATCGGCTTTGATGTGTTCATCTTGATTCTCTTCGGATGCTTCTTCTTTTCCTGTTTCTCATCAAAGAGGGGTTGTCCAGAGGCAAAAGCAAATATTTCTTTCTTTCTAGCAAAGTGGAATTGGATTTTCCCAGAGGCCACATATATGCAAGCATTTGCAGTATTAAGGAAAGGACAACCAAGGATTAAAGGTGTATCCTTGTCGTTGCCCATGTCTAAGATCATGAAATCTATTGGAGCATAAGCACTCCTAACCTTGACTAATAAGTTAGTGGCTACTCCCTTGAGATAATAGATAGATTGGTTGGCTAGCTATAGGTAAATAGAAGTTGGAGATAAGGTAGTGTGAAACAATCTATCATAAATTTTCTTAGACATAATGTTAACACTAGATCCTAGATCACACAGAGCATTATGGAAGGTATGGGTTCCAATGGAGCAGGTAATCACAGGGGTTCTAGGATCACCTTTCTTAATGGTAAAAGGGAAATCTACTATGTAGGATCCTCAAGAACTTAAAGCATAGTCATACCTTGCCGTAACAAGGTTGGCTGTCTCCATGGTTCCTTTAGGTTTGCCAGAAATTCTATCTTTTTCATAGGATGGTATGGCAGCAACTATTTAAGCTAATTGAGTTTCTATCATCTTATTGAAACTAAGTTGATTCTTTAAGGCAATCCAATTTAACATTTATATTTTCTAACATCTTGTCATGAGCATGTAACTTTTTATTAATGCTATCAGTCATTCTACCATTGCTATAAACAAGATCTTTAAGGAAATCATAACTATTATTACCTTGATTATTCAAGCATTGAGAAGAGTAATAATTGTTACCACCTTGATTGTTGGAGCGCTAATTCCATCCTTGATGTTGTTGTGGACGAAACCCGTTGTTGGTGTTGACGAAGTTAAGATCCTCCTAGGTCTCGGGACAAGAATTTCCTGAATGTCCAACATCTCCACAGACTTCGCAAGTCATGTGGGAATCCATGGCTTTGAGTGTCTCATGGGCACTCATCTTCTCATAATGTTCTACTCGCTTCGCGAGCAGATCCATCTTAGCTGCAAGCATGTCAATTTCTTTAATTGAATGCA
Organism: Saccharum hybrid cultivar R570; assembly: GCA_038087645.1. Lineage (NCBI taxonomy): Eukaryota > Viridiplantae > Streptophyta > Magnoliopsida > Poales > Poaceae > Saccharum > Saccharum hybrid cultivar. The sequence goes on along the minus strand of JAQSUU010000431.1, from coordinate 16,231,948 downwards.
TACCTCATTTATGGGTTTGGAGTCATTTGTCGCTCCATCCTTGGTTGTAGACCATCTTCTCGATCAACGTCTTTGCATCTACAACACTTAGCGAAAAGAATGCTCCACCACCACCAGCATCTAAATGGCTCCTATCTAACGACACTAATACATGGTAGAAATTCTGGATCAAGAGCTAGTCTTTCATGCCATGGTGTGGGCATGTAGAGACATACTCTTGCATTCATTCCCAAGCCTCAGGAATTGACTCATCTGCTAGTTGTTGAAAACTAGAGATTTTATTGCGAAGAGCATTAGTCTTCCTCATAGGGAAAAACTTGACTAGGAAAGCATTGGAACACTTGTCCCATGTGTCTACAGCGTTGCGGTTAGAGTAAAACCATTGCTTAGCCTTTCCTAACAAATAGAAGGGGAAAAGGCAAAGACATATAGCCTCTTGGTTCACTCCCTTTATGGTGAATGTGCTACAAATCTCCAAAAAGTGTTGGAAGTGAGCATTTGCATCCTCATGGGCTTTCCCACAAAATGGACTAGCTTGAACCATCATAATTAATGCTGGCTTAAGCTCAAAGTTAGCGTCCCCATTGATAACATTGGGTTCGGTAGCTACATTAGCAACTGAGGGTGCAGAAAAATCACGAATAGACTTATCGCCCATGGTCGTGTAGGATAGTGATAGGATAGGAGGGAAAGAGGATAAACTACTTAGGATAACTAAAAGCCTAGTTAGAAAAGCTAGCAAAAATATAAATTCGAGGCCAGTTGCCTTCCCCGGCAACGGCGCCAGAAATGCTTGTTAATACTTCTTAACGACTAGTGGAGGAATTCCGCAAGCGCACAAAACTATCACGTACACTTCACTCGGTGAGTACCAAATGTTGAATTTATATTTTCCCATAGGAAGGCAGAAGGCTAGAACTTATATTTAGTATTAGGTTTGCTAAAGGGCTCTAAGTGTATCCTAGGTAGGTGAACAATAATGGTGGTTTGTGTGTGAACTACCTACTAAACTACTTAACAAGCTACACTAGAGGATAGCTAGGTGGGAGGGCGAGCGATATATCTTTCAGTAACAAAAGGGTAAACTAATGACTAGGAGAAATGTGCTAGTACTTCGGGGCACTACCTACCAACTAACGAGGAGAGTTAAATAGACAAGGTTTGCCACGAGCCCTATGATTTAATAACTAGACCTAACATGGTGGAATACAGAGGATGGACAAGGCTGCCACCAGTTGCCAACTACCACAATCTATTCGGAGGCCTAGCCATATCTATAGGTAATCTATAGCCTAAGCACCTTACTTAATCTATAGGCTCACTACTTCGATCCGAGCTCCGATGAAATGAGATCAAAGTACCCTAACCAGACGGTGGAATCGGTACTAATGAAAGACTACTAATAATGAGATAACCTATGATACTAATGCCAAGTAACAAGCACCTAAGCTCACTAATGATGAACAATAATGAACTAGGACTTGAACTAAGAAGAGCAATAATACTAAATAAAGTACTAGAAATGAAGTACTGAATAAAGTAAATGCAAAATGAAAGAATTACAAAAGAGCTATACTAGACACAGAAGACTCTTCTAGGCTCTGAGAGAAGCTCCACTCTTGCTCTACTTTCACTACTAGACTACTACTCTAAAGCTAAGCTAATCTAGAAAGCTTGGAGAAACTTGGAGAGCTTGAAAAATGAATGGGGCACTTATCCACCGAGCTTCACACCCTATATTTATAGTGTAGAGTGAGGGGGTACTTGTAGGCAACCATGAGGTCGGTGGAGCACCTAGGGCGCCGGGCAGTGGTAGGGAGGCGCTGGCCAGCCCTTGGATCCACTGCCTCTTGATCGTAGCGCCTTGGATGCTCCTCAATGGTGGTTACTAAGATAGCACATGCTAAAATTCGGGCAGGAAGTCGATTTGTAAGTTAGTTGGAGGCTCCAATAGTATGACAATGAGCCCATGGATCCAAGGCCTTCCAATCTCATCATTGATCAAACCGACATTGAATGGATGCTTGAGAATACTTCTGGAGCAGCTCCCATGAATTGATGATGTGGCAGGGGCCAGGGTGGCGCCCATGTGGGACCAGTCAGTGTGGCATGTTGGCCCTTGCCCCCCTGCCACGTCCACTTGCTCCCTATGTCCATAGTTGTCACCATTTTGGTCCATTTTTGCTATAATTTGCTACATACAAATAATTCTCTAAGCACAAGTGGAACTAGGTGAATTTTAAACAAAATGCAACACATGTGATGATGATTTACCTCACTTTATCATGCTTTTGGGTGGAATGTTGATGGTCAAAATAGGTGTTAATGACCATCAACAAGCGCGTGGATGGGACGTTAAACGGGCCTTTGGTTTCTTCATCAAACATGCCTATTGCGATTAAGTGCTAAGGACAAATGATTTCTCCTATCTGGTAATATTTTTCCATTTAATCTCTTTGAACCTACTACAAGATGTTTTCTCCATCTTTTAGGAGGCTTGGGGACTAAGTGTGTACACTTCACCTTGCAGTCAGTGTACTATTTTTCTTCTTAATATTTCTTAACTAAGCTGGGGACTTGCTGTGTGCTTTGTTCAACATTCGGAGTCTTTGTTAACATTTCTTAGCATCACTCTTTACTAAGTTGTCATCCCTAACATGATGCCAGAAATGTGTTGTTGGTAATTATTAATGACACTTAAAACTTAGAGAGAAATATATATATGTTAAGTATCCGTAACCGCACAGATAATATACCATTGTAGCATTTCACCCGGGAGTGTGCCAGGTATCATTATTTATATTTTATCCACAGGGAGGAGCTATGGGGTTGTTTTGGCATAGAGACATTGACAAATATGTATGCTTATGATAAAACCACTCTTATGCTATGATAGGGGTAAGTCAAGTGATAGATGAATAATAAGTGTAAGGTAGTAATGGTATTCCAGATATAGAAATAGAAATAGAAACTCATAAATGTAGTATGGCTAAGCAAGAGATTCGTTAAGAGCAAAAGATTCCTAAGTCATTACTTATCTACTAAGTCTTTTGTATACCCAAGTATATACACTCTCATCTATAGTATAATTAACTTTGGATCTATGCATAAGGAACATCACTAAGGAAGATCAAGAACAGAGCTTGTCTCCCATCGCAATATTGTTCTACGTGCTCTACAAACGGGCAGTGAAATACAAAGGACTCAATGGGAGTGTCACATCCGTAATCTACCACATGACCCAAAGTATAGAATGCATCCACATGCAAACAATATCTAAGCACCATGCTTACATAATGTCAACCACTTAACTCTCTCGAGAACTGAGCTAAGAGCTTTGCGAACATATGCATATATTCATCATCAATCATAACTATATCAAGCATACAACTAGAGCAAACTAGAAACATAATAAATAGCAACATAATATTGAAGTCGCACAAAGTCATAAATATAGAGATACAATGGCTATACCAGTCTCTAGACAACAATCCAAAATCCTAAGCGATAGCCCAAACTCTATTTGAACCTTGCTAGATAGCCTATACTTGAACTTGAAGAATTGGAACTCTACTCTCTTCTCTCTGGAATCCCTAATTTCTGGTCTACTCTTGACTTATGGTAGATGCTCTAGAGGGGGGCAGGGGCTGATTATATAGGCCGAAGCATCAATCCTGAGCCCTTCGATCAAACCAACTTGAATAAACGGTGTAGATGCACTCCTTAAGGCGATGGAGAACCGACATATGAAGGAGACTAATAGGTGGGTCCCCTAGGGGTTAGGCGGCCTCTAGGTGGGGCCAGCTAGCCCTACTTGGTAGTGGCTTGGCCCCCGCTTTGGTGTGGAGTCCTCTCGAGTCTTCTAGAACCTTCTGGGGTAGTTTCGCTGCGGATAAGCGTTTATTTGATGATTTGATCCCTCTTGATGATTTTCTAGACAAACCCAGCTGAAAACACAGATTCACCAAAACTTGTGAAAATTGTTAGTTTAAACCCTTAAGTCTATGTTGGTGATTATTTTCATGTATTCATTCAAGTTAAGTTGACAGTTTATGATGGATGATAACTACAGTCAACAGTCTTCTAGTTTTTGACCCTAGCACTAGGTGTATTTTTCACCTATTGTCAGGCTCGGGGACTATAGTATTTACACTGCACCTGGTGGTGCGTGTACTGGATTTGTTAAGTGCTAAGCACTTGATTCGACTAAGTCACAGGTGATAACCCTTTTCCTCTACTTTTACCAGATAACTAAGTTATCAATGTTAATCATCTGACATCGCTAACGGCACCTAAGTGTGTACACTTCACCTAAGCTGAAGAATTTTTAAAATTTAATCTTGAGCTCCTTACATCCTTTTGGCAAGCCTTACTTGGTTAAGTCCAAGGCCTGTTGACTCGTTAAACTGGTCGGCATTCATTTTCACTGGTCTGCTAACCAGTTAAGCTGGTCGGCTTCCATTTTCACCGCTTAGATCATCAGTTAAACTGGTTGGATCTCTAGTTAAACTAGTCGGCTTCATGATTAACAGCTCGGACTTGATCAAGACGGCGTTGCTCATCAGATACAAGGTGCTCGGAGACTAGCTGTGGGGGGTATAACCCCAGGTACCCATGGCAAGGGACATGGGCCGCACCATCAGGGACGGTCTAGCCCATGACACCAAGACTTACGGCGCACGACACTACTCGACATACACTGCAAGGCATCTAGGCGGTATCCTAACGATGGAGATTGATCTATTAGGATATGCCGAATATTTGATTCCATGTAAATATTATTGCTTGCCTAATTAGACTTAGATCTAACCGACCTATAACCCTACCCCCTAGCTATATAAGGCGGGTAGGGGACCCCTCGAAAATCATTCAATCATATCAAATAGCCAATACAGACCAATATAACATAGGATTAGGGTATTACGTCGAGCTGATGGCCTAAACCTATCTAAATCTTGTGTCTCTGTTGCCATCTAGTTCCTGTTCATGCGCACCTCTTCGTAGAATCTACCATCGTGGGTATACGCCTCGGTGGACTATCAATGATATTCCATCGACAGTTGGCGCACCAGGTAGGGGTGTGCGTGCTGTTTCCATGGTGAATCAGATGGTGCATCTTCCAAGCTCTCTGTTCTCCCCCAAGCCCGGCCATTGCTTCATGGTCAGATCCATCTCCTGGGTCATCAATGCTAATGGAGAAGGGGAGATCATGGGGCGGTGCAGGATAATCTTGCACCGATCATGCCAACTCTTGCGCTAGCAGATCTAATCTCAGAACCTATTCTAGGTCGACATCCTCACCAAGAGCTCACCGCTCACCACATCATCGCTCGAGGAAGCCCGTTCAAGAAGAAATTCTGATCGCATCTATCGATCGGATCACCAATGGGTTAGCCGAGTGCTTATTTCTCGTGGAGTCGGTCTTAGATCAATCTACCACGGGCCATGAATTTCCACCACTTCATCAGCGCTAAGTGCCCCGCTCATTCACGCTGACCCAAATGGCAAGACGAAGATTTGATCATCACGACTACTCCAGATTAGTGTACAGTCTAGCGTCGACCACTCCCCAGATCTGATCTACCTAAGGCCAATTAGTGACCCCTACGGGAGACATCATGATAGCGCATCCCTTTGGGCTAACTAACTCAGTGGCTATTCATCAGAATGCCATGCAACACTTATTCACCGATTAGATTGGGCACATCCATGGACTCACCGAGCCTGATCTGCCTAAGGCCTATCAGTTTGCACCAACAGTCAATATGGTTCAGATCTGTCCGCTCGGTGAGGATTCCTTGCTCACCATCTTAGAGGAAAGTTCAGAGTCAGACTCAAAGGGGTCCAATAGCACCACCGTCATCTACTCCATCACCCCAAGAGCTTTGGTAGTGAACTCTTCATGGTTAGCCACAATAGCGACGTTCGGGATGGGGCGACTGACTCCCAGCACATTGCTCGGGAAACCAGGAACGCCGACCATGGCAGGCACCGCCTACAAAGCAAACGCTGCTACTGCTGCTGTTAATGCCGACGGTGACCCAGTTGGCCCTTAGGGTAATCCACGCCTCATTCACAATCTTGATCAAGACTTTCTCCTAGTTGGTGGCCATGACATTGAGCTAACACCGAGTGCCAACTTGGCTATGGCTACTAATGAGTTGGCCAGACTCCGGCAGACGCTAGAAATTGCCAAGGTCACCATGCTACTTAAAGCAGCCTAAGTGCATGTCAATATTATCTATGAGAATCAGGCTCCTTCTCACTCGACCGCATTGAATTTCCACTCAGCGGGCCGACAGCCCTCCTGCTCCAATCATGCGGGAGGAAGTCGTTTGTCCGATCGATGGTAACATCAAGGCGATGGCCAGTACCTCCATAGGGGATCGAGAGGCAACTATGTCATCAATCCTAATTAATTGACCTCCATAGCAAGCCAATCCCAATGCTGACCAGGAAGTCAATCAACTCGTTGGCGATGTTCGTTCGCACCTCAACACCCTCCACGACGTTCACAACCGTATCGAGAGAAACTGCAACTCACGCCATGAACAGGAGGCCTTCCACTGACAACAGTATGATGATGAATGCAGAAACCCCATCGATGCTCTTTTGCTAGCCGCTGATGCTCAGCCCGGTAACGCCGCCTTGCCTATCGCCGACAACGCTGTCCTGCCAGCTGGTGGTAATGCCGCCCTACCCGCCACTAGTGATCCCGAGGGACCTCGCTCCATTATAGCAAGATTGTAGGCCGTCCAGTGGCCGGTAGGCTTCAAGATCTCTGAGGTTGAACCCCATGATGGCCAAGCTAATCCCGAGCAGTGGCTCACGAGTTACGCCATTGTTGTGCATGCTGCCGAAGGAAGCATGTAATGGCAAATTATTTATCTGTTATCCTCAAACCCTCCGCAATGAATTGGCTCATGAATCTAAGGCCAAACACCATTGGATCTTGGGATGATCTCAAGAGGATGTTCATCAAGATCTATGTGGCCACATACGCCCGACCAGGTACAAAGCATGGCCTGGAAAGGATATATTAGAAGACCGACGAACCTCTCCATGGTTATGTCAGGCACTTCTCAGAAATGAGGAACTTCATCCCCAACATCAGCGAGGCTGAAGTCATCTCAGCATTTGTTCAAGGACTCTACCACCATCAAGAGCTATGCTCCAAGTTCAACCAAAAGCCGTCGCGGACGATCGGCGAGATGTTGCAGACGGCCAACCAATATGACGATGCCGAAGAGGCTGACCAGCGGCATAAGGAGGATGTCGCTCAAGTTCCTCGCCCCAATCGCCCTGCGCGTCGCAATGATGACCGCTGCAAAGAACGATCTAATGATCATCGTGACTGCCGCTATGATGATCGCAACTGTCGCTTTGATGATGGATAGGAAAGTTCAAGAGCAGGGTAGTTTCATCACTACCGACCAGAGCATGCCATCACCTCCGTCGAGCAGCCTCGTGCTAAGTGTAGCTATGACACGGTGTACGAAAAGCTCCTTGACGGTCCATGCCCCATTCATAAAAATAGCAAGCATACATTACAGGAGTGCCTTAGCTTAGCCAAGGCCTTCCGCGATGAATAGAACAAGAAGTGTGATGACCACGAAGATAATGGCAGCATGGATCATGAGCGCCCTAAGGACGCAGGCAACGCCTTCCAAGATGCCAACAAGACCATCAGCATGATCTTTGGAGGAATAGCCGCCTCCGAGAACAAGCGAGATCAGAAGCTCACTGCACGATGAGACTTAGCAGTTACTTCTAACGACACTGTTGTTGACCCCCGGTATCTACCCTAGTCAGAGTACCCCATTACCTTCAGCAGGGCCGACCAGTGGGCAGACATCCCCTATACGGGACAATTCCCGCTCATGCTGGACACCATAATCTAGAAGGTGCGTTTTAGGAAGGTGCTCATCGACGGCGGGAGTGCCCTCAACATACTCTTCACCAGAGCCCTAACTGAGTTAGGCCTCTCCAAAGAAGACCTCAATCCCTTCGACTCTCCCTTTGGGGGATTGTACCTGCCCATCCAGGTCGGCACCATAGTGAACTTCCGTACTGAGTACGTCAATTTCCTGGTGGCTGACTTTGACACTGCCTGTAATAGAACCGACCAAATTATAAGAACGTAAGTACAAAAACAATCACCAGAGTGATCAAATTCCTGTACTTAGGCTCCCATAATCCTGGTAGTCCAGAAATCTCGAAGGATTTCAAACAACTTTTAACATACAAACCAAGATCGTAGTGATTCAACACAACACATCATTTGTTACAACAGTTCACAAGTGGCATGCGGATTACATCCATTGGAGTTTAAAATAAAATATTACAAATCGAGTTTGTTTCCCGGAAGCAACATAGTTCAGTACATAACTTCATAGGTTTAAATACATTGCTAGATAGTAGTCATGTCCCACAAAAGCAACTTAGATAAGATAACTAGTGGAGATCGCACCCGATGATCTAGTCCTCATCTCTAGCTGGGAGGAGACAGTACTTGCAGCACCCAGAATAGAACAGGTCATCTGCAACAGGTGAGAAATAAACCCTGAGTACGAGAAGATACTCAGCTAGACTTATCCGTCATAAACCAGAAATAAAGGACACCAAGGATCATGCAAGGCTGCTATAAGTGGGCTAGCTTGACAACATTTTGCATAAAAGCTTAGTATAGGTAAGTAATCATTAATACTGAAGCGTCAAGTTAATATTCATTAATCTGTCATCTATATTAGCACCTGTACTAGAGCACTCACTTGATTAGGATCAAACAATATTAACCATAGCAGGTATAATAAGGCCATCAACATCATATCATCATTTCTGAACCATAATTATTATTTAGTGCATCTACTTTGGAGATAAGCTCGTCAAGTTCTCACTAACCGGTGAGAGACGGCGACTCAAATCGAATTACAACTCAGCTGAGGGGGTATTCCTAACTCTCACCCTGACATAGTTTGCAAGAGTAGTCGTGGGTCACCATTGGTACAACTCAGGAACCAAATTCGCGGGTTCGGTCAACGCCAACACTCTCAGGAATTACCCTTCTACCTGGACGATCAGGACTTTTAAATCACCTGCCCTTGGACTCACGCCCACAGCTCCCTTCCGAGGCGAACTTTATACTTACCGACTCCCGGCCTGAGGTGAGCTACTCGGCTTTGTGGTCGGTCTCCAGACCCAGCCAACTAAGAGAGAGGCAAGCGTTTAACATGAATAGGAAATACTCCAAGAATCGGTCCTTAATCGACACAGGCGGAGTCACTGCAAACTAGCAAGCCTCTGCCCGGTCTTTATTCAAATTATACCAGGTTCCTTTCCATGATAGCAAATATAGCCAACCGTGCCATATATATAGTCCTATAGCTCACAAGTGACAGGAAATCACCCAACTTCTACCGCTTAAAGCAGGGCTAAGCTATCTACTCGATCCTGAGCTACATAGGATTCAGGTAATAATATTTGGACAAGGATTGGATATCAATGCAACAAGCGTTTTCATCCAACACCTATAACTTAATGCAACATTATATATAACATAATACTTTAATAGCATTTCAGAAATTAGGAGGCTTATAATGCTCCGGGACTTGCCTTTAACAAAGTTGCATGGCTTGTGATCCGGGCACTCAATCACCACGTCTCTTGGCTCCTCGACTGCGAGCTGCATCTCTTGAGCTTTGGGTTCAGGTTGCTGCACTTCGGGAGCTTCCTGGCTCGTCCCGTCGAACTCTAGCAAAGTCACGCTCACCGGTACACCTATTGCATGCATATGCAAAAGATGAATACAATGAATACATAAGAGTGACATGATACTTATGATGGATGAATGACAGCAAGTAACAAAATATCACAAGACATTCGTTGACCGAGTAGGTGCAACGCTCTATTCAAATCACTTTAAAACATGTCTCGATTATTTCTTCTAAAGAGCAAGATTACTCACCTAACTTGCACAACATAAGATAAAAATGTTCATCTTCAGTTAAAGGCCTAACACCTGCATCTAAACTCACCTTAATCAATTTAAGCACATAATATATCCCAACATGCTTAAGTATAGTAAAGGCACACTTAATCAGAAAGTTCAGGTTTCCCATACAAAGGAGCAGTTCCGTAAATTAATCACAACAGGAGTTTTACAAATCCAATTGACTTGCAAGAGGACATTTTGAAAATATTATAAAATTCTCTACAATTTATTTATAAACATAAAAGCATAATTCACAAGTTTACAAGGTCAAAATCAAACATTCCCAGAATCTGTTCTGGGCAAACAGAGAGCAAACTGTAACTGGACACTTCTTAAAACATGCATAAATCCTAAACAATAGGGCCAAATACCACCAAATTTGAACAAAAACTACTTCAATAATTTTACTACAACTCTTGTATACAACATAGAGCAGAAAAACAATTATAGCATTGCTCAATTTACATATCTCTGAAATCTGTCCAGAAATCAATGAATTATAAAATCGAATTATATGAGATGACCAAAATATTGCAAATGGCCAAACCAACTTGACCATCATTTAGAACATGTCTAAAGAACACCAGATCAAGTTATGTTACTTGTAAAAACATTTATTTAATTGGACGTTTCTATTTATTTAATTGCATAGGCATAAATATTAAAATATATAAAAAGTGCCCAAAAAATTCTCATAAAATTACAGAGGCATGTACATGGTACTAGTAGGCTACCCTAAAAATTTCATAGCAATAGGAGCAGTATATAGTGATATACAAAATCACAAAATTCACATGATTAAATAATGTACTTAAAAAAACAAATACATACTCCAGAATTTATCAACTACTGCAAAGTACACATCTCAAGGATTCCAGAAAGTCCACATTTTCTATTTTTGGATGTTTCTAAAATTTTCTATGAATTTCTAAAAACAGCACACAACTCTGCATTTACAGAAAAGATTAAAACCTAAATCTTCACAGGTCTTGACCAACCGGCCTGCTACGGCTAGTGGGCCAGCGGCCCAACTCTCGGCCCAACATGCAGGAAACAGGGGAGGGGATTTCGCCGGTGATTCCTCGCTGCCGGCGAGGTCTCCGGCGAAACAAACCCCACCAATGTGACTACCTCATCGAGCCGCATTGATTGAGGTGCTTTGCGTGACCTAGGGTTAGCCAGATAATGCTCGTCACCGGCCATGGCGGTGGCGACGGCCTGGCGGCGGTGCACCGTCCGACAGGGAGCATGATAGGGCATGGCGAGGGCAGCTATGTGCTCTGAATGACAAGGCAGAGCTGCTAGGGTCACTACAGAGACGACGGAGCAGACGGTGAGCCTTGGCCTCACGCAAGCTCTACGGCGGCGACGGCGAGACCAAGGATGTGATGGTGTTCATCATCGACGAGGTTACCATTGGTGGTAACATCTTACCCGCTACAAGCTATGCCCCTAACACATGCTATGCACTCGTTAGGAAGAAGAAAAGGGAAGCGAAACCGCCGGACTCGAGCTCGCCGGAGATGGCGGCAAGGCGGAGCGCGCACTACGTGGGGGCACGTTCCGGCGAGGTCTAGACGGTAGAGTCTAAAAGACTTGGCGCTACACCATCGACGGGTTAAGAGAGACACGAAACACTACCAGAAAGGAAAAGAGAAATGCCAGGCCGCTCCGGTGTCCGGCCACGGCGGGCTTCAAGCGCGGCAGCGCTCTAGTAATGCTGACGGCGGTGGAACTTGCTTTCCGGCTAGCGCGTGGCTCGAGCGGCGAAGCTAGGTGGGGCAGCTGATAAAGCAGGTGAAGGTGAAGGATTTTGCAGGAGCGGTTGCACAAGCGGCGTGGCGGCGCACGAGCTAGGCATGACCAGGCGCTCGGCGGCAATGTCGCCGTGGCGGAGATGCGTGGGGGCGAAGCGAGGCGACTGGAGGAAGCTGAGGCAAGCGGGGCGTTGTGGCGGCCTTGGACACGCGAGAACAATGCTGCATCGACGCATGTTGGCCACGCGGCGTCGAGTTCCTACCCTCGGTCAGCCACGAACGGAAACAAATTCAAGTTTCTGAATTCGAAACTGAAACGGTGATTCAGTTAACATCGACTGACAAGCAAACTTTGAGGCTCCAAAACTCTCAAACCAGCTCGAATTAGGCAAAGGTATAATTGACAAATTTGGAGGGCTACATGAAGACTACATAGTTGTCAATTAGAGTTCGAACTGGTTTGTAACAGAACCGTCCAAATTATAAGAGCACAAGTACAAAAAAACAATCACCGAAGTGATCAAATTCTCGCACTTGAGCCCATATAACTCTGGTAGTCCAATGAAATCACGAGGGATTTCGAACCAACCAACATACCAGCCAAGATCGTAGTGATTCAACATAACAAGTCACATGTTACAATCATTTCACAAGTAATTCAATATACATCAGAGTTCAACGTAGTTATTACAACTTAACTTAAAAAGTAGCGGAAGCAAAGTAATTGGAAACTAACAACACCCTTATTTCAAATACATGCCAGTACGAAGGTCGACTTCCAACAAAAGCATTAGAGAGAAAAATAAATAAGAAGGATCATGCCCGTGATAACACTACGCCACAAAAAGGCAGGAGCCAACCAACTCTTGCAGTCGTCATGATACATCACAACCTGCAACAAGTGGGGATAAAACCCTGAGTACAAGAAGGTACTCAGCTAGACTTACCCGTCAGAAACCAGAAATAAGGTGACACCAAGGATCATGCAAGGCTGATATAAAGTGAGGCTAGCTTGACAACATTTTGCATAAAAGCTTAATATAGATAAGTAATCATTAATGCTTAAGCATCAAGTTAATTATTATTAACCTGTCCTCTATATTAGAGCCTGTACTAGAGCACTCACTTTATTAGGAGCAAACAATATTAACCATAGCAGGTATAAATTGAGGCAACCTCTCCATCGTTATCCAATTAACCATCCATTCAATTTAATTGCATCTACGTTGCCGCTGCTCAAGTCAAGTGCTCACTAACCGGGAGCGACGGTGATTTGAATCGAATTCCTATCTAGCTGGAGTGGTATTTCTAACACTCACCGCGTAGGCCCCTGCCAGGGTCGCACAAGCCACCTTTTGTACAATTCAAGACTCATGGGTTCGACTGATGTCGCATCCCCAAGGGCAACACTCTGTCAGGTGATAGGGACTCTAACCCCCCCTTGGTCTCACGCCAATGTCCCCAAGCACATCCTTACTACCTCCAAGATGCGACCTACCATTCGATTCCCGGCCTGAACTGTATTACTCGGCTTCGCGGTCGGAATGACTTATCCGGCCAACTAAGTGTTAGACTGCGTTCAACATGACTCAAGGACGTACAACGAATCGGTCCTTAAATGACTCAGATGGGGATAGATCTACACCCAAGACCTCCATGCCTTGTTGCTTCACTATCGTCATCCCGCCCGGTCTCATTTCATTTTATTAACACATGGTTCCTTTCCACGATAGCAAATATAGCCAACCGTGCCATATATAAATATCCCTACATCTCGCAGGTGACAGGAAATCACCTGACTTCTACCGCTTAAAGCAGGGCTAAGCATCTATTCGATCCTAGTCTATGTAGGATTCAAGGATTCATATATCTGGACAAGGAATGCTATAATGCAGCAAGGGTTTCCAACCAACTCCTACCACTTAATGCAACAATACTTATAACATATATAGAATTAATTGCTTTGAAGATATGAGGTTTATAATGCTCCGGGGCTTGCCTGGGATCCGACTCAAGTTAGAGTATGTCAGATGAATTTGCTTGGCGAGCATCCTTCAATCTATCGCTTGTCCGGTCCTTCTATCTTTGGGATGGATCCACCAACTCCATCTTCGGGTTTGGCTCCACCTCAGGTCCTTCACGTGCTTCAGCTAGCGTACCTAAATGAGGTGTAATAATGCATATGTATGAATGCATAGAAGTGCAATAAACAAAGTAATCAAACAAGCATACCAAAGTTCTCATAAACACCTAGAGCTAATTAACTTAATCCTCATTAAGGCATAACATAGAAGAGGGCAAGCACATCAATCAAGACACAAGTCTTATAAGATCCTAGGGTACCAACCCAAGTACCAAGTAGCAACACCAACCTACTATGTAACTCAAACTATGCTTGACAGAAAGGTTCAGATTTGCAATCAGCATGAACAGTCTAGAAATAACATCAATCCAGGAGCTACACAATCCCAATTGACATGCAAGAGGATAATCTGGAAAGCTTATGAAATTGTCTACAATTCATTTAATATCACCTAAGCCTAATTCTTAAGTTTAATAGGTCAAAAAGATAAAACTACAGAATCTGGTCTGCTCCAAACAGAGAGCAACCAAATCTTGGATCTGACTTCAAATATCTTTAACTCAAAAACTACTTGGCCAAATACCACCAAATTTTAACACAAGCTAGATACATGAATTATATACAACTTTGCTATAGACAAGATGCTCAGAAAACATCATTAACATGGGGTAATTTACATTGCCCCCAGAACTGTCCAGAAACTAATAATTGCAAGAAATAATTATTACTTACATTACAAACATATAATTGGACAAAACCAACTTTACTAACATGTCCCACATGACGAATGAACACCAGAAAATATAGTGTCCAAACCTAAATAAATTCTTTTAATGCATTTTCTTAATTTATTTAGATAATTAGGTGGAATTATGAACACCTACCAAAAGTATACAATAAATTCTACCAAAATTATAGTGGCCTAAAAATGCTCCCAATAGTCTACTATCCAAATTTCAAGCCATTTGGACAAGTATTTCAACCTCTATGAAAAAGGCAATTAGCTATGGCAATAAATCATGTGAGAGCAAGTTAAACCTAAAACTCAATATTTTCTATGAACACATGGCCATAGTATGAATCAACATGATAGAGCAACATCATACTAAGGTAATGGAACAACAATTTCCATTTTATCATTTATATATTATTTATAAGCTATTTATCAAGTTGTAAACAAGTTAAATCAATAACTTGATCATACAGTAAGCAATGACCATGAAATTTATACAATAGTACATACATAGCATAGCAAGACTACCATAAAAAATTTCACATCATTTGGAGCATCACAACACCAGTTATGAATTTCCCAAATAACATATGCAAGAAATGCCGAATTAGCAAGAGTAAATCACAACCCTAAGAAAACAGTGAACAACTACTAGGTTTAATATTTTTCTTAGTTAGTAAATGCCATCATAAGATTAACAAAACAAGAATCACTATTTTTGAACTTCCCAAACTCAAAATATGGCTCTGGTCAAGTTATAAGCATTTTAGGAGCACTTTTAAGCTTAAATAGAGACATCAGAAAACATCTACAAACATCTAACATATTATGACTCCACTGCATAGATCTTTTCTCAAGGTTTCCAAAAAGTCCACTTTTGCTATTTTTGGAATTACCTAGCATGAGATATGAATTTTAGAAGATCTAACAAAATTCTGAAATTCAAAAACGAAATTAACTACTTCACCCTAGATCTGCTAGGCGCACCCGGACGTGTACCCCAACTGTGCCTCTCATAACGCTGACATGCGGGACCTGCTGCCCGGTTGGGCCCACCTGTCATTCATAGAGAGAGACAGAGAGAGATAGGAGACGGCCCCCTTCATCCTCAGGCGCCGGAAGCAGAGGACGGCGGCGAGGTGGGCTCGGCCGACCGGCGGGGCGGCGCTCTAGCGACGAATGGCGGTGGCAGAGTGGCAGGAGGCCCGCACGCGTGCATGGGCAGCGTCGGCTCGACCAAGCATGGCCGGTGGCAGCTCGGTCGCGTTCGCGGTGGCTGGAGAAGGGAACGGAGCAGAGGCATCGGAAACGGTCGATTGCCGACGCGGTGGTCGATGACGATGGAGGAGAAGTGGTGGGGAGCATCCACGGGCCCGGGCGCATCTCCAAGCAGCCACGGCTCGACCAGAGGTGGCCCCTGGCCCCCTGGCCACGCGCTACCCCATCGACGGCGGACATGGCATCGATGGCCATGCGACACGGTGGCGAGGAGCGGTCGGGGATGGGTGCGGTGGGTACAGCAAGGAGAGGCAGAGGTGGTGGTGTGCTCAGTTTGGCCCGTAACTAACAATTTACTAAGAACGACATCATGGTCGTGAGCTCTGGAGCTCGGCCCGGTGGCCATGGCGGCGAGCTCCAAAGCTCAAGCTGGGCGCGTGAGGAGGAGAGGAGAAGGACCGAAGGAGGATGGGGAGGAGCTCGAGCGGTCGCTCAGTTGCTCCACCACGCCAAGTGAGGTGCGAACACACGGCAGAGAGGAGGACGCACGGTGTCCATGGTGAAGGCACACTGGTGCATGGCCGCCACCCCCTCCCCTAAGGGGGCAGCTGTCGAGCAGGTGGCAGGCATCACTAAGACCACTTTGGGGCGCTAGTTTGGGCTTGTTGCTCTCCGATTTGGGCCAAGGGCCTCTAAACAAAATTATTGCCCAGATAATGCTCTACAACTTTCATTTTTGGGGCAAGGTCATTAGCATCCCAGATTAGGAGATAATTAGCCCCCAAGTTGACAATGTCAGCGATTTGAAAGCAACAAGCAACAATCCAAAATGAGGGTCAAAATGAATTGCAACTGGTGCCATCTTCTTATATGTTCTTCCCCAACAGGTAAGCTCCAACTTTTATTTTTGGGTCAACTTGAGTTACTCAACAAAATTCGGAGAACGTGAGATGCCAATGTCGACGACGATGAATTTCCAGGCTTAGAAAATGCTAAGTGTTGGAAACAGCCCAAATTCTGACTTGTGGGCCCTTTTTGAGCATGTTCCACACATTTTCATGACTTGAGTCTTAAACAAAGTTTGTTCCTTATAAAATTCTCTACAACTTTGTAAAAGGGTGCACAGTCATGCAAAGCTTCTAGGTCACACTTTTGAAATGGTCAAACAAAAGTGTTCTAGGGTCCATACATGGTCAACCATCACTTAGGAGTACATTTAGGCAAAATGATCAACATGAACATTGTTCCATTAAGTGTCCTAAGTGTAGTTAAGGTGTTGTAGAGGCCAAACATACCCACCATGCATAAGTTGCACAAAAGTGTAGGCCTCACATGCCTTGAAACATAGAATTCAAGTGAAATGCTATAGTTGTTTCATGTGGTTGTTTCAAGATACATGCTACTCATGTTCCACTAGGTCTTTCCACATGTGTCCAAGATGTGTTGCACATGTTGCATTTGTATGTTGCACAAACACTAGTTCCCTTGGGATGTAAGGCAGGTTTTAGTTATAATCCAAACAAGCATATAACTTATCATTTCATGTGACTTTTTGATTCCAAACTCCATCAAACTTTTCCAGGGATCAATATAGATAGGTACTAAGGTGAGACACATGAATATATTGTAATAACACTACCCAAGCATATAATTTGAAAAGGGGCCTATATGTAAAGCAATGGTGCAACATCCAACTTTAGGTCATGCTCCTCTCCATAGGTTGACCTTGACATCGTCATCTCCACTTAATATATCATATTTGAGCTCAAACCCACTGCTTAGTGAGTGACAAACACCTGGGGTGTTACAGCCCTCCCCCCTTAAAAGAATCACGTCCCGAGATTCAGAATGGAAGACCTTTTAAGGAAGAGAGGCACGTTATCTAATTCCCAACATTTGCTATAGCATTCAGCTACAAAGCTTCAACATCGGTGAACAATTTGGCCAAAGGCACTTTCTGATACTTACTCTTCATGGTAAAATTTGTCTGAAGAATTTCCTTCATTGACTTCCATGAAGTATTGTTACTTTGGGAGGAATCCCAGATAGCACAGTACTATATTCTCAATGTACGGAGATCATTTGGTCCATGAGCGAACCACTCCCAAGTATCTGATTCTTTAATGAACATAACATGGTCCGTATGAACTTTACACTAGGCCGAATGTCCTCGAAAGTATACTTGTTGAAATAACTCTAGGTTCATGAACTTTGAAAAGCAATCCTCTTCTGAAATGGCTTGAGCACAACCTTCCAAAAGGGTGAGACCATAGATGACAAACATCCTTTGAGGCCATAGGATACTGACTAACCAATAGACAGGGTCTATGTTGGTCATAATGTTCATTCATTTAGACACCAACTAATGGAAAACTACTTGAGGTTCCATGTGTGCAGTTCTCTTTCTTTGATGACAACACTGTATTATCTGAGTCTGTTTGAGGGATTAATGAGTGTGATAGCTGACTCTGTCGGCTTCGTATTTCTACCAACAGCTATCTAAAAGATTCTTTTATCCAAAGACAACAATTATCTGGGTTGAAGCAGATGCAACCTCTTGGGTAAAAACATTTATAAGGTACTGAAGTATGTCATCATTGGAAAATTAGTACCAAAGCAAAATGTAGTGAGGCCTTAAGGACAACAAAAGTTGTAATATTTACTAAACCGTGGGAAGTAGTCTACCACCAAGCGATTGAGTAAAATTTTCCTTGGTGACTTAGTTATACTGTAAGTTGAGTTGACTTGCAGCATAACAACTTTGTTAGGCCAACTTTCACCTTGAGGCTTCCTTTTTAGGATCAAACAACAGCTCTAAGATGAGAAATCTGTTGTTTGACACTTTTCAAATTGCTTTTGATTCGCGATGGTATAAATTGATTTGCAGAAACCAAGGCTGCTCGTACATTGGGGATACGAGAAAGCAAAGCAAATGAAAGAGTGTAAACTAGTATCTGTGAGACCTCAAAAGGACCATCCAACAGCAGATCTCAACTATTAATTTACATACCAATCTGAGGATGCACACACTTGAACTTGCAGGTTACTTTTGTAGGGCAAAACGCATACTCTGCCTGGAGAACATTCCTACAAGGATAAGGAACCGATTTCGACTATTCCTCAACACTTGAAACATTGCATAAGTACTACTGAAACATTGCAACAAAGGCATGCAACACTTGAAACATGGACTATGGGGCATGCTAAACCCCCCTAGGGTACTAGGCACAACATAGGGACACCACACATGATACCCCTATGCATAAGTACTACTAAAACATTATGTCGCAACATTGAAACATACAAAGATGCACATGTGATAATGAAATGAATGTGCTTATGTTATGCATTGCACATGCACAAATGCAAGCCAAACACCTGGGGTGTTAGACTGCCTACCATGCCATCCTCGGCCATCCAGCTTTGGCCAAGTTCATGGCCATACCGCATTATACTTACCTAGTCCTAAAGATGCTGGCGCCCGGAGGAGTCCTCACCTTGTAGGCCAACATCGCCATTGCCTATGCTCGTGAGAGGGAGATCCTTGCCCTTGTGGAGGCGCTCGACCTCTGCGTACGCATGTAGGCTTGTCTCTCTGAGTCCAAGAAGATACCAGTGGAGGAGCAAGAGATCCCGATGCTAGAAGCACCCCGTTGAAAGGTCTTGATGGCTAGAGGGGGGTGAATAGACTTTTAAAATTTTCTACAAAGACAAGCTAAACAAGTTTATCAATATAACAAGTAGCGAGATGCCAGTCTTGCTTAGCCTACGGGATGTTTGCAAGCCACCTAACCAATTCACAATTCTAGTATATTTGCACTCAACCGCACAAGTCAAACCGAGAAGGAAACTACAACTAGCAAGCTACACAAAGAAGCTACTCTTAGCAAAGCTAACTAGCTAGCAAAGATAACTAAGAAAGTAATGCGGAGTTGAGTTGGGATAGTTTCACCAAGGGGCGAAGTATTGAGCCAACCAATATGATCAACAATGAATACCAAGATAACCGAACACCGGGATCAATCAATCACAATATGAAAGTGATGACACGAAGATTTATCCCGAGGTTCACGTGCTTGCCGGCACGCTAGTCCCCGTTGTGTCCCTCTTCACCACGTGGTTCGGTGGCTAATCGGTCACACACCGAGCCTCTCAAAAGGCACCACAAGAACCTACCAAATGGCAAAAGGTTGCAATGACACGAGCAATTTACTAACGTTGCCTTTGGCGCTTCGCCGAGGTAGGCACAAAACCCCTCACAATCACCGGAGGTGGCCAAGAACAATCACCAACTCTTGCCAACGCCTCCAAGCTACTACAAGCCATCTAGGTGGTGGCAACCACCAAGAGAAACAAGAATCCCACAGCAAATCAACCACCAAGTGCCAACTAGATGCAATCTCACAATGCAAATGCACTTGGATCACTCAATCTCACTTCGAATATGCAAAGAAGCAAGAGAGATGAGTGGGAGGGGAGTTGCTTAGCTCAAAGTGCTCACAAGTATGTCAAATGTTCAAGAGATATCCGAGAGAGAGAGCCTTGAGCTGGCCAACGAGTATTTATAGACGTACCCCTTTGAATAGAGCCGTTAGAAACTTAAACAACCGAAATCGTGCTGACCGGACGCGCTGGTCCAACTGACCGGACACGCCGGTCGTACAACGGCTAAGTCGCGAAGCACTGATCGGACACGCTGGTCCAACTGACCGGACGCACCGGTCGCACAACAGCTAACTGCGAAGCAGCGACCGGACGCGCTCATCGCGCAGACCGGACGCGTTGCGTACGACCGGACGCGCTGGTCCCGTGACTGACCGGACGCGCTGGTCAAGCCTGAGCGCCGCACATCGAAATAGTGACCGGACGCATTGTAGAACTGACCGGACGCGACAGTGCCAGCGTCCGGTTAGAGTCCAGTAAGCTCCCTAAACGACCGGACGCGTCCGATCGACAGTGACCGGACGCGCTGCGCGTCCGATCATCAAACTGAAACACGCGCAGACGCTGAACGCTGACCGGATGCGTCCGGTCATTTAGAGACCGCGTCTGGTGCAGCGTCCGGTCACCTCTATGACCTCCGTTCGCCTCCGTTTCTTTTCCAACTTCCGGCGTAGTGGAAAATAGTCGTTTCAACTCCTCGAAAACACCTGAATCCCAGAGAGAGGATCCCAAACCCTCTCTACCGCTCAAACTCCACCGCTTTCGCAAACGTGCTAACACCACCAAGTGATCTCGTTATGTGTGAGTGTGTTTAGCATTTTCACAATCATTTTTCGAGGCGTTATTAGTTCTATCCAAATGCATATGATTATGAAATGCACACCTAGAGGCACTTAGGAGTTCAATAGCCACGTCATTCCCCTCTTTATAGTACGGCTATTTATCCTATAATGTAACCACACCAACTAGGTGTCTTGGTTACTAAAACACAACCCTTATGCATATACCTTCGCATTGATCACGTAGGGTTGCGTCCAAATCCAAGTGTGGCCATCATGATCACCATGTCCATCTTGCCACCAACCTTGGAATGTACTAATCCTCATATGTAGGCATAGGATTAGTACTTAGGCATTGTCACTAATTACCAACACCAAACATAGGACTTTCAATCTCCCCCTTGTTGGTAATTGGTGACAAACCTTTCACAAAGATATTTTGATAAAATTTTGATTGAACCCATGTCACATTGTCCAAGTATATTACCATGTGTAAGAATTATGGACATGTGATCATGAATTCAAATTGATAGCAATGGCTCCCCCTACATGTATGCTATATGTTTGGATTTTGGAAGCATACATGTTAGATAGGAAAATACAGGAGCATTGACTACCAATAGGTGCTAAGTGTTTAAGATTATAGACCTTTGAAGCGTGATACCATCGGAGTAGCGATAAACACCATCTTAGCACCTTGTGTAGTTAGATTCCACTTGGAAAATCACAAACATAACTAGAAACCTCGTGAGATCAACATTATAAGCAAGGCTCTAGTACCACTTTGAAAAACATGAAGCAAGAAAAATCTAACTACTTCCTATTCATGCTGGTACCTCAATATACCATTCAAAATATACTAGCAAGTCACCACACAAGCAATGTATCGGAGAAAAAGAAATGCATAACTATGCATCATACAAATGAAGTGCACATGAAAATGCAACATTCATGTTTAAGAGCTTGCTCCCCTACTTGTGTGCTCAAAATTTTAGATGATCCCCTTCTTTTATCAATTCTTCCCTTTAGGTTTTCGCACCCTTGAACAACATTTTTCTCCCCCTTTGTGCTTCTCCCCCTTTGAGTTCTATCTTTGTAAAGAATATTTTCTCCCTCTTTGGCACCAATGACCACAAGGGATCAATTTTAGATAGATTATCATGTTGAATTATGGGGTGAGGATCAAGTTTGTGATTCAACCTAGATTGCTTGCATAAATAAAATGCTTCGGTTTGATCCAAGAGCAAGCTTCTTCACACCTTACTAGAAGGGTTATCATGCACCATGTTGAAGCAAATATTTAGACAAGTGATCTAGATTAAACACTTAGGATCACAAGCTACTTAAACAAGTTATATGCTACCACTAGATCATACAAGTCATGGAAACAATAGTGGCACCATATAAACTTCAAATTCATTTGATTTTCATGAATGAGCCTAGAACATAAAAATTATGACTAGATGCACTAAACAAGTCCTTAGCATAGAATGTATGACATGTCAACCAATTGTACCTTAGGGCTCGAAGGAGAGACATGTCATATATGGGGTGCATCAACTCATGTTGGAGAAGTCAAGTATGTTCAACTCATTCTTTAGCTTGTGAAATCTCTTCTCATCAAGTGGCTTGGTGAATAGATCAGCTAGTTGATCTTCGGTGCCCACACTCTCAATAGCAATGTCACCCTTTTGTTGATGATCTCTAATAAAGTGATGGCGAACATCAATATGCTTTGTTCTTTGATGTTGAACCAGATTGTTGGTTAGCTTCACGGCACTTTCATTGTTGCCTTCATCCACATAGCAATGGCATATTCTTGAAATTGATTCCAAAATCCTTCAATGTTGCCTTCATCCACAAGATTTGTGCACAACAACTACCCGCGGCGATGTATTCGGCTTCGGCGGTAGATAGTGCAATACTATTTTGCTTCTTGGATGATCATGAGACAAGTGATCTTCCCAACAATTGACAAGTCCCAGAAGTGCTCTTTCTCTCCACTTTGTCACCGGTATAGTCGGAATCTGAATATCCAACTAGCTCAAAGCTTGCACCTTTGGGATACCATAATCCAACATCTTGTGTATACTTCAAATACCTCAATATTCTCTTTGTTGCCTTCAAATGACTTTCTCTTTGTAACAGAACCGACCAAATTATAAGAGCACAAGTACAAAAACAAGCACTGAAGCGCTCAAATTTTCGAACTTGAGCCCATATAATCCCGGTAGTCAATCGAAACCACGAAGGATTTCAAACCAACTTGCTTACAACCAAGATCGCATCATTCAACATACAACATCATACGTTACATTACACAAGTAGTTCCGAATTAAGTTTACACACACGGAGTCACAAATATTATAAACCAAGTTTATAAAGTAGCGGAAGCATACACACACACCCGTTGTTTAACTACTGCCAGTCTTGTTGATCAACAACCCGCAAAAGCATCAGGAAAGTACATAAAAGATGATCACGCCCAAGTGATCTAGTCTTCGTCACCCGCAGGGTGGAGACAATTTTTGCAGAAGCCTTGGTAGAGCATATCATCTTCAACAGGAGGGAATAAACCCTGAGTACTAGAATGTACTCAGCTAGACTTACCCGTCGAAAACCAGAAATAAGATGACACCAAGGATTATGCAAGGCTTACACAAGAGGCTAGCTGACATAACATTTTGCATAAAGGCATAAGTAATCAGAACTCTTATAACTTGTACTAGCAGTTCTTTTAGCATTTACCTATCATCTATCTTAGCACCTGTACTAAACATTCACTTGAGTATAATCAAACAACATTATTATTATATCCATAGTAGGTATATCATTGTGGCAACATTATATCATTCACTTAACCATCTGTTCATTTAATGAGATCTACGTTGCCGCTGCTTAAGTCAAGTGCTCACTAACCGGGAGCGACGGCGATTCGAATCGAATTCCTATCCAGCTGGAGGGGTATTTCTAACACTCACCGCGCAGGCCCCTGCCAGGGTCGCACAAGCCACCTTTTCATATGATTCAGGAGTCGCGGGTCCGAATGATGTCGCGGCCCCAAGGGTGACACTCTGCCAGGTGATAGGGACTCTAACCCCCCCTTGGTCTCACGCCAATGTCCCCAAGCACATCCTTTCTCTCCTCCAAGAAGCAACCTACCATTCGATTCCTAGCCTGAATCACATTACTCGGCTTCGCGGTCGGAACGGCTTATCCGGCCAACTAAGTGTTAGACTGTGTTCAACATGACTCAAGGACGTACAGCGAATCGGTCCTTAAATGACTCGAACGGGCATAGCTCCACACCCAAGACGTGAAGTGTCTTGCGGCTGTACTATCGAACTCCTGACCGGTCTCAATTTCATTTTAAAGCATGGTTCCATCCACGATAGTCATAAAGCCACTCGTGACTCCTTCCTACATCTCGCGGATGACCGAAAATCACCCGACTTCTACCGTACTAAGTAGGGCTAAGCATTGATACGTGCCTAAACCTAAATTAGGATTTATGTACGATATCTAGGCAAGGACAGGTATAATGCAACAATTGTTTTTATACAACTCCTACAACTTAATGCATTAAACAATTAAAAGTACTCAAGATAGATTTATAAATTGATGGGTTCAGCATGCACCGGGGCTTGCCTTTCAGAAAGATCGAGGGCCGGTGGTCAGGACACTCAGGCAGGTCTTCTGCGGGAACTTCTCCGCCGGTTGGTTCCTCTGGCTGCTCCGGCTGGTCCTGGACTTCCTCCGGAAACTCTTGCTCGAATTCGAGGAGCGTTACCCCCTCCGGTACACCTATTGCATGAATGCACAATAAATATCTTGGATGCATAAAGGTGCAACATGCTCGGAATGAAATGCATTTTAGAAGTAAAAATACTCTAATCAAGTCACTTTATCAGTACGTGCAAATCTCTTCTCCGGTGGAGAAATACTTACCTAATCTACCCAACCTAAGATATAGCTGTTCCTCTTCGGTTAAGGCCCTAACACCTAACAACACAAGAGTAATATTACTTAGGTTACCACAGTAAGACATTGTGGACAGCAGCTCAAAGATTCTAACATAACTGAAGATTCCTAACTCCAAAAGTTATGGTCTAAGACAATCTAGAAAGCTTAAGAAATGCACTACAAATCATTTTCAGACCTCAACCTTAAATTCCTAAGTTTTCCATGTCGAATTTCCCAAGTTCCAGAATATGTCCTCTTTAAACAGCGAGTAGCAAATTCTGGACTGGCACTTTAAACAGCAATAACTCCCAAACTATTAAGCCAAATGCTCCCAAATTTTGACACAAGCTAGTTTATCAAGTTTACTACAACTTTGGTATTTACAAGTTTTTCCGAAAACACTTTTATCAAGGATCAAACCTAGAAATACTACCAGCTGTCCAGAAAACCTAGAATTGCAAAGGTTAAATATTTATTTATATGGCAAACATCCCATAAGACCAAACTAATGTTACCACAAGTTCACATAGGTCACAGAGACACCAGAAAGTAAGGTTGGCCCACCTAAAATATTTATTTAAACTCATTTCTTAATTTACTTAAGTAATTAAGTGGAATTTTAAACATATATGTAAACTGCTCCTAAAATTTTACAAAAATTACAGGAGGCTCTCTGACCCAAAAAGAGGCTACTGTAAAAATTTAAACTAAATTTATTCACAGGAACTCCCCACACAAAATTCACAAGCCCAAAAGGCTGATTTTTGTATAATTAACAAATCATATTAAAAAGTGTCAAACAACAGATTTCCTATTTTTCTTAGACACTTTATGGTACCGAGACATTCTCCAAAAAGTTATAAGAACATTGCACATGTGGAAAAATTACAAAAATTCATTTAAGTGTTTCCTAAAATAACAAGATAGCATTATAACTTGGAAAGTACTTAAGCACTACTACCCAAATTTTTACCAGAGCTAGAGCAAGTATAAATTAGCCTATCCACCAAATGTCATAATTTTTGGAACACTGAAACTCAAGATATGATTTAAACAAGTTTGCATGTAATTTAAAACACATTTCAAAGACCTATTTAAATCTCCCAGAAACTAAACATCACATATCCAATTTATATTTTTCTAAAATACTACACCTCAAGTAGATCCTAACAAAATTTATCTTATAATTTTTGGGCAAGTAAAACCCTAGATCTACATTTTCCAATCCTTATCTAAAACTATGACAGAATAAATAAAAATGAAATAAATCTTATTTGTTACTGGGCCGGCCCGGGAACAGACGCGGCCCACGGTGCACGGTGCGGCCTGCTCCCGCGCGCGGCCTGCTATGGCTCCCACCCGCGCGCGCGTGGGGCTGACCGGAAGGCCCCACTGGTCAGCGAGAGAGAGAAGGAGGGGAGGAGCTGCGGTCACCGGAGCTCGCCGTCGGTGAGCCGGCCAACGAAATTGGACGGACTAGCATGACCACGTCATCGAACTACAACGATTGGTGGTAAGAATAGGGCGGCGGAGCAACAGAAAGGTGCTCGCCGTCGGGCATGGCGGCACGGTGGAGGTGCGCGGCGGTACACCGGCGACGGTGAGCCCCGACCGCCTCAACCAAGCCCGCCCCAAGTTTCTCGGGGTCACTGGAAAGCTAACTAAGGGAAAAGGGAGGGATGAGAAGGGCCGAGCCGCTCTGACCACGGTGGCCTCAAACTCCGGCGAGCTCCCGAATGCGGCCGTGGCGGCGGAAGCGAGCAATGTGGCCTCACCTTCGCTCAAACGCACCCGGAAATGGATGGAGGTGGTAGAGGGAGATGCTGCGGGGTCGCTGGCGGGAGGAATTGAGCCGAGGCTCGACGACGACGGCGCACAAGCACGAGGAAGCCCGCGGCGGAAATGGCACCTCGGTGCTCCGCTCTGGCTCGAGGAGGCGAGAGAGAGAGGGCAGGGGCGTGAGTGAGGGTGAGTGGTTGCTCCGTGGCACCTCTTGAAGACGTCATGACCCGACGGTGGGGCCAAGGCCAGCGTATGGCTGCCACCGCGTGGCCACGTGTCGACGACGGCCTGTGGCCGGTCGGCCACGACAGTCATGGCCGAAGCCCGACTTGACTGAATCGGCGTCTAAAACGGTGACTGACAGAGCGATTTTGGGTTCAATTTACTCCTAATCCAGTGAGAACCAGGTATGGGTGATGTTGGCAATGTTGTATAGCTATATGAGGACTACAACTTTGTCAATTGGCTCAAGGACTGATTCGGCCTGGATTTGAAACCACAGAGCTCCAAAGTGGTGCACTGTGAAACTGAAACATGTTTAAGGGTGCTCCTCCATGCATGGTCTCTAAGCTAGACTTTTTAATTGGTCAAACTAGAGCATCCTAGGGCTAAATGGTGGTCAACTACACCTTGGAGGGCATTTTGGTGATTTTGGTCAACATGAACCTTGCTCCATTAGTGACCCTAAATATAACTAAAGTGTTGTGAGATATAATTGGCTACTCTACCCTTTAGTTACACTAACTCCCTAGGGTCACATGATGTGAGCCAAACAAAACTTTAAAAACAATCACATTTGTTGCAACCATATGAAATAACATGAAATGATGCATGCTTATGCTCATGTAATGCAATGAAATTATGGAGCTAATCACCTGAGGTGTTACAGCCCTCCCCCCTTATAAAAATCTCGTCCCGAGATTTGGAAAGCGTACCTTTTTTCATAGAATTCCTTATAGCCATCCCGCAAATAGTCCTCCCGTTCCTAGGTAGCGTCACTTTCACTACCCTGATTACTCCACATTACTTTATACCACTTAACCACTTTGCTTCTAGTTACTCGTTCCTGAGTATCTATCACCCGGACTGGCTTTTCTTCGTAAGTTAAATCAGACTCAAGCCTGATATCTCCTAACGGGACTCTTTCCTCAGGAACTCGAAGACACTTTTTGAGCTAAGATACATGGAAGACGTTGAATATGGCACTCATTTCAGGAGGTAACTGGATTTTGTACGCAACAGCACCACTCTTGCCTATGATCTGGAAAGGACCCACGTATCTTGGCGCAAGTTTCTGCTTAACACCAAAACGTTGGACACTCTTCATTGGAGAAACTTTCAGGTAAACGAAGTCTCCGACTTCAAACTCGAGTGGTTTTCTACGACGATCAGCATAACTTTTCTGTCTAGCTTGGGCTGCAGCCATATCTTTTGGATGGTACGGACTTGTTCCTCTGCTTCCTCAACAAAAGCAATACCATAAAATCTCCTCTCACCAGCTTCTATCCAATTTAGTGGGGTTCTACACTTACGATCGTACAAAGCTTCGAATGGGGCCATCTTAATACTCTCTTGGTAACTATTATTGTACGAGAACTCGGCTAGAGGTAACCATTTTTCCCAAGAACCCTTGGATGAAATGACACATGCCCGCAACAGATCTTCCAAAATTTGGTTAACCCGTTCCGTCTGACCAGACGTCTGGGGGTGATAAGCAGAGCTTCTCGCTAACTTGGTTCCCAGAAGGCGATGCAAGTGCTCCCAAAAGTGAGCAGTGAACTGGGGACCACGGTCAGATATGATAGTACGAGGTATCCCATGGAGCTGGACCATCTGATTGAAGTACAACTCAGCATAGTCAGTGGGACGATAGTCCACTCTAACTGGAATGAAGTGAGCTGATTTGGTCAAACGATCCATAATTACCCAGATGGAGTTATGATTTTTGACAGTAGGAGGAAGTCCGACAATGAAATCCATACTTATCTCTTCCCATTTCCAACCTGGAATAGAAAGTGGTTGAAGCAACCCAGCTTTCATATGCACCGCTTTAACTCTACAGCAGGTGTCACACCTAGCCACATATGCAGCTATCTCCTTCCGCATCTTGGTCCACCAATAATATGGCTTCAAATCATAATACATCTTATTGCTACCAGGATGGATGGACAACTTAGAGGAGTGTGCTTCAGACATAATATCATTTCTAAGCTCACGGTCCTTAGGCACAACTAACCTATCCTTGAACCATAGTACACCCTCTTCATCTACCCTGAACTGTGTAGTTTCTTGCTCTTTCATCTTGCGTTTTATGTGGAATACACCAGGATCAGTCTTTTGAAGCTCCATAATTCTGCTTTTGAGAGTACAACTGACAGCGATGTTGTACAAGACTGCTGGATGTAGAAGGCGAGATCGATGAAAATCAGTTTCAACTAAGGAATGGAAATGAGACTTATGGCTTAAAGCATCCGCAACCACATTTGCCTTGCCCGGATGATAGTGTACTTGCAGATTATAATCTTTAATCAACTCGAGCCATCTTCTTTGGCGCATATTTAACTCGGGTTGAGTTAAGATGTATTTGAGGCTTTTGTGGTCTGTGTAGATATTGCAGACATTGCCTAGCAGATAATGCCGGCATACTTTCAAAGCATGAACTACTGCGGCCAGTTCTAAGTCATGCGTTGGATAATTCACGTCATGTTTCCGAAGTTGTCGAGAGGTATATGCAATCACTCGGCCTTCCTGCATCAGAACACCTCCCAAACCTATGCCTGAGGCATCACAATAAACATCAAATGGTTTCTCGATATCCGGTTGTGCCAAAACCGGAGCTGAGGTTAGGAGAGTTCGCAGTTGGTGAAAAGCCGCATCACACTCAGGAGTCCAGACAAACCTGGTGTATTTTTGTAGCAACCGAGTCATTGGCTTGGCTATTTTGGAGAAATCCGGGATGAAGCGACGATAATAGCCAGCCAAACCAAGAAAACTCCGAACCTCGTGAACCGAGATAGGAGCCTTCCAGTTCAGTACTTCTTGTACCTTGGCGGGGTCCACCATAATTCCTCCATCGGACAACACATGCCCAAGGAAAGGTACTTCTCGAAGCTAGAATTCGCACTTACTGAACTTTGCATATAGTTGATGTTCACGCAGTCTTGTGAGGACTATACGCAGATGTTCAGCGTGATCTTCCTCATTTACAGAATATATCAGGATGTCATCAATAAATACCACCACAAACTTGTCTAATTCGGGCATGAACACCGAATTCTTCAAGTACATGAAGTGTGCGGGGGCATTTGTCAAGCCGAAGGACATAACAAGATACTCATAAAGACCGTATCTGGTAGAGAAGGCAGTTTTTGGAATATCTTCAGGACGGATTTTAATTTGATGATAGCCAGATCTTAGATCAATCTTGGAGAAAACTTTAGCTTTAGACAACTGATCGAACAAGATGTCGATGCGCGGTAGAGGGTACTTATTTTTGACAGTGACTGCATTGAGAGGTCTATAATCAACGCACATTCGTAATGACTGATCCTTCTTCTTTACAAAGATAGCAGGACATCCCCATGGCGATGAACTAGGACGAATCAACCCCTTCTTCAAAAGTTCATTCAATTGCACCTTAAGTTCAGCTAGTTCATTCAGAGGCATCCTATAGGGTCTCCTAGAGATGGGAGCTGTGCCAGGCAATAACTCAATTTTAAATTCCACATCCCGATCTGGAGGGAGCCCCAGCAAATCATCGGGAAAAACGTCCAGAAACTCATTCACTACAGGAATTTCAGCCAACGACTTTGCTTGCACAGCATGAACTTCCCCAGACAAATCAACTTTTCTGGAAAGTTGTACCAGAAAACCCTTTTGATCTATAGGATCTCGGAGCATAACTACCCGAGTGGATGTATCAATGAGTACCCCATTCTGACTCATCCAGTTCATGCCCAGAATAACGTCTATGCCTAATCCCGGCAAAACCACTAAGGCAAGCGAGTACTTTCGTGCTTCTATCTCAAGCTCAAGATTCCCCACTACTTTATTTGTGGAAATATTCCCACTTGCTGTGCTAATACAATAACCCCCACCTTCGACAGTATGCAATTTGTGTGCAAACTCCGATGCAAACTTAGGACAGATAAAGGAATGCGAAGCACCTGAATCAAAAAGTACCACTGCAGGATGTTGGTCAACTAGGAACTTACCAGCAGTGACAACCTCACTAGATGGGATTTCCTCAATACTGTTATAATGGGCGTGCCCTTGACAGCCACCTTGGTTGACATTCTTCTTAGGGTAAGGACAGTTCCTGGACCAATGGCCTGGCTTGTTGCAGTTCCAGCAAGGCATGTTGCTAGGAGGGACACTGGAGCTACCTTGGCTCAAATTACCCTTTGGCAGAGCCACTGTATATGCCTTGCGAAATCCAGTCTTCACTGGCGCCTTCTTTTGCAGAGGACGGAACTTAGCACTTGTGGCAGGAGGGCGAGGAGGAGCCCTCGGGGCAGCTGGAGCTCGAGACTATGAAGCACCTGCCTCAAGTGCCCTCTTGCAGCTCTTAGAAGCAGCATAGATAGAGTTATTGTTCTCTTGAGTCAGAGCATCACTGATAAATTCATTGAATGTAGTGCACTTGCTAGTGCTCATAGTCTTCATCAGCTTTAGGCCGAGGCCTCTTTTAAAGCTAGCAATTTTCTTGGAATCGGTATCCACAAACTCAGTGGCATACCTTGCCAGGTTGTTGAAAGCTTGCAGATATTCAGTCAAGCTTTTATTGCCCTGCGACAGCCTCATAAATTATGTGTGTTTGATAACCATAAGACCTGGAGGAATATAGTTCCCACGGAATGCGGCCTTGAACTGGTCCCAAGCAATCGGTATATTTGTAGGCAGTGTGGAACGATAGTGGCTCCACCAAATACCCGCTGGACCATGTAGTTGGTGAGAAGCATATTCAGTTTTTAGCTCATCGGTCAAGCGAAGCAGACGAAACTTTTGTTCAATAGTGTTCAACCACTCATCGGCTTGCAGTGGTTCCTCCGCCTCCTTAAAGAGCGGGGGCTTAGTATCAAGAAAATCCTTGAAATCACTGTACTGATTGGGTTCTGGGCCCTGGCGGCCATGACGAGCCTCCCGGTTGGCAAGCTGGCGCATAGCATCTGCCAGCATGCGCTGCCCTTCGACCACTGTCTGCATCAGATCAGCCGGGGTAGGTGGTGGTGGAGGGGGTGGTTGTTCCTCATCCTCATTGCCACGACCCCGATGGAGATTGTACGACATCTGCAAAATACATAGCCAATGAGCACTGACGATGTGGGAAATTTGTAGACAAATTATTGTAAATATGTCAAACTAACTTCATGAAATAGACTTCTCAAAATACTCATGGCACAACAATTCATCACAACCGCACAATCCATTCAAGCGGATCAATTGGCGCAATCATGCGAGGGAATCCAATAAGATGTACTTTGATAAAGGCCCACTCACAAGGAGCACAGTGGTTACTGAACCGTTTACATTAATATCTCCGTGATTTTTGACCTTTCGCCCGGTACTTGGATTCGATCTCAACATTTTTACTTGCCTGAGAAATGCTACTTCAAGCCGACCACAAAGAGACTTCTCAACGGTAGAGTTCCATGTTGGATCATGACTAGCCACCTCGATACCAGCGCGTGCCAAGCAACACAACTTTATGTCACGTGCCATAGGAGGCCCTCGGTTTCGTCGCGGCACCGAAGGGTGCTAATCGTGACACCATCATTGAACGCACGCAATAAGACATCCAATTGTGATCGAAATTAACAGGTTCAAACAAACATCTAGGAAACATAGGGTTCGACCTTACATCCCAAAGTCAAGTTATTACAAGCCTCACTCCAACACAGGGAGGGCACAAAAGACAATCCTACATCATAGCTATGTGGTCACTACTCTAAGCATCGTCCTCAGAGTCGGTGTCAAGGATCTCCCCGCCGTCCTCATCACTAACAGGCTCTAACTCCTCCTTTTCTTCTTCTTCTTCTTGTGCTTCTTCTGGTGCTTCTTCTGGTGCAGCATCTTGGGGCCCATTGACCTCCACTTCATCATCCTCTTCAGCCATGATGATTCCCGAACCCATGTCCTCATCTGCGTTGATATTTTGAGGCAGCAGAGGATTTAGCTGGTTGTTCAGGCGGTACACTTCTTCATGAAGATTGTCATTGTATTCTTTAGCATTCTCCAACTGTTGCTCGAGCTCAAACTGACGAGCTCTCAGAACATTCTCCTCGTGCCAGGCTTCATCCCTCTGATTCATGACACGGACCAGCATGCGTTGACAGTTGCGATGTGCTACTGTCAATCTCTGGACTGCAAATGTCTCCTAGTCACGATCATGGATCACTTGCTCCAGTTGCTGACGTGCTGCATTTCGGGCAGCAGTCACTTCGGCCAACTCAGCCCTCAGCCTTTCCACCTCAGTGGGCTCAGGGCGGGGCTCACGTGGAGCGAGCTGGTGACGAGGTGCCCTGCCTCCAGTGGACTTGCGAGCGGTCCTCTTGGTACGTGCCATCTGTAGCAACAAGATACGACTGAAAGTGAGGATCCTTTAGGGGATACAAAATTTAATTCAGTCGGGACTATTGAAATTTTAAGGAGGGAGTAACTGATATGTATGATATAATTAAACATGATGCATGCACGTTCCGTATGCCCTCTCACCTTAGAAGAAACCTAAAGTTCTAACGCTAGGCGGTGGCATACATACGTTCTCTCATATAAGCGAAACTATCGGTCTACTCGTTACGCTATTAGTGTACCTATAGAAAATCTCATTTTAGCCCAACAGTTTCCCAATATAAGCACCCAAGAAAGCAGTAATTTAAATACGTTCCATATACACATCCCCTGATGAATATACTTCAGTATCAAAGCTACCCGATATATATTCCCACAATTAAGTGCTTACGTAATTACATGGTTTAAACATGTAAGTATGCAAGTCACCAAAACTACTCTCCCCTAGATCGCCGGTTGGACGATCATGCTCTCACAACTCACACTTACCAGAGCGTCGAGGCAATTGATCCATACATTACCACCCAAGTGGATGGCATCCATACAATATCACGCCGTATGGACGACGAAACAAAAACAAACAAGGCCCCCAAGTTAGTCTTTATAATAAGCCACCTAAGAGTCCTTATTTGGGCTAAGGGATGTGATCACTGACATACCTATAAAAATAATTTTTAATGTTTTAACCCCTTTTCATAATCAAATACTTTTGTTTTTAAATACTCGTACGATGTGTTTAATGTTGAATTATGCTCCGGTACCAGCTGTAACAGAACCGACCAAATTATAAGAGCACAAGTACAAAAACAAGCACCGAAGCGCTCAAATTTTCGAACTTGAGCCCATATAATCCCGGTAGTCAATCGAAACCACGAAGGATTTCAAACCAACTTGCTTACAACCAAGATCGCATCATTCAACATACAACATCATACGTTATATTACACAAGTAGTTCCGAATTAAGTTTACACACACGGAGTCGCAAATATTACAAACCAAGTTTATAAAGTAGCGGAAGCATACACACATACCCGTTGTTTAACTACTGCCAGTCTTGTTGATCAACAACCCGCAAAAGCATCAGGAAAGTACATAAAAGATGATCACGCCCAAGTGATCTAGTCTTCGTCACCTGCTGGGTGGAGACAATTTTTGCAGAAGCCTTAGTAGAGCATATCATCTGCAACAGGAGGGAATAAACCCTGAGTACTGGAATGTACTCAGCTAGACTTACCCGTCGAAAACCAGAAATAAGATGACACCAAGGATTATGCAAGGCTTACACAAGAGGCTAGCTGACATAACATTTTGCATAAAGGCATAAGTAATCAGAACTCTTATAACTTGTACTAGCAGTTCTTTTAGCATTTACCTATCATCTATCTTAGCACCTGTACTAAACATTCACTTGAGTATAATCAAACAACATTATTATTATATCCATAGCAGGTATATCATTGTGGCAACATTATATCATTTACTTAACCATCTGTTCATTTAATGAGATCTACGTTGCTGCTGCTCAAGTCAAGTGCTCACTAACCGGGAGCGACGACGATTTGAATCGAATTCCTATCTAGCTGGAGGGGTATTTCTAACACTCACCGCGCAGGCCCCTGCCAGGGTCGCACAAGCCACCTTTTCATATGATTCAGGAATCGCGGTCCGAATGATGTCGCGACCCCAAGGGCGACACTCTGCCAGGTGATAGGGACTCTAACCCCCCTTGGTCTCACACCAATGTCCCCAAGCACATCCTTTCTCTCCTCCAAGAAGCAACCTACCATTCAATTCCCGGCCTGAATCACATTACTCGGCTTTGCGGTCGGAACGGCTTATCCGGCTAACTAAGTGTTAGACTGCGTTCAACATGACTCAAGGACGTACAGCGAATCGGTCCTTAAACGACTCGGACGGGCATAGCTCCACACCCAAGACGTGAAGTGTCTTACGGCTGTACTATCGAACTCCCGCCCGGTCTCAATTTCATTTTAAAGCATGGTTCCATCCACGATAGCCATAAAGCCACTCGTGACTCCTTCCTACATCTCGCGGATGACCGGAAATCACCCGACTTCTACCGTACTAAGCAGGGCTAAGCATTGATACGTGCCTAAACCTAAATTAGGATTTAAGTACGATATCTGGGCAAGGACAGGTATAATGCAACAATTGTTTTCATACAACTCCTACAACTTAATGCATTAAACAATTAAAAGTACTCAAGATAGATTTATAAATTGATGGGTTCAGCATGCACCGGGGCTTGCCTTTCAGAAAGGTCGAGGGCCGATGGTTAGGACACTCAGGCAGGTCTTCTGCGGGAACTTCTCCACCGGTTGGTTCCTCTGGCTGCTCCGGCTGGTCCTAGACTTCCTCCGGAAACTCTTGCTCGAATTCGAGGAGTGTTACCCCCTCCGGTACACCTATTGCATGAATGCACAATAAATATCATGGATGCATAAAGGTGCAACATGCTCGGAATGAAATGCATTTTAGAAATAAAAATACTCTAATCAAGTCACTTTATCAGTACGTGCAAATCTCTTCTCCGATGGAGAAATACTTACCTAATCTACCCAACCTAAGATATAGCTGTTCCTCTTCGGTTAAGGCCCTAACACCTAACAATACAAGAGTAATATTACTTAGGTTACCACAGTAAGACATTCTGGACAGTAGCTCAAAGATTCTAACATAACTGAAGATTCCTAACTCCAAAAGTTATGGTCTAAGACAATCTGGAAAGCTTAAGAAATGCACTACAAATCATTTTCAGACCTCAACCTTAAATTCCTAAGTTTTCCATGTCGAATTTCCCAAGTTCCAGAATCTGTCCTCTCTAAACAGAGAGTAGCAAATTCTGGACTTGCACTTTAAACAGCAATAACTCCCAAACTATTAAGCCAAATGCTCCCAAATTTTGACACAAGCTAGTTTATCAAGTTTACTACAACTTTGGTATTTACAAGTTTTCCAGCAAACACTTTTATCAAGGATCAAACCTAGAAATACTACCAGCTTTCCAGAAAACCTAGAATTGCAAAGGTTAAATATTTATTTATGTGGCAAACATCCCATAAGACCAAACTAATGTTACCACAAGTTCACATAGGTCACAAAGACACCAGAAAGTAAGGTTGGCCCACCTAAAATATTTATTTAAACTCATTTCTTAATTAACTTAAGTAATTAAGTGGAATTTTAAACATATATGTAAACTGCTCCTAAAATTTTACAAAAATTGACTCTCTGACCTAAAAAGAGGCTACTGTAAAAATTTGAACTAAATTTATTCACAGGAACTCCCCACACGAAATTCACAAGCCCAAAAGGCTGATTTTTGTATAATTAACAAATCATATTAAAAAGTGTCAAACAACAGATTTCCTATTTTTCTTAGACACTTTAAGGTACCAAGACATTCTCCAAAAAGTTATAAGAACATTGCACATGTAGAAAAATTACAAAAATTCATTTAAGTGTTTCCTAAAATAACAAGATAGCATTATAACTTGGAAAGTACTTAAGCACTACTGCCCAAATTTTTACCAGAGCTAGAGCAAGTATAAATTAGCCTATCCACCAAATTTCATAATTTTTGGAACACTGAAACTCAAGATATGATTTAAACAAGTTTGCATGTAATTTAAAACACATTTCAAAGACCTATTTAAATCTCCTAGAAACTAAACATTACATATCCAATTTATATTTTTCTAAAATACTACACCTCAAGTAGATCCTAACAAAATTTATCTCATAATGTTTGGGCAAGTAAAACCCTAGATCTACATTTTCCAAACCTTATCTAAAACTGTGACAGAATAAATAAAAATGAAATAAATCTTATTTGTTACTGGGCCGGCCCGGGAACAGACGCGGCCCACGGCGCACGGTGCGGCCCGCTCCCGCGTGCGGCCTGCTATGGCTCCCGCCCGCGCGCGCGTGGGGCTGACCGGAAGGCCCCACTGGTCAGCGAGAGAGAGGCGGAGGGGAGGAGCTGCGTTCGCCGGAGCTCGCCGTCGGTGAGCCGGCCGACGAAATTGGACGGACTAGCATGACCACGTCATCGAACTACAATGATTGGTGGCAAGAACGGGGCGGCGGAGCAACGGAAAGGTGCTCACCGTCGGGCATGGCGGCACGGTGGAGGTGCGCGGCGGTACACCGGCGACGGTGAGCCCCGACCGCCTCAACCAAGCCCGCCCCAAGTTTCCCGGGGTCACTGGAAAGCTAACTAAGGGAAAAGGGAGGGATGAGAAGGGCCGAGCCGCTCTGACCACGGTGGCCTCAAACTCCGGCGAGCTCCCGA
The DNA here is from genome assembly GCA_038087645.1 of Saccharum hybrid cultivar R570. NCBI lineage: Eukaryota > Viridiplantae > Streptophyta > Magnoliopsida > Poales > Poaceae > Saccharum > Saccharum hybrid cultivar. The sequence continues at coordinate 16,194,313 of JAQSUU010000431.1, read as the reverse complement.
ATGCGGCCGTGGCAGCGGAAGCGAGCAATGTGGCCTCACCTTCACTCAAACGCTCCCGGAAATGGATGGAGGTGGTAGAGGGAGATGCTGCGGGGTCGCTGGCGGGAGGAATTGAGCCGAGGCTCGACGACGACGGTGCACGAGCGCGAGGAAGCCCACGGCGGAAATGGCACCTCGGTGCTCCGCTCCGGCTCGGGGAGGCGAGAGAGAGAGGGCAGGGGCGTGAGTGAGGGTGAGTGGTTGCTCCGTGGCACCTCTTGAAGACGTCGTGACCCGACGGTGGGGCCAAGGCCGGCGTACGGCTGCCACCGCGTGGCCACGCGTCGACGACGGCCTGCGGCCGGTCGGCCACGACAGTCATGGCCGAAGCCCGACTTGACTGAATCGGCGTCTGAAACGGTGACTGACAGAGCGATTTTGGGTTCAATTTACTCTTAATCCAGTGAGAACCAGGTATGGGTGATGTTGGCAATGTTGTATAGCTATATGAGGACTACAACTTTGTCAATTGGCTCAAGGACTGATTCGGCCTGGATTTGAAACCACAGAGCTCCAAAGTGGTGCACTGTGAAACTGAAACATGTTTTCAGTCAGTGAAACCGACTGAAACCCTATTTTCAAGACACCACAACTCCTAAACCATTTAGAACTAGGTGATGGTCATGTTGACAATGTTGTAGAGCTACACAAGGACTACAAGTTTGCCAATATGAGTTGGGGTTGGTTTGGTCTGGTTTGCAAACTACAAGCTTCCAAAGTAGGCCACAGTAAAACTAGAGGGACACTTTTGAGACTTAGAAAAATTCTAAGTGTTGAGACAGCCCCTCTAGCTGACTTGTGGGCCATTTTTGAGCATGTTCTAGCCAGTTTCATGAGATGGTCATATTGAGACTTTTGTTCCCCATAAAATTCCCTACAACTTTGATTAAGGGTGCTCCTCCATGCAAGGTCTCTAAGCTAGACTTTTTAATTGGTCAAACTAGAGCTTCCTAGGGCTAAATGCTGGTCAACTACACCTTGGAGGGCATTTTGGTGATTTTGGTCAACATGAACCTTACTCCATTAGTGACCCTAAGTATAACTAAAGTGTTGTGAGATATAATTGGCTACTCTACCATTTAGTTACACCAACTCCCTAGGGTCACATGATGTGAGCCAAACAAAACTTTAAAAACAATCACATTTGTTGCAACCATATGAAATAACATGAAATGATGCATGCTTATGCTCATGTAATGCAATGAAATTATGGAGCTAAACACCTGAGGTGTTACACCCTTGGTGAGGCTTGAAATCTTGCACACATGCATACACTAAACATCACATCGGGCCTTGATGCCGTCACATAGAGTAGGCTACCAATCATTGATCTATATAGCTTTTGATCCACCATGTTGCCATTCTTGTCACTATCCAAGCTTCCACTAGTGCTCATTGGAGTAGTGATTCCTTTTGCATCTTCCATACCAAACTTCTTTAGCATATCTTTGATGTACTTGGTTTGGCTCATAAATGTTCCTTCCTTCATTTGTTTAATTTGAAGTCCAAGAAAGAAACTAAGTTCACCAATCATTGATATTTCAAATTCATTTGCCATCATTTTCCCAAACTCATCACAATAATCTTGATTGGTTGAACCGAATATGATATCATCAACATATATTTGCAATACAAACAAGTCTTTCCCAATCTTCTTGGTGAATAGTATTGTATCAACTTTGCCCATGACAAATCCTTTGGATAGCAAGAAGTCCCTCAATCTTTCATACCATGCTCTAGGTGCTTGCTTCAATCCATACAAAGCTTTTCTCAATTTGTAGACATGATTGGGTTTCTTGTCATCTTCAAAACCGGGAGGTTGCTCCACATACACTTTCTCTTGAATGTACCCATTGAGAAATGCACTCTTCACATCCATTTGATATAGCTTGATATTGTGAGCACAAGCATAGGCAAGTAAGATCCTAATTGCTTCCAATCTTGCAACTGGGACACATGTTTCACCAAAGTCAAGACCCTCTATTTGTGTGTAACCTTGAGCCACTAGTCTTGCTTTGTTCCTTACTACTATTCCATCTTGATCTTGCTTGTTGCGAAAGACCCATCTTATTCCAATGACATTGTGATCCTTAGGCCTTTCAACTAGTTCCCATACTTCATTTCTCTTGAAGTTGTTGAGCTCTTCATGCATTGCATTTATCCAATTCGGATCTCTCAATGCTCTATCAATGTCCTTGGGTTCTTCCATTGACACAAAAGAAGAGTGAGCACAAAATGATGTCAATCTTGATCTAGTTTGAACTCCCCTTTGTATGTCACCAATGATGGAATTCAATGGATGGTCTCTTGCAATGTTAGTTGGTTGAAGCACTTGGACTTGATTGCTTGGATGTTGATGTTGATCATGAGTTGGAGATGATGAACTAACCACTTGTTGATCTTGTTGCACTTGAGATGATGTACTAGCTTGATTTTGCATTAGAGAACCACTAGCTTGAGTGATTGGACTTTGGAGCACTTGATTTTTGTTGTCATCCACATCAATCACTTGCTTTGGCCTAATATCACCAATGTCCATTTCTTTCATAGCATTGGTCAATTGAGTTCCTCTCATATCATCCAAGTTATCTTCCTCATCTTGAGAACCATTTGTTTCATCAAACTCAACATCATGCACTTCTTCAAGTTGACCACTAGCCAAATTCCAAACTCTATAAGCTTTGCTAGTAGTTGGTAACCAAGTAGGAAGCCTTCATCACATTTCTTCTCAAACTTGCTCAATCTAGTGCCCTTCTTCAAGATGTAGCATTTGCAACCAAATACCCGAAAGTATGCAATGTTGGGTTTTCTTCCATTTAAGATCTCATATGCTGTCTTCTCTAGGAACTTGTGGCAATAGAGGCGGTTGCTATAGAAGCAAGCCGTGTTGATTGCTTCGGCCCAAAATGAATGACTCACATTATAATCATTCAACATTGATCTTGCCATATCAATTAAGGTTCTATTCTTCCTCTCAACTAAGCCATTAGATTGAGGTGTATACTTGGCCGAGAATTGATGTTTGATTCCAAGCTCATCACATAGCTCATCAACTCTTGTGTTTCGAAACTCACTTCCGTTGTCACTTCTCACTTTCTTGATTGTGGTCTCAAACTCATTTTGCACTCTCTTGATAAACTTCTTGAATATGTCAAATACATCACTCTTATCCATAAGAAAGAATACCCATGTATATCTAGTGAAATCATCCACAATCACAAAGCCATACTTGTTGCCACCAATGCTTGTGTTTATAGTTGGCCCAAATAGATCCATGTGCAACAACTCAAATGCCTTGGAAGTACTCATAATGCTCTTTAATGGATGAGTGTTGCCCACTTGCTTTCCGGCTTGACATGCACTACATAGCTTATCTTTCTCAAATGTGACATCCTTCAAGCCTCTAACTAAGTCATGCTTCACTAACTTGTTCAATTGCTTCATGCCAACATGACCAAGTCTTCTATGTCATAACCAACCCATACTTGATTTGGTGAGCAAGCATGTTGAAAGTTGAGTGTCACTAGCATTGAAATCAACCAAGTATAGATTCTCATATCTAAAACCCTTGAAGATCAAATTGGAGCCATCAACACTAACTATCTCTACATCATCAACACCAAATATGCACTTGAAACCTAGATCACACAATTGAGCAACCGACAACAAATTGAAATTGAGCTTTTCAACTAGTAGCACATTGGAGATGCTATGATCATTTGATATTGTAATCCTTCCAAGAGCCTTCACATCACCCTTGCTATTGTCACCAAATGTGATACTATCAATGCCACTATCATTTGATTTGAGAGAGTTGAACATTCTTGAATCACCGGTCATATGTTGAGAGCACCCACTATCAAGCACCCAATGCCTTCCTCCGGCCTTGTAATTTACCTACAAAACAATTTAATGTCTTTTAGGTACCCATACTTGCTTGGGTCCTTGGAGGTTAGTAACTAAGTTCTTTAGTACCCAAATGGCCTTCTTCTTTGGACCCACAATTGGTGTACCAACAAACTTAGCGCACACACCCTTCTCACCCTTGGTAAGCACATAACAAGAATCAAAAGGAATGTAAGGTACATTAGCATTTTTCTTGTTCTTGTTCATTTTGTTGCAATTAATCTCTAGATGCCCAACTTGCTTGCATCTATTGTAATAACGACCATTGCCCTTTACAAAGCGAGGCTTTAGAGTAGCAAAGGCCGCCTTACCCTTCTTGGGAGTATAGCCCAAACCCTCTTTGTTAAGAGAGAACCTTTGGCTACCCAAGCATTTTAGCAAGTGGGCATCCCCACCATAGGCATTGCCTAATGCGCGGGTGAGATCATCCACCTCTCTCTTGAGAGTCTCATTCTCAACCACAAGTGATGAATCACTAGTAGTAGAGATAGAGTTGGTTGTGATGGAAGATGATGAGCTACATGAAGCATTAGTAGGACCAACAAATAAAGAATCATCAATAATATCACATGTTAGTCCAATGTCCCAAGTGACAATCACTTGCTCCTCCTTAGCTTCCGTCATGAACTTCTCCAACTTGAGGTCATTTTCCTTGATGAGCTCAAGTAGAGTGGAGTGGGCTTCCTTAAGCCTAGTGTGAGCAATTTCAAGATCCTTGTGGTCTTCCTTTAGACACTCACGAGAGGCCTCTAGCTCATCAAAGGATTTCCTAAGAGCTTTGAGCTCTTGTTCAATTCCTTTGCACTCCTTACTCTTTTTGAGAGCAACAAGCTCCTCCATCAAGGAATCATTTTCATTGCTCTTGGCAATGAGCTCTTGTTCCAAGATTTTGTATTTCTTGGTGGTTTTCTTGTAGCCTTTGCTCATTTGATCTATTATGCCCAATAGATCATCCTTGGAGTAGTCCTCATCCTCCTCATCATCACTCCTACAACCATCACTAGCACAAGAATCATCATCACTATCATCATATTTTACCTTAGTAGGCTTGGCCATAAGACATGTCAATGTAGTGTCGAAGATGGATGGCTTGTTGGAGAGGGCGATGCTTGCAATGGCTCACCGAGTGGTCCTCTCATCATCACTAGAGCTTTCATCATCATCACTATCGGAGTTGTCACTATCCCAAGTGACTACATAACCACCACCCTTCTTCTTGTTGTTGTTGAATGTGAAGCTCTTCTTTGCTTTCTTCTCATTTTCTTTCTTATCCTTCTTGTTCTTCTTGAGCTTCAAGTCCCCATTATGAAATCTCTTATCTTCATAGGGGCAATCCGCCACTATGTGATTGGGGCTATTGCAATTGTAGCAAAGGGTCTTTGCCTTTATAGTGTCTCTCCTCTTCCTTGCCCCATATTCTTTCTTCTTCATGAATCTTCCCATCTTGTGCACATGAAGGGCCATGGTCTCATCATCGAATGGATCATCATCATTGCTCTCCACCTTGCTCTTGCCCTTAGAAGATGAAGCCTTGAATGCAATGGGCTTCTCTTGCTTGACCTTGGTCTCCTTCTTTTTTTCTACCTCATCTTCATCATCATTGTATTGGGCATCGGTCATGATATCTCCAAGCACATCGGTTGGTTTGACTTTGTTCAATCTCTCTCTAAAGATCATTCTTCTCAAGGTGGCAAACTTCTTGGGTAAGCACATCAAGAACTTGTGTGAGAAGTCCTTGTCCTCAACCTTCTCTCCAAGCCACTTGAGATCATTGATAATGACTTGGAGCCTATAGAACATCTCTAGGATGGATTCATCATCCTTCATCTTGAAAGTGGAGAACTTATCCTTGAGCATATATAGTTTGGCACTTTTTACCATTGAAGTGCCTTCATATGTTTCTTCAAGCCTTATCCAAAGCTCATTTGCCTTTTCAAGATCTTTGATTTGCTCAAATACTTTGTCATCAATGGCACGGTAGATTGTGTCAAGTGCCGCCATGTTGCATTGTTTGTTGATGCGGTCATTTGGAGTGAGATTTTCCTCATCAAGAATGATGTATCCTTCTTTGGTCACATCCCAAACCTTCTCATGTATATTGCCTAGGTATTGCTTCATCTTCCTTTTTCAATGATCAAAGGAAGAGACGCCATCAAAGAATGGAGGCTTGCCATTAACAAGATTGAACATAACTTGAGCCATCTTGCACCGAGGTTGTTAAGCCTTGCAAACGGTGACCATGGCTCTGATACCACTTGAAAGGTCTTGATGGCTAGAGGGGGGGTGAATAGACTTTTAAAATTTTCTACAAAGACAAGCTAAACAAGTTTATCAATATAACAAGTAGCGAGATGCCAGTCTTGCTTAGCCTATGGGATGTTTGCAAGCCACCTAACCAATTCACAATTCTAGTATATTTGCACTCAACCGCACAAGTCAAACCAAGAAGGAAACTACAACTAGCAAGCTACACAAAGAAGCTACTCTTAGCAAAGCTAACTAGCTAGCAAAGATAACTAAGAAAGTAATACGGAGTTGAGTTGGGAGAGTTTCACCGAGGGGTGAAGTATTGAGCCAACCAATATGATCAACAATGAATACCAAGATAACCGAACACCGGGATCAATCAATCACAATATGAAAGTGATGACACGAAGATTTATCCCGAGGTTCACGTGCTTGCTGGCACGCTAGTCCCCGTTGTGTCTCTCTTCACCACGTGGTTCGATGGCTAATCGGTCACACATCGAGCCTCTCAAAAGGCGCCATAAGAACCTACCAAATGGCAAACGGTTGCAATGACACGAGCAATTTAATAACGTTGCCTTTGGTGCTTCGCCGAGGTAGGCACAAAACCCCTCACAATCACCGGAGGTGGCCAAGAACAATCACCAACTCTTGCCAACGCCTCCAAGCTTCTACAAGCCGTCTAGGTGGCGGAAACCACCAAGAGAAACAAGAATCCTGTAGCAAATCAACCACCAAGTGCCAACTAGATGGAATCTCACAATGCAAATGCACTTGGATCACTCAATCTCACTTTGAATATGAAAAGAAGCAAGAGAGATGAGTGGGAGGGGAGTTGCTTAGCTCAAAGTGCTCACAAGTATGTCAAATGTTCAAGAGATATCTGAGAGAGAGAGCCTTGAGCCGGCCAATGAGTATTTATAGACGTACCCCTTCGAATAGAGCCGTTAGAAACTTAAACAGCCGAAATCATGCTGACCGGACGCGCTGGTCCAACTAACCGGACGTGCCGGTCGCACAACGGCTAAGTCGCGAAGCACTGACCGGACGCGCTGGTCCAACTGACCGGACGCGCCGGTCGCACAACGGCTAACTATGAAGTAACGACCGGACGCGCTCATCGCGTAGACCGGACGTGCTGCGTACGACCGGACACGCTAGTCCCGTGACTGACCGGACGCGCTGGTCAAGCCTGAGCGGCACACATCGAAACAGTGACTAGACGCACTGTAGAACTGACCGGACACGATAGTGCCAGCGTCCGGTTAGAGTCCAGTTAGCTCCCTGAACGACCAGACATGTTCGATCGATAGTGACCGGACGTGCTGCGCGTCCGATCATCAAACTAAAACACGCGCAGACGCTGAACACTGACCAGACGCGTCCGGTCATTTAGAGACCGCGTCCGGTGGAGCGTCCGGTCACCTCTGTGACCTCTGTTCGCCTCTGTTTCTTTTCCAACTTCCGGCGTAGTGGAAAATAGTCGTTTCAACTCCTCGAAAACGCCTGAATCCCAGAGAGAGGATCCCAAACCCTCTCTACCGCTCAAACTCCACCGCTTTCGCAAACGTGCTAACACCACCAAGTGATCTCGTCATGTGTGAGTGTGTTTAGCATTTTCACAATCATTTTTCGAGGCGTTATTAGTTCTATCCAAATGCATATGATTATGAAATGCACACCTAGAGGCACTTAGGAGTTCAATAGCCGCGTCATTCCCCTCTTTATAGTACGGCTATCTATCCTATAATGTAACCACACCCACTAGGTGTCTTGGTTACTAAAACACAACCCTTATGCATATACCTTCGTATTGATCACGTAGGGTTGCGTCCAAATCCAAGTGTGGCCATCATGATCACCATGTCCATCTTGCCACCAACCTTGGAATGTACTAATCATCATATGCTACATACAACTTAGGCATAGGATTAGTACTTAGGCATTGTCACTAATTACCAACACCAAACATAGGACTTTCACCCGTGCAGCCACAAAGGCCAAGGAGACCAAGGAGGTGGGCCTTGGCCTCGACGACGCAAGAAAGACTACCAAGATTGGGGCCAACCTTGACCTAAATAGGAAATCACGCTCATCAACTTCCTACGTGCTAATGCAGATGTGTTTGCATGGAAACCTGTACACATGCCTGGGGTACCACGGGAGTTGATCGAGCACTCCTTGAACGTCTCACTGACCGCCAAGCCAATCAAGCAGAAGCTCTGACATTTTGTGCAGGACAAAAAAGGAGGCTATTAGGGTAGAAATAACATATAGCTCTTAGTAGCTAGTTTTATCAAAGAGGTGTATCATCCCAAGTGGCTAGCTAATCCAGTCCTCGTTCAAAAGAAGAATAAAGAGTGGAGGATGTGCGTTGATTACACTGATCTTAATAAACACTACCCTAAGGACCCCTTTGGCCTACCTTGTATAGATGAGGTTGTAGATTCTACTGCTTGCTACGAATCCCTTTCTTTCCTTGATTGCTATTCTGGTTGTCACCAGATCTCCTTAAAAGGAGGAAGATCAGATTAAGACATCGTTTGGTGCTTATTGCTACACCACCATGTCCTTTGGACTCAAAAATGTTGTGCGACCTATCAGAGGACCATATAGCGTTGCCTTGCTAAGCAAATAGGGCACAATGTTGAGGCCTATATCGATGATGTAGCGGTCAAGTCTAAGACTACTGATAACCTCATCGCCGACCTCAAGGAAACATTCACCACCTTGAAGAAATTTTGATGGAAACTGAATCCCACTAAGTGCATCTTCGGTGTTCCATCCGGTATCCTTCTAGGGTATATTGTCAATGCCCGTGACATTGAGGCAAACCTCAAAAAGGTTTCCGCAGTCACCAACATGAAGCAGCTGACCTGCATCAAAGACATCCAGAAGCTAACAAGGTGTATGGTGGCTTTAAGTCGTTTCATATCATGCCTAGGCGAAAAGCGTCTTCCCTTCTTCAAGCTGTTCAAAGCTAACAAGCGCTTCACATGGATGAGAGAAGCCAACAAGGCTTTTTGTAAGGTCCAAAAAGGCTAGAGAGGGGTGAATAGCCTAATTAAAACTTCTACAAGAATTACTTAACCACACGTTAGTATGAAAGGTGGCGAAGCAAATGCACTAGCTCTAACTAATTAAGCAAGCCACCTACACAAGTCTATAACAAAGCTATTCACTAAACACAACAACAACTACAAGCTAGAAATAAGAAGTAATACTAGAGAAGAGCTTCGAGTGATTATACCGCCGTGTAGAGATGAGAAGTACCAATCAATCAATCACACAAGAGAAGTTCTTGGGAAGAGAATGACACAAGAATTTATCCCGAGGTTCACTTGCTTCCTGGCAAGCTACTCCCCGTTGTGGCGATACACCCACTTGTCGGTTCGCGAGCTAATCGACTATCAAGAGTCGAGCCCTCGGCGGGCGCCACACAACCGTACACAAGATGGAGATCCTCTAAGCCACGAGCTCCACTAGAGTATCCAATTCACGAACTCCCGCGGGGAAGGATCAAAAACCCCTTACAACACTTGGTGAAGGCTCCAACAATCTCCAATTGTGAGCTCAATCACCTCCGCTGCTCCAAGCCGTCTACCGTGTCGAGAAACACGGAAGAGTAACAAGAAATCCGCAGCAACTCGAAGATCAAGTGCCTCTAGAATGCAACTCTCAAGCAATGCACTTAAATCTCACTCAATCTCAATCAAGATGTGCAACTATGCAAAGAGATGAGTGGAGGGGTTATTCTCTAGCTCAAAGTATGTCTCTAGGTCTCAAAATGTGCAAGAGTTACCCTCAAACCCCGGCCACCGTCTATTTATAATGAAGGGGTACGCAGCTAGCCATTATGGACGACGCAGTTCAAAAAACGGGATGACCAGACGCACCGGTCAGGGTGACCGGACGCGTTCGGTCACTACAGGACAAGCGTGAACAGTGCGCGTCAGAAGTTACCGTTGCTATGACCGGACGCGCTCTAGCGTATGACCGGACGCGCCTTAGCGTATGACCAGACGCGCCCTAGCGAATGACCGGACGCGCCCTACATGGCGTCCGGTCAGAGTCCAGTAAGCTCCCATCACGACCGGACGCATCCGATCGTACATGACCGGACGCGCCCAGCGTCCGATCATCACTCCTGCGCTCTTTGCCCCTCTGGACGCCTGACCGGACGCGCCGGTCCCACGAAGGACCGGACGCGCCGGTCGCGCGCTCTGCTTCTGCGCACAGGTGAACTGACCGGACGCGCTGGTCAGGCCAGACCAGCGTCCGGTCACTCACCCTAGGCACGCTGACCGAATGAACTGACCGGACACGCTGGTCAAGCCGTGACCGCGTCCGGTGCAGCGTCCGGTCACCACAGTGACCTCCGTTCACCTCCGTTTCTTTTTCGACTTCCGGCACAATAAAAAATAGGCATTTCACTTCTCCAAAAAAGCGCCAAATCCTGCCTCACAAGCTCGGCGGGAGGGAGAGAGGAACCCAAACCCCACTCTACCGCTTAAACTCCACCGCCTTCGCAAATGTGCTAACACCACCAAGTGTACACCACCATGTGCATGTGTGTTAGCATTTCATAATCATTTCTCAAGGCGTTATGTTAGCTCTTTTATTAGATCCTAATGCATATGCTCATGACAATGATCTAGTGGCACTTGATTTCTGAGCTAACCGTGATTGCCCCTCTTGATAGTCGGCTATGTATTCTAAACCTGGTCAATCACTTCTCTACTCATCTTAGACCGGCAAAAGGAAAAACCCCTATGGTTATACCTTTGCCTTGCACTCTTAGATCCTTCTCTTTCACTTGATCATCATGTCCTTCATTTTATGTGCATCTCCACCATGATCATCCTTTCATGTCCATGCACCATCTCTTTGTGATCTTGTGGCTACCACTCCTTGCCACATGCACCTCCATCACATGTGTTGCTTATGCCTAACTCAAAACACTTAACACATGGCATTAGCAACTTGGTGTCATTAATTACCAAAACCAAACTTAGGCTTTCAATCTCCCCCTTTTTGGTAATTGATGACAACCATCACAAAGATATGAAATGAAATCAATTTTCAATTTCGATAGTATTAGCTCCCCCTACATATGTGCTTCCATGAGTTTGGTTCAATTATGCACATATGTATGGATTTGAATTTTGGGAGAGTCACAACTATCAAATTGATGCTAAGGTATATAGAATGGACCTTTGAAGCGTGATACCAATCGGAGTTGCCTTTATATACCATCCTTAGCATCGATGTAGCTAGACACCACTTGTAATACATCACTTGTAAAGATCACAAACACTAAAGTATCCTGTGAGATCAACATTATAAGCAAAGGTGTCTAGATACCGCTTGTAAAGCTACTCTCAACAAATCATCATTCAAGTTCTATTTCTAGCAAACATCATTCAATCATGAATATCGAAATTAAATTTGCAATGCAACACATCATCATGTTAGTGCACATACAAATGCAACAAATAATTTATGAGCTTGCTCCCCCTACTTGTGTGCTCAATTTTAATCCCTTTGTAACTTAACTTTTTATCTTTGTGACTTTTCTCTCTCCCTTGTTATATCTTATTCTCTCTTTGCAATATCTTTGTGACTTTTCTCTCCCCCTTTGTCAACAATCACCAAAAAGGTACCAATTTTAGTGAGAGATAAGTCAATCAATATGAGGGAGTCCAAATTATGGTTCAATCTAGATCACTTGCCTAGAATATGTAATTCGGTTTGATCCAAGGACAAGCTTTTTCACACCTCATAAAGTATAAGGGTTATCTTGACCATGTTGAATTACACATCATGAGCTCATTTACTAGATTTAACACTAGGTTTGAAAGCCCACAAACATGTCATATGCTACCACTAGATCAATCAAACATAGAAGCAATAGTGGTACCATATATACATCAAAATCATTTGATTTTCATGAATGAGCCTATTTGTTATGCAAATATGTCTATATGTTCTAACCATGTCCTTAGCAAAGTATGAATGATATGCCAAACAACTTTACCTTGCATTGTCGGAGGAGAGGCATGTCATATAAGAATGTGGGGGTGCACTCATTTCAAGTTGGAGAAGTCAAGTATGTTCAATTCATTCTTCAACTTGTAAAATCTTTTCTCATCAAGTGGCTTTGTGAATATGTCGGCTAATTGATCTTCGGTGTCAATGCTCTTAATGCTAATATCACCCTTTTGTTGATGGTCTCTTATGAAGTGATGCCTTATATCAATGTGCTTGGTTCTTGAATGTTGAACCGGATTTTGAGTCATCTTGATAGCACTTTCATTGTCACAAAACAATAGTACATTCTTGAACTTGATTCCAAAATCATTCAAGGTGGCCTTCATCCAAAGCAATTGTGCACAATAACTACCGGCACTAATGTATTCGGCCTCAGCGGTAGATAGTGCAACACTATTTTGTTTCTTTGATGACCATGAAACAAGAGACCTTCCTAACAATTGACAAGTGCCACTTGTGCTCATTCTATCAATCTTGCATCCACCATAGTCGGAGTCCGAATATCCAATCAACTCAAAATTTGACCCCTTTGGAAACCATAGTCCAACATCATGAGTGCCCTTAAGATATCTCAATATTCTCTTGGTTGCTTTCAAGTGACTTTCTCTAGGTGAAGCTTGATATCTTGCACACTTGCACACACTAAACATCACATCCGGCCTAGAGGCGGTGACATATAGCAAACTTCCAATCATAGACCGATATAGCTTTTGATCTACCATGTTTCCACTAGCATCAATACCCAATTGATCATTAGTGTCCATTGGAGTACTCATTGTCTTAGCATCTTGCAATCCAAACTTCTTGATCATGTCCTTGATGTACTTGCCTTGACTTACAAAAGTGCCATTCTTCATTTGCTTAATTTGAAGTCCAAGGAAGTAACTAAGCTCTCCAATCATAGACATCTCAAACTCATTAGCCATCATATTTCCAAACTCTTCACAAAAGTCTTGGTTAGTTGATCCAAAGATAATGTCATCCACATAGATTTGCAACACAAACAAGTCATTTCCAAGTTTCTTGGTGAAGAGAGTGGTGTCAACCTTTCCCATCTTGAACCCTTTAGAGAGAAGAAAGTCCCTCAATCTCTCATACCATGCTCTAGGTGCTTGCTTCAAACCATACAATGCCTTCTTTAGCTTGAAAACATGGTCGGGCTTCTTGTCATCTTCAAAATCGGGAGGTTGCTCAACATAAACTTCTTCATTGATGTAGCCATTGAGAAATGCACTCTTGACATCCATTTGATAGAGCTTGATGTTGTGTGCACAAGCATATGCTAATAAGATTCTAATTGCTTCCAATCTTGCAACCGGTGCATGTCTCTCCAAAGTCAAGACCCTCAACTTGAGTGTATCCTTGTGCTACTAATCTTGCTTTGTTCTTCACAACTACACCATCTTGATCTTGCTTGTTTCTAAAGACCCACTTAGTACCAATCACATTGTATTTCTTCGGCCTTTCAACAAGTTCCCAAACTTGATTTCTAGTGAAGTTGTTTAGCTCTTCATGCATGGCATTTACCCAATCGGAATCCTTCAAAGCATCTTCTAATTTCTTAGGTTCTTCAAGTGACACAAATGAGTAATTCTCACAAAAGGATGCTAGCCTTGATCTAGTTTGAACACCACTTTGAATTCTACCAATGATTTGGTCCAATGGATGATCTCTTGCAATACTAGTATGTTGGAGTATTGGGAGTTGATTGCTTCCACTTGTTTGACCTTGAACTTGAGTTTCATCATGAGTACCACTAGAGCTTGCTTGATTTGTATCAATTTGCACACTTTGGTTGATCACATGAATATCATCATCATCAACTTGCATCGGCCTTATATCACCAATGTCCATGTTCTTCATTGCATTTAACAATTGATCTCCTCTCACATCATCAAGGTTTTGAGCTTCATTTTGAGATCCTTAGGTTTCATCAAACTCAACATCATGAACTTTTTCCAAGGTGCCATTTGTGAGATTCCAAACTCTATATGCTTTGCTTGTGGTAGAATAACCAAGTAAGAACCCTTCATCACATTTCTTTTCAAACTTGCTCAATCTAGTGCCTTTCTTGAGAATATAGCATTTACAACCAAACACTCTAAAGTATGCATTGTTGGGCTTTCTTCCATTCAATAGCTCATATGGTGTCTTTCCAAGCTTCCCATGGCAATAGAGACGGTTGCTACAATAGCAAGCCGTGTTGATGGCTTCACTCCAAAATGAATGACTCACATTGTATTCACTAAGCATTGATCTAGCCATGTCAATCAAGGTTCTATTTTTCCTTTCAACTACACCATTGGATTGAGGAGTGTATGTTGGAGAGAATTGATGTCCAATACCAAGATCATCACACAATTCCTCAATTCTTGTGTTCTTGAACTCACTACCATTGTCACTTCTAATCTTCTTGATGGTGATTTCAAACTCATTTTGCACTCTCTTGACAAAAGACTTGAATAGATCATAAACATCACTCTTGTCATAAAGAAAGAACACCCAAGTGTATCTAGTGTAGTCATCCACTATCACAAAGCTATACTTGTTGCCACCAATGCTAGTGTATGTTGTTGGCCCAAACAAGTCCATGTGCAATAACTCAAATGCCTTTGATGTGCTCATTTCACTCTTACTAGGATGTGTATTTCCAACTTGTTTGCCGGCTTGACAAGCACTACATAGTTTATCCTTTTCAAAAGTGACATCTTTCAAGCCTCTAACTAAGTCATACCTCAAAAGTTTATTCAATTGTTTCATTCCAACATGACCAAGCCTTCTATGCCATAACCAACCCATACTAGATTTACTAAGCAAGCATGATGTCAATTGTGTCTCACTATCATTGAAGTCAACCAAGTATAAGCTACCATGTCTAAATCCTTTGAATATCAAATTTGATCCATCAACACTTATGACTTCAATATCATCACTCCCAAATATGCACTTGAAGCCAAGATCACAAAGTTGTGCCACCGATAAAAGATTGAAATCCAAGCTCTCAACTAGCAACACATTAGATATGCTCATGTCATTTGAGATAGCAATTTTACCAAGCCCCTTAACCTTGCCTTTCTTGTTGTTGCCGAAAGTGATAGCATCAAAACCACCATTTTGACTTGTATCAATTGATTTGAACATACAAGAATCTCCGGTCATATGTTGAGTGCACCCACTATCAAGCACCCAATGCCTTCCTCCGGCTTTGTAATTGACCTACAAGACAAGATCAATTCTTTTTAGGTACCCAAACTTGTTTGGGTCCTCCAAGGTTAGTGACCAAGCTCTTTGGTACCCAAATGGCTTTCTTCTTTGAGCCCATCCATGGTGTACCAATGAACTTAGCATGAACACCATTTGTACCCTTGGTAAGCATATAGAAAGAATCAAACTTAATTGAGGATACATTAGCATTGGATTTCTTGTTCATGCATTGTTGCTCTATGTGACCAACTTGCTTGCAACTTTTGCAATAGCTACCATTGTTCTTCACAAAATGAGTCTTGTGAGGAGCAAAAGTGGCCTTGCCTTTCTTGGGGTTATAGCCCAATCCCTCTTTGTAGAGAGAAGCTCTTTGGCTACCCAAGCACATAAGCAAGCGGTCCTCACCACCATAAGCCTTAGCTAATGTGTGATTGAGCTCTTTTACCTCCTTGCGATTTTCATTCTCAACTATAAGTGTGGAGTCACAAGTGAAACCATCACTACTAGATGAGGATGATGTAGATGAGCTACATGAAGGGTTAGTGGGAGCAACAATAATAGGCTTATGACAAGATTCATTAATTATATTACATAATATGCCTATGTTGCAAGTTTTAGCTTTCTCAACATTAGTTGGCATGTTTTCACATTTTTCAACTAGAGAGGAATGAGCTTCTTCAAGCTTGGTGTGAGACTTTTGAAGCTTCTTATGGTCTACCTTTAGACTCTCATAAGATGCCCTAAGCTCATCAAGTTCTTGCATAAGGTTTTTCTTTTCCTTAAGCAAGCTCTTGCACTCCTTTCTAGATTCCTTAAAATGTTGAGTGCAATCTTCTAGCATAGTGATTAGTTTATCTTTAGTGAATTCTTCTTGATCACTATCACTATCACTAGCATTATCATGATCACTCTCATCGTCGGAAGATACCTTAGCGGCCTTAGCCATGAAGCACGATGGAGTGTCAAAGAGGGAGACCTTCTCTTGGATGGCAATGCTAGCATATCCCTTCTTCTTACTCTTGTTGTCATCCTCATCATCACTTGAGGAATCATCACTATCCCATGTAGCAACATGAGAATCATTCTTCTTCTTATAAGAGCTCTCCTTCTTCTCTTGCTTCTTCTTTTGCTTCTTTCTCTCCTTCTTGATAGCATCTTCATCATCACTATCATAAGGACATTTTGCAATGAGATGGTCCTTGCTATGGCATCTAAAGCATCTCATGGTATGCTCATTCTTCTTGGATGAGTTCTTCCTCCTTCTTGCACGATAGCCTTTCTTCTTCATGAATTTGCCAAATTGCTTGACAAAGAGAGCCATCTTCTCATCAATGTCATCACTATCACAAGAGCTTGAGTCTTCATCACTTGATGATTTAATCTTGGATTTGCCCTTGGATGTGGTGGCTTTGAATGCCACACTCTTCTTCTTTTCATCATCTTTCTTCTCATTTTCCTTCTTCTTCTTCTTGACCAACTCATCCTTTTCATCATCTTCTCTATATGAATCATCGATCATCACTTCTTGGAATATTTGTTGAGGAGTTGAATCCTTCAATGTAGTCCTTACTAGCACGGTGATCAATGTATCAAATCTCTTGGGTAGACTTCTCAAGAACTTCATAGAGAATTGATTGTCCTTGACCTCCTCACCAAGTGCCTTGAGCTCATTGACAATGACTTGCAACCTATGAAACATCTCCGGTACACTCTCATCATCTTGCATCTTGAAGCTTGAAAATTTTTCTTGCAAGATATATGCTTTAGTGGTCTTTGTGCCTTCGGTGCCCTCAAATGTTTCTTCTAGCTTGGCCCAAGCATCATGAGCAATCTCTATGTTCTTTACTTGCTCAAATGTCTTGTCATCTAATGCCTCATGAAGAGCACTAATGGCAATGTCATTGCATTGGAGCTTCTTCTCTTCCACCGGTGTAGGTGCTTCCGGATTAGTAACCTCAAATTTTGTTTCAGTGACCTTCCACACTTCTCTATTGATTGACTTTAGGTGTGCGGTCATCTTAACCTTCCAATATGCATAATTTGTGCCATCAAAGTGCGGTCATCTTAACCTTCCAATATGCATAATTTGTGCCATCACCGTAGGTTGTTAAGCCTCAAATAAACGGTGCCTCGGCTCCAATACCACTTGTAAGGTCCAAAAAGGCTAGAGGGGGGTGAATAGCCTAATTAAAACTTCTACAAGAATTACTTAACCACACGTTAGTACGAAAGGTGGCGAAGCAAATGCACTAGCTCTAACTAATTAAGCAAGCCACCTACACAAGTCTATACAAAGCTATTCACTAAACACAACAACAACTACAAGCTAGAAACAAGAAGTAATACTAGAGAAGAGCTTCGAGTGATTATACCGCCGTGTAGAGATGAGAAGTACCAATCAATCAATCACACAAGAGAAGTCCTCGGGAAGAGAATGACACAAGAATTTATCCTGAGGTTTACTTGCTTCCCGGCAAGCTACTCCCCGTTGTGGCGATACACCCACTTGTCGGTTCGCTTAAATCTCACTCAATCTCACTCAATCTCACACAAGAGAAGCAATGCACTTAAATCTCACTCAATCTCACTCAAGATGTGCAACTATGCAAAGAGATGAGTGGAGGGGTTGTTCTCTAGCTTAAAGTATGTCTCTAGGTCTCAAAATATGCAAGAGTTACCCTCAAACCCCGGTCACCGTCTATTTATAACGAAGGGGTACGCAGCTAGCCGTTACGGACAACGCAGTTCAAAAAACCGGATGACCGGACACACCGGTCAGGGTGACCGGACGCGTCCGGTCACTACAGGACAAGTGTGAACAGTGCGCGCCAGAAGTTACCGTTGCTATGACCAGACGCGCTCTAGCGTATGACCGGACGCGCCTTAGCGTATGACCGGACGCGCCCTAGCGAATGACCGGACGCGCCCTACCTGGCGTCCGGTCAGAGTCCAGTAAGCTCCCATCATGACCGGACGCGTTCGATCGTACATGACCGGACGCGCCCAGCGTCCGATCATCACTCCTGCGCTCTTTGCCCCTCTGGACGTCTGACCGGACGCGCCGGTCTCGCGAAGGACCGGACGCGCCGGTCGCGCGCTCTGCTTCTACGCACAGGTGAACTGACCGGATGCGCTGGTCAGGCTAGACCAGCGTCCGGTCACTCACCCTAGGCACGCTGACCGAATGAACTGACCGGACGCGCTGGTCAAGCCGTGACCGCGTCCGGTGCAGCGTCCGGTCACCACAGTGACCTCTATTCGCCTCCGTTTCTTTTCCGACCTCCGGCGCAATAGAAAATAGGCATTTCACTTCTCCAAAAAAGCGTCGAATCCCGCCTCCCCTCTCTACCGCTTAAACTCTACCGCCTTCACAAATGTGCTAACACCACCAAGTGTACACCACCATGTGCATGTGTGTTAGCATTTCACAATCATTTCTCAAATCGTTATGTTATCTCTTTTACTAGATCCTAATGCATATGCTCATGACAATAATCTAGTGGCACTTGATTTCCGAGCTAACCGTGATTGCCCCTCTTGATAGTCGGCTATGTATCCTAAACCCGGTCAATCACTTCTCTACTCATCTTAGACCGGCAAAAGGAAAAACCCCTATGGTTATACCTTTGCCTTGCACTCTTAGATCCTTCTCTTTTACTTGATCATTATGTCCTTCATTTTATGTGCATCTCCACCATGATCATCCTTTCATGTCCATGCACCATCTCTTTGTGATCTTGTGGCTACCACTCCTTGCCACATACACCTCCATCGCATGTGTTGCTTATGCCTAACTCAAAACACTTAACACATGGCATTAGCAACTTGGTGTCATTAATTACCAAAACCAAACTTGGGCTTTCACTTTTGCTGAGCTCAAGCTCTTCCACACATTGCCTCCAATTATGGTAGCACCGCAACCCGATGAAACCCTACTAATTTACATTGCGGCAACTTCTTAGGTTGTCAGCATGGCTATCGTCGTCGAGTGCGAGGAGGTTGCACATGCATATAAGGTTTAGCACCTAGTTTATTTCATTAGCGAGGTCTTGAATAAGTCTAAGACTTGGTATCCACAAGTCCAAAAGCTCTTGTATGCAGTCTTGATCATGTCCCGAAAGCTCTGCCATTATTTTGAGACATACAAGATAGCTGTTGTCGCCGAGTTCCCGCTCGGTAACATCCTTCGCAACAAGGAGGCCAATGGCCGTATTACCAAGTGAGCGGTAGAGCTTGGCACATACTCCATCGAGTTCAGAAGCCGACAAACTATAGAGTCTCAAGTGCTCGCAGATTTCATCGCCGAGTGGACTGGGATGCAAGAGCCCATCCCGGCTGATCGTCCTGAGCACTAGAAGATGTTCTTTGATGGAGCACTCAACATCAATGGTGCTAGGGTAGGTGTGTTATTTGTAACCCCATCTGGGGATAAACTTTGCTACGTCCTCTAGATCCACTTCCCGACCTCCAACAACGCCACTGAGTATGAGGTGGCGCTTGACGGTCTTCGCATTGCCGTTGAGCTTGGCATTAAGTGCCTAATGGTCTATGGTGACTCCACTTTGGTCATCAACCAAGTCAACAAGGATTGGTCCTGTACCAGCGAGAATATGGACGCTTATTGCACCGAAATCAGGAAGCTTGAAGGAAAATTCTACGGCATTGAATTTCATCATGTCATTCATGATGAGAACTAGGCAGCCGACCGCCTATCTAAGATAGGGTCAACCAGGGCTCAAGTTCTAGCAGGAGTCTTCATCCAGGACCTCATGACACCGTCTATCAAGCCGGGACAGCAAGTCATGGAAATGCCCTCAGCCGAGTAGTTAGTCATGACGGTTCCCGCGCCTAGCAGTGATTAGAGAGAGCAATTCATCAGTACCTTACCACTGCTGAGGTACCAAACGACAAGACAGAGATGGAGCATCTTATTCGCCATAGTAAGCACTATGTCTTGGCTATGGGAAGCTAATGTGCAAGAATGCAAAGGAGGAATTGTTGCAGAAGCGCATCTCCTAGGAGGAGGGAGAGAAGCTACTGCTCGAGATTCACACTGGATCATGCGGCAACCATGCAGCCTCTAGGAATCTGGTCAACAAAGCCTTCCGAGCATGTTTCTATTGGCCATCTGCTGTTGCAAATGCAGAAGCACTAGTCTTATGGTGTGAGGGTTGTCAATTTTTCACCAAACAGATTCATGTTCCAACACAGGCCCTCCAGACTATCCTATCCTCTTGGCCATTCGCATGCTGGGGACTAGATATGATTGGGCCCTTCAAGACTGTCCTGAGAGGATTCAGATATGTGTATGTCACCATTGATAAGTTCTCCAAATGGATTGAGTACAAGCCCCTTGTCATTGCTACAACGAAGAAGGCCACCGAGCTGTTTGAAGACATTATTCATAGGTTTGGCCTGCCGAACAGTATTGTAACAGAACCGATCAAATTATAAGAGCACAAGTACAAAAACAAGCACCGAAGCGCTCAAATTTTTGAACTTGAGCCCATATAATCCCGGTAGTCAATCGAAACCACGAAGGATTTCAAACCAACTTGCTTACAATACGTTACATTTCACAAGTAGTTCCGAAATAAGTTTACGCACACGGAGTCGCAATTATTACAAACCAAGTTTATAAAGTAGCGGAAGCATACACACACCAGTTGTTTAACTACTGCCAGTCTTGTGGATCAATAACCCGCAAAAGCATCAGGAAAGTACATAAAAGATGATCATGCCCTAGTGATCTAGTCTTCGTCACCCGCAGGGTGGAGACAAGTTTTGCAGAAGCTCTGATAAAGCATGTCATCTGCAACAGGAGGGAATAAACCCTGAGTACGGGAATGTACTCAGCTAGACTTACCCGTCAAAAACCAGAAATAAGATGACACCAAGGATTATGCAAGGCTTTCATAAGTGGAGCTGGCTGACATTACCTTTTGCGGAAAAACATAAGTAATTTAAACTCTTTTAACCTGTACTAGCATTTATTTTAGCATTAACCTATCATCTATCTTAGCACCTGTACTAAACATTCACTTGAGTAATAATCAAACAATAATATTATTATATCCATAGCAGGTATAAATTATGGCAACATTATATCATTCACTTAACCATCTGTTCAATTTAATGAGATCTACGTTGCCGCTGCTCAAGTCAAGTGCTCACTAACCGGGAGCGACGGCGATTCGAATTGAATTCCTATCCAGCTGGAGGGGTATTTCTAACACTCACCGTGCAGACCCCTGCCAGGGTCGCACAGGCCACCTTTTCATATGATTCAGGAATCGCGGGTCCGAATGATGTCACGACCCCAAGGGCGACACTCTGCCAGGTGATAGGGGCTCTAACCCCCCTTTGGTCTCACGCCAATGTCCCCAAGCACATCCTTTCTCTCCTCCAAGAAGCAACCTACCATTCGATTCCTGGCCTGAATCACATTACTCGGCTTCGCGGTCAGAACGGCTTATCCGGCCAACTAAGTGTTAGACTGCGTTCAATATGACTCAAGGACGTATAGCAAAACGGTCCTTAAACGACTCAGACAGACATAGCTCCACATCCAAGACGTGAAGTGTCTTGCGGCTGTACTATCGAACTCCTGCCCGGTCTCAATTTCATTTTAAAGCATGGTTCCATCCACGATAGCTATAAAAGCCACTCGTGACTCCTTCCTACATCTCGCGGATGACCGGAAATCACCCGACTTCTACCGTACTAAGCAGGGCTAAGCATTGATACGTGCCTAAACCTAAATTAGGATTTAAGTACGATATCTGGGCAAGGACAGGTATAATGCAACAATTATTTTCATACAACTCCTACAACTTAATGCATTAAACAATTAAAAGTACTTAAGATAGATTTATAAAATGATGGGTTCAGCATGCACCGGGGCTTGCCTTTTAGAAAGGTCGAGGGCCGGTGGTCAGGACACTCGGGTAGATCTTTGGCAGGAGCTTCGTCACCGGTTGGTTCCTCTGGCTGCTCCGGCTGGTCCTGGACTTCCTCCGGAATAACTTGCTCGAATTCGAGGAGCGTTACCTTCTCCGGAACACCTATTGCATGAGTGCATAATAAATCTCATGTATGCATAGTGAAAGATGCAGTATGCTCGGAATGAAATGCATTACAACATTCTTAAAGCTCTAATCAAATCACTTCAAATATTAGGTGCAAAATTTCCTCTCTGGTAGAGAAGTACTCACCTAATCTACTCAACCTAAGATATAGTTGTTCTTCTTCGGTTAAGGCCCTAACACCTAACAATTACAAGAGTAGCATTACTTAGGTTACCACATCCAACACCAAAATACCACAGTAAGACATTCTGGATAGCAGCTCAAAGATCCTAACATAACTGAAGATTCCTAACTCCAAAAGATATGATCTAAGACAATCTGGAAAGATTAAGAAATGCACTACAATTCATTTTCAGATCTCAACCCTAAATTTCTAAGTTTTCCATGTCGAATTTCATAAGTTCCAGAATCTGTCCTCTCTAAACAGAGAGTAGCAAATTCTGGACTGTCACTTTAAACAGCAATAACTCCCAAACTACTAAGCCAAATGCTCCCAAATTTTGACACAAGCTAGTTTATCAAGCTTACTACAACTTTGGTATTTACAAGTTTTCCAGAAACCACCTTTATCAAAGGTCAAACCTAGAAATACTACCAGCTGTCTAGAAAACCTAGAATTGCAAAGATTAAATATTTATTTATGTGGCAAACATCCCTTAAGACCAAACTAATGTTACCACAAGTTCACATAGGTCACAAAAACACCAGAAAGTAAGGTTTGCCTACCTAAAATATTTATTTATACTCATTTCTTAATTTACTTAAGTAATTAAGGGGAATTTTAAACATATATTTCAACGGTTTCTAAAATTCTACAAAAATTACAGGAGACTCTATGAACCAAAAAGAGACCACTGTAAAAATTTGAACTAAAATTATTTACAGAAACTCCCTAAACAAAATTCACAAGCCCAAAAGGCTGATTTTTGTATAATTAACAAATCATATTAAAAAGTATCAAACAACAGATTTCATAATTTTCTTGGACACTTTAGGGTACCAAGACATTCTCCAAAAAGTTATAAGAACATTGCACATGTAGAAAAATTACTAAAATTCATTTAAGTATTTCCTAAAATAACAAGATAGCATTATAACTTGAAAAGTACTTAAGCACTACTGCCCAAATTTTTACCAAAGCTAAAATAGGTATAACTTAGCCTACCCACCAAATTTCATAATTTTTGAAAGATTACAGCTCAAGTTATACATTTAACAAATTTGCCTTCATTTCACAACACATTTGAAAGATCTATTTAATTCTCCCAAAAACTAAATATCACATACCAGATTTATATTTTTATAAAATACTACACATCATGTAGATCCTAACAAAATTTATCTCATAATTTTTGGGCAAGTAAAACCCTAGATCTACATTTTCCAAATAACAACAAAAATCTGTGACAATATGAAAAGAAAAACCAAAACCGAACCCTAACCCGCTACAGTGCTGGGCCGGCCCAGCTTGCTAGAGCGGCCCAGCCAGCGCGCGGCCCATCCCGGACTCCCGCCCGTGCGCGTGGCGCTGACAAGAGGGCCCCCCGTGTCAGTGGAAGGGAGACAGGGGAGCGGCGATCCGAGAGCTCCGGCGAGCTCAAGCTCGTCGGAGGGGAGCTCGCCCGGGAAACCAAACCCACCCACGCGTTCCCCGTCACGCGGTGCTTCGATTCGTGCAAGTAGGAAGGCTTGGGTTGGAGTGGGAGGGGCTCGCCATCGTGAGCGGTGGCCGGTGAGGGTCGGGTGACGGTGCGCCGCCACCGGTGAGGCCGCACGGTCACATCTGAGCTCGGTACGAGCTTCACTGCAACTAGGCGAACTGATTGAGGTAGAAAAGGGAGATGGAGAGAGGCCCTAACTACCCCGGCCACGGAGCGCCCAACTCTGGCAAGGGGGTCACCCATGGCGGCAATGGCAGAACTGGCTCAAGATCCTTACCACGGCTCGACTCGCTAGACCAAATGGTGGAGAAGCTAGAGGGTTGGGTGTGGAAGCTCCGAGCGGAGGGGATTGGGCTCAACCGTGACGACACGGCTAGCCGAGCACGTCAGCGGTCGCGGCAGCGAGGAGGAGCGGCGTTTTTCCGCCTCCGGTGCGCGCGGGAAAGAGAGAAATGGCCGGGCGAGTTTGGCGAGGCAGCAGGGACACCTTCTAAGCGTCGAGCAGCTGGCCATGACACCAGGTCACGCGTGGCGTGTGGAGGGACACGCGGCGGCGATGGTCTGCCCCTGTCAGCCACCTCACGTTGATGTCTGAACTTAGCTGCAATCGAGCCCTCCATGCCTGACTGACAGAGCAACTTTGGTGCTGATTAGCTTCCAAAATAGCTCGATTCGGTCCAAGGTGACAACATCAAATTTGTAGAGCTATATGAGGGCAACAAGTTTGTCAATTGGAGTTTGGGCTGGTTCGGCCTAGATTAGAAACTACATAGCTCCAAAATGGTGCCCTGTGAAACTGAAACATGTTTTCAGTTAAATATACCGACTGAAACCCTAACTTCTTGACACTATATCTCCTAAACCATTGAGAACCAGGTATGGGTGATGTTGGCAATGTTGTAGAGCTACATGAGGACTACAAGTTTGTGCAATATGAGTGGAAGCTGGTTTGGCCTGGTTTGCAAACTACAAGCTTCTAAAGTAGGCCACAGTAAAACTGGAGGGCACTTTTGGGACTTAGCAAAATTTCTAAGTGTTGAGATAGCCCCTCTAGCTGACTTGTGGGCCATTTTTAAGCATGTTCTGGCCAGTTTTATGAGATGGTCATATTGTGACTTTTGTTCCCCATAAAATTCCCTACAACTTTGCTTAAGGGTGCTCCTCCATGCAAGGTCTCTAAGCTAGACTTTTTAATTGGTCAAACTAGAGCATCCTAGGGCTAAATGCTGGTCAACTACACCTTAGAGGGCATTTTGGTGATTTTGGTCAACATGAACCTTGCTCCATTAGTGACCCTAAGTATAACTAAGGTGTTGTGAGGTATAATTAACTACTCTCCCCCTTTTGTTACACCAACTACCTAGTGTCACATGATGTGAACCAAACAAAATTCTAAAACAACCACATTAGTTGCAACCACATAAAATAACATGAAATGATGCATGCTTATGCTCATGCAAATGCAATGCAATTATGGAGCTAAACACCAGAGGTGTTACAAGTATCATCACCGACTTAGGGTCTACATTCACTGGGAACAATTTTTGAGATTTTTGTGAAGACCGGTGCATCTCTGTCAATTATGTCTCAGTCGCCCACCCTAGAGCTAAAGGCCAGGTCGAACGAGCAAACGTCATGATATTAGATGCCATCAAGAAGAGACATTATGAGAAGGAGGAGAAGCATCTAGGCAGATGGCTCAAGGAGTTGCCGGCTGTGGTCTAGGGA
This sequence comes from Saccharum hybrid cultivar R570, assembly GCA_038087645.1. NCBI lineage: Eukaryota > Viridiplantae > Streptophyta > Magnoliopsida > Poales > Poaceae > Saccharum > Saccharum hybrid cultivar. The sequence continues at coordinate 16,168,389 of JAQSUU010000431.1, read as the reverse complement.
CTGCAGATTCAACCTAGTCGTAACCCTGGTGTCTCACCCTACTTCCTGGTGTATGGCTCGGAGGCCATGTTACCTACGGATGTCGCCTTTTGAGCACCTAGGGTGGAGAATTATGATGAAGAGAAGTCAGAACAGGCTCGATTAGAAGATGTCGATCGCCTAGAAAAAGAGCACCTGGTTATGTGTGTCTGGACGGCCAAATACTTGGAGGGCTTGCGTAGGTACTACAACCGTAATATCTAGGAGGGATCTTTTGCAATCGGCGACCTAGTACTCCGCAAGAAGTAGAATGCCGATAGGATGCACAAGCTCTCCTAGCCTTGGGAGGGTCCTTACATCGCCAAGGAAGTTACCCGACCAGAGTCTTATAGGCTATGAACTCCGGCGAGGTGGATGTCCCCAATTCCTGGCACATCGAGCTCCTTAGGTGTTTCTATCCTTGAAACGTTTCAAATAAAGATATGTACCCTTTCATTTATGAATATTCAATAAAGTTTTCACCTCGGTGTTTTCTCCAATTATTGTTTCTCTATTTTTCTCCATGTTTAACATCTTTAAGATGCTCCATTTGGTCTCCATGCGTAATATCTTTAAGATACTTCATGTGTTCTCCACCGACTCGCTGACTAGTCACGTTCTCATTTGTGTTATCCAGAAGCGGCCCTGTTCCCAATCTCGCACCTACACGTGCATGGGCAACAGCGCTCTGCATCATGGGTGATCAAAAGCGGCTCCTTGGTGATGCTTGTATTCTGACACGTAAATGGGTGCTCATCACTCTACACCATGGGGTATGGGATAGCTGGGGCTGGTGATACAATAAAGGACCAACTGGAAGGAAGTAACTCATATTTAAAATATATGAATAAACTTAAATAAACATAATGTTTTTACACCACTGATCGGCAAGACTAAACATTGTTCATTACAATTTTCCTAGTCTACTGCACCCTGTTTTCCCTCTCACCGAACAGGTTCAGGCCTTCCGCCAGCTTGATTGCTGACTCGATGCCTCCTCTTCATGCTCATTGATCCTGGCGTCGTTCATTCCTCGGACGAAGCCAATGTCGATTGCGTCCAACCTCACTGACGGATAGAGCGAGCGGACCACTGCCAGGGCGTGCCCCGCAGCGGAGCACGTGATGCCGTGAGTGAACTCCCTAAAGCGCTCAAAGGACACTCTACACCTGTCCACGATGGTGTCGGGTCGAGGCGGGCTGCACGGTTGGTCCTCCTACGGCTTGGGGTCAATGTAGTCCAGCACGGGTGTTATTCCAGTGACTACACCGTCGAGAAGGTTCTGCTTTGCTTCCAGTCAGTCTTCGAAGTCGCGGCACTATGCTTGGGAGTTGATACAATATGCTGCAGAGACCAACGTGGCATGTTAAACATGCTCATCACCAAGGAAGAAGAACAATTATTGTCACAACTTACTTTGGAGCTCGGCGGCGGTCTTCCTCTCCGCCTTGCGTGCCTCGTCCCTCTCCTTCTCCAGCCGTGCTGCCGCTTCATGAGACAAAAGGAGTTGTGTCTCTAGCTCTGTGTCACCAAAGGATGCCAATGGTACAGGAAGTACAAAAGCAGAAAAATATTTTAAAGCTTAAAGTCTTACCATTTCTCCGCTCAGCCACACCAACCAGTTCGGCAGCTATCATGTTGAGCTATTTAGAGACAGTGGCGACTTTGGCTTCGGCCGTGCTCAGCTGGTCGGTTAGTGCCAAGTTCTTTGACTACAACTGAGTCACACGCCTTGTCGTTGTGGGCGTCGGCCAGCATTTTCTCCTGCGCCTCCACCGACGCTAGTATCCTCTTGTTCTCCTCGAGGGCTGGAGCGGCCTGCTCCACCTGGCGTGGGCGCTGCTCTACTGTCCTCATCAACTCCTGCAAAAGCAATAAGTTCAAGATTGCAATCCACAACAACAAGTGACATTACAGATCGGTTTACTTGTATTTGGCTATTTGCTGATGCAAGGGTGGCCTGGAGCCTCTCCATCTGTGTGCCAGCCTCTTCCTCTTCCACAATGTCCAGCCTATCTCCTCGGCGCACAAAGGTTCATGCAACCCGAGGAGCCGCTCCCCCGGGAAGTGGTGGTTCCCGGTCGATCTCCTCTACCTCCTCGGGGACTTCCCTCGAGGGGCATGCTCTCTCAACACACCACGATCGGATCGGCACGTCGAGAGCTACCTCTAATAGAGGTCCTTGGGGATTGGCTGCTTGTTCGTTGCCAATAGCCAGCCCATGCACCTTGCTTTCACTTACCAGCTCTAGGGGCTGGGTATCTACTATAGTGGGGAAAGCTGAGTCTATAACATCCAGTCCCGGTATACACGCCCCAGGCCCACTCCACCAAGGAGTGATCCCACCTGCGTAGCAACCCGTTTGAGCTTTCGTCCTCGCTTCGCTCAAAATGGTTAACCGAAGGTTACTACGCGTCCCTAGCCCTGATATTTAAGCTGGTCAGTCTGCCTTAGGATTCACGATATGGTACTAAACTTCTGGTTGCACAGTGTTTCACGATGCTACGGTGACCGATGAACAATACCTGAGCTACAGTAATACAAATTTGGTCTAGTCCAATTCGGTGCTACAGTAGCGGCTGCTACAGTAGGGTTTGAGGCAGAAGAAGTGACGAAAGAGGCTCAAGTGTGGCTTGATGCCAAGGAAGGCTTCACAGAGGTTGATAAAGATGGCGATATGGAGTATGATGTTGGGAGTAAGATGGCAAAGAGCGATTCCATAGTATCACAGAAGGTCACGCAAGAAAGGATGTGCAGGAAGCCCAAATCCCCGATAGAAAAATGATTCAAAAATGATGATTTCGCCGGCACGGGGGTTTGTATAGCGCTCACCTGCTGCAGGACGCCACCCGGCGGTCGCCTGATCCGGCAGGACACCATCGAACACCATCGCGTTAAGCGCGTCTTCGCTACAGGTTGATTTCACCCACTCCTTGCTTCGAGCGTTCCCCATGCGGGCGCATTTCTTCGATGGAGCCATGGATTGGATCTAAGATCTGGATGGGGGAGTTGGTTGCGGTGGAGCGGCTGCGTGATTTGGCTACGGATGCAGGAATAAGAAGAGGTGGCGGTGGAATGGAAGCAACTGCTTGAGGAAGCTGATGCGTTGGAGGAGAAAGTGGGAGTTGTGCGCCATGGGTGGCGAGGTATTTAACAGTTCGCCCCTACCCTTTCGCCTTCTAGGGTTTTTCAGAAATCATGCCACACCGCATAGCGTGGGTGCTCTGAATTCTCCACGTACATGTTGATGGGCCATTAAATGGGCCTCTGGTTTCTTCATCAAACAAGCCTTTATTGTGGTTAAGGGCTAAGCACAAGTGATTTTTCCTATCTGGTAATACATTTCCATTTAATCTCTTTGACCCTGCTATAAGATGTTTTCTCTATCTTTTAGGACGCTTGGGGACTAAGTGTGTACACTTCACCATGCGGTGAGTGTACTATTTTTCCTTCTTAATATTTCTCAGCGAAGCTGGGGACTTGTTGTGTGCTTTGTTCAACATTCAGAGTCTTCTAGTTTTTGACCCTGGCACTAGGTGTATTCTTCACCTACTGTCAGGCTCGGGGACTACAGTGTGTACACTGCACCTGGCGGTGTATATACTGGATTTGTTAAGTGCTAAGCGCTTGATTTGACTAAGTCACAAGTGGTAATCATCTACCTCTGCTTTTATCAGATGACTAAGTTATCAATGTTAATCATCTGACATCGCTAACGACACCTAAGTGTGTACACTTCACCTAAGGTGAAGAATTTTTAAAATTTAATCTTGAGCTCCTTACATCATTTTGGCAAGCCTTACTTAGTTAAGTTCGAGGCCTACTGATTGGTTAAACTGGTCGGCATTCATTTTCACTGGTCTGCTAACCAGTTAAACTGGTCGACATCCCTTTTCACCGCTCAGATCATCAGTTAAACTAGTCAGCTTCATAATTAACAACTCGACTTGATCAAGACGGCGTTGCTCAACGGATACAAGGCGCTCGGAGACTAGCTGTGGGGGATATAACCCCTAGGTACCCACGGTAAGGGACATGGGCTGCACCATCAGGGACGGTCCAACCCATGACACCAAGACTTGCGGCGCACGGCACTGCTTGGCATACGCCACAAGGCACCAAGGTGGTATCCTGAAGATGGTGATTGATCTGTTAGGATATGCTGAATATTTGATTCCATGGAAAGATTATTGCTTGCCAGATTAGACTTAGATCTAATTGACCTGTAACCCTACCCCTAGCTATATAAGGCGGGTAGGGGACACCCTCGAAAATCATTCAATCATATCAGATAGCCAATACAAACCAACAGAACATAGGATTAGGGTATTACATCGAGCTGACGACCTGAACCTGTCTAAATCTTATGTCTCTGTTACCATCTAGTTCCTGTTCATGCGCACCTCTCCGTAGAATCTACCATCGTGGGTATACCCCTCTGTGGACTATCGATGATATTCCGTCGACATGCACCAATAGTGAATCGAGCTTCGGTAGGGTATAACACGGTTCTTCCTAACCCTCCAAAGTCACCGAGTCAAATTCCTATGTTTAGTAGTGCACATGTGGTTCATACTACCAATTTTAATGAAACTTTTAATTGGTTTGGAGATGAATTGTCTAAATCTATTGAGAGTAGCTTTGGTGTATAAATTAAGCCTAGTAAGACTACTTATCATAAGTTGTACCCTCCGCATTTTGTTTTCTTGAAAGCTCCCCGTGGTTGGAGGGTACCATAATTTTATAAATCTAATGGTGAAGATAATAAATCTACCATGGAGCACATTAGCTTATTTGTTGCTCAAATAGGGGAAACTAGTATCTTAGATTTTATGAATGTTTAATATTCTCCTTTATCTCTTACCGGTACAGCTTTTGCTTGGTTTACATCTTTACCTGCTTGCTCTATTGGTTCATGGGCTCACTTAGAAGAAAGATTTCATGAGCAGTTTTATAATGGAGTCTATGAAACAAATTGTCACATCTAACATCAGTTCATCAAGGGCGTGATGAGTCTATACTTGATTTTGTGAAACACTTTAGAGACATTAAGAGCATATGCTTTCATTTGGAAATTTCAGAAAGGGATTTGACTGATTTGGTTTTGAATGGTTTGCGCACCAATATTAAAGAAAAACTTGAGCATTTTGAGTTTTTTACCATTAATCAATTGTTGCAAAAAACCGTTGTGATTGAAGCTCATTTGAAGGATTCTCATAATGTTTGTAGACCACATCGTCCAAATATGCATGCATTGAGTGCTATTAGGATAGCTCAGATGATGAAAATAAAGAGTGTTGCATTGCTGAATTTGTTTGGTCCGTGCAAAACAAGTTGATCAATTATCCTTCTCTCAAGCCCATTAACAAGAATCAACAAGAGGATATGAAATTTACTTTTGATCCCGCTAAATGTGACCGCATTTTTGCTGAGTTGCTTAAATTTGGTTATATTAAGTTGTCACATGCTTTGTCATCACTTGAAGAGTCGAAAAAAGGGCTTATTGCAAATGGCATAACTCTTTCTCTCATGGGACTAATGATTATAATGTTTTCCATCGGCAGGTCCAATCGGCTCTCAATGAGGGATAGGGGCGGATCTAAAGGGGGGCTGGGGGGCTCCAGCCCCCCTACAGCTGGTGCATCAATGGAAAATGGGGAGGGTGAGGGAGAAGAAGTGGTGGAGGAAAGAAGAAAAATGGAGAGAAAGAGAGGAAGAAGAAGAGACCAGCCCCCCTGAGCCCCCATGAAAGTTTTGCCACTGGAACTTAGGAAGAAGGCGTTGGACATTAGACAGAGGTTGAAGATGAAGGTCGAGCCAGCCGTAAAGTTCAGCCCCCCCTAGGATTTTGTCCTGGATCCGCCACTGATGAGGGATGATTTAGTCTTACAGAGATGCAAGCTGATAAGGTTCCTTTTTTAGTCAATGTACTTCAAAAGGGAGAGCCCATTGTTTTGAGCTGCCCAGAGCAAGCCGATATAATCGTTGGCAAGAATGTGATTATCGGCAAGCCTCAGGAAGCACCGAAAGTTCAGAAGGTTCTCGGGCGCAAAGTTGTGCTTGAGAAAGATGAAGATGGAAAAAAAAAACAAACTCAAGATCACAAAGGGATTAGCAAAGCACCTGAGCGAGCAACGGCAAGACAAGGCGATAGCTGCCCTGCAGAGGCCGGCCAGGCCGGTTCTGGCCCTGCTCACATAGCAAAACTGGCCATGCCGGTGCAGACAGTCCTAGTGGCTCCAATATCCGTGTTTTGAGCACTTTTGCGCCAAAATGACCTAAGATTCGCACATGGAAACCTAATGAGATGAAGAATGCAGGTAAGATGGTGAAACATCAATGCACTTTTGATAGGCTCATGAGCAAGTATAAGAAGCAAAAGGCCGATTCTATGAATTGACCATTAAAAAAAGAGAGCCTACACCTCCTAAGTGAGAAAAGTGGTCCAAGCAAATTGTGGTGTCACAAGTGGTGGCTCCATTGCAGCAAAGGGTTGCTCCACGTGTACCGTGTTGGGGCCCTCGAGTTCAACCTCCCACACAACCAATGTGGGGCCTATGGAGTTTGGGTGCCATATCCTCCGGTGCCCCTATGCATTATCAACAAAGGTGGGGAAGCCTGCTAGTCATAATTCAAACTTCTCCGTATTCATCCAACTAAGCTATGGTCAATCGAGCTCTAGCGGCGCGAGCCAAGGTCAGGTGGTCACATCTAGGACTTTGACTCCTCAAGAGACGGGAAAGGCACCCATGCAATAAGTCTTTATGCCTAAAAAGAGAAGAAGCTCCCATTGCTCCTTTGGTTGATCCTTCACATCTGTTATAATCGTCTCCACATAGGTCCCTATTACTAACGATGATGGACCGATTGAAATTGAGGATCTAGCTCCAGCAACAACTCAAGATGGCTCTACAAGTGTTGTCCAAAACAAAGAAGTGCAAATTGCAGCGAGCTAACAAATAGAAGAGGGAGAAGCTAGAGAAGATGAGGGAAGAAATCTTCAACACGGCCCACCCAATCTTCCCTCAAACAAACAAAAAAGGGTATGAGAAAACAAAGTGCATAACAAAATATTATAGGAACATAAAAAAATACTCGCTCCGTTCCAAATTATAAGACGTTTTAACATTTCTAAATACATCATTGTAGCTATGGATTAGAATAGTGTATATCTAAGTTCATAACAAAATCAATGTATTAAAAAAAACCAAAATATCTTATAATTTGGATCAGAGAGAGTAGTAAACAAGTATTAGGTGTGGTACAAATACCTTTAGTGATAGATATGGATATAAAATATATTTTTCCCATCCGATAGTGATGGTAAGAGGGACAAATTTGTTCATAACGAAACGAAATTTGAACAAAATATATCTTAAATAGGTCACCAGCGGCAAAGCGCGGGCACCAATGGCTAGTGTAGTTAAAAAGCAGTCTTTATAACCTTTTCTCAAAAGGCATCGTCAAGAATAATTCATGCACAATGAACCTGAAAATAAATAAACTCGAGCATGGATTCAACACAAACAGTACAAATATACCCTTGACTAATCCACTTAATTCAGAACAGCTGTAGTAACACATGCAGATTTTCATCACAAGAGCACTCAGCAATGCTTGCTACGTTCATATTGATCCATGACTACGTATTTGCAATATTAACCCGCATGCACAGAAGCCCAACGTTGATTGAATTTGCGATGCTCATCCTTCAGTATTCCATGACAATCTGGAGCTTCTCGATCTCCATCAGTCCCACAAGGTGCGTGGTTGGCAGCAGGAGGCGAAGCAGAGGGAGCATAGATACACCGGCACGGACTCTGGGCCTGACCTTCTCAACTGCAGAAGCCACAACATGGGGAGGCGGTATATTGTACCACTGGAGATACCACGAGAGGACCACCACGTCATTTTGGGTGTCAGGCCATGTGCCCGTGCTCAAGTAACGGTGGAGGTTGTTCTTGAGGTTTGGCAGCTCCGCAAAGATGTCTCCCACTCGCTTCATAAGTGACTCCAAGAACGTCGAATGAATAATTCCTCCATTTGTGATTCTAGCATCAACTAATGCTTCGTTGTAGGCCAAAGCGACCTGCACATTGGAAAGAAGAATCATAGGAACATCACCAAAAGTTGGAAAGAAGAATCATAGGAACATCCACATGAAGGGAGGATGGAACTTAAAAAAAAACACAAGATGGTCACCCAAATAATAAAAACATAAACTTTGGCACTGGGGCTGAAACAAGTTTTTGAATGGAGACCGAAACAAATCCAAACTGGCAATAAAGAGCAACATGCCACAGAATATAACGCTCCATTCCAACCTTCAAGTTGGGAAGGAAAAGGGAATCATATAAAGGAAAATGCCCAGTCTTCAAATGCTCCCACATTAACTCTATTGTTGTGTAAAAACTGATATAGACCTGGAAGAGAGAAACATGACAGTCATTAAATGTAAGTTACTCCCTCCATTCCAAATTATAAGACATTTTGGCTTTTCTAGATATATATCTTTTGCTATGTACTTAGATATACATTATGTCTAGATGCATAGTAAAAGTAATGTATCTAGAAAAGTCAAAACGTCTTATAATTTGATGAAATGGAGGGAGTAGTTGATAAGAATTGAGCAGCAAAAAAATGATATAGATGTTTACAGTAAGAAACCTGTAACAGTGATGGTCTATCTTTGCTCATACATTCATACAGCACCTGAGAGCAGAACTCCTGAAAATTGCTATTGCATCTGCAGTTGGAAGACAACAACATTAGGGGGGGGGGGGGGGGGGGGGGGAAGATGGCCGAATGACATGCAATACATAGTGCTTATTATCCAGGCAACACTCTTCTGCAGATATAAGGAAATAAGACAAAAATCACTTGCCTGCTCTTCCATGACACGGAACACAGTTTTGCAAAAGCAATCAAGCTTGGATTGGCCGAGAAAGTGCTTACTAGCTGATCAACTCTGAAGTAGCTATCATTAGTGCTGTTTGGTTGATTACTGCAACTAGCAGATGGTGCATCACAGACCTGAAGTTTCATGTAAGAGAAGTAAAATTAGTAGTCAATATAACCTATAGTCGAGAAACTAAGATACACATCTGGACAACTGTAACAAAACATTAACCTCATGCATTGCCCGTGAAATCAAGGATTGGCATCCAATTGGATCGTCAGAGTAGGAGCATGATCCAACTTTTCGCTTTATGTAGAGTACCCCCCCATTGAATGGATCTGTCTTGTCTCCAGATCTCCACCATGGCTTGTCTATTTGAGAATCATGATAAGAAAATAATGCAACTTCTTTTGACAAGTTGTGAAGTATTCAGGATAAGTACTATACCTTCAGGTGCAAGTTTTATCACCTGAGGCCAATATCTAGGCCCACAAACTCGAATGCTTTTAAGCTGCAACAGAATTAGCCTTTTAGATTGAGCAGTTTATTGGCTGTCCCACCTGGTTTAAACCTATGCACTTTCCATATATTTCCCAAAAATCTATGCAGTTTATTGGCTGTCCCACCTCGACCAACTTAGCGAGCTCAGCTTCCTATACTTGTCTTGGCAAGAGAGAAAGAGCAGAAATATAACAAAAATCTAATGCCAGCTATACAGGAACTTATCCTGAGTACTTCTACATGCCAATACTTCAGATAAAATGAATTGGTGAACATGTCAGTAACTTCAGTGCACCTTGTTAGGGCACTGTGTTAAATGATAAACATATGTTGTACGTGTTTAAAGTTTAATTTTATTTAGAACACTGTTTGACCAGTAAGCATAAATCGAAATAACCATACGTACCACTGAGCGTTCTGGCAGAAGACAAGGTGTCACCTCGCAATAGTTGGTCTCATCATAATACTCTGTTTCAGCAACTGTCACTTCCAATGGACAATACACTGGAAGTTCTGTGTCGACGTCCACCGTCTGAACCCATCGAGGCTCTGTAGCTATTGCATATAGGTGTCTGAATGCCTAGTTACAGTGACACAAAAGACTTAGATTTGTTTGCAACAAAGCTATGATATACAATGAATGTGAGAGCTCAGGGAGACATGGAAGTAAGGGAATGACCTGGAGATGGCAGCGATTGTCATTTGGTCCAGTGGGTAAACGCGGGTAAAGTGAGATCAATAATGCAGCAATTGCACTATTCTGAGTTGAAAATGTGTGTGTCCCACCTCCAAGGAATAAGAATCCTATTGCCAAGCTTACCTACATTGTGATAAACGAGATCAGTCTATTTTCTCACATAGTAAGTGTTATGGCAAGTGGATCCATCACAGGGGCCCACGGAGCACTGTGGCACGTGAACAGTGCCGGATCAGATTAGATTACATTGATTTGGTTTGTTAGGAAAGAGATAAGTTAGATTGATTCGGTTACGATATTTCCTTAGGAGTCAAGTCAGTCATCTCTATAAAAGAGAGAACCCGGTTTGATTGCAATCAAGCAAGAACCTACGAAGTAGGATATTTCTGAGCCTTGTGAGCATTACAAGAAGACTTCCCATCGTTCACAAAATTGCTTTGTTCTGTATCCAGAGAAGTTCACAGCAGATGGCACATCTTGTCACATTACTCATCAAAACATTACTCATCAGTTCTCTTTGCACTTCTATTTTTTCTGTACCTGATGTCTCCACAATTGTTGTGTTGGTTTGATGACTCATCTTGTTTTATTCAGGATAGTTGGATTGTACTTGGGACTGCCCATCGCTGTAGATGCTCTCCTAGTCTCTATGTTCATGACACTCCGTGTCTTCCCCACTCAAATACCTGAGTATCATCCACTACATCGCCATCCACTCCGCCCTTTGCCGAGTGGCATCATCGTCTTGGTCATCTATGCTGATCTCGTTTGTCCACCTTAATTAACAAGGGATGTTCAGGTCCTACATCCATTCAGTCTAGTTTTCACTGTAAGGGTTGCAAAGCTTGGAAAACAGCTGCAACTCCAATATTTCATTAGTGATTCTTATTCTTCTAGAGTCTAGACCATTTGATCTCATTCATTCAGAATTTGGAGTCCTGCTCCTTTTGCTACAAAGGGTGGTCATAAATACTATGTTATTTTTATTGACCTTGTCTCATAACACCCACCCTTCATATGATCATCTCAGGGTCTTCCGAGTTATCCTGCGGATGAATAGGGCTCCATTCTGGATTGTGTGGGAGTTTCAGCCTGGGCCTCCACCTCAGGAGAGGCCACATCAGTGGGTGGATTGCGGGGGAGTTAACAGCTTCAGCCTGGGCCTCCACCTCAGGAGAGGCCACATCAGTGGAAAAGGTTTTCTGTAGATGGCGTTGACACTGATAGTAAGTCTTGTAGCTTGTACCCATGCCCCGGACCACTGCCGAGGGAGGAACCTATCTCGCCACTGGGCTTTTACCAGTGGTAGCCACCATGGGCAGACGCGGTTCCTCAACCTCAAGCGTAGTGGTGTGAACGTTGATAATACTCTTCTCCCAAGCATCAGCCATGCCCTACTTTCTCCTTCATAACAACCACCCTTCACCAGTGATAACCACCATGTTGCATCAGTCAGAAATTGTACAAGATAGTCGTATCTTATCAGTTGAGGAATCTTGGCTTTGCAGCAATCTCAAAAAGCACTCCCTCGCCTTATCATCTCTCTTGAGAACCATCGCCCGCAGCAGATCTCGCATCACTTGGTTAAGCGAAGGTGATGCTAATACTGTCCTCTTTCATGCTCAAGCTAGAAACCACAAACAAAGAAATTTTATTGCCAAGCTTGTTGAGAATGATCAGGTTCTCACAGGTCATTATGACAATGAGAAAACAGGCCACAATTTTTACAATAACCTGCTCGGAATGTGCGTGGATCATAAGCATACAATCAATCCCGATGAGTTGAATATTAACTCTCATGATCTTGCTGCTCTCAAGACTCCCATCTCAGAAGAGGAAGTTTGGAAAACTATTTGCCACCTACCTTCCGACAAAGCTCTTGGACCAGATGGGTTAACAGGTCGGAATTGTGTTGGCCCACTATCAAGCTGGATGTTACGGCAGCCATCTCAGCAGTGTGGAGCAGAAAATTCAACAATTTAATTCAGCCTTTATTACACTCCTCCCTAAGAAGGATGAGGCCCTGCATATCAAGGACTTCCGCCCCATCAGTTTAGTACACAGCTTTGCAAATTGTTGACAAAAATTCTTGCTATTTGGCTGGCTGTCCATTTGGATCAGATGGTGAGCCCAAATCAAAGTGCATTCATAAAGGGCCGGTTCATACAAGACAATTTCATGCTAGTCCACCAAACAGCAAAGTTTCTTCATCAACAAAGACAGCATAGCATCCTCCTTGACATCACAAAAGCTTTCGATTCAGTTTCATGGCCTTTCCTCCTTCAGGTCCTAAGGAAGTTGGGGTTTGGTATTATTTGGTGTGACATCCTTAGTGGGCTTTTTGCGTCATCCTCTTATTTTCTATAATTTTGGTCAAAGTTTACACAGTTTGAGACAAACTTGGATCCCTTATATTTTAGGACGAAGGGAGTAGTATACATGTTTAATTGGATTTTTAGGACTGGATGGAGACACTTGTGAGACTTGAATACTAGAACATTAGCCAAATGGAAGTGACTGTTGAGAGCACCATATGGTGCTGGGGGTTGTTTTGTTGTGGGTGTGCGTTCATGTTCGGGTTCGGTTTTTTGCCTAACTCTTTGTATTTTTTTCCTACCTTAATGAAATGACACGCAGCTCTCCTGCGTTGTTCGAGAAAAAAATGGAAATACAAAAAGGATGAGCAAAACAACACAATTGCAAGAATCCAAGGCTTGGCTGCTACTGTTTTTAGATTTTCAGTATGATTTATTATTTATTTATTTATTAAAAATACTAAAACATATCCACGTATAATTATTTTTGAAAATGCCATATCTGTATCCATATCCATGCTGCATAGGAGAAGTGCACTAATTGAGATGGCACCCACAAGTGCTGATCTTCTGTTCCAGCAAATACCCATATGCAACTTGAGTTTTAATTTTAACGTATATAAAACGCCCTCGATGCCACAAATATAAAATAAAACCTCTGATCAAAACACTAAAAGACATGACAGGCTAAAATAAATGATATTTAGAAGGTGGCTCAGTAAAACTGCATGTGCTTAGCCTGGAATCATAACCCTGATGACCCAGGTTGTCATTTCAGAGTTCTCATAGCGTGCAACAAAAGAATATGCTATCTCTCCATTCCAAATTATAAGACGTTTTAGCTTTTCTTGATATACATAGCATTTGCTATGCACTTAGTTATACACTATGCCTAGATATATAATAAAAGCAATGTATCTAGAAAAGTCAAAATGTCTTATAATTTGGAACGGAGGAAGTAGATACTAGTCCTGTAATATTTGATTTTAAATAAACATATTTGTTGATCAGAGCTATTGACAGCAGATCGGTTTGCGTGGAGGGGCCTTCCTCATCCTGAACCATGTCCTCTTTGTGACCAAGAACAAGAGACCGTCCAGCATCTCTTGGTTACTTGTGCTTTCGCCCGCCAATTTTGGTTTTTATAACTACAGAGGGTGGACCTCACTATTCTTTCACCTCTGACCATTGAGACTTCTTCTAATAACTGGTGGTGCAGGGCTAGTTCAGCTCTGAGCGATCCTATTCAAAAAGGTTTAAACTCGCTTATCATCCTGGGCGGGTGAGTATTTGGAAACACAAGAACGAGTGTGTTTTTAATGGTGTTGCCCCAAGGATCTCCATGGCCCTCACATTTGTTGGAAAGGAGTGCCAGATATGGACTGTGGCATCAGCCAAGGGGCTGTCCTTTATCAGAGCCCCTAGGCTAGGCTCTCTAGGTCGGGTCGGTTTTTGTCTTCTAATCTCTAACGGGTATGAATGCTGTTTTTTTAGGGGTGTACAGGCACGTTGTAAATCTCTTTTTTCTTTTAATGCAATGATAAGCAGCTCTTCTACGTGTTCAAGAAAAAAAATCAGAGCTATTGGTGATACTCACAGCCATCTGCAATCCATAATTCACTTGTCCTTCCGCAGAAATTCTTCCTCTAAGATAACGCAGTAAGCGGAAAGTCTGCAAATTTCCAGATCCTGCCATTACCTTAACAAAGGAAAATGACGAGAAATCAAAACACATAGGTACAGATAACTGTTTATTAGGACAATGAAAATGGTATAAATCCATAAGACTTAACGAATGTGTACACTGTACAAACAGCATCTGTAATGAGTACTATGGATAGCCCAGCTAATGGGTAAAAACTCACCCCTTACGCAACCCAACCAATAGCAAATTAACTATTTTTTCCATCCCAGGGTTTGTTTGGTTGCACTCGTATCCACCTCAATCCATGTGTATTGAGATGGTTAATTTTCCACCCCAGGGCTTGTTTGGATACTTGTGTATTCACTTCAATCCACATATGTTGAGGTGGATTGGAGTGTAAGTTAGTTTAAGTTCCATTTCAATCCATCTCAACACATGTGGATTGAGATGGATACGAGGGCATCCAAACAAGGTCCCAATCCATCTCAATACATGTGGATTGGGGTGGATACCGGTGCAGCCAAACAAGCCCCCAAAATTTTATTGTTCCAACCCACCACCTAGTATAACCCATGGGTTCACTACTACAACCCCCATGTGTTTGCATAAAGTTTGAATAAAACATGCGGACACACATCAAAAGCTGGACCTGGAACTAAAACCTTGTGTTCACACATTAAAATTTTATCAAAATTGACTGAAATTTGCTAGGGAGCTACTTCGTGCCAGTTGGCACTGCATGATCAACATGTAGGCCCCCACATCAGAGCCTAAACCCTGGAACTAAAATGTAGCATGGAGCTACTTTGTGCTAGACGAGCATTTTTCGCCCGGCCCGAGCCCACCACTCTTGGCTCAACTTGAAACTATTAGTGGACAGGGACAGTGAAATGCAAACCCGAAAAAAAAATATTGTCTTCAACCTGGCCTGAGTTAATGGGATTTTTTTCGATCCGGCTCGAGAAATGCTTAGGTCTACTTTGTGCTAATTAGCGCTACAAGATCTGCATGTGGTCCCACATCAAAAGCCAGACCATGGAACTAAGGTTCATGTTCATCCCTTAAAATTTTAGCAAAATTGACTGAAATTTGTTGGAAATGATTCAAAGTGACATGAAACTACTCTGCCAATTTACGTGACAAGATCAACATATGAGCCCCATCAAAAGTCGGACCCTAAAACTACAAGCTCACGTTCACACCTGAAAATTTTTAGTGAAATTGACCAAAATTTTGTTGTAAATAATTTAATGAAATAAAAAGCTACATCATACCAATTAGCGCATGTAGTTGAACATGTGAGTTCCACAACAAATTAACCTATACTAGCTAAAGCATCTAGTACACTCAACCTATTTCAAACCAATAGACATATGTAGCTATATAATATATATAGAAAACCCAACACCAACCAATGGGTTCAACCCTTTAAAAAAAAAGGGACCCAATCCAACCATATCCAACCCAATTTTTTATTACACTCAACTCAACCAAATCCATTGAAAATATAATATAAACCTATTCTCACCCATCCAATGTATACCCACTTGAGAACCCAGCCCATTATGAGGCCAAACTATGGAACAATTCTATGTAAAGAAACATGAACACTTTCTCACCAGAGAGAGAGATAGAACAATAAGATGCAAGCAGAGTTCAAGAGTTCCACGGTCAACGTATTGTAGTAATCCCTTTGGTAGTATATTTGATGTTTGAACAGGTATGTGCTTAATCTGCATAAAAATCAGCAATTATATTACCGATATACCATTACAGTAACAGTTGAACTGGATGCACATACCTCATTTAGAAAATGGACGGTGTAAGCGTAGAGTAGTTCTTGGGCATCACCATTTCTGCTGCCAGCATACTTGAGTCCTGCAAACATTGGCTATGCTTGTAAAAGGCAGAAAACATGGAGTCTTATAGGTCCACAAGAATAACAACTGTGGCTTCTACAGGTTAACCAAATATAGGTTCAGCAACACACTAATGAATTCCAGTTCATGAGTACTTGGTTATGCCAAATGGTCAGTCAGAGAATATAAGCATCAACAGTTGGAAACACAAAATGGGTCTCTGCTCAAAGCAGACCTACATTAGCTACGTCAGATTTGGTCGTATTAGACAGTGCAGGTTTGCACAAGCCGATGCACACACAAAAATCAAATATTCTCATCCCCCATACCTCTACTAGAAACATGAGACCTCAACTAGAACGTGGATGTGACTACATGCAACAAAATGTAAACAGCCAAACACAATTTTACCAAATATACGGCTTGCCTATGTAGAACAACCAAACACCAAGACGTTGCATACGTTTACGCTGACTTAGATTATGTTGCAACCAATCAGACCCATAGTAAAGTACTCCCTCCGTCCCAAAATATCTGTCGCTTTCGCTTCCCGAGAAACAACTTTGACAAAATATATATTAAAAAATATTAATATTTATGATACATAATTGGTATCATTGGAAAGATCTTTGAATCTAGTTTCTTAATAAATTTATTTGGAGATATAAATGTTGCACGTATTTTCTATAAATCGAGTCAAACTTGTGGCACGAAAACCGAAAACGACAAATAAATTGGGACAGAGGGAGTAAACCATGCTGAAAATAAAACAAAGGAGATGCTCTTCTGTAGTAATAGAACAGCATAAGAGAATTGTCCAGCCAGTATATAACTAGCAGGCCTAGCCCAAGAGAACCACTTAACAATGACTACTGTTGGTTGTTTGGTATCAACATAAAGACCAAATCAAACTAATATTACAATTATGAATGAAGCACAAACAGTTAGTGACTCATGTCAGAGCTGCCACAAAAAACAATAGACTCACCAAGTGCAATACATGCTCCAGTCACTATGTTAACATAAGCTTGAAAAAGAGCTTCAGCATCCAATTCATCACTGTCAATGGTCCCTTCACTCATGTTGGAAACACCAGACTTGACTGTTTCAGGAATTTGAGAATCAACCCATCCTTTGGTAGGTTGTATTCTAAAAAATGACATAATTATTTAGTTCCATTTCATGCTACTGTCCATCAAGCCGCACAAGGACTTCAGGTAGAAATCACAAGATTACCTGCTCCACAATATTAAATTCCTGGCTATAATGCGAAGCATAACAAAATCAGGCCTCACATACTGCAAATCGAAGTAAGTATTGGGGATATTGAGTCTAGCTGCGATCTCCTCAGACTCAGCCTGTAATATCAGCCATATAATACAGAAATCAGGTGTTGCTTGCACAAAAACTAAAGGTATAAAGAGATTCCAAGTGACTAAGAAAACATACTTTCAAAAATATCAAGGCTAGAGCAATTATTGCTCCAGGTGCAGTAACATCAACATTTATTTGTGTTCCATCCATCATCTGTTCAAAAAGACAAGATAGAGAAACATATTCAAAATATACAGCTGCTTATGGAACTTTGTAAATCACTGAGTAAAGTAAAAAAAAAATGACCTGTCCAGGGTTGCAACTTTGATCATCGGCAGCTGTTGCATTTAGGTACTTTTCCTGAGAATGTTATCAACGTTTAAAACAGAATTACAGGTAAGTGTTGGAGTGTGAATGTATTAGGCCCATGAGGCTAGGCACATGTGGCCCATGTATGGTTCCTATATAGCTACCCTTTTAGGGTTAGCCCAAATTAACAGTGAATCACTTTCTAGCATGGTATCAAGCTGAGTTCTTCCTCTCCATCCCCCAGCCGTCGCCCCTCTGGGCTGGCGCCGCCGCTGCCGCCTCCATGGCCGGCCGGCCCCCTCCTCCCTCCCCTTCCTACTCCCTTGTCTTCCCTCCCCTTCCCTCCACCACCTGGGCAAGTGCCGCTGCTGAGGCGGCAGCTGCTGGGGCGGGCGCGTCCTTCCTCCTGGGGTCAAAGCCGTCGGCGCAGCCCTTTCCCGACGTCCTGCCGGAGGTCCTCCGCCACTCCGTGCCCATCAAGGGGACGCCGCCCCCGGCCGAAGCCTCCTCCCGCTGGGCCCTCCCGCCGCTGCACCCCGACGACCTCAACCTGCTCCGCTCACGTGCGGCCGCCGTCTGCTTTCCCGCCGCTGCTGCCCCAGGTGCGGGCGCAGCCGCGGCTGGGCGTCTCGACCTCCACCCGCCCCCTGCTGCTGGCGGAGCAACTGCCGCCCTCCTCCCCACCTCCTGCCGCCCTCCTCCAGGTGCGGGTGCGGCTGCTGCTCTGCTCCATGGCGGAGGCGCCGGGACGGGGACTGGGACTGGGCAAGCGGCCGGGCCTGAAGCCGTTCCTGGTGGCGCCTCTACTGGTCCTGGTGTTGGTGCCCCGCGGGCCGATCTCGCTGCTGCTGCTCCAGACGGCCCCGTGGCTGCTGCCCTGATGGCTGCGGCCCCTACTGGACTCGCGGCTGCTACCCCTGCCGCGGGTGGTGCTGCTGCCCCGGCTGCCTGGCATGCCACTGCCGGCCCTACCCCGCCGCAGGAACCAACATGTCTCTCGACGAACTCATCTCCACGACCGGGTGTGCCCACTAACACCCCGGCGGGGGACGTCCTGCCTCCAAAGGCGAAGTCCCCGCACCCACCACGCCGCGCCACCGCTTCATCACCCCTCGCCGCCGCTCTCGTCGCTGCCAGGGCCGAGGCTGTCGAGAGGCAGGCCCGGGTGCGCGCGGCCGCCCTCGTGTGGGCGCGTGAGCGGGAAGCGGCCGATGACCTGGCCCGCCAGATCGCCGCGGCCATGCCTTTCCCGGTGCCTCAGTCGCCGCCGCCAGGCCGCTGCCCCAGTGCCGCCATCACCGGTCCAAGCGCGGCCGCGGGCGCGGGGGAGCCAGACACCTTGGCCTACTCCTTCAGCACCACCGCAGGGCTGCCATCTGTCAGTCCTGATTGGATCGCCGACTCGGGCGCCACTTTCCACACCACGCCCGATGCGAGTCTACTTTCTTCTCTCCGTCCTCCCCACCCTTCCTGTCCCTCTTCCATCATGGTCGCCAATGGCACCTGCATTCCTGTCTCCTCCGTGGGCACTGCCAGTTCCCGCGGCTCCTTTCATATCCCTGATGTTCTTGTGGCTCCCGGGTTGGTTCACAACCTTCTCTCTATTCGTCGTTTCACCACTGATAACTCTTGTTCGGTTGAGTTTGACCCCTCTGGCCTCACCGTGCGGGATTTGACCTCCCGGGCTCCTCTGCTCCGGTGTAACAGCACTGGGCCTCTCTACACCCTTCGGTTTCCGGCGTCTGCTTCACCTTCTTCGCCTTCCTCGGTGTCTATTTCGCCTTCCTCAGCCGCTTTCGCCGCCACTCCTTCCTCCACCACTTGGCACCGTCGCCTCGGCCATCCTGGCCGGGATGCCCTGATGCAGCTCAGTCGTAGTTCCGACATTCGGTGCTCTCAGGCTCACGATGATCACTTGTGTCATGCGTGCCAGTTGGGTCGTCACGTTCGCCTTCCCTTTCAGTCCTCATCCTCACATGCCCTTCGTGCATTTGATCTTATTCATTGCGACCTGTGGACTTCTTCTGTTCTCAGCATGTCTGGCTATAAGTACTACTTGGTGGTGGTCGATGATTTCTCCCATTATTCCTGGACTTTTCCCCTGCGGGCCAAGTCCGAGGCGTTCCCCACTCTCAGCCACTTCTTTGCTTGGGTATCCACTCAGTTCGGCCTCACCATCAAGGCTGTCCAGTGCGACAATGGTCGTGAGTTCGATAACTCTACCTCACGTGCCTTCTTCCTTTCTTCCGGTGTCCACCTGCGCATGTCTTGTCCGTATACCTCCTCTCAAAACGGCAAGGCAGAGCGCATGATCCGCACAACCAATGACATCATGCGCACTCTTCTGCTACAGGCATCTCTACCCGCTCGCTTCTGGGCTGAGTGTCTGCACACCTCCACCTATCTCCTTAACCGCCTTCCTTCTACTGCATGCCCAGCTCCCACGCCTCACCACGCTCTATTCGGTACCCCACCTCGGTACGACCACCTTCGAGTCTTTGGGTGTGCGTGTTACCCTAACACCGCCGCCACCGCTCTCCATAAGCTGGCTCCCCGGTCGACCCTCTGTGTCTTTCTCGGATACTCTCCGGATCACAAGGGTTACCGATGCTTTAACCTTACCTCTCGCCGTGTCCTCATCTCTCGCCATGTCGTGTTTGATGAGTCGGCATTCCCTTACTCCACCTCTCCACCCACCCCTCCCGCTGACCCTGCGGAGGCTTCCTTCTTTCCCACTGACCCGGCGATTCCGCCACCCTTCTCCCTCTACCCTGCAGGTACTGCTCCTGCGCACTCTCCTGGTGGTCCCGCCTCGCCCCTGCCGGACGCACACCAGGACCTTCCGGTGCCTGACACGGTCGAGGCAGCCCCGGAGCTTCGACCCTCGCTCCCTGTGGCTTCGCTGCCTCCCGTTGTGCCCGATGCTGCCGTTCCGATCGCGGGACCGCGCACACCGACCCCACCTCCTCCCGGGCGCTTCGAACTCGTCTACCAGCGCCGGCGGGAGCCGCGTCCGCCATCACCTCCTCCCGGACGCTTCAGCATCGTCTACGAGCGCCGGCGTGAGCCGGCTCCGCCGCTCTCGTCATCAGCGCCGTCGTCGCCGGTGTATGCTCCGCCGGCATCGCCACGCTCTCGCGCAGATCCGCCGGTGTACCACCCGCCTCTTCTTCACCGGGACCCTCGTCACACTCACCCAATGGTGACGAGGCAGGCGTCTCGCCCACAGGCCCTCACCGCCGCCGCCTGCGAGCCGGGGATCTCTCCGGTACCCTCTTCCGTCCGCGCGGCCTTGGCGGATCCTCACTGGCGCCGCGCGATGGACGAGTACGCGGCCCTCCTCGCCAACCAGACGTGGGACCTAGTGCCTCGTCCGCCGGGCTCCAACATTGTCACCGGCAAGTGGATCTGGACGCACAAGAGGCGGGCTGATGGTTCCATGGAGCGCTACAAGGCTCGCTGGGTCCTCCGCGGCTTCACTCAGCGGCCCGGCATTGACTATGCAGAGACCTTCAGTCCCGTGGTGAAGCCAGCTACAGTCCGCACCGTCCTCTCCTTGGCTCTCGAGCGCTCTTGGCCTGTG
Source organism: Saccharum hybrid cultivar R570 (assembly GCA_038087645.1). Classification (NCBI taxonomy): domain Eukaryota; kingdom Viridiplantae; phylum Streptophyta; class Magnoliopsida; order Poales; family Poaceae; genus Saccharum; species Saccharum hybrid cultivar. The sequence continues at coordinate 16,147,249 of JAQSUU010000431.1, read as the reverse complement.
CATCAGCTGGATGTCAAGAATGCCTTCCTCCATGGCACTCTGACTGAGACGGTCTACTGCAGTCAGCCGGCAGGTTTCGTGGATTCTTCTCGTCCTGACTTCGTCTGCCGGCTCAACAAATCTCTCTACGGGCTCAAGCAGGCACCTCGAGCTTGGTACTCTCGATTCGCTACCTTCCAGCAGACTCTTGGGTTCACGGAGGCCAAGTCTGACACCTCCCTGTTCATATACCACTATGGGGGTGAGACTGCTTACCTGCTCCTCTATGTGGATGACATTGTTCTCACCGCGTCCAGCGAGTCTCTGCTTCACCGCATCATTGCCTCACTACAGAAGGAATTTGCTATGAAGGATCTTGGGGTGCTCCACCACTACCTCGGCGTCACTGTTGAGCCCCGACCTTCAGGCCTGTTCCTCCACCAGCGGCAGTTCACTTGTGACATTCTGGAGCGAGCAGGGATGACCGCCTGCCAGTCCTGCTCTACACCGGTGAACACCCAGGGGAAGCTGTCAGAGGCTGGGGGTCCGATGCTTGGGCCAGCGGACTCCACCGCCTACCGGAGTCTTGCTGACGCGCTTCAGTACCTCACTTTCACACGGCCGGACATCACTTATGCCGTCCAGCAGCTCTGCCTCTACATGCATGCTCCGCGGGAGCCCCACCTGGCTGCTATGAAGCGGCTTCTCCGGTACCTCCGTGGCACACTTGGCTACGGGCTGCTCCTCGGCCGGTCCTCCACTGCCGAGCTGGTTGTCTACACCGACGCTGACTGGGCGGGATGCCCGGACACTCGCCGGTCCACCTCCGGCTACGCTGTCTTCCTCGGCGGCAACCTGGTCTCTTGGTCGTCCAAGCGCCAGCCGGTGGTTTCACGCTCCAGTGCCGAGGCGGAGTACCGTGCTGTGGCCAACGGTGTGGCCGAGGCCGCCTGGCTCCGCCAGCTCCTGGCTGAGCTTCACCGCCCACTCGCCAGGAGCACGCTCGTCTATTGCGACAATGTCAGCGCGGTCTACCTCTCCACCAACCCCGTGCAGCACCAGAGGACCAAGCATGTGGAGATCGATCTACACTTCGTCCGCGACCGGGTGGCCATCGGCGACGTCCGGGTTCTTCACGTCCCGACCACCTCCCAATTTGCGGACATCTTCACCAAAGGCCTCCCTTCCTCGACCTTCTCCGAGTTTCGCTCCAGCCTCAACGTCTCCAGTGGCTAGTTGTGGCTGCGGGGGGGTCCTGTGTGTGTTGGGCTCTTGCTTGTTTTCTTTCTTTTTCAGCCTTGAACTCCGCTGCGCCGGTAGTTCAGACTGCGGGGGGTGTTGGAGTGTGGATGTATTAGGCCCATGAGGCTAGGCACATGTGGCCCATGTATGGTTCCTATATAGCTACCCTTTTAGGGTTAGCCCAAATTAACAGTGAATCACTTTCTAGCAGTAAGGAATCATGACCTGATAAACCTAAATAAAGAATTACAGGTAAAGAATCATGACACTGATAAACCTAAATAAAGAATCATGACGTTGATTACTCTTCGAATAGCATGTTAACTATCGACTCCCTGAATAAAATCAGTGGTTTCCAGCTAGCATCATGGAGCATGTAGAAGATGTTCTGACTATCGTGTATCCAGGGAGGCAGTAAATACGTTAGGGAAAGACAAAGAAACATTAAACACTGCTATCTACTCAGGGTGTGTTTGATTGCCTTCTGCAGAGCTGTATCATGGATCCTGGATCAGTGGCTGCAATGAAGTGAAAAGAAGTGTGTTTGGTGGGCTAAATGGGCGAATGCAATAGCCCTGTACCTAAAGGATGCAAGGAACTGTGGAGATGTTCAGTTCTCGATATGGGTGGAATGGTGGATGAACCTGCACAGGAGACTTACGAGTGAGACTGGCAAATGCAATGCATCCATGGAGCCTGCACTAAGAAGAGATGCTCAATTCGGGCACATATACCAGGTTAGGATGGGAGCGCATTTTTGCATCTGAAGCCAGTTTATGAGCCCACCAAGTTGTGCGTGTACATCCTGGGCATCCAAACGACAGAAGTTGACAGGGAAAACGGAGATGTCATTGTATACAACCCCATCCGCACCTTCTCCATCCTGACGTCCCAACCCCCACAAGCCTACCTCCTCCATCTCCCCCCTCATCATGGATCCCGGTCTCTCGCCTCCACCACAACCATCACTAAGCACTCTGAGCATGACACCCCCGCCTCCATCCCTGCTCAACAGCTGTCCCCCACCACTGCGGCAGGCAGCACCCCTGACTCCTCGTCGTCCCGCCCACCACCTGGTGGGACCGCGACCTACCCAGAGGCCACCAAGATCGCTGGAGTTAATGGAGATCGCCGTACATGGAGAACGAGCAGCGTCCCAGAGAAGAGGGCTCGATGGAGGGGGTACATATTCCCACCCAAAAGTCTTTGTAGCACCATCAAATTTCCATCCGTCAGAATAAATCTTGAAGTTACAAGTCTGGTCGTTTGATCATGGTTAAAGTGGTCTTAACAGCAGTTCCCATCTATCTTATGATCAATATGGATTTACCTAAATGGGTGATCAAGGCAATTGATAGACGGCGCAGGGGGGGTTCTTTGGCAGGGTAGGGAGAAAGCAGACCCAGTGCCAGGCGGCTCCCACTTGAGTGGGGTTCTGGGGAAGGGTTTAACCGAGGCCAGCCTTTACCCCCGCAAATATGCAGGGAGGTGGCGTCGAACCCAGGACCTGGTGCTCAGTGGGTGAGCTTCTCACCAACTGCACCAAGCCTTTACCCCCGCAAATATGCAGGGTAGGGAGAAAGCAATGATGGAAATTGTCTCGTGTCTTGGGAGCATGTCCAGCGCCCCCTACAGTATGGTGGTCTTGGAATTCATAACCTAGAAGCTCTAGGCTGGGTAGTGGGCACTCCGCATCAGGTGGCTTTGGGCGCAAAAAACAGATATATCACGTTCTTGGACAAGTTTGCCAATCCAAATGCCACAAAAGGCTAGGGCCCTCTTCAATGTTGCAGTAGAAACCATAGTTGGCAATGGGGAATCAACCAAGTTCTGGTTGGATAGATGGTTGCAAGGCAGGACTTTATCTGAACTAGCACCGAATTTATGTAAGCTGATCCCGTGAAACGATGTACAGTAGCTCAAGCCTTGGATAATAGGCGCTGGGTTGCAGATATTAGAGGGGCTTTATCCGTGCAAGTGCTCAGAGAATATTTATACATCTGGGATCTGGTAGATGGCTTGGTTTTACAACCAGAGATCCCTGATCAGCATAGGTGGAAGCTAACCAATTTGGGGCCGTATAGCAGCAAGTCGGCGTACAATGCTTTCTTCATTGGAAGCATTAGGTTTGCACCTTGGAAGCGCATCTGGAGAAGTTGGGCACCACTGCGTCGTGAATTCTTCATTTGGTTGGCCATCAAGAACAGCTGATCGTCTAGCTAAGTGCGGGCTTCCTCATCCGGCAGTGTGTCCACTTTTGATCAGGCGGAGGAAAATATCCAAAACATCCTCATCTCTTGTGTGTTTGCTCGGCCAGCTTGGGCTTTAATTTTGCAGGGACTGGACCTGCTAGCTTTGGCTCCTAAGGGAATGAACAATCGTTTCTCCAGCTGGTGCTGTTGTACTATAAGGCGCGTTCCCAGAATTGAGCACAAAGGCCTTAATACCCTTATTATCCTAGTGGCTTGGGAAGCACCAAAATGCTTGTGTTTGAGGGTGCTAGGCCTAACATAGAGGTGCTGCTTCATTCGGTTGCCAATGAGGCTGCCCTATGGTGCTTGGCAGAGGCATCCGTTGCATAGGTTTTTGGCTAGGTCGCTTGTCGTAGACCATTAATGAGTTGAGTCTTTTCTTTTTTGTCAGGGTTGTATGTACTAGGAGGTTTTACCCAAACCCCCCCCCCACACACACACCCACCCACCCACCCACCCCACCTTTATGTACTTTTTCTTCTTAAACTGAAATGACAAATGGCTCTCCTGCGTTGTTCGAGAAAAAGAATGGGCAGGACGTCCAGCGCACACACCATACTGGGCGCCATATGATTTTCATTTTGCATCTGTCCATGTAAGTAAACCAAATTCTCTATACACACCCAAAAGTGCAAGTTGGCCCTCATGCAGCCAACCAAACAGACATTCAGTGCTGTAGCTCAGTAAAGACCTTACTGAAGCTCACTATCCACCTTCCATCACCAAAATGGATACAATCTCTATGGAAGAAATAGCTTGCTGCAAATATCTACCAAACTGGATACATATCACCAATATCTACCAGCTTGCTGCTAAATCAATTATTATTATTTTTTTAAAAAAAAGCAGGAGAGCTGTTTCATTGTATTAAAGAGAAAGGGTGGTCCTCAACAGGATCCTCACTCATACGGGGACCAAATATGAGTGAGGCAATTACACAGACTCAAAACTCTTGCACATAGCTATCACACACTGCTAAAGTGCTTAGACTCAATTGATTTGGGCTAACCCTAGAAGGGTAGCTATATAGGTACCATACAAGGGCCACATGGGCCTAGCCTCATGGGCCTAATACATTCACACTCCAACACCCCCCGCAGTCTGAACTACCGGCGCAGCGGAGTTCAAGGCTGAACAAGAAAGAAAACAAGTGAGAGCACAACACACACAAGACCCCCCGCAGCCACAACTAGCCACTGGAGACGTTGAGGCTGGAGCGAAACTCGGAGAAGGTCGAGGAAGGGAGGCATTTGGTGAAGATGTCCGCAAACTGGGAGGTGGTCGGGACGTGAAGAACCCGGACGTCGCCGATGGCCACCCGGTCGCGGACGAAGTGTAGATCGATCTCCACATGCTTGGTCCTCTGGTGCTGCACGGGGTTGGTGGAGAGGTAGACCGCGCTGACGTTGTCGCAGTAGACAAGCGTGCTCCTGGAGAGTGGGCGGTGAAGCTCAGCCAGGAGCTGGCGGAGCCAGGCGGCCTCGGCCACGCCGTTGGCCACGGCACGGTACTCCGCCTCGGCACTGGAGCGTGAAACCACCGGCTGGCGCTTGGACGACCAAGAGACCAGGTTGCCGCCGAGGAAGATAGCGTAGCCAGAGGTGGACCTGCGGGTGTCCGGGCATCCCGCCCAGTCAGCGTCGGTGTAGACAACTAGTTCGGCAGTGGAGGACCGGCCGAGGAGCAGCCCGTAGCCAAGTGTGCCACGGAGGTACCGGAGAAGCCGCTTCATAGCAGCCAGGTGGGGCTCCCGCGGAGCATGCATGTAGAGGCAGAGCTGCTGGACGGCATAAGTGATGTCCGGCCGTGTGAAAGTGAGGTACTGAAGTGCTCCAGCAAGACTCCGGTAGGCGGTGGAGTCTGCTGGCCCAAGCATCTGACCCCCAGTTTCGGACATCTTGCCCTGGGTGTCCACCGGTGTAGAGCAGGACTGACAGGCGGTCATCCCTGCTCGCTCCAGAATGTCACAAGTGAACTGCCGCTGGTGGAGGAACAGGCCTGAAGGTCGGGGCTCAACAGTGACGCCGAGGAAGTGGTGGAGTACCCCAAGATCCTTCATAGCAAATTCCTTATGGAGGGAGGCAATGATGCGGTGGAGCAGAGACTCGCTGGAGGCGGTGAGAACAATGTCATCCACATAGAGGAGCAAGTAAGCAGTCTCACCCCCATAGTGGTATATGAACAGTGAGGTGTCAGACTTGGCCTCCGTGAACCCAAGAGTCTGCAGGAAGGTAGCGAATCGAGAGTACCAAGCCCGGGGTGCCTGCTTGAGCCCGTAGAGAGATTTGTTGAGCCGGCAGACGAAGTCAGGACGAGAAGAATCCACGAAACCTGTCGGCTGACTGCAGTAGACCGTCTCAGTCAGAGTGCCATGGAGGAAGGCATTCTTGACATCCAGCTGATGCACAGGCCAGGAGCGCTCGAGAGCCAGGGAGAGGACGGTGCGGACTGTAGCTGGCTTCACCACAGGACTGAAGGTCTCAGCATAGTCAATGTCGGGCCGCTGAGTGAAGCCGCGAAGGACCCAGCGAGCCTTGTAGCGCTCCAGGGAACCATCAGCCCGCCTCTTGTGCGTCCAGATCCACTTGCCGGTGACAATGTTAGAGCCCGGCAGACGAGGCACGAGGTCCCACGTCTGGTTGGCGAGGAGGGCCGCGTACTCCTCGTCCATCGCGCGGCGCCAGTGAGGATCCGCCAAGGCCGCGCGGACGGAAGAGGGTACCGGAGAGATCCCCGGCTCGCAGGCGGCGGTGGCGGTGAGGGCCTGCGGGCGAGACGCCTGCCTAGTCACCATCGGGTGAGTGTGACGAGGGTCCCGGTGAAGAAGAGGCGGGTGGTACACCGGCGGGTCGGCACGAGAGCGTGGCGATGTCGGCGGAGCATGCACCGGCGACGACGACGCTGGTGACGAGATCGGCGGAGCCGGGTCACGCCGGCGCTCGTAGACGATGCCGAAGCGTCCGGGAGGAGGTGAGGGCGGACGCGGCTCCCGCCGGCGCTGGTAGACGAGTCCGAAGCGCCCGGGAGGAGGTGGGGTCGGTGGGCTCGGTTCCGCGATCAGAACGGCGCTCGGTTCCGCAACATCAGGCACAACGGGAGGCAGCGAAGTCACAGGGAGCGAGGGCGGAAGCTCCGGGGCTGCCTCGACCGTGTCAAGCACCGGAAGGTCCTGGTGTGAGTCCGGCAGGAGCGAGACGGGACCACCAGGAGAGTGCGCCGGAGTAGTACCTACAGGGTAGAGGGAGAAGGGTGGCGGAATCGCCGGGTCAGTGGAAAAGAAGGAAGCCTCTGCAGGGTCAGCGGGAGGTGGAGGTGTAGAGGTGGTGGAGTAAGGAAATGCCGACTCATCAAACACGACATGACGAGAGATGAGGACACGGCGAGAGGTAAGGTCAAAGCATCGGTAACCCTTGTGATCCGGAGAGTATCCGAGAAAGACACAGAGGGTCGAACGGGGAGCCAGCTTACGTGAAGCGGTGGCGGCGGTGTTAGGGTAACACGTACACCCGAAGACTCGAAGGTGGTCGTACCGAGGAGGGGTACCGAATAGAACGTGGTGAGGTGTGGGAGCTGGGCAGGCAGTAGAAGGAAGTCGGTTAAGGAGATAAGTGGAGGTGTGCAGACACTCCGCCCAGAAGCAAGCGGGTAGAGATGCCTGGAGCAGAAGGGTGCGCATGATGTCATTGGTTGTGCGGATCATGCGCTCTGCCTTGCCGTTTTGAGAGGAGGTATACGGACAAGACATGCGCAGGTGGACACCGTAAGAAAGGAAGAAGGCACGTGAGGTTGAGTTATCGAACTCACGGCCATTGTCGCACTGGACAGCCTTGATGGTGAGGCCGAACTGAGTAGATACCCAAGCAAAGAAGTGGCTAAGGGTGGGGAACGCCTCGGACTTGACACGCAGGGGAAAAGTCCAGGAATAATGGGAGAAATCATCGACCACCACCAAGTAGTACTTATAGCCGGACATGCTGAGAACAGGAGAAGTCCACAAGTCGCAATGAATAAGATCAAAAACACGAGTGGCATGTGAGGAAGAGGACTGAAAGAGAAGGCGAACATGACGGCCCAGCTGGCACGCATGACACAAGTGATCATCGTGAGACCGAGAGCACCGAATGTCGGAGCTACGACTGAGCTGCAGCAGGGCATCCCGGCCAGGATGGCCGAGGCGACGGTGCCAAGTGGTGGAGGAAGGAGTGGCGGCGAAAGCGGCTGAGGGAGGCGAAGAAGGGGAAACAGACGCCGAGGAAGGTGAAGAAGGTGAACCAGACGCCGAAAACCGAAGGGTGTAGAGAGACCCAGTGCTATTACAGCGGAGCAGAGGAACCCGGGAGGCCAAATCCCGCACGGTGAGGCCAGAAGGGTCAAACTCAACCGAACAAGAGTTGTCAGTGGTGAACCGGCGAATAGAGAGAAGGTTGTGAACCATACCGGGAGCCACAAGAACATCAGGGAGATAAAAGGAGCCGTGAGAACTGGCAGTGCCCACGGAGGAGACAGGGATGCAGGTGCCATTGGTGACCATGATGAAAGAGGGACAGGAAGGGTGGGGAGGACGGAGAGAAGAAAGAAGGCTCGCATCGGGCATGGTGTGGAAAGTGGCGCCCAAGTCGGCGATCCAATCAGGAGAGGGAGGGCTGGCGGTGGTGCTAAAGGAGTAGGCCAAGGCGCCTGCCCCCCCCCCCCCGCGGCCGCGCGGAAAGGCATGGTCGCTACGGTGGCGGCCCGTGGGAGACCGGCGCCGGGGAGGTGGACGGCGTCGGCGGGCTGCTCGGTAGCAGCAGCAGCGGCCGAGCCGAGGGCCGCGCCCGTGCCTGGCGGCAGTGGAGGAGTGGCAGCCGCCAGAGGTCCATCCCCGGCCACCCCAACCGGTTCAGGCGCAGGAGGGAGGCCAGCGGCGGTAGGCGTGCGCACGCCCGCGGCTGCTGTTTCTGCATATTGGAGAGCAGCAGGTGCCGGAGCTGGGGTCGCTGCCAGTGAGGGGGGCAACGCCGTTGAAGTCGCAGGTGGCGCCCATGCCGCTCCGTATCTGGTAGTAGCTGTTGCATATGTAGGAGCAGACGGCCACCTTGTTGCCGTTGCCGTAGCACGGCCCGCCCTGCTTGGTGGAGGAGCAGGAGAAGCAGGGGAGCCACCCTGCTTGGTGGAGGAGCAGGAGAAGCAGGGGAGCCCGCCCTGCTCGGTGGAGGAGCAGGAGAAGCAGGGGAGCCCGCCCTGCTTGGTGGAGGAGCAGGCGAAGCAGGGGAGCCGCCGCCATGGCTGCAAGAGCTCGCGAGCTCTCTGGACTCGTGAACACTGGGAGAGAGAGAGGAGCGAGGAAGCCGTAGAGGGGGGTCCTGCAGCAGGGGGCGGACCACGGGCGGCAGCAGGGGGCGGATCCCGGGCGGCAGCTGGGTGCGGGCCTCCGGCAGCAGGGGGCCGCAGCTGGGTGGGAGCCTCGGGCGGCAGCAGGGTGCGGGCCGCGGGCGGCAGCAGGGGGCGGCAGCTGGGTGCGGTAGTGGCGGGCCAGGAGGGAGAAGGGAGAGGTGGCGGGGGAGAAGGGAGCATAGTTTTTAAGGCGTCGCCTAGGCGTCGCCTAGGCGACGCCATGGCGTCCGAGCGAGATTTGAACTGGGGCGTCGTGCTCGCCCAAGCCAGGCCGCGTATGGCGTCGCCTTGGAGCGAAAGGCGTCGCCTAAGCGTCCAATCCGCTGAGGCGGACGCCACACGCAGGGGGAAACGCGTCCGCGCGGGGGAAATCGCGGCGCGGGAAAGAGCGGCGCGTTGCGCGCGCACGGGAAAGAGAGGAGCGAGCGCGCGGGAAAGAGGGACCAGCGCGCGTATACCTCCCGCCAAAGACATCGGACTCGTGCCAGTCGAGAGAGGGAGGGAAAGGGAGGCGAGAGGGAGAGAGAAGAGCGCGGCGGCTCATCTGGAATCGGGCGGCGGGCGGCGGCGGGCCAGCGGCGCCTGCAACCCTGAGTCCGCGACCCACGTCCCATCCGCGTCCGCGACTTCCTCCCCGTCCTCGACCGACACTTCAGCTCCGTCTGTGGCCGTCAATCCTGCCGCGACTCCCGCCCCATCCTGCAGGTATGCGCTCCCCTCTTGGTCTCTCCTTCCTCTGGTCTTGCTCCAATCCTCCCCTCATCGTTCCTTTGCTGCTCTGCTTTTCCTTCCCCTCCTTCCTCTGCTGCGCTGCTTTTCCTTCCCCTTCTTCCTCTGCTCTGCTTCTTGTAGTCGTGCTCTGCTCCTTCTACTCTGCCGTGAACATTGTATATTAAGATATGTGTATGGCGTCGCCTCGCCGTGCGCCTTAAACGCCTAGGCGTCTGGAAGGGGGTAGCTCGCCGCACCTCGCCTTACCGCCTTAAAAACTATGGAAGGGAGAGGTGGCGGGGGGAGAAGGGAGAGGGAGCGGCCGGCCTGCCATGGATGGCCGGCGGCGGCGGCGGCTGCCAGAGGAAGCAGCGGTGGCGCCTGTAGAGAGGAGAGAAAGGAAAACCTAATCTGATACCATGCTAAAGTGCTTAGACTCAATTGATTTGGGCTAACCCTAGAAGGGTAGCTATATAGGTATCATACAAGGGCCACATGGGCTAGCCTCATGGGCCTAATACATTCACACTCCAACACACACGACTCAACTGCCCTAGATTGCAAACTGGCATCTTTCGAACCAAACTTTGAGGGGCATCTTGTTCAATATAGCTGTATAGCATATTCACCTCGACTATTTAATACTAGGTCATTCCATCCAAGACCACTTAGAAGTGCAACATGTTCACTGGTACCTACTTTAGTTTGGATTTAGTGTAAGGTATGATGAGGTTACTAACCTCACGGAAAATAGTGTCTTTTGCTCCATCCTATGTATCACATTTCAGATCGTGAACTCAATTAGTTAAATTAAATATTTGGATCCATAGATTCATCATTTTAATAGCTGCGCAACAATGGTATCACTATTGTAGGACCATTGATAACTGTGAATAAAATACTTATCATGAAATCAAGAACCAAATATCCTAAGGTACCTACCATGAAATCAAGAAACAAATATCCTAAGGGGGTCTACAGGATTTGCCACTGCTCAAAGTTGAATTTTAATGATATAAATGAAACAAGACATAAGAGTAGCATATTCTGAAAAATCAAAGTACAAGAGTAGTGTATCTAAAGGACTCCATATCCTGAGAGAGCAACAGAAACATTATATTTATGAAGCATATAAGGCTATGAAAAAAAAACTTACATGGTAGACTTCTTTACTGCCAATATATTCAAAAAGTCGATCTAGGAAAGTATCCATGAATCCAAATGCACAATTGCCATGACCTATGAAAAGCTGTTTGTTACTTTTCTGCAAGCATGTTACTTCAAAAATGCAATAGGAATATTTGTCATGAAATGTAACTCACCCAAGGCAACAAATCCTAATGCAGAACCCGCAGCAACGGCATACCCTTCCCTTTCTAGCACGTTGTCACCTCCACTTCTTCGGCCAATCTCACCCTAAAGATACAACAAAAGGTATTTAGTCCCAAAACCCAGCTTCCAAGCAAGTTGGGGTAGCCTAGAGATGAAATCTCACAAGAGCCAGATGACAAAAAAAAAGATAGTACTACTATAAAAATATTAATGTAGTACTCCCTCCAGTCACAAACAAGTGACGTTGTGAGGCTGTTCGAAACTTTGACTACAACTTTTTATCATAATGTATCTATAAAATAAAAGAAAATTTATGCATTTTACGAAACTATTTCAAAGGGAAATCTAATGTCTTCCAAATATCAACTCAACATGCAAAAAATATTTTGTAGTCAAATTTTGTAAAGGTTGACTTAAGATAACCTCAAAATGTCACATATTTGTGACTCAGAGGGAGTATAACTGTACAAGTTATACTAATAGTGTCAGCATTTAAAAATACAAGTTTCAAAAAAAAACATTTAAAAATACAGGAGGTTCATTTTTTTATTTTGCAAGAACTTTAGTATACCAAAAGGATTAAGCAAAATATAACGTGTATGCATGGTAATATCCCAGAAAAGTTTAATTCTAAAAAAAATATCCCAGAAAAGTTGAAGCAATGTTTTCTTTGCTCATTGGTTAAAAACCAAGAAAAGAGAAGGATAATCTGATACTACAGAATCAAAAGAGAAAAAAGGAAGCCTTTTGACTTATTGTCATGATTACCAGAAGTATCTTCATGGTGAGGGCATGAGCTGAGCCTTCATATAGAAGTCCAATTCCCATTACTGCTGCTGACTGAACAAATAAAAAAAATAAGAATAGATATCTAATATTGTCTGCTAATAGCAAGCAATTAATTAGCTTAACTATTGCTCAGATGACACAACAAAACAGTAACAGATTACTAAGCAACTGTTTTTCATCACAGTTTATGAATAGCTATGTAAAGATGAACTAGAGAACCAATGTGAGAAACTACAGCAATGATATAAAGCAGCAAGCCACATGCAACAAAATGAGAAACATGCAATAAAACAGTAGCCTACTGCAGTGTTACCTGTAGAAGAGTTGGTAACTCCAGCTCCGGAGTAGAAGATGGATGTCGAGAAGGAACATGAAAGTAGAGCATCTGTAAAGTTATCATAAAAAGCCATAGTCATTTTTTTTTCTCGGTCACAAGAGAGCTGCGTATTTTTGTATTAAATTGAAGAGAGAAAAAAGGGAGAAGAGTAAAGCCAGTCATTTTAAGTTGCCATAGAGCAGAATATTAGGTGGTCACAAAATTCAGAAGTGGCCATGCAGCAACGATGGAATGACAGAACAAAACTCTGTAAGAGTAAATTTCAGAGTACACGAGTGGATTTTAAATGATACCAAAACTAGACCTTTTGGAACTTATTTTGTAGAACTAAACAAACTTCTTTTCTTCAAAAAAAAAAGAACTAAAACAAACTTTGGCCATACTATCTCAAAGCTACATGTCTGCAAACACCATTAGGTTGGACAGCAACTGAAACTCTGAAAGGGGTTTCAAAACGTGTAGTTTTGCACTATGTTAAGCAGCTGAACTAAAAGTACTTCATTCCATGATATTGGGCCATGTTGGATGGAAGGCAAAAGGTGCAAGGTAACGCTGATTGTAGCTGTAGTGCGGTAGTGCCTTAGGTAGGGGTGCAAGCCTGCAAGGCTCACTAGCTACACCCAGTTTAAGCCAGGGGCCTTATGTTCAGAAACAAGCTCACAGGAGAACGGACCCTATATTACAGAAAGGAGGGAGCAACTGAAATAGTTTATACACATACACCAAACAAGAAGCCTTAAAAGGGTCATAAAAATATAGGGCTGTTTGTCCTTCTACAAATCTAGCCACAAATTGTGAGTCTAAACTACCCAAATCCTTGTTAGGAAGGTCATTTGGACCTGTAACCGCTAACAGCGTGTGTGATACAGTACACGCTTGATTAGTATCACACACGATTGTTTCAAGACACGATCCTCAAGATCTGTCATGATGAACATCCCTAGTGCTTAAGGACAAAAAATTATGCCTGGTCGGTTGCCTGTATCCAGGCTTGTGCAGTGCAGTTTGATCATGTTTGTGCTCACAGCAGGCCCAATGCTGCATTAGCTAGTACGCCAGATTTGGTCCTATTAGACAATATAGGTTTGCACAAGCCGATGCATACACAAAAAATGAAATGTTATTGTCCCCCATACCTCTACTAGAAACATGAGACCTCAGCTAGAACATAAATGTTATTAAGTGTATATCAAGGCCCATCCTATAGGCCCATATAGCCCATGAGGCTCTCTCTATATATGGTTATCACCACTATGCTGAAGCCAGCAATGGAAAGAGTCTGCTCTGTTGAGTTTTGTAATTAAGGACCTTGAAGAATACAGAAGATAGTATAAGATAATCTGCTGCCCCACTTGATCTTTTGACCGCAGCAGGAGTGGCAATCGGTCAGCTCCTGCTGTCTTTCCTAGTGACTGTAGAAGTATGGCAATAGGCCACTACTTCATGTACTAGATTGTACAAGTAGTTGTATGGTTATAGACCACTAGTGGTAGTGGCTGATCTCAGCCATGTAGGAATAGTTGGGGTAACATCACCCCTGTACTATTAGTTGGTAGAAGACTTGTATATACACTAGGCAAAGGCAATGAAGAAAAGCAGTTCAGTTGCTGCACTTCAGGCGTGTGCTGTGCTGTGTTGTGCTCTCTGTTCTCATCTTCTTCTACCTCTAGCCGAGTGCGAGTGTGTGAGTGTGCCAGTGAGCTAATTACTCACCTATGCAGGGGGATTCTGTGCTAACAGATAAGTCCTCCATTAGTGGAGATAACCATATATATAGAGCATTTGGATAAATTCTATAACAAGAAGGAGATCCCTTGGGTGAAACTTGTCTGGCACGCGCATTATTCCAATGGTGAAATCCCTCATGCAACAATTGACAAAGGCTCTTTTTGGTGGAGAGACATCTTAAAATTTTGTGACCTCTTTCGAGGAATTGCTAACTGCAACATTGGAGATGGCACCACTGTTTTATTCTGGTCTGACCTGTGGAATGATAATATTATGCAAATCAAGTACCCTAGGCTTTTCTCTTTTGCTAAGGAAAAAAAGATCTCGGTAGCTCAATTCTTGCTGAATAACAATTTGGAGTCACAGTTTCACCTTCCTCTATCTGAACAAGCCTTTCAGGAGTATCAAAATCTCCAAGATTACATTCAGACAATACAGGTGCATCATGGCACAAAAGACTCTTGGCGCTATATTTGGGGAAGTAACATCTACACATCCTCTAAATTCTACAACTTCCCATACAGAAACTCCCAGCCACCGGCTCCTTTTATTTGGATCTGGGATTCTAAGTGCTCCAATAAACTCAGAGTTTTCTCCTGGTTACTTCTTATGGACAGGCTAAATACAAGGAACATTTTAAAGAGGAAAAAACATAAGCTGGAAGGAAACAATTATAACTGTGTTCTCTGTAATAGCAATGTGGAAGAAACTGCTTTTCACTTGTTCTTTAGCTGCACCTTCAGTCGAGCTTGTTGGCAGCACCTAGGCATCCAATGGAATTTTGCAAGTGATTTCTTCCAAATGCTGATACAAGCCAAGCAACAATTTTCGAATCCTTACTTTATGGAGATCTTCATCATTGCGGCTTGGCAGATTTGGAAACAAAGGAATAACTTCATCTTTGATAGGGGTCGTCCTTCCTTAGATTCTTGGAAGTCCAGCTTTACTGAGGAAGCTCGACTTCAGGCCCATAGGTTCTGTGAGGCTAAGCGTCCCGCTTTCCTTTTCTGTATAGATTCTCTAGCCTAGTTTCTTTGCCTCTCTCAGGATTTCTGCTGTTCGTTGTTGGCTCGTTCAGCTTTGTGCCTTGTACAGCTTCTTCTTTTTTATATTTTTATTAATATAAAAGCTTACAGTGGGGGCTTCCCCTGCTGTACCATTTTCAAAAAAAAAAACCATATATATAGAGAGCCTCATGGGCTATATGGACCTATAGAATGGGCCTTGATATACACTTAACAAATGTGACTATATGGAACAAAATGTAAACAGCCAAACACTATTTTATCAAATGCGGCTTGCCTGTCCAGAACAACCAAACACCAAGACATTGCATACGTGCTGCATAAGGTCTAATGCAGGCTAAGGCTAATGCAAGCAAACAATCAGACCCTATAGCGACTGAGGTCATATGCACAAATAACCTAACACTGGATGCAATTAGCATCAAGAAAGCATCAAGAACTACACAAACCAAAAGAGATAGTAAAAGTAGAAAAACAGTAACTCGGTACTAAACAAATACTCAGCTCCTTTTTTCACAGAATTGGATATCAGCAAAATTTCATAAGACAGACAGTGGCTACCATGTTCCAGCTGTTCAGTACATTTTCACGTTCTCAAAAATTAGTTGAGTAACAATAATACCAGATGGGGAAGTAGGAACTATAGCAAAATGAAATTACCTACAGAGAATGAATCAAATTCCCAAAAAAAATTGAACTGAGATGTGCAATACTGGAATACAACACTTTGAATAACACTCCCCTAAAGTTCACTTACATCCAAGATTATTAAATAAACCCACCTAATAACTGTATACATACACATCCAACATACTTAAGTTAATACCTTTGATATTGCAGGATCCATTGTTCCCCTATGAGATGCTGCCAAACCAAGTAACAAACCAAGTGTTGTTATACCATGCTCCTGCACTCAGACAATTAATCAAATTATACAAAATATACATATGCTCACTTACTGAACAATAGAGTAAATTTCACAAAACTACAGGTTTAAGAAGATGCATCACAGACTATAAGTTTAGCATGTCAATCACAGAACTACAGATTTGGTATGCAATGTATCTCAAAACTACATATTTAATCCAATAATGTGTCATAAAACTGTAGATTCGGACAAGTGAAATATGTAGTTTTGTGATACATTGCATACTGAATCTGTAGGTTTGTGATAGTATGGCACGCTAGATTTGTAGCTTTCTCATATAAATTACTAATTCTGTAGTTTTGTGAAACTATGACATGTCAAATCTGTAGTCTTGTGATACAACTTCTTAATTAATAGTTTTGTGATAACTTGGACCAGATAAGTTTTGCTAAATTTACTCAATAAAATGCAGAGGCACTCTCTCCAAAAAATGATGTGAACATAATGCTACACCAAAGAACACCCGAATATAGTGAAACAAATTGATTTTCTGGCAAAGGACCGAACAGTCATGTTTGGCAGTGTGGCCATACCTATTCTCGGCAGGCCAAGAACAGCAGTAGCTATGCCATCACCCCACAATTCACTCAGCCCAAGAGATGAGCCTTTTATTGCATATTGCTTTATTTGCTATTTTGTTAGCTTAAGCTTAATTTTCGATTGATTCAGTATGTATATGCTAAGTCTTTATTTTCTTAGGGTATCCCTGCCTCCCCCCTCTCTCTCTCTCTCCTGTCATAACAGTGACAGGTGACAAGGCGCCCAGTGCCATTATTCTCCCATCAACCACATCTATCACCTCCATTATAACCGTAAAACACAAGCCTACAACACAAACAACCAAAGAACAAGAATGTCACCTGTGAGAGGTATCGATATGCATCAGTCATAGTTAAGACTCTTAGATGCTCATGCAAGCCAAATGCTAGAAGCAAACCAGCATGAGTAAAATTTGGTTCAGAAGGTCTATTGTATTGTATCCAAGTTCTCAACATTTTCTCCTGCAAAAAAGCATTATAATAAGCTCCACTTATAACTACAGGAAAACAACACAATAGCATAAAAAAACATCTGCCAGAGTCAGTGAACTCTGAATTTTGCTACAGTGGCCTCTTATCTTGTGTATAACCTGAAAAGGGGCAAGCCTCAGGCCAGCAGCAACACCATTATGAAACTCAGCCCAAGATTTGAATTCTGAAACACTTCTACTACTTAGGTCAAGATTTACCTGTATAAAATGCAGTTAGGAAAAAGACATAAGTGAGAACTAGCAACCTATCATAAGGCATTGTTCCCTAAAGCTCAGAAATTCTACTTAATATCATAACAGTAGTGAGGTTTGCTATTCTACTTTCTACCCACATCTAATCATCTTTGAGAACTGAATTCCTAATATGAGCTAGCAGGACTAGTAAATCATTTTTAAGTACTGCTAACATGATACTATTCCCTCAAGTGACATGAATAGTGATGTTCTGGACAAGTGGACATAGCAAAAGAACCATGAAGAAAATGTAATTGAAACTAAATAAAAGGATTACTGTTGCATTCTGCTGTGCAGGCAAACGACCAGCCAGCACAAGCTTTGGGAACACCAGAACCTGCAGCAAAGGGAAAAGGTACTGAAACCGGAGGAAATGGCTGGTGCCTGGCTGCCTGCAATATTAAACATTGACAGAGACCAACATCAACCATCCAGGCTATCATGACATTTTGGTATGAACTCTTACCTCTGTCAACAAAGTGTAAGTTGTAGCTAAAGTAAAAGCCCCACGCCCAAAAGGTAAAGCAGTTGTCCTTTGTGCAAAATTCCATAATTGTTGCTGAAAATGCATGGAAAAAATCAGTAACAAGGACAGTTCATAACCAGTGAAATCCAGAAAAAGCTAATGAAAAAGATGCTCTGATTAAAATGATTGTTCCTCAGTAACTCATAGTAGTGATATATTTAAGAACATGAAAGAACTTAACAAATGAGATGTTGAAAATAAGTGCACAGGAAAGTATCAAGAAGATCGAAGACATTGGTGGTGGTACAGGAAGCAGGAAATAAGTACTTTGAAGCTCAGCTATGGATTTGCTTTTCTCCCCTCGAACTACGCAGGAGAACTATGTGTCATTTCATTAAGAAGAAGAATAAAAAGATACAAAAGGGAGGGAAGTAAGAAGCCTCCTCCCAGGCACACCCCCCACCCCACCCCCCACCCCCCACCCCCAGCGGACACTAGAAAATAAACTAGGGAAACACGACACGACCAGCAGCCTCAAAAGACAAAGGACCTAGGGATCCAATGACCTATGGCTTTGTTTGTGTTTGCCAACTAATAGATTAATATCTACAATTATGAGCAAATAAGAAAGAAATAATAATACCTGATGTAGGTCTTGATCCGACACGCTAGGATTAGTAGGTGTTTGTATAGCCACTGGCCTTGCTGAGCATAAGAGGCGTCTAACCTAATCAAAAGAATATGACCAGTGTTAGCCTAAATGTTTAAACGGATTAAATGGTCACCTATCATGTAGATATTCATTCAGGCTAAATGATCATTTAAACGGAGTAAACTGTAATTAAACGGAATGAACGGCTGATTAAACGGACATGACAAGCCACTGTGTAGTGTTTACATGACATGTAAACGAGCTAAATGGCCGTGTAGGCGAACAACGAATATGACAGAATTTTAAGCAGCCATATAAGGAATGAAATAAGGTACAGCAGACTGTTGGCCCTCGATCTCCCTGCACAGGTGAGCAATCAGCTCACCAACACTCACACACACTCGGCTAGAGGTAGAAGAAGGGGGGTGAGAACAGAGCACATGAGCACAGCACTTGCACAAGTCTGAAACTCTGAATGTGTATCACCCTGAACTGAATTTTTCATTGCTGTGGGTAGATTATATATACAACTCTTGTACCAACTATAAGGTATACACAAGAGTATGGCTGCTTTCAGCCTCAACTACTCCTACATGGCTGAGGTAAGCCATTTCTACTAGTGGCCTATTGCCATTCTTGTACAATCTAGTACATGAAGTAGTTGCCTATTGCCATACTTCTAATAGTACAATACAAGGACAGCAAGAGCTGACCAATGGTCTAACCCCTGCTGCAGCAAAACAAAGAGGGAGAGCAGCAGATTATCTCACACAGACTAATGTGACTTACACAAGCCAGAGTGTTCCTGTCGCAAAAAAATATATGAAGCATAAAATCATACAAATAAAGCAAAAGGCTCGCATAATTGGAAGTAAGAATCAAAACATTAATTAATAGCCCGTTTGAATGTAGATATTCAGGCCCAGACTTTGGCATTGGTATTGGATACCCCCATTCCGTTGTTTGGATGGTCTTGGTATTGGGAAGTGGAAACGAGCTCCAATACCACACAGCATTCGGCCTGCCTGCTCAGTGTTAGTCGCTGGATTCTCACTCTTGGGAGTAGCAGAATCCTTACTCTCATCGAGAGAGGATGACACTAGGAGTTGGGGCAATTTTCTGGTTTATTTCTCACACAAACTCATACAATGTC
The DNA here is from genome assembly GCA_038087645.1 of Saccharum hybrid cultivar R570. Lineage (NCBI taxonomy): Eukaryota > Viridiplantae > Streptophyta > Magnoliopsida > Poales > Poaceae > Saccharum > Saccharum hybrid cultivar. Next base: position 16,128,018 of record JAQSUU010000431.1, on the reverse strand, counting down.
ATGCCAACCTGAGGGGTTGGGGATACATATTTATAGGGTTGCTAGCCAGCCAAGCATATGCTAAGATGCTGCTAAGATGTTAGTCTAAGATGTTGTCCTAGATGCTAGTCAAGATGTTGTCCTAAGATGCTGATGCTGTCCTAAGATGTCTGTCCTAAGATGCTGTCCTAAGACGCTAACTGTTGTCCTAAAAGCAGTCAAGGATGCTGTTACAAGGACACAAGGATCATGTGTTGCAGTCCCACAAAGACCAGCCACACACAGACTTATTTCTGTCTGTTAGAGGAGTCAAGGGCTTATTGTGCCTTAGCCCGTTAGGATTAATTAGTCGCTTGCTTAGGAGTCAAGTAAACCTCTCTATATAAGGAGAGGAGATGTATCAATCGAATCAAGCAAGAGATTAGAAGGAAAAACCTTCTCTCTTGCCGGCCGTGGGCGAAGCCCCGCGGCCGGCGTTCCCAGCTCCCCTTGTAGCCCTAGCCACCGATCCTCTGCCTCTCTCTCACGTGAACAGTACCCGCGGGCACTGTAGCGCCGCGGGTACTGTAGCGCGCCCGTCATCGCCACTCTCCTCAACTCTCGCCTCTCAACCCTAGCAGTACATAACATCTGGTATCAGAGATCTCTGGTTCGATCATGTGGTTTGATCATGTCACCACCGTGCCCCCGCTGCAGATGGCCGCGGGTGCGTCGTCCTCCGCCGTGGGCGTCATGACGAACGAGCAGTTGACGGCGGCTGTCCTTGACCTCGGCAAGATGGTGGCCAGGATTCATGGGTTCCTGCTGGGGCCGCAGCCGAACCCGCCGCCGACGTCACAGCAGCAGCTGCTGCCACCGCTTCCGGCTTGGATCGCCGGTTTGTCGAAACCCATCTACACGGCGCCCTCGCTGGACAGCACGGGCGCGGCGCCCTCGGCCTCCGCACAGGACCCGCCGCTGGCGTCGGTGCCCTCATCTGCGGGCGCGCAGTCGGCGGGCCTCGTCCTCGGCGTGCCGGTGCCTCCATTCACAGGTGCACAGCCGGGCGATCAGATCGCCACTGCGGCAGCAACCGTGCAAGTGGCGCTTGCGCAGAAGAGTGATTGTCAGTCTGCAACGGTGCGATTACAGGCTGCAGCACGTGGCCTCCTAGCGCGGCGCCGACTGCAGGAGATGCACCGACAGATGCATGAGGCGGCCTTGACGGCGATCGACCTTGGCAAGGGGGGGCACGACCTCGCCCCGTCGAACGACCAACAACAACAGTGCCGACCCGTTGCTGTCTCCAGGCGCGAGCATGGTGCTGTTCCCGTAGGCGGCGCACTCCAGTTCTATGGGAGTGATGATAGAAGAAGCACACTCCTCTTTGTTGCCGGTGGAGACGCACTGCCTAGCGCTGCCGCGTTTCGCTGTCGGCCGCCACGAGGTCGTCTCCGCTGGTCGCTGTTGCGATTGATTCCAGGCAGTCGTACCCGTGCAACCCTCTCGTTTCGATGGTCTCTATGGGATCCAGGCGGCTACACAAGCCTGTCCAGCACGCGGAGGGTGTCCGCCGCATCTTCAGGATTTAAGAATAAAGAGTCGAGTTTATTTGAAATAAGCCGAGATGTAAAAGGCTTGTTCTTAGGTATTCAGTTTGTGTCTAGTGAAGCCATAGTTAGCATTATTGTTAGGTCGCAGCTCGAGGACGAGCTGCATGTCCAGGTGAGGAGTAGTGTTAGAGGAGTCAAGGGCTTATTGGGCCTTAGCCCGTTAAGATTAATTAGTCGCTTGCTTAGGAGTCAAGTAAACCTCTCTATATAAGGAGAGGAGATGTATCAATCGAATCAAGCAAGAGATTAGAAGGAAAAACCTTCTCTCTTGCCGGCCGTGGGCGAAGCCCCGCGGCCGGCGTTCCCAGCTCCCCTTGTAGCCCTAGCCACCGGTCCTCTGCCTCTCTCTCACGTGAACAGTACCCGCGGGCACTGTAGCGCCGCGGGTACTGTAGCGCGCCCGTCATCGCCACTCTCCTCAACTCTCGCCTCTCAACCCTAGCAGTACATAACACTGTCATTCTCCCCTGTTAGAGAAAGTGATTCAATTGATTTGGGCTAACCCTAAAATGGTAGCTATATAGGTAACCATACATGGGCCACATGGGCCTAGCCTCATGGGCCTAATACACTCACATTCCAACACCCCCCGCAGTCTGAACTACCGGTGCAGCGGAGTTCCAGGCTGAACAAGAAAGAAGAACTAAAAAGAAGAAAAACCACACACACGTCCCCCCACAGACACAACTAGCCACCGGTGATGTTGAGGCCGGAGCGAAACTCGGTGAAGGTCGAGGACGGGAGGCCTTTGGTGAAGATGTTCGCAAACTGGGAGGTGGTCTGAACATGAAGGACCCGCACCTCGCCCATGGCCACCTGATCACGGACAAAGTGTATCCACATGCTTCGTCCGCTGGTGTAGGATGGGGTTGGTGGAGAGGTAGACCGCACTGACATTGTCGCAGTAGATGAGTGTGCTCCGGGAGGGCGGAGTGTGCAGCTCAGCGAGAAGCTGCCGGAGCCAGGAGGCCTCAGCCACGCCGTTAGCGACAGCGCTGTACTCCGCCTCAGCACTGGACCGGGAAACCACAGGCTGGCGCTTAGACGACCAGGACACCAGGTTGCCGCCCAAGAAGACAGCGTAGCCGGAGGTGGAGCGCCGAGTGTCCGGACACCCCGCCCAGTCAGCGTCAGTGTAGACGACAAGGTCGGCGGAGGAGGACCGGTGAAGTAGGAGGCCGTAGTCGATCGTGCCTCGGAGGTAGCGGAGGAGGCGCTTGAGAGCTGTGAGGTGAGGCTCCCGGGGATCATGCATGTGAAGATAGATCTGCTGAACTGCATAGGTGATGTCCGGCCGGGTGAAGGTGAGGTACTGAAGGGCACCAGCAGGACTCTTGTATGTCGTGGGATCTGACACTGGGGGGCCCTCAGCCTCTGACAGCTTGCCCTGAGTATAACCGGAGTGGAGCAGGGGTTGCAGTCAGTTATCCCAGCCCGCTCCAGGATATCCCGAGTATACTGCCGCTGGTGAAGTACCCCGGCATGACGAGGCTCAACAGTGACCCCGAGGAAATGGTGGAGCACACCCAGATCCTTCATAGCAAACTCCTGCTGGAGAGCGGTAATAATCCGGCGGAGAAGTGGCTCACTGGAGGCTGTGAGGACAATGTCATCAACATAGAGCAGCAAGTACACAGTGTCAGCTCCATGGTGATAGATAAACAGAGATGTATCAGACTTGGCCTCCACAAACCCAAGTGTCAGCAGGAAAGCAGCAAACCGATGGTTCCACGCCCGGGGTGCCTGCTTGAGGCCGTAGAGAGACCTGTTGAGCCGGCAGACCATGTCAGGACGGGAGGAATCAACGAACCCCGCCGGCTGACTGCAGTACACTGTCTCGGTGAGAAGGCCGTGCAGAAAAGCATTCTTGACGTCCAGTTGATGGACGGGCCATGACCGAGCAAGCGCCAACGAGAGCACGGTGCGGACGGTGGCCGGCTTGACCACCGGGCTGAAGGTCTCATCATAGTCGACCCCAGGGCGCTGAGTGAAGCCCCGGAGAACCCAGCGAGCCTCGAGAGTGCCATCAGCCCGACGCTTGTGGGTCCAGATCCACTTGCCGGTGACGACGTTGGAGCCCGGTGGCCGGGGCACCAACTCCCACGTCTGGTTGGCGAGAAGCGCGGCGTACTCCTCTTCCATCGTGCGGCGCCAGTGAAGATCCACCAGGGCGTCACGGACGGAAGAGGGTACCGGGGAGACCAGCGCGTCGCCAGTCGATGCCGCAAGGGCCCGGGGTGGCAGTGTGCCTGCCGCGTGCCGTGTCACCATCGGGTGGACATGCCGCGGGTGTCGGTGAAGAAGCGGCGGGTGGTAGACCGGCAGTGCGTCACGAGCCGGCAGGGACTGCGGCGGTGGTGTCGGTGTCCCCGGCGGAGAAGGGACCGCGAGTGGCCGCGGCCGCGGCCTGCGCTGGTACACCCGTACCGGCGCAGCGAACTGCGAAGGAGGTGCCGGGGCAGCACCGGGCGACGGCGACCGGCACGGTCCCCCCGGGGCAGTATCGGGGGATGAGGTCCCCGAGTCTGCGCTAAACGGAGAGGTCAGGGCCGCGGCAAAGGACGACGGGCCCGGACCCGCCGGGGAGCCGGTACAAGCGCCCGGCAAGGAGCGCGGCGAAGCAGTACCTGCAGGAAACAACGGAAAAGGTGGCTGGACCACCGTGTCAATGGGAAAGAGGGAGGAGGGATCAGGAACCGGAGTGGTGGTGGGTGTGCTGGAGAAGGGAAAGACGGACTCATCGAACACCACATGGCGAGAGATGAGGACTCGTCGGGAGGTAAGGTCAAAGCACCGGTACCCCTTGTAATCCGGGGAGTACCCGAGGAAGACACAGGAGAGTGGAGCGGGGGTCCAACTTGTGGGAAGAAGTGGCAGTGGTGTTGGGGTAACACGCACACCCAAAGACGCGAAGGTGATCGTACCGAGGAGAGGTACCGAAGAGGGCGTGGTGGGGCGTAGGAGCGGGACAGGCAGCGGAAGGAAGACGGTTGAGGAGGTAGGTGGAGGTGTACAAGCCCTCAGCCCAGAAGCGAGCAGGAAGAGAGGCCTGAAACAGAAGGATGCGCACGGTGTCATTGATGGTGCGAAACATCCATTCATCCTTGCCATTCTGGGAAGAGGTGTATGGGCAAGACATGCGCAACTGAACACCGTGAGAGAGAAAAAAGGCACGGGAGGTGGAGTTATCAAACTCACGACCATTGTCACACTGGATGGCCTTGATGGTGAGGCCGAACTATGTGGACACCCAAGTGAAGAAGTGAAGGAGCGTGGGGAAAGTGTCAGACTTCGCACGCATGGGAAAAGTCCACGAATAATGCGAAAAATCATCGACCACCACAAGATAGTACTTGTAACCAGAAATACTGATAACAGGAGATGTCCATAGGTCGTAATGTACAAGATCAAAAATGCGGGCCGCATGTGAAGTATAACTATGAAAAGGAAGACGAACATGTCGGCCCAATTGCACGCATGACACAAATGCTCATCATGAGCCCGAGTACATGGAAGACCGGAGCTACGACTGAGCTGCATCAGGGCATCACGTCCAGGATGGCCGAGGCGCCGGTGCCAAGTAGTAGAGGAAGAAGAGGCGGCGAAAGCAGCTGACAAAACGGACGGCGAAGTAGAGGAAGTAGCCGCCGGAAAGCGAAGAGTGTAAAGGGGCCCGATGCTGTCACATCGGAGCAGAGGACGCCGGGAAGCCAAATCCTTTACAGTAAGACCAGAAGAGTCAAACTCCACAGAACAAGAATTGTCAGCTGTAAAACGACGAATAGAAAGAAGGTTGTGTACTATAGAAGGAGCAACAAGAACATCAGGAAGACGAAAGGAGCCATGAGCACGAGCGGTACCCACAGACGTGACAGGAAGACACGAATCATTTGCGACCATAATGGACGAAGGGAGAGAAGAAGAGGGAGAATAGACAGACGAAAGTATACCAGGGTCAGGGGTGGTGTGGTAGGTGGCACCCGAGTCGGCGATCCACTCCGGTCCGACAGGAGGTGTCAGGCCCATGGTGCTGAACGAGCGAGCCAAGGCCGCCTGGTCCTAGCCGGCAGCCCCAGGTGGGGTGCCGGTGGGTGTAGCCCACGGAGGCGCAGTGGAGGCGCCAAGAGGTGGAGCGCCAGCGAACATGGCCACCGGTGGGCGAGGCTCACCACCGGGAGCGTGGTAGGGCCACATAGAGATGCGCCCTGACCACGGGTTGTGGAACAAAGGCCATGGTGCCCCCCCTGCGGTCCAGCCGGAGCCTAGGTGACACCACCACGTCCTCCCCCGCGACCCCCACCACGGCGATGACGACCGCCACAACCCCCCCCACTCCCGCTCGGCCCGGAGGGAGGGGGACCAAGGAGAGACACCAGCGGTGGAGCGGACGAACGTGGTGGAGCAGACGGACGCGGCGGAGTAGCAGCCAGAGCCGTCGAAGAAGACGAGAACCCCGGAGAAGTGGCGGACCCCGGCTGGATGCCCTGAGTGAGCTCCTCCATGACAAGGTCGTCATGGACCTGCAGGAAGGGGGAAGGGCCACTGACGGGTGATCCACGTCCTGAGGTGGGCGTAGCGGTCACTGAGCCCGCGGAGGACGTTGAGGACCAAGATGCGATCCTCCACGGGCCAGCCGAGGTCGCCAAGGGAGTCTGCCATGCCCTTCATCCGACGACAGAACTCGCCAACAGAGAGGTCACCCTGGACGAAGGTGCGGAAGCTCGCGTCGAGGCGCAGAGCCCGGGCCTCAGCGTTGCCCAGGAACTGTCCCTCAAGGGCAAGCCATGTCCGGCGCGCGTCAGGAGAGTTGCGGACGAGATCGTGGAGGTCCAGGGAGATCGTCCCTAGGATCCAGGAGAGGACGATGCTGTCAAGACGGAGCCACGACGGAGTCTGGACGACGACCGAGACGTCAACAAGGACGTGGTCGTCGAGGGCGTAGCGGCGGAGAGTGAGAAGCACCAGATCCCGCCAGCGGGCGTAGGAGGGCGACTCAGGCTCGAGGACGACCGGAACGAGGAGGCGAATGTTCTGGACTCTCCCGGCCTGGTAGTGCAGCTGAGTCACGAGCGGGTCGGTCGGGTCGTGCCAGAGGACGGCGGTGTAGGACACGCGTCGTCCCGACGAGTCGGAGGAGGTGGCCCCAGCGTCCTGGGAGGCGGGAGAGATGAGGAGCTGCTCCGCCTCGGCGATCTGACGGGCCAGGGCGTCGGCCGCGTCGCGCTCACGCTCCCACACGAGGACGGCCGCACGCACCCGGGCCTGCCTCTCCGCGGCGGCAGCCCGTGCAGCGACGAGAGCGGCGGCGAGGGCGGAGTCCGGACGACTGTGGAGCGCGGCCGGATCGGTGCCCTGAGGGAGAGCACCAACGGTCACCCCACCAGTGGTGGCAGGTGGGAGCCGAGCCGCCGAGTTGATTTGCAGACGAGGTCCTCCAGGCGTGGCCGGGTTGATTGGCAGACCAGGTCCTCCATGCGGCATCAGGGGCGCTCTTCCAGGCGGCAACAGCGGTGCCAGGCCGCCAGCAGCGGTGGCAGCAGGGCCGAACCCGCCAGGCGGCGGCGGCTAGACAGGGCGGACGCCTGCAGCCGCAGCAACCGCAAGGGCGCCACCATCCCCGACCTCCTCCACTGCATCAGGCAGGGGATGAGGGGCGTCGCTGCCATGGCCAGCAGGGGACGCGGCCAGAGCGTCGGCGGCGCCCGCGCCCAGGACAGCGTCCGCGCCAGGAGAAGAAGCGGGCGGATGAGCAACCACTTGGGCCCAGGAGGAGGGTAGGGGAGGGAAGAAGCTGTAGTAGGAAGGAGGGGGTGGGGCGCCGGCCATGGCGCCGGCGGCGGCGGCTGGGGTGGAGAGGAAAGCTAACCCTAGGTTGCTGATACCATGTTAGGGAAAGTGATTCAATTGATTTGGGCTAACCCTAGAAGGGTAGCTATATAGGTAACCATACATGGGCCGCATGGGCCTAGCCTCATGGGCATAATACACTCACATTCCAACATCCCCCTAAGTTTTGTGTGGCGCCGTCTAGGGAACTCGGACCATCCCAATCCTGGCGCAAAGCTCCTGGAACTTCACTCGCCCAAGAGACTTGGTGAGAAGGTCTGCCAGCTGATCCTGGGTGTTGATGTAGCGGCCTTGATGCTCCCCTCGTCCAAGCAGCTCCGAATGAAGTGGTACTTGATGCGGATGTGCTTGCTGCGCTCATGAAAGACGGGGTTCTTTGCTAAGGCCAAGGCGGACTTGCTGTCCACCCTGAGCTCCACCGCTTCGGTGTCTCTGCCGAGGAGATCACCAAGCAGTCGAGCGAGCCAGAGCGCCTGAGTCGAAGCGGTGGAAGCCGCTATGTACTCGGCCTCGCAGCTGGACAGGGCCACCACCTACTGCTTGACCGACTGCCAGCTAACGAGGCACTTGCCGAAGAAGAATAGGACCCCGCTTGTGATCTTGCTGGTGTCGATGTCGCCCGCGTGGTCACTGTCGTTGTACCCGACGAAGTGTGTCGCGCCAGGACACCTCGGGTAGTAGAGACCGTGGTCGAGAGTCCCCGCAACGTAGCGGATGATCCTCTTCACAGCCTGCTGGTGCTCCGTCGTCGGTCGTTGCATGAACCGACTAACGTAGCCGACGGAGAATGCCAAGTCTGGCCGTGTGTGGGCGAGATAGCGAAGGCTCCCCACAAGACGCTGGTACTGCGTAGCGTCCACCTCCTCCGTCATGTTGTCGCAGCTCAGCTTCAGCCTCTCCTCCATCGGAGTGAGGGCTGGGTTGCAGTCGGTGAGCCCAGCTAGCTCAACGATACGCTTGGCGTAGGCGGTCTGTCGAAGCGTGATCCCGGAGTCATCCTGGTGCACCTCGATTCCCAGGTAGAAGGAGAGAGACCCCAGATCACTCATCTGGAAGGTGGCCATCATCTCTTCCTTGAATGCCGCCACCTCCGCATCCTTGGTGCCGGTGATCACCAAGTCGTCGACGTAGACACCCACCAGCAGGGCCTTTCCTCTGCTGCCCCGCCGGTAGATGGCCGCCTCGTGCGGGCTTTGCTCGAAGCCCATCCCCTTTAGCGTGGAATCCAGTTTGGCATTCCACGCCCTCGGTGCCTGCCGCAAGCCATAGAGGGCCTTGCGCAGGCGGAGCACCTTGCCCTCCTTGCCGGGAATCGCAAATCCCGGCGGCTGATGCACGTAGACCTCCTCCTTGAAGTCGCCGTTAAGGAACACCGACTTGACATCCATGTGATGGACACGCCAGCCCTCCTGGGCAGCTAGCGCAAGGAGTCGCACGGACTCCATCCGTGCAACGGACGCGAAGGCGTCGTCAAAGTTGATTCCTTCTTGCTGGACGAAGTCTCGCGCCACCAGACGCGTCTTGTGCTTGATCACCTCTCCGGTCTCGTCCTTTTTGAGCTTGAAGACCCACTTGAGAGAGATGGCGTGGTGGCCGGCTGGAAGATCGGCCAGCTCCCACATCTTGTTCCACTCGACGGCGTCCATCTCCATCTGCATCACGGCACGCCATGCCGCGTCCCTCTCCGCCTCGGCGAAGGAACGAGGCTCGCCATCGTCCTGTGCGAGGTGCAGCTCCGCCTCAAAGTCGTGTTGCGCCAGTCCAGGGACCAGCTGCTCGCCGAGGAGGTTGTCCACGGTACGGTAGCGCAGAGGTTCGCCGTCGTGGTAGGCGTTGATGCGATCCTCGTCGTTGGACAGCGGAGTGGCGAACTCCACTGTGCGCTGCTCGTCGTGGGCCAAAGCTGCCGGTGCCGAGCCTGAAGGGGTAGGGTCCGGTGTAGGAGAGCGAGGCGTGGCCGACGGTGCTGGTGGTGGACTCGCCGAAGCCTGTGGACCTGCCGGAGCTGGTGGTGGCGGTGGTGAAGGACTCGCCGGAGGTGGTGGCGAACGAGGTGGTGGGGTAGGCAAGCTCGGTGAGGACGAGCTGCTAGCTCCCCCCGCCTCCTTGAAGTGGGCGTAATCGACGACGAAATCGCTGGTCGTCGGAGTCGAGCCGTCATCCACCATCTTGCCCCACGTCCAGCTTCGCCCCTCGTCGAACACGACGTCACGTGTGATGCGCACGCGCCGTGTCGCAGGGTCGAGGACGCGATAGGCCTTGGCACCCTCCGCGTAGCCAATGAAGACCCCTGGCGCGCTCCGGTCGTCGAGCATGCCGACGTGGTTGAGCTCCTTGACGAAGGCCAGGCAGTCGAAGACGCGAAGGTGGCTCACCGCGGGCTTGCGCCCATGCCAGGCCTCGTACGGCGTCTTGCCGTCGAGGGCCTTGGTGGGGGAGCGGTTGAGCAAGTGGACGGCAGTCATCACCGCCACACCCCAGTAGATCACCGGCATCCCTCTCTGCTTGAGGAGGGCACGGGCGGTGGCCACCACCGTCTGGTTGCGGCGCTCGACGACGCCGTTCTGCTGCGGAGTGTACGGCGCGGAGAAGTGACTCCGCCTCCGCAGCAGCTTGAAGGCGCTTGATGGCGTCCGCTGCGGCTGCCTTGGCGTCGAGCAGGACAGCCCACATGTAGCGGAACACGTTGTCGACGAGGAGGAAGTAGCGTCGGCCTCTAGGTGTAGCCGGTGTCACGGGGCCACAGAGGTCTCCGTGTACGAGCTCCAGCTTCTCCTTGGCGCGGAAGCTCGCCTGGCGAGGGAAGGGGAGCCGCCGCAGCTTGGTGAGGACGCAGGTGTCGCAGAACTGCTCCACGTCGTCGACGTGCGGCATGCCCCGCACCATCTCCTTGCTGCCAAGCTGCCTCAGGGCCTCAAAGTTGAGGTGCCCAAAGCACTCGTGCCACCTCCAAGTGTCGTCGTCGCGGTGGGTTGCAAGACAAAGAGGTTGCGCCACCTGCGCGTGAAGAACGTAGAGGCGGTTGCTCCTATTGACCTTGACCAGGAGCCGGTGTCGATGATCCCAGATGCGCAGCACCCCGTGCTCGATGATGGAGTTCCTCAACGCGGGGATGTAGTAGACACCGGTGAGCAACATGTGCTCTCCAGTCTTGGCGACGAAGACGACAGAGTCGACGCCCTTGATCTCCACAGCGAAGGCGTCGCCGAACTTGACGGTGCCTCGAACGCCTGAGTCGAGCTCGGAGAAGAACTCCTGCCGCCCGGTCATGTGGTGGGTGGCGTCGGTGTCAAGGCATCACCCGTCGGTCTTGTCGTTGCCGGAGCTGTCGTCGAGGAGGGCGTGTGCTTTTGGCTCGTCAAGGTGGAGGAGAGCCGTTGTGGCCGGTGCCACTGGAGGTAGTTCGATGCTCGCATGAGCAATGAACAGAGTCGGTTGTTCCTCCGCCGCCTGCGCGACGTGGGCCTGGCCGCGTCGTGACTGTCGACAATCCTTGGCCCAATGACCAAGCTTGCCGCAGTTATAGCAAGGGTCGTCTCGTGCTGGCTTTTGCTTGCCAGCGGCGCCGCCCTGTGCGCCTCCACGATCATCACCCTCGGCACGTCCTCGCGCCCCTGCCTGGGCGTCTTTGCGCGGCTTGCCACGCTTGTGGCCGCCTATCATGGAAGAAGGCTCCCCCTTCTTCCTGTCACCTTGGCCGGCAGCCCACTGCTCCCGAGTGAGGAGCTTCCCGCCAATGGTGACGGGTCCCGAGAGGCGCTGTGGCTCATCGTTGTCAACGACCTTGAGGCGGCCCAACGCCTCCTCAATCGTCATCGTGGAGAGGTCCAACAGAGACTCGATTGAGCGAGCCATCTGCTTGTACTTCTCGGGGACGCAGCGGAAGAGCTTCTCAACAGCTCTCTCCTCACCGTAGGTGTCGTCGCCGAACTGCACCAACTTCTGCAACAGAGTGTTGAGACGGAGAGCAAAGTCATCAACGTCCTCACCTGGCTTGAAGGTCAGGTTCTCCCACTCCTTGCGAAGTGCCTGCAGTGTGGACTTGCGGGCGCGGTCGCTGCCGATGCGTGCTGCAGCGATGGCGTCCCAGGCCTCCTTGGCAGTCCACTTGCTGGTAAGCAAAAACTACATCTCGGACAGGACTGCAGCAATGAGAGCATCCAGCGCCCGTCGATCTTGGTCGTAGTCGACGTCGTCGTACCAGACTGCATCCCACATATGCCGCACCTGGAGTCTCACCCTCATCACCGCAGCCCACTCAACGTAGTTGGTCTTGGTGAGGATAGGCCACCCACCGTCGGGACCGTCCCTGACGACAGTCTGGTACTCGTGGTGACCACGGTACCGAACCGGGGAGAGAGAGTCGCGCTGCCTGTGAAGGCCGCGCTCTTCGTCGACCCATCCGCCGCCGCCATGCGCGCCTCCTCCAGGAGCGCCACCGCCGTGCGCGCCTCCTTCAGGAGCGCCACCGGCATGTCTGCGCCTGTCTAGGCTGCCGCCGCGCTCGTGGGCGTGCGCGGCGGCTGCCCACTACGCCACTCGCCCTTGTGATGCCTCCCTCTCCAGCAGCTCGAGGTCCGCGTCGGCGCTGTCATCAACAGCGATGGAGCTACTGTTGCTGCCACGTAGAACCTCGACCTCCGCTGCTGCTGCACGCGCTGCATCCGTCGCTGCTGCTGCTTCCACCTCCGCTCTAGCTGCTGCCAGCTCCGCTGCTGCAAGCCTCGATACCCTTGCCGCTGCTGCAGCGGCGTCTGCTGCCGCTCGCTCGCGCTTCTCTGCCGCGGCGAGGTCGGCCTCCTGCCGACGCCGCGTGCTCGAGGCGACCGAGCCCTGAGACTGTCCTGCGGACATGGCGCGCTATCGAGGGGGCTGCTGTGTGGAGAGCAAGGGCAGCCGGAGCTGCTGCTGCTACCGACTGGGGCTGCTGCGAGGCCGGGGAAGGAGATGAGCAGGAGATGTTCAGGCTACAGGATAGTACGGCTCCGATACCACTTGTTAGTCGCTGGATTCTCACTCTTGGGAGTAGCAGAATCCTTACTCTCATCGAGAGAGGATGACACTAGGAGTTGGGGCAATTTTCTGGTTTATTTCTCACACAAACTCATACAATGACATGCCAACCTGAGGGGTTGGGGATACATATTTATAGGGCTGCTAGCCAGCCAAGCATATGCTAAGATGCTAGTCTAAGATGATGTCCTAGATGCTAGTCAAGATGTTGTCCTAAGATGCCGATGCTGTCCTAAGATGCCTGTCCTAAGATGTTGTCCTAAGATGCTAACTGTTGTCCTAGAAGCAGTCAAGGATGTTGTTACAAGGACACAAGGACCATGTGTTGCAGTCCCACGAAGACCAGCCACACACAGACTTATTTCTGTCACTCAGCCCTGCCCACAATACCGAGCGCTCCCCCTCTGTATTCGCGAGAATCTTCCCCACGCGTAACGCTTCGTCCGTGCTCGCCAAAAAAGTCTTCCCCAGGTCCACGCTGCTCCCCGCCTTCCGTCCGCCCTCGCCGGAGCCCCTCGCCAGCGCCACCACACCATGGCCGCCGTAAAGGAGGAGCCCAGGTCTGCGCCACTCCCCGTCGTCCGTCCGCCCTCGTCGGAGCCCCTCACCAGCGCCACCACGCCATGGCCGCCGTCGAGGTGCCCAGGTCCGCGCCGTTCCCCGCCACCCCCTCACGCGCCCCCTCCGCTCCACGACCCTCCGACCTCGCACGCCCCCTCCATCCCCTCGCACGCCCCCTCCGCCCCACTCGTCGGGGGCTCTCCGGCCCCATCGCCGGAGTAGGCGAGAAGCAGAGAGGAGGGGCGGCTCGGTACCGTCGGAGTAGCAGAGAAGACGAGCCGATGGTGGCGCGTGGTGGATCTGGTAGCGAGCGCCTGCAACTTCATCTCCAGCACCGGTTCAGCGCCCCCTCCGTACCCGTCGAGGCCGAGGCACTCGGAAGAGTGGAAGAAGACGGATCAATTTGCCAATTCGATGCTATGCGCATCCAAACATGAATTTGTATTTGGCACTGCATTTGTTTCCCGCTAGCAATTCTATCTACATCCAAAAGCCACTTTGGTATTGGCATCCATTTCCAATACAAGTCCGATTTGGTATTGGTACCAATTCAATTCCAGGGTCTCCAATATCTACATCCAAACAAACCCTAAGCAAATAGCAATGCAATTGCAATCCATTAATTCAGAAAGACAGGCTGGCTCAAAAGAAAGGGCAAACCTCATTCAAGCGCAAATCATGACCAAATCGGATTTGTGTTGTTGAAGTGAAGATATGTTCCATGCCATCCTCAACAGATTTATAGACAGAATCTGAATCATCAGAATTCAAAACTTCTGATGCAGGTATGTCAGGTGCAGTTGTCGGTATGATTACAGGTTGCAGATGTAGCATATAAGGGACTGACATTGATGTCAAATTATCATTGTTCCACAACAGGTTTTCTTTCCTAACTGTCCCCATCTTTGCTGTAGCTAGGTCTTCCCTGCCAACAAGAACATAAGCAGTTGCAGGCCAATCATCAGGTGGAGAGTCACGACATTTGTCCAGTGCCTGTAATATGAAACCATGTCTCAAGAAAAATTCAACCGCACCATATCAAAACATAGAATAGAGTTGTCTCACATGGCGAAGCACAAGAGATACACCAACTGGTAATAAATCCAATTGCTGATGACCAAACTTTTCAGCAACCATAGCCAGAACAGTAAGTTCCTCAGTGTTTCTGGCTGAACCACTGGCAACTTCACAATACACACCAGAAGAGAGATTTTTGCCTTTCCTTTCTGCTCCTAACAACAAACTATAAAATGACAACACCTTCCTACCCCAACTCACAGCAGAAACTTTCTGTTTGCGCATTAGAGTAGGAATGTCTTCCAGCTTTGCCGAGTCCAAACCACGACGTAGGCAGTATTCAAACCAACGAAACAGGGACGGCGGAGTTGTTAAAGAATTTGAAGAGACTAGGGATGGGGACTCAATCAAGTTGAGCGGAAAGTCACGGCAATAATAATCAACATAACTATGCTCACCCAGAGATGAAGCAACAGTACATAACAATGAAGCGAGACGTCCTAGATCCCTGTAAAAGTAATCCAAAAGGTCAAAACTGATTTGAAATATGGCCATATATCATAGTAAGATAACACTGCTATAAACACAAAAGGTCTCGAGCCATTCAAGACTACTGTGAGTTTTGCACTGTAAACTGAAGTAAAACACAGACCGAGACTTACTCCCTCCATTCAAAATTGAGGTAGTTTAAGTTTTGTCCTATGTCAACCTTCTTTAACTCTGACCAAGTTTATTGAACAGTATATTAACATCTACAATACCAAATAAATGCATTGTCAAACCATAATTCATGGTGGATTCAATACAGCTAATTTTATTTTATAGATTTTGATGCATTTTTTCAATAAACTTGGTCAAAGACTTAAAGTTGATTTAGGAAAAACTAAAATGACCTAAAAATTGAAAAAAAAAAAAAGGGAATCTAACTAAATATATAAAAGTTGGTGGCACCGGCCTCTCTCACAAATCACTGTAGCACACTGTTCTGGGACCAGTACCGGATCACGCAAACAGTACCTACCCCGCTATGAGCAGTACATACACAAACAGTGCCCTACCCGCTATGAACAGTGCATACCCGTTAATAAACAGCCCAAACCCGTTACCAGCCGTGACGGATTGCGTGAACAGTACCGTTCGAACCCGTAAACAACAGTAACAAATCCCATTACCGGTACGCATCCGCTAAAAAAAACAAAACAGAACACCCGTGCTTTGCACGGGCTCCCTGCTAGTTCTATGTAATATTTGGTGCCTATAGCATGAAAAAGAACTAGTGAAATCACTTTTGCAGGCGCCTTAAGTGCCTTTTGGCTGACAGACACATTGATTCATACTTACTATTTGATAGGCTAGAAAGGAATTATTATGCTGTTAGCTGCATTCTCCAATATCAAACTCAAGAGAAGCTGAGTTTCCCATGAGCCGTGAAGAAAACCGCAAAATTCAATATTTCCATTACAACTTGATTATTTATATGTTGATGAATGCTATAATAGCATGCGATGAGGATAACACTAGTTGATGTATCTACCATTATTTCCATGCATATAGCAAGTGCCAAGGCAGCTGCTTTGATGCATGAGGCCTTTGTTCCCGAAAACCATGGTTATGTTGGGATTATTTTAAGTAGCTATAGGTAATACTGTTCTGTCAAGACAAATGAATGCTACTACCTTTTCAAATTTAGAATATTAACCAGATAACTAGTGGCAACCGCAAAAAGAGGAACCAGTCAGCAGTCTGTTATTCAAATACGCAAAGCTAGTAAGCTACACTCTCCTATGAATCAACGGTTAAAGATATTTACAGATAATTGCATTAAACTATGACTTTTATGAATGCCATACCTAATTAAAGAACATGAACATATGTTTAACCAAATGTTTTACTTCTCAGTGAATATCTACACTATATGACAAACTAACATCCAAAAAATTGGAAAAAAAAATAATATCAACAAGATACTTTAAACAAAAGAAAGAAACAGAACTTAACTCTTTCCGCAAGATGTTAAGCTTCAGGTTCTCATATAGGGCATGCAATGTCTCCAATGTTTCTCTCATGAACCGAATATTATATGGCACATCTGAACTATGCTCATCCTGGAGAAAGGGATTAAAGACAGTTTTGCATGTATTATATGACACAGGCAAAAATGAATTGGAAGAGGATAGGGCCCTTTTGCAGTATTGGGAATGGTATTTGCTGTTGATCAGGAAGTCCCAAGCTTTACTTGGCAAAGTGAGAGATTTAGTTGACAAAGTTTGTCCATACTTCGTACAAACTCTTTTTATTTCATGACTAAAATATTCCCATTCTGAATCCACCTGAGAGCTTGAATGTACGTAGGCAGCATCACTATCACCCCAAAAAAGAGAAACAAACTGATTGTAAAAGCAACTCTGCAAACCCTCTGCCATTGCAGTTATGCAGTCACTAACCAAAGAAGAGGAACGATTTTTGCGCAACGAACATCTGAGCATCTGGAAAGTAAATGGACAAATTGCAATAAGATCAACTGAAGGCTACATATCAAAGCAGCCTAAAATTGAAAATTACAGTGAGAAAAGGAGCACAGTTGAAAATGACATTATAAAATTTAGTTTTTGTAGAGTTGAGGAAAATAGCTTTCTTAATTAATATTTTCAGAATAGATCACGTAGGAAAGTTAAGATTATTCGTGATAGAATAATAGATAAGTCAATGAGCAACATGCAAAAAATATAAAACCAAAGAAATAGCATTTGCATTTCAGTCTCTACAATGTACAGTGCAACAAAACCACTCAAACTGTTGCCACACCAAGTCAAAAAAACATACCACAGCAAGATTTTCCTATTTGTTATTTAATTTGACTATAAACCATATGAAATAATAAAAAAATGAACACAACAAACACAGAGCCGATGCAGAACAAAGGATCAAAACACAGCCCCGACATATCACACCCTTTGTAAACGGCATTAATTGTCAAAAAGAAAGGTACAAAGACAGTTATAAACCAATAATATGTGGAGTAAACCATGACACATAAGTGTTAGAAATAATTGCTATTTAGTATAATCTCCTAGTTACTTGTGTAATCTAGCCATTGATTAGCCTAGCTTGCTGTGCCAGGTTCTCACCCAGCTGGCCCCTTGAGTTGTGTTCAGACTCGGCTGGCCCCTTGGGCCATCCTCCTCTCTCATATAACTGTAATCCCCTCTGTAATTCTCTCATAAAGGAATCTTTTTTTTTCTCGAATACGCAGGAGAGCTGCGTATCATTGTATTAATAGAAGAGAAAGGAGTCATACAGAGACCCAAACACACCCACACACACACACAAACACAACACCAACACACCTCCACTCATAAAGGAATCTAAGCCTGCTGGCTATCGTTCAGCATGGTATCAGACTAAAACAACCGATCCAATCGCTTCCGCTCCCTCCTTGCGCGCTCAGCCGCGCGATTCTTCTCAACCGCGCGCCCGCCGCTGCCACGCGATTCCCCTCGCGCGCGTGCCCGCCGCCGCTGCATATCTCTTCCCTCCGTCTCCACTCGCGCCCGCGCACCTCCCTGCCATCGCTGCGAGTGCTCATGGCCGCCTCGGGCTCCTCCACCGCGGCTACTGCGGCCAAGCTTCGTGATGAAGCTCTCTCGGCGGCCAAGCGCCTGGAAGACGAGACCTCCTCCCTGCGCTCCACCAACTCCGAGCGCAGCCAGCAGCTCGAGGAGGAGGCCACCCTCCTCAAGTCCGCCGCCGACGCCCAGGAGCCGTCCGCGCCGCCGCCGACGCACTTGACAAGGAGCGCGCGGCGGCTGACGCCCTAGAGCAGCAGGTTGCGGCCCTCCGGACTTGCGTCCGCACCGAGTTCCCGGGCGAGGACGACGACGACGACACCTACTCCGCCTCCTCTAAAGCAGAGGCTGTTGCCCGCCTCCATAGTCAGGCGGCTGCAGTCCAGAACATCAGGAACTTAATCCCTATAGTTCTTGATCTTCAAGCCTCCAACTACTCCAAATGGCGTGGCTATGTTCTCCTCATCCTCGGCCGCTTCGCGTTGAAGGAGCACGTCCTCAGCAACGCTCCCCGCCCCTACGACCCAGCATGGTCGCGCATGGACTGTGTTGTCCTGTCTTGGATTTTCAACACCATCTCCGCCGACCTCCTGGACGTCATCCACGAGCACGACGCCCCCACTGCCCGAGAGGCCTGGCTCGGCCTTGAGCAGCAGTTCCTCAACAACCGCGAATCTCGCGCCATGCTCCTTGACTCCGAGTTTCGCACCCTCTGTCAAGGTGCTCTCTCCGTCGACGACTACTGCCGCAAGATGAAAAGCATGGCCGATGCCCTGGCCGACCTCGGCGAGCCTGTCCAGGACCGCACTCTGGTGCTCAACGTCCTGCGGGGCCTCAATGAACGGTTTCAGTTCATGTCCCAACTCATCACCCGACAGAAGCCGTTCCCACCCTTCGCTGACGTTCGTGCTGACCTCCGGTTGGCTGAGCTCAACATGGGGACGCATTTCGTCCCTCCTTCGGCCCTCGTCACCGCCACCAACTCCACCAAGGCACCCACCCCGACGTCCCCTGCACCGCCTCGTCCTCAGGCTGCTGCTGCACAGACTGCCGCTGGGCAGGTCTTCAACAACACCCGCGGGGCTGCTGCTGGACAGACTGCCGCTGGGCAGCCCTTCAACAACTCCCGCGGCAGACGCTGCCGCGGCGGACGCGGCTTTGGTGGTTCTCCGGGTGGTGCGCAAGGCAGCACCCCCTCAGCCACTCCTCCACAACAATGGTCGTCGTTCCTCAATCCGTGGACTGGCTCCATCCACATGTGGCCAGGGTCCACTGCCGGTGGGGTTCGTGGCCCTCCGCCACGCGTCGTCCAGCCCGCTCCTCCACAGCAGGCTCTGATGGCCGGGGCGCCCCCTGCATACTTCGCTCCACCGCCAGGCTCCGGGACCTACTACCCGCAGGCACCTCCCGCTTGGATGCCATGGTCGCTGGAGGGCCTCGCCAGCGCCTTCAGCACCGTCTCCCTCACCCCGCCGCCAAGTTCCTCCGACTGGGTGATCGACTCGGGTGCCTCCTCCCATATCACTGCCAACCCTGGTATGGTCACCACATCACCCTCCTCTGTTTTTCCTTCCTCCATTATCGTGGGCAACGGTGCCACTCTTCCCGTTGTTGGCACCGGTTATTCTGTCCTTCCCGGCCCCTTTCGCCTCGATAATGTCCTTGTAGCCCCTGACATCATTAGAAATCTCCTTTCTGTTCGAAAATTTACTACTGATAATCTCGTTTCTGTTGAATTTGACCCTCTTGGTGTCTCTGTGAAGGATCTCCGTACCAGGAACACCCTCCTCAGATGTGACAGCACAGGGTCCCTCTACACCCTACAACTGTTGTCATCAACTGCTGGGTCGTGCACTCTCGTCGCCACTCCTTCTCCGACTACTTGGCACCGGCGCCTTGGGCACCCTGGCAAGGCAACTCTTCAGAACCTCGCTCGGACTTCCTCCATTGTCTGCAGCAAACCTGAAGACGACTCCCTCTGCCATGCTTGTCAGCTTGGGCGTCATACTCGCCTTCCTTTTGCTACTTCTATGTCTAGAGCCTCCAAGAATTTCGACTTAATTCATTGTGACCTGTGGACATCTACTATTAGTCTCTGGTTTCAAATATTATTTAGTCATTCTTGATGATTGCTCCCATTTTCTATGGACTTTTCCTCTTCGTGTCAAGTCTGATGCTTTTCCCACTATTGCCTATTTCTTTGCTCATGTGTCTACACAATACGGTTGCACTGTTAAATCAGTCCAATGTGACAACGGTCGCGAATTCAACAACTCTGCCTCCCGCGCTTTCTTCCTTGCTCACGGCACCACCCTTCGCCTGTCGTGCCCCTATACCTCCCAGCAAAACGGGAAAGCCGAGCGCATGATCCGCACCGTCAACAACATCACCCGCACCCTCCTATTCCAGGCTTCCATGTCTCCTATCTACTGGGCTGATGCTCTTGCCACTGCCACCTATATTCTCAACCGCCTCCCACCAAAACTCTAAACATGAGCACCCCTTTCTTCGCCCTCCATGGCCGCCTCCCCTCCTATCATGATCTTCGAGCGTTTGGGTGCACCTGCTATCCCAACCTTTCTGCCACCGCTCCTCACAAGCTTGCCCCTCGCTCTACTCTCTGTGCTTTCCTTGGCTATCCACCGGATCACAAGGGCTACCGGTGTCTTGACCTCGCCACTAACCGGGTCATCATTTCCCGCCACGTTGTCTTCGACGAGACACATTTCCCTTTTCCCACAGCCGGCCCTCCCCACCTCCGCAGGAACTCGATTTTCTAACTGACGACGACGCTCTCCCAGTGTCTCCTCTTCCTGCAGGTACTTCCGGAGCTGCTGGCCCCCGGCCACCACCTCCCCGGGCGCTGGCCCACGCCGCCACACCGGCGCCCAGGACCCCCCCGGTTTCCACCCTCTACCGTCGACGCCTCTGGGGGGGTCCCCTGTTCAGGCACTCATGTCTCCAGGGCCCCCTGACCAGGCGCCCTCCTCTCCAGCACAGCCGACCGTGTCCGGTGGGGCTCCTCCTCAGAAGCCGCCCATCATTCACGTCTACAGCAGGCGTGCTCCTGTCCCTGCCCCGGCCCTTGAACGCCCGGCAGGGGCCTCTACTCGACGGTCCAGCATGATCCCGTCTCCACCGCGCTATGTCAAGAGCGACCCTTCGATCCCGGATGGTGTTGTCTCCATTCCGCCGGTCGCCAACTCCCATAATATGGCAACCCATGGAAAAACAGGGTACCGACAGCCTCGCCTCGCTCTACACGCTGAGGCCCTCTCTCCACTCCCGCGGTCCTGCCGTGATGCTCTTGCTGATCCTCATTGGCGCCAGGCCATGGAAGACGAATATGCAGCACTTCAGGCCAACCACACTTGGGATCTTGTCCCACATCCTGCCAAGGCCAACGTGGTTACTGGGAAATGGATTTTCAAGCACAAGTTCAATGCTGATGGCTCCTTGGAACACTACAAGGCTCGTTGGGTACTTCGGGGCTTCACTCAACGCCCCAGGTGTTGATTATGACGAAACTTTTAGTCCTGTTGTCAAGCCAGCCACTGTTCGAACAGTCATCACACTAGCACACTCCAAGGATTGGCCCATTCATCAACTTGATGTGAAGAATGCTTTCCTGCATGGCACACTTTCAAAGACCGTCTACTGCTCTCAGCCTACCAGGTTTGCTGATCCTACCCTGCCAGAGCATGTCCCTCTACGGATTAAAGCAAGCCCCGCAGGCCTGGTACAGTCGGTTTGCTCCTTTTTTGGTCTCTCTAGGGTTCACTGAAGCCAAGTCCGACACTTCTCTCTTCATATACAGCCACGGTACAGAGACTGTCTTCTTGCTCTTATATGTGGACGATATTGTCCTCACAGCATCATCACAGCAGCTCCTTCACCATGTTATTGCTGCATTGAAAAAGGAGTTCGCCATGAAGGATCTCGGCCCTCTGCATCACTTCCTTGGCATTTCAGTTCAGCGCCACAAGGATTCAATCATCCTCTCGCAGCGCCAATACATACTGGACATCCTCGCTCGCCATGGCATGAGCGATTGCAAGCCCTGCTCCACCCCAGTTGACACTTGTGCAAAGATTCCTGCTGATGCCGGCCCTCCTGTTGCTGACCCCACCAGCTACCGCAGCCTGGTGGGCGCCCTCCAGTACCTCACGTTCACCAGGCCGGACATTGCTTACGCTGTTCAACAAGTATGCCTTCATATGCATGCCCCGTGTGAAGTTCATCTTGTTGCTGCCAAAAGGATTCTTCGCTATCTCCAGGGCTCTCTCGGTCATGGACTGATCATCCCCCGCACAGCCCCAACACAGCTTCGTGTGTACACTGACGCTGATTGGGCAGGCTGCCCGGACACCCGTCGCTCCACCTCCGGCTATGCAGTTTTCCTCGGGGACAGCCTGATCTCCTGGTCCTCCAAGCGGCAGCCCACCGTCTCCCGGTCCAGTGTCGAGGCTGAATATCGGGCTGTTGCCAATGGCGTTGCTGAAGTCATTTGGCTGCGACAGCTGCTCAAGGAGATTCATCATCCCCTGGACTCCGCATGCCTTGTCTACTGCGACAATGTCAGCGCCATTTACCTCTCCTCCAACCCCGTGCAACATCAGCGCACCAAGCACGTGGAAATCGACCTCCACTTCGTCCGTGAACGGGTCGCCATGGGTGTTGTTCGTGTTCTACATGTACCCACCACATCGCAGTTCGCCGACGTCTTCACCAAGGGCCTTCCCTCCTCCGTCTTCATGGATTTTCGCTCCAGTCTGAACGTCCGTTCCACCGACGCTCCGACTGCGGGGGGCGTTATAAATAATTGCTATTTAGTATAATCTCCTAGTTACTTGTGTAATCTAGCCATTGATTAGCCTAGCTTGCTGTGCCGGGTTCTCACCCAGCTGGCCCCTTGAGTCGTGTTCAGACTCGGCTGGCCCCTTGGGCCATCCTCCTCTCTCATATAACTGTAATCCCCTCTGTAATTCTCTCATAAAGGAATCTAAGCCTGCTGGCTATCGTTCAGCAATAAGGACAAAGAACATGAACATCCTACCAGGCCATTACTGCATGTCACGTTTATACGGCCTTCAACAGCATCAGCTATGCTTGTGATCTTCAGATCAGAGTAAATATTTGAAATATCTGAATTTAGCTCATGATTTGAAAAGAAACCCTTTCCCAATTCATTAGGGAGAGTATATCTGCAGAGGCACTGCTTCCCAGACTGCATATATTAAAAAGAGCCAGTGATTACTAATTTACATCTTGCAAAGAGAACGACAAAAGTTGAACAGTACAACCAGAATTTGCTAGTGATGTCCTTTTTGGATAAAATCTACACTGAACTGTCAGGGAACTTTATAAAAAAGCAATCAAAACGCATACTATTCAATAACCAAACAATAAGGTCTCAAGTGAGGATCTTTTTTTCTCACAGTGCATTGTCTGTACAGCTTTTTAATATGAACAAAGGCTCAAGGTATGTTAGATGCCACTCAACTTAGCTGGAGGACGCTCTGATCACAGATCCGTTGAATGGGGAAAACTTTAGGTATGTTTCTTGTTAATAGAAAGCAATGTGCCTGCAACCCTTATATAGGCCAGCCCTAACAATCTTTACTAATTAGCATAGAAGCTTATCGCCATGCCCATGCTACCTGGGTAATTGGGGCCATGATCTCCTTCTACGTGAGAAGGTGCAACCCACAATGGTATTCCACAAGACTCGTAATGATTAACTCTTCAAAATTCACTTCAGATTGGAATGGTAAGCTCCAAAAGAACTACAATATCTAAAGGTACTGATATTTCAACTATAAAAACTGTTTGAATTCATAATGCAATAGAAATTAGTTATATCAATTTCTGGTCAGATAAAGAATGAACAACCGGGGCCTTCCATGTCATAAATAGTAGTGCTGGGTCTTCAAGACCAAATTACAAAAACAGCATGAACTTGACTTCATGATCATATCTACCTAACAAAATATATACAAATGGCATAGTTTGAACAACAGCGAACCTACATAGAGAAGTAGATCATTGTCTGAACTCAGAACAAGGATGTCTGTAAAGGGAAGAACTCCAACTCGTACTCTGCAGATAACATAGAAACATTAGCGGCAGTAGACTATGGATCCAAAACAATGTGCTTAGACAATCACCTTGGACGAGTCACGACAACTGGCACAGCAGCAAATGCAGGAATGTTCCAGCTCATGTGAGGCTTAATATCACCCAAAGCTTCTTCAGTAGTATCATCAACTTGAATCCTTACAGCAAGCAATATTTTTTGCTCATGCAGTAAAAAACTAATTATTGGCATCCCATCAATATCAGTTGCCAAGAAAACCTGATATGAATATTTGGAGTCAAGAACAAGTAACTGGAGTTAAATATTTTGCTACCATGACCAGTTTAAGGAACATGAAAGATGAAATAGAAAGAAAATAAAATCTTTAATAATATCCAATGTGTCCATTGCACCTTTAACATGCTAATGTGGAACCTGGATATATTGAAACTGTAAAGAAAAAATATTCTATGTTTTGATAAAAGCCAAAATCCTGTACAGGTCCCCAACCACTTATTTCCTTATTTTGCAGCAACAATTACATTGTGAAATCATATCCTAAATTGTGTCTGTCAAAATACTTGCAAGAACCGGTTGTTTTGAAGTGGTACAGCACCAAAAATTACCCAGGTGAAAAAGGCTGCAAATGAACATTCCTGCTATTACCTAATGAGTTAAAAAAACAGTGGATGCTGCTAACTGATAAAAACAAGTTGTCAAAAAAAAGGTCAAAAGGCAGACCGAAAAAGAAGACAAGGAAGATGAAGATAAGCATATCTACAGATAAAACATAACACAGATGGAGTTCCCTGATACATGATTAGAATGGAGCAACCTTACTAGCAGCAGACTGGGAGCATTTCCCTTGCCATATCTTGCGGAATGCACATTTATGTGAAGAAATATCGACAGGTAGCATTGTATTTTCATTCATTGCTTCCTGGTAACTAGCACCATCAATTTGCCAGACAGAATGCTGAAACTTCCCTGCATGCCACAAATAAATTTCTTAAACCAATAAAAAAAGGAAAACACAAGACTAGAGAAATGTGAAACAAAAACCTTTATGATATGATGCTATTAGAGGTATCACGTCACTTGTCCAGATAGTTTTTTCATCAAAATCTCTCATCATAGTTAGTTTGTCCTTTTCTTCAACATATGTTGCCTGTAAGTAGTTATTGGTTATGAAATCAAAATGGAACCAGGCAGGCAGTCTCTGCTAAAATATTAAAACCACATGGCACAACCAGTAACAGAAATTATATAAAATAATAACGTCGCTGCAGAAAAATCAGTACATTGACCAAGTGTACATGACAAAGATGATACTGTAAATTATATACCTGAGGCTCTTCAAGTGGATGTTTCAAGATGAGGTGTGACGAGATAATGGCTCCATTAGCTTTGCTGTCTGTCTCCAAGGTGTTTGCTTGGAATGGAACATTGTAGGTCAATCCATATTCCTTGCTAGGACGATTTAAATCCCTTGCATTTAGCAGTGAACTCGAGGATGACACCATATGACCTCCATCAGTTGATTTCTGAAGTAGAAGACCAAAGGGGAGTGGCCATATTGATGAAACAGCATAAGGTAGGGGAATACTGACAATTTCACCTGCAACATATGCATACATGACAAGCCTCAGAAAATTGAAGACGTTAAATTTCAATATTACTCAGCATCATAATAGGCCAACAGGGTAAACTAACCAGTTATATTGTATAGAGATAAAGTATCAACTTGCAGGACACATAGAAGAGCATCACTGATTGCATTCATCCTACACCAGCAAGCCTACAGTTTAAGTTTTGCATCACCAAATGAGAACTACCATTAAGTCAATCAGAAACATGATGAGTAAAATGAAAAAAAAAAAATGAACGGTACGGCTAGCAAAAAGGAGGTTAAAACTCTCCCAATTTGAACTAGTTTATTTTAAGTCACACAATATCTACATCAATTCTTGTATATTTCAAGAAAGATGTAAACTAGATATTAGTAAAGGCATCTGTTTTTCGTACCTTCAGTCATAAAAACATGTCATTTAGAACAGGATTTAATTAAACCTTAAAAACTACAAACATCAATAACTTTTAAATTATTTAGCTTGAAAACATGTAATTTATATGTGTAGAATTTTATTAAAAAAACACTGCAATAAAATATAGTCTAGAAGAATATTAGTTGCCAGATATGCATCAAAGACCGTGCAAAGTCAAATGCGACAAGTTTGAAACAATGAAACCAACTTGGATACATAGAAGAAAAGCTAAATATATAGATATACAAGAAATACAAGAGAAGGTGAAGTGAGAGAAAAATTCAGGTGAAACCATGGCATAAAAGCAACCATACCATAATGACTGTATTAGGTGATACATATCTTTTGCGAACTCGAGAACCATTGCTCCATATTATCCTAGAAGGAAGAGAAAACAAAAACAGATGATATTAATGGTCAAGAATTCAACAAATGCAAAAAGGAAAATGCAAGAATCAACTAAAGTGCAAAAATAAAGAAAATATTGCACAAAATTTGGTATCAATAACTAATATTGAACTCAATTCAGTTATACTAGTATTTTTTGTGGGCCTTCATCCAATTCTTTGGTAATGTAAGCAGAATCCGTTTGGCATGAGAAAGTGAACTGATGCCCTCACCCCCACCCCCCACCCCAACAAAAAAAAAGAGGTGGCAGTCTCTAAATACAAAAGGATCATGCCACGCTTTCTGACACGACATCAACAGCACACATCTAGCCAATTGCACTGTTTTGTCATACAATTCCAGGATCCAAATTTAAGGCTCATTACATATGAGTAGTACCCACACCTGTGAACTCTTTAAGCACTACTGTTGGCATTTGGCTTCGAGTTGGAGATACTAGTTACAAGCTGCTGCAGGATAAAAAAATGGCTGGATATTCTTCTTGCACAGCAAGACTAAATAACCAATTCCATATATCATGACTCCGTCAGAGTAAATAGACAAAATTGAGCAACAGAGAAATTATAGAGGTGACCATTCAAGCATTGCAAAAGAGCAAGCACGCGATTGACACTGTAAATCACCGTAACAGCCACCTTACACGGTATGCGGGCAAAAGAGTCAGATGCGAACTAGCTAGTGATTGAAGTTGAGCAGGGGGATTCGAAACTCAATGTTTAACAATCATTACTACTGCAGTAACATTTTAGCTCTTGCTGCTTCGGAGTTCTCATTTCCGCTGCAATGCTTCATCGAGAGCTATTGAGAGAGAGAGAGAGAGAGAGAGAGAGAAGAGAGAGAGAGAGGGGGGCGAGGCGCACTGATTGCCACGGATGAAGAGCTCGTGGTCGCCGTCTGCACCGGAGGAGGAGGCCTCCTCGCTGGGGTCGGGGCTGGGGGAAACGGCGAGGGCGGGGTCAAAGAGGAAGTAGTCGTAATCCTGCGGCGGCGGCGCCCCGGGGGCGCCCTCGCCGTCGGCCTCCTCGACTGCGAGCCCGTGAGGACGGAACTCCCGCAGCACCGTTAGCCGCCGCGAACCGATCGCCGAAGCCATGTTACCGCTGCCGGCGGCCGCGGCGTCAGGGAGGAGGGGAGTCGGCGCCAGGGAGCAGGCGGAGCGCGGTGTGGGCAAAGGGCGGAGTGAGGCGAAAGCTGGCGTCCTTAGGTGCTTCGAAACGGTTTGCCGCGACGGAAAGAAACCCTAGCGACGGAGAGAAAAATTTGCGCGCCGCGGGTTTTAGGTCGGGGTAGGCTTTTTTTTTTAATGGGCTTCTTCAATGACATGCTACGAGCGGCTTCGGGCAACGTAAAACGAAACGCTCTAAACATGTTCCGCAATCCCGGGAGCTCTTCCCTAGCGATCATGAAGACGACCCTGATCCCGACCCCGATCTAGATCGCCACCACCAGCGATCTGGATCAGCAACGCTGGCGACCACTCCGGTCTCGGTGACCACGCCACGCTGCTGACCTCCCGTCGGCATCGGACAGCGCATATCGCCGGTTAGCCGTCCCGGCGCCGTCGACCACAGAGTTCCCCTAGGTTAAGCGCCGCTTAGGTACCTAGGTCGGGATTTTGTTTCTTGTGGCTGCACTGATCAACGTGCAGGTTCCACTTTTGCTCTGTCCTCTTCTCCAGATTGCATGGCGTCTTCAGGAGATGGACGTGTGGGAGGGGGTTCAAACCCTAACCCCAATGTTACTGATCTACTGCGCCGGCTAAACCTCACGGAGGATGAAGGAGCTGTTGCAGATTTCAGTGATGAGGAAGTTGAGGAGGATCTCCCGAGTGAAGAATGGGCTCTGGTGGGGAAGGTTCTCTCCCCGTCGGCAGTCCATGTGAACATTGTTCGGTCGGCGATGAAGCCGGCATGGGGTAACCCCTTTGGTCTCAAATTCCGGGCGATCGGAGAGAAAGGGGATAACCTGTTTGTGGTGGAATTTGGAAGTAAGGGCGACATGGAGAGGGTCTTGTCAGGAACTCCATGGATGGTTGGTCGATATGCTGTCATTTTAAAAGCTTATGATGAGAAGCTTAGCGCGTCGGAGATCACTTTCGATCGCTTGGAGATGTGTGTCCGTATGCTAAACTTGCCACTCGGATGGATGAACCAACAAAGGGGAATCCGAGCGATGAGTTTGCTCGGCCATGTGGTGAAGATGGACGTGGATGCGGATGGTAAGGCCAGCGGGGCGTTCCTGCGCGCTCGTGTGGCTGTAGAGATTGATAAACCCCTGAGGCGAGGGGTGCTTTTGCGTATGAGCAAGACCGAGGAACCACGATGGTTCCAGATTCAATATGAAAAGCTTCCATTTTACTGTTTTGGCTGTGGTGTGATGGGCCACTCAGAGGTGGAAT
Organism: Saccharum hybrid cultivar R570; assembly: GCA_038087645.1. Classification (NCBI taxonomy): domain Eukaryota; kingdom Viridiplantae; phylum Streptophyta; class Magnoliopsida; order Poales; family Poaceae; genus Saccharum; species Saccharum hybrid cultivar. The sequence continues at coordinate 16,099,516 of JAQSUU010000431.1, read as the reverse complement.
GCTTGCATCCTGTGCCTCGTAATGAGCATGGAAAATTACCTTATGATGTTCAGCTCAGGGCGCCAGAGGAGAGGAAAAGGCGCCCACAGTCTTTCGCTGGAGCAGCTGCTGAGTCCTTTGGGAGTGGTTCTTCCTCAGCCTCCAAGCCCCCACGGACTCAGCATAGTAGATCGGGGGATGCTCAAACAACCTTGGGGGATGACAGATCTCATCACTCATCAGAAATGATGGGGGACACAGAAGACCAAGAGGTTCAGTCACCGCTCAAGAAGCAGTCTGGTGATGCATCAGTGGAGAAAGGGAAGGTGGGTGCAGGGGCGAGCAGACAGCTCGATCTGCAGGGGAATGAATTCAATCATCACCCACCTCGTAAGAGGAAATCTAAGGTGACTGGCCCGGCCACACAAACCCCAGACCTGAACATTCCAGTGGATGGGTCCAGTGCTATCGTACCAGTAGGCTTGGTGAACTCGATGGTGAACCAGTTAGACGGGGGTACGGATAACAGCGGAGACAGCATGATAGAGACATTGAAGAAGCAAAAGAGAGGTAATACCAACATTGCAAGATCGGCGGCGGCTGCAAGTAGCAGCCCCCGTCGGGCGCCATGAAAATTTTATGTTTGAACTGCCGGGGCCTGGGGCAGCCCGAGGCAGTTCAAGAAGTGCGTAGCTTGATACAGTTACATCGCCCTTGGTTGGTCTTCTTGTCGGAGACGCGGTTTTTCTCCGATCGAGTGGACAGTTTGAAGAGATCCCTAGGTTTTGCAAATGGTCTAGGTGTGGGAAGCTTTGGACGGGGTGGAGGTTTGGCACTTCTTTGGTCACGAGACATCGATGTGAAGCTGCAGAGCTACGATAAGCTACATATCGATGTACTGATCCTTGATCCAGTGTCGAAGCTAGCGATCTGGAGATTTTACGGGATTCTATGGAGAAGCCAGAAGGGAGTTGAGGTACAGGAGCTGGGACTGTTTGAATTTCCTGAGCACTCAGAGTGATCTTCCTTGGCTTTGTGCTGGAGATTTCAATGAGGTGCTAGAGGCGAACGAGCAGTTTGGAGGGCAAACAAGGCCAGAGAGGCAAATGGAGGGCTTTAGGGGTGCGGTGCAAGCCTGTGGTTTCCTAGACCTGGGTTATATCGGACTACCCTATACTTGGGACAATAGACAGCAAGATGGTGACAACGTGAAGGTTCGGTTGGATAGGGGCTTTGCAACAGCAGACTTCCTGAACCTGTACAAAGATGTGAAAGTCTGGCATGTGCAGACCACAGAATCGGATCATTGTTGCTTAGTTCTTGAATGCTTCAAAAATCTCCCAGGAAGAAGGAGGAGGCGACACTTTCGATATGAAAATATGTGGCGCCGTGATCCAACATATGTTCAAGTGGTGGAGACTGCATGGAGCAATCTGGGTGGAGGTGGTACACTTGGTCAACTTTCAGAACATCTTGCTAGTGTGGGTCGGTGGATGGCTGAGTGGGATTGTTCCACCTTTGGTTCCGTGCGGAAACGCGTAGTGCAACTTCGGAGTGATCTTGAGTTGCTGAGAGGCCAGTCCATTGGTTCAGGGCTGACTCGAGAGGAACATCGTGTGATGTCTGAGATCTCAGAAATGTTATCCAGGGAGGAAGCCATGGAGAAGCAACGCTCGAGAGTAGATTGGTTGCGTGAAGGGGATCAAAATACATCTTTCTTCCAAGCCAAATCGAAGGAGAGAGCTAAGACGAACCGGATCTCCTCTCTGAAAAACACTGATGGTGTAGTGGTGACTACACAAGAGGAGCTGGAAAAGGTGGCAAAAAATTTTTATGTCCAATTATTCACAGCTCAGGAGGCCTTGGATACAGAGGCGATACTAGATTATGTGCCATCGAAGGTTTCCCAGCAGATGAATGAGGAGCTGACCAAACCGTTTACAGCATCTGAAGTGGAGAGGGCAATGTTCATGATGGGAGCCAACAAGGCCCCTGGACCTGACGGTTTCACGGCTGGCTTCTACCAACGTCACTGGAAACTACTGGGGCCGCGCATCACGGATGTCGCCCTTAATTTTCTTCACGGTGGGGAGATGCCAACGGAGGTAAACATGACCACCTAGTGCTTATACCGAAGGTAAAGAACCCACAGGAAATGAAAGAATTTAGACCTATTTCTCTATGTAATGTTTTATACAAGCTTTGCTCAAAGGTTCTTGCCAACCGGTTGAGAGTGTTTCTTGATGAGATTGTGTCGGAGGAGCAAAGCGCCTTCGTGCCAGGGAGACTCATTACAGATAATGTGTTGATTGCATATGAGTGCACCCATTATTTGCAGCGGAAAAAAGGCAAATCAGGTGCTTGTGCTATTAAACTTGACATGGCTAAAGCTTACGACCGTGTGGAATGGGAATACCTGAGGAAAATAATGCTGAAGCTGGGATTCCATGACACCTTTGTTTCCCTGGTTATGAAGTGTGTAAGGTCAGTTTTCATGTCTGTTCGGGTTAATGGAGTATTATCAGAACGTTTCACACCAAGTAGGGGGATCCGACAAGGAGATCCAATCTCCCCATACTTGTTTCTTCTATGTGCCGAGGGGTTGTCTTCTTTGCTGAGGAATTTGGGGCCAGTGTTCTTATCCAGAGGAGTGCGCGTGGGTGTTCACGCCCCCTGGATCTCACGCTTACTCTTTGCGGACGATTGCATTGTCTTCTCAGAAGCATCGCAGAGAGGGGCTTCACGTCTTCAGCAGATTTTGGACATCTACAGTCGGGGTTCAGGACAGTTAGTGAACCGAGACAAGTCTGCAGTGTTCTTCAGTCGTAACTGTACCGATGGCATGAAGGAAGAGGTACTACAAACTCTGAACATTGACAAAGAAGCTTTGGCTGAAAAATACCTAGGCCTTCCTACAGCTCTAGGGCGGTCTACATCTGAAGCTTTTGAATTTATGCCAAACCGGGTAAGAGGGTTGATTGGAACATGGAGTGGAAGGGAAGCTAGCAGTGCCGGGCGGGAGGTGTTTTTGAAGTCAGTTGCTCAGGCTGTCCCGACTTACTCTATGAGTTGCTTTCTACTGTCAAAGATAACGTGCAAGAAAATAAAAACACCCATCTCCAATTACTGGTGGGTGGCTCAGCAGATAGCAAGAAAATTCATTGGCAGAGCTGGGAACGTCTCACATATCCTAAAGCTTTGGGCGGAATGGGGTTTCGGGATCTGCGGAATTTTAACAAGGCGATGCTTGGCAAGCAGGGTTGGAGACTGATGACTAATCCTGAAAGCCTGTGTGCTAGAGTTTTAAAAGGGAGGTACTATCATGATGGTCAATTCCTTACCAGCACACGGAAAAAGCATTCAAGTCACACCTGGCGTGCCATTCTAGCAGGAAGGGAGGTCCTAAGTCAGGGACTGATAAAGCGAGTTGGCGATGGAAATTCTATAGATATTTGGAATGACCGATGGATACCGCATCATTTTGGAGGAAAACCTCTGACTCCTAGAGACGGTCAGCCGGCGGTGTTGGTTGCTGATCTGATTTCACCAAGTGGTCACTGGAGGGAGGATTTCATCTGGCAACATTTTATACCGGTGGATGCTAATGCTATACTAAGCATTCCAGTTCGGCCACAATATGAAGATATATGGGCCTGGGAGCCTGAGAAATATGGCGTCTACTCTGTTCGGTCAGCATACAGACTGCTTGACGCAGCGAGAATCAGAGATGCCGAGGATGATGCAGCGGGGGGATCAGAAGATGTTGCGTGGAAGAAAATCTGGAGCTTGAAAGTTCCACCGAAGGTTAAGGTGTTTTGGTGGCGAGTGCTGCATGAATTCCTACCAGCCCGACAAATCCTTCACCGGAGACATCTGGAGCCGATTCCAAACTGTGAGGTTTGTGGAGCTGAGGAGGAGACGATCAGACATGTACTGGTGGAGTGCACGGTGGCCCGGCAATTTTGGGATCAAATCAAGGCACTTACATGCACAAAAATCCCGCGCCTTCACCATGCAACTTGGGCAAGGGATGTTCTATGGGGAAATGTATGCTCTGAAGAAGAACGAGCAACAATTATTAGGCCTTGTTTAGATTGAAAGTTTTTTCAACCCGATGAATAGTACCACTTTCGTCTTATTTGACAAATATTGTCCAATCGTGGACCAACTAGGCTCAAAAGATTCATCTCGTGATTTCCAACTAAACTGTGTAATTAGTTATTTTTTTTACCTACATTTAATACTCCATGCAAGCGGCTAAAAATTGATGTGATGGAGAGAGAGTGAAAAAACTTGGAATTTTGAGGGTAACTAAACATGGCCTTATTGGGATGTACTCACTTTGGATGCAACGCAATAGCAGAAAACATGGGGAGCAAGACAAGCCAATCAAGGTAGCGGTGAAATGGACAGTGGACACGACCTTTGACCTCTGGCAGCTCTTGCATCCACATGTGACAGCAGAGGTGACCGGGGATGAGCTGCATTAGGAAAGGCCGCCTACTGGATGGATGAAATGCAATAGCGATGGGGCCTTTTATGAAAACCAAAGCAAAGGAGCAACTGGTGCAGTGATACGCGATGAAGCTGGAGGCTTTGTGCGTGCAGGGGCTCAGTGGTATGATCATGGCCTCGATGCTCTCACTATGGAGGCTCTTGCATGTCGAGATGGCTTGGTCTTGGCACAGCAGGCGGGGGCTTTGAAGATCTGGCTCGAGTCTGATTGCCAGGAGCTAGTGCACCTGTGGAAAGCGGGTGACAATCAGAGATCACATGTTGCAACACTTCTAAGGGAAATTAGGGGGTTGAGCTTGGGCTTTCAAGATTTTAAGTTTTCTTTCATTAGCAGGAAATGTAATAGAGTAGCTCATGTGCTAGCTAAGCAGGTCACAGGTGATGCAAGGGTCGGGTGGTGGCAAGAATGCCCGGATTGCATTGTTAACCTGTTGTCTGAAGATTGTAGCCCCGATTCATCTTAATGAATGAATCCCCAATGTCGCAAAAAAAAAACATGTTCTTACTGAGCTTTGGGTGGAAATGTGTTAAAATAGTGACTTCTCCCGTCTTTAACTTATCCTATATGGTGCTTTGTGAGAGCATATTTTAAGGAGTTGTTTTGCCAAATGATTTACCAAAACGGCTTCAGTTCCACCAATGAAGCTGTTCATAGAGCTGAAACACAAAAAAAGGCTTCACCGGTGAAGTGGAGTCATGCCAAACGTGGCCTTAAAAGTTTCAACCCTGAAGGGCTTTTTTAATTTTTTTGCCACTCTCTCAATTCCAAAACATTCAAATAGCATCGTTCTTAAGAGGTTGTTTGGCATGGCTCTAGAGCCAAACTCCAGGTTAGAGTTATCTATAGCCAGCCAAACATCCCAACTCAAAAAAAAAATAGAGCAGCCGAACTCCATAGAGTTATTGGAGCTCTAGTTCATTCTCTTGGAACATCTCTTTTCTAGCTCCAGAATCCTCTAAAATAGACCTAGACATGGAGTTTCAAGAAAATTATCCATCTTTGCCATCGATTACATACTCCAACCCAGCGAACCGTTATTTCTCTTATTTCTGACCGCCCCTAACTCAACCCTATCTAGTGCCATCCCCAACTCGGGCCGTTACTCTCCCACTCGACGCCGCAACCCCCGTGCTCGTCCTCACCCGTTCGGTTGCTGTCGCCCCCTTGCTCACCCTCACCCGCACGGTCGCCGCAGCCACCACGCCTCCATCCGCCTGCCGCCCTCCCCTCCTTCCCCTGCGCCTCCACTCCCCTAACCCTAACCCTCGATGAACTATGCATCGACGGTCGGCTTCCTCCGCATCAACGGTCGCCACCCAATGACCTACTCCGGCGCCAGACCCGACCGGCAAGCTCTCCCAACCCTGCCTTGAAGATGGAACCAGAACTGCTCGTCGTGCAAGGTATTCCATCCCCATTCCAGGCTCTATAGTTCATGCTAGCGAATTTTTGGTAGTGAAATTGTTGCTCTGTAGTTGCTCTGTACTATTGAAATTTTTGTTATGAAATAGTTGCTCGATAGTTCATGTTAGTGAACTGTGCATATTATGAATACTTGTGTTGAGTTGGTATAGATGTCGGAAATTGATTGGAACGTAGAGAACACTCGGATCATATGTGGTTTGATGGCCAAACAAGTTGAGAAAGGAAATTGACCAAATACATTCTTGAATTCAGTGGGTTATGCTGTAGTTGAAAAAGGATTCAAAGATAAGACGGGTATTGAATTGACCAAAGGGCAAATCAAGAACAAGTGGGATAAATTGAAGGAAAAATTTGAGCCATAGAAAAAACTCAAGCTGAGGCAAACAGGAACCGGTTGGAACCATAATAATGGCACTAGATGGAGCTCATATTCGTGTGTCTCTCTCACTTGAAGAACAGGTGAGGTTCACATATGCTTGCCATTTGTGATTTTGATATGCGATTCACATATGTGGTTGCGGTCAATTAGGAGCTTTGCATGACACTAGTGTACTGTACCATGCAATGGAAGTGGATGCGCAAGTCTTTCCACGTCCTCCACAAGGTACAAACATTTTGCATGCTCAATTTGTACCTCAAATTCTTATGCCATTTTTTCATATGTGCAGGCAAGTACTATGTTGTGGCCGCGGGCTATCCTAATCGTCCAAGTTACCTAGCTCAAGGGTGACAAGTATCATTTACCCGAGTGGCATCGAGGTATGGAACCAAATACTCCAAAAGATAAGTTCAACCGGATTCATTCATCTATTTGTAATGTTATTGAACGTTCATTTGGAGTATTAAAGATGAAGTGACAAATTCTTTATAAGATGCCTCCCTATTCCATGGTCACATAAAAGAAGGTTGTAGCTGCTACCATGGTTCTCCACGATTTCATATGTGAGCATGCTAGTGGGGATGTGAACTTTGCTAATTTCGATCGAAATCCGAACTATGTGCCAACTATCCCGTAAAGGTACAACAAATATGTTGTGTCTCAACATGCCTCTGATGGATCTACTTCGGAATCAAGCTTTGTCACTATGGACTTATTTCGTGATAGTTTGGCTACATCCGTCGCATTAGCTTGGAATTAATGTAATCATATTTTCAAACTAGGGACTTGTATCTCAGATTATTTGGTTGGACATGGTTATCTTGTAATATGTTGGTACTTTAATCTAATTCATATGCTTGTTTTGTTGTTGGGCGCATCATTGAAGTACACTCATGTCAACCAAGGGCAAAGTGGGCAATCCACACTAATAAAACACCATTCTGGAGCTAAGAGTATCCTTCTAGCCAAACACCCCCTACAGATAGCTCCAACTCCACTCAGAGCCAGCTCCATCTAGATTTCTAGAGTGGAGCTGCTCTATCTGGAGTTGGAGCCATGCCAAACAGACCCAAAGATCTCCTACAAATTTACCATTGGAGAGAAAAATCCTTACATCTTTGTCAAAACTAGCTATTTTTGGCTTTGTGTGGCTTGCTAAGTTAGGTGATTAGTGTAAGAGCAATCAAGCCCTAATTGTGGGTTTTGGTGATAATGACCACGCAATTAGAGAACTAATGAGATTTATCGAGATGACGAGCAGGAGAATCATTAGAGAGGATGTTATACATAATGGAGGAGCCCCTGATTACAAAAAGTAACGGCATCAAGCTCAAAGGAGGTTTATTTTATTTTATATTTTGAATTTTAGTATAAGAAAAGCCATACTATAAAGGGGACACAATGCTTAAGTCAATATGTGCAACCAAGTGCTCAATCCTACACTAAAGCATCCTCAAAGTTTAGCCAAGACAGCCAGCTCTACACTCTTTTACCCCTAGTTGTCTGGCTTGGTGCGGCAGTGCCGCACCTGAAGCGCGGCTATGCCACAGATAGGTGGCGGCACTGCCGTGACTTATCTGACCGTTAGGACCTGGGGAGTATTTATACCTCTCCCTTCCCTCACAACGGTCTTCTTCCTCTCCCAGTCTTTCAGACCGACACAACCTTGCTCAGTGCTCACTCTCTCTCCTCCATTGGTGCCCTAAAGCTCTCAAGCTTTCTGTAACACCCCTGGTGTTAAGCATGCATTAGGCATTGCTAATCATGTGCATGAGCATCATCATGCATTCATAAGCATTTCATGCAATATAAGTGAAACATAACCCTGAAACATGTGAAACATGATAATGAAACATAGATGTTGTATTTACTTGTTTTCAACAGTTGAAAGCTAGTTTAAGTCTAGTTATACTTCTTGCATGCTTGTTTGTTAATGTAATTAGCTTAGAAAGGTTTCTGTACTTTGGAGCAAAGTTTATTTTGAAAGTTTTTCCAAAATAGACTTCTAAAAATAACTCGCTAAAATAGAGTTTTGATTTAAAAATGGCCTTTAAATCCCTATTTCAAAATTTGTTGGGATTTTGACTTTGCTCCTTTTGGCAAAGTTGTAGATCATCAAATTTTGAACAACTTTTACTTTTACCTCAAAGCTTGAAAACGATTTTTGGTTGCTCAAAATTTGAGTTGTGTGTTGTTTCATTTAGAAATAAAAAGAAAAACAATTTCTTTTCTTTAACGGGTTGGCCTCCTCCTTTTCGGCCCACTGCCTGAAGCCAACTCGGCCTGCATCCATCTCCACTCCCACGCGCCGCGCGCGTCAGTCGACCGCGCGCAGAAGGCCGCCGCCGCGTGGACGTCATGCGCCGCCAACGGCGAGCACCTGGCCACCCGTTGGCCCCCACCGGCCGCGCCTCGGCCTTGATCTGAGCTGCATCCCCTCCTCCACTCCATTCCCTCCTCCTCGCTCTATCTCCGTTTTGGAAAAGCCGAGCGGGAGCTCATGTCGCCGCAAGCCGTTGCGCCACCCGCCGGTGTCGTGCTCTGCCACTGCACCGCCATTTTCCGATTCACCTTGCGCGTAGCTCCGCCTCGCCTTCCTTCTTCCCGTGCTCACGCTCTCGTCACCATTCGTGCATTGGTAAGGCCCCATCAGGCGTTTTCCCGCCGCCGTCGCCATAGTCGCCGCGCTTGGCTCGCCGTGGCTAGTACCTCTCCGCCCTTCCTCTCTTCCATCCGAGCAGCGCGCCATGTCCGCCTTGATCTCGCGAGCCTTTTGCGCCCTATGCTTGTCGTCGTCGGGGTCGGAAACGGCTTGATGTCGACCGTCAGCACTGCCGCACCGCCATGGCTGCCGGTGAGCCATTGGCTCCATCTCCTACCTCTGCATGTGCGGCTCGGTGAAGGGAGCGTGATGGCGGTGACCTCGTCGTCGGCAACCTCACCGATGGCGAGATCTCGCCGGTCAACCGCAGGCTCTGCCTCGGTTTGACTGACTGGTGGGGTCAGCTTGACCACGGGTCCCACCTGTTTGTCTCTCTGGTGCAGTTGTGGGTACAGCGGCTAGGTGCGCGTAGCATAGGGTTCGGCTGGATTTTCAAAAGATTAAAGAAAATCATTTCCAGGATTTGATTAAATGCTTTGAAAATTCCTATCTTGGTGTATATTGCTCCAAATTGAATGAAACAAATTTCGTTAGACTTCTTATGAGTAGATCTATTGTATAAAAATGTTGCATGCCAAATTTGAGATACTTTTATATATATATTTAATTAATTCTTGATTTTGCTGATATCTTGTAAAATGCCTAGTAAATTGCATATGTCTCATAAAAATGTGAAACTTGTTTTTTTAATCTATTTATGTGATATACTTTATGTGAAAAATATATGACATACATGTTCTGTGGAAAAATATGGCTAAGTAATTTATGTGTATTAATTGTTGTTTCTTGTAAAATTGCTAGGGCTAAAAATATGAATAATACATGCATGTGAAACTTTTTCTATAGTGTTTCTATACTATGTAGATTATGGGAAAAATATGAAATTTGTTGTTTGATACTTTTCATAGTACAAAGTATTTTCATGTGTAATTATGCCATGCTTCTTTCCTTTTTTGTGTAGCCTGTTGTACTTATCCAAATGCAATAAAATTTTTATAGTAGACTATGTACTATATGATGAAGCTACTGTAATTTTTCCAGAATTTTCTAAGTACCAGAAATCTATATTGCTGTTGTAGCCTTGGTTTAAATTGAAATAAAATAATCTTCTTTCAGCATGGTTGGTTTAATTTATTAGCTTTGGTGTATCTTTGAAGCACTTTTGACTTGCTGGTAGGACTTGACATGTTAGGGTAGTCATTGTGGTGTTAGTGTGGTAGTACCTGTGTTGTGACTATATGATAGTTAGCGGTGCATAATGGTAGTTAGGAGTAGAAGAGAATGCAGTAGATGACATGTGCTTGTGGTACATGTTCTTAGATGATGTTGACTACCTGGTAGAATAGAATTACACCTACTCTATCAAATAGAGTTAAACATATTCATCTACATTGCATGCAATCATGATCATCATATGCCATCTCATCTAATGCACCCCTTGCATTATCACTTATACATATGCATCATACAGGATCGCAGGAGGAGTTGGAACAAGCGGAACCTGGAGTAGCTGAGGAAGTCCCTCAGGAAGAGCCAGCACAGGAGATGCATGCCGAGGAGGACGCCGTTGACGAACTTCAAGAGTGTCCAAACCACCGTCTGAGTTCGTTTGAATGAGGCAAAGCCCTAGAGCATTTATCCCTTGGTTTGTGAATGTTTAACTTATGCTTTAACTATCTTTGATGCATTAAGTTTAGGAATTGATTGCAACCGTTGCTGCATTTTACCTTATTTACCCTCTTTATATCATATCCTTGTTATACCCTGGTACACGGAGTTGAGTAAATGGTTAGCTTGCTTAGACCGGTAGAAGTCGGGTGATTTCCTGTCACCTGCGAGCTATAGGTGGTTACTTAGATCTTGTTTGGCTAAATATGGTATCATGGTATATAACCAAGTGTTGAAGTGAAATTGAGACTGGACGGAAGCTTGCAGGGTTTTGGACTGTAGTGATTTTTGTATGTGTCGGTTAAGGACCGATCGTTATTGTCCCTCGGGTCATGTTGAATGCATGTCTCACATTTAGCTGGCCGAATAAAGTACCTTTCGACCGCGAAGCTAGAAAATTATTCGGGCCGAATAGATTGCCCGCAACGCACTGTACTAGCGCAGGTGTGGTAGGACACGGGGACGCCATGGTAAGACCAAAGAGCGGTCGGTCGGCCTATGGTGGTTCCTGGCAAACTCGAGACTTTACCTTAATAGTTGGTTCGGTGATCTATAGCTCACTGGTAGGTGGGTGTGGTTTATGTGTGGAATAAATCATCAGCTGGTTAGTAATCGATTCGAATCGCCATCGCTCCTGGATAGTGAGCACTTGACTTGAGCTACTTCATCGTAGTAATATTTATGGAACACTCGAATGGTTATGATGAGATGGAAATGCTAAATGATCACATGGTTATCAATGATTGCCTTGATCACATGATTTCTTTAGGAGAGAATTACTCATATGTCCATCTTAAAATTCATTCCTACTTTCTTGGCCTTCAAAATTTCCAACTTCCCTATTTGGCCTTCAATCCAACTTTCGATTCCTTATCTGGCCTTTCCGTCAATTTGACCCTGTAACGGTGTTAGATGGGAGGCAAAAAGTCGATATACCCTTGAACGTGAAAGCATCGTTTTTCATAGTTTAGATTTTAGTTTTTAATATTTTATAATTCAAATTGTGTACTGTATGTTGTACAGGTACTTGTAAATTGCATATGTTTCATTTTTGAGCATTGTTTTCACTTGGCACATAATTTTAGAGCATATCATAATTACACAACATAAGCACATATTTTTTCAGACATGGGCCAATTGCACATATAAAATCAGTTCGCACATTTGTGACATCTCAAATAAATTGAGTTCGCACATACCGGGCATCTCAAATAAATTGAGTTCACACATACTGACATCTCAAATAAAATTTCACACATACTGACATCTCAAATAAATTCAGTTCACACAAATTTAAAGCGCACACACAGAACCAAAAAGAAATTAAGATAAACAAGTGATACGTCGTCAGCCTCATGAAAGGCGTAACCTATAATTTTGGCAAGTAACAAGCACACCCAATGCAGCTAGCTTGGTGGATGAAATGCAAATAGTATCAGACATGAGAGGTCATATGCTGAGCCTTCTTTTACTTCTTGTACTCATCGCCGGGCTAGCAGGCCGAGAAGTTTTGCTTCGTGTGCCCATTGCGGGGCTGTCAAGTATCACCTCTAGCTTGTTAAGTTTTTTCTTTTTCGTTTTGAATGTAACTTCGTTTTTAGTCTTGGCCTTCCCAGATTGATCTTTGTGGGCAGGGAAATCAATGGAAAGTGTCTCAAGTTGATTGGAGCCACTCCTTGATCTACACATGTGAATATAGGGCAGCAGTGATTTTTAGCAAATAAAATATGAACATGTGCAATGGCTAGGCTGCATGTGTTGAGGTTGATGCCGGAACCAACTGCTGGGGCGCTTCTATACGCTCAGCAGCAGCAGGAGCTTATGCATGACAATATGGGAAGTGGCATTGAGAAAATTGCTCTGATATTTAACATGGGCGCTGGGTACTGTGATGCAGCAGTGGCTGCCACAGCTGGAGGTGTTTCTCAGATAAGAGCATTATCAGGATGCACAGCTGGTGGGGAGGATATACTCCAGAACATAATGCACTATGTTCTTCCCAATTTTGACAGTTTATATGCAAATATCCACCATGGACAGTTATCTAAGTCTCTCCGTGCACAATATGCTCGAAACTGATTTGGTGCACTCTTCACGGTGTTGAACTCAAATTCATGTTTTATTGCATACTGACAAATAGCCGATCTGAACTCTGGCATGCTAGCATAAGATGAGCCTACTACCATAGGAAGATCATCTGGATCATATTCTACATTTGGAGCATAGTTTTCCTCATCATATGGCAACTCCTCTTCACATGGTAACTCATCTGACACATCCTCACCCTCACTATCATCAAGGGACACATCTCCACCCTCACTATCATCAGGGACATAGGCTGAGTCTCTCTTTCCTTTTATCAGAAGAAGGCACAACTACTAGACAATTAACAGGTTCATTGTCCAAGTACATAATCTCCTCATCAACACCTACATGTTCGTTCTGTGGTAGTGGATTTTTAAGGTAATCATCCTCAACTCCCTCTTTGTTGGTGTCAACTGGCTCTGTGTTAACTTGCTCACTTTTGTTGTTAGGCTACCTTTCATCATCAAAATCCCACTCAGAGATTGGCTCAAAAACATCAGAAGGACCACTATATGCAATGAACATGATGATAACCTTACTCTTAGAATGCTTACTGAACATAGTCATCAATTGTTTGTCAGTTGTCATTTCTAGGAAGCTTTTTAGAACTTCATCATAATATTGAACATGGGCAACTTCCATATAACCAGGTGGATACCGTTGTACCACTGATCCAACAAGATCATCATAATTTGCTAAATCTGAATCCACAGTCATCTCAAAACTAAAACATTTCATATCCTTTCTACACTTCTTACGGTTGCCCAACAATTTAATTTTCAGCAAGAAACTTGTATATGGATCGAACCTATTAATCGAAACAATCGAACATAAGTACTGCAAACTTGATTTTTGGCGATAACGCACAATAAGAATGACAATATGTTTTCTTAATTCAAACTGATGATGAGAACTGTCTCTTGAATGAAAGGGATAAAGCTAGGTAATGGCCAAACTTAAATTATAAACTTACCATTAGAAATTATGAATTTAAATGAAAAATCAAAACCACATGGCAGAATAATGGCTGCTTGAAGTTACTGGCCTAGAAAGAACCAGTATCATCTGAGCTTTTTTACTCGAAAACTAGAATTTCAAACATTATCATGAGACCTAATTCTTACCATATACAAATATATAATTCAACTCACGAGACCTAATTCTTACCATATACAAATAGTCAAATATATAATTCATAGGAAAGAAGTATGCACGTTGAAAAAGGAGGTGACGTCCTAGTTGAGTTGCTAGAATGTGTTTGTTTGTTACTTTGTTTCAATCATTTCAGAGTTTGTTTCAGATCGAATGTGAGAGGAGAAGCAGCAAGCTTGCTATCCAGGAAGTTAGCAACATCTCTAATAGAATTTCAACGTGCAAATCACAAAAATTTAGACTACACTAAGTCTGCTACTCTCTCATGATGGATATAACGCTATCAATGTCTGCTACTGCAAATCACAAAAATTTAGACTCACTCTTCGAGCGAATCAGTCCCAGATACATGGTTGTCTTCTTCATCCACACCATGGCCACCAGACACGGCAACCTGGGCACACGGAGCAGGCCTCGGAAGCTCGATGCGCGCAGCACCTCCCGCGTCCACGTCCGCTCAGCCAGCTCCTGCATCCGCTCCCGCATGGCTGCTCGAGAGGTCAGCCACCACTGCCGGGCCACGCGGGGCAGCCGGCGCCAGGCCGGCCAAGCCCCGTCCTGGCCGCCGCCAGGGAGTGTGGGGCCACTCCTGTCTTCGCCTAGCCGAGCGCCGGTCGAGCCGTCGCCGTGGACCGCTGACCCCGCACCGGCCCAGGCGCCGCCGGGGAGCGCTGACCCGCTCGCGCACCCGCTAGGCCGGTCCGCAGGGGCAAGCAGGAGGGCTCGATCCGCAGGGGCGCAGGGATGCACAGGACAGCCTCCGCCGCCACCTCGCAAGCCGCGGGAGCCTCGTCCGCTAGCACCTGTCCAGCCGCCGCCGGGGAGCGCTGACCCCGCGCCTACCCCGCCACCGGGGAGCGCCGAGTCGCTCGTGTGCCGGTCCGCAGAGGTGAGCGGGACGGCCTGGTCCGCATGGGGGCAGGGGCGCGCGGGATGGCCTCCGCCGCCGCCTCGCAAGCTGCTGGAGGCTCGTCCGCCGGCGCCGACTCCCCCTCCATTAGTGTTTTTTACTCGATCCCGATATGTGCGGGTGGTACTGGATAGAAGAGAAAGGAAATAGATAGAAGGATAATTGTGTCATTTCGCATTAGCCTACAGTGGGACTTCACGGTGCCCTCAAACAGAAGGAAGGCCAGATAAGGAATCAAAATTTGGATTGGAGGCCAAAAAGGTAAGTTGGAAATTTTCAGGGTAAAAAAAAGTAGGCATGAGTTTTAAGAGGGCCATAGGAGTCGTTATCTCTTTTTTTAGTGTAGGTGCAAACCTAAGATGTCAGGTTACTAATTATTAACTTGATGCAATAGTTCTGGTAAAAGTATTCTTTAAATGTTAAATATGCTTTTGGCAAAATGAGTCAGCCAGCCCACTATAAAGCCTTTCATAATCCTTGGCATCACTTTATTTTTAGTTATGTCGGGTAAGTCTAGCTGAGTACATTCTCGTACTCAGGGTTTGTTCCCACTTGTTGTAGATGAGCAGATGTATTACGGCTACTGCATCAATTGCTTGTATCCAGCGATTGGAGATGCATAGACCATAGGCATGGTCACTCTATATCTCATCTCGATGCTTTTGTGGATGTGATAAGTACCTGACACTGTATCGAACTAAGGGTGTGCTGGTGGTTTAAAAACTACTTGCTTCCGCTACTTATTTGAACTTGGTATTGTAATAACTATTTTACTTTTGAACTCCGATGTATTATGTTATGTGCAAACTTATGTAATCATATGAATAGCGACCGCTAACCTCGATAGTCTTGGCTGAGTTGTTAGAAAGTTTGAAATCCTTTGTGGTTTCACGGACTACCGGGTTTATACAGGCTTAAGTAGGCTAACTTGACTGCTTCGGCGGATGATTTTCTTACTTAATTTCGTATAAATTGGTCGGTTTTGTTACACTTTCCCCTTGTTTTCCACATCAATCCTTGAGAGAAAAAGGTCTCAAACTCGATTAGAAAGCAAATCCACTGATTCTCAAACTCTAAAGAGCACTTGGTTCACGTTTTGGCCGGCGGTTATGTTTGTTACTCTTGGAGCTTTGCTCCTAGCCGGCTAGTATCACCTATGGAGCTTGCCAACTTGTGTGGCAACCTCGGGAGGTCTGTAACTATCTCTTAAATATAGTAAACTCACCTCTCATCTCAAGAGTTAAGTCTCTTGACTTGAGAACGAGAAAGGGTTGCAAAGCCCTAAGCCTTAGTGCCTAACCTCAACAACGTGAACTTAAGTAAGCCTTGGTGACGAGATGAACCATGGGATAAATCACCGTGTCATCGTGAGCTTGTTTTACATTCTTGTCATTCATATTGTTGTTGAGGTGATTTCAGGGGTTTATGGTCGATCTGCTTGTTTGTGCCTCTCCGACATATTATAGATGTTGATCTATGATCTATACACCTGCAAGAAGCTCACTAATTTCTCCCATCTAAGTTTCCTTTCATAGTTTTTGAACTGTGGTTCGAAGTTGTCTCTAGGTGCAGTAGTGCCGCTGTTCTGGCTCGGTAGTGTCGTAGCACGGCAGTGTCGCAGGCCAAGAGCGACAGTGCCGCGGGTCGAATTTAACAGTTGGTTAGGTTTTTGTTTTAACATGCCTATTCACCCCCCTCTAGGCTAACCAGAGATCCTACAGTTAGCATGGACGAGCACCGAGAAAAATTAGTTTTACCCCTACCTCTTCCCCTTTACCTACTCGATCCCTTCCTCCCACACCTACTCAAACCCTACCTTTCTCTCGTTCCTTCGCCCTTCCTGCTCATCTCTGGCGATGACCGCGACAAGCCAAACCTATGATGGATGGGCTATCGTCGACCTGCTATTGGTATTTATTAACGCACATAGATAAATTCGCAAGTGCATGGATACCGCTATAGGTTTCACCCAAAAGTATTCCAAATATCGTATCCACAGAGAAATGTGTGAGATTAACTACAATCTAACTTAACCAGGGGGTAGCAACAAGGGTAAGGATAAATAGAAGCGTAGAGAGGATAACTAAGGTTCTCTAGTTCTGACTTCGGTGAGCCATGTCTTCTACTATTCAACTAGGGACATTACTAGAGAAAGATACCAGCAGAGGATGCTTTCTTTTATAACCGGATCCTACTTAGCCTACAAACGGGAGGTGGACTACAGAGGACTTAACGAGAGTGTCACATTTGTGATCTAACGTTACCTCGCGATCTAGAAAGCGATGGAGAACCGACATTCGAAGGGGAGGCTGACCAGGGGGCCCACAGGCCGGGCGGCCTGTAGGTGGGGCTAGCCTGCCCCACCTAGCATCCCCTTGGCCTCTGCCACGGTGGGTTCCCCTCTGGTGTCTTCTAAAACGTTCTAGTGCTGGTTTCGTCATGAATAAGTATGATTAATTCTGACGTTTAGGTCCCCTTGACGGTTTTTTGGATATACCGTGCTGAGAACACAGATTCACCAAAACTTATAGAATTTGTCAGTTTAAACCCTTATACCTATGTTTGGTGATGGAATTAAGTATATATGTAGGATATGTTGACGGTTTATGATTGATGTTAATGACCGTCAACAAGCTCCTCCAAGCTTAACCTTTGCCAGTCTCTGAGCAAAGCTAAACTCAGCAATGGATCAAAAGTTGCTACAATAATGCTTTCATGCCTCAAAAGTACACATGCGTTCAATCAAAAATTCTCCTCCAGATTAGAAGAAACTAATCTAACTTTAAAACTTACCCATATTACCTTCAACCATGTGGCTTCTTAGCCTTCTCTTGGGTCTTGAGCAATTGAAAGACAGAACGATCAAGTCAAGCACTATGTCTCAAGTTCTTTGTTCGACCATTGTTCTAGAGTTTTTATAAGTTTTTAAAATAAAACTCAGAGATTCCATTATATGACACTCTCAAGTCTCTCAATATATGTGGTATTTGTGGATCCTCACCAAGGCAATAATGATGTTATGTCTTTTCTCTTCCTACCACTAAGACTTATGTCGAGTTCATAGATAGGGAGAAAGTTAAAGCATACTTGTAATGTTTATATTGTAATGTCAAACAACGGATCCAAAGAGAGCTGAGTCATATAATCAAATCAAGATGTGCATGTGTGTGGATGTATGGTGGATATATATGGTGGTTAACCTAATTCTACTTTGCTCTTTGAAAACTTATCTCTCTTTTGAAATTTAAAAACTTTTGCTAGAGAACAGGGGCTATCTTATTCATCTTCTTTTTTCTGACGGGCATATGAGTACCCATTGTTTTAAATATCTCGAACACTTTTGTGCCCATTTTTTTCTCTTCTCTTTTTTCTGACGGGCATATGGTATAGGGCTATATATATAGGGGGTAGCGTTAATTCTGGATCCTCGGATCAAACCGACTTAAAAAGACGATGTAGATGTAATCTAGGAAGCGGTGGAGAACCGACATTCGAAGGGGAGGCTGACCAGGGGGCCCACAGGCCGGCCGGCCTGTAGGTAGGGCTGGCCAGCCCCACCTGGCAGCCCCTTGGCCTCTGTCGTGGTGAGTTGCCCTCTGGCGTCTTCTAGAACCTTCTGGTGCTGGTTTTGTCGCGGATAAGTATGATTAATTCTGACGTTTAGGTCCCCCTTGACGATTTTTTAGATATACCCTACTGACAACACAGATTCACCAAAACTTGTAGAATTTGTCAGTTTAAACCCCTATACCTATGTTTGGTGATGGAATTAAGTATATATGTAGGATATGCTGATAGTTTATAATTGATGTTAATGACTGTCAACACCCGCCTTGGTCGAGTCGGCCGCAGGTCCACCCTTGGAATGTTTTCACTCACCACGTTAACGTCGCATCAGAGCTGCAGCCCTGCACCACAATGACAGGCGCGTCACGCTACCTGCCATGCCACAACACCACCCGCTGTCCTTGACCCTGCTGTCATGCCATCCCCAAGTCATCCTGTCACCACGCCATGACATTGCGCCGACACTGAGTCGTTAGCACCAAATCACGGCAGCATCTCTGGACTCCTTCGCGACATCACACCAAGCCTTGTTGCCTTCCAAGTTGATCGCGCTATAAAGCGTAGCCACCGCCATCGCCACCTAGTTTCCACCCAGTTTCTTCTTCTCTTCTCCATCCGCCGTCGACCGCCTTGCCAAGATCTTTTCCCGATGCAACACACAGGTATGATCCTAGTTACATAAAAATACGGAATGTTACAGGTGCCATGGCTTCTCTTTCTACAATGCGTGAGGCGAGGGCCCAAAGATCCCCTCCTAAACCTTGACCATCTCAACGAGACGAGGCTCGACGAGGTCGGGTTGCTTAGGTTCATCGTGGGCACATAGGCCATCATCGCATTCATGGTGGATCATGGCTCAAAGGGGATCTTTGGGCCCTCGTCTCGCTCGTTGCAGAAAGTCTCTGAGCAAAGCTAAACTCAGCAATGGATCAAAAGTTGCTACAATAATGCTTTCATGCCTCAAAAGTACACATGCGTTCAATCAAAAATTCTTCTCCAGATTAGAAGAAACTAATCTAACTTTAAAACTTACCCATATTACCTTCAACCATGTGGCTTCTTAGCCTTCTCTTGGGTCTTGAGCAATTGAAAGACAGAACGATCAAGTCAAGCACTATGTCTCAAGTTCTTTGTTCGACCATTGTTCTAGAGTTTTTATAAGTTTTTAAAATAAAACTCAGAGATTCCATTATATGACACTCTCAAGTCTCTCAATATATGTGGTATTTGTGGATCCTCACCAAGGCAATAATGATGTTATGTCTTTTCTCTTCCTACCACTAAGACTTATGTCGAGTTCATAGATAGGGAGAAAGTTAAAGCATACTTGTAATGTTTATATTGTAATGTCAAACAACGGATCCAAAGAGAGCTGAGTCATATAATCAAATCAAGATGTGCATGTGTGTGGATGTATGGTGGATATATATGGTGGTTAACCTAATTCTACTTTGCTCTTTGAAAACTTATCTCTCTTTTGAAATTTAAAAACTTTTGCTAGAGAACAGGGGCTATCTTATTCATCTTCTTTTTTCTGACGGGCATATGAGTACCCATTGTTTTAAATATCTCGAACACTTTTGTGCCCATTTTTTTCTCTTCTCTTTTTTCTGACGGGCATATGGTATAGGGCTATATATATAGGGGGTAGCGTTAATTCTGGATCCTCGGATCAAACCGACTTAAAAAGACGATGTAGATGTAATCTAGGAAGCGGTGGAGAACCGACATTCGAAGGGGAGGCTGACCAGGGGGCCCACAGGCCGGCCGGCCTGTAGGTAGGGCTGGCCAGCCCCACCTGGCAGCCCC
This sequence comes from Saccharum hybrid cultivar R570, assembly GCA_038087645.1. NCBI lineage: Eukaryota > Viridiplantae > Streptophyta > Magnoliopsida > Poales > Poaceae > Saccharum > Saccharum hybrid cultivar. The sequence continues at coordinate 16,079,364 of JAQSUU010000431.1, read as the reverse complement.
TTGGCCTCTGTCGTGGTGAGTTGCCCTCTGGCGTCTTCTAGAACCTTCTGGTGCTGGTTTTGTCGCGGATAAGTATGATTAATTCTGACGTTTAGGTCCCCCTTGACGATTTTTTAGATATACCCTACTGACAACACAGATTCACCAAAACTTGTAGAATTTGTCAGTTTAAACCCCTATACCTATGTTTGGTGATGGAATTAAGTATATATGTAGGATATGTTGACGGTTTATAATTGATGTTAATGACTGTCAACACCCGCCTTGGTCGAGCCGGCCGCAGGTCCACCCTTGGAATGTTTTCACTCACCACGTTAACGTCGCATCAGAGCTGCAGCCCTGCACCACAATGACAGGCGCGTCACGCTACCTGCCATGCCACAACACCACCCGCTGTCCTTGACCCTGCTGTCATGCCATCCCCAAGTCATCCCGTCACCACGCCATGACATTGCGCCGACACTGAGTCGTTAGCACCAAATCACGGCAGCATCTCTGGACTCCTTCGCGACATCACACCAAGCCTTGTTGCCTTCCAAGTTGATCGCGCTATAAAGCGTAGCCACCGCCATCGCCACCTAGTTTCCACCCAGTTTCTTCTTCTCTTCTCCATCCGTCGTCGACCGCCTTGCCAAGATCTTTTCCCGATGCAACACACAGGTATGATCCTAGTTACATAAAAATACGGAATGTTACAGGTGCCATGGCTTCTCTTTCTACAATGCGTGAGGCGAGGGCCCAAAGATCCCCTCCTAAACCTTGACCATCTCAACGAGACGAGGCTCGACGAGGTCGGGTTGCTTAGGTTCATCGTGGGCACATAGGCCATCATCGCATTCATGGTGGATCATGGCTCAAAGGGGATCTTTGGGCCCTCGTCTCGCTCGTTGCAGAAAGTCTCTGAGCAAAGCTAAACTCAGCAATGGATCAAAAGTTGCTACAATAATGCTTTCATGCCTCAAAAGTACACATGCGTTCAATCAAAAATTCTCCTCCAGATTAGAAGAAACTAATCTAACTTTAAAACTTACCCATATTACCTTCAACCATGTGGCTTCTTAGCCTTCTCTTGGGTCTTGAGCAATTGAAAGACAGAACGATCAAGTCAAGCACTATGTCTCAAGTTCTTTGTTCGACCATTGTTCTAGTGTTTTTATAAGTTTTTAAAATAAAACTCAGAGATTCCATTATATGACACTCTCAAGTCTCTCAATATATGTGGTATTTGTGGATCCTCACCAAGGCAATAATGATGTTATGTCTTTTCTCTTCCTACCACTAAGACTTATGTCGAGTTCATAGATAGGGAGAAAGTTAAAGCATACTTGTAATGTTTATATTGTAATGTCAAACAACGGATCCAAAGAGAGCTGAGTCATATAATCAAATCAAGATGTGCATGTGTGTGGATGTATGGTGGATATATATGGTGGTTAACCTAATTCTACTTTACTCTTTGAAAACTTATCTCTCTTTTGAAATTTAAAAACTTTTGCTAGAGAACAGGGGCTATCTTATTCATCTTCTTTTTTCTGACGGGCATATGAGTACCCATTGTTTTAAATATCTCGAACACTTTTGTGCCCATTTTTTTCTCTTCTCTTTTTTCTGACGGGCATATGGTATAGGGCTATATATATAGGGGGTAGCGTTAATTCTGGATCCTCGGATCAAACCGACTTAAAAAGACGATGTAGATGTAATCTAGGAAGCGGTGGAGAACCGACATTCGAAGGGGAGGCTGACCAGGGGGCCCACAGGCCGGCCGGCCTGTAGGTAGGGCTGGCCAGCCCCACCTGGCAGCCCCTTGGCCTCTGTCGTGGTGAGTTGCCCTCTGGCGTCTTCTAGAACCTTCTGGTGCTGGTTTTGTCGCGGATAAGTATGATTAATTCTGACGTTTAGGTCCCCCTTGACGATTTTTTAGATATACCCTACTGACAACACAGATTCACCAAAACTTGTAGAATTTGTCAGTTTAAACCCCTATACCTATGTTTGGTGATGGAATTAAGTATATATGTAGGATATGTTGACGGTTTATAATTGATGTTAATGACTGTCAACACCCGCCTTGGTCGAGCCGGCCGCAGGTCCACCCTTGGAATGTTTTCACTCACCACGTTAACGTCGCATCAGAGCTGCAGCCCTGCACCACAATGACAGGCGCGTCACGCTACCTGCCATGCCACAACACCACCCGCTGTCCTTGACCCTGCTGTCATGCCATCCCCAAGTCATCCCGTCACCACGCCATGACATTGCGCCGACACTGAGTCGTTAGCACCAAATCACGGCAGCATCTCTGGACTCCTTCGCGACATCACACCAAGCCTTGTTGCCTTCCAAGTTGATCGCGCTATAAAGCGTAGCCACCGCCATCGCCACCTAGTTTCCACCCAGTTTCTTCTTCTCTTCTCCATCCGTCGTCGACCGCCTTGCCAAGATCTTTTCCCGATGCAACACACAGGTATGATCCTAGTTACATAAAAATACGGAATGTTACAGGTGCCATGGCTTCTCTTTCTACAATGCGTGAGGCGAGGGCCCAAAGATCCCCTCCTAAACCTTGACCATCTCAACGAGACGAGGCTCGACGAGGTCGGGTTGCTTAGGTTCATCGTGGGCACATAGGCCATCATCGCATTCATGGTGGATCATGGCTCAAAGGGGATCTTTGGGCCCTCGTCTCGCTCGTTGCAGAAAGTCTCTGAGCAAAGCTAAACTCAGCAATGGATCAAAAGTTGCTACAATAATGCTTTCATGCCTCAAAAGTACACATGCGTTCAATCAAAAATTCTCCTCCAGATTAGAAGAAACTAATCTAACTTTAAAACTTACCCATATTACTTTCAACCATGTGGCTTCTTAGCCTTCTCTTGGGTTTTGAGCAATTGAAAGACAGAACGATCAAGTCAAGCACTATGTCTCAAGTTCTTTGTTCGACCATTGTTCTAGAGTTTTTATAAGTTTTTAAAATAAAACTCAGAGATTCCATTATATGACACTCTCAAGTCTCTCAATATATGTGGTATTTGTGGATCCTCACCAAGGCAATAATGATGTTATGTCTTTTCTCTTCCTACCACTAAGACTTATGTCGAGTTCATAGATAGGGAGAAAGTTAAAGCATACTTGTAATGTTTATATTGTAATGTCAAACAACGGATCCAAAGAGAGCTGAGTCATATAATCAAATCAAGATGTGCATGTGTGTGGATGTATGGTGGATATATATGGTGGTTAACCTAATTCTACTTTGCTCTTTGAAAACTTATCTCTCTTTTGAAATTTAAAAACTTTTGCTAGAGAACAGGGGCTATCTTATTCATCTTCTTTTTTCTGACGGGCATATGAGTACCCATTGTTTTAAATATCTCGAACACTTTTGTGCCCATTTTTTTCTCTTCTCTTTTTTCTGACGGGCATATGGTATAGGGCTATATATATAGGGGGTAGCGTTAATTCTGGATCCTCGGATCAAACCGACTTAAAAAGACGATGTAGATGTAATCTAGGAAGCGGTGGAGAACCGACATTCGAAGGGGAGGCTGACCAGGGGGCCCACAGGCCGGCCGGCCTGTAGGTAGGGCTGGCCAGCCCCACCTGGCAGCCCCTTGGCCTCTGTCGTGGTGAGTTGCCCTCTGGCGTCTTCTAGAACCTTCTGGTGCTGGTTTTGTCGCGGATAAGTATGATTAATTCTGACGTTTAGGTCCCCCTTGACGATTTTTTAGATATACCCTACTGACAACACAGATTCACCAAAACTTGTAGAATTTGTCAGTTTAAACCCCTATACCTATGTTTGGTGATGGAATTAAGTATATATGTAGGATATGTTGACGGTCTATAATTGATGTTAATGACTGTCAACACCCGCCTTGGTCGAGCCGGCCGCAGGTCCACCCTTGGAATGTTTTCACTCACCACGTTAACGTCGCATCAGAGCTGCAGCCCTGCACCACAATGACAGGCGCGTCACGCTACCTGCCATGCCACAACACCACCCGCTGTCCTTGACCCTGCTGTCATGCCATCCCCAAGTCATCCCGTCACCACGCCATGACATTGCGCCGACACTGAGTCGTTAGCACCAAATCACGGCAGCATCTCTAGACTCCTTCGCGACATCACACCAAGCCTTGTTGCCTTCCAAGTTGATCGCGCTATAAAGCGTAGCCACCGCCATCGCCACCTAGTTTCCACCCAGTTTCTTCTTCTCTTCTCCATCCGTCGTCGACCGCCTTGCCAAGATCTTTTCCCGATGCAACACACAGGTATGATCCTAGTTACATAAAAATACGGAATGTTACAGGTGCCATGGCTTCTCTTTCTACAATGTGTGAGGCGAGGGCCCAAAGATCCCCTCCTAAACCTTGACCATCTCAACGAGACGAGGCTCGACGAGGTCGGGTTGCTTAGGTTCATCGTGGGCACATAGGCCATCATCGCATTCATGGTGGATCATGGCTCAAAGGGGATCTTTGGGCCCTCGTCTCGCTCGTTGCAGAAAGTCTCTGAGCAAAGCTAAACTCAGCAATGGATCAAAAGTTGCTACAATAATGCTTTCATGCCTCAAAAGTACACATGCGTTCAATCAAAAATTCTCCTCCAGATTAGAAGAAACTAATCTAACTTTAAAACTTACCCATATTACCTTCAACCATGTGGCTTCTTAGCCTTCTCTTGGGTCTTGAGCAATTGAAAGACAGAACGATCAAGTCAAGCACTATGTCTCAAGTTCTTTGTTCGACCATTGTTCTAGAGTTTTTATAAGTTTTTAAAATAAAACTCAGAGATTCCATTATATGACACTCTCAAGTCTCTCAATATATGTGGTATTTGTGGATCCTCACCAAGGCAATAATGATGTTATGTCTTTTCTCTTCCTACCACTAAGACTTATGTCGAGTTCATAGATAGGGAGAAAGTTAAAGCATACTTGTAATGTTTATATTGTAATGTCAAACAACGGATCCAAAGAGAGCTGAGTCATATAATCAAATCAAGATATGCATGTGTGTGGATGTATGGTGGATATATATGGTGGTTAACCTAATTCTACTTTGCTCTTTGAAAACTTATCTCTCTTTTGAAATTTAAAAACTTTTGCTAGAGAACAGGGGCTATCTTATTCATCTTCTTTTTTCTGACGGGCATATGAGTACCCATTGTTTTAAATATCTCGAACACTTTTGTGCCCATTTTTTTCTCTTCTCTTTTTTCTGACGGGCATATGGTATAGGGCTATATATATAGGGGGTAGCGTTAATTCTGGATCCTCGGATCAAACCGACTTAAAAAGACGATGTAGATGTAATCTAGGAAGCGGTGGAGAACCGACATTCGAAGGGGAGGCTGACCAGGGGGCCCACAGGCCGGCCGGCCTGTAGGTAGGGCTGGCCAGCCCCACCTGGCAGCCCCTTGGCCTCTGTCGTGGTGAGTTGCCCTCTGGCGTCTTCTAGAACCTTCTGGTGCTGGTTTTGTCGCGGATAAGTATGATTAATTCTGACGTTTAGGTCCCCCTTGACGATTTTTTAGATATACCCTACTGACAACACAGATTCACCAAAACTTGTAGAATTTGTCAGTTTAAACCCCTATACCTATGTTTGGTGATGGAATTAAGTATATATGTAGGATATGTTGACGGTTTATAATTGATGTTAATGACTGTCAACACCCGCCTTGGTCGAGCCGGCCGCAGGTCCACCCTTGGAATGTTTTCACTCACCACGTTAACGTCGCATCAGAGCTGCAGCCCTGCACCACAATGACAGGCGCGTCACGCTACCTGCCATGCCACAACACCACCCGCTGTCCTTGACCCTGCTGTCATGCCATCCCCAAGTCATCCCGTCACCACGCCATGACATTGCGCCGACACTGAGTCGTTAGCACCAAATCACGGCAGCATCTCTGGACTCCTTCGCGACATCACACCAAGCCTTGTTGCCTTCCAAGTTGATCGCGCTATAAAGCGTAGCCACTGCCATCGCCACCTAGTTTCCACCCAGTTTCTTCTTCTCTTCTCCATCCGTCGTCGACCGCCTTGCCAAGATCTTTTCCCGATGCAACACACAGGTATGATCCTAGTTACATAAAAATACGGAATGTTACAGGTGCCATGGCTTCTCTTTCTACAACGCGTGAGGCGAGGGCCCAAAGATCCCCTCCTAAACCTTGACCATCTCAACGAGACGAGGCTCGACGAGGTCGGGTTGCTTAGGTTCATCGTGGGCACATAGGCCATCATCGCATTCATGGTGGATCATGGCTCAAAGGGGATCTTTGGGCCCTCGTCTCGCTCGTTGCAGAAAGTCTCTGAGCAAAGCTAAACTCAGCAATGGATCAAAAGTTGCTACAATAATGCTTTCATGCCTCAAAAGTACACATGCGTTCAATCAAAAATTCTCCTCCAGATTAGAAGAAACTAATCTAACTTTAAAACTTACCCATATTACCTTCAACCATGTGGCTTCTTAGCCTTCTCTTGGGTCTTGAGCAATTGAAAGACAGAACGATCAAGTCAAGCACTATGTCTCAAGTTCTTTGTTCGACCATTGTTCTAGAGTTTTTATAAGTTTTTAAAATAAAACTTAGAGATTCCATTATATGACACTCTCAAGTCTCTCAATATATGTGGTATTTGTGGATCCTCACCAAGGCAATAATGATGTTATGTCTTTTCTCTTCCTACCACTAAGACTTATGTCGAGTTCATAGATAGGGAGAAAGTTAAAGCATACTTGTAATGTTTATATTGTAATGTCAAACAACGGATCCAAAGAGAGCTGAGTCATATAATCAAATCAAGATGTGCATGTGTGTGGATGTATGGTGGATATATATGGTGGTTAACCTAATTCTACTTTGCTCTTTGAAAACTTATCTCTCTTTTGAAATTTAAAAACTTTTGCTAGAGAACAGGGGCTATCTTATTCATCTTCTTTTTTCTGACGGGCATATGAGTACCCATTGTTTTAAATATCTCGAACACTTTTGTGCCCATTTTTTTCTCTTCTCTTTTTTCTTCTTTTCTTCTCTTTCTTTTTTATGAATAACTTTTGCATAGCTCATGCCTCTTTTCTGCAATAAAACTTTTGAGAAATAGTAACGAGAACTCGGAGTATTTATTTGGTGGATGAAAAACCTATCAAGCATGTTTTTATGTTCGCTCCTAGTGTAGAAGTAAAATATTTTGGATAAATCTAGATGGAAGGCATGTTTTTGCGTCTACCCCCTAGGTAGGAGTAGTGCATATTTGGGTGGTGTGTATATGATCTTGATTTTAAGAGCATGAGAAATATCTCATAAGGGTCAACAAAGCTTGATAAAACTCAATATAATTATAAACAGCATATATGCAAAATTTTTCCTAGCTCTGATGAGAATTCAAGCTTTGTCATACAAGAACTCATCATGTAGTATTTTTGTGTTTTTAAAAAAGTAAATCTCTAGAACTTTAGTGTCACTTAGAACACGAAAACAGTACCTCCAGCATTCTCATATCATATTCATCAATTACCTAGACTTAGATTGAGCATATGTCACCAACGAGTTTCAAGTTCAGAGTAAATCCTTATATCAAGACAATTTTATCCAAAACTCGAGAGAATTCAAGGCTGAAAACTAGATACTTGAAAAAATTACAACAGAGTAACTATTCATCATTTCTATTTAAGAGATTATTCTGAGTTCTCTTTATTTTATTCAGCTCTTAAAAATAAATTAAAGCAAACTAGACATACCTTTTTATTTTATTTTCAATTTTACTAGATCACACATTATTCCTATAAATGACTAATGCAAAGATAATTTTTATTTTGTTTTTCATTCATTATTTTTAACTAATTAAAAGAAACTAAAACTAAAACAAAAAGGGGAAAGAATACTTATCTGAATACACGGTAGTACTTCTCCCCAAGCTAATTCTTTCGGTGAGGGTTCGGTATTGTAAGTTCTTAGAACCAGACTTCTTCTTGTAAAGTTCATTGATCAAGTACCTCGGTTTGCTCTTAAGATGAGAATTCTTGTGACGACGTCTCTAATGGTGATGTTACCTTCTTCTACCAAACCTGTCTTGGTGTTGAGTTTTGATTTTGGTTTGACAGGTTCAGAACCTTCACTTGTAGAAATTGGGGAATCAACTATCTTCCCCCATACTTTGAAGTGTGTCTTGCTTATAAGACAAGGTAGAAATCAAGTGCATGAGCTCTGTCAGTTGGAAAACACCAACAAAACCAAAATTGTATTTATTCTTATCTAACCTTAGGCACATGGAATAAAGATGAAGTTGATGTTATACGCTTTGTTCAATTATAACATGGGTGGTAAGATCTGAAGATTAAGCATGAATGTAGCATTTGAAGACATTTGGCCAAAAGGGTTGAATTGCTTAACCCATGAAAGGATTGTCTATCTTTACATAATGTATCGAACTTTACATGATTATAACTATCATCTTCCAGAGATAGAATGTGCACTTTTTAGCTTATTTGGTTAAAACTATGAGATCAAGAAGGTGGTGCTAGGAATAAGCTTAAAGAATTAAACATGTTGTGTTAATTAGGTTGGATCAAGTAAGTTGTAACTCAAATATATTTATTTCTTGTTTATGTGCCTATCAAAATCTAGGAAAAAGTCTTTTAAATAATGACCATTTATATTAGTATGTTACCTTTGTCATTGGAGCGTGATGACACCATATGACGGAGGGTAGATGATTTGTGATGGCCCTTCCCTTTTGCTTGGAGTTTTTCTTGTTCGACTAGCCTCGCAGTTTGAACTATTCATGAGCTTCTTGTTTCCTAGCTTGCACCCTTTCTTTATCAACATTTTGTCATGCCATCTTTTTTACTCTTTGATCTTTGACACTTTGTTGGACCTTCTGCTCCACTCATGGTTTCATGCAGTTCTTTCATCCATGATGAATGAGCTGTGTCTTCTTTGCGTAATGTTATTAGAGTTTGTCATGTGTCTTGCTTTATCTCTGATTTGAATTTATCTCGTGACTTACCAAAATTGATTTAAGAGTTTCCTGTAGGGGTTAGTATAACAAAATATCCAGTATCTACTACAACATACTATCAGCTCAAAAATTAACCTAGACACCACGTCTAATTCGATTTAGGAATGCATTTTAACCTAAGCACCATGCTTAATTTAAAAGCCTTTGAAAGTAAAATCAGCACACCTTTTGGTTCAAGAATCAAACTAGACACCTCATCTAATTTCATTTAGAAAAACAGTTTAAATTAAGCTCCATGCCTAATTTAAAAGGTGTATAAAAAATACTTCAAAACCTAAGCATATACTATAACAAACAAAGGTAGTATGAAAGCATTACAGAGATTTAATCAAATGAAGATGAAAGATCATGATTGTTATTTAGCAAATTGAGCATGGGTTAAAGATAGAGACAAGCAAAATAATTTAACAACATGGCATAAGATTTTTTAGAGAAGCCCATCCCCCATACTTGAATTTTGCAAATACAAAATCAAGTTTGGATGAATGTGATTAAATGTTGCATGATAATTGGTTGGACATACCTTGCGTCATCATCCTTTATTCTTTTTGCTTCAAACCTGGAATGGTTAGTGGTAAAAATACCTGAAGGAATATTTTCATAATTATATTGCTATGCTCATTTCACAAGGGTATTATAGTAAAAGGTGAAAGCTCATGTTATCTCCCGAAAGTTCTTGTTTTGGGACAAAAGCTCGTCCTTAGGAAACCTTCGAATTGTGCTTTAAGTTGGTGGAGTGGTTTCCCCTCCAACACCAACTTTTGTGTACCTATCTCAAGATTTATGCCAACACACAATGAGATTTGCAATATTTATGATAAACATATGCGTCTATAACCACCCTTTCAAAATTTTTATGAATAGGAAGTACGAGGGGGTTGAAAATCTCATGTGTGGTAGTAGAGAGATCAATTAATTCAGGAGATTTCTCATACGAGCATGGATTCGATAAGATAATCATGATGTTGCTTCCATGCTCGTTGATCTAATCTTCCTTTTCAAGCTCTAGGGTTGATTCTTCATGAATGTCCATAGGCGAAAATATTGTCTCCATTATTCCATGCCTATGACATTCATTGTCCAAGATTTTTCTTGGATTGGTGACTCTCGGGTTGATCTTGTCTAAGGTCTCCTCTAAACTTGGATGAGTGATGTTTATTAAGGAGATTGACTTAAACTCACCGTTTGGATCTAAAACAGGTTTGGGTTCTATCCTTAGAGCTTCGTCCTTATCCAACCATTCTTTACTTGCAACAACACATGAATGCTCTAGTCGTTGTCGTTGCTCTTCTTGGTCTTCCTTAGATCCTTCATGATTCCTATGCTTTGGTTGTCTTAGCGGATTTCTAGGATCATCACGAGAATTAGGAGAAAAGACCATAAGGGGATTTATCGGGGTCAAGGATGGTTTTAGAGATGGATTCAGAACTTATATCAGTTGTGAGCATAGAAGGGAAGAAGATAGGATTGGTTTCTAAATGACTCGACTCTCCTTCTGTGGCATCACTTGACATTCCACCCTTGAGTTTTTTAGATGTTCCCTAGAGGAATTTGATTTAGGACGTTTTCTAAGAGATCCCTTCTTGAGAGGATTATATTCACTCGAAGGTCTCTTATGTAGCAGAAAGTTTAAGCTTTTTCCAAAATCAGCATAAAAAAGATCATCCTTAATTTCAACAGAGATTTCCAAAGGTTGATTTCTTCTTCCTTTGGAGGATTTTGGGGTATTGATGGTTCGGGATTGACAGCTAAATCTTAGGATTGGAGTGGTTGTGATTTGGCTATCAAAACTTCCTCTTCTTGTGTCAGGAGATGATTCCTTCTCTTCCTCGGGGGGTTCATCATGAATGCTAGTGTAGGGAATGCGTCCAATAATTTTGTCAAGGATAGTCCTTGCCTTACTAGTAGACAAATGAAGAAAAGCTCCTCTAGAGGCCGAACCAAGGAATTTCATGCAATCCTTGCTATGACCCATATAAAATTATTGAAGAAGTACAGGGTCTTGAATGGCAAGGTTAGGGCTAGTGGTGATGAAGTCATTAAAACAAGCCCATGACGCGCCAAGAGATTCTTCTTCTAGTTGTTTAAAATTTAGAATCTCTTTTCAAAGGCTGACTACTTTAGAGATGGGATAGAAATGTAAACAAAATTTAGAGCAAGCGTTTCCCAATCTCCTTGCATACTTCCTACGGTTCGATTGTACCAATGTTTAGCTCTTCCCATCAAAGAGAACGAAAATAACTTTCATCTTAAGGTCTCATCAGACATGCTAGGGATATGCAAGTACACACAGGTATGTTCCATCTCCTGTAGGTGTGAGTATGGGTTTTTGTCGCCTTTTCCCGAGAAGGATTGTTCCCGAATCAATTTTATAAAACACGGGCGCAACTCATAACCAAGTGTTAGGATAAGCTCTGAAGATTTTGGTGGCTCTAGGCATGCACTCATGGGTTTAGCATATTAATAGATAGGAGTGGATTCCATAAAAGAAAAGATAAAAATAAAAGGTAAAAGATTAAGCTAGACTCAAAATTAACTCAACAACTGTTTCCCCGGCAACGGCGCCAGAAAGCTTGTTGGTATTTATTAACGCATATAGATAAATCCGCAAGTGCACAAATACCGCTGTAGCTTTCACCCAGAAGTATTCCAAATATCGTATCCACAGGAAAACGTGTGAGATTAACTACAATCTAACTTAACCAGGGGGTAGCAACAAGGGTAAGGATAAATAGAATCGTAGAGAGGATAACTAAGGTTCTTTAGTTCTGACTTCGGTGAGCCATGTCTTCTACTATTCAACTAGGGACATTACTAGGGAAAGACACCAGCAGAGGATGCTTTCTTTCGTAACCGGGTCCTACTTGGCCTACAAATGGGAGGTGGACTACAGAGGACTTAACGAGAGTGTCACACTTGCGATCTAACGTTACCTCACGATCTACCACCGGTCCGGAATGCAGGGTGCATCTACGATTAACCCAAGTCTAAGCACCACACTTACACTTACGATTAATACTTTACTCCCTCTAGAATAGGAATAAAGCACTCAAAAGAGTCACAAACCTGATGAACAATATAAACAAGAGGCTTACTTAAATCAGAAGTTGATTACCAGAGAAATCTCAGAAGCAAGCTAAGTAGAACTTGGTTCCACCAAGGTACAAGTCGTAGAGAGAGCACCGACAGGCCGTCACTTCCTCTAAACTCTTCCCTCATACTCTATCTCACTATTATTTACAAGACTAGATCCTATGGATCACTAATCTTCTCTTGATTGCTGGCTCTGATCTTAATGAGGAGAATATGAATTAGGGTTTTAGGATGGCTCTGCTGGAGGAGGTATAGGGCTATATATATAGGGGGTAGCGGTAATTCTGGATCCTCGGATCAAACCGACTTAAAAAGACGATGTAGATGTAATCTAGGAAGCGGTGGAGAACCGACATTCGAAGGGGAGGCTGACCAGGGGGACCATAGGCCGGCCGGCCTGTAGGTAGGGCTGGCCAGCCCCACCTGGCAGCCCCTTGGCCTCTGTCGTGGTGAGTTGCCCTCTGGCGTCTTCTAGAACCTTCTGGTGCTGGTTTTGTCGCGGATAAGTATGATTAATTCTGACGTTTAGGCCCCCCTTGACGGTTTTTTAGATATACCCTACTGACAACACAGATTCACCAAAACTTATAGAATTTGTCAGTTTAAACCCCTATACCTATGTTTGGTGATGGAATTAAGTATATATGTAGGATATGTTGACAGTTTATAATTGATGTTAATGACTGTCAACACCCGCCTTGGTCGAGCCGGCCGCAGGTCCACCCTTGGAATGTTTTCACTCACCACGTTAACGTCGCATCAGAGCTGCAGCCCTGCACCACAATGACAGGCGCGTCACGCTACCTGCCATGCCACAACACCACCCGCTGTCCTTGACCCTGCTGTCATGCCATCCCCAAGTCATCCCGTCACCACGCCATGACATTGCGCCGACACTGAGTCGTTAGCACCAAATCACGGCAGCATCTCTGGACTCCTTCGCGACATCACACCAAGCCTTGTTGCCTTCCAAGTTGATCGCGCTATAAAGCGTAGCCACCGCCATCGCCACCTAGTTTCCACCCAGTTTCTTCTTCTCTTCTCCATCCGTCGTCGACTGCCTTGCCAAGATCTTTTCCCGATGCAACACACAGGTATGATCCTAGTTACATAAAAATACGGAATGTTACAGGTGCCATGGCTTCTCTTTCTACAACGCGTGAGGCGAGGGCCCAAAGATCCCCTCCTAAACCTTGACCATCTCAACGAGACGAGGCTCGACGAGGTCGGGTTGCTTAGGTTCATCGTGGGCACATAGGCCATCATCGCATTCATGGTGGATCATGGCTCAAAGGGGATCTTTGGGCCCTCGTCTCGCTCGTTGCAGAAAGAGAAGCCATGGCTCCTGTAACATTCCATGTTTTTATGTAACTAGGATCATGCCCCGTGCATTGGATCAGGGAAAAAATTATGTCACGAGATATCTGGTCGCCAATCCAAAATCAAGGTCATAATATTTCAATTTTGCATTTTAGATAGTCGTTTAAACATACAGTGAGAGTGAGGCAAAGTCATTTTCAATGTCAATCAGTACATGCTCATGTCATAGTACCAAAGAATGACTAACTTTGTGTGTTTACTGCACACACTTATATAATCTTGTCGTAGTTATGTCTTTCATCAAGGCTTCTAATATCTTGCTTGAGGTGTTGATCATCCGAAACCGTTGCCTAAGTCCAAGTCCACTTTTGCACCCTTTAAACTATATCCAAGAACATTAGCAAAATATGTTATTCCAAATGATCATGTTGTTCATCAAGGGCCAAAATCCAAACTAAATGGACCAATGGTCCATTTTCCTTACATTGATCATCACCTTCATCTCCTTGTTCCCCATGAACCCTTTCTCTAGGACTTGCCATTTTCCTCACACAGTTAAACGTAGGATTAGGCTCTTATACCTTTTGAAAGGATCTAGCAAGGGCCTAGTTGGGGGTGAATAGGCATGATTTGCCTAAATCTCACAAACTCGTTCACACTGCCAAATCGTGAAGCATCCGTGTATCCTTGCGGAGTTGACGCGTCATGGAGCCTCTACGCATCAAAGCACAAATCAAACACACAGCGAAATATAACGTATGAAACTTGGATCAGTTCTGATACCAGCCTTCCTAGGGAATGTGTTGACCTTCTCAAAGTAGTGGTTGCACTTGCTACTTCATGGAAAGAGTAGATCAAATGCAAACCATATAAATCAATTCAAACACAAGTAATATGTAATATCAAACATAACACACAAGACACAAGGATTTATCCTTAGGTTCATCTCGCCACAAAGGCCTGCCTATGTCCACGTTGTTGAGGAATCCACCAAGGCAGAACTGTTCGGCTGATGGTTTCTGCGGCTGATAAGCCGGCTAATGCTGATTTGTTGTGAGAGAAAACACTGTACCATGGCTGATAAGCCGGACTGATTTGTTGTCTCTTTCAACCTACTCCTCTTCTCCAACCCACCCCAAGGTAGTAGGTTAGAGGTTTCCACTAAGACATAAAGGGCAATACAAACATCCCGGTGCTTAACCACAATCGATTGGGAGTCCCAGGCAACCTCTAGCTGTCTAGGAGGAAAGCTCCAAGAGTAACAAACACACCGGGTGGCTAGGGTTCACCAAGTGTTCAAGAACAAAGGAGCTTGATCTTCTCTAGTTTTCTCACACTCTCTTAGAGCCAAACACCTCAAGGAATTACCAAGATTTGGACAAAGGTGATTGAGACATCAATGGAAGAGAGAGAGAGAGAGCGCTGTCTGTCGAAACGAATGAATGAGTGAAGAAGATACCGTTTGGGGGGGGGAGAGGGAAGAGTATAAATACTCTCCCTTAGCTCCCACAACTAGTACGGCTTGTCCTAACTCAAATTCGAAATATAAAAACGAAGTAGACTACTCTGTCAAACACTTACAAAAGTCATTAGACCTTTAATTTTGTGGTCAACATCACCAAAACCCACTTAGGACTTTGGTTGCACTTACAACAATGAGGCCGCTGGCCGCCGCACCGAGGCTGTGGGCGAGCTGGTCGTGACCGAGCAAGCTCTGCCACGTCGGCTCTTGCGCAAAGAGAGGGAGAGAGAGAGGAGTCGACAAATGAATGGGTTTTCTCGTTCCGTTCTAGCAATACTCCCCTAAAATCACAAAATGGGTTTTCTCAATCCCCTATGTGTGACCCGGAAGTTTACCATTGCCGATTGCCCAGGAATCAAATATTTATTTTGTTTCACAACCTATACAAGGCTGGATCCACCCAGTGCGTAGAACCGATGGATCATTTCAGGCAACCTAAGCTTCACCTTGTGCCAAAGACCAAAATAATCCATCGATCCATCCGTTCACAGTCTGTAAACATAACAGTGGCGCAAGGATTAGGAATGTGGCTCTTAAAGGAATGACCAGCGACTTTAAGCAGATGAAGTGACGAGGACATCCCCAGCGTTACACTTCTTCCATACCTAAACAAAATGCTATTGACATTGTTGGACCTATTACAAGACAACGGGCAAAACAATTAAAGAAGGAAATAAATGCTCTGGTGAACGCTCTTGCATTCGTTACAAACAATGTTGAAGATTCATCTATGCATTCAGGTTGTTGCTTTATTACTCTTAGGAATGATGGAGCATATGAAAGTGCATGGGATAATAAAAAAAATTTAGTCCACGACAAGTGTTGTTCTAATGAATTTTTCAAGTGCAAAAACTCAAGGATGAAAAGGTGAAAGCTATCCCTCAATACACGTTACAATTTGCATCTTGAATTGTTATATCATATTTTCACTTCTATTTCAGATTCCACTTAATTTATGGATGTGCAAAGACGCTACAAGTATTAGGCAAAATCTGCAACTACATTCAATCAAGACACAGAAGCTAAAAGAGAACCGATAGCTGCAGATTATGCTGAGATGCAAGTCAAGGATGTTAATACCACCTATTAATTAGGCCCAAGGAGATGGAAGTTCTTTGGTGCATGGAAGGGTGATTGTGTCGGCAGTTTGTTGCATGTGCCGGACTCACGGTGCACTGCCTCGTCGTCAGGTTGCGCATCAATAGTCATCAAGTTCTCGGATCCTTGAAGAAGATGGGCCACAACTACTCATCACACGAGATGCATAGACGTATGCACATCATGAAGTAAATGGTACTAGGAGCTATGTGGTCATGACAGCATCCTCTTCATCTGCGCACTAACTGCCTGCTTATCTTGTTCGATTGCTGTTTTCATGTGAGCAAACAAACCAGCAGCACTTAATTCTCTAATTGCCTCCTCATCTGGTTCGATTTTCATTTTCATCTGGGCAGCAAAACAACCGGCAGCACTTTATTCTCACCGGATAGGATCCAACCAGAGTACAACCACTTCGAGTACATGCTTACAAACGAGGGGGGACAGGGAACACCCTATAAGGCTATAACACAACTCTAGCACAAACCTCTGCTGCTTCACTTTGCCACATTATTATTTAGGTATTGCATCCCTTGGTGTGCTTGGGGCATTTCTGGAGGTTTTCCCGGATAGGGCTTGGAGACACTCTTGATCACATCGCTTCTCATGCTGACTTCCAGCAACTGCATGGTTGAAAGAAAGTGTATATTATTATTCTCTGTACTGCCTGTTTATACAGGTAATATCGAAAACTTTTTGGTGAGACATCAATTGGATGAAAACGACAGCAAGATTGAAGTTCGAAGTTGAATCAACCATAGAAAGGGAAAGCATACCAAAACATGAAGTATAATTCCCATAGCCACTACAGGATATACATGAGGCCGGACATCTTTACAGGTCCAGCTCGTCTGGTATTAAGATCTCGTTGTCAGAGTAAACCAGTTTCATTTCATTTCTCCAGATCTGGAAAGGGGAACAGTTTAAGAGTCAGATTTCACCAAAGTACTACTACTTGCCAAGACAATAAAGGGAGAACAGAATTTATACCATTTCTCTAAATTGAACCCTGATGTGCGGTACATTCGTTCTGTGAATGTCATTTCCAGCAAGTCCTCTTTTGAAGTAGTTCTTGCCAATCCAGTGAGACTGCCAAAGATCATATGATTATTTGCTGTGTGCTTTGCACACATTTATACTAAGCAGGTAAGGATCCTCTCTAATACAGTTCCAGTGTCTAAAGAGAGGGCTTCAATGCATGCTGAAGGCCCCATTTCATACCATCACTCTATAACTAAAGTGAAGGTATCAGGCTTGGAACACACATTAAAGTGTTTTGAGAGAAGTAGCAAAAGATCGCTCACCTTTTGAGCATGTGAAAATCCAGATTGATAAACGGAGTTCCTCGCAATTTCACATAAATCACAAGAACTGAGCTTCCACAGCTGAAACAATCAAAATGGACATTAGTCACTCATCCCTTTTGGCATGGGTAGCACAGTATCTATGCGTAAAGGTGTGTGCTGCATACACATGCACACAAATTTCATGCTGCATGTGTGAAAGGACAATCACAGAAGAGCAAAAAAGCAAGGGAAGTAGGGAGTACCGAAGCAGCAATGCTGTATTCTTCCACCAATGGTTCTTTTGTCAGGTGAATTTGCAAAGGGTCATCCGTAGATAATGAGACATTCAGACCTCGTTGGAAGAAAGTTGGAAAAGGGTTGCGATGATAGTCAAGAAACAAGGAGTTGTTGCTCAATGGTGACACCGCCAGACCAATCTGACAAAATTTAAAGTAACAGGTTGGAAAGAAAAACATCATCATTCAAAAATCAGAAATTGAAAAGTGCAGAATCTTATGCCATTTACTGGTGTTGCCTCCAGCCACTAAACATGTGAAATTTTAATAAACATTATAGTCCCCAAAACACATCACCCCTCTGTTTGTTAAGTGAAGGCCCATCTACTGTTGGCCCATACGAGTGTCTATATATATATATATATATATATATATATATATATATACACCTGCCACTAATGGAGTGATTACCTCTCGAATCCCCAGGTCAGTAACATACCAAAGCTAAGGATTAGGTCAGGACTCAGGGTTAGCCTAATCTAATCCACCCACAACCCTATTTTTTCTTCTTTCTGGGGGATCTACTCCGTATGTGCGTGCACCAGGTCGCGCACATCACGCGACCGTCTGTGCGGCGCCCGCCCACCCGCGCCCATCGTGCGCCCACCCGCGAAACCGTCGCCCATCCGCACACCCACCCGGAGTCGTCCGTTTTGGCTCGTAGCTCGTTGGTGCTGTCTGTGTGGGACGCACCGTCTGCTCGTCTCTACTCATCATCACGCGTCCACGAGGGCCCTCCGTCGCCATCGTCCGCGGCCCCGACTTCATTCGCTGGCCGTCCATCCGCTCGTGGACCAGAGAAGGTGTGGTTGCCTGTCCGTGTGTGAGACTCTGCTGCTTCCTCTGTTCTGGGACTCGTGGTGCTGCTCTGTTCCGAAGGATTGCTGCTGCTGCTTCCTCTGTTCTAGGATTCGTGCTGCTGCTCTGTTCTGAAGGATTGCTATGCTCTGGTCTATTGCTTTTTGCTGTTCCCTGGTATCACAATGCCACAGCCCAATGTGATTGTTTTTCCTATGAAACTTGAGGGCCCTAGTAACTATCGAGAGTGGGCTTTCTCTGTCAAGACCGTTTTGAGGGGCCATGGGCTTGTATCTCATTTGACTGCTGATCCTCCAGTCGATAAGTCAAAGGATGGTTCTGGTGCTGCTGCAGTCACGGCTTGGACTGATGCTGATGGCCGTGTGATGAGTGCCATTGTCACTAGTATGAAGTCTTCTTTGATGAATGATGATGAGTCTTGAGAATCACGAGTCTGCTAAGGAGACGTGGGACTATTTGAAGGGGCGATATGTTCAGAACAGTGGTGCTCTTCTCCTTACTCTCATGCAAGGACTTCATGAGCTTCAGCAAAATGAGATGTTCATAGAGGAGTACTACACCGCTTTTGATCGTGTCATAGGACCTTTTCTCTCCATGTCCATGGTTCCAAAGTGTGAGCAAGGGTGTTCCGGCTGTTGTGCCAAAAAGATTCAGTTCATTGAGAGATTTCTCATACATCAATTTTATCATGGCTTGATGTCTGATTTTGAGGCTATTCGTAAGCAGTTGCTGAATGCTCCCACTACTCCATCCATTTTGCTGAAGAAACGCGTCTTAGTTCTCTAAAGCACAAACTCGAGAGCAACATAGGCTTCACATGCTTGATGCTTCATATCCTACACCACCTTAAGTTTGAAGGGGGCTGTTAAGTGAAGGCCCATCTACTATTGGCCCATATGAGTCTGCCCACTAATGGAGTGATTACCTCTCGAAATCCCCAAGATTAGTAACACTATTCATGAATGTGCTACCCAACACGCCAAATGTGTATTTTTCACAAGTTAAATATTCATTTAATATCTGTTGCCAAAAACTAGAAAATTTTAAATTCATCATAAAACATCACTTATTTTAACTGGAATGCAATATACCAGTACTGGAGAAGTAAACGCCATCGAATACATCTCAGAAGAGACCAAAATCATGCTGGGTTATGGAACTTGGTAACATATTACCTGACCAAGATAGTATAAGTACTGAAGCACAGGAGACTTCCTTAGATTGATTCCATGTGATATGTTGTGACAAAGAAGAAATGTCGCAGCCAAGTGATCGATATCTCCAGCCTGTACGAGCATACCCATTAGAGCAAACAAGATCTGTACTTTCAGAGAGGACCTGGAATAGATTTTACCTCTCCAGCATGTGGACGGAATTTGATAGTGGTCATCCCCTTTGACTCACGCAGCTGAAAATTGAACAGAACCATTACCTCTCTGAGAAATATGGAGAAAATTGAGGAAGGGGAGGAGGATATGATCACCTTGTTTAGGGTGAATAAGTTAGCATAGCAGTAGTATGCATAATATGAAAATGCAGGGTTGAATGCATTGGTCCACTGTTCAGGTGTAGGCATGTGGTTCTTTGTTGGACGCCTTTCTGGTTTACTTTCATCATCAACCAGGTCTAGCCCTACAACCTGCAAGGCCCAGAAAGAGTCAACTGAAGTTGCAATATCACGTACCTGAGATAAATGCATGTGAGCATATTTATCAATTATCATTACTGAAAAAACTAATGCTGAAATTTAGCATTAGTTTACCATGTCACACACTCGTGGGCTGGCATGTGACACACACACACACTGGCATGCGAAACACACACACACACATGAACACACACACACACACACACACGCAATGTGATCTACAGCGGTCTACTCTCAAGTTGGTGAGGGGTCTCATATTCTCTTTTGGAGAGATAGATGGCTTCATGGACCAAGCATTGCTGATCTAGCACCCTGTCTGGCTCCTCACAATCCAAAAAGGAGGGCAAATAAATGGACTGTTCTTGAAGCCCTCATGGACCAGAAGTGGATCTCATATGTGCAAGGTGCACTTTCAGTGGATGTCATTGTTGAATTCCTTGAGTTATGGGTGTTGGAGTATGTATTAGGCCCATGAGGCTAAGGCCCATGTGGCCCATGTAGTGTTACCTATATAGCTACCCTTCTAGGGTTAGCCCTAATCAATAGAGACAAAACTTCCAACATGGTATCAGATTAGGTTCCTGGCCGCCCTCTCCTTCCCCTGGCTGCCGCCCGCCCTGCTCCATGGCCGGCCGCCAGCCACCTCCCCCTTCCCCCACCTACTTCCATGTGTTTCCCCCTCTCTCTTCCCCCTCTTGGGCCGCCGCTGCCTCCCTCCGCCCCTCCCTCCAGGCGCCGCTCCTCAGACCGGTCTGCCGCCGCCCTTCCCTGGCGCGGGCGGCCGGTCCCTGCTCCAGCCGCCAGGGGGCAGGGTTGCCCTGGGCGCCGCCATCTCCACCGCCCAGCTCCCTCCTGCCGGCGCCCAGCTCCCTCCCGCCGGCGCCCAGCCCCCTACCGCCGGTGTCCAGCACCCGGCGGCTGGCACCACCACCTCTCCTGGTGCCGCCGTGGGCCCTGAGGGCGCTGCCGCCGGGGATGCCCCTGCTGTGGTCGCCGCTGGCTCGCTCCCGTCCGGTGACGCAGCCCTCCCTGTGGATCCTCTCCCGGAGCCTGCTGGTGGTTCAACGCCGCCGCCCTCGTCGCCGCGCGGGCTGCTGCCGCGGAGGGGCAGGCCCGCGTGCGCGCGGCCGCCCTACTGTGGGAGCGCGAACGCGACGCGGCTGACGCCCTGGCCCGCCGGATCGCCGAGGCGGAGCAGCTCCTCACCCCTCCTGCCTCCCACGACGCTGGCGCCACCTCTTCCGCCTCGTCGGGCCACCACCTGTCCCACACCGCCATCCTCTGGCACGATCCGGCCGACCCGCTCGTGACTCTGCTTCACTACCAGGCCGGGGGGTCCAGAACATCCGCCTCGTGCCGGTCGTCCTCGAGCCGGAGTCGCCCTCCTATGCTGTTAGAATGTATTGTAACAGTCCATATTGGACGTACGGCCCATGGGCCTTGTATATTGTAACCCTAGCCTTTCAGGCTATATAATGAAGGTCACCCCCCTGATTAGGGTATGCGGTGTTTCTCTACATGGTATCAGAGCCAGTACGCTGTGGATCTGCTCCAGCGCGCCGGTATGGCTGAGTGTCATCCCACGGCGACTCCTGTTGACACTCATGCCAAGCTCTCTGCTACAGATGGCGCACCGGTGGCGGATGCCACTCAGTACCGTAGCCTCGCTGGTGCGCTACTGTATCTCACGCTGACTCGTCCGGACCTCGCATATGCAGTTCAACAGGTTTGCCTCTTCATGCACGACCCGCGCGAGCCTCATCTTGCGATGCTCAAGCGTGTCTTGCGGTATGTCAAGGGCACTCTATCCACTGGGCTTCACATCGGCACAGGCAGTATCAACAGCTTGACTGCCTACTCCGATGCTGATTGGGCTGGTTGTCCCGACTCTCGGCGCTCCACTTCTGGCTACTGTGTCTTCCTCGGCGACAACTTAGTCTCTTGGTCCTCCAAACGACAAACTACGGTTTCTCGTTCGAGTGCGGAGGCTGAGTATCGTGCTGTTGCGCACACTGTGGCTGAGACTTGTTGGCTTCGTCAGTTACTTCAGGAGCTCCATGCACCCATCTCTTCGGCGACGATTGTCTACTGTGACAATGTCAGTGCTGTCTACATGACCGCCAATCCAGTTCATCATCGTCGCACGAAGCATATTGAGATCGATATTCACTTCGTCCGTGAAAAGGTTGCTTTGGGACAGGTTCGGGTGCTCCATGTTCCATCATCTCATCAGTTCGCGGACATCATGACCAAAGGGTTACCTGTACAGTTGTTTACTGACTTTAAGTCCAGTCTTTGTGTTCGTGACACTCCCGCTTAGACTGAGGGAGGGTGTTAGAATGTATTGTAACAGTCCATATTGGACGTACGGCCCATGGGCCTTGTATATTGTAACCCTAGCCTTTCAGGCTATATAATGAAGGTCACCCCCCTGATTAGGGTGTGCGGTGTTTCTCTACATATGCCCGCTGGCGGGATCTGGTGCTCCTCACTCTCCGTCGCTACGCCCTCGACGACCACGTCCTTGCTGACGCCTTGGTCGCCGCCCGGAAACCGTCCTGGATCTGCCTCGACAGCATCGTCCTCTCCTGGATCCTGGGGACGATCTCCCTGGACCTCCACGACCTCGTCCGCAACACCCCTGACGTGCGGCGGGCGTGGCTTGCCCTGGAGGGACAGTTCCTGGGCAACGCCGAGGCCTGGGCTCTGCGTCTCGACGCGAGCTTCCGGACTTTCGTCCAGGGTGACCTCTCCGTCGGCGAGTTCTGCCGTCGGATGAAGGGCATGGCGGACTCCCTGGGGGACCTCGGGTGGCCCGTGGAGGATCGCATCTTGGTCCTCAACGTCCTCCGCGGGCTCAACGACCGCTACGCCCCCCTCAGGACGTGGATCACCCATCAGAGGCCCTTCCCCACCTTCCTGGAGGTCCGTGACGATCTCGTCATGGAGGAGCTCACGCAGGGCATCCAGCTGGGATCCACTGCTTCCTCGGGGTCCTCGTCTTCCTCGACGGCTCTGGCTGCTACTCCACCGCGTCCATCTGCTCCACCACGGTCGTCCGCTCCACCACCACAGTCTCTCCTGGGTCCCCCTCCTTCCGGGCCGAGCGGAGGTGGGGGGGTCGTGGCGGTCGCCGTCGCCGTGGCGGGGGTCGCGGGGGTGGCAGGGGCGGACTCACCCAGGCTCTGGCTCCGGGTGGGCTGCAGGGGGGCACCATGGCCTTCCTTCCAGAACCCGTGGTCCGGACGCATCTCTATGTGGCCCTACCACGCCCCCGGGGCCGACACTCGTCCACCGGTGGCCATGCTCACCGGAGCTTCTCCTGCTGGTCCTCCTCCCGGTGCTTTTCCTGCTACGTCGTGGACTCCACCCTCTGGGACTCTACCGGGGGTCACCGGCTGCGACCAGGCGGCCCTGGCTCGCTCGTTCAGCACCATGGGCCTGATACCTCCGGTCAGACCCGAGTGGATCGCTGATTCGGGAGCCACCTACCACACCACTCCGGACCCCGGTATACTTTCGTCGCTCCACTCTCCCTCTTCCTCTCTTCCTTCGTCCATTATGGTCGCAAATGGTTCTTGTCTTCCAGTCACTTCTGTGGGTACCGCCGGTGCTCATGGCTCCTTCCGTCTTCCTGATGTTCTTGTTGCTTCTTCTATGGTTCACAACCTTCTTTCTATTCGTCGTTTTACAGCTGACAATTCTTGTTCTGTGGAATTTGACTCTTCTGGTCTTACTGTAAAGGATTTGGCTTCCCGGCGTCCTCTGCTTCGATGTGACAGCACCGGGCCCCTTTACACTCTTCGCTTCCCGGCGGCTTCTTCGTCTTCTTCGCCGCCCGTTTTGTCAGCTGCCTTCGCCGCTTCTACTTCCACTACTACTTGGCACCGGCGCCTCGGCCACCCTGGACGTGATGCCCTGATACAGCTCAGTCGTAGCTCCGGTCTTCCATGTACTCGGGCTCATGATGAGCAACTATGTCATGCGTGCCAATTGGGTTGACATGTTCGTCTCATAGTTCTCATGCGACCCGCATTTTTGATCTTGTACATTGCAACCTATGGACATCTCTTGTTCTAAGTATTTCTGGTTATAAGTATTATCTTGTGGTGGTTGATGATTTTTTGCATTATTCGTGGACTTTTCCCCTCCGTGCGAAGTCTGATACGTTTACCACACTCCTTCACTTCTTCACTTGGGTGTCCACACAGTTTGGCCTCACCATCAAGGCCGTTCAGTGTGACAATGATCGCGAGTTTGATAACTCCACCTCCCGAGCCTTCTTTCTCTCTCACGGTGTTCAGTTGCGCATGTCTTGCCCGTATACCTCTTCGCATAATGGCAAGGCTGAGCGGATGATTCGCACCACCAACAACACCGTGCACACCTTCTGTTTCAGGCCTCTCTCCCTGCTCGCTTCTGGGCTGAGGGCCTGCACACCTCCACCTACCTTCTTAACCGTCTTCCTTCCGCTGCCTGTCCCGCTCCCACACCTCACCACGCCCTCTTCGGTACCCCGCCTCGGTACGATCACCTCCGCGTGTTTGGGTGTGCGTGTTACCCCAACACCGCTGCCACTTCTTCTCACAAGCTGTACCCTCGCTCCACGCTCTGTCTTTCTCGGGTACTCCCCGGATCACAAGGGGTACCGGTGCTTTGACCTTACCTCCCGACGGGTTCTCATCTCTCGCCATGTGGTGTTCGATGAGTCTGTCTTTCCCTTTTCCAGCACTACCACCCCTCCGGTACCTGACCCTCCCTCCCTGTTTCCCACTGACCCGGTGGTCCAGCCACCTTTTTCGTGGTCTCCTGCAGGTACTGCTTCGCCGAGCTCCTTGCTGGCCTCCTGTCCTGGCTCCCCGGTGGGTCCGGACCCGTCGTCTCCTGGCGCGACCTCGCCCTCTCCGGTTGGCGCAGACCCGGGGCCTTCGTCCCCCGCGTCTACCCCGCGGGGGCCGTGCCGGTCGTCGACGCCGGATCCTGCCCCGGCACCTCCGTCGAGGTTCGTCGCGCCGGTACGGGTGTACCAGCGCAGGCCGCAGCCGCCGCCGCTTGCGGTCCCTTCTCCGTCGGGGACACCGACACCACCGCCGCAGTCCCCGCCGACTCGTGGTGCCCCGCCGGTCTACCACCCGCCGCTTCTTCACCGACACCCGCGGCATGTTCACCTGATGGTGACACGGCACGCGGCTGGCACACTGCCACCTCGTGCCCTCGAGGCTTCGACCGGCGACGCGGTGGTCTCCCCAGTACCCTTTTCCGTCCGCGACGCCCTGTTGGACCCTCACTGGCGCTGTGCGATTGAAGAGGAGTACGCCGCGCTACTCGCCAACCAGACGTGGGAGTTGGTGCCCCGGCCGCCAGGCTCCAACGTCGTCACCGACAAGTGGATCTGGACCCACAAGCGCCGGGCCAATGGCTCTCTCGAGCGCTACAAGGCTCGATGGGTCCTCCGGAGTTTCACTTAGCGCCCGGGAGTCGACTACGATGAGACCTTCAGCCCGGTGGTCAAGCCGGCCACCGTCCGTACCGTGCTCTCGCTGGCGCTTGCTCGGTCTTGGCCCATCCACCAGCTGGACGTCAAGAACGCCTTCCTCCACGGCCTTCTTACCGAGACGGTGTACTGCAGTCAACCGGCGGGGTTCGTCGATTCCACCCGTCCTGGCATGGTCTGTCGGCTCAACAGGTCTCTCTATGGCCTCAAGCAGGCACCTCGGGCGTGGAACCACCGGTTTGCTGCTTTCTTGCTGACCCTGAGGTTCGTGGAGGCCAAGTCTGATACGTCCCTGTTCGTCTACCACCATGGGGCTGACACTGCATACTTGCTGCTCTATGTTGACGACATTGTCCTCACAGCCTCCAGCGAGCCACTTCTCCGCCGGATCATTGCCGCTCTCCAGCAGGAGTTCGCAATGAAGGATCTGGGTGAGCTCCACCACTTCCTCGGGGTCACAGTTAAGCACCGTCCTGCCGGGTTACTTCTTCACCAGCGGCAATACACTCGGGATATCCTGGAGCGGGCTGGGATGACTGACTGCAACCCCTGCTCCACTCCGGTCGACACTCAGGGCAAGCTGTCTGAGGTTGAGGGACCCCCGGTGGCCGACCCCACTGCGTACAGGAGTCTCGCCGGGGCCCTTCAGTACCTCACCTTCACCCGGCCGGACATCACCTATGCGGTTCAGCAGGTCTGTCTTCGTATGCATGACCCCCGGGAGCCTCACCTCACGGCTCTCAAGCGCCTCCTCCGCTACCTCCGGGGCACGCTCGACTACGGCCTCCTCCTCCACCGGGCCTCCTCCACCGACCTCGTCGTCTACACCGACGCTGACTAGGCGGGGTGCCCGGACACTCGCCGCTCCACCTCCGGCTACGCCGTCTTCCTGGGCGACAACCTGGTGTCATGGTCGTCCAAGCGCCAGCCGGTGGTCTCCCGGTCCAGTGCCGAGGCGGAGTACCGCGCCGTTGCTAACGGCGTGGCGGAGGCCGCCTGGCTCAGGCAGCTGCTTGCTGAGCTGCACACTCCGCCCTCCCGGAGCACACTGATCTACTGCGACAATGTCAGTGCGGTCTACCTCTCCACCAACCCCATCCAGCACCAGCGGATGGAGCATGTGGAGATCGACCTCCACTTTGTCCGTGATCGGGTGGCCATGGGCGAGGTGCGGGTCCTTCATGTTCCGACTACCTCCCAGTTCGCGGACATCTTCACCAAAGGCCTCCCGTCCTCGACCTTCGTCGAGTTTCGCTCCAGCCTCAACATCACCGGTGGCTAGTTGCGTCTGTGGGGGGTCGCGTGTGTTCTTTCTTGTTTTAAGCCTAGAACTCCGCTGCGCCGGTAGTTCAGACTGCGGGGGGTGTTGGAGTATGTATTAGGTCCATGAGGCTAAGGCCCATGTGGCCCATGTAGTGTTACCTATATAGCTACCCTTCTAGGGTTAGCCCTAATCAATAGAGACAAAACTTCCAACAATGGGATATTATATCTGAGGTGGAACTACAGCCAGGGGTGGAAGACTCTCATATTTGGAGATTTTCTTTGTGTGGACAGTACACAGCAAAGTCAGCATATGACAGATTTTTTTCAGGGGGCAATAAGATTTGAGCCATATGAGAGGATTTGGAAAACTTGGGCACCAGGCAAATGCCGCTTCTTTTTGTGGCTAGTCGCACATAATAGGGGTTGGACAGCTGATAGACTAGCACAGCGTGGTCTTGATCATCCAACTCGGTATCTTCATTGTGATCAAGATTCAGAAACTATCAACCATCTTCTTGTAGACTGTGTGTTTGCACGAGATTTTTGGTACAGCCTGCTGCAAAAGATTGGTATGCAAAGTCTCTTGCCCCAGCAGGGAGAGGCGTCTTTCGAGTGCTGGTGGGCCAGAACAAACGAGGCTCTGGATGGTTTGGCAAGAATGTTACCTTTGTGGAAGATGGAGAAAGTCCAGAGCCAGTGTACAAGAGACTGCTGTGTAGTGGTGTATGTATACTAGGGCACATGGGCCATATGGGCCAAGAGAATATGGGCCTATATCATGTCTTAACACCCCGCTTCAAACTCAAGGCGGAGGTGGAGGATGTGAAGCATTGAGTTTGAGCATATGAAGCCGATGTTGCTCGCGAGTTTGTGCTTTGGTAAACAAATCAGCCACTTGCAGTTCTGATGGCACATACTGAAGAGCAATCGTCTTTTGATGACAATGAGACCGGGTGAAGAAGGCATCAACACCAATATGCTTTGTAAGCTCATGTTTCACAGGATCATTAGCAATCTGTATAGCTCCCGTATTATCGCAAAGAAGAGGTGTTGGAGCATCACACGAAACACCAAAATCAGCTAGCAGCCATCGAAGCCATATAATCTCTGAGGTGGTAGTAGCAAGTGCTCAAAGTTCTGCCTCTGTACTGGATCGGGATACAGCTGATTGCTTCTTGGACTTCCATACAAGGGGAGAAGAACCAAGAAAAATGCAATAACCAGTGACAGAACACCGATCTGTAGGATCACTCGCCCAAGTGGAGTCCGAATAGGCATAAAGATGAAGTGGACTATCATGAGCATAGAACAAACACTGAGATGATGTCCCCCTTAAGTATCTCAGCACACGGAGCAAATGCCCAAAGTGAACTGAAGTAGGAGCACTGACAAACTGGCTTAAGATATGAACTACATGAGCAATGTCGGGTCTAGTAACGGTGAGATAAACAAGGCTGCCCACAATATGTCTATATCGAGAGGGGTCCTCCAGAGGAGTGCCATCAGTAGGACGAAGTTGCAAGTGAAGATCCATGGGTGTTGCAGCCGTCCGATTATCAGAAATGCCAGAGCGAGCAATAAGATCATGTATATACTTGGATTGAGAGAGATAATAACCCTTTGAAAAATGTAACACCTCAATCCCTAGAAAATAACTGAGAGGACCTAGATCAGACATCTGGAACTGCTTGCTAAGTTGTTCCTTCACATGAGAAATGTGGTCCATATCATCTCCCGTGATTAGCATATCAACATATAGAAGGAGCAAGGTACGCCCTCGCGGAGAGAGATGAATAAATAAGGCAGGATCATGATCACTCGGTGAAAAACCAGCATCCTGTATCACCGATACAAACCGCTCAAACCAAGCACGGGGAGTCTGTGGGTCTCGCTTG
The DNA here is from genome assembly GCA_038087645.1 of Saccharum hybrid cultivar R570. Classification (NCBI taxonomy): domain Eukaryota; kingdom Viridiplantae; phylum Streptophyta; class Magnoliopsida; order Poales; family Poaceae; genus Saccharum; species Saccharum hybrid cultivar. Next base: position 16,050,599 of record JAQSUU010000431.1, on the reverse strand, counting down.
TCCACATTAATACATCAGGGTTATTTAGGTCATACATCTGTCGAGTCTCACTTTCATTGTAAGGGTTGTAAGCTTGGCAAACAGATTCAGCTTCCCTATCCTTCTAGTGTATCTCACGCAGCTAGACCCTTTGATCTTATTCACTCAGATGTCTGGGGCCCTGCTCCTTTTGCTACTAAAGGTGGCCATAAATATTATGTTATCTTTGTTGATGATCATTCTCGATACACTTGGCTTTATTTTATGAAACACTGGTCCCAGTTGTGTTCCATTTATCAGTCTTTTACTCGCATGGTTCATACTCAATTTTCCACCTCTATTAAAATTTTTCGTTCTGACTCTGGTGGAGAATATTTGTCTGATCGTTTTCGCCAGTTTTTGACCTCTGAGGGCACTCTTCCTCAGCTGTCATGTCCTGGTGCCCACCCACAAAATGGCGTAGCTGAACGCAAACATCGCCACATCATTGAAACTGCTCGGACCCTTTTAATTGCCTCCTTTGTTCCCTCTCACTTTTGGGGGGAAGCGGTCTCAACATCTGTTTATCTTATCAATCGACAACCGTCATCCAAACTATCTGGTAAGTGTCCTGGTGAAGTCCTTTTTGGTACTCCTCCTCACTATGATCATCTTCGGGTTTTCGGATGTACTTGCTATGTTCTGCTTGCACCTCGTGAGCGAACTAAGTTGATGGCTCAGTCGGTTGAATGTGTTTTTCTGGGATATAGTCCTGAGCATAAGGGTTATCGTTGTTATGATCCTTCCACTCGTCGCATACGTATCTCTCGTGATGTCACATTTGTTGAGGACCGTCCTTTCTTTTATAACCCATCTACCCAATCATCCTCCTCTTCTACAGAGTCCACGTCTTTTCTTTACCTTCCTCCTATTTTGTCTAGTGATGATGTTCCCTCGTCTACACCATCTCCTTCTCATGACCCTCCACCAATCCTAGCTCCTCAGTCTCCACCACCCAGGCCTCCATCATGTAAACCACCCATCACACGTGTTTACACTCGTCGTTCCACCAATCCCATAGAGCCTCCATCTAATTCTTCTTCCTCGGCCAGTCCTGATGCTCCTGTTTTGGTTGATTCTAATGCTTCTGATGAGTCACAGGTTCGACCGAGATACAATTTGCGTGATCGCACCACTATTGCGCCCCCTGATAAATTGGGATTTCCACGTGCTAGTGCTATTCTTGATGAGCCATCCACTTATCATGAGGCTTCTCTCATTCCGGAATGGCAGGCTGCTATGTCTGAGGAGCTCGCTGCACTTGAGCGCACAGGTACTTGGGATATTGTTCCACTACCACCTCATACAGTTCCTATCACATGTAAATGGGTGTTCAAAGTTAAAACCAAATCTGATGGTTCTATTGAGCGATATAAAGCTCGTCTAGTTGCCAGAGGTTTTCAGCAGGCTCAAGGCCGTGATTATGATGAAACATTTGCTCCTGTTGCTCACATGACCACGGTTCGTACTTTGATTGCTGTGGCTGCTTCTAAGTCCTGGAATATCTCTCAGATGGATGTTAAGAATGCTTTTCTTCATGGTGATCTACATGAGGAAGTTTATATGCAGCCACCCCCAGGTGTTGATGCCCCTTCAGGACATGTTTGCCGTCTTCGTCGTGCTCTATATGGTCTTAAACAGGCTCCCCGTAACGACGACGGACGATGGAGACGGATGGCCGCGACGGGCGGCGTGCGTGCGGAAGACGCCGGGCAGACGGACAGGCGGGCGACGGCCAGAAAAAATTTTGGATCTCGGGTGGATCTGAGGAGAATCTCTCCTCACCCTAACCCCAATCCTGCTCTGATTCCATGTTACCTTTGTGGAAGATGGAGAAAGTCCAGAGCCAGTGTACAAGAGACTGCTGTGTAGTGGTGTATGTATACTAGGGCACATGGGCCATATGGGCCATATGGGCCAAGAGAATATGGGCCTATATCATGTCTTAACAAAGAAAAGTCTTGAACTCTATCATCATCTTGGGAGCATGGACACTTTGGAACCATAGGAATCGTTGTGTGTTTGATGGAGCTTCACCTAATCTAGCCAGAGCTTTGACTCTTTTTTTAGCATTAAATACAGCAGGAGAGGCCCCCACTGTAGTAGGCTTTGACTCTTTCCTTAGAGGACATGAGTTTGTGGGGTATTTCTTACCTAGCTGGCCTGCTACCTATGTGAGACAAAGTCGAGGTCGTCTTTTTTATAGCACAGGCGAGCGTGTATTCTTAGTTGCTTTGTTGTGAGTTTTGGGGTGTCTGTAAAGGTTCTTTCCCCTTTTGTTTTTCTTAATATAATGATACACAACTCTCCTGCGTGTTCGAGAAGAAAAAACACTGGCATGTGAGATGCACACAACAGCAAGTAAATGGTTGATGTGTGAAATGTTGATGCATGACACAAGGCAGAACTACAGTCGATATGCATATTCTTTATAACCAATGATTTCTCAACCTGCTTCAGGAAGACATGGAGCTGCGGGTGTGAAGCTGGATCAATAGTAACCTCAAAAAGAGGAAGGAAAATGTTGTCAAGAAGATTTTGGAATGACGTAACAATACCCATTCCCTTGTACACATTATATAAGCGTGGAATCTGCAAAAGAGTGTCCACAAAATATATCAGAAAAGAATCGTTTTTGCATCAAATATTTCACTGGGGCAAAAAGGGTAATATTTCCATGGTTAAGAACTACTGAACTACATCTTAGGCTAAGTACTCATCTTGGCATTCTGCAAGCTAGACTGTTGTCAAGAGTACTTTTGTCCAGTATTCCAACAGATTATTGACTAAAGAAACAATGACTACAAACTATTTTTTTTCTTGAACACGGAGCGCCACGTATCACTATATTAAAGAAGACAAAGGAGAAAGAGGCCCAGGTACAACACACCCACCCACACAATGTTTTAGGATTCCATGAGCGCCCATGATGAATAGATAAAAGACGACTGCAAAAACTACTTGCTAGACATATGTATTATAGCCGTGTATGCTATTGGGCCATGGCCATGTGTCCATATTTTAGCCGGCCAGCCATTGGCGAGGCAATTGTATCCAGTCCTGTTTCTATAAACCGATCAATCCCCTCCCTATATATATACATGTACATGTGCTCCAATCTAATCAATCCAATATTTCACGCAATATTCATTGCTTTCAGGGTAGCAGAAGACTAAGTTTCTCTCCTGATCTACTACCGCTGCTCCCGCGCGACCATCCTCTGGTCAGCGCCTCCCCCCCCCTCCCCCCCCCCCACGCCTCTCCCGAGTCGCGCCCCCTCCCTCTCTTGCCCAATGCCTGGGACTCCCCCTGGCTCGCCATCTGGTGCCGCGGCTGCTGCCGCCAAGGCCAAGACGGTGGCTGACTCCGGCATTGAGGAAGCTGCGGATGACTCCCTCAAGCTCCTGGCCCTCCAGGAGCAACAGGCCCACGACGCCCACGCGGCCAAGGAGCGTGCGGCTGCCGCTTCCTCTCCAGACGGCTCCTCTTCGTCTACTCCTGAGCCGTCCCTGCGATCTGTTCACGACGCCATGCTGCTCCACGAGGTTGCCGCTGTTCTGAACCTCCACGGGCTGTCGCTGGTGCGAGGCCTTCCTCTTGACTGTGGGCAAGTTCTCACTGGAAGGCCACGTCCTCACCGACGATCTTGCTCCCGATCACCCTGATTGGGCCCGCATGGACTGCGTGGTTCGCTCCTGTATCCTCGGCACCATCTCCATTTCTCCAACGACCTCGTCGAGACCGTCATGGAGCGTGGCGCCACTGCTCGTGCCACCTGGCTCGCCATTGAAACTCAGTCCTTGGGAACCAGGAGACTCGGGACCTTTACCTCGACGCCCAGTTCCGCAACTTTGTTCAAGGAGACCTCTCCATCACCGAGTACTGCCAGCACAGCACTTGAAGACCATGGCCAATGCTCTCATTGACCTGGGGAGTTCGTCTCAGACCGTACTCTCGTCCTCAACATCCTTCCGTGGCCTCAACGACAAGTACTCCTCTGTCGGGCTGCATCTCAGACGTGGCCGCCCTTCCCCACCTTCCTGGAGGTCCGCTCCGACTTGCTCATGGAGGAGCTCACCCACTCCAACAAGTCTGCAGGGCCGGCCATGGCTTTTGTGACTTCCTCCAGGACAGGCCCTCCGCCGCCTCCTTCCCCGGCACCTGGAGCTCCTCGCCAGTGACGGATCCAGAATAAATGTCAAGGGGGCTTCTTCAACCTCCAGACAGCTTCAGCCTCTCCTCAAGGTGCATCCCTACCAAAAATTCCTAGGGGTGTGTGCGCGCGCGCGCGTGGGGGGGGGGGGGGGGGGGGGGGGGGTGGGGGGTGTCCACGGGTCCGGCAGCCATAGGGGGGGGGGGCTACAACCCATCCGTCCCTGCTCCTCGCCCTCCGCCGCCACATTCATTGCTTTCACTACTGTTTATTCCCTAGAATCAAGGGCAGTCAAGAGGGAAATCCCTTGAGCCCTGGACAACAACCAACTGCCCTTCCCCACTACTCAGCAAGGCCAGTGCCAAGCTAGGAGTCGCCCCATCAAAAACACAATGTTTTCAATGTTTAAATTACATAACTTTGGTGGAACAAAAACCAGCAGTAGCTCTATAGCTAAAGAAATAGCAGATACAATTACAAGACAAGGCTTTACTACAGACTACCAGTAGACAAGGAAGAGGTGAACAAAGCAGTCAAGAATCAGGAGCCACAGAACTATCCAACATAGTATATTAGCAATTAGTTCAACTAAGTGCCAGGAAATTATAAACACTGCCACAGCTAACTAGTCCAATAGAAGTAAATAAAGGATACCTGAACCAGCCAGACAACATTTTCATTGTGCAATTCATTGTTCACTATCCAACTCGCAAGTTGGTCCCATTCACTTTGTTTCCTTCCGTAGATTGAAATCCTATATTCTGCCAGCTGAAATAGCATATCAGGGCATAAAGTTACAAGATATCAAATAAGAAGTGCCTCTGAATTTTTAAAAAAGTTATCCAGCTGACAGTTTACCTGATACTTGCTAGCAGAAAGGTCAGAGAAAACTTGCTTTGTCAACTCGGCAAGAAAACGGCCTAGTTTAAATCAAATGCAATGTGAGTATTTCAAAATATTAAATATTGGTTAGAACTGAATAGCTGATATAATGATTAATCACGGTTCATGATCGAATCATTCCTCCACAGACCAAAACAAACTAGTGCCGAGCATACTATACAGCAACCACATTTTTAAATGATGTCTAGGCCTCTAACAAAACAGAACTTGGGCATGTTTTCGAACAAACCAAAACCAAAACCAAACAACCAGCTTGATCACTTTAGCCTACGCATCTATCTAAAGACTATTTTCTGAAGGGAATCTAAAGAGAAAGGTGATGGTCACAGGTTAATAAGCTCAGGAGCACAAAAGGTGGGTTTAGAATATCTCTTGGAGTTGTGTTAGGAAGCTACTCCCTCCGTTTCAAATTATAAGTCATTTTGCCTTTTCTAGTTACACAGGTTTTGATAGACATAACGTATATCTTAGGTGCATAGTACAAATTATGTATTTAGAAAAAACTAAAACGACTTATAATTTAGACTATCTCTTGGAATTGTATGAGGAAGCTAGCATATAAGCGTCGCAAATTGCTGATCGTGGTAGTTTTTCCTCTGTCGAGGTCTAGCACAGGCACTAATGTAATTTCAAAGCTTGGTGATACATCATACATGTGGTGTGGTTATGTTGTAAAGGTTTCTCTATCCCTCTTTCTCTTCTTAATATAAAAGATATGCAGCTATCCTGCATGCTCGAGAAAAGAAAAATGTGTCAAATTGACCTAATATAGACCAAGGAGACACTTTGCAGCCATGCTAATTGTTTAACAGGAAGAACATGAACCGTACAATCACAAATGAACAGTTTATAACAGTGAAAAGCTTTCTGCAAATAAGTTAGAACCTACAAGCCTAAAACATAAGGGATTTCCTCAATGTTTCGAGGTACTTGTCTCATAGGCTCATAGCACCAACATGGCAAACCATGTTCTACAGCCAGTCCTAAGCAACAAGAAACTATTTTGGAAAACCATATCCAGTGAATATTTACCAAAGAAAGCTTAATATTGCTTTTGCCACCATGAATTAAAATACTAATTTTTTCTGTCTAACACTCTAATTTGATCATCTCCATTATCCAAGACAATGCTCAATAAAGTTCAGATGTTCCAACTCTATATGGACATAAATTTGTAAGACTCCAAATGACAAAAGGTTGAGGAGGGCTTATAATAGTATGATAGAACAATGAGCATGACAATAAGCAATAAAAAATGGAAGTCGCATAAAAGGCCCAATCAAAAAAGTCTTTCAGGGAATATAGGGCTTTATAACAACACAAATACCTTGAATGAGATTGTCTTGTTTGAGGAAAATTTCTCTGAGCCTACTTTGGCCACATGGATTGTATTTTAGGTTGAATTTGTCAAAACGATGAAATGTGCTTTTGTCTGCATGGACATCTAGCAAATCAACATTCAGATCATACCTGAGAAAAATAAGAATTATAAGCCAACAGTAGTGTCAGCATCATGTGTTAGGAATAGGCAACTCATCTGTTACTGTATCACAAGTGGGAGAATATACACGTGTATATCTTACAGAAAGGACCCTATGCAAGAGAGAAATAACATACCCCCTCAAACTTATGGTGGCTCTACAACACTAAGTTTGGAAAGTAAATAGCTATGGTGCGCCCGTACCTATGCCTTTGTGAAGAAACCTCCCAAGGCACATGGTGGAGTAACAACCAGAGCATGCACCTGTGATCTCTTGTAGGAAGCATCAACACCAATGTGCTTATAGTCAGCTCATTCTTCACAGGATCCCAAGCAATGCTGACTGCATCAATGCTATCAGAAGAGAGAGGATTTGGTGTACTCACAAGCACACCCGTATCTAGGGTCACCTGTGCAGTCACAGCCGCCATAGCTCGCAGCTCAACCTCAACACTCTGAGGTGGCAAAGGCACAAGATGCCAAGTGCAAGTGCGCTCCAAAGCAGCAATCTCCTCAGCCATAGCATGTTGCCACTCCTGGGTGGACAGCAGCCTCCCCATAGGTCGTGGGCTCAACCAAAGCAACAGCAGTGAAGCCAAGACGATTGGGAGAATGAATAGTGCTACGATCACTAAGAGCAAATCTTGGAGAAGACTCTGGGTAGGCCCAGGAAGAGATGGAGAGGAGTTGGATGGTGGAACAGGTCATGGACAACGAGTGTAACAATGAGTAATCTCACGAGAAGGACAATACCGGAGATGGGGAGGAGATACCAGAGGTGGGGAAGGGGTAAAACGGACAGTGGTGGGGAGGATGGAGATGGTGGCAAAACGGAAAGCAGAGGTGGAGGATGAGGTCGAGATGACAACAGAAGATACTGTTAGATATGTAATCTGCTGCTCCATCCCCCCTTTCTGGTCCAGAGGAGCACAACAACAGTAGCAGCTCCCTCCCTTTTCTGTCAACAGGACAGCAAGTGGGAGTATGGCTATAGCAGGTAAAATAGTAGCAAGTACGTGCAGCATGGCCTTAGGTATGGGCAGCATGGCTCCTTATTTTTTACTTCTGTTTTTACTGTATTCCTTTGCTTCTATAAGAAGACAATGGCTAGCTGAAGCCAGTTAAGTTCAGGAGCCCCATTCACTTGTGTTCATGCGTGTGTATGCTCTGTTCTCCTCATCTTCAACCTCCAGCGTGTGTGTGTGTGTGAGTGAGAGGGGTGTGGTGCTACAGACCTAAGACAAAGCCGTCCAACAAGTCATATCGGAGCCGCGGTTGGGTGATCACCGGCGATATCAGGAGCAGCAGGAGGTCGTTCACTCTCCCTAGACCGCCAGGGACGCCGGCCATCACAATCACCGGAGCGTCAGCAGCTCGTGGTGCAGCGAACGGTGAGGGAAGTCAGCGGCATCCAGTACCCCATTCTCACCCACACCAACTACGGCGAGTGGGCGGTGCTGATGAAGGTGATGTTGAAGGCACGGAAGCTATGGCACGCCATCGAAACTGGCACCGAGAATGAAGAGGACTGCGTTGCCATGGAGGCAATCCTGCGTGCCATTCCACCGGAGCACGTGGAGTCGCTTGGCAGCAAGGATACCCGAAGCAAGCTTGGGACGCCCTCAAGGTCATGCGCGTGGCCTCAGACCGCGTGAAGAAGGCGAAGGCGCAGCAGCTTCAGTGAGATTATGAGGCCCTCGTTCCGCGAGGGGGAAGCGGTGGAGGACTTCGCGCTGCGCTTGCAGTCGCTGGTCAGCCAGCTCGCCGTGCTTGGCGTAACCATCGACGAGGAGGATGTCGTCGCCAAGTATCTGTGAGTGGTGCCCACCAAGTATGTGCAAATCGCGCTCTCACTCGAGATGCTGATGGACCTGTCCACGCTCACCATCGAGGACGTGACAGGGCACCTCAAGGCGGTCGATGACCGGGTCGAAGCCACGGCGATGACAACGGCCAGCGGCAAGCTGCTGCTGACCAAGGAAGAGTAGGCGGCTTGCATGAGCGAGCAGCAGCCTAGGGCAAGCTCCTCCGGGTCGCCCAGCCGCGGTGGCGCAGGGAAGCATCGCGGCAAGCCACAACACCCTGGGCATTCGGTTAACCGAAACCAATCGGTTCGGTTCCTCGGTTATTTGCGAAATTCGGTTAGTAGCAAACTGAGTACTGATCGGTTAGTTCAGAAATCAGGAACCGATGAATTTCGGTCTCGGTAAGTTCGGTTCGGTTTCGGTTAGAACTGAACTAACCGAGGCATACAATACATCAGCGAAACAGAAGGGAAAAAAGAAGGGAAAAAAGGGGGAAAAAACACGGCAGCACCAAACTCCAAATCTGGCCCTCCTCAACCCTCGCTGGCAGAAGTGGCAGTGGAGGAGGACTCCAGCCAGCCAGGCGCGACGGTGGAGGGCTCGAGAGCGCAGGAGGTGAGCAGCGGCAGCTCGGCTCCTCGGCGTCCAGTCCCGGCCCACGCGCCACGGCCTGCGCTGGTGGCAATCGGCAGCGCCTGCGCCTCCACGGACCACGGCAGTGGGCAAGCACCGGAGAAGCGGCCTCCAGGTGGTGGCGGGCGGCGGCTCACCTCCAGCTCACTCAGGCGAGTGCGGCTAAGGCGAGGAGAAGAGGAGGAAGCGGCGTATCTCGCGAGTCGCGACGGGGAAAGGTAGGCAGAGGAGGAAGCAGCGTGATTTTGGAGACGGGGAAAGGTGGGTGGCCGGTGGGGATAGGAAGTGAGGTGTTGTTATATAACCTAAGGTTATAACATGGGCTGGGCCTCTTTTTGCTATTGGGCCAAGATATACAAATTCGGTTCTTCGGTTAACCGAGGTCTGGAACCGAATTACCCGGGGTTATTTCGGTTCCTGAGACCCGAGAACCGAACAGGAACCGAAATTTTCGGTTTCAGTTAGTTCGGTTTCGGTTCCGGTTATTTCGGTTCAGTTTTCGGTTTTTGGTTATTTTTGCCTAGGGTGAGCCACAACAGTGGAAGACAGCGATGGTCGTGCATCTCTAGCCACGATACTTGCCGCACACTGGCCACTGGGTTACGATTGCAAGAATCCCAAGAAGAAGGAAGCAGGCGCATCCCGCGCAGGTGTCGGACGATGAGCGGACGCTCCTGATGGCGCATGTGTGCACTAAACGATGTTGTGGAGACGGAGCCTGTGGCGAAGCAGAGCACCTATCTCGACGATCACGCGCTGAAGTCTACCTTGGGTGTGAAGGCAGCGACACACAGAACAGAGGTGGTACCAGGACTCCGGCGCCAGCAACCACATGACTAGCAACAAGGAGGCGTTCACGGAGTTGGATGCTGGCGTTCCTTAAGTTTGGCGATGAGTCAACGGTCGACATCAGCGGGCGCGGGACTATCCTCTTCAAGTGCCTGAACAGCGAGCAACAGGCGCTGACGGACGTGTACTACATCCCAAGGCTGCAGTCGAGCATCATCAGCATAGGGCAGCTTGATGAGTGTGGATGCCAAGTCCTCATCGACAACGGCGTCCTGAGCATCCGCGATCACGAGCGTCGTCTCCTTGCCAAAGTGAATCGCTCTAGGAACCGGCTGTACGTGCTAGACCTCCATCCAATGCAGCCGGTATGCTTGGCAGCGAGGCAAGACGACGAGCCATGGCTGTGACATGCCCGTTTTGGGCTTATCAGCTTCGACGCGCTAGGGAGCCTTGCACGCTAGGAGATGCTGCGCGGTCTCCCGCTCATCAAGCTCATCGACAAGCTGTGGCTGCCGTTCCCAAAGACGGCGAAGTACCGCGCCAGCAACCTCCTCGAGCTCGTGCACGGCGACCTTTGCGGGCCAATCACCTTGGAGCCGCATGGAGGTCGCCGCTACTTCTTGCTGCTGGTGTACGACTGCAGCCGCTACATGTGGTTGCAGGCGAGCAAGGACAAAGCGGCGGCGGCGATCAAGAACTTCCAGGCGTGGGTGGAGGCGGAGTCCAGAAAGAGGCTGCACATGCTGACGATGGGCCGAGATGGGGAGTTCACCTCACTGGAGTTCGGTGAGTACTGCACCGACCACGGCGTGTTGGGGCACCTCTCCGCGCCGTAGTCATTGCGACAGAACATAGTGGTGGAGCGGCACAACCAGAATGTGATTGACATGGCATGGAGTATGATGAAGGCCAAGATGATGTCAACGGAGTTCTAGGGCGAGGCCATCTCCATGGCGGTCTTCATCCTCAACAACACACCAATGAAGAACCTGAAGGGGGTGACGCCATATGAGGCCTGGTACAGGAAGAAGCCGGACATGTCATTCTTGCGCATGTTCGGTTGCATCGGGCACGTGAAGTTGACGAAGCCCCATCTCTCCAAGCTGGAGGATGAGCACACCGATGGTGTTCCTAGGCTATGAGGCTGGCAGCAAAGCCTATCAGCTCTACGATTCGCGTGAAGGCAAGGTGATTGTCTTGCGTGAGATCTTTGACGAGAAGGCGGCCTGGGACTAGGGAAGTCAAGGCATGGGGGAAGCCAATGGCATCCAAGGCACCTTCGTCGTCGAGCACCTAGTGACCCGAGGTGCTAGGGTGGCGGGCCAGGAGGAGGTGGATCCTAGCGCAGCAAGTCTAGCAGTGCTGCATCTCCACAGACAGCGACATCTAGCAAGCCTACAAGTCTGCCCACATTGGGCACGAACGACCTGCTGTGGAACAAGGGGGGCCTCTGTCGAGCTCCATCCACTTCATGTCTCCCCTAGCAACGTGTCTTCACACAATGACACCTACCACCAAGGAAAGGAGGTGTGTTTCCATGCAGTGAACAACATCATGGGCAACACCAGCTTTGTCAGTCAAGCGAGCCGAGTCCTCGACGACGACGAGCTTCTGATGATGGGCGCGGAGGAGCCGCCAACCTTTGCTGATGCCGAGCGCGATCAACAGTGGCGATCGAGGAGAACAGGATGTGGGAGCTCGTCGGCACACCGCTCAGATGCAAGCCAATTAGGTTGAAGTGGGTCTACAAGGCGAAGCGCGGTGACATCGCCAAGCACAAGGCACAGCTCATCAAGGGCTTCATGCAGAGGGGGCATCGACTTCAAGGAAGTCTTTGCACTTATGGCTTGGATGGAGTCCGCGCCTCCTGCTGGCGCTGGCGGCGAGGATTGGTGCGTCCACCACATGGACGTGAAGTCCAAGTTCCTCAACGGGTAGCTCACCAAGGTGATCTTCGTCAAGCAACCACCGGGCTTCATCATTGAGTGCAAGGAGCACAAGGTGTTGCGGCTACGCAAGGCCCTCTATGGGTTGTGGAAGGCTTGTGGAGCCTAGAACATCAAGCTCAACACCACCATCGGCTCTCTCGGCTTCACCAAATGCGCCACCGAGCACGTCCTGTACACGCGACAAACGGGGAATGGGCACCTCATCGTCGGCGTGTATGTGGATGATTGATCATCACCGAGGCAAGGCAGGAGGACATCGATGGCTTCAAGCGCGAGATGACAGCCCGTTTTTGCATGAGCGATCTCGGCCTGCTCACCTACTACCTCAGCATCGAGGTGAAGCAGGGGAGGAGCTACATCACGCTCTGCCAAAGGGCGTACGCGCAAAAACTCTTGGAGCAGAGCGGCATGGCGGACTACAAGCCATGTCAGACGCCAATGGAGGAGAGGTTCAAGCTATCAAAGGCGCGCACTGTGGCAAAGGTCGATGTCACGCACTACTGGAGCATCGTTGGCGGTCTGCGCTACCTGACTCACACACGACCGGAAATTGCCTTCACCGTGGGCTATGTGAGCAAGTTCATGGTAGATCCAAGGGAGGATCATTAGGTTGCGGTCAAGCACCTGTTGCATTACATCAAGGGAAGCTGTGACTATGGCCGTACAACATCTTCCCCAAGGACAGCAGAGTGGCACTGCAGCTCAAGGGGTACAGCGACATGGCGGGCGATGTCGAGGGCCGGAAGAGCACTTCCGGCATGTTCCTACTTCTCCTGCTCGGCTCATCCCCTGTCGCCTAGGTGGTTGCGTTGTTAACCTGTGAGGCGGAGTACATCGTGGCGACCACGGCTGCGTGCCAACGAGTTTGGCTCTGCAGGCTGCTGCACAAGCTCACCGGTGAAGAGGCTCGTGCACCGATGTTGATGGACTATCAGCCCGCCATCGCCCTTGCAAAAAATCCAGTCCTCGATGACCGGAGTAAGCACATCGACATCAAATATCACTTCATTTGTGATTGTGTCGATGGAGGACGCAAATTGTACTCGAGTTCTCGTCGACTCTGGGCGGTAGCTCGCAAACAGCTTCACTAAGTCTCTCGGGTGTGTTCGGTTCCAGGAGCTTCAGGCCAAAATCGGCGTGATCGATATCAAGGAGTAGCAGCAAGATTGGGAGAAGAAATGTTAGGTATGTAGTCTGCTGCTCCCCCCCTCCGGTCCAGAGGAGCACAACAGTAGCAGCTCCCTTTCTTGTCAATACAGCAAGTGGGAGTCTCTCTGACTTCGATGACGGTCACAGCACGCACCACAGAACTCGATGCCAAACAACTGAAAGTCCTCCATGGTAGAGTCAAGGTAGCGAAATGACTGAGCCTCCTCAACAACAGCAAGATTCATCGCCTCGTTACAAATCACGTAACTGCTGCAAAGCTGAGCCCACATCTGACTGATCAAATTCAATTCTCACAAGGAAGATAGCCTTAGCACAGGCCTCCTCAGACAACCAAGTCTCGTAGGCAGAGAGATCAAACTGGTAGAGTCCATCTCAACCTCGTATACCACAAGAAGAGCCACCTTGACATCAGCAGCAACATTAGCCAGGTAGGTAGGTGGTGTCAGAAGAGCCAGACATGGCAGACATTTCCACTCACCCTGAGGTAGCCCCCACAACTGTTGTCTACCCATGTGGTTCTCTACGTGAAGGACGAATTCGCCCCAATTGGTGCCAGACCAGGACCAGGACATGCAACGAATGCCATGGCCATGCTACAGTCCCCTACTTCCTGTTGCACCTCCCTTGTCCCTTTTTTTACTCAAGGCTCGTGGCAAGTGGAGTGCACACAGGAGGCCACGACTAGGCCCGCTGCGGTAGACTGGGCAGACGCGAGTGGCACAGGCGTAGGCGCACATTGGTGGCACAATAGTGTGTGGTGCAGCCGCGCGGTGGTGGCACACCAGTGGTGCCGTGTGGGGGCGGGGTGGGGGGGGGGGGTCGGACTAGGGGATGGCGGAGGGATAAGAGGAAGAGAAAGGTGAAGTTGCCAGCTGACTGGAAGCATGCCGGTGGCTCAACCAACGTCCGCGGTATGATGAGATCTGGATCAAGGGAGACCCTAGCTGTGATACCGAGGAATAGGCAACTCATCTATTGTTGTATCCCATGTGTACCTCTTACAGAAAGGACCCTATGCAAGAGAGAAATAACATCTAATGACATGAACAAAGGAGAAATCCAAAACATACCCAGTTAAGTCCAAGCTCTCAAAAACCTCGTTTAAAGTCATATAAGTACCATCTCTGAAAATGACCACCTACAAAGACATATTATGCACAAATAATTTGTAAGGCGATAATCTTATCATGTTCCATAAGGGCCAGGAAAGTCATTTCACCAATTAATTAATGAATATACCTCATCAGGTTCTTTTCTTAGTTTGGATTTTATGAACCTCAACAGATGTTTTTGATTCATGCATGCTGAATGATGAACATGAGTGTCAACCTTCCTGACATTGTAAAAATCACGATGCGGTGCGGTCTTCTGGGCAAGAAATTCCCTATCCGCATTTAACATCAGATGAAATTTAAACTTCTGCAAGAAATTCCCATGATTACTGTTGCGTTGGTGTTGTGGGCACACAAGGAGGGATAGAGTACGGAACGACGATATTCGAGATAGGGTTGGGGTGGCACCAATTGAGGAGAAATTGATTCAACATCGGTTGAGATGGTTTGGACATGTCCAACGGAGGCCTCCTGAGGCGCCGGTGCGTAGTGGAGTTCTAAAGCGGGCCGATAATGTAAAGAGCGGTAGAGGTCGACCTAAATTAACTTGGGACGAGTCCGTTAAGAGAGATCTTAAGGAGTGGAATATCCCCAAGGATTTAGCTATGGACAGGAGCGCTTGGAGATTAGCAATCAACGTGCCTGAACCGTGACATCTTTTGTCTTGTGCCCTTTATGTCCCTTTATGTGTCTCCCTGTTTCTCGTCTCTTTTGGGTTTCATCTCTAGCCTACCCCAACTTGCTTGGGACAAAAGGCTATGTTGTTGTTGTTGTTGTTGTTGTTGAAAGGAAATAAGAAATGCATCACATCCAAAGAACTGTAGGAGAGCATTCAAATATTTTTCATTGTATATGAAGGAGGTAAACAATTTTATGACATGATTACATGCTCAAGAAGATTTAACCGATTATGGCAGACAGTTCTTGTGTTCCCTGCAGCCGTTACTCGGAGAATATAATGCAAGTCCGTGAAGAAGGTTGTGGCATCAGCCACAGGATAAATGCTCTCTGTACCTGAGCCAGAAAAGAAAAGAAGGGGGGTGGGGGGTGGGGGGGGGGGGGGGGGGGTGGTGAGGTGGTGGCAGGGAGGGGGGAATGAGTCATGAAATTATCTGGTTAAGCAAGTGAAGTACACCAGTAGAAGAACGTACAATCTTTATCCGCATAAACATGGACAACACCATCAACCATTTGGAAGACATGCTGAAACCACAATTAGATGGAATCTCAAGGACAAAAACAGGGAGGATATCATAAGATTGCAACAAGCAGAACTAAGGTACCTCTGACTTTGGTTCAGGCACATAAGTGAACGGGTTGGGGTTAGGTTTTGGAGTACAGGGGTCATTTATGGCCTCCTTCTCCCATGGAGTAACCTCTTCTCTAAAGAGATAAGAGTCTCTTAACTCGAGGCACTTCTGAAGGATTTTGAACACCTCAATTTCGTCAGCAGTTGGAATCTCTGCCATAAATAGATAACACCATTCCATAAACTTCCATAAATATTGTACAGAAAAATTCAATTCAGTTATAGATTTTCTTCAGCTGAATAAACAAGTTTCTCAATGTATCTGAATTATATTCTGCAAATTTCACATAAAAAAGATCATAAACTAATCAACAAGAGAAATAAGAATCTGGCCAAGCACAAAACCCAACAATAATTAGAAGTTGTAATAAAATTTACCATGGTTTTCCATTATGGTTCTTGACATACTCCATATATTGAGACAAAATTATGAAGTCCTGTATATCTAAATGACTACATTGGGGCATAGGACTAGAGCATTTAGGCACTCTGTCAAAAGAGTGTGCTTAGAAAAAACTCGAAAAGCATAGCAACGTTCAAGCAAGTGATCTTACCAAAGCATGTGAAACAATAAAACTATTGAGTCCTTCTAGCTCTGCCAAAGTTTCAAATGAAAGGCTATTGTTTCACCCCTTAAATCAGCATTGAGAACTATTATGTATTAACAATGCCATACCCTCTGGAGTAGTTAACATCTTGATAAATGATTCTTGCTGAGGTTCTTTTCGTAGAATATCTGCAGCAACTGGGTCAGGTTGAACTGCATGAAGACCATTGGATATACTTTTTGACTGCATCAAGCTTGCTGCAGCTAATGGTTTGGCAGCCCCATTTTCCACAATTGCATTTCCTTTGTGTTCTCCTTCCTGTTCAAAATGTATTCCCAAATTAAAAAAAAAACTGAGAGGTTTTTCGGCCACTTTCTCTACCAAATGGGAGAAGAATATAGTATTTGTAAAGAATTGGTCCATGCATCATAACAGCAACCAAACTAGCGTAATGTCAAACACAAATGCATTATTCGAGTACATCTTTGACTGTGTTTTTAATGGCACTACTCCAAGCATTACAATGGTGTTCTTATGAGTGAATCCTTTGGTGCTCGGCTGGAGGGAGTTCTGGTCGTGTTGCTTTTGGTCTTTATTTTCAGTTTATGTTGTACTAGTCTTCTAGAGTGCTGTAGGTGTTTGAGTGTGTGAGTGTTGTTGGGATTTCTTCCCCTCTGCTTCAGACCTTTCTTCTTAATGAAATGATATTAGCTCTCCTGCGTGTTCGAGGAAAAAAAAACAATGGCTGATGAATGTAGGGTGTGTTTGGTTCTCCACCACGCCATGCCACAGCAAAGTTGAGGCTCCCACACCTGCTGACATAGCTGTTTAGATTGCAAATCAAGTTAGGCACGCCACAGCTCTTTGCATTGATCTACAACAGCAAAACTTGCCACAGGTGTCGTGGCCATTTTTGGCACCGCAGGTGTGGCGACGCCACAGTGCGCATGGCAAGTTCCAGCTGGGAACCAAACACGCCCATAGTCTTTGGTGCATGGCCGGTGCCTCTAATCTTCAGGAGCTTCTTGTTCGGTCACCCTCCCCAGACCTCTAGGCTCCGGTTGGTAGACCGCTGCCCAATTGGTCGTATTTTGCTCTATATGGGGCGAGTTTGTTTGTTGTTCTAGCTGGTGTGAGTGTGTGTTGTGTTTCTGGGTGGGGCTGTTTTACCCTCATTCCTCACCCCTGTACCTCTTTCTCTCTTAAATGAAATGACACACAGCATTCACTCAAGGAAAAAAAAATAAAGATTTTTTTCAATGAACCTGTTAGAAGAGTCAAGGGCCTATTGGGCCTTAGCCCGTTAGGGTTAATTAGTCGCTTGCTTAGGGGTCAAGTAAGATCTATTCTCTATATAAGGAGAGGAGATGTATCAATCTAATCAAGCAAGAGATTAGAAGGAAAAACTTTCTCTCTTGTCGGCCGTGGGCAAAGCCCCGCGGCCGGCGTTCCCAGCGCCACATAAGCCCTAGCCGCCGGTCCTCTGCCGTTCTCGCCGACATGAACAGTACCCGCGGTACTGTAGCGCAACAAGGTACTGTAGTACGTCCATCGCCGTCACTCTCCTCGACCATAACAATCTGGCGCAGTGTACTGTAGCTCCAGCCGCCGCCCCTCTCTTCCTCCTCAATCCTCCCAATCCCAACAGCAACCACATAACAATCTGCCATGGGTACTGTAGCGCGTCCGTCGCCGTCGCTCACCTCGACTCTCCCCTCTCGATCCCAACAGCCCACATAACAGAACCTTCCGAACTTCACCCCATTAGAAGTCATATAGAGGGGCAGCTGAAGCAGTAGGAGAGTTAAGAGATAGGGTGACAGCGCATTCCTTTTCTACGTCAAGGTAGTCTCCGTTATTCACTAAATCCCTATACCATTGTATGCTAAATGTAACGCAGATCATTTGATGTTAACACTTTGCATCATGCAACATTCACAATATAGCAAGCTTCATTTCATATAGACTTCAGCCAAAACCATCCCTACCCTTTCAAAATGAACCGCAACAAAGAAATTACATCATTATTTGATCTCAGGAAATGTCTCGGGGGCAGGTTGGCGCATGCTGCCATGTTGAGGATACATTTAGTTTCAGCCCTAGCACTGTAACACCCAGAATTTTCAAGTTTTTGAAATAGATAAAATTTGATTTAAATAAGCCTTAGTTTTGAGCCTAAATAATTTAGAGAATATGTTAATTGGGATTAAAATTTAAAATACTAGCTGGGACATTTGATGATGCATTCATGCTGTCGCATTTGTTTTATTGTGTGGTGTGGTTTTGATTTTATTTGATTTGGTTTCAAAATTCATTTTGAAAATGGTATTGAAAATATGTTTATAAAAAAACGGAATGAATCACTCACCCTTCTTCTCTTTGCGGCCTGGTTGGCCTGCTCTGCTAGCTTGGTCCGCCCGAGGCTGCCGCGCAACCCACTTCCCCGCAGGCCTGCTCTCCCTCCTTTGCCGCGTTCGCGTGGGCCGGCCCAGAGCCGCAGCGGCCGCCCGTTCCCCCTCCCTTGTTCGCTGACGGATGGGGCCCGCATGTCAGCCGCGTCTTCTACCCCAACTCGTGACCGAGCCGGAGTCACGGTGTCGACCGATTCCAATCCCGAGTTTCACGGGATCCTTCTCCAAGCCAAGGTGCCGTGGGGCTATTTAAGTAAACCGCACGTGATTGCTCATCTTTTCTACAAAAACTTTGGCATTGGTTGCCCTAGCTCGCAGCCGCAAGCTTCATAAACCCTAGAAGCCGCTGCCGGACTCAATTCGACGAACACGTCGTTTCTTGGCCACTGTAAGCTACTCCAACAGCTATGTCAAGACTTTGCGAGCATGTGGGTGTCCTCAATTTGGTTCATTAGGCACTTAACGCATCATCCTTGTGTACAGGAGCTCTGCCGTCCTAAAACGCCTTTCGAGAATACACTTTCTTCTTTGGAAAACGTAAACGTCACTGGGTTAAACGAAAATATGTTTTATATGTTTCAAAGTAATGTTTCAAAACTTCAAATGCTTGTATCTTGCTCGTTTTAACTCCGATTTGACCCGTTCAAGTTGCGTTAGGTTCGTATTTGCGAACTCTACATGTTAGTGTTACTATATAGTAGGTTTGTAGCATTTAAATTTCGAGCTTATATTAAAGTAATTATTTATCTATAGAAAATCTTAGAAAATTCATAACTTTCACGTTTTAACTCCGTTTTTCGTGATTTTTACGTCTGTGTGATCATAGTGACGTGTAGAAGAGTTTTACAAACTTTTTATACTGTTTTGCTACTATTGGTGTACTGTTCTAACTATGTCTCTTTGTTTGCTTCGTGTATGATTGCTCGAATGATTGTGTGTTGATGCTTGTTGATCGAGTATAGACGGTGAGCAGTTTCTTGACGATTAGGAGTATTATTTTGAGCCAGACCAGTAGTATCAACAGGAAAGCTTTGATCAAGGTAAATATAACATAGGACTATCCTTATTACCTATACACTAAAAATATTAATCATATGCATGTGTCTACCTTGGCAACCGTAGAGATTTATCATAGCGATTGATACCTGGACTCCTTGTCAACCTTGGGGATGCATTTGGGTAGCTATTGTTAGTGCTTAATTATGAACAATGATCTTGTAATTTGATTAATGGATTAAGCAACCAACCATTAAGATGATTTTATTACTGTTGAAAAGGGGGCTAGAGCAAGGGGTTATATTGTTGCTCTGGTTTATCTCCATAAGGATTTATCTGTACGTGATTTATCCGGGACATACAGTACAGCTGTGAGGGCTATATGGTTCTGGCTTTAGTTGTTTAAAGGACCTTTTCTAGCTTATTAGTGGTTACCTTAAATGGCATAAGAATGGCTTGCCACGTTGGGTGTAAGACAACCTCTAGTCTATGAGTATAGCCGAGAAGGAATTGTACCATTTGAAAAGGGGTTCCTACACCTGTTTGCCGAGTGAATCTAATGGCCCTAACTTGTTAGACAAGTGACTTTATATGGTTCTCCGGTGTTTGGGTTTGATCTCCCCACACATTTGGAAACCATGACTCATAGTGAAAGTGTACACCTCTGCACAGAGTTAGAAACTGGTATATTAGCCGTGCCCACGGATACGGGCGGCCTTGGAACATTTACAGATAGATGATCATCATTGTTATATCATATTTTAATTATTGTTGATATTATTATGCCATGATAATGCTATTTCATTATTCTTATTACAACTGATCATTGATTCGTTAATGGGATTTGGATTACCTTGATGCTACTCAATTGCCAATTATATAATGAGTAAAAGCTATCTGCAGTCAAACAGAGTCTAGCCTTTTGTGCCTCATGAACCCTGTGTTATACTTGCGGAGTACGACATGTGCTCACTCTTGCTATTTCCACCACAACAGATGAAGATTATGAAGATGATTATCGTAATGAGTACTAGTCTTGGTGTCAACCAGTCAACCACGTCCCTGTGTTTGGAGCTTCCGCTGGAGAACTACTATTAGTTGCTACAATTATTGTATAAGACTATGTGATAAATACTTATTCGCTATGTAATAAGCATTGTGATGATACTACGTAATTTATCAACTTATGTGTGCGATCGTCTCCTGGGGCACACATGAGTCTTTTATGCATCATATTTTTGTTCTTAAAAATGGGTGTGACAAACACCTAGCAACCACCTCCATTGCATCCAGTAAAGGAGCTTATCGCCATTACATTTCAATGCAAAGACAAGTTGTTTCACCGGGATGGCGGGATGTTGGAGTGCTGTAATGTCATTAAGGATGAAAACGGTCGGAAACGGTCGAAAACGGACTTATGATATAGAAAAACGAAAGCGGTCGGTTCGGGATATTTCTACATTTAGCAATTAAAGAGTACAAAAAATGGTTGAAAATGGTTGTGAAACCAATTGAAACTGACAATTTTTTATGTTAAAAAACGGTTGATAATATAGAAAACGAAAACGGTCAATTCGGAATATTTCTATTCCGTTTTCATCCCTAAATGTCATGAATCATGTCTCGTAGTTCACAGGAATCCACATTGGTTCACTTGTAGCATGAGATAACTTTTCTACAGACTTGTAATCATTAAATGAAAGAAAAACAGTAGAATAATCACCCTGTCTCCACAGATCCATTCCCAGAACCTTTTGAGTTTTAACTCCCTATACTTTGGAACATGTAATCATACGTGATTGGTGTTAGGTTTCGTGCACCAACCAAGTGAACCCAAAAGCTTAGGCTATTGGGAAGAGGTGGGCAATCCACTAATACATCACAACACTCCCACTCACATGCAGGCAAAACAAGGTGCAAACGTGGAAATAAAGAAGGGAGCAGAGGACTTAAAATATGCCTCTATCAGGACTCGAACTCGAGACCTTTGGCTTTGATAACATGTTAGGTTTCATGCACCAACCAAGTGAACCCAAAAGCTTAAGCTATTAGGAAGAGGTGGGCAATCCACTAATACTTCACAACAATTGAATCCAAGGAATGACAGTTAATATTTTTACAAACCCAGATAAATGATGGAACAGTTCATTCTCAATAATCCCAGAAAACTTTTAGCCACAAAGCCACTTAAACCATGGGCATTATCTCTACCATTTCAAAACAAATGCGCAATTTCCAGTGGTTCCTTGCATGCAAACTCATACCAAGGTCTACTTTGACATACAAAAAATGGGAAAATTGGATCCTTATCATCGAAAGAACACATCTTTAGATATATACCATCAAAAGAATTAGTTTTAGTTATTTACCATCAAAAGGTAACAACGTTACATCTATTTACCATTTTCTCTACTTCTGTTAGTCTGGTCGCTGGTTTCAGATTTTTTGGCCGGTCCATATTTTACCATGTTCCAATTTTGCCCATGAGACTAAATGAACGCTGCTGCTTCTAAGTCTCACACGGAGAAAAAAAAGTAGCGCGCAGAGAAAGGGCGTCTCACGCGGAGAAAAAAGAAGTCTCGTGCGCAGAGAAGGAGCAGCACAGCTCCTTGCCACCGCCGCCGCCGCCGTGCTGCCCCGGCTATGCACTCCCTGGCAGCGCACCCTAGTGCCGACTGCCTCCTCTCACCCTAGCTCTTCTTCTTTCTGCTCTCTTTTTTTGTTGTTCTTAACCCTAAGTTTTCCCTCTCTCCTAGTGCTGAAAAATCGACCTGTAAATTGAGCTGTATGTATCCTTCTAAGGTTATAGAAGGGTAACAATCTTTTTCTCTCCTTTCGAAACTCTAAAATTTGTAGCTATTAGCATCTAGTTTGCTAGTACAGTGGGGAGATGACATAGCGCTTTGCAAAGGGAATAAAATTAGTGGATGAGGATCTAGAATTGTTGTGTTTATATGTTGCTGAGGTGTTGTGTTTGTATCCTACTAAATTTTTATTTACACATGCTCAGAATGGGGCCTAACATGCAAGGGCAAAATGGTCAGAGATAATTTAGAGTTAACAGAACTGGTCAGCTTCTAACGTGAATCATGTTTTGATGGTAAATATCTAAAACTGATTCTTTTGATGGTATATATTATAAAGACGTGTTCTTTTGATGGTACGGATCCAATTTTCTCTACAAAATATAGCATGCACAGAGCGGGCAGTAGGGGAGGGGAGTAGAAAACTAACAAAAATAACAAGTGGATGATGGGAACTTACCATGTTTCCATTTGTGTTCATGTAGCCATTGTCACTATTTTGTATAGCATCACCTGATCCCTCTGCACTCTTAAGTGCACTTGCACTGGCAGCAGGGGACTTGGGTGACTTAGGTCTAATTATTTCAACCCGTCTAGTTGAAACTGTCCGGGCAAATTGTTTACTGCCTGCAAGAACCATCCATTGCTATAAAGAGCTATTGCAGAGATAAGAAAAGTAAACTTCACTGCCTTGCATAGAAAAAAAATGATGAAAAAGTATCACAGATGTCATGTAGCTTATAGACAGCTCATGTCGATTAAATTGATATTATTATGATGCTATGCATGATGGCATCTCCAGATTTAGAATACAGAGATCATAAAATTATGCTTGGCAATCGAGGTGCTAAAAGTTTTGCTTTGAATATTGACTAATTGTAACAAATATTAGTGCATCAATAAAGAATGACTGGTTGCAGACTTGCAGTGTTAGCTTCCCACAACTTTCATGGCGCCTAAAGCTAAAATTCAGTATGCACATGCTCCATACAAATGTAGTTAGAAGTTCCACTCGTTCTAATGATTTGCTTGCTTCAAGAAAAAAAAAGTATTGCCCTCGGTGTTGAGCGCTTGACGCAATAGTCAGAAATTCGATGAGCAAACAACGTTTTATTTCATTTATTTTATCTTATTTTGTCATACTCATACCCAGGGCGCCCGATCGGAAGCCATTCCACTGCCTAACCCACCTAGCTCCGAGCAAGTTCCCCAGTCCTATCCACCCCACACTGCAGTAAACCCTGTTTATGTGGCTGGAAAAAATAGCTGATACTGATTTAGTAGGAGAGAAAAATACTGTTGGTTAAACATTACGTCAAGCCAGCAGGCCCATAGTCTGCACCCACGCCAACCACACATACCCCCCACACGTATCCATAAACTGGGGAACAAAAACATACCGTCGGGGCCCACGTTCAGTCTAGGCAATCCCTGGGGGATGTCCAGCAGCTCCGCGCGTTCGAGCGCGCCACCGTTCGCGTGCGGGCCCACGACCCCATGCGCATCACCCTCCTCATCCTCCTCCACGAGGTACCCGCCGGAGGCGAGCCCGCCGCCGCCGTGGCCGCCGGCATCATAGAACGCAGAGAGGTCGGGAAGCGAGGCAGAGCCGACGGCAGCGCGGCGCGGCGGAGGGAGCTTCCCGCCGGCGGCGGCGGGGGCGGGGGCGGGGGGGCGGGTCCTGCGGCGGTTGGTGGAGGCGGAGCGAGCGACCTGCGCGACGGCACGGTAGTGCAGGTAGTAGGCCGCTACGGCGGCGGAGGAGGCGCCCACGAGCGCCGCGAGGGCGAGCTGCAGCTTGTACGACGAGGCGGAGCCCGAGGAGTCCATTGGCGCCGGGCCGCCTGCCGGTAAGGTGTGGGTCTCGTGGGTTTAAGGAGGTGATTAGGAGAGGGATGGGCAGGGGATTAGCATTAGCAGCAGTAGCATGAGAGGGTGGATGGGATGGGCAGCGGTGGGCCGTATTTATAAGGGCCCGTGCGGATGGTGACGTGGACGCTTACGCGGGCCCCGCTTGGTGGGTCTCGTCACTAATCCAGTCCAGTGGTGATTCCGTAAGGGGGCAACTTTGTTTTAAGTTTGCTTGTTATCGTGGCCGCTGTTTTTTAGCGCTTTTGAGTGGTTATTATTATTATTACGCTAGGGTTCTGTCACTTTGCTTAGAGCTTTTTGGGCTCGCACCAACAAGCCATTAAAGACGTGAAAAGTTTGTGAAAAGGGAGGATATTTGGACTTTGGTGGTACGGCAGGCCAAGGGTAACAAAAGGCCTGCATCGTGGCCGTCCAATGGTACGGTGTGGACCAGTGGCGGATCCAGGAATCAAAACCTGTGGGGCCAGCCAGCAGAAGCTGTGGGACCAAATCATATATGCTACAGTAAAATTACACTAGATTCGTCAAAACCTGTGGGGCCAGGTGGCCCCACAGCTTCAACCTACGTCCGCCACTGGTGTGGACTGCTTCAATCATTTAGCACAGCTTTGTCATGAGCAACTGGGGGATTGATTCAAAAGTTTTAAGAAAGGCAAAGATGGAGTGTGCGGTATTATCATAACAAGAACTTATTATAGATGGTGTATCTGTGGATACGATGGAGCGAAGATATGCACTGTAGGGCTTATCTCACAGTTAGGATATACACCAGACGAAATTTTAGTACCAAACCTACAAGAAGAGAAGGATAATAATTATATCCTACATGGCTAGGAGATGGACAATACGTGACTCATATATGTTTTGGACCTACTAAAAGCTGTACCCGAGGGGAGGATAAGGATTTGAATAGGGACAAACTGATGACTCGTGATTGTTGAGCTCATTGCATACTGCCGGTTCATTTGGTTGTTTTTATATCTATATTATAATATATTGTATATTTTAGTTTGAACTTATTAGCTTAAATGTAGAGGTAAACAAAGAGGTGCATTCTTGTAACTTCTATATGTTTCAAGTGGTTATGGAGGATACTACTTCCATTAATAAGAAAACAGAATTAAAAAGGCGGCGATAATACTTCTATATTATTCTCTTACATCTCTCATAGGATACGTTCCCTTCTTTATCCAATTCCGTTCTCTTCTTCGCTCCATTCTTAATATATATTGATGAGGACATCATTGGCTCAAAAGATGACCATGCCAACCACTTCTATACCAAAGATGCAACCATTCTATATGAGACTTATTATTGATGCATTTGATGAATTGATGCTGCACCATGATGTGTGTTCATTCTCATTTTCAGAATTACTTACATGGATCAAGGGAAGGTTTGATTGCATATGGAAAGCATGGAAGGTTAATGAAGTTGATTGGGGACCAAATCCAAGTATTCCTAACGTCCTCCGCTAGGCCACCACATCACTTTGGTTCCAAGAACAGAAAGAGTCAAAGTCCAACACGTTTTGAAAGTTGAATTCGGACTGCAAAATAGTCCCAAATTGCGATGGTCACCACGACTTCATACGTACTCCGATTGGGACGTTATAGCACTTTTTGGAAAGCTTATCAAGTCTATTTTCCAACAGATCTGGACTCATGGCTATATCTTATCCGATGCTTCCGCAATCGTCATTTTAACGCCGGGACCTTTTCTGCCTTTGGTGCTGCGTCACTCTATTTTTGGCCGATGGTCCATGTATCATTTTGGGTCCATTAAGGATGTGTCCTAGGGTTGGAGAACGACCCCAACACCCCCCTGGTCGTTCCCCTAGGTATTAATAAGGATTAGAGCCGCCATAAATAGATTGAGTTTTATTTTGTTAAAAGTTTAGCCATTGCTACTTCCTTGTAGACGCGTGTGTTGACTAGACCATTCGTTCTACTTGATTCAGAACCCCAACTTTGTGAGTTTAGATTGGTTTTTCATCTCCATATTTGCAATTGAGTTGCTTGTTCTACTTGTTCTTGCTTGTTCTTCGATTGCTTGCAGGAATTACCCTAGTGGTTTGGTTGATCGTGCTCCACAAGATCACGACGGCTGTTAGAGGTGGTGTATCGGTTGCTAAGGCACAGCTTGGAAGGCTGTAGTCGGGCCGTGAACATCATCTCCATCCACCAATCGAGTTATCTCACGCTTCTCATCGAAAGATCGACCACAAACCCTTGCAGGTTCATATCAGTTGGTAATCAGAGCAAGGTTTATCGGTGAGAGACTTCTAATTCTTTGCTGTTTTAATTTTCCTATAGTCCAGAAAAGCCAAAAAAAATAGTAGATTAGTTTACCCGCACTCCTATAAACCCTTGAGCCTTTGCTAGCACTGCTTAGTTAGGGCTTGTTGAGTTTTTGGTTGCATCGGTTGTGTCGAGTTGCTGGTCTTAGTGTCTATTCCTTTAGAGTTTTGAGTTCTATCACGTTTTGGTCACCACAAGATCCACCATCACCATATACATCGTTGCTGTGTTTCTGCCACCACAGATCCATATGATGTCCGATTTGGGAATTTAAATACAATCTGAAAACTTGAAGTTGTCTTCTTTCCAACAGATCTGACCTTGCAGCAAAATTTGATCTGAGCACTCCACAATCATCTTAGAGATTTCCGCATCTGCGGTATTAACAAGAGTTGTTAAATCTGACTTCGAAGAGGCTGTGTGCAATAGCCTTATTGTTTGGGTTGTTATAGTACCAAATAAAACATTTAGGCCTCTAAAAAAAGAAAGAAAAAGAAGAAAAAGACAAGAGAAGGAGAAGAAACAAGGGGTTGAATCTGTTGTTTTCTTCATGCTGTGCTAGTTGTTCTTTTTCAGTGACTACCTTTGTGTCTAGGCTCACGTCTCTAGCATGGTTTAGCCTAGAACTAGCACAGTACCTCCGTTGAACGATTATTCAGCTTGCTTTTGTGACTAATGTGGTGCTCGTACTTCCTTACTTTAGCCTACCTGTAGCTCCACATATTTTGACTACAGCTTGACAGGTGTTGTTGTTGCGGCACCGATACACTTCACTCCACGGTTGTAGACTTGTTGGTTGCCATCACCTCCTGTTTGGTTTGGTAAGAAATTGTAAGGGCTTGTTTTTAACAAGTTGAGTTTGAGAGAGTTACAACCGACACATCCTAGTAGTTGATAGGAGGATACATATTATTTTTGTGTTTCTTGTTTTCTACTAATCATGGCAGGTGATATAGAGATTTTTGAGCTGTTGAAACTAGACCCTCATATTCAGGATGTCATTCAACACTTGCCGTTATATGATGGTAAGTTTGATCCTCAAGCTTACATTGATTGGGAGTTAAAAGTAGACAACGAATTTGATGAGCATGACCTATCCGAGAAACAAAAGATTTGTATTGCCTCTAATATTTTGATTGAAAATGCTTTGCTAGAATAGAAACACATTTGTAGGCACAACAAAGTTCCAGAATCTTGGAACGACTTCAAATTTCTTTTTAGAGATGCATTCGTTCCTGCATATTATGTTGATTATTTGCTTGCAAAATTAGACAACTTGAAGCAGGGTAGTAAGACTATGAAATAATACTACCATAATTTTAAGATTTATATCATGTTTAGTGGATTGGATGAATGCATGGAAGATGTTATGAGTAGATTCATGAGAGGGCTCAATTCTAAAATTCGAACCTTGTTAATTAGCAAATCATATTGCCATATTGGTCAATTGTTTTGTCTGGCTCTCAATGCTGAAAAAGAGATTCTATTATCTATGAATACTTGCCAGAATGATGTGACCCATAATGTCCAAAATTTGTCCACTCTGCATGCTAATGAAGAGCAACAAATAGTGGAACCCACTACTGATTTTCCTTTGTCATAAAATGAATTACTCGCTGTTCCTTGTGATAAAGAGGAGTTGTGTGCTGATGATTCTTTTACTCCTATGCCACAAGTAGCAAATAAGTGTGATACTTTTAGTTTGGAACCATACAAATGTGCTGAAGATAAGCTTTTTCATCCTATTACATGAGCACAAGATGAACTGAATTTACTATCCTCTTTAAATACTTTGGGTTATATTGAATTTGATATTCTGTGTAATCTAAATTGTCTAAAAGAGAAACTTAAATTTGATTCTGGTTTGCCGAGTTTTAATCATTGTTCGCTTCATGCAATTGGCAAATATGACAGCAAAGGAGAATATTTGGTGCATAAAGTTTATATTTGTTCTAATCTGAAATATCCTTTTGGGCCACAATACCATGATCAAATTGAGGGCTGCACTAACACTAATGATATCTTGCAAAGTTTTTCTAGTTTTCCCCATATGCAACAGGATAAATATCAAGAAGGGGAGCATGGTTCACTTTTACCTACAACACATACTCCAACAAAGATCAAACCAAGGACGGTTTGCTGTCAAGAAGAGGAGAATGATGAGGACATCATTGGCTCAAAGATGACCATGCCAACCACTTCTATACCAAAGGTGCAACCATTCTATATGAGGCTTATCATTGATGCATTTGATGAATTGATGCTGCACCATGATGTGTGTTCATTCTCATTTTCAGAATTACTTACATGGATCAAGGGAAGGTTTGATTGCATATGGAAAGCATGAAAGGTTATTGAAGTTGATTGGGGACCAAATCCAAATATTCCTAACGTCCTCCGCTAGGCTACCATGTCACTTTTGTTCCAAGGACAGAAAGAGTCCAAGTCCAACACATTTTGGAAGTTGAATTCAGACTGCAAAATAGTCCCAAATTGCGACGGTCACCACGACTTCATACGGACTCCGATTGGGATGTTATAGCACTTTTTGGAAAGCTTATCAAGTCTATTTTCCAACGGATCTGGACTCATGGCTATATCTTATCCGATGCTTCCGCAATCATCGTTTCAACGCTGGGACTTTTTCTGCCTTTGGTGCTGCGTCACCCTATTTTGGGCCGATGGTCCATGTATCAATTTGGGTCCATTAAGGACGTGTCCTAGGGTTGGAGAATGACCCCAACACCCCCCTGGTCATTCCCCTAGGTATTAATAAGGATTAGAGCCGCCATAAATAGATTGGATTTTGTTTTGTTGAAAGTTTAGCCATTGCTACTTCCTTGTAGACGCGTGTGTTGACTAGACCATCCGTTCTACTTGATTCAGAACCCCAACTTTGTGAGTTTAGATTGGTTTTTCATCTCCATATTTGTAATTGAGTTGCTTGTTCTACTTGTTCTTGCTTGTTCCTCGATTGCTTGCAGGAATTACCCTAGTGGTTTGGTTGATCGTGCTCCATAAGATCACGACGGCTGTTGGAGGTGGTGTATCGGTTGCTAAGGCGCAGCTTGGAAGGCTGTAGTCGGGCCGTGAACATCATCTCCATCCACCAATCAAGTTATCTCACGCTTCTCATCGAAAGATCGACCACAAACCCTTGCGGGTTCATATCATATATGCTACCTCTGATTTCTACAAAAAAGATAACATAGAAGCACAAAGGAAGTGGGTTGATTTCTTTTTTTGCGAGGAAAAGGAAGTGGGGTTGATGAGCATACATCATTGTCCAATGGATAGATGCAAGTTCTTTGAGCTAAAACAAAGAAAAACATCATTGTGAGCAACAATGGCTCTCACACATAGCAGTTCATAATGAGGTATCAACTCATATCATGTGTCCTAATGGATTTCATATTCATTGAATATGTTTCCCTCAAGTGGGGTCTTACTAAAATTCACTAAATTACTCATTTATGTAAATGTTGACAAAGCTTGGCTGATATTTAGTTTGATACCACATTTTAGCAACACTCCTTATCTCATGGAACTCTAGTCCATTTCATGCTGGAAGTTTGATACACCAATAATGGGTTGCCAAATACGAGACTAAACTTTGGCATTGGAAATTTCGTAAGGTTTTTATAAGACAATGCAATCTTGTAAAAAAACAATGTCAAATAGTCATTGAAATTTCTCGTGAACTGTTCCTAAGATATCAAATTCCTAATATCTTTAACTTGCTCATCAAATAAGAATGGCACCTTGAAAATGATCATGATTTCTCTTTATTGGATTTTTCACTTGTTTCTTTCTTCTATCACAAGAGACTTTGAATGGACACTTCTTTATTGTACACCATTTCATCTTGATCTCATTATACCATTGTGAGCGTAGAATCTATGGCCCATAACTAGCCTTCTACACCTATTTTCATATTTGACTTAGAACAAGAGAAAAGTAGCAGCAAAAATAACATTGATTCTTTATAAGCGTTGTCTTAGTTATTTTTGTTCGGAATATGAAAAATATGGTTTAGAATTGTTAAACTCTCGTAAAATGCTATATGAGATATATTTTAAATTTGAGAAAGAAAATATATCATATAGCATTACATTGGTGATTTGAGCATAATAAATAATTCCTAGTTTGAACAAAGTTTAGCATTTACTTTGTTTTTTACATTCAACATAGGGATACTTCAATCGTCAATGATAAAAACACATGAGATACTTAAAGTAGTATAGGTCTTTGTTTTTCCTTTGGGTGTACTATAAAGGGAGGTATGAACCAGTAGCTTGACCTAGGTGAGTCTAGTGAGTGGATGTGGTGCACACTTATCAAACCTAGAGCTAGGTAGCTCAGATGAAGCCCTAAGATCAATTGGAAGTTGGACCATTTTGAAAGATGATTGAATTGGATGAAAAATGGAGGGGTTACATAGCCACCGAATTTATTTGGTGCAAGCATTTGAGTTTAGGATCTTTGTACACAATTTGTTTATTGTGCTAAAAGACTACTTTCTCCGGTGATCACCAAATAACTCACACCGAAGTTTAGGCTCCTAGACGACAAAGAGCTACCAGACCCACCCGATTTCTCCGATGGGGTCACCGAAGCACCATCAGCGGATTGCAACTAGTCAAAAACCTTTTGCAAAAGGGTTTTTGGGCCACTGGATTTCTTTGGTGGTGACACTAGAGAGGCATCAGAGAATGCGTTGTAGGTCATCGTACAATAATTAAACATTGGAGAGTCACCAGATTTCTCTAATGCTCATCCAAAAGTACCAATAGAGTTTTTCAATGAGTACATTTCGGCTGAGTGGCATTTAATGGCTAGTTTTTGGGGGTGAGCTCTATATATACCCCTCCATCTCATGCATTATGGTTCTCTTGCCACTCTGAAGTTATAGCTAGACTCATTAGCATCCAAGAGATAAGTTTGAACTAGATGAATGATTTAGGTTTCCTAATAGAATATTAAGGATTGCATTACTGCTTAGGGAGTAGCAAGCGTGCATCCATTCTTCTCATTAGGATTGGTTAAGTTAAGTGATAGTTTCTGCTTGTTACTCTTGGTGATAGGCATCGCCTAGACGGCTTGGTGGTGTTGAGGAGCTTAGTGATTTCTCGGTGGCGATTGTGAGAGCCCCAAATTGGTGATTGTAAATGGCACCGACGATCCGTCGTTCTAGAGTTGGAGAAGGATCAACCACTAAAGAGCACTTGGTCCTTGCATGGATCAAGGGGAAGCGATACCCTTGTGCGGTGCTCCAACAAGGACTAGTGGAGAGTGTTGACTCTCTGATACCTCACTACTACAGATTGACTTATCACTATCGCCACTTTCACTACCGTAGCAATAGAAGTGACTGTGTTTTACTTCCACTATCGGTTGGACCGATAGCGAGGCCTCCTGAGGAAGGAAACTGGTAGTTGAAACTTCTACCACTGACGGGTTAACAATAGATGTCGTAGTGGTATTTTCTCAGTTATATGAAAAGCTGAGCCGACTAGGATATGTGTTATGGTCGTCGGCCCTCCACAACTGTTTGCTCTTCCGACAGTAAAGTTAGTGTGAGTTATTTCCCAACTACCCACAACACAGTTGCATCACCATTACTTGCAATTTTCCATCTTCAAGATTGGCCTATTTAACTAGGGTCTAGATGCACCTCTTGAGCTCAATCCACACACTCGTGAGCTACTGTATCTTTCCTCATCGCAAAGAAGTGCTTTGTCTTCATCCTTGCACCTCGCACGACCTCCTGGTTGTGAGAGGTGCAAGATGGAGATAAAGCACCTCACATGGATGCTAGTGTTTGGAGAAGGCCTTCAAGATTAGGTGCTTTAGATTCCATAATCTTGTTACCTTTTAGGATGGAGATGTAGATTTGCATCCATCGATCCTCAAAGGTAGCAAGATTATGGAATATAAAGCACCTCACTAAGATGCTGGTGCAAGTTTTGTGAGGTGCTCCTTCTCTATCCTTTGTGAGGTGTTGTCGTTGAACATGAGCTTGACCTTGATGATTGCAGATCTTCTTATAGATCTTGTTAACAGAAGATCTGCAATCATCTGGTTCTCTCCTATTTAGGGACTCCATACTCGATTGGGGGTGCTTCAAGTTTGCGAGATGCGCGTTCTTCAAGATTGGGTGCTTTATATTCCATCTTGTAGCTCTCATGATCAAGAAGCAGATCACATCCCTTGATTGTGAGGGTTACAGGATGGAAGGTAGAGAACCTCACTAAGGGTGAAGTTTTGCAATGTGCTGCATCTTTCTTTAGATTCCATAATCTTTATACCTCAAAGGATCTATTTGCTTTGTATGTGCAAACCGTTGTATGATACAGATCTGTTATCACATAGACCTCAATGGAAAATACATAAAAAAATACTACTGAAGTATTTAATTTGGGTCGATGCTTGATAGCCGAATCTCATCGGCTCAAAATAGCTGACACCTAGAGTATCACCTTTAGAACAAAAAATAACAATAAAAGACATATGATCAAAAGTGACATTCAAATAGTAGATTGTTTACTTATAAGTTATAAGACCCTAGATATAATCTATGATCATAAGAAAATATTTTTTACAACATCTTGTGCGTGGATGGTCACTGCAATAGCCTTGGCAGCATCAGCGAAGTCTCCAATCAGGTCCTCTTGATCTTCCAGCCGATCAGTGTCTGGAAAACTAGGTTCCAGGTGATGGAGCTCGTGCCTTGAATGTAGTTGCGCTACAGCAAAAGCGGCATTGACACCATAGCGGATGCTATGAGTTGCCACTTCTCTAGCACGAACCGAGATATCCTGCAGGCGATCTTCAAGAGAAACACCCTTGGCGTTGACTGTTGCAACTTCGCTAAGTGCTGCAAGTTGGAGGGTCTCATGGCGATTCTCCAGGCCGATCTCCCGGTGACGAGCCTCCTTGATCTCACGATGAGAAGCAACCAATTGTTACTCAAGATCTAATGAAAATGAAGGGTTACCGGATAAAGTTGCAATATAAAAGCAAAGACTCTTCAAAGAAATTTTACCTGCTGCCCTAGCATGAGCTTCATTAGCCCTCATCTGAGCAACATTGGTCTCTTCTTTAGATGTAGAGAGGGCTGTTTTAACGACATCGAGACATTGCTTGAGCCGACCTACCTCAAGCGTGGCTTTAGAATACAGGTTTTTGGCCTCCCTCCTTTCACGGATAAGATTCTATATCCTGACTTGACTCGGAGGATGAAGATGAAGATGAAGATACCATGGATCTAACAAGATGTACAATCTCGACCTGGGATCTCTCGACGCCATGGCATGCGTTCCTCCCCGACGTTGACGAAGACGACGTGGGCAAGGCTTCTTGCGGGGCTCCTCATCATCTCGGATGTTAGAGGGAGTTCCACAAGGTGGTTCTTTCCTAGGCTTCTTCCAGGCATCGTCCCTGCTCGTGGTGAAGATTCAGAGGCCTGGTGAAGGTTAGTTAGCCTTCTTCTGGCTTCTATGCTTCATGAGATGTCCATCGCTCAGTGTGGGGATAAACCTATGGTCATCACTAAAATTTGGCTTATGCCGATGCTTATATTGATATGTTATGAGAGAAAAACACTATTCATTAACTGAAAAGTACTGCTGAAATAGTACTGAAGAACAGGGCCAAGGTTTTTGTCATCATAATTGTAGTTGCTGATAAATCGTTGTTCCTGTACACCTGGTGAATCAAAAGTGTAACAGAGTTAATCGAAAAAGAATGTCTTTTGTTGATTTTGAACATTGTTACCTCACCGTGATGTTGGTGGGGTGTTGCTTTGTATGTGCAAATTGCCATATGGTGTGCCTTTGTAATCACGTCCATTGTTATTGTAGAGATCAGTACCTTTATTATGCAACATCAGCTGACAAACTTTGTCATGTTAGCATCCATTATTATTGTAAAAAGTACAATATGTGCTCAGTAAGCTACTAAGGCCCAACTGGATTAGTATCAACATTGTACAGTTATGTCACCATCGGATATAAGCGTCATTGAAAAAATTGTATCACCGCCGCTATTCGCCGTTAGGTGCTAACATCTTCTTGCTGTAACATCAAAAATAATGGTTATAATATTTTGTTCCTTTCCAACGTTGAGAGGTCCTAATGGCTAGAGGGGGGGGGGTGAATAGCCTATAAAAATTTCTACAACAACACTTAAGCAATGTGGTTAGTCAAATAAACAGCGAAGCGAGTGTTGCGCTAGCCTACTAAAGATGCAAGCCACCTACCACAATTCTAGTTGCTAGTCTCTATCCACACAATGGCATGTCACTACATTAAGTTAGTGAGCTCTCAAAGACTAACTAAACAACCTCACTAACCACTAGTCTCGACGAAAGCTAGCTCTCAAAACTAACTGCACTAAAGAGCTTAGCTTACACACTAGGAATGTAAATACAAGAGGGGATGGTGATGATTATACCGATGTGTCGAGGTATGAGCCAATCACAAGATGGATCCAATCAATCAATCACAAGATAACCAATGAAATCGTCGGACAAGGTGACACAAGATTTTTTTACCGAGGTTCACTTGCTTGCCGGCAAGCTAGTCTTCGTCGTGGCGATTCACTCACTTGGAGGTTCACGCGCTAATTGGCATCACATGCCAACCCCGCAATCAGGTGCCGCACAACAAACATAAGATGAGGATCACATAAGCCACGTGTAATCCACTAGAGTACCTTTTGGCTCTCCACCGGGAAAAGGTCAAGAACCCCTCATAATCACCATGACCGAACCCCTCACAAGGATGCTATGTCAATCAATTGGCCAAGAGAGTGAGCTTGAGCCAACCAAGGGGCTTAAATAGAGAGCCCCATGAATAGAGCCATTAGGCTCCTCACTGCTGCCTGACACGCACCGACCGGACGCGCCAATCAAAACGATCGGACACACACCTCTAGCGTCCAATCAACGGATCAGCGCCACATGTCCTTCGCTTCGAACACAAGCCACAGACCTTCAACGGCTTGTCAGCCTCGCGCCATGTGTTAAGTAGTGATCGGATGCACGCAGCTACCACCGAAGGCTCCCGCACCACGTCAGGTCAACACATTCCCATGCACTGCCAACAGACAATCGGACGCACCGATCACAGCAGCTCCTTGACGTTCGATCACTTATAGAGAGGGTCCAAAGAGGCAAAACTGTGACCTGACATGCCTAGTCCAATGTGACCTGACGCGCTCAGCGTCTAGTCCTCTCTGGTTAGCCCACCAATGCTACGTCACCAGACATCATAAGCGATCGGACTCAGAGGCTGCGCGTTAGCTCACCACAAGCGCTACTTGACCGAGGCCATGCCACTGAGCCACTACTGACGAGACGCGTAGGTCTAGCATCTGGTCCTGCATCCGGTTAGCTCTAGTGAGCTCCCTGACTTCACCAACTTTACCACCCTTGATCAAATGTGCCAACCACCAAGTGCATCTCCTTGTGCACGTGTGTTAGCATATTTTCACGAACATTCTCAAGGGTGTTAGCACTCCACTAGATCTAAATGCAATGCAATGAGTTAGAGCATCTAGTGGCACTTTGATAACTGCATTTTGATATGAGTTTCACCCCTCTTAATAGTATGGCTATTGTAACACCCCAGGTGTTTGGCTTCCTTAATTGCATTGCATTTCATGAACTTGAGCATCATCCTTTCATGCATGAGCTTATAATATGTGAAACATTGCAACCTGTGTTTATATTTCATGTGTATTATGAAGTGAGTAGTGCAACACCCAAGTGCCACATGTGCAACTTCCTTTTGAGACATGCCAACCAATTTAGTGTAACATGATTAGCAAGTGCTATGCAACACACTCATGCAACATGTGCAACATGATCTTGCAACATTTGGGTGAAATATTGCTTTGCTTGTTTCAAATTATGTGACACTAGGAATTTTGTGTAACCAATGTGTAGAGTGGCTAATTAGGTCTTATAACACCTTAATTACATTTAGGGTAAGTAGTGGAGCAATGTTCATGTTGACCAAAATTACCAAATTGCCCTTCTAAATGTTGTTGACTAGGTTTTGACCTCTAGAGTGATTTGGTTTGACCATTTAAAAAGTCTAGCTTAGAAATCTTGCATGGCGGAGCAACCTTAAGCAAAGTTGTAGATAATTTCATAAGGAACAAAAGTTCTAATATGGCCATCTTATGAAAATGACCAGAACATGCTAAAAAATGGCCCCCAAGTCAGTCTTAGAGGCTGTTTTGTGACTTAGCAATTTTGACTAAGTGTTAAGCTGTAAACCGTTTCACCGTACCCCACTTCGACGCCATGTAACTCTAAAACCTGGCCGAACCAGTCCATGAGCCAATTGACAAAGTTGTAGTACTCATGTAGCTCTACAATTTTGTTGTTAACACCTATCGCTAACTCGGGCTAGATTAGGAGATTTGCTCGGTTGAAATCGCGCTGTCAGTCGAATCCGTGGACACCGATTTAGTCAAATCGAGCAACATTCAGTAAACGTCGTGGACAATCGGCCGCAGGGCCGTGCTACCATGTGGGCGCACCATGGCGGCCGTACGCCGGCCGTGGCCACGGTCACGATGTCTTCAAGGGCGCCACGGAGCCAGCACTCACCCTCACTCGCGCCCCTGCCCTCTCTCTCGCCCTCTCCGAGCCAGGGCGGAGCACCGAGGCGCCATTGCCGCCGTGGGCTTTCTCACGCTCATGCACCATCGTCATCGCGCCTCGACCCAATTCCTTCCAGCAGCAGCACCACAACGCCTTCCTCTACCCTCTCCACTCCTTCCGCGGGTAGTTTGAGCGAAGGTAAGGCCGCATTGGCCGATTTCGCCACCGCGGCCATGTGCGGGACCTCGCCGGAGTCGAGGCCGCCGTGGTCAGAGTAGCTAGGGCCCTTCCTAGTCTCCCTTTCTCCCTCCATTAGATCTCTGGTTCCCTTGTGAAGCTCGTACTGAGCTTAGACGGGGTGTTGTGACCTCGCCGTCGCCGGCGCACCATCACCGGAACATCGTCGTCCGCCTTCGTCGTCGGCAAGTGCGCTCTGGTGCGGTAGCATTGGGGGAAAGGACATGCCTAGGTGTGGTTTGGGGTGGTGAGCATGACGGTGTGCTCCATTTCGTCGGAGGGGCCACCAGCGGTGAGAACCCGCTCACCGGAGTTTCTCCCCCTGCCTCTGTCTCTCTGACCCGGGGACACGCCCTGTCAGCAGCTGCGTGCACGGGTGGGTGGCCGAGCGCGGGCCACGTGCGGAAGACTGGGCCGCACTGTCGCGTTAGCGGGCCGCGCGTGGGGTAACCGGCCCAGTGACGAGTTTTAGTTTTCGTTTTTGGTTTTTCTTTAATTGTTTCACAGATTTTATTGTTGCTTGGTAAAATCCATATCTCGTGCAATTTAGATCCAAAAATTGTGATCCAAATTTTGTTGGGCTCCAAATAAAGTGTACTATCTAGGAAAAATATCAAATGCTTATGTGATGTTTAATTTCTAGAATAATTAATTAGGGTTTTGAAATGTGTTGTAAATTGCATGCAAACTTGTTTAAATCATATATTGAGCTTCTGTGTTACAAAAATTATGAAATTTGGTGAGTATGTTATTTCATATATACACTAGCTCTGGTAAAAGTTTGGATCCTATTGCTTGAGTAGTTTTCAAGTTATGATGTTGCCATTTTATTTTAGGAGATACTTGAATGAATTTTCATAATTTTTCTATAGGTCCAGTAAAGGTAAAATTTTGAGAGTGTTGTTCTTAGGGTAGAATGATACTAGGAAAAATATGAAATCTGTTGTTTGACACTTTTCAATAAGGTTTCCTATTTATGCAAAAATTAGCCTTTTTTGCTTGTGAATTTGGTGTAGGGAGTTTCTGTGAACAACTTTAGTTCAAATTTTTACAGTAGCCTCCTAGTAGGCCAAGGAACCTCCTGTAATTTTTATAGAATTTTTATAAGCCGTTGCATATGAGTTTAATTTCCCACTTAATTAATTAAGTAAATTATGAAAGGGGTTAAAATAAATGTCTTGGGTTGGCACACCCTACTTTATGGTGGTTTTGGGTCATGTGTCAACTAGTAGCATCATTAGTTTGTTCATAGAGGAAGTTTGAAACATGAATAAATATTTAAGTTCCACATTTCTAGGTTCTCTGGACAGCTGGTAGCATTTTTTGGGATTTGATCCTTGGTAAAAGTGTTTTCTGGGAAACTTGTGAATACCAAAGTGGTAGTAAACTGGTTAAACTAGCTTGTGTCAAAATTTGGTGGCATTTGTCCTAGTAGTCTATGAGTTATCGCTGTTTAAAGTGACTATCCAGAAATAACTGCTCTCTGTTTGGAGAGGACAAATTTCTGGAACTTTGGAATTTTGACTAGGTAAACTTTGAAATTAAGTGTTGAGGTCTGAAAATGAATTGTAGAGTATTTTATAAGATTTCCAGATTGTCTTGTATCATGCCTTTAGGATTTGGGAATCTACGTTTGTGATAGAAATGCGTAGCTGCTGTCCAGAATATGTTGTTATGATATTTTATGAGTGGTTGTTGTTACCTAAGTAATATTGTTCTTGTGATTTTTAGGTGTTAGGGCCTTAACTGAAGAGGAACATTTATACATTAGGTTGTGTAGATTAGGTAAGTACTTCTCTACCGGAGAAGAGATTTGCACGTAATGTTGAAGTAACTTGAATAGAGTACTTAAATTGCTGAAACGCATTCTATTCCGAGCATATTGCATTTATTATGCATCCATGAGATTTATTGTGCATTCATGCAATAGGTGTACCGAAGGGGGTGACACTCCTCGAGTTCGAGGGAGCGATTTCAAAGGAGGACCAGGAGCAGCCGAGGGAGCCCGAGGACCCAGCCGGCGAAGGAGTGCCCGTAGACGACCTGCCTAAGTGCCCAGATCATCGCCCGTCCTCTTTTCTAAAAGGCAAGCCCCAGTGCATGCTGACTCATTTGTTTTATATATCAATCTTGAGTACTTTTACTTCTTTACTGCATTAAGTTGTAGGAGTTGTATGAAAACCCTTGTTGCATTATACCTGTCCTTGTCCAGATATCGTACTTAAACCCTAAATTAGGTTTAGGCCTGTGTTAATTCTTAGCCCTGCTTAGTCCGATAGAAGTCGGGTGATTTCCGGTCATCCGCGAGATGTAGGAATGGGTCACGAGTGGCTATGTTGGGTATCGTGGATGGAACCATGCCTAAAAATGAATTTGAGACCGGGCGGGAGTTCGATAGTGCAGCCGCAAGACACTTCACGTCTTGGGTGTGGAGCTATGCCCGTCTAAGTCGTTTAAGGACCGATTCGCTGTATGTCCTTGAGTCATGTTGAACGCAGTCTAACACTTGGTTGGCCGGATAAGTCGTTCTGACCGCGAAGCCGAGTAATTCGGTTCTGGCCGGGAGTCGAATGGTAGGTCGCATCTTGGAGGAGAGAAATGTTATGCTTGGGGACATTGGCATGAGACCAAAGGGGGGTTAGAGTCCCTAGCACCTGGCAGAGTGTCGCCCTTGGGGATGCGGCATCATTCGAACCCGTGACTCCTGAATCGTACGAAAGGTGGCTTGTGCGACCCTAGCAGGGGCCTGCGCGGTGAGTGTTAGAAATACCCCTCCAGCTGGATAGGAATTCGATTCGAATCACCGTCGCTCCCGGTTAGTGAGCACTTGACTTGAGCAGCGGCAACGTAGATCTCATTAAATTGAACAGATGGTGAAGCGAATGATATAATGTTGCCACAAATTTATACCTGCTATGGATATAATAATATTATTGTTTGAATATACTCAAGTGAACATTTAGTATAGGTGCTAAGATAGATGATAGGTTAATGTTAAAAATAACTGCTAGTATAGGTTAAAAGAGTTTAAATTACTTATGCTTTTTTGCAAAGGTGATGTCAGCCAGCTCCACTTATGAAAGCCTTGCATGATCCTTGGTGTCTCTTATTTTCCGTTTTGACGGGTAAGTCTAGATGAGTATATTCTAGTACTCAGGGTTTATTTCCTCCTGTTGCAGATGACATGCTTTATTAGGGCTTCTGCAAGACCTGCCTCCACCCCGCGGGTGACGAGGACTAGATCACTCGAGCGTGATCGTCTGTTAGTTACTTTCCTTAATGCTTTTGTGGGATGGTGATCTGTAAGACTGGCAGTAGTATTTGAACTAAATGCGTGTGTTATGCTTCCGCTACTTTATGAACTCAGTTTGTAATAATTGGCGACTCCGTGTGTTGTAAGCGAACTTCCGCTCTACTTGTGAAATGTAACGTGTGATGTGTATGTTGAATGATGCAATCTTGGTTGTAAAAGAGTTGGTTTGAAATCCTTCGTGGTTTCGATTGACTACCGGGATTATATGGGCTCAAGGTCGAAAATTGGAGTGTTTCGGCACTTCTTTTTGTACTTGTGCTCTTATAATTTGGTCGGTTCTGTTATAGCTGGTACCGGAGCAGAATTCAATATTAAACACATTATATGAGTATTTGAAAACAAAAGTGTTTGTTTGCGAAAAATGTTAAAAATCTAAAAATTATTTCTATAAGTATGCCAGTGATCACATCCCTTAACCCAAATAAGGACTCTTAGGTGGCTTATTAAAAAGACTAACTTGGGGGTCTTGTTTGTTTTTGTTTTATCGTCCATACGGCGTGATATTGTATGGATGCCATCCTCTTGGGTGGTAATGTATGGATCAAACACCTCGACGCTCTGGTAAGTGTGAGCTGTGAGAGCATGATCATCCAATCGGCGGTCTAGGGGAGAGTAGTTGTGGTTACTTGCATACTTACATGTTCAAACCATGTAATTGTGAAAGTACTTAATTTGGGGTATATCTGTCGGGTAGTTGTGATACTGAAGTATATACATCGAGGATGTGTATATGGAAAGTATTTAGCTTACTGCTTACTTATGTGCTTATATTGGAGAACTGTTGGGCTGAAATGAGATTTTCTGTAGGTACACTAATAGCGCAAACGAGTAGACCGATAGTTTTGCCTATTTGAGAGAACATATGTATGCCACCGCCTAGCGTTAGAACTTTATGATTCTACTAGGATGAGAGAGCGTACGGAACGTGCATGCATCATGTTTAATTCATATCATACATTTCATTTTACCCCCTCCTTAAAAATTTCGATGGTCCCGACTAAATTAAATTTCGTATCCCCTAAATTATCCTCACTGTAAGTCATATCTTGTTGCTATAGATGGCTCGCACCAAGCGGACCGCTCGTAAGTCAACTAGAGGCAGAGCACCTCATCACCAGCGCCCCCCCGTGAGCCCCGCCCTAAGCCCACCGAGGCGGAAAGGTTGAGGGCCGAGCTGGCTAAGATGACTGCTGCTAGAAATGCGGCTCAGCAATAGTTGGAGCAAGTGATACATGACAGAGATCAGGAGACACTTGCGGTCTAGAGGTTGACTATGGTGAATCACAACTATCAGCGCATGCTGGTCCACGTGATGAACCAGCGGGATGAAGCCTGGCATGAAGAGAACGTCCTAAGAGCTCTTCAGGTGGAGCTTGAGCATCGGATAGAAGCTGCAGAAGAATACAATGACAATCTTCATGAGGAAGTGCACTGCCTAAACAATCAGCTCAATCCTCTGCTTCCTCATAACAATGATGAGGATGAGGAGATGGGCTCTGGAGTCTTCATGGTTGAAGATGATGATGATGTGGAGGTCAATGGGCCACAGGATGTTCCACCAGAAGAAGAAGAAGATGAGGAGTTAGAGCCTGCTAGTGATGAGGATGGCAGGGAGATCTTCGACACTAACTCCGAGGACGATGCTTAGAGTAGTCATCGACTAGCTATGATGCTAGAGTTATCTTTTGTGCCCTCCATGTGTGGGAGTGAGGCTTTGTAATAACTTAGCTTTTGGAATGTAATATCGAACCCTATGTTATCCTGGATGTTAGTATGAACGTGTTAAATTTTGGTCACAAATGGATGTCTCATTGTGTTGTGTTCGGTGATGGTGTCACGATTGGCAACCTTCGGTGCCACGACGAAACCGAGGGCCTCCTGTGGCGTGCGACATAAGGCTATGCTGCTTGGCACGCGCTGGTATCGAGGTGGCTAGTCATGATCCACCATGGAACCCTACCCATGTGATGTCTCCTTGTAGTCATTTCTTGGTTAGCCTTTCCCTGTTGGCTAGAAGTTTAGTTTGAATCCAGACACCCGTTATGCAAGGTTGAAATTCCGTTGATATCAACGTAACCTGCCAGTCATGTTTGTGCTCCCTACATGCG
Source organism: Saccharum hybrid cultivar R570 (assembly GCA_038087645.1). Lineage (NCBI taxonomy): Eukaryota > Viridiplantae > Streptophyta > Magnoliopsida > Poales > Poaceae > Saccharum > Saccharum hybrid cultivar. Next base: position 16,008,074 of record JAQSUU010000431.1, on the reverse strand, counting down.
AGCCAGTAATAAATTCTATCTGTTCATCTGAAGATATCTTGTTGCTATGTCCATCGCATAATTGTGTCGATTGGTGCACTTGATGAGTTGGTGTGGTTGTGATGAATTATTGTGCCTCAATTGTTTGCGAATTCATTCAAATGACATCAGTTTGGCTTATTTACACAATTCATCTACAAATTTCCCACATCGTTAGTGCTCATTGGCTATGCATTTTGTAGATGGCGTACAACCTCCATCGTGGTTGTGACGTTGAGGATGAGGAACAGCCACCCCCTCCTCCACCACCCACTCCGGCAGAATTGATGCAGATGGTGGTTGAGGGTCAGCGCCTGTTAGCAGACGCTATGCGCCAGCTAGTCGACCGGGATGCTCGCCAGGGTCGTCAGGGACCAGCGCCAAATCAGCATAGTGACATCAAGGATTTTCTTGATACCAAGCCCTCGCTCTTTAAGGAGGCGGAGGAACCTCTGCAAGCTGATGAGTGGTTGAATACCATTGAGCAGAAGTTCTATCTGCTTCGTCTGACTGAGGAGCTGAAAACTGAGTGAAAGCATCTAGGCCCCGGTGTTGGTTTTGGCAATTGATGACAACGCATTATTACCATGAATAACATGTGTTTTGCAGAAACATTGGTAAGTTAGGTCATGGAGTTGATAACTGCTTTGGGCACTATGGTATTCATGTCCCTTGATGGAAATTGTTTTGGTTTTCAAAGGATCAACGACAAGATTAAGGACGATTAGTTTCGGATGTCAAGGTGTTGAGTTACATCCGGAATAGTCATTAGGATCTTTGTTTCTTCCTTTGACCGTACTATAAAGGGGGGCATGAGCGAGTAGCTTGACCTAGATGAGTCTTTTGTTTAGGTGTGGTGCACACTTGTCAAACTTAGCACTAGGTAGCTCTAGAAAAGCTCAAAGTTCAGTTGGAAGCAACTTGGTTCAAGTTGCGTCGCGTTTAGAAGTCGTTTGAGCAGTTTACCCTTGACCGGACGAAGTCTTTGTCATGACCGGACGCGTCCAGTCAGTTCTAACAAGTCACTGCGTCGTTAACTGATCGACCAGACGTGGTCCCTGAGAGGACCGGACGCGGTGGTCAGTCTGACATGTGTTTTAGAGGGTAAAAGTGTAATCGGACGCGACTGTGAAGTGATCGAACGCATCCAGTCATGTTCCAGTAAGGTCCCAAGCTGACCTGATGCATCCGGTCATCTATGATCGGACACGGTCGAGCGTCAGGTCAGTTTCCAATAAGGTTCTTGCATGATCGGACGCGTCCGGTCATCCCTGACCGGCGCGTCCGGTCACTCTGCGCTGACTTTCGGTTTTTGACCGTTACACTCGATCGGCGTGTCCGGTCACGTCGACCGGCGTGTCTGGTTAGTACGAGTTTTGCTGATTTGGCAGGTAACAGTTGGATTTGTCTGAGGGGTGTATAAATACATCCCCTCCACCTCTTTTAGAGGTCTCTTGGTCATTTGTTCAGCTGAGAAACACCTTTGGAGTGCAAGGGAGTGCAAGAGCCCTAGTGAGGATAGTGAGTTGAGAATCAAAGTTTGAGATTCCTCACTAGTGACAAGAGTGTAGCAAGTGTGCATCCATCTTCTCATTAGGCTTGTTGTGGTCAAGTGAGAGTTCTAGCTTGTTACTCTTGGTGATCGCCATTACCTAGATGGTTTGGTGGTGATTGGGAGTTTGGTGATCATCCGACGAGCTTGTGGGTGACCCAACTCATGTTATGAGCGGTTTTGGGTGATTCACCGCGACGGAGTGTCGAAGAATCAACCCGTAGAGAGCACTTGATCCTTGTGCAGATCAAGGGGGAGCTACACCCTTGCGCGGGTGCTCCAACGAGGACTAGTGGGGAGTGGCGACTCTCCGATACCTCGGGAAAACATCGCCATGTTCCTAACCCTTACTTTCAAGCATTTACTTTCGTGCATTACTTTCATTGCTTGATTACTTTCCTAGAATTGCCATGCTAGACTAGGATTGGAACTTAGGGTGCAAAACTTTTATCGGTAGAATCACAAGGAACACAAGTAGACACTAGGGGTGAAGTTTGGCTTATAGGATTTAATTCTTGCAATTAATTTTAGAAAAGCCCAATTCACCCCCTCTTGGGCATCTTGATCCTTTCAGTTGGTATCGAAGCCATGTTGCTCTTTATTTAGGCTTCACCGCCTAGAGCAAGATGTCTAATGGGGAAGGACCACCTCCTACTTTTGAGGGAGAAGATTTTCCATATTGGAAAATTTGTATGGAGGCGTACCTCGAAGCCATAGATGTTGGGTGCCTTAGAGCCGCAACCGAAGGGCTTCCCCCTATAAGGGATCTCGCCAACCCAAGTGGTGACGAGGAGAAGTACGACCGGTGAATGCAAAGGCAAAAAATGCACTCTACTGGGGCCTAGGCAAGGATATCTTCAATCGTGTGCGTAATGCCAAAAACGCTCATGAATTGTGGGAAAACCTTTGTGCTCTCCATGGGGGAACTAAGAGTGAGCGTGAGGAATACTATCATATTGCTTTAAAGAAAATTAATTCTTTTAAGATGCTTCCCAAAGAAAGTGCTAATGAAATGTACACTCGATTAAATATTCTTGTAGAGGATCTCAATGCTCTTAGACTCACTCAAATGAGTCAATCGGATGTTGCAAGGAGGATCTTGAGTGTTCTTCCCGTTAAGAAGTATGGGCACATTGTCACCGTACTACACCAAAGTGATCTCTCTGCCGCAACACTGACACAAGTTTTGGGAAAGATCAATGCTCATGAGATGTACATGCATATCACTCCGGAAGAGGGCTCATCATCTTCCAAGAAGAAAGACTTGGCCTTCAAAGCTAGCCATGAAAAGAAAAAGAAGAAGGGCCAAGCCATGATAGTGCAAGAAAGCTCAAGTGAAAGTGATATTGATGATGCATCACTTGCACTCATGGTGAGAAAAACCACCAAGATGCTAAAGAAGCTCAACAAGAGTGGCATCAAGTTCGATGGCAAGAAGAAGAAATTCTTCACAAGTAGCAAAAGGAAGCCAATATCCGAGATGGATTGCTTCAATTGTGGTGAACTTGGTCACCTAGCTCATCAATGCCCGAAGCCTCCAAAAGACAAGTACAAAAACAAGTACAAGGGCAAGAAAGATGATTCAAGTGATGAAAAAGATGAGAAAAAGAAGAGCAAGCCATACAAAAAGAAAGATGGCAAGAAAAGAGTTTTACAAAAAGAAGAAGGGAGGCAAAGCTTACATTGTTGGTGATTGGCTCATCGACATTGAGTCATCATGTGAGTCCTCCGGCGATGAGAGCGATAATGAGAAAGAGAAGGTCACCGCATTTGTGATTGGGCCATCATCATCTTCACCAACATCTTCATCACCACCTTCACCGCCACCTTCACCATCATCTTCCACTACTCATCTATGCCTTATGGCTAAGGGTGAACGAAAGGTACAAAACAATGATAGTGATGATGATGATAGTGATAGTGATGATAAATATGATGCACCTTCTTATGATGAACTTGTAAAATTGTTGAATAAATACTCTAAAATCATAAGAAGAACTAGAAATGAAAATGATGAGCTTCAAAATGAAAATGAATCGCTTTCATCTAAGCTTGAGAATGCACATAAGACTAGTGATGAGCTCAAAGATCAAAATGAAATTATGTCTTCTACTCTCAAGGAGCTTAAAACTTCTAACAAAAAGCTTAGAGATGAACATGATAAACTTGAGAGGAAGCATGATGAGCTCAACACTAGGCACAACTTGTTAAAAGACAAATATACTACATTGAAAATCGATTATGATAGTCTTATTGTTGCTAATGAACTTGCTCTTGAGACACATGATGCTACTAACCAAGTTGTTAAGATTGATATAGCTACATCATGTGATGATTTGATTATTGAGAAGTTTGAGCAAGGCTCTAGTGGCAAAGGCAAGAGTGTGGTTGAGTCCAACAACTATGATGACTATGTCAAGCTCAAGAGTGAAAATGAGATGCTTAAGATTGAGAACAAGAAGTTGACGACTCTTGAAAAGCAAACATCAAATGAGTCACTCATTGAAGAAAACAAAAACTCAAGCAAGAAAAAGAGCATCTCAAGACTGGCCTAAGCAAGTTCACAAGAGGCCAACATTTGCAAAGTGAGCTACTCATGAACACTGTCATGAAGATGGATATAAGTGGCATTGGTTACTTGGCAAATCAAGAGAAGAAGGCCAAAGCTCAGCAACAACAAAGCAAGTCAAAGCCCAAGCCAAAGGATGTGTTGAGTGTGGACAAGAAGACCATTTTGCTCATGAGTGCAAAACTCCACCACCACAACCCTTGCCCAAGCTCAAAATCAAAATGAAACAAATGATGTGGAATTTGATGAATCTAACGGCTCCCAAGGAGCAATTGAGAATTGTGATGATGTAGGTGATGAACCATTGAGAGAGGCCATGAAGAACATGCCGATGGGAGACATCAAGCCTAAAGATGATGAAGACGATGTACAAATTGTCAATCCACCACCTTCATCACATGTGCCTCAAAATGATGACAAGAATGAGAGAGTTGAAAATGAAGATACTCATGTCTCTCATCAACAAGCTGAGGCACAAGCTCAAGATGTTGATGCTCCCCATCCCTCTCCTCAAGTGGTTGATAGAAGAAACTCACCTCTACTTCAAGCACATCCACAAGATCTCATCATAGGGAGTCCTACAAAGGGTGTAATGACTCGATCTCAAAAGCTTACTTCTTTTGTTGAACATCACTCTTTTGTCTCTTGTCTTGAACCTAAGAATATAGAAGAAGCTCTTCAAGATCCGGATTGGGTGAATGCTATGCATGAAGAATTGAACAACTTTGCCCGCAATCAAGTTTGGACACTTGAAGAGCATCCAAAAGGTGCAAGAGTCATTAGAACCAAGTGGGTGTTCCACAACAAGCAAGATGATCAAGGCGTAGTAGTGAGGAACAAGGCAAGACTAGTTGCAAAGGGGTTCTCTCAAGTTGAAGGTCTTGATTTTGGAGAGACCTTTGCACCCGTTGCAAGACTTGAAGCCATTCGTATCCTTCTTGCATATGCATCACATCATGAAATGAAACTATATCAAATGGATGTGAAAAGTGTTTTTTTAAATGGCTTTATAAATGAACTAGTCTATGTTGAACAACCTCCCGGGTTTGAAGACCCTAGATATCCTAATCATGTTTATAGGTTGTCCAAGGCGCTATATGGGCTCAAGCAAGCTCCTAGAGCGTGGTATGAGCGCCTCCGGGACTTCCTCATTGAGAAGGGCTTCACTATTAGGAAGGTTGACACCACACTATTCACCAAGAAGCTTAATGGAGAGATCTTCATTTGTCAAGTCTATGTTGATGATATCATCTTTGGGTCAACAAATGAAGATTATTGCAAAGAATTTGGTGAATTGATGTCGAAGGAGTTCGAGATGTCAATGATTGGTGAGCTAACATTCTTCCTTGGTTTTCAAGTCAAGCAAATGAGAGAAGGGATTTTTATCTCTTAAGAAAAGTATACCAAGGATCTTCTCAAAAGATTCAAGATGGAAGAGTGTAAGCCAATCAAGACCCCAATGCCATCTAATGGACATCTCAACCTAGATGAGGGGGGTAAACCAATTGATCAAACTCTTTACCGTTCTATGATTGGTAGCTTGTTGTACCTTACCGCATCTAGGCCCGATATCATGTTTAGTGTGTGCATGTGTGCTCGCTTTCAAGCGTGCCCTAAAGAACCTCACCTAAGTGTCGTAAAAAGAATTTTAAGATATCTTAAGTACACCCCAAGCATCGGTCTTTGGTACCCCAAAGGAGCTAGATTCCAACTAGTTGGCTATTCCGATTCGGATTATGCCGGTTGCAAAATTGATAGAAAAAGCACATCTGGAGGATGCCATTTACTTGGGAGGTCCTTAGTATCTTGGTCATCTAAGAAGCAAAATAGTGTGGCTTTGTCCACCGCCGAGGCGGAATACATTGCCGTGGGGGCTTGTTGTGCACAAATCTTATACATGAAACAAACCCTCCTAGACTATGGAGTTATTCTTGAAAAGGTGCCGCTTTTATGTGACAATGATCCGGTACAACACTCACGCACCAAGCACATTGATATCCGCCATCACTTTCTAAGAGATCATGTTGCTAAAAATGATATATCACTAGAAGGTGTAAGAAGTGAAAATCAATTAGCGGATATCTTCACTAAACCTTTAGATGAGGCTACTTTTTGTAGGTTGAGAAGTGAACTAAATGTGCTTGATTCTAGTAACTTTAAAAAATGAGCTTGTGTTGTCCCTTGCATTGCATTGTATTATATGTCATGTTTAATTCCCCCGCAATGCATCTAGAACTTGTCTAACACGGTTACGATAACCCTCCTTTGGAGGAGTGAAGAAGCCTAATCGTGGATCAAACTTGACAAGCAACCTAGTCTTCCTTTCTTGCTTTGCATTGCATATGCATGGTTGTTGCTTTGTCATTTCTTTTCGGTTTAGCTTTGAGTAACCTCTGTGTTCGTCCATGAATAGAGAGAACATTTGAAGCTCCCAAGGGTTCATACACTCTATTGCATGGCCATATGTTGCTCCTCGGGTGTTTATTGCATATTTTCTTAAAAATAATACTAGCCTAAGGCAAAATACTTTGAAAAACTTGAGGGTTTGAGTGAGGTCACTCATATCAAGTTCCAATTGGTGTTTATTTGAGTCTCTTTGAATTGGAACTTGATTGGGAGAAGTCGCGTTGAAAATCGGATTGAAAAAAGGCGTTAAACAGCGACCGGACGCTGGACCGGATGCTGCACCGGACGCGTCGTTGCTGACCACCGCGTTCGGTCTCGGTGTCCACCAGCGTGTCCAGTCATTCCCAAAGATCTTCTCCAAGATCTGTGACCGGACGCTGCATCAGACGCGTCGTTGCTGACCACCGCGTCTGGTCTCGGCCACCACCACCACGTCCGGTCATCTGTTTTAGTTTTCCGGGCAAAATATGACTGGACTCTATCAGCGTCCGATCGTGCATAATCGAACGCGTCCGGTCGTTCCAGGAGCTTACTAGACTATGACCGGACGCTGCCTCCACTGTGTCCGGTCATGTGACCACCGCGTCCGGTCATCGCGCGAAAAGCGGATCTCGCCCTTTTAACCGTACGTTCGGATCTTGCTCGTCTTCTTTTCGGTTTCAATCAATCTGCCGCCCGTACCCTAGCCAACCTCACCGGAATCCCAAGCATCACCTCCTCACCGAGCCGCCGCGCCACCGCATCCGCATTCGTCGCACCGTGCCTCCGCAGCCGTGCTCGCAGCCATGCCGCGCCGTCCACGCCCGCGCCCGAGCACTCCACCACAGCCGCGCACGCCGTGCCTCCACGCCCACGAGCTCGCTACCCACACCGCCATCGCGCCAGTGTTCACTGCCCGCGCGCCACCAGAGCCGCCCCGCGCGCCACCGCGCCCGAGCACCGCCGTCAAGTGCCCACGCTCTCTGCCACGCGCGCCACCGCACGAAGTCCACACTTGCTATCGTGAAGACCTAACCCTAGGAACCCTAACCCTAGCCGTGTTTTTCGTGAGTTTTCATCTTCGTGAACATCTCCGTCTCCGCAAGGTGATGTCTTTGCCTTGGATTAGGGTTTGCCGTTGATTTTCTGGTGAATTACTAATACAATCTTTGATCTCTCGGTACTCCAGGGTTTCGATCGTCGTTTCCAAGTAACCCTAGCAAGTCGAGATCATCTTTCGTTCATCAGAACTTCGCTCATCTGAGGTAGCTATCGTGATCCATTCATATCTTATCTAATATGCTTGCTTTCATTAGGATCTTACTCATCTATTAGATAATATATGTTGCTTATAGTAGATCCATCTATTCTATCGTTTCAGTTCGTCCTGTCGGTGCTGTGTGTGTCAGGTGATCAGTTGTGAATCCGAGGCCAAGCCTGTGGATACGGATTGAGGCCAAGCCTCATGAGTGTCAGTTCACCATCTATTACTATCTAGATTCTCTCACACACAGAAGTTTGTCAGTATGGTTCGCTGCAAGAATGCTGGTGGTGCACCTAGTGACGGGGACGAGAGTCCTCCCAAGAGGACAGAGGTAGCTCGCGGCAAGCGAGTGAAGATAGCCACCAAGAAGAGAAAGAGAACACTTACAGAGGCAGAGGTGGCTCAGGCAGTTACAGATGCAGCAAAGGCAGCAGAGAGAGGTGGCAGGAGTAGTGGTATACGTATTGGTGAGAGTCGCTTTCACCTTGAAGGTCGACAGCTCGGTACAGAGGCCACAGAAGAGACAGTGGATGCACCTGCAGAGCAGCCTACAGAGGACCTAGAGGAGACTGAGGAGCAGACAGTTCACTCTCCACAATGTCGTCGCTCAGGACGTACGCGAGCTCAGGTGACTCCCAGGCCAGAGGGTCAGCGTTGTGGAGGTCGTCCACCTCCCAGGGCTCGAGGTCACCCCCCAGTTGAGCACTTTGACCTCAGGGGAGCTACAGATAGATAGGTCTAGGCCCTCAGGTTCGTTGAGGTCACTCGGTGGTTCCCACCTCAGCGGGATCCCCGGGCTTCAGAGGGTTTCTACACTCCTCTACACGAGGACTTCTATAGAGCCTATGTCGACAGCGGGATTGCTTTCAGACCTTAGAGAGTCTATCGACTGGAGGCCTTAGTTGAGGTAGTTGGTGAGCAGCTTCATCTGCATCTGTCCTTTCTACCAGGCTTGTCAGGTCTTCTTGGATGGACTGGAGCATACTATGGGACCTGGGTCAGAGAGTTCTATTCTTCACTTTGGATTGACCCAGCACACGAGTTTATTCACTTTGCATTCAGAGGCCGTGACCACAGACTCTACAACACCAGGGTTCGGGAGATTCTTAGACTCCTAGCTTCAGAGACAAAGATACATCAGCTGTGTTTTGGATAGACTGCACCTCCGAGACGCCCTCATGGCAGGATAGTGCCCCCTACAGATATGATCAGACCCTGTTTCCATGAGCCTTTTGGCGAAGGGTCTCGACGTACACCTGCCAGCCTGACACCGCTAGCCAGAGTACTTGATGCTATTGTGAGGCGGACACTACTTCCGAGGCTTGGATACAGAGAGGGATTGACTCGCATGTAGCTATGGGTAGTACATCACCTCATCTCACAGACACCGTTTGACCTTTGGGATCTGATGCTATATGAGATGAATGATACCTTGGCAGAGGGATTCAAGGGTCACAGGCAGCTTCCTTATGCACACAGGATATGCTTCATTATCAGATCTACGTGTGAACTGCCTACAGAGATTCGAGCAGAGATTTCTGATACCACTACAACTTTTCCAGAGTATGATATCCGATAGTTGTGGGCATCAGTTACCAGAGAGCAGGCACCTGGCCCAGGACAACGTCAGAGGCCAGAGGTACTAGAGACAACTGCTAAGTAGGACGAGACCGTTGAGGGTCTTGCTGAGGTAGAACTAGCAGATCTTGATGCTCAGCCAGCTAATCCAGTCGAGGACGTGGCTACTGACAGCACTGATGAGGATTATCAGCCCATCCCCCGGTACCGCTCTCCTCGGCCTCATGACCATGAGGCCGGTGGTTCAGGCTTAGCCTCTCGCTTAGACCTAGCCATGGTGGCTATTCTTGAGAGGCTGACCCAGGCCTAGGAGAGACAGGAGATTCAGATGCAGAGACAGGCTCAGGACACAGCTGTTGCATTTGCTTAGATTCAGGCTCGTAAGGACGAGTTACAGTGGCAGTAGCTAGAGTTCCAGAGACAGCAGTTCGAGATGCAGAGGCAGCAGGCAGCCACGCAGCAGCAGTACCTAGAGCTCCCGCGACACCTTGTCACTGTTGGGATACCTCCACCACCATCTGCCCTGACTCCAGCACTACAGTCCAGTAGACCTCAGAGTCAGGGATAGCCGAGTTTTTAGTACACCTCACCCCAGTAGCAGGTGCCTCAGACATTTCAGTCCCCGAGTTACACTCCTATTCAGATAGGGTTCACTCCACCAGCTCAGCCGAGACCTCACCTCCTCTCAGGCACTCCATTCCCTGACTTCAATGCCACCTACAGTGAGCTGACTGGACAGCCGACACCTTCGTACACCACTTTTGTGACCACTTCAGAGATGTTAGCTTCAAAGACTGCTGAACTTCTAGTGTCAGGGGTCACAACTACAATGACTGTGCCATCCTCAATTGCATCGACAGATCCTCCTACTCTTGGTGTCTTTCAGGCTCAGACGATAGTGACTGCTCCTATAGTTGCTACTACACCTTCAGTTGCTGCACCTGCTCTATAGACCCAGACCGCTTCACTGCCACGTCTATCTTTAGAGGGTCAGCCTGATAGTTTAGAGTCTGAGGAGGACACTTCACAGTTCGTGATCACTCCACGCTCCTCGACACCCGACACGACAGCTTCTGTTCCCCCATCATATCCTTAGGTTTCTTTTTGGCGTTTGATGCCAAAGGGGGAGAGAGCATAGATTTAGGGGGAGTGTTGATAGAGGGTTTCGTTTTTCATGTGTGCTACATTCACGCATCATGTTTATTTTCTCACCCTGCATTGTGTGACTATGAGTTTGTGAGACTTTATTTTATATTATGTCACTTAATGGTGTTTAGCTCATAAGGTTGTGCTTCCGTGCCTTACTCTGATTTCATATGAGCTATGTTTTATGTGTACTAACTCTTCATGTTTTATCTTATAAGTACACTCAGTTGGCTTGGAACACATAAGCAATTACTAACCCCTTGTGCTTACAGCTTTATGCTTATGTGAACCAAGCATGATCAAAAACCTCAACTTATAACTTCTGAATCTAAGTGTTGTCATCAATCACCAAAAAGGGGGAGATTGAAAGCATCTAGGCCCCGGTATTGGTTTTGGCAATTGATGACTACACATTATTACCATGACTAACGTGTGTTTTGCAGAAACGTTGGTAAGTTAGGTCATGGAGTTGATAACTGCTTTGGGCACTATGGTATTCATGTCCCTTGATGGAAATTGTTTTGGTTTTCAAAGGATCAACGACAAGATTAAGGACGATTAGTTTCGGATGTCAAGGTGTTGAGTTACATCCGGAATAGTCATTAGGATCTTTGTTTCTTCCTTTGACCATACTATAAAGGGGGGCATGAGCGAGTAGCTTGACCTAGGTGAGTCTTTTGTTTAGGTGTGGTGCACACTTGTCAAACTTAGCACTAGGTAGGTCTAGAAAAGCTCAAAGTTTAGTTGGAAGCAACTTGGTTCAAGTTGCGTCGCGTTTAGAAGTCGTATGAGCAGTTTACCCTTGACCGAACGCGGTCTTTGTCATGACCGGATGCGTCCGGTCAGTTCTAACAAGTCACTGCGTCGTTAACTGATCGACCGGACGCGGTCCCTGAGAGGACCGGACACGGTGGTCAGTCTGACACGTGTTTCAGAGGGTAAAAGTGTAATCGGACGCGACTGTGAAGTGATCGGACGCGTCCGGTCACGTTCCAGTAAGGTCCCAAGCTGACCTGACGCGTCCGGTCATCTTTGATCGGACGCGATCGAGTGTCAGGTTAGTTTCCAGTAAGGTTCTTGCATGATCGGACGTGTCCGGTCATCCCTGACCGGTGCGTTTGGTCATCCCTGACCGGCACATCCAGTCACTCAGCGTTGACTTTCGGTTTTTGACCGTTACACTCGACCAGCGCGTCCGGTCACATCGACCAGCGCGTCCGGTCAGTACGAGTTTTGCTAATTTGGCAGGTAACAGTTGGATTTGTCTGAGGGGTGTATAAATACATCCCCTCCACCTCTTTTAGAGGTCTCTTGCTCATTTGTTCAGCTGAGAAACACCTTTGGAGCGCAAGGGAGTGCAAGAGCCCTAGTGAGGATAGTGAGTTGAGAATCAAAGTTTGAGATTCCTCACTAGTGACAAGAGTGTAGCAAGTGTGCATCCATCTTCTCATTAGGCTTGTTGTGGTCAAGTGAGAGTTCTAGCTTGTTACTCTTGGTGATCGCCATCACCTAGATGGTTTGGTGGTGATTGGGAGTTTGGTGATCATCCGGCGAGCTTGTGGGTGACCCAACTCATGTTGTGAGCGGTTTTGGGTGATTCGCCGTGACGGAGTGTCAAAGAATCAACCCGTAGAGAGCACTTTGTAACACCTCAAGTGTTTAGCTCCTTAATTGCATTGCATTTGTATAAGCATAAGCATGCATCATGCATATTATTTTATGTGATGCAACAACTGTGATTGTTTTAGAAATTTTATTTGGCTCACATCATGTGATACGTGATAGTTGGTGTGACAAAAAGGTAGAGTGGCCAATTATGTCCTACAACACCTTAGTTATACTTAGGGTAACTCTTGGAGCAAGGTTCATGTTGGCCAAAATTACTAAAGTGCCCTCCAAGAGGTGGTTGACCACCCTTTTGATCCTAGGATGCTCTGGTTTGACCAATTACAAAGTCCAGCTTAGAAATCTTGCATGGAGAAGCAACCTTAAGCAAAGTTGTAGAGAATTTTATAAGGAACAAAAGTTCTAATATGGCAATCTCATGAAAATGACCAGAACATGCTCAAAAATGGCCCACAAGTCAGCTTGAGTGGTGATCAACACTTAGAAAAAAATTCTAAGTCTGGAAATTTGGACTTTTCAGTTTCATTGTACCCCACTTTGACACCTTATAACTCACAAACCAGGCCAAACCAGTCCTTGAGCCAATTGACAAAGTTGGAGCCCTCATGTAGCTCTACAACATTGTCCACATCACCCAAGCCTGGTTCCCAACAGTTTATGAGTTAGCGTGCTTCAAAAATCGAGTTTCAGTCGGGGGAAAGTAACTGAAACTCAGTTCAGATTTCGTGTGCCTCACTTTGGAGCGTTGTATCTCACTAACCAAGCCGAATTGGCTCACGACCCTATTGGTAATGTTGAAGCCCTCACGTAGCTCTACACTTTTGTTAACTACGGCTCTCACCGAATCAGCCTCGATCACGAGCTATGAGGCGATGAAATCCCTCTGTCAGTCGAGCTCGATGGCACCGTTCGCCTCGTTCAGTTCGTCAGTGAAGGGGGAGTGGCCGACCGGCCACAGGGCCTCGCCGACGCGTGGAGACGCGGTGGCGCCCGTACGCCGGCCCTGGCCCCACCGGCCAGACCACGGTGCCTTCAAGACTGCCACGACGCGTCGAGGCGGCCTCCATTCCTTTCCCCTCCCTCTTCCGGTTTCAAAACGCCAGAACTGAGCCGCCATTGCCGCTCCACCTCCGGCGAGCTCGCGCGCGTGTTCCACTGCATCACCGGCCACCAAATCACGCCAATTCCTCCGCCTTACCACCCTACACCTCCTCGACCCACCGGCGGCCTTGATTGAACTCAAGGTGAGCCCCATTGTTACCTCCGCCATTCCCGAGAGGCCACCGGAGCTCCGCCATGGAGGCTCACCGTGGCCGGGGTAGCTCGGGCCTCTCTCCGTCTTCCTTTCCTACCTCAATAGCTCCGCCTAGCTGCAGTGAAGCTCGTACCGAGCTTAGCTGGGACCGTGCGGCCTCACCGGCGGCGGTACACCGCCACCCGACCCTCACCGGCCGCCGCTCGCGGTGGCGAGCCCCTCCCACTCCAACCCAAGCCGTCCTTCTTGCACGAATCAAAGCACCATGTGACGGAGAACGCGAGGGTGTGCTTGGTTTCCCGAGCGAGCTCCCCTCCGACGAGCTTGAGCTCGCCGGAGCTCGCGGTTCGCCGCCCCTCTGCCCTCTGTCACTGACCGCGGGGACCCACCTGTCGGTGCCGCGCGTGGGTGGGAGCCCGAGCGGGCCGCGCGCGCGCGCCGTGGGCCGCATCCTTTCCCGGGCCGGCCCAGTATAAAATGAGATCTTTTTCATTTTTATTTATTTTTGCTACAGAATTTTGGTTAAGTTTGGAAAATGTAGATCTAGGGTTTTACTTGCCCAAAAATTACGAGATAAATTTTGTTGGGATCTACAGGATGTGTAGTATTTTAGAAAAATATAAATTGGATATGTGATGTTTGTTTTCTGGGATATTTAAATAGGTCCTTGAAATGTGTTTTAAATCACATGCAAACTTGTTTAAATTATATCTTGAGTTTCAGTGTTCCAAAAATTATGAAATTTGGTGAGTAGGCTAATTTATACTTGCTCTAGCTTTGGTAAAAATTTGGGCAGTAGTGCTTAAGTACTTTTCAAGTTATAATGCTATCTTGTTATTATAGGAAATACTTAAATGAATTTTAGTAATGTTTCTACATGTGCAATGTTCATATAAATTTTTGGAGAATGTCTTGGTACCCTACAGTGTCTAAGAAAATTAAGAAATCTGTTGTTTGACACTTTTTACTGTGCTTTGTTATTTATACAAAAATCAGCCTTTTTGGCTTGGGAATTTGGTGTAGGAAGTTTCTTTGAATAAATTTAGTTCAAATTTTTACAGTAGCTTCTTTTTGGGTCAGAGAGTCTCCTGTAATTTTTGTAGAATTTTAGGAGCAGTTTACATACATGTTGGAAATTCCACTTAATTACTTAAGTAAATTAAGAAATGAGTTTAAATAAATATTCTAGGTGGGCACACCTTACTTTCTGGTGTTTTTGTGACCTTTGTGAACTTGTAGTAGTATTAGTTTGGTCTTAGAGAATGTTTGCCACATCAATAAATATTTAATCTTTGCAATTTTATGTTTTCTGGACAGCTGATAGTATTTCTAGGTTTGACTTTGGATAAAGGTGGTTGCTGGAAAACTTGTAAATACCAAAGTTATAGTAAAATTGATAAATTAGCTTGTGTCAAAATTTGGGAACATTTGGCTTAGTAGTTTGGGAGTTGTTGCTGTTTTAAATGACAGTCCAGAATTGACTGCTCTCTGTTTAGAGAGGACAGATTCTGGAACTTGAGGAATTCGAAATGGAAAACTTAGGAATTAAGGGTTGAGGTCTGAAAATGATTTGTAGAGCATTTCATAAGCTTTCCAGATTGTCTTAGATCATATCTTTTGGAGTTGGGATTCTCCAGTTATGTTAGAATCTTTGAGCTGCTGTCCAGAATAACTTACTGTGGTAACCTAAGTAATATTACTCTTGTGTTGTTAGGTGTTAGGGCCTTAACCGAAGAAGAACAGCTGTATCTTAGGTTGAGTAGCTTAGGTAAGTACTTCTCCACCGGAGAAGAGATTTGCACGTACTAATAAAGTAACTTGATTAGATTATTATTTTATTTCTGAAATGCATTTCATTCCAAGCATGTTGCACCCATTTATGCATTCATGATATTTATTGTGCATTCATGCAATAGGTGTACCAGAGGGGGTAACTCTCCTCGAGTTCGAGCCGGTGATTCCGAAGGAAATCCAGGACCAGCCGGAGCAGCTAGAGGAACCAGCCGGCGACGAAGCTCCTGCCGAAGATCTACCCGAGTGTCCTGACCACCGGCCTTCGTCCTTTCTGAAAGGCAAGCCCCGGTGCATGCTGAACCTACTGTTTTATAAATTAATCTTGAGTACTTTTAATTGTTTAATGCATTAAGTTGTAGGAGTTATATGAAAACACTTGTTGCATTATACCTGTCCTTGTCCAGATATCGTACTTAATCCTATATTAGGTTTAGGCACGTGTCAATGCTTAGCCCTGCTTAGTACGGTAGAAGTCGGGTGATTTCCGGTCATCCGCGAGATGTAGGAAGGAGTCACGAGTGGCTTTATGGCTATCGTGGATGGAACCATGCTTAAAAATGAAATTGAGACCGGGCGAGAGTTCGATAGTATAGCCGCAAGACACTTCACGTCTTGGGTGTGGAGCTATGCCCGTCTGAGTCGTTTAAGGACCGATTCGCTGTACGTCCTTGAGTCATGTTGAACGCAGTCTAACACTTAGTTGGCCGGATAAGTCGTTCCGACCGCGAAGCCGAGTAATGTGGTTCAGGCCAGGAATCGAATGGTAGGTTGCTTCTTGGAGGAGAGAAAGGATGTGCTTGGGGACATTGGCATGAGACCAAGGGGGGGTTAGAGTCCCTATCACCTGGCAGAGTGTCGCCCTTGGGGTCGCGACATTATTCGGACCCGCGATTCCTGAATCATATGAAACGGTGGCCTGTGCGACCCTGGCAGGGGTCTGCACGGTGAGTGTTAGAAATACCCCTCCAGCTGGATAGGAATTCGATTCGAATCGCCGTCGCTCCCGGTTAGTGAGCACTTGACTTGAGCAGCGGCAACGTAGATCTCATTAAATGAACCGGTGGTTAAGGGAATGATACAATGTTGCCACAATTCATACCTGCTCTGGATATAATGATGATAATTGTTTGATTATAATCAAGTGCATGTTTAGTACAGGTGCTAAGATAGATGACAGGTAAATGCTAAAAATAACTGCTAGTACAGGTTATAAGAGTCTCAATTACTTATGCCTTTATGCAAAAATGTGATGTCAGCTAGCCTCTTGTGAAAGCCTTGCATAATCCTTGGTGTCATCTTATTTCTGGTTTTCGACGGGTAAGTCTAGCTGAGTACATTCCAGTACTCAGGGTTTATTCCCTCCTGTTGCAGATGATATGCTCTATCAAGGCTTCTGCAAAACTTGTCTCCACCCTGCGGGTGAAGAAGACTAGATCACTTGGGCGTGATCATATTTTATGTACTTCCCTCATGCTTTTGTGGGTTGTGGATCATCAAGACTGGCAGTAGTTAAACATCTGGTGTGCCTTTGCTTCCGCTACTTTTATAAACTTGGTTTGTAATAATTGCGACTCCGTTTGTGTAAACTTATTTCAGAACTACTTGTGAAATGTAACGTATGATGTTGTATGTTGAATGATGCGATCCTGGTTGTAAGCAAGTTGGTTTGAAATCCTTCGTGGTTTCGATCGACTACCGGGATTATATGGGCTCAAGTTCGAAAATTTGAGCGCTTCAGTGCTTGTTTTTGTACTTGTGCTCTTATAATTTGGTCGGTTCTGTTACACACTTGATCCTTGCACGGATCAAGGGGGAGCTACACCCTTGCGCGGGTGCTCCAACGAGGACTAGTGGGGAGTGGCGACTCTCCGATACCTCGGGAAAACATCACCGTGTTCCTAACCCTTACTTTCAAGCATTTACTTTCGTGCATTACTTTCATTGCTTGATTACTTTCCTAGAATTGCCATGCTAGACTAGGATTGGAACTTAGGGTGCAAAACTTTTATCGGTAGAATCATAAGGAACACAAGTAGACACTAGGGGTGAAGTTTGGCTTATAGGATTTAATTCTTGCAATTAATTTTAGAAAAGCCCAATTCACCCCCCTCTTGGGCATCTTGATCCTTTCACTGAGTATGCTTCCCACCAACTACATGGCCCGGCTGGTATTTGGTGGAGTCACTACCGCTCCACGTTGTCTCCTAATGTCTCGATTGCTTGGGACCAGTTTAAAATGACTTTCCACGGGAATTACATTCCTCCAGGTTTGATGGCTATAAAGCACACTGAGTTCATGAGATTAACCTAAGGCAATAAGAGTTTGACGGACTACCTGCAAGCCTTTAACAATCTTGCAAGGTATGCCACTGAGTTTGTGGATACTGATGCTAAGAAGATTGCTAGCTTCAAGCGTGGCCTCGGTCCAAAGCTGATGAAGACCATGGGCACTAGCAAATGTGCTACTTTCAATGATTTTATCAGTGATGCTCTGACTCAAGAAAACAATAACTCTCTCTATATTGCTTCTAAGAGCCGCAAGAGGGCCCTTGAGGCAGGTGTGTCACAGTCCCGAGCTCTAGCTGCACCGAGGGCTCCTCCTCGCCCTCCTGCCACAAGTGCTAAGTTCTGTCCCCCGCAAAAGAAGGAGCCAGTTAAAACTGGGTTTCGCAAAGCATATACAGTGGCTCTGCCAAAGGGTAGTTCTGGTCAAGGCAGCTCCAGTGTCCCTCCAAGCAACATGCCTTGCTGGAATTGCAACAAACCAGGTCATTGGTCTAGGAATTGTCCGTATCCTAAGAAGAATGCAAACCAAGGTGGTTGTTAGGGGAATGTTCATTATAATAGTATTGAAGAAATTCCATCTGGTGAGGTAGTCACTACTAGTAAGTTCCTAGTTGACCAACATTCTATAGTGGTGCTATTTGATTCAGGTGCTTCGCATTCCTTTATCAGTCCTATGTTTGCATCAAAGTTTGCACATAAATTACATACGGTTGATGGTGAGGGTTATTGTATTAGAGCAGCAAGTGGGAATATTTCCACAAATCAAGTAGTAAGAGATCTAGAGTTTGAAATAGAAGGGCGAAATTACTCGCTTACCTTAGTGGTTTTGTCTGGATTAGGTATTGTATTATTTTGGGCATGAATTGGATGAGTCAGAATAGGGTGCTCATTGATACATCCACCTGGGTAGTTATGCTGAGAGATCCTACTGATCAGAAAGGTTTTCTAGTGCAACTTCCCAGGCAGTTTGACCTTTCTAGTGAGGTTCATGTGGTGCAAGCAAAGGTATTAACTGATATTCCTGTAGTGAGTGAGTTTCCTAACGTTTTTCCCGATGATTTGCCGGGACTACCTCCGGATCGAGATGTGGAGTTTAAAATCGAGTTGTTGCCTGGCACGACACCTATCTCTAGGAGACCCTATAGGATGCCTCCGAATGAACTAGCTAAACTTAAGGTGCAGTTGAATGAACTTTTAAAGAAAGAGCTGATTCGTCCTAGTTCGTCTCCGTGGGTATGTCCTGCGTTCTTTGTAAAGAAGAAGGACCAGTCGTTGCGGATGTGCGTAGATTATAGGCCTCTGAATGCAGTCACTGTCAAAAATAAGTATCCTCTGCCACGCATCGATATCTTGTTTGATCAGTTATCTAAAGCTAAAGTCTTTTCCAAGATCGACCTAAGATCTGGCTACCATCAAATTAAAATCTGTCCAGAAGATGTTCCAAAAACAACCTTCTCTACCAGATACGGTCTTTATGAGTATCTCATTATGTCCTTCGGCTTGACCAACGCCCCTGCTCACTTCATGTACTTGATGAATTCGGTGTTTATGCCCGAATTGGACAAGTTTGTGGTGATATTTATTGATGACATCCTGGTATATTCTGAAAATGAGGAAGACCACGCTGAACATCTGCGTATAGTCCTCACAAGACTGCGTGAACATCAACTATATGCAAAGTTCAGTAAGTGCGAATTCTGACTTCGAGAAGTACCTTTCCTTGGTCATGTGTTGTCCGATGGAGGAATTATGGTGGATCCCTCCAAGGTACAAGAAGTACTGAACTAGAAGGCTCCTATCTCAGTTCACGAGGTTCGGAGTTTTCTTGGATTGGCTGGCTATTATCGTCGCTTCATCTCGGATTTCTCAAAAATAGCCAAGCCAATGACTCGGCTGCTGCAAAAAGACACTAGATTTGTCTAGACTCCTGAGTGTGATGCGGCTTTTCATAAACTGCGAACTCTCCTAACCTCGGCTCCGGTTTTGACGCAACCGGATATCAAGAAACCATTTGATGTGTATTGTGATGCCTCAGGCATAGGTTTAGGAGGTGTTCTGATGCAGGAAGGCCAAGTAATTGCATATACCTCTTGACAACTTCGGAAGCATGAGGTGAATTATCCAACGCATAACTTAGAACTCGCGGTAGTTGTTCATGCTTTGAAAGCCTGGCGACACTATCTGTTGGGTAATGTTTGCAATATCTATACTGACCATAAAAGCCTCAAATATATCTTCACCCAACCCGAGTTGAATATGCATCAAAGAAGATGACTTGAGTTGATTAAAGATTATAATCTCCAAGTGCACTTTCATCCTGGCAAGGCAAATGTGGTTGCCGATGCTTTAAGCCATAAGTCTCATTGTCACTCCTTAGTTGAAAGTGATTTTCATCTGTCTCGCCTTCTACACCCAGCAATTCTGTACAACATCACTGTCAGTTGCACTCTCAAGAGTAAAATTATTGAGCTTCAAAAGACTGACACTGGTATATTCCACATCAAGCGTAAGATGAAAGAGCAAGAAACTACACAATTTAGGGTAGATAAAGAGGGTGTACTGTGGTTCAAAGATAGGTTAGTTGTGCCTAAGGACCGAGAGCTTATAAATCAGATCATGTCTAAAGCACACTCCTCTAAGTTGTCCATCCATCCTGGTAGCAATAAGATGTATTACGATTTGAAACCATACTATTGGTGGACCAAAATACGGAAAGAGATAGCTGCATATGTTGCCAGGTGTGACACCTGCTGTAGGGTTAAGGCTGTGCACATGAAAGCTGGATTGCTTCAACCCCTTTCTATCCCAGGTTGGAAATGGGAGGAGATAAGCATGGATTTCATTGTTGGACTTCCTCCTACTGTCAAGAACCATAACTCTATCTGGGTAATTGTAGATCGCCTAACCAAGTCAGCTCACTTCATTCCTGTTCGAGTAGACTATTATCCTACTGACTATGCTGAGTTGTACTTCAATCAGATAGTCCGGCTCCATGGGATACCTCATACTATCATTTCTGACCATGGTCCATAGTTCACTGCTCGTTTTTGGGAGCACTTGCATCATCTTCTGGGAACCAAGTTAGTGAGGAGCTCTGCTTATCATCCCCAGACATCAGGTCAGACTGAACGAGTTAACTAGATCTTGGAGGATATGTTATGGGCTTGTGTTATTTCGTCCAAGGGTTCATGGGAGAAATGGTTGCCTCTAGCTGAGTTTTCGTATAATAATAGTTATCAAGAGAGCATTAAGATGGCCCCATTCGAAGCATTGTACGGTCGTAAGTGTAGAACCCCACTAAATTGGATAGAAGCTGGCGAGAGAAGGTATTATGGTATTGATTTTGTCAAGGAAGCTGAGAAACAAGTTCGTACCATCAAAATCCATATGGCTGCGGCTCAAGCTAGACAGAAAAGTTACGCTGATCGCCGTAGAAAACTGATCGAGTTTGAAGTTGGAGACTTCGTATATCTGAAAGTTTCCCTTATGAAGAGTGTACAACGTTTTGGTGTGAAGCGGAAGCTTGCACCGAGATACATGGGTCCTTTCCAGATCATAGGAAAGAGTGATGCTATCGCATATAAGATCTAGTTACCCCCTGAAATGAGCGCCATTTTCAATGTTTTCCATGTATCCCAATTAAAGAAGTGTCTTTGAGTTCCTGAAGAAAGAGTTCCATTAGGGGATATCAGGCTAGAATCCGATTTAACTTACAAAGAAAAGCCAGTCCGTGTGATTGACACTCAAGAACGGGTAACTAGAAGTCGAGTGGTTAAGTGGTATAAAGTAATGTGGAGTAATTAGGGTAGTGAGAGTGATGCTACATGGGAGCGAGAAGACTATTTATGTGATGGCTATAAGGAATTCTATCAACAATGGTACGCTTTCCAAATCTCGAGACGAGATTTTTATAAGGGGGAGGGCTGTAACACCCTAGGTGTTTGGCTTCCTTAATTGCATTGCATTTCATGAACTTGAGCATCATCCATTCATGCATGAGCTTATAATATGTGAAACATTGCAACCTGGGTTTATATTTCATGTGTATTATGAAGTGAGTAGTGCAACACCCAAATGCCACATGTGCAACTTCCTTTTGAGACATGCCAACCACTTTAGTGTAACATGATTAGCAAGTGCTATGCAACACACTCATGCAACATGTGCAACATGATCTTGCAACATTTAGGTGAAATATTGCTTTGCTTGTTTCAAATTATGTGACACTAGGAATTTTGTGTAACCAATGTGTAGAGTGGCTAATTAGGTCTTATAACACCTTAATTACATTTAGGGTAAGTAGTGGAGCAATTTTCATGTTGACCAAAATTACCAAATTGCCCTTCCAAATGTTGTTAACTAGGTTTTGACCCCTAGAGTGATTTGGTTTGACCAATTAAAAAGTCCAGCTTAGAAATCTTGCATGGAGGAGCAACCTTAAGAAAAGTTGTAGAGAATTTCATAAGGAACAAAAGTTCTAATATGGCCATCTTATGAAAATGACCAGAACATGCTCAAAAATGGCCCACAAGTCAGTCTTAGAGGCTGTTTTGTGACTTAGCAATTTTGACTAAGTGTTAAGCTGTAAACCGTTTCACTGTACCCCACTTCGACGCCATGTAACTCTAAAACCTTGCCGAACCAGTCCGTGAGCCAATTGACAAAGTTGTAGTACTCATGTAGCTCTACAATTTTGTTGTTAACACCTATCGCTAACTCGGGCTAGATTAGGAGATTTGCTCGGTTGAAATCGTGCTGTTAGTCGAATCCGTGGACACCGATTCAGTCAAATCGAGCAACATTCAGCAAACGTCATGGCTGACCGGCCGCAAGGCCGTTCTACCATGTGGGTGCGCCGTGGCAGCCGTACGCTGGCCATGGCCCCACCTGTCAGGTCGCGATGTCTTCAAGGGCGCCATGGAGCCAACACTCACCCTCACTCGTGCCCCTGCCCTCTCTCTCGCCCTCTCCGAGCCAGGGTGGAGCACCGAGGTGCCATTGCTGCCGCGGGCTTCCTCGTGCTCGTGCACTGTCATCATCGTGCCTTGACCCAATTCCTTCCAGCAGCAGCACCACAACGCCTTCCTCTACCCTCTCCACTCCTTCTGCAGGTCGTTTGAGCGAAGGTAAGGCCGCATTGGCCGATTTCGCCACCGCGGCCATGTGCAGGACCTCGCCGGAGTCGAGGCCGCCATGGTCAGAGTAGCTAGGACCCTTCCCAGTCTCCCTTTCTCCCTCCATTAGATCCCTGGTTCCCTCATGAAGCTTGTATCAAGCTTAGACGAGGCGTTGTGACCTCGCCGTCGCTGGCGCACCATCACCGGAACACCGTCGTCCGCCTTCGTCGTCGGCAAGTGCGCTCCGATGCGGTAGCATTGGGGGAAAGGACATGCCTAGGTGCGGTTTGGGGTGGTGAGCATGACGGTGTGCTCGGTTTCGTCGGAGGGGCCACCGGCGGTGAGAACCCGCTCACCGGAGTTTCTCCCCCTGCCTCTGTCTCTCTGACCCGGGGACCCACCCTGTCAGCAGCTGCGTGCACGGGCGGGAGGCCGAGCGCGGGCCACGTGCGGAGGACTGGGCCGCACTGTCGCGTTAGCGGGCCGTGCGTGGGGTAACCGGCCCAGTGACGAGTTTTAGTTTTCGTTTTTGGTTTTTCTTTAATTGTTTCACATATTTTATTATTGCTTGGTAAAATCCATATCTCGTGCAATTTAGATTCAAAAATTGTGATCCAAATTTTTTTGGGCTCCAAATAAAGTGTAGTATCTAGGAAAAATATCAAATGCTTATGTGATGTTTAATTTCTGGAATAATTAATTAGGGTTTTGAAATGTGTTGTAAATTGCATGCAAACTTGTTTAAATCATATCTTGAGCTTCTTTGTTCCAAAAATTATAAAATTTAGTGAATATGTTATTTCATATATACACTAGCTCTGGTAAAAGTTTGGATCCAATTGCTTGAGTAGTTTGCAAGTTATGATGTTGCCATTTTTATTTTAGGAGATAATTGAATGAATTTTCATAATTTTTCTATAGGTCCAGTAAAGGTAAAATTTTGAGAGTGTTGTTCTTAGGGTAGAATGATACTAGGAAAAATATGAAATCTATTGTTTGACACTTTTCAATAAGGTTTCCTATTTATGCAAAAATCAACCTTTTTTGCTTGTGAATTTGGTGTAGGGAGTTTCTGTGAATAACTTTAGTTCAAATTTTTAAAGTGGCCTCCTAGTAGGCCAAGGAACCTCCTGTAATTTGTATAGAATTTTTATAAGCAGTTGCATATGAGTTTAATTTCCCACTTAATTAATTAAGTAAATTAAGAAAGGGGTTAAAATAAATGTCTTGGGTTGGCACACCCTACTTTATGGTGGTTTTGGGTCATGTGTCAACTAGTAGCATCATTAGTTTGTTCATAGAGGAAGTTTGAAACATGAATAAATATTTAAGTTCCACATTTCTAGGTTCTCTGGACAGCTGGTAGCATTTTTGGGATTTGATCCTTGGTAAAAGTGTTTTCTGGGAAACTTGTGAATACCAAAGTGGTAGTAAACTGGTTAAACTAGCTTGTGTCAAAATTTGGTGGTATTTGGCCTAGTAGTCTAGGAGTTATCGCTGTTTAAAGTGGCTATCCAGAAATAACTGCTCTCTGTTTGGAGAGGACAGATTTCTGGAACTTTGGAATTTTGACTAGGTAAACTTTGGAATTAAGTGTTAAGGTCTGAAAATAAATTGTAGAGTATTTTATAAGCTTTCCATATTGTCCATACCTTTAGGATTTGGGAATCTACAGTTGTGATAGAAATGCGTCGCTACTGTCCAGAATATGTTGTTACGATATTTTATGAGTGGTTGTTGGTAACCTAAGTAATGTTGTTCTTGTGATTTTTAGGAGTTAGGGCCTTAACTGAAGAGGAACATTTATACATTAGGTTGTGTAGATTAGGTAAGTACTTCTCTACCGGAGAAGAGATTTGCACGTAATGTTGAAGTAACTTGAATAGAGTACTTAAATTGCTGAAACGCATTCCATTCCGAGCAAATTGCATTCATTATGCATCCATGAGATTTATTGTGCATTCATGCAATAGGTGTACCGGAGGGGGTGACACTCCTCGAGTTTGAGGGAACAATTTCGGAGGAGGACCAGGAGCAGCCGAGGGAGCCCGAGGACCCAGCCGGCGAAGGAGTGCTCGTAGACGACCTGCCTGAGTGCCCAGATCATCGCCCGTCCTCTTTTCTGAAAGGCAAGCCCCGGTGCATGCTGACCCATTTGTTTTATATATCAATCTTGAGTACTTTTACTTGTTTACTGCATTAAGTTGTAGGAGTTGTATGAAAACCCTTGTTGCATTATACCTGTCCTTGTCCAGATATCTTACTTAAACCCTAAATTAGGTTTAGGCCCGTGTTAATGCTAAGGCGTGCTTAGTCTGGTAGAAGTCGGGTGATTTCCGGTCATCCGCGAGATGTAGGAATGGGTCACGAGTGGCTATGTTGGCTATCGTGGATGGAACCATGCTTAAAAATGAATTTGAGACCAGGCGGGAGTTCGATAGTGCAGCAGCAAGACACTTCACATCTTGGGTGCGGAGCTATGCCCGTCTAAGTCGTTTAAGGACCGATTCGTTGTACGTCCTTGAGTCATGTTGAACGCGGTCTAACACTTAGTTGGCCGGATAAGTCGTTCCGACCGCGAAGCCGAGTAATTCGGTTCAGGCCGGGAGTCGAATGGTAGGTCGCATCTTGGAGGAGAGAAATGTTGTGCTTGAAGACATTGGCGTAGAACCAAGGGGGGTTAGAGTCCCTAGCACCTGGCAGAGTGTCGCCCTTAGGGATGCGACATCATTCGAACCCATGACTCCTGAATCGTACGAAAGGTGGCTTGTGCGACCCTGGCAGGGGCCTGCGTGGTGAGTGTTAGAAATACCCCTCTAGCTGGATATGAATTCGATTCGAATCGCCGTCGCTCCTGGTTAGTGAGCACTTGACTTGAGCAGCGGCAATGTAGATCTCATTAAATTGAACAGATGGTGAAGCGAATGATATAATGTTGCCACAAATTTATACCTGCTATGGATATAATAATATTATTGTTTGAATATACTCAAGTGAATGTTTAGTACAGGTGCTAAGATAGATGATAGGTTAATGTTAAAAATAACTGCTAGTACAGGTTAAAAGAGTTTAAATTACTTATGCTTTTCCGCAAAGGTGATGTCAGCTTGCTCCACTTATGAAAGCCTTGCGTGATCCTTGGTGTCTCTTATTTTCCATTTCGACGGGTAAGTCTAGCTGAGTACATTCCAGTACTCAGGGTTTATTCCCTCCTGTTGCAGATGACATGCTTTATCAGGGCTTCTGCAAGACCTGCCTCCACCCCGCGGGTGACGAGGACTAGATCACTCGGGCATGATCGTCTGTTAGTTACTTTCCTTAATGCTTTTGTGGGATGGTGATCTGTAAGACTGGCATTAGTATTTGAACTAAATGCGTGTGTTATGCTTCCGCTACTTTATGAACTCAGTTTGTAATAATTGGCGACTCCGTGTGTTGTAAGCGAACTTCTGCTCTACTTGTGAAATGTAACGTGTGATGTGTATGTTGAATGATGCGATCTTGGTTGTAAAAGAGTTGGTTTGAAATCCTTCATGGTTTCAATTGACTACTGGGATTATATGGGCTCAAGTTAAAAAATTGGAGCGTTTTGGCGCTTCTTTTTGTACTTGTGCTCTTATAATTTGGTCGGTTCTGTTACAGCTATCGAACCTAAATGTGATCACACTCGTTAAGTG
Source organism: Saccharum hybrid cultivar R570 (assembly GCA_038087645.1). Taxonomy (NCBI): domain Eukaryota; kingdom Viridiplantae; phylum Streptophyta; class Magnoliopsida; order Poales; family Poaceae; genus Saccharum; species Saccharum hybrid cultivar. The sequence continues at coordinate 15,981,807 of JAQSUU010000431.1, read as the reverse complement.
TCTCGATCACCAAACCAAAAAGCTCCTATGGATATCACCTTTGCCTTGAGCTTCTTGTTTTCTCTTTCTTCTTTTCTAAGTCCACCACTTGATCATCACCATGGTCACACCAACATCATGATCATCACCATTTGCTTCACTACTTGAAATGTGCCACCTATCTCATGATCACTTAGATAAACTAGGTTAGCACTTAGGGTTTCATCAATTCACCAAAACCAAACTAGAGCTTTCAATCTTCCCCTTTTTGGTAATTGATGACAACTCTTTCATAAAGATATGAATTGAAATTCATTTCAATCCATGTTGCTTGCCCAAGCATATTTACCATGTGTAAAAGGATATGGACAAATTTTATGAACCCCAAATGGTAGCATTAGCTCCCCCCTACATATGTGCTAAGAGTTTGGATTGAAGCTTGCACATATGCATAGGTTGGAGTTGTGGGAGAGTAATATCTACCAAATGATGCTAAGGTATAAGAGATGGACCTTTGAAGCGTGATACCAATCGGAGTGCACCAAATATATCATCCTTAGCACCATTGGTAACTAGACATTCACAAAAACTAGAATACCCCGTGAAATAATATTAGAAGCAAGGGTCTAGTTTTCACAATATAAACACAAGTCTAGTTACTCAACCTATGCATACTAGTTTTTCATTTCATCATTCAATCCTACAACTAGCATACACCACACAAGCATGGAATTTTAATTTAAAACTTGTGCCATGCAAGCAATCATATGAAATGCACATTCAAATTCATCAATCAAGTTTATGAGCTTGCTCCCCCTACTTGTGCGCTCAAATTTTATTTGATGCCCTTACTTTGTCATATTTCTCCCCTATGTCAAAGTTCTCCCCTTTGTTATCTTTTCACTATCTTTGTGCATTACTTCTCCCCCTTTGTCGTCAATGACCACAAAGGTTCAATTTTAGATAGGTTAAGATTATCAATGTCGATCAATGGGGTGAGGATCAATTTTCCAAATTTGGTTCAATCTAGATCGCTTGCCAAAGATATTTAACTTGGTTTGATCTAAGAATAAGCTTCTTCATACCTCCAAATAAGGGTTATCTTGTACCATGTTGAGTTAAACACTTATAGCTCATTTTCTAGATCAAACACTAGGTTCACAAGCCCACAAACATGTCATATGCTACCACTAGATCAAGTCAAGCATAGAAGCAATAGTGGTACCATACAAGCATAAAATTAATTTGATTTTCATGAATGAGCCTATAAGACATGAGGAATGACTAGATGCACTAAACAAGTCCTTATCAAAGGATGTATGCATGCCAATCAACTTTTACCTTGGTTGCTCGAAGGAGAGGCATGTCATATAAGTGGGGGCATCAACACATATTTGAGAAATCCAATATGTTCAACTCATTCCTTAGCTTGTAAAATCTCTTTTCATCTAATGGCTTGGTGAATATGTTGGAAGTTGATCTTTGGTGCCCACACTCTCAATGCAAATGTTCCATTTTGTTGATGATCTCTTATGAAATGGTGACGGACATTAATGTGCTTTGTTCTTGCATGTTGAACCAGATTGTTGGTGAGCTTGATTGCACTCTTATTGTCACAAAAGCAGTGGCACTTCTTGAACTTGATTCCAAAGTCATTCAAGGTGGCCTTCATCCAAAGTATTATGCACAACAACTACCGGCGGATATGTATTCGGCTTCGACAGTTGATAATGCAACACTATTTTGCTTCTTTGATTACCATGAAACAAGTAATCTTCCCAACAATTGACATGTGCCCGAGGTGCTCTTCCTTTCAACCTTGCATCCCGCATAGTCAAAGTCTGAATATCCAACAAGTTCAAACTTTGCTCCTTTGGGATACCACAAACCAACATTTTATGTATGCTTTAAGTACCTCAATATTCTCTTTGTAGCATTCAAATGACTTTCTCTTGGTGAGGCTTGGAATCTTGCACACATGTACACACTAAACATGACATCTGGCCTTGATGCGGTCACATAGAGTAGGCTTCCAATCATAGACCGATACAACTTTTGATCCACCATATTGCCACTTGCATCACTATCTAAATTGCCATTTGTTCCCATTGGTATACTTATGGCTTTGCTTTCATTCATGCCAAGCTTCTTGAGCGTGTCTTTGATGTACTTGCCTTGACTCACAAATGTACCACTCTTCAATTGCTTGATTTGAAGACCAAGGAAGTAACTCAACTCTCCAATCATGGACATCTCAAACTCATTAGCCATCATCTTTCTAAATTCTTCACAAAAATCTTGATTGGTTGATCCAAATATGATGTTATCAACATAGATTTACAACACAAACAAGTCCTTGCTAATTTTCTTGGTGAAAAGAGTGGTGTCAACCTTGCCCATCATGAATCCCTTTGAGAGGAAAAAATCCCTCAACCTCTCATACCATGCTCTAGGTGCTTGTTTAAGCCATACAATGCCTTCTTCAACTTGTACACATGGTCGGGCTTCTTGTCATCTTCGAAACTAGGAGGTTGCTCAACATATACTTCTTCATTAATGTAGCCAATGAGAAATGCACTCTTGACATCCATTTAATAGAGCTTGATGTTGTGAGCACATGCATAGGCTAGCAAGATTCTAACTGCTTCCAACCTAGCAACTAGGGCATATGTTTCTCCAAAGTCAAGACCTTCAACTCGAGTGTAACCTTGTGCTACCAATCTTACTTTGTTCCTTACTACTATCCCATCTTGATCTTGCTTTTTTCTAAAGACCCATTTGGTTCCAATCACATTATGGTTCTTTGGTCTATCAACAAACTCCCGTACTTGATTTCTTATGAAGTTGTTCAATTCTTCATGCATAGCATTCACCCAATCAACACCTTCAATGCTTCATCTATCTTCTTTAGTTCAATGGATGACACAAATGAGAAATGCTCACAAAATAAAGCCAATCTTGATCTAGTTTGCATACCTCTAGAAATATCTCCAATTATTGTGTCCAATGGATGATCTCTTGCAAAATTGGTTGGTTGGAGAATAGGAACATTGCCTGCACTTGTTTGATCATTGGATTGAGATATGTACTAGCCACTTGATCTTCTTCATTGTCATGAGAGCCACTTGTACTTGCTTGATTAGTATTATCTTGTACATTTGAGTTAGAGAGCACTTGCACTTGATCATCTTCATTATCATTCACTTGGCTAGGCCTCAAGTCACCAATATCCATGTTCTTCATGGCATTTGAAAGTTAAATGCCTCTAACATCTTTTAAGTTCTCATTCTCATTTTGGGAACCCTTGGTTTCATCAAATTCAATATCATGTACCTCCTCAAGAGTATCACTTGCCAAATTCCAAACTCTATATGCTTTGCTTGTAGTGGAGTAATCAAGTAAGAATCCTTCATCACACATCTTCTCAAACTTGCCCAATCTAGTGCCTTTCTTTAAGATATAGCATTTGCAACCAAAGACCTAAAAATATGCAATGTTGGGCTTTCTACCATTCAAGAGCTCATATGGTGTTCTCTTTCAATGGGTGACAATACAAGCGTTTGGTACATGTTGACGATTGTTAACTACAATTATAAACCGTCAACGAAACATGAATAAGGGAATAAATCAATCTCCAACATAGAATTAGGGGTTAAACTAACAAAATTCCATAGGTTTTGGTGAATCTATATTTCTGCAGTGGTTACTCAGGAAAAGAGGCAAAGAGGACCCACACGTTGGGCTAAAAAGCATATTCTACGTGAGCACCAATGTAGAAAGGATCTAGAAGAGACGAGAAGATGACCCATCGAAGGAGGGGCCCACCTGCCATACAGGGGGGTCGGCTGACCCACCCCTAGGTCAGCCGACCTAGCCTGGTCCTACCTCTCAGCCGTCTTCACACATTGGTCTCCCACTGCCATTGAGGTCTAATCTTCACCATAGATCAAAGTTGGTTTGATTCGGGGGCTCTGGTTCACCCCATTGGCCTATATAAGCAGCCCTGTATCTCATGAGACAGAGGCATCCTGAAACCCTAATTCATATTTCTAGTGAGGATCAAGAGAGGGGTCCCATGAAAGGATCAACCTCTCAAGAGCTAGCATTCAAGAGAGATTAGTCCTCAGTAGAATCTAGTCTTTAGAAATAGAGGTAGAGAGAGGAAAGAGTTTAGAGGAGGTGCCGGTTTGTTAGTGCTCCCTCTACGGCTTGTATCTTGGCGAAAGTCAACCTACGTCTGAGATTTCTCTGGTAATCAACTTCTTATTTTAGTAAGCGACATTATTCATATTGTTCTCCTGGTTTGCGAGTCTCTTTTGAGTACTTTAATCTATCCGACTTAGGTTAAAGTATTATTCATAGTGTAAGCATGTCGTTTAGGCTTGGATAACTCATAGATGCACCCTACTTTCTAGATCGGTGGTAGATTCATGATTGTGATAGCTACTATATATATATATATATATATATATATATATATATATATATATATATATATATATATATATATATATATATATATATATATATATATATATATATATATATATATATATATATATATATAGGGATATTACTTAGGAAAAGACACTAGTAGAGGATGCTTTCCTTAGCAACCAGGTCCTACTTAGGAAAAGACACTAAGTAGGACCTGGTTGCTAAGGAAAGCATCCTCTACTAGTGTCTTTTCCTAAGTAATATCCCTAGATAGAATAGTAGAAGACATAGCTTACTAAGATTAGAATGAGAAGACCTTAGCAATTTTCTCTACACTCTCGACCTTCTTAGGTCTTGTTGCTGCTCCAGGTTAAGTTGGACCATAGTTAACCTCACACGTTTTCCTATGGATATGATATTTAAAACCCTTCGAGTGAAAGCTACAGTGGTATTCATGAGCTTATGGATTTATCTATGTGCGTTAAAATTTACCAACAAGCTTTCTGGCGCCGTTGCCGGGAAAACGATTATTGAGTTAACTAAGAACCTAGCTTATCCTTGTATCATACTCTTTTATATTTTTACCTTTTCATTCTTTTCTTTTTTTTTCTATTATGAATTCCACTCCTATCTATCAATTTGCTAAACCCAGAGCGCAAACTCCATGCCACCAAAATTTTTAGAGCCTATCCTAACACCTAGCTATGAGCTATGCCCGTATTTTATAAACATGATTCGAGAACAATCCTCTCTGGAGAAGGCGATGCAAACCCATATTCTCACCTATGGGAGTTTGAATAGACTTGTGCATGCTTGCGTATCACTGGCATATCCGATGAGATCTTAAGATAGAAGCTCTTTCCGTTCTCTTTAATGGGAAATGCTAAACAGTGGTACAATCTGACCGTAGGAAGTATGCAAGGAGACTAGGAGATGTTATGCTCTAAATTTTGCTTGAAATTCTTTTTCATATCTAGAGTGGCCGCCTTTGAATAGAAGTTCTAACTTTTAAACAACACGAGGAAGAGCCTCTTGATGCTTCCTGGGATCATTTTAATGACCTCATCATCACTGGCCTAGACCTTGCTATTCCAGACCCGATTCTTCTTTAACATTTTTATTTGGGTCTTAGCAAGGATGATGCGCAAGACCTTAATGTAGCCTCTGGAGGATCTTTCCTTTCTTTGTCTATTAGTGAAGCAAGGCTTGTCCTTGACAAAATCCTTGGACGCTTCACTAGCACTAGCATTCATGATGAACTCCTAGAGAAAGAGAAGGAATCATCCCCTGAACAAGAAGAGGAAGTTTTGATAGCCAAATCATGACCATTCCAATCCTAAGATTTAGCTATCAGTCTCGAATCATCAATATCCCAAAATCCTCTAAGGAAAGAAGAAATTCCATCTTTGGAAAATCCTTTTGAATTTAAGGGTAATCTCATTGATTTTGGAAGAACAATAAAACCTCGTCCACATAAGAGACCTCCAAGTGAATATAATCCAACTCCTCTTAAGGAAGAGTCTCTAGGAAGTATCCTTATTTCCATATAGGACATCAGGAAGAATTCAAGGATGACATGTCTAGTGATGCTATAGAAGAAGAGCCAAGTCATTTAGAAGTCAATCCTACCTTCTCTCCTTCTATGCCTACACTACATGTCTTATTTGAACCCATCTTTAAACCCATCCTTGACCCCGATGATCTCTCTTATGCTCTCTCTCCTAAGTCTCATAATGACCCTAGAAATTCATTAATACAACCAAATCATCGGAATCATGAAGACTACAAGGATGGCTAAGAAGAGCAACGATAATGGCAGGAATGTATTAAGAATTGCCTAGAATATATGAAGAATACATATGTCATTGTCAAAGAATGGATGGACAAGGACAAAGCCTTATGGATAGGATCCAAACTTGGCTTAGATCCAAATGGTGAGCTTAAATCAATCTCTTCAATGAACATGACTCATCCAAGTTTGGAGGAAGCCTTAGACGAGACCAGCCCTAGAGACACCAATGCATAAAAAATCTTAGACAATAAAACGTCTGATGAATGTCATAGGCATGGAGTGATAGAGACAAACTTGTTACCTATAGACATTCATAAAGAAACACCCTTGGAGTTTGAAAAGGAAGATGACATCAACGAGCATGGAAATTACTTCATGAGCATCTCAACGAATCCATACTCATATGAGAAATCTCCTAATTCAATTGGTCTCTCCAACATTACCACACACGAGATCTTCTACCCCCTCATACTCCTTGCTAATTAAAACTTTGAATGAGTGGTTGTAGATGCATATATTTATTATAAATATTATAGATCTTGTTGTGTGAATCTTGAGATAGGTACCCAAAGATTGGTGTTGGAGGGGAAACAAGTTCACCAATTAGAAGCACAATTCAAGGTTTCCCAAGGACGAGCTTGTGTCCTAAGGCAAGCACTTTCGAGAGATAACATAAGCTTTCACCTTTTTGCCCTTGTGAAGTGAGCATAGAAATATAGTTGTGAAAATATTCCTCGGGTATTTTTGTCACTAACTGTTCTAGGCTTGGAGCAAAAGGACGAAGGATGACAATACAAGGTATGTCCAACCAATCATCATGCAACATTGAATCATATCCATCTAGGTTTAATTTAGCCTTGCAAAATTCAAGCTTGGGGGATGGGCTTCTCTTAAAAATCTTATGCCATGCTGCTAATTTTTTATTGTCTCTATCTCCTAGCCATGCTCAATTTGCTAAACTATAATCATGCTCTTTCATCTCCAATTGAATAAATCTCTATCGCGCTTTCATGTTACGTTTATCTGCCATAGTAAAATTTTGGTTTGAAAGTACTGATCATACTTCCATAGGCATTTAAATTAAGTATGGTGCTTAGGTCAAATAGTCTCCCTTAATCAAATTAGACATGGAGTCTAGATTGGTTATTGAACTAAAAATTACTTGTGTAGACATTGGATATTTTGTTGGACTAACCCCTGCAGAAAACTCTCAATTTAATTTGGGTAAGTCATGAGATGAATTCAAATCAGAGATGAAGCAAGGCACATGACGAACTTCAATAAGACACAGCTCATTCATCATAGATGGTTAATAGGGTGTTAAAAGATCAAAGAGCAAAAAGATAGCATGATGTTGATGGTCATTGAACTCTAAATTTAACCATTATTTATTTGATGAAAAGACATGAAATGAATAACGAACTATAGCTATAGGGTTTGATTCTGACAAGTTCCACGAGTTTTGGTGTTTCCACTGTCTTGCAGGAATATTTATTTTTTCACCGAGTGGAAGTGTCTCAAATGATGAATTGGAGTACACCATTGCGTAGAGCTCATCGCGGTGATTGAAACAGATATATTAGTGCTATATTTGGAGCCTGGAATAAAAAGATATGAATTTTGCAAATAAAATAAAAACTCCACATCATGAGCTGCGAGATTAATTGGGCCCAAATCAGAATTAGGCTTATATGGCTGGGATCATGGGGGAATATTTTTTTCGTGATCCCATGGCAATTCCTTGGCCTCTACTCTACCTCAAGCCTATATAAGGCGCCCCTACCCCCTCTAGGAGGCCATATCTCTCATTTAGATCAAGGTACAACACCAGGAGAATTAGGGTTAGACTTTCCAATGTAGTAGATTAGTTCTAGTTGAGAGTTAGGGAAAGTCGAGCTACGCTCAGGTTCTGGAGAATTCTTTGGAGGTCTGGTATATCTTTGTATCTTATCTTTGCAAGACTTATACTTTAATATATTTATCTTCTCTATTTACTTTATGCCTTTCATGTGATTGGTTAGTATAGTTGTTATACCTTGGCATGGGATCTCCGCTCGCACCGAGTGCTTTAGTTATTAATTGTGACTAGAGTAGTAATCAATAGTGTAGATATGGTGTCTAGACTAAAGGTTACCTGAGATTGCACTCAACCTCATGGATAGTTGTGGTAGCCCTAGGTGGTGACAGCCCTGATGGTCGATGTATTCCACCACATTCAGGTTGATCTTTGTAGGACCATAGTCAGAGCTTCCTAGCCCCTTTCTCATCCCTTTTTGTGGCTAGTGTTCTGATGCCCCAAAGTGCTATTGTGTGATTGCTATATCTATCAATGCTTCAGTTACCATAGAACCAAAGTAATAGGGAAGTATATAGGAACCTTGAACTCTCCCGTTGTCCTCTCAATTTAGCTAATCCGCTCTTTTATCATGGAATTCTCCTATGTGTGTGTCATTATGCATAACTCCTATAATTTATTATTTACCTCCACTTTAGTCTAGTTGGTGTATTAAGTTAGTAGATATATGATGGTTAATTATCAGTCTCTTTAACCATTGTTTCCTTGTGGATAAATACGATACTCTAGAATACTACGGGTAAAAGCTATAACAGTATCCGTGCGCGTGTGGAATTTTCTATGTGCGTTAATAAATACCAACAAGCTTTTTAGCATCATTGCTAGGGAAGCAATTGGCGTAAGGATTTTGATTGTGATCTTGATGTCTGCTAATTTAGTGTGCCACTAGTTTTAGTAGGATTACCCCTGTTCTGTTGAGTTGTGAGATAAGACAGGACAACCGAAGCCGTTTCGACCTTGTGGCAAACTTCCACAAGAAAAGAAGAAACATTGAAGAACCTAGGGTGCCTGATCATTCATGATTCATTAGCACTAGAGCCCTGCCATCTCATAGGTTTGTATAGACATATATATCATTCTAACTATGTGTAGATTGGAGAGAAAGGTCGAAGTCACAAGAATTCAAATCACATCTCAAGTGACAAATATAGAAGCTGCGCTACTCACAAATCCTAAATTGTGAGTCATGGTAAGTATGATCAAGAAAGGTGAAAAAGTCTTTGTTCATGGACTTTAAACTTTTTGAGTAGTCATCTTTTTAATTTTTGCATTCCACTGCATGTTTACTTTGAATAAATCATACATCCTCTCTATTTAGTTTATCTTACATCAAAATCCACAGCATATTTAGTTCCTTGCATACATTCATGTCGCTTGCATTTTATCTAAAAAAAGAAAAAAAATATAACTCACCATGATCATACTCATTCATCTCTATTTGAATAAATCTCTGAAATGCTTTCATGCTACCTTTGTTTGCTATAGTATGTTTAAGGTTTGGAGTATGTTCATACATCTTTTAAATTAAGCATGGTGCTTAGTTTAGAAGTGCTGATCTTACTTTCAAAGGTTTTTTAAATTAAGCAAGGTGCTTAGTTAAAATGCTTTCGTAGATTAAATTAGACATGGTGTCTAATTTGATTTTTAAACCAAGAATATGTTATAGTAGATACTAGTTATTTTGTTGGACTAACCCCTATAGAAAACTCTCAAATTGAATATGGGTAAGTCCTGGGATGAATTCACATCAGAGATGAATCAAGGCACATGATGAATTTAAACAACTTTGCGCAAAAGGAGGCACAACTCATTCTTCATGGAAGGAAGAAATGTAAGTATCAAAATTCATCTATTCAGTCTTTTGTTGCAAGTTATCTTTGCCTTGAACCATGCTAGAATGTAGCAAACACACAAAACATGATAAAACAAAATCTATGCTAAAGTAGTCTAAAAAATTCATTAGCATAGATGAAAAATCATGCAGATATGGACAACAACCCGTATTACAAACTTGTATTCCCTCGGGTACATGTCCTTTAACATGTTGTAGGAAAGAATAAATCCATGCTGTGCCTGTTCATGGTTTGGCATGAACCTGTCAAACCACCACTTCAGTGATGGAACAAAGAAGGGGATGAGTGCCATAAAAATGATCTACAATAGAAGCACTCACTCATAAGAAGTGGACAAACAATTTGACAGGTCGCAAGTAACACCAAAGACAACCTAGCATTGAGCTTTCCCAAGATTCAATCTAAGGTGCTGATGAGAAGCAAGGTGCAACATACTTCGTATTAGCCAATCTAATACCTGCTTTCATCATCTTCGATGACACCATCTTGCACATCGGCAGCAATGACAAGGATGATGAGATGCCATTACACCATGGCATGCCTCCTAGTGTTAGCAAACATCAATCAATGGTGGACTACCGACTATATCTCGTGAGACCATGAACAACCATGGTAGCAAGATGACATCCCTAAGTCATTGGAGATGAAGTTCTCATATAAGTACCAATGAGGTTCCTTCCTTGACCATCAAGATGGCTGGTGCATCACTGACAAACAAAGAAGAATAGCTCTTCACCACGCCGTTGTAGGACAAATATTATCAAGGAGGAACTTAAATTTGCATCTCCAATGAACATCAATTCTTCAACCAAGAATCAACAAAAATCAAGAAAGGTTGACGGAAGAAGAATATGCAACTATCTGCACCCACATCTCCTAGAATGGATGGTACAAAGAAAAGCTAAATGCAAGGGAGAGGTCTTGCTCAATGGACCTAAAGCCATGAGCCCTTGCCGACAAGTAAATCAGTATTTATCTCATACTTGATTTCCATGCAACTTTTGATTTTTGCATGTTTAATTTTCAATTCAAACTCTTTTCCTTCATGCATAATAACTTGAAACAATCTTGTCTTAAGTTATAAAAAGAAAAAATATATAAATTATCTAAAAGAAATAAAAATTTGCTCATATTACTTCTTTGCATAATAAAATTTGAGTTAGCTTAGTTTTCTAAAGCTGTGTGGTCAAGGTTTTTCACGCCCCATAAAATACCTCTGTAGAGTGTAACAAACCACGAGATGCTTAGTGTGGTGGCAATAAAGTCCCTAACAACTCATCTTGGAACAACTAAACTCTCACTCCTCTCTCTAATAAAGTTCTCACAAATAAAAAATTAACAAGAACATGTTCTTAGGACAAGTTCTCTTCGGGTATTCTTGGTCACTAACCATTGCAGGTTAAGATTTAAAACGAAAGATGAACAATGTCTAAGAACATGGGAGTTGCAATACACTTTGAGGGATGCTTCAACATTCACACTTGACTTTAAGTGTCAAGCGACATAAAAGTCTAAGTGTGGGGGAGGAAGGCTGACTCCTCTAAAGATGATCCGACGATGCTCTTCTTCCGCTCAAGGTCCCATCATTTTGACACACTAGTTTGCAATCCCTCTACTCACTATTACTTTGTCTCTATAAGTTTGAATGATTTTACAAATTCCATACATGAAAATCAAACTTAACATACAAAATAAAATCAACCCTCAAGAGAAGAAGTAATGGTGAATAATAAAGGTATATCATTTAAAACATGGTATAAAAGTTCTATGCTAATTAAAATATTAAAACTAACTTTTTTGTAGCATAGAAGATGACCTTTAGCTCTATGACAACCCTACCCATGTTCCAAATTTTCTGTATATTCCTTCAGGTATGTGTTGTCGACTAATGCTTTGCAGGAATGAATCAATGAGTGGAGCAAAGAGGTGCAAAGACAATGTTAAGATTCATAAAGATGGCATGACAAAAAGATGAGAAGGAAATAATACAGTCTAGGAGACAAGATGCTCGTGAACAGCTCAAGATGAAAAACTAGCCTAGCAAGGGAAGCTTGAGAAGAAAGAAAGGACCACTACAAATCGTCTACCCTTCATGTGGTGCCTTCATGCTCCAATGACAAAGGTAACATCTTAAGGTAAGTGGTAATTATTTAGAAAGCTTTACCTTGATCTTGAGTATGCACATAAACAAAGAAACAAAACATATTTGAGTTATAATTTCATTTGATTCAACCTAACTAATTCAACATGTCTTCTTCTTTAACTTTGTTCATAGCACCACTCTCTTGATCTCATAGTCTTAACCAAATGAGCTAAAATGTTGCATATCTTATCTTTGGAAGATGATAGTCGCAATCATGTAAAGTTTGTTACATTATAATGGACAATCCTTCCATAAGTTAAGCAATCCAACTCTTTCTATCAAATGTTTTCAAAATGACATTTATGCTCATCTTTTTGATCTTGTCACTCATGTTATAAGAATGAACAATGTACATAATATCAACTTATCATGTTCAATGTGCCTAAGGTTAGAGAAGTATGAATAAAGGTTTTGGTTCAGTTGGTGTTTTCCACCAACAGAGCCCATGCATTTGATCTCTACCTTGTCTTTATGAGCAGAACACACTTTAAGCAAGTGTGGGGGAATCAATCTCCCAATTCCTACAAGTGAAAGTTCTGAATCTGCAACAGTGATACACACTAAGCAAGGTGTCACCAGTTTTGACTACTAATGCTTCACTTCAAAATGCTGGTTTGACATTTCCTCCCATCTTCTTGGTACATGTGTATTACTTTGACATGCTTCTTAGGCATTTTAAAATGAACCAAGACCACACTTCAATTAAAATATTAAAAAGTAATATGTCTATGATATTTTGAGATAGAAGCTTGCATAGAGATTGTTCCATATACATATACTTATGCTTGTGGGAAAAATATCTTTATAGGATAATCATATTGACTAAGTTGTTGTGGAGTGTAATATAGTTTTGGCTTAGAAATCCTACCGGTTCTAGTCAAGGTGCTTGGAGAATTTGTTTTTGATAAAATATTATAAAACCATAGTGTCACGTACTCCTCAATGGTGATAAATTCCTACTAGAGCCATATGCATACTTATAGGACACAAACCTTTCACATAAGCTGCTTGCTTTGTGTTAAGTTTTGTCAAGTCTTTTTGACCCTTGTTGAGAGATTTATCATGCTCCCAAGATCAAGATCATGTACACACCCATATATGTGCTGCTTCTACACTAGAAGTATGCAAAAACATGCTTTCCATCCACCTCAAAATGTTTTACTCCTACACTAGGGTTGAACACAAAAATATGTTTTATAGGTTTATCCATCAAATAAATGCTCCAAGTTCTTGTGAATACCTCTCTTGAAAAGTTTTGTTGTAGAAAAGAGACATGGGGCTATGCAAAAGAAAAAGGAGAAAAAAGAAAAAAGGGGTTGAAAAAAATGGACACAAAGATGTCTGGTGTATTGAAAACAATGGGTACAAAGATGCCCACAATGAAAAAAAAGAGAAAAGAGAGATAGCCCATGCTCTTGCAAATATTTCAAGTTTCAACAAGAGAGATATGTCTCAAGGAGCAAAGTAGAATTAGGTTAGCCACCAGACATTTCACACACATGCACATCTGGATCTAAGAGTATGACACTTCTCTCCTTAGATTCGGGATTTGACTTTACAATATATGTAATGCAAGTATGCCTTCATATTTTTCCCTACCTAAAGCTCTACATAAACCTTTTAGAAGTAGGATGACACAAAAGAAGGCAATGCTATGCCTTGATAAGGAATCATACACCATTGAGCGATTTGATAGTACCATTTGGGAAGTATCAAGTGAGCTATGTTTTCTTTATGAAAATATTAAAAACTCCAAGTTGCTAAGATGTGAATTTGGGAAGATGACTTCGCTTCGAGAGCTGTTTCACTTTTCTACCGCCCAAGGATATATATTAGACAATGTCACATATCCCACCTGTATGAGGAATGCTTTGGAATCACCTTTATGTAAGCTATATATCTTAAGATGTTATGCTCATGTTTAGTCTTTAAACTTTACTCGGGACGAGCAAAGGACAAGTGTGGGGGAACTTATTGATGGTCATTAAATTCTAAATTTAACCATCATTTATTTCATGAAAAGACATGAAATGAATCACAAACTATAGCTATAGGGTTTGATTTTGATAAGTTCCACGAGTTTTGGTGTTTCCACTGTCTTGCAAGAATATTTAATTTTTCACCAAATAGAAGTGTCTCAAATGATGAATTGGAGTACACCATTGTGTAGAACTCGTCACGCTGATTGAAACAAATATATTAATGCTATATTTGGAGCCCAGAATAAAAAGATATGAATTTCGCAAATAAAAGAAAAACTCCACATCATGAGTTGCGGGATTAATTGGGCCCAAATCAGAATTAGGCTCATATGGCCGGGATCACAGGGGAATATTTTTTTGTGGTCCCATGGCAGTTCCTTGGCCTCTACTCATCTCAGGCCTATATAAGCGCCCTCTGCCCCCTCTAGGAGGCCATATCTCTCATTCAGATCAAGGCACAACACTAGGAGAATCAGGGTTAGACTTTCCAATATAGTAGATTAGTTCTAGTTAAGAGTTAGGGAGAGTCAAGCTATGCTCAGGTTCCAGAGAATTCTTCGGAGGTCTAGTATATCTTTGTATCTTATCTTTGCAAGACTTATGCTTTAATATATTTATCTTCTCTATTTACTTTATGCCTTTCATGTGATTGGTTAGTGTTGACAGTGGTTATCATCCATCACAAACCGTCAACTTTATGTATAGAAATGGTCACCAATAGAAACTTAGGGGTTATTACTGATAATTTCTATGAGTTTTGGTGAATTATTATTTTTAGCGGGGATATTCCAGAGAGAATGAAAAGAGGATTAAATTGTCAAAAGGCCACGAAACATAACCGCGACGAAATATGCACCAGAAGACACCAGAAGACATAGGACCGAAACGGAGGACCGGCTGCTACTAGGTGGGGCCGGCCAGCCCCACCCTAGTGCCGCCTAGCCCCGCACAGAGGGATTCCTCTACGACCAAGGGAAAGAAGTCTACAAGCTACTAAAAGATAAGGAGTTCACATCCACTCTAGTTATGGATTCAGACCTCCTGCACACCATAGGTATGGACTCTGAATTTCAACTTATTTTTAGAAATATTAGTTGGAAAGATGCCTGGACTATAACTGAGAATGGCTATAGATTATTCACAATAGAATTGTTGTGCATGCTGCAATTAGAAGAAAATAAGATTTCATTTAGACTTTTTAATAAGCCATTTTCACCTAGCTGGAAAAATTTTAGCAACATGTTAGGATTTCATGAATCATGCAATGTTGATGTTGATGATGCTTTAGAAGAATTTGATAGAACCTGTTTCTGGCAAGATATATCTAATGAAACTATTTGTCACAGACCTTGTACTGATGAAATTCGCAACCCCACTCTAAGATTTATTCATAAATGGTTAGGGGTTACTCTTTTGCCTAGAGAGAAATTTAGGATTGTAAGAGTAAAGGAACTTACATTAATGTATGCCATGGTCAAGAAAGTAAAAGTTTCACCTATCAAATTGATGGCACATTATTGGTTAACCATTCCTAAGTTAAAGAAAGGGGGAGTAACATGCACATCGTGGGTAACACGTATTGTCAATGGGTTAGGACTTTTGGATAATGCAAACATTACATGTATCACCACATCACGACGAGTCATTGACTATTCATTCTTTCATCATGCTCATATCCTTAAAATGAGAAATAGAAAAATAGTTATGATGTATAAAGGATATATAAATGAAATTGAGTTGCTAGACTGGACCCTCGGTCTGTATGTCATGGAAAAGTTTGTTCTTTAATTGTAGAAACCAGGACGGGGAGTGGGAAGGAGTCCCTCTGCTCGCATGAGTAGTAACCAAAACCCGAGGTACCAGGGAGAAGATGCTACTCCTCTAGACCAGCCTTCACTAGTTACTTTGGATTTGATCAGCCGGGGCCGTCTCATGTACATCACTAGCCCTGGGAGGATCACACTCCCTATGAGCTAGAGACATTTATAGGTGCACACTGGGGCCTAAGTAATTTTAACCATTATCATCCGCAGGATTATGAGGAGATCACAAGCGGTGAACAGAGAGGGTGTATGTCTTTCTCCGCTAGGGGCGTCCATGACAGCTTCCATGGACCGTTCCCATATCATGCTCCTCAGGACCACTACCAGCCTCCTCTGCAATATCATCATCAACCTTAGCATCACCATCATCATCCACCACCTCTGATGGGCTACGATGAGCCCGGTTTCTACCAGAGCATCGACAACCATCTCACGTCCCTCAAGGCGGGACAGGAGGAGATGCGCAATACTCTTCACCAACAAGTTGAATGGCAGCAGTAGGCAACATAGAGATTTGATGAGATACGGCAGTACGAGCAGCAGCAATAAGCGAACTTTGAGTATCTATTTAGTAGGATGAGTTTGCAATACCCACCACCACCACAGTAGTAATCTAGCTTGGGGGAGGACCCCCCTCCTGTCAAGGTAAGTATTTGTTTCTTTCTTATAAAATTCTGTGAGTATTATTTTCATTAGTTTAAATTGCTGTTAAAAAATGCAAAACAAGAAAACCAAATAAAACTTTGCCTTTAATTTTTATGCTAGTATTTATGTTTAATTTTGGCAGATTAAAAATGAAGAAAAACTAAAAATAGAGTGTGTATAAGCTTGTTTTAAGTTAGAATTAGTGTGATTTCTTATTTTAAGAGTTAAATAAATAAGTAGAATTTGAAGATAGTCTCTCTCAAATAAAAGATGAAAAATTCTCAAGTATGATTCCTTTCAAGTACTTGGTTCTTAGATTTGAATTCTCCTATGTGTTGAACAAAGTTGATTTAACTTGAGAATTTGCTCTAAACCTGAAATTTGTGGGTAGCATATGCTTGAACTAAATCTAGGTAATTGACGGATATGATATAAGAGAGTTTGAGCCGCTTTTTATCTTATTCTAAGTGATACTTGATTTTTGGAAACTTATCTTTAAAATTTAAAAATTTACATGATGAGATTCGACATGACAATTTGAATTCCTATTAAAGCCAAAATGAATATAATTAGACTAGGAAAACTTTCACATTTATGCTACTTGTATTTCATTGAGTTTAGTCAAACTTTGTTGTATGCCTTATGAGAGGTTTGTCATACTCTTAAAATCAAGATCACACTACACACATCCCATTCACCACTTTATTTTATTCCACCAAAAATGTTTTTCTCCTACACTGGGAGGAAACACCAAAAGCATTCCATTTAGATTTTACTCAAATAAATGCTCCAATTCCTTTGTATTATCTCTCAAATATTTTATATGAAAGAAGCATATGGCTATGCAAAAGAAAGAATAGAAAAAAATGGACAAGTGTCCGAAGTATCAAAACAATGGGTACTTTGATGCCCACCTAAAAAAAGAGAAAAAAAGAAGAAAAGATAGGCCATGTTTTCTTACATTTATTTCCAAGTTCAAGGGAGAAAATTCCAAGGAGCATAGTATAATTAGGATTAGCCACCATAAGTATCCACCTCATTCCATACACTTGCACATCTTGATTTGATTGTATGACTCAACTCTCTTTGGATCTATTGTTTGACTTTACAATATATGTTTGCAAGTATGTTTTCTCATACGAATGCCATTCCTATGAACTCCACATAAGCTTTAGTGCAGGAATGAAGGGCATACATTTGTTGCCTTAGTGAGATCCAAAAATACCACATAGATGAGAGACTTGAGTGTGTCATGCAATGAATCTTCAAGTTTTATTTTGAAAACTTATAAAAAACTCCGGGATGAAGGTTGAATGAAGAATATGAGACATAGTGCTCACTTAATTGTTCTATCTTTCAATTGCTCAAGATCAGGTAAAAAGCTCAGAAGCTCCATGGTTGAAAGAAATTTGAGTAAGTTTGAAAGATAGATCAATGAATTTTAATTTGGAGAAGAATTCTAGTTTGAATGCAGGTGTACTTTTGAGGAGTTGTAAAAAATTTTGTGAAACCCTGTACTCTTAATTTGTATCATTTAAGTTGCTTTGCTAAGGGACTAGCAAAGACTTAGCTTGGGGGAGCTTGTTAACGGTAGTTATCATCTATCACAAATTGTCAACTTTATGCATAGAAATGGTCACCAATAGAAACTTAGGGGTTATTACTGATAATTTCCATGAGTTTTGGTGAATTATTATTTTTAGCAGGGGTATTCCAGAGAGAATGAAAAGAGGATTAAATTGTCAAAAGGGCCACGAAACTTAGCCGCGACGAAATATGCACCAGAACACTCCAGAAGACACCAGAAGGCACGGGACCGAAACAGAGGACCGACAGCTGCTAGGTGGGGCTGGCTGGCCCCACCCTAGTGCCACCTGACCCCCCATAGAGGGATTCCTCTATGCCCTTCCAGAGACTTCCTCCACCACCTCCTAGGATGCATCTCCACCGTTCGTGAAGTCGATTTAATCCAATGGCTGATGGTTCTTCCTCAGGGCTAAGGACATCATCACCTGATCATAAGTCAAGAGTAGTCTAGATATTAGGGTTTCTAGAGATTAGATAGAGAGAGCTCTAGTTCTTTAATTTCTTAGTATAAGCTTTCTAGAGAGTTTGGAGTAGAGTTGGGTGATTTGCTTAGGATTCCGGATCTGTTCGTCTAGAGATTTGGTAATTTGCCTTTGTATCTCATTTATGACTTTGTTCTATTTTAATATTATGTTCCTCTTTATTATGTTCTTAGTTTGCTCTAGTTATATATTGGATATAGTATTATTTGATGATTTGCATTTGCATATGTTTGTAGAGTACTTAATTTAGTTCGCGCGAGAGTTAAGTAGCTTTGATTATATAAGCATGGTGCTTAGATATGAAATTCCCCTACGAATGCCCGCTATGTGCCGGGAGTTGGTAGATCACGTAGGTGACAGCTGGTTGAGTCCTTTGCAGTCTATCCCTCATATATAGATTAATTGGTAAAGCCCGATCTCGAAGGAGATGAAGACTATGTTTCGGATTCTCCCTAGTTGATGTTCCTTATAATTTTGCTTTGATTCAGTTTTACTAGTAGATGAAGATATATATGCTAGAGTGAGCAACAAGACTTAGTGTTTAGAAATAACTTAGGAATTCTTACTCTGACCGAATCTCTAGATTAGTCATACTACTTTTAATGAGTCTCTGCTTTCTATCTCTGGAATACTATTATCATGTTGAACTTATTTATCATTTATTTATCTTTTACTTGACTTACCCCTGCTAAAGTATAAGAGTGATTGATTTATCATAGGTCTGCACATTTGCTTAGTCATATAAATATTTGCCTCACCGTCCTTCCTTTGAGATTAAAATAAATAAACGATACTCGAAATACTCTGGCTAGAATGCTATAATAGGTGATTTATCTATGCGCTTGCAGATACTTATGTTTTAATATTATTTAGAGTTTTCAAGTGTAGTTACAATTACCAGCATTTTGAGCATCATGCTAGGGATGACAACTTAGTGCATAGTGATATAAGAAATGTCAACAGTTAGTATAGCTGTTATACCTTGGCATGGGATTTTCGCTCGCACTGAGTGCTTTAGTTATTAATTGTGACTAGAGTAGTAATCAATAGTGTAGACATAGTGTCTAGACTAAAGGTTACCTAAGATTGCACTCAACCTCATGAATAGTTGTGGTAGCCCTAGGTGGTGACAGCCCTGATGGTCGACGTATTCCACAACGTTCCAGTTGATGTTTGTTGGACCGTTGTTAGAGTTTCCTAGCCCCTTTCTCATTCCTTTCTGTGGCTAGTGTTCTGATATCCCAAAGTGCTATTGTGTGATTGCTATATCTACCAATGGTTCAGTTATCATAGAACCAAAATAATAGAGAAGTATATAGGAACCTTGAACTCTCCCGTTGTCCTCTCAATTTAGCTAATCTGCTCTTTTATCATGGAATTCTCCTATGTGTGTGTCATTATGCATAACTCTTATAATTTATTATTTACCTCCACTTTAGTCTAGTTGGTGTATTAAGTTAGTAGATACATGATGGTGAATTATCAGTCTCTTTGACTATTGTTTTCCTGTGGATAAATACAATACTCTAGAATACTCTCGGGTAAAAGCTATAATGGTATTCGTGCGTTTGCGGAATTTTTTGTGTGCGTTAATAAATACTAACACATGATAAAAGGATGAGAAAGATTGGTGCACTCTATGAGACAAGATGTTCAAGAACAACTCAAGATTCAAGGAAGGAAAGGACCGTCGAAAGTCGTCTGTCCTTCATCATATGGTGTCATCACACTCCAATGATGAAGGTAACATCTTAAGGTAAGTGGTCATCATTTTCCTTTTGATCTTGATATGCACATAAATAAAGACACAAACATGTTTGAGTTACAATTTCACTTAACCTAATCTGATTAACTCAACATGTTTAGTTCTTTAAAACTTATTCCTAGCATCACTTTCTTAATTCTATGGTCTTAACCAAATAAGCTAAAAAGTGCACATCTCATTTCTGAAAGATGATAGTCATAATCATGAAGTCATTGATACATTATGCACAAATAGACAATCCTTCCATAGGTTAAGCAATTTAATCCTTTTTGCTAAATGTGTTTAAAAGCTACATTCATACTCAATCTTCTGGTCTTACCACCCATGTTATAATAGAATAAAATGTACAACATTGAATTCATCTTGTTCTATGTGCCCAAGGTTAGAGAAGGATAAATAAAATTTTAGTTCTGTTGGTGTTTTCCACTAACAGAACCCTTGCACTTGATCTCTATCTTGTCTTTGCAGGCAAGACACTCTTCGAACAAAGTGTGGAGGACTTTGTCAATTTTCCAAATTCTACAAGTGAAAATTCCAAACCTACGAACATGCATGCACACTGAGCAAGATGCTGCCAGCTTCCACTATTAATGCTTCACTTCAAACTGCTGGACAAGTGAAGAGCATGGGTGACATCATCCTCATAATCACCATCTCAAGAGGCGCAGTTATCAAGGTCTCCACCTTTAGGATTAGTTGATGCACCTAAGGAATGAACATGGTAAGAAGTCCTATTCAGAGGACTTAAACCACTGAACCCTCGCCGGGAGGTAAATTCGGTAGTTATCCATATTTACTCTTTCGCATTGTATGGATTAATTCCTTTTTAGCATATTTGCATTTGCACCGCATTAGAAAAGAAAAAATATATATTTGTTTGTTGTACTGCATCATAAATCTTAAGCCCCCATGTGAATAATTTTATGGCGTGTAAAAACCCGTAGGAATATTCACCGTGGTGTCATAAAAATAAAAATAAAATATGCATTCATCTTGTTACATTTTTCCTGCATCATAGAAAATACAAAAATATAAAAAATATTGTGAAAGAGATCTTGCTAAAAGTATGCTTAGAAAAAAATTAGAAACAATCTCAAAGGCTTTGGACAACTGAGACTTAAGTGGCCAACCACTAACGCTTAATCTGTTACATAAGTTTTGTTGTCTATTTTGAGTTTCACAGGATTTGAAGGACCAACAAGAGCTGACAAGCAAGTGAATGTTCAATCCACTGTTAAAGCATTGTCTCAACAGTCATCAACATCAATCAATGTTTCGATAGAGGAAGTACATCTCTACTGCCAGTCTGCTACTCTGTAAGATCAAATGACTACATCAACATCCAGCTTGGGGGAAAGGCACCCCCGTGTATCTAGCTAAGTATTTCTTTTCCCTTTTAGTTTTGCTATTTTAAAGTTTGCTATATATTTGCTAAAGAAATAAAAGATACATAACAAACAAAATAAAATAAAAATTTATCTTAGTTATATATATTAGTAAGCTGTGATCTTAAAACTCTACAAATAAAATAAAAAGGTGTGTCTAGTTTATTTTTAGGAGTTGAGTAAATAAGAGGACTCAAAGTAATCTCTTAAATAGAAATGATGCATAGTTGCTCTGTCGTAATTTCTTTCTAGTACCTAGTTTTTAGTTTTGAATTCTCCCGAGTTTTGGATAAAGCTATTTTGATATAAGGATTTACTCTGAACTTGAAACACGTGGGTAGTGAATACTTGATCTAAGTCTAGGTAATTGACGAACATGATATGAGAAGGTCTAAGCTGCTGTTTATCTTGTTCCAAGTAACACTAGAGTTCTGCAGATTTATCTTTTGAAAAACATAAAAATATTACATGATGAGTTCCTGTATGACAAACCTTGAATTCCCACCAAAGCTATACATGTTATTTAGGCTAGGAAAACTTCCACATATATGTTTCTTGCTTTTGCATTGAGTTTTGTGAAGCTTTGTTGATGCCTTATGATAGGTTTGTCATGCTATTAAAATCAAGATCATGTACACACCACCTACATATGCACTACTCCTACACTGGGGGTAGACACAAAAATATGCCTTCCATCTAAATCCACCCAAAAATGTTTTACTCCTACACTAGGAGTGAACACAAAAACATGTTAGGTTTTTCATCCACTATCTCTCAAAGTTTTGTTGCAGAAAGAGACATGGGGCTATGCAAAAGTTATTCATGAAAAAAAGAGAGAGGAAAGAGAGAGTTAAAAAAATGGACAAGTGTCTAAGATTTCTAAAATAATGGGTACTTAGATGCCTATCTAGTAAAAAAAGAGAGATGAATAAGATAGCCCCTGTTCTTTAGCAAATGTTTCTAAGTTTCAAAAGAGAGATATGTTTTCAAGGAGTAAAGTAGAATTAGGATCAGCCATCATATATATCCACACACATGCACATCTTGATTTGATTGTATGACTTAACTCTCTTTGGATCCATTGTTTGACTTTACAATATATGCATTGCAAGTAGGCTCTTGCTTTCTTCCTACCTATAAACTCCACATAAGCCTTAGTAGTAGGAAGAGAAAAAGGCATGACATCATTATTGCCTTGGTGAGGATCCACAAATACCACATATTGAGATATTTGAGATTGTTATACAATGGAATCTCTGAGTTTTAATTTAAAAACTTCTAAAAACTCCAGAATAATGGTTGAACAAGGAGCTCAAGACATAGTGCTTGACTTGACTGTTTTGTCTTTCGATTGCCCAAGACCCAAGTAAAGGCTAAGAAGCCCTATGGTTGAAGGTAATATGGGTGAGTTTGAAAGTTAGAATAGTTTATTATAAGCCAGAGAGAAATTCTTGTTTGAATGCATGTGTACTTTTGAGGTGTGAAAGTATTGAAGCAACTCCTGGTCCATTGCTGAGTTTAGCTTTGCTTAGAGACAAGCAAAGGTTAACCTTGGGGGAGTTGTTGACAGTCGTTAACTACAATTATAAACCATCAACAAAATATGAATAAGGGCATAAATCAATCTCCAACATAGAATTAGGGGTTAAACTGACAGAATTCCACAGGTTTTGATGAATCTATGTTTCTGCAGGGGTTACTCAAGAAAAAAGACAAAGAGGACCCACACGTAGAGCTAAAAAGCATATTCTACGTGGGCACCAATGCAAGAAGGATTTAGAAGACACAAGAAGGTGACCCACTAAAGGAGGGACCCACCTGCCATAGAGGGGGGTCGGCTGACCTGGCCTGGTCCAACCTGTCAGCCATCTTCACACGTCAGTCTCCCACCGCCATTGAGGTCCAATCTTCACTGTAGATCAAAGTCAGTTTGATCCAAGGGCTCTGGTTTACCCCACCAGCCTATATAAGCAGCCTTGTATCCCTGAGGCAGAGGCATCCTAAAACCCTAATTCATATTTTCTAGTGAGGATCAAGAGAGGGATCCCATGAAAGGATCAACCTCTCAAGAGCCAGCATTCAAGAGAGATTAGTCCTCAGTAGGATCTAGTCTTTAGAAATAGAGAGGTAGAGAGAGAGAAGAGTTTGGAGGAAGTGCCGGCCTGTCGGTGCTCCCTCTACGGCTTGTACCTTGGTGAAAGTCAACCTACATCTGAGATTTCTTTGGTAATCAACTTCTTATTTTAGTAAGCAACATTGTTCATATTGGTCTCCTAGTTTGCGAGTATCTTTTGAGCACTTTAATCTATCTAGCTTAGGTTAAAGTATTATTCATAATGTAAGCATAGCGCTTAGGCTCAGATAACTCGTAGATGCACCCTACTTTCTAGATCGGTGGTAGATTCATGATTGTGATAGCTACTATATATATATGACAATACTCTCTATATATATTTAGTCCATTGAATCCTCTATAGTCCACCTCCCATCTATAGGCCAAGTAGGACCTGGTTGCTAAGGAAAGCATCATCTGCTGGTGTCTTTTCTTAAGTAATGTCCCCAGATAGAATAGTAGAAGACATAGCTTACTGAGATTAGAACGAGAAGGTAATTTCCTCTACACTCTCAACTTTCTTAAGTCTTGTTGTTGCTCTGGGTTAAGTTGGACCGTAGTTAATCTCACACATTTTCCTATGGATATGATATTTAAAACCCTCTGGGTGAAAGCTACAGTGGTATCCGTGCGCTTATGGATTTATCTATGTGCGTTAAAATTTACCAACAGTACAATAGCATGCCGTGTTGATAGCTTTAGCCCAAAAAGATTGACTCACATTGTACTCACTAAGCATAGATCTTGCCATGTCGATCAAGGTTCTATTCTTCCTCTCAACAAGGCTATTTGATGGTGGAGTGTACTTGGCTAAGAATTGATGTCTAATTCCAAATTCATCACATGACTCATCAATTCTTGTGTTCTTGAACTCACTATCATTGTCACTTCTAACTCTCTTGATGGTTGTTTTAAACTCATTGTGTATGCCCTTGACAAATGATTTGAATGTTGCAAACACATCACTCTTGTCCACTAGAAAGAATGCCCAAGTATATCTAGTGTAATCATCCACTATCACAAAGCCATATTTGTTTCCACCGATGCTAGTGTATTGTTTTGGCTCAAACAAATCCTTGTGCAACAACTCAAATGATTTATTAGTGCTCATCATGCTTTTCTTAGGATGGGTGTTTCCAACTTGTTTGCCGGCTTGACAAGAGCTACAAAGTTTATCCTTCTCAAACACAAGATCTTTCAAGCCTCTAACCAAGTCATGCTTAACCAATCTATTCAATTATTTTATTCTAACATGACCAAGCCTTCTATGCCATAACCAACCCATACTAGACTTAGTGAACAAGCATGCAGATAATTAAACTTTACTATCATTGAAATTAACCAAGTATAGATTCTCATATCTAAAGCCTTTGAAGATCAAGTTAGAGCCATCTACACTTATGATCTCTACATCATCTATCCCAAATATGCATTTGAATCCAAGATTACACAATTGTGCCACGTATAGCAAATTAAAGTCCAAGCTCTCAACTAGCAACACATTAGAAATGCTTATGTCATTGAATATTGCAATCTTACCAAGCCCTTTGCCTTTGACTTTGCCATTGTCACCAAATGTGATACTATCATAACCATCATTGCCATTGGTATTGATTGAGTTGACCATTCTTACATCACTGGTCATGTGTTGAGTGCACCCACTATCAAGAACCCAATGCCTTTCTCCAGCTTTGTAATTGACCTACAAAAGAAGATCAATTCTTTTAGGTACCCAAACTTGCTTGGGTCCTTGAAGGTCAGTCACTAAGCTCTTTGGCACTCAAATGACTTTCTTCTGTGAGCCCATCCATAGTGCACCAATGAACTTAGCCTTCACACCATTTGCACCCTTGGTAAGCGTATAGAAAGAATCAAGCTTAATGGAGGATACATTAGCTTGTGACTTCTTGTTCATGCACTTTTGCTCTACATGACCAACTTGCTTGCAACTAGTGTAAAACAAACCATTGTTCTTTACAAAACTAGTCTTGTGAGGAGCAAAGACCACCTTGCCTTTCTTGGGGTATAGCATAATCCTACTTTATAGAGAGAAGCTCTTCGGCTACCCAAGCACATGAGCATGCAGTCCTCACCACCATAGGCTTTGCTTAAGGTGCGAGTGAGCTCATTGACCTCTTTCTTGAGGGTCTCATTCTTAACTATTAGTAAGGCATCACAAGTGAAACCATCACTACTAGATGAGGTAGAAGTAGATGTGCTACAAGAAGGGTTAGTCGGAGCAACAACGATAGGCTTATAGAATGATTCATTAATTATATCACAAGTTAAGCCTATGTCACATGCTTCAACATGCTCCTTCACATTTTGCTCATTAAGTAGAGAGGAATGAGCTTTCTTAAGCTTCTTGTGAGCCTTGCGTAGCTTCTCATGGGCTTCCTCTAGCCTCTCATGAGATGCATTGAGCTCATCAAAGGCTTGCTTAAGGGCTTTTAGTTCCTTTCACAAGTCTTTGCATTCCCTTCTCTTAACGTCAAAATGTTCTTTAGCATCATCTAACAGGTCAAGTAGTTCATCTTTAGTTGGTTTATCATCATCACTTTCACCTTTATTTTCATTATCATGTTCCTCATCACATCCATCATCACAAGTTTGTATCTGTTGGCGGTCTTTACCGATCAAATCCAACTGCCAACTAAGTCACAGAAAGAGGAGAAATTGGCAAGCTCAATCACATATGCATTTACTATTAATCAAGTTCCACATGTATTTGGAGAATATTATTTTGCAGGTCACAAACACAAATACAAGGAAGATTTCACCGAAAGGCGCTTTCCAACACTAATTTGCGTAAAAGAATAAGGGAGACGCCTATCAAATCAATTCAAATGGGCAAGGCACCCCGGGGCACTGATCCATGTTTAGCCCAAGGTCTGCCACACAAAGGCGGTGGCAAGGCGGCTTGGTCATGGACTGGCCGATCCTAGGGGGCGGCCAGCCCCTTCCTAGCATGCCTCAGCCACAACTTCCTCTGGTGGTGGCATGGCTTCATGCTGAGGTGGTGCATCCCATGCCTCCATGCCAAAGATAGCCAAAAGCACCACCTAAGCTCTTGTATAAGTAGAGGGGTACTCCCTCTCAAAAGACATACTCAACTTGAGCAATCCTCACTCCCTTCTCTAGTTTGTAGCTTTGCTTTCTTAGTGGTTGTTTAGAGCAAGGCAAAGCTACCTTGAAGAGCTTGGCTCCTTGAAGAGACTCTTGGGTATGAATAGAATTATGAGTTCTTCCAAAGTTATACTCTCATATGATAATTATAGTCATACTCATGAACTAGAGTATAGTTATTGTGTTATGATCTTGATATATGAACTAATCTATAGTTTGTATGTCATGAGAATAGCACACTTAACTTTGTGCTTAACCAATCATATAACTTATATAATCGAAATTAGAGTAAAGTTGAGGTGGCGGTTCATTGTGCCGTTAGGTGTGCCCAAGTTCTTTACCTGTCGATCCGTAGGGTCGGGGACCCAGGGGAATTTGGGTAGTTTCTGTATACGCAGGTGTGGTGCTTGGGTATGGAGAGATAGGTGATTGCATTGTCCCTTTCCACGGTTGAGAGGTAGACAGTAGGTGGTGACAGCCCTATCCATCCCTTTCCCCCACGTTCGACTGGGGTGTAAGAATCTAAATTGTCACATGAGGTTGCTAGCAGACCAATACTCGGTGGCCTCCCGACCTGCTTCACACTTAGCTCTAGTTCTAATTATGTAACTTGTATGATTATTAACTAATCTTTGTATGACTATGCTAGACCAATGCCTGCTCGACTTAGGATTATTCTTTTATCCTTTCTCTTCATTTTATCCTTTGAGGTATGCCAAGTGTGTGTCCACTATCTTGAATATCACCATCTTTACCCCTGTTATAAACATTGGTGTACTTGCAAGCATTATTATTCAAGTTCATATCTATACTTGACTCTTAATCAAATGCCTTCTTTTGGGAAAATATAAATTAACAATACCCTAAATACTTCTGGGTGAAATGCTATAATGATAGCTCCGTGCGCTTATGGATAAATATCAAAAATTGTTAACTGTCAAGGCTATTTCTTAGTGGCATTGCTAATCATTAGTGATGACGTTAAGAAATGCCAACAAGCACTCCTGGCATAGTTGCTAGGGAAACAAAGCTAGTAGCTACGCTAAGAGGTGTCAACAAGCATTTCTGGTGCGGTGAATAGGGAAGGCATTTTGATTAAAGAATCTAGTAGGACATGTTCATGATAATATGCATGTAAGGTAGCCATTGTTTATGCAGGCTAACTTTGCTTATTTTCTCCTGTTGTGGATGAAAATAGGGATAGTGTATGACCGGTTACGACCTGCCAAAAAACTACATCGAAAATCTAGAGGCACTCCTAAGGAAGAAACGGTCTAGTGCCACTTCTTCCTCTGCCACTCCTCCAACGGTCGAACCAGTCACCCCGCACCATCTGCTACTCCAAGCATGGCCAAGACACTCCACGACTACTCCACCCCTGCCGTTGCCAACATGCCCATTGGGCCCACTGTCAATGTTGGGGAGGGGAACTTTGAGCTCTGTACCAGCCTCATCATGATGGTGCAGGCAAACCAATTCCATGGTTTGCCTAGCGAGGATGCAAACGCACATCTCTAACACTTCCTCGAACTATGCGACACGATCGTCATCAAGGACGTCACACCCGAGAGCATCTAGATCCGCTTGTTTCCCTTCTCCCTCACGAGGAAGGCAAAATAGTGGTTTTACAAAGAAAAGGAAGCTGTTAAGTCATGGGACAAATGTTCCATGGCGTTCCTCGCCAAATTCTTCCCCATGGGCAAAACCAATGCCTTGTGGAGACGAATTTTCAACTTCCAACAAATCTCCATGGAAACCATTCTCGAGGCATGAGAGAGGCTGCAAGACTACATCCAAGCATGCCCGCACCACGGGATCGAAAACTAGTTAGTGCTCCAAAATTTTTATGATGGGTTAATACCTATGTCTAGGGGCCATATTGACGCTGCTGCTGGAGGTGCTTTCCTTTCCCTCACCATTGATGGAGCTACGGCCCTTATCAATAAAATGGTGGCAAACCAAAGTTGGGGGAGGAAAGGAAAACACAAAAATGAATACATACTGTGAAGGAGACGGACATGCTTTCTGCAAAAATAGATTTGTTGATGAAAAGACTGGAGGAACGGGCCCAAGAGAAAGACGCTAAGATGGGCACCGTCCAGGCCATGGACTCACACATGTTGTGTGAGGTCTGTGGAAATGTTGGCCATTCGGGGAATAATTGCCCGAAACCCGTGAAGAAGTAGCCTTCATCAATAACATGTTTCGTCAACCAAGTAATAACGGGTGGAATAATCAATCCTGCTCGCAAGGTAATTCGAACTACAACTCAAATTACAATTCGAATCAACCTTCTTTCAAAGACTTGGTATTAGGCCAAGTTAAAATTAATGAAAATATTACAAAGAAATTAATGTCAAATAATAAAATGCTCGAAAATGTAAATTCTCAAATCAAAGGTTTATCCTCTACAGTGAAGAATCAATTAAGTTTTAACAAAATGATAGAAACCCAAACATCAGAAATAGTTGTGGCTATTCCTAGAAATCAACTGGGGAGGACCCCGGGGCAACCCAAGAATTCCCCTGAAAATGTTAATGCAGCCACAGATCAGTGAAGGAGGATTGGTCTTGTCTGACGGACCAAAAATGTCGAACCCTTGCTAAAAGTAAATCGTTAGTTATCTTTAAATTTAAAAATTTCTCAAAAAAATATTTCTAGTTTTTTTTAAAAAAAAAACAAATTTGAATTTTTATGTCAAAATAAAAATCTTCAAAAAGTCCCATAAAAATCATTTTCTAAATAAGAATAATTTATTATTACTAGTTATCATTTTTGCAATCATTATAGAAATTAGAAAATGCAATAGAAATTTGTTGGAAAATCATTTTCGATAAGTCCGATCGGAATTAGACCGAATCCCCAACGGTCTTGAATTTGAAATAGCCGTTGGGGGCTCTCTACCAAAGGGTAGATCGAGTGGGCCCACCAGGGGGGCGACCGGCCCAAGGGAGCGGCTGGCCCCTACAGGAAGCCATTGGCCCTGTCCTTTGGACATCGAGCAGGTGGCTGTTGCCCCTCCTCCCTCCTCTCAGGTTTTGGCTCTATAAATACCTGAGGAGGCCGGGAGAGCTCTCCACCCCTCTCACACTCACATCCCCACTCTCTCTCACTCACTTGCTCTCAAGATTCTTTCAAGCATTTTTCAACAAGTTTTAGTGCAACAAAGCTCTGCAATAATTCCAAGCTCAAGCCAGTTCTCAGGTTTATCAATTTGTTTTTGTGCTAACCTTAACCCGCGTTCGAGTTTTTACTTGTTGTTGTGTTGTTTTTCACCATGGGAAGGCTCAGGAAGGTGACTACTGGTGCCATCAAGAAGGTCATGGGATCAAGCTTGAAGCACTCCTGTGGAAGCTCAAGCTCACGCTACACCGAGCGTGAGGAAAGCCCGATGCAAGAAGATGAAGAAAACGAGCCGACGAAAGAGCAAGAAGAAGAACAAGTGCAAGAGCAAGGACAATCAATGGAGGAAGATGACGAGCCCCACCTCGACTTGGAGAGAGGTCGGGAAATGGAGGCCTACCACCTCATCAAGGACCATGAGTTCGAGCCCATGCTGATGTACGACCCCATGCTTCTCTAAGACATAGGTATGGACGATGAACTCACCTCCATTTGGCAAGCCGTTGGGTGGAAAGAAATTGATCCCTTGTTGAAGAAGGTTCTTGTCTCTTAACCATCTAGTTTTTATGCTCACTAAAAGAAGTTGATAATGGGATCACTTTTCGGTTATTTGAAGTAGAACATTTTTGCACTTGGAGAGATCTTGCTCAACACATAGGTTTCCGTTGACGATGCGTAATTGACATAGATTATGATGTTAGAGATTTTAATCACCATAAATTTTGGAATAAAATTTTGGGAGAAGTTGTAGTTGGAAAGTTTTCACCTCATAACATGGACATCGAACACCCCACTTTAAGGTTCATGCATTGTTGGATCACAATGACTTTATTCTCTAGGTAGTATATTCGAATTGTGCATAATGATGAAATAAAAGTACTTTATGCTATGATCAAAAAGATTAAAATTGCTCTAGTCAAAGAAATATTTAAATATTGGTTAGAAATAATAAAAACATTTTCTACTACTTCAATAATATGCACATCTCTTGTTACCCGTATTGCCAATGGTGTTGGTGCATTAGAAATTTAGAAGTAGAATACATTTTAACTCCGCGCCTTATCATCGATGAGCATTATTTGATATAAAGACATCATGTGAAACATAATGCAACTGGACAACTCATGTTTTTCTTTTAGGGGTGTACAAACGAGATCCCGTTACCTAACTCGGATCTTCGTTTGTATCATTCCCCTGCACTGACCTTCCCTCTTGTCACACAAGAGGAAGCTCGTAGAAGTTCTGTGTCTGGCAGGGTGACAAGGAGCAGAGTTAGAGAGGAAGCAAGCAGTTCACAGGTGCAACCATAGCCTTTTCCCGCTGCGCCCCAAGCCTTCCACTCGGGGTCATTTTCGATTGGGCATGTGCCAGGGTTCACACCCATACATCATCCCGGGTGGAAGCATGCTCCGCAGACACACTCGTCTGACTCCAAGGGACTCCCTCCACCTGTGCAACCACAACATTCCGTCTGAGGATGGGAGGACGTCAACAACCGCCTCGGAGGATTGGAAATCCGCACTGATGAGATCCAAACCACTCTTAATACTCATGTGCAGGATTCAGTCCATTGTCATCAATAGCAACAGCAACAAATGGCACAAATGAACGCGATGCTGCAACAACAGCGAGAACAGCAGGTGGCCTACTGGCGGTACATGGGATTCAATCCCGGACCATAGGCAACGAGCAAGCTTGGGAGAGGACCCCTGCAGAGGTATGTAGTATCTTTTAATTTCCGTATTTTAATTTTTACATTATTTATTTTCTGCATTTATTTAAATTATTAGCATTTAAAAAAATCAAAAATATAAATTTTCAAAAATAAAATATGATAAAAAACAAAAAAAATAGTTATTCCACTCCCATATATGAATTAAGAATGTTTAGTTTCTTCTTTGTTGAAATGATGAATAGTTGCTCTGTCTATAATTCATCTGTGCCTAGGATGTAACTTAGTATTCTTCAAGATTTAAGTTTGTTGGCTAGAATGTCATATCCTAAAAACTTAAAACTTGTGGGTTGCAAAAGTATGATCTTTTTCTAAGTTGTTGCAAGTTATGATATGGTAGATAGAATATGCTATGACTTTATTCTAAGAGAAACTTAACATCCAAAGTTTTCTTTCAAAAATGCTAAAATTAAAAGTTCCTCAATAATTATGAATTCCTACCACGGCCATATGACATGATTCAAATGCAAACCTTAGTCATATGCTACTTATATTCATATTGAGTTTTGTCAAACTGTTGTGATCCTTGTAGAGATTCTAGTCATGCATCCATGATCAAGATTCGCGTACACCCACAAATAAAATACCAACTCTTACACTAAGAGTTACGCAAAAACATGTTTTCCGTCCACCTAAAATAAATACTCCAACCGTTTGTCATGAGTCTTTCTCTCCAAAGTTTTCATATGCCAAAAGGAAAAGTATGGGGATATGATAAAAAGAGAGAGAGAGACATATGAAGCTCTCAAAATAGCAAAAGAAAAGAAAAAAATAGAACACATGAAGGTTCCAAAATGTAGAAAAGAAAGAAAAAAAAGAGATAGCCCCTACTTCCAAGGCAATTGCTCAAAAGAAAGAAAGTCATGATAAAAGGAGTACAAAAATTTTAGAATTAGGAATTAGTTTTAAATTTCACACACTTGCACATCTTGACCAAAGTGTATACCTTGCATCTCCTTGGATTCAGTTTTTGGCTTAACAATATATGTGATACAAGTATGCCTCTTATTCATACCTAAGCTCCACTCAAAGCCTCTTAGAGATAGGATGAAAAGAAGGCAAAACAATCAATGCCTTGGTGAGGATCATACACATTGAGCGATTGAGTGAATCATTTAAGGAATTTATATTTTTTTACAAAACTCATAAAACCTCCGGATAGAAGGTTGATCGAAGAATGAATGATTGGTAATTCTGTTAAAACCGTTCTATCTTGCAACCACCTAAGACTTGAAAAAGCAATAAGCCCCACAAGGATTAAGATAAAAGCGTGGATAGAATGCCAACTTATTTAAATTAAGGAAGAATACTTTGTTATAGGCATGGCACTTATGAATTGTATTCGTCATTATGGCAACTACTGATTAACAACCAATAACTTAGCTATTTGCTCGAGACGAGCACATGTTAAGCTTGGGGGAGCTTGTTGGCGGTCTTTACCGATCAAATCCAACCGTCAACTAAGTTACAAAAAGAGGAGAAATTGGCAAACTTAATAACATATGCATTTACTATTAACCTAGTTCCACATGTATTTGGAGAATATTATTTTGTTGGTCACAAACACAAATACATGGAAGATTTCACTGAAAGTCGCTTTTCAACACTGATTTGCGCAAAGAATAAGGGAGACGCCTATCAAATCAATTCAAAATGGGCAAGGCACCCTAGGGCACTGATCCATGTCTAGCCTAAGGCCTGCCATGCAAAGGCGGTGGCGAGGCGGCTTGGTCATGGACCAGCCAGTCCTAGGGGGCGGCCGGCCCCTTCCTGGCACGCCTCAGCCATAACTTCCTCTAGTGGTGGCGTGGCTTCATGCTGAGGCGGTGCATCCCGTGCCTCCATGCCAAAGATAGCCAGAAGCACTGCCTTGGCTCTTGTATAAGTAGAGAGGTACCCCCCTCTCAAAAGACACACTCAACTTGAGTAATCCTCACTCCCTTCTCTAGTTTGTAGCTTTACTTTCTTAGTAGTTGTTTAGAGCAAGGCAAAAGCTACCTTAGAGAGCTTGGCTCCTTGGAAGAAGAGACTCTTGGGTATGAATAGAATTATGAGTTCTTCCAAAGTTATGGTCTCATATGATAATTATAGTCATAC
The DNA here is from genome assembly GCA_038087645.1 of Saccharum hybrid cultivar R570. NCBI lineage: Eukaryota > Viridiplantae > Streptophyta > Magnoliopsida > Poales > Poaceae > Saccharum > Saccharum hybrid cultivar. The sequence goes on along the minus strand of JAQSUU010000431.1, from coordinate 15,947,888 downwards.
TCATGAACTAGAGTATAGTTATTGTGTTATGATCTTGATATATGAACTAGTCTATAGTTTGTATGTTGTGAGAATAGCACACTTAACTTTGTGCTTAACCAATCATATAACTTATATAATCAGAATTAGAGTAAAGTTGAGGTGGCGGTACATCGTGCTATTAGGTGTGCCTAAGTTCTTTACCCGTCGATCCATAGGGTTGGGGACCTAGGGGAATTTGAGTAGTTTCTATATACGCAAGCTTGGTGCATGGGTATGGTGAGACAGATGATTGCATTGTCCCTTTCCACGATTGAGGGGTAGACGGTAGGTGGTGATAGCTCTGTCCGTCCCTTGTATTCCCCCACATTTGAATAGGGTGTAGGAGTCTAAATTGTCACATGAGGTTGCTAGCAGACCAGTGCTCGGTGGCCTCCCGACCTGCTTCACACTTAGCTCTAGTACTAATTATGTAACTTATATGATTGTTAAGTAATCTTTATATGACTATGCTAGACCAATGTCTGCTCGATTTAGGATTATTTTTTTTATCCTTTCTCTTTATTTTATCCTTTGAGGTATTCGAAGTGTGTGTCCACTATCTTGAATATCACCGTCTTTACCCCTATTATAAACATTGCTATACTTGCAAGCATTATTATTCAAGTTCATATCCATACTAGACTCTTAATCAAATTCCTTCTTTGGGAAATATAAATTAACGATACCCTAAATACTTTTGAGTGAAATATTACAATGATAGCTCTGTACGCTTGTGGATAAATATCTAAAATTATTAAGGAACTATCAAGAATATTTCTTAGTGGCATTGCTAATCATTAGTGATGACATTAAGAAATGTGAACAAGCACTCCTGGCACAGTTGCTGGGGATACAAACCTAGTAGCTACGCTAAGAAGTGTCAATAGTAACTTAGTGGCCTTAGCCATGAAGCATGATGGAGTGTCAAAGAGATAAGGCTTCTCATTGATAGCAATGCTTGCAAGAGCCTTCTTCTTGGTAGTCTTGTCATCATCACTATTATCATCACTTGAGGAAGCATTACTATCCTAAGTGACCACATATGAACCACCCTTCTTCTTCTTCTTGATGGTCATCTTATCCTTCTTCTCTTTCTTTTCCTTCTTGTCCTTCTTCTTGCTCTTCTTGTCATCGTCATCATTGTCACTATTGTATGGGCATTGAGCAATAAGATGATCCTTGCTTCCACACTTGAAGCACCTCCTTAACTCTTCCTTGTTCTTGGATGAAGACTTCTTTCTTCTAGCACGGTAGCCCTTCTTCAACATAAACTTGCCAAATCTCTTGACAAAGATATCCATCTTCTCATCATCCATCTCATCAAAGCTCAAGTCTTCATCTTCACTTGATGATTCTTGCTTTTCCTTGCCCTTGGATGATGTGGATTTGAATGCCACACTCTTCTTGTCATCCTTCTCATATTTCTTCTCTTTCTTTTCTTCCTTCTCATCATCATCTCTATAGGTGCCATCGGTCATCACATCTCCCAACACTTGGTTTGGTGTCATGGTGTCCAAACCACTCCTCACTAGAATAGTGACCAATGTGCCAAATCTTAAAGGTAAGCATCTTAAAAACTTATGGGAGAAGTCCTTGTCCTTCACCTCTTCTCCAAGTGCTTTGAGGTCATTGACAAGCACTAAAGCCTATGAAACATCTCTAGCACACTCTCACCTCCTTCATCTTGAAACTTGCAAACTTTTCTTTGAGAATATATGCCTTTGCACCCTTCACGGCTTGAGTGCCCTCAAATGATTCCTCTAACTTCTTCCATGCCTCATGATCCCTCTCAATGTTTTTTATTTGCTCAAATGTTCTCTCATCCAAAGCATCATGAATGACACTAAGAGCAATGTCATTGTTTTGGAGTAGCACTTCTTCAACGGTGGTGGGAGCCTCTTCATTGGCAATCTCAATCTTGGTCTCCACCACCTTTCACACATTTCTATTAATTGACATGATATATGTTGTCATCTTAGCCTTTTATAGGGATAGTTGGAGCCATCAAATTGGGGTGGCTTCTTGGTATTGTTGATTTATGCCATTTTGACACCAAAGGTTGTTAAGCCTCAAATCATGGTGACCACGGCTCTAATACCACTTGAAAGGTCCTAATGGCTAGTGGGGGGTGAATAGCCTATAAAAAATTTCTACAACAACACTTAAGCAATGTGGTTAGTCATATAAATGGCGAAGCAAGTGTTGCGCTAGCCTAATAAAGATGCAAGCCAGCTACCATAATTCTAGTTGCTATAGTCTCTATCCACACAATGGCTATGTTACTATACAAAGTTAGTGAGCTCTTAAAGACTAACTAAAGAGCCTCACTAACCACTAGACCTGATGAAAGCTAGCTCTCAAAACTAACTATACTAAAGAGCTTAGCTTACACACTAGGAATGTAAATACAAGAGGGGATGGTGATGATTATACCGACGTGTCGAGGTATGATCCAATCACAAGATGGAGCCAATCAATCAATCACAATATAACCAATGAAATCCTCAGACAAGGTGACACAAGATTTTTTACCGAGGTTCAATTGCTTACCGGCAAGCTAGTCCTCGTGGCGATTCACTCACTTGGAGGTTCATGTGCTAATTGGATCACATGCCAAACCCGCAACCGGGTGCCACACAATCAACACATGATGAGGATCACACAAGCCATGAGCAATCCACTAGAGTACTTTTGGCTCTCCACCAAGGAAAGCTCAAGAACCCCTCACAATCACCACGATCGGAGCCAGAGACAATCACCAACCTCTGCTCGATGATCCTCGCTGCACCAAGCCTTCTAGGTGGCGGTAACCACTAAGAGTAACAAGTGAATCCTGCAGTAAAACACGAACACCAAATGCCGCTAGATGCAATCACTTAAGCAATGCACTTGGATTCTCTCCCAATCTCACAAAGATGATGAATCAATGATGGAGATGAGTGAGAGGACTTTGGCTGAGCTCACAAGGATGCAATGTCAATGCAAATGGCCAAGAGAGTGAGCTTGAGCCGGCCAAGGGGCTTAAATAGAGAGCCCCCATGAATAGAGTTGTTGGGCTCCTCACTGTTGCCTGACACGCGCTAACCAGACGCGCTGATCAAAATGATCAGATGCACGCCTCCAGCGTCCGATCAACAGATCAGCACCATGTGTCCTTCGCTTCAAACACGAGCCATAGATCTTCAATGGCTAGTCGGCCTTGCACCATGCATTAAGTAGCGACCGGACACGCGCAGCTACCACCTAATGCTCCCATGCCACATCAGGTCAACACATTCCCACGCGCTGCCAACAGACGATCGGAAGCGCCGATCGCAGCAGCTCCTTGGCGTTTGATCACTTACAGAGAGGGTGTAGAGAGGCAAAACTATGACCTGACATGCCCAGTCCAACGTGACCTGACGCGCTTAGCGTTCAGTCCTCTCTGGTCAGCCCACCAATGCTACGTCACCATAGGTCACAAGCGACCGTACTCGGAGGCTGCATGTCAGTTCACTACAAGCGCCAGCGTCCGGTCACTTAACCGAGGCCATGCCACTGAGCCACTACTAACTGGACGCGTAGGTCCAACGTTCGGTCCTACATCCGGTCAACTCCAGTGAGCTCCTTGACTTCACCAACTTTGCCACCCTTGATCAAATGTGCCAACCACCAAGTGTATCTCCTTGTACACGTGTGTTAGCATATTTCACAAACATTTTCATGGGTGTTAGCACTCCACTAAATCTAAATGCATATGCAGTGAGTTAGAGCATCTAGTGGCACTTTGATAACCACATTTCGATATGAGTTTCACCCCTCTTAATAGTACGGCTATCGACCCTAAATGTGGTCACACTCGCTAAGTGTCTCGATCACCAAACCAAAAAGCTCCTATGGATATCACCTTTGCCTTTAGCTTCTTGTTTTACTCTTTCTTCTTTTCCAAGTCCAAGCACTTGATCATCACCATGGTCACACCAACATCATGATCATCACCATTTGCTTCACCACTCGAAATGTGCCACCTATCTCATAATCACTTAGATAAACTAGGTTAGCACTTAGGGTTTCATCAATTCACCAAAAAAACTAGAGCTTTTAGACGTTAAATTTCCGTATGACACGCCATCTTTTGGTGCTACGTACCATCTTCTTTAAGACCCAATCACCACCACCAGTAGCCTTCACCGCTGATATCGTCAAAATTTGTATGACAGCGCGAGACTCCCACGTGTTTTTAGAATTTTTGGTGCTATTATAGTTAGCTTACAGAGACCGCTACCCACCCAGCCGTCACCCTGTTCGTCTCATCCTCAAGTGCTGCTATTTCTCACCTACTCATTGGCATGCAAGCCGCCACTCACCACTGGCAAGCTAGTGCTCTATGCCGATATACTGGCACGCCCGCACAGATCCACCGGTGACCAGGCTGGCATTCATCACCACCGTGGCCGCTTGAGCTCACTGCCACAAGATCCAAAGGCAAGGGTAATGCTTTCTCGTACTTCCTTTATCCATGTTTCTTGGTTTTTTATTCCCCTCTTATCTCATCTGAGTATGAATCAAGCTTCTATCTGATCATTAAGGAGCCCATGAGCACATACCCCAAGTGCTCCTACTCTGATTTAGGCGACAGCGCTGCTACTTCCATCGCCGGCCTGCTCCACCACATCCTAGTCAAGATGGAGGAGAAGGCCACCAACAAGAGGAACGAAGTAGACATCCTCATAGACGATGTCTTGGTCCTTATCCTTCGCCGCCTCACCGCCCGCACCTTTTGCAACTGCAAGTGTGTGTCGCTCCTAGTACCGCCTCATCTCCAAATCCAAGCACCGTAAAGAGCTGCCCTAGTTTGTTGCTAGATTCATGTATGGCAACTAGAAAGGCAAACACCAATTTGCTAGCTTCACCGGTAAATACCTCTTCTTTTCCTTCTTGCCCTTCCCTATTCAGGATTTAGTCATCTTAAATTGCTATAGAGGCCTCTTCCTTTACTAGTGCATTGGGCTTCACTATATTGTCTGCAATCTGGTGACTAGAAAATCAGTGGTACTGTCGCATAGCAACCTTTGTTATGGTTCAGCTCGCTTGGGTTTCGATCCCATAATCTCCTCGCACTTCCATGTGGTAGAACTATGGGTAAGGTCGCCTGAGGTGTTAGTTGTCAGCATCTACTCATCCAAAAGTGGAGCATGGATGCGTAAATAATTTGAATGGGGAGAGGATATTCTAGTATGCAAATTTTCAGGAACTATGTTTCTTAATGGTTTTATGCACATGCTGGAGGTGTCCCACATAGTTGTTGTTGATATAGAGGGAAAGACATGGAGAAAAATTCTTAGGCCACCAAGTCCTACAGTGTCCATCCATGGAGATCAGGTTCAGTTGTGTCTATGTATTGCTGATATTTTCAATATGTCTAACCTTTCAATCTAGATCCTTGAAGACTATGGTATTAGTAAATGGACATTGAAGCATACGGTGAACACGCTGCAGCTATTTGGACTAAACAATATTGGACTTAGTTCCAAGGCTGCCAATGCGGACAACAGAGTGATTGTAGTTCACCTAGAATGGAATTTGATTTTCCTTATTGGGGAGGACAGAACACTGATGGCATATGCACGAGCCGTAAAAAAGTTAATGTCCTCCCTGCCCGGGTCGTCCGCTATTCTAAAAGTACTTGGAGTATTTATTTGAACAAACCTCACTATCTGCCTTATGTTTCCTTGTTCATGGAGTCATTAGCAGAGCAGTAAAGGTGCATATGCTGTATTTTGTTGTTAGGACATGTCTTTGTTCAGGTAGGAAGTTGTTTTGAGTCTATATATAGTCTAATTTTGGCTTGATAACTAAACCAATGGTAGTTGAATATTATTAATTTTGCTGCTTTGCATTGTGCAGGTTTTGGAGTCTTAGTGCTTTTGAACGATTTTCCTACAATGGCTATGGGAGGAAGAAGAGGGGTTCTATGCTGCATTGGCTGCCAAGCTGATCAAGGAGTGCCAATCTAAAGGAGCGGAGCACATCTACCTTACATAAGTTTGTAGGGAGCAGAACCTTTATTATGCTATCTATATACCGCTTGTGTTAATTCATCAGTTGACATAGTTGTATGTTAGTGTCGAGCATTGTTATTATAACAAGTACTCTTCGTTGTGGACATGATGAATGATGTGTAATGATTATATCTGTATGGTGTGTGTTCAGTAAGTTATTAAGGCCCAGCTGAATTAGTAAATACATTGTAAAAACCGGATGCAATTGTGTCACCGTCAGATGTAAGGGCCGTTGGTTGTTTTGTCATCACCACCGTAACACTCGCCTTTGGTGAAGCAGATGGCCATCACCACCGCTATTCGTCTAATGCGGCAAGGGTTAATAGTGCATCACCGCTGAATGGTTTAGTAACCCGACACCAACTAAAGGATCATCACGGGCGGATCGTACTGCAACACGACGGTGACCATGCCCTATGACTAGACGGTTCATACGCTGAAGCGATGGTGATATTCACCTCGACACAGGCAGGTCACGCTCTAATATGACGGAATAAGGATCTGATCATGAACGGATCATAAGTCATGCGACGATGTTAGTGTATACCCACACACACAGGTCGTGTCCCAATGCGATGGAAGTAAGGACCTTATCACGGACGGATGATAAGCCAATACGGCGATGTAGTGTATCACTGCCGATAGCTTACTGTCGAGGCTGAAATTGGACTGTGATGTGGGTTATGACGCAACTATGAAAGGTGCAAGTGTAGTAGTGCCTCAAGAAACATCAATGTGTTCCTTTCCTTTACATTTTTCATTTACCTTCATGCAATTTACTTTCTTAATATTGGCATGCTAATGTAAGATTGGAACTAGGGTGCAAAAATCTAGTGCTATAGCGTTAGACAACAGTTGTTAGGCACATGGTTGAAGTGGGCTAGGTGATAGGTTTAATTTCTGCGAGGATTTTAGATTAGCCCAATTCACCCCAACCTATCTTGGGCATCTTGATCCTTTCAATAGCATTTTAATATAGCATTCATTTCTAAACAAACTAACCATAACAGGTCTTTTCACCACCTTTAAAAGAAGGCATTTGCTTTCTTTATCTTATAAATATCTTCACTATTGCCACAAAGGAAAGCTTCAAATGAGTAGAGAAATGCTACATCTTTACATCTTGAGGTTCAAAGAGCAAACTCTTTTTGACATTCATAAGGAAAAAGGAAGAGACTAGGCCATTCATTTTTTTCATTAGCTGTGAACACTTGTATACTTTTTTGATTGATTGTTCTTATTTATTTTACCCCTTAAAAGAAATTATGTGGAATGTTTAGACCATTTGCCACATATGTGGCATGCACAATTGGAAAAAATGAAAGGTTCATGGAGAATTTGAAAGAAAAATATTTTAATAAAAGTTATGGTGAAGTGTGGTGTATCATAGCAATTTTAATGATGTCAGTGGATATCCTCAAGTAAAAGACACATGTGGCTTATATGACTTGCTTGGACAAGATGATCTTAACTTCAATTGGCATATATGACAAAAAAAGCATCATAAGATGGTTCGCATATGTACTATTGTAAATGACTCATAGATATTGAACCTACTAAAAGGCATGCTAAGGGATGAGGATAAGGATTTGAAAAAGGACGAAGCGATGACTCATGATTTCTGAGCTCAATAGAAACTACCACCTAACATACCTAATTGCTATAGAAAGTGTATTAATATTGTTTACTCTAGTATACTTCTACTTGAAGTAACTAGCTTAGATGCATTCCATATTTTCAACACATTAAGCCCTTTGTTGATTAAAACAAGAAAGACTGGAATGTAGTAATAACATTATGATGATATATAAGGAACTTTTCATTTATGAGGAGAATGTTTCCATCAATTTAAAAACAAACTAAAATCCATAACATTATTTTTTTCAAGAAATGATAAACCAATATGTCCTTAAGTATCACCCGATAATTTATCATCTCATGTGGATCCCTTGTTTGCTTTAGTTTTCGTTTTGGTCTCTTTTGCACCACTTCATTCCTCCCTTCTTACACACATGCTACCTCTCTTTTCTACAAAATAAATAAAGCATGGTTGCAGGTAACGTAGAGGCACATATATAGAAGTGTAAGCATATACAATGCATAAGGCAACAAAGACAATACAGTACTTTGAGGTAAAAACAAATCTTGGCACTACAAAAAAACAATGGCTCTCACCTTTAGCAAATGGTAATGAGCTATAAACTTTGGTACACTAATGGATCTCATATTCAGTGAGTTTATGTTCAAGTTAATTCTATTTAAATTTTTTGAGTATAATTCATTGCAATATTGACTAAGTGTTGATGTTTGTCACCAGAAATAATGATTATAGGGCTAGGTGCTTCATTTAGATCTCGATGGTAGCACAAGAAGCAGAGATTTAGATAGATTGATCTAGCCACCATGGACACAAGAAGCATTGCCGCGTGATTTTCTTAAAAATAAATCTTTTATATATAGTATTACTATATGGTATTCTGTATACTGTGTATATATATGAATTTAACTTGCATTTTTATTATATCAGATCTGGTAAAAATCTAAACTAATAGAAGAAAAACCAATGAAATATTTGATCACATTATTGAAGATAGGTGATGAAACAAATAGCATATGTAGATGACTTTATGCTAATATATTAAAGATCAAAAGTATTGCACAGAATAGAGATGATGTGGACATTTTTTTTAATTAATAAGGGATGACATGGATAGCTTACTTGAAAGGACTGTAAGTTAGTGGGACACTTAGTGGGAAATGATGTGGACATCTTGCCTGAAGAGAGAAACAATCTAATGAGGTTTAGCTTTATACTCCAAGAGTTTAAGATTTAAGATTAGTAGAAAGCAAGGATCGAGATTTAAATAGTTTGACTAAGAACAACTCTGGAAGTTAACTTAATTTGAGACAGAGGGATATGTATAGCAATGAATATCCGCCATCAACATGTTGCAAATTCATTTTCCCGATCGGTCGCTTTTTTTTTCCTCTTCCAATCAGGCGGACTTTTCCTGTTTACTAATTAACGTGCCTAGGCTGCTGGACACGCTTTATGTTGCATGCCATTGCCACCACCACTTACTCCTAGTACTAGTATTATTACCTGATTACTGCTGCAGCAGATCAATCACTTTGTCTAAAAGGGGCCCAACAATGCCACAATTGGATCTGGTTAGGTCCCTCCACTAGCTAGTCCCCAAAAACCTTCAGCACAAACGCCCAATCCAATCACCTCTTTACCCACTTTTCATCAATGACCAGTACCATGCATGTGATGTGTGAGATGTCGGCCTCCTGTCCTCCTCTAGCCGGTGGGCGCATGCAATCATCAAGCTACTGCATGGTGCATGAATTCGAGGGTTCCACCGCGTTTCTGCGGAATCACAGATTCACAGTGATGCATTGAGTGGTCGCCGGCATCCATCCGACATGCTCCGATCCATTCGGCAAGGCATCTAGTCCTCGTCCCTCTTGGCTCTTGCAACGCAAATATCCTCCTACTTTGTGGCAGTGGCACGAGTTGGATTGTTGGATCTCAAGAGGATGGGAGTGTGAGAAAGGCACCCGGCCGTAACTAGAGACCTGGAGAACCTGTCTTTGCAGGCATCCGCGGCTAGCTGCCACTTAAAACGACGCTGGTGGTGGAGGGGGGATTTCGCTTGCTGGCTGTATTCAGAAGGCGACGCTGCTGGATTTGTACGAATAATGGTGATAGCGAAATTTTCAGATGTATGTAACATAGCAGTATGCTACATGGAAAAAACAAAGAAGCAGCAAAAGAAAAATACTCCCTGATATCGTGACCTTTACTGTAACCATAGACACGTTATAGATTATACTCATCACTATCATAATGAAAAAATTAGCCTAAAATATCCGTATACCTGTTCCGCTATTACCCACTAATTATCAAGAAAAACATGAAGCTGATAAAAAAATATATAAAATATGAAGCCAACCACACACGTACATCATACTTAATACATTTACATCTAAAACCAAAAAATCATAATACTATGACAAAAGCCTTTTCTAGAGGCAGTTGAAATTGCGTTTGTAGAGGCAGACTGAAAAACTGACAATATTCTAGTGTCTCTAAAAAATATGATCATCGATTTATACAGCAGACTGAAACCTAACCATCCCTATAAATCGATTTCTAGAGGTGGGAAAAAAATAGCAGAAAAGATCTTTTAACCCTGGATGAAGCCTACCAGGGAACCAAGCATGACAGCAACATTGAAAGACACGACAGCAACATTGGAAGACACAAGTCAGACGTTTTTACATGAAATACACGTGCGTATGGGTTCAGAGATCTCTAGCCTCACACAAGGTTGCCCTATTGCTGCACCTCAGAGTGACTTGTGACCAAGTGTAGTATGCAATATTGTATTGAATATTTTGGCCCCTAAACAATTTCAAAGAAGATTGAACTGGAAATTTTTAAATCTTGTGGAGCATGACAACTTTGGTTTAGGTTGTATCTTCATCTAAGTTTATTTGAAAAATTCAAAAAAAAATGGAATTTCAAAATATGAACTTAAAACATAATTTTAGGACTCTAAATGATCTCAAATGTAAAAGTTATCAAATACAAAGTTATAGATCTCTCTTAACTCTACAATTTTAATATAAAGTTTGTCTTTACTCAACTTAATTTAGAAAAGTTATATTTTTTTGCTACACCCATTTTTAGAGGCGGGCCACATTGCTAGCCACATCTAGAAATCGATTTCTAGAGACACACGACATTTCCAGCCTCCTCTAGAAATTCCTCTATTTTTAAAGGTGGTTGGTGTTTCTAACCGGCTCTAGAAATAGAGTTTCATTACTAGAGGTGATTGGAAACACCAATTGTATGTAGAAATCGATTTCTAAAGACGAACCGTCTCATAACTATTTTAAGAGACGATTCTTGATAGAGCCATCTCCGAAAAAAGAGGCACCTCTAAAATCAATTTTGTAATAGTGTAAAAAATTCAAAGGAGATAAAATCCAACAAAAGAGCTTATTGATCTATCTATATTATGGAAACATACAAGCATTCGTGTTTGTCTATCTCCCTAACCAAGTTCTAGGATATAGTCATTAGTTTTATTGTATAAAGCCTACAATAAAAGAAACTATTAACTTATCACGTAGAATACTAAATGTCCAGCTGCACCACTCATGCATTGCTCTTTCCGACACAAAGGACTCCGCAGTTTGGCTTGTTTGTGATCAAAACTACCAAGCATGTACCTGCGTAGGCTATCTTATTGTCTTGTGTGATCACCTGTGAATCACCTGCCATTGTTGTAGTTGACTAGATATCTACGTGAGCTCCATGGCTTCATGTTTTCATATTAGCATAATGGACTAAAAATCAGATAGAAATTTGGATTCTTACTCTCGACTACCGGCAAAAATTGTTGGTAGTAATGAATTATAGCTTTGTATGTAATATATGAATAGAAAAACGGGGATGCTAGCTTCCGGATGTCAGGACGGACGCTGGGTCTATATGCTGGTGCCTGCTCCCACTCCCTCTCTCCCCGCCCGTCCTGTCCTCTCGTGCTCGCATCCGATGCAGCAACCTCGCCCCCTTGTTCGAAGGCCCTCGCCCTCTCTGCCCTCTTCTTCCCCGCGCCCGACTACCCCTCCCCTGCCCTCCACCACCGGCACTACTACAGCAATCTTAATCGAGGCGGGCAAAACGCATTAACTGAGGCCGTCAAAAGGCCACGGTTAATCGGGCCTTTAACAGAGGCGGTTGGCCGCCCGCCTCGGTTAATCAAATAAAAAAATAAGAAAGCCTGTGGACAAGCCTAGTGAAACGATCTCAATTTCCGCGAAGGGAAATCCACAGAGTCGAAGTGTAATAAGACCGCGATGGATCTTATTACCCAAATTCCAGTCGAATACCACATCCATACAACGATAATATCAGAGTACAATAGTGCGGAATTATATAATTTATTACATCACCGCCTTGGCGGAAACAAAAGTAGCATTCATTCAGAACAGCTTGAAGATAAGATCGCCAAACTCGAGCGTAGGCACGAACCCCTCAACCATCAAACTCCTCAGAGCTATACTCCTCAGCGGAACCTATGCCAAAAACTTATCAGTACGATTTATACTGGCCACTCCCATCCCTATGAGCATTGCTTTGTGGATTTGGATGCATCACGGTTGTATTCAAAAGAAACCTATAGGGCTAGGGTTTCCTATGCAATGGCATATCAAATGTATAATTTGATCAAGTTTTAACACCATTCCCACACTCATTCCACACCATTCCCTTTTCCGAGCCAGGTTACGATCCTGGGATCATCATACCACCAACTCCACACTATTCCACACCATCGCTCAATCGACAGGCCAACTCCCTCTCGGCACTGTCTCAAGGCCTGTAGCCCCTGGCTAAGACCGTCACTCTCTCACAGGGGAAGAAGAGGACTCATCTCTCTATCTAGTTTAAGCGAAACCCAGGAAAGGTCCATAGCCGACGAGTCGGCATATGTATCGATCGATCAACCATACACTCTACAGAGGTTTTACATAACCATAAGATCCGCCTTCCTTGCTGACCGTCGTCAACTGGGCTGATTCCAGCTGCTTGCTAGCCTAGGATAATGCCACTCTACCATTCAGTCCTGGTTCACCCCAAGTCAAGTCTGGGGTGGCTGAAACTGTGAGTCATGAGCCGGGTCCACAAGGTCTTCATGAAGTCTCGGAAGGGTGTGGGGGAAATCCTCTGTGCCCCGTACCTCCTTACACTGTCCGCTATCAACCTAGCAGTAGTGGCAAAATCCTACCAAGTAGTCCAGCCGTCCCGCACCATATAGGGCGAGTGGTACGTAAGGCTTCCCGATGAATCTGAGTACTAGTAGGTCCTTAGGGATGACCAAGCCAGAATGTCTCCATCAGGGTTTTCCATTTACCGTGCCACCACAGCACCTCCATCCCGGGCTCCACCCATCACAGGTTCACACCCAGGTCCACCTCATATACCTTTTACCCACCACAAGTATACATTTCCAGGGGTGCCCAGGTAGCATCCCATGGTAAGACTTGCCCTAGGCTCGTCGTATACTCCAACTTGGTCGACACAACCCTCACCCTCCACACACCCAAGTCACACACGCAGCACTCTCCCCAAAGTCCAGGTAACACCAGTTCCCACCACACACATAGTAATAGCGTAGTATAAATAAGGAAATAGATAGCAATAGGCGTGTGTCTAGCCTAATAGCAGGGTATGCAGGGGTAAGGTTGCGTCAAGGTAAAGGCTTTCAAGCAAGCATACTACCATGCAAATCCTACCATAAAATTATTGTAGTAGTAGAGTAAAGCGATAGCAGTTCTATATTAGCCATGCGTAATAGGTGCTACGAGATTTGGGTGGGATGTGGCACCTTCAGTGTAGTCATCTCCGTTCTCCTCACGGTACTCACGGTCCTCGTCCGTCAGGTTCTCCTCCGAGTCTGCATCGTTTGCATTATAGTCGCGTTAGCGACGTCTATAGAATGACACAAAGAAGCAATGGAAATTCAAAAGAGCCAAATGCACTCAAACATGGGTTTATTGCATAGAGCTTGATTTTAGATGAATTTTGGTCCTGGTTTCATATTTTTCCAAGGTCGTATGAATTAGTTATGAATTTCTTAAGTTTAATTCATTTCTGAAAATGGAAAAGGCTGAATTAATCCTGGGCTTGACACGTGTCGTGCTGCGGTTGGTCCACGTGGCTTGCTGACGTCAGCATGACGTTGTCATAACGGTTTCGAGCTGACAGGTGGGTCCCAGCTGACGTCAGCATGACGTCATCAATGTCATCCTCACCGACATGTGGGCACAAAAGTTATTGGGTCACTGACAGGTGGGTCCGGTCAAAGTCAACATTGGTCAACGGTCAGCGGTCAACAGTCAGGGTCACTGACATGTGGGCCTGGTCTGCTGACGTTCGCCGCTGATGTCAGCGTGATGTCAGCATGACGTCACCTCGGTTGTGCTGGCTTCTGACATGTGGGTCCTACGTGACGTCATCGTGACGTCAGCGTCTAACATGTGGGTCCAGAGTGTCCGTGTCACTGACCAATGGGGTCGGGGTGCTATCGTCATCAGCTGACTTTGTCATGACGTCAGTGTGATGTCACTGTGGCAATCCCACCGCTAACATGTGGGTCCCGCGTGACGTCATCACGACGCCAGTATGACGTCACCATCTGACATGTGGGTCCAGCAACTCTGTGTCGCTGACATGTGGGGCCAGGTCAACAGTCAACGTTGACCGGTCAACGGTCAATACGGGCCGGGTCCGAGCTGAGCCGGTTGGGCTTTGGGTTGGACCGGGCCGGGCCGGACACGTGGCAAGCTGTGACGCTGCCACGTCACGGCCGGGGGCTCTTATTGGGCCTCGGGTTCACACTGTGGGCGTGGGCTCGGCTCACGGTGGACCCAAGTTCATGGTCCATGGACCGCAGACTGGTCTACGATGAACTAAGTCCATTGACTGCTTCTTTTGGCATGGCTCATATGCACCGAGTTCACACAGAAGTGTCAGCGAGGAGGGGGTTTTCCCCAGTTTTTCACCCGCGGTGGTGCTCCTGTCAGCGGCGAGCTGGCTGTGAGCCCCCACGCTGGCGCTGGTGTCTGATTGGGGTGGGGAAATGCTTCCCCGGGCCACGGCGACTGCGTCTGCGGGGTCAAGGTGGCGACTAGAGCTTCCCAAAGTGCTGGCCATGGCGAGCGGCGGCTTGGCGACACCGGAGCGCGTGGGCAGGGCTGCAGCGTCGGTGAGAGGGTCATCGGAGGGGCGCGTGAGCTTCACAGACCCTCAGCGGTTGTCATGGGTGAGTTAACGGGGCTCCCTGAGCTCCCAAAGGCTCTAGCCATGGCGGTGGGTTGTCACGGAGGCACATCGACGCTCCAACAGTGCGCGGACGTCGACGCAAGGCTTCGGTGGCCTCCTACTTCAGCCTAGGGTTGCGCGGGGTGTCTTAGGATGCGGTGGTTCGACCTAGGGTGCTAACGGCTCCAAACTCCCGACGGGGTGCGTGCGAGATCCTCGTCGTGGCCGCGCTCTGGCCAACACGCGCTATGACTACGGCGATGACAAAGGCGACGTCCTGGTGGCTTGGAGAGGTCTCGGCCAAGGGCTCACCGTGGGGTGCTTGGTGACGGAAAGGGTGTCGGTGTAGTGCTGTGGCGGGGCCGTGATGCTCTGGTAGCAGTGCCGAGCAGAACCACAACGGCGTGGCTTCACCTCGGCGGCGTCCTCCTTTTCTTCCTCGCCTCCTCCTTGCTCACTCTCTCTCTCTTTCTATCTGTCTTCTCGGCCCTCGGTGTTGCGTGGTGTGTTGCCACCGGCGGTGGCAGCGAAGGGAACAAACCCAAGAACCCTGGGCTCCCTCCTTTTATAGCCACGCTCGAGGGCTCCCATGGTGGTTGGTGATCGGACGGTGGGCGATGCACCGATCGCATCCAACAGCATAGAGCGGTTGCGTGGGCACGGCACAAGCGAGGGGAACATGGTCATGCCCATTGCGTGAACCCTGGCCCACCCTGCAACATTGCTGGGGCTCTATCACGCGGAAAAGAGAGGCGTGGGGGAGGGGAAAGAGATGACAAGTGGGGTCCAGCGGCAGCGGCAGCGAGCAAAGGCGGGGAGACGCGCTGGCGCGGGCGTCGTGCGGCTGACGCGTGGGGCCAAGCGGCAGTGGCAGCTGGCGAGGCTGGGCGCGCAGGCGGCGTTGGTTGCTGGGCTGGCTTCTTGGGCCGACTGGTGCGCGCGCGGGGGAAGGGAAAGAGGAAGGTGTGGTGCTGGGCCGTGTGGCCGGGCCGAGCGGCTGGGCTGCGAGGCAGGCCTAGTCTTTTGCTTCTCCTTTCTTTTTCCTTTTTCTGATTTGATTTCTTATCTCTATTTGTTTTCAAATTTGGTTTGAATTGGTTTGAGTTGTTTAAGGTTTGAAATCTGAATTCCAAACTAATGTAACTTATTCATTGGTGTTTAGGGAATTTTGTTTAGCTATTTTGTATATCAACATAGGTGTAGTTTGTTATATATATAGAATTAGTTTTTCTTTTATACAATTATCCTTGGATTTGAATAGTGATTATTTTATGGTGTGTTTCTTAGAAAAAGTTGTTAAGCATAACAAAAAGCAAAAAGAAAATCCAAATCACAATTTGAGTTAACATTATATGCAACATTTCATTTGTTAGAATTTAAATAAACATAATTGGTTTTAGGCATGCCATGCTTATGTGCTAACTTGGGTTGGGTTAGACCTAATGCATCTCTTAGGTTGGGTTACCATACATGACACTCATCATCACATGGAAGTTTTGAGAAAAATTTTGTATTTGGTATTTTTGGTGTGTGGATTTTTGGGTTGTTACAGTCCTACCCCCTTAATAGAATCTCATCCCCGAGATTAAAGCGTAACATACTCTTTGAAAAGATAAGGATAGTGTAGCCGGAGGTCAGACTCTTTCTCCCATGTTGCTTCTCTCTCTGTGTGATTGCTCCATTGGATCTTGCACATAGGAATAGTCTTGCTTCGAGTCTCTTTGGTATCTCTGTCCAGAATTCTGGTAGGATGTTCTTTATACTCAAGTGTATCTTGAATGTCAAGTACACCAGTTGGGATTGCTTCATCGGGTACTCTTAAACATTTGCGTAGCTGGGATATATGGAATACGGGATGTACACCCGTCAATTCCGCAGGTAACTCAAGTTTGTAGGCGAGCTTTCCAATTCTTTTGCAAATCTTGTATGGGCCAACAAATCTAGGGGCAAGCTTGCCTTTCACATGAAATCTGACCATTCCACGTAGTGGGGATACCTTGAGATATACGAAGTCCCCCACATTGAACTCCAGTTCTCTTCTTCGTTTGTCTGCATAGCTCTTGTATCGACTTTGGGCAATTCTCAAATTCTCTCTTACCTGAGCAACTCCTTCTTCTGCATCTTGAATCTTAGCAGAGTCAAAGAATGATCTTTCTCCCGGTTGGGACCACATCAAAGGTGTCTTACAAGGTCTGCCATATAGAGCTTCAAATGGCGACATCTTGATGCTGGCTTGGTAGCTATTGTTGTAAGAAAACTCTGCATAGGGTAGACATTTCTCCCAATCAGAGCCGTAATTCAGTACACTAGCGCGAAGCATGTCTTCTAAGATCTGATTTACTCGCTCTGTCTGTCCATCTGTCTGTGGGTGGTAAGCGGTACTGAAATCAAGTTTGGTTCCAATAGACTTGTGCAGAGCTTCCCAGAATCGGGACACAAATTGAGGACCACGATCAGATACAATACTAGAGGGAGCTCCATGCAACCTGAGAATATGCTCAATATATAGATCTGCTAATTTTCTGCATTGGTCTTGGTCTTCACTGGTACAAAGTGAGCAACCTTAGTTAAACGATCAACAATCACCCAGATGGAATCATTGCCTTTCAGTGAACAGGGTAATCCAACTATGAAATCCATGGATATGCCCTCCCATTTCCATTCCGGGACGTCAAGAGGCTTTAGCAATCCTACAGGCCTTTGATGTTTAGCCTTGACTCTATTGCAGGTGTCACATCGTGCCACGTGTCCTGCAATGTCTGTCTTCATACCTTTCCACCAAAAGTGTTTTCTCAAGTCCTGATACATCTTTAAACTTCCAGGGTGAATACAATACTTAGAATCATGAGCTTCTGACAAGATTTCCTCTCATAGGATTGGATTAGAAGGCACACAGATTCTGTCCTTGAACCAAATGGTTCCTAGTTCATCTTCATGGTGGTTGGTCTTATAGCCTAGTTTCATCAGACCACGGAGATATTCAATCTCCTTACACATTTTCTGAGCTTGACGAATGCGATCCGTGAGATCATACTGTATGTAGAGCTCATTTAGCAAGCCATGTGGTTGTATCTCAAGTTGGAAATCATCAATCTCTTCCTTGAACTCAGGTGGTACGGATTTAGTGATCAAAGTGTGACAGTAACTCTTGCGACTAAGAGCATCTGCGACTACGTTAGCTTTTCCCGGATGGTAGTGAATTTCCAAGTCATAGTCCTTGATCAACTCTAACCATTGGCGTTGCCTCATATTCAGATCCTCTTGAGTGAAAAAGTACTTCAAGCTCTTGTGATCGGTGTAGATATCACACTTGTTGCCTATCAAGTAGTGCCTCTAGATCTTTAAGGCATGAACAACTACTACTAACTCAAGGTCATGTGTAGGGTATCGGTTCTCATGTTCTTTCAGCTGTTGAGAAGCATAAGCTATCACTCTTCCATCTTGCATCAATACACACCCAAGTCCTTAACGAGATGCATCACAATAGACCATGAAATCTTTGCCGATATCGGGCAATGCTAACACAGGAGTTGTGGTAAGTCTCTGTTTCAATTCCTGGAAGCTTTGTTCGCATTCGGGCGTCCATTCAAACTCCTTAGTCTTCTTCAGTAGGTTGGTCATCGGACGGGCTATCTTAGAGAAGTTTTCGATGAATCAGCGATAATACCCAGCCAATCCCAAGAAACTTCTAACTTCTGTCACATTACGGGGTTGTTCCCATTCCTTCACAGCCTCAATCTTAGCTGGGTCCACTGCAACACCTTCAACTGATAATACGTGTCCTAGGAAGGCAACTTCTTGTAGCCAGAACTCACATTTGCTAAATTTTGCGTAGAGCTAATGTTGGGCTAGTCTCTCAAGCACCGTTCTTAGATGATGTTCATGTTCTTCAGTGGTGGATGAATAGACCAGGATGTCATCAATGAATACCACCACAAACTTATCCAATTCATCCATGAAAACCTTATTCATCATATTCATGAAGTATGCGGGAGCATTTGTGAGTCCAAAGGATACCACGGTGAACTCGAACTGACCATACCTAGTCACAAAAGCTGTCTTCGGTATGTCACTCCCCCGAATCTTCATCTGATGATAGCCAGATCTGAGATCGATCTTGGAGAAATACTTGGCACCTCGAAGTTGATCAAGCAGATCATCAATTCTCGGAAGGGGGTACTTGTTCTTGATGGTGACTGCGTTCAAGTTACGGTAATCTATGCACATTCTCATTGAGCCATCCTTCTTCTTAACGAACAGAACAGGGGATCCCCAGGGTGAAGCACTGGGTCTGATATATCCCTTCGAGATGAGCTCTTCTAGTTGTTTCTTGAGTTCGGCCAGTTCATCAACTGACATGCGATAGGGTCTCTTGGCAATGGGTCCTATTTCTGGCAAAAGATCAATGATGAACTCTTTATCGCGATCCGGTGGCATACCTGGTAATTCTTCAGGGAATACATCGTGATAGTCTCTGACCACAGGCACATCATGAACTGTCTTTTCTTCCTTTAGTGATTCTGATCTTGCTTTAAGGGCACATAGGATAGAGGTGGACCTTCCGATCTGGGGTTCACATCTAATGACTTGGCCTGATGGGTGGGTCACTTGGACATATCTAGGGGAACATGATATGATGCCTCGGTGAATGGTTAACCAATCCATGCCTAAGATGACATCTAGGTTGGTGGAAGGTAATAGGGTTAAATCAGCTTTAAAGATAAGACCGTCGATGGTAAGACTCACTCCCTTACAGATATGAGTGCTTTTTAGGTCTCTTAAGGGCGAGCTGGTAATGATAGGCTTCTCACGTGGGGTTACGGGCAGGCCATACTCTCGTGCAAACTTGGTTGATATGTATGAACAAGTTGCTCTAGAGTAAAAAAGAACTGATGCAGTATTGCCATTAACTAGAAACATACCGTACACGACGTCCGGTGCAGCCTGGGCTTCCTCAGCATCCAGATGGTTGAGACGTCCACGGGTGGCAGACCCCTTGAACTGAGACTTCTGAGCAGCTGAATTCTGAGGGCATTCAGCGGCCTTGTGACCCGGTTGGCCACAACGAAACAGGTGAAAGGTGCACTGCCTGTGGGGGTTGGCGCGGGTGCCTTCCATTTTCCATTGCCTGGTGTGGAGCGGTTCTATGTTGGGCGTTCATTCACAGAGCGGGAATAGTTGAAACGGTCATGGGTGTTGTGGTCCTGTGCATAACGGTCTCGGGTGTAACGATCCTAAGCAGGGCAGGAGTTTTTGGTGAAGTAGCCTCCACTTCCTCTACCCGATCTAGGGTTGTCATCCCTGTTGTGGTGGGAGCGTTCCCGGGATGGTGCATCTCTGCGGATCCTCTTGCGATCATGGCCACAGAAGGACTCCTTAGGCTTTCGCTTTCTTCCCTTGTACTCTTCTCTAGCTTCATCATGGTCCTTCTCAATCTGAATGCAGCGATCCACCAGAGCACGTAATGTGTTGCTCTCAATACCGCCAAATTTCAATTTGATGTGCGGGTTAAGCCCCTTGCGGTAATAGTACAGCTTCTCCTTTTCAGTGTTCACAACATAGGAAGGCGCATAGCGTAGAAGGTTGGTGAAATGAGTAGTGTACTCGATCACCCTATCTTTTCCCATCTTGATGTTGCGGAACTCCTCAGCTTTTGCCTCCATGATACCCTTGGGAATGTGGTACTCAGTGAATGCTTCAGTGAACTCTTCCCACGAGATGTTGGCAGGGTCCTCATGGGAGTCACTAAAACTGTCCCACCAGGCGCGTGCTGCACCTGTGAGCTAGTGTGCGGCAGCTCCAACACACTCATCGTCGGTGAATGTAGTGAGATCAAGCTTCTTCTCCATTTCCTTAAGCCAGTCATCTGCTACCAATAGGTCAGGGTTGGTGCCATCATAGGTAGGTGGTCTTAGCTTCAGGAGACCTTCCAGCCTCCTCTAGAAATCATTCTGCTGACCTCCTTGGTGACGGTTGGCTCCTTCAACAAGAGCTGCCAAAAGCTGGGTCTGTTGTGCCATCACTTCCGCCAGGTTCGGTGGTGGTGGCGGCGGGATGTTCTCCTCAAAAGGTGGCAGGGTATTCTCCAGGTCGAAGGGTATCCCTCCACGTCCACGGCCACGACCACGACCATGGTTGTTGTCACCACGGCCCCTGTTGGGTTCGGGGATGGGTGCACGCCCTCGATTCATTAGGCGATTCGATCGGCGATTCAGCATCTGTAACACGGATCATTGAAATTTTAGTGCTTGTGCCAACATGCTTATAATTCAATATGATTACATGATTTTTGATGATTTTAAAACAGAGCAGTTACACTATCCAACACTCATTACAAAGAAGCGATAAGATCCAAAAGATGCCATAAGATCCAAAAACATTCATTACAAGGGTTTGATTGCATAACATCATCTTTAGCAGCTACACTAGAAGATGTGCGAGAATCATGCTACGCATAGAGTCTCATAAAATATTTTATAAGGGGTACAACTCATGGAAACTTCAGACATAACTCATGACCGCGCAGGGTCACCTACTCTAACTCATACACCGCGGCTGGGATACGACTGTCCTCAATCTCGATCTCTTCGTCAGACTTGTGGAGTCGGGATACGTACTTCAAGGCCTCGGCGAGCTCCTCGGTAGCCTTGGCTCTAGGTAGGGTAGGGCAGGCGTCTAGGTTGAGGCGAGTCGGGGCTAACTCAAACTCCTCTATCCTAGGCTTTGTCTTGCTGCGGATCTCCTTGGGTAGCTGATCCCACATACCCTTCATTTCCCTGAGATGTTTCATGTCAGACTTCTGCCAAGCCTGCCAAGTCCTCTCACACTTGTCCTGTAGGTACTCGGTCTGTCTGAGTGCCTCAATCAGGTGACCCTAGTTGCGAACGGCCTTCTTCCTGAACTCCTCTAGCTCCTGAGTCAGGGTCTTGTTCCGAGATTGGATCTTCAGCATACCTATCCCCTTGGATCTCTCTCTGTCTCCCCTACGGTTGAACTCGGCCTTCTTGTCATCCAACTCACTCTGTAATCCCAAGACCTTGCTGTTGAGGTAGCAATTCCTGTTGCCTAGGTCGGCTGCTTTGTCCTGTAAGTCAGCGACCTCGGCTCTGTGGTCCTCCTCATGATGGTTGAGCTCATCCTGTAGCTTGGCAATTATCCCTAGTAGCTTAGCTCGCTCGTGTGCTCCCTACGAGTCTCGCTCCTGGTACTCCCATTGGAGGGCCTGGTCCTAACGTCTCCTCTGCTCCAGCTGGGTCACGTACCTGTCCTGCTCCAGTAGGTGTATAGCTGAGACACGAAGGCATATGTCCTCCTCGGCAAGGATAACTCTGCCTGCTGTGAAACTCTGCTCACTGGGGGTAAGGCTGAGGTTGAGGGCCTGGGGAAGTAGATGGAACTCTGTCGTCTTCAGGTGCTCGTAGTCGTCCCTCATCACTCTGCGAAGTGCCTTGTGTGAGATAGCTTGCAGTCCCTCCTCGACTGTGTCCTTTATCGTCATCTCGGTGAAAGCTAAGACAGAAGGTAAGGTAGTGCTAGCTGGGAACTCCACTGAGGTGATAATCGGTCCTTCGATTCCTCCTTCCTTAGCTGGCTTCCCGGTGCAGGTGACCTTGACAAGCTCGTCGGGGACTCCCAACGTGGTGAAAACTCGGCAGAGGGTCTGTGCAAAACCACCGAGCTCACGTAGGTCAAAGGTAAGCTTGGCGTGGTCCAGAGGTAGTGGTCCTAGTGGCGGCCAGTCGACGTTCGTTGCCATCTGCATGTTTCAAGGAAAACAGGTATTAGCAGGTCCAATAAGAGAAAAGCCTTGCATAAAAGTAAATGCAGAGTCGGTATATAACCAAAAGAAGGTTTGTCCACGTCCTATTCTATCATCCATTTCTAAGGGTTTCATCCTAAGGTCAAATATGGCTCTGATACCAACTGAAACGATCTCAATTTCCACGAAGGGAAATCCATAGAGTCAAAGTGTAATAAGACCGTGATGGATCTTATTACCCAAATTCCAGTCGAATACCACATCCATACAACGATAATATTAGAGTACAATAGTGTGGAATTACATAATTTATTACATCGCCGC
This sequence comes from Saccharum hybrid cultivar R570, assembly GCA_038087645.1. Taxonomy (NCBI): domain Eukaryota; kingdom Viridiplantae; phylum Streptophyta; class Magnoliopsida; order Poales; family Poaceae; genus Saccharum; species Saccharum hybrid cultivar. Next base: position 15,924,904 of record JAQSUU010000431.1, on the reverse strand, counting down.
CTTGGCGGAAACAAAAGTAGCATTCATTCAGAACAGCTTGAAGATAAGATCGCCAAACACGAGCGTAGGCACGAACCCCTCAACCATCAAACTCCTCGGAGCTATACTCCTCAGCGAAACCTGTGCCAAAAACTTATCAGTACGATTTGTACTGGCCACTCCTATCCCTATGAGCATTGCTTTGTGGATTTGGATGCATCCCGGTTGTATTCAAAAGAAACCTATAGGGCTGGGGTTTCCTATGCAATGGCATATCAAATGTATAATTTGATCAAGTTTTAACACCATTCCCACACTCATTCCACACCATTCCCTTTTCCGAGCCAGGTTACGATCCTGGGATCATCATACCACCAACTCCACACTATTCCACACCATCGCTCAATCGACAGGCCAACTCCCTCTCGGCACTGTCTCAAGGCCTGTAGCCCCTGGCTAAGACCGTCATTCTCTCACGGGGGAAGAAGAGGACTCATCTCTCTATCTAGTTTAAGCGAAACCTAGGAAAGGTCCATAGCCGACAAGTCGGCATATGTATCGATCGATCAACCAGACACTCTGCAGAGGTTTTACAGAACCACAAGATCCGCCTTCCTTGCTGACCGTCGTCAACTGGGCTGATTCTGGCTGCTTGCTAGCCTAGGATAATGCCACTCTACCATTCAGCCCTGGTTCACCCCAAGTCTAGTCTGGGGTGGCTGAAACTGTGAGTCATGAGCCGGGTCCACAAGGTCTTCATGAAGTCTCGGAAGGGTGTGGGGGAAATCCTCTGTGCCCTATACCTCCTTAAACTGTCCGCTATCAACCTAGCAGTAGTGGCAAAATCCTACCAAGTAGTCCAGCCGTCCCGCACCATATAGGGCGAGTGGTACGTAAGGCTTCCCGGTGAATCTGAGTACTAGTAGGTCCTTAGGGATGACCAAGCCAGAATTTCTCCATCAGGGTTTTCCATTTACCGTGCCACCACAGCACCTCCATCCCGGGCTCCACCCATCATAGGTTCACACCTAGGTGCACCTTATATACCTTTTACCCACCACAGGTATACATTTCCAGGGGTGCCCAGGTAGCATCCCATGGTAAGACTTGCCCCAGGCTCGTCGTATACTCCAACTTGGTCGACACAACCCTCACCCTCCACACACCCAAGTCACACACGCAGCACTCTCCCCAAAGTCCAGGTAACACCAGTTCCCACCACGCACATAGTAATAGCGTAGTATAAATAAGGAAATAGATAGCAATAGGCGTGTGTCTAGCCTAATAGCAGGGTATGCAGGGGTAAGGTTGCGTCAAGGTAAAGGCTTTCAAGCAAGCATACTACCATGCAAATCCTACCATAAAATTATTGTAGTAGTAGAGTAAAGCGATAGCAGTTCTATATTAGCCATGCATAATAGGTGCTACGAGATTTGGGTGGGATGTGACACCTTCAGTGTAGTCGTCTCTGTTCTCCTCACGATACTCACGGTCCTCGTCCATTAGGTTCTCCTCCGAGTCTGCATCGTTTGCATTATAGTCGCGTTAGCGACGTCTATAGAATGACACAAAGAAGCAATGGAAATTCAAAAGAGCCAAATGCACTCAAACATGGGTTTATTGCATAGAGCTTGATTTTAGATGAATTTTGGTCCTGGTTTCATATTTTTCTGAGGTCGTATGAATTAGTTATGAATTTCTTAAGTTTAATTCATTTCTGAAAATGGAAAAGGCTGAATTAATCCAGGGCTTGACACGTGTCATGCTGCAGTTGGTCCACGTGGCTTGCTGACATCAGCATGACATCAGCATGATGTTGTCATAACGGTTTCGAGCTGACAGGTGGGTCCCAGCTGACGTCATCAACGTTATCCTCACCGACATGTGGGCCCAAAAGTTATTGGGTCACTGACAGGTGGGTCCAGTCAAAGTCAACATTGGTCAACGTTGAGTCAACGGTCAGTGGTCAACAGTCAGGGTCACTGACATGTGGGCCTGGTCTGCTGACGTCAGCCGCTGATGTCAGCGTGACGTCAGCATGACGTCACCTCGGTTGTGCTGGCTTCTGACATGTGGGTCCTATGTGACGTCAGCGTCTGACGTGTGGGTCCAGGGTGTCCATGTCACTGACCGATGGGGTCGGGGTGCTGTCGTCATCAGCTGACGTTATCATGACGTCAGCGTGATGTCACTATGGCAACCCACCGCTGACGTGTGGGTCCCGCGTGACGTCATCACGACGCCAGTATGATGTCACCATCTGACATGTGGGTCCAGCAACTCTGTGTCGCTGACATGTGGGGCCAGGTCAACAGTCAACGTTGACCGATCAACGGTCAATACGGGCCGGGTCCGAGCTGAGCCGGTTGGGCTTCGGGTTGGACCAGGCCGGGCCGGACACGTGGCAAGCTGTGACGCTGCCACGTCACGGCCGGGGGCTCTTATTGGGCCTCGGGTTCACACTGTGGGCGTGGGCTCGGCTCACGGTGGACCCAAGTTCATGGTCCATGGACCGCAGACTGGTCTACGATGAACCGAGTCCATTGGCTGCTTCTTTTGGCACGGCTCATATGCACCGAGTTCACGTAGGAGTGTCAGCGAGGAGGGGGGTGTTCCCCTGTTTTTCACCCGCGGTGGTGCTCCTACCGGCGACGAGGTGGCTGTGAGCCCCCGCGCCGGCGCTGGTGTCCGATTAGGGTGGGGAAATGCTTCCCCGGGCCACGGCGACTGCGTCTATGGGGTCAAGGTGGCGACTAGAGCTTCCCAAGGTGCTGGCCATGGCGAGCGGCGGCTTGGCGACGTCGGAGCACGTGGGCAGGGCTGCAGCGTCGGTGAGAGGGTCATCGGAGGGGCGCGTGAGCTTCACGGACCCTCAGCGATTGTCATGGGTGAGTTAACGGGGCTCCCTGAGCTCCCAAAGGCTCTGGCCATGGCGGTGGGTTGTCACGGAGGCGCATCGACGCTTCGACAGTGAGCGGACGTCGACACAAGGCTCTGGTGGCTTCCTACTTCAGCCTAGGGTTGCGCGGGGTGTCTTAGGATGCGGTGGTTCAACCCAGGGTGCTAACGGCTCCAAACTCTCGACAGGGTGCGTGCGAGATCCTCGTCGTGGCCGCGCTCTGGCCAACACGCGCTATGACTACGGCGATGACAAAGGCGACGTCCCAGTGGCTTGGAGAGGTCTCGGCCAAGGGCTCACCGTGGGGTGCTTGGTGACGGAAAGGGTGTCGGTGCAGTGCTGTGGCAGGGCCGTGATGCTCTGGTAGCAGTGCCGAGCAGAACCACGATGGCGTGGCTTCACCTCGGCGGCATCCTCCTTTTCTTCCCCGCCTCCTCCTCCTTGCTCACTCACTCTCTCTCTCTTTCTATCTGTCTTCTCGGCCCTCGGTGTTGCGTGGTGTGTTGCCACCGGCGGTGGCAGCGAAGGGAACAAACCCAAGAACCCTAGGCTCCCTCCATTTATAGCCACGCTCGAGGGCTCCCATGGCGGTTGGTGATCGGACGGTGGGCGATGCACCGATCGCATCCAACAGCACGGAGCGGTTGCGTGGGCACGGCGCAAGCGAGGGGAACAAGGTCATGCCCATTGCGTGAACCCTGGCCCACCCTGGAACATTGTCGGGGCTCTGTCACGCGGAAAAGAGAGGCGTGGGGGAGGGGAAAGAGATGACAAGTGGGGTCCAGCGGCAGCGGCAGCGAGCAAAGGCGGGGAGACGCGCTGGCGCGGGCGTCGTGCGGCTGACGCGTGGGGCCAAGCGACAGCGGCAGCTGGCGGGGCTGGGCGCGCGGGCGGCGTTGGTTGCTGGGCTGGCTTCTTGGGCCGACCGGTGCGCGCGCGGGGGAAGGGAAAGAGGAAGGTGTGGTGCTGGGCCGTGTGGCCGGGCCGAGCAGCTGGGCTGCGAGGCAGGCCTAGTCTTTTGCTTCTCCTTTCTTTTTCCTTTTTCTGATTTGATTTCTTATCTCTATTTGTTTTCAAATTTGGTTTGAATTGGTTTGAGTTGTTTAAGGTTTGAAATCTGAATTCCAAACTAATGTAACTTATTCATTGGTGTTTAGGGAATTTTGTTTAGCTATTTTGTATATCAACATAGGTGTAGTTTGTTATATATATAGAATTAGTTTTTCTTTTATACAATTATCCTTGGATTTGAATAGTGATTATTTTATGGAGTGTTTCTTAGAAAAAGTTGTTATGCATAACAAAAAGCAAAAAGAAAATCCAAATCATAATTTGAGTTAACATTATATGCAACATTTCATTTGTTAGAATTTAAATAAACATAATTGGTTTTAGGCATGTCATGCTTATGTGCTAACTTGGGTTGGGTTAGACCTAATGCATCTCTTAGGTTGGGTTACCATACATGACACTCATCATCACATGGAAGTTTTGAGAAAAATTTTATATTTGGTATTTTTGGTGTGTGGATTTTTGGGTTGTTACACCTAGCGAGCCCATCCACGCGCCGCCGCTGCTCCTAGCCGGACCGCCGGGATCCGCCCACCCGCCTCTGGATCTGGTCGCCCGCCGTCGGGATCTGGCCGCACTGCGCCGTTTGTCTGCCCGCCTGTGCCGCCGTTGCCTTGGATCTGCAAGGAGACCAAGAGTGAGAGAAGGAGAGAGAGAGAGAGAGTAGACAGAGAGAGAAGACCTACATGTGGATGGATTTGGCCGCTGGGTCCCACTTGCCACGCGTGCGCCGCCGGTGGATGTTCCGCGCGCTGTCGAGAGACGGGCCCGCCATCGCCACCCCCAGGCGCAGAGAGGGGGAGGCGGATCCGAGATCCAGCCGCTTGGCCACCGGGATCTGCCCGCCATGTCACGCCGCAGCTCGCCACCACCACGACATCCCGTGGAGGAGAGGGAGATGTGAGGGTGAGGAAGGGGTGTCGAGCCTTGCCTACCAGCTATGGGGGAGAGGGAGACGGAGGGGAGAGGGAGAGGGGCGCCTCTCTCAGGAGACGGAGGGAGGGGAAGAGCGCGCAGCGCCGCGCTCGGGAGACGGAGGTCACGAGAGGTCGTGGTTCCGAGCGCGCCGCTATCGGAAAGAGAGGGGAGGAGAGTGGAGTGTTAGGGTTTCTGATTTCTTTTATATATTGGTGATGGTAGTGGGCTGGTGTGGGCTAGCGGGCTAGGCCTAATTTACCGAGGCGGTTGAGTTAGAATGCCCATCTCGGTTAATGATTTACCGAGGCAGTTGTGTTAGGATGCCCGCCTCGGTTAATAGGCATTAACTGAGGCAATTCTGTTATATTGCCCGCCTTGGTTAAGCATTAACCGAGGTGGTTGCTGGGCCGGTTGCCCTGCCACGAATAACCGAGGCAGGCAACTGGGTCAACCGCCTCAGAGACCATTTTGGAAACGTCTTGTAAAAGTTTTTGTGTAGCAATGCTGCTACCGCCCTGCCACGACATGGTAGGGTCTCGCTGGAGCTCCGCCGCTACAGGTGTGGCCGTGGAGCTTCGGCCAGACCCTACCGCGCTCGTGGCGGCCTCCTCCTTCCCCTCCTCTCTCCCGCTGTCGCCATGGCCATGGGCGCCGGCGAGCTTCGTCACGACACCCACACCCTGATCTGGTTCGGTCGCCTCCACCGTTACCAGGACCCTAAGCCGCCCGCCCGCAGTCCCTACCACCTGGCCGGCCTGCCTCGCCCCCCCAAAACCCCATCTAGACGCGCCACAGAGTTGGAGAAGAAAGAGGGAGAACCCTAACCGTCGTTGTTGTCGTCTTCGTCTCCGGTGGGGCGTGCACACGAGGTCATGTGGGAGCGGCGGCGCGTGGAGGTGGAGGTGGCGTCCGGACTCGGGTGTCCGTTCCATCATCATCAATAGAAAAACCCTATAGATTGCAAGAACCTATCATTATTGTTATTGTCACACTATCTGTCTCTAGGTTTCTCCATATATACTTTATATTATTTGCTTCACAACCTCACTTGTATAAAGCGCTCGTAGGGGAATCGTGCTTGTTTTTTCTAGTAATATATATCAATGATATCATGCTTGAATTCTGTGCTTTCCTACCTGTTGCGCGCTTTTGTTCCGTTTCCGGATGCAGTGGCCATGTGGGTCTTGTTTGGAAATTTGGTGGTGTACAAGGAATGTTGGCGGTACCTTGTGCACGCGTTCCTCGTGCAACGGTACGGTGCAAGTGTACCTAAAATATTACTCGTATAATTGGGGCAGCCGGGAGCCCGGGACTGACAGCAACGCCATGGGATCATATCTCACGGTCACGGGAGCGAGGCCTAAGCCCTGTTTTGTTGGCCTGCTTTTATTTTTATAAAAGTCAAAAGCCAACTAAAGGACCAGAAAAACCACAGCTAGTACATACTAGTCCACTCCAACCACCGCGTTTTCACCATGCATGCAGCATGCAGAGTAGATCTTTCCCATCGCCAACCGGTTGGTGCCCGGTGACAGTACGGAGCAGGGAAATCGCAATTATTTAGCGCCTGCTGCTGCCGCAGCAGCATTTTTAATTGATCGCCATCGCTTTCCCGTGGATGATGAGATAGGACAGACGATGCCTTGTGCTCGTGTGTGCCTGACGAGGCGAGCGAATCCTTGTCGCCAGAAATAAATACAAACAAAACACGACAGACGTCCTCGCGCCATCATTATTGCTGCTAAAACCTTTATCAGCTGATCCACTAATTAATTGATTAGGAATTGTGGAGACCTCATTTATTTTAGTACGAGTGGTACTCACCATCACACCATGCATGCATGCATATACAATCTAAAGTGGCCATGTATACGATTAATCGCTTACTTATTACTTATATGTATGCTTCAGCACTGTTGATATGCATGCAATCTTTTCATGCACTGTCGTGCTACTCATTATTTAATTTGGGTAGCTTTGAGTCGTATATGAACAGAGGCTCGCTCACATATGTCCCTGGACTCACTTGGTTGCAAGGGAATAGTGCGTGCGTACTAGAAGCTCAAGCATTTTGGTGAAGGGAATACTGCCACTCCTAAGAAGTAAGAAATCCTCACAGCCTCACGAGTCACACCGACAATATCCAAGCATACAGCCCTCTGAGCACCTGAGCGTTTCATCTCGACCACACACAATGCAACCTTCAAGTTCCTGGTTAAACAGTCACGAAGCGGCCACCATCTGTGCCATGTGGCCCATACGGCCATAGACATCTTCTATCCAGCAAAGGTCGAAAGTGAAGTCGACCGTAAAAATGGCCCGCACACACGATGGAAGGCAGAACATTGCACACATACATTCTCGTCCTGTCGATAGTTTTTATGCTAAAATAGATTAAGTATTTCAGAGTATCGTATGGCTAAGATTATCGATAATTATGATTCTTGTATGTATCTAAATTAACTACCAAACTCTACATGGGTTAACGATAATAGAGTAGTGCAACAATGAGGGATGCAAACTAAATAAAAATAAAGTGGTTTTGTAGGGAGGAGTGAGTAAAAATATTCATATGATCTTCTCTATTAAAATTAAAATGAGACAACTCTAGCATAAAACTTAGTAGAATAGAGCAAATATTTTAGTATAATCTAGACAAACCTATTTCTGGCACTTTGGGATATTAAGCCCTCTAAGCAATAGAAAGGGATGAGAAGGGTGTTAGACAAGTCAAACAATGGTACTGCAGATTTTAAATGCGCACCCAAATGTAGTGGAATATTCACGGAAGTGCTAAAGAAGGAATCAAGGGCGATATAAGGGATATAAACTTTTTCAGTAATATATAGGTCCTAGAAAAACCACATTTTTTTAATGTTATATATAGGGAAATTTCTAATAAATAATAGCATAACCGTGGTGTAATTTTTTGAGAATTACATAGTACAACATAGACAGTCACAATATGCACGCACACTCACCACAATGAACATACGCACGCAAACCCTACCTCTATGAGCACCTTCGAAGGACTCAACCGGCAGATCTTGAGATTCACGAAGTCACACCACAGGAGCCACCAGATCTTGAGATTCACAAAGTCATCATAGGCGTCTCGCTGTCGACGGATACGTCGCCTACCACTGAAAATATAGCCCATTAAATCCTAGAATAAATAAATCCAAGAAAATATGAGCACCCTTGCCAAGTCAGAACTTGAACCTGGGCAGATAGGTTTCACTATAACGAACCCAACCAACTAATTTATGATCAGTTCGCAACCGTGGTGCAATTGGCTCTACCTAAGTCAAAATAAACAAATAATTATTATTTCTAACTTATCTGGCATCAATAACTACACAGGAGATTTGTAATCTATAGGAAAATAATGTTGTTTAACACAGTACACTGCGTTACTGCAAAAATAAACCTTGAATCCTCTCCTTATTATAAATTTAAAACAACGAATAGAGGATGTTGGCAAAGTTGCAAAATAATACTCCCTCCGTTCCAAATTATAAGTCATTTTTTTACTTTTTTGGTACATCTATTTTGCTATGCATCTAGATATAATAATATATCTAGATACATAGCATAATAGATGAACCAAAAAAGTCAAAGCGACCTATAATTTAGAACGGAGGGAGTAGTAAACTCTAATATGATGGTTTTATCTTTACCCTTCCTAGAGAAGAACTATAAAAATAACTAAAACATACGTTCCATTAAAACCAATGTATTTAGAAAAGCCAAAATGTCTTATAATTTGGAATGGAGGAAGTATATGGTATTAAATTACTTTGACTAATAATTATTAACATAGGTTCCATTTGATCCCTTTGGTGGGCCCCGGGGCCCGGAGTCCTGCTCCACGCCAACCGAGGACATGGGCTATGAGGAGACACAAGGAGAGGAGACGATTTTGCGGTGGTGGAAGGGAGAAATCTAATATAAGAGGAGGAGATATTTATCTAACCTCTCTCAACTATTACGTGAATCCACTCTACCTCCCTCAATTAGACATGAATTTTTAGACTTAAAATCCTTGAAACCATCTGAATTTACTTTCCTGAGCAATTTTGAAAGCGGTTTTAGCTGGTATGGCGCCACTTAAGCTGTTCTACATGGCATACATCATCCACAAGAGAGGTAAATAGACTTTTGTGACAATTCATAGAGGTCAATTAGACTTTATAAAAAGTTGTAGAAATATTTAAAAAAAAATATCCAAATCATTTGGATAATTTTGAATAACTATTTCTATATTTTTCTATAAACTCTAACTGACCTCCCTAAACTAAAATTCTGATTTATCTCCCTTGTGACTGGCCTAGCGTTACTTAGGATGACTGACGCTGTATCAGCAAAAACTACTTTCAAAACTGCCCAGAGAGATAAATCGAATAATTTCAAGAGTAAGAGGAGCCTAAAAATCTTATTTTCTGATCTGATTATGGAAAGTAAATTAGAATCACATAATAGTTGAGGGAGATAAGATAGACTTTTGTCGGTGTTTCGAGCTGCCGACTAGTAAATTTGTATTTGTGCGTCTGGCCCGGATGGTATGCTCAGAGGACACATGAGTTTATCCCTACATCCAATGTGGAGTTGCTCGTGTTACTGGCATTAGTTTGTAGTAGGGGTTACAAATGGACGAGAGAGGAAGAAGGTCCCAAGTCTCTGGTGGAAGTGTCGAATGGAGTTAAGTCTAGCTGGATTGCTTGTGTTTGAGTTGCTTGCCCCCTGTGGGATGCCCTGCTTCCCCTTTTATAGGCCAAGGGGAAGGCACAGGTTAGACGAGAGAGAGAGGGAGAGAAGCGAGGAGGAAGAGGGCCCTCAGGGCCGCATCGTCCTTCATCTCTCGTATGTGGGTCCCGCCGATCCTGTAGATGATGACAGAGACGACTCCACGTCACGGCCCCTATTCGCCACTGTTGCCATACGCGGGCGTCGTCAGCTAGTCGTAGCGCTCCATTTTGTCCTAGCGGACAGCAAGGTCAATGGGTGCCCCTGACGGAGGTCGTATCGGGGTTAGGCAGCATAGTGTCGGTCTGCCTGACGCTGTGGGCATCGTGAGTCCCCAGGCATGGCTTGTCGTGGCCATGGGTCGCATTGAGGCATGCCCACTCCCTTCTCGGTGTTAGAAGTCTGACCTCGGGCTCAAGCTATCACATCTGTAGTGGTAGGGGACAGTGCGGGCCCCACACAGGGCCTGTGCTCTCGGGCGACCCCCAGGGTCGGGCGAGGCGAAGTCTGCGCCCTTGGGGTCGGACAAATCGGGATCTTCCCCGGAGGGGGCAGACGAGGCCGTAGTCACACCCTTAATTGTCCAGGTGAATCACTGTCGATGACCATTAGCTCCTCTTCTCCGGGTATCCCGATATTGATACCCAACAGTAGCCCCCAAGCCTGTGGAGGAGTTGGATACCCCTTCATAGGCTTTTTTGGATGGGAGGACTCCGAAGTCCTAGCTCGCCTCTTACAGCTCGTAGGACGTCTTGGTGAGGTTGCGATGATCGATCCGTCGTTCGCATGCGACCGCGCACTGGGTCTCTTTGTGAGTCCAAGCCCCCGAGCCCGCGTGTAGCAAGGGTCCGTTCGAGGGGTCAGGTCGTCTTGTGATCGTTTTCCCTCAAACATTTTTTCGATAAGACGGAGGAGCTGAGTCATGCCATGTTTTCCTCGTTGAACGAATCCTGGTGCTCGGTGAGCTGTTAACGAGCTAGTCCGAGTGGGGCCCCGGCTTCCCGTTCACGGGGGTCTGACATGGATCAGCTGGTGATCGACTCCAGATTCCTGGCGGTAAGTCCATATAGTTCCCGGATCCATTCGACCGGTCCCAAGGGCTTGCTGCCTTTTTCGAGGAAAAAACATGGACCAAGCACTACCAAGACTCAAACGTGGGTCAGGACGCCCATGACGCTCATGCGCCTGGGTACTGGTAGCCAGCAGGCCCATCCTTATCCACCCCTCACTCTAAAGGTGCCCTAGAGCGGTTGTGTAACATCCTAAAAATTCACATTCAAAAATCACTCACATTAAAAACTATTTTTAAAATTTATTTCAAAAACTATGAATCCTCTGAGCTCTATTTCGATCTCCTTCCAACTCTTGTCCACCCTATATATCCCTCCCACTCCTCTCTTCAAATTATATCTCGCACATCGTGGCATCGGCATCACCCGCCCGTCCCCCACCTCTCTCTCGATTCGCTCGCCCTCGTCCGATGCCCGACAACAGCGCGTGCGCTGACCCCACCGCCGCTGCCACAGCGCACCCGCGCCAGGACCCCCTCGCTGATTGCGGCAGCTCGCATGCCACCGTGACATGTTGGCCTCACCACCTCGCCTCGCCGCTTGCGTCGTGGGACCCACCTCCCACCTTTCTCTCCCTCTTTCTTCTTTATGCATGGCAGCATGCACCACACTCAGTGTGCAAAATTAGCACACGGGCACAAGCAAGTACCAGCAGCTCATGCACTCACCCACGGCTCACAGATGCACGCATGTAGTAGCAGCAAGCATACAGGCAAGCAAGTGTCAGCAGTGCACCCGCACACACATACAAATAGCTCATGCATGCATGCAAAGCAAGCAAGGCCCTAGTAGCATGCACGCATGTACTCGCATGCATGCCGACTACCATGCTAATTAGGCACCGGCCATGCATGCCGAGAATCCACCGTCCCCCGCTACGAGCCACCGTCCATTTGCATGCCACGTACAATCACCAGGGAAGCTATCTCGTCGCTCCACTGTCCAAGCATGCATCCGACCATAGCAGCGCCATTGAAGGCGAGCAAGCAAGCTGGTGGCACAGCCCTGCTTCCTTGGCCTATAAAAGGGCACGCCGAGGTGCTCTCCTCCTCCACCTAGCAGCACGCTCAGCTCGCCTACTCTTGCTTCGCTTTGCCTCACGTATACCGTATATGGCCGTGCGCAGGAGCCAAGCTCTACCGTTGTTGTAGGATGAGGTGAGCAGCTCATGAGCATCCCCTCACTCTTCCCTCTCTCCCTATGGTCTTCACTCTGCTCCCCTTCATCCAACATGAGCTGCCCATGAGCTCCATGAGTTCAGCCATGGCATCCATGCATGAAGGAAGAAGGAGACTCGTGCTAGCTTCTTTGTCTCTTTCTCTCCCTTTCCATGCATGTGTGTATGACATGTGGGTTCTAAGCTACAACCCTATCCAAATGACACACGCACAGCATACGCCATGCACTACTAGCCAACCCACCACGTGAACACCTATTCCTTAATCGCGTATTATTCTTTTTCGTGTGATTAAATTTCAGCTATCTTGCAGAGCCACATGCCAACTCTAATTCCAACGATTCTTGTTCCTAAATTCATCTAAAATCATAATCTATCTCCCATATAAATTTCATGATTTTAGAGCTCATTTGAATTTATGTGATTATTTATCTATGCTTGTTTGCCTGTTGTGTTCATTGCGTTCTTTAGCTAACGGAGTGAACGAGCTCGAGGACGAGGACGTCGGAGGCGAGTACCACGAGTTCAACGCCGAGGACTCGGACTGCCAGCAAGAGTTTCTTGAGGACACCGATGGAGGCAAGTCCAGCCTATTCCCCTTTGATGCATATTGATCCTATTTTTAAACACAACCCGTAGAAGCCGTTTTAAATATTGCACATACGATTATATGAACGAAGTATTTTCGCTACTTAGCTAAAACCCGCTTGAATAGCCATCCTTAGATTGATATTACCTGATAATTGTCTTATTCAAACTTAGGAATAAATATGCTATGGTAAAATATTATTATGCTTAGGACCTGATATTCATCATGGATACTCATTACAAAGTTTCCTCAAATGTAATGATTTTAAATGCAAAATGATGTGAGTTGTGATAATAAATTGTGGGTATAATGAAAGGGTTAATGAACAAGTTATAGATGGTAATTACCCTAGAGATGGGGCGGATCGGTGTTCCTTTTGTGGGATGCCGTGATGTTGGGGCTTGTACCTTTTGTGGTTAAGCATAAAGATATCCGCCTTGTCTCGATTAAGGACTGAGTTAATGATTCATCTTGCCTAACTCATTTATCGTACAACCACTCGCCTTGCATAGGAAAGGCTTAGTCTAAATCCCTCTAGTTGGTATGGCAATCACCTGGATGCAGGTGTGCAAGAGTACACTAAGAGATGTATGTGAAAATTGATGAATTGTATGAAATATAAAGATCTCTGTAAATTATTGTATTATTAGATGTGGCCTTAGTGTTCCCATGGTGAGCGCTATTACTTAGCTATGGAGGGTAATGACTTTGATGGATCTGTGCTTGCCCGACGGTGTTAAGCTATGATATCCTACTTTGTGGGGAAAGTGTATAACCTCTGCAGTGTAAAATTTATCTGGATAGCTATGTCCGCAGTCTCGGACGGGTTATGATTTGGTTTCAACAACTAGATGGGTTGGGATGAGTGAAAACATGAGAGTAAGTGTGATGTTAGAAATGAATGGTTGTCTGCCATATGTTGCGGGAACAGAGGGTTCAGCAACACCTAAAATTGTGACCAACCCCTTTTTCAGAAATACTATTATATATGGAGAATATATGTCTTTTGCAAAGGTATTTATAAATGAAACCCTGCATGTGTAAAAAGATAGCTTTATGCAAATAAACTAAGCCTTATCCTTGATTTATCCATGTGCATATATTGCCATCCTATTCCATAGGGTAAGGTTGGATTTGCTGAGTACTTTGTACTCACCCTTGCTTTGTTGAACAGAGGAAGATCCGGACTTCAACCCTGACATGGCGTACGAATAAGGTTGTGTCTGCACCCAACTAAGTCTGTGGCATTGGGATTCGTTAGATGTGTATTAGCGATTCCTTTTCTGGGTCTGTTAGACCTATATTATGTTGTGGTTACTTTTAATCATGACATGTCTTCATTGCCCATGCTTGTCAAGACTACTGCGCTGATGTAATAAATGTGTTACTAGCCTCCTGGGACTAGTATTTGTATCACATTTGAGTTCCTAGATAATCAGGGGTGCTTCAGGTTATGAGCCCATTGGCGGGCCAAACTTCGAACTCCTAGGCCTTAATGGGCTATGGGAGCGTTTTCAGTCCCGTATCCCTCCTTACCTGTGGCGGTTTGCAGCCCATTGAGGGAGCTAACCATCATCTGGCACACCCTTTGAGGGGATGACCAGGGGTGGCGTGCGCATGACTCCTAAAGAGGCATGGTGACGAGACACGGTAGGTGCACGGATCAAGGTGGACAGTTCGCCTCTCGCTCCACCTTCCCCTATAAACAGGGGTTTTTCCTTCTGTCTTCGGTTTGCCCAACCGCAGCCTCATCTTCTCCACTTCTCCACCGCCAGCGCTAAGGTTTCTCACCCTCACTCTTCCGCCATCGGCGAAGTCCTCTTTCCTCCACCCCTACTTCCCATGGAGTCATGGTACCATTTCAATGTTACCCCATCACTTTGGGGACAAAACCCAATACCCGAACCCCAAACCCGAAATACTTGGACCCAAATCCGAAGTACCCGAACCCGCACTACCCGATCTCTTGTTCGGATAGTAAATCTTATTACCCGAATTTATATCGGGTAATTCGGGTAGTTACACCCGGTACTCGAAAAACCCAAATAGGAATACGTATCAGGCTGCCAGCGATTAAGTGTAGTAGCAAACTAGTCAAATTTCCCATGGCCCTCCTCGGCTTTCCTTCTCAATTAACTCACCTCTTTACTTCCGTCTTCGTCTCCTTGACTCTCCGAGACTCCGAGTTCCCGTGTGAAGCACAAGCACTGTTGTGATGGCAGGCAGCAGGCTTAAACTTTGGTCTTGTATCTTGTCAATAGTAATAAAGTAGTAAGTACCTCAGTACCTGTGTCGTGGTTTGCACCTGCGGTTAAAAACTTGAATGCGTCGTTTATCTGTTATGTTAATGAGTTATCATCTATTCTATGCAAAATTCTATGATGTTATCACTTTTGCTATGATTTTATATATTTTGGGTATATTGGGTAAACCCGAACCCGAATTTGCGGGTACCCGAACCTGCGGGTAGTGGTTTTTGGGGGCTATTATCGGGTAACAATTCTCATTACCCGAACTTTTGAAAACCCAAACTACCCGACCCGAACTTTGCGGGTTACCCGAACGCCCAGAGTGAGTTACCCATGCGCGCATGGAGGGCCTCATCAAGCACGGTCTTCTCCATGCAAGAATCGAGGTGATGGAGTGGCTCGTGCCTGGTCATGAGGAAGCACCGGCGCCGCCCGCTGGCTATGTCGTGTCCTTCATGCCCTTCCACGAGCATGGACTCGCAACCTCTCCCCATTGATTCCTCTAGGGACTACTGCATCACTACCAGATTGAGCTGTAGCATCTGAATCCCAACGGGATCTAGCACATCACGGGCTTCGTCGTGCTATGTGAAGGGTACCTGGGGATTGAACTCCACCCCGAGCTGTGGAGGTACTTCTTCACCATCGCCCTTCTCAAGAAAAGGGAGAGAGGTGGGGAATCATCGGTGCCAATGGGATGCACAGGCATCCATCTCCAGAGCCAGCGGGCCTCCCATTACAAGTCCCTCCATCTGTCAAGGTCCAACAAGGGGTGGCATGCACTATGGTTCTACCTAAAGAACGACGCTGCCGCTCCATTGCCAGACTTCACCAGGCGCATAATCGAAGAGGCACCGCTAGTGTGGGGGTGGGGAACCCTGATAAGGAGAAGAGGCTCCGCAACCACCTAAACGCCATCACGCTCCTAAAGCAACACGGTCTCTGTGAGACTGGTGTCATCAGAGCGTACCACGCGAGGAGGGTGGCGCCACAGACAGCGCGCACCCTTCTGCTGTATGAGATGATGCCTGGCACGCCGCTTGATGGGATGGTGCTCGCCCAAGAGGCACTTTGCGATAGCGAGGTCGCCTAGCACATCAAGGAGGCGACGACGATGGAGGAGCCCGACTCCATGTTCTCGATTCCGGGACATCCCGCGATGCGGCCAGACACGGGTTTCATCGATCTGGTAAGTTCTTTTCGGTTATCTCACCTAGGTGACCCTTTGTCCTTGCTTTTCAACTCTGAGAGCTAGGGTTTGTAGATGGGTTTTTCTTCTAAGACTCTGTCGCACTGTTGCCATAGCACGTGGCTATGAGCGTGGCGAACTGTGCCACAGACGAGAGGAGGAAGAAGTAGAAGGATGATGAGGAGGCGAAGCGGTGGGCAAGGTAGGCAAGGCCAGACCGAGGGAGGCGGCGGTAAGGTTCAGAGGAGGAAGAAGAAGAGGAAGAAGAGGTGGAAGAAGAAGAAGAAGAGGGAGGCGATGGTTCCCAGTCGCCTGTCCACTAGGATGAGTTGGCTCATGGGGATAGGGATTTGTCCTAGTAGTAGGCGGGGCCCTTCCTGTGGCATGCCCCCGGGCAGGAGGGGACGTGCCCCTGAAGCCAATAGAATTAGGCTGCCCCACTTCGTTCGGGTCCTCCGAGGCACCCCAGGAGCCAGCAGAATTGGGCCGTTCCGCCCCGTCCGGGCCTTCCAAGCAGAGGGAGGGCCCAAACCAGTAACGTGTTGATGAGGCATGGCCAGGGTCGGGTGAGCCGACCCCAAAACATTACCGCTTGTTGGCGCCGAGGTGAGTTAAGAAATTCTTCACTTCTCTGTTCTAACAAATTTTGCCGCAAGCTGACCGTCATGTCCTTCATAGTGTTCACGGAGGCGGGGCTCCCCTGAGGATAGTGCTGAAGAAGAGCCTCACTCTTCGGCTAGTGCGCCAGGAGTCAGTCAGCGCTGCGTTGGAGGCGAGGAGTGGCACCATGACGTCGACTGTGGAGGCACGATCGACGGTTGCGTCCATGGGGGAGCAGACGGAGGAGGGCGTGGCTAGGGCGCCTGTGGTAGACATGACATGGCCGAGTTCGACCACAACATCACAGGCAGAGGCGACACGACCGAAGCCATCACCCGCACTAGCGGTCGTGTCCACGACGGGGCAGATGGATGAGGGTGTGTCCAGGATGCCCAAGGCGGACGTGGCGTGGCTAGGTGCGGTCACGTCGTCAGAAGCAGAGGTGGCGCAACCAGAGTCGTCGTCCGTGCAGGCGTCCACGTCTGTAGCGGGGCAGACGGAGGAGACACACTCGAGGTGTCCTCGGTAGTCGTGACACCAAGGTAGGCCTCCGTGTCCATGCTCCTCACCCCTCTACCGCCGGGAAGGCCATTCTAGAGGGGGTGCCATCGTAGGAGGAGTTGGCGTTGCCTAGCGTTGGGTCGTCCCGGGCTCTAGTCTATGCAGGTGGTGACCCGCACACCTAGGGAGGGCCCCTGATTTGATGGGCTGACCGATGAGACCCGAAGGTGACGCCCTTTGCCCTCGATGATGCCGTGGAGGAGGAGTGGGGAAGCATCCACACGGGGATTGGGACCGTGGTTCGCGCCCTTACTACCGCGCTGAGCTCGCTGCGCGATGTCGCTACACCGGTTGGCTAGGTGTGATATGTCTGTACTTCTGACCTTCATTTCCCTTTTTGCGTCTCTGACTCATGTCCTCTTCATAGTCCCTTATGGCTCATAGCCAAGAGAAGTCCTTGTTTCTTCATCGCTAGAAGGACGCTTGGGATCGCCTCACCGAAGACACGTGGCTGCGTGGGGAGCTAGCCGAGCAGCTCATTGCCGCTCATCGAGAGGTGGCCAAGCTCGCCCCTGCCGGCTAGGAGTTGGCTAGCCTCCTAATTAGGGAGACAGACTCTTGCCAGCATGCCCGCGAGGCCGAGGAGAAGTTCACGGCCCTGATCGAGAGGGCACGTGCAAACACCATGGTGTTTGAGCAGCTACGGAAGGAGCTAGACAACTTGCTCCGGGCCATAGAGGGGCTCTACATGGAGTGCGATGCGGCTCGCCAGGAGTGCGCCGACGCCCAGCAGCGGATCGACCTCCTAGAAGGCGAGCTCAAGGAGGAGAGGAAACTAAAGGTCGAGGCCAAGGGCATGTCTGTCGGGCTCACCGCGGAGGTTGGTCAACGACAAGCAGAGATTCGAGGCCTGGAGGCCGAGGTGACCCAGCAGCGTGATGAGGTGCGCAAGCTTTAGGCAGACGTGGAAGGTAAGCCTTCGATCTCCCTTGTTGTCCTTCTCCCTGGAATTCACAGTTGGTTTTCTGACATGGTTGGCGTGTGGCTTTGATAGGTCTTGATAATAAGCTTGGGGAGGAGGTGGTAAAGAGCCGCGACCTAGAGAGAGAGCTCGTCGAAGTGAAGGATACCCTCCAGAAGGAGAGCGACAAGCACGATAGCCTGTGTGTCACCGTCCCGCTGATCTGCGACAACCTTGAGTCTCCCCAGTGCAAGAGACAAACTTGCTCGCAGTTCGCGCCATTCGGATTACGGATAAGGCGCATGAGATCGCAAGGCACGTGCTTCGCTTCAACATTCATCGATCGTTCATGATCACTTGTTCTCATTATGAGAACATTGATCTGGCGATGATGAGCCAAGGCTTCATGCCTAGCTACACTCAAGATGAGCTAGAGGAGATTGCAGATAAAGTGTCCCCCCATGAAGGACCTAGCTAGAAGAATTGAGGATGAGATCATCCCCCGAGGGGTTAGTTAGTTGAATGAGTCAAGCGGTGAACTTGTAATAAATAAACAAGTTTTTAGCTTTTGTCTTGGCCGTTAAGACTTTTGCCCCCCTTTTTAATGTATAAAAAGGTTGATGCGATCCGACCCCTTGTGACACTAAGGTTGCAAAGCTCGAGGCGCGGGCGAAAAGACTGATTAGGTTGGTGAGCAAAAGTGTCGTAGCCACTGGGGCGTAGGTTTCTTGTAGTTTGACCAGTTTTACTCAGTGTTTGTTTTCGTAGCTCTTACTTCTTGACCTTAACATGTACGGGGTTGGGTGTAAAGATTTTGTGAGTATGTGTACCCCTATTAGCCCCCGAGTGAGGCCCGACCCCATGCCATTGCAGGGGTTGGGTGTCACTAAAGATTGAGGAAGCGAAATTGACAAGAGAAAGTGCCTTTGCATTTTAGAAACATCATTTTTTATTTTCATAAGTACATGCATAGACTAGGGGTAAAAGCGATGTAGCTACTCGATGTTTTAGGCATTAGTAAAGACTTTGCCATTGGCGGTCTTGAGCTTGTAGGTGCCTGGCCGGAGCACTTCCGCAACGATGTATGGTCGACAGGGAGAGCTTGTGGCGGTCCTTGTTGCTCTGGACGAGGCGGAGCACCAGATCTCCGATGTTGAAGGCTCGACCCCATACTTGGCAGCTATGGTACCTGTGTAATGCTTGCTGGTACATGGCCAAGCAGAGGAGGGCGATGTCACGTGCTTCATCAAGCTGATCCAAGGCGTCTTCATGGAACGCTTTGGCCTCTTGCTCTTTGTACGCCATGACCCTCGGCGCTCTGTAGTCAAGGTCAGTTAGGAGGACCACTTTGAAACCATAAACCATGAAGAAAGGCATGTAGCTAGTTGCCCGACTGGGGTTGTCCTCAAGCTCTAGAGTATCACGGGAAGCTCAGCAACCCATCGCCCACCAAACTTGTTTAGTTTGTTGAAGATTCTAGGCTTGAGGCCTTGTAGGACCATGTCATTCGCGTGCTCGACCTGCCCGTTTGTGTGGGGGTGCACCACGGCGTCCCAATCAACACGAATGTAGTAGTCATCATAGAATTGGAGGAATCTCTTCCCATGAACTGTGTGCCATTGTCTGTGATGATGGAGTTTCGGACTCCAAAGCGGTGGATGATGTCGAGGAGGAATTACACGGCCTATTCAGATTTGATCGTGGAAATTGGTCAAGCCTCTATCCACTTTAAGGACTTGTCCACGGCGATGAGTAAATGCATGTCGCCCCTAGGCGCCCTTTTAAGGGGCCCAACCAGATCAAGTCCCTAGACCACGAACAACCACGTGATGGGGATCGTTTGGAGCGCTTGGGCCAGTAGATAGGTCTGACGAGCGTAGTATTAACACTCTTCGCAGGTGAGCACAATCTGCTTGGCATCAGCCAGCACAGTTGGCCAGTAGAAGCCTTGTCAAAATGCATTTCTGACCAGGGTTCTAGGCACAGCATGATGTCCACAGACCCTGCCATGGATATGTTCCAGTAGGCGCTTCCCTTGCTCGATGGGGATGCAGCGCTGCAGGATCTTGATGTGGCTTCGCTTGTAAAGTTCCCCCTCAATAATGATGAAAGACTTGGCACAGCATGCGAGCCATCGAGCCTCCATTTTGTCAGTTGGGAGGATCTCATGGAGGAGGCAATCGAGATAAGGTGTCCTCCAGTCGGTCAGAGGGTCAGGCTCTGTCGCTGGTTCTTCGTCAAGCTCCATGACCTCGAGGTCAAAAGGAGTCGATGGTTGGATAGCCCTCAAGCCCAGGGTAGGCAGCCCATCACTAGTCTGTTTTGGCTCCTCGTAGTGGACCGAGGGCTTGTGCTGATTGCTGGCAAAGATGCTAGTTGGGATCGGCTCTGTAACGGAACCGTCCAAATTATAAGAGCACAAGTACAAAAACAATCACCGAAGTGATCAAATTCTCGCACTTGAGCCCATATAACTCCGGTAGTCCAATGAAATCACGAGGGATTTCAAACCAACCAACATACAAGCCAAGATCGTAGTGATTCAACATAACAAGTCACATGTTACCACCATTTCACAAGTAGTTCAATATACATCGGAGTTCAACATAGTTGTTACAACTTAAGTTCAAAAGTAGCGGAAGCAAAGTAATTTGAAACTAACAACACCCTTATTTCAAATACATGCCAGTATGAAGGTCGACTTCCAACAAAAGCATTAGAGAGAAGATAACTCAGAAGGATCATGCCCGTGATCACACTCTGCCACTACGGCAGGAGCCAACCAACTCTTGCAGACGCCATGATACATCACAACCTGCAACAAGTGGGGATAAAACCCTGAGTACGAGAAGGTACTCAGCTAGACTTACCCGTCAGAAACCAGAAATAAGGTGACACCAAGGATCATGCAAGGCTGATATAAAGTGGGCTGGCTTGACAACATTTTGCATAAAAGCTTAATATAGATGATCAATTATTAATGCTTAAGTATCAAGTTAATTATCATTAACCTATCATCTATATTAGAACCTGTACTAGAGCACTCACTTTATTAGGAGCAAACAATATTAACCATAGCAGGTATAAATTGAGGCAACCTTTCCATCGTGATCCAATTAACCATCCGTTCAATTTAATGGAATCTATGTTGCCGCTGCTCAAGTCAAGTGCTCACTAATCGGGAGCGACGGCGATTCGAATCGAATTCCTATCCAGCTGGAGGGGTATTTCTAACACTCACCGAGTCACGCCTGGCGAGGGCTGCTCAGGTCACCTTTGGTACAGTTCAGGAGCCGCGGGTCCGAATGATGTCGCGACCCCAAGGGCGACACTCTGCCAGGTGATAGAGACTCTAACCCCCCCCCTTGGTCTCACGCCAATGTCCCCAAGCACATCCTTTCTCTCCTCCAAGAAGCAACCTACCAGTCGATTCCCGCCCTGAACTGTATTACTCGGATTCGCGGTCGGAACGGCTTATCCGGCCAACTAAGTGTTAGACTGCGTTCAACATGACTCAAGGACGTACAGCGAATCGGTCCTTAAACGACTCAGACGGGGATAGATCCACACCCAAGACCTCCATGCCTTGTCGCTCCACTATCATCATCCCGCCCGATCTCATTTCATTTTATTAACACATGGTTCCTTTCCACGATAGCAAATATAGCCAACCGTGCCATATATGAATATCTCTATATCTCGCAGGTGACAGGAAATCACCTGACTTCTACCGCTTAAAGCAGGGCTAAGCATCTACTCGATCCTAGTCTACGTAGGATTCAAGGATTCATATATCTGGACAAGGAATGATATAATGCAGCAAGGGTTTCTAACCAACTCCTAACACTTAAAGCAACAATACTTATAACATATATAGAATTAATTGCTTTGAAGATAGGAGGCTTATAATGCTCCGGGGCTTGCCTGGGATCCGACTCAAGTTAGAGTATGTCAGATGAGTTCGCTTGGCGAGTATCTTCCAATCTACCACTTGTCCGGTCCTTCTATCTTCAGGATGGATCCACCAACTCCATCTTCGGATTTGGCTCGACATCAGGTCCTTCACACGTTTCTGCTAGCATACCTATATGAGGTGCAACAATGCATATGTATGAATGCATAGAAGTGCAATAAACAAAGTAATCAAACAAGCATACCAAAGTTCTCATAAACCTAGAGCTAATTAACTTAATCCTTACTAGGGCATAACATAGAAGATTGAAAACACATCAATCAAGACACAAATCTTATAAGATCCTAGGGTACCAACCTAAGTACTTTCAAAGGTATGATTCATACTTCAACACATTAGCATGGCAAAGTTAATCAAAGCACTACAACTAAAATCTGTCACTTTCTGGACATACATACAGTAGCTCAGTAAATTAATCATAACTGGAGATCCCTAAATCCAAATGACTTGCAAGACGACATTCTGGAAAGATTATGAAATTCTCTACATTTCATTTAATATCATCACAGCATGATTCCAAAGTTTAACATGTCAAATTTACACAAATACAGAAACTGGTCTAACAAGACAGAGAGCAAGCAATTCTGTAACCCAACTTTAAATAGCTATAACTCCTAAACCACATGGCCAAATACCACAAAATTTTAACAGAAGTTAGATATATAAATTATCTACAACTTTTGTATAAACAAGTTTCCTAGCAAAGCACATTATCATGAAGAACTTTGTCAAGTTTCCAGATCTGTCCAGAAACTTCATTTGCAAGAAATAATTATTAACTTATGTTGCAAACATATAATTGGACAAAACCAACTTTACTAACATTTCATAAATGACTAATAAACACCAGAAAACCTAGTGTCCATTTCTAAATAAATTCTTTTAATGCCTTTTCTTAATTTATTTAGATAATTAGGTGGAATTATGAACACATATCAAAAGTACATAATAAATTCTACCAAAATTACAGTGGCCTAAATATGCCCCCAATAGTCTACTGTCCAAATTTCAAGCCATTTAGACAAGTATATCAACCTCTATGAAAAAGACAAATAGATATTGCAATAAATCATGTGAGAGCAAGATATACTAATAACTCACTCATACTTCATCCAATACTCATGAAATTTTTACCACACATCAACTATCACATGAGTAGCATGTCACAAAAATTTCACTTCATTTGGAGCCCTAGATTTTCAGTTATGGAAAATAATAAATTCAACTAGCATTACAACCTTACTGCACAAATATATTTTTACAGCAAAAAGTTTTTAACTAAACCATGCCATATTATAGATCTAGTGCATAGAGAATTTCACAAGGATTCCAAAAAGTCCTCATTTGCTATTTTACGAATTTCCTATGAATTACTATGATTTTCTAAACTTTCAGCCGATTAAAACAAATAGGTCCCTCGAGGTACTATTCACTTGAGTCAATGACAATGCAGTTAGGCCCTTGACCTTCGTCGAATCCTAGCATGACGCCCTTGGTCGCGATTTTACAGGGGAGGGGTCGCCGGAGCTCGCTGGTTCGGCCGGAGGAGGGCACATAGGCGTCGGGGAAGTGGTGGGGAGGCACCCTGGGGTCCCCGAGCACCCACTCGCAGTCGTGGCTTGCTCCGTGGTGACCCGTGATGGCCTGGCCGCGTGCGCCGGCGGCTTCACAGTGGCATAGCCCGGTGGCGGGGCGTTCCGACGACAGGAGGAAACCTGGGAAGGGCGTAGCGCGGACGACAAGTGATGGTGAGGGCGCTGACGTTCTCGGCTTGGGCCACAAAAGGGGTGGAGCGGTAGGACGCGGCGGCAGCAGAGCTTCAGCGTGCGGCCATGGCATCTATGTGCTGCGTGCACGCGGGAGAGCGAGGGAGAGAGGCGAAGAGGAGCTAGTGAGGGAGTTGGGAGCTCGGGCGTGGCTCAACGGAGGGCAAGGCAGTGGTGGGGGCTGCATGAGGGTGGCCTGCGGTGGGAGGAGCGAGCAGCGGCAATGCTCTGCTCGGCTGCTCAGTCGGATGAGCGAGGAGACAACGTGAGATAGAAAGAGAGCAAGAGCGAACAGGATGAAGGAGAGGCGAGCCCACGACCTTTTCCCTTCTCCACGCGGCGTGGGCGTCGGTGTGGTGGCGAGCATGCAAGCAGGTGCCAGGGCCACGCGGCGCGTTCCTCCTGCCCGTGGTTCGGCCGCGCCCACACCAGCCCGATCAACTACCTAGCAGGCAGATTCAAAAAAAACCAATACTACCGCAAACACATGACTGAAAACTCAATCTTTCCCATCCTCTATCTCCCAAACCGGTTGTCCGTTGATTTTAGTGCAAGAGACAAAGTTGTAGAGCTTTGCGAGGTGAACAACATTGCTTTAATAATCAAGAGCTAAGTCGGCCTAGATTAGAAGATATCGAGCTCCAAAGAAGGGTACCTCAAAACTGAATTCTGCAGTTTAGTTTCAAGTGACTGAAACTGCTAACTTTGAGCCCCTTGATCTCTCAAACTGTGGCGTGATTTGGTCAACCAATTTCACCCATGTGTAGAGCTACACAAGTACAACAAGTTTGATTAAAGAACTTTCATCTAATTCTCAACGGTTTTCAAAAGAAAATGCGCCAAAGTAAGGTACACGCAAACTGAAACTGAAAAGTTCAGTCACCCAGACTTAGCCGATTTTTGAAGCTTCAAAACAGCATGAACTTCCAGACCTTGTAGCTCATGAACTAGGCCGAATTAGCCAAAGTTCCAATTGACAAACTTGTAGCTCAGGAAATTCTCTACAACTTTGCTTTAAGGAGTCAAGCTTGAATTAGCATAGTTTGCGAGATATAGATCAAGGAATAGAATCTGTTTTTGGGAACTAACAGAATTCCAGAACAGTAGTAAACTGCAGTTTTGACAGGCTTAAGAGCTGAATCATGAGATGGGTCAATTGACAAAGTTGAAGCTTATAAAATTTACTACAACTTTGATATAATTGACTTGGACTGATTCAAACTCTAAGATGGAGATTCTGAGAGGTCATCTAGCACACTATACTAACAAAGCATGGAAAACAACACTTTAGGAGCTAAGTTAGCATAAGCTATTAACATGAGAAATGTTCCAAAAGACTAATTAAGTACTCCTAAGGTGTTTACAAACACTCATGTCCATCACTTGCATTAGTACAAAGCAATGTTTCATTGTTTCCGAAACATGTTTCAGTTATAATCCAAACAAGCATATAACTTATCATTTCATGTGACTTTTTGATTCCAAACTCCATGAAACTTTTCCAGGGATCAATATAGATTGGTACCAAGGTGAGACACATGGAGATATTGCAATAACACCACTCAAGCATATATCTTGAAAATGTCCTATATGCAAAGCAAAGGAGTAACATCCAAGTTTAGATTAGGCTCACCTCCACTTAATCTATCATGTTTGAGCTCAAACCCACTGCTTAGTGAATGACAAACACCTGGGGTGTTACAGCCCTCCCCCCTTAAAAGAATTGCGTCCCGAGATTCGGAATGGAAGACCTTTTAAGGAAAGAGGCACGTTATCTAATTCCCAATATCTGCTATAGCATTCAGCTATAAAGCTTCAACATCGGCGAACAATTTGGTCAAAGGCACTTTCTGATACTTACTCTTTACGGTAAAATTTGTCTGAAGAATTTCCTTCATTAACTTCCATGAGGCATTGTTACTTTAGGAGGAATCCAAGATTGCACATACTGCATTCTCAGTGTACGGAGATCATTTGGTCCATGAGTGAACCACTCACAAGTATCTGATTCTTTAGTGAATCACAGCATAGGCCATATGAACTTTACACTAGACCAAAATCTTCAGAAGTATACTCGTTGAAATGACTCTATGTCCACAAAATTTGAAAAGTAGCCCTCTACCAGAATGGCTTGAGCGCAACCTTCCAAATGGGGTGAGATCATAGATGACAAACATCCTCTGAGGTTATAGGATACTAGCTAACCAATAGACAGGGTCTATGTTGGTCATAAATGTTCATTCATTTAGACACCAACTAATGAAAAACTACTCGAGGTTCCATGTGTGCAGTTCTCTTTCTCTGATGACAACACTGTATTATCTGAGTCTGGCGAAGGTTTAGTGAATGTGATAGCTGACTCTGTCGGCTTCGTATTTCTGCCAAATGTTACCTAAGAAGATTCTCTTATCCAAAGGTAACAGTTATCTGGGTTGAAGCAGATACAACCTCTTGGGTAAAAACATTTATAAGGTACTAAAGTATGTCATCATTGAAAAATTAGTACCAAAGCAAAATGTAGCGAGGCCTTAAGGACAACAAAAGTTGTAATTATTCACTTAACCGCGGGGAGCAGTCTACCACCAAGTGATTGAATAAAATTTTCCTTGGTGACTTAGTTGTACTGTAAGTTGAGTTGACTTGCAGCATAACAACTTTGTCAAGCCAACCTTTCACCATGAGACTTTCTCTTTAGGGTCATATAGCAGCTCTAAGATGGGAAATCTGTTGTTTGACACTTTTCAAATTGCTTTTGATTTGCCAATTTACTCATAGAACCCTTGATTGTCCCAATAATTATTGATGAGAGAACATAAAAGCAAAGAGAAAGGGTGTCCAACAGGATCCTTAAGACCACTTAAGAGATCGTCCAATAGAGTAATGAACAAACCATTTGTGGCACCTAAGGGCACAAGGATGCTAATTGAAACTAGGTCATGCTTTCTCTAATTCTTCGCTTTAGCTGATAGAACACCTTGCACTATCTGTGTGATTGTCCAAGACGGAATTGACTTGGTCACAATGGTTGTGGAAGATAGAATATCAGAATATCACTCAAGTTATTGGCTAGTTGATTAACTTCTTGTTGGTTATTGCTCTGTAAGACATAGCCTTCGTAGCTACCAAAGAGTCATTACCTAGCTGGAGATTAACCTTCCTATCAGTAACTAATCAGTTGTCTTTCAACACTAAAAAGTTCCAAATCATCACTCTTGACCACAACAACTGTGGTTGATGCAGAACAGATGGTTGCCATCGAAGTTAGCAAATAAGGAGTCACACCAGAGATGGTTGATTTCGATGGTGTGGTCATTATGCATACAAAGGTTAAGATTTGCATAATGTGACGATTGATTCTTATCCAACGAATAACTTGTCCAATAGTAAGTGTTGTGTGTCCTTTTTATCAAACCGAGATGAGATACTTTGCTCACTAGATGACGTTCGTCAATACTGGGATAACTAAGTAGAGTCACTTGTCTACCACCTATTGCAGTCTGTTAATGTTTATGTCGGTGACCTGTTCTTCAAAGGTTATCTTCTTAGCAACTTCAGAAGGAAACTCCACTACTTTCGGTCTAAGATATGGATCTTACGATATGATATGGGGAGATAACCAAGGAAGAGTTCACCTGAGAATAACACGTTGATATTGTTTCGCAATGGGTCATGACTAGAAACCACGATACCAGCGCGTGCCCAGTAGCACAACCATGTGCCGGCCGGTCACAAGGAGGCCCTAGGTTTCATCGCGGCACCGTTAGCTGCTACTCATAACACCATTACCGATCACACCACCAAGGTGAAATTTCAAGTGACACAATTTGGGTGGTAAAAACAAGCATTATACAAGGAGGTATAGCAAGTAAAGGTAGTCATAAGGTTTAAAATCAACGAGGAGGAGATCCGTAGATCAAACACCTCACAAGAGATCATAGCTCAATTCCTAAAGACAACTGATCAATGGACTCTTGCTTAAATTCTATGTACGACTTGCGTCCACCAAGGTGAGTTCCAGATAGAAGATTAATAGGAGATTCATTCATGTTGGGCAACAACATGAGATCAAGATCGATAAACATCCTGAGACTTGGGAAGGTTAGGGATGGATTACTCAAACTTCAAGGATGAAAACCAATATGTCAATCATAGATTGAGTTGATAAGGTAGATACCCGAATTTACAAGCAACCGATTTTGAGATCAGACGACGAAAGATTATCATTGCACCAGATCACCTGTAGGAGAGGCAATCAGTAGGTCCAACATGGATTCAGTTAAGGGTCTTACAACTTGGCATCAAACAACTATAGCCAAAAGGAAGAGTTGGAGAGAATCCATCTTGGCTAGTAGATCAAACAAAGGTATTCACGTGCGGTTGCAGGACAACCATGGTATACACGCATATTTAATGGTCCAGACTTGGGCTCATAAGGAAAAGAACCTAATTGGGGATGACGCCAAGAGATTGTTTCGCGTAACTCGAGTATTGCTCTAAGATAAAGCTACTCGACACTCGTATACTTACCGAAGACAAACGAAGTGACAACTATGACACTAATTAACTAACAAGCATACATACAAACATCATAGTCAAGCATTGGAGAGATCCAATCCAATTAGCTTAAGCAACCACTACTAAGCATCAGGCTCACCCATAACAAACATTCATCTAAAGCAAGAACTAACTACGAGTTTAGCCTAAGACAAACGCTAGCTAAGGTGGCTACTTAGCATGAGCACAGAACATGGATAGCAACATAGTAGTTAATTGTTTTGACCATAGCTGAGGTTGTAGACATCCCATAAAGGTGATCCTAGACTTTCTAGAAAGCTTAGAAAGATGGCTACACATTAGTTATTCATACCAAAAGCTAAATCATAGGTTAGCATGGTCAAACATGCTGATGTTTCAGATCTGTACCAATATGGACAGAAAACTGACAAGAACTTCAAAATTGCATAACTGGAGTTCTAGGGGTCCAACAAGGCTGAGCCTTAACTTTATGTAAAGCTTATTAAGTTGTCTATAACTTTCTTATTATCATATTAAGATGATTCTATATCTAACAAGGCCAAACAAGACAAAGAAGACATCTCTGCCCAGATTTGGACAGATTCTGTCATCCCACATTACAAGCTCATAAGTAGAGATTTAGACCACCAAAATTAGTGTTATAGGACATTTTAGAAATCTTAGAAAAAGTACTACACTTCTTCTATTATCTCCAAGACATGATTCCCTATGCACATAGGTCAAATAAATCAAACATTCAGATCTATTCAGAGCATAAACAAAACCTGATAGTAAACTTCGAAAATTCATAATTCTCAAACCATAATACCTAGGGTCATGGAATTTTAGGACCAGCTAGATAAGTAAGTTAGCTACAACTTTGGTATTCCCCATAACTATAGAAAACACCATTATGACCACGAAAGCATCACTACAACAGAAAACGTTCTAGCAGCCAACATTCGACAAGCAAAACAAAGCTTGCCTTTGTTCTACTTAACAAGAGAGCACACAAAACATGTTATTCTAGTAGCTCTAAATATTATTACCTTAGACCAACTAATTTAATTCATTAATAAGAATCACAATTACTTAGGTGAGGTCTAAAGCATTTGCAAACACTTGTATGACAACATATCCGCCACTTGGCTAACCTAAAGGGCATCTATAGGTTCAAGCATGTAACCACAACTATTTCTAGCAAGGCTAAGCACACACTTTTCTCAAACAACATGGAGTAAGGTATTCTTATTTAGCTTCATTCAAGAAAGATAGTGTAACACATTGATCACAAGTTATACACTATAAAGCAAGGGTAAGAGGAGCATAGTTATGTATTAAGCAACAACATGATGATGCATGCTTCGTCCTATTTGTCCTCACAAGATTGCCAATATAAGGTGGCGATCATGTTCTATGTCGGTGGCATAACACGCACTCTCTCGATATATAGCTAGTCGTCAGCTACATTCGACTTACGCATTCGTGGTTAGCGTACCTACAGAAAAATTTCATTGCAGCCCAACATTTCCCAATATAGCACACAATGAAAACAGAAAGGTGAAATTCTAAGTACTCCCATATACATATACCCCTGTATACGTACATGTAGTACCAAAACTACCCGAATCATCAATCTCCCACAATTAAGTACCTTCATATATACATGTGTGTAACATGTAAATAATCCAGTAACCAAAACTAGCTCTCCCCTAGACCGCAGGTTGTACGATCATGCTCTCACAACTCACACTTACCTGAGCGTAGGTGCGACGTTGCATAAAAGTAAACTAGCAACATATATGGTTATTTCATATATGAAGGCTACCCCTAATCTGACACACTGGGTAGCATAGTGTGGGAGAGTTATCACACATACATACCTTGGCCTGGGCGTAGATGCATAAATGAAAAACCCCCAAGTTAGTACTTATATAAGCCACCTAATAATCCTTATATGGGCATAAGGAAATTGACCACTGGCATATTTATATTTAAAATTTAGATTTTCACAAACCTATATATAGCTATAAGTTGATAAAACTGACTTTATAAAACAAAACCTTTGTTTTAAATACACATACGACAAGTTTAATGTTGAATCTTGCTCCGATACCAGCTGTAACGGAACCGTCCAAATTATAAGAGCACAAGTACAAAAACAATCACCGAAGTGATCAAATTCTCGCACTTGAGCCCATATAACTCCGGTAGTCCAATGAAATCACGAGGGATTTCAAACCAACCAACATACAAGCCAAGATCGTAGTGATTCAACATAACAAGTCACATGTTACCACCATTTCACAAGTAGTTCAATATACATCGGAGTTCAACATAGTTGTTACAACTTAAGTTCAAAAGTAGCGGAAGCAAACTAATTTGAAACTAACAACACCCTTATTTCAAATACATGCCAGTACGAAGGTCGACTTCCAACAAAAGCATTAGAGAGAAGATAACTCAGAAGGATCATTCCCGTGATCACACTCTGCCACTACGGCAGGAGCCAACCAACTCTTGCAGACGTCATGATACATCACAACCTGAAACAAGTGGGGATAAAACCCTGAGTACGAGAAGGTACTCAGCTAGACTTACCCGTTAGAAATCAGAAATAAGGTGACACCAAGGATCATGCAAGGCTGATATAAAGTGGGCTGGCTTGACAACATTTTACATAAAAGCTTAATATAGATGATCAATTATTAATGCTTAAGCATCAAGTTAATTATCATTAACCTATCATCTATATTAGAACCTGTACTAGAGCACTCACTTTATTAGGAGCAAACAATATTAACCATAGCAAGTATAAATTGAGGCAACCTTTCCATCGTGATCCAATTAACCATCCGTTCAATTTAATGGAATCTACGTTGCCGCTGCTCAAGTCAAGTGCTCACTAACCGGGAGCGACGACGATTCGAATCGAATTCCTATCCAGCTGGAGGGGTATTTCTAACACTCACCGAGTCACGCCTGGCGAGGGCTGCTCAGGTCACCTTTGGTACAGTTCAGGAGCCGCGGGTCCGAATGATGTCGTGACCCCAAGGGCGACACTCTGCCAGGTGATAGGGACTCTAACCCCCCTTGGTCTCACGCCAATGTCCCCAAGCACATCCTTTCTCTCCTCCAAGAAGCAACCTACCAGTCGATTCCCGGCCTGAACTGTATTACTCGGATTCGCGGTCGGAACGGCTTATCCGGCCAACTAAGTGTTAGACTGCGTTCAACAAGACTCAAGGACGTACAGCGAATCGGTCCTTAAACGACTCAGACGGGGATAGATCCACACCCAAGACCTCCATGCCTTGTCGCTTCACTATCATCATCTCGCCCGGTCTCATTTCATTTTATTAACACATGGTTCCTTTCCACGATAGCAAATATAGCCAACCGTGCCATATATGAATATCTCTATATCTCGCAGGTGACAGGAAATCACCTGACTTCTACCGCTTAAAGCAGGGCTAAGCATCTACTCGATCCTAGTCTACGTAGGATTCAAGGATTCATATATCTGGACAAGGAATGATATAATGCAGCAAGGGTTTCCAACCAACTCCTAACACTTAATGCAACAATACTTATAACATATATAGAATTAATTGCTTTGAAGATAGGAGGCTTATAATGCTCCGGGGCTTGCCTAGGATCCGACTCAAGTTAGAGTATGTCAGATGAGTTCGCTTGGCGAGTATCTTCCAATCTACCACTTGTCCGGTCCTTCTATCTTCAGGATGGATCCACCAACTCCATCTTCGGGTTTGGCTCCACATCAGGTCCTTCACACGTTTCTGCTAGCGTACCTATATGAGGTGCAACAATGCATATGTATGAATGCATAGAAGTGCAATAAACAAAGTAATCAAACAAGCATACCAAAGTTCTCATAAACCTAGAGCTAATTAACTTAATCCTTACTAGGGCATAACATAGAAGATTGAAAACACATCAATCAAGACACAAATCTTATAAGATCCTAGGGTACCAACCCAAGTACTTTCAAAGGTATGATTCATACTTCAACACATTAGCATGGCAAAGTTAATCAAAGCACTATAACTAAAATCTGTCACTTTCTGGACATACATACAGTAGCTCAGTAAATTAATCATAACTAGAGATCCCTAAATCCAAATGACTTGCAAGACGACATTATGGAAAGATTATGAAATTCTCTACATTTCATTTAATATCATCATAGCATGATTCCAAAGTTTAACATGTCGAATTTATACAAATACAGAAACTGGTCTAACAAGACAGAGAGCAAGCAATTCTGTAACCCAACTTTAAATAGCTATAACTCCTAAACCACATGGCCAAATGCCACCAAATTTTAACAGAAGTTAGATATATAAATTATCTACAACTTTTGTATAAACAAGTTTCCTAGCAAAGCACATTATCATGAAGAACTTTGTCAAGTTTCCAGATCTGTCCAGAAACTTCATTTGCAAGAAATAATTATTAACTTATGTTGCAAACATATAATTGGACAAAACCAACTTTACTAACATTTCATAAATGACTAATAAACACCAGAAAACCTAGTGTCCATTTCTAAATAAATTCTTTTAATGCCTTTTCTTAATTTATTTAGATAATTAGGTGGAATTATGAACACATATCAAAAGTACACAATAAATTCTACCAAAATTACAGTGGCCTAAATATGCCCCCAATAGTCTACTGTCCAAAGTTCAAGCCATTTAGACAAGTATATCAACCTCTATGAAAAAGACAAATAGATATTGCAATAAATCATGTGAGAGCAAGATATACTAATAACTCACTCATACTTCATCCAATACTCATGAAATTTTTACCACACATCAACTATCACATGAGTAGCATGTCACAAAAATTTCACTTCATTTGGAGCCCTAGATTTTCAGTTATGGAAAATAACAAATTCAACTAGCATTACAACCTTACTGCACAAATATATTTTTACAGCAACAATTTTTTAACTACACCATGCCATATTATAGATCTAGTGCATAGAGAATTTCACAAGTATTCCAAAAAGTCCTCATTTGCTATTTTACGAATTTCCTATGAATTACTATGATTTTCTAAACTTTCAGCCGATTTAAAACAAATAGGTCCCTCGAGGTACTATTCACTTGAGTCAATGACAATGCAGTTAGGCCCTTGACCTTCGTCGAATTCTAGCATGACGCCCCTGGTCGCGATTTTACAGGGGAGGGGTCGCCGGAGCTCGCTGGTTCGGCCGGAGGAGGGCACGTAGGCGTCGGGGAAGTGGTGGGGAGGCACCCTGGGGTCCCCGAGCACCCGCTCGCAGTCGTGGCTTGCTCCGTGGTGACCCGTGATGGCCTGGCCGCGTGCGCCGGCGGATTCACAGTGGCATAGCCCGGCGGCGGGGCGTTCCGACGACAGGAGGAAACCTGGGAAGGGCGTAGCGCGGACGACAAGTGATGGTGAGGGCGCTGAGGTTCTCGGCTTGGGCCACAAAAGGGGTGGAGCGGTAGGACGCGGCGGCGGCAGAGCTTCAGCGTGCGGCCATGGCATCTATGTGCTGCGTGCACGCGGGAGAGCGAGGGAGAGAGGTGAAGAGGAGCTAGTGAGGGAGTTGGGAGCTCGGGCGTGGCTCAACGGAGGGCAAGGCAGTGGTGGGGGCTGCATGAGGGTGGCCTGCGGTGGGAGGAGCGAGCAGCGGCAATGCTCTGCTCGGCTGCTCAGTCGGATGAGCGAGGAGACAACGTGAGATAGAAAGAGAGCAAGAGCGAACAGGATGAAGGAGAGACGAGCCCACGACCTTTTCCCTTCTCCACGCGGCGTGGGCGTCGGTGTGGTGGCGAGCATGCAAGCAGGTGCCAGGGCCACGCGGCGCGTTCCTCCTGCCCGTGGTTCGGCCGCGCCCACACCAGCCCGATCAACTACCTAGCAGGCAGATTCAAAAAAACCAATACTACCGCAAACACATGACTGAAAACTCAATCTTTCCCATCCTCTATCTCCCAAACCGGTTGTCCGTTGATTTTAGTGCAAGAGACAAAGTTGTAGAGCTTTGCGAGGTGAACAACATTGCTTTAATAATCAAGAGCTAAGTTGGCCTAGATTAGAAGATATCGAGCTCCAAAGAAGGGTACCTCAAAACTGAATTCTGCAGTTTAGTTTCAAGCGACTGAAACTGCTAACTTTGAGCCCCTTGATCTCTCAAAGTGTGGCGTGATTTGGTCAACCAATTTCACCCATGTGTAGAGCTACACAAGTACAACAAGTTTGATTAAAGAACTTTCATCTAATTCTCAACGGTTTTCAAAAGAAAATGCGCCAAAGTAAGGTACACGCAAACTGAAACTGAAAAGTTCAGTCACCCAGACTTAGCCGATTTTTGAAGCTTCAAAACAGCATGAACTTCCAGACCTTGTAGCTCATGAACTAGGCCGAATTAGCCAAAGTTCCAATTGACAAACTTGTAGCTCAGGAAATTCTCTACAACTTTGCTTTAAGGAGTCAAGCTTGAATTAGCATAGTTTGCGAGATATAGATCAAGGAATAGAATCTGTTTTTGGGAACTAACAGAATTCCAGAACAGTAGTAAACTGCAGTTTTGATAGGCTTAAGAGCTGAATCATGAGATGGGTCAATTGACAAAGTTGAAGCTTATAAAATTTACTACAACTTTGATATAATTGACTTGGACTGATTCAAACTCTAAGATAGAGATTCTGAGAGGTCATCTAGCACACTATACTAACAAAGCATGGAAAACAACACTTTAGGAGCTAAGTTAGCATAAGCTATTAACATGAGAAATGTTCCAAAAGACTAATTAAGTACTCCTAAGGTGTTTACAAACACTCATGTCCATCACTTGCATTAGTACAAAGCAATGTTTCATTGTTTCCGAAACATGTTTCAGTTATAATCCAAACAAGCATATAACTTATCATTTCATGTGACTTTTTGATTCCAAACTCCATGAAACTTTTCCAGGGATCAATATAGATTGGTACCAAGGTGAGACACATGGAGATATTGCAATAACACCACTCAAGCATATATCTTGAAAATGTCCTATATGCAAAGCAAAGGAGTAACATCCAAGTTTAGATTAGGCTCACCTCCACTTAATCTATCATGTTTGAGCTCAAACCCACTGCTTAGTGAATGACAAACACCTGGGGTGTTACAGGCTCTCGACTGGATGTTGTTTTGGTTAGTGTGTCAGCCGCCTTCTTGAGCCTTCTCGGGATGTGGTTGAGCTCCAGGCCATCAAACTTGTGCTCCAACTAGCGAACTTCTTGACAATACATGGCCATCTTGGCACTGCGACAGCTCGTCTCCTTCATGACTTGATCAATGACTAGCTGCGAGTGGCCCTAGATGTCGAGCCATCGGATGCCCAACTCGATGGCGATGCATAGGCCATTGATGAAAGCCTCATATTCGTCCATATTGTTAGAGGCAGGGAAGTGGAGGCAAACCATGTACCTCATGCATACTATTAGTATTTATTAACTCGACACTTGTTTTGGACAATCACATATTAATCAATTATACCTCTAGCTTTATTATACCAGGTTGTCATCCCCGGTGTTGGAAGCTAAAAGTGTTTAATGGCCATTCTATTATTTCATGTGACTAAAATAATTATAAAGATGTATATGATAAAGTAAATGTATCCGCAAGCGCACAGATAAATATACCATTGTAGTATTTTTTACCTAGAGTATTACCATATTGTCGATTTATATTTATACCACTGGGAAGGGAAGAATAAAGGAATATATCACTTGTATGTATAAATGATGGAGAGAGTCAACTATGCTCAATCTATCTACTCATAACAAGGGTAAGTCACAAGATAAAATAATAATGAAAAGCATATGATAAGTCATAAATAGTAATCAACCTTAGAGCATTTCTAATCTAAGCATTAGCATGGATTAGGTAGGTATAGAGAAATATTCCTAAGTTATTCTTAACTACATCTCAATGTATACCATGATTAGTGCAATTATGTCTAGCAATCATAGCAAGAGGGCATTATATCTACACATAAGGGACATTACTAATAAGGTAGTTTATGAACATAGCATAAAATCAACCTTGGCAACCGGGTCCAACTTGGCATATATTCGAGGAGTGGACTACAAAGGACTCAACGAAAGTGTCACATTTGCATTCTAATGCTACTTCACGATCTACCACTAAGCCTGGAATATAGGGTGTTTCCATAGGTAAACAACGTCTAAGCACCATGCTTACACAATGTCGAGCACCCACCCATGATATCAAAGGGCGAGAGCTTTGCGATCCTATGTTTGAATATAAAGACAATCTAACTATGCTAGACATATAATCAAAGTATATAAAGAACAATATAATTGCAAATATAATAATATAGAGCAAAGTCATATCAATTGTATCTAGCAGAATATAAATAGAAAGATACAAAAGAGAGGTTACAAGGGCTTTACCAAGCTGCGCTCGTAGATAGATCCGGAATCCAAGACGAAGCTTGCCTCCCTCTAGATCTAGCCTATGTAGCTATGCTATAGATAATGGTGGAGGTCTAAGGAGACTAGGGTTGCTGGCTCTGATGACTTGATCAGGCTTGAGACTTATGAATTAAATTAGATGCCAGGGGGTGGAGGCTCTGCTTATACAGCCCCATAGAATGCACTGGAGCCCTCGGATCAAACCAACTTGAAACAACGGCGTAGATGCAAACCCTAAGGCAGTGGAGAACCAATGTAAGAAGGGGGAGGCTAACTCGTGGGTCCCACGGTCAGCCGACCAGGCCCACGGGTGGCCGCTCGCCCCCTCTACCAAGTGGGCCCCGCCTTCTTCCACGCGTCTTCTCGTGTCTTCTAGAGTCTTCCCAAGTCGGTGCCGCAGATAAATATCAATTTTAATCTGACGTGTGGGTCCATCCTTGCATATTTCCTGATAACCCCCTGCAAAAACACAGTTTCACCAAAACCTATGGAATTCTATCAGTGTAAACCCTATCTCTACGTTTGGTATTGAATTATGTCCATTTCTATGCTTGGTTGACGGTATATTTTAGTAGTTATTGACTGTCAACACATACTCTGAGGGGAGAAACAAAAACTGGCCCTAGGCTGGCGCCTTTCTTCATCAGTGATCTGTCGAAGTACATCATCTAGTACTCTTAGTCGACGGTCGCTGGCGGCATTTGGATCTTGATCCATTCTGCAACGAAATTAGCTAGCACCTAGGACTTGATGGCCGTTCGGGGGCATATGAAATGCCCTGACCCATCAGCTCGAGCGCCCACTTCGTGATTCTCCCAATGGAGTCTAGATTCTGGACACCTCGCTAAGAGCGAAGCATGTCACGACTGTCACCAGGTGCGACTCAAAGTAGTGACGCAGCTTCCTCTTGGCGATCAGGACAGTGTACAAGAGCTTCTGGATCTGGGGGTAGCGGGTCTTGGAATCAGACAAGACCTCGCTAACAAAATACACGGGACATTGCACCTTGAGGGCGTGTCCCTCTTCTTCCCGTTCTACCACTAGGGCAGTGCTAACCACTTGCGTGGTGGCCGTGATGTAGAGCAGGAGCGATTCCCCGTTAGTCGGCGGGACCAAAATTGTTGCCTTCATTAGGAGTTCCTTGACTTTGTCAAGCACCTCCTGAGCCTCGGGCGTCCACGCAAATCAGTCAGCTTTCTTTAGAAGCCGATAAAGGGGGAGGCCTCATTTATCGAGGCACGAGATAAAATGACTGAGCGCTATGAGGCACCCAGTGACCCGTTGTACCCCCTTTAGATTCTAAATCGGGCCCATCCTCGTGATCGTCGATATCTTCTCCGGGTTTGGCCTTAATGTCGTGCTCGAAGACGATGAACCCGAGTAGCATACCCCTTAGGACTCCGAAAATGTATTTCTCAAGGTTAAGTTTGATGTCGTTCGCTCAGAGCTTTACAAAACCAAGTCAGCCACGAGCTGGTTGACCTTCTTGGATTTGACCACAATGTCATCCATGTAAGCCTGAATAGTCTGCCCGATGAGGTCCTTGAAACACTTGAGCATACAACGCTGGTATGTAGCCCCCACGTTTTTTAGACCGAACGGCATCATGACATAGCAGAACGATCCGAATAGGGTGATGAAAGAGGTCACGAGTTGGTTAGACTCTTTCATCACGATCTGATGGTACCCGGAGTACGCATCAAGGAAGTAGAGGGTTTCGTACCCTGAGGTTGAGTTGACTACTTGGTCTATATGTGGCAAAGGAAACAGATCCTTCGGACACACCTTGTTGAGACCCGTGTAATCAACACAAATTATCCATTTTCCACACTTCTTTCGTACAAGAACGGGATTGGCTAACCACTCGAGGTGATATACTTCCTTGATGAATTCAGCTGCCAAAAGCTTTGCGATCTCCTTACCGATGGCCCTACGCTTCTCCACATTGAAGCGGCGCAGGCGCTGCTTGACCAGCTTGGAGCCTGGCCTGATCTTCAAGGCATGCTCGATGACTTCCCTCGGAATTCTTGGCATGTTCGAGGGTTTCCATGCAAAAATATATCTGTTGGCATGGAGGAAGTCAACGAGCTCGCTTTCCAATTTGAAGGAGAGCGCAGCGCCGATGCACACCACCTTGTCTTCAGAGTTGCCGAGGTCTATGAGGACCTCCTTGACACTTTAAAAGATTCGGTTGACCGCTTGGAGTCAGGCGCTTCCTCGATGGACCCCTCCTTGATGACCGCGAGCTCCTCGAAGGCAATAATCATTGAGACATGCTCACAGCACTCAACTTCACCCCTCATAAGCACGCTGGAAGGAGGTGCTGACAGTGATGACCTCACACGGGCCTGGCATCTTGAGTTTGAGGTAAGTATAATTGGGGACAGCCATGAACTTCGTGTATCACGGTCATCCCAGGATGGTGTGATAGGACCCGTGGAACCTGACCACCTCCAAGGTGAGGGTCTCCATCATATAGTTGGCTAGATCCCCAAAAGTGATGGGTAGGTCAATCTGTCTAGGCGGTATGGCTTGCTTCCCTAGCACAACACCATGGAAAGGTGCTCCGGTCGGTCGGATGCGTGATCGGTTGAGGCCCATGGCATCAAGCATCTCGGCGTACACGATGTTGAGGCCACTGCCTCCATCCATCAGTACCTTGGTGAGTTGTTTCGTGCCAACGTCAGCCACAAGTGGGTACCTTCCTAGCTGCGGGACGCTCTCCGGATGGTCAGAATGGTCAAAGGCGATGGGGGACTCCGACCACCAGAGGAAAGAGGGCGTGGCTGGCTCGGCCACATAGACCTCGTGGCACGCGAGCTTTTGGCGAGCTTGGAGTCATAAGCCGCTGTCCCACCGAAGATCATGAGGTAGCCATCTGTCATCGGAAAGCCACCTCCCTTCTCCTCAGCGTCGTCCACCACCGGCTCTGGCTTCCTTCTCTGGTCCCCCTTCTTGGAGCCACTGGGCAAAAATTGCTTCATGAGGGTGCAATCCTTGTACAGGTACTTGATAGGGAAGGCATGGTTTGGACACGGCCCCTCGAGCAGCTTCTCGAAGTGGTCAGGAGTGCCCTCGGTGGGAACCCGACCGCCCTTTCGTTCAGTAGCAGCCATGAGCAAGCTCCGTGTCACTGCTTGTTTTTTCTTCTTGTTTGAACGGTTGGAGGCGTCTTCACTGGCGTCCTCGTCCCGCTTCGTTTTGCCCTGGGGACGGTCAAAAATCACACCAACCACCTCCTCGGCTGAGGCATGGCTCATTGTGATGTTGAGGAGCTCCTTGGTGGTCCACGGGCCTTTGTGTCTTAGCTTATGCACCAGGACTCACAGGTGGTTCCAAACAGGAAAGCCCCAATGACGTCGGTGTTGGTGACATCGGGCAACTCGTTGCACTGCCTAGAGAAGCACCGAATGTACTCATGGAGAGTCTCCCCTAACTTCTATTGGCGGTTCTTTAGATCCCAATGGTTCCCAGGGCGTGTGTAGGTGCCCTGTAAGTTTCCCACAAAGATCTCCTTCAGGTCCGCCCAATTTTGAATCAGGTTAGGCAGAAGGTGCTCCAACCATGTCCACGCCGAGTCGGCCAGGAACAAGGGGAGGTTGCGAATGATGAAGTAGTCATCATCCGCCCTACCGGCTTAAGAAGTGAGTCGGTAGTCCTCGAGCCATAGTCCGAGGTTCATTTCCCCAGAGTACTTCGGGATGTTCGTTGGCGGTCGATACAACGGTGGGAAAGCCACGTTGAGGATGTGTCGGCCGAAAGCCTAGGGTCCCGGCGGATTGGGGCTCGGGCTTCGGTCCTCGCCACTGTCGTAGCGTCCACCGCAATGAGCGTGGTAGCTGCGGCTGGCCTCCTCTCTCTTGTCCCCTCGCTCGCGCCTACGGGCGTCTAGGGTGTTATGTGCGTCACGGCTGGAGCCGAGATGCTCATATATCAGGACCATGGTGAGCCTCCCACCATCGCGCGGCGCCTGGTGGACAGATACGTCCCTGCCATGTTGTCCCAAAGACACACACTGGCTGGCGCCAAGCTCACAGCACCGAGACAATGAGCTTTCCACCTGCTGCACTGCCGCGTGCTTGAGCAGCGTGCGGATCTCATAATGGGTCCGGTGATCTTTGGGTGTTGCGAGCTCTGGGAGCCCTTGGAGCAAGGCCGCTGCGGTGGCTATGTTCTAGTTCACCCGGGTGAAGTGCGGGAGGTCCTCGTCGTCCTAGATGATCCTCTAGTTTACGTTGCGGGCGATGGCACGCGCACGCCCATCGTCTCTACGGCATTCGATCTCATGCTCAAGCTCCGAGTGCTCCAGCTCTAGCTGGAGTTGTGCATCCTCGAGTTCCTTCTGCTGCACCCTCAGCTTCTCCACCTGTAGGCGAGGCGGGGCCCTTGCATCTCCCTCGACCTCGTCATAGGGGCAAGCTAAAGGAGTAGCCCCTCCCTCATGGACGCTTTTGACGTGTCCCTATTGGTGGTCCTTAACTCATATTTTATACCACCAATAAGAGTATAAAATCCACACCAAACTTAGATATAGGGCTTCACACTAATCAATTCCACAAGTTTTGGTGTGTTCCTTGTTTTGTAGGAACAAACATGGAAACACACTAAAATGGGCCAAAGGAGAAGAAAGAATGAGAGAAATAACAAATGCCATTTTGGCCCATGAGCAAAGCAAAGGAAAGGAGAAAGAAGCCCAATCAACTTACATCAAAACGGGCTGACCCACAAGGCCACCATGGTCCAGGGCCAGCAAGCAGACCACCATGCGAAGGCGGTGCAGGGGCGGCCTAGCCCAGGCGTGGCCACGCCAGGGGCGCACTTGCGCCCCCTTGCTGCCGCCCGGGCCCACCTTTCACTGGTCGGTCACATTAATCCACTAGAGGTCGGTTGTGGGGTGCACTGTCTGATTCACTAAACCTGGACGCGGGTAGAGGTCGGTTTGTGGAGTTAAGAGGGGAATATTCCAAGGATGATTGAAAGGTCTTGATGGCTAGAGGGGGGGTGAATAGCCTTTTAAAATTTTCTACAAAGACAAGCTAAACAAGTTTATCAAAATAACAAATAATGAGATGCGAGTTTTGCTTAGCCTGTGGGGTGTTTGCAAGCCACCTAACCAATTCACAATTCTAATATATTTGCACTCAACCGCACAAGTCAAACCAAGAAGGTAAATACAACTACAACTAGTAGACAAAGAAGCTACTCTAGCAAAGCTAACTAGCTAGCAAAGATAACTAAGAAGGTAATGCGGAGTTGAGTTAGGAGGATTTCACCGAGGGGCGAAGTATTGAGCCAACCAATATGATCAACAATGAATACCAAGACAACCGAACACCGGGACCAATCAATCACAATATGAAAGTGATGACACAAGATTTATCCCGAGGTTCACGTGCTTGCCGGCACGCTAGTCCCCGTTGTGTCCCTCTTCACCACGTGGTTCGATGGCTAATCGGTCACACACCGAGCCTCTCAAAAGGCACCACAAGAACCTACCAAATGGCAAAAGGTTGCAATGACACGAGCAATATACTATTGTTGCCTTTGGTGCTTCGCAAAGGTAGGCACAAACCCCTCACAATCACCGGAGGTGGCCAAGAACAATCACCAACTCTTGCCAACGCCTCCAAGCTGCTCCAAGTCATCTAGGTGGCGGCAACCACCAAGAGAAACAAGAATCCCGCAGCAAATCAACCACCAAGTGCCAACTAGATGCAATCTCACAATGCAAATGCACTTGGATCACTCAATCTCACTTTGAATATGCAAAGAAGCAAGAGAGATGAGTGGGAGGGGAGTTGCTTAGCTCAAAGTGCTCACAAGTATGTCAAATGTTCAAGAGTTGGAGCCTTGAGCCGACCAATGAGTATTTATAGATGTACCCCTTCGAATAGAGCTGTTAGAAACTTAAACAGGCGAAATCGTGCTGACCGGACGCGCTGGTCCAACAGACCGGACGCGCCGGTCGCACAATGGCTAGCTGCAAAGCAACGACCGGACGCGCTCATTGCGCAGACCGGACGCGCTGGGAACGACCAGATGCGCTGGTCCCATGACTGACCGGACGCGCTGGTCAAGCCTGAGCAGCGCACAACAAAACAGTGACCAGACGTGATGTAGAACTGACCGGACGCCATAGTGCCAGCGTCCGGTTAGAGTCTAGTAAGCTCCCTGAACGACCGGACGCGTCCGATCGTCTATGACCGGACGCGCTGTGCGTTCGATCATCAACCTGAAACAAGTGCAGACACTGAACGCTGACCGGACACGTCCGGTCAAACAGAGACCACGTCCGGTTGAGCGTCCGGTCACCTCTGTGACCTCCGTTTGCCTCTGTTTCTTTTCTAACTTCTGGCATAGTGGAAAATAGTTGTTTCAACTCCTCAAAAATGTCTGAATCCCGCCTCGCAAGCTCGGCGGGAAGGAGAGAGGACCCCAAACCCTCTATACTGCTCAAACTCCACCGCCTTTGCAAATGTGCTAACACCACCAAAGTGATCTCGTCATGTGTAAGTGTGTTAGCATTTTCACAATCATTTTTCGAGGCGTTATTAGTTCTATCCAAA
This sequence comes from Saccharum hybrid cultivar R570, assembly GCA_038087645.1. Lineage (NCBI taxonomy): Eukaryota > Viridiplantae > Streptophyta > Magnoliopsida > Poales > Poaceae > Saccharum > Saccharum hybrid cultivar. The sequence continues at coordinate 15,881,655 of JAQSUU010000431.1, read as the reverse complement.
TGCATATGATTATGAAATGCACACCTAGAGGCACTTAGGAGTTCAATAGCCACATCATTCCCCTCTTTATAGTACGGTTATCTATCCAATAATGTAACCACACCCACTAGGTGTCTTGGTTACTAAAACACAACCCTTAAGCATATACCTTTGTCTTGATCACGTAGGGTTGCGTCAAAATCCAAGTGTGGCCATCATGATCACCATGTCCGTCTAGCCACCAACCTTGGAATGTACTAATCCTCATATGCTACATACAACTTAGGCATAGGATTAGTACTTAGGCATTTTCACTAATTAGCAACACCAAACATAGGACTTTCAATCTCCCCCTTGTTGGTAATTGGTGACAAACCTTTCACAAAGATATTATTATAAAATTTTGATTGAACCCATGTCACATTGTCCAAGTATATTACTATGTGTAAGAATTATGGACATGTGATCATGAATTCAAATTGATAGCAATGGCTCCCCCTACATGTATGCTATATGTTTGGATTTTGGAAGCATACATGTTAGATAGGAAAGATTAGGAGCATTGACTACCAATAGGTGCTAAGTGTTTAAGATTATAGACCTTTGAAGCGTGATACCATCAGAGTAGCGATAAACACCATCTTAGCACCTTGTGTAGTTAGATACCACTTGAAAAAGCACAAACATAACTAGAAACCTCGTGAGATCAACATTATAAGCAATGCTCTAGTACCACTTTGAAAAACATGAAGCAAGAAAAATCTAACTACTTCCTATTCATGCTAGTACTTCAATTCATCATTCAAATTATACTAGCAAGTCACCACACAAGCAATGTATCGAAGAAAAAGAAATGCATAACTATGCATCATACATATGAAGTGCACATGTAAATGCAACATTCATGTTTAAGAGCTTGCTCCCCCTACTTGTGTGCTCAAAATTTTAGTTGATCCCCTTCTTTTATCAATTCTCCCCTTTAGGTTTTCTCACCCTTTAGAATTTATCTTTGTGAACAACATTTTTCTCCCCCTTTGTGCTTCTCCTCCTTTGAGTTCTATCTTTGTGAACTACATTTTCTCCCCCTTTGGCACCAATGACCACAAGGGACCAAATTTTAGATAGAATATCATGTCAAATTATGGGGTGAGGATCAAGTTTGTGATTCAACCTAGATTGCTTGCATAAATAAAATGCTTCGGTTTGATCCAAGGGCAAGCTTCTTCACACCTCACTAGAAGGGTTATCATGCACCATGTTGAAGCAAATATTTAAACAAGTGATCGAGATTAAACACTTAGGATCACAAGCTACTTAAACAAGTTATATGCTACCACTAGATCATACATAGCAAAGAAACAATAGTGGCACCATATAACCTTCAAATTCATTTGATTTTCATGAATGAGCCTAGAACATAAGAAATCATGACTAGATGCACTAAACAAGTCCTTAGCATAGAATGTATGACATGTCAACCAATTGTACCTTGGGGATCGAAGGAGAGGCATGTCATATATGGGGTGCATCAACTCATGTTGGAGAAGTCAAGTATGTTCAACTCATTCTTTAGCTTGTGAAATCTCTTCTCATCAAGTAGCTTGGTGAATAGATCGGCTAATTGATCTTCGGTGCCCACACTCTCAATAGCAATGTCACCCTTTTGTTGATGATCTCTAATAAAGTGATGGCGAACATCAATATGCTTTGTTCTTTGATGTTGAACCGGATTGTTGGTTAGCTTCACGGCACTTTCATTGTCACATAGCAATGGCACATTCTTGAAATTGATTCCAAAATCCTTTAATGTTGCCTTCATCCACAAGATTTGTGCACAACAACTACCCGCGATGAAGTATTCGGCTTCAGCGGTAGATAGTGCAATACTATTTTGCTTCTTGGATGACCATGAGACAAGTGATCTTTCCAACAATTGACAAGTCCTGAAAGTGCTCTTTCTCTCCACTTTGTCACCGGCATAGTCGGAATCCGAATATCCAACTAGTTCAAAACTTGCACCTTTGGGATACCATAATCCAACATCTTGTGTATGCTTTAAGTACCTCAATATTCTCTTTGTTGCCTTCAAATGACTTTCTCTTAGTGAGGCTTGAAATCTTGCACACATGCATACACTAAACATTACATCGGGCCTTGATGCCATCACATAGAGTAGGCTACCAATCATTGATCTATATAGCTTTTGATCCACCATGTTGCCACTCTTGTCACTATCCAAACTTCCACTAGTGCTCATTGGAGTTGTAATGCCCTTTGCATCTTCCATGCCAAACTTCTTTAGCATATCCTTTATATATTTGGTTTGGCTTACAAATGTTCCTTCCTTCATTTGTTTGATTTGAAGTCCAAGAAAGAAACTAAGTTCACCAATCATTAACATTTCAAATTCCTTTGCCATCATTTTCCCAAACTCATCACAATAATCTTGATTGGTTGAACCAAATATGATATCATCAACATATATTTGCAACACAAACAAGTCTTTCCTAATCTTCTTGGTGAATAGTGTTGTATCAACTTTGCCCATAACAAATCCTTTGGATAGCAAGAAGTCCCTCAATCTTTTATACCATGCTCTAGGTGCTTGCTTCAATCCATACAAAGCCTTCCTTAACTTGTATACATGAGTGGGTTTCTTGTCATCTTCAAAACCTTGTCATCTTCAAAACCAGGAGGTTGCTCCACATACACCTCCTCTTGGATGTACCCATTGAGAAATGCACTCTTCACATCCATTTGATATAGCTTGATATTGTGAGCACAAGCATAGGCAAGTAAGATCCTAATTGCTTCCAATCTTGCAACCGGGGCATAAGTTTCACCAAAGTCAAGACCCTTTATTTGTGTGTAACCTTGAGGCACTAGTCTTGCTTTGTTCCTTACTACTATTCCATCTTGATCTTGCTTGTTGCGAAAGACCCATCTTGTTCTAATGACATTGTGATCCTTAGGCCTCTCAACTAGTTCCCATACTTCATTTCTCTTGAAGTTGTTGAGCTCTTCATGCATTGCATTTACCCAATCCGGATCTCTCAATGCTTTATCAATGTCCTTGGGTTCTTCCATTGACACAAAAGAAGAGTGAGCACAAAATGATGCCAATCTTGATCTAGTTTGAACTCCTCTTTGTATGTCACCAATGATAGAATCCAATGGATGGTCTCTTGCAATGTTAGTTGGTTGAAGCACTTGGACTTGATTGCTTGGATGTAGATGTTGATCATGAGTTAGAGATGATGAACTAGCCACTTGTTGATCTTGTTGCACTTGAGATGATGTACTAGCTTGATTTTGCAATAGAGAATCACTAGCTTGAGTGATTGGACTTTGGAGCACTTGATCTTTGTTGTCATCCACATCAATCACTTGCTTTGGCCTAATATCACCAATATCCATTTCTTTCATAGCATTGGTCAATTGAGTTCCTCTCACATCATCCAAGTTATCTTCCTCATCTTGAGAGCCATTTGTTTCATCAAACTCAACATCATGCACTTCTTCAAGTGAACCACTAGCTAGGTTCCATACTCTATAAGCTTTGCTAGTAGTTGAGTAACCAAGTAGAAATCCTTCATCATATTTCTTCTCAAACTTGCTCAATCTTGTGCCCTTCTTCAAGATGTAGCATTTACAACCAAATACCCGAAAGTATGCAATGTTGGGCTTTCTTCTATTTAAGATCTCATATGGTGTTTTCTCTAAAAACTTGTGGCAATAGAGGCGGTTGCTATAGAAGCAAGCCGTGTTGATTTCTTCGGCCCAAAATGAATGACTCACATTATACTCATTCAACATTGATATTGCCATATCAATTAAGGTTCTATTCTTCCTCTCAACTAGTCCATTTGATTGAGGTGTATACTTGGCCGAGAATTGATGTTTGATTCCAAGCTCATCACATAGTTCATCAACTCTTGTGTTTCTAAACTCACTTCCATTGTCACTTCTCACTTTCTTGATTGTGGTTTCAAACTCATTTTGCACTCTCTTGATGAACTTCTTGAATATGTCAAATACATCACTTTTGTCCCCAAGAAAGAATACCCATGTATATCTAGTGAAATCATCCATAATCACAAAGCCATACTTGTTGCCACCAATGCTTGTGTATGTAGTTGGCCCAAATAGATCCATGTGCAACAACTCAAATGCCTTGGAAGTACTCATAATGCTCTTTAATGGATGAGTGTTGCCCACTTGCTTTCTGGCTTGACATGCACTACATAACTTGTCCTTCTCAAATGTGACATCCTTCAAGCCTCTAACTAAGTCATGCTTCACTAACTTGTTCAATTGCTTCATGCCAACATGACCAAGTCTTCTATGCCATAACCAACCCATACTTGATTTGGTGAGTAAGCATGTTGAAAGTTGAGTGTCACTAGCATTGAAATCAACCAAGTATAGATTCTCATATCTAAAGCCTTTGAAGATCAAGTTAGAGCCATCAACACTAATTATCTCCACATCATCAACACCAAATATGCACTTGAAACCAAGATCACACAATTGAGCAACCGAAAGAAGATTCAAGTTCAACTTTTCAACTAAAAGCACATTGGAAATGCTATGATCATTTGAGATTGCAATCCTTCCAAGAGCCTTTATATCACCCTTGCTATTGTCACTAAATGTGATACTATCAATGCGACTATCATTTGATTTGAGAGAGTTGAACATTCTTGAATCACCGGTCATATGTTGAGAGCATCCACTATCAAGTATCCAATGCCTTCCTTCGACCTTGTAGTTGACCTACAAAACAAATTAATGTTTCTTAGGTACCCATACTTGTTTGGGTCCTTGGAGGTTAGTCACTAAGCTCTTTGGTACCCAAATGACCTTCTTCTTTGGACCCATAATTGGTGTACCAACAAACTTAGCATGCACACCTTTCTCACCCTTGGTAAGCACATAACAAGAATCAAAAGGAATGCAAGGTACATTAGCATTTTTCTTGTTCTTGTTCATTTTATTGCAATTAATCTCTAGATGTCCAACTTGCTTGCATCTATTGCAATAACGACTATTGCTCTTCACAAAACAAGGCTTTGGAGTAGCAAAGGCCGCCTTGCCCTTCTTGGGAGTATAGCCCAAACCCTCTTTGTTGAGAGAGAACCTTTGGCTACCCAAGCATTTTAGCAAGCGGGTATCCCCACCATAGGCATTGCCTAATGCACGGGTGAGATCATCCACCTTTCTCTTGAGAGTCTCATTCTCAACCACAAGTGATGAATCACTAGTAGTAGAGGTAGAGTTGGTTGTGGTGGATGATGATGAGCTACATGAAGCATTAGTAGGACCAACAAATAAAGAATCATCAATGATATCACATGTTAGTCCAATATCACAAGTGACAATCACTTGCTCCTCCTTAGCTTCCTTCGTGAGCTTCTCCAACTTGAGGTCCTTTTCATTGATGAGCTCAAGTAGAGTGGAGTGGGCTTCCTTAAGCCTAGTGTGAGCAATTTCAAGATCCTCGTGGTCTTCCTTTAGACACTCACGAGAAGCCTCTAGCTCATCAAAGGATTTTCTAAGAGCTTTGAGCTCTTGTTCAATTCATTTGCACTCCTTACTCTTTTTAAGAGCAACAAGCTCCTCCATCAAGGCATTATTTTCATTGCTCTTAGCAATGAGCTCTTGTTCTAAGATTTTGTATTTCTTGGTGGTCCTCTTGTAGCCTTTGCTCATTTGATCTATTATGCCCAATAGATCATCCTTGGAGTACTCCTCATCCTCCTCATCATCACTCCTACAACCATCACTAGCACAAGAATCATCATCACTATCATCATATTTTACCTTGGTAGGCTTGGCCATAAGGCATGTCGATGTAGTGTCGAAGATGGATGGCTTGTTGGAGAGGGTGATGTTTGCAATGGCTCGCCGAGTGGTCCTTTCATCATCACTAGAGCTTTCATCATCATCACTATCGGAGTTGTCACTATCCCAAGTGACTACATAACCACCACCCTTCTTCTTCTTGTTGAATGTGAAGCTCTTCTTTACTTTCTTCTCCTTCTTGTCCTTCTTGTTCTTCTTCAACTTCAACTCCCCATCATGATATCTTTTGTCTTCATAGGGGCACTTTGCCACTACATGATCGAGGCTATTGCAATTGTAGCAAAGCACCTCCTTTGCCTTCATGAAGTCCCTTCTCTTTCTTGCACCATATCCTTTCTTCTTCATGAACCTCCCCATCTTGTGCACAAGGAGGGTCATGGTCTCATCATCGAATGGATCATCATCATCGCTCTCCACCTTGCTCTTGCCCTTAGAGGATGAAGCCTTGAATGCAATGGGCTTCTCTTGCTTGACCTTGATCTCCTTCTTCTCATCTTCATCTTCATCATCATCATATTGAGCATCGGTCATGACATCTCCAAGCACTTGGTTTGGAGTCACCTTGTCTAAAGCCTCTCTTTGGATCATCTTCCTCAAGATAGCAAACTTCTTAGGTAAGTTCATCAAGAACTTATGTGAGAAGTCCTTGTCCTTGACATCTTCTCCTAGGCTCTTGAGATAATTGACAATAACTTGTAGCCTATAGAACATCTCCGGTATGGACTCGTCATCCTTCATCTTGAAGCTTGCAAACTTATCCTTGAGCATATAGAGCTTGGCACTTTTTACCGTTGAAGTACCCTCATATGTTTCCTCTAATCTTGTCCGCACTTCACTTGCCATCTCAAGATCCTTGATTTGCTCAAAGACCTTTGCATCAATCCCATTATAGAGAGTATTGAGAGCCATAGTGTTGCATTGGTTGTTGATGCGGTCATTGTTGGTGAGGTTGTCGGGATCAATGATAGCATAATCATGATGTGTCACTTCCCAAACCTTCTTATTAATAGAGCCAAGATATTGCTTCATCTTTCTTTTCTAATAATCAAAAGATGAGACACCATCAAAGAATGGAGGCTTGCCCCCGATATGGTTGAACACAACTTGAGCCATCTTACACCGAGGTTGTTAAGCCTTACAAACGGTGACCATGGCTCCGGTACCACTTGAAAGGTCTTGATGGCTAGAGGGGGGGTGAATAGCCTTTTAAAATTTTCTACAAAGATAAGCTAAATAAGTTTATCAAAATAACAAATAATGAGATGTGAGTTTTGCTTAGCCTACGGGGTGTTTGCAAGCCACCTAACCAATTCACAATTCTAATATATTTGCACTCAACCGCACAAGTCAAACAAAGAAGGTAAGTACAACTACAACTAGAAAGCTACACAAAGAAGCTACTCTAGCAAAGATAACTAGCTAGCAAAGATAACTAAGAAGGTAATGCGGAATTGAGTTAGGAGGATTTCACCGAGGGGCGAAGTATTGAGCCAACCAATATGATCAACAATAAATACCAAGACAACCGAACACCGGGATCAATCAATCACAATATGAAAGTGATGACACAAGATTTATCCTGAGGTTCACATGCTTGCCGGCACGCTAGTCCCCGTTGTGTCCCTTTTCACCACGTGGTTCGGTGGCTAATCAGTCACACACTGAGCCTCTCAAAAGGCACCACAAGAATCTACCAAATGGCAAAAGGTTGCAATGACACGAGCAATATACTATCATTGCCTTTGGCGCTTCGCCGAGGTAGGCACAAACCCCTCACAATCACCGGAGGTGGCCAAGAACAATCACCAACTCTTGCCAACGCCTCCAAGCTGCTCCAAGCCATCTAGGTGGCGGCAACCACCAAGAGAAACAAGAATCCCGTAGCAAATCAACCACTAAGTGCCAACTAGATGCAATCTCACAATGCAAATGCACTTGGATCACTCAATCTCACTTTGAATATGCAAAGAAGCAAGAGAGATGAGTGGGAGGGGAGTTGCTTAGCTCAAAGTGCTCACAAGTATGTCAAATGTTCAAGAGTTGGAGCCTTAAGCCAGCCAATGAGTATTTATAGACGTACCCCTTCGAATAGAGCCGTTAGAAACTTAAACAGGCAAAATCATGTTGACCGGACGTGCTGGTCCAACTAACCGGACGCGCCGGTCGCACAACGGCTAGCTGTGAAGCAATGACTGGACGCGCTCGTCGCGCAGATCGGACGCACTGGGAACGACCGGACGCGCTGATCACATGACTGACCAGACACGCTGGTCAAGCCTGAGCAGCGCACAACAAAACAGTGACCGGACGCACTGTAGAACTGACCAGACGTCACAGTGCCAGCATCCGGTTAGAGTCCAGTAAGCTCCCTAAATGACCGGACGCGTCTGATTGTCTATGACCGGACGCGCTACGCGTTCGATCATCAACCTGAAACAAGCGCAGACACTGAACGCTGATCGGACGTGTCCGGTCAAACAGAGACCGTGTCCGGTTCAGCGTCCGGTCACATCTGTGACCTCCGTTCGCCTCTATTTCTTTTCCGACTTCTGGCGTAGTGGAAAATAGTCATTTCAACTCCTCGAAAATGCCTGAATCCCGCATCGCAAGCTCGACGGGAGGGAGAGAGGACCCCAAACCCTCTCTACCGCTCAAACTCCACCGCCTTTGCAAATGTGCTAACACCACCAAGTGATCTCGTCATGTGTGAGTGTGTTAGCATTTTCACAATCATTTTTTGAGGCATTATTAGTTCTATCCAAATGCATATGATTATGAAATGCACACCTAGAGGCACTTAGGAGTTCAATAGCCGCGTCATTCCCCTCTTTATAGTACGGCTATCTATCCTATAATGTAACCACACCCACTAGGTGTCTTGGTTACTAAAACACAACCCTTAAGCATATACCTTTGCCTTGATCACGTAGGGTTGCGTCCAAATCCAAGTGTGGCCATCATGATCACCATGTCCATCTTGCCACCAACCTTGGAATGTACTAATCCTCATATGCTACATACAACTTAGAAATAGGATTAGTACTTAGGCATTGTCACTAATTACCAACACCAAACATAGGACTTTCAATGATCCCCCTCATCCACCTATATATAGAGGGTCTCACTCCCTCACTTGACACACCATCTAAGGGCAAGAGCATCTCAATAGAGTGAGAGCACCACTCCAAGGGCTTAGTCCCTATTAGCTAGTAGAGTTGAGAAGAGGAGAGATGTGAGGAGAAGCTCGGGGAAGTGCCGGACTTGTCGATGACTCCCCGTCTTGTACCTCAATGAACACCTACACCATACTTCTTCAAGTTCTTCCCGCTAAGTGTGTGTTCATGATTCTTTTGGATATACATGTCTTTGTTTAGTTAAGCTCTTCTCTTGCTTGTTTGTGGGTTTGTCATTTGTCCTCATGATGGGTGCTCTAGTAGAAGGGCCTCACTTGATGGGTAACCCTTGTTAACACACTAGAGCAGTAGAGGCTACCTCCGTTTGCCCCGTGTTCGACGGTTGAGGGGTAGGCGGTAGGTGGTGATAGCCCTATCCATCCCTTGCACTCCCCCACGTCTGGGCACAGCGTAGAGCCGTATGCGGGAGGTACCTGGCAGACTAGGTATAAGCCAGTGCCAGAAGTAAGCGAGTAGGAGTAAAGTTTACCTGACCATAGACCTTATGCCATAAGAATCCTTCCCTACCCTTACCAACTTTACCAACTTGTGTTGTCCTTAGATGAATTAGCTAGGAGAAAGTACCCCATTCCCTATAGAAAATACGATACCCTAAATACTTCTGGGTGAAGGCTACAATGGCAATTTCATACGCTTACGAATTCTTCTACATTCGTTAAGAAATACCAACAAGCTTTCTAGCGCCGTTGCCAAGGAACAATTGCTATTTTCTTCAGGCCTAGTTCATCCTCGTATCTATATCCTTTTGTTATAAAAACAAAAATAGTCTTCTTTTATCTTTTCTATCATAAAGCCAACCTATTTTGAAAACCCTTCCGCTTCAAAGGAAAAGTTCTTGGAGCCACCATCTTTTTCAAAATCAAAACTTTCATCCGGCTATGAACTCCACCCTAGATTCAAAGACATGGTTCGGGCACAACCCTTCTCTAGTTATCATAACGAAGATTCTTTTAACCACCTACAAGATTTCATGGAAATGTGCTCATGCCTGAGCATCCCATGCATGACACAAGAAATTCTTATGTGGAAATTGTTTTCCTTCTCCCTCAAAGGGGAGGCAAAGCAATGGTACACTAATGCCATAGAAAGTGCGAATGAAGACTAGGATGAACTTAAAGACAAGTTTTATCTTGCATTCTTCCCCATGTCTCATATCATTTCTCTACCAAGGGCAATCCTCAATTTCGAGCAGAATGAGAAGGAGTCCATAGGTGCAGCCTGGGCTAGATTTTAAATGTTAATACATGCTGGTCCAGACTTGTCATTACCTGATAGTGTGCTTTTGCATCTCTTTTGTTTGGGTCTTAACATAGAAGCTGCCCTATGTCTTGACATGACCGCCGGAGGGTCGTTTACACATAAAACTATGACGGAACATAGGAAAATCCTTGATCACATCCTAGAGAAGCACACTTCTCCTGTCATAAAACCCAAACCCCTCCAAAAGAAGGGCATGTCAAGCTTTGAGGAGGCCTCATTAGCCGAATCCAAACCCATTTCATCCTTAGATTCGACTGTTGAGCCCTCACCCAAACCTGAAATACCGAAGAAAGGAGTAATTCATCCTTCGAAGTTTCTGATCAAATTCGACGATTATGGCAGAACCTCGAACCTTCCTTGGCACAAAGAGAATACATTTCTTTCTAAGGAAGTCTCCCCTAATGCAAAGCCTTCAAAAGAATGGTTAAAGGAGGTGAAACGTTCTTCTAAAATAATTCAGATTCTTTCACCTTCCATAACCATGACTTGTTTGTTAAAGGGAACTTTCAGGGAAGCCCTACACAACCTCATAGTCGGGACTAATATCATGTTACAATTCTTAGCGGAAATTATTTTGGGCAACATGCTACTACTCCCAATTGATAAACTCTTTAAAAGTCCGTTAGGGCTCATTTTTTAGTGTTGTGGGATCGCTAAGGCCGTGCCAATGAAAATTAATGAAACTAAGGTTTTCTTGAACTTCCATATCTATGCCATCCTTGATTTTGATCTTCTGATAGGCTACCCACTCGAAAAGCTTTTTCAAGAAAAACCTTTCCTTGGGCGCCATGATGAAAAATTGAGAACAACTGCTTCCACCACTCATATCCCTAGTCCTGAAAATCCAAAGGCGAAGCAGCAACCCAACCATAACACGTTCGAGGAGGTGAAGTTCATATCTCCATTCATTTCACCTAAGCTTGCTTGTGAAATAGAACGTATACCATCTCCCTCACTCGAACATAAGCCATGTCCCTCTAGCAATTCAAGTGATAACTTTTGTGCCATGGACATGCCCAAAGCACCGACTCTGGAGTCCAAGAGGGAGGATTCCACATACGAGCATCAAAACTTCACTCTCAAACCTCCTTTTGATTCATGCTCAGTTTTGGGGTCTCCAAAGTTTGTGTTGCTTAGTACCATGTGCTTTCATGAGAACCACAACCATATCTCTGTCCTTGTTTGCAAACTTTTCAAAAGGATGGTTGTGGATGTTTTCGTTACCATAAATATTGCAAATCTCAAGGAAGCACTATGGTACTAACTTTACAGCATGAACATTCATGCTAAATGTTTGGTGGTAAAGCTGAGAACTATATCGCCATTGATAGCTGCAAGATGAGTTTCCAAGGTCGAGCTTAAGACCATAAATCAAGCACTGCCGGGAGATACCCCGGATTATCATGAAAAAATATAATAATAAATATAAAGAAATATTATTATATAAAAAAAAACTTTCCTTTTCAATAAAAGTAAGGGCATGTTGTCAAGTTTGTATGCACCTTCAGATATTCTTGTCACTAACCATTACAGGTTGAAATCAAGAAGAACAAGGGGCATACGACACTAGAGAACATGGGAGCTACATCAGTCATACACGACGATGCTCTTTTGTAATGGAACACGCTCAAAGGGAGACCCCCACATTGCACACTTGACTTTTACACAAAAGTCCAAGTGTGGGGGGGAAGTTTCATCCACACAAAAGGTCATCTTGGGCTAAAAAATGAGATGATGTCAGCTCTACCTTGCTAAAAAAGAGAGAGAGAAAATATATAAAGAAAAAAGAGATAAAAAAGGAGAGAAGGAGCATTCTGCTCTTCTAGACCTTTGCTATCACTAAGGCCCATGGACAACGCACACTAGTTGTGTGTAGCCTAGCCTTGGTGATAACTTGAGATGAACCATATACAAGCCACCATTGCAGCAGTTTCAGAAGCTCCATCCACATGCTACTAGTAAGTAACACTTAGGTATGCAAAGGGAACTAAAAATATATATATAAAAATAATAGTAATATGTTTACCAACTCATTTACTCATATTTGCTTCCATGAGACCATATAAATTCATGCATCTATTATTTATGTCACATACTCTAGTTTGGATGTATTTGATCAATACATCCATATGCTTTTTAAATTAAGCATGGTGTTTAGGTTAAAATAGCCTCCTTTAATCAAATTTTAACATGACGTTGAAATTTTGATTAATGAACTTTGAGTAATTGCTTTCATAAATAATGGTGGTGATTTAAAATGGAGATAATCAAGGCTAGAGATACAATGCATCTTTACCTTAGCCTTACTTAAGTATGAAAAGTATGGTGAACAAATAAAAATATACATAAATAATAATAATAATAATAATAATAATAATAATAATAATAATAATAATAATAATAATAATAATAATAATAATAATAATAATAAAAAAAAAAAAAATAATAATGATGAATAAAACTTTAGGCTCACCGGTGTTCAAGCCGGTAGAGCCCTTCTTTGTTTCTTTTGTATTTGTTTTTCTTTATTAAAATAAAATAGGTACAATAATAAGTGTGGGGGAGATCTCTCAAGCATAACTAACACACATTTGAGATCTCCCCAACACATTACACAACACCAGGTAAATCCATCATGCAGAAGGACAAGACAAATGACTTCCATTAACTCCATCTTCAATAGTGGTTTGTGCGACTCTACTTCACATCTCCTGAGTTTTGAAGTTCAAAATTGAATAAATTAAAAAGGCAAAACTTTTGATGCTCCATCTCTATAACAGAACCGACCAAATTATAAGAGCACAAGTACAAAAACAAGCACCGAAGCGCTCAAATTTTCGAACTTGAGCCCATATAATCCCGGTAGTCAATCGAAACCACGAAGGATTTCAAACCAACTTGCTTACAACCAAGATCGCATCATTCAACATACAACATCATACGTTACATTTCGCAAGTAGTTCCGAAATAAGTTTACACACACAGAGTCGCAAATATTACAAACCAAGTTTATAAAGTAGCGGAAGCAAACACACACCAGTTGTTTAACTACTGCCAGTCTTGTTGATCAACAACCCGCAAAAGCATCAGGAAAGTACATAAAGGATGATCACGCCCTAGTGATCTAGTCTTCGTCACCCGCAGGGTGGAGACAATTTTTGCAGAAGCCTTGGTAGAGCATATCATCTGCAACAGGAGGGAATAAACCCTGAGTACTAGAATGTACTCAGCTAGACTTACCCGTCGAAAACCAGAAATAAGATGACACCAAGGATTATGCAAGGCTTTCACAAGAGGCTAGCTGACATCACATTTTTGCATAAAGGCATAAGTAATTGAGACTCTTATAACCTATACTAGCAGTTATTTTTATCATTTACCTGTCATCTATCTTAGCACCTGTACTAAGCATGCACTTGATTATAATCAAACAATTATCATTATTATATCCAGAGCAGGTATGAATTGTGGCAACATTGTATCATTCCCTTAACCACCGGTTCATTTAATGAGATCTACGTTGCCGCTGCTCAAGTCAAGTGCTCACTAACCGGGAGCGACGGCGATTCGAATCAAATTCCTATCCAGCTGGAGGGGTATTTCTAACACTCACCGAGTCACGCCTGGCGAGGGCTGCTCAGGTCATCTTTTGTACAGTTCAGGAATCGCGGGCCCGAATAATGCCGCGTCCCCAAGGGCGACACTCTGCCAGGTGCTAGGGACTCTAACCCCCCCTTGGTCTCACGCCAATGTCCCCAAGCACATCCTTTCTCTCCTCCAAGATGCAACCTACCATTCGATTCCCGGTCTGAACCATACTACTCGACTTCACGGTCGGAACGGCTTATCCGGCCAACTAAGTGTTAGACTGCGTTCAACATGACTCAAGGACGTACAGCGAATCGGTCCTTAAACGACTCAGACGGGCATAGCTCCACACCCAAGACGTATAGTGTCTTGCGGCTGTACTATCGAACTCCCGCCCGGTCTCAATTTCATTTTTAAAGCATGGTTCCATCCACGATAGCCATAAAGCCACTCGTGACTCCTTCCTACATCTCGCGGATGACCGGAAATCACCCGACTTCTACCGTACTAAGCAGGGCTAAGCATTGACAAATGCCTAAACCTAATATAGGAGTAAGTACGATATCTGGACAAGGACAGGTATAATGCAACAAGTGTTTTCATATAACTCCTACAACTTAATGCAGTAAACAATTAAAAGTACTCAAGATTAATTTATAAATCAGTAGGTTTAGCATGCACCGGGGCTTGCCTTTCAGAAAGGTTGAAGGTCGGTGGTCAGGACACTCAGGCAAATCTTCAGCGGCGTCTCCTCCGCCGACTGGTTCCGCTGGCTCCTCTGGCTGGTCCTGGACTTCCTCCGGAATCACTGGCTCGAACTCGAGGAGTGTTATCCCCTCTAGAACACCTATTGCATGAGTGCACAATAAATATCATGGGTGCATAATGGTGCAACATGCTCGGAATGAAATGCATTTCAGCAATAAAAGTACTCTACTCCAGTCACTTTATCAGTACGTGCAAATCTCTTCTCCGGTGGATAAGTACTTACCTAATCTACCCAACCTAAGATATAGTTGTTCATCTTCGGTTAAGGTCCTAACACCTAACAAACACAAGAGTGACATTATTTAGGTTACCACATCCAACCCAAAATATCACAGTAAGACATTCTGGACAGCAGCTACTTGTTTCTAACATAACTGGAGATTCCCAACTCCAAAAGATATGGTCTAAGACAATCTGGAAAGCTTATGAAATGCACCACAAAATATTTTCAGACCACAACACTTAATTCTAAAGTTTACCTAGTTGAAATTCCAAAGTTCCAGAATCTGTCCTCCCCAAACAGAGAGCAGCAAATTCCGGACTGTCACTTAAAACAGCAATAACTCTAAACTACTAAGCCAAATGCTCCCAAATTTTGACACAAGCTAGTTTATCAAGTTTACTACAATTTTGGTATTCACAAGTTTTCCAGCAAACACTTTCATTAAGGTTCAAACCTACAGATACTACCAGCTGTCCAAAAAACCTAGAATTGCAAAGATTAAATATTTATTTATGTGGCAAACATTCTCTAAGACCAAACTAATGTTACTACAAGTTCACAAAGGTCACAAAAACACCAGAAAATAAGGTGTGCCCACCTAGAATATTTATTTAAATTCATTTCTTAATTTACTCAATTAATTAAGTGGGATTTTAAACATATATGTAAACTGCTCCTAAAATTCTACAAAAATTACAGGAGACTCTCTGAGCCAAAAATAGGCTACTGTAAAAATTTGAACTAAATTTATTCAGAGGAACTTCCTACACAAAATTCACAAAGCCCAAAAGGCTGATTTTTATATAAATAACAGAGCATAGTAAAAAGTGTCAAAAAATAGATTTCCTAATTTTCTTGTACACTCTAGGGTACTAAGACATTCTCCAAAAAGTTATATGAACATTGAACATGTAGAAAATTTACAAAAATTAATTTAAGTATTTCCTAAAATAAAAAGATAGCATTATAACTTGAAAAGTACTTAAGCATTACTGCCCAAATTTTTACCAGAGCTAGAGCAAGTATAAATTAGTTTACCCACCAAATTTCATAATTTTTGGAACACTGAAACTCAAGATATGATTTAAACAAATTTGCATGTGATTTAAAACACATTTCAAAGACCTATTTAAATATCCCGGGAACTAAACATCACATAACCAATTCATATTTTTCTAAGATACTACACACCCTGTAGATCCCAACAAAATTTATCTCATAATTTTTGGGCAAGTAAAACCCTAGATCTACAATTTCCAAACAACCACTAAAATCTGTGACAAAAAGAAAAAAGGAAACAAAACTGAACCCTAACAGCTACAGTGCCGGGCCGGCTCAGTTCACCAGCGCGGCCCAGCCAACGCGCGGCCCGATCTGGCTCCCGCCCGCGCATGGCAACCGACAGGTGGGTCCCCGCGGTCAGTGACGGAGGGTAGGGGAGCGGCGAACCGCGAGCTCCGGCGAGCTCAAGCTCGTCGGAGGGGAGCTCGCTTGGAAAAACAAACACACCCACGTGTTCCCCGTCATACGGTGCTTCGATTCGTGCAAGCAGGAAGGCTTGGGTTGGAGTGGGAGGGGCTCACCATCGGGAACGGTGGCCGGTGAGGGTCGGTGACGGTGCGCCGCCGCCGGTGAGGCCGCACGGTCACAACTAAACTCGGTACGAGCTTTACTGCAGCTAGGCGGAGCGGTTGAGGTAGGAAGGGAAGACGGAGAGAGGCCCGAACTACCCCGGCCATGGTGAACCTGCATGGCGGAGCTCCGGTGACCTCTCGGGAACGGGCGAAGACGGCAATGTGGCTCACCCCGGGCTCAATCAAAGCCACCGGTTGGTCGCAGAGGTGTAGGGCGGTAAGGCGGAGGGACGGGCATGATCTGGTGAGCGGTGGTGCGGTGGGGAGCGCGCGCGAGCTTGCCGGAGTGGGGGCGACTATGGCGGCTCGGTTCCTCCGCTTTGAAGCCGAACGAGGGAGGGAGAGGGAATGGAGGCAGCCTCGACGCGTCGTGGCGGTCTTGAAGGCGCCGTGGACTGGCCGGTGGGGCCAGGGCCGGTGTACGGTCACCACCGCGTGTCCACGCGTCGGCGAGGCCCTGTGGCCGGTCAGCTACTCCCCCTTCTCTGACGAAACTGAAACGAGTCGAACGGTGCCGTTGGTGATCGACTGACAGGGCAACTTCGTCGACGATTTACTCTCAAACCAGCTCGTGTTAGTGAAACCTCCAATTAGCAAAGTTGTAGACCTACGTGAGCACTACAAGTTTGTAAAAGGCATCATGAGCTGGTTTGGTTTAGTTGATGAGATATAACGCCCCAAAGTGAGGCACATGAAAGTTGAACCGACTTTCAGTTATTTCCCCCGACTGAAACCTGATTTTTGAAGCACTCTAACTCATAAACCATTGGGAACCAGGCTTGGGTGATGTTGACAATGTTGTAGAGCTACATGAGAACTACAAGTTTGTCAATATGAGTAGAAACTGGTTTGGCCTGGTTTGTAAACTACAAGCTTCTAAAGTAGGCCTCAGTAAAACTAGAGGGTCAATTGAAGACTTAGAAAAATTCTAAGTGTTGAGGCAGCCCCTCTAGCTGACTTGTGGGCCATTTTTGAGCATGTTCTGGCTAGTTTCATGAAATGGTCATATTGAGACTTTTGTTTCCCATAAAATTCCCTACAACTTTGCTTAAGGGTGCTCCTCCATGCAAGGTCTCTAAGCTAGACTTTTTAATTGGTCAAACTAGAGCATCCTAGGGCTAAGTGGTGGTCAACTACACCTTAGAGGGCATTTTGGTGATTTTGGTCAACATGAACCTTGATCCATTAGTGACCCTAAGTATAACTAAGGTGTTGTGGGATATAATTGGCTACTCTACCCTTTAGTTACACCAACTCCCTAGTGTCACATGATGTGAGTCAAACAAAACTTCAAAACAAATCACATTTGTTGCAACCACATGAATTAACATGAAATGATGCATGCTTATGCTCATGCAATGCAATGCAATTATGGAGCTAAACACCTGAGGTGTTACAGCCCTCCCCCCTTATAAAAATCTCGTCCTGAGATTTGGAAAGCGTACCATTTTTCATAGAATTCCTTATAGCCATCCCGCAAATAGTCCTCCCGTTCCCATGTAGCGTCACTTTCACTACCCTGATTACTCCACATTACTTTATACCACTTAACCACTTTGCTTCTAGTCACTCATTCCTGAGTATCGATCACTCGGACTGGCTTTTCTTCGTAAGTTAGATCGGATTCTAGCCTGATATCTCCTAAAGGAACTCTTTCTTCAGGAACTCGAAGACACTTTTTGAGCTGAGATACATGGAAGACGTTAAATATGGCACTCATTTCAGGAGGTAACTGGATTTTGTACGCAACAGCTCCACTCTTGCCAATGATTTGGAAAGGACCCACGTATCTTGGCGCAAGTTTCCGCTTAACACCAAAACGTTGGACACTCTTCATTGGAGAAACTTTCAGATAAACGAAGTCTCCAACTTCAAACTCGAGTGGTTTTCTATGACGATCAGCATAACTTTTCTGTCTAGCTTGGGCTGCAGCCATATGTTTTTGGATGGTACGGACTTGTTCCTCAGCTTCCTCAACAAAAGCAATACCATAAAATCTCCTCTCACCAGCTTCTATCCAATTTAGTGGGGTTCTACACTTACGACCGTACAAAGCTTCGAATGGGGCCATCTTAATACTCTCTTGGTAACTATTATTGTATGAGAATTCGGCTAGAGGTAACCATTTTTCCCAAGAACCCTTGGATGATATTACACATGCCCGCAACAGATCTTCCAAGATTTGGTTAACCCGTTCTGTCTGTCCTGACGTCTAGGGGTGATAAGCAGAGCTTCTCACTAACTTGGTTCCCAGAAGGTGATGCAAGTGCTCCCAAAAGCGAGCCGTGAACTGGGGACCACGGTCAGATATGATAGTATGAGGTATCCCATGGAGCCGGACTATCTGATTGAAATATAACTCAGCATAGTCAGTAGGACGATAGTCTACTCGAATAGGAATGAAGTGAGCTGACTTGGTTAGGCGATCTACAATTACCCAGATGGAGTTATGATTTTTGACAGTAGGAGGAAGTCCGACAATGAAATCCATACTTATCTCTTCCCATTTCCAACCTGGGATAGAAAGTGGTTGAAGTAACCCAGCTTTCATATGCACAGCTTTAACTCTACAGCAGGTGTCACACCTAGCCACATATGCAGCTATCTCTTTCCGCATCTTGGTCCACCAATAATATGGCTTCAAATCATAATACATCTTATTGCTGCCCGGATGGATGGACAACTTAGAGGAGTGTGCTTCAGACATGATATCATTTCTAAGCTCTCGGTCCTGAGGCACAACTAACCTATCCTTGAACCATAGTACACCCTCTTCATCTACCCTGAACTGTGTAGTTTCTTGCTCTTTCATCTTACGCTTGATGTGGAATATACCAGTGTTAGTCTTTTGGAGCTCAATAATTCTGCTTTTGAGAGTACAACTGACAGTGATGTTGTACAAGACCACTGGATGTAGAAGGCGAGATCGATGAAAATCAGTGTCAACTAGGGAATGGCAATGAGACTTACGGCTTAAAGCATCCGCAACCACATTTGCCTTGCCAGGATGATAGTGCACTTGAAGGTTATAATCCTTAATCAACTCGAGCCATCTTCTTTGACGCATATTTAACTCGGGTTGGGTGAAGATGTATTTGAGGCTTTTGTGGTCTGTGTAGATATTGCAAACATTGCCCAACAGGTAGTGCCGCTAGGCTTTCAAAGCATGAACAACTATGGCGAGTTCTAAGTCATGTGTTGGATAATTCACCTCATGTTTCCGAAGTTGTCGAGAGGTATATGCAATTACTCGGCCTTCCTGCATTAGAACACCTCCCAAACATATGCCTGAGGCATCACAATAAACATCAAATGGTTTCTCGATATCCGGTTGTGCCAAAACCGGAGCTGAGGTTAGGAGGGTTCGCAGTTGGTGAAAAGCTGCATCACACTCAGGAGTCCAGACAAACCTGGTGTCTTTTTGTAGCAACCGAGAAATTGGCTTGGCTATTTTGGAGAAATCCGGGATGAAGCGACGATAATAGCTAGCCAAACCAAGAAAACTCCGAACCTCGTGAACCGAGATAGGAGCCTTCCAGTTCAGTACTTCTTGTACCTTGGCGGGGTCCACCATAATTCCTCCATCGGACAACACGTGCCCAAGGAAAGGTACTTCACAAAGCCAGAATTCGCACTTACTGAATTTTGCATATAGTTGATGTTCACGCAGTCTTGTGAGGACTATACGCAGATGTTCAGCGTGATCTTCCTCATTTACAGAATATATCAGGATGTCTTGTCCAATTCATGCATAAACACTGAATTCATCAAGTACATGAAGTGTGCGGGGGCATTTGTCAAGCCAAAAGACATAACAAGATACTCATAAAGACCGTATCTGGTAGAAAAGGTTGTCTTTGGAACATCTTCCGGGTGGATTTTAATTTGATGGTAGCCAGATCTTAGATCGATCTTGGAGAAAACTTTAGCTTTAGACAACTGATCGAACAAGATGTCGATACGTGGTAGAGGGTACTTATTTTTGACAGTGACTGCATTGAGAGGTCTATAATCTACGCACATCCGCAACGACTGATCCTTCTTCTTTACAAAGATAGCAGGACATCCCCACGGCGACGAACTAGGACGAATCAACCCCTTCTTCAAAAGTTCATTCAATTGCACCTTAAGTTCAGCGAGTTCATTTGGAGGCATCCTATAAGGTCTCCTAGAGATGGGAGCCATGCCAGGCAACAACTCGATTTTAAATTCCACATCCCGATCCGAAGGGAGCCCCGGCAAATCATCGGGAAAAACGTCCGAAAACTCATTTACTACTGGAATTTCGGCCAATGCCTTTGCTTGCACAGCATGAACTTCCCTAGACAAATCAACTTTTCTGGGAAGTTGTACTAGAAAACCCTTTTGATCTGTAGGATCTCTGAGCATAACTACCCGAGTGGATGTATCAATGAGTACCCCATTCTGACTCATCCAATTCATGCCTAGAATAACATCTATGCCTAAACCCGGCAAAACCACTAAGGCAAGCGAGTACTTTCGCCCTTCTATCTCAAGCTCAAGATTCCTCACTACTTTATTTGTGGAAATATTCCCACTTGCTGCGCTAACACAATAACACCCACCTTCAACAGTATGCAATTTGTGTGCAAACTCTGATGCAAACTTAGGACTGATAAAGGAATGCGAAGCACCCGAATCAAAAAGTACCACTGCAGGATGTTGGTCAACTAGGAACTTACCAGCAGTGACAACCTCACCAGATGGGATTTCCTCAATACTGTTATAATGAGCGTGCCCTTGACGGCCACCTTGGTTGACATTCTTCTTAGGGTAAGGACAGTTTCTGGACCAATGGCCTAGCTTGTTGCAGTTCCAGCAAGGCATGTTGCTAGGAGGGACACTGGAGCTGCCTTGGCCCGAATTACTCTTTGGCAGAGCCACTGTATATGCCTTGTGAAACCCAGTCTTCACTGGCGCCTTCTTTTGTGGAGGATGGAACTTAGCACTTGTGGCAGGAGGGCGAGGAGGAGCCCTCGGGGCAGCTGGAGCTCGAGACTGTGAAGCACCTGCCTCAAGTGCCCTCTTGCGGCTCTTAGAAGCAGCATAGATCAAGTTATTGTTCTCTTGAGTCAGAGCATCACTGATAAATTCATTGAAGGTAGTGCACTTACTAGTGCCCATAGTCTTCATCAGCTTTGGGCCGAGGCCTCTTTTAAAGCTAGCAATTTTCTTGGAATCGGTATCCACAAACTCCGTGGCATACCTTGCCAGGTTGTTGAAGGATTGCAGATATTCAGTCAAACTTTTATTGCCCTGCGATAGCCTCATAAATTCTGTGTGCTTGATAGCCATAAGACCTGAAGGAATATAGTTCCCACGGAATGCGGGCTTGAACTGGTCCCAAGCAATAGGGACATTTGCAGGCAGTGTGGAACGATAGTGGCTCCACCAAATACCCGCTGGACCATGTAGTTGGTGAGAAGCATATTCAGTCTTTAGCTCATCAGTCAAGCGAAGCAGACGAAACTTTTGTTCAATAGTATTCAACCACTCATCAGCTTGCAGTGGTTCCTCCACCTCCTTAAAGAGTGGGGGCTTAGTATCAAGAAAGTCCTTGAAATCACTATACTGATTGGGTTCTAGGCCCTGGCAGCCATGACGAGCCTCCCGGTTGGCAAGCTAGCGCATAGCATCTGCCAGCATGCGCTGCCCTTCGACCACGGTCTGCATCAACTCAGCCGGGGTAGGTGGTGGCGGAGGGGGTGGATGTTCCTCATCCTCATTGCCATGACCCCGACGAAGATTGTACGACATCTGCAAAATGCATAGTCAATGAGCACTGACGATGTGGGAAATTTGTAGATGAATTATTGTAAATATGTCAAACTGACTTCATGAAATAGACTTCTCAAAATAATCATGGCACAATAATTCATCACAACCGCACAATCCAATCAAGCGGATCAATTGGCGCAATCATGCGAGGGAATCCAACAAGATGTACTTTGATAAAGGCTCACACACAAGGAGCATAGCAGTTACTGAACCGTTCACACCAAAATCTACGTGATTTTTGATCTTTCGCCCGGTACTTGGATTTGATTTCAAAGTTTTTAGTTGACTGAGAAAGCTACTTCCAACTGACCACAAGGAGACTTCTCAACGGTGGAGTTCCATGGTGGATCATGACTAGCCACCTCGATACCAGCGCGTGCCAAGCAGCACAGCCTTATGTCGCGCGCCATAGGAGGCCCTCGGTTTCATCGCGGCACCGAAGGGTGCTAATCGTGACACCATCATCGAACGCAACACAATAAGACATCCAATTGCGATCGAAATTAACAGGTTCCAACTAAACATCTAGGAAACATAGGGTTCGACCTCACATCCCAAAAGTCAAGTTATTACAAAGCCTCACTCCAACACAGGGAGGGCACAAACGACAACCCTAACATTATAGCTACGTGATAACTACTCTAAGCATCGTCCTCAGAGTCGGTGTCAAGGATCTCCCCGCCGTCCTCATCACTAACAGGCTCTAACTCCTCATCTTCTTCTTCTTCTTCTGGTTCTTCTTCTGGTTCGGCATCTTGGGGTCTGTTGACCTCCACTTCATCATCATTTTCAGCCATGAAGATTCCTGAACCCATATCCTCATCCGTGTTGATATTTCGAGGCAGCAGAGGATTTAGCTGGTTGTTCAGGCGATGCACTTCTTCATGAAGATTGTCATTGTATTCTTCAGCATTCTCTAACTGTTGCTCGAGCTCAAACTGACGAGCTCTCAGAACGTTCTCCTCGTGCCAGGCTTCATCCCTCTAGTTCATGACACGGACCAACATGCGTTGACAGTTGCAGTTTGCTACTGTCAATCTCTGGACTGCAAGGGTTTCCTGGTCACGATCACGGATCACTTGCTCTAGTTGCTGACGCGCTGCATTCCTGGCAGCAGTCACTTCAGCCAATTCTGCCCTCAGCCTTTCCACCTCAGTAGGCTCAGGGCGGGGCTCACGTGGAGCGAGCTGGTGACGAGGTGCCCTGCCCCCAGTGGACTTGCGAGCGGTCCTCTTGGTACGTGCCATATGTAGCAACAAGACATGACTTAAAGTGAGGATCATTTAGGGGATACGAAATTTAATTTAGTCGGGAGTAGTGAAATTTTTAAGGAGGGAGTAAATGATATGTATGATATAATTAAACATGATGCATGCACGTTTCGTACGCCCTCTCACCTTAGTAGAAACCTAAAGTTCTAACGCTAGGCGGTGGCATACATATGTTCTCTCATATAAGCGAAACTATCGGTCTACTCGTTACGCTGTTAGTGTACCTGCAGAAAATCTCACTTCAGCCCAACAGTTTCCCAATATATGCACACAAGAAAGCAGTAATTTAAATATTTTCCATATACACATCCCCTGATGTATATACTTTAGTATCAAAGCTACTCGATATAAAGGTTCCCACAATTAAGTGCTTACATAATTACACGGTTTAAACATGTAAGTATGCAAGTCACCAAAACTACTCTCCCCTAGATCGCTGGTTGGACGATCATGCTCTCACAACTCACACTTACCAGAGCGTCGAGGCAATTGATCCATACATTACCACCCAAGTGGATGGCATCCATACAATATCACGCCGTATGGACAACGAAACAAAAACAAACAAGGCCCCCAAGTTAGTCTTTATAATAAGCCACCTAAGAGTCCTTATTTGGGCTAAGGGATGTGATCACTGGCATACCTAAAAATAATTTTTAGTGTTTTAACCCTTTTTCATAATCAAATACTTTTGTTTTTAAATACTCGTACGATGTGTTTAATGTTGAATTATGCTCCAGTACCAGCTGTAACAGAACCGACCAAATTATAAGAGCACAAGTACAAAAACAAGCACCGAAGCGCTCAAATTTTCGAACTTGAGCCCATATAATCCCGGTAGTCAATCGAAACCATGAAGGATTTCAAACCAACTTGCTTACAACCAAGATCGCATCATTCAACATATAACATCATACGTTATATTTCGCAAGTAGTTCCGAAATAAGTTTACACACACGGAGTCGCAAATATTACAAACCAAGTTTATAAAGTAGCGGAAGCAAACACACACCAGTTGTTTAACTACTGCCAGTCTTGTTGATCAACAACCCGCAAAAGCATCAGGAAAGTACATAAAGGATGATCACGCCCTAGTGATCTAGTCTTCGTCACCCGCAGGGTGGAGACAATTTTTGCAGAAGCCTTGGTAGAGCATATCATCTGCAACAGGAGGGAATAAACCCTGAGTACTAGAATGTACTCAACTAGACTTACCCATCGAAAACCAGAAATAAGATGACACCAAGGATTATGCAAGGCTTTCACAAGAGGCTAGCTGACATCACATTTTTGCATAAAGGCATAAGTAATTGAGACTCTTATAACCTATACTAGCAGTTATTTTTATCATTTACCTGTCATCTATCTTAGCACCTATACTAAGCATGCACTTGATTATAATCAAACAATTATCATTATTATATCCAGAGCAGGTATGAATTGTGGCAACATTGTATCATTCCCTTAACCACCGGTTCATTTAATGAGATCTACGTTGCCGCTGCTCAAGTCAAGTGCTCACTAACCGGGAGCGACGGCGATTCGAATCGAATTCCTATCCAGCTGGAGGGGTATTTCTAACACTCACCGAGTCACACCTGGCGAGGGCTGCTCAGGTCATCTTTTGTACAGTTCAGGAATCGCGGGCCCGAATAATGTCGCGTCCCCAAGGGCGACACTCTGCCAGGTGCTAGGGACTCTAACCCCCCCTTGGTCTCACGCCAATGTCCCCAAGCACATCCTTTCTCTCCTCCAAGATGCAACCTACCATTCGATTCCTGGCCTGAACCATACTACTCGACTTCGCAGTCGGAACGGCTTATCCGGCCAACTAAGTGTTAGACTGCGTTTAACATGACTCAAGGACGTACAGCGAATCGGTCCTTAAACGACTCAGACGGGCATAGCTCCACACCCAAGACGTGTAGTGTCTTGCGGCTGTACTATCGAACTCCCGCCCGGTCTCAATTTCATTTTTAAAGCATGGTTCCATTCATGATAGCCAAAAAGCCACTCGTGACTCCTTCCTACATCTCGCGGATGACCGGAAATCACCCGACTTCTACCGTACTAAGCAGGGCTAAGCATTGACACGTGCCTAAACCTAATATAGGAGTAAGTACGATATCTGGACAAGGACAGGTATAATGCAACAAGTGTTTTCATATAACTCCTACAACTTAATGCAGTAAACAATTAAAAGTACTCAAGATTAATTTATAAATCAGTAGGTTTAGCATGCATCGGGGCTTGCCTTTCAGAAAGGTTAAAGGTCGGTGGTCAGGACACTCAGGCAAATCTTCAGCGGCGTCTCCTCCGCCGACTGGTTCCGCTGGCTCCTCTGGCTGGTCCTGGACTTCCTCCGGAATCACTGGCTCGAACTCGAGGAGTGTTATCCCCTTCGGAACACCTATTGCATGAGTGCACAATAAATATCATGGGTGCATAATGGTGCAACATGCTCGGAATGAAATGCATTTCAGCAATAAAAGTACTCTACTCCAGTCACTTTATCAGTACGTGCAAATCTCTTCTCCGGTGGATAAGTACTTACCTAATCTACCCAACCTAAGATATAGTTGTTCATCTTCGGTTAAGGCCCTAACACCTAACAAACACAAGAGTGACATTATTTATGTTACCACATCCAACCCAAAATATCACAGTAAGACATTCTGGATAGCAGCTACTTGTTTCTAACATAACTGGAGATTCCCAACTCCAAAAGATATGGTCTAAGACAATCTGGAAAGCTTATGAAATGCACCACAAAATATTTTCAGACCACAACACTTAATTCCAAAGTTTACCTAGTCGAAATTCCAAAGTTCCAGAATCTGTCCTCCCCAAACAGAGAGCAGCAAATTCCGGACTGTCACTTAAAACAGCAATAACTCCTAAACTACTAAGCCAAATGCTCCCAAATTTTGACACAAGCTAGTTTATCAAGTTTACTACAATTTTGGTATTCACAAGTTTTCCAGCAAACACTTTCATTAAGGTTCAAACCTACAGATACTACCAGCTGTCCAGAAAACCTAGAATTGCAAAGATTAAATATTTATTTATGTGGCAAACATTCTCTAAGACCAAACTAATGTTACTACAAGTTCACAAAGGTCACAAAAACACCAGAAAGTAAGGTGTACCCACCTAGAATATTTATTTAAATTCATTTCTTAATTTACTCAATTAATTAAGTGGGATTTTAAACATATATGTAAACTGCTCCTAAAATTCTACAAAAATTACAGGAGACTCTCTGACCCAACAAGAGGCTACTGTAAAAATTTGAACTAAATTTATTCAAAGGAACTTCCTACACAAAATTCACAAGCCCAAAAGGCTGATTTTTTTATAAATAACAAAGCATAGTAAAAAGTGTCAAACAACAGATTTCCTAATTTTCTTGGACACTCTAGGGTATCAAGACATTCTCCAAAAAGTTATATGAACATTGCACATGTAGAAAATTTACAAAAAATCATTTAAGTATTTCCTAAAATAACAAGATAGCATTATAACTTGAAAAGTACTTAAGCATTACTGCCCAAATTTTTAGCAGAGCTAGAGCAAGTATAAATTAGTTTACCCACCAAATTTCATAATTTTTGGAAAACTGAAACTCAAGATATGATTTAAACAAGTTTGCATGTGATTTAAAACACATTTCAAAGACCTATTTAAATATCCCGGGAACTAAACATCACATAACCAATTCATATTTTTCTAAGATACTACACACCCTGTAGATCCCAACAAAATTTATCTCATAATTTTTGGGCAAGTAAAACCCTAGATCTACAATTTCCAAACAACCACTAAAATCTGTGACAAAAAGAAAAAAGAAAACAAAACTGAACCCTAACAGCTACAGTGCCGGGCCGGCTCAGTTCACCAGTGCGGCCCAGCCAGCGCGCGGCCCGATCTGGCTCCCGCCCGCACGCGGCAACCGACAGGTGGGTCCCCGCGGTCAGTGACGGAGGGCAGGGGAGCGGCGAACCGCGAGCTCCGGCGAGCTCAAGCTCGTCGGAGGGGAGCTCGCTTGGAAAAACAAACCCACCCACGCGTTCCCCGTCATACGGTGCTTCGATTCGTACAAGCAGGAAGGCTTGGGTTGGAGTGGGAGGGGCTCGCCACTGGGAACGGTGGCCGGTGAGGGTCGGTGACGGTGCGCCGCCGCTGGTGAGGCCGCACGGTCACAACTAAACTCGGTACGAGCTTTACTGCAGCTAGGCGGAGCGGTTGAGGTAGGAAGGGAAGACGGAGAGAGGCCCGAACTACCCCGGCCATGGTGAACCTGCATGGCAGAGCTCCGGTGACCTCTCGGGAACGGGCGGAGACGGCAATGTGGCTCACCCCGGGCTCAATCAAAGCCACCGGTTGGTCGCAGAGGTGTAGGGCGGTAAGGCGAAGGGACGGGCGTGATCTGGTGAGCGGTGGTGCGGTGGGGAGCGCGCGCGAGCTCGCCGGAGTGGGGGCGACAATGGCGGCTCGGTTCCTCTGCTTTGAAGCCGAACGAGGGAGGGAGAGGGAATGGAGGCAGCCTCGACGCGTCGTGGCGGTCTTGAAGGCGCCGTGGACTGGCCGGTGGGGCCAGGGCCGGCGTACGGTCGCCACCGCATGTCCACGCGTCGGCGAGGCCCTGTGGCCGGTCGGCCACTCCCCCTTCTCTGACGAAACTGAAACGAGTCGAACGGTGCCATTGGTGATCGACTGATAGGGCACCTTCGTCGACGATTTACTCTCAAACCAGCTCGTGTTAGTGAAACCTCCAATTAGCAAAGTTGTAGACCTACGTGAGCACTACAAGTTTGTAAAAGGCATCATGAGCTGGTTTGGTTTAGTTGGTGAGATATAACGCCCCAAAGTGAGGCACATGAAAGCTGAACCGACTTTCAGTTATTTCCCCCGACTGAAACCCGATTTTTGAAGCACTCTAACTCATAAACCATTAGGAACCAGGCCTGGGTGATGTTGACAATGTTGTAGAGCTACATGAGGACTACAAGTTTGTCAATATGAGTGGAAACTGGTTTGGCCTGGTTTGTAAACTACAAGCTTCTAAAGTAGGCCTCAGTAAAACTGGAGGGTCAATTGAAGACTTAGAAAAATTCTAAGTGTTGAGGCAGCCCCTCTAGCTGACTTGTGGGCCATTTTTGAGCATGTTCTGGCCAGTTTCATGAAATGGTCATATTGAGACTTTTGTTTCCCATAAAATTCCCTACAACTTTGCTTAAGGGTGCTCCTCCATGCAAGGTCTCTAAGCTAGACTTTTTAATTGGTCAAACTAGAGCATCCTAGGGCTAAGTGGTGGTCAACTACACCTTGGAGGGCATTTTGGTGATTTTGGTCAACATGAACCTTGCTCCATTAGTGACCCTAAGTATAACTAAGGTGTTGTGGGATATAATTGGCTACTCTACCCTTTAGTTACACCAACTTCCTAGTCACATGATGTGAGTCAAACAAAACTTCAAAACAAATCACATTTGTTGCAACCACATGAATTAACATGAAATGATGCATGCTTATGCTCATGCAATGCAATGCAATTATGGAGCTAAACACCTGAGGTGTTACAGCCTCCATGCTATCCTTTGATCAAATTTGCATACTCTTTATTCCTCGCTAACATTCCTATAACTTGTGAACAACCTATCATAGGGACCCATGTTATGTAAGTAATTGAAATATGTGATATAGCAGGATAATATGAACATTGCTCTTTTATATGACGAACTTGGGATTTATTTTCAAAAAAATCAAAACCCAAATAGCATGCTTCTCAATGATATGAAAATTCCTACCAGAGCCATATCTAGTGTTTTGAGTTTAAACCTTTACATATATGCTACTTATTTCTACATTGAGTTTTGTCAAGTATTGTTGACCCTTGTTGAGAAAGTTATCATGCCCCCAAAATCAAGATCACGTACACCCACAAATAAAATTGTTGACTCTTACATTGAGAGTTGCGCACAACATGCATTCCTCCGTCTACAAAATAATTACTCCAGTCAATTTATCATAATGTCTCTCTATCCAAAGTTTCATATGCCGAGAAGAAAGATATGGGCTATGCTTAAAAAAGAGAGAAAATCCATGCCAAGGGGCATGAGAAAAAAATGGACATGTGTCCAGCAAATAAAACAATGGGTACTTCGATGCTCACCAAAAAAAATAATAAAATAAAATAAAAAAATAAAGATAGCCCATACTTTCCAAAAGACATTCATCCAAGAGAGAGTCATGATTCAAGGAGTACAAAAACATATAGAATTAGGAACATTATATTTCACACACTTGCACTTCTTGATCTAAGGATATGACATCCTTCTCCTTAGATCCGAGCTTTGACTCTACAAAATATGCAGAGTAAGTATGCCTTCATACCTTTTCCTACCCAAAGATCCAAATAAGCTTTTTAGAGGTAGGAAAGAAAGAAGGCAACACTTTGATATACCTTGGTGAGGAACCACACACATAAATGAGTGATCCGAGATAATCATTTGAGGAGCTAAGCTATGTTTACATTTTCAAAATCAAATAAAAACCCAAGTTTTTGAGCTAATTGATGCAAGGGGATTTGAATCCAAGTTGTTCCATTATTCAATTACCCAAGATATCATGGTAGACACTTCAAGGTTCATAAGTGCAGGTGAAGCTTGGAATAACTCGTATGCAGATTACATATCAAGGAGATGACCTATTTTAGTCCTGAACTTTACTCGAGGACAAGCAAAGGGCTAAGTATGGGGGGAGTTTGTTGGAGGTCCTTAACTCATATTTTATACCGCTAATAAGAATATAAAATCTACACCAAACTTAGATATAGGGCTTAACACTAATCAATTCCACGAGTTTTGGTGTATTCCTTGTTTTGCAGGAACAAATATGGAAACACACTAAAATGGGCCAAAAGAGAAGAAAGAATGAGAGAAATAACAAATGCCATTTTGGCCCATGAGTAAAGCAAAGGAAAGGAGAAAGAAGCACAATCATGGTCCAGGCCTAGCAAGCAGCCCACCATGCGAAGGTCCAGGGCCAGCAAGCAGCCCACCACGCGAAGGTGGTGCTAGGGTAGTCTAGCCCAGGCGCGACCACACCAGGGGCGTGCTCGCGCCCCCCTTGCTGCCGCCCAGGCCCACCTTTCGCTGGTCAGTCACATTAATGCACTAGAGGTCGGTTGTGGGGTGCACTGTCTGATTCACTGTACCTAGACGCGGGTAGAGGTCGGTTTGTGGAGTTAAGAGGGAAATATTCCAAGGATGATCCCCCTCATCCACCTATATATAGAGGGCCTCACTCCCTCACTTGACACACCATCCAAGGGCAAGAGCACCTCACTAGAGTGAGGGCACCATTTCAAGGGCTTAGTCCCTATAGCTAGTAGAGTTGAGAAGAGGAGAGATGTGAGGAGAAGCTCGGGGAAGTGCCGAACTTGTCGGTGACTCCCCGTCTTGTACCTCAACGAACACATGTACCATACTTCTTTGGGTTCTTCCCGCTAAGTGAGTGTTCGTGATTCTTTTGGATATACAAGTCTTTGTTTAGTTAAGCTCTTCTCTTGCTTGTTTGCGGGTTCGTTGTTCGGCCTCATGATGGGTGCTCTAGTAGAAGGGCCTCGCTTAACGAGTAACCCTTGTTAACACACTAGAGCAGTAGTCGCTAGCGTAGACATGGTGTCTAGGCTAGAGGCTACCTTCATTAGCCTCATGTCCGATGGTTGAGGGGTAGGCGGCAAGTCGTGACAGCCCTGTCCATCCCTTGCACTCCCCCACGTCTGGACACGGCATAGAGCCGTATACCGGAGGTACCTGGAAGACCAGGTATAAGCCGATGCCCGAAGTAAGCGAGTAGGAGTAAAGTTTACCTGGCCATAGACCTTATGCCATAAGAATCCTTCCCTACCCTTACCAACTCTACCACCTTGTGTTGTCCTTAGACGAATTAGCTGGGAGAAAGTACCTTTGTTCTCTATGGAACATACGATACCCTAAATACTTCTAGGTGAAGGCTACAACGGTAATTCCGTACGCTTGCGGATTCTTCTGCATTCGTTAAGAAATACCAACAGTCCCTCGGGGGTGTCTGCCATGAAGCATTCGCGTGAGGGGTGATGGCTCCCCCCGCTGGAGTCAGAGTCGGAGATCATCTCAGAATCTCTCGCGAGGAGGTCGTGGAAAGATTCCACGATGTAATCCATCATACCCATGAACTCGTCATCCGCGGAGGGCGGATGCATGCGCTGCACTACGAGGTAATTGATGGCTCTCGCAGCGTTGTGCAGACCGAACGAAAACACTGTCGGGGCGTTCCGGGTGAGGTATTCTGGGAAAGAGCGATTCTCCTCCGGCAAACTATGTCATGATGTTGGTGAATGAGAAAGAGAGCTGACGCAGGTCCTCCTAGGGCGGTCGGGGTCACAGGATGGCGTCGAGCTGGCGCTCTAGCCTCTTGTAATCAAAGTCGAGGAGCTGGTCGCTCCTAGGAGCATGGGCCTTCAGGGCGTGCAGCTGCAGCTCCTCGAGGGCCTCGACGATTGTGTCGATGCCGTCGGAATGAAAAGGTTGAACGGGGGCAGGAGCCGCACCAACTCTCCCTCCGTGGTGATGATGAAATCTAGGTTCTCGAAGCGCACGTGCGCGGTTGGGACCCAGCTTATGTCGTGGCTAGCCATCCGTGGCCTGTTGAAGACGACGAGACACGCAAAAGGCCCCTACCTGGCGCGCTAACTGTCAGTGTTTCGAGCCGTCGACTAGTAAATTTATATTTACGCGTCTGGCCCAGATGGTGTACTCGGAGGACACAAGAGTTTATACTAGTTCGGGCTAGAAGATCCCTAGTCCAGTGTGGAGCTGCTTGTGTTACCAGCACTAGTTTGTAGTAGGGTTACAAATAGGCAAGAGAGGGAGAAGGTCCCAAATCTCTGGTGGAATTGTCGAATGGAGTTGAGTCTAGCTGAATTGCTTGTGTTTGAGTTGCTTGCCCCTTTGGGACGCCCTGCTTCCCCTTTTATAGGCCAAGGGAAAGGCGCGGGTTATATGAGAGAGAGAGGGAGAGAAGCGAGGAGGAAGAGGGCCCCCGGGGCCGCATCGTCCTTCATCTCCCCTACATGGGTCCCGTCAATTCTATAGATGATGACGGAGATGGCTCCACATCGTGGCCCCTATTCACCACTGTTGCCATACGCGGGCATCGTCAGCCAATCGTGGCACTCCATTCCGCCCTGGCGGATAGCACAGTCAACGGGCGCCCCCGACGAAGGTCGTATCGGGGTTAGACAACATAGTATCGGTCTGCCTGACGCTATGGGCGTCATGAGTCCCAAGGCATGGCCTGTCGCGACCACGGGTCGCGTCGAGGCATGCCCACTCCCTTCTCGGTGTTAAAAGTTTGACCCTAGGCTCAAGCTATCACATCTGTAGTGGTTAGGGACAGTGTGGGCCCCACACGGGGCCTGTGCTCTCGGGCAAGGTGGAGCTTGCGCCCCCAGGGTCAGGCGGGGGGGAGCCCACGCCCTTGGGGTCGGGCGAGGTGGAGTCCGCGCCCTTGGGGTCAGGTGAATCGGGATCTTTGAAAGGTCTTGATGGCTAGAGGGGGGTGAATAGCCTTTTAAAATTTCTACAAAGACAAGCTAAACAAGTTTATCAATAAAACAAATAGCGAGATGCGAGTTTTGCTTAGCCTATGGGGTGTTTGCAAGCCACCTAACCAATTCATAATTCTAGTATATTTGCACTCAACCGCACAAGTCAAACCGATAAGGTAACTACAACTACAACTACCACTAGCAAGCTACACAAAGGAGCTACTCTAGTAAAGCTAACTAGCTAGCAAAGATAACTAAGAAAGTAATGCGGAGTTGAGTTAGAAGAGTTTCACCGAGGGGCGAAGTATTAAGCCAACCAATATGATCAACAATGAATACCAAGACAACCGAACACCGGGATCAATCAATCACAATATGAAAGCGATGACACTAAGATTTATCCCGAGGTTCACGTGCTTGCCGGCACGCTAGTCCCCGTTGTGTCCCTTTTCACCACGTGGTTCGGTGGCTAATCGGTCTCACACCAACCCTCTCAAAAGGCGCCACAAGAACCTACCAAATGGCAAAAGGTTGCAATGACACGAGCAATTTACTAACGTTGCCTTTGGCGCTTCGCCGAGGTAGGCACAAAACCCCTCACAATCACCGGAGGTGGCCAAGAACAATCACCAACTCTTGCCAACGCCTCCAAGCTGCTCCAAGCCATCTAGGTGGCGGCAACCACCAAGAGAAAACAAAAATCCCGTAGCAAATCAACCACCAAGCGCCAACTAGATGCAATCTCACAATGCAAATGCACTTGGATCACTCAATCTCACTTCGAATATGCAAAGAAGCAAGAGAGATGAGTGGGAGGGGAGTTGCTTAGCTCAAAGTGCTCACAAGTATGTCAAATGTTCAAGAGGTGGAGCCTTGAGCCGGCCAACGAGTATTTATAGATGTACCCCTTCGAATAGAGCTGTTAGAAACTTAAACAGTCGAAATCATGCTGACCGGACGCGCTGGTCCAACTGACCGGACGCGCCGGTCGCACAACGGCTAAGTCACGAAGCACCGACCGGATGCGCTCGTCGCATAGACCGAACGCGCTGGGAACGACCGGACGCGGTGGTCCCGTGACTGACCGGACACGCTGGTCAAGCCTGAGCAGCACACAACAAAACAGTGACCGGACGCGCTGTAGAACTGACCGGACGCCACAGTGCCAGCGTCCAGTTAGAGTCCAGTAAGCTCCCTGAATGACCGGACGCGTCCGATCGACTATGACCGGACGCGCTGCGCGTCCGATCATCAAACTGAAACACGCGCAGACAATGAACGCTGACCGGACGCGTCCGGTCAAACGGAGACCGCGTCCGGTTCAGCGTCCGGTCACCTCTTTGACCTCCGTTCGCTTCTGTTTCTTTTCCGACTTTCGGCGTAGTGGAAAATAGTCGTTTCAACTCCTCGAAAATGCCTGAATCCCACCTCGCAAGCTCGACGGGAGGGAGAGAGGACCCCAAACCCTCTCTACCGCTCAAACTCCACCGCCTTCGCAAACGTGCTAACACCACCAAGTGATCTCGTCATGTGTGAGTGTGTTAGCATTTTCACAATCATTTTTCGAGGTGATATTAGTTCTATCCAAATGCATATGATTATGAAATGCACACCTAGAGGCACTTAGGAGTTCAATAGCTGTGTCATTCCCCTCTTTATAGTACGGCTATCTAACCTATAATGTAACCACACCCACTAGGTGTCTTGGTTACTAAAACACAACCCTTAAGCATATACCTTTGCCTTGATCACATAGGGTTGTGTCCAAATCCAAGTGTAGCCATCATGATCACCATGTCCGTCTAGCCACCAACCTTGGAATGTACTAATCCTCATATGCTACATACAACTTAGGCATAGGATTAGTACTTAGGCATTTTCACTAATTACCAACACCAAACATAGGACTTTCAATCTCCCCCTTGTTGGTAATTGGTGACAAACCTTTCACAAAGATATTATGATAAAATTTTGATTGAACCCATGTCACATTGTCCAAGTATATTACTATGTGTAAGAATTATGGACATGTGATCATGAATTCAAATTGATAGCAATGGCTCCCCCTACATGTATGCTATATGTTTGGATTTTGGAAGCATACATGTTAGATAGGAAAGATTAGGAGCATTGACTACCAATAGGTGCTAAGTGTTTAAGATTATAGACCTTTGAAGCGTGATACCATCGGAGTATCGATAAACACCATCTTAGCACCTTGTGTAGTTAGATACCACTTGGAAAAGCACAAACATAACTAGAAACCTCGTGAGATCAACATTATAAGCAAGGCTCTAGTACCACTTTGAAAAACATGAATCAAGAAAAATCTAACTACTTCCTATTCATGCTAGTACCTCAATATACCATTCAAATTATACTAGCAAGTCACCACACAAGCAAAGTATCAGAGAAAAAGAAATGCATAACTATGCATCATACATATGAAGTGCACATGGAAATGCAACAATCATGCTTAAGAGCTTGCTCCCCCTACTTGTGTGCTCAAAATTTTAGATGATCCCCTTCTTTTATCAATTCTCCCCTTTAGGTTTTCTCACCCTTTAGAATCTATCTTTGTGAACAACATTTTTCTCCCCCTTTGAGTTCTATCTTTGTGAACAACATTTTCTCCCCCTTTGGCACCAATGACCACAAGGGACCAATTTTAGATAGATTATCATGTTGAATTATGGGGTGAGGATCAAGTTTGTGAATTCAACCTAGATTGCTTGCATAAATAAAATGCTTCGGTTTGAACTAAGGGCAAGCTTCTTCACACCTCACTTAGAAGGGTTATCATGCACCATGTTGAAGCAAATATTTAGAC
This sequence comes from Saccharum hybrid cultivar R570, assembly GCA_038087645.1. Classification (NCBI taxonomy): domain Eukaryota; kingdom Viridiplantae; phylum Streptophyta; class Magnoliopsida; order Poales; family Poaceae; genus Saccharum; species Saccharum hybrid cultivar. The sequence continues at coordinate 15,845,649 of JAQSUU010000431.1, read as the reverse complement.
AAGTTTTCTAGATTAAACACTTAGGATCACAAGCTACTTAAACAAGTTATATGCTACCACTAGATCATACAAGTCATGGAAACAATAGTGGCACCATATAAACTTCAAATTCATTTGATTTCATGAATGAGCCTAGAACATGTAAACTATGACTAGATGCACTAAACAAGTCCTTAGCATAGAATGTATGACATGTCAACAAATTGTACCTTGGGGCTCGAAGGAGAGACATGTCATATATGGGGTGCATCAACTCATGTTGGAGAAGTCAAGTATGTTCAACTCATTCTTTAGCTTGTGAAATCTCTTCTCATCAAGTGGCTTGGTGAATAGATCGGCTAATTGATCTTCGGTGCCCACACTCTCAATAGCAATGTCACCCTTTTATTGATGATCTCTAATAAAGTGATGGCGAACATCAATATGCTTTGTTCTTTGATGTTGAACCAGATTGTTGGTTAGCTTCACGGCACTTTCATTGTCACATAGCAATAGAACATTCTTGAAATTGATTCCAAAATCTTTCAATGTTGCCTTCATCCATAAGATTTGTGCACAACAACTACCCGTGGCGATGTATTAGGCCTCGGCGGTAGATAGTGCAATACTATTTTGCTTCTTGGATGACCATGAGACAAGTGATCTTCCCAACAATTGACAAGTCCTGGAAGTGCTCTTTCTCTCCACTTTGTCACCGGCATAGTCAGAATCCGAATATCCAACTAGCTCAAAGCTTGCACCTTTGGGATACCATAATCCAACATCTTGTGTATGCTTTAAGTACCTCAATATTCTCTTTGTTGCCTTCAAATGACTTTCTCTTGGTGAGGCTTGAAATCTTGCACACATGCATACACTAAACATCACATCGGGCCTTGATGCCGTCACATAGAGTAGGCTACCAATCATTGATCTATATAGCTTTTGATCCACCATATTACCATTCTTGTCACTATCCAAGCTTCCACTAGTGCTCATTGGAGTAGTGATTCCTTTTGCATCTTCCATACCAAACTTCTTTAGCATATCCTTTATGTATTTGGTTTGGCTTACAAATGTTACTTCCTTCATTTGTTTGATTTGAAGTCTAAGAAAGAAACTAAGTTTACCAATCATTGACATTTCAAATTCCTTTGCCATCATTTTCCCAAACTCATCACAATAATCTTGATTGGTTGAACCGAATATGATATCATCAACATATATTTGCAACACAAACAAGTCTTTCTCAATCTTCTTGGTGAAGAGAGTAGTATCCACTTTGCCCATGACAAATCCTTTGGATAGCAAGAAGTCCCTCAATCTTTCATACCATGCTCTAGGTGCTTGCTTCAATCCATACAAAGCTTTTCTCAACTTGTAGACATGATTGGGTTTCTTGACATCTTCAAACCCGGGAGGTTGCTCCACATACACCTCTTCTTGAATGTACCCATTAAGAAATGCACTCTTCACATCCATTTGATATAGCTTGATATTGTGAGCACAAGCATAGGCAAGTAAGATCCTAATTGCTTCCAATCTTGCAACCGAGGCATAAGTTTCACCAAAGTCAAGACCCTCTATTTGTGTGTAACCTTGAGCTACTAGTCTTACTTTGTTCCTTACTACTATCCCATCTTGATCTTGTTTGTTGCGAAAGACCCATCTTGTTCCAATGACATTGTGATCCTTAGGCCTTTCAACTAGTTCCCATACTTTATTTCTCTTGAAGTTGTTGAGCTCTTCATGCATTACATTTACCCAATCTGGATCTTTTAATGCTTTATCAATGTCCTTGGGTTCTTCCATTGACACAAAAGAAGAGTGAGCACAAAAAGATACCAATCTTGATCTAGTTTGAACTCCCCTTTGTATGTCACCAATGATGGAATCTAAAGGATGGTCTCTTGCAATGTTAGTTGGTTGAAGCACTTGGACTTGATTGCTTGGATGTTCATGTTGATCATAAGTTGGAGATGATGAACTAGCCACTTGTTGGTCTTGTTGCACTTGAGATGATGGACTAGCTTGATTTTGCATTAGAGAACCACTAGCTTGTGTAATTGGACATTAGAGCACTTGATCTTTGTCGTCATCCACATTAATCACTTGCTTTGGCCTAATATCACCAATATCCATTTCTTTCATAGCATTGGTCAATTGAGTTCCTCTCACATCATCCAAGTTATCATCTTCATCTTGAGAACCATTGGTTTCATCAAACTCAACATCATGCACTTCTTCAAGTTGACCACTAGCCAAATTCTAAACTCTATAAGCTTTGCTAGTAGTTGAGTAACCAAGTAGGAATCCTTCATCATATTTCTTCTCAAACTTGCTCAATCTAGTGCCCTTCTTCAAGATGTAGCATTTGCAACCAAATACCCAGAAGTATGCAATGTTAGGCTTTCTTCCATTTAAGATCTTATATGGTGTCTTCTCTAAGAACTTATGGCAATAGAGGCGGTTGCTATAGAAGCAAGCCGAGTTGATTACTTCGACCCAAAATGAATGACTCACATTATACTCATTCAACATTGATCTTGTCATATCAATTAAGGTTCTATTCTTCCTCTCAACTAGGCCATTTGATTGAGGTGTATACTTGGCCGAGAATTGATGCTTGATTCCAAACTCCTCACATAGCTCATCAACTCTTGTGTTTCTAAACTCACTTCTATTGTCACTTCTTACTTTCTTGATTGTGGTATCAAACTTATTTTGCACTCTCTTGATGAACTTCTTGAATATGTCAAATACATCACTCTTGTCCACAAGAAAGAATACCCATGTATATCTAGTGAAATCATCCACAATCACAAAACCATACTTGTTGCCACCAATGCTTGTGTATGTAGTTGGCCCAAATAAATCAAGGTGCAACAACTCAAATGCCTTGGAAGTACTCATAATGCTCTTTAATGGATGAGTGTTGCCCACTTGCTTTCTGGCTTGACATGCACTACATAGCTTATCTTTCTCAAATGTGACATCCTTCAAGCCTCTAACTAAGTCATGCTTCACTAACTTGTTCAATTGCTTCATGCCAATATGACCAAGTCTTCTATGCCATAACCAACCCATACTTGATTTGGTGAGCAAGCATGTTGAAAGTTGAGTGTCACTAGCATTGAAATCAACCAAGTATAGATTCTCATATCTAAAGCCTTTGAAGATCAAGTTAGAGCCATCAACACTAACTATCTCCACATCATCAACACTAAATATGCACTTGAAACCAAGATCACACAATTGAGCAACCGAGAGAAGATTGAAGTTCAACTTTTCAACTAAGAGCACATTGGAAATGCTATGATCATTTAAGATTGCAATCCTTCCAAGAGCCTTTACATCACCCTTGCTATTATCACCAAATGTGATGCTATCAATGCCACTATCATTTGATTTGAGAGAGTTGAACATTCTTGAATCACCGGTCATATGTTGAGAGCACCCACTATCAAGCACCCAATACCTTCCTCCGGCCTTGTAATTTACCTACAAAATAATTTAATATCTTTTAGGTACCCATATTTGCTTGGGTCCTTAGAGGTTAGTAACTAAGTTCTTTGGTACCCAAATGTCCTTCTTCTTTGGACCCACAATCGGTGTACCAACAAACTTAGCTTGCACACCCTTCTCACCCTTGGTAAGCACATAATAAGAATCAAAAGGAATGCAATCTATTTTAGCATGAAACTTGTTATTGTTCTTATTCATTTTATTACAATTAATCTCTAGATGCCCAACTTACTTGCATCTATTGCAATAACGACCATTGCCCTTCACAAAGCGAGGCTTTAGAGTAGCAAAGGCCACCTTGCCTATAACACCCCAGGTGTTTGCCACCAGTTAAGCAACGGGTTTAAGCTCAACCATGACATGTTAAGTGGTGTTGGAGATGTCAAGGTCAAACCTATGGAAATAAGCCCCAACCTAAACTCGGATATTGCGCCCTTGCTTACATATAGGCTCAATTAAAAGATATATGCTTGGGTGTTGCTATCAAAGTATCTTCACATGTCTCACCTCAATAACTATCTATATTGATCCCTGGAAAAGTTTCATGAAGTTTGGAATCAAAAAGTCACATGAAATGATAAGTTCCATTCCTATTAGAAATTGCCCATTAAGTTAATGGAACTATAGAACATCAACCAAACCTTGCAACTTTACCCAAATGACTCTAGATGAACTCTACAACAAAAGTCATGAAGGGTTTATGTTGAGCAAATGTCAAGAAATTGCCCCGATTGGCCTAAAACCCTAGTTTCGGCTTTAGCGAGTTGCTACTTTGACCAAAGTGGAAGTTTGACTTCTGTACCAGTTATAAGGTTTGACCTTAAACAAAAGTGGTAGTTCATCTTATGTAGAACAAACTTGGTTTAATGGTCAAGAGCTATTTTGGCTTCTAGTGTGGTCAAATAGAGCTCACAAGTTTGGTTAAGCTGCTGTTTTTGAAAGGGCAGAAAATATTCTAAGTCCTGTGTTGGCAGCAATAAGTTGACATGTTTGGTAACCTTTATCTCCCTAACCGTGCTAAACCAGTTCAAGGTCCTTTAATAAAAGTTGAAGATTGAGTAGAGTAGAACAAACTTTGTTTTTGGAGCGAGAGCCAGATCAACTTGGAACTAAGTCAAACAGAGGCTCGAAAATTGAATCAGCGGCTGTTTTCAGACTTAGAATTTTTTCTAAGCCTGGAAATTCATCGTCGTCGACATTGGCATCTCACGTTCTCCGAATTTTGTTGAGTAACTCAAGTTGACCCAAAAATGAAAGTTGGAAATAATTCATTGGAGAACAATATGTAAAAAGTTGGGATCAATTTGACCAAGTTTGGCATTGCAAAAATCTCAAAACCGAGCCCTAGCTTAACTTGTTGACACTGGTGATTTGGGGACTGATTATCTCCTAATCTGTGGGTCTTATGACCATGGTGCTTAAATGAAATTTGTAGGGCATCATGAAATGAACAACTTTCATAATTGGCCCAAAGTCCAAATCGGTCCATAACAGGCCCAAATTGGCTCCCCACGTCGCCCTCACCGACGCACACCACGTGCTCGAGAAAATACGCAGACGGCCGACACGTCCTCCCCTGCGTGGCGACCATGCCCGACACCGCACCCCACCTCCTTGCCACGTGCCCGGTCTCCTCCTCGCGTGTCATGGAAACCGAGCCGCTCCTGGACGCTCCGTGCTCCTCACTTGCTCACCCTCTTCCGCTTCTCTCCTCGCCTCGGCGGCAGCGCTCGAACTCACAGCTCAGAGCACACCGCCATGGACAGTACCAACCGAGCTCCGCCACCCATGTTCTTCGCCTCTGAACCTCCTCGTCACCAATTGAGCACGACATCACCTTCTCCAGCCCGTGCTGCACCTTTCGAGCCGTTTCCCCGGTCTGAACCGCCACCGGAGCTCGTCACCGCCATGGCCCTCCACAGAGCTCCGAGCCACCGCCGTCGTCGCTCTACCTCCGGCCTCCCTCCACCCGAACCGACCGCGCCATTGCATTCCCCATACCACGCCGCCCCTCCGGAGCTCCTCGCCTCACCATTTTCACCCCCGCAGTGGACCGTCGTCGGAGCGTCGGCTGGCAAGCCGTCGGCTGCCGTGGCCGCACCACCATGGGCCTCTTTGGGCCGAGCCAGGGGCACCAGCTAGGGCGTGGTGGTCCCCTAGTGCTCGTGCCGCCCTGAGCCGCCGCCGCCGGTGACCCCCTCGCCGGAGCCGCGAAGGCCGGCCGCCTCCTCTACCGGCGTCGAGAGGTAGAAGAAGAAGAAGACCGCCCCCTGTGTCCCTCTCTGTCTCTCTGTGAATGACTGGTGGGCCCAACCGGTCAGCAGGTCCCACTTGTCGGTTTAAGGAAGTGGCCGTCCTGGGTATGTATTCGGGTGGAGCTAGCAAATTGAGTTAGGGTCGTTCTAATTCTGTTTTTGAATTTTAGAAAATTTGTGAATCTTATAAAAATCATATCTCATGTTAGGTAATTCCAAAAATAGCAAGAGTGGACTTTTTGGAAACTTTGGGAAAAGATCTATGCAGTGGAGTCATAATATGTTACATGTTTGTAGATATTTTCTGATGTCTTTATTTAAGCCTTAAAAATACTCCAAAAATGCTTACCAACTTGAGCAGAGTCATATCTAGAGTTTTAGAAGTCCAAAATTAGTGATTCTAATTTTGTTGGTCTTCTAGTAATATGCACTATCTAAGAAAAATATAAAACTTATAGGTTGTTTCCGGGTTTCAGGATGTTTGACCTAGATCTTGTTAAATGAAAAATAAATGCTTGTTTTCCTTGTTATTTTTATATCTTGAGTTGTGATGCTCCGATTGATGTGAAATATTTATGGTAGGATTGTCATGCTATGGATGTACTGTGGTATAAATTTCATGGTCATTGCTTACTGTATGCTCAAGTTATTGATTTAACTTGTTTATAGCTTGATAAATAGCTTATAAATAATATATAAATGATAAAATAGAAAATGTTATTCCATTACCTTAGTATGATGTTTCTCTATCATATTGATTAATAATATGGCCTTGTGTTCATAGAAAATATTGAGTGTTAAGTTTAACTTGCTCTCACATGATTATTGCAATAGCTATTTGTCTTTTTCATAGAGCTTGATATACTTGCCCAAATGGATTGAAATTTGGACAGTAGACTTTTGAGAGCATATGTAGGCCACTGTAATTTTGGTAGAATTTATTGTGCACTTTTGATATGCGTTCATAATTCCACCTAATTATCTAAATAAATTAAGAAAATGCATTAAAAGAATTTATTTAGAAATGGACACTAAGTTTTCTGGTGTTCATTAGTCATGTGTTACATGTTAGTACAGTTGGTTTTGTCCAATTATATGTTTGCAACATAAGTTAATAATTATTTCTTGCAAATGAGGTTTCTGAACATATTTGAGGATATTGTTAATTACCCTATGCAAATGATGTTTTCATGTCTTGTGTGCTATAACAAAGTTGTTGTGAATTTCATGATCTAGCTGCTGTTAAAATTTGGTGGCATTTCGCCATATGGTTTAGAAACTATAGCTGTTTAAAGTTAGGTTATAGAATTGCTTGCTCTCTGTCTTGTTAGACCAGTTTCGGTATTTGTGTAAATTCGACATGTTAAACTTTGGAATCATGCTGTGATGTTTATAAATGAAATTTAGATAATTTCATAAGCTTTCCATAATGTCTTCTTGCAAGTCATTTAGAGTTGTAGATCTCCAGTTATGATTAAATTACTCAGCTGTTGGTCTGATGTCCAGAAGGTAGCAAATTCTAGTTCTAGTGCTTTGATTAACTTTGCCATGCTTGTGTATTGAAGTGTGACACCTATATTTGTTGGTACTTGGTTTGGTACCCTAGGATCTTATAAGACTTGTGTCTTGATTGATGTATTTGCAATCTTCTATGTTATGCCCTATTGTGGATTAAGTTAATTAGCTCTAGGTGTTTATGAGAACTTTGGTATCCTTGTTTGATTTCTTTGTTTATTGCACTTCTATGCATTCATACATATGCATTGTTGCACCTCATTTAGGTACGTTAGCTGAAGCACGTGAAGGACCTAAGGTGGAGCCAAACCCGAAGATGGAGTTGGTGGATCCATCCCGAAGATAGAAGGATCGGGCAAGTGCTAGATGAGAGGATGCTCGCCAAGCGAACTCATCTGACATACTCTAACTTGAGTCGGATCCCAGGCAAGCCCCGGAGCATTATAAGCCTCCTATCTTCAAAGCAATTAATTCTATATATGTTATAAGTATTGTTGCATTAAGTGATAGGAGTTGGTTGGAAACTCTTGCTGCATTATATCATTCCTTGTCCAGATATATGAATCCTTGAATCCTACATAGACTAGGATCTAGTAGATGCTTAGCCCTGCTTTAAGCGGTAGAAGTCAGGTGATTTCCTGTCACCTGCGAGATATAGGGATATTCATATATGGCACGGTTGGCTATATTTGCTATCGTGGAATGGAACCATGTGTTAATAAAATGAAATAAGACCGGGCGGGATGATGATAGTGAAGCGACAAGGCATGGAGGTCTTGGGTGTGGATCTATCCCCGTCTGAGTCATTTAAGGACCGATTCGCTGTACGTCCTTGAGTCATGTTGAACGCAGTCTAACACTTAGTTGGCCGGATAAGCCGTTCCGACCGCGAAGCCGAGTAATGTGGTTCAGGCCGGGAATCGAATGGTAGGTTGCTTCTTGGAGGAGAGAAAGGATGTGCTTGGGGACATTGGTGTGAGACCAAGGGGGGGTTAGAGTCCCTATCACCTGGCAGAGTGTCGCCCTTGGGGTCGCGACATCATTCGGACCCGTGATTCCTGAATCATATGAAAAGGTGGCTTGTGCGACCCTGGCAGGGGCCTGCGCGGTGAGTGTTAGAAATACCCCTCCAGCTGGATAGGAATTCGATTCGAATCGCCGTCGCTCCCGGTTAGTGAGCACTTGACTTGAGCAGCGGCAACGTAGATTCAATTAAATTGAACGAATGGTTAATTGGATCACGATGAAAAGGTTGCCTCAATTTATACCTGCTATGGTTAATATTGTTTGCTCCTAATAAAGTGAGTGCTCTAGTATAGGTTCTAATATAGATGATAGGTTAATGATAATTAACTTGATGCTTAAGCATTAATGATTGATCATCTATATTAAGCTTTTATGCAAAATGTTGTCAAGCTAGCCCCACTTTATATCAGCCTTGCATGATCCTTGGTGTCACTTTATTTCTGGTTTCTGACGGGTAAGTCTAGCTGAGTACCTTCTTGTACTCAGGGTTTTATCCCCGCTTGTTGCAGGTTGTGATGTATCATGGCGACTGCAAGAGTTGGTTGACTCCTGCCGTAGTGGCGGAGTGTGATCACGGGCATGATCCTTCTTATTTACCTTATCTCTAATGCTTTTGTTGGAAGTCGACCGTGATACTGGCATGTATTTGAAATAAGAATAATGTTAGTTTCAAATTACTTTGCTTCCGCTACTTTTCAATGTAAGTTCTAATAACTATGTTGAACTCCGATGTATATTGAATTACTTGTGAACGGATGTAACATGTGACTTGTTATGTTGAATCACTACGATCTTGGCTTGTATGTTGGTTGGTTTGAATTCCCTCGTGATTTCATTGGACTACCGGAGTTATATGGGCTCAAGTGCGAGAATTTGATCATTTCGGTGATTGTTTTTGTACTTGTGCTTTTATAATTTGGACGGTTCTGTTACAGCTGGTATCGGAGCAAGATTCAACATTAAACTGGTCATATGTTTATTTAAAACAAAGGTTTTGTTTTATAAAATCAGTTTTATCAACTTATAGCTATATATAGGTTTGTGAAAACTGAATTCTAAATCTAAGTATGCCAGTGGTCAATTTCCTTACGCCCATATAAGGATTATTAGGTGGCCTATATAAGTACTAACTTGGGGGTTTTTCATTTATGCATCTACGCCCAGGCCAAGGTATGTACGTGTGATCACTCTCCCACACTATGCTACCCGGTGTGTAAGATTGGAGGTAGCCTTCATATATGAAATAGCCATATATGTTGCTAGTTTACTTTTATGCAACGTCGCACCTACGCTCAGGTAAGTGTGAGTTGTGAGAGCATGACCGTCCAACCCTCGGTCTAGGGGAGAGCTAGTTTTGGTTACTGGATTATTTACATGTTACACACATGTATATATAAAGGTACTTAATTGTGGGTGATCGAATGATTTGGGTAGTTTTGGTACTACATGTACGTATACAGGGGTATATGTATATGGGAGTACTTAGAATTTCATATTTTTGTTTTCATTGTGTGCTATATTGGGAAATGTTGGGCTGCAATGAAAATTTTCTGCAGGTACGCTAACCACGAATGCGTAAGTCAAATGTAGCTGACGACTAGCTATATATCGAGAGAGTGCGTGTTATGCCACCGACATAGAACGTGATCGCCACCTTAGGTTGGCAATCTTGTGAGGACGAATAGGACGAAGCATGCATCTTCATGATTGTTGCTTTATGCGTGGCTATGCTCCTCTCACCCTTGTTCAAATGATAAGTAACTTGTGATCAATGTGTTACACTATCTTTCTTGTGTGGAGTAAAACATGAATGTCTTACTCCATGTTGTTTGAGAAAAGTGTGTGATTAGCCTTGCTAGAAATAATTATGGTTACATGCTTGAACCTATAGATGCCCTTTAGGTTAGCCAAGTGGCGGATATGTTGTCATACAAGTGTTTGCAAATGCTTTAGACCTCACCTAAGTAATTGTGATTCTTATTAATGAATTAAATTAGTTGGTCTAAGGTAATAATATTTAGAGCTACTAGAATAACATGTGTTGTGTGCTCTCTTGTTAAGTAGAACAAAGGCAAGCTTTGTTTTGCTTGTCGAATATTGGCTGCTAGAATGTTTTCTGTTGTAGTGATGCTTTCATGGTCATAATGGTGTTTTCTATAGTTATGGGGAATACCAAAGTTGTAGCTAACTTACTTATCTAGCTGGTCCTAAAATTCCATGACCCTAGGTATTATGGTTTGAGAATTATGAATTTTCGAAGTTTTTTGTTAGGTTTTGTTTATGTTCAGAACAGATCTGAATGTTTGGTTTGTTTGACCTATGTGCATAAGGAATCATGTCTTGGAGATAATAGAAGAAGGGTAATACTTTTTCTAAGCTTTCCAAAATGTCCTATAGCACTAATTTTGGGGTGGTCTAAATCTCTACTTATGAGCTTGTAAAGTGGGATGACAGAATCTGTCCAAATCTGGGCAGAGATGTTTTCTTTGTCTTGTCTGGCCTTGTTAGATATAGAATCATCTTAATATAATAATAAGAAAGTTATAGACAACTTAATAAGCTTTACATAAAGTTAAGGCTCAGCCTTGTTGGACCCCTAGAACTCCAGTTATGCAATTTTGAAGTTCTTGTCAGTTTTCTGTCCATATTGGTACAGATCTGAAACTTCAGCATGTTTGACCATGCTAACCTATGATTTAGCTTTTGGTATGAGTAACTAAAGTGTAGTCATCTTCCTAAGCTTTCTAAAAAGCCTAGGATCACTTTTGTGGGATGTCTACAACCTCAGTTACCGTTGAAACAAGTAACCACAGTGCTGCTGTCCAGATTCTATGCCCATGCTAAATTACCCACCTTAGCTAGTATTTGTTTAGAGCTAAACTTGTAGTTAGTTCATGCTTGAGATAAATGCTTATTTTGGGTGAGCCTTGTGCTTTGTATTGGTTGCTTAAGCCCATTTGTTGAATTTTCTAAAATGACTGCTTGATTGTGATGTTGTATGTGTGTTTGTATCTGGGTAGTGCTCAAGTTGTCACCTCGTTTGTCCTCGGTGAGCATACGAGGGTCACATAGCTTTATCCTAGAACAAAGTTCACATACATAATTGTATGGTTGTTGTCTTCCATTAGGTTCTCTATCTTAGGAGCCTGAGCCTGTAGACTTGGTGGTTAGCCCTTGAATGTTTGTATCCATACCCTTGCTTGACCAAAAGCCCAAAGTTTAGTTCTCCTATGTGTTTGCATAAGCCATGGGTGTTTTGCAACTATTTTTGTGAAGACCTTTATCGACTGACCAACCAAGTTAACTTTTATCAATGCTAGCCTTTGACCATGGTTTGTACGTTGCCAATTGTGGAGACCGTACCCAAATCCATGATGGACCTTTCGGTTACCTCTTCCAAAGGTTAGCTAGTATGACGCAATGTATCTCTGCTATGGCCTCTAAATCGTGTGCTTGCAAATTCGTGCATCTACCTTATCAACTCAATCTATGACTACGTGTCGGTTTTCGCCCTTAAAATTTTCTTAATCCGTCCCCAACCTTCTCAAGTCTTGAGATGTTTATCAGTCTTGATCTCATGTTGTTGCCCAACATGAATGAATCTCCTGTTAATCTTTTATCTGGTACTCCCCTCGGTGGACGCAAGTCATACGTAGAATTTAAGCAAGAGTCTCTTGCTCAGTTATCCTTGGCATTTGCGTGATGTTCTCTTGTGCTATGTTTTGATCTTCGGATCATTTTTGTGTTGATTCTAAACCTTGTGACTACCTTTGCTTGTTGTCCCTCTTTGTATGGCGCTTGCTCTTACAGCCCATTGGTGCCACTTGAAATTTCACTTTCGTTGTGCGTTTAGTAATGGTGTTATGAGTAGTCGCTGATGGTGCCGCGACGAAACCAAGGGCCTCTTGTGGCTGCAGACACATGGCTGGCTGCTTGGCACGCACTGGTATCACGGTTTCTAGTCATGATCCATTATCAAACGACAGACGATGCGTTATTTTCTCGTGTTCCTTTTCTTGATTATCTCTCCATATCATATTGTAAGATCCATATCTTAGACTGAAGGTACTGGAGTTTCCTTCTGAAATTGCCAAGAGGATAACCTTTGAAGAACAGGTCACCGACATAAACATTAATGGACTACAAGAGGTGGTAGGCAAGTGACTCTACTTAGTTGTTCTAGTATTGACAACTCAATCTAGTGAGCAACGTATCTCATCTCTGTTGGATAAAAAGGACACCCAACACTTAATGTTGGATAAGTCATCTGTTGGATAAGACTCGATCGTCAAATTATGTAAATCTTAACCTTTGTATGCATAATGACCACACCATCGAAATCAACCATCTCTGGTGTGACCCCTTATTTGCTAACTTCGATGGCAACCATCTGTTCTGCATCAACCACAGTGTTGTGGTCAAGAGTGAAGATTTGGAACTTTTTAGTGTTGAGAGACAACTGATTAGTTACCAATAGGAAGGTTAATCTCTAGCTAGGTAACGACTCTTTGGTAACTACAAAGGCTATGTCTTACAGAGCAATAACCAACAAGAAGTTAATCAACTAGCCAACAACTTGAGTGATATTCTATCTTCTAGAGCCATTATGATGCAAGTCAACTCAACTTACAGTACAACTAAGTCACCAAGGAAAATTTTACTCAACCGCTTTGCGGTAGACTACTCCCCGCGGTTAAGTGAATAATTACAACTTTTGTTGTCCTTAAGGCCTCGCTACATTTTGCTTTGGTACTAATTTTTCAATGATGACATACTTTAGTACCTTATAAATGTTTTTACCCAAGAGGTTGTATCTGCTTCAACCCAGATAACTGTTACCTTTGGATAAGAGAATCTTCTTAGGTAACATTTGGCAGAAATACGAAGCCGACAGAGTCAGCTATCACATTCACTAACCCTTCGCCAGACTCAGATAATACAGTGTTGTCATCAGAGAAAGAGAACTGCACACATGGAACCTCGAGTAGTTTTCCATTAGTTGGTGTCTAAATGAATGAACATTTATGACCAACATAGACCCTGTCTATTGGTTAGCCAGTATCCCATAACCTCAGAGGATGTTTGTCATCTATGATCTCACCCCATTTGGAAGGTTGCGCTCAAGCCATTCTGGTAGAGGGCTACTTTTCAAATTTTGTGGACATAGAGTCATTTCAACGAGTATACTTCTGAAGATTTCGGTCTAGTGTAAAGTTCATATGGCCTATGCTGTGATTCACTAAAGAATAAAATACTTGTGTGTGGGTAGCTTATGGGCCAAATGATCTCTGTACATTGAGGACGAAGTACGTAGGACATTGCTATCTTGGATTCCTCCCAAAGTAACAATACATCATGAAGGCCAACGAAGGAAATTCTTCAGACAAAACTTACTACAAAGGACAAGTATTAGAAAGTGTCTTGACCAAATTAGCCTCTCTTATGCTTGAGGCTATGTAGCCTAAAGCTCTGGCTGATATTGGAAACTGGTAGCATGTCTCTCTTCCACAAAAGTCTTTCATCCTGAATCTCGGGACGCGATTCTTTTAAGGGGGGAGGGCTATAACACCCCAAGTGTTTGCCACCAGTTAAGCAACGGGTTTAAGCTCAACCATGACATGTTAAGTGGTGTTGGAGATGTCAAGGTCAAACCTATGGAAATAAGCCCCAACCTAAACTCGGATATTGCACCCTTGCTTACATATAGGCTCAATTAAAAGATATATGCTTGGGTGTTGCTATCAAAGTATCTTCACATGTCTCACCTCAATAACTATCTATATTGATCCCTGGAAAAGTTTCATGAAGTTTGGAATCAAAAAGTCACATGAAATGATAAGTTCCATTCCTATTGGAAATTGCCCATTAAGTTAATGGAACTATAGAACATCAACCAAACCTTGCAACTTTACCCAAATGACTCTAGATGAACTCTACAACAAAAGTCATGAAGGGTTTATGTTGAGCAAATGTCAAGAAATTGCCCCGATTGGCCTAAAACCCTAGTTTCGGTTTTAGCGAGTTGCTACTTTGACCAAAGTGGAAGTTTGACTTCTGTACCAGTTATAAGGTTTGACCTTAAACAAAAGTGGTAGTTCATCTTATGTAGAACAAACTTGGTTTAATGGTCAAGAGCTAGTTTGGCTTCTAGTGTGGTCAAATAGAGCTCACAAGTTTGGTTAAGCTGCTGTTTTTGAAAGGGCAGAAAATATTCTAAGTCCTGTGTTGGCAGCAATAAGTTGACATGTTTGGTAACCTTTATCTCCCTAACCGTGCTAAACCAGTTCAAGGTCCTTTAATAAAAGTTGAAGATTGAGTAGAGTAGAACAAACTTTGTTTTTGGAGCGAGAGCCAGATCAACTTGGAACTAAGTCAAACAGAGGCTCGAAAATTGAATCAGCGGCTGTTTTCAGACTTAGAATTTTTTCTAAGCCTGGAAATTCATCGTCGTCGACATTGGCATCTCACGTTCTCCGAATTTTGTTGAGTAACTCAAGTTGACCCAAAAATGAAAGTTGGAAATAATTCATTGGAGAACAATATGTAAAAAGTTGGGATCAATTTGACCAAGTTTGGCATTGCAAAAATCTCAAAACCGAGCCCTAGCTTAACTTGTTGACACTGGTGATTTGGGGACTGATTATCTCCTAATCTGTGGGTCTTATGACCATGGTGCTTAAATGAAATTTGTAGGGCATCATGAAATGAACAACTTTCATAATTGGCCCAAAGTCCAAATCGGTCCATAACAGGCCCAAATTGGCTCCCCACGTCGCCCTCACCGACGCACACCACGTGCTCGAGAAAATACGCAGACGGCCGACACGTCCTCCCCTGCGTGGCGACCATGCCCGACACCGCACCCCACCTCCTTGCCACGTGCCCGGTCTCCTCCTCGCGTGTCATGGAAACCGAGCCGCTCCTGGACGCTCCGTGCTCCTCACTTGCTCACCCTCTTCCGCTTCTCTCCTCGCCTCGGCGGCAGCGCTCGAACTCGCAGCTCAGAGCACACCGCCATGGACAGTACCAACCGAGCTCCGCCACCCACGTTCTTCGCCTCCGAACCTCCTCGTCACCAATTGAGCACGACATCACCTTCTCCAGCCCGTGCTGCACCTTTCGAGCCGTTTCCCCGGTCTGAACCGCCACCGGAGCTCGTCATCGCCATGGCCCTCCACAGAGCTCCGAGCCACCGCCGTCGTCGCTCTACCTCCGGCCTCCCTCCACCCGAACCGACCGCACCATTGCATTCCCCATACCACGCCGCCCCTCCGGAGCTCCTCGCCTCACTATTTTCACCCCTGCAGTGGACCGTCGTCGGAGCGCCGGCTGGCAAGCCGTCGGCTGCCGTGGCCGCACCACCACGGGCCTCTTTGGGCCGAGCCAGGGGCACCAGCTAGGGCGTGGTGGTCCCCTAGTGCTCGTGCCGCCCTGAGCCGCCGCCGCCGGTGACCCCCTCGCCGGAGCCGCGAAGGCCGGCCGCCTCCTCTACTGGCGTCGAGAGGTAGAAGAAGAAGAAGACCGCCCCCTGTGTCCCTCTCTGTCTCTCTGTGAATGACTGGTGGGCCCAACCGGTCAGCAGGTCCCACTTGTCGGTTTAAGGAAGTGGCCGTCCTGGGTATGTATTCGGGTGGAGCTAGCAAATTGAGTTAGGGTCGTTCTAATTCTGTTTTTGAATTTTAGAAAATTTGTGAATCTTATAAAAATCATATCTCATGTTAGGTAATTCCAAAAATAGCAAGAGTGGACTTTTTGGAAACTTTGGGAAAAGATCTATGCAGTGGAGTCATAATATGTTACATGTTTGTAGATATTTTCTGATGTCTTTATTTAAGCCTTAAAAATACTCCAAAAATGCTTACCAACTTGAGCAGAGTCATATCTAGAGTTTTAGAAGTCCAAAATTAGTGATTCTAATTTTGTTGGTCTTCTAGTAATATGCACTATCTAAGAAAAATATAAAACTTATAGGTTGTTTCCGGGTTTCAGGATGTTTGACCTAGATCTTGTTAAATGAAAAATAAATGCTTGTTTTCCTTGTTATTTTTATATCTTGAGTTGTGATGCTCCGATTGATGTGAAATATTTATGGTAGGATTGTCATGCTATGGATGTACTGTGGTATAAATTTCATGGTCATTGCTTACTGTATGCTCAAGTTATTGATTTAACTTGTTTATAGCTTGATAAATAGCTTATAAATAATATATAAATGATAAAATAGAAAATGTTATTCCATTACCTTAGTATGATGTTTCTCTATCATATTGATTAATAATATGGCCTTGTGTTCATAGAAAATATTGAGTGTTAAGTTTAACTTGCTCTCACATGATTATTGCAATAGCTATTTGTCTTTTTCATAGAGCTTGATATACTTGCCCAAATGGATTGAAATTTGGACAGTAGACTTTTGAGAGCATATGTAGGCCACTGTAATTTTGGTAGAATTTATTGTGCACTTTTGATATGCGTTCATAATTCCACCTAATTATCTAAATAAATTAAGAAAATGCATTAAAAGAATTTATTTAGAAATGGACACTAAGTTTTCTGGTGTTCATTAGTCATGTGTTACATGTTAGTACAGTTGGTTTTATCCAATTATATATTTGCAACATAAGTTAATAATTATTTCTTGCAAATGAGGTTTCTGAACATATTTGAGGATATTGTTAATTACCCTATGCAAATGATGTTTTCATGTCTTGTGTGCTATAACAAAGTTGTTGTGAATTTCATGATCTAGCTGCTGTTAAAATTTGGTGGCATTTGGCCATATGGTTTAGAAACTATAGCTGTTTAAAGTTAGGTTATAGAATTGCTTGCTCTCTGTCTTGTTAGACCAGTTTCGGTATTTGTGTAAATTCGACATGTTAAACTTTAGAATCATGCTGTGATGTTTATAAATGAAATTTAGATAATTTCATAAGCTTTCCATAATGTCTTCTTGCAAGTCATTTAGAGTTGTAGATCTCCAGTTATGATTAAATTACTCAGCTGTTGGTCTGATGTCCAGAAGGTAGCAAATTCTAGTTCTAGTGCTTTGATTAACTTTGCCATGCTTGTGTATTGAAGTGTGACACCTATATTTGTTGGTACTTGGTTTGGTACCCTAGGATCTTATAAGACTTGTGTCTTGATTGATGTATTTGCAATCTTCTATGTTATGCCCTATTGTGGATTAAGTTAATTAGCTCTAGGTGTTTATGAGAACTTTGGTATCCTTGTTTGATTTCTTTGTTTATTGCACTTCTATGCATTCATACATATGCATTGTTGCACCTCATTTAGGTACGTTAGCTGAAGCACGTGAAGGACCTAAGGTGGAGCCAAACCCGAAGATGGAGTTGGTGGATCCATCCCGAAGATAGAAGGATCGGGCAAGTGCTAGATGAGAGGATGCTCGCCAAGCGAACTCATCTGACATACTCTAACTTGAGTCGGATCCCAGGCAAGCCCCGGAGCATTATAAGCCTCCTATCTTCAAAGCAATTAATTCTATATATGTTATAAGTATTGTTGCATTAAGTGATAGGAGTTGGTTGGAAACTCTTGCTGCATTATATCATTCCTTGTCCAGATATATGAATCCTTGAATCCTACATAGACTAGGATCGAGTAGATGCTTAGCCCTGCTTTAAGCGGTAGAAGTCAGGTGATTTCCTGTCACCTGCGAGATATAGGGATATTCATATATGGCACGGTTGGCTATATTTGCTATCGTGGAATGGAACCATGTGTTAATAAAATGAAATAAGACCGGGCGGGATGATGATAGTGAAGCGACAAGGCATGGAGGTCTTGGGTGTGGATCTATCCCCGTCTGAGTCGTTTAAGGACCGATTCGCTGTACGTCCTTGAGTCATGTTGAACGCAGTCTAACACTTAGTTGGCCGGATAAGCCGTTCCGACCGCCAAGCCGAGTAATGTGGTTCAGGCCAGGAATCGAATGGTAGGTTGCTTCTTGGAGGAGAGAAAGGATGTGCTTGGGGACATTGGCGTGAGACCAAGGGGGGGTTAGAGTCCCTATCACCTGGCAGAGTGTCGCCCTTGGGGTCGCGACATCATTCGGACCCGTGATTCCTGAATCATATGAAAAGGTGGCTTGTGCGACCCTGGCAGGGGCCTACGCGGTGAGTGTTAGAAATACCCCTCCAGCTGGATAGGAATTCGATTCGAATCGCCGTCGCTCCCGGTTAGTGAGCACTTGACTTGAGCAGCGGCAACGTAGATTCAATTAAATTGAACGAATGGTTAATTGGATCACGATGAAAAGGTTGCCTCAATTTATACCTGCTATGGTTAATATTGTTTGCTCCTAATAAAGTGAGTGCTCTAGTATAGGTTCTAATATAGATGATAGGTTAATGATAATTAACTTGATGCTTAAGCATTAATGATTGATCATCTATATTAAGCTTTTATGCAAAATGTTGTCAAGCTAGCCCCACTTTATATCAGCCTTGCATGATCCTTGGTGTCACTTTATTTCTGGTTTCTGACGGGTAAGTCTAGCTGAGTACCTTCTTGTACTCAGGGTTTTATCCCCGCTTGTTGCAGGTTGTGATGTATCATGGCGACTGCAAGAGTTGGTTGACTCCTGCCGTAGTGGCGGAGTGTGATCACGGGCATGATCCTTCTTATTTACCTTATCTCTAATGCTTTTGTTGGAAGTCGACCGTGATACTGGCATGTATTTGAAATAAGAATAATGTTAGTTTTAAATTACTTTGCTTCCGCTACTTTTCAATGTAAGTTCTAATAACTATGTTGAACTCCGATGTATATTGAATTACTTGTGAACGGATGTAACATGTGACTTGTTATGTTGAATCACTACGATCTTGGCTTGTATGTTGGTTGGTTTGAATTCCCTCGTGATTTCATTGGACTACCGGAGTTATATGGGCTCAAGTGCGAGAATTTGATCATTTCGGTGATTGTTTTTGTACTTGTGCTCTTATAATTTGGACGGTTCTGTTACATTGCCCTTCTTGGGAGTATAGCCAAAACCCTCTTTGTTAAGAGAGAACCTTTGGCTACCCAAGCATTTTAGCAAGCGAACATCCCCACCATAGGCATTGCCTAATGCGCGTGTGAGATCATCCACCTCTCTCTTGAGAGTCTCATTCTTAACCACAAGTGATGAATCACTAGTAGTAGAGGTAGAGTTGGTTGTGGTGGATGATGATGAGCTACATGAAGCATTAGTAGGACCAACAAATAAAGAATCATCAATAATATCACATGTTAGTCCAATATCACAAGTGACAATCACTTGCTCCTCCTTAGCTTCCTTCAAGAGCTTCTCCAACTTGAGATCCTTTTCCTTGATGAGCTCAAGTAGAATGGAGTGGGCTTCCTTAAGCCTAGTGTGAGCAATTTCAAGATCCTCGTGGCCTTCCTTTAGACACTCACGAGAAGCCTCTATCTCATCAAAGGATTTCCTAAGAGCTTTGAGCTCTTGTTCAATTCTTTTGCACTCCTTACTCTTTTTGAGAGCAACAAGCTCCTCCATCAAGGCATCATTTTCATTGCTCTTGGCAATGAGCTCTTGTTCCAAGATTTTGTATTTTCATTTCTTGGCACTACGAGGTAATTGATGGCTCTCGCAGCGTTGTGCAGACCGAACGAAAACACTATCAGGGCGTTCTGGGTGAGGTATTCTAGGAAAGAGCGATTCTCCTCCGGCAAACTGTGTCATGATGTTGGTGAATGAGAAAGAGAGCTGACGCAGGTCCTCCTAGGACGGTCGGGGTCCCAGGATGGCGTCGAGCTGGCGCTCTAGCCTCTTGTAATCGAAGTCGAGGAGCTGGTCGCTCCCAGGAGCATGGGCCTTCGGGGCGTGCAGCTGCAGCTCCTCGAGGGCCTCGACGATTGTGTCGATGCCGGTGGAATGAAGAGGTTGAACGGGGGCAGGAGCTGCACCAACTCTCCCTTCGTGGTGATGATGAAATCTAGGTTCTCGAAGCGCACGTGCGTGGTCGGGACCCAGCTTATGTCGTGGCTAGCCATCCGTGGCCTGTTGAAGACGACAAGATGCGCAAAAGGCCCCTACCTGGCGCGCTAACTGCCGGTGTTTTGAGCCGTCGACTAGTAAATTTATATTTATGCGTCTGGCCCGGATGGTGTACTCGGAGGACACAAGAGTTTATACTAGTTCGGGCTAGAAGATCCCTAGTCCACTGTGGAGCTGCTTATGTTACCAGCACTAGTTTGTAGTAGGGTTACAAATAGGCAAGAGAGGGAGAAGGTCCCAAATCTCTGGTGGAATTGTCGAATGGAGTTGAGTCTAGCTGAATTGCTTGTGTTTGAGTTGCTTGCCCCTTTGGGACGCCCTGCTTCCCCTTTTATAGGCCAAGGGAAAGGCGCGGTTATACGAGAGAGAGAGGGAGAGAAGCGAGGAGGAAGAGGGACCCCAGGGCCACATCGTCCTTCATCTCCCCTACGTGGGTCCCGTCAATTCTATAGATGATGATGGAGACGGCTCCACGTCGTGGCCCTTGTTCACCACTGTTGCCATACGCGGGCATCGTCAGCCAATCGCGGCACTCCATTCTGCCCTGGCGGATAGCACGGTCAACGGGCGCCCCCGACGAAGGTCGTATCGGGGTTAGACAACATAGTATCGGTCTGCCTGACGCTGTGGGCGTCATGAGTCCCTAGGCATGGCCTGTCGCGACCACGGGTCGCGTCGAGGCATGCCCACTCCCTTCTCGGTGTTAAAAGTATGACCCTAGGCTCGAGCTATCACATCTGTAGTGGTTGGGGACAGTGTGGGCCCCACACGGGGCCTGTGCTCTCGGGCGAGGTGGAGCTTGCGACCCCGGGGTCGGGCGGGGGGAGCCCGCGCCCTTGGGGTCAGGCGAGGCGGAGTCCACGCCCTTGGGGTCAGGTGAATCGGGATCTTTGAAAGGTCTTGATGGCTAGATGGAGGGTGAATAGCCTTTTAAAATTTCTACAAAGACAAGCTAAACAAGTTTATCAATAAAACAAATAGCGAGATACGAGTTTTGCTTAGCATATGGGGTTTTTGCAAGCCACCTAACCAATTCACAATTCTAGTATATTTGCACTCAACCGCACAAGTCAAACTGAGAAGGTAACTACAACTACCACTAGCAAGCTACACAAAAGGAGCTACTCTAGTAAAGCTAACTAGCTAGCAAAGATAACTAAGAAAGTAATGTGGAGTTGAGTTAGGAGAGTTTCACCGAGGGGCGAAGTATTGAGCCAACCAATATGATCAACAATGAATACCAAGACAACCGAACACCGGGATCAATCAATCACAATACGAAAGTGATAACACGAAGATTTATCCCGAGGTTCACGTGCTTGCCGGCACGCTAGTCCCCGTTGTGTCCCTTTTCACCACGTGGTTCAGTGGCTAATCGGTCTCACACCAAGCCTCTCAAAAGGCGCCACAAGAACCTACCAAATGACAAAGGTTGCAATAACACGAGCAATTTACTAACGTTGCCTTTGGCGCTTCACCGAGACAGGCACAAAACCACTCACAATCACCGAAGGTGGCCAAGAACAATCACCAACTCTTGTCAACGCCTCCAAGTTGCTCCAAGCCGTCTAGGTGGCGGCAACCACCAAGAGAAATAAGAATCCCGCAGCAAATCAACCACCAAGTGCCAACTAGATGCAATCTCACAATGCAAATGCACTTGGATCACTCAATCTCACTTCGAATATGCAAAGAAGCAAGAGAGATGAGTGGGAGGGGAGTTGCTTAGCTCAAAGTGCTCACAAGTATGTCAAATGTTCAAGAGGTGGAGTCTTGAGCCGGCCAACGAGTATTTATAGACGTACCCCTTCGAATAGAGCCGTTAAAAACTTAAACAGTCGAAATCGTGCTGACCGGACGCGCTGGTCCAACTGACTGGACGCGCCGGTCGCACAACAGCTAAGTCACGAAGCACCGACCGGACGCGCTCGTCGCGCAGACCGGACGCGCTGGGAACGACCGGACGCGCTGGTCCCGTGACTGACCGGACGCGCTGGTCAAACTTGAGCAGCGCACAACAAAACAGTGACCGGACGCGCTGTAGAACTGACCGGACGTCACAGTGCCAGCGTTCGGTTAGAGTCTAGTAAGCTCCCTGAACGACCGGACGCGTCCGATCGACTATGACCGGACGCGCTGCGCGTCCGATCATCAAACTAAAACACGCACAGACAATGAACGCTGACCGGACGCGTCCGGTCAAACAGAGACCGCGTCCGGTTCAGCGTCCGGTCACCTCTGTGACCTCCGTTCGCTTCCATTTCTTTTTCGACTTTCGGCGTAGTGGAAAATAGTCGTTTCAACTCATTGAAAATGCCTGAATCCCGCCGAGCTTGCGAGGCGGGAGGGAGAGAGGACCCCAAACCCTCTCTACCGCTCAAACTCCACCGCCTTCGCAAACGTGCTAACACCACCAAGTGATCTCGTCATGTATGAGTGTGTTAGCATTTTCACAATCATTTTTCGAGGCGATATTAGTTCTATCCAAATGCATATGATTATGAAATGCACACTTAGAGGCACTTAGGAGTTCAATAGCCGCGTCATTCCCCTCTTTATAGTACAGCTATCTAACCTATAATGTAACCACACCCACTAGGTGTCTTGGTTACTAAAACACAACCCTTAAGCATATACCTTTGCCTTGATCACGTAGGGTTGCGTCCAAATCCAAGTGTGACCATCATGATCACCATGTCCGTCTAGCCACCAACCTTGGAATGTACTAATCCTCATATGCTACGTACAACTTAGGCATAGGATTAGTACTTAGACATTGTCACTAATTACCAACACCAAACATAGGACTTTCAATCTTCTCCGGAGGGGGCGGACGAGACCGTAGTCATGCCCTTAATCGTCTAGGTGAATCAATGTCGATGACCATTAGCTCCTCTTCTCCGGGTACGCGGATATTGTACCGACAATTTTTTTCTTTAGAAGATAAAAATCTATTTTTTTGATTGAGAAAAACAAATCAGAGACCTAGATAGATGAAAACCGAGGAGAGTGTGGTGTCCCGGTGGGAGAGGGGAACACGGCTGAATGGTAGCAGGCCGTTGCTGGGCCTCGTTTCCACTTTGCTTGTGCCAACATTTTTTTAAAAAATTCTTCTTTCTTCGTCGCGAGTGGCGACATACGAGCGCCACCTTATCGGTTCCCCTCTCAAGCTCTCCCGGCCCCACTCCCCCCGCTTCGGCTCTTCACCATGGCCGCCGCCCACCTCCTCGCCGCCTCCGCCGCCGCCTCGTCCTCCACCACCGCCTTCCACCCTACTCTCCGCCTGCGCTCTCCACCGCAGCCACCACATCTCCGCTTCAACCGTACTGGTACTGCCGTAGTCTCTCTCCAGCCTACGCAACAGCACACTGCAGAGAGAAGTTTGACTGACCTCCTGATGCATGTCGGTTCCATTCGCAGGGAGGCGGCCGTTCCCGGTGGTACGCGCGGCTGAGACCGACGCCAAAGACGGTGCGTGCTTGTCACGGCCCCTCCGTGTGCTCTTCTGCCGTTTTCCGTTGCTCTCTAACTCTTTGACGCGTGATTGATTGGTTGCGCAGCGAAGGCGAACGCCAAGGCCCCGGAGAAGGCGCCCGCGGCGGATGGCTCTAGCTTCAACCAGCTGCTCGGCATCAAGGGTGCCAAGCAGGAGAGCGTGAGTCTTCCCTCAACCTCTTCCGGTGCATTGGGTATATATTGCACTGGGTGGCTTTGGCCCAGTTTTGTGGATAATTGGGTATTAAATAGGAGTACAAAATTTAGAACTACATGATTTCCAAATTTCCATGCGCTGGCCTTCACAATGGGAAAGCCCAAAAATGCTATGTGGCAGACTCTAAATTGCTATTGCCACGAAATTAAATTAATTTGAATGAGGGCTCTGGTCTTTCTCTTACACAGTTACACATTGCAATGTTGTCGGCTTGTCGCCTTGTTGGTTTGCCATTGTCTTTGCTAACCGGTGAATGTGGGTATGTACAAACAACTAAATATAGCAGCCCGGTTTAGATCCACAAACAAAGAACTAATTTGGTCCTCGGAAATTAAGCTTTGCCTTCTGTGCATGCTACCATGTTACTTCTCTCTAACAGCTAAGCATTTGACTAGGTTGCATATATTACAGTTTTTTGGCAGAATTGCTTGATATGCTTTGCCCTACATTCAGTAAATGTTTCATCCAGCACATAGCCAGGATTTTCATGCAATGGAAAAGTTGACTAATATTCGTAGCTAGCGACATAATTTTCAAGTGACGTGTCACCACTTTTTTAGGGTAAACTCTATTTTTTCTTTTTTCATCCTCCAACTTGCACAACAGTTTGATTTTAAGCCCTGAACAATGAAACTAGGTATAGGACACCTTCCAAATGTCGCAACCGGACAAATTTGGTCCTCTTGTTCATTTCAAAGATGGTTTCATTGTTGGTGCTCTATTTGAAGTTATATGGATCGTATTTTTTTATGTTCCTAGTGTTTAATTGCTTGTAGTCTGTCAGTGTTTGATGACCTTGGCGGTAATCCTGATAGCTTGAGCATCGCAATCATAGGAACGCTTCAAGTCGTCTCAGAGTGAGAGAATACCATTGGGACCCCGCATCTTAAGCAAGAGATACGGGTAATGCAGGACTGCCATAAACTTAGCCAGCGCTAGTCTCCTGAAGATGGCGTGATAGGATGATTCGAAGTCGGCCACTTCGAACTTGATGAACTCAGTACGATAATTGTCTGGGGTTCCGAAGGTGACTGGGAGCGTAATCTGGCCGAGAGGCATGTCCGCTTTGCCGGGTACTATTCCGTAGAAGGGCACATCCATAGGAGTAAGTAAGCCAGCAAAGTCGAGACCGATCTTCCTCAATGTGTCGGCAAAGATGATGTTAAGCCCTTCTCTCAGGACCTTTGTGACGGTCATACCTGCGATGGTTGGATCCAGAACCAATGGGAAATGTCCGGAATTATCAACACTGGTCCACTGATCCTTGCGCGAAAATTGGATTGGGTACTCGGACCAGTTGAGGTACTTGGGGGTAGCGGGTTCAGCTGTTGTAATACTTCGTAGGGCGAGTTTTTCTTGCTGCTTTGAACTTGGGACTCCAGCAAAGATCATATTGACAACGCCTTTGGATTTCTGAAACCCCTTATCTCCTTGGTCCTCCTAGTCCTTGTTATTGTCGTCTTCCTTACCCTTGCCCTTGCCCGAGTCGTTCTTCCGAGTATAATTCTTGAAGTTCCGGCACTCACCTGCCGTGTGAGATGAATTCAGGTGCCATGGGCAGGGTATATTCTCCAGGTCTTCAAATCGCCTGGGTTTATTAGATTTCTTCGACTTGTCAGTAGAGGCGAACATATTGTCGGGTCTGCGCTTCCGGTTCTGCTGCCCACCTTGGTTGCCCCTGTTGTCATAGTTCTCCCGGTTATCATGCCCATCGCCGAATCTCTCTCGGGTTCTTTCTTCTGCGGAGATCATCTTCTGGACCGTGCATTTAAACTCTTCGTTAGTCAGCGGGTTCTCTCTACAAAAGTCTTGAAACTGCCACTTGGCTCTTATCCCCATGGAAAAATCATCGATGACTTCTCGTTCGGTGATATCGTGAACCTAAGAGCGAAGTTCTTCAAAGCGTCGATAGTATTCCTGGAAGCTTTCGTCTTTCTTCTGAGTACATCAAGTTCCACTCGGGTGGCCGGATGAGTGAGGATACCTTCGAAGTTGCTGCAAAAGGCTTTCTGCAAATCATCCCAGCACGTAATTGACCCGGGGCTCAACTTATCAAACCACTGGAGGGGTATCTCCTCGAGCGCCATGGGAAAGAATAAGGTCTTGATGTTGTCGTCGCCGCCAGCTAGCTCAATAGACTAGGAATAGATGCAGAGACATTGATTTGGCTCTGTTTTGCCATCATACTTGGAAGGATTAGAGGGTTTGAACTTGTAGGGCAACCGGACGGATAGAAGACGTCTTGCAAAGCAAGGAAACCTGTCGGGAACTCCGGCTTCCCTGTACTCGGACTCAGCCCCGCCTTCATCTCTGTTGTTCTGTCGTGGTGGGTTACGGGGAGCTAGGTGGACCGGTGGTCTGCCTCGCGCGTCCCCCTTGGGCGCCTCGGTTCCCTCGATTGTCTCGGTTATCTCGGTTGTCTCGATTCTGCGCGGGGTTTGGTCCAATCCTATCATGAATGGAGATTCGCTAACGGTGCCCCTGACTTCTTGCTTGAGAGGGATGATGGCTCACAGACGGGTTCCTCCCTTGCAATTGAAGAGCAGTGGACTGCAATATGGCCTGCAACCGTTCTTGCTCGGGGGTTGGGTTCTGAATAGCCTCATATTCTTTGGCCAGAGTATAGACATTCGCATACGGAGTGTTATATACCTTATGGCCCCTGACAAGCATGAATTCCGATTCGAGATTACGGGATGAACCAGCTATCCACTCCTCATGCTCCCGGCGCTCACGCCGACGCCTTTCGTCCTCACGACGTTGATCATCTTCGGCTTCCTGGGCTAGGCGTTGGCGATCATATTCGACCATTCGGGTTTGATAATCAGCCTGAGCCTATCGTCGACATTCAGCCCGAATGCGGCGACCTGCCCTTTGCTTGTTCTTCTTTTCCCTTGCGGTCTTCTCGGCTTCTGTCTCGTTCGGATCTCCGAGTGCATCGGGGGAAATAGCGGAGGGACTCTCATCATCTGAGTTGATATCAGGTGGAGTTGGAGCGCGGTGTGGTGAGCGGCCTCGTACCATGAATACCTCTCAGGCGTGCACGGAAACCCTATTGGTAGCAGACTCCGTCGTACCAGAGCTTTCGAGGATCTCCGTGGAGCCCCGATCATCGCCAGGGAGAACGTCTCCATCTTGGTAGGGTAAAATCTCTGCCATTGCTATCACCCGGGATGAATCCGGGTAAGAATTGTCTGGACAGGATCCAGGCCAGTGAACGATGAAACCTTGCGGAGTATTTGACAACACAAGGCCCCTCTGAGCTCCTGTCAGGGGAATCTCCTGTGCTGGGTTCATCGGCCTTGAAACAAATCTTGATAGATGAAAGCTGCATTGCAGAGTCCTAGCGGATAAGGACCTAGTAGTTCAGGTACGGAACCCAGATTAGACTTCGGGTTGATCTCTTCTGGCATAGCCGAGCCGGAGTCGACTTCCTTGGGGACCTCCGAGATCTGACTCGAGTCAGAGATCAAAAGTTGAGAGAACTTCTCGGCGAGTTGATCCATCACGATCGCAGGAGTGGCGAGAGTATGCTGAGGCGGTAGGATCTCATTGAGCTGGCTTTGGAGCATGTCGTCGTTGTCAGCTACGCAGATCCAGGAACCGAAGACGAAAGTTGAACCCGCCGGGAAGATCATGTCGTCAAAATCCGTCGAGCTCTCAAGCGTGAATCCGCCGAAAGCCCCTACCTAGCGCACCAGCTGTCGGTGTTTGATGACCGGCAACTCGTCATAGGGTTACCCGGGACGATTGTTTGGTGGTCGACGAACCTAGAAACTCGACGGTAACGCAAGGGACAAGCGATTTATACTGGTTCAGGCCCTCGGGATCGAGTAAAAACCTTACGTCCAGTCGGCGTTAGCCTTTGCGTTGGATTGATTGTATGATTATGTGTCCAAGAGGTGCCCCTAGCCTCTCTTTATATAGGGAGAGAAGGCTGAGGTGTAATTCTAGTCCTAGTCGGATACAATTGAGGAGTTCTAAATCTATTACAGAGTCTAACTTTCTTAATATTCTGACTAAGTCAGTCTTTACAGCTTGAAGTCCACGCCACCTTGGTCCGTGTCCTTCAATCTTGACCGTGGGCCCAGGATGGGCCCCTGGATAGAAGTCGACCTGATATAGAACCCTATAGGTCCCGTACCGACATAGTCACACCTGTTAATGACACACTAGAAGCATAAACAAATTAGATCCAAATAACTACAAATAAATCACCAACAAATAGATTACATTTTTGAAAACAATTGGTACTAGTTTGATATTTTTCTGATTTAAATAAATTAATTATGAATTTTTAGTGATTAAATCATTTTTTTTTGAAAATAGAAAACCACCTTTGAAACCAGCAAGATGACTAAGTTTGTCTGGTTTTGACATTTAGAGGGCGTCCGCCGTCCGGTACCCGGTTTCGTAGTTTAGGTTGAAAATTGAACTGCCGTGCAAGTTGGAGGCCAAAAAAGTGAACCTGACCCTTTTTTCGAAAACCTTTTCGAGCATGTCTTTTCCCAGACGTGTAATTTTAATTGTTTACTGTCTCCTGCAGTTAATAACATGAATACCTCTTTAACCTTTTGCAGTCTAGCCATTTGTGTCTAGAAACTGGAAACTATGTAATATTCACCAATGCCCTCTTTCATATGTTGACACAGGACATATGGAAGATCCGTCTTCAACTTACTAAGCCAGTGACATGGCCTCCGCTTGTATGGGGAGTTCTCTGTGGAGCAGCTGCCTCTGGTATGCTTTGCTGCCCATAACGGTTTATATCTGTTCCTTGAATGCTTTTGTGTCTCTACTTCATAAAAACAACCCAAACTGTGAATTTTGGGAACTGCATTTTTCCTGTGTAATTACATCTAGTAGTGCATTGCTACTATGCTGTTGGTTGTCCACCTTCCTAAGGGCTTCCTACTTTGCTAATCAACAATAGTGTTATTGAATCTTCATCCTTGTAACGAAGTATTTAGCGACTGATATTTATTGCATCGGAAAAGCAATGTAGCCTAGAAGATCTATAGGTCCATCCTTCTTTCTGTTGAATTCAACCTAGCGAGCCCAGCAACTTAGAAACAACATCAAACTCCTTTTGATCCAGATGGCTTGGCTTTTAGGATAAAGGAACCAGAGTACAGTGTCCAATTGTTGTGCTTATGAACACTATTCCTTTTGGCATATGAATAGTATGTATGGTTATGTTGTTTTTCCCCTAATCTGTCACATTCAGGAAATTTTCACTGGACAGTTGAAGATGTCGCAAAATCTATTGTATGCATGATAATGTCTGGCCCATGCCTTACAGGATACACACAGGTTTACTTTTAAATTCTCTTGTCGGCCTTCATTTATATCCTCAGAGATGCTGCGTGGGAGACTATTTCTACTAATAAGTATGTCAGCCAAACATTCTTGCTTGTAGACACTTAATGACTGGTATGATCGAGACATTGATGCAATTAATGAGCCTTATCGCCCTATTCCATCGGGTGCTATATCAGAAAATGAGGTATGTCTATATTTGAGAAAATGGGATCCCTTTTCGGCATATGTAATTATATGCATGCTTAGTTTCATCAAGTATTGACTAGTTTGTAGGTACATGAGTCCAAACTTGCCATTTTAGGGATGCCAGCAATGTACAAAATAAAACCCATTCATACACCAGTTATTTCTTTTCCATCAATGAGCCATTCCTTTCTTTCCTTTCCAGAATGTTATTTTGCAAGTTGAAGCGTTGGGGTTTTATTTATACAACAAACAAGAGGTTTTATACTATATTTATACAACAAACAAGAGATTGAGTTTGAGGACCGGCATGCTTGTCTTACAAAGGCACTACTGGTTTGCACCAAAAGTATCCACCTGGACACATGTGTCTATGGGGGTGGATAAACAAACTATAAACTTGGCGGTGTTGCCATCTTTTCAATGACATCATGTTTTTCCAAAACTTGAAATCTAGGTAGCTTATCATTTCAATCTATCCGTCCTGTTTGGCCTTGCATTTAATCTTTGGTTGATTTATAGTGCTAGTACTTTGTTATATCGGCTGTCATATATATGGTTGGTTGTTAGATGTGATATCTTGCTTGGTGTTGTAGCCCTGTTGCTATTTGTGAATCCTCTCTTTCAAGTTGGCCTTAATTCCTGAAAGGATTTGTTTTTCCATTGTGGCACATGTAATGCCATTGGCTGCTGCATAACATTTGAAATGAAATTGACTCTTGATGATATTGATATTCTGGTATCATTTACAAGGGTTTTGCCAGCTCCAACTGGCTAAGTTATCATGTCATCCCTGACTCCCTGTAATACTGATGAAAATTATTCTCTTCAGGTAATAACCCAGATCTGGGTGCTATTGCTAGGAGGGCTTGGATTGGGTGCTTTGTTAGATGTGTGGGTAAGTAATTGCTTTTGTGCACCAACAGGTTGGTGGAATTTAAATTTTCATGCATCTTACAATGCATTTCAGGCAGGGCACGATTTTCCTATTGTGTTTTATCTTGCTGTGGGTGGCTCCTTACTTTCTTACATATATTCAGCACCACCTCTCAAGGTACTTGAGTGTGTCTTCTTTATTACTGATTCTCTTCTCTGAAAAATACATCCTTGGGACGCAACATGCCTTTTGATTGAAAGATGCTCACAACACTTCATCATTTCAGCTCAAGCAGAATGGATGGATTGGGAACTTCGCTCTGGGTGCAAGTTACATCAGCTTGCCCTGGTATGATCAACATTGCTGATTTCTCTTCATGTTGCGCAAACAGTGTTGGTTTTTATGCTACCATCATTATATTCACAAGAGCTTAAAGGTATAAAATATATTTTGCAGGTGGGCTGGCCAGGCGTTATTTGGAACTCTTACACCGGATATCGTTGTCTTGACTACTTTGTACAGCATAGCTGGGGTATTTCGTCTCCACATCCTGTTTGGCTTTCTTTTGATCATTCATACATGTCATGATGATTGATCTTTTTTCTTGATTATGATTATGCAGCTAGGGATTGCTATTGTGAATGATTTTAAGAGCATTGAAGGGGATAGAACTCTGGGGCTTCAGGTTATACTCCTTTTTTGTGTAAATATTTATCATTAACGTGCTTCT
Source organism: Saccharum hybrid cultivar R570 (assembly GCA_038087645.1). NCBI lineage: Eukaryota > Viridiplantae > Streptophyta > Magnoliopsida > Poales > Poaceae > Saccharum > Saccharum hybrid cultivar. The sequence continues at coordinate 15,814,503 of JAQSUU010000431.1, read as the reverse complement.
CAATAACAGTTTCACTTTTTTTTAAAAAAACTGTTTATAATTTTGTAGTCACTTCCTGTTGCTTTTGGGATGGAAACTGCAAAATGGATATGTGTTGGAGCAATTGATATCACTCAATTATCTGTTGCAGGCAAGGCATCTGTTGCTTTTTTCCTTTGTCATACAATCCGCCTTCACTTTAATTCTTACTGTACTAGTTCGATCTGCATACCATATTCTGGTTGTCATGCTGTTCACGGCTTCTTACTCCTGCTAGTGTACTGCATTGCCTAACGTTATCCCCTGCATTTAACATGGTAATGCATCAGATTTGAAGTTTCCCTCTATCATGATAATACAGCTTTGAACCAGATGTGCTTATTGAAATATTTTCAGCTTAGATTCCAAAGATTTGAAATGTCAGCACACTATGCATGAGATTTTGTAGCTATATTTTCTTCAAGTCTTGCATGTTGCCATATTCTACCAGTAGGAAATAAGGAACACATTCATAGCTTGATGCTATTATGTTGAATTTTGATAGGAAATCGTAACATTAACGTTCCATTCTTCATCTTTTCAGGTTACCTATTGAGCACTGGTAAGCTGTATTATGCCCTGGCGTTGCTTGGGCTGACAATTCCTCAGGTGTTCTTTCAGGTATACCTGACTGTTCTTGTTGCACCTTTTTTTTGTGTGGGGATTTTTTTTGTTCCAGATGTTTTCATGTTTGAAGCAAAGTCCCTTTCTCCCTGCGTGGTACTAGGTTCCAACTTTTTGACCTATGAGGAATAGGCTGCAAAACTGCATATCTTTTGGTTACCTCCAGAAAACAGTATTGAATATATCTCTGCGCTGAACGAAACATTGCTACTAAGGACATTTTAATCCGCAATGCGTAAAGGAAACATGAACAATACCACGAAGTGGAGATAAGAGGGACTGCCTAATTGATTAACATATCCACTTTTGTTTTTGTGCGCTCTATATAGACTATAATCCTCCAAATAGTAGTTTGAACATAGGTTTGGTTTGTGTTAAATAAAACATTGCAGATAAGCACATTTCTTTTATCTAGCACTGCATGTCTGAAACATGAACAACATAGCGGAGGAGGTAACAGCTTGTCGGTTTGTCGGTTACTCTGTTTCAGTAACAGTTCCACTTCCGTTTTTGTGCATTCTAATATTTGTTATTTTCCTGGAGCAGTTCCAGTACTTCCTGAAGGACCCTGTGAAGTATGATGTCAAATACCAGGTGTCCTTCCTGTTCTGAAGTTCTTATCTAGTCAGAACCTACTAGTAGGGAACAGCATGAGGTAACCATAATCTGATTCGGACAATCTTTTTCTGATAGGCAAGCGCACAGCCGTTCTTCGTGTTCGGCCTACTGGTGACAGCCCTGGCAACCAGCCATTAATGAAAGTATCCAACTCAAACCGAACCCGCAACCGTTCTGCTACCGAAGAGGCAAACTGTTCCAGGTGTGGTGACCGGTTAATAAGCAAGTAGCTGCTTGTGTGCTGGGTAGGAAGAGAACGTCCTTTTACTTCTAGAACACAGATCGATTTTGTAAGGGTTATATGTGGTGGAGGAAAAGTTAGCAATATCGCTGGATGTTGTAGTAGGGTCAGTAGACGCACGGTAAGGTTTGTTATTGTGCCATGTTAGCGGCTGAACTGGCAATGCTTCGAACAAGCAGTTTTGCGTAATGGCCGTATTGTTGTATGATCAAATCCTGAAAGATTGTTGCTGACTGCCCATCCACAATGGAACGAGTTCACAACATTCAGGTTTCATAAAGAGCATAAATCGGCGGTGCCATACCATATCAATGCACAAAGCAGGAAAGCTGGCTCCATGTAGTGTAGCGAGTTTCTTCGATGTGTAATTGACTAGTTTGCCCAGTGTGGTTTCAAGACTTGTCTCTCAAAGCAAACACTATGGGAGATGGGAGAGAGCAAGCAGATCAAAGTCCTTGTTAGAATGGTATTTCGGCATCTGTTGCAAAATGATCGGTGCTCAGACCCCGAGTGTGTACTGATGCTTGTTTGCTGCCGTCAGGTGCGAGGATGCTGCAGCACTCGCACAGCGCGAACGAGATGCTGCCGAGGAGGAAACTGGAGGAGCAGCAGCAGCAGGCAGCCGAGCTACAGCAGGCCATGGAGCTCCAGAGCCGACGCCTCATGGGGCTGCAGCTGCTGGACCTCAAGACTCACTCGTCGCCGAGCCCCATGTGCTTAGCCTCATGGGGCTGCAGCTGCTGGACCTCAAGACTCACTCGTTGCCGAGCCCCATGTGCTTACGCACTCTCATCGGAAGGGATAAGATGAATGTCAAAACTCTACTGACGATGCTGTATGCATTGCGCAGGCTATACCTACAAGTCTGGGACAGGCGAGGTGCTATGTTTCCGTTCCGTTCTGGTTCTCTTGTGCCGAACTAGCTATATGACTATATCCTTCCTTTTATGAAGAGAATCACTCCAAAAAAAATTGCAGTAGTCGAAAGAACAGAGAGAGAGATTCTTGTGTGGTATGAACCAACAACAGCTACGTTACCGAAACAAAGCATGGATACAAACAAACTCGACGACCTTGAGGCATCAGGTGCTGGACCCAACCCATGAACCCACCACACACTAGGGACTATATTGGGGGTAGAGCCAGAACACAGGCTGCTCAACTCCGACGACAAAGCCTGAAGAAACCTGCCTCAACACACACAGTCACGACGACCGCCGACAATTGACTATCATCAGCACGTAACTGAAGCAAAGCACGCATGATCATATATGCACACACATATGACCGCCTACATGCGTGCTGCGACGACGACTGACGCCCTACATTATTCAGTGCGCACGTGCCAAACTTGGAGTGGCACGTGCGACGACTAGCCTAGCTACACTACATTCCTTCAGCTACTAGATGCTACGGGGCACGTACGCACATAGGCATCAGATCTAGGACGACTTGGTCCTGAACTTGGACTCATCGATCTCGATGCCCTCCCGGGCGGCGCGCTCGCCGCCGGACTCCTCCTTGGTGCTCAGGCCGCCCTTCTTCCCCATCTCGCTGTAGCCTTCGTGACCCAGCTGCTCCTTGCGCGTCTGCCCGCCCTTGCTGCCCATCTCGACGTAGCCCTCGTGGCCCAGCTGCTCCTTGCGGGTCTGCCCGCCCTTGCTTCCCAGCTCGACGTAGCCCTCATGGCCCAGCTGCTCACTCCGGGTCTGCCCGCCGCGGCTGCGCCCTGCACGCGCACATCAACAGAGGAACACAGTCATTTCATTGATCAGTTACGTTCTTGGCCATTTACGTACACAGTGGTAGTGGTCTATTGTAGAGCTTAGCTAGTCAAGTCAAGCTAGAGAGATAATAAAAAAGGCTGGCTGGCCGCCCGGCCGTCGGTTACAAACCTTCGGCGAGGTGCTCCTGCGCCTCGAGGGTCTTGCCGCCGGTGCCGCCGGGGACGACGGTCTGGCCCTCCTCGGCCATGCGCTCCAGCTCCTCCCTGCTCTCCTGACCGGACGCCATCGCCACTAGTAGAGAACAGACCTTTGATCCTCGGCCAAAATGGGCTCTAGTCCCGGAATTTTTTGCCCCCGGGACTAGAAATACCTTTAGTCCCGGTTGGTGGCTCCAACCGGGACTAAAGGTCCCTGCCCAACGGCTACTGCGCCAGACAGAGGTGGCAGGGACTTTTAGTCCCGGTTGGAGCCACCAACCGGGACTAAAGGTATACTTTTACTCCCGGTTGGTGGCTCCAACCGGGAGTAAAGGTCTACTCCCGGGCCGTGGCTGCGCCCGGGGTTGGAAAGTTACCTTTAGTCCCGGTTGGATCTATCAACCGGGACTAAATGTTCTCCCTTTATAAATCGGCCGTCTCCTCCTTCCTCCCCGAGCCCGAGCTCAGCACATTTTGAAGCTCACTGGTGTTCTTGCTTCCTCCCTCCCTCCATTGTTCCTCCATCCATTCTTCGATTCCTCCGTCGATTCTTCAGTTGTAAAGGTTACCAATCTCATACTCTCATTTTTTACCATTTTCTTATGCCATTTTATTCACTATATATATTTATGGTTCTTTATTGTGGTTTTTTTTTTCATTTGTAAGCAATTTGAGCTCAAAATCACTTTAAGCTTGCATATTTACATGAAAGAAGGTTAAAAATATCATTGTTTAGAGATGTAGATAATTTTATAGTTTGTTAATTTTATTTGTTTATAAAAGAAGAAATTTATAGTGTATTAAAAAATGAGTATAGAGAGTAGATGGCAACTGCTTCCGGGTCCTCGGCCTCTCATGGGTTTTCAAAGCGACTTAGGCCGGGCCTTCCTCTCATTCCATGTGGCAAGTGTCATGATGAGACGAAGATTGTGATGGAGTACCGAGTGAAGAAGGAGGGTCCCAACAAGGATCGTATCTTCTACAAGTGTCCGGATCGCAATGTGAGTTATTTTATCGTATTTAATGATTATGGTTAGTTTATACCTATTTTCATGATGGTTGTGATTAAAGTTCTAATTTTTTGTTTTAATTTCAGTGGGATGGCAGTGGACGATGTTCAGGCTTCTACTGGGAGGAAGAGTATGTTGAACTCGTGCAAAAATATCTTGCACAACAGGCAGATACGGCGGCTAATGAGGCAGTGATCCAGCCGAAGAAGCCCAAAGATGTTGCACAATCGGGGGATCTGTCTGTTTTAGTTGAGATTGATCGCGAAATCCTTGTGCTCCTGAAATGTATTTTAGCTTTAGTTCTTTTAGTGGTAGTTGAGATTGTCTACATTGTAGCGATGCTTTCATAAATTTGTATCTTTTGTGGTGGCACGCATGTTGTATAAATAATTAATTATGATCTAGGTTTTAATATGATATTTATGTCATGTAATGCAGATGAGCCGTCATTGGATGTATAATGCTGATCGCCGCTCACAAGAGTTCATTGACGGCGTGCATTCTTTATTACGTGCGGCCGAGACAAACAAACGCGACGGTTTCATGTGCTGCCCATGTGCCATATGTAAGAATACAGTGGAATATCCTTGCTCAAGGACTCTTCATTCACACTTGTTCAAGTCGGGTTTCATGCCAAACTATATTTGTTGGACAAAGCACGGAGAAACCGGTGTTGTAATGGAAGAAGATGAAGAAGAAAAATGGGACGACAATGATATTATTCCTGATGGTGCGTGCCTCAATGATACTGCAATGGGAGAAGCTGAAGAAGAGGTAGCCGTAGAAGATGAGCCGGCTGATGATCTTTGTCAGGTCATTCGTGATGCACAAAGAGAATGTGAAAGTGAAAAGGAGAAGATCAAGTTCGAGCGGATGCTAGAAGATCACAAGAAATTGTTGTACCCAACTTGTGATGCAGGGCAGAAAAAGTTGGGAACCACACTAGAATTGCTGCAATGGAAGGCAAAGAATGGTGTATCTGACAAGGGATTTGGAGAGTTACTAAAACTCCAAAAGAAGATGCTTCCGAAGTACAATGAATTGCCCGCCACTACCTACGAAGCAAAACAAGTTATCTGTCCTATGGGGCTAGAAATAGAGAAGATACATGCATGTCCTAATGACTGCATCCTATACCATGGCAAAGAGTACGAGAAATTAGATGCATGCCCGGTATGCCATGCGTCGCGGTATAAGATCAGGCGAGATGACCCTGGTGATGTTGAGGGCGAACGTCCACGTAAGAAAATCCCTGCCAAGGTTATGTGGTATGCTCCTATAATACCACGCTTGAAACGTCTGTTCAGAAACAAAGAACATGCAAAATTGTTACGATGGCACAAAGAAGACCGTAAGGTAGACAATATGTTGAGACACCCTGCTGATGGGTCCCAGTGGAGAGCAATCGACAGAGAATTCCCGGAGTTTGCAAATGACGCAAGAAACTTAAGGTTTGCTTTAAGTACAGATGGTATCAATCCTTTTGGAGAGCAGAACAGTAGTCATAGCACTTGGCCTGTTACTCTAAGTATCTACAACATTCCTCCTTGGTTATGCATAAAGCGGAAGTTCATTATGATGCCTGTGCTCATCCAAGGCCCGAAGCAACCTGGCAATGACATCGATGTGTACCTGAGACCACTTATTGATGAACTTCTCATTTTGTGGAATAAAGAAGGTGTACGTGTGTGGGATGAGTACAAACAGGAACACTTTGATCTGCGAGCATTGTTGTTCGTAACAATCAATGATTGGCCTGCTCTAAGTAATCTTTCAGGACAGTCAAACAAGGGATATAATGCATGCACACACTGCTTCGGTGATATTAGAGGTGTATTCTTGAAAAAATGTCGAAAGGTCGTGTACCTTGGCCATCGTCGATTTCTTCCTGCAAATCACCCCGTAAGAAAGAAAGGTAAGCATTTTAAAGGGAAAGCAGACCACCTGACCAAGCCTCGCAACCGAACCGGTGAGGATGTACTCAATATGGTCAATGATGTGAAAGTCGTCTTTGGAAAAGGACATGGAAGCCAACCTATTCCGAAAGACGCTAACGGTCACGCACCCATGTGGAAGAAAAAGTCCATATTTTGGGACCTACCCTATTGGCAAGTCCTGGAGGTCCGTAGCTCGATCGACGTGATGCACCTAACGAAGAATCTTTGTGTGAACCTGCTAGGCTTTATGGGTGTGTATGGAAAGCCTAAGGACACATTTGAAGCACGACAGGACCTACGTTGTTTGAGAGAAAGAGACAACCTGCATCCAGAGAAGACAGATGATGGACGCCATTACTTACGTCCTGCTAGCTACACTCTAAGCAAAGAGGAGAAGGAAATCATGTTTGAATGCTTAAACAACATCAAGGTACCATCTGGATTCTCCTCGAATATAAAGGGTATTATAAATGTGCCAGAGAAGAAATTCTGTAACTTAAAGTCCCATGACTGTCACGTTCTCATGACGCAATTACTTCCAGTTGCATTAAGAGGAATTCTACCTCCAAATGTACGTCTAGCCACCGTAAAGCTATGTGCATTCCTCAATGCAATTTCTCAGAAGGCAATTGATCCAACTGATCTAGCTAAACTACAGAATGATGTGGTTCAATGTCTCGTCAGCTTTGAGTTAGTGTTCCCTCCTTCCTTCTTTGATATTATGACACACCTCCTAGTTCACCTAGTCAAGGAGATTTTCACTCTCGGTCCTGTGTTCCTACACAACATGTTCCCCTTAGAGAGATTCATGGGAGTCCTGAAGAAATATGTTCACAACCGTGCTCGCCCAGAAGGAAGCATCGCCAAGGGCTATGGAACAGAAGAGGTCATTGAGTTCTGTGTTGACTTTATTCCCGACCTTGACTCGATTGGTGTTCCTGAATCGAGACATGAGGGGAGACTAAGCGGAAAGGGGACACTAGGGAGGAAAACATATATTGGTATGGATGATGATTATTTCAATAAAGCGCACTACACAGTTCTACAGAACTCCTCTTTGGTAGATCTGTATATTGAGACACACAAGGATCTCTTACGATCCGAGTTTCCAGGGAAGACTGAAGCTTGGATTACGCATAAGCACATGGAAACTTTCGGCGGTTGGTTGCGAAAAAAATGTCAAGGTGATGAGAGCATCCATGAGCAACTGTATTTATTGGCTATGCAACCATCATGGCATATCGTCACATACAAAGGGTACGAGATAAATGGGAACATATTCTACACAGTAGCCCAAGATAAAAGGAGTACCAACCAAAACAGTGGTGTCCGCATAGATGCCACAGACCCGAATGGGAATAAGCAGACATATTATGGACGCATAGATGAAATATGGGAACTAGAATATGCACCTACTTTGAAGATCCCATTGTTCAAGTGCCAATGGGTCAAGGTGACCGGAGGCGGGGTAACAGTAGACAACGAGTATGGAATGACAACAGTAGACCTTAGTAATATTGGGTACAAAGACGAACCATTCGTCCTTGCCAAGGATGTGAATCAGGTGTTCTATGTCAATGATATGTCTACCAAACCAAAAAGAGGGAAAAACGATAATGACTCAACCAAAGAGCCAAAGCGCCACACAGTTCTTTCAGGGAAAAGAGTCATCGTGGGAATTGAGGACAAGTCGGACATGTCAGAAGAATATGAAAAGGATGACCGAATTCCGCCCTTCAAAGTGAACAAAGACCCTAGCATCTTGGTAAATGATGAGGACACTCCATGGTTACGAAGCGATCATAACCAAGGGACATACGTAAAGAAGAAGTTCACTGCTGTGCCCACTTGATGATATAGTGATTTAATATAGTGTGTGTTTGAGATATTATGTAATAATTGTGAATTCAGATGTTTATTATGTCATGTTTCAAATTAAATCAATGTTTGATTTGGTTACTGAGTGATGAAATATTAAAATATTAACGTTAAAATGATGTGAAAACAAATTTCCTGTCCAAAACCAATAATTTTAATAATTTTAATTAAACAATACATTTTGCATTAACGAAATAATAAATATTAGTTACATTATGTTTCATAATTCTAACAAAAAATAAAAAAGTTAGGTTATCGATTTTTCCTATGTGCAATAAACAAAAATAAAATTCATATTTTTAACAAAATAATTTTATGCCTTTTATTTAATTTACTATGTATTTAATAAAAACTATTGCATTTCTATTGTATTTAACAAGACTATTCCTTAAAACAGGCGGGAAACGAAACTGCAGGCCACCTTTACTCCCGGGTGGGAAGCCCACCCGGGAGTAAAGGTGGGCTGCAGTTTCGTGGCCCGCCAAAAAAAGCCTTTACTCCCGGTGCGTGTTACCAACCGGGAGTAAAGGTATACCTTTACTCCCGGTTGGTAACACGCACCGGGAGTAAAGGGTTTTTACTCCCGGTTGGTGGCTGGAACCGGGAGTAATTCTCCTCTGCTATATAACCTCCGGCGCCTGGCAGATCGATCCGCTCGTCTTCTTCCTCGTCGAACACCGCCGCCCTCTTCTCCTCGCACCGCGTCCGTTCGTCTTCCGTGACACCGGCGCCGCCGTCTTCTTCCTCGTGCGGCCTCCACCGCGCGCGCCCGTGCCCCTCCTCCGCGCCCGTGGCTCTCCACCGCGCCCTCCTCCGCGCCCGAGGCCCTCCACCGCGCCCTCGCCCTCCTCCGCGCCCGAGGCCCTCCACCGCGCCCTCCTCCGCGCCCGAGGCCCTCCACCGAGGACATAGATCAATGTTTGTTAACGAAATTTTATCCAAATATATTCATGTAGGGTTTTTTTTGAAGGATTTGTTGTAGGATATATAATGGTCAAATAGGAACTCAATTTTGATACCCAGTTTGTAAACTAAGCGTTTTTTAGTTTATCAAAAATATCACATGTTTCTTCATTTGTGAACTTTGAATATACAGATATAATATATTAATGTTGCTAAAGTAATATGAGCATTACATATTTTTTTCCGGGAAGACTATCTTCAAACTTTATATCATAGCATCAGAGATCGCCTGTAGAAGAAGAAAATAAATTCTTATCATTTCGGAAATAGTAATGGCTATATGAGCAATAAGACACATATACTTACATTTCATAATGACTTATACTTATATTATTAACATAGACTTTTCTCATATGATGAATGACTACATGGTTGACGTACTATATATTGGTTTTGTTTTTTGAAGCTAGATGGCCGACCCGAGAAATATGGATGAGGAGGAGTTGATGATGAATTTGATCAACACTGGCACTCAAGTTGCCGGCGATGATGGTGCTAAAAATAACGTGCAAGAGGATGTAGATGACGGGAGTCAGTACTTAGCTCTTGAACAAAATGAGCAACAACATATTGGCCAAGTATATATTTTTTATTATTAGCTATATATATATATTATCATATGTCTTATGTGTGCTCATGACTATATATATGCAGATTTACAATGACAGAGCTCAGAAAGGAAGGATGCAATGAAATTGGTTTTGTTGATCCCCATATAGTATTCAAAGACCTAATTACTCCAATGACTAATTGGAAGTCTGAGTCAGAGAGTAACCTCATGAACTTCTTAGTGAACCAACGCCACAAGAAGGATATACTCTTTCCCTATAACTTCAAGTGAGTGTTAATCATGTCGATCATAGCCTTAATGGCTCATATGTTGATTCTAGTTAATTAATGAGTGTTATGCGTTATATCCTATAAACATATGCAGCAATCACTGGATATTGATGGACATCGATCTGGTGAAAAGTCACTTGATAATCTATGACTCGATGAGAAAACCACAACAAGACTACCAAGATATGATAGATATTATCCAGAGGTAATTTCGGGATCTCTAGCAACTATATATACACACAAATATGATGATTAACTATATCTAATGATGTGGCAAATTTTTTATTGGGCAGTGTTTGGAAAACCTTTATTGAGAAGCAACACATGAAAAAATGCAAAGCGCCACTGAATGTAATCCCATTGAAAGTAAGTCCCCTGAATCGCATCATCTTTATTAATTAAACATATAGCTTTCACCGGATCACCAGATTGGATGACAAATCTTTTTCTCGTAAAGTGGTGTCTGAGGCAGGAACAGGGGAACAACTACTGTGGTTACTATGTTTGCAAGTTTATCAAGGTGGTCTCCCAAAGAACTCCTACAGAGAGACTCAAAGTACGTTAAAAATACACTATATATTCATTTAATTATTATTATTGATTGTGTTACTATGTCTTTATATATATATGTACATATATTAATTTATTTTCCTTTAATTCAAACCTGTAGACTCGATGGTTGGAGGAAAAGGTCATACGGCAAGACCAAATCAAAGCAATTTAAGAGTCTATAGCCGGATTTTTTAATGAGCAGGTCATCGATTCCAAGGGCGAGTTCTACTTCGACCCAACACTGCCATTGAAGCCAAGCTAGAGGATGAGAAGAAACTCGTTATGTCACAACAACTATAATGCAATCTTTTGTAATATATGCACATGAAATAATATAATGTAAAATACACATATGCATGCATGCATGTAAATATATATATGATGCATGCATATATATATATATATATATATATATATATATATATATATATATATATATATATATATATATATATATATATATATATATATATATATTTTCTATGCTTGAATTGTGTGATTTAATACGTTCATTGTGCTTGAACCGAAACATACTATATGCGCGTATAAATGTATAATTAGCAGCGTACAATACGACTTCGAAAACCTATTTTGAAAAGAAAACAAAAAAATGAAAAGAAAAGAAAAAAAACCTTTAGTCCCGGTTCGTATTACCAACCGGGACTAAAGGTGTTGGCCATCGTGGCATGTCAGGAGGCACCTTTAGTCCCGGTTGGTGTTACCCACCGGGACTAAAGGTCCTCCTTTAGTCCCGGTTCCTCACCCGGGACTAAAGGACCCCCCCTTTAGTCCCGGATGCTTGCTCCCGGGTGGGGAACCGGGACTAGAGGGGTTCCCCACCGGGAGTAAAGCCCGTCTCTGTACTAGTGCGCCGTCCTCAAACTAACGAACGAAGCTCACGAGCTCGGTGTGGAGTGCTCTTTAGGTGTTGCTGTTAGCTACGTACTGGCTTGCTTGGGTGATATGGAGGATGAGATGGCGTACGTCGCCCTTTTATAGTCGTCAGTGGAGAGGCAGCGCGTCGCGAGGCCAGGGCCCATCAGAGAGCCGGCCGGGCCGGGGACGTGTGCGCCGACGCGGACGAAATGCAGGGCCCCTCGGCGCCCGTGCGGCGCGACGCGTGTGCTAGAAGGCCTTGCGAGGGCGACACGTACGTGCGTGTCGAGCGAGGAGGGCCTGCGCGCACGCATGGCATCTCTGCCCGGGGCCTCGCCTGCGCATTTTTCTTGGCATTTGTGATGGCATGGACCGCCAAACAGTTGTGATGGCATGGACCGCCGCCTGTTGCCCCACTTCGTCTTGGCACACCATATATGTCGTGCATACGGAGTACATGTCTATAGTGGAGTGGTGGCCTGGTGGGCTACAATTACATTACATTCTCCTGAATTCAGCCAGACCACATGTTCGAACGTAAGCGCTGGAGAGTTTTCTTCAAAGTGGAGCTAAAAAAGACATGGCAGTTGAAACTTCACACGGGATAAGAATGATTTTTTGAAATTTCACACGGGATAAGAATGAATTTTCTAAAATCATCAAGCATTTACCGTGCCTATGAAAACTAGATAGGCTCTTTCTTAAAAGTTAAAACACTTATGGTTTTACAAAGTTTGACCTCAATTTTCTTTGATAGAATTATTTATTTGACACTGAAACAAACCAGTCTTCCTTATTTAGCACTAAAGAATTTAAACTTCCTTGTCTAGCACCGAGTTAAAATTTTCTTCAGTAAATGGCACTGCCGTCCATTTAGACAAATAACGATGTCAAGTGGTTGGCAAAATGACATGAATGCCCTTATTTAGCATAAGTACATGGTGCCAAATAGGAAAAGAATAAATAGACATGTTGTCAAATATATAGCAGTGACAGAGAGATGGTTAATATTTTTCTGTTAGCTAGACTACTACTCCCTCAATCCGTTTCATCAAATTATAAACGTAATGCTATGAGTCAAGTCCGTACGCGTCAGACGTCCCTGTTGGTGGACACGATGTCCAAAAGCCTATCCGCTCCCTCCGCTCTCTCCAGTCATCGCAGATTAAAAAAATTCACGCATCACCACAACTACACTCCGCGACCGGCTCGGCCATGGCTCCCATATGCCTCCCTCTCTACCACACCTCCCGCCAGCCTTCCTCTCCACCGCCGCGTCGTGCTCCCCCATGACTGCACCACCGCGGCGTGCTCGCCGTATGTGGCCGCACCACCCGACTGCTGCTGTCGCCTCTAGTGCAGGCACCGCGTGCGCCCTATCACCGGGGGCAATGCCGCTGCTCACCGAGGGCCGCACAGCCGCCCGCCCGTTGCCATCCTCCTTCTCCACCGCGAATGCATAGCCAGATCCCGCTGTGCCGTGCTTGGCCCGCCTGGCTGCCATGTCTTGCTGAAAGCGCCTGTTGCAAGCGCATTTTCGAACGTTTCAGATGTTTCAGATGTATGTTGCAAGTGTTTCAGATGGATGTTGCAAAAGTGGTTCCAAATGTTGCATATGTTTCAATGGTTGTACACTATGTTGCAAAGGTCTGTTACCAATGTTTCATCTATGTTTTTCAGATGTATGTTGTAAGTGTGTTTATCTGGATGTTGCATATGTTTCACACATACGTTGCAGCATTTTTATCTAGATGTTGCGTATGTTTGCAATGATTTTCAAGTGTTTTCAGGTGTTTTTTTCAAGTGTTTCAAAAGCCTGTTTCAAGTGTTTCGTATGCCTTCAGACGTATGTTGCAACTGTTGCATTTGGATGTTCCAAACGCAGATCGAATATTGTATCTCTGCTCCTCACCTTCTATTGCATTGTCTCGGTGTGTCCTCCTCCTGATGTTGGCAGGGCATCCATATGACGCCGTGTCCGGGTCCTTCCCAATCGGAGGTGCCGTGCCTTCTCCTCTTATCGCTCAGGCAGCGCGGGCAGAGCGCGAAACGGAGTGCCGTGTGCGGGCGTCCGTCCGGACGTCCGAGCACTAGCACTGCGCTTAACTCTTTTATGTATAATATATATCTAGATAGATATAATGCATATCTAAATACATATATAAAAAGTTATATACTCATTTTAGATGTATAATATATTATCTAAGTTGTTTACATCTATTAGATCTGATAGTTATCTTAGATGTACTCTTTTAAAGCACAGTTGATATGTTATTTTAGGGATAAACACTCATGCTACTCCTCCCACCCTCCGTTCTCTCTTTTATAAGCATAGTTTTTTTTGCATCATTAACTAATTAAACAATTATAAGTAGCTACTTAAGAGGGCATATTACAGGGGACTAAACCACTGACTATCAGCCATGAGCATACATATGATCCCCTTAACGAAGCACGTGCCATTGCACGTTTTCAAAAAAACGAGCACACATATGAGCAGATACACTCAATATGTAACAGTTTCTGATCCCATTCGGCTACACCCTTCCTTCTGCTTTGAGGAGCTAACTTGGCTATCCGGTCAATAGCAGCTCGGGATTCCTTGAGATCAGCTCGTGCCTCCTCGAGGCCAGCTGTTGTCTCCTTGAGGAAGTCGAGACAAACCTCCATCAAATCTTCTTGTGACTTGTCAACCATTGTCCCCTTCTCAGTTGTACCATTGCGCTGCTGCTTCCTATGGCCTTCTCTCGCGATGATTTGAGCTAGAGAAACACTACGACGCTCATCTTCAGGCTTGAGCTTCTTAGTGGCCTGCAATCTTTCTCTCTCCTTCTCCACCTCGGGCAGCAACCAAAAGTACCCATAAATCGCGATACTGGTGAGCATAAAGCCACCGACACCGGCCGAAGCTCTCGCGTGCCATAGACGAAGACGATGATCCTCAATTATTTTATCCTGTCGCTGGTCGGCGGCGCCGTGGTGCTGCTATGAAGTCCACGATTCAGAATATGACGACGGTGCGGCTGCGGTGGTGCGCGTGCTCTTTTGGTGGCCAAAGATGGGAAAGCTGCTCCGGATCGAAGCCCTGCGGCTGTCGTCCATCTTGTCCTGACGCTGTCGTCGTCGTCCTCTCCCATACGGAGTCAAAGACGAGCGATGCCAACTTGCCAAGAGTGCCATATATACTAGTGAAGAGTGCCATATATATAGTGTTCTCATTTTCCTTTCCACGTACCGTATACCATTAAAAAAAACAGTTCGTCAAAAAGTTCTATATGCTTGGTCGGGGAGTAGAATTTGTTGAAGGTCCATATGTAGAAATGAGTCAAATGACGCTGTGATCGTATCGGTATTGCAAATACAAGGTTGACAAGTACCCTTGTGAGTTCGTTTTATGATGAGTGATTGTCAATGTGATCCACGAAATAGGTTGAGTGGTGACTAACCCTACCATGGCGAAAGCTTATGTGCGATATGTCTCTTGGCTTATGTTGTGCAGGTGTGGAGCACGGAGACGGTAGCCGACGGCGATGTGAATGTCAAGGAGGACGTGCCGTGCCGATGGACCGGAGGGGTGAAGAACGGACGTGAGGCTTGGACCGAGGGACCCGGAGACCGGGTGGCTAGCCGGGGTGGCTGACACTTGGGACATCGACAAGCGCGAGAAGACATGGGAGTGACCGTGTTGACCGTGGAGGTGACACGCGTCGGATGGCGGGGGACGCGTATGGAGTACGCTACTCGCGGAACGGTTTGATGGTTTATGCCTCAAAACCATCGGAGGCGGGTTTACGGGTTTGGGCCTCAAAACCGGGCGGAGGTTCCGAAGAGGAACAAACGGCACGTGGCGGCATCGGGGAGTTCGCGTCGAGGTGAAGCTACCGGTGAGGAGACGCGGTGGCCGTCGGATCAACATGAAGACCAGGTTGGACATCTACGCCCTTAGGATTATTGATTTAGCTCTTATGTATCCAGGGGCATTTAGGGGAATGTAAAATAGCCCTGTTAAATAGAGGATGACAGCCCGCTTGCCTCCTCACCTCTCTCTCCACTCTCATTTTCCCTCTTCCACCTAGGGTTAGGTTCTCTAGTGCACATGAGAGAGGTCACATGAACTGAGATTTTCATGGTGTATTTTGTTGAGATTTGGTGTGGGAATGGAGGCCCGAATCCTACAGTTGTCCTCCGGGATTCAGTTTTTGTCTCAGTGATTTTTGTAGTTATTTGTGCTTGTGTGAGTTACTGTTCATCTACCCCTTTCTCCCTCTCGTATCTTGCTCGATTTGAGTTTTTCTTTGGTGTTTGTTTGATTTAGATGATGCTTTATCGAGTGATGTACAAGCTCACCAAGTGATTCGAATCAATTTCACTCTGCATCTAAGAACTAGACAGATTTCACTTTTGGGGGAAAAACTCGTTATGGCTCGAATTTCTTTGATTTACGGAGTTACAGTTTAAATTGAGCAATGATTTCTTAGGAGTAGCTTTCCATCTCCTTTGCGAATTCCTGTACAAATTTTGGGAACGTTTCGTTGTGATTTGATCGAGTTTTGATCGAATTTTTTTTGAGCTCTTCGTTCTCTGCTCATGCGTCCGTTTTCCTTCTGCTCGAGCTCGTCGGGTTCCTGTTTCCCACTGGGTGATGGCGCAGGTGCATAGGACAGGGCAGCAGCGCTACCAGCGTCGATGTTCCGGCGTCGTGCGTGCTCGTTGAGCAGCGCCTCCTGCAGGCCAGTCCGCTTCAAAGCCGAGCGCTCCTGGCCGAGCAGCCGTGGTTGCCGTGCAGGTCTAGTGTGCCAATCAGGCCACCGTGAAGACCAGAGCAGACCGGAGCTTGTTAGCACGTGGCAGAGAAGACTTTGGCCAATTAACTGCTACTCCTGTTCTTGCTTGTCTATTCTTGTAACTGTTTCCTTGCTCTTTCTGCAGGACCGGTGTGGAGCAAGCAAGCACAGCAGTGCTCGTGCTCGTCCTTGGTGGACTGCTCGTGAAGCCAGAGCTCAGTATTGAACCCTTGCTGTGCCGTGTGTTTTTTTTTCTCTCTGTTTTTGCTTGATCTGTTCTGCTGAGCAGTTCAGTTGGTGGTTCACCGTTTAGTGTTCAGGTCTGGAGGTCCAGAGAGGCTTGCGCTCGCCTCAAATCAACTGAAGGAGTTCAATGCTTTTTGTTTGTAAGGCTGCTGTCCAGCTACCAAGAGTTTCTGGCCCGGCAATATTGTTCGTCCGTGGTTTGCGCGTATGTGATCCATTTTGAGTTCCGTTTGTTGCGTTGATCTTCTACCGTTCCAAGAAATCTTTCTAGATACCCTCGTCACCTGTTGGCTTGGGTATTCTAGTTTTGGGAACGTTTGGCGTGTTTTTGCCATTGGTGGTGAATTTGGGACAGTGGCCAAATATTTTCCCGAGAATTTTGAGGCTCCCATTCACCCTCCTATCTGGTCGTCGTTTTCGGTCCTTCAATTGGTATCAGAGCTCGTTAAGGATCATTCCACCTTAATCGGTCCGTGATCCACGAAGGCGACATGGAGCGTGGTTCCGGAAAACCACCATTTTTCGATGGAACAAACTATCCCTATTAGAAGATCCGCATGTCCGCGCATCTCTAGGGAATTGATTGGCTTGTTTGGGAGATTTGCGAGGATGCTACTTACGTTGTTCTTGAACCTCGTGCTCGTGTCACGCAAGATCAAAAAGATCGGCACAACGCTAATAGCAGAGCTCGTGCAGTTCTTTTCTCGAGTCTTTCTCTTCAGGAGTTCGAAAGAGTCTCCGATTGTGCTACTGCTCGGGAGATCTGGCTGAGGCTTTAGAGCTATCACGAGGGGACCGCACAGATCAAGACCAAACTCTACGAGACGTGCAAGAGAGAGTACGAGAACTTCACCCAGCTTGATGGCGAGTCCATCGATACCATGTTTTCTCGCTTTCAAACCTCCGACAATAAGATGCGAGCAAACAAGGCACAGCTACCTTATGACGATCACGAGAGGGCACTCAAGCTTCTATATGCCCTAGATCGGAAGGTATGTGATGTGAAGGTGACTGCCATCATTGAGTCTTCGAGGGTATGAGACCCTCACCATGGATGAGCTTTTTAGCAAGCTCAAGTCCACCGAGATCGACTACCAGACTCAAGCCAAGCTCAAGAATCCCTTTACACCGACTATGGCTTTGGTCTCAGGTAATGGCTCAAGTTCTTTGGCTAATTCTTCACAGGTGTCTTTTGTCTTGTCTTCTTTGGTGTCTGTCATAGAGGAGCAGATGGAGAGTCTTGGGGACGACGAGCTGGCGTTGATCATCAGCCGGTTCTCGCGGTTTCACAACAACCGCTTGAATCACCAGCGTGGTGGTGGTCCGAAGGAAGGATGCTACGGCTGTGGAGATCCTGACCACTTTGTCGCCCACTGCCCCAAGAAAAACAAGCACTCCTTCGACAAGTACGACTCCAGCAAGCGCAAGGACAAGCGCGAGTACACCTCCAAGCACAAGTCGAAGGGAGGATTCGACAAAGAGGCGATGAAGAAGAAGTACTTCAAGAAGGCCAAGGCTCAAGAGCGCGCCTTCCTCGTCTCCCTCAGCGACCTCGACAACGACACCGATGATAACCGGTCTTCTTCTCCCTCGAGCGATAATGAGTCCGAGAAGAGGCGTGAGGACAAGTTGACCGGCTTTGTTTCGTCACCAAGTCCATCCATGGAGGCTACTGCACCATGGCCGTGGATGAAGGGGTGAATCCCAACAAGGACGTGCTTTCTAGCGACGACGACTGTACCGAGGTAAAACCCTCTGTCGATGCTCTTATTGCCGAGCTTGATATCATGACCGATACTTTGATGAGTCAAGATAAGCTGCTGAAACGTGCTGCTCGTGAGAGGAAAGAGTTTAAGGACAAGCTAGAAATTGTGGAGAAAGAGCTTGAGGAAGCTAATAAGCTTGTTATTCATGTGTCTGACGAGGTTGAGTGCGATGAATGTGCTGTTCATATGACTAACTTTTCTGAGTTGCCATCTAAGTATGTTGCCTTGTTAGATGAGAACGATGAGCTGAAGGCTAGGTCTAGCTTGTTGGGTGCGTACAAGTCTTGTTCAGACTTGCAATCTGAGCTGGCAGAGAAGAATGCCAAGATCCTTGCTCTTGAGAAGGCCAGTTCAAATAGCACTGTTGTTGAGTGTACACGTTGTGAGAGCTTGGTGTTAGAGCTTGAGTCTTGCAGGCATGACAAGATGAGATCCGAGGAAGACAACACATACCTTCGGTCCATCTTGAATTAGGTGTCTTGTAGTGAGCCGCAGTTAGGCATGATGATGAGCCAGTTCAGACGAGGAACTGGGACATCGGGAGTAGGCTTTGCTCTAGGTGGGAAGGGTGAAAATGTCTATGGAAAAGTTGGCGAGTTCAGTGGTTTGAGCCCAAGTGAGAAATCTTCCACTACTCCCAAATTGATCAAGATCAATCCACCTAAGCCTACCGAACCCACTGTGAAAGATGGAGTGTTTGAAGAGCCTCAAAGAGCTGCACCCCAGAAATAAGTTTGGGTTCCAAAACCGAACTATCTCAGGAACCCACTTGACACTCTATCGAACATCTCTGAGGACCCCCTTTCTAAAGCCAGAAAGCTACCAAGAGTGACACATACTCACAAGAAAATGAGCCAACAACCACCCAAGAGAGAGGTGAGGTATCACTGTGACTATTGCCATAGGGATGGTCACCTTGTTGAGTTTTGCTTTAGGAGGAAGAGAGATGAGCGGCGGGAGTATGAGTTGAACAACCAGAACATGTACCGTCCGCCCCATGGTGTACATGTGCCGCCTGTTCAAAGGCGGAATGCTAGGCCAAGAGGTGCAATGCCTCAAGGTGCTAGGCCTCAGGTTGCTAGACCACGCGGTGGTCGTGCTCGGCGTGGTTCAGGTCATGATCAATATGACTTTTGACCTCGTGGCAGTGGCTTTTAGTCCTACAGCTCTAGCGGACCACGTTTTCCCCCACGTGGTACCCGCTTTCCTCAAATGGGACATGACATGTTTGGTGTTTTTTCTAACACTTTTCTAGGGCAAATAAGCCAACACTGGTATCCTTCATAGTTTACTAACCCCAGTGTTGTACTATTTGCTCATCATTTATCTTTCTATTGATGCAAGACGGAGGCCTGGAGAACACATGGCTCATTGATTCTAGATGTTCGTGCCACATGACCGGAAGCTCAAAATGGTTCTCCAGCCTCGACCCCGTGCAATGTAAGGAGTACATCACATTCGGGGACAATAGCAAAGGTAAAGTGCTTTCTCGTGGGACCATTCGGGTCAATGAGAGTTTTGTCTTAAAGGATGTTGCTTTGGTTTCAAACTTGCATTTCAACTTGCTTTCTGTTTCGCAACTTCTTCAAGATGCCTTTGAAGTGCGCTTTAAGACCGGCTTGTCTCGAGTTCTTGACTCTCAGGGAAATCTTGTTTGCCAGATTGTTCCTTTTGGCCGTGTCTTTCGAGCTGATTTTTCTCATTCATTCGGCTCTTCTCGATGTTTGGTGGCCGGATCCTCCTCTGAGCTTTGGAAGTGGCATAGGAGACTTGGTCACTTGAGCTTTGACTTACTAGCTAGGTTGAGCTCACTTGATCTAATCCGAGGATTACCCAAGTTGAAATTTGAGAAGGATTTGGTGTGTCACCCTTGTCGTCACGGGAAGATGGTTGCCGCTTCTCACTCACCTATGAATCAAGTCATGACCAAGGAACCCGGCGAGCTACTTCACATGGACACAGTTGGTCCAGCTCGGGTTCGGTCAGAGGGTGGGAAGTGGTACGTTCTAGTGATCGTGGACGATTTTTCTCACTACTCTTGGGTGTTTTTCATGGAGGGTAAGGATGAGGCTTTTTCACATGCTCGAGATTTGATTCTTCGGTTGCAAAATGAGTTCCCTAAGAATGCCATGAGAGCGATTTGCAGTGATAATGGCACAGAATTCAAGAATACTCATTTAAAAACCTTTTGTGCTTCTTTGGGCCTCGAGCATCAGTTTTCCTCTCCCTATGTCCCTCAGCAAAATGGTGTTATTGAGCGCAAGAATCGGACTCTTGTTGAGATGGCCAGGACGATGCTCGATGAGCATAGGACTCCTAGGAGATATTGGGCCAAAGCGATCAACACTGCATGTCATGTTTCCAATCGCATCTTTCTTCGAGCCTTCATGAAGAAAACTTCTTATGAGCTGTGATTCGGTCGACTACCCAAGGTGAGTCATTTTCGAGTGTTTGGATGCAGGTGATTCATTCTGAAACAAGGTAATTTAGATAAATTTGAGTCTCGATCCTCGGATGGTGTCTTTCTTGGTTATGCTTCACATTCTCATGCATATCGAGTACTTAATCTTGAAACTAACTGAGTCGTAGAGACTTGTGAACTCACTTTCGATGAGACCATGCCTTGTTCTGTTCCTGTCTTTGAAAGTGCAGGTGATCAGGAGATTGGTGAGAGCATCTTCATTGAGGAGAATGAGGAAGGTACTGATTGGGGAGATGTAGAGCCGACCTCTTCGGTTGTTCCAGTCGAGTCTGTGATGACTACTTTGGCTCACAGACCAGACCCATCTTCTTCTACTACATGGGGTCCGCACGAGCCGCCTCCTCAGCCTACGCCGGCTGCGCCTGAGGAGGTCCCAGCAGCTATTGAGGGGGAGGCGACATCTTCGAGGGAAGCCCCTTGGCACATCCAGCGTCGCCACCCGCCTCAAACCATGATCGGCGACATCAGTCAGCGTGTTACACGTTCAAGGTCATATGAAATCTCACATTTCGCTCATTCTGCTTTTGGAGCTAATTTTGAGCCACAAAATGTTGGACACGTACTTTCTGATCCCGATTGGGTCAATGCTATGCACGAGGAGTTACAGAACTTTGAGTGGAATGAAGTCTGGGTCTTAGTTCCACCTCTACCTGAGTGTCACCCTATAGGTACAAAATGGGTTTTTAATAACAAGCAAAGTGAGGATGGAGTGGTGGTGAGAAATAAGGCTAGGCTAGTGGCTCAGGGGTTTTGTCAGAAAGAGGGAGTAGACTTTGAAGAAACCTTTGCTCCTGTGACCCGTATCGAGGCTATAAGGATGCTCTTAGCTTATGCAGCTTCGAAAGAGTTCAAGCTGTATCAAATGGATGTGAAGAGCGCCTTTTTAAACGGGTACATAAAGGAAGAGGTGTATATGAGGCAACCCCCTGGCTTTGAAAATCCCAAGTATCCCAACCATGTTTACAAACTCCACAAAGTCTTGTATGGGTTGAAACAAGCCCGAGAGCCTGGTATGAGCGTTTAAAAGCTTTCCTGCTTGCTAAGGGCTTTAAGATGGGTTCTATAGATAAAACTTTGTTTCTTCTCAAGCAAGGCACTGACACACTTTTGATTCAGATTTATGTGGATGATATCATTTTTTGTGGTTCCTCTCACGCTCTTGTTACAAAGTTTTCTGAGACTATGAGTAGGGAATTCGAGATGAGCATGATGGGCGAGTTGACATTCTTCCTCCGGCTGCAAATCAAGCAAACACGTGAAGGAACATTCGTGCACCAAGGCAAGTACACCAAGGATCTTCTAAGGAAGTTTGATATGGGCGAGGCCAAGCCTCTTTCGACGCCCATGTCGACCACGATGGCCCTAGACGAGGATAAGGAAGGAGAAGCTATGGACCAGAAGGAGTACTGAAGCATGATCAGATCGTTGCTGTACCTGACGGCAACGAGACCGGACATCCAGTTCGTGGTCTGCTTGTGCGCGCGCTTTCAGTCTTCGTCGTGCACGTCTCATCGTCAAGCCGTCAAGCGGATCATGAGGTACCTTCGTTTTACACCCGAATTTGGTCTTTGGTTTTCGGCTTCCTCCTCTCCTTCTCTTTACAGTTATTCTGATGCAGATTATGCTGGCTGTCGTACTGAGAGGAAGTCCACTTCTAGGACTTGTCAATTTCTTGGGTCTTCACTTATGTCTTGGTCCTCACGCAAGCAGTCTACTGTAGCTCAATCCACCACAGAAGCTGAGTATGTTGCTGCTGCTGCTTGCTATTCCCAGTTGCTTTGGATGGTTGCTACTTTGCGAGACTATGGCTTAGAGTTTAGGCGAGTGCCTTTATTCTGTGATAGCACCAGTGCCATATGTGTAGCCAAAAATCCTGTTCTCCACTCTAAAACCAAGCACATAGAGGTCCGTTTTCACTTCTTGCGAGACCACTATGAGAAAAGGGGACATTGACCTTATTCATGTTGACACCCACAACCAGCTCGCAGATATCTTCACTAAACCCCTTGACCAAACCCAGTTTGCTCGCTTGCGAGGAGAGCTTGGGGTTTGTTACCCTTTTTAGAGGAGGGAAATTTGTGGTTCTTGTACATTAGTCTTTGGTTTTGTTTTTAGTTTAGCTTTTGATTTTGTTTTTGTATCATATTTGCATATCATATCATCATGTATCATATTGCATCTTGAGCTTCATCCTTATAGTGGCTAGATTAACACTATGCTCTTGTTGGGGATGTTATGGATATATATGATGTGCTTTGCTTAGGCTCACTTGATCTCTTGATATGAGCTAAAAATGCCTTTTTCATTTGTGAACTAGAATAACACTTGAAGAAACTTGAAACATGTTCACCACTACTTGTGGCAACTAGCATGTGCAGGTGTGTCGAGAACCCTTTTCTGCTTCATATATATGCTTATTTGCTACGGCTCATACCTTAAGTTACACACTTGCTTGAGAAACTTGAATTTATGCTAAAACTTAAAACAATTAAGGTATGAAAAGATCGGGATGGGTCTTTGTTGTCCCATGTCAGAGTATCGAGACAACTCCCTATTGCACTTAAGGGTGAACTTGAGCTCTGTAATGGATACCAAGATCATTGTCTTAAGCTTCTGATTGCTTTTGGCTTAGGCTTGACATGATCGATAAGTCAGGTTTTGATGGCATCGATAACCTCCCGCACACATTTGTTTGACAAACTTTGGTGATAAGCTGCATAACTCCGATAAAATTCAATTGATCTATAAAAATTTAATCAAATCACAAGTTTGTCTCATGACATGATGTGTGAACTTTGTGTGGGGTGGTTCACTTTGCATACATGTGTAGCACAAGGTCGATCTCCTGTCTATATATGCTATGTGCTCATTTGGTGATGAACCCTCTTTTAAATTGCTCAAACTTGATCAAACTTGCTTAAATATCATATTTTGTCTCAATTGATCATCTTGAGCATTTGCTAACACTTGTACTTGTTAATATATATATATACATGACAGCATTAGCTAGAGCATTTTTTTCAATCTACTTGCTATAATCTTGAAGCTTCTATATTTATGCATTTCTACATTCATAGCATGTTTTTGAGGGGGAGTTGTAATCCTTGGGCTCTAGCTTGATAAGTGCATGTGTCAACAACGGGGATAGATATGTCACACTCACTGTGTCAACAAGGGGGACAAATTGTCAACAAGGGGACAAGGGGGGAGAAGTCTCCATCTCATGTATTCATTTGAGAGAGATTGCACTTGTTCAGGGGAGTTGCACTTGAGTTGCTTTTGTTTGCTAGATGTGTTGAGCCTTTGCCTCTTTTGGAGGGTCCAGCAGTTTTTCGGCTTTTTGAGCTTTGCTAGTGGTGTTGAGCCTGTTGCCACTTCTTGAGGGCTAGCTTTGTTTTACTTGGTTGCGTCGAGTCGTTGCCCAAGTCTTTGGGGACCAAGTCTTGCTCATTTTAAATGACCTTGTTTTGGCTTTTCTTTAGCTTTTGGTCATTTGGGTGAGTTCTTTATTTTCTCTTCTTCTTCTTCTTTTTCTTTTGCTCAAGCTGTTCGTGTATTGGTGTTGACAATGCACTCATCAAGGGGAAGATTGTAAACACAAGGTTGACAAGTACCCTTGTGTGTTCGTTTTGTGATGAGTGATTGTCAATGTGATGCACAAAATAGGTTGAGTGGTGACTAACCCTACCATGACAAAAGCTTGTGTGCGATATGTCTCTTGGCTTGTGTTGTGCAGGTGTGGAGCACGGAGGCGGTAGCCGACGGTGAGGTGAAGGTCAAGGAGGACATGCCGTGCCGATGGACCGGAAGGGTGAAGGACGGACATGAGGCTTGGACCGAGGGACCCAAAGGCCGGGTGGCTAGCCGCGGTGGCTGACACTTGGGACATCAACAAGCGCGAGAAGACATGGGAGTGACCGTGTTGACCGTGGAAGTGACACTCGTCGGATGGCGGGGGACGCGTATGGAGTACGCTACTCGCAGAGCGGTTTGATGGTTTAGGCCTCAAAACCATCGGAGGCGGGTTTATGGGTTTGGGCCTCAAAACCCGGGCGGAGGTTCCGAGGAGGAACGGACGGCACGTGGTGGCATCGGGGAGTTCGTGTCGAGACGAAGCTACCGGTGAGGAGGCGCGGTTGGCGTCGGATCAACATGAAGACCGTGTTGGACCTCTATGCCCTTGGGCTTATTGGTTTAGCTCTTATGTATCCAGGGGCATTTAGGGGATTGTAAAATAGCCCTGTTAAATAGAGGATGGCAGCCCCTTACCTCCTCACCTCTCTCCCCACTCTCATTTTCCCTCTTCCACCTAGGGTTAGGTTTTCTAGTGCACATGAGAGAGGTCACATGAACTGAGATTTTCGTGGTGTATTTTGTTGAGATTTGGTGTGGGAATGGAGGCCTGAATCCTCCGGCTGTCCTCCGGGATTCAGTTTTTGTCTCAGTGATTTTCGCAGTTATTTGCGCTTGTGTGAGTTACTGTTCATCCGCCCCTTTCTCCCTCTCGTATCTTGCTCGATTTGAGTTTTTCTTTGGTGTTTGTTTGATTTAGATGATGCTTTATCGAGTGATGTACAAGCTCACCAAGTGATTCGAATCAATTTCACTCTGCATCAAGAACTAGACAGATTTCACTTTTGGGGGAAAAACTCGTTATGGCTCGAATTTCTTTGATTTACGGAGTTACAGTTTAAATTGAGCAATGATTTCTTAGGAGTAGCTTTCCATCTCCTTTGCGAATTCCTGTACAAATTTTGGGAATGTTTCGTTGTGATTTGATCGAGTTTTGATCGAATTTTTTTTGAGCTCTTCGTTCTCTGCTCATGCGTCCGTTTTCCTTCTGCTCGAGCTCGTCGGGTTCCTATTTCCCACTGGGTGATGGCGCAGGTGCATAGGACAGGGCAGCAGCGCTACCAGCGTCGATGTTCCGGCGTCGTGCGTGCTCGTTGAGCAGCGCCTCCTGCAGGCCAGTCCACTTCAAAACCGAGCGCTCCTGGCCGAGCAGCCGTGGTTGCCGTGCTGGTCTAGTGTGCCAATCAGGCCACCGTGAAGACTAGAGCAGACCGGGGCTTGTTAGCACGTGGCAGAGCAGACTTTGGCCAATTAGCTGCTACTCCTGTTCTTGCTTGTTTTCTATTCTTGCAACTGTTTCCTTGCTCTTTCTGCAGGACCGGCGTGGAGCAAACAAGCACAGCAGTGCTCGTCCTTGGTGGACTGCTCGTGAAGCCAGAGCTCTGTACTGAACCCTTGCTGTGCCGTGTGTTTTTCTCTCTCTGTTTTTGCTTGATCTGTTCCGCTGAGCAGTTCAGTTGGTGGTTCACCGTTTAGTGTTCAGGTCTGGAGGTCCAGAGAGGCTTGTGTTAGTTTGATCTCCCACAAAGATGGCCCAACGACCACTTAGGCCTTGACTCGCGCCCTGATCGGGGGCGTCCAGCCCAAGCACGGCTAGTGGGCCCCCGTCGCGTAGTGCCATAAATAGGAGGTGGGGCTAGTGGTCAGGGTCATGAGGTTCACTACAGTAGTCACAGCCCCACTGTCCGATGCCCTAATCCGATCACGAGGGCGGTACTGCCAGCGGCGGAAAGCTCCACCGGCGCCTCTCCACTCCTCCGCCTGCTTTCCCCGACCGTCGCTGCCTAGCGTAGAACTCCAACAACATGGTCGCCTCTAGCTCCTCGACCAAGCCCGACGGTCTGTACCTTCCCCCTCTCTCTTACTCTCTCTCAGGATCTCTATGATGTTCTACTCGCCTATCTCAAATGCAAGTGATGAAACCCCACTAATCCACATACTAGATGATACTAAAAGTACAACAATGGTATCAGAGCCGGGTTTCACCTAGGTGTGGATTTTCTGAACCCAAACCCTAACCTTAGAGAGTAACCCTAGAAGGGGAAAGGATGGTGGGGAAAGGGAACCCCACCGTCACCATCATCGTCGCGCGGGGAGGACCCTGACGCCGCGCGGGAAGGAAGTCAGTGCCGCCGTTCGCTGGCGCGCTGGAAAAGAAATCAACTGAAACCCTAACCCTAAGAGAAAGGGGATGGTCAAGAAGGGGTTCTCCCACCTAGGGGCTGGCCGTCCCGTTACTGCTACTGGCCATCTCCGTGACCGGCGCGCGGAAAGAACCAAAGCCGGTAAGGGGGCCACGCCAACGCGCGGTCGCGCCTCGTCAGGCTTCAAAGGGCACCGACGCAGAGCTCCTTGACGGCTGCGCGCTCACCCACTGGGAACGCGCGCGCTGGCAAGAGGCCATGCGGCGGCGCCACCTCTGTTCCTCCATCCGCCATGGCCTGTGCCGGTGGTTCTCGGCAACGCCCTGCTCGCCGTGGAGAGAAAAGGTGAGGGAAGAAATGAAATTAGGGTTAAGGGGAGAGAGGCCGGCTGTCAGTTTTGATCAGCCAAAAATGAAGGGCAGCCGTCCGATCAAGCTGAACGGCTGAGATCGTGCCAGAGCCGCTTGGGCTGAAAGAAGCCCAGGCGGGAAGTTGATTTCCTGGCCCAGGCCCAGGTTGTGGCCTGGGCGCGGGGGGAGCAGTGCGCGCGTGCTGGGCCGCGACTGCCTTTTGCGTGCTGGGCCGAAGCTGAGAGCGGCGCGCACGTTGCGGCCATGGGCCGGCGCGAGCACGAGCAGCTGCTAGGCCTCAGCGTGGGATCGTAGGCAACAGAAAAAGAAAAGGTGCCCTGCTGGGCTGCGCGATGCTGATGCGCTGCGCGCGAACGCGAAATGGGCCTTCGGGCCAAATGAAAGTGAACTTTGTGATTTTGTTTTATCTTTTTTCCAGAAACAGATTTTGATTTATTTTGAAGAATTTGAATGGAATGTTGATGAAATCTCTGTACAACTTTTGTCCAATGATAATTTTGTTCAGAGAACAGTACAATATATGAGAGAACAGTACAGTATATGGTATTGTCATTATTCTGACCAACGTTGATTAATGACAATATTATGATGTTATTTATGAGTTTTGTCATACATTAATTCTATTTCTGTCCAACGGTGATGTAGAATTAGTATAGATGACAACTGTATGATTTAAAGGAAGTGCTTCTGAACAGAAGAGTGCATTTTGTTTATATTTTCCGCTGCAAAGTTAAAGTTTATTGTCTTATTAAATTCGAATCAATGGAAGAATTTAATTTGAAGAATGGTTATAGTTATTCGGTAGAAAGATATCGGTTTAAAGTTAAATTATGGTATTATTATTTTCTGACCAACGTTGATGATAACAATATCATAATTCTATGAGTTTATGTTTAAAGTTTAAATCTCTGATGAATTTTGCATCAAAGTGACCCATTTTCGGAGAATAGATAAGAAACAAAAGATGCTCCAGAGCGAGCAGAATGTAATGTATTTTCATGTTTCCGCTGCAATGATGATGATGATCTTCAAAATTAAATTCGAACCAACGGAAGAATTTAATTTTGAAAAAGGGTTATAAGATAATTGAGTTTTCATATGTTAATTCCATTTCTGCCCAACGGTGATGTGAAATTAATATAGAAGAATGTTGTTTTATTCTATTTCTGCCCAACGGTGATATGGAATAGAACATAAAGTTTTAAAAGTTTAATGAATATTATTGTTGATTATTGATTAATGTTTTTCAGACAGAGAACTTCATGCCTTTATTCTTGAAGGGTGAAAAGGAAATGAGCTGGGTATTTGTGACTCAGAAGATGAAAAGTATAATTTTTTTACAGAAAGAAGACCATTGTGTAAGGGACTGCGGTCTCTTTAAAGAATGACTTTAAAAGAAAAAGAATTCTAGAATATTGATCCAAGAAATAGAACATTAAGAGTTTATTTTAAAAGATGCCTTTTATGTACTCCTTATGAAAAAGAATTTAGTTTTTAGTTTTTATCATCATGATAAAAGATGTAATAAGTAATATAGTTTTTTAGTCTTAATCATCATGATTTGAAATGTAATAAGTGACATGCATGTTTAATTTGAACAACGTCGGATTAAGCATGTGTGTTAAAGAGTATTTGGATTTAATTCTAAATTTGATGATTGAATATGAGCCAATATTGACATTTATGTCCCTTCAAGAAAATTATCTCGCATGGCGGGAAAAAGTTTGTGATAGTACCCGCATGATGGGATAAGTTTGAGAAAGTACCCGCATGGCGGGATAAAGATGGTATAGTACTTGTATTAATCAATCCTGCATGGAGGGAGAAGTTTGACATAGTACTTATCCTGCACTGCAGGAGAAAGTTATGATGACTCATGTGCTTGATAGTGCTCTTCTATTGTATCATAGTAATTAAGCACTCAATGAGTCTAAGGAGAACAGAAAGTTACAGACGAACCTCGAGATAAGAATGACATGCAAGTGTGACTTGCGAAAGTATTAATGATAAAAGACTCTGTTGAGTTTTTGAAGTGAAATGAGGAAAAAGTACTCCCATACGAATTAAGAAATAATTTCATTTGCATGATGTAATCATGTGGGTGAAGTAAGTAATCAAAGTTTCCTCATTCACAAGAGTTCTAAATAGTTTTCGAAATTGTGGTAGAAAAGTTCATACCACATTTCGAGGGGGAAAAATATGAGATCAATTAAGAAAGACAATTAAGAAAGATATTTCCCCATACTTCAGACAATGTGATGCATACTAAAGTGATCTATAAAAGATGAATGTGATCATCGGGGAGAGTAAGACGGTCATAATAATGATACCCCTAAAGTAAAGAAATAGCTAAATTCCTAGACCTTTTTACAGTTCCAATAGAAAGATAGAATAGTCAGCCAGTATTCATACTGGACGTGTTCAGAGTCATTAAGGCGGTGCTAAACGTGTCATATGAGTTTTAGCAGATTAAACCCAAAATGAGAAAGTTTGAAGATAGGACAATCTGGGGAGCATGTTACAAAAGTACCTAACTCCGCAAGGAGAATGAATAATGTAAATAAGGATCTTATTACACAGAACCTTATAGAATCAATTGTCTTTTGGTAATAAAGGTCAAGAAATGCTAGTAACTAAGGCCCCAGAAAGTCTCAAAGAATAAGAAAATCAGATATTTCTGATGACTATAAAGTATATGTTAGTGAAATTCAAATGGAGGGAAATTCCACCTAATTTGAAGAAGCCATGAGAGACGTTCACTCGTCCAAGTGGCAAGAAACAAAGAAAGATGAAATGGAATCGATAATACCAATAATATTTTGGGATCTAGAATAAATTCCTAAGGAGCCAAAACAGTAGGCTGTAATGGGTTTACAAGACAAAATATGACTCCAAAGGGAATATGTAAAGATGTGGAGCGTGAATTGAATCAAAAGATTTTGCGCGAAGTGAATGAATAGATTACAATGAGTGCTAGTGGCACATCATGATCTGAGTTACATCAGATGAAAGTAAAGACAACATTTCCCGATGGGATTTGTATAAAAATGATTACGTGGCACAACCCAGAGATTTTGTCATGAAAAGAAAAGAACGTAAAGGATGCCACATGTAAAAATCTCTTATGGACTAGAGCAAATCTCTAGACAGTGTCATTTAAAGTTAAAGAGTCAATTAGAAATTTTGAGTTAAAGAGAATGAGAGGACAATTGCGTTTGTACAAAGTTATAGAAGGGGAAATTCATTTCCTAAACCTGTGTGGATAGCACCTTAATTGTTAGTAGTAATGTCAATCTACTGCATGAGAAGAAGTTCTTGTCCTCAAGGTTCAATAAGAAAATTCTCGGTGAAATGTATCTCATTATAAGAATTGAAATTCACCGAGATAAAAGAAAAGGGGTATTATGACTATCGCATAGGCATGCTAAGAAAAGTTTCTAAAGAAATAAAGTACCTATGCAGGTAAACCAACGCCTGTTCCCATAGTCAGGGTAATAGTTTTGAGAACTTTAATGTTCCAAAAGTAATGTAAGATTGTTATAGATGGACGTCCTATATGCTTCAGCTGTTGGAAGCTTAATGAGTACAAAGATAAGACCTTACCCTGACACAGTTCATGCATCTGGGTTGTTTTGGCAAAAGTCCAGTCCAGATATAGATCACTGAAATGGAGTTAAAATGTCGGCCTCATGCTAAGAAGGAAAGAACAAGTACTCTCAAGTAGTTGTGGGTACAAATGTTAAATTTTGGTGAGATGTTTAGTGAAACCCACATAATAGCTAACACTCGCAGTTGGAGTTTTATTGTGGAAAATCTCCAAAGAAACAGTTTTAGTATCATCAGTGATGCAAAGTTACAGTATAGCATGATATGAGGCCGCGGGACAGGCAAAATGGTTAAAGAACTTTACCCGGAATTGATAATGGTTGTCAACAGCAATAACCATTAAGTAGTTTACTCCTATGACAACGAGTCAAGTGTGCTGCCAAACACATTGACATTAAAGTTATACGTTGTAAAGGAGAAAGTCCGGAATCAGACTAAAAGTATTGAACGTAAAAGTAACAAGCAAGTGCTTGTGGATCCGTTTCTCAAAGGCTTACCACCCAATGTGTTCAGAGAGCACACATTCGACATGGATTTATGGTATAGCCTATGATTTTCGGACAATAAAGGGCCCAAAGTTAAAGAATCTGTTTCAGATCAGAGATGTGTATTGTAGCTGTTAAATCTATCGGCGACTGACCATAACGATGAGGCATGCTCTATGCACTGATCTGTGATGGAATGGTAAAAGAAATAAGTGTGAAGTAAAGTCTAAAGTTTAAAGTATAAGATGAGATCAAGGGGGAGAATGTTAGTTTGATCTCCCACTAAGATGGCCTAACGGCCACTTAGGCCTTGACTCGCGCCCTGATCGGGGGCGTCCAGCCTAAGCACGACTGGTAGGCCTCCGTCGCGCAGTGTCATAAATAGGAGGTGGGGTCTAGTGGTTAGGGTCATGAGGTTCACTACAGCAGTCACAACCCCACTGCCCGATGCCCTAATCCGATCACGAGGGCGGTACTGCCAGCGGCGAGAAGCTCCACCGGCGCCTCTCCACTGCTCCGCCTGCCTTCCCCGACCGTCGCTGCCTAGCGCAGAACTCCTCCGACAACATGGTCGCCTCCAGCTCCTCGACCAAGCCCAACGGTTTGTACCTTCCCCCTCTCTCTTACACTCTCTCAGGATCTCTATGATGTTCTACTCGCCTATCTCAAATGCAAGTGATGAAACCCCACTGATCCACATACTAGATGAAATGCAAGTGATGAAACCCCACTGATCCATATACTAGATGATACTAAAAGTAGAACAGCTTGCGCTCGCCTCAAATCAACTGAAGGAGTCCAATGCTTTTTGTTTGTAAGGCTGCTGTCCAGCTACCAAGAGTTTCTGGCCTGGCAATATTGTTCGTCCGTGGTTTGCGCGCATGTGATTCGTTTTGAGTTCCGTTTGTTGCATTGATCTTCTACCGTTCCAAGAAATCTTTCTCGTTCCAAGAAATCTTTCTAGGTACCCTTGTCATCTGTTGGCTTGGGTATTCTAGTTTTGGGAACGTTTGGCGTGTTTTTGCCCTTGGTGGTGAATTTGGGACAGTGGTCAAATATTTTCGCGAGAATTTTGAGGCTCCCATTCACCCCCTTCACCCCCTCTGGTCGCCGTTTTCAGTCCTTCAGGTATATATGCTGTGATCCTGACAGTCTTAAGATAATTTTCATCTCGTGATAACATTAATGACCATGAGTTCAAAGTTCGAACACATAAATTAATAAATTCCCTTTCTTTTAAAATAGTAGTTGATTTCATCCTGTTTTGTGTACGTAGGTAGTACTAGGGATGAAAACGGATCGGATAATGACGGATATCGCTAATATCATATTTGTTTTCGTTTTTTTGCCCGGATTCAGATTCGAATACGAATAGTATAACCATGCCAGATAGGACATTTGGATATCGATATTATAAATATGCGATTTAAGTATTCAGATACGGATACGGTATCAGGTATTGAATATCCGGACTCGGATACAAACAGATCTAAACCCCTCTAAACAGATTCGGTTCCGAATACGATCGAAAAATATTCCTACCATTTTCATCCCTGGGTAGTACTATCAAGAAAAGCCGACGACGTGGTGATCACTTAATACAACATGATCGAGAGAATTGAGAGAAACCAGTGCAAAGCAGCAGCAGATATCACGACCGACCAGACGAGCTTTACATTACTGATTATTTAGGAGCCATGGAACATGGATACAAAGCGTCCTTAACAGAGGACTATGCATGCTCAACCACTTGACGAGGCGGACACGCGCGCATGCATAGAAACAAACAGGCTAGTAGCAAACTACAAAGCCTTCTGGAAGCGAACCTTGCCACTTTGACGACTGACGACATGATTAGTACCCTTCTGGAAGCATACATGATCATACACACGTACATACATTTACGTACGTATGCATGGTCGCCTACATGCGTGCTGCGACGCCGCGCCGCGCCCTACATTATTTTTCAGCTACTTCTCCAAAGTAGATAGTACTACTAGCTACGGCCAAGGTACACTAACAGACAGCTACGAACGCACGCGTCTAGGACTGCTTGTTGGTCCTGAACTTGGACTCGTCGATGTCGACACCCTCCCTGGCGCCGCGCTCGCCGCCGGACTCCTCCGTGGTGCTCAGACCGCCCTTCTTCCCCATCTCGCTGTACCCCTCATGCCCCAGCTGCTCCTTGCGAGTCTGCCCCCCGCGGCTGCGCCCTGCATGCAAACGTCGAGGACTCGAGGCAATTAAAGCCAACACCAGGAAATTAATAAAGATGGCTGGCACTGGCACTCGGTTATTGCGTACCTTCGGCGAGGTGCTCCTGGGCCTCGACGCTCTTGCCGCCGGTCCCGCCGGGGACGACGGTCTCGCCCTCGCGGGCCTTGCGGTCCAGCTCCTTCCTGCTCTCCTGACCGGACGCCATTGTCGTCGTCTAACTAGCTAGCTAGCTCACCAAGGTGCTTGGAGTCTTGGACTCTGCTGGAAACGTCAGCGGCGCTACTAGCTACCAGGTGAGTGTTGTCTGGGGCTGTCGTTGTTGATGACGATTGCAAGGACTAGGACTCGGCGCCGCCCTTTTATAACGGCTGATGGGCGGTGCGCCGCGAGGGCAGGCGCTGGCGCGTGTGCGCCGACGCGGACGTACGCGACGCAGGACAGCTCGCGAAGTCGATACCACCGCACCGCGCCGCGCCGACGCGTGTGCGGCGAGACCCTTCCGGCGGGCGACACGCACCTACGAAGCGGTAGCGGAAGCGAGAGCGTCCGTGTCGTGTGTGGCGTGCCGTGCATAGCAGTTATCCTATTCCTGCGCGAGGCGCAACTGGCAGTTGTGGCGGCTTTGCCCCGTCCTGCTTTTTCGACGCGTGTGCGTTCGTCGTCAGACCTACGAATCTGTTCCGTAATGTCCGTCGCTCGGGAACCGTGCTGCCCTCACAGGCACACCTCCCTAGCGACACATAAAAGGGGACGAAGATAGTATCTACGTCCCTCGAGGTAGTTATTTATAGTGCCGACCGGTAAAAGACCGAACCAGAGTCTTAGCCCGTCCGGTCCACCTAAAAGACCAGTAAGCAATCAATCAACTTAAAAGCCATTGAACTGCCGGCTTTTTTGAAAAAACGGTGAAAAAACCACCGATGAGACCGCCTAAAGAACCAGCATATTTAGATAGCATGCGCACTAACGTGTGTTCTACGGGAGGGGAGGGAGGAAATAGTGAAAAAAAGGGTGTCTAAAGTGCCGGAACCCTCCACCTCAGCGTTGGAGAGGAGAAACACTACAACTGAGCTAGACACATGTTGGAGAATTTTTAAAATTTAATCTTTTTTAATAAATATTTTAATATTAACCGTCCTAGAAAATATTTTGCACGAGGTGGCCCCTTTGGTCGCGCCAATCCCACTGGCGCGACCAAATAACGTAGTCGCGCCACATGCATTGGCGCGACAAGATATGGTACATTCGATGGCATTTTCGACGTGAAAAAGTTTGTCGCGCCACTCCCGCTGGCGTGACAGTATTGTCTTGTCGCACCACTGGGAGTGGCGTGACAAGACTAAACTTTCGAAAAATCATAACTCTTCAATACGACATTGGATGAAGATAGTTTTTATATGAAAACTGTAGATCTCGACGAGATCTACAACTTTCTAGTTTTGAGTTTTTTCGTTTGACAATGTTAAGATGCTCAAAAAATTATGTAAAGTTTCAGCACTAAAATGATCGCGTATTAGCGCTTGTCGCATTAGAAAAATATATATTTTTTGTATGAGTTTAAATGAAGATACCATTTATATCAAAGTTATAGCTCTCCATGAGATGCACAACTTTGTAGTTTTGTGTTTTTACATTTGAGGTTATTAAGATGCTCGAGAAAATAATATAAAGTTTCAGCACGAATATGCTTCTGAAGCTTTATATTATTTTCTTGAGCGGCATAATGACCTCAAATGTAAAAACTTAAAACTAAAAAAGTTGTAGATATCGTTGATAGCTACAACTTTGATATAAAAAGTATTTTTATGTGAATTTATACAAAAAATATATTATTTTTTTAATGTGACAAGCGCTAATACACGATTATTTTGATGTTAAAACTTTATATAATTTTTTGAGCATCTTATCGTTGTCAAACAAAAAAATGAAAACTAGAAAGTTGTAAATCTCGTCGAGATCTACAATTTTCATATAAAAACTTTATCCGACGTCGTATTGAAGAGTTATGATTTTTTTAAAATTCAGTCTTGTCACGCTACTTCCAGTGGCGTGACAAGACAATAATGTCACGCCAGTGGAAGTGGCGCGACAGACTTTTTCATGTCGGAAAAGCCATCGAATATGTCGTATCTTGCCGCGCTAACGCATGTGGCACAACTACATTATTTGGTCGCGCCAGCGGGACCGGCGTGACCAAAGGGGCTACCTGATGCAAAATATTTTCTGGGACGATTAATATTAAAATATTTATTAAAAAAGGACTAAAATTTAAAAAAATCCACGCAAGTTTGTGTCTCTAGTATAAAACATGTGCTATTTGAACCGGTGGTTTAAACGGTTGGACCAGTTGAACCGTGAACTAAGACCTTTATCAGTTCGATCTCTAGTCTGGTCCTAATAACTATGATGTCTAAGTGAGAGGAGTCTTCAACGCCGCTTGTGCTTATGCATGCCGTGACCAACTGACCGCGGTCTAGCGTTCGCCAGACCGCGCGCACAGCACCGGAGTGGCTTGATCCAGCATGATTAGCTGTATGTGTACACGTATAGTAAATGATGATGATAACATTTACCATCGGTCCTGTCAATTAGATGGTTGGTGTACTTTATCGCTCTCTCTCCGTACATTAATGTGAACTTGTCCAGTCTGTTCGATGGCTATCTTATTATAATACAAAAATTTATCTATACATTTCTCTTATTCCTATACAACCCTTTTTGATCCCACAATCGGCCACGTCGCCCCTCCTCCCTAGCCACTAGATTTCCAATCAACGGTCTGCATGCTAATGCCACCACTAATACTTCTACTCTCCCCCCGTACGGTCAGCAGGAGTTTCGCCTCACCAACCTTCTTCCCCACTGCGACGCCTCCCCGCTGCGACGCGACGCTCGCGCCCCGGTGCCCTCCACCACCGGCTGTCCCACGGCCTGCGTGCCCTCTGCGCCACCCGCCGCCCCTGCCAGTGTCGCCGTCGCTCCGGTCCTCCTCACCGAGCTGCCGCGGCGGCCATCCCCATCGTCGGCTCTCTCCCATCCCCATCGCTGGCTCCCTCCCATCACCGCGGCCTCCACCTCCATTGGCGGACGCCGTCGGCTGTTGACGCCCGTTCTCTATATAAACTCGTACGGTCACTATTTTCTTGCAGATTCCTGTTTATCCACCGGGATAACAATCGTTGTAATTTTTTTCTATCCTGTTTATCTACTAGGACAATCTGGTTGATTCTTTACATCAAATTCAATGTATTATTTTCAAGATTAAAGCTAAACTAAAACTTAGGGCCTTATGTATATATAAGCTTGACGACAATAATATTTGATACTTTGTTGAGTAATTAGATAATTTTTAGATTAATACTAGAATATAAATCATGACAATCTCATAAACTAGCATGTAGAGCCCTAACATCTTACTAGTTAGATTATTGGACAACACTAACAATGACATAACAAATATCATCATGATGAACACAGCAGGCAAACGACAGCAATAGATTGGATCACGTGGCGTGTACCTTTTGTTTGAAAGGAAAGACAGTGTTGCTGGTGATGGAGATGCAGAGGGAGATGTCGTTGGTGGTGGTGATGCGAAGTCGTCGATGAGCGGTGGAGGAAGACCTCAGAGCAGCTGACAACGAATACGTCGGGACATAGCTTCGCCTGTATTGGATGGAAGACGACCCGTCATGGAAGTTTGTAGCAGTCACGCAAAAGGACGCTGGTCGTCATCGAAGTTTGTAGCAGTCACGCAAAAGGACGCTTTCTAAAAACCTTATTTGTCCTCTCCTGGTGTAGGATCGCAAGGACGAAGGTTTTAGAGATCTACTCCCCCGATTGCTGGTGCACACAGGAGATCGGGATGGAAAGACTACGGCGGCAATGCAGCAACGAGAAGAGGAAAATACTAATTGACTACCCTATAATTTTTGAACTAAAACTTCCAATAGTAGTTTTTGGTGTGTGTTTTTCAGGAGGATTGGTACATATATACCCCCACATCAACTAGCAATAAGTACCGATTAATGTTGCACCTTTCACCTTTACTAATAGTCTTAAACATTAAAGCCCAATAGGAAATACAAGTATTATGCCTTTGAGATTTATTAGAATTTCTGCATATGGGCTTTGGGGAACTAGACCATATAAATTCTAACAATCCCCCACCAGATCTCAGATGCCTAGTATAGATATTTTCCTTATCCCACTACTGTTTATATACTGGTGTTTCAACAGAGACCATTAAGTTAAACATCCGCCTAAAGCTTTATGTTACACCTATAACAGAACCGTCCAAATTATAAGAGCACAAGTACAAAAACAATCACCGAAGTGATCAAATTCTCGCACTTGAGCCCATGTAACTCCGGTAGTCCAATGAAATCACGAGGGATTTCAAACCAGCCAACATACAAGCCAAGATCGTAGTGATTCAACATAACAAGTCATATGTTACAACCATTTCACAAGTAATTGAATATACATCGGAGTTCAACAAAGTTATTACAACTTAAGTTCAAAAGTAGCGGAAGCAAAGTAATTTGAAACTAACATTATTCTTATTTCAAATACATGCCAGTACCACGGTCGACTTCCAACAAAAGCATTAGAGATAAGGTCAATAAGAAGGATTATGCCCATGATCACACTCTGCCACAAGGCAGGAGTCAACCAACTCTTGCAGCCGCCATGATACATCACAACCTGCAACAAGTGGGTATAAAACCCTGAGTACGACAAAGTACTCAGCTAGACTTACCCATCAAAAACCAGAAATAAGGTGACACCAAGGATCATGCAAGGCTGATATAAAGTGGGGCTAGCTTGACAACATTTTGCATAAAAGCTTAATATAGATGATCAATCATTAATGCTTAAGCATCAAGTTAATTATCATTAACCTATCATCTATATTAGAACCTGTACTAGAGCACTCACTTTATTAGGAGCAAACAATATTAACCATAGCAGGTATAAAATTGAGGCAACCTTTCCATCGTGATCCAATTAACCATTAGTTCAATTAAATTGAATCCACGTTGCCGCTGCTCAAGTCAAGTGCTCACTAACCGGGAGCGACGGCGATTCAAATCGAATTCCTATCCAGCTGGAGGGGTATTTCTAACACTCACCGAGTCACGCCTGGCGAGGGCTGCTCAGATCACCTTTGGTACAGTTCAGGAGCCGCGGGTCCGAATGATGTCGCATCCCCAAGGGCGACACTCTGCCAGGTGATAGGGACTTTAACCCCCCTTTGGTCTCACGCCAATGTCCCCAAGCACATCCTTTCTCTCCTCTAAGAAGTAACCTACCATTCGATTCCCGGCCTGAACTGTATTACTCGGATTCGCGGTCGGAACGACTTATCCGGCTAACTAAGTGTTAGACTGCGTTCAACATGACTCAAGGACGTACAGCGAATCAGTCCTTAAATGACTCAGACGGGGATAGATTCACACCCAAGACCTCCATGCCTTGTCGCTTCACTATCATCATCCCGCCCGGTCTCATTTTATTTTATTAACACATAGTTCCTTTCCACGATAGCAAATATAGCCAACCGTGCCATATATGAATATCTATATATCTCGCAGGTGACAGGAAATCACCTGACTTATACCGCTTAAAGCAGGGCTAAGCATCTACTCGATCCTAGTCTACATAGGATTCAAGGGTTCATATATCTGGACAAGGAATGATATAATGCAGCAAGGTTTTCAACCAACTCCTTCCACTTAATGCAACAATACTTATAACATATATAGAATTAATTGCTTTGAAGATAGGAGGCTTATAATGCTCCGGGGCTTGCCTGGGATCCGACTCAAGTTAGAGTTTGTCAGGTGAAATCCGCTTGGCGAGCATTCCCTCAATCTATCACTTGTCTGGTCCTTCTACCTTCGGGATGGATCCACCAAACACCGTCTTCGGGTTTGGCTCCAACGCCACATCCTTCACACGTTTCTGCTAGCGTACCTATATGAGATACAACCATGCACATGTGTGAATGCAAAGAAGTGCAATAACTATAGCAATCAAGCAAGCATACCCAAGTTCTAATAAACACCTAGAGATAATTACTTAACTACCCTCAAAGGCATAAGTCACACTTAACAAAATACAAGCAAACAACTATAATTGGAATTTATCAATTTCTGGACAAGCAAACAGTAGCTTCACAAATCAATCATATCTAGAGATATAAAAATCCCAATGACTTGCAAGAATACATTATGGAAAGCTTATGAAATTATCTACATTTCATTTATAATCATCACAGCATGATTCCAAAGTTTAACATGTCGAATTTACACAAATACAGAAACTGGTCTAACAAGACAGAGAGCAAGCAATTCTGTAACCCAACTTTAAACAGCTATAACTCCTAAACCACATGGCCAACTTCCACCAAATTTTAACAAAAGCTAGATACATAAATTATCTACAACTTTTGTATAAATAAGTTTTACCACAAAGCACATTATCATGAAGAACTTTGCTAAGTTCCAGATCTGTCTAGAAACTTCATTTGCAAGAAATAATTATTAACTTATGTTTTAAACATATAATTGGACAAAACTAACTTTACCAACATTTTATACATGACTAAGGAACACCAGAAAACATAGTATCAATTACTAAATAAATTCTTTTAATACATTTTCTTAATTTATTTAGATAATTAGGTGGAATTATGACCACATCATAAAGATGATCAATAAATTCTACCAAAATTACAGAGGCCTACACATGCTCCCAAAAGTCTACTGTCCAAATTTGAAACCATTTGGACATGTATAACAACCTCTATGAAAAAGACAAAAGGCTATAGCAATAAATCATGGGAGAGCAAGTTAAACCCAAAACTCCATATTTTCTGTGAATACAAGGCCATATTATGAATCAATATGATAGAGAAACATCATACTAAGGTAATGGGACAACATTTTCTATTTTATCATTTATATATTATTTATAAGCTATTTATCAAGCCATAAACAAGTTAACTCAATAACTTGAGCATACAGTAAGCAATGACCCTAAAATTTATACCACAGTACATCCATATTATGACAAACATACCATAAAAATTTCACATCATTTGGAGCATCACAACTCAAGATATAAAAAAAATAACAAGCAAAATAATGTAGATTTCCTTATTTATCAAGGTCATTTCAAAACCCTAAGAAAACAGGGAACAAATAGTGTGTTTAATATTTTTCCTAGCAAGTACAAGTCATCACCAAATTAAC
This sequence comes from Saccharum hybrid cultivar R570, assembly GCA_038087645.1. NCBI lineage: Eukaryota > Viridiplantae > Streptophyta > Magnoliopsida > Poales > Poaceae > Saccharum > Saccharum hybrid cultivar. The sequence continues at coordinate 15,773,813 of JAQSUU010000431.1, read as the reverse complement.
AAAACAAGAATCACTATTTTTGGAGTTCTAAGACTTCAGATATGGCTCTGCTCAAGTTGATAAGCATTTTTGGAGCATTTTTAAGGCTTAAATAAAGACATCAGAAAATATCTACAAACATGTAACACTTTATGACTCTACTGCATAGATCTCTTCTCAAGGTTTCCAAAAAGTCTACTTTTGCTATTTTTGGACTTTTCTATCATGAGATATAGATTTTCAAAGATTAACATGAAATTGAAATACAAAATCAGAATGAAAACCACCCTAACATAAATCGCTAGGCACACCCGAATACATACCCAGACAACCACTTTCTTAAACCGACAAGTGGGCCCCATGGTCTGGCCGGGCCCGCACGTCAGTTACTCAAACATAGAGACACAGAGAGGGGAAGCCGCTCTTGTTCTACCTCCGATGGCAGAACAGAGGAATGGGGGGGCGGCTCTGGCTCGGCCGGTCTTCGGCGAGGGCGACGCCGCCGGCGATTAGCTGCGGTGCGGCCAGCCTAGGCCACGCGTGCACCCGAGCAAGGGCTCAGCTCGTCCAGGGGCGGCCCACAGCGGCGTGACCACGCGCACCCGTGTCCATGGCGGCGGTTGCAGGCGACGCCGGCGCTGCAGCGGCGGCCGGAACCAGGGAAGAGGCGCGGGAGGGGCGGCACGGTGAGGGGAAGATGGTGCGGTGGTTTGATTTTGCAGTAGGGCGCTTGGCGGTGGCCGGCCACGGAGCTCCGTTCGGTTCGGCAATGGCGGCCAGTTGACGGCATGCTCCGGCGACCGGGAGTTTGGGCAAGCGCGCGCGGGAGAGGGAGAAAGGGTTGGCGAAGATGTGGGCGCACACAACTATGGTCGTGGCGGCTTGACGCGCCAGGAATGGCAGCGGCCATGGAGCTTGGCGGCGGCGCCCGTGGCTGCTCCGCTCTAGAGCGTCCGAGAGAGAGGGAGACGAGACTATGGGCAGCACGGCGTCCACATCAATGCAAGGAGGAGCAGGGCACGCGTCCAGGGGGTAGGGGCGCGGGGGCACGCGGCATGAAGGAGGACACGCGGCAGCAGCTCCTGGCAATGGTGGAGCGCACTCTGCTGCATGAACGCCACGGCGACATAAACGCGAACACGTGGTACGCGTGACTCAGCCTGACTTCGGATCCAATTTTAGCATATTCCAGCGAGATTCGGAACAGACGCCCTATACAAAAGATCTTCATCTTTAACTGGTCTACCAACTTGATTAAGGGTGATAGGCCATTAGAGCAACATATTAGGAGGTAATTAGGCTCCAAAGTCGACACTGTCAGCGACTTGATAGTGATTAAGCTTTGCTCGGTTTTCACTAGTTTTGAGATGCCAAACTTGATCCAACAAATTCCAACTTTTTACATGTTCTTCTCCAAGGAATATACTCCAACTTTTATATTTGGCTCAACTTAAGTTGCTTAACAAAAATTGGAGAACGCGGAATGCCAACCGGTATTGGTGCTGGAATTCCTGGACTTGGAATATTTCTAAGTCTGAAACAAACTGCAGCAGATTCAAACTTTGGGCCATGGTTTGACTTATTTCCAATCAAATCTAACCTTTGGTCCAAAAACATTATTTGCAGAGCACGAACTGAACTACAACTGTCATTTAAGGCTCCAAGTCTAGATCGGCTTGGGTTGCGAGATATAAGGCTCCAAAGTATGGCACATGAACTAAAACACCAGTTAGGACTTAGCCAAATTCTTGGACTCTGGAACAGCAGCTGATTCCTCCTTTTGAGCTCTATTTGACTAGGTTAGAGGAAAAACTAGCTCTTGACCATTAAACAAAGTTTGTTCTACACAAGATGAACTACAACTTTTGTTTAAGGTCAAACCTCATAACTGGTATAGAACTTAAACTTCCACTTTGGTCAAAGTAGCAACTCGATAAAGTCGAAACTAGGGTTTTAGGCCAATCGAGGCAATTTCTTGACATTTGCTCAATATGAACCCTTCATGACTTTTGTTGTAGAGTTCATCTAGAGTCACTTGGGCAAGTTTGCATGGTTTGGCTGATGATCTACAATTCCATTCACTTAATGATGCAAGTTCCAATAGGAATGGAACTTATCATTTCATGTGACTTTTTGATTCCAAACTCCATAAAACTTTTCCAGGGCTAAATATAGATAGTTATTGAGATGAGACATGTGAAGATACTTTGATAGCAACACCCAAGCATATATCTTTTAATTGAGCCTATATGTAAGCAAGGGTGCAATATCCAAGTTTAGGTTAGAGCTTATCTCTGTAGGTTGACCTTGCCATCATCATCTCCACTTAATCTATCATGTTTGAGCTCAAACCCACTGCCTAGTGAGTGATAAACACCTGGGGTGTTACAGCCCTCCCCCTTAAAAGAATCGCGTCCCGAGATTCGGAATGAAAGATCTTTTAAGGAAGAGAGACACGTTATCTAGTTCCCAACGTCTGCTATAGCATTCAGCTATAAAGCTTCAACATCGGTGAACAATTTGGCCAAAGGCACTTTCTGATACTTACTCTTCATGGTAAAGTTTGTCTGAAGAATTTCCTTCATTGACTTCCATGAAGCATTGTTACTTTGGAAGGAATCCAAGAAACGCAGTACTTCGTTCTCAATGTACAGAGATCATTGGGTCCATGAGTCAACCACTCACAAGTATCTGATTCTTTAGTGAACACAACATAGTCTGTATGAACTTGACACTAGATCGAAATATTCAGAAGTATGCTCGTTGAAATGACTCTATATTCACATGGTTTTGAAAAGCAGTTCTCTACCAAAATGGCTTGAGTACAACCTTCCAAAAGGGTGAGATCATAGACGACAAATATACTCTAAGGTTATAGGATACTAACTAGACAATAGACAGGGTCTATGTTGGCCGTAAATGTTCAATCCTTCCGATATCAACTAATGGAAAACTACTTAAGGTTCCATGTGTGCAGTTCTCTTTCTCTGATGACAACACTGTATTATCTGAGTCTATCAAGGGGTTAGTGAATGTGATAGCTGACTCTGTCGGCTTCGTATTTCTACGAACAACTATCTAAAAGATTCTTTTATCCAAAGACCATAGTTATCTGAGTTGAAGCAGATGCAACCTCTTGGGTAAAAACATTTATAAGGTACTAAGGTATGTCATCATTGGAAAATTAGCACCAAAGCAAAATGTAGTGAGGCCTTAAGGACAACAAAAGTTGTAATATTTACTAAACCGCGGGAAGTAGTCTACCACCAAGCGATTGAGTAAAATTTTTCCTTGGTGACTTAGTTGTACTGTAAGTGGAGTTGACTTGCAGCATAACAACTTTGTCAGGCCAACTTTCACCTGGAGGCTTCCTTTTTATGGTCAAACAGCAGCTCTAAGATGGGAAATCTGTTGTTTGACACATTTCAAATTGCTTTTGATTCGCGATGGTATAAATTGATTTGCAGAAACCAAGGCTGCTCGTACATTGGGGATACGAGAAAGCAAAAGCAAATGAAAGAGTGTAAACTAGTATATGTGAGACCTCAAAAGGGCCATCAAACAGCAGATCTCGACTATTAATTTTCATACCAATCCGAGGATGCACACGCTTTGAACTTGCAGGTTACTTTTACAGGGCAAAACGCATACTGTGCCTGGAGAACATTTCTACAAGGATAAGGAACCGCTTTTGAATATTCCTCAATACTTCATCCATTAAAGTTCTGAACAAAACCATTTGTGGCACCTAGGGGCACAAGGATGCTGATCGGAACTAAGGACATGCTTTCTCTAATTCTTCACTTTAGTTGATAGAACACCTTGCACTATCTGTGTGATTGTCCAAGACGGAATTGACTTGATCACAATGGCTCTAGAAGATAGAATACCATGCAAGTTGTTGACTAGTTAATTAACTTCTTGTTGGTTATTGCTCTGTAAGACATAGCCTTCGTAGTTACCAAGGAGTCGTTACCTAGCTGGAGATTAACCTTCCTATTGGTAACTAATCAGTTGTCTCTCAACATTAAAAAGTTTCAAATCTTCACTCTTGACCACAACAACTGTGGTTGATGCAGAACAGTTGGTTGCCATCGAAGTTGGCAAATACGAAGTTATTCTAGAGATGGTTGATTTCGATTGTATGGTCATTATGCACCCAAGATTGCGACTTGGATAGCTCTGGTCATATGCACAATGTGACAATCGATTCTCATCCCACAGATAACTTGTCCAACATTAAATGTTGTGTGTCCTATTTATCCAACACAGATGAGATACTTTGCTTACTAGATGACGTTTGTCAATACTGGGACAACTAAGTAGAGTCACATGTCTACCACTTCTTGCGGTCTGTTAATGTTTATGTCAGTAACCGGTTCTTCAAAGGTTATCTTCTTAGCAACTTCAGAAGAAAACTCCACTACTTTCGGTCTAAGATACGGATCTTACGATACGATATGGAGAGATAACCAAGGAAGAGTTCACATGAGAATAACACATTGATGTTGTTCCGCAATGGATCATGACTAGAAACCACGATACCAGCGCGTGCCGAGCAGCACAACCTTGTGTCGGCCGCCCACAGGAGGCTCTCGGTTTCGTCGCGGCACCGTTAGTTGCTACTCATAACCATTACCAATCACATCACCAAGATGAAATTTCAAGTGACACATTTTGGGTGGTAAAAACAAGCATTATACAAGGAAAGAATAGCAAGCAAAGGTAGTCATAAGGTTTAGAATCAATAGAGAAGCTATTCATAGATCAAAACGCCTCACAAGAGAACATAGCTCCATTGCCGAAGGCGACTAAGCTGGCGATTTTTATGTAATTCCTACGCACGACTTGCGTCCACCGAAGGGAGTACTAGATAAAAGATTAATAGGAGATTCAATCATGTTGAGCAACAACATGAGATCAAGACTGATAATCATCTCGAGACTTGGGAAGGTTGGGGACAGATTAGGCAAATTTCAAGGCGAAAACCGATATGTAGTTCTAGATTGAGTTGATAAGGTAGATGCATGAATTTGCAAGCACACGATTTAGAGGTCATAGCATAGATACATTGCGTCACACTAGCTAACCTTTAGGAGAGGTAACCGAAAGGTCCAACAAGGATTCGGGTACGATCTCTACAACTGGCAAAGTACGAACCATGGTCAAAGGCTAGCATTGATAAAAGTTAACTTGGTTGGTCAGTCGATAAGGGTCTTCACAAAAAGGATTGGAAAACATCCATGGCTTATGCAAACATATAGGAGAACTCAACTTTGGGCTTTTGGTCAAGCAACGGCATGGATACAAACATTCAAAGGCTAACCACCAAGTCTACAGGCTCAGGCTCCTAAGAGAGAAACCTAATTGAAGACAACAACCATACAATTACGTAACGTGAATGTTGTTCGAGGATAAAGCTATGCGACCCTCGTATGCTCACCGAAGACAAATGAGGTGACAACTATGGCCTACCTAGATAACCAGCATACATACAACATCACAATCCAGCAGTCATTTGAGAAAATTCAAACGAATGGTTTAAGCCACCAATACAAGGCACAAGCCTCACCCAAAACAAGCATTTATCTCAAGCATGAACTAACTACCAGTTTAGCTCAAACAACGCTAGCTAAGGAAGCCAACTTAGCATGTGCACAGAATCTAGACAACAACATAGTAACTACTTGTTTCAACCATAACTGAGGTTTTAGACCTTCTATAAAGGTGATCCTAGACTTTATGGAAAGCTTAGGAAGTTTTCCACGTGTTTGTCATTCATACCAAAAACTAATTCATGGCTTAACACGACCAAAATTGCTAATGTTTTAGATCTATACCAATGTGGACAGAAAACTGACAAGAACTTCAAAAATACATAACGGGAGTTCTAGAGACACAACAAGGCTGAGCCTTAACTTTATGTAAAGATTATTAAGTTTTCTATAACTTTATTATTACCATATTAAGATGATTATACAGCTAACAAGGCCAAATAAGACAAGGAAGACATCTCTGCCCAGAATTGGACAGATTCTGTTATTCCACTTTACAAGCTCATAACTAGAAATTTATACCACCACAATTAGTGCTATAGGACATTTTGGAAAGCTTAGAAAAAGTACTACACTTATTCTATTATCTCCAAGACATGATTTCATACTCACATAGGTCAAATAAAGCAAACATTTAGATTTGTTCTGAACATGAGCAGATTCTGACAACAAACTTCTAAAATCTATAACTCCCAAAACATAAGACTTAGTGTCATAAAATTTTAGGACACGCTAGAGAAGTAAGTTTGCTACAACTTTTATATTCTCTATAACCACAGAAAACACATTTATGACCACGAAAGCATCGATACATCAGAAACCGTTCTAGCAGCCAACGTTCAATAAGCAAAACAAAGCTTGCCTTTGTTCTACTTAACAAGAGAGCACACAAACATGTTATTCTAGTAGCTCTAAATTTTGTTACCTTAGACCAACATGAATTTAATTCATTCATGAGAATCCATAATTATTTAAGTGAGGTCTAAAGCATTGGTAAACGCTTGGGTGAACAACATATCCACCACTTGGCTAAGCTAGAGGATATCTCTAAGTTCAAGCATGTAGCCACACTTATTTCTAGTAAGGCTAAGCACACATTTTTCTCAAGCAACATGGAACAATGCATTTTTGTTTTACTTCACTCAAGAAAGATAGTGTGCCACATCACTCACAAGTTACTTACTATAGAACAAGGGTGAGAGGAGCATAGTTATGTATTAAGCAACAACATGATGATGCATGCTTCGTCCTATTCGTCCTCACAAGATTGCCAATCTAAGGTGGCGGTCACGTTCTATGTCGGTGGTATAACACGCACTCTCTCAATATATAGCTAGTCGATAGCTACATTTGACTTACGTATTCATGGTTAGCGTACCTACAGAAAATTTTCATTTCAGCCCAACAATTTCCCAATATATGGCACACAATGAAAGTAGTAAGTAAAATTTTTTTAAGTACTCCCATATACATATACCCCTGTATATATACATGTAGCACCAAAACTACCCGAATCATTAATCACCCACAATTAAGTACCTTCATATATACATGTGTATAACATGTAAATAATCCAGTAACCAAAACTAGCTCTCCCCTAGACCGCAGGTTGTACGGTCATGCTCTCACAACTCACACTTACCTGAGCGTAGGTGCGACGTTGCATAAAAGTAAACTAGCAACATATATAGTTATTTCATATATGAAGGCTACCCCCAATCTGACACACTGGGTAGCATAGTGTGGGAGAGTTATCACACATACATACCTTGGCCTGGGCGTAGATGCATAAATGAAAACCCCCAAGTTAGTACTTATATAAGCCACCTAATAATCCTTATATGGGCATAAGGAAATTGACCACTGACATACTTAGATTTAGAATTCTGTTTTCACAAACCCATATATAGCTATAAGTTGATAAAACTGATTTTATAAAATAAAACATTTGTTTTAAATACACATACGACAAGTTTAATGTTGAATCTTGCTCCGATACCAGCTGTAACAGAACCGTCCAAATTATAAGAGCACAAGTACAAAAACAATCACCGAAGTGATCAAATTCTCGCACTTGAGCCCATATAACTCCGGTAGTCCAATGAAATCACGAGGGATTTCAAACCAGCCAACATACAAGCCAAGATCGTAGTGATTCAACATAACAAGTCATATGTTACAACCATTTCACAAGTAATTGAATATACATCGGAGTTCAACAAAGTTATTACAACTTAAGTTCAAAAGTAGCGGAAGCAAAGTAATTTGAAACTAACATTATTCTTATTTCAAATACATGCCAGTACCACGGTCGACTTCCAACAAAAGCATTAGAGATAAGGTCAATAAGAAGGATTATGCCCATGATCACACTCTGCCACAAGGCAGGAGTCAACCAACTCTTGCAGCCGCCATGATACATCACAACCTACAACAAGTGGAGATAAAACCCTGAGTACGACAAAGTACTCAGCTAGACTTACCTGTCAGAAACTAGAAATAAGGTGACACCAAGGATCATGCAAGGATGATATAAAGTGGGGCTAGCTTGACAACATTTTGCATAAAAGCTTAATATAGATGATCAATCATTAATGCTTAAGCATCAAGTTAATTATCATTAACCTATCATCTATATTAGAACCTGTACTAGAGCACTCACTTTATTAGGAGCAAACAATATTAACCATAGCAGGTATAAATTGAGGCAACCTTTCCATCGTGATCCAATTAACCATTAGTTCAATTTAATTGAATCTACGTTGCCGCTGCTCAAGTCAAGTGCTCACTAACCGGGAGCGACGGCGATTCGAATCGAATTCCTATCCAGCTGGAGGGGTATTTCTAACACTCACCGAGTCACGCCTGGTGAGGGCTGCTCAGGTCACCTTTGGTACAGTTTAGGAGATGCGGGTCCGAATGATGTCGCATCCCCAAGGGCGACACTCTGCCAGGTGATAGGGACTCTAACCCCCCCTTGGTCTCACGCCAATGTCCCCAAGCACATCCTTTCTCTCCTCCAAGAAGCAACCTACCATTCGATTCCCGGCCTGAACTGTATTACTCGAATTCGCAGTCGGAACGACTTATCCGGCCAACTAAGTGTTAGACTGCGTTCAACATGACTCAAGGACATACAGCGAATCGGTCCTTAAACGACTCAGACGGGGATAGATTCACACCCAAGACCTCCATGCCTTGTCGCTTCACTATCATCATCCCGCCCGGTCTCATTTTATTTTATTAACACATGGTTCCTTTCCACGATAGCAAATATAGCCAACTGTGTCATATATGAATATCTATATATCTCGCAGGTGACAGGAAATCACCTGACTTATACCGCTTAAAGCAGGGCTAAGCATCTACTCGATCCTAGTCTACATAGGATTCAAGGGTTCATATATCTGGACAAGGAATGATATAATGCAGCAAGGTTTTCAACCAACTCCTACCACTTAATGCAACAATACTTATAACATATATAGAATTAATTGCTTTGAAGATAGGAGGCTTATAATGCTCCGGGGCTTGCCTGGGATACGACTCAAGTTAGAGTTTGTCATGTGAAATCCACTTGGCGAGCATTCCCTCAATCTATCACTTGTCTGGTCCTTCTACCTTCGGGATGGATCCACCAAACACCGTCTTCGGGTTTGGCTCCAATGCCACATCCTTCACACGTTTCTGCTAGCGTACCTATATGAGATACAACCATGCACATGTGTGAATGCATAGAAGTGCAATAACTATAGCAATCAAGCAAGCATACCCAAGTTCTAATAAACACCTAGAGCTAATTACTTAACTACCCTCAAAGGCATAAGTCACACTTAACAAAATACAAGCAAACAACTATAATTGGAATTTATCAATTTCTGGACAAGCAAACAGTAGCTTCACAAATCAATCATATCTCGAGATATACAAATCCCAATGACTTGCAAGAAGACATTATGAAAAGCTTATGAAATTATCTACATTTCATTTATAATAATCACAGCATGATTCCAAAGTTTAACATGTCGAATTTACACAAATACAGAAACTGGTCTAACAAGACAGAGAGCAAGCAATTCTGTAACCCAACTTTAAACAGCTATACTCCTAAACCACATGGCCAACTGCCACCAAATTTTAACATAAGCTAGATACATAAATTATCTACAACTTTTGTATAAATAAGTTTTACCACAAAGCACATTATCATAAAGAACTTTGCTAAGTTCCCAGATCTGTCTAGAAACTTCATTTACAAGAAATAATTATTAACTTATGTTGCAAACATATAATTGGACAAAACCAACTTTACCAACATTTTATACATGACTAAGGAACACCAGAAAACATAGTGTCAATTACTAAATAAATTCTTTTAATATATTTTCTTAATTTATTTAGATAATTAGGTGGAATTATGACCACATCATAAATTGCTCAATAAATTCTACCAAAATTACAGACGCCTACACATGCTCCCAAAAGTCTACTGTCCAAATTTGAAACCATTTGGACGTGTATAACAACCTCTATGAAAAAGACAAAAGGCTATAGCAATAAATCATGGGAGAGCAAGTTAAACCCAAAACTCCATATTTTCTGTGAACACAAGGCCATATTATGAATCAATATGATAGAGAAACATCATACTAAGGTAATGGGACAACATTTTCTATTTTATCATTTATATATTATTTATAAGCTATTTATCAAGCCATAAACAAGTTAACTCAATAACTTGAGCATACAGTAAGCAATGACCCTAAAATTTATACCACAGTACATCCATATCATGACAAACCTACCATAAAAATTTCACATCATTTGGAGCATCACAACTCAAGATATAAAAAAATAACAAGCAAAATAATGTAGATTTCCTTATTTATCAAGGTCATTTCAAAACCCTAAGAAAACAGTGAACAAATAGTGTGTTTAATATTTTTCCTAGCAAGTACAAGTCATCACCAAATTAACAAAATAAGAATCACTATTTTTGGAGTTCTAAAACTCAAGATATGGCTCTGCTCAAGTTGATAAGCATTTTTGGAGCATTTTTAAGGCTTAAATAAAGACATCAGAAAATATCTACAAACATGTAACACTTTATGACTCTACTGCATAGATCTCTTCTCAAGGTTTCCAAAAAGTCCACTTTTGCTATTTTTGGACTTTTCTATCATGAGATATAGATTTTCAAAGATTAACATGAAATTGAAATTCAAAATCGGAATCAAAACCACCCTAACATAAATCGCTAGGCACACCCGAATACATACCCAGACAACCACTTTCTTAAACTGACAAGTGGGCCCCATGATCCGGCCGGGCCCGCACGTCAGTTACTCAAACATAGAGACACAGAGAGGGGAAGCCGCTCTTCTTCTACCTCCGATGGCAGAACAGAGGATTGGGGGGGCGGCTCTGGCTCGGCCGGTCTTCGGCGAGGGCGACGCCGCCGGCGATTGGCTGCGGTGCGGCCAGCCTAGGCCACGCGTGCACCCGAGCAAGGGCTCAGCTCGTCCAGGGGCAGCCCACAGCGGCGTGACCACGCGCACCCGTGTCCATGGCGGCGGTTGCAGGCGACGCCGGCGCTGCAGCGGCGGCCGGAACCAGGGAAGAGGCGCGGGAGGGGCGGCACGGTGAGGGGAAGATGGTGCGGTGGTTTGATTTTGCAGTAGGGCACTTGGCGGTGGCTGGCCACGGAGCTCCGTTCGGCTCGGCAATGGCGGCCAGTTGACGGCATGCTCCGGTGACCGGGAGTTTGGGCAAGCGCGCGCGAGGGAGGGAGAAAGGGTTGGCGAAGATGTGGGCGCACACAACTATGGTCATGGCGGCTTGACGCGCCAGGAATGGCAGCGGCCATGGAGCTTGGCGGCGGCGCCCGTGGCTGCTCCGCTCTGGAGCGTCCGAGAGAGAGGGAGACGAGACTGTGGGCAGCACGGCGTCCACATCAATGCAAGGAGGAGCAGGGCACGCGTCCAGGGGGTAGGGGCGCGGGGGCACGTGGCATGAAGGAGGACGCGCGGCAGCAGCTCCTGGCAATGGTGGAGCGCGCTCTGCTGCATGAATGCCACGGCGGCATAAACGCGAACACGTGGTATGCGTGACTCAGCCCGACTTCGGATCCAATTTCAGCATATTCCAGCGAGATTCGGAACAGACGCCCTATACAAAAGATCTTCATCTTTAACTGGTCTACCAACTTGATTAAGGGTGATAGGCCATTAGAGCAACATATTAGGAGGTAATTAGGCTCCAAAGTCGACACTGTCAGCGACTTGATAGTGATTAAGCTTTGCTCGGTTTTCACTAGTTTTGAGATGCCAAACTTGATCCAACAAATTCCAACTTTTTACATGTTCTTCTCCAAGGAATATACTCCAACTTTTATATTTGGCTCAACTTAAGTTGCTTAACAAAAATTGGAGAACGCGGAATGCCAACCGGTATTGGTGCTGGAATTCCTGGACTTGGAATATTTCTAAGTCTGAAACAAACTGCAGCAGATTCAAACTTTGGGCCATGGTTTGACTTATTTCCAATCAAATCTAACCTTTGGTCCAAAAACATTATTTGCAGAGCACGAACTGAACTACAACTGTCATTTAAGGCTCCAAGTCTAGATCGGCTTGGGTTGCGAGATATAAGGCTCCAAAGTATGGCACATGAACTAAAACACCAGTTAGGACTTAGCCAAATTCTTGGACTCTGGAACAGCAGCTGATTCCTCCTTTTGAGCTCTATTTGACTAGGTTAGAGGAAAAACTAGCTCTTGACCATTAAACAAAGTTTGTTCTACACAAGATGAACTACAACTTTTGTTTAAGGTCAAACGTCGTAACTGGTACAGAACTTAAACTTTCACTTTGGTCAAAGTAGCAACTCGATAAAGTCGAAACTAGGGTTTTAGGCCAATCGAGGCAATTTCTTGACATTTGCTCAATATGAACCCTTCATGACTTTTGTTGTAGAGTTCATCTAGAGTCACTTGGGCAAGTTTGCATGGTTTGGCTGATGATCTACAATTCCATTCACTTAATGATGCAAGTTCCAATAGGAATGGAACTTATCATTTCATGTGACTTTTTGATTCCAAACTCCATGAAACTTTTCCAGGGCTAAATATAGATAGTTATTGAGATGAGACATGTGAAGATACTTTGATAGCAACACCCAAGCATATATCTTTTAATTGAGCCTATATGTAAGCAAGGGTGCAATATCCAAGTTTAGGTTAGGGCTTATCTCCGTAGGTTGACCTTGCCATCATCATCTCCACTTAATCTATCATGTTTGAGCTCAAACCCACTGCCTAGTGAGTGATAAACACCTGGGGTGTTACAACTCCCATCCACAACTTGAATAATGGACTACGCCTTGAATTGCAAGTTTTGTGCGAAAGAGTTTCACTCAGTCAAACTTGTACTTGGCTGCTAGTAGCCTTTCCTGTGGGTGGGGCATATACGTCGTACTCCATGGTCTCTTTGTGAGCTTATTAGAGATCACCCAAGTCTCATAAACTATAATGCTTTAAAGTCAAGCTCATATAGGTATGTTCTTTTAAGAATGCTCTACACGAAAACATCTTCGCTTGTTAAAGCTAATATAATAGAACATGTTAAGGCATTTGCCAACCTGTCTTACAATGCCTGATCGCTCTGAGTGTATTGCATCTTCAGTTAGAGAGGTTTTAGATTACTCTCTTTAGTTTACCAATAGCTTGTTCTTCCTAGGTCCTTAGTCACAGGATCTTCGATCAAAAAGATTGGGTTACTATTACTGTAAACTCACATGGGTCTCATACTCATCTTTCTTGATGCATTTTCTATCACATTCCATAATATCCGTTTTGTAAAGTGATCTGCCAGGTTTTTGTCTATTTGCACATAAGCCACAGCTATTACTCCGGGTTTCTCAATTTCATGACATACTTCAAACGTCTTTTAACGTATCTTGTTGACTTTGTATTATCCTTAGCACTGTTCACATTAGTAATACTATTTGATTATCACAGTTCAAAAGAATAGTTAGTATTGGTTCTTTAACCATCGGCAAGTCCAACAAGAGCTCACACAGCTATTCTGCCTCTACAGAACTTGCATCTAAAGCCACTACTACAGAAAGCTAAACACCACCGGCTCCAGAACCCCCATTACCGATGGTTTTGGCCCCTGTTGGTGTATGTCGGCGGTGATCAGTGACCTTTATCTCCGCCGGTTGCGCGCCGACGGTGACGGTATTTTACCACCGTCGGTCTGGCGTACCATGGGGCGGTGACAGTGTCTTACCACCACCGGCCCGGCATATGATCCGACGGTGAGGCTGTAACCATCTACGCCAGGGTTGGCATATGATCTGGCGGTGATGTTTTGTCCATTACCACCGGCGTTACCACTGTACATCATTATTATTCACAATACATTATAGCATCAACAATACCAAAATTTCATGGCTTACACATTGCCAGCAACATATATATTTTTCAGAACACCACTGAGACAAATATCCATACAAAATGACAGCAGCATACATAGTTTTAAACCACAGCAACATAACGTCCAAATCCAACCACAACGAATATATAGTTTTCAGAACACAAATAGACGTCTAAAATGAAACCGGCATTCCAAGGTTAGGAACTATAGCACTTTGATTAGATAAGGTGATGGTCTCCATAATGAAACCGCTAAGATCTTCTTACAGCCCAGATATCTCTAAAATGGTCTACAACACAAGAAAAAGGTGAAACGCAATTAAGACAAGCTTTGCTGCACAATCTAAGTAGGTCGCTAGATTGTCAATTGACTGAAGGGCTTCATGGGCCAACCTCTAAGCCAGAGGAGAGATCATAGATGAGGCTACATGCGCATCAGATTCATCCCACACACGAAATCACTCCATAAGGAAACCGCCAAGATCTTGTAACCTAGATATCTCCAAATTGGTCAGCCAAAAACAGCGAGAGTGCATTCCTGTAAGATGATGTCAAAATGGACATATATAATGGTTCCTGCATTCACAATGTTCCCATGAAAAGTAGGTGGGATGAACCACACAACTTGTAATGTGTACTACAAAATGAGTCATTTCCAACAAACTTACATGGCATGGCTACAAGTATAGAGGATATCTGACTTGTTAAACAGCAAGCCCTTTGTCAATTCATCAAAAACTGCAATCAAATGTGTAGTTAGACACATTCACCTTGGTGTTCAGATAAATGCATTTATATATACTAACGAAACTGAAATGGTCGATCCACCACCTGATATGCCTACCAAGGGCGAACTTTTTTTTTGTAAAATTGATACAACTTCTACTCGATCCATGGCACCAATTGCCTCCATGGGTTGTCCGACATTGTGTTCACTAACCAGGGGCGCCTGCACAACACTCAGGCTATAAGATTGTTCTAGAAACAGCTGCTACGAATATGCACAAGGATTACCATCTTTGTCGTTTGACTCCAGGTTGAGTGTGATGATTCTAGCAAAAGCATTAGCTGCTGCTACTTCATTTGCAATGTACATCATCCCCTAATTTGGTAGAAAAAGTCCTAACATGCACGGGGTCAACATATTCCATGTATGAACTCTCTCTGCCGACGAACAAGCTAAGAGCCTGATTGGTTGGCATGGCATATATAAAATTTTCGAATACACCACCTACTCTCTCTGCAATGATAGCTTATCACCACCAGTTCGTGGTACCAACCGGCGGTGATAATCGCCCAATTTTCACCAACAGTTTGTGATATGAATCGGCGGTGATGAGTATCACCATTGGTTTTTAGCAAATCGGCGGTGAAAGTGACGGTAGTGATTATCATTTATGTAGTAGGTGTTCTTTCTCAATGTCACACTAGGATCATAAGGTGTTGGAGAAGTCTTGCTATCCATAAAGCCAAACTGGCTCAATACCTTCTCAACATAATGAGATTGCAACAAAGTAATCTCACTCTCATTCTTAACCAGCTACGTGTCAAAACTCTTTGACACAAAAGACTTGAACTCATTAATTGAACTGTTAGTCAAATGATTTTTCACCATCGGTTGGTACCACAAACCGGTGGTAAAAATGAGTCAACCATCAATACTAGTTGGTAACACAAACTGGCTGTAATGATAGCTTATCACCGCCGATTCGTGGTACCAACCGGCGGTGAGAATCACCCAATTTTCATCAACGGTTCATAACACGAACTGGCGGTGAAAATTATTTCTCCAACAGTTTGTGATATGAATTGAAACATCTAATTTTAAGAACAAAACCAAATACACACCATATGTAAGCCCAGGAAGTCAAATCTCACATATAGTTACAAATAGAGGTAATATCGAAAGATAATGCTTAATATATAACGTATTAATTCAAAGCAGATAACCTTAGGCACAAACAATAGATAGACAACTATGATCTTTGGCTGTGGACCCCACTCCATGGGATAACTGACTGGTTGATCACAAGCTTAACTTCTTCAAACTCTAGTAATCTAGTACCCATTTGGATTTTTTTATCTAAGAATTAAAAAGTAAAGCAAGCGTAAGTACTTGTCATACTTAGCAGTATAATATGGGGTTCATGAGGCTTAAAAGGATGATACTGGTTTACTGTGGTTAGCTTTTAATGAGTCACAATTTTAAGTGATTGAGTAGTGTTGATATTTGTTAACGCACATAGAAAAGGATCCGCAAGCGCATGGATATCGGTGAACATTTCACCCGGGAGATATTTTCAGAGTATCGTATTTGTTTATACGCAAGGAGAAAGCGTGCGATGACTAACATAAATCTATACTTAACCCTTGGTCCGCACTATAAGGTAGCGAAGATATAAGCGATTAGAGAAGATTATGACGATAGTCTGGTTCCAACCTATGGTAAGCTATGAAACTATTGGTCTATGGGGACATACCGATAGAAAAGAGACACCACAGAGGATGCTTGACGAGGACACTTAATCCTACCAATTCTTCAAATGGGATGTGGGGTACAAAGGAAACAACGGGATTATCACGTCCCGCGCTACTACCATGGATCCGGCCAGACAGGGGATATCTATGACTATCTCTAGCCTAAGCACCACGCTTACACTACAGACGATTACCCTACCCTCTACCATGGAAGAGAATAAAGTAAACTCATAAACCATCAAACAATAATAACAACATACTTACTTAGTGTTGAAAGTTGAATTACTGAAGAATCCTAGAACTAAGCCTCGGGTTAGGAGACTTGATCCCGTAAGTAAAAGCTGGAGAGGAGACACCGACATGCTGGGCTTCCTCCAACTCATCCCTCCACTCTAACTCTCTCAATCTAGAAGAAGAACTCTAATCTCACATGGAGACTACAAAACTAATCTCTCTTATATGTGCCCTAAGAGAGAGATCCATTCAAGGGACCCCTCCCTGCTGATCCTCACAAGAAATAATGAATTAGGGTTTTAAGGGATGCCTCCTCCAGGGGCCAAGAGCCTTGCTTATATAGCCCTTTAGGAAGCACCACAGCCCTCGGATCAAACCGACCTTGATCTACGATTATTATTGATCCTCAAAGGCGGTGGAGGCAAGATCCAAGAGGTGGAGCCTGATTAGCTACCTGAGTGGGGGGCCCACCCCTAGGGCTGGGCGCTCACCCGGCTTTTGGGCCCATTTCGCCTCCGATTTTTTCTACAGTCTTCTCGTATCTTCTATATTACAGAAAAGTTATGTGTGGCCCTATTGTCTCTATGTAAACCTGATATGTGGGTCTTTCTTGGTTCTTTACAACTGACATCCTGTAGAAATAGATATTCACCAAAACTCATGGAATTATGTTAGTAAACCCCCTATATCTAAGTGATAATTAAGTTTAGGTCCTTTTTCATGCTATGTTGACGGTTAAAATTGACACTTATCTACCGTCAACAACTCCCCTAAGCTTACCCTTTGCTTGTCCCTGAGCAAAGATAAACTCAGTGATGGATCAAGAGTTGCTACAATGCTTTCACGCCTCAAAAGTACACATGCGTTCAAACAAGAACTCTCCTCCGAATTAGAATGAACTATCCTGACTTTAAACTTACCCATATTACCTTTTACTATGGGGCTTGTAGTCATCACTTGGGTCTTGAGCAGTTGAAAGATAGAATGGTCAAGTCAAGCGCTATGTCTCAAGCTCTTTGATCAACCGTTATTCCAGAGTTTTACAGGGTTTTCAAATAAAACTCAGAGATTCCTGTGTATGACCCTCTCAAGTCTCTCATTTGTAGTATTTATGGATCCTTACCAAGGCACTAATGGTGTATGCCTTCTCTCTTCTCTCAAGATATGTGGTATTTTTGGCATAAGGCATAGTAACATTATACCTTCTCTCTCTCACCCTACTTCTAATAGGTCTATCTAGAGCTCATAGGTGGGAGACAAGAAATCCATACTTTCAAACATTTATTGCATAGTCAGACACATGAATCCAGAGGGACAAGTCTGGCCATACAGTCAAATCAAGATGTGCATGTGTATGATCCTAAATATGGGCTGAGTGGATATGTATATATAGTGGTAATGATGGTGTATGTAAGTGGAAATGAAGGGGTAGAGGAAAAATGGTGAATATCTATTTCTACTTTTGCTCCTTAAAAGAAATTTATACCTCTCTTAAACTTTGAAGAACTTGCTGAGAACTTGGGTTGCTGAAAAATCTCTCATTATTAGGACCCTTGTCCTTTTATTCTCTCTTTATTTTTCTTTCTCACTCTCTTTTCTTTTTTTTAAAGGAATTGAATACGATGGAATAATTCCCAAGTATCTTTTTGGAAACATAGATAAGAGATAGCAACAGAAATGTTAGAGCTTATAACAAAAGGGGCTAGCAATGGATGAAGGGTTCTGTTAACTCCTAGTATAGGAGTAGAACAACTTGTTGGTGTGTCTAATGGAAAATATTTAAATGCATACCTCTAGGATAGAAGCAGCATAAGTAGGTGGAGTGCACGTGAATCTTGATTTTAACCGCATGACTAATCCCCTAGGGTCAACACAGACTGACCACATTCAATACTTACAAGCAGCTAAGCTAACAAGTGAAAGTCTTTCCTAATCTAGTAAGCATGTATATATGGCTATGGTAGGAATTAAACTCTCGTCATACAGGAACTCATCATGCAGGATTTTTTTTAAAAGATAAATTCCCCAAAACTCTAGTAACTCTAGGAGCATGATAAATAGCAGCTCAAAACCTTCTCATATCATATCCGCCAACTACCTAGACTTAGATCAAGCATTCGCTACCCACGAGTTTCAGGTTCAGAGCCAATCTTAGATCAAAACAGTTGTGTCTAAAACTCAGGAGAGTTCGAGGTTAAAAACTAGGTACTTGAAAGGAATTACGGCAGAACAACTATTCATCATTTCTATGCAAGAGATTATTCGAGATTCTTCTTTTATTAACTATTTCTTTAAGAACAAAGACAAGCAAACTAGACACACCTTTTTTTAAATTTTATTTCTATTATTTTAGAATATTATTATTACTAATTAAGAAAACTCATAAAGAATAAAGTAAAACTGAGAGAAGAAAATACTTAGTTGGATACATGGGGGTGCTTTCCTCCAAGCTGGATGTTGACGTAGTCGTTCAATCTTGTAAAGTAGCAGACTGGTAGCGGGGATGTTATTCCTCCTCTAGTGGAGCATTAATTGATGTTGATGATTGTTGAGACAGTGCTCCATCAGTGGATAGAACATCCACTTGCTTGTTGGCTCTTCTTGGTCCTTCAAATCCTATGAAACTCAAATAGACAACAAAACTTATGGGATAGATTAAGCGTTAGTGGTTGGCCACTCAACCCTTAATTGTCCAGAGTTCTTAAGATTGTTCTTGATTTTTTTAAGTAGAGTTTAAACAGGATTTCTCTCAAATAATTTTTATATTTTTATAATATAGAGAAAGTCTAACAAGATGAATGCATATTTATTTTTATTTTATGTCACCACAGTAAATATTCCTATGGGTCCTTACATGCCATAAAATTATTTACATGGGGCTTATAATTTATGATGTAGCAAAGCAAACATATATTTATTTTATTTTCTAATGCAATGCTAATGCAGAAAAGTAAACTTGTTCAAAGGAGAATGATTATGTAACTGCTGGAAAGTAACTATGTGAAAAGGGAAACTGATGCAATACTAAAAAGAATAAATATGGATAACTACCGATTTTATCTTTCGGCAAGGGTTCAGTGTTTTTAGGTCATCTAAACAGGACCTCTTACCATGTTCATTCTGTAGGTGCACTATCTGGTCCTATAGTAGAGACCTTGATAGCTTGCACCTCTTAAGATGGTGTCACCCATGTTCCTTGCTCTTCCAACAGTTTGAAGTGAAGTACTAATTGTGGAAATCGACAGCATCTTGCTCATTGTACATGTTCATAGGTCCATGATCTTCACTTGTAGGATTCTTGGAGAGTGGACAAGCTCCTCTACTGCTGTATTCAAAGTGGGTCCTGCTCATAGAGACAAGACAGAGATCAAGTGCATGGGCTCTGTTGGTGGAAAAACACTAACAAAACCAAAAGTTTATTCTTCTCTAACCTTAGGCATATTGAGCAAGATAAAGTTGATGTTTATGTGTTTTGATTGAACTTTACATGGGTGATAGGATCAAACAATGAGCATGAATATAGCATTAAATCAATTGGGCATATCAAATTTCTTAACCTTATGAAAGGATAGTCTATCTATGCATATTATGTATTGATTTCATGATTATGACTATCAACTTCCAAAGAAAAGACGTGCAATCATTTTAGATCATTGAGTTAAGATTATAAAGAAAGTGGTGACAGGATCAAAGATTAGAGAACTAAGCATGTTGAGTTAATTAGGTTGGGTCAAATGGGGTTGTAACTCAAACATGGTCGGTTCTATTTATGTATATACCAGCATTAAGGAAAGGATTTAAATGTGATGATCACTAACCTTAGGATGTTACCTTTAATGTTGGAGCGTGCTGGCACTATAACACCTTGTGAAAGCTTTTCTTCGTTGGTTGTTCTTGTTCTTTTGTTCATGTGCAATGTCTTCTCTGTTGCACTCATTCTTTCTTACATTTAGTAATGCCATGTTTCGTTCTCTCTTTAATTTGTGCTTGGACCATTAGCTCTTCTTATTGTTTCATTCCTGCGAAACATTAGTGGACACACATATTCAAAGGAGTATACAAGTAATGATAGGGCCATTATTGTCACAAAGCTAAGGGTCAGTTTCTATGCTATAGAAGAATTTATTTGAACATACTAGCACAGAAACATTCACTATTACTTCTTTTCTAGAGGATTAATTTTATCTTATATTTGATTATCATATATAGGCATTATGAAATAACTCAAACTTATAGAAATAAAGCAATAGTTAATTGAGATATTGCAAACCAGCATATAGAGCGATGACAGCATGATAGGAGGAAGGTCATGGTTGGATCATCTAAAGGAGTTGGCCTTCCTTCCTCATGTATCAGCTTCTCAATCTAGTGAGGGTGCAGAAAGTTGGATGCTCTCCTCTTGTCAATTTCCAGGAGTGCTTTGATTATGGATCTTGCTTTGTGGCACTCTTCTTCTTTCTCTTTGGCTATGAATGAGTTGTGTCTCCCTTGTGCAAGATTATTCAGTCTCTCTTCATCTCCAGTATGAGTTCATCTCAGGACTTTCCCATTTTGAATTTTAGAGTCTCTGCAGGGGTTAGTCTAACAAAATATATCATTGTCTTTACTAGTAGTTTTTAGTTCAATAACCAAACTAGACTCCATGTCTAATCAGATTAAGGAAGGTTGTTTAACCTAAGCACCATGCTTAATTTAAAAGCCAATAGAAGCATGTACACTACTTCTAAACTAACACTTACTAGGGTAGACAAGGGTAGCATGAAAGCATTATAGAGATTTACTCAAACAGTGATGAAAGAGCATGATTGTTGTTTAGCAAATTGAGCATGTCTTAAAGGCAGGGACAACCATGATAATGTAGCAACATGGCAAGAAATGTATTTATGGAAGTCTATCCCCTAAGCTTGAATTTTGCAAAAATTAAGATTGGATGAATGTAATTCAATATTGCATAATGATTGGTTGGACATATCTTTAATTTGTTGTTCCTTCAATCTTTTTGCTCCAACCTAGAATGGTTAGTGACAAGAATACCCGTAGAAATATTTTCACAATTATAACTCTATGCTCATTTCACAAGGGTAGCACAACAGAAAGGTGAATACTCATGTCATGGTCTGAACAATGCTTGTTTTAGGACACTAAGCTTGTCCTTGGGAAACCTTCAAGATATGAATTAGCAAAGTGGTTTCCCCTCTAGCACTAGTTTATATGTACTAATCTTAAGATTCAACACAACGAGATCTGCAATGTTTATGATAAACATAAGTGTCTTCAATCACCCTTTCAAAATCTTTAGGAACAGGGAGCATAAGGGGGTTGAAGATCTCGTGTGGGGCAATGTTAGAGAGACTAAGTGAATCAGGAGATTTCTTATACGAGCAAGGACTTGATAGGATTTTTATAAAGTAGCTTCCTTGTTCATTGAAGCCTCCATCATTTTCAACTTTCAAGGGTGATTCAACATAAATATCCAAAATTTCCCTTGTATTGCCTCTTGAGTAGGTCTCATATAAGGACTCGCCTACACATTCAATAGAAATAACACATAGGTTTTTAATGCTCTTTTTCTATTGATGTTGCTCTTCTCGATCCTCCTTATGGTCTTGATGAATCATATACTTTAGATGTCTCGGTGGATTTCTAGGATCACTCAGGAGAAAGAGCATAGAAAGAGTCATAGGGGTCAAGGATAGGTTTAAAGATGGGTTCAAATTTCATATCTAATGTGGGCATAGAAAGGGAGAAGATAGGAGTGGATTCTAGATGGCTTTGCTCTCCTTCTATGGCATCACTTGACATGCCATCCTTGAGTCTTTCTAAATGTCCTTCAAAAGGGATTGGATTTGAAAAGCTTCTAAAGAGATCCCTTCTTGAGAAGATTCAAACTATATGTACTAAAAGGTCTCTTATGAAGCGAGAAGTTTATGCTCCTCCCAAAATCATTGGAAAGGATTTCCAAGGGTAGAATTACTTCTTCTCTCAAAGGATTTTGGAGTATAACTAGTTTGGGATGGATAGCCAAATCGTGGGATTGGAAAGTTCGTAACGTGGCTATGAAAACTTCCTCTTCTAGTTTGGAGGATGATTCCTTCTCTTCCTCTAGGAGTTTATCATGAAGACTAGTGCAAGCAGTGTGTCTATTAATAAGGACAAACCTTGCTCCACTAACAGATAAAGAAAGGAAAACTCCTCCAAAGGTGATATTATTAAGACCCGTATAAAAATATTAAAAAAGAACAGGGTCTTGTAAGGCTAGGTATAAACCTAAATTTATAAGGCGCTTGAAAGATTCCCTTAGTGTAGCCAAAAGTTCATTATCTCCTTGATCAGAACATAGGACCTTTGGTTCATTACCTTCTTGATTAGAAGATAGAACCTTGACTGTAGGAAAGGGTTGGTTTTGACCTATTGCAACCAAACATGGGTGTAGCTCATAGCTAAATGTGAGAATCATGGGTTTTGGTGGCTCTAAGCTTGCGCTCATGGGTGTAACATATTGATAGATAGGCGTGGAATTTGGGTTATCCATAAGGATAGAAAATAAAAGGCAAAATGAAAAGAGAAAAAGATAAAAGTATAATACAAGGTTAAGCAAGACTTGAGGTTAACTCAGCTGACGTCTTTCTCCCTGGTAACGGCACCGGAAATGCTTGTTGATATTTGTTAACGCACACAGAAAAGGATCCGCAAGCACACTAATATCGGTGAGTATTTCACCTGGGAGATATTTCCAGAGTATCGTATTTGTTTATCCACAAGGAGAAAGCATGCAATGACTAACCCAAATCTATACTTAACCCCTGGGCCGCACTACAAGGTAGCGAAGATATAAGCGATTAGAGAAGATTACGATGATAGTCTGGTTCCAACCTATGGTAAGCTATAAAACTATTGATCTATGGGGACATACCGATGGAAAAGAGACACCACAGAGAATGCTTGACTAGGGCACTTAATCATACCAATCCTTCTAATGAGATGTGGGGTACAAAGGAAGCAATGGGATTGTCACGTCCCGCGCTACTACCACGGATCCAGCCAAACAGGGGATATCTACGAGTATCTCTAGCCTAAGCACCACGCTTACGCTACAGATGATTACCCTACCCTCTACCATGGAAGAGAATAAAGTAAACTCATAAACCATAGAACAATAATAATAACGTACTTACTTAGTATTGAAAGTTGAATTATCGAAGAATCCTAGAACCAAGCCTCGAGTTAGGAGACTTGATCCCATAGGTACAAGCCAGAGAGGAGACAACGACATGCCGGGCTTCCTCCAACTCATCCCTCCACTCTAACTCTCTCAATCTAGAAGAAGAACTCACATCTCACATGGAGACTACAAAGCTAATCTCTCTTGTATGTGCCCGAAGAGAGAGATCCATTCAAGGGACCCCTCCCTACTGATCCTCACAAGAAATAATGAATTAGGGTTTCAAGGGATGCCTCCTCCAGGGACCAGGGGCCTTGCTTATATAACCCTCTAGGAAGCACTACAACCCTTGGATCAAACCGACCTTGATCTACGATTATTATTGATCCTCAAAGGCGATAGAGGCAGGATCCAGGAGGTGGAGCCTGATTGGCTACCTGAGTGGGGCGCCCGCCCCTAGGGCTGGGCGCCCGCCCGACTTTTAGGCCCATTTTGCCTCTAGTTTGTTTCTAGAGTCTTCTCGTATCTTCCAAATTACAGAAAAGTTATGTGTGGCCCTTTTATCTCTATGTAAACCTGACATGTGGGCCTTCCTTTGTTCTTTACAGCTGACACCCTACAAAAATAGACATTCACCAAAACTCGTGGAATTATGTCAGTAAACCCCCTATATCTAAGTGGTAATTATGTTTAGGTCTTTTTTCATGCTATGTTGACGGTTAAAATTAACACTAATCTACCGTCAACAAGTAGCAACAAGTTTATCATAAGCCCAAATAACCACATGATCATGTAAACGAGAATAATATATAGCAACAATCAATAATCATTAGTGTCCATCTATTTCATAAGGAGTCCAGGCCAGTCATGTCCGTGAGCAGGGCTGATATACCAGTTTTACACTCTGCAGAGGTTATACACTTTCACCATGAGCCATGATATATCCTTTCATCCGAGGTAGCTAATCTCTTGACGTACTTCCTAGGAAGGTCAACAGGGTTCACTATAAAGCCTTTCGAAAGTCCCTCTAACAAGTTAGTAGCCGCTATGTTTCAGTAGCTAGGCGAATGGAGCCCCCCTTCAAGATTGGCACACATATGACTGCAGACAATACACATCTTGATAGGCAAGAAGCCATTATGCAATCTAGGCCTACCCTATTGCGCCTTAAGGTAACCACTAACAAGCTAGAAAAGCTCAGTTTACTTAGCTAAAGCCAAAGCCGGAACTATAGCTCTCATGGTTGTACTGTAAGTCCCGGATGATCACTTACAGATAAATCCTTACAGAGAGAAATCTAAAGCATTTGGAAAGTAGCCAAATACTTAGCCTCCTTTATCCATGTTGCTAAAAATCATATTTATTGTTTATTGCATATACCGTTAATCAAGTTACAGATCATGGTTATTGAATTAGAGCACTAGCATCATACTACCCAATGCAATATCCCCAGGTGTCAAGGTACAAGATATAAAAGTTAGGATATCCTTAGGGGTAACAAGGTAGACACATGCACATGAATTAAATTGCATTAAGGGTTATTAGGAAAATAAGGATGGTCCCAAGCTATACTTGCCTTAAACTCTGATCTTCTACTGGTTCATAGCTCTAAAAGATTGCTTCTTGATCACCACGTAAAGCTCACCGACTGGACATGATCATAAAGTACCACACAAGCATCCATGCAATCATACACCAAGCAAACAATAGAACAAAATTAGAATAGTACACCAAATATATAAAATAGCAAGTGAAAAGGTTTTAAAGATGTTCTACACATCGCTACGAACACATAGACGCGAAACGCACACTCATCAGAGCCACGATGAAAAAAGAAACGACTACCATAGGATTCACTTTATAGGAGAAAAAGAAAACTATAGGCTTCATTTATTTTAGTAATTATATAAAACATGTTTAAGATATTTTAGAAAAATACCTAAATTGAATTAAGTCAAATTATATTTGTATTAGAAAAACAGGATAAAACTAATCATATTCTATTTATAAAGGATCTAGATGGAAAACCTATGTTGCTTTTAATTGGAAAACTAATTGCATATAGATTTATCAAATTAATATTTTATTTGAAAGCACAAATTAAAACATGCTAAACAATATTATTATTGAGTAGCTTATGTCAATATGAATCTAATGCAACTTGAACGGGTTAAAACGGAACTAAAACAAAGATTCTACAAGTAGACGTACATGGACTCAATGGACGGTCTACATAGATAGGGAACATCAAAAGATGAATTTTCTTGAATTGAGGAATAAATAGAGAATGGTGATTTATTATGCATGAATGACATATATATGACATCAGCATAATCTTTAATCACTAAAATAATGCACATCTTTAATCAAGCATGCATGCATGACGCTCATTACTGGTGAGACGATGGTGAGACGATGGAAGATTCTGCTGTTGGACGAACTAGGTGGCCACGACTTGCATCTACTGAACATGAAGCATCACGGCGTCCAAATGAACTTGCATAGTGGAACGCTAGGTGTTCAATTTGGAGAAGAAGATGGTGCTACACGTAACAGGACTCCTCCGTGGACGACGACGAAGTATCTCCGATGACCTCGGGAAAAAGGCCTATGGCATCGGTAGTGTGGATCATGGGAAGATTACCTAGGGGCCCGATGCGATCGAAGAGAGCTCTACAGTGGCACTGGGCTAGATGGTTGGACGACGGCTTCCTCGGCAAGGGTGTCGCAAACAGCGGTGAAGCAGTTGGTGGTGCCAGTGGCAGCGGCAGCGTGTCTTCACGGACAAAGAGCTTCAGTGATGAGTAGAAGATCGATGACGTATAGCTCGACGGGGCAGCAATGGGCTTTCCTTGACGTGAAGCTTGTCAACGGTTTGTAGATGGCGGCGAGGCAGTAGACGACGGGCACGATTGCAGCGGTTGCGGATCCGAGTTCAGCGGGATTGCGATCGTGGCGGTGCAAAGCTAGGGCGAAAATGGCAGCACGTAACGTACATGAAAAGAGGGGCACGGTTTGGGACCTCCGAGTTTTATAGGTCATCAGGTGCGGAAACCAAGCTGTATCCCACAAGATTGAGCGACGGTGTCCATCAGACTATAGTTCGATTACTGCACGGGAGGTAGGAGAAGGATGCAGCTGACATATGGGTCCGGGCGTAGCTAACTAGGCTTGCCCGGCCAGCTGAGGGAAAAGGCCACTCGGGCCGAAAAGAGTGGAGGATGGAGGATTTCTCTTTTTATTTTATTTTCTTTTATTTCAAAATTTCAAAGGCAATTCAAACCATTTGGAATTTTGATCAAATCCACTCACTTCAATAAATTATATACACCAACATGAATGCACCGTTAATGTTGCTAAGATCTATGTTAAATTTTAATTTAATAAAAATTATTATTTTCCTATGTTTTCATGAGTACAAAAATGCACAATTAAATTAGTTTAACTCTATTTCAAACGATCAAGTTTTAGGGTGTTACATGAACTGGCGGTGATGAGTATCACCGCCGGTTTTAAGCAAACCGACGGTGGAAGTGGCGCCAGTGACTATCATCTATGTATTAGGTGTTCTTTCTCAATGTCACACTAGAATCATAAGGCGTTGGAGAAGTCTTGCTATCCATAAACCCAAACTGGCTCAATACATTCTCAACCTAATGAGATTGCAACAAAGTAATCTCACTCTCATTCTTAACCAGCTTGATGTTTAGAATCACATCAACTTCTCCTAGATCTTTCATGTCAAAACTCTTTGACACAAAAGACTTGAACTCATTAATTGCATCTATGTTTGTACCAAAGATTAGAATATCATTGTCAGTGTTTCAAACTATCGACTAGTAAATTTGTATTTGCACGTTTGGCCCGGATGGTGTGCTCAAAGGACATAAGGATTTATACTAGTTCGGGCTGAATGTCCCTATGTCCAGTGAGGTGCTGCTCATCTTACCGACACCATGTTTGTAGTAGGGGTTACAAACGGATGAGAGGGAAAGGATCCCAAGTCTCTGGTGAATGGAGTTGAGTCAAGTTCTATTGCTTGAGCTTCGGTCGCTCACTATTGTTTCAGAGAGTTCGAATGGCTTGAGACTTGGCCCTTGTGGGGTGCCCTGCTTCCCTTTTTATAGGCCAAGGGGATGGCGCGGGTTACATGAGAGAGAGAAAAGCAGAGAGGGAGAGGGCCCCGATGCCGTGTCGTCGTCCATCTCCTGTAGGTGGGTCCCACTGGTCCTGTAGATGATGATGGAAACGGTTCCACGTCACGACCCTGTTCGTCACTGGTGTTACACGTGGGTGTCATCAGCTAGTCATGGCATCCCATTCTATCCTGGTGCACGGCATGGTCAACAGGCTCCCTTGACGGGAGTTGTACGGGGATTAGGTAGCATAGTGCTGGTCCGCTCGGCACTGTTGGCAACGTGCGCTCCTAGGTATGGCCCGTTGTGGCCATGGGTCATGTCGAGATGTGCCCGCTCCCTTCCTGGTAGCAGAAGCGTGGTCCTAGGCCCTTGCCATCACACCCGTAGTGGTTGGAGGCCCGCCCGAGGTCGGATTCGCCTCCTAAGATCGGGCGAGGTGGAGTCCCCCCTCGGGGGGTTGGGCAAGACAGACCCCGTTCCTTGGGGGCTAGGCGTGGTGGAGCTCATGGCCATGGGGTCAGGTGAGACAGACCCCGTTCCCTAGGGGCCGAGCGAGGCGGAGCCCACGCCCAAGGGGTTAGGTGAGATGGAGCCCACGCCCTTGGGATCGAGCGAGACAGAACCCATGCCTTTGGGGTCGGGTGAGGCCGTAGTCACGCCCTTAATCATCCGAGTGAATTAACATTGATGACCATTAGCTTTTTTTCTCTAGGTACCCTTATATTAGTACCCAACAGTAGCCCCCGAGCCCCTGAATGATCCAGAAAGGATTGGTTGGGGGGTCTTTCGATTGCTTGAGGGTGCGCGTGAGCGCACCCGATGGGTGTTGCCCCCGAGCCTGTGGGGGGAGTTGGATACTCCTCCATAGGCTTTTTCGTATGAGGAGACTCTGGAGTTCTAGCTTGTCTGTTGCGGCTCGTAGGGCATCTCTATTAGGTTGTGATGATCGATTCGTTATTCGTATGTGACCGTGCACTAGGTCTCTTTGCGATTCCAAGCCCCTGAGCCCCCGTGCGTGGTAGGGGTCTAGTTGAGGGGTCGACTTATCTTGTGATCGTTCTCCCTCAAGCGTTTTCTCAAGAAAATGGAGGGGTTGAGCTGTGCCATGTTTTCCTTGTTGGACAAATCATGGTGCTCAGTGAGCTGTTAATGGGCTAGTTCGAGTGGGGCCCCGGTTCCCGTTCACGGGGATCTGGCATGGGTCAGTTGGTGACTGACTCTAGATTCCTAACAGCCGGCCCATATAGTTCTCGGGTCTGTTTGATCGGTCCCAAGGGCTCATTGCCTTTCTTCGAGGAAAAACCATGGACTGTGCACTGCCAAGACTCGAACATGGGTCAGTATGCCCATGGCACTCGTGTGCCTAGGTACTGGCTACTAGCAGGCCCATCCTTAGCCACCCCTCACTCTAAAGGTGCACCAGAGCGGTTGCGAACCTGTCGGTGGGCCAACCTTCGAACTCCTAGGCCTTATTGGGCCATGGGAGTGTTTTTAGCTATCCCCACTTACCTGTGGCGGTTCATGACCCATTAGGGAGGGTGAACCATCATCCGGCATGTCCTTCGAGATAGCGGCCGGGGGTTGCGTGCGCACGACTCCCGAAGAGGCACGATGACAATATGCGGCAGGCGCATGGATCAAGGCAGATGGTTCACTTCTTGCTCCACCTTCCCCTATAAATAGGGGCCTTCCCTTTCGTCTTTGATACGCCTAGTCGCAATCTCACCTTCTCCACTTCTCCGCTGCCAGCGCTAGGGTTTCTCTCTCTCTCTCGCTCTTTCACCACCGATGAAGTTCTTGCTCCTTTGCCCTCAATTCCCAGGGAGCCGTGGTGTTGCTCTGACATCACCCACAAGCGTATGGAGGGCCTGGCCAAGCACGGTCTTTTTCACATGAGGATAGAGGTGATGGAGTGGCTCATGCCTGATAGTGAGGAAGCGCTGGCGCCTCCTGACGGCTATGTCATGTCCTTCACGCCCTTCCACGAGCGCGGACTCATGATGCCTCCCGACCGATTACTCTGGGGATTGTTGCATCACTACAAGATTGAGTTGTAGCACCTTAATCCTAATGGGATCTAGCACATTGTGGCCTTCGTCACATTGTGCAAGGGGTATTTGGGGATCAAGCCCCACTTCGAGCTGTGGAGGTACTTCTTCTTCGTCACCCTGCTCAAGAAAAGGGAGAAAAACATGCTAGACCTGTTGGCGCTGATGGGGTGCGTCGGTATCCATCTTTAGAGCAACCAGGCCATTGAGTACATGTCCCTCCAGCTATCTAGATCTAACAAGGGATGGCATGTGCTATGGTTCTATTCGAAGAATGACGTTGTTGCCCCCATGTCGATCTTCACCAGGTGCCCAATCGAAGAGGCACTTGTTGGTGCTTCTTAGCGTAAGCAGAAAAGTCTGCAAGCGCACGGAAGTACCGTTGTAGCACTTCACCTGAAAGTATTCAGGGTATCGTATTTCCCAAAGGAATGGTATTGTAAGTAGTCTCTTAGCTAGTTTACCTAGAGGAACAAGATGAAGGGTAACTTGGGTAGTGAGGTTCTTCTAAGGGCAGAAACCTTAAATGAAGTTAACTTTGCCACTACAAACTTACTTCGGGCACCGGATTGCAACTGGTCTGCTAGTCGATGCCGACCTGTAGCTCTACGCCATATCTGAACGTGGAGAATTACGAGGGATGGACAGGGCTGTCACCACCTGCCGCCTACCCCTCAACTGTGGGATATGAGGCAAACAAAGGTAACGTGTAGCTTAGACACCACGTCTATGCTAACCGTTACTATTCTAGTGTTAGCCAGGAACTTCTGTCTTTATCAGGAGTTCTCTGCTAGAGCACCTATCATGGGAATGGAAGACAAACCCGCAAGTAAGTAGCAACAATGATAACTTAACTTAGGGAATCAAAGTCAAAAGATGAACATGAACTTCTTACTCCAATTAGTAAGATGATTGTAGAGGTACAAGTGTAGAGGGGGCCGACCAGTCTGGCATTCTGTCCACCCGGTACAAGGCTTGCTGAGTACACGAGGTAGAAGGCACCGCTACTCCGCTTATTCCTCTAACTATTTCCCTCTCTCACTCCCTACTCTAGTCTAGCTAGAAGCTAATGGAAATGTGTAGCCCTTCTTCTTCTTCCCCAAATGTGTCTATATGATCCCCAAATGAGAGGTGGGGTTCTTCTTATATATCATGGGAGGAGGTTGATTTGCTTGTATTTTAGGAAGGCACCACATGCAACTGCCTCCCCCTGCATTAAATGCACCACTAGAGCAAGGTGGGCCCGGGTGGCGCTAGGGGCGGTGCACCCGCCCCATGGGTGCGGCTGCACCCTTAGCTAGCCTAGTCACCACCGCCTTGTTCTGGTGGGCTGCTAGCTTGGCTTGGGGGCTCCCACGTCGGTAACTCGGTTCAATTGTGAAGTTTGGTTGAGCTTGATGCTTGTTTTGCTTGATTACGCCTTCTGGAAAGCGTATTTCAGTGAATTTCTGTACTTGTGTCTGCAAAACATATACATACCAAAACTTTGTGGAAATGTTAGTCATAAAGCCCTATTCCTAAGTTTTGGTAGTCATATTTTCTTTATTTTGTTGAAATGTCGGCGGTAGAAATGTGCGTTAAGAACCGCCAACAAGCTCTCCCACACTTAATCCTTTGCTCATCCTCGAGTAAAGTTCTAAGGACTTAAGTGGGTTCATCTCCTTGATTTAAAAATCTACATATAGGTTATTCCAAGCTTCACCTGAACCTGTGAACTTCCAAGTGTCTACCATAGTATCTTGAGTAATTAAAAAACAGAATAGCTTGGATTCAAATCTTCTCACTACAGTCATGCTTAGTAACTTGGGTTTTGAATGGTTTTTGAAAACATAAAGACTGCATTTGTTCCTTGAATGATTTTCTCGGGTCACTCAGTATTTGTAAGTGGTTCCTTACCAAGGCATATTTGAGAATTTTGCCTTCTCTTTTGATCATCCTACCTCTAAAAGAAAAGCTGATGTGGAGCTTTGGGTAGGGATGAAAAAAGTGAGGCTCACTTACCTTGCATTTGTTGCAAAGTCAAATCCCAGACCACACCGGAGAGAAGCGTCATACTCTTAGATCAAAATAGTGCAAGTGTGTGGGATTTTTTGGTGGAATTTGTATTCCTCTATTGGATATCATCTCTTTTTCATAGCATTTATTTTGAGACATGGCTAGCTTATTTTCTCTTTGAGCCTTTATGTGCTCATCATCATCTTTTATATGCCTTTGGGACCTTCATTGTGTCCCTATTTTTTCTATAATTTGAGACCTTCATGTGTCCCATTCTTTTTCAATCTTTTTGCTTAGCCTACATGTCTCTTTCTAGAAATATGCTAGAGAGATCATATTGTAAAATATAGAGTATTTATTTTAGTGGTGATGGAAACATGTTTTAACGTATTCCCAGTGTAGGAATAGCTGCTTTATTTGTGGTGTGTACATGAGTTTTGATCTTGGGAGCATGAAATGACTCTCGACAGGGGTCACAAAACTTGACCAAACTCAACACAAAGTAAGAGGCATATGTGGAAGATTTTTATCATGAATGATCATATATGGCCTTGGTAGGTATTTGAATGTCATTCAAGGAACGTGTTGTTTGAATTTTTGTTTTGTAAATAATTCCCAAGTACTTTGCAAGAATGAGCAAGAGTCATGTCATCCTACTATATCTCATTCGTCAATTACTTAGATGCAATGGGTTCCCTACTAAATAGTGTTCACAAGTTATTAGGAATATTAGCAAGGAATAAAAAGTATGCAAACTTTTTAATCATAGGAAGACATGGAGATGGAGCATGTTTACTTTTTTAGTCATTTTTAAAATCTATTTTTATTTAAAGCTTCTTTATTAAGTTTGTAGTGAGAGAGAGTTGCATAAACTGAATTTGGATTTCTGACCGTCTTTTGTGCAACGAGTCGGAGGTGAGTGTGGATCCTCCCCCACACTTGTTTTCTTACCTGTTCTTATTTGGACACGAAGAGAAAAGAAAACAAGTGCAACAAATTATTCTAATAATAAAGTTTTATTCAATGATAAATTATAGGCGCATTACATGAGTAAAATCAAAATGATATGAATGAAAACCTTTAAAGGGAAATGATGTGCCTAATTTATTTGTGCAGCGAGAGTGGTCTAAAGGGGTTCAGCCAAAGCATCCACCACTCCTGCTGCCTTAGCTACCTTTTCTAACTTATAGTCTAGCTTAAAGTGAAAGCTGTTGATGTCATCGACCAGGTCTCTAACTTTCATCAGTTTGGCAGCTAGGTTATCGTTAAGCTCCCATAGAAGCTCCCGCAGGCTAGCGTTTTTGGAGTTAAGAGAGGTGATGGTAGGTGTGTCCTCATCATCGTTGCTCTCATAGTGTCCTGCAGGGCACCTGATTGGAGGCAGTTTCCTAAACCTCTTGATTCTAAGAGGTGCACCTGAGGATTCCGATCCCTTCCCGGAGGGAGTCGGCTCACTTACCGGTTTCTTGGCCAGCTTGCACATGAGTGCCTTCCCATACCCACCATCGGGTTTGCGTATGCCAACTACGGTATAGGAAGGGCTAGGCCTAGCAGATGGTATAGACGAACTAGCACAAGTGCTTGAAGGTATTACAAGAGAGCGTTTGCTAGGTTTGCTACTACTGGGTGTCTTCCACTTGAGGCCAATGGCACCGATGGTTGGATGAGCGAGCACCTTCTTCTTCTCCTTGGTGCCACCTTTGGGCGCATTGGAGCGCGTCGTGGACTTCAAGTTTGAGCTACCACTCATAGTGTGACTTGGTGATCTCTAGGAGTTTGGAAGCTAGAAAGCTATGTGTGTGTGTGTGTGAGAGAGAGAGAGAAGAAAGCTTGATGCTTGGTGTGAGGAGAGGAGAGGCCATGGGGTGGTTTTATGGCTGCTTGGGCCTCTACCGCAAAGGAAACAAACCAAGCACCGCCATGGATGCGATACACCGAGGATCAGAGAGATGCACACGAAGACTGGCGGCCAGCGGAGCCATGAGTGGTGCGGCCGCACCATGGGTGCACCCCCAGGTGCTCCTTCTGGCTAGAATATCATCTAGATGCACGTGCATGTGTGTGTATCTCAGTGATGCTGGTGGCGGGTCATGATTCAACCAGATCAGTGAGAGATAGAGCAAGATATGTGCATGATCATGGTGAATCAAAAGAATATTCATAATTCAAAATTCAAATTTCACATGATCTTGTATTAATGAGTGAACCTGCATGTGACCAGCAAGAATAAGCAAAGATCATGGTTTGTCTAGTGAGGGTATAATGGTCATTTTACCATGATGTCTTGCTTAGAAAGGAAACAAGTATTTATGTTTTATATTTTTAAGTGGATGAAAGAATATGTTAGCATGGTTATGGTTAAATATTTTTATAAGTTTTGAAT
Organism: Saccharum hybrid cultivar R570; assembly: GCA_038087645.1. Classification (NCBI taxonomy): domain Eukaryota; kingdom Viridiplantae; phylum Streptophyta; class Magnoliopsida; order Poales; family Poaceae; genus Saccharum; species Saccharum hybrid cultivar. The sequence goes on along the minus strand of JAQSUU010000431.1, from coordinate 15,739,403 downwards.
GAATTTATCAAAAGTTATTAAATCTATTCTATCTATTTCTTGGTCAAAGTTAAATTTATGAGAAGGCTCAAGGAAAATTTTCAAACATTGACCGTTGACTTTAAATATGTTACCGTCATCATCTTGGATGGTGATCGCGCCATGTGGTGAAGTGTTGATGATGTTATACGAACCTTACCATTTGCTTCGCAGTTTTCCTTCACCGAATAGCTTGACTTTTGAATTGAAGAGCAACACCTTGTCACCTTGCTTGAACTCTTTGAGCTTGATTCGATGACCGTGCCATCTTTTGGTTCTTTCCTTATAAAACTTAGCACTGTGGTATGCCTTCTCTTGCCATTCTTCTAGCTCGGCAATTTTTTTTGTCTGTTTTGCCGGCTAGCTTCACATCCATATTCTAGCTTTTGATTGCCTAATGAGCTCGGTGTTCAAGCTCAATGGGCAAATGGCAACTCTTTCCATATACTAGCTGGTATGGTGACATGCTGATGGGAGTTTTGTAAGCTATCATGTATGTCCGGAGTGCATCAGGAAATTTCCATCCTTTTCACATCTCATTGACCATTTTCTGTAAGATGTTGTTGATTTGTTTATTCAAGGTCTCGGCTTGGCCACTGGTTTGGGGATGGTATGGAGTGACAATATTGTGCTTGGCTCCTAACTCTCTTAGGAATGCTCTAAATGTCTTGTCTATGAAGTGAGATCCCCCATCGCTTATCACCATCCTTGGTGTTCCAAAGTGAGGGAAGATCACTTTAGGAAACATCTTCCTTGCATGCCTAGCATCAGCAACTCGGCACGGTATTGCTTCCACCTATTTTGACACATAGTCAACAGCGACGAGGATGTACTTGCAATCTTGGGACTTTTGAAATGGCTCTATGAAGTTAATGCCCCACACATCAAATATTTCTATTTGAAGGTTGTAGTGTAGGGGCATCATATTGCGAGAGTTGATGCTTCCTTGGAATTGGCACTTCTGACACCTTTGGATGAACTCCTTGGTGTCCTCATACATCGTTGGCTAGAAGAACCCGCACTGCCAGATTTTGGCTTGCGTATGAAATACTCTGTAATGGCCTCCACACCTGGCATCTTTCAATGATTTACAGACCCTTCGCTGTTGGCACGCATCTTCTCAGCAGGCCATTCGAACAGACTAGGTACAAATACGGATCATCCCAAAGGTGACCTTGACTTTCGAATTATAATTTTCTTCTATTTTCACCTGGTGGTACATAGCTTGAAACCATATAATTCACAATGTTTGCATGCCACGGGTTGGAGTCATTTATTGGTAGTTCCTATATGTTAGTGACTTGCATACACGACAAATGATCTGCAACGGTATTCTCTACTCCCTTTTTATCTTTTATCTCAAGGTCAAATTCTTAGAGTAAGAGAATCCATCTTATTAAATGGGGTTTAGTGTCTTTTTAGTGAGCAAATATTTATAAATGATAACTTTTGCACCCACTAAATAAGACCTGAACTTATCAATAGCAAAAATGAATGCTAAGAGCTCTTTCTCTGTGGTAGCATAGTTAAGTTGTGCACCCGACAACGTTTTGCTAGCGTATGTGATAGTGTGATGCTTCTTATCTTTGGTTTGGCCAAGGACCGCACCAACAGCATAGTCACTAGCATCACACATGATCTCTAATGGTAGCGACCAATCGGGTGGTTGGATGATTGGCGCTGAGATGAGTGCTCTCTTGAGAGTGTGGAAAGCAGTTAAACACTCATCTGTGAACTCCAAAGGTGCATCCTTAGCTAATAGGTTTGTGTGGGGTCTAGCAATTTGTGAAAAATCCTTGATAAACCGCCTGTAGAACCTAGCATGACCTAGAAAGCTATGGATTCCTTTTATGTTCACGGGGGTGGTAGTTGCTCGATAACCTCGATCTTAGCCTTGTCTACCTCAATCCCCCTCTCGGATACAAGATGCCCAAGAACGATGCCTTCACGGACCATGAAATGACACTTTTCCTAGTAAAGTACCAGGTCCTTCTCTTGGCATCTCTACAAGACTTTGTCTAGGTTCTCCAGACAGTGGTCAAAGGTTTTGCCATAGACTGAAAAATCATCCATGAACACCTCCATGATTTCTTCTATCATGTCTGAGAAAATAGACATCATGCACTGTTGGAATGACGTGAGTGCATTACACAACCCGAACGACATCCTACGATAGGCATATGTTCCATACGAGCATGTAAATGTCATCTTGCTTTGATCATCGGGGTGGATGGGAATTTGATGATATCCCAAATACCCATCGAGGAAACAGAAAAAAGAATTCTTCACCAACCGCTCTAACATTTCATCAATGAAAGGCAGTGGGAAGTGGTCTTTCTTTGTTGTCATGTTAAGCTTGCGGTAATCAATACACATTCTTCACCCCATGATGGTACATTGTGGGATTAACTCATTTTTATTATTTTCAATGATCGTCATGCCTCCTTTCTTAGGAACCACTTAGACAGGACTAACCTAGTCACTATGTGGTATGGGATAAATAATCCCAATGTGAAGAAGTTTGAGGGCTTTCTTCTTCATGACTTTTCACATCGCATTATTGATCCAGCATTGGGGTTCACGTGATGGTGTGCTTGTAGGGTCAATTGGAATGCGATGAGTACAGAGTATTGGGCTAATCCCCTTGAGATCTTACAAGGAATACCTGAAGACTAACCTATGTTTTTCTAGAATGGCGATGAGTTTGGACGTCTCCTCATCAGAAAGCTTATCGTTAAAGATTACAGGAGTGTTTTTGTCACCATTTAGAAAAGCATAACGTAAACAAGCGGGTAGGGGTTTTAGCTCAACTAGAGCTTGTGTCGATACTTCCTCTATAAGAAGGTCTATGGTTTCTCCTAAGTCGTCCTCTTCTTCTATGAAGAGTTGTGCATCTTTTTCTAAGGATGACTCGGGGGAATCAAAGGGTAAAACCGACATGACCTCCTTAGGCAGGTTAGGATAGGAGAGAGATTTTGCCATCGAGTTTTAGCTTGAGTGATAGGAGTGGTAAAGGTGTCTCTCCCCAACTTTACGTCTAATGCCCCTGATGGGCTCCATGATAAGTTTTTCTAAAGGATGCCCCATCATGATGTCAAAATCCTAGATTTCAAAGACATGAAAATCAAGGGCTACCTCCATATCCCCATGATGTAAAGTCATATCATGGAGAATCCCAAGCCCCTTTAGGCTAGTTCTTGGACTAGTCCTAAGGGACTTCACTGTGGGAGCCATGGATTTTTCACCTAAATAAGCAGATGCGAAGGCTATAGACATTAGGTTTGCTCCAACAGATGGGTTATATAGCACATCCACACAGGTTCCTTGAACTTTGCAATGAATGGTTGAAGAGGGTATATGAATCTGAATTTCTTCAAAAGAAGATTCCGCCTCTTCTACCCATTCTTTGCTTAAGATAGCAGTCAACTCCTTTATGGATTCCCTAAGAAATTCTTTGTCTAAGGGTTCAAGAGGAGTGATAGGAACTGGTGGCCTCTTTTGGCATGCGTAATTCAAGGTATTTTTGAAATCTTTGAAAAAATCATCCTCGAAATACGGAAGGTTCGAAGGTTAGAAACCTTCCTTTGGATCTTCTAGTTTGGGCGCGAGTTTCTCTATGGATTCTATGGGTTTGGCCTCAGCCAAAGCGACTTCCTTGTGACTTAGCTTGGGTTCTACTCGGAGTTGTTCTAGCAGGGGAGTGTTCTCTAGAATGCGGTCTAGGAGTGCTTCTCCTTCCATCGTGGTTTTATGGGTAAACGATCCTCCATTAGCTATATCGAGCAGTAGGGCAGATTCCTTGCTAAGCCCTAACTAAAAATGTTGTAAATGCACATGGTTGGGTATAACAAGTCTAGGCTAGATCTCATTAAAATTGAGAATCTGTCCCAAGCTGCACCTATGGATTCCTTCTCTTTTTATTGGAAGTTGCGTATCTCCTGTCATAGGTAGCAATTCGGGATATAGGGAAGAACGCGAGATAGAATCTGTTCCTAAGTTCTTCCCACTCACCAGCTAAATTCCCTACATTGTGGGTGTGCCATTGCTTCGCCCTCTCATCAAGTGAGAACAGAAACAACATCCACCGAAGAGTTTCTTGTGACATGCCTAAGATGTTAGGCAAGCACATAGCTGCTCAAACTCCCATAAGTGATCATAAGGGTTTTCATAATCCAATCCCAAGAAGATTTGTTCCTGAACCATGGCTATAAAGCTAGGGCGGAGTTCATAACTTGAAGCTATGATTGGCTTTGAGGATTGTGGAGGTTCAATGAACTCACCCTTGGGAGCAGAAAGGTTAAGAATGGTAGGTTGCTCCATTGAAAAAGATTAAAAAGAAAAGAAAGGTAAAAACAAAGGATACACGGGTAAACTAGGTTCGAAGACTAAAATGACAACTGTTCCCTAGCAACGGTGCTAGAAATGCTTGTTGGTGCTTCTTAGCGTAAGCAGAAAAGTCCACAAGTGCATAGAAGTACCGTTGTAACACTTCACCCGGAAGTATTCAGGGTATCATATTTTCCCAAAGGAATGGTATTGTAAGTAGTCTCTTAGCTAGTTTACCTAGAGGAACAAGATGAAGGGTAACTTGGGTAGTGAGGTTCTTCTAAGGGCAGAAACCTTAAACGAAGTTAACTTTGGCACTACAAACTTACTTTGGGCACCATATTACAATTGGTCTGCCAGTCGATGCTAGCCTGTAGCTCTACGCCATATCCGAATGTGGGGATTACGAGGGACGGATAGGGCTGTCACCACCTGCCGCCTACCCCTCAACCATGGGATACAAGGTAAATGAAGGTAACGTGTAGCTTAGACACCACGTCTATGCTAACCGTTACTACTCTAGCGTTGGCCAGGAACTTCCGTCTTTATCAGGAGTCCTCTATTAGAGCACCTATCCCGGGGATGAATGACAAACCTGTAAGTAAGTAGCAACAATGATAACTTAACTTAGGGAATCAAAGCCAAAAGATGAACATAAATTTCTTACTCCAACTAGTAAGACAATCATAGAGGTACAAGTGTAGAGGGGGTCGACAAGTCCGACACTCTGTCCACCTAAGGTACAAGGCTTGTCGAGTACACGAGGTAGAAGGCACAGCTACTCCACTTATTCCTCTAACTCTTTCCCTCTCTCACTCCCTACTCCAGTCTAGCTAGAAGCTAATGGAAATGTGTAGCCCTTCTTCTTATTCTTCCCCAAATGTGCCTATATGATCCCCAAATGAGAGGTGGAGCTCGTGTTTGCTTGTATTTTCGGAAGGCACCACATGCAACCGCCTCCCCATGCATTAAATGCATGGCTAGAGCAAGGTGGGCTCGAGCGGCGCTAGGGGTGGTGTGCCTGCACCATGGGTGCGGCCGCACCCTGGGCTAGCCTAGTCATCACCGCCTTGCTCTAGTGGGCTTCTAGCTAGGCCTGGGGGGGCTCCCACGTCGATAATTCGGTTCGATTATGAAGTTTGGTTGGTCTTGATGCTTGTTTTGCTTGATTACGCCTTTTGGAAAGCGTATTTCAGTGAATTTTTGTACTTGTGTCTGCAAAACATGTACATACCAAAACTTTGTGGAAATGTTAGTCGTAAAGCCCTATTCCTATGTTTTGGTAGTCATATTTTCTTTATTTTGTTGAAATGTCGGTGGTAGAAATGCGCGTTAAGAACCACCAACAGCGCCACACGTGTGGTGTGGGGACACCACGAGAAGGAGAAGAGAAGGATTAACAACCACCTCACCGATATCGCGCTCCTAAAGTAGTGCGGTCTCTACGGGACCGACATCATTGGGGCATATCACGCGAGGAGGGTGGCACCACTGATGGTGCGTGCCCTCTCGCTGTACGAGATGACGCCCAGCGTGCCGTTCAACAAGACGGTGGTCACCCATGAGGTGCTCCGTGACACCGAGGTTGCACAGCACATCAATGACGCGGCGATGGAGGCTGATCTCGACTTCGTCTTCCTGATTCCGGGGCATCCCATGAGGTGGCCGGACACGGGTTTCATCGAATTTGTAAGTTATTTTTTGTTTTCTCCCACAGCCAATCCTTCAACCCCATTATTTGATTCTAAGAGCTGGCATCTGTAGGTGGGCCTTATCTTTTGAGACTCTGTCGTGCCACTGCCAGAGCACGCGGTGGTGAGGATGGCGAACCGCACCAAGAACTATAGGAGGAAGAAGGAGAAGGATGATGAGAAGGAGAAGGAGTAGAACAAGGATAGGGCGAAGCTGGAACGAGGAAGGCGACACCAAGGCTTGAAGGAGGAAGAAGAAGATGACAAGGAAGAAGAGGAAGAAGAGGGAGCTTATGGCTTCGGGTCACCCGTCCACTGGGACAAGCTGGCGGGTGCAAACGGGGGTTCATCCCAGCAGGTGGACCCTTCCTGTGGCACATGGGGGAGACACATGCCCCTAGAGTCAACAGAGACAGGCCGCTCTACGTCGTTCGGGTCTTCTGAGTAGAGGGAAGGCCCGAAGCAGCCACGTGCCAACGAGGCGCTGCCGGGGTCGGGCGAGCTAACCTCGAAATGTTACCGTGTGGCGCCAAGATGAGTTGAGGATTTCTTCACTTCTTCGCTCCTTCGTTTAATCAAATTTTGCCGTAAGCTAACTATTGTTTCCTTTGCAGCGTTGGCGGACGCGGGCTCCCCTAAGGATTGCACCAAAGAAGACCTTTGCCCTTCGGCCGGTGCGCCAAGAGTCGTCTGGTGCCACGCTGGAGCCGAGCAGGAGCGGCGCAGGGGTGGCCACAATGCCAACTAGGGAAGTACCGCCGGTGGCAGCGTCCATAGGGGAGCAGACAGAGGAGGACATGTCTAGGGCTCCTAGGGTGGACGTGGCACGGCCGAGTGCAGCTGTGATGTCATAGACGGAGATAGTCACATCTGCGGTGCCCATGATGGACGTAGTGTGGCTGGGTACGACCATGACGTCACAGATGAATACGGCGCGGCTAGAGCTACCATCTGCTCAGGAGGGGACAATGCAGGTGGAGACAACATAGCCAAAGCCACCGTCTATGCAGTCAAGCGCGTCCACGGCGGGGCAGACAGAGGGGGATGTGTTGGAGGCGTCCTTGACAACCACGGTGATGGGTCAGGCCTCCGCGCCTGCACCATCCACCCCTCCTACCACCAGAGGGGATTTTCTAGAGGTGGAGCCACCGTAGGAGGGGTCAGCATCACTTGGGACTGATGCGGGGTCATCCCAGGCTCTAGTCCGGGTGGGCGACAACCCGCACACATGGGGAGGATCCATGCTCCGGAGGGCTAACTAGCAGAACCCAGAGGCGATGCTCTTCGCCCTCGACGCTGCCATGGAGGAGATGTAGTGGGGCAGCATCAACATGGGGGTTAGGTCTATGGTTCACGCTCGCACCACCGCGCTGAGATCGCTGCACGAGGTCATCACACCGGCTTGCCAGGTATGACGTGTTCATGCTTTCGACTTTTGTTTTCTCTTTTCGCGTCTCTAACTTGCATCCTCTCCACAATCCCTCATGGCTCATAGCCAGGGGAAGTCCCACTTCCTCCATCACCGAAAGGATATCTAGGACCGCCTCACTGAGGAGATGTGGCTATGCGAGGAGCTGACTGCACAACTTGCCACCGCTCGTCAAGAGGTGGCTAAGCTCGCCCCCGCCGGCCAGGAATTGGCCAGCCTTTGAATCAGGGAGGCGGATGCTCGTCAGCATGCCAATGAGGCTGAGGAGAAGTTTGTGGCCTTGACCGAGAGGGTGCGCGCAGACGCCATGAAGTTCAAGCGGCTACGAAAGGAGCGGGACAATTTACTCTAGGCCGTAGGGGTGAAAGCCCGAGTTTGGTTTTAGATAATTGATGAAACCTAGGGATTAATCATTGTGCTAAGTGTGTAGACATAAAATGATAAGTCCCATGCCAAGTGGTGGAGCTAGATGATGGTCATGATGATGGAGGCACATTTGGAAAAGAAGAAAGAGAAAAACAGAAATGAGCTCAAGGCAAATGTATATGTGCTAGGGCCATTTTTATTTTGCACTCAAGACACCATAGAGGGTGTGAGTGATTTAAGATGGATAGTCGTACTATTAAGAGGGGAATTTCTCGGTTAAAATGGTTATCAAGTGCCACTAGGTGAATTCATATGAGCATATGCATTAGGACCTAGTGTGAGCTAACATCGACCCTTGTAAAATGCTTTTGAAAATGCTAACACACATGCACACAAGTTCTACACTTTGTGGTTAGCCTGTTGGAAGCAACGGAGAAGAGTTTGTGGACTTAGAAAAATAAAAAGGTGAAGAAGTCCGTGACCGAACACTGGACCGGGCGCTAGACCTAACCTAGCGCCACGTCCGGTCATTCACTACAGAGAGGACACGGGGTCGGTACTATTGTGACTGGACGCTAGCTAGGCAAGACCTACGCGTAAGTCATCACATTGGCGAGCGCACGAAGAGAGAAGAAGAGGGACTAGACGCACCGACGCGTCCGGTCACCACCGACCTGACGCGTCCGGTCACTATTTCATCACACTGGAACATTACTGGACTCGATCTGACGCTAGCGGCGCCCTAAGTCTAGTCAACCAAGGAGCATGTTCGACCATCGACGTTGCACACGCGTGTGAAGGCATCAATGGTCCGATTTGAAAGGAGTGACGTGGCGCGTTGAGGTTGGTTGACTATTGCAACTGAACGTTCCTGACCAGACACGGGGCTGAGTCCGGTCGGTGAGTCCGGTCACCCCCGAGCTGTGTAATGGTTGGATTTTCAGATGGGGTCTTTAAATAGACCTTGGCTGGCTCCAAGCCTTCACTCTTGGCACTTTGACATACTTGACATCCTTGTGAGCCTAAACAAACACCTCTCACTCATCTCCCTTGCTTGGTTGTGAATCCAAAGTGAGATTGAGTGATTCCAAGTGCATTTGCTTGTGAGTTTACATCTAGTGGCACTTGGGGATCGTTTGAGCTGCGGGATTCTTGTTACTCTTGGTGGTTGCCGCTACCTAGATGGCTTGGAGCAGCGGAGCAGTTGTGGCAAGAGTTGGTGATTGTTCTTGGCCACCTCCCGGTGATTGTGAGGGGTTCTTGTGCCTTCCCTAGTGGAGCGCCAAAGGCAACTCTAGTGGATTGCGCATGTCATTGAGCTACCTCCCTTGTGAGTAGGTTCTTGCGGTGTCCTAGTGTGTGGACGAGGTTTGTGCAACACCTCTTAGCCGCCGAATCACCAAGTGTTGGTCGACACAATAGGGACTAGCATGCCGGCAAGCACGTGAACCTCGAGAGAAAAATTTTGTGTTCATCTTGTGTATGATTGGATTTCTCTCGGTGATTGGTCTTCATATCTTGTGATTGGTTCGTCCTCTACGCTGTGGTATAATCACCTTGTCCCCTCATTTACATTCTTGCAAAGTAGTTGCCAAGCTCTTTAGTGTAACTAGTCTTGAGAGCTTGTAAGGACTTGTTAGTGTGACTCATTTAGCTAGCTCATCGTGAGTACACTAACTTAGAAAGTAGCAACATAACAATTGTGTGACTAGTGATCATAGTGACTAAAATTGTTTGATTAGGTGGATTGCAACCCTTGTAGAGCTAGAGCAAAATTGTGTTTCACCATTTGTTATATTAACCAATTTGCTCTAGTGAGTTTGTAGATTTTAATAGGCTATTCACCCCCCTAGCCATATTTGGACCTTTCAAGTGGTATCGGAGCCATGGTCACCATTTATTGAAGGCTTAACAACCTTGGTGCACAAGATATGGTTCAAATTATGTTCAACCATGTTGGGGGCAAACCATCTTTCTTTTATGGCACTAGTTCCTTTAACTATTGGAAGAGAAAGATGAAGATGTATCTTGGTTCAATCAATGATAGAGTGTGGGAAGTGACCGAGTATGATTTTGTGATTCTTGATCCCGCTAACCCCACCGACAATGAGAGAGCAAACAAGCAATGCAACACAATGGCACTCCACACTATTTATAATAGTATTGATGTAAAAGTGTTTGAGCAAGTCAAGGACCATGAAAAGGCTAGTGAAGTGTGGTCAAGATTACAGGAAACATATGAAGGCACTACAATGGTAAAAAGTGTCAAGCTCTATATGCTCAAGGACAAGCTATCCAACTTCAAGATGAAGGATGACGAGTTTATTTTGGAGATGTTCTATAGGCTTCAAGTTATCATCAATGATCTCAAGAGTTTGGGTGAGAAGGTAAAAGGTGAGTACTTCTCTCACAAATTCTCGATGTGCTTGCCAAAGAAGTTCAAGACATTGAGAACCATCATCTTTAGAGGAGGATTGACCAGTGTAACTCCCAATGAGGTATTTGGAGATGTTATGACCGATGCTCAATACAATGATAGTGACAATGAAGTTGAAAAGAAGGATGATGACAAGAAGAAAAGTGTGGCTTTCAAGGCATCCACCTCATCCAAGGGCAAGGGCAAAGCAAAGAAAGAAACACCAAGTGAAGATGAAGATGCAAGTGACATTGATGATGAGGCCATGGCTCTTCTAGTGTGTAAGATGGGCAAATTTATGAAGAAAAGAGGCTATTGTGCAAGAAAAATAAGAGATCAAATGAAGACATATGTGAGATTATGCTATAAATGCAAGAGCCCCGATCACATTGTAGCGGATTGTCCCTACAATAGTGACAATGAGGAGGATGAGAAGAAAAAGAAGGACAAGAAGGAAAAGAAAGAGAAGGAGAAGAAGATGACATTCAAGAAGAAGAAGGGAAGTGGCTATGTTGTCACTTGGATAGCGATTGCACCGAAGATAGTGATGATGATAGCTCTAGTGATGATGACAAAAAGTTAATCAAGAAGGCACTTGCAAGCATCACCATCCACAACAAGCCTTCCTCCTTCGACACTCCTTCGACATACCTTATGGTAAAGCCAACTAAGGTGAAATATGATGAAAGTGACAATGAATCTAAAAGTGATGATTGTAGGAGTGATGATGAGGAGGACTACTCCAAGGAGGAGCTCATCAACATGTGTGAGCAAGTTAGCTTTGGCTTTAAGAAGAAGAGAAAGGAGTGCAAAGCATTGTAAAAAGAGCTCAAAGCTCTCAAGCAATCCTTTGGGGACCTCCAAGCATCTCATGAGTGTCTAAAAGAAGACCATGAGGAACTTGGCATTACTCACATAAAGCTAGAAAAGGCTCACTCTTCTCTTCTAGAGCAAGTCAAGATGGAAGAGACCAAGAGGAGGCAATTGTGACATGTGACAAGGGTTCTATATGTGATTTGATTAATGAATCTTTCTTTGAGCCTATTATTGTTGCCTCTACTAACCCTTCTTGTAGCACTTTCACTTCCACCTCATCTACTAGTGATGGTTTCACTTGTGATGCCTCACTAATGGTTGAGAATGAGACCCTCAAGAAGGAGGTCAATGAGCTCACTCATGCTCTAGGCAAGGCCTATGGTGGTGAGGACCGCTTACTTATGTGCTTGGGTAGCCAAAGAACATTTCTCAACAAAGAGGGATTGGGCTATACCCCCAAGAAAGGTAAGGCCACCTTTGCTCCTCATAAGACTAGTTTTGTGAAGAATAATGGTCGGTATTGTACTAGTTGCAAGCAAGTTGGTCACATAGAGTAATATTGCAAGAACCAAAAATCACGTGCTAATGTATCCTCAATTAAGTTTGATTCTTGTTATTTGCTTATGAAGGGTACCAACGGTGTGAAGGCTAAGTTTGTTGGTACATCCTTGTTGGGCCCAAAGAAGAAGGCCATTTAGGTATCAAAAGGCTTAGTGACTAACATTCAAGGACCCAAGCAAGTTTGGGTACCTAAAAGGAATTGATCTTCTTTTATAGGTCAATTACAAAGCCAGAGGAAGACATTAGGTGCTTGATAGTGGGTGCACATAACACATGACCGAAGGTTCAAGAATGTTCAATTCAATCAAGTCAGATGATGGTGATGGTGTTTAAAGTATCACATTTTGTGACAATAGCAAGGGCAAGGGCAAGGGCAAGGGGCTTGGTAAAATTGCTATATCCAATGATTTGATCATTTCTAATGTGCTACTAGTAGAGAGCTTGAACTTCAACCTTTTGTCGGTAGCTCAACTTTGTGATCTTGGTTTCAAATGCATCTTTGGTGTTGATGATGTAGAGATCATAAGTGTAGATGGCTCTAACTTGATCTTCAAAGGCTTTAGATATAAGAATCTATACTTGGTTGATTTTGATGCTAGTGAAGATAAATTGTCAATATGCTTGCTCACCAAATCTAGTATGGGTTGGCTATGGCATAGAAGACTTGGTCATATTGGGATGAAGCAATTGAACAAGTTAGTGAAGCATGACTTAGTTAGAGGCTTGAAAGATGTCACAGTTAAGAAAGATAAGCTATGTAGTGCATGTCAAGCTAGAAAGCAAGTGGACAACACTCATCCAAAGAAGAGTATGATGAGCACATCCAAGGCATTTGAGCTTTTGCATATGGATCTATTTGGGCCAATAACTTATACAAGTATTGCTGACAACAAGTATGACTTTGTGATTGTAGACGATTTCACTAGATATACTTGGATAGCCTTTCTTGTTGACAAGAGTGATATGTTTGCAACATTCAAGACATTCATCAAGAGAGTGCAAAATGAGTTTGAAACAACAATCAAGAAAGTGAGAAGTGATAATTGAAGTGAATTCAAGAATACAAGAATTGATGAGCTTTGTGATGAGTATGGCATTAGACATCAATTCTCGGCCAAGTACACACCACAATCAAATGGGATACTTAAAAGGAAGAATAGAACTTTGATTGACATAGCAAGATCAATGTTGAGTGAATACAATGTTAGTCATTCTTTTTGGGCCAAAGCTATCAACACGGCTTGCCTCTATAGTAATCGCTTCTATTGCCATCAATTCCTAGAGAAGACACCATATGAGATCTTGAATGGTAGAAAGCCAAATATTGTATACTTTAGGGTGTTTGGTTGCAAATGCTACATATTAAAGAAAGGCAAAATATTAAGCAAGTTTGAGAAGAAATGTGATGAAGGTTTCTTGCTTGGTTACTCCACTACTAGCAAAGCTTATAGAGTTTGGAATTTGGCTAGTGGTACTCTTGAGGAGGTTCATGATGTGGAATTTGATGAAACCAATAGCTCACAAGAGGAAGATAAAAATCTAGATGATGTGAGAGGCTCTCAATTGGCCAATACAATAAAGAACACGGATGTTGGTGACATAAGGCCTAGAGAAGTGATTGAAGTTGAAGATGACAAAGATCAAGTGCTATCTAATTCAAATGTGCAAGCTAGTGGTTCTCATGATTAAAGTCAAGCTAGTTCATCTCAAGTGCAAGATCAACAAGTAGCTAGTTCTTCATCTCAACCAAGTGATCAATCAAATGCAAGCAACCAAGTGCAAGTGCTTCAACCTACCAATGTTGCTAGATATCATCCATTGGACTCCATAATTGATGATATCTCAAGTGGTGTGCAAATAAGATCAAGATTAGCATCACTTTGTGAATACTTCTCATTTGTGTCATCCATTGAACCTAAGAAGATAGATTAAGCCTTGAAGGATGTTGATTGAGTTAATGCTATGCATGAAGAGCTAAACAACTTTGAGAGAAATCAAGTATGGGAGTTAATTGAGAGGACTAAGGGACACAATGTGATTAGAACAAAATGGGTCTTTCACAACAAGAAAGATCAAATGAGATAGTTGTAAGGAACAAAGCAAGATTAGTGGCTCAAGGTTACACTCAAGTTGAAGGTCTTGACTTTAGAGAAACATATGCCCCGGTTGCAAGATTGAAAGCAATTAGGATCTTGTTAGCCTATATTTGTGCCCATAATATCAAGCTCTATCAAATGGATGTGAAGAGTGTACTTCTCAATGGTTATATCAATGAAGAAGTTTATGTTGAGCAACTTCCTAGTTTTAAAGATTACAAGAAGCCCACCATGTGTAACAGTTGAAGAAGACATTATATGGCTTGAAGCAAGCACCTAGAGCATGGTATGAGAGATTGAGAGACTTCTTGCTCTCTAAAGGATTCATCATGAGAAAGGTTTCACCAAGAAGATTGGCAAAGACTTATTTGTATTGCAAATATATGTAGATGACATCATATTTGGTTCAACCAATCAAGATTATTGTAATGAGCTTGGAAAGATGATGGCTAATGAGTTTGAGATGTCCATATTAGAGTGCTTTGTTACTTCCTTGGTCTTCAAATCAAGCAATTGAAGAATGGAATATTTGTGAGTCAAGGAAAGTACATCAAAGACATGCTCAAGAAGTTTGGCATGAAAGATGCGAAAGGCATTAGCACACCAATAGGGACAAATAGAAGCTTAGATAGTGATGCAAGTGGCAACATGGTGAATCAAACAATGTATCGATCTATGATTGGAAGCCTACTCTATGTGACCGCATCAAGGCCAGAAGTGATGTTTAGTGTATGCATGTGTGCTAGATTTTAAGCCTCACCAAGAGAAAGTCATTTGAAGGCAATCAAGAGAATATTGAAGTACTTGAAGTATACATAAAATATTGGTTTGTGGTATCCCAAAGGAGCTAAGTTTAAACTTATTGGATATTCTGATTTGGATTATACGAGATGCAAAATTGAGAGAAAAAAGCACTTCAGGCACATATCAACTATTGGGAAGATCACTTATCTTATGGTCATCAAAGAAGCAAAATAGTGTTGTACTTTCAACCACCGAAGCCGAATATATTGTTGTCGGTAGTTGTTGTGCACAAATACTTTGGATAAAGGCCATCTTGAAAGACTTTGGAATCAAGTTCAAGAAAGTGCCATTGCTATGTGACAATGAGAGTGCTGTAAAGCTCACTATCAATCCGGTTCAACATGCAAGAACAAAGCACACAGATGTCCGCCATCATTTCATTAGAGATCACCAACAAAAAGGGGACATTTCAAATGAGAATGTGGGCACTGATGATCAACTTGCTGATATCTTCATCAAGCCACTTGATGAGAAAAGGTTTTGCAAGCTAAGGAATGAATTGAACATACTTGACTTCTCAAATATGTGTTGATGCACCCCCATTATACAACATGCCTCTCCTTCGAGCAAAGCAAGGTAAAGTTGGTTGACATATCATTCATCTATTGCTAAGGACTTGTTTAGTGCATCTAGTCATTCCTATCATGTCTTAGGCTCATTCATGAAAATCAAATGAATTTGATGCTTGTATGGTACCACTATTGCTTCTATGCTTGATATGATCTAGTGGTAGCATATGACATGTTTGTGGGCTTGTGAACCTAGTGTTTGATCTAGAGAAAGAGCTATAAGTGTTTAACTCAATATGGTGCATGATAACCCTTATTCGGAGGTGTGAAGAAGCTTGCCCTTAGATCAAATCGAGTTAAATATCTTTTGCAAGTGATCTAGATTGAACCAAATTAGGAAAATGATCCTCACTTATCATGGTTTCACCCCAACCTATCTAAAATTTGAGCTCACCTTTTGTGGTCATTGATGCCAAAGGGAAGAGGTAATTCACAAAGATAGAGTGATAGAGGGAGTAAACAAATGAAATAACATTGTAAGGGATCAATTAAAATTTGAAGCACACAAGTAGGGGGAGCAAGCTCATAAACTTGTATGTTGCATTCGAATGTGCATTACATATGTTTGCTTGTATGGTACAAGCTCCTTTTCTCCGATACATGTTTGTGTGGTGTATGCTAGATCATAGAAAATGATTGATGAAATAAATCACTACCATGCATAGGTAGAGTAACTAGACTTGTGCTTATCATGTAAAAACTAGATCATTTCATATAATGTTGATCTCATGGGGTTTTCTAGTTTTTGTGGATGTCTAGTTACTAATGCTGCTAAGGATGGTGTATATTGGCAACTCCGATTGGTATCACGCTTCAAAGGTACATTCTTTACACCTTAGCATCATTTGGTAGAAATTGACTCCTACATTTCCTATCTAAGCATATGTGAAAGCCCAAATCCAAACTCTTATCACATATATAGGGGGAGCAATTGCTACCAATTCAAGTTTATGAAACTTGTCCATATCCTTTACACATGGTAAAACGTTTGGGCAAGCAACATGAATCCAAAAGAATTTTATTGAAAATCTTTGTAAATAGGTTGTCATCAATTACCAAAAAGGGAAAGATTGAAAGCCCTAGTTTGGTTTTGGATAATTGATGAAATCTAGGGACTAATCATTGTGCTAAGTATGTAGACATAAAATGATAAGTCCCATGCCAAGTGGTGGAGCTAGATGATAGTCATGGTGATGGAGGTGACCAAAAGATGATCAAGTGCTTCACATTTGGAAAAGAAGAAAGAGAAAAATATAAATGAGCTCAAGCCAAAGGTATATGTGATAGGGCCATTTTTGTTTTGCAATCAAGACACCATAGAGGGTCTGAGTGATTTAGGATCGATAGTCATACTATTAAGAGGGGAATTTCTCGGTTAAAACAGTTATCAAGTGCCACTAGGTGAATTCATCTGAGCATATGCATTAGGACCTAGTGTGAGCTAATATGGACCCTTGTAAAATGCTTTGGAAAATGCTAACACACATGCACACAAGTTCTACACTTTGTGGTTAGCAAGTTGGAAGCAACGATGAAGAGTTTGCGGACTTAGAAAAAGAAAAAAGGCGAAGAAGTCCATGACCGGATGCTGGACCGGGCACTGGACCTGACCCAGCGTCGTGTCTGGTCATTCAGTGCAGAGAGGATGCGGGGTCGACACTGTTGTGACCAGACACTTGCCAGGAAAAACCTGCACGTCGGGTCATCATGTTGGTGAGCACATTAAGAGAGAAGAAGAGGGACTGGACACACCGACTTGATGCGCCCAGTCACTATTTCATCACACTGGAACTTACTGGACTCGATCTGATGCTAGTGGCGCCCTGAGTCCGGTCAAGCAAGGAGTGCGTCCTGTCATCGACTTGCGCACGCGTGAAGGCGTTAATGGTCAGATTTGAAAGGAGTGATGTGGCGTATTGAGGTTGGTTGACTGTCATGACCGGACGCACCTGACCAGACGCGGGGCTAAGTTTGATTGTGAGTCCGGTCACCCCCGAGTTGTGTAACGGTTGGATTTTCATAGGGGGTCTTTAAATAGACCTTGGCCAGCTCCAAGCCTTCACTCTTGGCACTTTGACATACTTGACATCCTTGTGAGCCTAAGCAAACACCTCCCACTCATCTCCCTTGCTTGGTTGTGAATCCAAAGTGAGATTGAGTGATTCTAAGTGCATTTACTTGTGAGTTTACATCTAGTGGCACATGGGGATCATTTGAGCTATGGGATTCTTGTTACTCTTGGTGGTTGCCACCACCTAGATGGCTTGGAGCAGCGGAGGAGTTATGGCAAGAGTTGGTGATTATTCTTGGCCACCTCCCAGTGATTGTGAGGGGTTCTTGTGCCTTCCCCAACGGAGCGCCAAAGGCAACTCTAGTGGATTGCGTGTGTCATTGAGATACCTCCCTTGTGGGTAGGTTCTTGCGGTGTCCAAGTGTGTGGACAAGGTTTGTGCAACACCTCTTAGCCGCCAACCACCAAGTGTTGGTCGACACAACGGGGACTAGCGTGCCAGCAAGCATATGAACCTCGAGAGAAAAATCTTGTGTTCATCTTGTCCATGATTGGATTTCTCCCGGTGATTGGTCTTCATATATTGTGACTGGTTCATCCTCTACGTGGCGGTATAATCACCTTGTCCCCTCATTTACATTCTTGCAAAGTAGTTGCCAAGCTCTTTAGTGTAACTAGTCTTGAGAGCTTGTAAGGACTTGTTAGTGTGACTCATTTAGCTGGCTCATCATGAGTACACTAACTTAGAAAGTAGCAACATAGCAATTGTGTGACTAGTGATCATAGTGACTAAAATTGCTTGATTAGGTGGCTTGCAACCCTTGTAGAGTTAGAGCAAAATTGTATTTTGCTATTTGTTATATTAACCAATTTGCTCTAGTGAGTTTGTAGATTTTTAATAGGCTATTCGCCCCCTCTAGCCATATTTGGACCTTTCAGGGAGATTCCACGCAGAGCGTGATTCATCCCGCCAGGAACGTGATGACACCCATTAGTAGATCAAACACCTCATAGGCAAGCTCGAGAGGGAGAGGGAGCTGAAGATCGCGGCCGAGGATGCGTCTGCCAGGCTCACCGTGGAGGTTGGCTAGCATCAAAGGGAGGTCTAGGGCTTGCCGACCACGGTGGCCCAGCAGCGCGAGGAGGTGGGCAAACTTCGGGAAGACGTGGAAGGTAAGATCTAGTTCCCTTGTTGCCACCCTTCCTAGAATCCACGATTGATTTTCTGACATGGTTGATGTGGGACTTGGACAGGTCTCGATAATAGACTTGCGGCAGAGGTAGTGAAGATCCACGACCAGGAGAAGGAGCTCGCCGAGGTGAAGGACTCCTTGCAAAAAGAGAGCGACGAACACAATACCTTACGCATCGCTGTCGGGGCGGTCTGTGATGACCTCGAGCTGGCCCCGGTGTAGGTGACGAGTTTGCTCACAGTTCGCGCCACCCGAATCATAGATCGGGCGTGTGAGATTGTGAGGGACGCGCTTTGCCTCAGCGTTCATCAATTGTTCATGATTGCCCATTCTCACTACGAGAACATCAATTTGGCGATGATGAGCCAAGGCTTCGCGCCTGGATACTTTGATGCTGAGCTGGAGCATATCGAGCATGAGGTGGTCCCCCTTGCACAGGACCTAGCTGCAAACATAGAGGATGAGGTCATCCCCCCAAGGCTTTAGTTAGCTGGTTGGATGAATCGAGCAGCGATGCCCGCAAACTTGTAATAATGGAACAAATTTTAGTTTTTATTTTGGTCGAACAAATTGTTGGCCCCTTTCTAATGTAAAAAGGTTGATGCAATCCGATCCCTTCTGGTGCTAAGGTTAGAAAGTTTGAGGTATAGACGAAAAACTCTGATCATGCTGGTGAGCAAAGGCATAGTAGCCGCTGGGGCACAGGCTTCTTGCATTTCGACTGGCTTTACTCAGTCTCACGATTCTTGCTTCTAAGTCTTAACGTAAGAAGGGGTCGGGTATGAAAAGTGTTTCTATGTATATATACTCATATCAGCCACCGAGTGAGGCCTGAACCCCTGCCATCGTAGGGGTTGGGTGTCACTAAAGATTGAGGAGAAGATAGTGAAACTGATAGGATAGAAAGCGTTTTTGTATTTCAGAAATGTCATTCTTGATTTTCATAATTACATGCATAATCTAGGGGTAAAAGCGACATAGCTGCTCAATGTTCCATGCATTAGTGAAGACTTTGCCACCGATGATCTTGAGCTTGTAGGTGCCCGGTCGGAGCACCTTCGCGATGATGTATGGTCCCTCCCATGGCGGAGAGAGCTTGTGGCGGTCTTTGTTGCTCTAGACGAGGCGAAGCACCAGATCCCCGACGTTGAAGGCTCGACCCCGCTCGTGGCGGTTGTGGTACCGGCTGTTGGTATTTCTTAGCACCACTACTAAAAATAGAATTAATCCTACTATTAGCAATGACACTAGAAATGGTATGGTAATTATTAACTTATCACTTTTACAATATCCACCTATGATTACCTACATCTCTAATATTAAACTAGGCTGTCATCCATAGTGATGAAACTAGAAATGTTTGTTGGTACTATCTAGCATTACTACAAGAATAACACTAAATAGAAATTTATTATTTCATGTGACTATAAAGAATCTAAAGATATAAATGAAAAGAATTCTGCAAGCGGATAGATAATTATACCATTATAGCATTTTACCTAGAGTATTACCAGGTTGTCGATTTATAATTTTACCACTGGAAAGGTATGACTATGCATGTAGAATTGATAATTTATGATTATGAGAGAATGAACCAATATCATATGCTCTACTCAAAACAGGGGTAAGTCACAAGATAAATATAGATATATATGATAAGTACTAAAGATGGCAACGGGTACGTACCCGATGGGTAGTGCCCACCTGTACCCGTACCCGCACCCACAAAATTTTACCCGTACCCACATGCGGGTAAAAAAATAGTTTCATACCCGTACCCGCCGGGTAATTCTCACCCGACGGGTAACTCGTACCTGATAGCATACCCGAAAATTACCTAAAAATATCAAATAGTTACATGCAAAATAAATTATTCTAAGCTTCCAACAAGTTACCAACATGCTAACAAACATTATTAGCATCATTACAACAAAGGCAATCTACTAGAAATATAGTGGATGTATCAATGGGCCAAATTCATGACTTATATGCGCTAAAATAACTGAGGTTGGCTAGTTATTTTTGTGGGTATGTCTTACCTGCGGGTATGCGGGTATGGGTAGTATACACCCGCACCCGTACCCGCCATACCCGATGGGTATAGGAGTTTACCCAATAACATACCCACGGGTAGAAAATTCATCCCATACCCACCTCTTTATCGGGTAATACCCGTCGGGTACTCGGGTTTTGGGTACCCATTGCCATCTCTAATAAGTACTGATCAAGCATCATGATAAATAAATAAATTACTAGAGCACTCTAACTATGGCAGTAGCATTAGTCTAATCAGAATATTAGAGGAATAATTCCTAAGTCATTCTTTAACTACAAGTCAATGAATGCTTCAATTAGTGCAATTACATCTAGTAGTTATTGTTAATGTTACTATCGCATCCACACATAAGGAACATCAACTAGTGAGGATCAGAAACATAGTCCTTCCATCCTTCAAGACCGGGTTCTACAAGTCCTACACATGGGAGGTGGACTACATAGGACTCAGTAGGCCTGTCACACCCGCGATCTACCACACGTCCTGGCATATAGGGGGCATTCACAGATAAACAATATCTAAGCACCATACTTACATAATACCTAGCACCCACCCATGGATCCTGCATATTAGGATGGGCGCTATATGAACATATGCATGAACTTAATAATAAACTAACTATACTAGACATATAACCAAAGTAAATAATGAACATTACAATCAAGAACATATAAAAGATGAAGATTAATGTTGATATAAATATTGTAGCAAGCACACAAAAATGGTGGAGAATACAATGAGAGAGGGGTATAAATATACCAAACCACGCTCGTGCCAATGTCGGGAATCCAAGCTTGTAATCTGCTTGCCTCCCTCTAAACCTAATCTAACTAGCTAAAGCTCTAGAACTAGAGAAACTCTGAGGAATTAGGGTTTTTGGATCTAGATGGCTTGATCTCCAAATGACTTGATGACTTCATACCTTTAGGGGGGCTGGGGTCTCCTCATATAGCCCAAGGGGTCCAACTTGAACCCTTGGATCAAACCGACTTGAGGTTTGGCTGAGATGCATCTTAGAAGGCGGTGAAAGAATACTCTAGAAGCTCATAGAGGAATCCCCTAGGAGGGCTGGGCGGCCTACAGGTGGGGCCGACTGGCCCCACTTGGTAGCCCCTCGCCTCCTGCTTCATTCCGATGCCTTCTCATGTCTTTTAGAGTCTTCTTGTGTATATGCTGTATTTTAATTCTAAATTTTCCTTTTGATGAATAGGTCCCTATTGATGATCATTAAACACCAAATATAACCATCAACTATTGCATGAAATGACATGAAATGAATCACGAAGTATAGTTGTAGGGTTTGATTCTAACAAGTTCCACGAGTTTTGGTGCTCTCATTTGTCTTGCAGGATATTTGATTTTTGCACAGAATAAAAGTATTTCAAATGATAAAATGGAGTGCACCATTGTGAAGGGCTCATCAAGACGATTGAAATGGATATATTACTTGCTATATTTGGAGTTCAGAATAAAAAGATATCAATGCGCGACCACACATGCACTAGAAAGTTCCAGAGGACACAAGAAGACACCGAACCAAAGATGGGCCTGAATGGCCACTATAGTGGGCTAGTCAGCCAGCACCCCCCTGCACCGCCTCGCTCTGAGCTTCTAGAAATTTCCTCCCATGCCTCCTAGGGTCCCATCTACGTCCATTTGAAGTCAATTTATCCAACGGTAGTCGAGGGAGGTCACACAGATCGATGATGTGGCAGTTACTTGGCCTCTACTCCACCCTAGGCTATATAAGGATGCCCCCACCTCCTCCAGGGGACACACCTCTACATCTCCTATGCTCCAAAGTTTCAAGATTTCAAGCCCTAATTGTAGTAGTGTCCCTCTAGATGTTCTCATCTAGTTGTAGCATAGAAAATAGGGAGAGGAGAGGAGAGAGATCTGCGGAGGAGCTGGCCTATCGGATTCTTCTCAACTTTGTACCTCTATGGAGTTGATTCATCATTGAGTATAATCATCGAGTTCATCCAGGTTCTTCTATTGGTACTTCTAAGTTCTCTATTTAATTAAATTTAGTTCTTACTTTATTCTATTTATGGGAACTCCGCTTATATTGAGTGCTCTAGTCTTAAGATCTGGATTAGAGTAGTAGACGTTAGTGTAGACGTGATGTCTAGGCTATAGTTTACCTGAGTTTGCGCCCAATCCCCCAGTTAGTTGTGGTAGCCCCAGAGGTGATAGCTCTGTCAGGCCGTTGCAATCCACCACGTTTGGATTGGTGTTTCGTAGAGCTTTTTAGCAGCCTTCCCCCAACTACCTTTTTTCTCACCCCCTTTGAGAGTCAAAAAGGTATTGTTTCTCTAAAGTAATGTGAAGTATAGTAAGCCTGATCCTTAGTTATCTAGTATAAGCCATAGAAAACCCTTCTCTACCCACCAATAATACTTCTTTATCTTTTTCTTTAGACGATCTTGATTCATACTAGAACACTTCACGTTTCTCACGGAAATCAATACTCTAGAATACTCCCAGGTGAAAGCTACATCGGTATCCATGCGCTTGCGAAATTCTCTATGTGCATTAACAAATACCAACAGTCCCTCTTGGTGGTTTTCTGAACAGAGATTCACCAAAACTCATGGAATTTATCAATTTAAACCCTAGACCTATGTATATTCTCTCATTTGTACCATTTCTCATGTTTATTCAACTATAAATTGTTGACGTTATCCACTGTCAACACCACGCGCAACGCTTGCTGATACTTGGTTGAGCGGAGGAGAGGTGCATGCTTCATCAAGCTGATCCAAGGCATCAGAACTCCTTAGCTTCCCGCTCTTTTATGCCATAATCCTCAGTGCTCCATAGTCGAGGTCAGTTGGGGGACCGCTTTGGCACCATAGACCATGAAGAAAGGTGTGTAGCCAGTCACCTAGTTGGGGGTCATCCTTAATCTCCAGAGTACCATGGGAAGCTCCGCGACCCATTGTCCACCAAACTTGTTTAGCTTGTTGAAGAACCTAGGCTTGATGCCTTGCAAGACCATGCCATTTGCGCGCTCGACCTGCCCATTCATGCGGGGGTGCACCACGGTGGCCCAGTCGATGCGAATGTGGTGGTCATCACAGAACCTGAGGAATTTTTTTCCCGTGAACTACGTGCCATTATCCGTGATGATGGAGTTTGGGAGTCCAAAGCGGTGAATGATGTCAAGAAAAAACTGCATGGCCTGCTCAGATTTGATCTTGGAGATTGGCCGAGCTTTTATCCACTTTGTGAACTTGTCCATGGCGACAAGTAGATGCGTGTAGCCCCCGAGTGCCCTTTTGAGGGGTCCAACCAGATTGAGCCCCTAGACCACGAACGGCCACATGATGGGGATCATCTAGAGCGCTTGGGCTGGTAGGTGGGTTTGTCTAGCATAGTACTGATACCCTTCGTAGGTGCATACTATCTTTTCGGCATCAACCACCGCGGTTGGCCAGTAGAAGCCCTATTGGAACATGTTTCTAACCAGGTTCCTAGGTGCGAAGTGGTGTCTACAGACCCCACCGTGGATATCCCCCAACAGCCGCTTCTCCTATTCGATGGGGACGTAGTGCTGTAGGGTCTTGGTGTGGCTTCGCTTGTAAAGCTCTCCCTCAATAATGGTGAAAGACTTAGCGCGGCACACAAGTCGTCGGGCTTCTATCTTAGCGGGGAGCACCTCACGAAGGAGGTAGGGTCAAGCTTTGTCACTAGATCTTCATCAAGCTCCATGACCTCAAGGTCAGAAGGAGCTGATGGTTGGTCAGCCCCTGAGCCCGAGGCGGGCGGCCCGTCACCGGTCTATTCTGGCTCCTCGTAGTGGACCGAGGGCTTGTGTTGATCGTTGGCAAACCAGTTGGGACTGGCTCTTGGCCGGACGCTGCTTTCACTAGCACGTCAGCCGGCTCATTAAGCCTCAATGAAGATTAAGATGATGTGGTGGAAACAAGAAATTCAAACAGAATTCAATTGGGGAAGTCATCAATTGACTTGACACAACAAGTCCTCGCCGACAGGTAAATCGGTATGTGGTATGTATCCCGTATTTAAGTTTTGCATTTTACATTTCCTTTTATTTCATGCATAATAAATTAGAATAGTCTTGTCTTAGGTTAAAATAAAAATAAAAATAATAAAATAAAGACTTACATGCATTATCTCTTTGCATAATAAGCTTCCAACCACTCCTTGAATAAAGCCTCTCTAAAAAAGCATGAGGGAAAACATGCTTCTAGGACAAACTCCTTTCGGGGTATCTTTGTTCACTAACTGTTTTAAGATTAAAAATAATGATGAGAGTACCATGTCCAAGAACTCTGAAAAAAAAGAAAATCATGTTTAGTCTTTTCTCTTTGTTCTCACTCGAAAAATAGAAGAAGTAACTTTGTAAAGTAAGAACAAAAGCATCTTGTGGAACTTGTATTCTTCGGGTATTTATAGCTAAACCTTTTAGGTTGAACATAAAAAGGATGGATGAAGGGTCAAAACAACAAGGTGACAACAACTTGAACAAGACATCATGGGAGTACACTCTGAGGATGCTCCAACAGCTACACTAGGCTTTTATGTCAAATGACATAAAAGTCCTAGCATGGAGGAGGTTGTCCAACACTTCTCTCAGGCCTCTGCCACTTTGGCACGCTGGTTTGCACTCCCTCTATCCACTCTTGCTTTATTCTTATATGTTTGATGTGTTGAAAAATGCAACATGCTAAAATCAAACTTAAAATGTGAATCATGCCAAACTATGAACATGACTCTATAAAGATTGGCCAACATAAACTTTATACCTTGTGCATATACTTGCTTCTTGTGGACAAATCTATATTAGGAAAAGTCAACTAAGTTGTTGTGAAGTGAGATATGGTAGAGACTAAAGAAATCTTATCTTTCTATGTAAGCTCTTGGAGATTTTTGTTTTGTTAAAACATCAAAATTAATAGCCTCACTTCTCCACAATGGTGATATTTCCTACCAAAGCCAAATACCATGTTATATGTTGAAAACCTTCCATATATGCTACTTGTCTTTGCTTTGAGCTTTGTCAAATTTTGTTGACCTTTATTGAGAATTTTACCATGCTCTTAAGATCAAGGTCACATACACTACACCAAATATATGCTATGCTTCTACACTGGAAGCAAGCAAAAACATGCCTTTCCATTTCCACCAAATAAATACTCTATATTAGTTAGCATGATTTTCTCCATCATTATCATAAAAGAGGCATGGGCTAGTATTGAAAAAAAGAAAAAAAAAATGTGGACACATGAAGGTCCATAAAAAATGTGTGGACACATTTTAGTCCATAGTCGAGAAAAAAACTAGCCCTACTCTCATATAAAGGATGAAGAAAGAATCATTGCTATGGAGTAATCATGATTAGCCCATTTCCACATGCATGCACACCTTGATCTAAGTGTATGATATTTTTCTCCATGGATCCATTGTTTGACTTAGCAATATATGCAATGCAAATGTGCTTTACTTTTATCCTACCCAAACTCCACATAAGCCTATTAGAAGTAGGAAGGAAGGCAAACATCAATGCCTTGGTGAGGATACAAACACCATTGAGTGATTTGAGAATACCATTTGAGGAGAAGTATGAGCTAAGTTTTCAATTGCAAAAATTATAAAAACCCCAAGTATGCTTCATAGGGGAGAGTGATGACTTGGTGTCAACACCGTTCCACTTTTCAACCACTCAAGGCGACATGGTAGACACTTCAAATCCACAAGGTATGAGGTATGACTTGGTATATCTTTTATGTTAGCATCATATCTTTTAAGGTCTTGTGTCATATTAAGTTGCACCTGAATCTTTGTTTTCCTGCTTTGCTCAGGATGAGCAAAGGTTTAGTGTGGGTGAGCTTGTTAATGGTCACTAAATGCCTATTTTGACCATCAACATTGCACCAAAAATGGGTCTAAACAACAACATAGGTAGTGATTTATGTTTATAATTCACCTATTTCCACTTGTACATGGAAAATTATTTGTATGTAGGAATTATAACAAAATTTGTGCAAAATGGTGAAGAAAATGGACAAAGGAGTCAAGTGGACGTGGCAGGGAGCCTTGGGCCCACTTGGCCACGCCAGTTGGCCCCACAAGGGAGCCACCCGGTGTCCTACCTACCCCATGTCTCTTTTCTGCAATAAAACTTTGAGAGAGATATCAACAAGAACTTGGAGAGTTTATTTGGTGGATATCCTATAGGGAATATTTTTTAGTGTTCACTCCTAGTGCAGGAGTAGCATATTTTTGGGTGGATCTAGCTTGTTTTTGCACTACCCCCAGTGTAGGAGTAGTGCATATGTGGGTGGTGTGTACGTGATCTTGATTTTAAGAGCATGACAAACCTCTCATAAGGGTTAACAAAGCTTAACAAAACTTAATGCAAAAGCAAGTAGCATATATGTGAAAGTTTTCTAGCCTAAATAACATGTATGGCTCTAGTGAGAATTCAAGCTTTGTCATACAGGAACTCATCATGTAGCATTTTTATGTTTTTGAAAAGAAACCTCCAGAACTTTAGTGTCACTTGGAATAAGATAAACAGTAGCTCAGACCTTCTCATATTATATCCGTTAATTACCTAGACTTAGATCAAGCATATGATATCCACGAGTTTCAAGTTCAGAATAAATCCTTATATCAAATCAGTTTTATCTAAAACTCGAGATAATTCTAGACTGAAAACTAGGTACTTGAGAAGAATTACAACAGAGCAACTATTCATCATTTCCATTTAAGAGATTATTCAGATAGTCCTCTTTATTTGCTAACAACTTCTTAAAAACAAAATCAAACAAACTAGACACACCTTTTTTTTGTTTTCATTATTTTCGACTATTATTATTACTAAGAAAACTCATAAGGAATAAAGTAAAACTAAGGAAATAAAAGAAAATACTTAGCTAGATACAAGGGGTGCCTTTCCCCCCAAACTAGTTGTTGGCATAATCGTTCAGTGCAGTGATGCTTCTGATGGTGGTGCCACCATGTTCTTTGCTCATTTAGCAGTTTGAAGTGAAGCCTTAGTAGCGGAAGCTGGCAGCATCTTGCTCAGTGTGCATGTTCACAGGTTCAAAACTTTCGCTTGTAGAATTTTGGGGAATTGACAAACTCCTCCGCACTTTGAAGTGTGTCCTGCTTGCAAAGACAAGGTAGAGATCAAGCGCATGGGCTTTATTGGTAGGAAAACACCAACAGAACCAAAAATTTATTCATTCTTCTCTAATCTTGAGCACATTGAATAGGTCGAAGATGATGTTTAAGTGCTTTGTTCACTCTTAACTTGGGTGGTAGGGTCAGAAGGATGAGCACGAACGTGGCATTTGAATACATTTGACAAAAAGGATCAAATTGCTTAACCGATGGAAGCATCGTCTATCTATGCATAATGTATCAATCGTTTATATGATTATGACTGTCATCTTCCAAGGATAGGATGCACACTTTTCAGTTTATTTTGTTAAGACTATGAAATCAAGAAAGTGATGCTAGGAGCAAGTTTAAAGAACTAAACATGTTGAGTTAATCAGGTTGGATCAAGTAAGGTTGTAACTCAAACATGTTTGGCTCTTCATTTATGTGCATACCAGAATCAAGGAAAAACTTTTTAAATAATGATCATTTACCTTAAGATGTTACCTTTGTCATTGGAGCATGATGACACCAGATGACGAAAGGTAGATGACTTGTGATGGTCCTTCCCTTTTGTTTACAGTTTTCCTTATCCGGCTAGCCTCTCATCTTGAATTGTTCATGAGCATCTTGTCTCCTAGATTGCACTCTATCTTTCTCCTTCTTTTGTCATGCCATTTTTTCTTTTCAATTGTGTTTGGACCTTTTGCTGCTCTCATTGTTTTATTTCTGCAAAGCATTAGTGGACAACACAAACCTGAAGAAATATATAGACAATTCAAAACAAGGATAGCGTTGTCATAGAGCTAAAGGTCATCCTCTATGCTATGACAGAGTTGGTTTTAACACTTTAATTGGCATAGACATTTATCCCCTATTTTAAATGATACGCCTTTATTATTCGTCATCACTTCTTCTCTTGAGGATTGATTTTGTTTTACATCTTAAGTTTGATTTTTATACATCGAAGTTGTAAACTCATTCAAACTTATAGAGACAAAGTAATAGTGAGTAGAGGGATTGCAAACTAGCGTGCCTAAGTGACGAGAGCTTGAGAGGAGGAAGAGCACTGTTGGATCATCTTTAGAGGAATCGACCTTCCTTCTCTATGCTTCAACCTAATGGCGACGGCTCATGGTTCGTAGTTCCTTTGAGCAGGACCTCTCCCTTGCATTAAGCCTTTCTTTGTACCATCTAATCCAGGAGATGAGGATGCAGAAGTTGTATGTTCTTGTCCCGTCAACCTTTCTTGATTCTTGTTGATTCTTGATTGACAGAATGGTTTCATTGGAGATGCATACTTGAGTTCCTCCATGGTGTTCTTTGTCTTCTAGCAGCATGGTAGAGAGTTGTTCCTCTTTGATTGGTAGCGATACACTAGCCGTCTTGATGGTCAAGGAAGGAACTTATTTGAAATTTGCATGAAAGCTTCATCTCCAATGACTTAGGGGGTGTCATGTGTGACTATGGTTGTTTTTTGTCCTTATGAGACACCATCGGAATCCACCATCAGTTGATGATGTTGGTTGATACGAGGATACATGTATGGCATCTTGTTGTCTTGGCCCTTATTGCTGATGTGCGAGCTAGTCTTTTCGAAGGTGATGAAAGCAGGCATTAGATTTGCTGATATGAGGTGAATTGCTCCCTACTCATCAGCCTCCTAGCTTGAGTCCTAGAAAGGCTCAATGCTAGGTTGCCTTTGCCATTGCTCATCACCTGTTGATTTGTCCACTTCTTATGAGTGAGTGCTTGTATTGAGATCTGCTTTATGGCACTCGTCTACTTTCTCTTTGTTCTATTACTGAAGTAGTGGTTTGGTTTGGGTTTGTAGGTTCATACGAAACCCTGAACAGGCATAGCTTCTATTGGTACTTCCTACAAAATGTTAGTGGATACATACCCAAGGGAATACAATGAATTTGAAACACGGATTGTTGTCCAAAACTTTTGTAATTAATTTTCCTCTATGCTAATAAAAAGATGGTTTTAGGATTACTTTAGCATAGATTTTATTTATTAACAAATTTTATGTGGTTGTTGCATTCTAACATGGTTCAAGGCACAGGTAACTTGCAACAAAAGATAAGTGAATAAACTTTTGATACTCATAGTTCTTTCTTCCAAGAAGAATGAGCTGGGTCTTCTTTGTGCAAAATTATTAGAGTTCATCACCTATCTTGATTCATCTTTGATGTGAATTTATCTCCTGACTTACTGAAAGTCCCTAGTTTGGTTTTGGCTAATTGATGAAACCTAGGACTAACCTTTGTATCTAAGTGGATGATTTAGATAAAGGTGGTCATTGAATATGAGACATGACATTGACTCATGTGACCAAGATGATGAAGACCAAGATGATGCTTGGCTCGATGGACCGGTTGTGAGGGTGAAGGGCAAGTCGAGGCTTCGAAGCGAAGGACCATGCGATGGTGAAGCTTGAGCAAGACTTGGCACCAACGGACCGATGCAACGGTGAAGAGCAAGTGAAGTTAAGGTCGATGGATCGAGACGGTCATGTGATGATATGAAGTGGATCATATCTTTTGGAAGAACAAAATGGGCTCAAGGCAAAGGTATAACCATAGGGCCATTTTGTTTTGCACTCAAGACACCATAGAGGGTGTGAGTGGTTTAGGATCGATAGCCGAACTATTAAGAGGGGAAGTCTTATCGGTTATTCGATGCACGGGTGCCACTAGGTGAATTCATGAAGTGCATTGCATGTAGGGCCTAGTGAGCTAACTGGAAAACCTTCGAAAATGTTTATGAAAATGCTAACACACGTGCACAAGGTGGTGATCACTTGTTGGTGTTGGCACATTTGCGAAGGCGATGAAGTTTGAGCGGTAGAGAGGGTTTGGGTCTCTCTCTCCCTCCCACCGAGCTTGCGAGCGCGGGATTCAGGCGTTTTTGAGAACCTGAAATGCCTATTTTCCACTGCACCGGAAGTCGGAAAAGAAACGGAGGCGAACGGAGGTCACAGAGGTGACCGGACGCTGCACCGGACGCAGTCATGGTATGACCGGACGCGTCCGATCAGTAGTCAGGCGCGCGGGTGAAAGGTCCTTGTTTGGTTTTGGTAATTGAGTGACAACTTAGGTGGACTAATATGTGGTTATGTGAGATACACAGGAGATTAGTCCACAGGTGATGGTGTCATGAAGGAGCTCATTGCATATGAGACATGACATGGAGTCATGTGACCAAGGTGGAGAAGATCAAGATGAGGCTTGGCTTGATGGACCGGTTGCTAGGGTGAAGGGCAAGTTGTGTGATGGCTTGGCGCCGAAGGACCGAGGCAACGGTGAAGAGCAAGTGAGGTCAAGATCGATGAACCAATATGGTCACGTGATGATATGAAGTGAATCATATCATTTGGTGATTGGTTGGTGCATGTGTTGCATCAATGTCGGAGGAGATGAAGTGGAATGCGCAAGGCAAAGGTATAACCTAGGGCATTTCCATTTCACCGGTCATAGGTGTGTAGAGAAGTTTATGACCAGGTTTAGGATAGATGGCCGTACTATCAAGAGGGGCAAACTTGTTTGCATATCGGTCATCTAGTGCCACTCGTGTGATCTAACTATGCATCGTTGCTAGGATCGAGTGGCGTGGCAAGTTGAGTGGTTAACTCCTTCGATAAAATGATTATGAAAATGCTAACACACGTGCACAAGGTGGTGATCACTTGTTGGTGTTGGCACATTTACGAAGGCGATGAAGTTTGAGCGGTAGAGAGGGTTTGGGGTCCTCTCTCCCTCCCGCCGAGCTTGCGAGAGCGGGATTCAGGCGTTTTCGAGGAGTTGAAATGCCTATTTTTCACTACGCCGGAAGTCGGAAAAGAAACGGAGGCGAACGGAGGTCACAGAGGTGACCGGACGCTGCACCGGACACGGTCATGGTATGACCAGACGCGTCCGGTCAGTACAGCGCAGACGCGGGTGTTAGGGTTTGTAATTGGCGCGTCCGGTCAATCGCGGGACCAGCGCGTCCAGTCATGCGTCCAGTGGGTTTTGCAGAACGCAAGGATGATCGGACACACGGCGCGTCCGGTCACACATGATCGGACGCGTCCGATCATTGAAGGTGCTTACTGGACTCTAACCGGACGCTGGCACTGTCGCGTCTGGTCGTCGCAAGGAGCGCGTCCGGTCATGTCGTTGCGCACGCGGTACTGTGCGATCGGCGCGTCCGGTCGTTGCCAGGGGTGCGTCCGGTCGTGGCAGCGGCGCGTCCGGTCATGGCAGCGGCGCATCCGGTCGCTGGTTTGACCGTTGGGGGTCAGTGACCGTTGGAGAATCAGACGCGGCTAAGCGCGTCCGGTCAGTTACGACCGGCGCGTCCGGTCATCCTGAAATCTGCCCAGTGAAGGGGTAACGGCTCTATTTGACCGTGGGGTTATAAATAGATGCCTTGGCCAGCCGTGGCCGGTAGCTGAGCACACTTTGGCCTTGGTGGCTTATGTGGTAGTGCTTGGAAGCCCTCTAACTCACTCATGCTTGATAGTGTTCATCGGATCGAGTGAGAGAGCGATTCTAGTGTGTTGCATCGAGTGGCACTAGGTGATCGTGTTGCAAGCCGGTGGTGCTTGTTACTCTTCGAGGTTGCCACCTCCTAGACGGCTTGGTGGCTTGCGACTCCGTTGAAGCATGCGTGGAGATTGTGCGTGGCTCCGGAGGAGGATTTGTGAGGGGGATTGTGCTCACCCCGCGGGGATCGCGAAGAGCAACTCTAGTAAAGCTCGTGGCTTGGAGGATCCCCATCTTGAGAGTGGATGTGCGGCACCCGCTGAGGGTTTGACTCTTGATAGTCAATTAGCTCGTGATCCATCAAGTGGGTGTATCGCCACAACGGGGACTAGCTTGGTGGCAACCAAGTGAACCTCGGTGAAAAACCGCCGTGTCAACATTGTGTACATCTTCTCGGTGGTTTGCTTTCGATTCACAAGCTTGTATTTACATTCATACACTTGTGCTTGTGTAGTTGCTCTTGTAACTAGTTTGCTTGTGTAGTTAGCTAGTTACCTTCTTGCTTGTGTAGCATAGAAGTAGCTCCCGTTGCGTGGCTATTTTGGTTTGTGTAACCTTGATTAGTCATATTGCTTAGTTTGTGTAGCTAAGTAATTTGCGCTCTCTAGTTTGGCATTAGTTGCCTTGCTATTGAGCATTGCTAGTGAGCATAGGTGGCTTCGTGCTTTTGCTTACTAGAATTGTGTAGGAGCTCCCCGGCTTTGCTAAAGTACTAGTGCATAGGTTTGTGTGATATTGCTCTAGAATTGTTTAGGAGAGCTCTTGCTAAGGAAAGCACCTTAGTTACATAATTAGGATCTTTGTGAGGTGCTTGTGAACTTAGATAGAGGGGTGTAGTCTTGGTTAGACCGATAGTTTTAATTCCGCATTTGTTTCGGTTTGCCGACGTGATTTTTTTTTAGAAAGGATTATTCACCCCTCCTCTAGTCCGCCATCTCGACCCTTCAGCGGGTGCTAGGGTTTGCAACCGGTGCGTCCGGTCACTCGTGGGACTGGCACGTCCGGTCAGTCGCCCAGAGGGAACTGCGGTTCACGAGGATGATCGGACGTGTCCGATCATTGAGGGAGCTTACTGGACTCTAACCGGACGCGGGCACAGTCGCGTCCGGTCGTTGCGAGGGGCGCGTCCGGTCGTTACTTCGCGGGCACGCGGTGCTGTGCGATTGGCGCGTCCGGTCATTGACTGGAGCGCGTCCGGTCACTCGGGACCGGCGCGTCCGGTCATTTTGAGAGGCGCGTTCGGTCATGGGTTTTAACCGTTGGCGCAGTGACCGTTGGAGGATCGGACGCGGTTGAGCGCGTCCGGTCAGTTATGACCGGCGCGTCCGGTCATCCCGAAAAAACCCAGTGAAGGGGTATAACGGCTCTATTTGGATGGGATGCTTATAAATACTTGTTGGCCGGCCCTTGGGGAGGCCTCTCGTGATTTCTAACATACTTGTGCATCCTTTGAGCTAGAGCATCTCCTCCCACTCTTCTCTCTTGCTTGATTGCAAATCAAAAGTGAGATTGAGTGATCTCAAAGTGCATTGCATAGCTTGAGGGCATCTAGTGGCACTTGTGGGTGGTTTAGCCGGTGGATTTCTTGTTACTCTTGGAGAGTACCGCTCCTAGCCGGCTTGGAGATTGTTGGAGGCGTTGGCAAGAGAAGGTGATTGTTCTTGGCCACCTCCGGTTGATTGTAAGAGGTTCTTGTGCTTTCCTCGGTGGAGTGCCAAAAGCAACTATATTACATTGCGCATGTCATTGAGTTACCTCACTTGAGAGTGGTGTCTTGCGGTGCCTTGCGGGGCGTGCCTTGAGGGGCAAGTGACTTGAGGGTCACACCAAGGAACCATCTAAGTGTTGGTCGACACAACCGGTGACGTAGCTTGTCGATGCACAAGTGAACACCGGGTGAACAAAAATATTGTGTCTCTTGTCTCCCGGTGATTGGTCTTCACATTGTGTTGTTGTCAATATTGTTTGATTGTATATCATCTTGGTGATTGGCAACATCTTCACTCCACCGTCGGTATAAGATTCACAATCCTCTCTCTCGCATTTATATTTACTAGAATATCTTGTGTAGCTCTAGTGGTAACCTTTGCTAGTAGTTGTTAGCTTGCTCACTAGTGTAAGTTTAGTGACACAGCTCTTGTGTGAACTAGAGATCATAATCTACTAGACTTGTGGATAGGAGGCTTGCATCACTAGCGTAGACTAAGCAAAACTCGCTTTACGCCGTTAGTTATTCTAACAAGTTTGCTTAGTGTTTATTGTAGATTTTTATAGGCTATTCACCCCCCTCTAGCCATCTAGGACCTTACAAGTGGTATCGGAGCCGTGGTCACCGTTTTAATCAAGGCTTAACATCCTTCGGTGTGAAAAATGGCTCAAATTGTGTTCAATCATGTTGGGGGCAAGCCACCGTTCTTTGATGGTGTTAGTTCTTTTGCTCATTGGAAGAGAAAAATGACAATGTACCTTGGTTCTATTCATGAGAGAGTTTTGCAAGTCACCGAGAATGATTTTGCTATTATTGATCCCGATCATCTCACCGATGAAGATAGAGCAAATAGAACATGCAATAGAATGGCTCTCAATACATTGTACAATGGTATTGACACAAAAGTATTTGAGGGCATCAAGGATTTAGAATTGGTAAATGAAGTATGGACAAGGTTGAGTGAAACATATGAGGGCACCAAGGTTGTGAAGAGTGCCAAGCTATATGGGCTCAAGAGTGAGTTTGAGAACTTCAAGATGAAAGTAGAAGAAACAATCTTAGAGATGTTTCATAGATTGCAAGTTATTGTGAATGATCTCAAGAGCTTAGGGCATAAGACACAAGACCAAGATTTTTGCCACAAGTTCTTATTGAGCTTACCAAAAAGATTCAAAATGTTGATCATGATGCTACAAAGGGATGGGCTTGATGCAATGAAGCCCAATGATTTGATTGGAGAAGTATTAACCTTTGACAAGTATGATCAAGATGTTGATGAGAAGGAGGAAGAAAAGAAGAAGAAGACCGTGGCATTCAAGGCCACCTCCTCTAAGGGCAAAGCTTCAATTCAAGAAGAAGATGACAATGAAGAAGATGAAGAATTGGAAATTGATGATAAGGCACTTGCTCTAGTTGTCAAGAATATTGGCAAGATGTTTATCAAAAGAAGAGGCTTCAAAAAGAGAAATGACTATTTCAAGAGCAATGAGCAACAAAGGAAGTGCTTCAATTGTGATAGCACCGAACATCTTCAAGCCGAATGTCCCTATGATAAGAAGAAGAACAACAAGAGGGGCAAGTTTGAGAAGAAAAAGAGAGAAGCCAAGATAACTTTCAAGAAGGGCAAAAATGGAGCCTATGTGGTCACTTGGGAAAGTGATGATGATGATGAAGAAGAAGAATCATCATCCAACAAGGCTTTTGCTTCCATTGCTATCAACAAGAAGCCATCACTATTTGATTCATCCTCTTCATGCCTCATGGCCAAAGAAACTAAGGTATTATATGATGAGAGTGATGATGAAAGTGAAATGGAATATGCTCATGATAGTGATAGTGATAATGATAATGAAAATGATGATGATGAACCAACTAAAGAACAACTGTATGACTTGATGCAACAAACTAGAGACATATGAAACAACCTCAATTTCCACGAAGGGAAATCCACAGAGTCGAAGTGTATTAAGACCGCGATGGATCTTATTACCCAAATTTCAGTCGAATACCATATCCATACAATGACAATATCAGAGTACAATTAGTGCGGAATTACATAATTTATTACATCGCCGCATTGGCGGTAACAAAAGTAGTAGACAAGCAGAACAGCTTGAAGATAAGATCGCCAAACTTGAGCGTAGGCACGAACCCCTCAACCATCAAACTCCTCGGAACTATACTCCTCAGCAGAACCTATGCCAAAAATTTATCAGTACGATTTGTACTGGCCACTCCCATCCCTATG
Source organism: Saccharum hybrid cultivar R570 (assembly GCA_038087645.1). Taxonomy (NCBI): domain Eukaryota; kingdom Viridiplantae; phylum Streptophyta; class Magnoliopsida; order Poales; family Poaceae; genus Saccharum; species Saccharum hybrid cultivar. The sequence goes on along the minus strand of JAQSUU010000431.1, from coordinate 15,703,429 downwards.
AGCATTGCTTTGTGGATTTGGATGCATCATGGTTATATTCAAAAGAAAAACCTATAGGGCTGGGGTTTCCTACGCAGTAGCATATCAAGTGTATAATATAAATGATCAAGTTTTAACACCATTCCCACACTCATTCCACTCCATTCCCTTTTCCAAGCCAGGTTACGATCCTGGGATCAATATACCACCATCTCCACATTATTACCATACCATCGCTCAATCGACAGGCCAACTCCCTCTCGGCACTGTCTCAAGGCCGGTAGCCCCTGGCTATGACCGACACTCTCTCACGGGGGAAGAAGAGAAGGACTCATCTCTCTATCTAGTTTAAGCGAAACCCAGGAAAGGTCCATAGCCGACGAGTCGGCGCATGTATCGATCGATCAACCATACACTCTGCAGAGGTTTTACATAACCACAAGATCTGCCTTCCTTGCTGACCATCGTCAACTAGGCTGATTCCGGCTGCTTGCTAGCCTAGGATAATCCCACTCTACCATTCAGCCCTGGTTCACCCCAAGTCGAGTCTGGGGTGGCTAAAACTGTGAGTCATGAGCCGGGTCCACAAGGTCTCCATGAAGTCTCGGTAGGGTGTGGGGGAAAATCCTTTGTGCCCCGTACCTCCTTACACTGTCCGCTATCAACCTAGCAGTAGTGGCAAAATCCTACCAAGTAGTCCAGCCGTCCCGCACCATATAGGGCGAGTGGTACATAAGGCTTCCCGGTGAATCTGAGTACTAGTAAGTCCTTAGGGATGACCAAGCCAGAATGTCTCCATCAGGGTTTCCTTTACCGTGCCACCACAGCACCTCCAACCCGGGCTCCACCCATCACAGGTTCACAACCGGGTCCACCTCATATATCTTTTACCCACCACAGGTATACATTTCCAGGGGTGCCCAGGTAGCATCCCATGGTAAGACTTGCCCCAGGCTCGTCGTATACTCCAACTTGGTCGACTCAACCCTCACCCTCCACACACCCAAGTCACACACGCAGCACTCTCCCCAAAATCCAGATAACACCAGTTTCCACCACGCACATAGTATAAGCGTAGTAGAAGTATAAATAAGGAATTAGAGCAATAAGCGTGTGTCTAGCCTATAGCAGGGTATGCAGGGGTAAGGTTGCGTCAAGGTAAAGGCTTTCAAACAAGCATTCTACCATGCAAATCCTACTATAAAATAGAGTAAAGCGATAGCAGTTCTATATTAGCCATGCGTAATAGGTGCTACGAGATTTGGGTGGGATGTGGCACCTTCAGTGTAGTCATCTCCGTTCTCCTCATGGTACTCACGGTCCTCGTCCGTCAGGTCCTCCTCCGAGTCTGCATCGTTTGTATTATAGTCGCGTTAGTGACGTCTATAGAATAGCACAAAGAAGCAATGAAAATTCAAAAGAGCCAAATTCACTCAAACATAGGTTCATTGCGTAGAGCTTGATTTTAGATGAATTTTGGTCCTGGTTTCGTATTTTTCTGAGGTCGTATGAATTAGTTATGAATTTCCGAAGTTTAAATCATTTCTGAAATTAGATAAAGGCTGAATTAATCCTGGGCTGACACGTGTCGTGCTGTGGTTGGTCCACGTGGCTAGCTGACGTGACGTTATTATAACGGTTTTGAACTGACAGGTGGGGCCCAGCTGACGTTAGCATGACATCAGCATGACGTCATCAACGTCGTCAGCTCCGACAAGTGGGTCTAGGGACTCTTGGGTCACTGACATGTGGGTCCAGGCAAAGTCAACGTTGGTCAACGTCAAGTCAACGGTCAACGGTCAGCGGTCAATAGGTAGGGTCACTGACGTGTGGGGCCAAGGCTGCTGACGTCAGCAGCTGATGTCATCGTGACGTCAGCATGACGTCACCCCTGGTTGTATTATCACTGACAGGTGGGTCCCGCATGACGTCAGGATGACGTCACCCACTGTCAGGTGGGTCCCGCGGCTCGGTGTCACTGACATGTGGGGCCAGGTCAACGGTCAACATTTGACCGGTCAACGGTCAAGTCGGGTCGGGTCCAAACTGGGCCGGTTGGGCTCGGGTTGGGCCGGTCTGGGCCGGGCCGGGCCAAACACGTGGCGTGCTGTGGCGCAGCCACGTCATGGCCGTGGGCTCTTATTGGGCTTCGCCCACAGCACGGCTCACACCGTGTGGCTCATGGTGGACCAGCGCTCCTGGTCCATGGTCCTAAGGCAGGGTCCATGGTGGACCGAGCCCATCGTCATTTCTCCTCGGCTCGGCTCATGTGCACCGGGTGCAGGGCTGCGCTGCTCACCTTGCCCCTTCTCCTCTGTTTCTTCCACCGCGCGCTCCTGCCGGTGACGTGCTCACTGGCGAGCTCCCATAACGGCTCAGGCATCCAATTGAGGTGGGGAAAAGCCTCCCTGTGCCATGGTGACTGCAATGGTGGAGTCCGAGCGACGGATGGTGCATCCTAAGTCACTGGTCACAGCAAACGGCGGCTCGAGCACAACCTGCGTGCGGGAATGGCGCGGGTGCAGCGGCATTGGCCGGCTCTGTGGTGCGCATGGGCGTCACAATGCTCCAGCGGGCATGTTGGGTACATCGAGGGGGGTCCTCCAGGGCCTCCGGTGGCTTTGGCCACGGCGAACGGCCTTCCGATCATGTCGGCGGCGTCGGTGTGGTGGCTATGGCCACGGAGGGCGTCACAGTGGGGCGTGTAGGCTCCTACGGATCCGTGTGGACACGGCGAGGGCGTTCAGAGCTCAGGGCAGGACTTCCGGTTTCTAGGTGGCCGCTAGGGTCTTCCCGGTGGCCACGGCGACATGGTGACGACGGCGAGGCGCGTGGGTCACTACGGGCTCCTGCGGGGTGGTCACGGCGTGCGCGTCATTTACCTGTGGCTTGAGCGAACGGAACGGGCGAATCAAGGAGGCGCCAGGCGCTCCCGGCGGTACTAGCCACGGCGGTCAGTGCTCGAACCGGTGGTCGGGTGCTCGGACCAGTGGTCGGGTACTCTAGTGGTGGCTGCGTCATGGCGGCGGCGTTGCGAGCGCGCATGCGTGCTCGGCTACAGCGTCCGGGGAACCTGGAGAGACCTACAGCATCCAAGGGCTCGGGGATGGTCACGGTCAACGTGAGTGTGCTGTGCTGGTGTGCCTAGAGGCTGGGGATGGCCTTGGCCTACGCGCTCACGGTATGGAGCGTCATGGCCGGAGTAGCAAGGTCCAGTGGCGAGCAGGAAATGAACCGGGGCTCACCGTGGGTGCTGTGGAAGAAAGGATGGCGGTGTAGTGAAGAGGTGTGGCCGTGTAGCTCCGGAAGCAGTGCCGTGCAGTGCCGATCTGCGATCGTGATGACGGTGATGGCGTCGCCCTCGGCTCCGGCGACTTCGGCAGCGTGCGGGGGCTCCGATCCTCCTCTCACGATTTCCTTCTCAGCCCTCTATTCTTTGGTGCGAAGTGGTTGGCCACCCGTGGCGGTGGGTGGTGAGACGAGCGCAAGGGCATCCGAGGCTGGGCTTTTATAGCCGAGCTCCTAGCTCCCATGGCGGACGGTGATCGAGCGGTGGTGGCGTGGTTAGTGGCATCCAAGGGCTCTCGTGCGGTGGCGTAGGCGCGGCGCAAGGGTTGCGTGGGTGCGGCGCCAAGGAGACAAGGCCATGTCCCGGGCGTGACCCCCTGGCCCGCCTCTGCCACCGCTGTCGGGCGTCGGTCGCGCAGGCGGTCGAGGCGTGGGTGAGGGAGACGACACTATGGACGGGGTGGCTGAAAGTCCCTAGTTTGGTTTTGGCTAATTGATGAAACCTAGGACTAACCTTTGTATCTAAGTGGATGATTTAGATAAAGGTGGTCATTGCATATGAGACATGACATTGACTCATATGACCAAGATGGTGAAGACCAAGATGAGGCTTGGCTCGATGGACCGGTTGTGAAGGTGAAGGGCAAGTCGAGGCTTCGAAGCGAAGGACCATGCGATGGTGAAGCTTGAGCAAGACTTAGCGCCGACGGATCGATGCAACGGTGAAGAGCAAGTAAAGTCAAGGTCGATGGATCGAGATGGTCATGTGATGATATGAAGTGGATCATATCATTTGGAGAAACAAAATGGGCTCAAGGCAAAGGTATAACCATAGGGCCATTTTGTTTTACACTCAAGACACCATAGAGGGTGTGAGTGGTTTAGGATCGATAGCCGAACTATTAAGAGGGGAAGTCTTATCGGTTATTCGATGCACGGGTGCCACTAGGTGAATTCATGAAGTGCATTGCATGTAGGGCCTAGTGAGCTAATTGGAAAACCTTTGAAAATGATTGAGAAAAAGCTAACACACAAGCACATAGAGATGTACACTTGATGGTGTTGGCACATTTGCAAAGGTGGCGTTGGTCGCGCTGTGGTTTGCGGGTAGAGAGGGGTTTGGGTTCCTCTCTCCCTCCCGCCGAGCGTGTGAGCGCGGGATTCAGGTGATTTCGGGGAAATGAAATGCCTATTTTCCACTACGCGTGGGTCAGTGCAATTGGCGCGTCCGGTCGTTCGACAGGCGCGTCCGGTCATCGGGACCGGCGCGTCCGGTCGTTATGAGAAGCGTGTCCGGTCATAGGGTTTGACCGTTGGCGTAGTGACCGTTGGAGGATCTAATGGTCGCATTCGAAATTTGAGGGACACGTGGACGTCGGAGGGCGACCGGACGCGGTTGAGCGCGTCCGGTCAGTTTCGACCGGCGCGTCCGGTCGTCCCGAAAAAACGGTCAGTGGAGTGGCAACGGCTCTATTCGGATGGGAGGCTTATAAATACTCGTTGGTCGGCCCTTGGGGAGGGAACTCGTGATTTCTAACATCCTTATACATCCTTTGAGCTAGAGCATCATCTCCCACTCATCTCTCTTGAGTGATTGCAAATCATAAGTGAGATTGAGTGATCCCAAAGTGCATTGCATAGCTTGAGGGCATCTAGTGGCACTTGTGGGTGGTTTAGCCGGTGGATTTCTTGTTACTCTTGGAGAGTACCGCTCCTAGCCGGCTTGGAGATTGTTGGAGGCGTTGGCAAGAGAAGGTGATTGTTCTTGGCCACCTCCGGTTGTTTGTAAGAGGTTCTTGTGCTTTCCTCGGTGGGATGCCAAAAGCAACTCTATTACATTGCGCATGTCATTGAGTTACCTCACTTGAGAGTGGTGTCTTGCGGTGCCTTGCGGGGCATGCCTTGAGGGGCAAGTGACTTGAGGGTCGCACCGAGGAACCATCTAAGTGTTGGTCGACACAACCGGTGACGTAGCTTGTCGGTGCACAAGTGAACACCGGGTGAACAAAAATATTGTGTCTCTTGTCTCCCGGTGATTGGTCTCCATATTGTGTTGTTGTCAATATTAATTGATTGTATATCATCTTGGTGATTGGCAACATCTTCACTCCACCGTTGGTATAAGATACACAATCCTATCTCTTGCATTTACTTTTACTAGATTATCTTGTGTAGCTCTAGTAGTAGCCTTTACTAGTAGTTGTTAGCTTGCTCACTAGTGTGTAAATAGTGACATAGCTCTTGTGTGAACTAGAGATCATAATCTACTAGACTTATGGATAGGAGGCTTGCATCACAACCCTTGGCTAAGCAAAACTCGCTTTACGCCGTTTGTTATTCTAACAAGATTGCTTAGTGGCTTGTGTAGAATTTTTAATAGGCTATTCACCCCCCCTCTAGCCATCTAGGACCTTACAAGTGGTATCGGAGCCGTGGTCACTGTTTTAATCAAGGCTTAACATCCTTCGGTGTGAAAAATGGCTCAAATTATGTTCAATCATGTTGGGGGCAAGCCACCGTTCTTTGATGGTGTCAGTTCTTTTGCTCATTGGAAGAGAAAGATGACAATGTACCTTGGTTCTATTCATGAGAGAGTTTTGCAAGTCACCGAGAATGACTTTGCTATCATTGATCCCGATCATCTCACCGATGAAGATAGAGCAAAGAGAACATGCAATAGAATGGCTCTCAATACACTTTACCATGGTATTGACACAAAAGTATTTGAGGGCATCAAGGACTTAGAATTGGCATATGAAGTATGGACAAGGTTGAGTGAAACATATGAGGGCACTAAGGTTGTGAAGAGTGCCAAGCTATATGGGCTCAAGAGTGAGTTTGAGAACTTCAAGAAAAAGGATGATGAAACAATCATTGAAATGTTTCATAGATTGCAAGTGATAGTCAATGATCTCAAGAGCTTAGGGCACAAGACTCAAGATCAAGATTTTTGTCACAAGTTCTTATTGAGCTTACCTAGAAGATTCAAGATGTTGATCATGATGCTACAAAGAGATGGGCTTGAAACAATGAAGCCAAATGATTTGCTTGGAGAGGTGTTAACCTTTGACAAGTATGATCAAGATGTTGATGAGAAGGAGGAAGAAAAGAAGAAGAAGACCATGGCATTCAAGGCCATCTCCTCCAAGGGCAAAGCTACCATCATTGAAGAAGAAGAAGACAATGATGAAGATGAAGATTATGAAATTGATGATGAGGCATTTGCTTTTGTAGTCAAGAAAATGGGTCACATGTTCATTAAGAGAAGAAGCTTCAAAAAGAGAAATGACAATTTCAAGAGCAATGAGCAACAAAGGAAGTGCTTCAATTGTGATAGCACCGAACATCTTCAAGTCGATTGTCCCTATGACAAGAAGAAAAACAACAAGAGGGGCAAGTTTGAGAAGAAAAAGAAAGAAGCCAAGATAACATTCAAGAAAGGCAAGAATGGAGTCTATATGGCCACTTGGGAAAGTGATGATGAAGAAGAAGAAGAAGAATCATCCAACAAGGCTTTTGCTTCCATTGCTATCAACAAGAAGCCTTTACTATTTGATTCATCCTCTTCATGCTTCATGGCCAAAGAAGCTAAGGTATTATATGATGAAAGTGATGATGAAAGTGAAATGGAATATGTTCATGATAGTGATAATGATAAATATGATAATGAAAATGATGATGATGAACCAACTAAAGAACAACTATATGACTTGTTGCAACAAACTAGAGACATAGCTATTGCCAAGAACAAGGAGTGCAAGAAGCTTTCAATGAAAGTAGCAATACTTGAGAAATTTCTTGGTGAGCTTAAGACCACTCATGAGAGTCTAGTGGAAGACCATGAGGATCTTGGTAAAGCTCATTCCAAGCTTGAAAAAGCTCACTCATTGCTACTTGAGCAACAAGCAAAGAAGGAGGTTGTTGTATCATGTGATATAGGTGTTACATGTGATATAATTGATGAATCCTTTAATGAACCTATCATCATGTCAAATGCTAACCCTTCTTGTAGCTCTTCATCCACCACCACCAACTCTACCTCTACTACGAGTGATGGTTTCACTTGTGATGCCTCACTAATGGTTGAGAATGAGACTCTTAAGAGAGAGGTAGATGAGCTCACTCACGCCCTAGGCAAGGCCTATGGTGGTGAGGCCCGCTTGCTTAAGTGCTTGGGTAGCCAAAGGTTCTCTCTTAACAAAGAGGGATTGGGCTACAACCCCAAGAGAGGCAAGTCAGCCTTTGCAACTCCAAAGCCTAGCTTTGTGAAGAGCAATGGTCGGTTTTGCAATAGATGCAAGCAAGTTGGGCACCAAGAGCATAATTGCAATAAAAAGAACCAAAGCAAAAAATTTGTTAATGTTATACCTTTTGATTCTTGCTATGTGCTTACCAAAGGTGTGAAGGGTATGCAAGCTAAGTTTATTGGTACACCCATTGTTGGCCCAAAGAAGAAGGCTATTTGGGTACCAAAGAGCTTAGTTACTAACCTACAAGGACCCAAGCAAAAATGGGTACCTAAGCTTCATTGATTTGCTTATAGGTCAATTACAAAGCTGGAGGAAGGCATTGGATTATTGATAGTGGGTGCACTCAACACATGACCGGTACATCAAGAATGTTTGACTCAATCAATGACAATAATAGTGGTGTTGATTCTATCACATTTGGCAATAACAAGAAAGGCAAGGTTATTGGCTTGGGCAAGATTGCAATATCAAATGACATGAGTATCTCAAATGTGTTGCTAGTTGAAAGTTTGGATTTCAATCTTCTATCTGTGGCACAAATATGTGATCTAGGCTACAAATGCATCTTTGGGGTTGATAATGTGGAAGTTATTAGTGTGGATGGTTCAAATGTGGCATTCAAGGGCTTTAGATATGAGAATCTCTACCTAGTTGACTTCAATGCTAGAGAAACTTCTTTGACAACTTGCTTAGTCTCCAAATCAAGCATGGGTTGGCTTTGGCATAGAAGGCTTGGTCATGTTGGCATGAAACAATTGAAGAAGCTTACAACTCACAATCTTGTCAATGGTTTGAAAGATGTTGAATTTGAGAAGAATAAGCTTTGTAGTGCATGTCAAGCCGGGAAGCAAGTTGGAAGCTCACATCCAAAGAAGAGTACAATGAGCACATGCAAAGCATTTGAGTTGATGCACATGGATCTATTTGGACCAACAACATATACAAGCATAGGCGGTAACAAGTATGGCTTTGTCATAGTAGATGACTTCACAAGATTCACATGGGTATTCTTTCTTAGTGACAAAAGTGAAGTGTTTGACACCTTCAAGACATTCCTCACTAGAGTTCACAATGAGTTTGAGATTAGAATCAAGAAAGTGAGAAGTGACAATGGAAGTGAGTTCAAGAATACAAGAATTGAAGAACTTTGTGATCATTATGGTATTGGACATCAATTCTCGGCCAAGTACACTCCACAATCAAATGGCCTAGTTGAGAGAAAGAATAGAACATTGCTTGATATGGCTAGATCAATGCTTCATGAGTACAATGTTAGTCAATCTTTTTGGGATGAAGCAATCAATACCGCTTGCTACTACATCAATAGATTATATTGTCATCCATTGCTAGAGAAGACACCATATGAGTTACTTCATGGAAGAAAGCCCAATATTTCTTACTTTAGGGTGTTTGGTTGTAAATGCTATATCTTGAAGAAGGGTACTAGATTGGGGAAGTTTGACAAAAGATGTGATGAGGGGTTCCTACTTGGTTATTCAACTACAAGCAAAGCTTATAGAGTTTGGAACAATTCAAGTGGCATTCTAGAAGAAGTCCATGATGTGCAATTTGATGAAACCAATGGGTCACAAGATGAAGAAGAGAATCTAGATGATGTTCATGGAACTCAATTGGTGGAAGCAATGAAGAACATGGACATTGGGGACATTAGAGCAAAGCAAGTAATTGACATTCAAGATGATGATAAAGATCAAGTGCTCAATTCTCCATTCAAGCTAGCTAGTGACTCTCAAGTACAAAATCATGGTGCTAGTTCTTCTCAACTAGATACATCAAGTGATCAACCAAGCTCAAGCAATCAAGTGCAAGTACTCCAACCACAACATGTTGCAAGAGATCACCCCATTGATAGTGTTATTGGTGATATTAGAAGTGGTGTGCAAACAAGATCAAGATTGGCTATGTTTTGTGAGCATGCATCATTTGTGTCAACCATAGAACCAAAGAAAATAGAAGAAGCTTTAAGGGATGCCGATTGGATTATGGCTATGCAAGAAGAACTAAACAATTTCACAAGAAATGATATTTGGGAATTGGTAGAAAGGCCAAATAACTACAATGTGATTGGAACCAAATGGGTGTTCAAAAACAAGCAAGATCAAGATGGCATTGTGGTGAGAAACAAAGCAAGACTAGTTGCTCAAGGTTACACTCAAGTTGAAGGTCTTGACTATGATGAGACATATGCTCCCGTGGCAAGATTGGAGGCAATAAGGATTCTATTGGCTTATGCTTGTGCACACAACATCAAACTATATCAAATGGATGTCAAAAGTGCATTTCTCAATGGGATCATCAATGAGTTAGTATTTGTTGAGCAACCGCTTGGATTTGAAGATGACAAGAAACCCAACCATGTCTACAAGTTGAAGAAGGCTTTATATGGCTTAAAGCAAGCACCTAGAGCATGGTATGAGAGGCTAAGAGATTTCCTTCTCTCTAAGGGATTCAAAATGGGCAAGGTTGATACTACTCTTTTCACCAAGAAGATTGGAAATGATCTATTCATAGTGCAAATATATGTTGATGACATCATCTTTGGATCAACCAATCAAGCTTATTGTGAAGAATTTGGTGCTATGATGGCCAAAGAGTTTGAAATGTCTATGATTGGTGAACTTAGCTACTTCCTTGGTCTCCAAGTCAAGCAATTGAAGAATGGAACATTTGTGAATCAAGGGAAATACATAAGGGACATGTTGAAGAAGTTTGGAATGCAAGATGCAAAGCCAATTTCAACTCCAATGGGCACAAATGGCAATTTGGATAGTGATCTTGATGGCAAAATGGTGAATCAAAAGGAATATCGGTCCTTGATTGGAAGTCTACTCTATGTCACCGCATCAAGGCCGGATGTCATGTTTAGTGTTTGCATGTGTGCTAGATATCAAGCCTCACCTAGAGAAAGTCATCTCACGGCGGCAAAAAGAATATTGAGGTACTTGAAGCAAACAAGAAATGTTGGACTATGGTATCCCAAGGGGTCAAAGTTTGAATTGATTGGATATTCGGACTCCGACTATGGGGGTTGCAAGATCAATAGGAAAAGCACAAGTGGCACATGTCAATTACTTGGAAGATCACTTATGTCATGGTCCTCAAAGAAACAAAATAGTGTGGTAATCTCTACTGCCGAAGCCGAATATGTGAGTGCGGGGAGTTGTTGTGCACAATTGCTATGGATGAAATCAACTTTGAAGGATTATGGCCTCAACTTCAAGAATGTGCCATTGCTATGTGATAATAAGAGTGCAATCAAGATGATACAAAACCCGGTTCAACATGGAAGAACAAAGCATATTGACATAAGACATCATTTCATTAGAGATCATCAACAAAAGGGAGATATTGCCATTGAAAGTGTTGGCACCAATGATCAACTTGCCGATATTCTCACTAAGCCACTTGATGAAAAGAGGTTTTGCAAGCTAAGGAATGAATTGAACATTCTTGATTTCTCAAACATGAGTTGAATGCACCCCACCCACTTATTGACATGCCTCTCCTTCGACATTGCAAGGTAAAATTGATTGACATGTCTTTCATCCTATGCTAAGGACTTGATAGAGCATGTAGACATAATAAGTGGTACGCATAAGCATTCATGATAAATCAAATGAATTTGATGGATATATGTTACCACTATTGCTTCTATGCTTTTTTTGATCTAGTGGTGGCATATGACATGTTTGTGAGCTTGTAAACCTAGTGTTGAATCTAGAAGATTTGCTATAAGTGTTTAATTCAACATAGGCAAGATAACCCTTATTTTGAGGAGTGAAGAAGCTTGTCTTTGGTTCAAATCGAATTAAATATCTTTGGCAAGTATTCTAGGTTAAACCAAATTTGATAAATTTTTTAACTTTACATATGGTATCGAATTAATTTCAATCTACTCCATCAAACACTTTTCCTTCTCTCCACAATTTGATCCCCTTTTTGGGTAAGTTGTTGACAAAGGGGGAGAGAAAAAGATGATTCAACTTGATAAAGGGGTAAATAAAATTTATGATGAGAAAAAGATGATTTAACTTGATAAAGGGGTAAATAAAATTTGTTGATGCACACAAGTAGGGGGAGCAAGCTCATAAACAAAGTTGTTGCATTTGTTTGTGCATTCTCATATGACTTGCTCATTGCACATGTATTTAAATTCAATATACATGCTTGTGTGGTGCAATGCTAGTATAGAAATTGGATGATGAAATGATCTACTGGCATGCATAGGAATAGTTTACATGTGGTATCTAGACTTGCCTAAAGCTTTACAAGTGGTTAGCTTTACAAGTGGTCCAAGAACCTTTACATATAATGTTGATCTCACGGGGTTCTTGAGTTTTGATGGATGTCTAGTTACCTCATGATGCTAAGGATGGTGTAAAAGGCAACTCCGATTGGTATCACGCTTCAAAGGTCCATTTCTTACACCTTAGCATCATTTTGGTAGAATTACTCTCCCAACATTTCTATCCATGCATATGTGCAAAGCTTTCAATCCAAACTCTATGCACATATGTAGGGGGAGCTAATGCTACCAAAATCGAGCTTGTGATAATTGTCCAAACTTTACTTATGAGCAAAATGATTGGACAAGTATGACAAGTTTAAAACTTTTATTATCAAAGTCATCTTTGTGAGGGTTGTCATCAATTACCAAAAAGGGGGAGATTGAAAGTCCCTAGTTTGGTTTTGGCTAATTGATGAAACCTAGGACTAACCTTTGTATCTAAGTGGATGATTTAGATAAAGGTGGTCATTGCATATGAGACATGACATTGACTCATATGACCAAGATGGTGAAGACCAAGATGAGGCTTGGCTCGATGGACCGGTTGTGAAGGTGAAGGGCAAGTCGAGGCTTCGAAGCGAAGGACCATGCGATGGTGAAGCTTGAGCAAGACTTAGCGCCGACGGACCGATGCAACGGTGAAGAGCAAGTAAAGTCAAGGTCGATGGATTGAGACGGTCATGTGATGATATGAAGTGGATCATATCATTTGGAGAAACAAAATGGGCTCAAGGCAAAGGTATAACCATAGGGCCATTTTGTTTTACACTCAAGACACCATAGAGGGTGTGAGTGGTTTAGGATCGATAGCCGAACTATTAAGAGGGGAAGTCTTATCGGTTATTCGATGCACGGGTGCCACTAGGTGAATTCATGAAGTGCATTGCATGTAGGGCCTAGTGAGCTAATTGGAAAACCTTTGAAAATGATTGAGAAAAAGCTAACACACAAGCACATAGAGATGTACACTTGATGGTGTTGGCACATTTGCAAAGGTGGCGTTGGTCGCGCTGTGGTTTGCGGGTAGAGAGGGGTTTGGGTTCCTCTCTCCCTCCCGCCGAGCGTGTGAGCGCGGGATTCAGGCGATTTCGGGGAGATGAAATGCCTATTTTCCACTACGCCGAAAGTCGGAAAAGAAACGGAGGCGAACGGGGTCACTGAGGTGACCGGACGCTGCACCGGACGCGGTCACGGTGTGACCGGACGCGTCCGGTCAGTACAGCGCAGTATCGGGCGCGCGGGCTAGGGTTTGCAACCGGCGCGTCCGGTCACTCGCGGGACCGGCGCGTCCGGTCATGCGCCCAGAAGGAACTGAGGTTCACAGAGGATGATCGGACGCGGGGCGCGTCCGGTCACACATGATCGGACGCGTCCGATCGTTGAAGGAGCTTACTGGACTCTAACCGGACGCGGGCACTGTCGCGTCCGGTCATCGCAAGGAGCGCGTCCGGTCGTTGCGTCGCGGGCGCGTGGGTCAGTGCAATTGGCGCGTCCGGTCGTTCGACAGGCGCGTCCGGTCATCGGGACCGGCGCGTCCGGTCGTTATGAGAAGCACGTCCGGTCATAGGGTTTGACCGTTGGCGCAGTGACCGTTGGAGGATCTAACGGTCGCATTCGAAATTTGAGGGACACGTGGACGTCGGAGGGCGACCGGACGCGGTTGAGCGCGTCCGGTCAGTTTCGACCGGCGCGTCCGGTCGTCCCGAAAAAACGGTCAGTGGAGTGGCAACGGCTCTATTCGGATGGGAGGCTTATAAATACTCGTTGGTTGGCCCTTGGGGAGGCAACTCGTGATTTCTAACATCCTTATACATCCTTTGAGCTAGAGCATCATCTCCCACTCATCTCTCTTGAGTGATTGCAAATCATAAGTGAGATTGAGTGATCCCAAAGTGCATTGCATAGCTTGAGGGCATCTAGTGGCACTTGTGGGTGGTTTAGCCGGTGGATTTCTTGTTACTCTTGGAGAGTACCGCTCCTAGCCAGCTTGGAGATTGTTGGAGGCGTTGGCAAGAGAAGGTGATTGTTCTTGGCCACCTCCGGTTGTTTGTAAGAGGTTCTTGTGCTTTCCTCGGCGGGATGCCAAAAGCAACTCTATTACATTGCGCGTGTCATTGAGTTACCTCACTTGAGAGTGGTGTCTTGCGGTGCCTTGCGGGGCGTGCCTTGAGGGGCAAGTGACTTGAGGGTCGCACCGAGGAACCATCTAAGTGTTGGTCGACACAACCGGTGACGTAGCTTGTCGGTGCACAAGTGAACACCGGGTGAACAAAAATATTGTGTCTCTTGTCTCCCGGTGATTGGTCTCCATATTATGTTGTTGTCAATATTAATTGATTGTATATCATCTTGGTGATTGGCAACATCTTCACTCCACCGTTGGTATAAGATACACAATCCTATCTCTTGCATTTACTTTTACTAGATTATCTTGTGTAGCTCTGGTAGTAGCCTTTACTAGTAGTTGTTAGCTTGCTCACTAGTGTGTAAATAGTGACATAGCTCTTGTGTGAACTAGAGATCATAATCTACTAGACTTGTGGATAGGAGGCTTGCATCACAACCCTTGGCTAAGCAAAACTCGCTTTACGCCGTTTGTTATTCTAACAAGATTGCTTAGTGGCTTGTGTAGAATTTTTAATAGGCTATTCACCCCCCCTCTAGCCATCTAGGACCTTACAGTGGCTGACTTGCGGGGCCCGCGTGGCTGCGACTGCAAGCGGAACGGGGAAACACGCGGGCGTGGGCGTCGTGCGGCTGACGCGTGGGGCCAAGCGGCAGCGGCAGCTGGCGAAGCCGGGCGTGCGGGCGGGTAGTGGTCACCTGGGCCGGCAGCTGGGCCGCGTGTGTGCGTGCTGGAGCTGAGCGCACGAGCGGTGGCTTGGGCTGGATTGCTGGGCCGAGCAGCTGGCTAGGAGGCCTCCTCCTCCTTTTCCTTTTTATGTTTTTCATTTCTCTTTCTATTTGTTTGAATTCAAATTTGGTTTGAAATTTGAATTCCAAACCAATGTAACTTATTGATTGGAGTTTAGAACATTTGTATATATATTAATAACACTTAAGAATAATAAGGTTAGTTTTCTTCTTAATCATTTATTCTTTTGCTTTGTTCAATAGTTACTTTACGGTTTATTACTTTAATGTTATTGTTAGGCATAACATCAAGCAAAAGAAAAACCAAATCACAACTTGAGTTAATTATGTATGCTTCACTTTATTTGTTAGAATTTTTAAATAATCTTAGTCCACAAATGACCTGCCATGCTTATGTGTTGCCTAGGGTTGGGTTAGACCTAATGCATCTCTTAGGTTGGGTTACCATACATGACACTCAACATCACATGGGAGTTTTGAGAAAAATTTTGTAGTAGTGTTTTTGGTGTGTGGATTTTTGGGTTGTTACAGTCCTACCCCCTTAACAGAATCTCGTCCCCGAGATTAAAGCGTAACGTACTCTTTGAAAAGATAGGGATATGGTAGCCGGAGGTCAGACTCTTTTTCCCATGTTGCTTCCCTCTCAGTATGATTACTCCATTGGATCTTGCACATAGGGATAGTCTTGCTTCGAGTCTCTTTGGTATCTCTGTCCAGAATTCTGATAGGATGTTCTTTATACTCAAGTGTATCTTGAATGTCAAGAATACCAGTCGGGATCACTTCATCGGGTACTCTTAAACATTTGCGTAGCTGGGATACATGGAATACGGGATGTACACCCGCCAATTCCGCAGGTAACTCAAGTTTGTAGGCGAGCTTTCCAATTCTCTTGCAAATCTTGTATGGGCCAACAAACCTAGGGCAAGTTTGCCTTTCACATGAAATCTGACCGTTCCACGTAGCGGGGATACCTTGAGATATACGAAGTCCCCCATATTGAACTCCAGTTCTCTTCTTCGTTTGTCCGCATTGCTCTTGTATCGACTTTGGGCAATTCTCAAATTCTCTCTTACCTGAGCATCTCCTTCTTCCGCATCTTGAATCTTGGCAGAGTCAAAGAATGATCTTTCTCCTGGTTGGGACCACATCAAAGGAGTCTTACAAGGTCTGCCATATAGAGCTTCAAATGGCGACATCTTGATGCTGGCTTGGTAGCTATTGTTGTAAGAAAACTCTGCATAGGGTAGACATTTCTCCCAATCAGAGCCGTAATTCAGTACACTAGCGCGAAGCATGTCTTCTAAGATTTGATTTACTCGCTCTGTCTGTCCATCTGTCTGTGGGTGGTAAGCGGTACTAAAATCAAGTCTGGTTCCAATAGACTTGTGCAGAGCTTCCTAGAATCGGGACACAAATTGAGGACCACGATCAGATACAATACTAGAGGGAGCTCCATGCAACCTGAGAATATGCTCAATATATAGATCTGCTAATTTTTCTGCATTGGTCTTGGTCTTCACTGGTACGAAGTGAGCAACCTTGGTTAAACGATCAACAATCACCCAGATGGAATCATTGCCTTTCAGTGAACGGGGTAATCCAACTATGAAATCCATGGATATGCCCTCCCATTTCCATTCCGGGACGTCAAGAGGCTTTAACAATCCTGCAGGCCTCTGATGTTCAGCCTTGACTCTATTGCAGGTGTCACATCGTGCCACGTGTCCTGCAATGTCTGTCTTCATACCTTTCCACCAAAAGTGTTTTCTCAAGTCCTGATACATTTTTAAACCTCCGGGGTGAATACAATACTTAGAATCATGAGCTTCTAACAAAATTTCCTCTCGTAGGACTGGATTAGAAGGCACACAGATCCTGTCCTTGAACCAAATGGTTCCTTGTTCATCTTCATGGTGGTTGGTCTTATAGCCTAGTTTCATTAGACCACGGAGATAGTCAATCTCCTTACACATTTTCTGAGCTTGACGAATGCGATCCGTGAGATCATACTGTATGCGGAGCTCATTCAGCAAGCCATGCGGTTGTATCTCAAGTTGGAAATCATCAATCTCTTCCTTGAGATCAGGTGGTATGGATTCAGTGATCAAAGTGTGACAGTAACTCTTGCGACTAAGAGCATCTGCGACTACGTTAGCTTTTCCCGGATGGTAGTGAATTTCCAAGTCATAGTCCTTGATCAACTCTAACCATCGACGTTGCCTCATATTCAGATCCTCTTGAGTGAAAAAGTACTTCAAGCTCTTGTGATCGGTGTAAATATCACACTTATTGCCTATCAAGTAGTGCCTCCAGATCTTTAAAGCATGAACAACTGCTGCTAACTCAAGGTCATGTGTAGGGTATTGATTCTCATGTTCTTTCAGCTGTCGAGAAGCATAAGCTATCACTCTTCCATCTTGCATTAATACACACCCAAGTCCTTGATGAGATGCATCACAATAGACCATGAAATCTTTGCTGATATCGGGCAATGCTAACACAGGAGTTGTGGTAAGTCTCTGTTTCAATTCCTGGAAGCTTTGTTCGCATTCGGGCATCCATTCAAACTCCTTAGTCTTCTTCAGCAGGTTGGTCATCGGACGGGCTATCTTGGAGAAGTTTTCGATGAATCGGTGATAATACCCAGCCAATCCCAAGAAACTTCTGACTTCTGTCACATTACGGGGTTGTTCCCATTCCTTCACAGCCTCAATCTTAACTGGGTCCACTGCAACACCTTCAACTGATAAAATGTGACCTAAGAAGGCAACTTCTTGTAGCCAGAACTCATATTTGCTGAACTTTGCGTAGAGCTGATGTTGGGCTAGTCTCTCAAGCACCGCTCTTAGATGATGTTCATGTTCTTCAGCGGTGGGTGAATAGACTAGGATGTCATCAATGAATACCATCACAAACTTATCCAATTCGTCCATGAAAACCTTATTCATCATATTCATGAAGTATGCGGGAGCATTTGTGAGTCCAAAGGATACCACGGTGAACTCGAACTGACCATACCTAGTCACAAAAGCTGTCTTCGGTATGTCACTCCCTCGAATCTTCATCTGATGGTAGCCAGATCTAAGATCGATCTTGGAGAAATACTTGGCACCTCGAAGTTGATCAAGCAAATCATCAATTCTCGGCAGGGGGTACTTGTTCTTGATGGTGACTGCGTTCAAGTTACGGTAATCTATGCACATTCTCATTGAGCCATCCTTCTTCTTAACGAACAGAACAGGAGATCCCCAGGGTGAAGCACTGGGTCTGATATATCCCTTCGAGATGAGCTCTTCTAGCTGTTTCTTGATTTCGGCCAGTTCATCCACTGACATGCGATAGGGTCTCTTGGCAATGGGTCCTGTTCCCGGCAAAAGATCAATGATGAACTCTACATCACGGTCCGGTGGCATACCCGGTAATTCTTCAGGTAATACATGAGGATAGTCTCTGACCACAGGCACATCATAAACTGTCCTTTCCTCCTTTAGTGATTCTGATCTTGCTTTAAGGGCACATAGGATAGAGGTGGTCCTTCCGAACTGGGGTTCACATCTAATGACTTGGCCTGATGGGTGGGTTACTTGGACATATCTAGGGGAACATGATATGATACCTTGGTGAAAGGTTAACCAATCCATGCCTAAGATGACATCTAGGTTAGTGGAAGGTAACAGGGTTAGATCGGCTTTAAAGATAAGACCCTCTATAGTAAGATTCACTCCCTTACAGATGTGGGTACTTTTCAGGTCTCTTAAGGGCGAGCTGGTAATGATAGGCTTCTCACGTGGGGTCACGGGCAGGCCATACTCTCGTGCAAACTTGGTTGATATGTATGAACAAGTTGCTCCAGAGTCAAAAAGAACTGATGCAGTATTGCCATTAACTAGAAACATACCGTACACGACGTCTGGTGCAGCCTGTGCTTCCTCGGCATCCAGATGGTTGAGACGTCCACGGGTAGCAGACCCCTTGAACTGAGACTTCTGAACAGCTGAATTCTGAGGGCATTTAGCAGCCTTGTGACCCGGTTGGCCACAAGCGAAGCAGGTGAAAGGTGCACCGCCTGTAGGGGTTGGCGCGGGTGCCTTCCATTTTCCATTGCCTGGTGCAGAGCGGTTCTGTGTTGGGCGTTCATTCACAGAGCGGGAATGGTTGAAACGGTCATGGGTGTTACGATCCTGAGCAGGGCGAGAGTATTTGGTGAAATAGCCTCCACTTCCCCTACCCGATCCAGGGTTGTCATCCCTGTTGTGGTGAGAGCGTCCCCTGGATGGAGCATCTCTGCGGATCCTCTTGCGATCACGGCCATGGAGGGACTCCTCAGGTTTTCGCTTTCTTCCCTTGTACTCTTCTCCAACTTCATCACGGTCCTTCTCGATCTGAATGCAGCGATCCACCAAAGCACGTAATGTGTTACTTTCAATACCGCCAAATTTCAGCTTGATGTGCGGGTTAAGCCCCTTGCGGTAATAGTACAGCTTCTCCTTTTCAGAGTTCACAACATAGGAAGGCGCATAGCGCAGAAGGTTGGTGAAATGAGTAGTGTACTCGATCACTCTGTCTTTCCCCATCTTGATGTTGCAAAACTCCTCAGCTTTAGCCTCCATGATACCCTTGGGAATGTGGTACTCAGTGAATGCTTCGGCGAACTCTTCCCATGAGATGTTGGCAGGGTCCTCATTGGAGTCACTGAAACTGTCCCACCAGGCACGTGCTGCACCTGTGAGCTAGTGTGCGGCGGCTCCAACACACTCATCGTCGGTGAATGTAGTGAGATCAAGCTTCTTCTCCATTTCCTTAAGCCAGTCATTGGCTACCAACGGGTCAGGGTCGGTGTCATCATAGGTAGGTGGTCTTAGCTTCAGGAGACCTTCCAGCTTCCTCTGGAAATCATTCTGCTGACCTCCTTGGCGACGATTGGCTAAATCAACAAGAGCTGCAAGAAGCTGGGTCTGCTGCGCCATCACTTCTGCCAGGTTCGGTGGTGGTGGCGGTGGGATGTTCTCCTCAACAGGTGGCGGGGTATTCTCCAAGTCGAAGGGTATCCCTCCACGTCCACGGCCACGACCATGGCCACGGTTGTTGTCACCACGGCCCCTATTGGGTTCTGGGATGGGCGCACGCCCTCGATTCATTAGGCGATTTGATCGGCGGTTCGGCATCTGTAACGCGAATCGTTGAAATTTTAGTGCTTGTGCCAAGGTGCTTTATAATTCAATATGATTACATGATTTTAATGATTTAAAATAGAACAGTTACACTATCCAACACCCATTACAAAGAAGCAACAAGATCCAAAAGATGCCATAAGATCCAAAAACATTCATTACAAGGGTTTGATTGCATAGCATCATCTTTAGCAGCTACACTAGAAGATGTGCGAGAATCGTGCTACGCATAGAGTCTCATCATCTCATAAGGGGGGGGTACAGCTCATGGAAACTTTAGACATAGCTCATGACCACGCAGGGTCACCTACGCTAACTCGTACACCGCAGCTGGAATACGACTGTCCTCGATCTCGATCTCTTCGTCAGACTTGTGGAGTCAGGATACGTACTTCAAAGCCTCGGCGAGCTCCTCGGTAGCCTTGGTTCCAGGTAGGGTAGGGCAAGCGTCTAGGTTGAGGCGAGTCGGGGCTAACTCAAACTCCTCTATCCTAGGCTTTGTCTTGCTGCGAATCTCCTTGGGTAGCTGATCCCACATACCCTTCATTTCCCTAAGACGTTTCCTGTCAGACTTCTGCCAAGCCTGCCAAGTCCTCTCACACTTGTCCTGTAGGTACTCGGTCTGCCTGAGTGCCTCGATCAGGTGACCCTAGTTGCGAACGGCCTTCTTCCTGAGCTCCTCTAGCTCCTAAGTCAGGGTCTTGTTCCGAGATTGGATCTTCAGCATACCAATCCCCTTGGGTCTCTCTCTGTCTCCCCTGCGGTTGAACTCGGCCTTCTTGTCGTCCAACTCACTCTGTAATTCCAAGACCTTGCTGTCGAGGTAGCAATTCCTGTTGCCTAGGTCGGCTGCTTTGTCCTGTAAGTCAGCGACCTCGGCTCTGTGGTCCTCCTCACGACGGTTGAGCTCGTCCTGCAGCTTGGCAATTGTCTCTAGTAGTCTAGCTCGCTCATGTGCTCCCAGCGAATCTCGCTCCTGGTACTCCCACCGAAGGGCCTGGTCCTGACGTTTCTTCTGCTCCAGCTGGGTCACGTACCTGTCCTGCTCTAGTAGGTGAATAGCTGAGACATGAAGGCATCTGTCCTCCTCGGCAAGAATAACTCTGCCTGCTGCGAAACTCTTCTCACTAGGGGTAAGGCTGAGGTCGAGGGCCTAGGGAAGTAGACGGAACTCTGTCGTCTTCAGGTGCTCATAGTGGTCCCTCATCACTCTGCGAAGTGCCTTGTGTGAGATAGCTTGCAGTCCCTCCTCGACCGTGTCTTCTATCGTCATCTCGGTGAAGGCTAGGACGGAAGGTAAGGTGGTGCTAGCTAGGAACTCCACTGAGGTGGCAATCGGTCCTTCGATTCCTCCTTCCTTAGCTGGCTTCCCGGTGCAGGTGACCTTGACAAGCTCGTTGGGGACACCTAATGTGGTGAGAACTTGGCAGAGGGTCGGTGCAAAACCTCCGAGCTCACGTAGGTCAAAGGTAAGCTTGGCGTGGTCTAGAGGTAGTGGTCCTAGAGGCGGCCAATTGATGTTCGTTGCCATCTACATGTTTCAAGGGAACAGGTGTTAGCAGGTCAATAATAGATAAGCCTTGCATAAAAGTAAATGCAGGGTCGGTATATAACCGAAAGAAGGGTTGTTCACGTCCTATTCTATCGTCCATTTCTAAGGGTTTCGTCCTAAGGTCAAGCATGGCTCTGATACCAACTGAAACGACCTCAATTTCCATGAAGGGAAATCCACAGAGTCGAAGTGTATTAAGACCGCGATGGATCTTATTACCTAAATTTCAGTCGAATACCATATCCATACAACGACAATATCAGAGTACAATTAGTGCGGAATTACATAATTTATTACATCGCCGCATTGGCGGTAACAAAAGTAGCAGACAAGCAGAACAGCTTGAAGATAAGATCGCCAAACTTGAGCGTAGGCACGAACCCCTCAACCATCAAACTCCTCGGAACTATACTCCTCAGCAGAACCAGTGCCAAAAATTTATCAGTACGATTTGTACTGGCCACTCCCATCCCTATGAGCATTGCTTTGTGGATTTGGATGCATCATGGTTATATTCAAAAGAAAAACCTATAGGGCTGGGGTTTCCTACGCAGTAGCATATCAAGTGTATAATATAAATGATCAAGTTTTAACACCATTCCCACACTCATTCCACTCCATTCCCTTTTCTGAGCCAGGTTACGATCCTGGGATCAATATACCACCATATCCACATTATTACCATACCATCGCTCAATCGACAGGCCAACTCCCTCTCAGCACTGTCTCAAGGCCGGTAGCCCCTGGCTATGACCGACACTCTCTCACGGGGGAAGAAGAGAAGGACTCATCTCTCTATCTAGTTTAAGCGAAACCCAGGAAAGGTCCATAGCCGACGAGTCGGCGCATGTATCGATCGATCAACCATACACTCTGCAGAGGTTTTACATAACCACAAGATTTGCCTTCCTTGCTGACCGTCGTCAACTGGGCTGATTCCGGCTGCTTGCTAGCCTAGGATAATGCCACTCTACCATTCAGCCCTGGTTCACCCCAAGTCGAGTCTGGGGTGGCTGAAACTGTGAGTCATGAGCCGGGTCCACAAGGTCTCCATGAAGTCTCGGTAGGGTGTGGGGGGAAATCCTTTGTGCCCCGTACCTCCTTACACTGTCCGCTATCAACCTAGCAGTAGTGGCAAAATCCTACCAAGTAGTCCAGCCGTCCCGCACCATATAGGGCGAGTGGTACATAAGGCTTCCCGGTGAATCTGAGTACTAGTAAGTCCTTAGGGATGACCAAGCCAGAATGTCTCCATCAGGGTTTCCTTTACCGTGCCACCACAGCACCTCCAACCCGGGCTCCACCCATCACAGGTTCACAACCGGGTCCACCTCATATATCTTTTACCCACCACAGGTATACATTTCTAGGGGTGCCCAGGTAGCATCCCATGGTAAGACTTGCCCCAGGCTCGTCGTATACTCCAACTTGGTCGACTCAACCCTCACCCTCCACACACCCAAGTCACACACGCAGCACTCTCCCCAAAATCCAGATAACACCAGTTTCCACCACGCACATAGTATAAGCGTAGTAGAAGTATAAATAAGGAATTAGAGCAATAAGTGTGTGTCTAGCCTATAGCAGGGTATGCAGGGGTAAGGTTGCGTCAAGGTAAAGGCTTTCAAACAAGCATTCTACCATGCAAATCCTACTATAAAATAGAGTAAAGCGATAGCAGTTCTATATTAGCCATGCGTAATAGGTGCTACGAGATTTGGGTGGGATGTGGCACCTTCAGTATAGTCGTCTCCGTTCTCCTCAGGGTACTTACGGTCCTCGTCCGTCAGGTCCTCCTCCGAGTCTGCATCATTTGCATTATAGTCGCGTTAGCGACGTCTATAGAATAGCACAAAGAAGCAATGAAAATTCAAAAGAGCCAAATTCACTCAAACATGGGTTCATTGCGTAGAGCTTGATTTTAGATGAATTTTGGTCCTGGTTTCGTATTTTTTTGAGGTCGTATGAATTAGTTATGAATTTCCGAAGTTTAAATCATTTCTGAAATTAGATAAAGGCTGAATTAATCCTGGGCTGACACGTGTCGTGCTATGGTTGGTCCACGTGGCTAGCTGACGTGACATTATTATAACGGTTCCAAACTGACAGGTGGGGCCCAGCTGATGTTAGCATGACATCAGCATGACGTCATCAACGTCGTCAGCTCCGACAAGTGGGTCTAGGGACTCTTGGGTCACTAACATGTGGGTCCAGGCAAAGTCAATGTTGGTCAACGTCAAGTCAACGGTCAACGGTCAGCGGTCAACAGGCAGGGTCACTGACGTGTGGGGCCAAGGCTGCTGACGTCAGCAGCTGATGTCATCGTGACGTCAGCATGACGTCACCCCTGGTTGTATTATCACTGACAGGTGGGTCCCGCATGACGTCAGGATGATGTCACCCACTGTCAGGTGGGTCCCGCGGCTCGGTGTCACTGACATGTGGGGCCAGGTCAACGGTCAACATTTGATCGGTCAACGGTCAATTCGGGTCGGGTCCAAACTGGGCCGGTTGGGCTCGGGTTGGGCCGGTCTGGGCCGGGCCGGGCCAAACACGTGGCGTGCTGTGGCGCAGCCACGTCACGGCCGTGGGCTCTTATTGGGCTTCGCCCACAGCACGGCTCACACCGTGTGGCTCACGGTGGACCAGCGCTCCTGGTCCATGGTCCTAAGGCAGGGTCCATGGTGGACCGAGCCCATCGTCATTTCTCCTCGGCTCGGCTCATGTGCACCGGGTGCAGGGCTGCGCTGCTCACCTTGCCCCTTCTCCTCTGTTTCTTCCACTGCGCGCTCCTGCCGGCGACGTGCTCACCGGCGAGCTCCTGTAACGGCTCAGGCATCCAATTGAGGTAGGGAAAAGCCTCCCTGTGCCATGGCGACTGCAATGGTGGAGTCCGGGCGACGGATGGTGCATCCTAAGTCACTGGTCACAGCGAACGGCGGCTCGAGCACAACCTGCGTGCGGGAATGGCGCGGGTACAGTGGCATTGGCCGGCTCTGTGGTGCGCATGGGCGTCACAATGCTCCAGCGGGCATGTTGGGTACGTCGAGGGGGGTCCTCCAGGGCCTCCGGTGGCTTTGGCCACGGCGAACGGCCTTCCGATCATGTCGGCAGCGTCGATGTGGTGGCTATGGCCACGGAGGGCGTCACAGTGGGGCGTGTAGGCTCCTACGGATCCGTGTGGACGCGGCGAGGGAGTTCAGAGCTCAGGGTAGGACTTCCGGTTTCTAGGTGGCTGCTAGGGTCTTCCCGGTGGCCACGGCGACATGGTGACGACGGCGAGGCGCGCGGGTCACTACGGGCTCCTGTGGGGTGGTCACGGCGTGCGCGTGATTTACCTGTGGCTTCAGCGAACGGAACGGGTGAATCAAGGAGGCGCCAGGCGCTCCCGGCGGTACTAGCCATGGCGGTCGGTGCTCGAACCGGTGGTTGGGTGCTCGGACCAGTGGTCGGGTACTCTAGTGGTGGCTGCGTCATGGCGGCGGAGTTGCGAGCGCGGCATGCGTGCTCGGCTACAGCGTCCGGGGAACCTGGAGAGACCTACAACGTCCAAGGGCTTGGGGATGGTCACGGTCAACGTGAGTGTGCTGTGCTAGTGTGCCTAGAGGCCGGGGATGGCCTTGGCCTACGCGCTCACGGTATGGAGTGTCATGGCCGGAGTAGCAAGGTCCAGTGGCGAGCAGGAAATGAACCGGGGCTCACCGTGGGTGCTGTGGAAGAAAGGATGGCGGTGCAGTGAAGAGGTGTGGCCATGTAGCTCCGAAAGCAGTGTCGTGCAGTGCCGATCCGCGATCATGATGACGGCGATGGCGTCGCCCTCGGCTCCGGCGACTTCGGCAGCGTGCGGGGGCTCCGATCCTCCTCTCACGATTTCCTTCTCAGCCCTCTATTCTTTGGTGCGAAGTGGTTGGCCACCCATGGCGGTGGGTGGTGAGACGAGCGCAAGGGCATCCGAGGCCGGGCTTTTATAGCCGAGCTCCTAGCTCCCATGGCGGACGGTGATCGAGCGGTGGTGGCGTGGTTAGTGGCATCCAAGGGCTCTCGTGCGGTGGCGTAGGCGCGGCGCAAGGGTTGCGTGGGTGCAGCGCCAAGGAGACAAGGCCATGTCCCGGGTGTGACCCCCTGGCCCGCCTCTGCCACCGTTGTCGGGCGTCGGTCACGCAGGCGGTCGAGGCGTGGGTGAGGGAGACGACACTGTGGACGGGGTGGCTAACTTGCGGGGCCCGCGTGGCTGCGGCTGCAAGCGGAACGGGGAAACACGTGGGCGTGGGCGTCGTGCGGCTGACGCGTGGGGCCAAGCGGCAGCTGGCGAAGCCGGGCGCGCGGGCGGGTAGTGGTCACCTGGGCCGGCAGCTGGGCCGCGTGTGTGCGTGCTGGAGCTGAGCGCGCGAGCGGCGGCTTGGGCTGGATTGCTGGGCCGAGCAGCTGGCTGGGAGGCCTCCTTCTCCTTTTCCTTTTTATGTTTTTCATTTCTCTTTCTATTTGTTTGAATTCAAATTTGGTTTGAAATTTGAATTCCAAACCAATGTAACTTATTGATTGGAGTTTAGAACATTTGTATATATATTAATAACACTTAATAATAATAAGGTTAGTTTTCTTCTTAATCATTTATTCTTTTGCTTTGTTCAATAGTTACTTTATGGTTTATTACTTTAATGTTAATGTTAGGCATAACATCAAGCAAAAGAAAAATCAAATCACAACTTGAGTTAATTATGTATGCTTCACTTTATTTGTTAGAATTTTTAAATAATCTTAGTCCACAAATGACCTGCCATGCTTATGTGTTGCCTAGGGTTGGGTTAGACCTAATGCATCTCTTAGGTTGGGTTACCATACATGACACTCAACATCACATGGGAGTTTTGAGAAAAATTTTGTAGTAGTGTTTTTGGTGTGTGGATTTTTGGGTTGTTACAACATAGCTATTGCCAAGAACAAGGAGTGTAAGAAGCTTTCAATGAAAGTAGCAATACTTGAGAAAGTTCTTAGTGAGCTTAAGACCACTCATGAGAGTCTAGTGGAAGACCATGAGGATCTTGGTAATGCTCATTCCAAGCTTGAAAAAGCTCATTCATTGCTACTTGAGCAACAAGCAAAGAAGGAGGTTGTTGTATCATGTGATATAGGTGTTACATGTGATATAATTGATGAATCCTCTAATGAACCTATCATCATGTCAAATGCTAACCCTTCTTGTAGCTCTTTATCCACCAACACCGACTCTACCTCCACTACTAGTGATGGTTTTACTTGTGATACCTCACTAATGGTTGAGAATAAGACTCTCAAGAAAGAGGTGGATGAGCTCACTCACGCCCTAGGCAAGGCCTATGGTGGTGAGGCCCGCTTGCTTAAGTGCTTAGGTAGCCAAAGGTTCTCTCTTAACAAAGAGGGATTGGGCTACACCCCCAAGAAAGGCAAGTCAGCCTTTGCAACTCCAAAGCCTAGCTTTGTGAAGGGCAATGGTCGGTTTTGCAATAGATGCAAGCAAGTTGGGCACCTAGAGCATAATTGCAATAAAAAGAACCAAAGTAAGAAATTTGTTAATGCTATACCTTTTGATTCTTGCTATGTGCTTACCAAAGGTGTGAAGGGTGTGAAAGCTAAGTTTGTTGGTACACCCATTGTTGGCCCAAAGAAGAAGACTATTTGGGTACCAAAGAGCTTAGTTACTAACCTACAAGGACCCAAGCAAAAATGAGTACCTAAGCTTCATTGATTTGCTTGTAGGTCAATTACAAAGCCGGAGGAAGGCATTAGATTATTGATAGTGGGTGCACTCAACACATGACCGGTACATCAAGAATGTTTGACAATAGTGGTGTTGATTCTATCACATTTGGCAATAACAAGAAAGGCAAGGTTATTGGCTTGGGCAAGATTGCAATATCAAATGACTTGAGTATCTCCAATGTGTTGCTAGTTGAAAGCTTGGATTTCAATCTTCTATCCGTGGCACAAATATGTGATCTTGGTTACAAATGTATCTTTGGGGTTGATGATATGGAAGTCATTAGTATGGATGGTTCAAATGTGGCATTCAAGGGCTTTAGATATGAGAATCTCTACCTAGTTGACTTTAATGCTAGAGAAACTTCTTTGACAACTTGCTTAATCTCCAAATCAAGAATGGGTTGGCTTTGGCATAGAAGGCTTGGTCATGTTGGCATGAAACAATTGAAGAAGCTTACAACTCACAATCTTGTCAATGGTTTGAAAGATGTTGAATTTGAGAAGAATAAGCTTTGTAGTGCATGTCAAGCCGGGAAGCAAGTTGGAAGCTCACATCCAAAGAAGAGTACAATGAGCACAAGCAAAGCATTTGATTTAATGCACATGGATCTATTTGGCCCAACAACATACTCAAGCATAGGTGGTAATAAGTATGGATTTGTCATAGTGGATGACTTCACAAGATTCACATGGGTATTCTTTCTTAGTGATAAAAGTGAAGTGTTTGACACCTTCAAGACCTTTCTCACTAGAGTTCACAATGAGTTTGAGATTAGAATCAAGAAAGTGAGAAGTGACAATGAAAGTGAGTTCAAGAATACAAGAATTAAAGAACTTTGTGATCACTATGGCATTGGACATCAATTCTCGGCCAAGTACACTCCACAATCAAATGGCCTAGTTGAGAGAAAGAATAGAACATTGCTTGATATGGCTAGATCAATGCTTCATGAGTACAATGTGAGTCAATCTTTTTGGGATGAAGCAATCAATACCGCTTGCTACTACATCAATAGACTATATTGTCATCCATTGCTAGAGAAGACCCCATATGAGCTACTTCATGGAAGAAAGCCCAATATTTCTTACTTTAGGGTGTTCGGTTGCAAATGTTATATCTTGAAGAAGGGCACTAGATTGGGAAAGTTTGACAAGAGATGTGATGAGGGGTTCCTACTTGGTTATTCAACTACAAGCAAAGCTTATAGAGTTTAGAACAACTCAAGTGGCATTCTAGAAGAAGTCCATGATGTGCAATTTGATAAAACCAATGGGTCACAAGATGAAGAAGAGAATCTAGATGATGTTGGTGGAACTCAATTGGTGGAAGCAATGAAGAACATGGACATTGAGGACATTAGAGCAAAGCAAGTTATTGATATTCAAGATGATGACAAAGATCAAGTGCTCAATTCTCCATTCAAGCTAGCTAGTGACTCTCAAGTGCAAGATCATGGTGCTAGTTCATCTCATCAAGATACATCAAGTGATCAACCAAGCTCAAGCAATCAAGTGCAAGTACTCCAACCACAACATGTTGCAAGAGATCACCCTATTGATAGTGTTATTGGTGATATTAGAAGTGGTGTGCAAACAAGATCAAGATTGGCTATGTTTTGTGAGCATGCATCATTTGTGTCAACCATAGAACCAAAGAAAATAGAAGAAGCTTTGAGGGATGCCGATTGGATTATGGCTATGCAAGAAGAACTAAACAATTTCACAAGAAATGATGTTTGGGAATTGGTAGAAAGGCCAAATGACTATAATGTGATTGGAACCAAATGGGTGTTCAAAAACAAGCAAGATCAAGATGGCATTGTGGTAAGAAACAAAGCAAGACTAGTTGCTCAAGGATACACTCAAGTAGAAGGTCTTGACTATGATGAGACATATGCTCCCGTGGCAAGATTGGAAGCAATAAGGATTCTATTGGCTTATGCTTGTGCACACAACATCAAGTTATATCAAATGGATGTCAAAAGTGCATTTCTCAATGGGATCATCAATGAGTTAGTCTTTGTTGAGCAACCTCCCGGATTTGAAGATGATAAGAAACCCAACCATGTATATAAGTTGAAGAAGGCTTTATATGGCTTAAAGCAAGCACCTAGAGCATGGTATGAGAGGCTAAGGGATTTCCTTCTCTCTAAGGGATTCAAGATGGGCAAGGTTGATACAACTCTATTCACCAAGAAGATTGGGAATGATCTATTCATAGTGCAAATATATGTTGATGACATCATCTTTGGATCAACTGATCAAGTTTATTGTGAAGAATTTGGTGCTATGATGGCCAAAGAGTTTGAAATGTCTATGATTGGTGAACTTAGCTACTTCCTTGGTCTCCAAGTCAAGCAATTAAAGAATGGAACATTTGTGAGTCAAGGGAAATACATAAGGGACATGTTGAAGAAGTTTGGAATGCAAGATGCAAAGCCAATTTCAACTTCAATGGGTATAAATGGCAATTTGGATAGTGATTTTGATGGCAAAATGGTGAATCAAAAGGAATATCGGTCTTTGATTGGAAGTCTACTCTATGTCACCGCATCAAGGCCGGATGTCATGTTTAGTGTTTGTATGTGTGCTAGATATCAAGCCTCACCTAGAGAGAGTCATCTCATGGCCACAAAGAGAATATTGAGGTACTTGAAGCAAACAAGAGATATTGGACTATGGTATCCCAAGGGGTTAAAGTTTGAATTGATTGGATATTCGGACTACGACTATGGGGGTTGCAAGATCAATAGAAAGAGCACAAGTGGCACATGTCAACTACTTGGAAGATCACTTGTGTCATGGTCCTCAAAGAAACAAAATAGTATGGCAATCTCTACCGCCGAAGCCGAATATGTGAGTGCGGGGAGTTGTTGTGCACAATTGCTATGGATGAAATCAACTTTGAAGGATTATGGCCTCAACTTCAAGAATGTGTCATTGCTATGTGATAATGAAAGTGCAATCAAGATGATACAAAACCCGGTTCAACATGGAAGAACAAAGCATATTGACATAAGGCATCATTTTATTAGAGATCATCAACAAAAGGGAGATATTGCCATTGAAAGTGTTGGCACCGATGATCAACTTGCCGATATTCTCACCAAGCCACTTGATGAAAAGAGGTTTTGCAAGCTAAGGAATGAGTTGAACATTCTTGATTTCTCAAACATGAGTTGAATGCACCCCACCCACTTCTTGACATGCCTCTCCTTCGACATTGCAAGGTAAAATTGATTGACATGTCATTCATCCTATGCTAAGGACTTGCTAGAGCATATAGACATAATAAGTGGTACGCATGAGCATTCATGATAAATCAAATGAATTTGATGGATATATGTTACCACTATTGCTTCTATGCTTGCTTTGATCTAGTGGTGGCATATAACATGTTTGTGAGCTTATAAACCTAGTGTTGAATCTAGAAGATTTGCTATAAGTGTTTAATTCAACATAGGCAAGATAACCCTTATTATGAGGAGTGAAGAAGCTTGTCTTTGGTTTAAATCGAATTAAATATCTTTGGCAAGTGTTCTAGGTTGAACCAAATTTGATAAATTTTAACCTACTCCATCAAACATTGTTTTTCTCTCCACAATTTGATCCCATTTTGGGTAAGTTGTTGACAAAGGGGGAGAGAAAAAAAAAAGATGATTCAACATGATAAAGAGGTAAATAAAATTTTGATGCACACAAGTAGGGGGAGCAAGCTCATAAACAAAGTTGTTGCATTTGTTTGTGCATTCTCATATGACTTGCTCATTGCACATGTTTTTTAAATTCAATATACATGCTTATGTGGTGCAATGCTAGTATAGAACTTGAATGATGAAATGATCTACTAGCATGCATAGGAATAGTTTACATGTGGTATCTAGACATGCTTAAAGCTCTACAAGTGGTACAAGTGATCCAAGAACCTTTACATATAATATTGATCTCACGGGGTTCTTGAGTTGTGATGGATGTCTAGTTACTTCATGATGCTAAGGATGGTGTAAAAGGCAACTCCGATTTGTATCACGCTTCAAAGGTCCATTTCTTACACCTCAACATCATTTTGGTAGAATTACTCTCTCAACACTTCTATCAATGCATATGTGCAAAGCTTTCAATTCAAACTCTATGCACATATATAGGGAGAGCTAATGCTATCAAAACCGAGCTTGTGATAATTGTCCAAACTTTACTTATGAGCAAAATGATTGGACAACTATGACAAGTTCAAAACTTTTATTATTAAAATCATCTTTGTGAGGGTTGTCATCAATTACCAAAAAGGGGGAGATTGAAAGTCCCTAGTTTGGTTTTGGCTAATTGATGAAACCTAGGACTAACCTTTGTATCTAAGTGGATGATTTAGATAAAGGTGGTCATTGAATATGAGACATGACATTGACTCACGTGACCAAGATGATGAAGACCAAGATGATGCTTGGCTCAATGGACCGGTTGTGAGGGTGAAGGGCAAGTCGAGGCTTCGAAGCGAAGGACCATGCGATGGTGAAGCTTGAGCAAGACTTGGCGCCGACGGACCGATGCAACGGTGAAGAGCAAGTGAAGTTAAGGTCGATGGATTGAGACGGTCATGTGATGATATGAAGTGGATCATATCTTTTGGAAGAACAAAATGGGCTCAAGGCAAAGGTATAACCATAGGGCCATTTTGTTTTGCACTCAAGACACCATAGAGGGTGTGAGTGGTTTAGGATCGATAGCCGAACTATTAAGAGGGGAAGTCTTATCGGTTATTCGATGCACGGGTGCCACTAGGTGAATTCATGAAGTGCATTGCATGTAGGGCCTAGTGAGCTAACTGGAAAACCTTCGAAAATGTTTATGAAAATGCTAACACACATGCACAAGGTGGTGATCACTTGTTGGTGTTGGCACATTTGCGAAGGCGATGAAGTTTGAGCGGTAGAGAGGGTTTGGGTCTCTCTCTCCCTCCCGCCGAGCTTGCGAGCGCGGGATTCAGGCGTTTTTGGAAACCTGAAATGCCTATTTTCCACTGCGCCGGAAGTCAGAAAAGAAACGGAGGCGAACGGAGGTCACAGAGGTGACCGGACGCTGCACCAGACGCGGTCATGGTATGACCGGACGCGTCCGATCAGTAGTCAGGCACGCGGGTGCTAGGGTTTGCAATCGGCGCGTCCGGTCACTCGCGGGACCGACGCGTCTGGTCAGTCGCCTAGAGGGAACTGCGGTTCACGAGGACGATCGGACGCGAGGCGCGTCCGGTCACACGCGATTGGACGCGTCCGATCATTGAGGGAGCTTACTAGACTCTAACCGGACGCGGGCACAGTTGCGTCCGGTCGTTGTGAGGGGCGCGTCCGGTCGTTACTTCGCGGGCGCGCGGTGCTATGCGATCGGCGCGTCCGGTCGTTGACTGGAGCGCGTCCGGTCACTCGGGACCGGCGCGTCCGGTCGTTTTGAGAGGCGCGTCCGGTCATGGGTTTTGACCGTTGGCGCAGTGACCGTTGGAGGATCGGACGCGGTTGAGCGCGTCCGGTCAGTTATGACCGGCGCGTTCGGTCATCCCGAAAAATCCCAGTGAAGGGGTATAACGGCTCTATTTGGATGGGATGCTTATAAATACTTGTTGGCCGGCCCTTGGGGAGGCCTCTCGTGATTTCTAACGTACTTGTGCATCCTTTGAGCTAGAGTATCTCCTCCCACTCTTCTCTCTTGCTTGATTGCAAATCAAAAGTGAGATTGAGTGATCCCAAAGTGCATTGCATAGCTTGAGGGCATCTAGTGGCACTTGTGGGTGGTTTAGCCGGTGGATTTCTTGTTACTCTTGGAGAGTACCGCTCCTAGCCGGCTTGGAGATTGTTGGAGGCGTTGGCAAGAGAAGGTGATTGTTCTTGGCCACCTCCGGTTGATTGTAAGAGGTTCTTATGTTTTCCTCGGCGGAGTGCCAAGAGCAACTATATTACATTGCGCGTGTCATTGAGTTACCTCACTTGAGAGTGGTGTCTTGCGGTGCCTTGTGGGGCGTGCCTTGAGGGGCAAGTGACTTGAGGGTCACACCGAGGAACCATCTAAGTGTTGGTCGACATAACCGGTGACGTAGCTTGTCGTTGCACAAGTGAACACCGGGTGAACAAAAATATTGTGTCTCTTGTCTCCTAGTGATTGGTCTTCATATTGTGTTGTTGTCAATATTGTTTGATTGTATATCATCTTGGTGATTGGCAACATCTTCACTCCACCGTCGGTATAAGATTCACAATCCTCTCTCTCGCATTTATATTTACTAGAATATCTTGTGTAGCTCTAGTGGTAACCTTTGCTAGTAGTTGTTAGCTTGCTCACTAGTGTAAGTTTAGTGACACAGCTCTTGTGTGAACTAGAGATCATAATCTACTAGACTTATGGATAAGAGGCTTGCATCACTACCGTAGGCTAAGCAAAACTCGCTTTACGCCGTTAGTTATTCTAACAAGTTTGCTTAGTGTTTATTGTAGATTTTTATAGGCTATTCACCCCCCCCCCTCTAGCCATCTAGGACCTTACATTTACCCTGATTGAATTTGAGAGTTCCCTGTAGGGGTTAGTCCAACAAAAATAACCAGTGTCTACACAAGCAATTTTAAGTTCAATAACCAAACTAGACTCCATGTCTAATTTTGATTAAGGAAAACATTTTAACCTAAGCACTACGCTTAATTTAAAAGCCAATGAAAGTATGTACAGTACTTCCAAACCAAAGCACACTATGACAGACAAAAGTAGCATGAAAGCATTTTAGAGATTTACTCAAATAGAGATGAAAGAGCATGATCATGGTCAGTGATTTTTTTTAAATAAGGATGCAAGTGGCATGGATATATGCATGGAACTAAATATGTTGTCGATTTGATATGAGAGAATTCAAACTAAATGAAATGGATGCATGGATTACTCCAAGTTAACATGCAGTGAAATGCAAAAGGTTGAAAGATAACTACTCATTAAGTTTAAAGTCCATAGCATGACTATCTCACCTTTCTTGATCATACTTACCATGACTCATATGATGAAATTTGTGAGTAGTGTAGCTTCTGTATTCGTCACTTGAGATATGATTTGAATTCTTGTGACGTCGACTTTATTCTTCAATCTACACATGGTTAGAGAATATATATATGTCTATAAAAACCTGTGAGATGGCAGGATTCTAGTGTTGACGGATCATGAATGTTCAGGCACCCTGGGTTCTTCAATGTTTCTCTCTTCTTTTCATGTGGAAACTTGCTGGAAGGTCACAACGGCATCTGTTGTCCTATCTTTTCCATAATTTAACCAAACAGGGGTAATCCTACTAAAGCTAGTGGTACACTAAATTAGCAGACATCAAGATCACTATCAAAATTTTTACGCCAATTGCTTCCCCGGTGATGGTGCCAAAAAGCTTGTTGGTAATTCTTAACGCACACAGAAAATTTCGCAAGTGCATGGATACCATTGTAGCTTTTACCTAAAAGTATTCCAGAGTATCGTATTTATCCACAGGGAAGCAATGGTTAAAGAAACTGATAGTGCACCATCATGTATCTACTAACTTAGTATACGACTAGACTAAAGTGGGGATAAGTAGTAAATGGTATGAATTATGTATGATGGCACACACATAGAAGAATTCCATGATAAAATAGTAGTTTAGCTGAATTGAGAGGACAACGGGAGTGTTTAAGGTTCCTAAATACTTCTCTATTACTTTGGTTCTATTCTAGTCTAGACTAGATGGTACTGAAGTATAGATAGATATTGCGATCACACACAATAACACTTTAGAGCAGTAGTACCTTTCTAACTCTCAAGGGGGGTGAGAAAGCGTAGTTGGGGGAAGGCTGCCTAAAGCTCTATGAACACCAATCTCAATGTGGTGGATTACAATGGCCTGATAGAGCTGTCAGCCTTGGGGCTACCACAACTAACCGTAGGTTTGGGTGCAAACTCAAGTAAACTCTAGCCTAGACACCATGTCTATGCTAGTGATTACTACTCTAGTCTCATGTGAAAACTAGAGCACTCAATACAAGTAGAGATCCCATTTTAAGATGTAACAACTATACTAACCCTACACATGAAAGGCATAAAAAGTAAATAGAGAAGATAAATATATTAAAGTATAAGTCTTGCAAAGGTAAGATACAAAAATATACCGGACCTCCAAAGATTTTTCTAGAACCTAAGCATAGCTCAACTCTCCCTAACTCTCAAGTTCCTAATCTACTACATTGGAGAGTCTAGCCCTAATCCTCCTAGTGTTAAGAATGAGAGTAATCCTCCTAGTGTTGCCTTTATCCGAAGAGATGAATATGAATTAGGGTTTCAGGATAGCTCTAGGGAGAGGGGCAGGGGCTGGTATATACAGGGGAGATAGAGTAGAGAGCAAGGAATTGCCATATCATCGATCCGCATCACCTCCCTCGACCACTATTGAATAAACCGACCTAAAATTGCCTTAAAATCAACGGTATAGATCGTAGGAAGGAGTATGAGACCGAGGAGGACGAGCGGCCCCACACTGGGTCGGGCGGCCTCCCTAGTGGGCCGGCCAGCCCACTATAGTGGACTTTTGGCCTACACTTCGACGTAGTGTCTTCTGTAACCTTCTAAAGTTGTCTTTCACAGTTTTCATGGGTTGAATCACTTGTTGTCACCAGTTTGCTTGTTTGGAGTATATGACAGTGGTCCTAGGGCTGTTTTTTTTGGATAAATCCTCCTGCATACAAATGTTCACCAAAGCTCGTGGAATTCATTAGTTTAAACCATTATACTTATGTTTGGTGATGGAATTAAATATATATATGCATGTTATGTTGACGGTTTATAATTGACATTAGTGACCATCAACACCGGGTACCCTTATATTGGTACCCGATAATCATCAACATACAAACATAATATAACATATTTGCCCTCACCATGTCGATAATACACACACTTGTCAGGCTTATTTATGGCAAAGCTCGCATTGGTTAAAGTTGTGTCAAACTTCACATGCCATTGTTTAGGTGCTTGTTTCAAGCCATATAAAGATTTTAGTAACTTACACACACTTTGTGCTCTTCACCTTTTACGATAAATCCATCTGACTGATCCATATAGATTTTCTTCTCCAACTCTCCATTAAGGAAAGTTATCTTCATGTCCATTTAATGACGAGAAGACCATACGAGGTAGCCAGAGAAAGTAGCACTCGAATAGTGGTCATTCTAGAGATATGTGAATAAGTATAAAAAAATCAGTGTCTTCCTTCTAGGTATAGCCTTTAGCCATAGGACGAGCCTTGTACTTGTTAATAGTACAATTAGACCTAAACTTCTTTTAGAACACCCACTTATAACCCATAGGTTTACAACCAAATGGCAGATCAGTTAATTTTCAAGTTCCATTAGAAAGAATCGAGTCCATCTCATTACGAACAACTTCTTTCCAATTGTCTACTTTGGGAGATGTAAGCCTTTGCAATAGATATGGGCGTATCATCCATAAGGTACACAATGAAATCATCACTAAAAGATTTTGCAATCATTTATCTCTTGTTCCTCACAGGAACTTCATTGTCATCCTTCTCAAAGACTTCTTCATATGGTTGCTCAAATGACTCAACAGGAGACCTGACAAGTGTAGTAAAATCAGGAGCTATCTCAGAATAAAATCTAGTATTAATATGCATATATTTCATAGGAATATGTTCTCAAAAAACGTAGCATAAAGAGATTCCATAATTATATCAACATATATATCAGGAACTTCAGATTTTACTACTAAAATCTATAGGAAATGTTCTGATGAGCATATCATAGAAAGACAGTCCACAATCTTCGATCTAAGCTTGCGCATTTTAGAAATTGGTATGTTGACTTTCGCCAAACATCCCCATATTTGCAAGCATGAAAGTGATAGTTTTCTCCTAACCCAATTCTCATATGGGGTTGTTTCTTTATTTCTATATAAAATTCTATCCAGGACATGACTCGTAGTCAATAAAGCCTCCCCCAACTATGGCAAAAACATGGTTTAGTCGATGGTCCAATTAATTAAACAATAAACTAAAATATTGAGTAATTTATTGTTTAATCCGATGCAATCCGCAATGAGTGTTGCCATGTAGATAATAGGGAGAGGTGTCCCGTTATAATTACCATCCAATAGACCAATACTTGACATATCGACAACTAACTCTTTGTTAAATTAAATAAAAAAATAGAATTATAGATTTTTATGATCCTAAAGTATTATTAATATTATTTTTATATAATATATTATAGACGTCATGATCGTCATAAAATAAATTATAGTTTTAAAATTTTATAGAAGGATAAAATAGAAATAGCTATATAACATTGTTGTTCTTATTTTTCAAGAATATTCGATGAGTTGTTTTCTCAGCATTTCTATTCTTATTTTCTATGAATATTCGATAGCTTTTATTGTCTCCTGTTGCAACGTATTTGCTAGTCAATTTCAAAAGTTTATCATCTTTTCATACGAGTTCCAAATTAGACAAAGAATATATCTACTTTGATTAACTCAACGAGCTCTTTATAATAGTGTACTTTATTTCAGCATTTGATATTGTTTTGCAATATGAAAATTTGAATTACTATTCAAGTCCTTTTTGCACCTATTTGTAAGTGCAACATACATTATCTTTTCATATGCAATATCGACATATCTTGTAAAACACTTTAGAGCATAACAACTTGTGAAACTTGTTATATTAAGACCTATCTATGAAATGCTATCGTTTTATTATCATTTGGCGATCGGATTGTCTGAGTTGAGGACAGCCAATGGACACACTGATTTTCACGATACATGTCGTGGACTTGTAGCTAGATTAGTTGGAAGCTGGTTAGATACTTGTATTTTTCACCATTTTATTTTAGGAAAAAGTTTAATTGATCCCCAACTATTTGGGGTGGTCTAGTTTACCCCCTCAACTATGAAACAGTCTAATTTACCCCCTGAACTTTGCAAAACCGGCCAAATCACCCCCTCAAGCGGTTTTGGACGGTGGATTTGCTACAGTAACAACGGTTTTGCTATCGTAACAGTGGTTTTGTCATTTTCTTTTTTATTTATTTCGTCTGAATCTTTGAAAAATCATAGTAAATCACAAAAAAAAACAAAATGAAAAATTCAATTTTGTTGGACTCCACATGAGTAGATCTACACAGTGAACATATAATATAGTATGCTTTAGTACAAAGTTTTTGCTGTAAATTTTGATCTATTTTTTCTGTAATTAATTTGAATAATTCACACAACAAAAACTTTGTACTAAAGCATACTATATTATATATTTACTGTGTAGATATACTAATGTGGAGTCCAACAAAATTAGATTTTTCATTTTATGTTTTTTTTGATTTACTATGATTTTTCAAAGATTCAGACGAAATAAATAAAAAAGAAAAGGACAAAATCATTGTTACCGTAGCAAAACCGTTATTACTGTAGCAAAACCACCGTCTAAAACCGCTCGAGGGGGTGATTTGGCCGGTTTTGCAAAGTTCAGAGGGTAAATTAGACTGTTTCATAGTTAAGGGGGTAAACTAGACCACCCCTAATAGTTGGGGGTCAATTAGACTTTTTCCTTTTATTTTATTTGTATATGTTATTAATTATCTATGGTACTTTTTTCGTTTAAAAAAAATGCAATTCTCATTTTTCGAAAAGTCAAACGGTCTCAACTAATTTGTATTAAAAATTACTTACATTCATGATATAAAATAAGTACAATTAGATTAGTCATGGAATCTATTTTCACAATAAATTTATTTGAAGACATAAATGCTAATACTATTTACTGTAAATTTGGTTAAACATAAGCTACCTTGACTGGCACAGTTTTCATAATTGTATTTTTTGTGGACAGAGGGAGCATGTTAGCCTTGTTCGGCTGGCTGGTGGCTGGTGGCGGGTGCTGATTTGTTGTGAGAGAAAAGTACTACTGGCTGGCAGGTGGCTGGTGGCGGATGCTGAATTAATGTGAGAGAAAAACACTGACTGGCTGGCAGCCAGCCAGCCGAACAAGTTGGTTATTATACTGCACGGTTTAAAGTGTTTGTGGGTGGTTCAATTCAATTGGTCTAAAACTATTGAGCCAGTGCTTCAACTGATTCTTAGAGGGTGTTTGGTTCACCCAACTAAACTTTAGTCCATATCACATCGAATATTTAGACACATACATGGAGTATTAAATATAAATTATTTACGAAACTAAATAGACAGATTAAGACTAATTTGTGAAGCGAATTTTTAAGCCTAATTAGTTCATAATTTGACAATGTGGTGCTACAGTAAATATGTGCTAATGACAAATTAATTAGTCTTAATAAATTCGTCTCGCGATTTACCGGCAAAATCTGTAATTTATTTTTTTTATTAATATCGAACACCCATTTGACACCCCCGTACTAGACTTCAGGGCCTGCATCCACACACCCTGGCACCGGCGAACCGATGGCCCTGCCATTTTGATTTCCGCTCCAGTTCATCCAAGCCCTGGTTTAGTTCCCTCACTTCTCTCCAAATTTCACTATGTAAAAAGAAGATTCTTCGTCACATCAAAATGTTGGCAAATGCATGGAGTACTAAATGTTAATAAAATCAAAAACTAATTACACAGTTTTGTTATATTTTGCGAGACGAACATTTTAAGCCTAGTTAGTTAACATTTGGATAATTTTTACCAAATACAAACGAAATGCTACAGGAATTCTGATACAGTGTTTTTCTTCCCAATTCTCTCATCTAAACGAGGCCCAAATGCTCGTAATAACTACTGTAGTATGTATTGGATTATTCCGTTTTCCGTGCCCGGTCCCCGTTCCGTCACGTTTGCGCAATGAGCCAAAGACGGTGACGCGGTACAAGCGTCCCCCACACGTGGATTCTGCTCTGGTCGGGCCGCACCGTTCCGTGGCCTACCCACCTGACGCGGCACGGCCCAGGAGGCCAGGGCCCAGGACCAGTCCCACCTCTCAGCGACCCATTCGCCGCACTGACCATCTCCCGGACCCACCGGCCAGTGATACGCCCTCCTCCCCTCTAAGCCCTAGCCAAACGCCGCCGCCTCACCCGACCCGGCTGCCTCACTACATTTCTAATCCGCCTCCCGAGCCCAAACCCTAAACCTAAACCTCTCACCCGCCGCCACCGCCGCCGCCACCACCACCACTTCAGACGCCGCCTCGAGGCCCCCTCCCAGCGCCGCCGACTTCCACCTCGGATTGAAACAGTGAGTTTTTTCCCGTCCCCTTTCATGTTCCTCGGGCTCGATTCGACCTGTTTCGCTTGTTTCCTGTCACTTTGTCGCCATTACTGATCGATTTGAGTGTTGGTGTGTGCTGCAGATGTCATCGGACGATGAGGTCAGGGAGGAGAAGGAGCTCGACCTCTCCTCCAACGACGTCGTCACTAAGTACAAGGCTGCCGCCGAAATCCTCAACAGTAAGTAACCTCGCCTTGTCGCCCCCTTCTAACCTTATCACCCATCCTTGCGGTTGATCTGCGGTCCAGCAGCGTGCGTGGAGATTGTCTAGTTTTTCTAGTATTTGTTGCCGCTGGTTTTTGTTAATTGTTTGCTGTTCTTCAATTTAGATGTTTGGCGGTCTTTGTGAATTGTTAGTAGTAGCTGGATTTAGCTGTTGGGTGAGTAAATAGATTTCCCGTTACAGTTTTGAGAAGCGGAATTTGATATGTCAAATGGCGTTCATATTGACCATGATGTCTATACTGGTAGCAGTGGTTCTGGATTGCAGAGGAGGCTTCTACTTGGATGTTAGCACCACTTTGGTTGCCCCATTTTCTTTGGAAGTTTTATCTGTTATCTATTTTGTATGTATGTTGAGTTTGTTCAAGAAGTGCACCGATAGTAATTGTGCTTACTTTGGCCTGATGATGCATACTGATATCAGAAATGAAATGCTAAACTGATAGTAATTGTGCTTACTTTGGCCCCGATGATGCATCTAATATCAGAAATGAAATGCTAAAGTGTTTTATCACCTTTGCAACAGATGCTCTGAAGCTGGTTGTGTCTGAGTGCAAGCCAAAAGCGAAGATTGTTGACCTTTGTGAGAAGGGCGACTCTTTCATAAGAGAGTAATACATCTTTCTGTGTCTTAGTGCTCTTGATTGCTACTTGCTAATTTGCATCCTTACTTTGGGCTCATTGTTGGGAATAGGCAAACGGGGAATGTCTACAAGAATGCAAAGAGGAAGATTGAAAGGGGCATTGCTTTCCCAACCTGTGTATCCGTGAATAACACCGTCTGCCACTTCTCACCACTTGCCACAGATGATGCAGTTCTGGAAGAAAATGATATGGTTAAAATGTAATTGTCTTGCTGCAACTATTTTTATAATAATCCCTTTTGGCAGGTATTGCTATGGACCTCAACAATTTTGTTTTCCTTTTTGTAGTGATATGGGCTGTCATATTGATGGCTTTATTGCTGTGGTGGCACATACACATGTAATTGCAAATGGGCCTGTCACAGGAAGAGCAGCTGATGTTCTTGCTGCTGCCAACACAGCAGCAGAAGTTGCTATGCGACTTGTAAGACCTGGGAAGAAGGTATAAATGTTTTACAAAGCCCTAAGTTTTTTTTTTCTTTCACAAGTTATATTTTATCTATCATTGTTGCCGTCTCCCTAAGTATATATCTTTGGAAGATGTTTGAAGTGTTGACCTAACTAAGTATTTCCTTGTTCATTTTGTGGGTGTGTACTGATTTGTTCGTTTCATTACTAATCCCCACTCTATATATTTTCAGAATAAGGATGTTACTGAAGCAATTCAGAAAGTTGCTGCTGCTTATGATTGCAAAATTGTGGAAGGTGTTCTTAGCCATCAACTGAAGCAATTTGTGATTGATGGTAACAAAGTTGTACTCAGTGTCTCCAATGCTGACACAAAGGTTGATGATGCTGACTTTGAAGAAAATGAAGTCTATGCAATCGATATTGTCACCAGCACTGGGGAGGGGAAGGTAAGAATTTCTGTTATTTGCATATGATCCTCCTTTTTTCCCCTGTTTGATCACATTTTTGTTTTATATTCATGGCAGCCTAAGTTACTGGATGAGAAGCAGACCACCATCTACAAAAGGGCTGTAGACAAGAATTATCACTTGAAGATGAAAGCGTCAAGGTTTATTTTCAGTGAGATCAGCCAGAAGTTCCCAATCATGCCTTTTACTGCTAGGTTTGTGACTGCAGTACTGCACAACGAATTTTGAGTTTTTAACTGTTCTACCTTTGTTGTCTGTTGAAACATGAGCTTATGAATTGCTTATAGGGCATTAGAAGAGAAGCGTGCACGCTTAGGCTTGGTGGAATGCATGAACCATGAGCTATTGCAGCCGTACCCTGTACTTCATGAGAAGCCAGGTAGAGACTACTCCCCTCGATTTAATCACTGGACTGCTTGAATTGGTTTTTCAACATACCATAACTTCTCACTTTGGGTCTATGGAAACTCCTGTAAGGTTTGTGGGCTTCTGGTCCAGATTGATTTATTGTAAGAGCCATCATATTAAGTGGTTGCATCATGCAGGTGATCTTGTTGCACACATAAAGTTCACTGTGCTTCTGATGCCCAATGGATCAGATAAGATTACATCACATCCGCTACAGGAGTTAAAGACCACAAAATCCATTGAAGACAATGCTGAGATAAAGGCATGGCTTGCTTTGGGGACAAAATCAAAGAAGAAGGGTGGTGGAAAGAAGAAGAAAGGTTTGTCTCATGTACACAGTACACAATGCTCATTATTTTATCGCCCCTGAGCTGCATGCTGATTTGGTTCTCTTGATAAACTAGTTACACGCTAATTTGTTTTGAGTTTTTGTGCTACGCAACTCTTGTGCCTTTTGTCTATACTTGTTTATTTTGTATAATTCCTTGTACTTAGTTGTTTGTTTCCTCGAGAATATAGGCAAGAAAGGAGATGCAGCAGAAGCAGATCCCATGGAGGCGACAAACGGTGCAAGCCAAGAATAATTCTGATTTTTGGAATTACTGCCTCCAGCTTTTTTTCTTGTTTCTTCACTGCATCTGATGGTGTTATATTACATTCAGTTGTGGAAAAAATTGAGTACTTTTCCTAGTGTCTTAAGAAATGAAGCATCCAGCTGCACATTATCGCATCTAATGGCACAAAGATAATTATCTACGAGGCATGCCCAGTGTTGGTTCTCTGTTTCTTCACAACCTCACTTCCTTCACTTCGGATTTTTCTAAGCTGCTCCCAGCCTGGAAATTTTAATGCTTGCATAAACAACGCATTCCAGTGGATATTGGGATTTTAGGGGCTGTTTGGTTCCCGACCTGGGAATCTTGCCTAGGCCAGGAATCGCTTGATTTTAGTGCTGGCCTTCCAGTGTTCGATTTCAAGCACCTAATATACCCCCAACTGCTGAGATGTAGCATCCAGATACGAACGTTCGAAGTATCATCTTTCTGTCTGTGGTACCTGTCCAGCGGTTTGTGGCATAAGATTTAACTTTTTACCCTCCTGGGTCGATTTTGAGTAATGTGAGTCAGCAAAATGCCAAAAACGTGAACTGAGGCAATAGACTTGCGAGCAAATTTTCTTTGTGCAGACGAAATCCAACGCGACAGCATTTTATTACGGCTCGGACTCGGATCAGGCCAGTCGGGCCTGCGGCCTGCCCGTCGGATGGTTATAATCAACCTTGCACAGCAGAGTCAGGTGGATCTCCCATCCCTCTCGTTTCTCTCCCAAGCCCGGTGGTGTAGAACTGTAGATTAGGCCCTAGTTTATCTAGATTATTGTCCAGCCGGCGATGGCGAGGTGGTGGTGTCGTCAGAGCCATGTGAGGTCATGTTTGTTTGGGTATATGTGTATCCACCTCAGTCTACGTGTGTTGGAGTGGAATAGAATGGAATTTAGTTTAATTATACTTCAATCCACTTCAACACACATGGATTGAGATGAATACATACGCATCCAAACAAGGCAAGAGAGATCTGTGAGGCAATGTCGAGGTGGTGGATAGTTAAGTCCCTCTGATTCCATCCTCGTCTCTGATGGCGCTTACTCTGGCACTGGTGAAGGATGAGGGGCAGCATTTACTCTGACGCTAGTGAAGGAAGGGTCAAGTCTCTAGGGTCTCGGTGGAGATATCAATTTCTGGTTGCTTTTGTACAGGAGTTGAGTGTTGTCCAAAGCTTCCGTGGCTCCTAACGGTGTCGGCCTGGTTATACGCATATGGAAGAGTAGCTACGGGTTTCGAAATGATGAGGTATATGAATCTGGGGTCTTGGTTTGGGAGTGTTGGCATCCCCGTTTGTGAGACCTAGGCTTTGTTAGTTATGGTGATGGTGCTGGAACCTCGAAGATCTTTGTTGTAATTTTTATTTTCATAGAAGTCCCTTTCCATGTTTGGCTGAGACAGCTGTGCTCTAGATGCTTCGCGTATGTACCAAACTCAGGGGGTCACTGTTGTATCTCGGTTCGATGCAAACATTTTGTCTAGATCGAGTTTAGTAATTAAATCTAGTTCCATATAAAATAAACAGTTACGTAACGCCTCAGTTTAGCTACTGAGCCTGCCAACAATTTT
The DNA here is from genome assembly GCA_038087645.1 of Saccharum hybrid cultivar R570. NCBI lineage: Eukaryota > Viridiplantae > Streptophyta > Magnoliopsida > Poales > Poaceae > Saccharum > Saccharum hybrid cultivar. Next base: position 15,658,657 of record JAQSUU010000431.1, on the reverse strand, counting down.
TTACGTTAATAATACAAACTTTTGCAACTAAACGAAAATTGTCTAGGGAATCGATTATAACAATTTTAACACATGGTTGTGCATTTGTGTGGCTTGAAACAAACTTGGGCAACAAACAGATGAAAATTATCTAGGGAATCGATTATAACAGTTTAACACACGATTGTGCCCAAAACTTGTTCCTGCTTGTTTCAAACGACAACTATGGTTCATCTCTGCAACATAATACCTGTAACTCTATATATACACATAATATTAAAGAGTGAAGAGATTTTTCGGTCTCATTTTTTTACTTTCCATGCTGTTCTTGCACCTTCCCTGTGTTGTACATGACCTGGACTCTTGATTTGTGCTCGTTTGAGTTAGAGCAACTCTCCAATTTCAAACGTATTTCATTCTGTTGCAACACATATGCACATTTACTATACTAGTATAAACATAGTATACCCCATCATTCCAAATAACAAAAGAAAACCATCTAAGAAAAGAAAAAAAAATGAAAGCTTCGAGCAAGATAACTATACTATGCTAGATCGCAAGACTGAGGTTAAATGTATTCTAATGGCACTAATCTGCTTCTAATGCATTGGTTTTCTTTGATACCGTGAGGTACTGTATTATATGGCTTATGGTTCATTGGTTGACATGCTTGTACCGACATTGTAACGCATTTGTATTTTATTTTATTTTATCTGATCTAAGCCATTTAATTAGCTTGATTTTGCTGCCATTTGAACAATGTAGGGTCCAGTTGAAAACACAATTTCAGAATAGTTGCTCCACTATGGAAGAGCTCTACGGTGGATGTGAGCTCCCATCAAACCATTTAGTAGAGCTCCAACTCCGATGGACTTATATGTAATTAAAAAACATAATCAAGGACTAAAATAAAAAATGTAACTCCACTCCCTCCCAATACGGCTATGGCGGGCATCCCATGCAGGGCCGTGATTGGCGGGGGAGGGATCGACGGCGGGGAAGCAGGTAGAAACGGAGGTTGGTGGCACACGGCGACGCGTGAGGAAGGGACGGCAACGCGCGGCGGGCTAGTCCATAGCGGCGCTTGTGGTGACGGAGGCGAAAAAAATCGAATCGGTATGTTTGTGTAACGGATGGTGATGGTGGGTAATTTTCACCAACTCCATAAACTAGAGTTTTTAGAGCACCCTTGAGGTGTTCCATGGATTTGGTAGATCTAGGGCTAGATCCAAGTTTTTTGCGGATTTGGAGTTGGCGGAGCTAGGACGTTTTGCTGGAAAAATTGGGAGGGGATCAGTTTTCTAGGACCTGGAGTTACGTGGAGCTCTGCCAAACACCCCCGTAGTGTCTAGAAGTATCCGAGAGTATCATTGCTACCATGGCTCCATCAGTACTGTGTTTTAGGGGTAATATGGAGAAAAGAAGTCTTCAATTAGCTAGAATCTCAAACAAGAGAATCCATGATCTAAACATGTAGAGATCTTTTTTTTATATCTACAATTCAGATTATGGAATTCATTACCTAGAATCTGATCTAGAATTTAGATTCCTAGAATTCGGAAGGCATTCAAACATGCCCTAGGCCCTGTTTGGAACCGATTAAAATCGGATTCTTGCCCGTCTACCGCAACAATCGAGCAAAAACCCGCCAAACGCCTTTGAGATGGCCTTGATTCTTTTGACCGCCCCTCTCCCATCCACCGCGAGAATAAAAATGCGACCTTGATTCTTGGTACCTCAGTTCACCCACCGTTGTCTACCACACCGCGTGGTCTCCCACCTTGGTTCCAAACAAGCCCCTAGGAAACAAACATGGAGTCATAATGCAATTGGTGTTGTTGGCAACTGCATCACATGCTATCTAGAACGCATGAAAGCTACTGTCCAAATCTTTTTCTTGCTTTAGGGGGGGTGTTTGGTTCTCCTCCTAAACTTTAGTCGCTATCTCATCGGATATTTGATACATGCATGAAGTATTAAATATAGACTAATTACGAAACTAAATGCATAGATTAAAACTATTTTGCGAGACGAATTTTTTAAGCCTAATTAGTCCATGATTTGACAATGTTGTGCTACAGTAAACATGTGCTAATGATGGATTAATTAGGCTTAATAAATTCGTCTCGCGGATTATTGACGGATTCTATAATTTGGTTTTTTATCAGGATCCGAACACCCTATGCGATACCCCCACGTGACACCTCCTAAACTTTAGTCATCGGATCTAAACACCCCCTTATAGACAACCTATTTGCGAACATTGGATGGAAGAATATATGGTTCAATAATCCATTCATCCAATAGAATTAACATATTCTTACGCTCGCTATAATTATTGTTGATATTATTATAAGAGTATGGCATATACTGATGCTAGATTTTGTTACTTTACCAAATTGCAAATGTTATAAAAAACTATTATTATAAGCTATAGTCAAACGGCTTGCTCGCTTATGATTTTTTTATGTCTCCTAATTGATACAACTGTAGTAAACATGTGCGAACTCGCACAAACTCACAGACAGCACGCACACCTCTATGCACATATCTACAACTACACACCTTGAAGATCGTGTTCTCAGTGAGATTGATAGAGTTACACAGGATTAGCACGTCGTTCTGAGGAACGAAATTTAATTTTGGGGGGCATTACCACCAGCTGATGCTAGCCGGAATCGAAGGCCGGTGGGTGGGATGGAAACTGACCCCAAAAAACCAAGCAGCCCCAGCCCCAAAGGCTATTTGAGGGCCGGAAACTGATTTTGCTTCAGCAAGCTTAGCACCCAAACGTCTAGCCCTAGGCCTGCGTCCGAACATGGCTTTTGTTCGATGACCCATCGCACCCCCTCACGTAAACTATGCCCGTGCAACAGGAGAGCGCCCGCCCACCGCACTCACGTCACCACACGCCTGTGCACTTGCTCCCAAACCGCGACGTATGCAGCCCCCTCGTCTGGCCACCAAGAAGCCACCGTGGATCTGTGCGCCGGTGAGGGGGAGAGGCCACACGAGGGAGGGAGGCCGCGCCATGCCACCTCGTCGGCGTCGCAACGGGCCCGCGTGCTGGTGTCCCTCGCGCCGCCACCAGGACTGGATCTGGCCAGAGGAAGAGGCCGTGTCCCACTCATTGCCGCCGCTGGGACCAGATCTTGCTGGGGTGGGCGTCGGGTGGGGCTGCCATGGGAGAGAGGGAGAGGTGAGGGAAACTAGGAGAGGGAGAGGCGAGGGAGAGGAAGGGGCGAGTGAGGGGCCGACCGAGGTGAGCGGCGTCAGGTGTCGGGGGAGGTGGGCGTGTGGCGTCGGGCGTTGAGTGAGGGCGAGAGGCGTGGTGTGGAGGGAGCGGCTGAGAGATGGATGGAGTGGTGGAGGACAAAACCCTATATCGAAGACAGAAATCAAGCCACGCTGGGCCTGTTGGGCCTCGGCCTTTCCAGAGGCGGGCCTTATAGCATGCTTACCTCCGAAAATAGACTATTTTTTAAGACGGTTGCCTTAAAATGTCCGCATCCGTAAATCGATTTTAAGAGACGGGCAAAAGTAACCACCTCCGTAAATCAAAATATCTGCCTCCGTTAATACGTTAGGATTTTAAAATGCGGTTAAATTTTATGACTGCTTCCGTTAATAAAAGAACCCCGTCTCGCAAAATCATGTTGCGAGCAGTCAGCGCGAGTGTCCGTCCGTCCAGTCGTCCGTATGATTATCGATTTTGCTTTGCAAATTGCAGTTCCAACCGCGTGGGCCCCTCTCTCTGAAAGTGGGCCTATCCTCGCTGGCTATGTCTCCCCTCCGCGCACAAAACCCTAGCACGCAGGCGCAGCCAGCCCTGCTCCCAAAGCTTCTGGAGAACACCTACCCGTCTCCCCACCCTAGCCCCGCCGTCGCGTCCTCTTCGAATCGAATCGCGCCGCGATCAGCTCATCTCATGGCGGACAAGGAGCCTGTCGTGGAGCGACCCGAGGCGGCTGAGGAGGAGGACGCCTCAGCCGCCGCCGCTGGCGCGGGGGAGGAGGAGGACACGGGCGCCCAGGTGGCCCCCATCGTGCGGCTTGAGGAGGTAGACGTCACCACCGGTGAGGAGGACGAGGACGTCCTGCTCGACATGTGAGGCGCCGCCCCCCTCCCCACTTCCTTGTTCATTGCCGCGCGCGGTTGCCCGCCCCGCTCGATTTGGTGCTGATTTGGGTTTTTGCAGGAAGGCGAAGTTGTACCGATTTGACAAAGACGGGAACCAATGGAAGGAACGGGGCACCGGCACCGTCAAGCTTCTCAAGCACAAGGAGACCGGCAAGGTCCGACTCGTCATGCGCCAGGCCAAGACGCTTAAGATCTGCGCGAACCACCTCGGTAGCCTTTCTCTCTATTTGAAATTCGCCGTCACAATTTGTATCGAGCTTTTGGTTGATCCCAAAGAGTAGGAGTCTGATGCCCCGCTGTGTATGCAGTGGCCTCGACCACGAAGATGCAGGAGCATGCCGGCAGCGACAAGTCATGCGTCTGGCACGCTGCTGACTTTGCCGATGGCGAACTCAAGGAGGAGATGTTTGCCATCAGGTTTGGTTCCGTAGAAAGTGAGTTCTCTACCTTGTTTACCCGGTTGTTATGCCCCAACTATATGTTTGATACTATATGATTGAACTTCCTAGTCTCAGTGTTCTAAAATGAAATCTTAGTGTTCCAAAAGTAGGCCTGCCTGGTTGTTAAGCTGACAATCTGATTATAGGCTGCTTGGAACTACTAGATGGCTTGCCCTTTACGTTACTGCAAAATGACCAAACAAATAGGTTTACCAGAGTTTAGGGACCTTGTTTTGTTGATTAAGCGTTTTATAATGATTCAAGGTTTTTCTGTCGAGTGATGCTAAAGAAGCGATTTATTGTGCCCCAACTATATGTTTGATACTATATGATTGAACTTCATAGTCTCAATGTTCTAAAATGAAATCTTAATGTTCCAAAAGTAGGCATGCCTGGTTGTTAACCTGACAATCTGATTATAGGCTGCTTGGAACTACTAGATGGCTTGCGCTTTACGTTACTGCAAAGTGCCCAAACAAATAGGTTTACCAGAGTTTAGGGACCTTGTTTTGTTGATTAATTGTTTTTTAATGACTCAAGGTTTTTCTATCGAGTGATGCTAAAGAATCGGTTTATGAACGAAATTGCCATCTATATGACTTCATTTCTATCCATTGTTTGGTTTTGGTTTTGCGGAACTAATTGTTGCTGAGTGTTGACAAAGGAGAGTTGCTTGATTTGTTGGCTTCTATGCATAAATAAGATGGTGAATTGTTTTGTGTTGTAAATAGTAAATCCTAATACACGTGGTGACTGAACTGGCACTGGATATTGATTTTGAGAACTTTATTAGGATCTAATAATCCGATAGCTTGTTAGTTCTACCGCTGTACTATTATCTTCTCTTTAAGGAGAACTATTATTAGGCATGCATCTGTGGGTGGCGGTTGAAAGAGGCTTAATCATTTCATATCATTTCTGTGCCGCGTGATGACAACCTGTCGGAGTTTATAGTTTGCATAATTCATTCATCATGGGGGCATGTTTGCATAGTACCTTTCTTATGTTAAGTTTGTGTCATCTAGTTTTACATTGCAACATCTAAGTTTTAACAAGCCTTGGTTTTAGGTTTCTAGTGTACATTCCATAGAGCTTTTTTAAAATTTCCGTGTAAAACGTTATCCTTGATTTGCGGATTCCTGAACAGTTCATAAGACAAGTACCAAAACTAGTTGTCCCATGATCAACATTGTAAAATGGATCAGCCATATTATTGTGTATGTAGTCTTTATCTAGTGGCAATCAAAGTTTAAGAAGGCGCTAGGCGGTTTCTAGGCGCTGACCCATAGCCTAGAGCCTAGGCGAGCCTAGGCTAGCCTAGGCGTTTCAAGGCGTTTTCCTAGGCGGTGGCTAATACATGTACATATACTTAAATATATTTAAAAGAAAAGAAAAAAAATAGAATATCAGTGGACAGAATGGAGGAGAAAGAGGAAAAGGCCCATTTAACGGCCCAACTCTCCCTCCACAGCCCCCACCAAAGTCTTATCCCCTCCCCTGCTCTGTTTCAGTTTCTCTCCCTCCCGACTCTTGCACCCGCCGCTCGACTGCGCCGGTCACCCGCGCAGCCGCCAGCGCCCGACGTTGCCTCCTTCGCCACCGGCTGTCGCCTCCTCCGTCGACGTTACCTCCTCCCCCACCGTCGCCCGACGTCCGCGCCCGCAGTCCGCCTTCCTGCCGCACCCGCTCAAGTCGCGCATCTCTTCCAGCCGCGAGCCGCCCGCCTCTTCCTACCGCCGCCATATCCACCACCGCCGGCCTCCTCCCTGCCGCCTCCACCACCGCCCGCCTCTTCCCAGCCGCGCCTGCCACCTCCACCGCCGCCTCCTTCTCCTCCTCCTCCGCCGCCCGATGTCCCTACCTCTTCCTCCGCCGCGGTACCCCCTCCACCTCCCCCACCGGCGCCGCCGACGAGCTGCCGCCGCCTAGGGGTCCACCTACCCCCATAGGCCAGGCGGACACCCTCCGACTAGCGCCTAGTCGCGCCTAGTCGCGCCTAAGGCGTCGCCTTTTTGAACCTTGGTGGCAGTTGCCTACTTGACATGTAGAGTTCCTGAAATACATATTGATAGCTAATCATCATGGTCTGGTAGTTGCCTATTGCCAACCTGTAGTGTGGTTGGCTCGTTCCACGTTTCCATTACGACAACACATTATTTTCTTTTCAGTGATGCTCCTATATATTTGAAGGGGTTGACTTTTACAATTGTTCAATACCTTCTTTTTGTTGCATATTTTACTTAATTGAGTCCCTATACTGGCAATCGTAGGTATTAGCTTTGGTTTACCAACATTCTCTCTATGAATATGCATGTGTGCTCTGTGTCAGCTCCAGCTTATTGGTAGTTTTGTGAGGTGTGAAGTAACCAAATATTTCTTGTTAACTTCCTAACTAGCTCATTTTTTATCAGTTACAATGTCATGAGTGGTACTTTTTAGGGCACTCTAGGTGCTATAGATATACAACATTGCCTTTGTTAGACCTCTGTTATGTGTTTTTCATCTGGTTGCAGGGCCTTTCTATTCATAGTTTTAATTTCCTATTAATGGGTGTTGTTGAAATCTTGCTACTGGTGTAGCATCTGTACTTACATCAGGTTACCATGTTACATGGATAAGGCGATAAGCATGTTGTCATGTGTGCTCTGTGTGTCTGTCTCAGAGCCAATGGTAGTTCTGTGAAGTGTGAATTAGCCAAAATATTTGTTGTTAATTAACTTTCTAACTTACTCGGTGTTTATTAGTTACAATGTCATGAGTGATACTTTTTAGGGCATTCTTGGTGCGATACAACCTTTGCCTTTGTTGGACTTCTGTTGTGTGTTTTTCCTCTGGTTGTAGGCTCCTCTCTCTTCATAGTTTTATTAGTTTCACTATTATTAATGGTTGTTGTTCAAATCTTGCTACCTGTCTAGCATCTGTACAGTACATCAGGGTATCGTATATTCATATTACATGGACTGCGATCTCGTGTAGACCAGATGCATAGTTTTGTGTTTTCCATACTGGCAGTCAATTGCTATGTCATCTGTTGAGTGAAATACTCCCTAGGGATATGTCTAGACTGTCCATTTTCTTTTCCTTCTATCGGTTCCCTACTCATTGTCTTCCAAAAACTTGCTGAATTTCACTAAGTTATGCTGACCATCAATTCTCTTTGACCTCATATAGATTGTAAGAAGTTCAAGGAGTTGGTTGAGGAGATTTCTGAGTCGCTTACAAAGAACGAGGGCAAGGAAAGTGAAGATGGTTCTTCCACAGCTGGATTGCTGGAGAAGCTTACTGTGAGTGAGCACAAATCTGAGGAAACCAAAGCCGACACAGCCCCAGCTGAGTAGTTGGTGGTGGCAGATCCTCCCCCGGTGCCAAATCAGTTTGTGTCCTTCCAGTGGAAGTTTGGTGCCCATTTGCCATGAAATATGACTGCTAACATTTGGGGGCGAGTTGGAGCAGTCTCAGATGTTTGTATTTGGTCTAGTCTGGTTTGGTCCGGGCTTGATTTTGTTAAAAACTTGGAGTACATTGGGGGTTGGAACGTTTGGTATGTGAGTCGCTAGTATTTCACTGCATGGATTGTTATGGATTGCGGTATAAGGTGCATCTTATATTTTTTTTATTTCGTTCAATACACATACATGTGTTGTATTAATACTTTATGCCAATGCCCATGGGGAGATTTGAATTTGAATGTCGAGAGTGGTAGATCTGCCTTAGCTCATACTTATACATGTGATATATCTCATACACGTTTCCTCTCGACTAAGATGTCAACTGGAAATTCCATGTCGTTGGGGATGGCAGTGGGTCAGGGAAGATGCCGGTCGAGTAAATACCTAGGTACAATTTTGCATTGGGCCTGTTTAGTTTTCAAAATTTTGCAAAATTTTTTAAGATTTCTCCTCACATTGAATCTTTGGATGCATGCATGAAGCATTAAATATAGATAAAAAATAAAAACTAATTACACAGTTTAGACGAAATTCACGAGACAAATCTTTTAAGCCTAATTAGACCATGATTGTACACTAATTGTCAAATAACCACGAAAGTAATATAGTATCATTTCCCAAAAAATTTCGCGAACTAAGGCTTTAGTTACACCTGTTGGGTACAAAGCCTGTGGATACCTGTGCTTCTAAGCCAGATTATCGAATTGTATGTATTTTTAGCATTAGCAGGTGAGACGAGTGGGTAGGATTGCTCGTGGATTCGGGTGCGGGTACCCGCAGGTATCAACCCAACGGGTGTAGGTGTGAAGTGTGGGTACAAAATTCTACAGGAAAAAGTCTACTTCACCCCTTCAACTATGGGGTGGACTACTTAACCCCCTCAACTATGAAACAGTCTATTTTACCCCCCGGAACTTTTCAAAACCGGTCAAATTACCCCCAGGCGGTTTTGAAACGGCGGATTGGTACAGTAACCGTGGGATTGGTACAGTAACTGCGGAGTTGCTACAGTACCGGCGGTTTTTCCTTTTCTTTTTTTTATTTATTTCGGCTAAATCTTTAAAAAATCATAGTAAATCACAGAAAAATCATAAAATAAAAAATTTAATTTTGTTGGACTCCACATAAGTAGATCTACACAGTGAACATATAATATGATATGCTTTAGAACAAATTTTTTGCTGTAGATTTTGATCTATTTTGTTTTCTATAATTTGGACTCTAATTTTGTTGTACTAAAGCATACCATATTATATATTCACTATGTAGATCTACTCATGTAGAGTTCAATAAAATTAGATTTTCTATTTTATGATTTTCTGTGATTTACTATGATTTTTCAAAGATTCAGCCAAAATAAATTAAAAAGAAAAGACAAAACGTCGGTACTGCAGCGAGACCGCTGGTACTGTAGCACAACCACCTTTTGAAAACTGTCTGGGTGGTAATTTGACCAGTTTTGAAAAATTCAAAGGTAGAATAGACCATTCATAGTTGAGGGGGTTAGATAGTCCACCCCTATAGTTGGGGGGCTCCAAATTCTACATGTGGTACGGGTACAGGTACAAGATTTTACCCGCGAGCATGGGTACAAGTATGTTGTCACACTCGCTAGTGCTAAAAATACAAAGGATTATATCTGTTCTAATGATAATAACTAGGTATTGGCCCATAGGCACAAAAAAAATTGTATGTCTGGCAATCCATAGATTTACTAAAACCAATTAAACCTGAATGATGCCTAATGTTTTTATTTTTGGAACAACATTGTTACATATTGTAGACTGATTTTTATTCATCGTAGCACTCAATCAAGATCCTCTATAAATTATATGGTTTTCCTATAACTCTCTTACTTAGCACCACCTTAACAATTTTTTTTTTTATGTCAAGTGCCAACTTAGACCTTTCATGCATCATTGTAAATCATATCGGATATGTGTAAATAACAGCTTCATAGGTATAGGCATTTGCATTTAATAGAACGGTTGCAATTATCACACAATCACAACTGTCAACAAAGTTACAAACAATAAACATAAAGTCGTACCAGTTTCCAGACAATAAACAAAATGCTTGATGGGACCAAAAGAATCTTAATGACTAAATCAAGTAAATTTGGTATTCTATACAATTAAGTAAATTATACGTTTCTTCTCAAAATTAGTTGTTCGATGAAAGCTCATAAAGAGCACCGGTAAACTAAATTAAGGAATAGGACCAACATCCTAAAAACATTTTACACATATGTGCACCCATGAGGCCATGACCAGATGCCTGACAGAACACATCAGGGTGATTCAATAGAACTCTGAAATGTGACATTTCCAACAAAGATGTAATTTTCTGGTGTTTCCAAAGTCACACCAAAATATGGCAGATCTCACCTGAACCAACTAAACTGTCTTGCAAATCAATGACATAACGGTTAGTAATTTATTACTGTGTCAGAAAAAGCATGCGAATAGTAGGAAGTATTTGCAAAGAGAAATCAGTTTGCCAGAGTATTTAGATTCATATTTGCGAAGTTACAATGAAAAAAGGAACGGTCACCGTGCCCTGATGTTTTGATGCTCAATGACCACACCCTGTTCGTTTGAGCTATTCAGCGGAATCAGCAGCCATCCAGCAGTGTTTTTCTCTCATAACAAACCAGAGAAAAAGAAAAAGTAAACCATTCCCTCATTAGCAGTAGATATATATAATAAAAAACAGTGCAAACCTGCATACTGATTGAATGTACCAAGCAGCACAGTTACATCCACAGGACAAAGGAATGGCAAATGAATCCAAGAGAGAGTAAATTTTATTGTGTTCATGCAGTTCAAAAAAGACAATAGGCCATGCCACAATTAAGTGGCTATTGTCAATTTCATCAGAGTGGAAATCAAACACTTTTAGCATTTTTTAGCAGCTTGGTAAGAGGAAATCAGAACGGGCAGAGAGATGCAAGAGCTTCTTAGTGCGTTCATCACATTTGGCATTTTCTTTCTTGTTTAGAGCATCCTTATCAGAACCGTACCAAGAAAACAATAATCAATCTTTGATTTCTCCCCCAAACAGGTACACTGTTCATAGAAACAGGTACGCCACAAATATGATTCTTTGATTTCTCTTTTTATTTCTTATTTACTTCTCTGAACTGCAGTGACTGTGTTGGAAGCTTGAAGGGAGTATTTAGATATAGCAGGACTCTTGTTCAATTGATGCGGTGTATGCATCCTGCATTGTTTACCAAAAAGCCTAATCCCCAAATCTGCCAAGTATTGTGATAAAAGTAGAAAAATAGTTTCGATAAGGCATACGCCTTGAATGCATCGGAATGGCCAATGAGCATCGCACAACGAAGACACTACTGCGAACCAGTTGCCGGATGACGCCGCAGATTCCACCCACCTTCAGTTGTAGTAATGTTTTGCCCCGGCACTCCTTGCTGCACTGACGCCACGTTTCGTCACGGCCTTCCTGTCCAGTACGGTTGTGGCTAGGTGAGCAGTGGGCGGCGGCTTCCGTGTCCGGGGCACGTTGCGGCGAGGCCACGGGGTTCCGCCGCCCAACGCGCCGCCGCCGCACCATGTACCTGGCAGCGAGCAGGGGAAGGGACAAGGTTTTTGCCCTCACCGCCCACGATCGGGATGCAGAGCGCGAGGAGGAGCAGGACGAGGAACGTATGCTAGCCACGAGGAGTCGGCTGCCTGTGGGTTGGTCGGAGCAACGCAGACGGTGGCTGCAACGTGGGGCTGGTGGTGTGCGGGAAGCGAAGGAGCGAAGGAGGTCGGTCTGCTTGGGTGGTGCACCGGAGCAGAGTATAGAGGATGAAGGCGGGCATGAGCAGCTCCTGATTGAGGGGACGACGCACCTCTGGATCGACGATGGGGGAGAAATTTTGAAATCTAATCCGTTATTCGAGCGCCTCTCGTAATATAATCCTTAATTCATATGTCTTTGGAAATATGACCCTCCGTCTATAAATTATTTTAAAATTTAGACTTTTCTAGAATTTCTCCATTTCAGTAGTTCCAGGGGCTCTTTTCACTGTTTAGGGCATGAAAAAAGACGTTACTACCCCTCTCTTATTTCAAATAGCCTGGACGCATGTCTAGCCACTCAGATGCATCCCAGGTGGTCTAATCTCCTTCTCAGCCTATCTATTTTCCTTCCCAGCTCCGTCCCATGCTTCTAAAGACTAATATTTTGCACAGATCAAATATATATGTTCAAAATAAATATAAACAATATGTTTTACACGATAAAAGCAACCATACAATTTCACCATAAATAATAAAATGAACCACACAATTCCAGCATAGATTTAATATTAGTACACGTTTACATACAATTTAATAAATAGGTTCACGTCAACAACTCAGTCATCTAGCCAATCTGATACGACTACAAGTTCACATAGTTCACATAAAAATAGCCATACAAAATAGAGTCATCCAGCCAATTTAGGACCACAAGTTCACATGCACAAAATATGGCTGGGAATCTTAACAAACAAAAGTCTCATGACATCAAAGAAACATTATTCAAGCATCTATGTTCTTCCCCTTCCTTGGAGTGAGTTTTTTCTTGAGACCTAGCCTCTTCCTTGGACTCTTCCTTGGAGTGGTCATTGTATTACTTAGCTCTTCTCTAGTTTGACTACATATCATATATAAATTGAATGGTTCAGTATATGAGCTAAAATGCACACACATGTCACACACAGTGAATGATTTTTACCTTATTGTAATTGCTCTGGGGCTTGTAGTGATTTGATTTGTCCTTCTAAGTTCCCTCATTGTTAGTTACAATTGGCTAAAAAATGAGAAAGGTTAATTGCTAGGTTAAAAGAGACTAGTGTTGATTTTAGTTTTCAGGAATCACCTTTGCCTCCTTGTAACAGGTCCAGGACTAGTGTTGAGTTCACTTGTGCCTTCTGCCGCTACAACCTTCTATCTTTTGGATGGACTAGGAGTTGCATCACCTTTGCTACAACCAGCAGGCCTCCCTGCCTTCCCTTTCTTGGCTCGACTTTTCCTGGACATGAAAAATTGAGATGAGTACAAAATATTCAGCAAGTATGCATTATTTCAAAAAGGCATACACATTTACCTCTTCTTTGTTCTATTGAGAGGGCACTTTGGAGAGTTAGTCCTATGGCCAAGACCCCCGCATTTTTGACACTTAACTTGCCACATGCCTTTGCCCCTAGGCTTGCTTCCCTTGTCCTCAAGGCAGCTAGGTATTCTATTTTTCCTTTGTCTTCCAACATCTCTCTTATCTAGTGGTGGCATCGCTTTGAATCCAAGTTCCACACGCACCCACTGAGACTTATCGGGCAATGGTTTGATCACACCACCATAGGCTAGTCTAAAATGGTACACTGAATAATAAGGATCCAAGTAGTCTTCCATCTTAGCATTTCTACATGTGATGATAAGTGCCAAAGCATGTGCACATGGTTTACCTAACACTTGCCACTCCCTGCAGGTGCATACATGATCCTTAATATTCACCACATATCTTATGATCTTGTGTGAAGCAGTGACCTCTAAGACCTGTGCTTCATCCCTTCCACCTGCTTCTATGTTCAAGTGACCGAGCTACCGGGTCATTGCATATAGCTGGCGTACAACAAGTGGCAGCATTACATGTCCTTCAAATTTTTCACCTATTCTTCTCCTTCTTGCATAAAGTTCCATAAATTTGGACCTCAGTTTGTCGGCAAGGTCAGCCACTGGAAGGTCCTTAATGTCTTTCACCCAATTGTTCCAAACCTCTGCCACATTGTTGCTGATATGATCACACTTTATTGCCTCTGAGAATTGGCTCCTCATCCACTTTAACTTGTGATTGGCTTTCAACCATGGATCAACATTCTTATTTACTTCATACATCTTCTTCATCAAGTATTCATGGTATTCTGGTTGAAAAGTCCTGGCTGTAGGATACATTCTTCCAAATGCAGGCCCTTGAAACCTCTTGCTAAAATTCTTCATCAGATGGACAAAACATTCTCTATGCTTTGCCCAAGGGAATACCTTCTTCACTGCATTCTCTAGGCCCTTGCAAGCATCTAAACTTATAGCTAGGTAAGGTGGATCACCAATTGCCTTTTGTAGTTGCTGCATAAACCAAGTCCAATTATCAGTAGTCTCACCATCAAAAAAATCCAAATGCAACTGGAAAAATCCAGTTGTGCCCATCTAGTGCTGTAGCTGAAGGTAGATGCCCGTTCCATCTACCATTGAGAGCTATAGAATCAATACTAAAAAATGGCCTACAACCATTAAGGAAACCATCAATGCTTGGCTTCATACAACAAAAGAATCTATGGAAAAATACACCTTCCTTCGTATTCACAAGCTCTATCTCTACAACACTTCCTGGCATTCTGAGCTCAATATCTGCCTTGAAGTTGAACAAATAACCAAAACTATCTTCTCATGTGCCAAAAAGTTTCTCTCTTGCCTTCTCCCTCCCAAGATGTACAGTTGAGTATCCAATTGTGACTTGATAATTTTCCTCTAACTCTTTTTTTAATTGCATTGCAAGCATGTTTGGATCCTTCTTTAGAAAAGGGATTGCCTTATCTCTTACCCATTTGTAGCTTGCCATCTTGGTTATCAATTCTCTAGTTGATGGACAAAATTGCTTTCCTTTATTTATTATAACCTGTCAAATTGAAACAAACATGTCAATTAGTGGGCTGCATATGAAAAGTGACAGAACAGTCATGCATATTGAAAGCATCTAGGCCCCTAAAGTGGGTTTCGATGATTGATGACAACGGTTAATTATCATGACTAACGTGTGTTTTGCAGAAACAATAGAGTGTCAGGTCATGGTAATGGCAATCGTGGGCGATATGGTGATCATGCCCTTATCGATGGAAATCATTTTTGGTTTTCAAAGGATGATTGACAATGTTAAGGACGGTTAGTTCCGGACGTCGAGGAGGTGAGCTACGTTCAGAATAGTCGTTAGGACTTTCAATTTTCTCCTTTTGGCCGTACTATAAAGGGGGGCATGGATGGGTAGCTTGACCTAGGTGAGTCTAATGGTTAGGTGTGGTGCACACTTATCAAACTTAGCACTAGGTGGCTCCAGGATGGCCTTGAGACTGTTTGGAACCAAAGTCGTTCAAGAAGTGTTTGAATCAGAAGTCGTTTTGGCTCTTCAAAGGGTGACAGACACTGAAAACGGAGGGCGACAGACGCTGATATGTCAGCGTCTGTTGCGTGGTCTCTTCACTGCCGAGAGCGTCAGACGCGAGGATGAAGGGCGACAGACGCGCCCTACGCGTATACGAGCGATAGACGCAGTGAGGGTTGAGCGTCAGACGCGTCTGGTGATCAATAGACGCGGTCCAGAATGCTCTGAAGATGTTGATAGCGTCAGATGCATCCATAGCTAGGGTGACAGACGCTGGCTAGAGTCTGTCGAGCCCTAACGGCTAGTTGAACATTTTGATCCGTTTTCATGCGACAGACGCGCTCCTCAGAGGCGATAGACGCGTCCCTCTAGAGTGACAGACGCGTCTGTCGGTGGGCGTCATCACGTCTGTCGGTCACGAAAAGTGCTGTTTTCAAAGATAACGGTTAGGGGAGTTGAGGGAGAGTATAAATACTTCCTCTACCCCTCCATTAGAGGCACTCTTGCTCATTTGGTCAGCTGAGAAACTCCTTTCATGTGCAAGGAAGTGCAAGAGCCCTAGTGAGAATTAAGTCTTGAGAATTCAAGTTTGAGAGTCCTCACTAGTGATTAGGGAGTAGCAAATGTGCATCCACCTTCTCATTAGGATTGTGGTCAAGTGAGAGTTCTTGCTTGTTACTCTTGGTGATCGCCATCACCTAGACGGCTTGGTGGTAATTGGGAGCTTGGTGATCATCCGGCGGAGCTTGTGGATGGCCCAACTCATCTTGTGAGCGGTTGTGGATGATACACCGCGACGGAGTGTCAAAGAATCAACCCGTAGAGAGCACTTGATCCTCGTGCGGATCAAGGGGGAGCTACACCCTTGCGCGGGTGCTCCAGCGAGGACTAGTGGGGAGTGGCGACTCTCTGATACCTTGGGAAAACATCACCGTGTTCCTAACTCTTTACATTCAAGCAATTTACTTTATCGTATTACTTTTATTGCTTGGTTCACATTCCTAGAATTGCCATGCTAGACTAGGATTGGAACTTAGGGTGCAAAACTTTTATCGGTAGAATCACTAGGAACACTTATAGGCACTAGGGGTGAATTATGGCTTAGTGGGATTTAATTCTTGCAATAAAATTGAGAAAAACCCAATTAACCCTCCCTCTTGGGCATCTTGATCCTTTCACATATATATGTGAAAAGTGTTGGTGTGCTGCATATGAAAAGTGTTAGTACCCTGACTTGTTGATCATCACGAATCAACCTTGTTGAAATAGTCCATGAACAACCCTCATGATTGCATTTTCCGCTAAAATAATCTGTGCGAGATTTCTTTGTTGCAAGCTGAAATTGCCCCTTTATAGCATGCTGTCGCACTGTAGCCCTAAACTCATCCATACTAGAATATATTGTTCCAACTTTCATTGGAGGGTCTTCTTTGTCATAGAAAACAGAATCCTCACCAGGTATATGATCATGAACCAACAAGTCTACATCTTGTAGCTCCATATCATCAAGATTAATTTCAGTCACCTTTTGGGCCACCATCCTAACCTGTTCAACTCTCTCATCCTCTGCTCTTAGGCCAACAAACTCATACATCGCACCCTCATCCATCACAGGATGAGTAGTACCAATCTGGTCTTCTGTAAGAGAAGTTATCAACAGACTCTCCCAGTCAATTTGATGAGAAACAACTGCAGGATTGCTGCAATCTCTTTGTTCTGTGGCATTGTCAAGGCCTACATTACTTGTTGCAGCCTCTGCCTCTGTAACAGCTGAGTTGGAAAACATTTCTGCGGGTTGATCCACAAAATCAACAAACAAGAACAACTTCTTATCATGCATCTTCTCAGCAAATGCAAGTGACAGGTCTTTATCATCCACTAACTTCTTTTCTCCACCGCCACTCCTGTCAAATTCATGTATCATAGGTTGTTGCCCGCTTCCCCACTTCACCCTAGCATCCAAATCGCCGAGTAGCATCTCTAGATTATAAAATCGATAATCCACAACCCATTCATCACATTTTCGTGGCACATCGACAGAGCAACCATTATCCAATTTAGCTATGAATGGAGAAAACTGAACACACAACCTAAATTCTCCATCCACATCAAGATCAACTCTACCAGGTATTGAAAGGATCAAGATGACCAAGAGGGAGGGGTGAATTAGGCTTTTCTAAAAATTAATTGCAAGAATTAAATCCTACAAGCCAAAGTTCACCCCTAGTGCCTACTAGTGTTCCTTGTAATTCTACCAATAAAAAGTTTTGCACCCTAAGTTCCAATCCTAGTCTAGCATGGCAATTCTAGGAAAGTAAATCAAGCAATAAAAGTAATTCAAGAAAGTAAATGCTTGAAAGTAAGGGTTAGGAACACGGCGATGTTTTTCCCGAGGTATCGGAGAGTCGCCACTCCCCACTAGTCCTCGTTGGAGCACCCGCGCAAGGGTGTAGCTCCCCCTTGATCCGCGTAAGGATCAAGTGCTCACTACGGGCTGATTCTTTGACACTCCGTCGCGATGAATCGCCCAAAACCGCTCACAAGATGAGTTGGGTCATCCATAAGCTCGCCGGATGATCATCAAACCTCAATCACCACCAAGCCGTCTAGGTGATGGTGATCACCAAGAGTAACAAGCTAGAAGGCTCACTTGACCACAACAAGCCTAATGAGAAGGTGGATGCATACTTGCTACTCCCTAGTCACTAATGAGGGATTCTCAAACTTTGATTCTCAAATCACTACCCTCACTAGAGCTCTTGCACTCCCTTGCACTTGAAAGATGTTTCTTAGCTAAACAAATAAGCAAGAGACCTCTAAAAGAGATGGAGGGGATGTATTTATACACCCCACAGTCAAATCCAACCGTTACCTGCCAACTTAGCAAAATACGCACTGACCGGACGCACCGATCGAACGTAACGGTCAAAAAACTGAACGACATTGTTGAGTGACCGGACGCACCGATCAGAGGTGACCGGACGCGTCCGGTCATGCAAGAACCTTACTGTACTTTGACCTGATGCTCGGTCGCGTCCGATCAGTGATGACCGGACGTGTCAGGTCAACAAAGGACCTTACTGGAACGTGACCGGACGCGTCCGATCATTTTCCAGTCGCGTCCGATTAGACCTTTTACCCTCTAAGACACGTGTTAGACTGATCAACGCGTCCGGTCCTCGCAGGGACCGCGTCCGGTCAACTAGTTTGAAAACGCAGTGACTGTTAGTACTGACCGGACGCGTCCGATCGTGACAGAGACCGCGTCCGGTCAAGGGTAAACAGCTCAAACGACTTCGAAACGCAACGCAACTTGAACCAAGTTGCTTCCAACTAAACTTTGAGCTTTCCTTGAGCTACCTAGTGCTAAGTTTGACAAGTGTACACCATACCTAAACAAAAGACTCACCTAGGTCAAGCTACTCGCTCATGACCCCCTTTATAGTACGGCCAAAGGAAAGAAACGAAGATCCTAACGACTATTCTGGATGTAACCCAACACCTTGACATCCGGAACTAACCGTCCTTAGTCTTGTCGTTGATCCTTTGAAAACCGAAACGATTTCCATCAAGGGGCATGAATACCAGTGCCCAAAGCAGTTATCAACCCCATGACCTAACTTACCAAAGTTTCTGCAAAATATACGTTAGTCATGATAATAATGCATTGTCATCAATTGCCGAAACCAACTCCTGAGGCCTAGATGCTTTCAGGTATCAACAAAAAAAATAAAGGGCCCTTGCTAACCTGGCCTGCTCAACAAGTATCACTTCGAAGTTTGATCTGTTGGAGGAACCTCTCTGCTCGACTGCTCTACGACTGGGTGCCCGCGGCCCCCGCCACCGCCGACGCCACCAAGTCCCCGTCGGCCCCCCGCCAGGTCTTCTTTGGCCCCTTTGCCAGCGACGAGCACCATCAGGTAGTCCCTCCCACTGCGCTATCGCCTCCATCCCCGCTCTCCTCTCCCGCTGCCTTCCCCTGCTGCTGCGGTGCCGTCGTCGCCTCCCGCCGCAACGTTGCGGCCGCTTCGCCGTCGTCGAGGGGAGGACGGCTGCGCCATCTTCTCCACCACGCCGTGCCCGTCTTCACCTTCGCGTTCACGCAAGGTGGATGTCCAGCGGCGGGCCGGTGTGGATCTGAGCATCGCCCGACCTTGTTTGCACTATCAACGGCCACCACCGTCAAGCCGTCACCGTCCGCACAGACCCGCTCGAGCTGGAGGAAGCTTCTACGGATCTTGCTTGCAAGATGTTCGATGTTTTGCGGCAACAACATCCATGCCTCCCAGAAGCCATGCAAAGGAAGATGACGTGCTCCCAGCCCTCCCACCTCCTGCGCCTCCCTGCCGATGAGATCACCATTGCCGCTGGACTCCTCCACCCTCCGCGTTGATCGGCTGTCTTCGTTTCACCATGGGGTCTTCCTCAGACCTTGCTGATTGGCTGAATTTCTCCCATGGCCGTTCGTTCGAAGAAGAGGTGGATCATCATTTTGGTACCCTGGTGCATCATCCCTCTCCCTCGTCTGATGGATCTTTCTTCCTACTGGCCACTTTTCGCCGATACTTGTTTCAGTTGACCGAGGACTCGGTCTCTCTAGCCCTCCAATCGTGTTTGGGTGGTCGTGCTGCTGGTTTCCATGTCCAATTCATGAGCACAAACCACTTTCGTTTCTCTGTTTCCTGCAAGCAAGTTGGGTTTCATGTGTATCGTCTTCGTCATGTGATCACGTCCCAATTTGATGTCTATTTCCACCTTTGGAGTAATGGCATGCCCAACTGGGAATGAGAAAAGCGTCTCTGGGAAGAGGAACAGAAAAAGGAATGGTCTACTGTTCTCTCTAAGAGCACAAAGAGATCGATCAAAAAAGCAAACAACAAGCATGTCTCTTTTGCGAAACATTTGGTTTAGAAGGCTCCGTGCAAGCCAGCGCAGCCCCCTGGTTTGATCCAATTTGGTTCTTTTCTCATTCCTCTCCCTCTTGAGCCTAAAATCGAAGTGATTTCTCTTCTGTTTGTTGGGGACAAATTTGATTTTCATCTTGATCGTGGCCGTGTTCTTTGCGGTAGTTTGCATGAAGATGCTACGTGCACGGCGGATCTCCGGGAAGCTGACAGATTGGTTTCAAATTCAAATCCCTCTTTGGGCCCCTTGGGCTGTAGCCGTTGCTTGCATACTGGGCACATCCGCTCAAGGTGCATTAACAAAATTAGATGTCGGGCCTGTTTCAACTATGGTCATATCCAGAGGCAATGCCTCACTAGGGCTCGGCCCAGATTAGTTTGGATGCTAAAGGAAACTCCAACAAATATCACTGATTGCCAAAATATCCTTGATTCCCGCGCCATCGACGTTGGGAGGCCGGACTCTTTGCCTTCCCAAGCTAAGGAATAGTTGCACCCCAATCTCCCTCACATCCGCCTCCGCCGCAGCACCCTCCTGAAGAAAAACCCAATAACTCCACCGTCGACAAGGACAACAGCAGAGGCATCTTTGCTACTGGGGCCGGCAGTTCTAGACAAGGACAGCAGCAGATGCCTAGCCCAATCTTGCTCAAGCCGATCATCATCCAAGTGTCCACTCTGTTTGTTGAGCAGAATGAGGCTTACACTCCCAATGGTATGGAAATTGTGCCGTGGAAGCCAACTGGAGCAGCTCTTGCATTACAAGTGTTTGCAGCTAGCACTGAGTACCATGGATTGCAGAGCCAGGAACAACAGAACTCCCAGCAGAATGCAACTGCAACCTTTGGTCAGGGTTTTGAATTTGAAGCTCAGGCATCTCAGCCCAGCCTAGCTATGAAAGTTTACAAAAGGCGCTCAAGGCCCAGCAAGACTATGGGCCTCCCAACCGTGGCATCTGTTCACAACCCTGATGCTCCAGTGGTGGACGAGTCGGTCAGGCGCAGCACGCGTCTGAAGGCTGCCAAGGCGGGTTTCTCCTACAGGCTAGACAAGAACCCCACGAAGAAGCACAAGATTACTGCTCTGCAGATCAATATTGATGGAGAAGCATGTCCAGTCGCCATTGACACGCTTCAATCCTGGGGAGTCAAATGCGGAGTTGATCCTAGCGAACTCACCGAAGAGGCGCTAATGCAGGCGCCACCTAAAGACCAATTCCCACCCACTGTTTGCAATGAATAATTGGTCATGGCAGATTTTATGTTGGAACATTAGAGGACTCAATGACAACAACAAGTGGGACGCGGTCAGAAGCAAAGTGGAGGAAAGCGCTTGCGCTGTCTTCTGTCTACAAGAAACAAAAAAGCAAGATTTTGACAGTGGTTTCATTCGTAATTTTGCACCGTGGTGTTTTGATAAGTTTGATTTTGTACCGTCAGTAGGTGCATCAGGGGGCATCCTGCTAGTTTGGAATAGCTCAGTTTTTGATGGAACAGTGCTAGATAAACAACGCTTTGGTATCACAATGCATTTTGTATCGATACATAGTGGACAGTCCTGGAAACTGACATCAGTTTATGGTCCTTGTACTGAACCAGCAAGATCTGAATTCCTCTCATGGTTCAGAGGACACGTTATCAACCCAGATGACAATTGGCTTTTCATGGGAGACTTCAACTTTTACCGCTCACTTGAAAACCGAAACAGACCAGGAGGGAACCTTCATGATACTTTCCTCTTCAACGACGCTATTGGGCATCTTGGTCTAGTTGAGTTACCAATAAAGGGAAGAGCATACACATGGATCAACATGCAACAGAATCCACTCCTAGAGCAACTTGACTGGTTCTTTACCTCTGTGAACTGGACAAATGAATTCCCAATGACAGAAGTAGTCCCTCTAGCCAAGGTGACGTCAGACCACATTCCTTGCAAAATCATGATTAATACCAGCATTCCCAAATCCAACCTTTTCAGGTTTGAAAATTTATGGACCGAACACAGTGAGTTCATGAATGTTGTTGCAAATTCATGGAACCAAAATGATCATCATCCCAACTCGGCCAACAACCTTGCTGCCAAGTTCAAAAGGCTTAGATATGCCCTCAAGTCCTGGTGCAAAAGCCTCTCGAACCTCAATATCCTGATTAGTAACTGCAATGTTGTCATTCTATTTTTCGATGGCCTAGAGGAAAGGCGTGCTTTGTTTAACACTGAGCGAAATCTGAGGAATATAGTGAAGGCTCAGGCTGCCAAGCTCTTGCACTACAAACATATTTACTGGAAGAATCGGTACACAGTAAATAGAATCAAGATGGGTGATGAGTGCACAAAGTTTTTTCATGCCATGGCCACAATCTCTTTCAGAAGAAACTCCATCCAACAGTTAGTCAATGATGAAGGGGCTGTGATTAGTGATCATGCAGGAAAGGCAGACATGATATGGAGCTCTTTCAAAGGAAGAATGGGGATCACAGCTAACCCCACCATGGTTTTCAACCTATCAGACCTCATCACGCCCCATGAGGACCTCAGTTCGCTTGTTGCCCCTTTCTCACAGCCAGAGATTGATGGCATTATAAAGAGAATGCCACCTGATAAGGCCCCGGGCCCGGACGGCTTCAATGGTCATTTCATCAAAACGTGCTGGCACCTAATCAAGCCTGAGTTCTACTGGCTGTGCGCAGAATTTTATAGCAGTCAGGCAAACTTGGAAAGCATCAATGACTCACTCATCACGCTTGTTCCCAAAACTCTGAACCCAGAGACACTAGGCGACTATCGGCCCATCTCACTTTTAAACAGTAGTCTCAAGATCCTCACTAAATTGCTAGCAGATCGACTGCAATCCCAAATTATACAATTGGTTCATAGAAACCAATACGGATTTATCAAAAGCCGCACAATCCAAGACTGTCTAGCTTGGTGTTTTGAGTATATAAATTAGTGCAAGCAATCCAGACGTGAGGTGATAATTTTAAAGCTTGATTTTGAGAAAGCGTTCGATATGATTGAGCACACGGCAATCCTACAAATGTTACAGCACATGGGTTTCCCGCAGAGATGGATCGATTGGATCAACAATATTCTATCCATGGGTACCTCGGCAGTCATCCTGAATGGAGTACCGGGCAGGAAATTCAAATGCAAAAGGGGTGTTCACCAGGGGGACCCCCTTTCCCCGTTGATCTTTGTCCTGGCTATGGAACTGCTCCAAATCCTAGTGAACAAAGCAGCAACACAGGGCCTTCTTATCCCACCGATCCCCCAAGCAAATGTTGACTACCCCATCATACAATACGCCGACGACACACTGCTCATCATGCAGGCGGATGCCAGACAATTGTTTTTCTTAAAAGCATTGCTCAGAAGCTTCTCATACTCCACGGGGCTCAAAGTTAACTACTCTAAATCCCAAATACTACCGATCAATGTCTCCCATGATAGAATGAAGATTATGGCCAACACTTTCGGATGCCAAATTGGCACATTTCCATTTACATATCTTGGCCTACCTATGGGCACGACAAAACCGCGTGTTGAAGATTACACACCTCTGATGGACAGGATTGAAAGGCGTCTAACTGCTTGTTCATCACTGCTATCTTACTCTGGAAGGCTGCAGATGGTTAACTCGGTGCTCACATCGACAACCACTTATGCAATGTGCACGCTCAAACTGCCGATTGGTGTGATTGACAACATTGATAGAGCACGTAAACAATGTCTGTGGAGAGGCACTGATCCGACAAAAAAAGGCGGCAACTTGGCTGCTTGGCCGATGGTAACAAAGCCAAAGAGAAAGGGAGGTCTGGGTGTCATCAATCTACAGGTGCAAAATGATGCCCTCCTTCTCAAACATCTCCACAAGTTCTATAACAAAGTCGATGTTCCCTAGGTCAATCTCATCTGGAGTAAGTACTACTCGGACAAGGTGCCACACGCCACCAGGGAGGTTGGCTCATTTTGGTGGAAGGATGTGCAAAGGCTGAGCACAATTTTCAGGAATATTGCTCGATGCAACATAGGTGATGGCACGACCGTCACCCTCTGGCATGATCGCTGGTCAGGTGATATTTTAGCGCTACGCTTCCCCAGACTATTCTCCTTTGCCAGAAATCCTAACATCAGTGTTTGTGAAGCTATGTCGGCCGAAGATTTAGATGCTCTATTTGCACTGCCCCTCTCACAAGAGGCGTTTGAGGAACTTGAGCTGCTCGGTGAATTCTTGCAGTCACAGGCTCTTGATGAAGAGAGTACAGATACCTGGATATATCAATGGGGCAATGCAACATATTCTTCAAGCAAAGTATACAAGCTAGCTTTCCAGAATCTGCCAGAGCACCCAGTTTTCTCCTGGTTATGGAAATCTAAATGCACTCCACGAGTTAAGTTTTTTGCCTGGCTGGTTTTGGTTGACAGATTGAATACTAAAACAATACTCCGGAGAAGGAATTTGTATGCAGAAGATGACGCACACTGCATTCTATGCACCGGAAGGATTGATGAGGATCTGGATCACTTATTCTTTGACTGCCCATTCTCCAAGAGCTGCTGGGAGAAGATTGGTATGCAGTGGAACACAGACCTCAGTTTATACCCCAGGCTGGCGCACGCGAGACAGCAGCAGAACATTCCGTTCTTTATGGAGATTGTGGTCATTGCTTCCTGGGAGATATGGAAGCTAAGAAATGATAAAGTGTTCAACAGAGGTCCAGTCCACATTGACATTTGGTTTAGGAACTTCAAAAACTAATGTCTTCTATAGTCCCTGCGTTTCAAGGATGATCTTAGATCAGCCTTTTGTTTTTGGCTAGATGCTTACAGTTAATTCCCTGTTGTAAGTTTGTACTCTCTTTTCCATTAATTTAAAAAATGAAGTGATGTGGGGACATCCCCCACAGTTTTTTGCCTTCAAAAAAAACAAAAAAATAAAAGAGACACAACTTAGATTGTGTCCCAATTTAGCGGGAACCCTAAACATGCAGTATAGAGATTTGAGGTTAGGGCTCTTACCCTAGAGAAGCCATGCATGGAGCCACTGGAGCAGAGTGGTCACGGCCCCTTCTACCCAACACTGCCTGATGTCACCGTGCAGCAGCAAGTCTGAAAAATCAGTATGCAGTCATTCAGTCTGTCAGAGAATGCACTAGCTAGCAGCAAATTTGCACGGAGTGGCCTGCATGCAAGGAAGCTAGCAGTAGCTTTCATTCGGACCTACACGCAATCCATGAGAATTTTTTTTTCTAAGAGCTGTTGTATACCACCAACAGATTTTAGTTCAAACCACTGAAAAATTCATTTGTTAGCTAATAATTACTCCATCAGATGCCCACCGCGGTTGGGGTTTGGTTGAGGTTTGACTACTGCAGAGATATACCACCGCAGGAAAGCAAGGTTGGTTAGCGCTCCATATAATTATTTAGAGCGCTGGTCCTATATATATATATATATATATATATATATATATATATATATATATATATATATATATATATATATATATATATATATATATATATATACACACACTATTCTACACCTATTAGTATTAAATTGAGCTGTACTACTGAAAAATTTTCAGTAGTAAGTAGGGAGCCCGACTACTGACGGACCACTACTGAACAATGTACAGTAGCGATGTGCATTCTGTTCAGTAGTTCGGCACTATTTTGTTCAGTATGTATATATAAACTAACGTTTTTGATGCTGCTTCCTATTAATCCATGCTATCAAATAGGCTTTCGCTTTGTGACACAAGTTCGTGGAGCCACATTGACTTTGAGCTATAAGTTATTGGCCTGTAAGTTGTTGTAGTACTGCATATACAGAAAAGCTATTGCTGCTATTGTGCTTGGAAGACTTATTCGGAGCTATGTTCTTTGGACCATCAACATGAATTTCAGGAAAAAAGTTTCACCGTGAAGCTATAGCAAATAAGAACCCTAGATCGTAGATTTGGTAGACATGAATCCTAAAATCTTCAGCTTCCAACCAAAGGAGAGGAGGGGAGCAGCCGGAACAATCACTTGGTGATCGGGAGAGTCCGCCGGCGGCCGCGCTGCATGAACTGGTGGCCGACGCAAGGCCCCCCAAACCCTAGCGCGCTTGCCTACTGAAGGAGCGCGGCTGGGGACGGGTCAGGAGGAGGTGGACGACAGGTGGCGTGGTCGGGAGCGGCGGAGGCGAGTCCGACGGGGGCACCGGCGGGTGGCGGCACCAAGGCCGGCGGCGGCGCTGCTTCACGAAGGCCGTGGCAGCGAGACCGACAGTGAGTCGTGAACTCGCGATATGGAGCAAAGCAGAAGGATGCCGGTCACTTTGATTTTAGAGGGAGGGGTAAAAATGTCTTTTCCGGTTGCATGAACAGTGTAAAGAGCCCTTTGGAATTATTGAAATAGAGAAATCCTAAAAAAGCCTAAATTTTAAAACAATTCGCAGGCGGAGGGTCATATTTCCAAAGGCATGCGAATTGAGGGTTATATTACGAGAAGCGCGCGAATAACGGGTTACATTTTAAAATTTCTCCGGAGAGGCCGAGCTTTGGTCATTTAACCTGCATAGACACCGTTTAAACTCTACACGGTGGTGTACATCATTTCCGTTTAAATGGCCGTTTTGCTCCAATAATGGCTAAGATTGTTTACCATTTAGCGTTTAAGGATACGTTGAGCCACTGACTTGATTAAAACTTTCTTGCCTCCCAATGACATTTTTTTGTCTGGCCACATTGTCATTCTTTTAACTAACCTTTCTTTCATGGGCCGGAACCACACTGATTTCATCCTCCCTCGGGGACTGGAAGGCCCAAATAATTTTCCTCAAAAACCTCAGTCTCAACTTGGAGGACAAAATTTATAGCATCATGGTTTCCATGCATCAGAGGCCTGAGGTCCAAAGAGGAGGGAGCATTTGCTAGGACTAACATGTTGCCGTGTACTTATCTCAAAGAAGTCTATCATCTCCCAATTTTAATGGCTTGATGCACATTGGCTTTGGGAAGTCGCAGGCAATCATCAGATGGGATATTCCTGGAGCTCTTTGACATATTTTCAAGAATTGATTTTCATTCCTATTTACCGCATTGGATATGCGAGTGAGAGAGACCCTCGACCACAATCAAGAAAATATAAGGGGGGGTAGAGTGTCACCTTGAGGTAAAACCTCGAGACGAACTGAAGCTTTCAAGACATGTTTTCAATCAAGGAAACACATGCCATTAACCCATTTTATCCAGTTGTGCTCAAAGCCCTAATTTTAACTTTTGCATGGCTCTTTTGAGAAAGTTCCAATTGTAAGCGCAAAAGTCCATCGTGTTGTTACAATCCCTGATGCGATCGAGTATGGTGGGTTTTTGAGCAGAAGTTGTAACCGAAGTAGCAGTAGTGGAGCTGTAACCCCATCGGGAAGAAGGAACTGAAAACTGCTAGTACTACTAGTAGTTACTAGGAAAAGAAGTGGCGACGGAGTAGCGTACGTGCGTGCGCTGCCACGTCCACATACGGGCGGTTTCGTTCGGTTGGGTACATGGGGTAACGCCACGCGCGGCCGCGGCCACCCAACCCCACTAGCGGTCTGGGTCTCGCCCCGGCCCAAACCAACGCACGCACAACACATTGATCCATCGACGACCCAACCACACCTGAACTGAACCGCCCAACTGAACAAACACCTCAACGGCGGCCGCCATCACTGCTCGATCATATCGTCCCCTATCCATCTATGCATGCATGGAAGCATCGAACCGGACCATGCAATGAACACGAACTAGTAATTCCCAAGAAAACAGAAGCTTTAATCTATCGGAAGATTACAGTCTGCAACTTCTTAGATTACTGCTACTAGCTAGAGTAAAAAGTAATCTGATAAACAAGCTAGATCGTCGCCTACCAATGGATGCTGATGTGATGGACACGTTAATGTTCATGGGATTAACGAAACGAACCAACAAAAAAGAAGTTAGATGATGGTGAAACTCGGTCAGTCGATCGCCGCCCGCCATTCCGTCACGGTCACGGGTCGATGGATCAGACATTCAGACCTGGCCGTTCGCGCCGCCGCCGTCGTCGGCCCCGCCGAAGCTGCTCCTGCCCGCCGGCGGCACCGCGACCAACGAGCTGCAGGACACGTCCATCCCCTGCATCTGCCGCTGGACCTCCTCGCAGATCATCTGCCGCATCACGGGCACGAACCACGGGTCCTGCTCCAGCTTCGCCCTCATGTTCACGGCACCCTCCTCCATGCTGGCCGCCGCGCTCTGCGGTGCGGGGGTCTCGTCGTGGACACCGACGCCGTTGCCGCCGCCGCCCGGCAGACTGAGGGTGAGCGACGTGAGCGGCTCGGCCGGCGCGGGCGCGGGCGCGGGCAGGGGCGGGGGCGGCTTCGCGTGTTTGGGCTTCACGGCCAGAGAAGGATGCTGGTGGCCGGCGCATGGCCGCTTCTTGGGCGGCGGCATCAGCACCGAGTCCTCGCTGCTGCCGTCCTCGTCGTCCTCCTCGTCCATGTCCTCGTCGTCCTCCACCTCCTTGGGGTCCAGGCGATGGAACGGCACGGATGCCGCCGCCGCCGCCGACTCCTTGAGATCCAGCAGATGGCGGAGCGGCACGGGGCCCGCCGTGACCGCCGCGGCGAGCGGCCGCAGCTGGAGGGCGCACCCGTCGGCGCTGGCGTTGGCGTTGGCGGCCGCCGCCCTGCGCTGCCGGCGCAGCGTGGAGTTCCAGTGGTTCTTGACGGAGTTGTCGGTGCGGCCGTGGAGCATCCGCGCGATGGTGGCCCACTTGTTGCCGTACTGCGCGTGCGCCGCGACGATCACGGCGTCCTCCTCGGGCGTGAAGGCGCGGCGCTCCACGCCGGGGCTGAGCTGGTTGCACCACCGCAGGCGGCACGACTTGCCGGACCGGCCGGGGATATCGGCGCTGATGACGGTCCAGTTCCTCGGCCCGTGCCGCGTGACGGCGCGACGCAGCAGGTCGTCCTCCTCCGGCGTCCACGACCCTTTCACCCTCCCGCCGGAACCCGACCCCGCCGCCGAGACACCGCCGCCGGCACCGCCCTCCACCCCTCCCGCGCCACCGCTCGGCACCACCATTTCGATCGTCGACGGCTCGCCGCTCGATCTAGTACCTGCCTGTCTCTCCCTCGCCGGCGGCCGGGGCTGCGTGCGTGTATATAAGGACGTGGGCGTTGTGGTTGGATGGAGGCTTATTTGCTCCTGGACGTGTGGTGTGATGAGATGGGAAGGTGGGGTTAGGTGGACGGACGGGCGGGCGGACGGTTTCGGGCGCGCGGCCGTTTGCGGTGGGTTTTGGGCGTTTTCGGTGGGTTTTTGCTGGGATCGGGAGGTGGAGAAAATGGGGCAGCCTCTGAGCCGCGAACCGCCGGCTGGGCTCCCGGGACAGCGCCCGCGAGAGCGCGCATGACCTTCCCTTCCCTCACGCGTGTGCCGGTCACGTCGCCGTGCGCACGCGGCGTGTGGGTGGGTGGGACTGTGGGGTGGGGGGTTTGGGACGTCTGTGCGCCGGGCGGCCGGCCGGGTGTCGCTGCGGCTGCAGTTACAATTCCACCGTCGTTTTGCGCTTTTTCCACCGGCTGCCGTTTGTCAGGCGACGATCGACTGCCGTGCGAGGGTAGTTTGTGCGTCAGTCCGTCGATGTTTCATGTTTGTTGTGTGTAAAAAAAAATGATGTTCGCGTGTTAAAAAAACAGAGATTTTTTTTTGTGTGTTCTCGTCTGATTCGGCTATGCTCCTGGTTCGTCTGCTCGGAAGTTAAGAGCATCTCCGATAGTTAGAAAGAATAATTTGGTAAATTTAATGATTTTCTAAGTGGTTAATAAAAATTAGGAGCATATTTGTCGGGACTCAGACAGGGCGATCCGTTGTCGCCATACCTCTTCCTGCTCGTTGCTGACACCCTGCAGCATTTGGTAAAATTGGCGCCCTCCGTCAGACACCCCGTCGATCCTGATGCTCCCTGCGTAGTGCTTCAGTACGCTGACGACACTTTGATCGTTCTAAAAGGGGACTGCTGGGCAATGCACGCACTCAGAAACTTGCTGGATGCATTCTCGGATGCTACAGGCCTCAAGATCAACTACTCAAAGAGCACGTTGGTACCCATCCACATGGAGCAAGAAGTTGCAGCTCAGTGTGCGCACATCCTTGGCTGCTCTCAGGAAACTTTCCCTCAGTCCTACCTTGGTCTTCCCCTGTCAGATCACAAATTACCTGTGGCTGCCTTCTCAGCTTACATTGACAAAACCGACAGATATTTGTCAACTTGGCAAGCTTCTCTGCTGAACAACATGGGAAGGGCTGTTCTGATCAACTCTGTACTTGACAGTCAACTTGTGTACATCATGTCGGCAACACAGGTGCCGCAGGAAGTGATCAAGATGATAGACAAAAGAAGGCATTCTTTCCTGTGGTCTGGGGACAAAGAAACATCACCGGCCAAATGTCTTGTCGCCTGGGCAAATGTTTGCACAACAAAAGACATGGGTGGACTCGGAATCAAGGACTTCGGTACACAGAATGTCTGCCTCCTCCTTAACATTGTCCACCGCTTGCACTGTGCTTCTTCATCGGCGTGGGGACGTTGGATTAGGCAGCATGTAGACCTCTCCAACATGAATGCTGAAAATATGGGCAGCCACTGGGAACTGCTACGGTCTCTGCTGCCGCTCTACCAAGCATTGACAATTGTACAGCTCGGGGATGGAAGGTCCACTTCTTTCTGGTCTGATGTGTGGTTCGAGGACGATGCATTCGCTGATCGTTTCCCAAGACTCTTCAGTCATTGCACGAAGAAGGAAGCTTCTGTGCACCAGGCCATCACCTCCAACCTTGCTGGGGCCTTTGTAAACCGGATGTCTGCTCAAGCTCGGGATGAGCTGCGACAGCTCACCACAATCACCCAGGATCTGACGCTCTCCGATGAAACAGACACTCGGCTGTCACCCCTATCTCGCACCAAGGAAAAACTGGACTCATCGGCAATATACAAGCTGCTTAAAGCGAGAGGGCAAGCGGCTGATCCGGCTTCGTCCTTCATTTGGCAGAATGCTGCGCCTCCACGTGTTCAAATGTTCATCTGGCTCCTCTGCAAAGGGCGAGTGCAGTGTCGGGCGAACCTCCATCGAAAGCACATTGTGGACTCTCCTACCTGCACAGTATGCGGAGCAGCTGAAGAAACATCAGAGCACATCGTGTTCCACTGCGATTTTGCAGCCCAATTCTGGTCAGCCTTTGGTTTGCAGTCGAGTCAGAACCTCGGATCCAGCAATCTGCACTGCATCCGGACAATAGGCAACCTCCCAGACGCCCAATACAACATGTTCATCATCCTGTGCTACTGGCAACTCTGGAAGCGGAGAAATAGGTTCGTCTTCCGCGGTGAGGCACTCAATCTGAGACAAGTTATCCTATCTTCTAAATCTGAAGCAAACCAATGGCGTGCCAGAATGCCAAAAAGAGATAAAAGGGTAGTTGATGAGTGGTGCAGATTGTTTGATCAAGCGATGAGTTTCTAAACGGTCTCCGACCATCTGTGCCCTTAGCTTTTGCTATTTTTCTCTTAGCCAAAACTTTGCAGCGGTGCCCCCTCCCACCCCCCTTTGTAAATTTGTAATCATGTAACACGGGCCATATATCTATAAAATCAGGTGGGGTAACACCCCCCGTTGAAGTGTTAAAAAAAATAATTTTGTATCAGAAATCCTGAACTATTTCTAAATTATCGTAACTATTTTTATATTTTCTTTATCTATTGTATATTTACATTGAGAACCCTGTCCTTACTTCTTATTCTTTTCTAGATCCTTCCACCTTTAGATTAGACTATTGATACGCGCACGCGGTTATATTTCCCAGCACGCCTTTCGTATTGGCTGGTTGATAGGCAGGCCTATATTTGCGTGTTATTTTTAGATTGGTTAAGGGTCTATTTGGACTGCTCCATGAACTCTTTTATAGAGCCGCTCCATAAAAAAAGGAGTTTCTGAAGCAGATAGTCTCATAACTTTATTTTAGAATGTTAATTAAGACAAGGAGTTTTTAAATAGCGCTTTTTCAATCTTGCTAATAACAAAATTAAGATTGAAAGTGTGTTTTGAAAACACTTGAAGATGCTCTTAGGAATCTGCCCAAAGATATGTGGGGTTGGTACGGTGTGAACTCATCCGATCTTAACTGGCTCAAGAAGTCAAGATTATTGAGCTAACGCAACAGGAAAAAAAAGAATACACCGATTTAAGTATAATATTCTTCGAATTGAGAATCTATCTGTTAGGGCATAAGCTGCACAGCCATCGGTGTTCACCGGAAACAGATAGACAAAGCTAGCTAATATACCAAAAGAGAACGAAAACAAAACGAAAGGATCGGAGCATGCAGGAGAAAGCAACAAGGGGCCGGTAGTGTGGAAACTGGAAAGGGCACGCGATGGAGTCATGGATCAGTCATGCATGTGGACTGTGCTGGTGCCGATGGATCGAGCTAGCAGCAGCCACTATAACGGACGTTTTGCCGGGTGCAAAATAATTTGCCGGGTGCTTTTTATCGGGCACCCGGCAAAGACATTATTTGCCGAGTGCCAGACCCAACAACACCCGGCAAAGAAATGCACCCGGCAAATAAAAAGTCCAGCCTTCGGCAAAAATCATCCTTTGCCGAGTGTCGGGCACTCGGCAAAGCTAGGCCGTCGGCAAAGGTGGTCGACGTGACCGTGTCCACCTGCCGTCACCCTTTGCCGAGTGCCGCGCCATTAGGCACTCGGCAAAGCATTTTTTATTTTTTAAAAAAATTTCTTTGTCGGGTGCCCCATAACCTGGCACCCGGCAAAGAATTTTTTTTATTTTTTTTAAAATTTCTTTGCCGGGTGCCCCTGGACCTGGCACCCAGCAAATGCTTCTTTGCCGGGGGGCCAGGGTGGCACCCGACAAATTATTTTTTTTTTGTTTTTTTGGCCCTATTTTTTTGTGGGGCCTTGCTACAGTAAATAAATCCCTATTTCAAAATTTGGGACAATTTTGAGTTCTTGAACTATATTTCCTTAATTTTTTTTGTTTCATTGAATTTTTATGACTATTCCAAATTTGAATTGCGGGTACATGAAATAATGGAATTTGGTTATTCAAAAAATAGTATTCATGATATTTAGGGTATGTCGAGGCTGTATGCAGGAAGTGGCATGAATTTTCGTGCATCATGTTGTCGTAACATGACGATGTACTCGCGGGAAAAGTGTATTTAAATTATATAAAATCCAAACGAAGTCTGAAAATCACGAAACTTGTCGATGTGTCTTGTTGTTGCGTGTGGAGGCCGTGGTAAAAAATTGAAAAAGTTTCTAGCAAGTTGTGACGTCGGATGCCTAAAACCCAGACATCTCCCAGATCTGAGCAGAGGCCCCGACCGGAGGCCCGGTCATACGCCAACGACCGTCCCCTTCACAGCAGCGGGTTGATGCACTCCAGGTTTGTCCCGTTTAACTCTTCGTACATTGATCTTTACATAACTTAGTTGCCTTTACATCACTGAAACAGATGGGTTGAAATGTTGCAGGCCGAGAACGAGAGGATGGCTCAGGAGCTGCGGGACCTGGTGGCGAGGACCGAGCAGGCCGAGCGAGAACGAGAGGCCAAGCGGGCCGAGCGGGAAAGATAGGCCAAGCAGCTGGCGGAGATTACAGCGTTCCTGCAGCACTTTGGGCAAGTCAACGGTGTACCTGTGCCGCAATTCGCTCCACCGCCGCCAGTTCTATCTAGTCCTGTGAGTATGAAACCAAATTGCTTCGACTAGTCTTTCATTAGATGACTACTCTAACACATGCAATCTCTTGTCCTTTATGCAGCCTCCGTCGGCGAGTTCGAATAACCCATCTCAGGGGCAAGCAGGCGACGGCGCTTTTCCTTCACCAGGCACTCAGTTTTCCCCCACCTCAAGTTTGTTTCTCTTTTTCACCGCTTGATGGACATGTGATGCACTATGAATGACTATCAACTTGTGACGATGGATATTAGACCTATTATGTTTGCGATGTCGTGTATGTGAGATACTGTGTTGGCGATGTGATATATATATGTGGGATTGAGTTTGTGATGCGATGGATGTGCTATATTATGTTTGTGATGCTTCAGATGTGATATATATCTTTTATATGATGTGTTTATAATTATAGAATAAAAAAATAAAAAAAAAATTGAGACTTTGTCGGGTGCCCTGGCCCTGACACTCGGCAAAGCCGACAAAGATTTTTTTTAAAAAATTCTTTGCCGGGTGCCACCCTGACAGGGCACTCGGCAAAGAAAATACTAAAAAACATAAAAAACTGTTTGTCGGGTGCCTCTCCGGCAAGGCACTCGGCAAAGAAATTTGAAAAAAAAAATTAAAAAAATCTTTGCTAGGTGCCTATGACATGGCACCCGGCAAACCAAAGGCTGATGGAGCCGGCGCCGTGACGGTCACTTTTCTTTGCCGGGTGCCGGGTTTGCACTCGGCAAAGTCTTTGCCGGGTGCCCGATAAAAAGCACCCGGCAAAAGAAATATTTGTCGACTAACTTTTTGCCGGCGGCTCTTTGACGAGTGCTGCACCCGGCAAAGGCTTTGCCGAGTACAAAGTAGCCTTTGCCGGGTGTTTTCGGCACCCGACAAAGCGCCTAAATCTTGTAGTGAGCGTGCGGTGACCGGTGAGTAGTCAGTGAGTGACCCGTCTCTGCTGGTTATATATCAACAAACGCTATAGTCTCGTTCATTTGCTAGTAGAGTAGTGGCTGGCTGTGGGTCGCTTGCTTCGTCCTGAAACCACCTGCACGCAAAGCATACATATGCATATATCTATATGCACACACACCGGCCGGTCGATCCAGTACAGCTGGTACAGTCATGCCCATGCATGCAGGGGAACCCTAACGCGAATGCCTGCAGGCTGCAGCAGCCAGCGCAGGCGAGCGACGGCCGGTACGTCCCGTGGAAATTGGCGCGCATATGGTACTGCCTGTGACTGCGACTGTGAAAAAGGTAGCCGGGCTAACAGAGAAAGAATGCAATGCATGCATGCACCGGCCGATGCGCGCTGCGGGTGAAACATCAGGGCGCCCGGGGCGGAGACAGACGGCCGAGCGAACACGGCGCGACCGAACGAACGATGGACCGACGGCGCACGGGCCGGCTGGGGGAGCGCGCGCGGCAGGCAGTTGGCGTAACGACCGGCCGATGTGGCGATGCACGTACGTCATCTCGTCTCGGTCGATCCATCGTCGGCCTCCGCCCGGCGACCTGGCACCAAACCGGCCGGTGGGCATGCAGAAAAGCGAAGCCCAACGCGCCAACCGCACAACAAAGCCGCCGCGCGCGGCAGCACACGGATCGATCGATCGCTCTGCGACAGCCGACAGCCGACAGCTAGCTAGCTAATACGGATACGGAGTACTTCCTCCGTTAAAAAAAACCGTAATTCTCGGTTTGGGCTTACGCGTGCATGCATCGCGAGGCCGTGAGACGGTCGGTGTGGCAACTGGAAATCAGCCAAGCAGGTGAGGGTCCGGTAGGGTAGGTGGATGGCACTTGCATTGGTAGTTTGTTGTGGCTGTGGTCTGTGGACGCGCCCGTGACGGCAACGGCTGCCTTGTGCCTGCAGACCGCCTCGGCGCGGAGACCCAGTTGACGGACCCAATTCGTTTGTTCCGATCCGTTTGCCTGCCACGAATCAGATGCTGCAGAGGAGGACCAGCAGGATTTCCTGCCTTTTCAGGAATCAGGAGGCCTGGGTCTCATCTCATGAGCGGTTATGGTCCCTCAAAACCCACAGCAGCTGAGCGAGACACACACACGGGCACACCGCACACGGCGACGCGCGGCAGCGATGGATGATGGCCTGTGTCCCGGTACGCATCCTGGCCTCCTGGGCCGAGTCGTTCGGTGGCCTGCCTGGTACGCACGCATATCCTGTATCCCTTCAGCGCAGAAGCGCATGTGGTTTGGGCCCGATCCGCACGCGTAGTTCCCCACAGGCCACCGGTCCACTACTGAACTCAGAACAAATCAAATTCATTCTGAATTTAGCTAGCGCCTAGTGCTTTAATATCCGACGGAACCTAAAATCTAAGTAAGGCCCCTTTGGATTCAGAAAAATTCCTGCTTCCTGCGTTTTTCCTATGAAAATGAACTGAATTTTATAAAATCATTGTATAAGTCCTATATAAAATTCTACGTTCCAAAAGGGGGCCTAAATATTTTTGCGTATCAAGTATATCAGGTCCTACAGATTTAACGTTTCACTCTCTTCCCACACAGAGAAAAACAACCGCCGCCGCCACCCCCCTTTCCCGCAGGATTGCGCCGGTCCCCCTCCTCTCTCCCATCCGGCAACCTCGCTTTTGTGATCCTGCACTAGGTGAGGAGAATAAGGTTTTGGGAAGCGTATCACGCGACTGCTCACATTCTTCATGGGTCGCCTTAGGCTAAGACAGGCAATGTTGAGCACAACTTTGACACTTCATCAACAACATGGCTCCTCCAACAGCTACAACGACATCGTCTGCAGACATTCGACTCGGTCATTGCAATATCATTGCACTGTGTCGAGTTGAAACACTACATCGGCTAAGTTCGACTACATCAAGGAGGCTCGGTCAGACCCAAGTTGCTAATACACTACATCAGCTGTTATGGAGGAGCCAAAATGGCTCCCGGCTCCTACTTTGATTTTCACTGAAAACGGCTCCTCCTACTAAACCATTTGCTAGGGCTCCTCTGAAGGAGATGGAGGCGGAGCCAAAGTGGAGCCCCACCAAACGAGGCCTAAATAGATGCTCCACTATACAAAATGTTTGTTTAGTTGTCCATATGTGGTGTGATAATAACTAGACATACTTAGGATTTGATAAAAAAATATGATGACTTCCATATTTACACCATTCACTATAACATCTAGGTATAGTTCTAGGTCAACTAGAAACCGTAAATTATCAAACTTCTAGGTCAACTAGAGCGCACTTTGTACACTTGCATTACTAAGATTACTGAGATGTATAAATGATTATATTGCATACTGGCCTTCGAGTTGGAAATGAAGAATAATTTCAAATCTATTTATTTTTTCTAAGTTAAGACCTATCTATTGTATAGTTCCAAACTTCCTTTGGAGACTTGATAAAAATTTTAAGTCCCAAATTAAGACCTATCTATTGTATAGTCTTTGTGATTGGATTTTTTGTCCGACAAGTAGATCTGCATTTTGTGCATGGAGAATCAGAGGAGTAGAACATGTAACACGGATTTATAATGGTTCTGGCACAGGGTACTTTATGTCCAGTTAAGAATGCTTCTCTATGCGTCGTGCGGTCAGGTTAATTATAGGGGCGCTGATGGTGTTTGTGGAGAAGTTCTCTACAATGGTTTTCATGAGCAACCTGGTGTGCGCCCTACTCCTTATGTAGTCCAGAGGGTAAGGTTACAGATAGAGTCACGATCGACCTATAGATACAGTTTTCTAGTTTGTTATAAGGGAATCTAGTCGGATTTGAGTAGATCTTCACAAGTTATTTGGCTTCTAAGCATATCTAGTCGATGGCTTGTCTCTTGAGTAGTTGAAGTATCACTCTAGTTTGGACCTTCCCTTCCTTAGGTCTAGCCCATCCCGCACCAGTTGAGCAATTCTCATTGTGGTGAGGGTACTCAAGGCCCAATATAACGAAAATGTTAATCCAAGAATAGTTTTGAAACATACAATCACTCAGGTTAATCAAAGATTTATTTGATAGACTAGATTCAGCAAAGAAGCATAGTAATAGCAATAACTTGGATACTAGGTATGGTGCTTCTACCATACCACGAGATTGGTATTGAAATCCAGGAGGATATATGCATGTAAATAAACATTCAATGGTGAGGGCTTGTTTAATTTAGATCCACTAGTGCTAATAGTTAAGCTAGTTAATACTCCATCGATCCCAAAAAGGATGCAATTTCTAGGTTTGATTTGAGCGAAACTATCTTAACTTTTGACTAAGTTAATAGAAAATAGTATTCACATTTTTACTTCAGATCAGTATAGTATGAAAATATATTCCATGATGAATATAGTGATACATATTTAGTATGTTCAGCATTAGTGCCATTCTATACAAATTTAGTCAAACTTAAGAGGGTTTGATTGTACATTATTCTAGAGTTGCACCATTTCTAGGATGGAGGCAGTAGTTGCTAATTATTAGCAGCGGTTGTCTAGATCCATATACTATAATAGGTTGCTAATTTGTGATTGAAAACTATTAGCATCTCTCAGCAAGCCAGCAGACCTCCACTAGCTAATGAACTAATTGCTAACAGGACCTTATCTAATACTCCTAGTTAATATTAGGTCTATTAACAGACCGATGGATCCACTGGGTAGTGGGTACTCTAGCCAAATTTAATTTAGGTGCTAACTATTATTACTATTGGTTCCAAAGTATAAACAGTGACTTTATTGAGTAGAGCGGTCATCACTAGACCATGACCTTGGTTGCTATTTTTTCATCATGCATAGAACGGGACAACTACTATACAAACAACAAAAGATGAAACAAAGAATGAATTTACATGGAAAGTTTTTGTGCATATATAGAGAGGAGGCTTTTCAAAACAAGCAAAAATGTTACTAATAAAATAATTTCAAGAACAAATGAGGTGTTCTGTTGGCTCTTCCATAGGTTCAAGAACAAAATAAAATATGGTCGAGGTATGCAAATACATATCTTTAATGTCACAAGTTCAATCATTATCAAAGTCCAAAGATTCATATCTCGCCTAGAAAGAAATTCTCATGTAATTCATATGTTCTAAATAGCCAATATAAGGAATTAGTTTGATTTCCCTATGTTGGGCCATCAAATTCAACCGAACTATCATAGGGACAGATATATTATTATTCAGATTTGTATGCAACAGGTTTGGAGAGCAAATAAAATGGGAAGAAACTGGAATTACGTACAAAGAAGCAAAGTTCACAAAATTCACCATAAAAGGAAATGAGGATCCAAATACCTAATATGAATATGGATTGAAATATAATCAATTATAGCCGAGAGGTTATTTCTCTTGCCAAACAAAACGTTTCTTAATAGCTAGGAGTAAATCACATGTGCAAAAACCAAATTACACTGATATATCCATTTCAGGATAAAGTGGTATGTGCAGATGATGGGTATATGGATCCATGAAACCATGACTTGCATGCAGTCATATATGCATCACAAGTTCTTAACTGTAGAAATCAGAACAGCTGGAAAATCAGGACTAGGAGGAGCAGCTGGAGCCTCGATGTATCTGTACTAAATTCAACATCAACATTTGAAAGGAGAAAACAGAGGATGAAAGGGGGGAAAAGAAATTGTTGCATCTCTGATTTTTATATATGCCATATTATTAAATAGACTGCAGCCATGCATGAAGGATCCATGCAAGAAATGGATCCGATGTGAGTCAAATTGAATCTTTAAATCAACAGCGAACCCTAATTCCATCCCAGCAATACCACCTCACATTACTATACCTCAATCACACTCTCAAGGGAAAAAGAAGAAGAATGAGATAAAAAAAAATCTAAAGATAATTTAGTACAAAGGAATCAGAAACCCTAGCTAGTAAGCCTATCTACCTTTCTTGCTTGCTTACTCCCAATGCAAACACATGCATGCAGATGCAGGAGCATGAGCTGCCGTCACTCCGAAACTTCAAACCGACCAAGCAAGGTGCTGGCATGAAGCGTCGTGCTGATCTGATCATCACTTGAGGAAGACATCAAACCAGAAGAAGGGCTCCGGCTCGTCCCACAGCAGCGCCGCCACGTAGTCCTCCTCCTCGCCGCCGTGGTAGTCCCACCCAGCAGCCTCCCCGGGCGCCTCCTCCGGCGTACCAGCCTGCGGCTCCTGTAGTGACGTCGAGGAGCCTACTGCGGGCGCGACGGCCGGCTCCTGCGGAAACGCCGCCCGTGTCGGCACCGTGGAGGTCACCGTGGACGCCGTGGCCGTGTTGGCGTAGTATAGCGGCGGTGTCAGCTGTGGCTGCGGCGGCAAGAGGTGGCACTGGAACTGGTGGTGGTGGTGGAAATCCGGCGCGGGAGCACCGCCGTTGGAGAGCTGGTGCAACGGCGGGCGCGGCAGGAGCGGCCGGAGCGCTGGCGGGGCAGACGACGACGTCGCGGAGGAGTGCGGGTGCGAGCGCGGAGCGGCGATCGAAGGCGGCGGCGGGGAGGTGAGGTTGAGGTGCGCGCGGGGGCCGTAGAGGAGGAGCGCTGCGCGGTCGTAGGCGCGCGCGGCGTCCTCGGCGGTGGCGAAGGTGCCGAGCCACTTGCGGGAGCGCTTCCGCGGCTCGCGGATCTCCGCCACCCACTTGCCCCAGCTCCGCTGCCGCACGCCGCGGTACCGGAACTTGCCGTTCTCGGGCCCGCCCTTGGGCGCCTTGCCCTTCCGCCCTTCTCCGCCGGGGCTGCTGCCTGCAGCTTCCTCGGCCGGGGCCGCAGCAGGCTGATTGTTGTTGGGTTCCATGGAAGCGGCGCTGGTATATCAATACGAGGAGAGAGAGAGGGATGGGGTAAAGAGAGAAGCGAAGGATGGTGGTGGTGTCTCTGCGGCGTGCTTTGGGGCGAGAGCGCTAGGGATGGAGGCCGAGGTGGATGCGCTTGGTGGAGAGGGGCGGTGGTCAAATATAAAGGGAGCTGAGAGAGTACAGAGTGCAGTACAGCGAGCAGCCTTGAGCATCCAGTGAAATGGATGGACGGATGGTTGGTGCCTGGTGCGGGAGAGAGAGAGAGAGCGCGAGAATGAGAGAAAAAAAAGGCTTGGCCAGTCGACGCCATGCATGCGGTAAATCGTTGGAGTAATTGCGGAATCCTGCATGTAAGCTACAGACTACAGAGCACGGATTGATGGAGCAATTGACTTCTCACTTGGTGGCTCTGGCTTGTGTGTGCAGTGCTTTGCTGTTCAGGCCGCGTTCATTTGACATGCATACTTAAAATATTTACTCTTTCACCCATCACATCGAATCTTTAAATGCATGCATGAAGCATTAAATGTAGGTAAAAAAAACTAATTGCATAGTTTGTCTGTAAAGTTCGAGACGAATCTTTTAAGTCTAATTAATCCATGGTTGGATAAATTTTACCAAATAACAACGAAAAGTGCTAACTTTTCACCTAAATTTTTCCAACTAAACACAGCCTCAGTGCATGCATGCAGGGACAGGATCGATGTGGTCTGTGTCTAGATGACTTGATGATGTGCCAACGTCTCTGTTCAATGCCATTTCACTTGGGATCGATCATCCAACAGATTGAAATTACTCTACTCTGTCAACAACTTGGTTGAAAGCTTCTTGGAAATGGCTACTGCACGCAACGGTCAACTCCATTTCCCAGTACAGTATCAACGGGTAGGAGTAATAAAGCCTTGACTTGCATGTCAACAGTCAAATCCATCTTCTTGCGCAATAAGCGGAACCAGCTGCTGGGAATCAATTATCCTTTAATGGAGTATACAGCTACTCCTTTAATGCAATAAGCCTTGACTTTAATCAATTATGACTGAAAAATATCTTTACAAAGTTTGACTGCTACTATTTGTTCTAAACTTCTAAACTCTAACCGTTTTAAGTCCTAACATCAGTATATCTAGATTTTTGCATAGAATGACAGCATGAGATTGGCACATTATTAGATTCATTATAAAAATATTTAAATTATATATGATGCTTTCCATTCAACGTATGTATATTAGAGTAATAGGTAGTTTGACTTAGGATAAATCTAGGTTGACTTATAAAGACAATCAAAATATTTATGATATTAGAAAATAGAGGCTCCAAGGTTCACAAAAATATTTTTAAATATTTAACTACCTCTATTTAATTTCAAATAGGTTTCTAATGGTTTATCAAAGTTTCACCTTGCATACCATGTTTTTCTTATGAAGACCATGTTGAAATCATAATAAAATGTCGTGACAATCCATTGAAATCATCTTTGTATACTACACTGGCAAATGTGTCTATACGTTCCAATGGAATATACACCTTGTTGCGTGCGGTCACCTGAATGTATGACTTGTGACTTGGTTATGTAACAGTTGTGTCATCTATTTCTTCCATATGTATTAGAATCAGACTCTGTATCATCGTTGCATGCACAAACATGTATATGCATAGGTCATGAGTCCGAGTCAAATACGAATCAGAAGAGACTCGAGGACACTTTGAAAAGTAAAAAAGACACGTGGAATCACTTCGCTCTTTAATACGAGGTATAGTATATGTGCACACAATTTGACTAATTGTAACCAAACTCTATAATTTTTTTACTTTTATTATAATCTTAGTCTGGCCAAATAATTATGAACGGCTATTAGAGCTTACACACTGTTTTGCCACTAGTGTACAATTAAGTCAGACCAAGCGTAATGGGTACTTTTCTCAAATGAAGCTTGTAATAGAAAGGAACATTTTCAGGACTTCATTCCTTGCTGTCGTGTAAAATACACAACTCGAACACGAATGAAAAATTTTAATTCATAAGGTAAAATGGAGGCTCTCGCCCCGGCGTCACCCTCGCACAGGCGACTCGGGCGGCGCCCATCGTAGCCCCGCCGCCAGCCCTCTTTCCCCTACCTCCTGCCTTCGCCACTGTTGGAGGGGGCTGCCGAGAGGCCCGCGCGGACCCCTAGGATGGCAGCGGTGAGGCTTTCGCCCAGGCTTGCGAGATCCACCGTGCGGGATGGAGCTCGATGGCCATGGTGGCATGCCGCGGTAACTGCGCGTCTGCGCGGCGGCGGAGGAGTCGGCGTGGCAGCGGCTGCGCGTGGAGGCGTGGCGGAGGTGGAGAGGGCTGTGTGGGGTGTGCCCTCCTAGCTGGGGCTCGTTGTCGTGGTCCTTGCCGGCAACAGCAGCGGGCGCGGCGGCGGCGACGACGACTCCAAGCAATGGATCCGGTGCCTTGACAACCGGATCCAGCCTTCCCGGGACTGAATCTGGCGCTTTCGCGGGGGCAGCGGCGTGCAGCACCAGTCTTGGGCTGGCACCGGCGTCATCTTGGGCAGGTAGTTAGCTCGGTTGCGTCAGTGCAGATTGGTGGTATGGCCAGGCGGTGCCAAACGTCGTGGTGACATAGGGTGGTAGCGCTGGTTGTGCGGCGTCGGCGTCGAGGTGGCATGGACGGTGGCGGCCCTACTCGTATCGCTTCTGTCGCGTTATGGCGGTTAGGCGGACGTCGGTCGAGCAGGCCACACCAGACTCTTCACAGTTCGGCGACAACAATGACGATTGCGTGTCATGACGGAGTGGGTGGCATGGGGTTGGTGGAGGTGGCTGGAGGTCTTGCGCGGCGTGGTTGAGGCGAGGTCGGCTGGACAGGAGTTGGGACGTTGGCGAGCTAGGCGACTGGGGCTTCTTCTGATCTTGGCCCTCTTCTCCCCGCCACCTTCCTTCCCTCCTTCGGGTTGGCTTCAGTGGTAGAGTTGGTCCTCCTCCTCTGCTCCTCCTCTTCCTGTTCGAACTCGTTCACATCGAAGTCATTGCTTATATAACCTATTGGAAATGAATGAAACTGCTCCTACGTTAACTAACCGTCCAAATCCATGTTACCCTGAGTTCCTTCCCCTTCGACCCTAAATTCTTCTTCATTGCATCCAACATCGTCATTGGACGACCCGTCCTCAACATCCTGCATCCTATACCCATTCTCCACCACCACCTCAGCCATGGGCACATTTGAACCTTCGAGCACCCTTTTGTAGCGGGACCAATGAGCAAGGTCATGCAAGGGCATCAGGACATAGTGTGCCCTAGTATTCCTGTAATGGAACCGCCCAAATTATAAGAACAAAAGTACAAAAATAGTTGCCGGAGCAATTAAATTCCCGTACTTAAACTTCTATAACTCCGGTAGTCCAATGAAATCACGAGGGATTTCAAACCAACCAACATACAAGCCAAGATTATAGTGGTTCAACATAACAAGTCACATGTTACATCCATTTCATAAGTAATTCAACATAGATCGGAGTTCAATAGAGTTATTACAACTCAAATTCAAAAGTAGCGAAAGCAAAGTAGTTTGAAACTAACATCCTCATATTTCAAGTACATGCCAGTACCAAGGTCAACCTCCAACAAAAGCATTAGAGACAAGATAACTCAGAAGGATCATGCCCATGATCACACTCCGCCACTATGGCAGGAGCCATCTAATTCTTGCAGTAGCCATGATACATCACAACCTGTAACAAGTAGAAAATAAACCCTGAGTATGAGAAGGTACTCAGCTAGACTTACCTGCCATAAACTAGAAATAACATGACACCAAGGAGTATGCAAAGCTTTCTTTTAGTGGGCTAGCTTGACTCATTTGCAAAAAGCATAAGTTATCATGAATAAACCATTTTAAGTACTTTTGCATCATCTTTGTTATAACCTGTTAATCTAGGTAAGCACCTATGCTAAAGCAATCACTTGATTAACCATTAACATCAAAGTTACCATCTTAGGTTTAGCATTTCCAACATAATCCACATAACCATATGTGTTCCATCATCATTACTGCGATGCCGTAGCTCGAGTTAAGTGCTTGCTATCCAAGAGCGATGGTGATTCGAATCGATTCCTAACCAGATAGTGA
The DNA here is from genome assembly GCA_038087645.1 of Saccharum hybrid cultivar R570. Taxonomy (NCBI): domain Eukaryota; kingdom Viridiplantae; phylum Streptophyta; class Magnoliopsida; order Poales; family Poaceae; genus Saccharum; species Saccharum hybrid cultivar. The sequence goes on along the minus strand of JAQSUU010000431.1, from coordinate 15,613,955 downwards.
TTTATTTCTCACACAAACCACACTCACTAATCAAGTGAGCTACAGATCACCAATGATACTATCCAGGTAAATGTCGCGGAATAAACTAGGATCGTAGTACCCAAGGACCACCTGACTGCCAGGAATCAGGCCTTGCCTACCCTTGGGCTCACTCTTCGTGCCCCTGTCATACCCCCTTCAGCACCAATACACACACCCATGTAGATCCCGGCCCGAATAGTGCCATTGGCTTCGCGGTCGAAAGGTACTTTATTCGGCTAGCTAAATGTGAGGCATGTGTTCAACATGACAAGAGGGATGAGCAACGGTTGGTCCTTAACTGACACAGACGGAATCACTATAGTCCAAAACCCTATAAGATTCTGTTCGATCTCTATTTATCCATCAACACTTTGTTATTTTCCATGATAACAATTATAGCTAACCATAACCAGGTATCCACCTATATCTCATAGGTGATAGGAAATCACCCAACTTCTACTGGTCTAAGCATGGCTAAGCAATACTTTCAATCCTGAACCAAAAATAGGATTTCAGGCATATTTACGGGATAAGGAAAAGGTATATATGCAGTAAGTGTTTCCAATCAACTCCTATAACTTAATGCAACAATACATATATAATATATATACACTCAATTGCTTTTATAAAGTAGGAGGCTTAGAATGCTCCAGGGCTTGCCTAGGATCGAACACTTAGGTCAGTGTTTGACAGATGACACTCGCTTGACGGGTATCTTCCATCCCGGCACTTGCTTAGTCCTTCCATCTTTGGGATAGGTCCACCAAACACCGTCTTTGGGTTTGGCTCCAACATCTCGTCCTTCATGTGGTGCATCTAGCATACCTAGATGAGATGCAAGATGAATGTGTATGAATATGATGAATGGTAACACAAGATGCATCACATAAGCATTCAATGCAACACAAGATTATGCAAGACAAGCATAAGGTTACACTAAACACACTTAAGTACTTTGCGATGCTTAACTTAAACATCACACAAACTACCATGCTAAACTAGCAAACATAAAAGGCATGGCACACAAGTTTCATAAGATCTCAGGTGCATTAACTTGACATCATCAAGGATATGAGCCGCTGTCATGGAACCGCCCAAATTATAAGAACAAAAGTACAAAAACAATCACCGGAGCAATTAAATTCCCGTACTTAAGCTCCTATAACTCCGGTAGTCCAATAAAATCCCAAGGGATTTCAAACCAACCAACATACAAGCCAAGATCGTAGTGGTCCAACATAACAGGTCATATGTTACATCCATTTCATAAGTAATTCAACATATATCGGAGTTCAGTAGAGTTAATACAACTCAAGTTCAAAAGTAGCGGAAGCAAAGTAGTTTGAAAACTAATATCACCTTAATTCAAATACATGCCAGTACCATGGTCAAATTCCAACAAAAGCATGAGAGACAAGGTAGCTCAGAAGGATCATGCCCATGATCACACTCCGCCACTACAGCCGGAGTCTTCCAATTCTTGCAGTAGCTATGTTATATCACAACCTGCAACAAGTGGGAATAAACCCTGAGTACGAGAAGGTACTCAGCTAGACTTACCCGTCATAAACCAGAAATAATGACACCAAGGAGTATGCAAGGCTTTCTTTCAGTGGGCTAGCTTGACTCATTTGCGAAAAGCATAAGTTATCATGAATAAACTAATTTAAGTATTTTTGCATCATTTTTATTATAACCTATTCAATCTAGGTAAGCACCTATGCTAAAGCAATCACTTGATTAACCATTAACATCAAAGGTTACCATTTCAGGTTTAGCATTTCCAATCATCATCCACATAACCATCCATGTTCCATAATCATTACTACGATGTAGTAGCTCGAGTCAAGTGTTCACTATCCAGTGAACGATGGCGATTCGAATCGATTATTAACCAGCTGGTAAGTTATTCCTCACATAAACCTCACTCACCCGCTAAAGTGAGGTGTTGGTCACTGAGTCAATCATTCAGGTAAAGTCGCGAGCTTGCCAGGAACCACTTGTACCCGGGGGCCGCCCGACTGCTCTTTGGCCTTATCATCGCGCCCCTGTTTCCTGCCACTACTGCTTCGGTACAGTGCGTTGCGGGCAATCCACTCACCCCGAATAATCTCCCAGCTTCGCGGTCGAAAGGTACCTTATTCGGCCAGCTAAATGTGAGGCATGCGTTCAACATGACCCGAGGGACAACAACGGACGGTCCTTAATCGACACAGGCGGAAACTACAAGCACCCCAGAACCCTGTCTGGTTGCCCCATACTTATTCCGCCCGGTCTCCAATTATCCATCAACACTTGATTATTTCCAGGATATCATCCATTCCATAGCTAAAGTTTTCCAGTAACCACCTATAGTTGCCGGTGACCGGAAATCACCGATCGCTACCGGTCTAAGCAGGGCTAAGCATTTATTCGACCCTAAACCTAGCAGGATAAGAATGTAATAAGGTAGGCAAGGATAGTAATAAATGCATCAACGGTTTCACTCAACTCCTACAACTTAATGCAACAATACATATATAACATATATATATACTCAATTACTTTTATAAAATAGGAGGCTTAGAATGCTCCGGGGCTTGCCTAGGATCCAACACAAGTCAGTAGTTGTCAGATGACACTCGCTGAGTACTTCCATCTTCGGGATAGTTCCACCAAACACCGTCTTCAGGTTTGGCTTCAACAACTCATCCTTCACGTGGTGCATCTAGCGAACCTAAATGAGATGCAAGATGCATGCGTATGAATATGATGAATGGTAACACAAGATGCATCACATAATCATTCAAGTAAACACACGATTAAGACATAGACACCAAAAGCTAATTAACTAACATCACACAACCAATTAAAGAGGGCAAGCACATTAAGCATAATACAAGTTTGATAAGATCACAAGTATCTTAACTTGAGCATCATCAAGGGCATAAGCCACACTTAGCAACACATGGAGTAAACAACCATGACTAGCATCTGATAATTCCTGGACTGCAAACAACATCTACCTGTTTGGATCATAACTGGAGTTATACAAATCCAATAGCCATACAACAAGACATTATGGAAAGCTTATGAAATTGTCTATAATTCATCTTTAATCATCTTAGCATGATTCTCAAGTTAACCAAGTCAAACATGCATAATTACAGAATCTGGTCCAGAGATTCCAGAGAACAACTATTTCTGGAACCCAACTTGAAACAGTCATTAATCACAAACTATAAGGCCAAATGCCACCAAAATTTAACACAAGCTAGATTAATGAGTTATCTACAACTTTGTTATAAGCATGTTTCTCAGCAAACATCATTTTCATGGTGCAATTACCAAAGTCCCAGAAACTGTCTAGGAAAGCATCAATTGCAAGAATAAATATTAACTTATATTCCAAACATACATTTGGCCACAAACAATGTAACCATCATAAAGTGCATGTTAAATGATAACCAAAAAGTATAGTGCTCATCATTAAATAATTTCTTTTAATGCATTTCTTAATTTATTTAAATAGCAAGGTGAAATAATAAACATATACCATAAGTCCATAATAAAATCTATAAAAATTACAGTAGCTCTTACATACACCTAATAGTCTACTGTACAAATTTCAAGCCATTTGGACATGTATATCAACCTATATGAAAAAGACAATTTGCTATTACAAGAATTCATGTGAGAGCAAGATACACTATTAAATCACTCATATTGCAACCAAAATTCATGAAATAATTACCACACATTAAAAATCATATGAATAGCATGACACAAAAATTTCACTTTATTTGGAGCCCTAGATCTACAGTTATGAAAATGACAAATACATCTAGCATTAAAAACCTAGCTGCACAAATCCATTTTTACAGAGAAAACTTTAAACTAAAATATGCCATATTATAGATCTACTGCATAGAGAATTTCACAAGGATTCCAAAAAAGTCCTCATTTACTATTTTATGATTTTTCTATAATTTACTATGAATTTCCAAAGATTCAGCAAAATCATTACAAACTAGTCCTTACGGCACTATTCCTCTGAGTCTATGACAGTGCAGAAAACCCCCTGGATTTAGTCGAATTCCTGCGCGAGGTCCCTAATCATGATTTTAGCAGGGGGGGTCGTCGGGAGCTCACTGTTCTGGCGAAGGAGAGCTCGTCGGCGGCGACGAGGTGGCGGGGGAGCATCAGGAGACTCCCGCGCACCTGATGGTGGCCTCGGCTCGCCTCGAGGTGGCCCGAGGAGGTGGGGCCACGTGGAGCAGCGGCAGCAGCGTCAGCTGCTCACCGACGGGGAGCAGTGACGGCGGGCGGCACCGGAGAAGGAGCGCGGGAGGTCGCACGAGGCCGTGGTGGGCTAGAGATGTGGAGCTTGCAGTGGCCAGAGGCTTAGCGCGGGATGTCATGGAGCGGCGACGGCAGAGCTCGGACCGGAGCTCGTCGCGTCCATGGCGGCGTTCGTGCGCTGCAGTCTACAGAGGCAAGGGGAGGCGAACGTCGGTGGCGAGCTCGCACCGAGGATGGAGCTTGACAAGGCGAATGCGATGGTGGTGGCGTCTGGTGTAGAGGCGATGCGCAGTAGTGGCAGCGAGCTCAGCTCGAAAGCCGGCCATGGCGGCGCACTCTAGCGCGAATGGTAGAGCGAGGATGAGCGTGGAGAGAGCGAATGGGAGCTCTGGGGCATCCCAATCGCGCAGGCAGGAGTAGGTAGCAGCGGCAGAGGACGTGGGGCGCGTGGCGGAGGTGGGAGCGCGCGGCGTCCATGCGCGAGACCACGTCGACATACAATCGAACACCTGGCAGGCAGTGAATCGGGCGAGGTGGGAGGCTGATTAGGGCCAGCAGCAGGCCGATTTGGACCTTGGGCCAAAAGGCAAAGTTGTAGCCCACGAGTTGCTCTACAACTTTTGTTAAGGGGCCAAGGTCATTAGAGGAACCAATTAGCGGTTAATTAGTTGCCAAAATGACAATGTCAACATGTTGACGGAGATCACGGAAACTCGCATTCGGAGGTCAAAACCTGATCAAACTTAATCCAACTTTTTGCATGGTCTTCTCCAAGATGTAAGCTCCAACTTTTATTTTTGGCTCAACTCAAGTTGCTTAACGAAAACACAAGAACGCGACATGCCAACGTCGACGACGATGAATTCCAGACTTAGAAAAATTCTAAGTCTGAAAACAGCCGCTGATTCAATCTTCGAGCCTCTGTTTGACTTATTTCCAAGTTGATCTAGCTCTTGGTCCAAACACAAAGTTTGTTCTACATGATATGTACTACAACTTTCATTTAAGGTCCAACCTCAAAACTAGTATAGAACCTACTGTTCTACTTTAACCAAAGTAGGATCACGATGAAGCTTAAATTATCCTTTTTGATCAATTGGAGCATTTTCTGGGCATTTGCTCAACACGAACCTTTCTTGACTTTTGTTGTAGAGTCCATATAGATTCATTTGGGTAAGGTTGCAAGGTTGTCTTGATGACCTATATTTCCATCCACTTAATAATGCAATTCTAGCACTTAGTAAAGTCATTCCAACAAGCATATAACTTATCATTTCATGTGACTTTTTGATTCCAAACGTCATGAAACTTTTTCAGGGATCAATATAGATAGGTACTAAGGTGAGACACATGAAGATATTGCAATAACACCACCCAAGCATATATCTTGAAAATGGCCTATATGCAAAACAATGGTGCAACATCCAAGTTTTAGGTTGGGGCTCTGGTCCATAGGTTGACCTTGACATTATCATCTCCACTTAATCTATCATGTTTGAGCTCAAACCCACTGCTTAACTGGTGGCAAACACCTCGGGTGTTACAGCCACACTTAGAAACACACAAAGCAGCAACAATTACTAGAATCAGAATCTATCATTTTCAGTACTGCAAACAGTAGCTGCTTGTTTAATTCATAACTAGAGTTCTAAAGATCCAAATAACATGAAACAAGACATTATGGAAAGCTTATGAAATTATCTACAACTCTTTTATTTACACCCAGAGCTGATTCTAAAGCTAACCAAGCCAAAACATAGCAAGAAGCAAGTCTGCACAAGAGATGGACAGAAAACTGACATTAACTTCAGAGATGCATAACTAGAGTTCTATTCATCCAATAAGGGTGGTTCTTAACTTTTTAGAAAGCTTATTAAGTTATCTACAAATTTGTTACTATCGTCTAAAGGTGATTCCACAGATAGAATGGCCAAACAACACCAAGAATGCATCTCTATCCAGATTTGGATAGAAACTGCCATCCCACTTGAAAAAGCTATAACTAGAGTTCTAGACCACCAAAAGTGGTGATCCAAGACAATTTAGAAAGCTTATGAATTTTTTTTCAATTAATATATTATCACCAAAGCATGATTCCATATGTAAATAAGCCAACTAATGCAGTCATTAAGATCTATCCAGAGGACAAGCAAAACCTAACAGCAGACTTGTAAAATCTAAAACTCAAAAACCATCAGGCCTAAAATCATGAAACTTTAACACAAGCTATATCAAAAAGTCTCCTACAACTCTTGTATTCACCACTTTCACAGAAAACATTATTTTCATGCGTAATTTAATCATAGTTCATATTAAAGCATTTATTAAGCACTCAAGCAAGGTGAATAAAAAACTAGACCATACTGCATCCAATGACCATGAAATTTTTATTACATATCAAACATCACATAAGTAGCATGCCATAAAAATTTCACTTTATTTGGAGCCCTAGATCTGCAGTTATGAAAAATAACAAATTCAACTAGCATTAAAACCCTAGTGCATAAACCTATTCTTGCAGCTAAAACTTTAAACTAAAACATGCCATATTATATATCTACTTCATAGACAATTTCACAAGGATTCCAAAAAGTCCTTATTTGCTATTTTACGAATTTCCTATGATTTCCTATGCCTTTTCAAAGTTTCAGCACATTTAAAACAAATAGGTCCAAATGGCACTATTCATTTGAGTCACAGACTTCGTAAAAAGGCCCTTTCCTTTCTTCAAATTCGAACCCGAAGTCCCTGGTCGCGAATGACAGTAAGGGAGGTGGCAAAAATCGTCACCATCGGCCAGAGGAGGCATGTCGGCGGCGGTGGAGTGGTGGGGGGGCACTGGGAGGCCCGTGCGCACCCACTGGGCTACCCAGCTCAGCGCAAGGTGGCCTATGGCGGCGCGACCATGGCAGTAGGCGGCGGCGACGGTAGCGGCTCGGTGGCAGCGACGCTCCGGCGACGGTCGAAGCCGGGAAAAGCGCACGGGAGGGGAGGCGCAAGAAGGGGGAGGTGGTGCTGTGCTTGGTTGGGGGCGGAGGCAGAGCGTAGTAGCGGGGAGTCGACGGGGCCGAGCTCGGCCATGGCGGCCATGGCTACTGCTCGAGCGAGGCAAGGGCAAGAGCGAGCGCTGGGGTGAGCAGAGGGGCGAATGTGGAATCTGGGAGTGCATGTTGTTGTCTCCCATGCGATAAGGAGAGAGAGCAGCACAGGAACACGTGACAACAATGGTAGGGGCACGGCCGGCGCATGGAGGACGCGTCGACATTTCATCGAGCATGTGGCAGGCAGCGAACGAGGCAAGGTGGGCGTCAATTTGGGCCGGATCTAGGCCGAATTTGGACATGGGCCAAAAATGAAGTTTGCTCTACAGCTAATGCTCTCCAACTTTGATTAAGGGTGTTCAGCCATTGGAACAACCGATTAGCAGTTAATTACCTTCCAAAACAGCAGTGTCAACGACTTACAAGCTTCACTTTGGGCTCTAATTCCCTAGTCAAAACTTGGTCAAATGGAATGCAACTTTTTCCTGTGCCTTCTCCATGGGGTTAGCTCCAACTTTTATTTTTAGATCAAGTCAATTTGCTTAACAAAATTTCGAGAACGCAGCATGACAATCTAATGACGTTGGTTAACTTCTCCAAGACTTAGAATATTTGAAAGTGCAGAAATCAGCAGCAGGTTCCAACTTTGAGCCACTGTTTGACTTGGTTATGGACCAAACTAGCTCTTGACCCTTAAAAAAAGTTTGTTCTACATGACATATACTACAACTTTTATTTAAGGTCCAACCTCAAAACTGGTATAGAACCCACTATTCTACTTTGACCAATGTACGATCACGATAAAGCTTAAATTATCCTTTTTGATCCATTGGAGCCTTTTCTTGGCATTTGCTCAACATGAACCTTTCATGACTTTTGTTGTAGAGTTCATCTAGAGTCATTTGGGAAAATTTGCAAGGTTTGGTTGATGACCTATATTTCCATTCACTTAATAGTGCAATTCAAGCACTTATTAAAACCATTCCAACAAGTATATAACTTATCATTTCATGTGACTTTTTGATTCTAAACTTCATGAAACTTTTCCAGTGACCAATATATATGGGTATTAATGTGAGACACATGAAGATATTCCAATATCACCACCCAAACATATATCTTGAAAAAGGCCTATATGTAAAGCAATGGTGCAATATCCAAGTTTAGGTTGGGGCTCATTTCCATAGGTTTGACCTTGACATCTTCATTACCACTTAATCTACTATGTTTGAGCTCAAACCCACTGCTTAGCTGGTGGCAAACACCTAGGGTGTTACACTTCCCACTATGAAACCTCCCCTTCAGTGTGAAATCACCGCCAAACTTTGCATTCAAACGGACACAAAGGTTATTGAAGCTAGGAGGTCCATCAAACCATTCTAATTCTTCTTCCATATCCTCAAACATATCATCTTTTTTCCTAACACTTCCTCCATAAAAAACTTTGACACAAAAATCCATCTACAAAAGCATTTGAGGAAACTTCATCATGTTGTCCAAATCAACGTATCACGCACTACTATGTACCAACACTTGAAAACTAGAAGCTATACTACCTACCATTACTACTACAAACTAAGTATATCCTAACTCCCTAACCAATCCCTAAACCCAAAGTGCTAACTAACAATAACCTAAATCGTAAACCACTAATCCTAACTAAGAAAAACCTAATGCCTAAATTACTAACCTAACCCTAAACCCAAAATCCTAAGTACCTAACTATACCAAATCACTAACTACCTAACCATACGCTAAATCCTAACTGCCTAACCATACCAAATCACTAACCCTAATCAATTATTTCAAAAATTAATCAATAAAATGAGAGTCTTCGAGGGGGCATACCTTGGCAACACCGGGGAGACCACCTAGGGATCAGCCCTCATCGGCTGCGGTGGGTGGCCCAACGGCCGGCCACCAAGGAGGGGATGCCGGAGGACCAAGGGACTGACCCCCAACCAGGGGAATGGGAAGAGAGGGAGGTAGGCAGGTGCAGCAGGTGGGGGAGAAGGGAACGGAGGGGCCAACGGCGGTGGGCACGGGCGATGGCGACGGGCAAAGACAGAATGGAGAGAAGGGGAAGAGAAGGCATGCTCGCGGGCCTTACCTGGGCCTGCTGCGCGCGTGCGGCGTGGCGCGGCAGGCCCGCCACGTCAGCTGGTCGCGGGGCTAGGCCGGGCCACGTCATCACACTTGCCGCACCGCCATGTATGGCGCGATAGAGTGATTTGGCTGTGCCATGGCTCTAGGCGCGGGCAAAAGTGTTAGTTTTAAAAAATATTCAATGTCAAATTTGAAAATAGTTTTCAAAAAGTGTTATAAATAAAAAAATTCACTGCAGACGGAAGACTCCAAAAGCAGCAAGCAGGTGTATGCAGTACAACAGACAAACCTGATCACCAACCCCCATCACTTTGGCATCCTCCGGAGTCCTAATGTTTTTAAGGGGAAGAAATACTTATTCCCCACGCCCTATGCTAAATATACCCGGCACTCCGAAACCCTAGTTAATGTGTAGGGGTATGAATCAATTATCAATGAATGTATTGTATGATCCTGAAGAGTTGTTTATTCTTAATAATATAGAGTGTGTCGGTGTGTTTTTGAAGATATGCAATAGTTGGTGTTGTAGTGATATGCATGTTGCTGTAATATCAGCTTTAATTGTTGACATGAAAAAAATTTCAGAGACAGGGCGTTTTTTTACGGAGATGCCATTTCTTTATAAGATAGTCAGCATGTCTGTCTCTGAAAATCAATTAAATATGGGCGGGCAGATCAACATGTCCGCCTCAATAGCAACACCTCTTACCGCTACACCATACAGTAATTTGTGAATCTACCCTATTAATGCACTGACTTTTTCTTTTCTACATCCACACAAAAAAGGTCTCCCGCTAAGAAGCCTCCAATCCATCCACCCAAAAATATACCTAGAAAAACATCTTTCAAAATTGACTATCCAAATTTAGTCTAAATATTCTCTCTTTGCTCACTCAAATACAAGGATCCAGATGCTGTGTATCAACCTCCTCCTCCCTCCCACCTCCCACGCCGGGCCTGACCCCCACGTCCACGCCTTGCCAGTGACGGTATTGTCTTTTTTTTTTCTATTTCCGTCTCTTCCTCGAGCCACCCGGAAAGAAAAAAAAGGAAAAAGTCTAAATAACCCCCTGAACTATGGATCCTGGAACACATAACCCACTGAACTATGAAACAGTCTAATTTACCCCCTGAACTATCCAAAACTGTCTATTTTACCCTCTGGACGGTTTTCGACGGCGGTTTTGCTACAGTAACAGAGGATTTGCTACAGTAAGAGCGTTTTATCTTTTTTTATTTATTTTTACTGAATATTTGAAAAATCATAGTAAATCACAGAAAAATCATAAAATAGAAAATCTAATTTTGTTGGACTCCACATGAGTAGATCTACACAGTAAATATATAATATGGTACGCTTTAGTACAAAGTTTTTGTTGTAGCTTTAGATTAATTGGAAAATCCAATTTAGACTAAAGTTCCAGTAAAACTTTGTACTAAAGCGTACCGTATTATATGTTCACTGTATAATTCTACTCATGTGGAGTCCAACAAAATTAGATTTTCTATTTTATGATTTTTCTGTGATTTATGATTTTTCAAATATTCAGCGAAAATAAATAAAAAGGCAAAAACCGCTATTACTGTAGCAAAACCACTGTTACTGTAGCAAACCCGTCGTCGAAAACCGCCCAGAGGGTAAAATAGACGGTTTTGGATAGTTCAGGGGGTAAATTAGACCGTTTCATAGTTCAGTAGATTATGTGTTCTAGGGTTCATAGTTCAGGTGTTATTTAGACTTTTTTTTTTTTTTTTAAAAGAACACAGCAACTTCCGTCGCCGCCTCCCCGACGCGGCTAGGGTTTGCCGGCCGCCGCCACGCCTGATCCGACCGTAGGTGGCGGCACAGGGCGGTCACGCATCGGTGCCGGTGCTCCGTCCCCATCGTGCTCGCGAGGACGGGCGAGCGGCGGCACGAGGGCGACATCGAGGGTGCATAGTGTGGAGAGGCGGTGGCACTGGAGGTCGAGGGCGAGGCCCTTGAGGATGAGCGGAGCGGCGTCGCGGGGTTCGAGGGCTATGGCGCGGTCAGCCTCGGCAACGGCCGCGCGGGCAAGCCGGCCAGGGGGCTTGGGGGCCGCGGGGCGTGCACGGCCGAGGAGCTGGCCGCCCTGCAAAAAGTGCTGGCGCGACTGGGCCGCGGAGGAGCCGCTGCCAGCATTAGAGCGGCGCAGCCGCATGGCGGCACGGCGGGGAAGGGAGTGGAGAGCGACGAGCATGCCAGCGGCGAGGAGGAAGAGGAGGCACTCGCTTCCCAACAAATCCTACGACTCGTGAGTACCCCTACGCCAACAGATCCAAATACCTCGTGTGTATCCCCTACTCCAACAGATCCAAGTACACCATTTGGCCATATTAAGAATTTGCCTATATGAATCTGCAGTTGTCCACTCTGTTCATGGAAATTCAGTATGCCACTCCTTGCATGTTCTAGCACTATTTTAATCTATTCATCTGGGAAATTTGGTATTTAGGATAACGTTGCTGTATGCTTACTTGACAACCATCATTTTTTCGACAAGGTGCAGCTAAGAGCAAGGTTTCTCTGCAGGGAGCTGGAGTGATATTGTTAGTGTCATCTACAGTGACCTGACAAGGTTAATTACAAGACGTTTTCTGTTCTCACTAATATCTATGGTAGCACATGACATTTTGTGGTAGCAACTTTCATGCTCCGGAAAATATTTTAAAACCATTTGGTTATTTTTTAATTAGTACTGGTATCTTAATATCTCTGGGAAAGCAAAAGAAAGCTTATGCAACTGATGCAACAATGGTCTGAGTGGCCGGCCAGAAGGCAGCACCATTTGAAGGTACTGTTCTGTACAATTATGTATGCTGCCTCCATTCATTTTTATCTGTATGTCCCTAGTCTTTGACAGTGCCATAGATGACTTTAGCTGTTTCCACTGTGGGATATATGGGGGAGTACAAAACTACAAATAAGGCAACACTATCAAATCAAATAAACGTACTTCTCTGAACTCTGAACTGATCGTAAGACATGTCTGCAACTAGACTCCTGGAAGTCATTTCTGGCGTGTACTATGTAATAGTAATTCTCATAATTTCTTTGTAGATCACTTTAGCATTTGGGCTGACACATTATAAATGTTTTTAGATTATATGATTTATATGTAAGATAGATAGATCATACAATTATGTTCCTCACGCGTGTTGCGAGTTAATTTGGGGCCTACGTATTTTGAAAGTTAGCCGTAACTTTCAGACCTTGGGATCAATAAATGATACACTGGTTTCAGTTGGCAAACATGTGCAGTTTGCCTCTATCTCTTGCATCCTGCAATCTTGATTAGTTGTAGCACAGCTAGGCAATGTTCCGAAGAGAGTATATGCGGAACAAGAGCCTTGATAACTCTAAAAATTGCGGTGAGTGGTAATTTTGATGCCTAACTCAGAATTTAGAATTTTGTTTCACCGGTGCCTATTCTATGGACTGGTAATAACTTATAATAATAGGTTTCATCTTTCTTATCAAATATAGTAATTTGATTTATGTACTCCCTCCATATTCTAAAGAAAGTCGTTTTGAGGTTGTCTTAAGTCAAACATTTTGAACTTTGACTACAAATAAAATCTTTTGGGTTGAGTTTTAAAATATGAAAGTGATGTAAGTAGATTCATCTCAAGATGTAGTTTTATAAAAGAATTTATTGACTATATTTTATAGCAAAAAGTAGCGGTCAAAGTTGTTTTTTAAGACTGTGCCAATGTCCAAAACGACTTTCTTTAGGGACATGGAGTTATTATAACAAATAAACACATGCTCTTCTCCAGGAAATTGGAAGGCTTCCGTGTATACCGTTTTATGTGGTCGTGGGATGGCGTAAGATTGCTACTGATCAACCCTGTGAGTATATATATTCTCTATGTATATTTTGTACACTACATAGCAAATTAATAAGTTAACTTATTATCTGCCATGCATGGCTATCAACTTCACTGAGGACGGAATTCTTTGTGAATATTTTGAAGAGTTGTGCAAATGAATGTTTTGACATCTTCGAAAGATCTCCAAGGCCTACCTAAGGTTTTAGGCAGTTTGCAAATTAGATGGTTAAGGCGAGACATATCTTTATTATGCCTTGCTATGCGTAAGTGTTTTCCGGAGTATATACATGGTCATATACAATTGTGTGAAAGTTGAACTATGGAAAATATATCGTCGTTTGGTTGTTTTCGTGTGCATCCCTGAAATGAAGCCGTGGTGTTAGCACGGGCACTGTACTAGTATATATAAGATGCTATCTTTTTATATCATCAACATTTTATAATCTTTAGTCACAAAAAAACATTTTATAATCGTTTATTAAATATTTTGGCTACTAAATTAACTTAAATGAAAAAAGTTTCAACTCAAAGTTTTAAATATTTTCAAGCACTAAAATTTTGGTAGAGAATGTCTCTATCCGAGATTGTTTGAAAAATCCAAAACTTTGAATCTTAAAATATGTGAACTTAAAACAAGTTTTTTGATACACTAAAAAACTTCAAACATGTAGATTAGGTTTGCCACTACATCTTTGGAATTAACTTTGTGAACATTCAAGAAAATTCTAAATTTTAAATGTCAAGATCTATAAAGTTAAAACACATATCTGGAACTCTAGAAAACTTTAAATAAAAAATTCAACTATAATGTGGATATTGTATCCAGAATTAGAACTTTAGTATAGGCTATGTCAACATCGATGTTTGTTTGAAACTTTCAAATTTCAAAATGTGTGAACTTACAATAATATTTTGGAACTCTAAACAATTTCAAATAAAAAACTTCTCAACGACAAAGTTACATACGTGTCTGGAGCTACAATTTCGATATGAAGTTTACCGTTATCCGAATACGACCATCCTAAGGTGTTGCAACTATTTTAGAGACAGACCCTTAAAATATCCACCTCTTCTAATCATTATTAGAGATGGACCCTTAAAATGATTGTATGATTTTCTAAGACGAGCATCTTAAGGTGATCACCTCTATACGGCCTCTTTGGGCGTGGTACGCAGGGACAATTCAGCTTGTGGATGTGCAAAAATAATATGAATTTTGTATGCGCCTTTGGGTGTGGTACGCACGGACTCATACCTCTTATTCAGTTTCATGCAATGCACAAACATGTTTGCTAGTCTTAATAATGTGCAAAAATAATATCAGGTACGCAGGGATAGTTCAGCTCGTGGATGTGGGTCTGTTTTGTTTGTTACAAAATGGATATACAGTTCGAGTTACGTAACAGATACTCGTGGACATAGTGGAGAGAGAGGGAAAAAAGTATACTATGCTACTCGCAAAAGCTCCGATGGAGAGAGACAGTGGAGCAAATGCATTGGGAACGAGCAAACATGTTTGTAGCTGATGATGAATAGGCATGCTTTTTTTTATTTAACAAAAAAGAGAACGCGGAAACAGTTTAATTTCTTCCCAGGAACTCCTGCTCCGGTTTGAGTCCCGCTACGCGTACCGCGCCTATTTACGTGGGATTCCAAGTTTGATCTTTTATTTATGCAAAGGTACCACATCCTGTGTGTCTTCATAAAAAAAATCACAGCCTATGTGTCTTCACCAAAAAAAACGCAGCCTATGTGTGGTCGAAGACCGTTCCAATATATTTATCTCATGATGATTGCAAATTACCCGCAGATTTTTTTTTATGTTATGTGTTGCTCTTTATTTTGTCTCCATTAGTTTTCATAGCCACTATATATGGTAGACATTTAGACAAAATATGACATATCTTAATCCAGAAAATTAGCATGATATACGTCATAAATATTTGTGATGGTGATCTTGTTAAATGCATATGACAACTAGAACACTACTACAATATTGATTTTAGGAGACGATCCATTTTATTTACAAAGGCGGGCAAAAATTAACACTGTTTCCAAAAAATACCTAGCTATTTTTAGAGCAGGTCGATCTATTTACAGAGGCAGTCCAACAATCCATCGCCTCATAAAATCAATTAATCAAAATGAGCATCTTAATGGGCCCGTCTCTAAAAAATAAGGGTCATTTTTAGAGTAGACCTATTAAGAGAGGCCTAAGCCCATTCCCATGCGATAGCACTCCTGGGCCCAATATAACCGTTCACATATAAAACTATCAATAACCATAACCCAACGCCGCCTCTCCCCACTCTCATTTTCTATCAGCCGTTGCCCCTCCCCCAATCTATCTCCCATCTCTCCCCCATAAAATCCCCATCATACCATTGCCTCCACTACCCTTCCTTAGCTCCAACAGGTTCCTCGTCCTCTTCCCCTCCTTCACCTCCTCGAGGGTGAGGTCAACCTCTATGGCATCACCATCATTGGCAACGAGTTCAACACCAACCACGCTGTGGTGTCTTGGACCTTCCTCCGTGCCTCCAGCAGGTTTGACGAATTCTTCCCGTTCTCTACCTCCGACAAGGGTGAGGCTAGCCTACACAACATCACCACCATTGCGTCTGCCGCCTAGGTCTACATGCGCCTTGAGTTCACTAGATCCACACAAGTCCATCTTCTTCGAAGATTCTACTGCCCAGATCAATATCGCATCCATCTTCTTCAAAGTCAGAAGTGTAGATCCGACGGGGTGAGTGTTCATCTCTTCCATCTCTCTCCCGATAAAATTAGCATGATATACATGATAAATATTTGCAATGGTGATCTTGTTAAATGCATATGACAAGTGGATCACTACCACAGTATTGATTATAGGAGACAATCCATTTCATTTACAAAGGCGGACAAAAGTTAACACCATTTCCAAAAATACCTAGCTATTTTTAGAGCAGGTCTATGTACAGAGGTAGTCCAACAATCCCTTGCCTCCTAAAATTAATTAATAGAGACAAGCACCTTAATGGGCCTGTCTCTAAAACTAAGAACTATCTTTAGAGCAAACCTCTTAAGAGAGGCCCAAGCCCATTCCCATTCGCTAGCATCCTCGAGCCCAATATAACCGCTCAAATACTATCAAGAAACATAACCCAGTGCCGCCTCTCCCCACTCTCATTCTCTATCAGCCACTGCCCCTCCCCCTATCTATCTCTCCCATCTCTCTCCCCATAAAATCCCCACCAAGATACCATTGCTGCCACTACCCTTCCTCAGGTTAACAGGTTCCTCATGCTCTTGCCCTCTCCTCCACCTCCTTCAAGGGTGAGTCCAACCTCTAGGGCATCACACCATCATCAGCAATGAGTTCAACACCGACCACGCTGTGGCGTCTTGGACCTTCCTCGGTGCCTCTAGTGGGTTTTGTGAATTCTTCAAAATCCTCTACCTTCGACAAGGGTGAGGCTAGCTTTTGTGGGGTTAGAACCACGACAAGCATTGTTGTTCGTAGTAGTGTTAGAGTGCGTGTCTCCAGTGGTTTGGGTGGACTCAAGAACACAAGAATCATAGAGGGGACGCAATGGTTTATCTAGGTTCGGGCCAATCGATGCTCGACGTCTGACATTTGATGATCCTTATACTCAAGAGCACCCAAAGTTTGGGGGTTATAGTAGATTGTACAGGATAAAGAAAGAGATTTGGTAGGGGATCACTCGGTGCTGATCCTAGGGACGCCTCACCAGCGGTGGAGCCCTTCCTCTCACCGAAGAGGAGGAAGACGACAGATGCAGTGGAGGAGTTCTCAGTGCCCCTCTCTATCTGCTCTCGGTGTAGAGCTCGAGTGCAATGGTGAGGACACTACTGATCTGCCTGGAATCATCCTCCCTCCTCTTAGGATCTGACCTCCCGCTTATATTCTTAGGGGTTGACGCATAGGCCCGAGATCCCCTGAGCCCCTTGGAGGCCGTAGAGGAGTTTGTCTTCTTGTGTCACGCCCCATGCATGACCCTGTCGGAGAAGTGGTTGACAAGTCGTGCCTGCGGGTGTTAGTCTTTCTTAATGCACACAGAAATAATCCATAAGCATATGGAATTACTGTTGTAGCACTTCACCTAGAAGTATTCAGGGTATCGTATTTTCCATAGGGAATAGAGGTACTCTTCTAGCTCATTTGTTCAAGGACAACACAAGGGTAGAGAAGGATTCCTATGGTAATAGGGTCTAAAGACAGATAAACTCTACTTCTACTTTCTTACTATAGGCACTGGATCACACCTGGTCTGCCAGGTGAGGCCAGCCTGTAGCCGACGTCAAACCCAGACGTGGGGGAATACGAGGGATGGACTGGGCTATCACCACCTGCTGCCTACCCCTCAACCATAGGGAAAGAGGCAAACGAAGATAGCTTCTAGCCTAGACACCACGTCTACGCTATTGACTATTACTCTAGCACGCTAGCAAGGGTTATCCATCTCTATTAGGGCCCTTTTACTAGAGCATTTACCACGGGGACGAATGACGAACCAACAAACAAGCAAAAATAAAGCTTAACTAAACAAAACCTTATAACCAAAAGAACCACAAACACTCACTTAGCAGGAAAACCCATTGAAGTACAAGTGCTCGTCGAGGTACAAGGCGAGGAGACACCAACAAGCTCGGCGCTTCCCTAAACTCTTCATCACATCTCTCCCTTACAACTCTAGCTAGCTACTAGGGCCTAAGCCCTTTGGAGTGTTGCTCTAACTCAAGTGAGGTGTGTTCTTTGCCTTGTGTGTTGTGTTAAAATAGAGGAAGTGAGGGGCTATTTATAGGTTGAGAGGAGGAGGAGAGGCCACTCAATGCGCCATGTCAGCGATCCGCGTGCCTCTTCACCATAGCCCTTGGATCAAACTGTCATAAGATGGATGGTGGAGATGGAGTGGAGTTGTGCTTCCTTGCATGCTTCCCTATCTTGAGCAAACTGCCATCCTCCGTACCACGTCTTTCATGAAGCACATGCAACCGACGTTTGGAGAGGTGGTAAGAGGCAGCCCGCGATGTTTGGGCCTGATCGGGCTAGAAAAGGGAGCAGCCGTTCCCTGGGAATGGTTGCTCACCAACTAGTGCCAAATTGGCCTATTTTTGGTGGGTGACCTCCTTTGGGCTTCTAGAGTGGGCCTACGTACTGCTTTCACTGAGAAGAAGTGATTTGATTTGGGTTTGTCCTTGTTCTCCTCTCTTTCAGGCCCTGATTCTGCTGGTAAGTGGGCCATCTCCCCTTGGGCTCATGTCAGTCATCTATAATGTTGTATTTCTTGTATACTTTAGGTTCATTTTCTTCGTAATTTTGACATATCCTCCTGCAAATGAATAATCACCAAAACTCATGGAATTGATTAGTTATAAGTCCTAATTATAAGTCTAGTGTTTATTTGAGCATATTTTATGTGTTAGTTGGTGGTTAAAAATATGAGTTAAGGACCGCCAACAAACTCCCCCACACTTATCCCTTTGCTTGTCCTCGAGTAAAGTTAAGGAATAAAAGTAATCATGAGCATAACACTCTAAGAGATATGGCTTACATAAGCGTTATTCCAACACATTCCTTACACAAGTGGGATATGTGGCGTTAGCTAACACGTTTCCTCGGCTTGTTGAAAAGCGGAACAGTTCTTGAAACAAAGTCATCTTCCCAATTTCACATCTTAATAACTTAGAGTTTTGAAAGTTTTTCTCAAGAAAAAGCATAGTTCACTTTATACTTCTCAAATGGCACTCTCAAATCACTCAATGGCATATAATTCCTCACCAAGGCATAGCAAAGTCTTGCCTTCACCTACTTCTAAAAAGGTTTATGTGGAGCTTTAGGTAGGGACAACAAAATAGCATACTTGTATTGCATATGTTGTAAAGTCAAATCAAGGATCCATGGAGAGAAGTGCCATACTCTTAGATCAAGATGTGCATGTGTGTGAAAAAATATAAACTAAAACTATACTCCTTTTGTAGATATGATTTCTCTCTATAACTTATTATTTTGAAACATGGCTATCTTTATTTTCTTCCTTCTCTGAGCCTTCTTGTGCTCATCATTTTTTTGTTGTACTCGGACCTTCATGAGCCCATTTTTTTTATTTTTAAGCTTTTTTTATTTTTAGTAATGTTTCTTTTTTCTAAATCAAATATTCAGGGAGAGATCATTATCTTTTTAGAACATGGAGTATTTCCTAATGAACACATTTTTCTACCCCAGTGTAGGAGCAAAATTTTTAGTGGATCTAGATGGAAGCATGTTTTTTGTGTACTCCTAGTGTAAGAGCAACATGTATATGTAGATTGTACGTGATCTTGATCTTGGGAGCATGATAAATCTCTCAACAAGGGTCAACAAGACTTGACCAAATTCAACACAATACAAATAGCGTATGTAGAAAGGTTTGGAACTTTGCAAGATGTCAAATTTGGTTTTGGTAGGAATTGATCACCAATTGAGGAGTATGTGATACTATGGTTTTATATTTTTATCAAAACAAACTCTCCAAGTACTTCGAAGAGAAATGGTAGGATTTCTAAGTTAGAACTATATCACACCTCATAACAACTTAGTCAATATGATTATCCTATTAGAATATTTTCCCACAACCATAAGTGTATGTATATGGAACAAACTTCATGCAAACTTCTATCTTAAAAATGTTATGAACATGTCACTTCTCAAAATTTTTAGATGAAGTGTGGTGCATAGGGGCATTGTTCATCGGGAGGAGATAACAGGGCTGAATTGAGTTTAATTTTAGTAATCAAGATTTATGTTTGTTCAAACTCAAAATTATAGAGAGTAGAGGGTTGTGTTGCGCAAACCATCATTGAAGAAGGAGCTAAGGGGAGAGATGGTTTGGCTGGACCACAGGTTCAGTCAATCCTCTCTAGAGCCATTTGTCATGTCCTTATGCATGTTGGATCAGTCGATGTGTGTGCAATGTGTTGGTAGGAGATCTCGAATGTGTATTCGTCTTGCTTGAGAGATCTCCCCCACACTTATTGTTGTACCTGCTTTTTATTTAACAAAGAAGAATAAAAAAGAAACCAACAAGAGCTCTACCAGTTGAAACGCTAGGGACTCTTAATTTTATTACAATTATTATTATTTTTATTTTTGTTATTTATTACTACTATTATTAATTTTTTTACTTTATTTTATGTGTTTGCCCAACTTTTTATCATTTAGTATAAACAAGACTAAGGTAAAGTTTGCAAAAGTAAACATAGCCTTGATTTGTCTCTATAGTAGATTACTTCTATTGTTTACGAAGGGAATACTCAAAGTTCATCAATCAAATTTCAACACCATGTTAAATTTTGATTAAGGAAGGCAATTTTAACCTAAGCACCATGCTTAATTTAAAAGAGCCTATGGATGTACTACATGTGAGTACACCCAAACCAGAGCATTTGTCATAAACAAAAAAGCATGAACTTGCATGATCAAGATATATCCAATGGAGACAAGCATGAGTTAAAGGAGTTGGTGAACTTTTAGTATTATTTTCTCTTTTTTCAATATTTATTTTTTTGTAATAGATTTTTTTGTTCTCTTTTTTTCTATAGCAAAGCATAGCTAACATCAGCATTTCTTTTTTTTAAGCAAGATGATCATTGGTGTATATGGAACTTTGGGACTCTCACCATCCTCCCCCACACTTGGACTTTTGTGTGAAATTCAAGTGTGTAGGATTAGGGTCTCCTTGCCAAAGATCATCAAGGCATGTGGTCGCTGCAGCTCTCATGTTTTTAGGCATCGTATATCCCTGTTCTTCTTGATCTTAACCTAAAAGGGGTTAACGCACAAGAATACCCAAAGGTGCATACTAACTTGATAACATGTTCTTGCTTTTTATTAATAGGACAATTATTTTTTTATAATAACCCCCTTTTTATGATAATCTAGGGTATCTCCTGGTAGTGCTTTGTTTATGGTCATAAGCTTGATCTTGGGAACTACATCTTGCGGTTAACAAATGGTGGTTTATTTCCCAACTTTACCACCAGGCATTTAGCATTATCGTTCAACCTGCAAGGTTAGTACCATAATGAATCCACGAGATTTGCAATATTTGTGATAAAATATGCATCCATAACCATTCTCCTAAAAAGTTTTGAAAAAAGGATCAGGAGATGGTTGGGGTCCTCGTAGGGGCACGGAGTAATAAGGTGGCAACAACTTGAACGAGACGTCATGGGAGTGCACTCTGAGGGATACTCCAACATCTACACTAGGTTTTTTATGTCAAGTGACATAAAAGTCCTAGTGTGGGGGAGGATGTCCGATTCTTCTCTCAGGCCTCCACCACTTTGGCATGCTAGTTTGCACTCCCTCTACCCACTCTTGCTTTGTTCTTGTAAGTTTGATGCATTGAAAAGATGCAATATATTAAAATTAAACTTAAAATGTGAATCATACCAAACTATGAACATGACTTTATAGAGATTGGCCAACATAAACTTTATACCTAGTTCATATACTTGTTACTTGTGGACATATCTATATTAAGAAAACATGTCAACTAAGTTGTTGTGAAGTGAGATATGGTAAAGACTAAAGAAATCTTATCGTTCTATGTAAGCTCTTGGAATTTTCTTGTTTTATTAAAACATAAAAATTAATAGCGTCACTTCTCCTCAATGGTGAGATTTCCTACCAAAGCAAAATATCATGATATATGTTGAAAACCTTCCACATATGCTGCTTGTCTTTACTTTGAGCTTTGTCAAATTTTGTTGACCTATGTTGAGAATTTTATCATGCTCTTAAGATCAACGTCACGTACACTCCACCAAATATATGCGATACTTCTACACTGGAAGTAAGCAAAAACATGCCTTTCCATTTCCACCAAATAAATACTCCATGTTTGCTAGCATGATTTTCTCCATCATTATTGAAAAAAAAGAAACAATGTGGACACATGAAGGTCCATAAAAAATGTGAGGACACATTTTAGTCCATAGTTGAGCAAAAAAAAGAAAAAGCCCTTCTCTCAAATAAAAGATGGAGAAAAGAATCATTGCTATGGAGTAATCATGATTATCCCATTTCCACACACATTCGCACCTTGATCTGAGGTACGATATTTTTCTCCATGGATCCATTGTTTGACTTAGCAATATATGCAATGCAAGTCTGCTTTACTCTTATCCTACCCAAACTCCATATAAGCCTATTAGAAGTAGGAAGGAAGGCAAAGCATCAATGCCTTGGTAAGGACATAAACACCGTTGAGTGACTAGAGAGTACCATTTGAGGAGAAGTATGAGCCAAGTTTTCAATTGCAAAAGTTATAAAAACTCCAAGATTGCTTCTTAGGGGATAGTGATGACTTGGTGTCAAAGTTGTTCCACTTTTCAACCACTAAAGGTGACATGGTTGACACTTCAAAATCCACAAGGTACGAGGTATGACTTGGTATATCTTTTATGTTAGCATAATATCTTTTGAAGTCTTGTTTCATATTATGTCGCACCTGAATCTTTGTTTTCCTGCTTTGTCGGGACGAGCAAAGGTTTAGTGTGCAGGAGCTTGTTGACGATCACTAAATGCCTATTTTGACCATCAACATTGTACCAAAAATGGGAGTAAACAACACCACAAGTAGTGATTTATGTTTATAATTAACATATTTCCACTTGTACTTGGAGATCTTTGGTTATGAAGGAAAATTATGCAAAAATATAAAAAAATCAAGCAAATAGAAGCAATCGGAGCAAGGAGGGCCACCATAGGCCACTTGGTGGGGCTAGCCGGCGTGGCACCTTCAATGCCACCTCACTGATCCGTGGGAAGTGGCCAAGAAACCACCTCCAAGCCTTCTCCACCGTTGATTCAAAGTCGGTGCATGATCAAGGGCCAAAAAGAGGCATCACATGGATTGCTAACTCACCATCTAGTATGTCACTACTACAGATTGATTTATCACTATCACCACTTTCACTGCCGTAGCAATAGATGCGACCGTGTGGTACTTCCACCGTCAATTGGAATGATAGTGAGGCCTCTTGGGAATGAAACCGGCAGTTTAGACTTCAACCACCGACGGGTTAATGTTAGATGCAGCAGTGGTATTGGGGTTGCATTTGCTCCGTCACATGAAAAGCCAGGCTGATTGGGATATGCATTTTGTCCGGTGGCCCTAAACTAGCATTTGGTCAAGTGACGGTAAATTCAGCGTGAGTGTTGAATTGTCTCAACTTACAAGGCCATCAAATCACCATTACTTCTACCGCCTGAAGCCTAAGAGCCATACCCACTGCTCTACATATACTTCAAGCCTGGTGCCCTCTGAAACCACCCCTCTTCTTCATCCATCATCCCCTTCTCTTCCAATCTACAAAGAAAATGTCAGACAACCCCATCAAGTTTCCAAGCAGCCCATTGTCCAGCAAGGATGACTTGCCAGCCCACCAATCCTCTGAGGAGGACGTCTCCTCCAACGACTGGAGGTCTTCTCATTATAGTCCTCTATGGAGCTCCGAGAAGGAGGACCTAAAGGAGAAGGATGAGGAGGACGAGGATGAGGACGACGCCGATGCCGAAGACGACGATGACTCTGACAACTCTGACTTCGCCTCACCTCCTCCCAAGCGAGCGAGAGGATCATATGTTTAGATTAAGTAGTTTATAGTTAGTATAAGTAGTTTTAATAGTTTAGGTTAGTTATTATGCTTCCAGACGAGTACAATCATATACTCGTCCAAATTGTATCTATACGTTACATATACATAATGAATCAATGAAAAAAAATTCTATTCACGTAGATTTGATCTCTTCAATGCCACCTTTTTTATATGAAATGCAAAGCAAGTTCTTTCCAATACTACTTCCAAAATGCCAGTGCACGGATTTGATCTCTCGACGAATGTTTTTTGTTTTTCTGTATATTTGTGAATGAAAAGGGAAAAAACTGTCATGTACAGTTGCAGTTGTTTCTAGGAGAATCTAAAAGCAGTTTAACTGCTGACAATCATCGTATTATAGCGTTAGATTAGCGTGGCAATGCTTGACTTAATACGGACACTGTTTAATTTATCCCGTGCCGTCCATTCTCACTGCCGATCAATCTGGACCGTCCATTTGGCAACAAACCTAGAAGCGCCTGACCCGTTCCCAACTCCCCTCGAGTACTATCGGTGCCTTGGTGGCGGTTCGACCAACTAAAAAACCCCAATACAAATCCATTAGTTCTCCCTACCCTTTATTGCTTCATCCTCATTCTCTCCACCCATTGACCCATTGCATGTACTTGCTCTGCCTTGAGCACCTTGCATGTAGTAGACAATGCCTCGTGAAGGTTAGATGGATTCGGTCACCCCTTGTTAGCATTTGGTTCTAATTGGTTTTGGGTTTGATATCAGTTTTTATTCATATTACGAATTTCTTTATTTCAATAGATGTCTTACTTCAGAAGAAGTCATTTTAATGCGAGCACCCTTGCGTTTTGATGGCTAGGGGTGGCACCAGGACCCTAGATGATGTTGTTTGCTACTTGGGGATGGAGCATTAACCTGGACCGACTGTTGATTGTTGAAACCGTTGTTCTTCACCTTCTCAGACCACAAAATTTGACAAGAATCATTCAAGACCCTATTTTTAGAGAGATTTTTATGCTTTGCAGGACTAGACAAGAAGTAGACATACTTTATAGATACAATGTGTCTTGGATGAAGATGTTGTCATCTTCGCTACGATTCACTACCTCTAGCTTTTGGGACCGCATCAATGAATTGAGTACCTTAGCAACTACCTACCCATCCGACATTAAGTCTTAGAATTTGTGAAACTTTTATGTTAATGAAGTTCATATGTACTGATGAAACCTCTGGATTAGTATGTATGAGTACTGCATAATCATTGAACTATTACTTCAGTTGAACTATTAATAGAATCAGTTGGTCTTTATTGTGGTTCACGTGTACACCTCTATGTAAGCACGGAGGATCCAAAACAGGCCTTCTTCTAGAGGCGGATTGTTGACATTTCTTAGCATCACTCTTTACTAAGTTTTCATCCCTAGCATGATGATAGAAATGTGTTGTTGGTAATTATTGTTGACACTTGTAAACTCAGAGATAATAATATTAAAAGTAAAGTATCCGTAAGCGTACAAATAATATACCATTGTAGCATTTCACCCAGGATTATGCTAAGTATCATTATTTATATTTAATCCATAGGGAAGAGCGATGGAGTTGAGTTGGCATAGAGATATTGACTAATATGTATACTTATGATAAAAACCACTCTTATGCTTTAGCAGGGGTAAGTAAAGTGATAAATAGATAATAAGTGTAAAGTAATATTGGCATTCTAGAGATAGAAATAGAGACTCATAAATGTAGTATGGCTAAACATAAGATTCATCAAGAGCAAAAGATTCCTAAGTCATTCCTAAATACGTCTTTTGTACACTCAAGTATATACACTATCATCTATTGTATAACTAACTTTAGATTTATGCATAAGGAATATTACTAAGGAAGATTAAGAACAGAGCTTGTCTTCCTTCACAACCGGGTTCTACTTGTTCTACAAACAGGGAGTGGACTACAAAGAACTCAACGGGAGTGTCACATCCGTGATCTATGACATGACCTAGAGTGTAGAGTGCATCCACAGGCAAACAATATCTAAGCACCATGCTTATATAATTTCTACCACTTAACTCTCTTGAGAACTGAGCTAAGCGCGTTGTGATCATATGCATATATTCATCATCAATCATAACTATATCAAGCATACAACTAGAGCAAACTAGGAACATAATAAATAGCAACATAATATTAAAGTAGCACAAAGTCATAAATATAAAGATACAATGGCTATACTAGTCTCTAGATGGCAGATCTAGAATCCTGAGCGATAGCCCAAACTCTACTTGAACCTTGCTAGCTAGCCTATAATAGAAACTTGAAGAATTGGAACTCTCCTTTCTTCTCTCTGGAAACCCTAATTTCTGTTCTACTCTTGATTTATGGAAGATGCCCTAAGAGAGGGGGTAGGGCCTGGTTATATAGCCCTGAGCTTGCAACATGAGCCCTTGGATCAAATCGACTTAAGGAACGGTGGAGATGCATCCTAGGAGACGGTGGGAAATCGACATACAAAGCTGGCTGATAGGTGGGCCCCTAGGGGCTGGCCGGCCCTACCTAGTGGTTACTCAGGCTTCGCCTCGGTGTAGAGTCTTCTCGATCCTTCTAGAACCTTCTGGGGTAGTTTTCATCATGGATAAGTATGATTTTAATTGACGCTTTGATCCCTCTTGACGGTTTTCTGGATAAACCCTGCTAAAAAATAAATTCACCAAAACTCATAGAATTTGTCAGTTTAAACCCCCTAAGTCTATGTTGGTGATCCTTTTTATGCATTTGAAGTTATGTTGACGGTTTATGATGGATGGTAATTACCATCAACACGGATAGTACCCTGAACCGGCTGTGACACAACATTTCATCTTGGCAAGAGTTTGAGGATTTTGATGGACGTTTTGGTGCCTTGCCGGGAGGCATAAGCGTAGACAAAAGACCTGGGCTAACCTCTTCATTCAGAGTGTTCAACACTTTGAACCCTGACTGCTCCATGGTTGCATCTAGCTCCAACTCCTCCCAATGGTTGGCACCATCTGAAGGTGCCATCATGAGGAGAACAACGGCTTCCAGCGGAGGAGGCTACAACAGGAGGGGGCCACCCATCCCGTGCCATGTCGAGAACCACCCCTATGCATATGAGCCACCACTTTTGTGTCGCTATGGCTTGAAGACGCCTCGGTGGATTTCATGGAGTGATGGAAACCTAGGATGTCGGTACCATAGATGCCGCAAGGCAAATAATGTTACTCAATTTTTTTCTTGTTCATTTTGTTTTTGCAATGCAAATGCTGAAATCCCGCTGTAGTTATGGTAATTTGGTTTTTTCGTAGCCCGACTTAGATTGCGGGTTCTTTAAGTCGCACAATCCCCCATATGGAAAATTTCTGAGCACTTTGATTTTGGGTTTACGTAACAAGATTTGGGAGCAGAAGGCGGAGGCCAATGTTACAACAAATGAAGAACATCTATAGGACGAAGAGATTATGCCACGGATTGAAGAAATGGCTAGGGTTCCAATGAAGATGATGGAAGATTTCGTACCTTTGAGAAAGAAATGTGCTTCCTGTTCTTCTTTCACCTATTTTATACTTACTTTAGTTCTTGGCATGTTCATTGGCAAGTTACTTAGTTCACCGCAATAGATTCAAGTATCAATTTATGATGTATCGGACTAAAATATGTCACTTTTGTACAACTATTGTTAAACTAAATACAAGGTGATTATCCAGCTGTTCAATTTATTGAAATGTAAGTGCTAGTACATCCAAGTATCAATTGATGTGTTGGACTGAAATCTATCACTATTGTATAACTATTGTTGAACTAAATGCAAGGTGATTAACCAGGTGTTCAATTTATTGAACTGTAAATGATAGTAGATCCAAGTATCAATTGATGTGTTGGAGGCATCCTACTTCCCTAGACACTAGGCCCTAGTATAGGGGTAACCAATTTATTGAACTATATATACACTCCTACGGTTCTACCACACCTTCCTCCCATCCATTCCCCACTCTGCTCCCTTGCTCTGCTTCACCCTACTAGCGTCAGATGAAAGGCAACCTCTCACGTGCTCACTGCTCCTTCACCTCCAATTGCCAGCGCACAAATCTTCAGCGCGCCATCCCTGCTTCTCTGCTCTATCTGGATCTAAGGTAACTACACTAGATTTGCTCCTCCTTCACCAGATTCTATATTTCTTTGTATTGCTCTCTCGTGCTCTCTGCTCCTTCACCTCCAACCTAGCTACAGTAATTTTGTTGGATCTGCAGATGAAAATGCATCTTCTCATTCTGGAGTTTGTGGCCTTGTATATCCGTGGAGTGCCGCTTGTGAGCCTTATTGTCCTCAGTATTGGTTCACAGAATCAGTTCTTTGTGAACAAAATTGATGAGCTAAATGAAAGTGTACTAATAGATGTGGACAGGATTGTAGTGGTCAAGGCTTAGGATGACATGCATGGAGATTGACAACGATCTCGTGGAGGCCGACAACGATCTACAGGATATTATGAGATTCACAATGATCCTATGGAGGTCGACTAGGATCTACATGGAGAATGATTAATTATGCAACCAATGATGTACATATGAAGGCCTTTTAACTTTTGCATAGTGTAGGCCAAATTAGTATCTGTATTTTAGTTTTTGGCATGTTTGTTAGCTTGGTAGTGTCCACCTACTTATTCGGTATGAATGTATGTAACTCAAGTCCTTTCAATCCGAGAGTACTAGCATTGTGCTTTCCTTATGTTTTCTAAGTACGTGTTTTGTCCTTCGCCTCAATGTAAATCTGTGTGCCTTATTATTCACCATCGAACTCAAGTTGGCTTTCTTTCAATCTGAGTACTAGAATTGTGCTTTTCTTAGTTTTCTAAGTGTGGGATAGTGTACCTTAGTGTTCATCACCGTATCATACAAAGGTCTCCGAGTGGTAATAGGACCTAGCTGCTGGTGATGGTACTGTGCATTCACTACCGCTTAGTTGCAAAATTTCCAATCTCGTGTTTGAAGCCTCCCGCGCGGAATCGATGAAAGTTCAATTCCCGCGTGCCGTAAAAGTTACGCAGAGAGCAAGCAACCTACTCCAACATCCCTCCTAACCCCCACCCTACCACCGCCCTCCCCCCACACACATAGCTTTTCTTTTCCTTATTGCTGCTATTCGTCATCGCCGCTCCTGCTCATCAGCATTGCTCAGCCCTTGCTCCGCACCGGTGCACATCGCCGGATTACCCGCACAGATCCACCAGCAAATGAGCTGCTACTATTACTGGTGTTGCCACTCATGCTCACCACCACCAGATCCAAAGGCAAGTGTAATAAGGTCTTGCATCACCGTCCCTTCTCCTCAAAACTCATCTCCTTACTAATGTTTATTGATGCAATTCCATGGCAGGGCGGCCTCATCTCTTCGGTTGGTGTGTCCTTCCATATGAAGGAGGCCCGCAACACGACGAACGCAATGGATAGCCTCTCAGATGATGTGCTTGCCGACATCTTTAGCTACCTCACTGCCCGGTCCTTGTGCTGCTGCAAGTGTGTCTATCGCTCCTAGAGGCATGTCATCTCTAACTCTTATCAATGTAAGAAGCTTTCATAGACTATCTTTCGGCTTCTTCTATGGCAGCTGGTGGAAGGGCAATCTCCACTTCACCAGCATCACCGGTGAACGGCCCTCCTTGTCCTTCTTGCCCTTCCCCCTTAAAAAAGTTCTAGTCTTAGATTGTTGCAGCGACCTCGTCCTTTGCTGGTGTGCTGAGCCTGATGGATTACGTCGCTATGTTGTCTACAATCCAACGGCCCACAAATAGTATGTACTTCCGCATAGCATCTATTCTATTGGTCAGGCTCGCTTAGATTTTAACCCAACATCCTCGCACTTCAAGGTGATTGAATTTGTTGAGGTGAAGGGTGCGTGTGTAGGTGTGGAGATCTACTCATCTAAAACTGCAGCATGGATCTTTAAGGATCTGAATGGGGCGAGGGGTAATATTGTTCTACATTCAAAATCAAGAAGTGTTTTTCTTAATGGTTTTATGCACATGCTTGAGTACTCTGTGATAGTTGCTATGGATATGGAGAGAAAGACATGGAGGACAATTCATAAATTAGGTGGTGCTAAAATGTCAATCCATCAAGCTTAGGGTCACCTATGTGTGTTGTGCTGATTTTCACAATAGGTCTTGGCTTTTAGTGTGGATACTTGAAGACTATGGTACTGATAACTGAAGTTTGAAGCATGTTGTGGACACTGAGGAACTGTTTGGACGCATGAATATTAAAGTTGGTTTAAGCTTTGTGATGAGGAGTATAGAGTGATTACAGTTCACCTAGAATGGAATTTTATTTTCCTTATTGGGAAGGATAGAACATTGATTGCATATGACATGGACCGCAGAAAGGTTCATATCATCCATGCTCGTGTCATCCGCTTTTGTAGATCAAGAGGGTGTTTCCATATGAACAAGCCTTACTATCTTCCTTATATTCCCTTGTTCATGGAGTCATTAGCAGAGCAGTAAAGGTGCATTTCATCATCACAACAGTCTTTGTTCAAGTAGGAAGTTGTTTTTATTCTATGTATGTATAGGCCAATTTTGGCTTGTTAACTAAAGGAATGGTATGTTCAATACTATTAATTCTGTTGCTTTGTTCAGGTTGTGGATCAGAGATGAATAAGAGGGGTTCCATGGTGAATTGGCTACCAATCCGAAGGATGCACTAATTATATTCATTTTGCCTTGCAAGCAGGAGTGCCACATAGAAGGAGCACAACTACGTTGTTTCGTTATGTAAGTTTGTATACATCAGTACCTTTAGTATGCTCTATGTACCACTTGTGTTAGGACATCAGTTGAGAAAGATGTTATAGTAGTGTCCATTGTTATTGTAAAAAGTACTCTTATTTGTGAACATGATTTATGGATGTAACGATTATATATCTATATGCTTTGTATTCATGAAGCTATTAAGGGTCCAACTGAATTAGTAACTATTGTGAAACCGAATGAAATTCTATCACCGTCGCTATATGTATGATGCGGCAGGGATCAAAAGTATATCACCGCTGAATCCTTTAGTAACCCGACACCGACTAAATGATCATCAAAGGCGGATCATGGTGCAAGGTGACGGTGACCATGAACTTTGTACTGGCAGATTATACGTTGAAGCGACGATGGTGTTAACCTCTACACAGGCATCTCGGTCGTTGAACCGACAGTGAACCCGCACCACTGACAGTTGGGTCAAAGTACAAGGCGACGGTGCTGGTAACCACTACATAGGATGTTGATGTGCCCACACGATGATTTTAATAGCCTCGACACAGTTAGATCATTTGCCAATGCGGCGGTATCAGTGTACAACCACAGTCGGGTCGTGCTTCAATGCGACTGAAGTAAAGACCTAATCATGGATGGATCATAAGCCAATCGGCAGTGTTAGTGTATACCGTAGTCAGTCCCAAATGCCAACGGTGAAGGCTATGACCACCACTGTCGATAGCTTACTGCCAAGGCCAAAATTGGACTACGATGTGTGTTACAACGCGGCTATGAAAGGGGCAAGTGTAGTAGTGTGTCGGGTGCTCAAATGGACAAATGGTGTTCATACTCTAACTCTACTACACCCCTAGGGCCACCACACCAAAGGAGGAGGGCCCACTCCATAGTGGCACTCCAGCCGATGCCCCTACCACGCCGCCCAACGACCCACTTTCACTTCATTGCCTCTCCTTCAGACACATGCAAGGAAACACACTTGCACACTTGGGAGCAATCATATGCATCAGTTTAAGATGGTTCAAGGTCAGTTTGATCCAAGGGCAAAGATATAGTGTTACCGAGATCGATGACATGGCGATGGAGTAGCCCCTACTCCACCTTAGGCTATAAATAGGACCCCATCTCCCTCACTTGTAACACACACCTTCACACACAAGAGACGTAGCTCTCTCTCTCTACTCTCTCAAGTGTAGCTCTTCTAGTAGTAGCTAGTCTTGGTGGGAGCTCTGGAGTAGTCTTCAGGAGTCTAGTATAACTTTGTCTTTTTCTTGTAAGTACTTTATTTATTTTGGTATGTTACTTTCTATGCAAGTATTATTTCAAGTCTTTAACTTTATGAACTAGTCTTGTTCTCTAGTTATCCTTTGGTTATGTTTATATTCCTATGATAAGTGGGCTCTCAATAGCATGGGTTCTTCGTCACTAGTTGATGCTCTAGTCTTAATGTGAGGCTAGGGTAGTATCAAATAGTGTAAGTGTGGTACTTATACTATCGGATACCTTGCAACGTGGCTAGGTCTCCGGATGGATTGGGGTAGTTGGTAGGTGGTGATAGCCCTATCCATCCTATGTATTCCCCCACGATAGATCTAGTTGTTAAATCGTAGGACATAGGTGCTTTGTGCCCAATCAACTCTCTGGGTGAGTTTGGGGCGGGTACATCTGAATTGTTATTGCATCCTACCTTGCATTATCTTGGTTTATCTGTATAACCACAGTCACTAGCTAGAATAGTGCTTGAATAGAAGTAAACTTAGGATTATTGTTCTCTCTTTCTTATTGTCCTACTACTCAATTATGTTTCCAATTTATCTTTCCATGATTGGATCCTTGTGTGTCACCCCATTTGATTGTATATCACTTACCCCCACTTTAGTCTAGTTGGTATACTAGTTAGTACATATGTGATGGTTAACTATCACCATCTTTAACCATTGCTTCCCTGTGGATAAATACAATACCCTAGAATACTCCTGGACGAAATGCTACAATGATATTCTATGCGCTTGTGGAATTATCTACTTGAGCATAAGAGATATCAACAATCTTTTCTAGCGCCGTTGCCAGGGAATACAAAACCTGGCAGCAACATTAAGAAATGTCCATAAGCATTTCCGGCACCATTGCCGGGGAATACAAAACCTGGTAGCGATGCTAAGAAATGTCAACAATGGGTATAACCCTCAAGCCCCCGGGCGATACTGGAAGGATCGATCAGGGGGTCTCTCGGTCAGGAACCTTTGATCCCAAGGCTTAACATACCCATATGTTAGGATCTCGTCAGGAGCCCTCGAGCCCTTCATGGCCTCACTTGACTAGATTTGTGATGGCGATGAAGGGCTGAATTCGATCTTCTGGTGACCAAGCTATCCATGGCGAGGATGACTTTCGCTAACAAGAGTCCGATGCCCTTCGTGGGGCCCCTTCCCAAGTGAGATGGGGAGCGCTCGGCTATCGAGGCCGAGTGATGGTGGTGCTGACCCCTTTCTTGACCCATGTTGCGTGAGTCTATGGCCCGAGCGAGGGTTTGTGAACTCGTTTGGGAGTTGCCAACCTTGGGCCCGAGGGCACCCTCCTTTCTAATCTAGGCTCTAGCTTGGGGCCACCTGATCACCCGGTGCGCGACACCCTTCTGAGGGCTTTGATAGCAGGCCTCAATCCTCTTAGGCCAACCTTTGTAGTCACAGGTGAAAGGCCTTGATGGCTAGAGGGGGGGTGAATAGCCTTTTAAAACTTTCTACAAAGACAAGCTAAACAAGTTTATCAATATAACAAATAGCGAGATGCGAGTTTTGCTTAGCCTACGAGGTGTTTGCAAGCCACCTAACCAATTCACAATTCTAGTATTTGCACTCAACCACACAAGTCAAACCGAGAAGGTAACTATAACTACAACTAGTAAGCTACACAAAAGAGCTACTCTAGCAAAGCTAACTAGCTAGCAAAGATAACTAAGAAAGTAATGCAGAGTTAAGTTAGGAGAGTTTCACCGAGGAGCGAAGTAATGAGCCAACCAATATGATCAACAATGAATACCAAGATAACCGAACACCAGGATCAATCAATCACAATATGAAAGTGATGACACGAAGATTTATTCCGAGGTTCACGTGCTTGCCAGCACGCTAGTCCCCGTTGTGTCCCTCTTCACCACGTGGTTCGGTGGCTAATTGGTCACACACCGAGCCTCTCAAAAGGCGCCACAAGAACCTACCAAATGGCAAAAGGTTGCAAATGACACGAGCAATTCACTAACGTTGCCTTTGGCGCTTCGCCGAGGTAGGCACAAACCCCTCACAATCACCGGAGGTGGCCAAGAACAATCACCAACTCTTGCCAACACCTCCAAGCTGCTCCAAGCCGTCTAGGTGGCGGCAACCACCAAGAGAAACAAGAATCCCACAGCAAATCAACCACCAAGTGCCAACTAGATGCAATCTCACAATGCAAATGCACTTGGATCACTCAATCTCACTTTGAATATGCAAAGAAGCAAGAGAGATGAGTGGGAGGGGAGTTGCTTAGCTCAAAGTGCTCACAAGTATGTCAAATGTTCGAGAGAGAGAGCCTTGAGCCGGCCAACGAGTATTTATAGACGTACCCCTTCGAATAGAGCCGTTAGAAACTTAAACAGCCAAAATCATGCTGACCGGATGCGCTGGTCCAACTGACCGGACGCGCCGGTCGTGCAACGGCTAAGTCGCGAAGCACTAACCGGACGTGTTGGTCCAACTGACCGGACGCGCCGGTCGCACAACGGCTAACTGCGAAGCAACGACCGGACGTGCTTGACGCGCAGACCGGACGCGCTGCAAATGACCGGACGCGCCGGTCCCGTGACTGACCGGACGCGCTGGTCAAGTTTGAGCAGCGCACGACAAAACAGTGACCGGACGCGCTGGAGAAATGACCGGACGCCACAATGCCAGCGTCCGGTTAGAGTCCAGTAAGCTCCCTGAACGACCAGACGCGTCCGATCATCAAACTGAAAAACACGCAGACACTGAATACTGACCGGACGCATCCGGTCATGCAAAGACCACGTCCGGTTCAGCGTCCGGTCACCTCTGTGACCTCCGTTCGCCTCTATTTCTTTTCCGAACTTCCGGCATAGTGGAAAATAGTCGTTTCAACTCCTCGAAAACGTCTGAATCCCACCTCGCAAGCTCGGCGGGAGGGAGAGAGGACCCCAAACCCTCTCTACCACTCAAACTCCACCGCCTTCACAAAACATGCTAACACCACCAAGTGATCTTCGTCATGTGTGAGTGTGTTAGTATTTTCACAATCATTTTTCAAGGCGTTATTAGTTCTATCCAAATGCATATGATCATGAAATGCACATCTAGAGGCACTTAGAAGTTCAATAGTCGCGTCATTCCCCTCTTTATAGTATGGCTATCTATCCTATAATGTAACCACACCCACTAGGTGTCTTGGTTACTAAAACACAACCCTTAAGCATATACCTTTGCCTTGATCACGTAGGGTTGCGTCCAAATCTAAGTGTGGCCATCATGATCACCATGTCCATCTTGCCACCAACCTTGGAATGTACTAATCCTCATATGCTACATACAACTTAGGCATAGGATTAGTACTTAGGCATTGTCACTAATTACCAACACCAAACATAGGACTTTCAACAGGTCAGGTGCGGGAAGTGCGCTGAGCTCGATGGGATCCCTCATTGGGTCCACTGCTCAGCAGCTCCTGACCCAAGTCTAGAGAGTTGGTTGGTTTAGGGACGTGCCGCCTAGGCACCCGTCAATCAGGAGGCCGGATTCTTTGTCTGGGGAGTCGGCGTAGCCCCTAAGGCCATCATGGGGCCTCCTTGTTAGCGGGCGAGGCAGTTTCTAGTCATGCCTCACCTTCTGACATCTCACGTAGGTGGTTGATGGCACCTGGGCTATCGTGCTTGCCGGTGGAGTTATGACGTGCACTCCAACGTCATCCCACTTCGACTGGGATGGGATGTCGGGCCACGTGGAGTAGATCTGATAGAGGAGAGGCCGTGACACTTGGTACGCGTGGATTTAAGCTATTGATGGCAATTGATAGGCCCGAGGGGAGTCAAATCCCCTCAAGTCCCGTGAGAAGACGTGCGCGGAGTAGGCGACATGCTTGGTAGAAAGTGGAGCGGGGACTTAACTCATTATCAATGCCCTCCCTGACTCCGCCTTTACTGTGTGGCCACCATCACGCAACTACTCTGGGCGCATTGCGAGAATTGAAGGGGCACCTAGCCGGCCTCTCGAGGCCCCTTTAGCCGTCAATGGCTGATCGGAGGGCCCGGAGCCGCTCACAGTGAGTCGACTGGGTCTATAAAGGGAGCCCCCGAGGGCACGGTGCCTCTATCCCTTCTCTAGCTCCTTCTCTTCTTCCTCTTAGATCCAACTCCTAGCGGCCATGGCGATGATGAAGTGTGATTCCTCTCTCCGAGTGAGCTTGTCTCCCTCTGCCGGGCGATCGCTCTCACGAGAGTGGAAGGACTCCAGTGAGGGAGGGTGATGACATGACACGAGATGCATCTGTCATGTTCCCTTCCCATGGAAAGCAGAAGGATTCCAGCGATGTATATATCACTGGAATTTCCTTCCGCCTTCCAATGGGGGAAGGGAACCGTGACACATTAGCCGCGACCCTCTGTCCTGGTGAAGGGGGCTCGATCCTATTTCTAGGGCGAGGGACGACGTCTCTTAGCTTTGGACCTCGGGGAGGATGCCCCTAGGTTGGCCTGTTGGCCTAAGACTCATGTAGGCCCGAGAGCCCCCGAGCCCCCTGGAGGCCATGGAGGAGTTCGTCTTCTTGCGTCATGCCCCATGCATGACCCTATCAAAGAAGTGGTTGACAGTGCCACGCCTATCGGGCAGCACCAGGGAGCCCCAAGCCACCTTCTCATGCCCGGGCCTTGGCCGGTGCCAGAGGCCAGGATGGAGCCAAGGATCGGGTATAGGCTTCTGTCGATCGGAAGCCCAAGGCTCAGTTGAGCCCCCGAGCCCTGAGCGAAAGCGACGGTCACACTCAGGCTTGGCCTGATTCCTTGGCCTGAGGGTACGTGTGAGTGTACCTGATGGGTATAGCCCATGAGCCCCCGGGCGATCCTAGAAGGGTCGGTCGAGGGTTCTCTCAGTGGGGAACCTTTGATCCTGATGCTTAACATACCCATATGTTAGGATCTCATCACTAACCTTCACAACATCACCACCATTGCATCTGCCGCCTAGGTCTATATGCGCCTGAGTTCACTAGATCCTCCACGAGTCCATCTTCTCCAAAGATTCTACTGCCTAGATCGATATTGAATTCGAATTCATCTTCTTTAATTTAGAGTCGCAAGGTGAGTGCTCATTTCTTCCCTCCCTCATCCTTTCCTCTCTAGCTTGCGCTCACTCTCTCCCTGTCCTAGATCTGCTGTCAATGGCAAGGCGTCCAGTTCTAGCGACAAACCAGAGCTTGCGAGCATTGTGTGGATCGGCATCAACGAGCAAGCCTTAGATCCAATGCCAAGGCTTGCAGATCCATTGAAACAGGTGGTGATGCGCGAGCTCCACAAGCTCCATGGTGGTCGGCGGGCTTCTCGACGGGCCAGTGTCGGCTTCCACCACGGGCTTAGGCTCGATAGGCCTGTACAACGGGCTCACCAAGATTTCTTTTTTATTCTCAAAATTCATTTCTAGAGACGTCACCTCTATAAATTGTGATTTAGAGTGACCATCATCTAGGCAAATGAGCCTCTCTCCTATGGAAATGGTATTTGTCCGCCTCTGAAAAGGCAGATTGTACTAGTGGATATGTTGCCAACGTGCGCATGATTAGGTGAAGGTAGTGAGATTGTGTGACTCACACCTGCCTTTGGTTTGCATTTGACACTATGATTGAATTGGGTGACAACTGTGGCAACTATGAGACTTGGTGACTCATGACACTATTTTTGGTTGGTGGAGACCTTGTGTGGCATTCCACACCTAGTAGTGATCAGGTGGCATGGGGAGATTTTGTGACTTTAATAACTTTAGTATACCTTGACCGGGAGAGACTTGGTGACCAGGAGCGTACCTAGTAGAGCTTCAAAATGGACTAGCACTGCCACAAAAATAGTTTATACCAATGGCATTTTCTCCTCTTGTTTTGTTAAAACCATTGGTGAAAATATAGCACGTACCACCGGCTCTTATCTAGGAGGATAATTGAGTTTCCGGTTTGCATCTATGGGTTACCGGCTCGCTGGATTCTGATCTTGTGATGGCCGAACATGTATCAAGCTTCCAGATCTAGTATTGTTGGTACTAGCGGTGCCGGATTGATTGTCTCTTGATCATCTTCGACGATGAGGTAGTCGATGTTCTTTGAACGTGTTAGATACGTCCTGGGAAGTTTTCGTGGTGTTGGATCATATTGTATTTCTAAGTTTTGATGCCTTTTATGCTCCTTTAACTATTGTTGGCATTATTGAGTTCCAACGGTTGGAATTTATAATTAAATAGTTGTCAACATGGTTCAGAGGTGAAGATTGCTATTTAGGGGCCCTAGATATACTTTAGCGGGTTTTTTTTTTGCATCCAGAGACTTACATGTAAACATGGATGTAACTGTGCTATTTTATTAATAGAATTGCTTCCCCTCCCATGAAAAAAAAAAGACTTGGCGTCTACTACGCATGAGCCTAGTGAGCATTATTCTAAAAAAATAAGTAGAATATATATATTCTAGTAGCGCTCAACGAAATTGCTCATGTGTCATGTTGCTTTGTTTGCTTGCATTCTTTTTGGTCTTTCATGTAGAAATATGGGGCAAACTACAAACCAGAATATAATAATCTAGAGCCCAGAGGTTTGGACTCCCCATAAAGGAAACTACATTTCCATGAAAACGAACAAAAGCTCATCCATGGCTCATTCTGGTGACCGACGACGTCAGATGCAACTTTGAACGAAACTGCAAACAATTCATGAAAGCATATGCATGCAGCATGGGGCATTATTGTACGCTAGCTCATATAGGTACTGCTCACTGTGGGTACGTAGCTTCACCTAGCAAGAGCGAGCTTGTCACTTTACGACAGTGGCCTTGTTTAGTTCGTCTAA
The DNA here is from genome assembly GCA_038087645.1 of Saccharum hybrid cultivar R570. Lineage (NCBI taxonomy): Eukaryota > Viridiplantae > Streptophyta > Magnoliopsida > Poales > Poaceae > Saccharum > Saccharum hybrid cultivar. The sequence continues at coordinate 15,575,163 of JAQSUU010000431.1, read as the reverse complement.
AACTCCTAAAAAAATATAATATATAAAAAGAAGATTCTCCGTCATATGAAACTTGTGATACATGCATGGAGTATTAAATGTAGATAAAATCAAAAACTAATTGCACAGTTTGGTTGTACTTTGCGAGATGAACGTTTTGAGCCTAATTAGTCAACGGTTAGACAATTATTGTCAAATACAAACGAAATACTACAGAGTAAATTTGTCCTAGCTGTTCTGTCTACAGCCATAGGTAGACTTATTCACTTTCTTCCTTAGAGAGCAAGGAATCAAAATAATCCTGATATTCATGTGAATTATAAGGGTACATTTTTATAACTAGTTTAACCATCACAGTATGAGATCCACCCAGCCCGCTCCTAAGTTTTCTGGAGCCTGGAGTCAAAATAAAACTCGAGGACTCTTGGTATTGGAAGTACTGCCAGTCACAACTTGTAGCGACTATGAGACTAATTACAAAATAATAGATCAAGAAATAGTCTTTAGGCCAATGAAACGGTCAATAAGGGAAATTAAAAACCACAATTTAGATCAACTCATGTACGGCTATGCAGTATATTCCCTAAGGCTTTGTTTGATGTCGGATTTGCATCAATCAACATATGTTTGGGTGGATTGGAGTGAAATTTGAACTAAATTTCACCACAATCCACACTAAGACATGTGGATTAAGGTGAATCCGATAATATCCCAACAAAACCTAAATGTTAGATATTACAATAAGGAAAAGGAAAAATATAGTGCTTGCTCTATCCTCATGTGGATTCCTAGCAGATCAAACAGAGTAACGAGTGCTCTGGGTGATCACTCTTATGTTTGTGCAATCAAACAGTTGGTGTAATAGCAGAAAAGAGAGTGGGAGAGTAAGACGACGGCAAGCAAGCATGGTCCTGACTTTGCTCCCCGCAACCGTGCCACGTGAACCAGCGGGTCATTAGTTCGGATAACTACCTTTACGGGAAATTCCAATTTGGACCATCATATTCAAAGCAGAAAGATACTCTAGCAGCACGCCCTGCTGCAGTGTGCAAACTGAGAAAGTTGAGAAGCACATGCCCTTCTTGCATCATGACAAGAAACCCTACGTGCGTATATTTTATTTAAGGAAAGGATTTAGGATACGCATGTATCTTGTTGGTGTTGGCGAATTCCCCAGCCAGAAATATCTTTGCTGGGAACTCGCCGACATTGTACAGCACGGCAAGGCCTGTGAGCAGGCACAAAGGACAATATAAGAAGAAAAGAAAACTCATGGTATTGTGTATTATGAATATAATGATCAGAAAGGTAAGCATATTATATATTATTATTATATACTCCTAGAGGAAAACATAGAAGAACATCTGAAGTATGTATTGGGTTTTGTACGGTTGAAAAGTAATTGCGCGCGTGTACACTGGCCGATAAACCGAAGCCACAAACGTACATAGCATAGTGGTTAAAAAAACCTAAGTAGCACATTAGGTTCTGCATTCGATTCTAACAGGCTTGAGTTAAAAAAAAACATCTCCATTCACCATGTTGCAACGTGCATGTATACGTAACATTTAGATCTACTTTTGCAACATGCAGATAAAAATACTCGCAACATACGTCTGATACTGATGAAATATTTAGAATATACACTTGAAACACACATGTATAGGCATTGCAACATGTGCAACATCTTGATCTATTTTTGCAACATCTCAATCTACTTTTGCAACACCGATATAAACCACTTACAACATACCTCTAAAACATCTGAAACATATGTTTGCAACATGCGCTTTCAGTGCAACATCTCCTTACTGCTTGGGAATGGAGGTTCATTGAGTGTGGAGTTCACCGGTGTAGAACTCGCCGGTGGCCCAAAGCTCGCCACTCCGGTGGAGAAGGCCGGCGGGTCGCTCCGGTGAAGAAGACAGACCGCGCACTGAAAAAGGCTACGGTGGGCAGGAGGCGCCATGGAGAGGGAGGAAGACAGGCGACCGCGCTAGGGCGCGGTGGAGATGCCGGTCGGCACCCGGACGCCGTGGTGGTGCGGCGGAGCACAGTCGCTACGCTGTGGTGGAGAGCATTCTAGAGAGGACAAGTGGGCAAGATACTTCTGGACTAGACGTAGGAGTGGACAAAAGAATACGACGTTGGGCCGTTGGACTGCTGTCACGGCCCATTCCGTTTTCAGTTATACGTGTACCACCTGAATCGCTTTTAGCGAAATGCACATGGCTAGTCGCCGCTCAGTGAAACAACCAGGGCAGCCGGCCTTCAAGGTTTTCCCTGTCTCTGCGCGAAAAATGTCTTCCTAACGCAATGTCGTAGGATGATTTTTACCTGCGGAACGAGTTTTTTCCTAAAAAAAACGAAGCCTATTTGTGTGATGGCTGATTTCTAGGGAGAAACCGTATTCCCTGTACCAAATGCAAGCCACGAAGATCCAACGTTGCAGACAGCAGCAGACGAGAAACCATTCAGATTCCCTGCAATGCTGTTGGACAGAAATATTATGCTTAATTCTAAGACTTTATTTGGATAGGGTGGATTAAGGTGGAACTTAAATTAATTTACATCCTAGTTCACCTCACTGTGGATTGAGATTAATACGAGAGTATCAAAAAAAAGTGTAAACCATATATATGATTGCAACAAACAAACAGGGCAAGCAATTCGCTTATTCGCGTGCGCGATGATGGCATGGGTCAGCTCAGCAGCTTTGCTCCGTCTCACTTTTCTTCTCGCAAAGATATGCCATAGACGATACAAAGAGCTTTACAATAGGTACTGTAACAAACTAGTACTGAATACTGATCGAAGCAACAAGCTGTACAGAAGGTAGAAATCCACTGACCAACAGGTGATCTTCTCGACGGGTTTTAAAAGCAGGACTCAACCTTTGCCCATGGGTCCTGACCTTCACTGATCACCAGAGTGGTATTCGCGGTTCATAGACCATACTTATCAACGAAACATGTTTCATGCCATCTGCGGCAAGGCAACCTGAGTCAGCACCTCCTACAGCACAACCGCACAACCAAACCCGAGAACAGGCTCAGTGAGCACCCCTATGGTGCATGGTTGCTGTAATCTCCCCTTGCGCCGCCGCTGCCACTGTCAGTCACACCATTAGGGATGCTCCCCCTATTAGGATTTGCCGTGGTGGGGTATGGAGAGTAGGAAGTAGTAGCACTGCCATTGCTGCTTCTCGTGCGCCCAGCTGTACTGCTCCTTGTAATTTTCGTTCTAGCTCTCCGCCCCTGAGATAGCAAATGATCAGAGGTGTCAGTGGACCAGAGCCTTACAATCAATGGATCTGAAGGACAAAAAATAAAATGTATTTTCTTTATGCAAGAAATACTAGTTCCAAGTTCCAACTCGAAAGTAGGTACAGTTGACACATAAATGATAGGATGATAGCATGAAAAAAATGCTGCATCTACATGAAACTATTTCCAATACTCCATTCTCCAACTAGTAAATTAGAATAAATGAACTTTGCCAAACAGGGCCCAGACAGGGGAAACCAGGATGTAGTCAACCCAAGTCGACAGAAAGGGAAAAGAAATTATCCCAACCACTGCAAATGTAAACCCAAGATGAAGTGCTTGCCAAATTTAATCCATACAAAAAAGAAGAGTGACCATTCTAAGGCAAGCAAAGGATAAAAGTTCCCCTCGATAGTTGGGAACTGGTTACATGTCAACATTTAATCCATGAGCCCCATTCGAAAGCTGGACAAGAGCATCAATCCTCAAACCTATTATTGTGGTATAGGAGATGATTCTTTTTGAGATGCTGACAAACTCAAGTTCTGCATGGGTGGTCTTAAGATTTTTTTAAGACCTTACCCTTATAGTTGAGCATGCTAGAGGAATGTGGTTAGGTTCCATCTCGGGTCAACATAAAAATATGGTAACAACTTAACATGAAAATTCATGTTCCCCTTCAGCATTAAGTCCAATTCATGCCAACTGCTTGATAAATTTGTGTCATCTCATTCCAATACCATGAGTTCAATTAGCCTCTTGGATTGCTTTATACATTTTCATGTCATAATGTAGGGTTTGCACCAAAATCAAGTACGGAATACATAATATTGAAGCCTGAACTACCATGAACAAAATTGAATCAGGTGCCCAAACTTCTGATTATGAATAGATCTGACAGTGATCATAATTTTACCTGAGCACAGAAACCTACTAATTCAATTGAATTGCTTAATCAGTAGCCAATCAATGTAATAGGTGCAGGGTGATCATTTTTTTTTCTTGCAAAAACACCTCTTCAGTGCAAGCAAGAGGATAGCAGGCTAGCTTGTGAGAAGGAGCTCCCATGCACTTAACTTGGTCTTCTACTGAACATCAGAAAACCATCTAAAGCTGAGTTGCATACTTCGAATGGTAAAGTGGCCGATAACCCTCTAAACTGGAAAGCGTCTCTCATGAACCGTGTTGGTCGTCTTATTACAGTGCGGGTAGTGCTGACTGCTGTCCCCACCTGTCTCATGATTGCAATGGATCTCCCAAAATTGGTGATTAGAACCATCAACAAGAGATGGAAGGTTTTCTATGGACTGCACAGAGATGGAAGGTTTTCTATGGACTGCACAGGAGAAGGCAAATGGTGGCAATTGTCTTGTCTCTTGGGAACAAGTTGAATCGGTCACCCCAAATGTAGGAGTCTTGGACTCTTGGTATTCATAACCTTGAGGTCCTGGGCTGGTCTCTTCGCATATGGTGGCTTTGGTTGGAGAAAACTGATGCTTCGTGACCATGGGCAGGTTTACCCATTCAAGTGCTGTGCAATGCCCAAGCTTTATTCAAGGTGGCCATGGAATTAATTGTTGGTAATGATCAATCCACCCTGTTCTGGTCAGATAGATAGATGACAGAACAATCTCTGAATTAGCCCCAGATCTCATAAAAAATATCCCCAAAAGAACCATCAAATGGTGCACTGTGGCTCAGGCTTTAGATAATGGCAGTTGTGTTGGTGGTATCAAAGTTGCGCTCACTGTTCCTATCCTGAGAGAATACCTATTTATCTGGCATTTGGGGGATGGCTTGAACCTGCAGCAAGGCATAGAGGATCAACATTGATGGACGCTTTCAAGGCCGGGCACTTGTTCTAGCAAATCAGCTTACAATACCTTCTTCCTCAGGACAAAGCATTTCGCTCCATGGAAGAGATCAAGAGAATTTGGAAAAGTTAAACTCCTTTACGCTGCGAGTTCTTCATTTGGCTCGCCATTAATAACCGCTGCTGGACTGCAGATTGCCTCGATAAGCGAAGGTTGCCACACCACCCAGATGCCTGCCCCATTGTGACCGAGCTCAAGAATCAATCCAACACATTCTAGTCCACTGCGTGTTTGCCCGGCAAGTATGGTCCTTGATCTTTCAGAGGCCGGGTTTGATTTCCATCTTGTCACAGCCCAACACCAGCCATTTCTCAAGCTGGTGGTGCTGTGCAATCAAGTAGGTGCAAAAGGAAATCAGAAAAGGGCTCAACTCCCTTATTATTCTAGTGACCAGGGAAACTTGGAAAGACAGGAGTGTTTGTATTTCCAATGGCGTAAGTGTCATATTAGTGTTGCAGACTGCAGCAACTGGCAAACTAGTCAAAATGGCATGAAAGTATAGGTCTTAACAAATTTTTGTGGAAAAAAACACCCCTTCTATTTTGTGTCAACAACCTAGTCAATGGCAAATGTAGGCATACATGGCTTTCCAAAGCCAAGGTAGTATTTTCAGCACTGTTACTTAACATCTGATCACCATCTGTAAGGGATCTTAGCTAGCAAAGCCTGAATGCCAAGATTGAAGGTAGATAAGTGATTGGCATTCAAAGTAGTGGTATAAAGGGATTATCTATTTCTTCCAGATCAACCCAGAACTTTACAGAAATTTAGGAATAAGAATGGAGTTCCAAAATATTTTAATTGGATTCACACCACATTAGCATACCATTCTAGAATTGAGTCTACAGCCTGATCATGATCTGCAAGAATGATTATGATGTAGCTATAACATTTCTAATGTATCGGGGCTAGTGATTTTTCCTACATGGCATAAAAACCAGTTTGTAATGATTATTCCACAAAGACTAAATTCTTGTTCTGAAAGAGAAGTTACTTTAGAATGGGCGCAGTCAAACCTAAAAACTTTGACCAAGGACACACACATATTTTTTAGAATTTACTACATGGAAATGATACTAGTAAACCATAAAGAAAAATTGTACCATTAATTTTTTTTAGCAATTTCACTGCAAAATATTTATTAAAACTAATGGAGACTGTGTAGCTGTCTTAAATGACAAGTAAAAATTGGTGAGCAACAAATCGGTAACCTGTTTAAGTGTAGAAATAATTCTACATTATCACATCTTTTGACTTAAAAGGTACAAGTGTCCAATTTAAATACATTGAAGTTAAATGGTTTGAAATCATGTACTAGATGATATCATTGTAGCTCTGAAGTTAATGTATTGGTAAGGGGGGAAAGGCGAACAACTTCTAGCGACTATCTAGCCACCTGGCAGTGTGCACAACATAGGATTTCTGAAAAGAAAAAAGTATCCTACAGCTATACATAGAAGCAAGTACATAGTTAGCCACATGGGCATAACACTAGAAAGAAGCTAAGGTGGATGACCTTACAGATAATTGCTTGACTTAAATCCAGGTTCACGGTTAGAATGAAAAAAGAGAGCTCATACGGCTGAACTCAACTGATTTTGAAAGTTCAAGAGCCCAATGTAGCTGCTCTTTTACCTACTATATTGTGTTTTACAACATATACAAAACTGAACTAACTGCCTGCTTATTTCTTTCTAGGGGCACTGACCTCAGCTCACACCTCACAGGTAAATAAAATTGCAGTGAACACCTGCAACAATCTCCCCCACAATTGCAAGGGTTGTAAGAGCATTTGTTCTGCCAACAATAAAATTCTTGGAACACCACAACAAATGTTCTCACGAACCAACGAACTAGACATAGTGGCATCACTCAGATCAACCTAAACCAGACGACACAGCAGCAGCACAATCCATTTAATAATTCCTTGAAAAATCCAATTCGCCCCCTCTCTTTCGGACTCAGTCGGACTCAGTTCGACGGCCTAAACATACGAACCCTAGGAGCAAAAGGGACTAAATATGAGGCAGACGGGACCGGCAACGGTGCTGGATTGATTTACCTTGCCCATGCATTTCTCGAGGTGCAGGGCGAAGCGGCCGGCGACGACAGGGCGACCGCAGTTCATACACTCGACGACATCGGCGGCGATGGCGGGGTGCGTCTGGCCGAACACGTCGACCCCGCCCTTGCTCCCGCCCTCCTCGGCGGCCCCGCCTCCACCGGGGTGGTGGTGGTCGCCTCCGGCGGCGGCGGCCGCCGCCGCACGTGCCGCCCAGACGCGGAGCTCCTCCTCCTCGGCGTCGACGCTGTGGTCCAGGCCGAGGCGCGCGATGCGGTGGCACTCCGACGCGACGTCTGCCACGGCGCAGTCGAGGAGCTCCTCGAAGCAACTGAGCGCCAGCTGCCGGCGCGGGGAGGTTTACCGGTCAGATCGCGGATCGAGAGAAATTGGGATGAGCTCGTGAGAGGGAGGAGGCGAGGCGTACCAGGGATCGAGGGCTCAGGGGAGCGTCCTTGGACGACGACATGCGTGCTTCCCGGCTGGTTTCTGACGTGCTCCGTGCTCGGTCGCAGCCGCACAGGGACACTCATTCAGGTACGTTTGCTTAGGAGAAAAAGTCAGGTCCTCAAGGTCGACAGCTTCGTCCCAAACTATAAAACCGGATATTTTCCTCTAAACCTTCTAAAATCAGTCAAATAACCTCTCCAACGGTTTTCGATGGTAGGGGTTTTGCCATCATAGCTGCTGACATGGACAACGACGTGCCTCTCTCTTCTCTTCTCTTCTCTCCTCTCCTCTGTCCTCTGTGACCATGCTGTTACAGGGCACGGCATGGCCGAGCTTGGCCAACGGCCGCCGAGGCTTCTTGGTGCTGCGCCCCCTCACCCCTCCGCCTCGCGCGCCTTCATCCACGGCGATGTCGCGCGCCTCGTGCCCACGCTGTGCTTTCCCAGCGTGCAAACGCCGCCGCGCCGACGTCTCCTCTGCTTCCGGCCGACCACGCCACCGCCCCAAATCTGCTCGCGTTCCGGCAAGGCCAGCAGCGAAAGCGGAGCTTTAGCGCACGCATGGACTCCAAGGGACGACGGTGAACAGATTTGGGGGCTCAAACAGGCGCGGCGATGACCGGGTGGGAGTGCTCACCGTGGGGGTGCTTGGCATCAGAGAGATCGACAGGGCGGAGGAGGTGCTGGTGGCCCAAGGAATCGGCCCAGGATAGCTCAAAGGCGGCGGATTTGGGGCGGCGGCGCGGTCGGCCGAAAGCAGAGGAGACGTCGACGCGGCGGCGTTTGCGCGCTGGGCAAGCGCGGCGTGGCATGAGGCGCGCGGCGTCACGGTGACGAAGGCGCGCGAGTCGGAGGGGCAAGGGGGCGCAACGCCAAGAAGCCTGCCGGTGGTTGGTTTAGCCGATTCGGCCATGGCAGAGGGGCGCAGGGTCGCCGGTGAGGGTGGGGAACGCGCGCAGGAGTCGACGAGATAGGAAGCACCCGCGAGTCCGTAGAGCAGGGCGATCTGAGCTACGAACTCGGCTCGGATTCATCTCACGAGAGGAGGGCAAGCGGAGGCGAGGAACGGCGGCTCCAGCTCCGATCTGCCTTAAGAACTCTGTCAGGTTCTGGTCTGAGCTCCCGCCGTTAGCCACGGCCACCCTCGCTGCACTGGCGGAGCTACAACTCGGCCAAAGTGGGCAATGCCCCCCCTTGCTGAAGTCTAGAAAGCCTATGTCTATATCATAACATCTGTATTTTCTGCTTTTATTACTCGCTTCTCGCTTCTTACCGCCTGCAGAAGCCTCTCAGAACTCTTATTTGACCTTTTGAATAATCTTACTGTGCAGGATATCCCTCTAGCCTTCCCAATTATTTCAATCTTTCTATATTTTTTCTAGTTTTTAAACTCTTGATGGCTAATCAACAAGGCTAGATGGTAGAGGTTATACGAGATCTTTCTATTTGAATGGTAACTTGTACCCAATCCAGACTAGTTGCTACCTTTTTATTGTTGATTTTTGAGATGCTAATAAGCCCTAGATTCAGTCATATGATTTGCAATTTTTTTAAGTAGTGCCTAATTGCTCTAGCATTTGGTTACATGTTAATATTCATAAGGCAAATTGGCCCCCCTAAGAATTACTCCAAGCTCCGCCATTGCCTTGCTGTCCCCTTCCACGCCGCAGCGCGCGCCGCCACCGCCTCCGACGCCACGGCTTCCACACATTGCCCCAGCTCTGCGGCCTCCACGATGCTGTCCGAACGCACCGCCACTGCCTCCGACGTCGCGGCCTCCACGCATTGCCCCAGCTCGGCAGCTCCGTGGCCTCCACAACGCCGTCCGCGCGCGTCGCCAACGCCCTCCGCAGCCTCAACAACATCGCCGACACCGCATAGGCGTGCTCGCTGACGCCGAGCTCCCGAAGCAGTTTAACCATAGAATGGTCGTCAACCATCCAATAGTTATGAAACTGCTCCACGACATACAACTCACTACCAGCATCAAACACTCCATATTTGGCCTCAAATGCTTCCCACATCTCTTTACCAGTTTGCAGAGGCACATATGCATCTACTATAGAGTCTCCTAGCACGCTTAATACTGCCCCCTTGAACGTAGCATCAACATCTTGGAACGCACGATCCTCTTCAGGAGTATGCGGTCCAACTGAACTAGGTTCGGTAACAAAATAGCAGTGCATAGTAGTCAACCACAATATGCATCTCTGACGCCACCCCTTGTAATGTGTTCCCTCAAAAACATTTGGTTTTAGTGCATGCACAAAGCCAACTATCAAAAAATGCCTATCAGGTATTTGGATGGTTAGAAATTTAAGCAATTTCAGTACTAGTTTAATCCAGAAAAATATTAATAAAATGTTGATGACACCTGACATGCGCACGTGTGATCTAAGTGCAACCGAATTAATGAACATGATATTGATCATGATTTCAATTATAGAAAATAGAACATGGGTTGCAACAATAGCATACTCAGCGGCTCCAGAGCCGACGCTAGTTGATATAGTGTTTGTCGATGTAGTCGTCCTACTCGATGCCGTGCAGTAAAATTGCAGTGGCGATCACCTCCTCCTTGGAAGAAGACGAAGTCATCGAGAAGTAGTAGGAGGAAGAAGAACGAACGAGCAGTCACGTGGAAGATGCTCCTCAAAAACCTAATTGTCGGTTTTCACCCGAGCAGATGAACTCACGAACGACACTGGCTTCGGAGGCTTGCTCTCCCTATTCCCGTGCGTGCAGAAACCGGGACAGGGATGACAGAGAGCAACGCAACAGTTGCGAATTGGTGTTCTTAGTCCTGTCTCATCTCACGTGAACAAGAGAAGGAGTGTCTCTTTTATGCAGCACGGAAGACGAAGATGAAGAGCCGCACATGAAAAAGGTAATGTCCATCATGGCATTGTCCGTTACTAGTAACTCATGAAACTGACAAATCAATTGTCTATTATTAGTAACGAAAAACACTAAGACATCATGAACCACTATCACATAATGGTCATCATGCACATAACACTCATCAAACCGTAAGTTACATTGCATAAAGGACTCAACAAATTGCACTTAGCATTAACTTGATCTTGGAATTTTCTTTGATTTAATTGCTGAATAAATTGGATGAACCCAATTAAATCCAACACATATGACATACTAGATTTCTAGAATATGCCTTTTTAAAAACCCCTATGGGAAATAGGATATTGATATTGCCTCATGAAAAACCTTTTATGAGAAAACTTTGTGCGGAAAACTCATAGAGAAGAAAGACAGCAACATGATGTTTGAACAGGTTATTATTCAAGATAACTTCCCATGAACCTTGCTAGAAGATGCATCAAATCGTTAAAGCTAGCATCAAACCAACCTTATTATCAAGCTTTTAACATCAACAATTGAAGAACAAATTGAAGTACCATCCACTCACTGGTATAATTATTTGACTCTTCGTATAAAGGCTTTTCGCTGCTTTTTTGAAGACCTATGTACCTTTTGTAAGTAACTCTGAGCACTTTGAATAATGCCGCGAATAATTATGTTTATTCGTTGTCGTCACCGTCTTCTTCATCACTGCTGTTGCCACCAAAGAAATCATCAGCGACATCTGGCATGATACGATCCGTTTCTGGCTAGCAGTGTTGTCCCTCGGTAGCCATATTTGATTCCTCGGCATCTATATTTAGCCTCTCAACAACGATGTTATCAGTGTTACCAATAGCATAAGATGTTATGCTATAGTTGCCCTAAATGAGATGTTTCAAAAAAGATACAATGTCTTTTAGCACCTATACAACAACGCGTACATGTCTTTTAGCACCTATACAGCAATGCGTACACCGATACAAATCCTACGCCTTGTTATGGTGTCTTCAACCATATGAGTTAACACCAGCTCTAAGCTAGCAAAGCGGAGGAGAGAGATAGCCGTAGGCATATCGTGTTGTGAGAGAGGCATCGTGAAAAATAAAGACTTATCTCTAAACTCTATGTTAGCTTCTTATTTTTTAAGATTCATCAATATAGGTAAAATACATGATCTAGATAGCTAGTTAGACCGTTCCAGACGACTCAGCATCCATACCAAATTACCAATCCTACGTCATACTAGCGTCTTGCGCCGGAACAATCCGACGGCGCGGAAAGCCCCTAAAAAAACTCCCCGACCAGTGCAGCAACACAGTCGTTTGACCGACATGTGGGCCCTCAAACCTCACGCTTCCCTCCTCTTCGCCTTTTCTTCCTTGCCCCTGCTGCCCTGCTCCTCTCCCTCCCGCTGTCCCGCGTACCGCACCATTTCCAAACCCCACGCCAAAACCCCTCTCCCTCTCCGCCTACCATTCCCCACCAACGCCACCGCTACCGGTACCGCCACCACCACCGCCTCCCCTCCGCGACCTCGCCGGCAAAACCTTGGGCCGCGGCTACGGTCGCAACTCTTCGCCGCGGACCCTGCCCCGCGGCCGTACATCGCCGGGTATGCCCCCGTCCCGCGCTAGCACTGCTGCTTTCCTCCGCCCCCGCTTCTCTTCGCTGCGAAACCCTAGCCCTCGACCAATCGTCGTCCTCCTTCTCCTACAGGTTCATCGCGAGTGCCTAGGATCGAAGAGGCTCCGCCACCACCGCTGCGTCGCCCACCGTTCTCGCCTCGTGACGTTCGAGGTGCGTGTCGGTGACTGTGTCTCTTCTACCCAGCTCCTAGCTCCCAGTCCGCTTGCTGCACATGAGAAAATTGACTGGTTCGATTCAGCCGGGTGTCGGGGTAGAAGCAGGGACGCGATCACCCAATTGGATCAGTTGCAATTAGGTTGTCGCAGCCAAATTCATTGGGGGGGGGGGGGGGGGGGGGGGGGGGGGGCACATTTGTTGAGCTAGAGCTGTTGATGTGAACAACCAATTCTTACCTACAGATCAACCTTTTTTTTGTGAAATCAATAATTTCGTGCTCAGTATTGTACGTGTATGCATAGGCATATTACAGATCAACTTAGATGACTTTTGTCACCCTTTACCCAAACTTTGAAACTGAATTTGTAAACCACAATTTTTCTGGAATCTTCCTGAGCATAAATTTATTCTTAGAAAGACTTTTGAATTCCATTGTTCTTAGGAGCCTAAGTGTCTTCTCAATTGTCGCTTCTTTTCTGTAAACTTCATTTATATGATGTCTGGTGACCTGTGTATTTACCTCTACAATCCAACTAGATGATACCCCACGTGGGCTGCGAGATTTAATGTGAAATTACAGTACGAAGCATAGTTCTTACGGCGTAAAGGCGAGGCACGGCGATGGGGGAGCGCCTGGACGCCTAGGCGCCCGCCTTGCTCGCCTAGGCGCCCGCCTTGCCCACCTAGGCGTCCATTCTGCAAGGCGATGGGGGGCGCCTGGACGCCTAGGCGTCGCCTAGGCGACGCCTAGGCGACGCCATGAGAACTATGGTACGAAGTATATATGTAAAATACTAATTAATATAATAAACACTTCCTAAAATATAAATTAAAGAATCTGGAGGATCATACAGATTAAAAAACATAATCATTGCCTTCAGAACTCAAAAGACATAATAAATAAATGGAGACATAAAAATAAAAAAGCAATAGCTGTGACAGATGCATCGCTCTTGCTTTTTGCTTGGTGAGACTGCCAAGTAGATATCTAAGCGTATTGAACAGCAAATACTGCAGTATTACTGTAGCAGTAGATATATTCCTCGATATTCTTTACGATAGCATAGAGTCCTTATGACTCAAATCTGCAATCAAATCATCTACTTTTTATTTATATGATTGAGATTGAGAAGATACCCCAGTCCAATTGGATATTTGTATCCTTCAATGCAGTATAGGGCTTGCATCATCTAGAAGACTAGAAGACAACATAACAAACAGAGAGGAAAGTTAATGATGGAGGGAATGTAGAAAATAGTCTCACTTCATAATTTCCATATTATACAGATGCAGAATGGCACAACACTTCCTAAGTGCTCCTGTGCGTAGGTCGTAGGATGCTACTTGGTTTAAATAAATTAACAACGCATTGAGATCATGCATCCATGAAATAGAAAATACCTGGATAGAGCTCATGACGGCGGATCACCTAATAATAGAAGGCAATCCCGACCAGCTTGATAGAATGCTTGGATTGGGGATGACCACGATTGGAGCGAAACATGGCTGCAGTTTTTGCAATGATGAGGTAATTGGTGCTGTGAGACAATGATAAAGTAATTAGCGCTGTGCGACTGCAAGGTGGAGAGACGGTCACATCGCCGTTGTCATGGATAGCCACCACCAGTTGGTGCATGCATTGCGCAGGCACAGCTGGGCATCAAGGTCATGTAGAGCGCGGAATGGTGTACCGTGTACATTGAAGCAAATCTGGGATGCTCTATCGCTCTTCTGATAAAAAGGCCGATCAACGATTATAGGAGATGATCGGACAACAGCTTTATGTGGAGGCCTGGAGGGTGATTAATAAGGCCATCACGAAGTGGAGGGCCTTGCTTAATTAATGGATTGGTGTCTGACCGTTTTCTTTGGGAAGGAGAAACTTGCTTAATTAGTGGCTTGGTGCCTGACCGTTTTCTTTTGGAAGGAGAAGAAATGTAACATTGAGGGGCTCTTGCGGATGGACACAGAATTAGAACAGATGCTAGTGCAGGTCATCTTGATGACCAATCAGCTGCGTGCCTTGACCAAAGGAGAAGAGAAGTGGGCCTAGATGACGTGGCTTCACAGAATCGCAGAGAAATGTGATGGTGGGGTTCTCCTATTTAGGTATAGTAGATGACAAATTTTCATTCGGGGGTTACTGGGTTGGGTGGGGTTGGGGGGGGGGGGGTGCGGGGATCAGGTTGCTGCATTTCGAATTTTCTACTATGCTCACATGCCCGCAAGAGGTTAACTTCTATTTTTATTCGTAGAAGAATAAAACAAAAAAAATAGAAAACAACACTTGCACCACTGTAACTTTCTCCTCCACCCGACTGGCGAAACCAAGAGAGGGAGCGACATCAAAACGAGAGAAAAGGTCCACACAAACTACCAAAAGAGACAGAAAAGTTACACACCATGAGTAAACTTTGACATAGCTAAACTATATTGATGAACCGACTCCTTAATCAAGAACGCAACTTCCAGAGGCTGCTTTGTTGAGGTGGTGAAAGGTCCTCCAATTGCGCTTATTCCAGATATTCCACCAGAAGAATATCACCATGCCATCAAAATTCCTACTCATAGCCTTAACAATCTTTGCCCTGCATCTCCACCACCAACTACAAATTAATCCACCATGGTTGATGTTCTGTAGCACAGATAGGTTGCTCCTCTGTAGCAAGGAATCCCATACCTGTCTTGTTTAAGGATGGTCTTTGCACAAGTTAGTGGAAGTCTCCGGCACAGAGTTACACAATATGCAAATAGGGTTATTTCGCCCATTTTCTTTTTAGTATTTCAGCAGTCAAAATCTTTTTAAGCAATAATTCCAATCGAAAAAATTACATTCTGGTTGCACCCTTGGGCCACCAAATTGGGCTGATACTAAGTTTATTAGAGTCCCCACATGAATTGTATTAGATACACACTGCAGGTTGTATATACACTGTGAGATGTCTATCGCTAGCTTATTTGACCTTGAATCTCTAAATCTCTGGATCCTACCAATAGCTTCCCAGAGTAATACAAACTCTCGTGTCTCAACCAGTGTTGTTAGATACTGGAAGTACTTGGCTAACCCACCGTTTGTTTTTCAGAGCTATTTCCACCGAGATTTTCTTCCTCTTTGCCTTTTCGAATAGCAGCGGACCAATGTTTCTAGGTGCACTGACTTAAATCCAATTTGAGAACCAGATTCCAGAACCAAACTGTATTCCCTTTCTGGCAGTGACCAAAGTTGAAGCATGAAACATGTCCCTGTCTTATCGAAAGGGAAAGGATGTCAATTCCAGACCAAGCTCTTTCTTTGTGCAACATGCAGATCGATCCAGCAAAATACAAGCGTCCACAACATGCTTGGTTATATTTTACCTTACATTGGTTGTTGGATTATTATATGTTTGCTATAATCTCCATTTACTAAGTTTATTGAATTAGCAGAATATCTTTGCCTTATTTTTTTCGAGAACGGATTATATCCGTATTTGAATATCTTTGCCTTATTAAGCACAGTTGTTGTGTTTTAATTTTGCAGATATGCATCCAGGCCCCGTTCTCCCACCTCCACCTCTGCCTTCGGTGTTTACAGGATCACCAAGTCCGCCGGCATCAGACCCACAGTCTTCATCGATTGGGGCCAGTGTTGCCATTATTTTCATTGTCGTAATTGCCACAATCACCTTGACTACTTGCATCGTGCTCCTGCGCCGAGGTTGTCTCCGTCGCCAGGGCCGCTTGTCCAGCTCATCCCTCTCTTGCTGCAGTTCTGAGTCTGGAATGTGGTCAGCTGCATCAGCAGCTGTTGCCTCAGCTGTGTCGTCTGTGGCACATTCTGCAGAAGTGCCAGTGAAGCAGTCTGAACTGGTAGCATCCGTGCCTGTCTCTGCTGAGATGCCAAAGGGTGGGATGGACACACTGGTGCCATCGGCGCCGTATCTTCCAGAGGTGGAGCGTTTGATATTGGAGTTGCTCTCGCTACCTGCAGTGCCGATGAAGCCTGGGAGCGATTGTGCAATGTGCAAAGAGTTTCTACCTACTGATGTGCTCCTCATACTGCCAGTGTGCTCGCACATGTTCCATCAGTCATGCATCATCAGCTGGCTACGCCGCACCACACCGTCATGCTGCCCGTCCTGCCATGCCTCTATCACCATCCCTGGCTCTAACAAGACTAAAGTTGCTCCGACCTTCCGCTCAGTTGAATACGACATTGAGTCTCAGATGCTAATGCCGACTTCACCTGGCGAGGCAGTAGCAGAGGCTGTTGGAGGATCTCATGGGTGGCTGCGCTCTTCCCTGGACAGATTATCTGGCAGCTGGAGAGGATGCTCCAGCAATCGTGCCACTGCAGCGGTTGTGCCAGTGTCCTCATGGCGCACCACTGGAAGTTGGAGCCAGGGCTCGAGTGGCCGACTCGACAATGACTCAGATTGCGCTAAGGTACAGAAGCTGCTGCCTGTTCCAGATGGTAAGGAGGTGCCAGAGGCTGTCAGGGGCTCTATCGGTTGGCTGAGATCTTTGGCCACGCTCTCTGGCAGCTGGAGTGGGTGCTCCAGCAGCTGTTCTTCTGAGATGGGGTTGCCGGTGACTTCCAGGCATGTCACAGAGACCCTGGCATCAAGTGTACACAGCGAAACGGACACATGGTCCAGGAGGTGGGATCTTGAGGCTGCTACGCCGACACCCGAGAGGCCATCATTGTATGGCTATGCCAGATGGTTCTTCAGACGCTCAGGCAAGTAAATAATATCACACCAGCGTTGATGTCAACAATTATTGTGCTAAACTCCTTTCATTTGCAACTGGTATCTGCATGTCTTAGTTAGGTCATGTTAATGGCTTCATGCCTAATTTCTTTTGAGTTTCTAATTTTCCAATTAAAATTTCTTGTTTCCTTTGCAGGTTGAACTATCGCTCAACACTCCCTAAAAGAAGAAAATGAATACAAATTGTACATCAAAGAACAGAAGGAGTAACATTGATTCTTTGCATTGGAGATACATTCATAGAGATGGATGCAACAGCGTTTTGTATAGTATATATAGATCAGCTTTTATCTCTTAGATCATTGACTGTCCTTGGTCCTTCTATCCAAGTCAAACTATGAGCAAGATATAGCACGAAAAGTGATGGATAAGAGGCTCCCTGCCATTCTTAGCATTTTCTATTGAACGAAAAGATTAATCATGGTAGGCTATATAGCATAAAGTGATAGTTTTGAAAAAGCTTGGTTTTAGTTCTACTGTGACAATCATGTTGAGCTAATATGCTATATGTGCTTGAACTGTAATCTGTGCTGCTACAGTGGAGCTGTACGATGATACTGTTCTGTAAATGTTCAGTTTGGAGCTGTTTGGTTGTAAAGAATACTGTTGGAACCAAGTGACCTATGATATATCCACTTGAGGTTCTTTATTTGCATTGGTTGCGAAGAAACTACAATAGAGCAATCTGAAGCAGAAAGGAAGGAAAATAATGTGTTTTGTTGTTGCTGTCACAATATGTTTGTCTTATACTGTTGTAGTATGTCCAACTTGTGTGGTTTGACGTTGTGGTGAACTTGTGGTCTGGTTGTACTGTTGTGTGGTCGAGTATATTGAGTCCCATGGTTCATGTTCTTCGTTTGCTATTATATGATCGTCTATTTTGGAACGAAAGGAATGAACGCATCTCTCGTCAGCATCGAGTCTCACATGCCTCATTGTTTAAAAGGGTGCTTGAGAAAGCCGAGCAATGGCTTCTCGCCTGTCTCTACAACAAAGTGAACCGCCAAAAGCACATGTGATGATAGTGTGATTTCTGATTTGCCGAACACAAGGCTGACTCATGGGGCAACCACACGCGATGTTTTGTTTTTCATTTGAGAGGCTGATGGCTGCGCTAAATTAAACTATCAAGCTATGAGCCTTGATTTCCTATCTGGTATGCACATATACAGATCTTGGATATATGGACTCATCGGCCTCCTCTGGTTTGGTCTAGGCGATGGCCCCTCTCCTATTCACACGGGTATTCCTTGCTGGCAAAGTTGGCTCATTTTTATGTTCAGATATAGGCCGTCACGATGGCGTTCTCCTTTGTTTCTGGTTGTTGTTGTCGCAACGCATGTAATAGGATTAGCGTTACTAGTTAGGTGGGCGGGGTTATTTGTATTCACAAAATCTATTCTTCTTCTTTAATGGAAAAAACGTGGCAGAAATATGTTTGCAAAAAAAAAATGATCGTCTATTTATTCATATTTAATGTCCCCTGTTTGATGGTCAACGTGACAAACTTTCTAGTACGTACAGTAGTATTCCTCCTTCGACTTTGATAAGATGAATTTGATTCGAATTTGGAGGTGCCGGGGGCCTCGGCCTGTCCAGGTTACTGCTTGATCGAAGGTACTGGTTTCTTCTACAAAACCTGCGAGGTTGCTCAATATGCATTCATCTGCCTTGTAGCTATTCGTTACGAGAAGCTGCTCATGGTAGCTCTAAAACCTCTTCATGGTAGCTCGACGCATTCATCTGTCTTATAGTGTCTCCATTATGGGACACTACTCATGCTAGCTCTAAAACCACTTATTGGCCTCCAAAGGCCAACCTCGTCAGTTACGGCCTATGATTCCAACACCGTGGTTCCAGCTCCTGCGCCCAAGCTAGCTCGGCGATGAATAAGAACTTTGTTGTTTTCACGTGTCTTTTCTTTGTTTTATAGGTTATGTATTTGCATTGTTTGAACTTATCAGCCCGGCTTATTAGCCGTGGTACAGTGTTTTTCTCTCACAACAAATTAGCATCGGTCGTCTTATCAGTCGCAGAAACCACTAGCCGAACAACTTGTAAGGGTATAAGCAAGTATCAAGTTCTATAAAAAAAAATGAGGTCAGCGTTTTAGACGTGCTCTATTTGAATTTGAATAAATATAAATTATTAGCTGTAACTACTGAGGACATAGTTAAGAATCAAGATCAAAGAGGGCACAAGCATCTGAAGCAACTAAATTATGCAATCACTAAAAGTAGAGCACGGCACAGAAGAAGATAGTTACATCCACCTCCAGCTCCTCAATGCAAGGAGCAGTTCCCAGAATGATGCCAATGAGAGAATATTGTCACCATCATAATGACAAATAAGAACTAGCAACTTAAAATTTTCAGGTGAGAGAAACAATCTATGGTATATAACAAAAGATAGAAACTTCTCAGATCAATAACCGAACAATAAAATTAAAGAACTTGTTTTGTGTTCCAGAAGACGTTCAATGCTGGATATATATGTTGTCTGCAAAGTAAAACATCGCAATCTTGGAAGCCGGCCAATTCCTGTTGGTTTTCGACTTATCATAAAACAGCGTTGAACTTAAGATTAGCACTTAGGTAGCACAAAAATACATTGAGCTTTTATTCTTCGTGAAGCAACTCCTCCACATCGAGCGGCTTCTACCACAAAATTAACTTCACCGCGTTTACTCTGATTTCGTTGGGTCGAGAACGTGTCCCATGAAGACGATGACACCAGATACCTCCTCGCCCACAAAGAACGCAAACGGATGGTCGGCGACAAAATTGACAGGGCGCCTATAACAGATCAATCTCATCACGCAAGCAGAAGAGGCCGCTGCTTCGGTGCCTTCCTCGTTCACCTCGATGACCACCTTGTGGAAAACATGCTCCAACACCAGGTCAGTCCTGCCCCTGCCCTCCAGCATGTCAGACAGGTCGGCAACGTCTTCCTCAAAGGCGGCCTTGACCCCCATGGCCTTGAGAACGCCATTGATTCTGCTGGAGAAGGAGAGCTTGAACTTTGGCAGCCGCAACTCGCGAACCTCGACGCGTTCACTCGGCATGTGGTCCCACAGGAAGCTGGGGCAGGAGGCCATCTTGTCCACGAGGCTCGGCAGGCCGTCATGGGCGTCCGGGAGGAAGATGCACATCGAGAACCGGGAGACCGCCTGCCCGTCTTGCTGCTTAGCATGACGATTACGCCCGCCCCCATATCTGTCTTCCCAGTGGGGTAGACGGTATGGATGGTAGGCTAGCTTGAGCACCTTGAACCCGTCGTACTCCGCCACCGCCTGATCCTGACGGCCGCGCATGAAGGGCGTGCGCACGTGGCTGCCGTCGAGCCACTGGAAGCGCCTGGTCTCGGTGTCCTTCTTGGCGAAGGGCATGAACCACCTGCCCTTGAAGTAGATGGCGTTGGCGAGCACTAGGCCGGTGTCAGAGTTTACAGAATCTGGAGGAAGGATTGAGGTGATGAGATCCTTCGTGGCTTTCGAAACCCATGCGTTGATTTCCTCTCTTGCCTCCTCTGGCTGCATGCATCATTATATGCATAGATAGATTAGCTTACCACGGACTGGACGCATTATAGATTAGCTTACCACGGACTGGACGCATTAGCTGAAGCAATCTACAGATCTAATTAATTCTTGTTGTTGTTATGTAATTGATAGAAAGATCAGGGGACTAAACTGAACCTTGTTCTCGAAATCGGCGGCGTGTGTCTCAGCCTTGTAGGATTCAACGGCGGCTGCGTTGTAAGCGGGCTTCAGAGCCAGCGTCTTCTCGTGCCAGAGCGTGCACGCGAACGTGACAAGCGGCGCACCGGACTCGGAACGGTCGGCAAGGGCACGCTCGACCACGCCACGGACGAACTCGGAGATCTCGTCGCGCGACGCCGCGCCGAGCACGGTCAGCACCTCGTCCAGGGTGGTACCACGTGCGCCGGCGGACATCAGGGCTAGCGCCGCGTAGATGGACACCGGCGAGAAGACGACGTTTTGGCCGCCGCCGTCGACGACGCCGGCGCCCTCATCAGTGTCGTCAGCGAGACGCTTCGCCAGGCGGAGCGCGAACGCCGTCTGGCCAGAATCGGCGGCCCTGCGGCCTTTCCCATGCTGCCGTACGTGTATATTCCTAGGTAACAAGTTCTTGGATAGAAACAAACAAGACGGCGCGCGGTTAACCTACCTGGCTATCTCTGTTCTCTCTATATACACACGAGGAATCGTAACACCCACGTTTCGGCGTGCCTCCTCCCCGCGCCCCTCCGACCCTGTTCAGCCGAACGCCCCAGCCCAGCGCGGGTGATGGACGATGACGGGTGTGCCCGACGTACTACACCGCACAGCCCTCCTCCTAGTCTCCGTACATGCTCATCAAGTTATCGCGGCAGCTGGGCGCGGCCGCGGATTAACTGCAGCTGGAACATACATCCCACGGGGGTCTTGGGACTGGCCGAAAGTCCAGAACTTTGAGGCCGGATACTTCTTCGCACGGGGTCCGATCCAAGGAAATGCTAATGGTTGATTTTTCTCTATCCTTCAATCTCAGTGATTTACCCATGAACAAAAAGCTCAATCAAAATCTGTTTTATGCAGCACTGCACTGGCGACTTGTTTATGAGTACTGATTTATAACATTGCCCGGTTAATTGCGGTGAATTTGAGTCTTGTGTGTATGCCTGTGGAGTCTGGACTCTGTTTTCGGTGGCATCAGGAATGTATATATGTGAATTTGTCTGCTCCTAACAATTGCACACCTTGTAGCACTATCCAGATCCTCGCCCTTTCACCTTGGGCGCTGAGCTGGATGCTGTAGCAAATGATTCTAGAAGCCGTCAAGTTACAAACATAATGCATATATAGTTAGCTCAAAACGTTGCACAAGGATCACTCACGCCAGGATGTAACTTTTTTTCGTTGTTTCCAGGATGTAACTTTTTTCGTTGTTTCCAGGATGTAACTTTTTTCGTTGTTTCCTCTGTAAGACTGATTAGCTGCTGCATGCCTCCTGCTACTCTTCTTCCGATTTGGTTGTCTTCCAAAATGGATTCATTAAACGATTGATCAGAAATGCACAGCCAGGTTGACTGTATGTATGGAGATCTAGCACTACCATAATCCCAAATTGCCTACCGCCAAGGAAAGGGGTAAAACCCTGTCAAGCAAACGCACTTAAAAATAGAAGACAAGGGAAATTAGTTTCCTTGATGGTTTTGGCACTCAAGAATATACTGTTGTGTAGGAGTTTTAGAAATTTTCGAACAGATTTACTAGTTTCTATAGTTTAAATGAATTTCTATGTGCTTGTTAAATGTAATTCCGAATTAAACTGCCTGTAGCTCTAGTTAGATTAAAAAAAGATTTTGGATCATACATTTCATTTAAGCTAATATCTTGTAGTTAGACAAAAAAAATCATTTGTTTGGTAGGGATAATTCATAGTTCTATCTCTAAATTACCATAAGATAATTATAATAATATCTAAATTTTGTTAGAAAATCTATATATATTATAAAGACAAACCCCACTAAGCTAATTATCTTGAACCTCCTTGCGCCACGTCATTCACTTATCCTTTGCAATTAACACAAACCCCACTAAGCTACTATTTTAAACCTCCTTGTGCCACGTCATCCGCTTATCCTTTCAATTAACACCGTCTAATCATGTGCATGCATGCGTAATAGTAGTTCATCTTCCAGGTTCATGCACGCAATATAGTAGTAGATATATTTAGTTGTCCACATCAGAATGCTAAAATATAGATTCCTCCTTCGTACCCGCGGCAACGCGCGGGGAATCCTCCTAGCTCTACTAACTTGCATGACAATATGGTTTTGGTGTATAATATTTTCGTAAAAAAATCAAATGATTTAAATGAAGTGGCGCTATACATTATTAACAAATGGATATAGCTCTCACATACTTATAACTATATGAGAGAAATATCGCTTCGCGAATAATATATAGTCCAACTTCGTTAATATGATTTGAAAATTTTATGCCAAGATAGTACAACCATATTATGATCTCATGCCAAATTTTATGATTTTCGGACACCATTAAGATATTTTTTTGTCAGAGCCACCAAAATACTTATAAGTATTTTCTTGGCTGCCAATCTCCAAGAAAATTCAATAACCTCCAAGGAAATGATAATTTACTTGACGGTTTAGAATAGCACCCAAGGAAATATGTATTTTTTCTTGACTGTTTACAATTACACTTATGTTATTTCCTTAGAGGTGATTGGAAACCGTCAAGGAAAACCCATATTTCTTGGCGCTTTACTTCAACTTCCAAGGAATATATGTTTCCTTGAGAGTTCACTAACACCGCCAAGAAAACTATATATTCCTTGGCAGATTGATTCTAGCCCTTAAGGAAATTCCTAGCACTCAAGGTAATTCCAATTTATGTAGAAGTGTAAGGGGGTGTTTACCACGGCTCCTCTTGGAGGCTCCTCCACAAAAGCTAGAGCCACTTTGGAGGAGCCACAATTTGTGACTCCTCCAAAACGGCTCCGGCTCCTCTGAAAAAACGTTTAGTAAGGCTTCTCCACAGGAGCCAGAGCCGAAGTCGAGGAGGAGCCCTACCAAACAGACCCTAACTCTATCATGTTGGTTTACAAAGGATGCAAATGACAAACAAATTACCATATAACTGACCTACAAAAGGCCTTCGGAACCTCAAACTGTTTTGGTGTGATGATTTCCATCCGATGAGGGAGAAGTTATTTCATTGACAATTACTGTATATATAGTAAGCAAATGTCATGTTGACTTATTCTGCAATTATTGAAGTTACAGTCATAGTGTGCATATATATCTTTTTTGTTTGATCTCCAAATGCAGTTTTTTTTTCCGTTGTGCATAGGTACATTAGTCTACCAATTGTTGATGTTTTTTTTTGTTACGTTTCCATTCTCTTGTCTTTTTTGTGTTTTATAATGTTTTAATTTCTTCCCTAAGTAGCGAGCAATTGCTTCCTCCATTTTGCAGTGGTATAAGCTTGTCCTAGGTGCCGCATGCATCAGTCTGTATAAAGTGGACATGAACACATAGTGGTATCTGTAATTGGGATGATGGAGCTTTTTTTTATTTCCTACAGGCGTTCATTATTCATTTCCATTTGTGGGAGAATAAAATTATATCATAACACTGTTTCAGTAGTTATCTATTTTATAGCCAATCTAGCATTAGCATTGTCTTCATCAATGTCGCCCTTGGTAAGAAATTCAGAGTGAAAGCTCTAGTTTGGTTTTGGATAATTGATGAAACTTAGGGACTAATCATTATGCTAAGTGTGTACATATGAAATGATAAGTCACATGCCAAGTGATAGAGCTAGATGATGGTCATAGTGATAGAGGTGACCAAAAGATGATCAAGTGCTTCACATTTAGAAAAGAAGAAAGAGAAAAACAAAACCCGATAGAAATCAAGGCAAATGTATTGCTAGGTTTTGATTTTGGTGATCAAGACACCATAGAGGGTGTGATCACATTTATTATCGATAGTCGTACTATAAAGGGGGAATCCTTTGGCTATTTGGTCTCATAAGTGCCACTAGATGAAAACTTACATGCATGTGTATTAGAATCTAGTGGAGAGCTAACATAACCCTCGAAAATGTTTGTGAAAATATGCTAACGCACATGCACAAGGTGATACACAAGGTGGTTGGCACATTTACAAGGGTTTTGAGAGGAAGAGAAAAGTGGAGACTTCTCTTGGTCATTTTGAACATCTTGATATCCTCTTGAGCTGAACATACTTCCTTCCACTCATCTCCCTTACCTGGTTGCTAATTCAAAGTGAGATTGAGTGACCCAAGTGCATTGTGCTTGTGTGTCTGCATCTTAGTGGCACTTGGGTGATCTTTGGCTACGGGATTCTTGTTTATCTTGGTGATTATTGCCACTTAGACGACTTGAAGACAGCGGAGGAGTTGTGACAAGAGTGATGCTTGTTCTTGGCCACCTCTCGGTGATTTGTAAGGGGTGTTGTGCCTTCTCCGGCGGAGCACCAAAGGCAATTCGAGTAAATTGCTCGTGCCATTGAGTTACCTCACTTGTGGGTAGGTTCTTGGGGTGTCCACGGGTTGGACGAGGTTCGTGCTACACCTCTTAGCCGCTGAACCACCAAGTGTTGGTCGACACAACGGGGACTAGCGTGCCGATAAGCACGTGAACCTCAGGAGAAAAATCTTATGTCCATCTTATATATGATCGGATTTCTCCCGGTGATTGGTCATCATATATTGTGATTGGTTCATCCTTAATGCGGCGGTATAAAGATCACATACTTCTCTTTTACATTTCCGCAAACCAGTTGCAACAAGCTCTTTAGTGTAATTAGTTTTAAGAGCTTGTGTTATCTTTGTTAGTGTAGTTTCTCACCTAATTGAGCTATTTAGTGTAGCTAACTCTTGAGAGCTTGCAGTGACTTAGCTTTTGATTGTCATAATGATCATAGCAACTAGAATTATTAGATAGGTGGCTTGCAACCTTTGTAGAGCTAAAGTAAAATTATTTTACACCATTTGTCATACTAATCAATTGCTCTAGTGAGTTTGTAGAATTTTTAGTAGGCTATTCACCCCCTTCTAGCCATATTAGGATCTTTCACAAAGTTGTAAGACCCTCTGCCTTCCTCTCTTAGTCCGTGTGGACACGGCTAGAAACATAAATTAATACTCTATCCGTTCCAAATTATAATTCATTTAATTTTTTTACTCCAAGTTTGATCACTCGTATTATTCAAAAAAATTATGCAAACATAGTCAAATTTAAGTCATTCTTGAATTTTTTTTTGTTAATCAAGCAAGTCACGACAAAAGAAATGATATTTTGTATAAATTTTTAAATAAGACGAGTGGTCAAACTTAGAGTCAAAATAGTAAAACGAACTATAATTTGAAATGGAGTTAGTACCTGTGTATCTTACGTTTTGGCCTTTTCAAGTTTTAGGGTTCATGGTGCCAGATTAAAGCTATTGACCGTCAAAGGGCCTGTAGCCTAGTGGTTACGAGAGCTTTCAGTAGTTGTATTGTGTAATTCTTAAAAACAAAAAGATTAAAGCTATTGACTATGCTGAGAATAAAACACATACCATGTCTTTTTGTGTTAATTTCTAATGACACCACGAAGTTCAGTTCCGTTAAATTTTCTAAAAATCACTTGTCTTGTCTGGTAATATATGGATATACCTTTCTTTTTAGCATCACAGGGCCTTCGTTAATCAGAAAGCAGGAGTACAATCAGCGGCTGCTAATCCCGATAATCAATATGGGAAATAGTCAAACCAAAACTGGGAGCGCTCCGTGGCCGTCACCATTCATGCACAGTGATAGGCCACCGAGTTGGCATCCCTGTGCACCCACTCGACTCTAAATTCAATAAAACTCCTGCCTAGCTATGTGATATCAGAATAGATTCCTCCAACAGACGACCTCGTACAAGCACGATCGTCAAGCAAAGTCTTCAAACCACGGTAATCGATCTCCAGAACGACTCGGTCGTAGCCATTTTCAACTGCCAGCTCAAGCCCCTCCTTTGCCGCCAATGCCTCGGCTGTCAAAACATCCGGTACATCATCAAGCCAGCGTGCCGCCTCTGTTGGAAAACAGAGGTGAAAATAACATCCGAGAAGAGACGAAAAAATGCAAAAAAAGGGAAAAGGCAGAAACGGCTGAAAAGGGAAAACAGAGGTGAAAATAAAACACTAAGCTAGCTAGCAAAGTTAGGTGTCTAATCCTAAACTGGACGACAAAAAATCTTGTTTAAGAGACAAAAAGAAAAAAAGTTTATTTGATAATAGTTAATATAGTTTTTTCTTAATTTTAAAGAGAAGAAAACAGAAAAGTGAAACGGAAAGGCGTGAAAAAAAACCAGAAAACAGACGGAAAAGAAAGAAGAAAAAAAAAAGATCGCTTGGATGTCCGGACGCACGCCCGCGTCCAGATGTCCGTGCTGCACTCAGTTCCACCGCGCACCCGCACTCCACACCCGCGCGCTCGTGCCAGCGCGCCCCCACCCGCCCCTACGTTTCGCGCTCCCACGAGGGGCCCGCGCCCGGACGCCATCCACACCGCAAGACCGCGCGCAGGGACCGCTCGCATTCCTCCCGCTTCTTACATGCATTGCAACATGTGCAACACCCGATCTACTTTGAAATATCCAGATACAATACTTATAACATACATCTGAAAACAGATGAAATACTTAAAACATTCGTATGAAACACTTGCAAAAACACATGAAAAACACTTGAGACCATTGCAAACATATGCAATATGCAGATAAAACACTTGTAACATATGTATGAAACATATTTAACATCCAGATAAACACACTTGCAACATGCGTATGAAAAAACAGATGAAACATTGAGAATAGAAGCTCGCAATATATGCAACATCCCGATCTACTTTTTCAACATCCATATGAAATACTTGCAACATACATATGAAACATCTGAAACACCAGAAACATGCGCTTGCAACATGCGTTTTTCACCCCCAAGCGTTTTTTCACTTCTCTTCTTCCGGACGACGCAGAGCAGAGCGGAGAACGACTGGTTCCGACCAACCGATGGCTGAGCATGCTGGCATAGCCTGGCAGCAGTCAGCTACGCCTGCGACTGCACCGGGCCCAGCCAGTGATGGCCCCTCTCCTGGCCACCTGGCCACACACAGTGGCCAACGCCTGTGTGGCGGCTGGTGAGCGCGGTGGGGACGGAGGAAAGCTGGCATCTAGCAGTCGCGCAGGCGGCATCTTGCAACCGGGCGCAGTGACATCTTGAGCTAGGACGCTTGTTGTGGAGCAGCGGAATTCGAGGCACGAAGGGGCAGGAGTCGCGCGTGGTCACGCGTGCTCTCATACGAGCAGGCAGCGGCTGCGTTTCCCGTCTAGAGGAAGGAGAAGAGGAGCTGACGTTCAGGCCCACATGTAAGAGAGAGAGAGGGAATAAGTGGGGTGGCCGGTTGGGCTGCTGGCCAGGCCCAGGCAGAGGGAGTGAGCGCAGAGCGGTCCATCCAAACGCACGGATGCCCGCTTTGTAGCTTTACTGGAAAAAATACGCATGCGGACTTGAAAACAAGAAAAAACGACCGAGGTAATGGTGGACCAGAAAAAAGGAAAAAAAGAGAAAAACTTCCGAGAAAAGTTAAAAGAACGAAAACAACGGACACAATGACAGACAGAAAAAGGAGGAAATGAATAAGAACCATATCAGTCTCTTATAAAGTTAATCCCCACTGTAAGTATATCTCAACGTACAAGTCATTCACATTATGTCACACTAACTATCCACATCATCTCTCACTAATAGCCATGTCATCCCACTAACTTTTAACCTCTCAATTGCTATCTATCCACACACATCATCTTCACTCAATTTTATTCTAAATTCTTCACAATTTCCACAGTAACATGCGTGGCATCTTCTACTTATAAGAAAATCAGCCGCTGCCTAGTCCTAGACAGATGACTATAACAGACCACATAATTAATCCTTAAATGCTATATGCAAGAAAAAAATATTAATCACTTATCACAAATTAATAGGGGATTGACTTAGCTTAAATGTGGCTACAGTGCATATCTATTTGGCTTATGCTGATTTATTGTGAGAGAAAAACACTATTCGTTCGTTGAAAAATACTGTTGAAGTAGTGCAACAGAACAGGGCCTTAGAAGACAAGTCCTATGCTGGTGTGGCCCAAGCCGTGTCGTAACACATATGATCTCGGTCTTTTCAGCTCCAAAGGATCGGACCGTGGGACGGAAGAAGAGGGGTGAAAATATGAGGAAACCATGAAAGTGAGAAGAGTGGGGGCAGTGAGTGGGGTGAGACAAAATTTTGATCTTCAATAATATTATTATATGTTAGGATAGCTGAATCTGACTTGGTGATTTCGGTACCTAACATAATATATTCCACTATATATATATTTTTTGCGAGACCTAGTTACAAACGTAGATGCTCAATATTGAGTAACATAATTAGGCATCTAGTTGATTGCTTCTGAGATTAACCTTCTGATAGAGATATGTACTTGAAGAGCGAGAATTCCTTTCTTACTCCTCTTATATCTTAGTCTGTTGACCCTCGCTATCTGACCCATCCGTGTCTGTCTATTTCTCTCTCATCCGGCATCTCATTCCTCACACTTACCCTTCTTACTTTAAGTTTGGAGCTACAAAGCATTCATTCGCGCCACAACACTCATGTTAGGCTTGGCCACCTAAGTGTATTCGTGTCGTGGCGCACATGCGGGCATATGTGTCTCACCTTCCACCTTTTTAAAACTTATTAAAACATGTCCGCACCATAGCCATCTATTTAAGTTAAGTTAATCTCTTGCTAATTTTTCATACGGGTTAATCCTTTGTATCGCACTAGCATTTATTATAGGCCTTAAAATTTATTTGTTTTGAGGTGGGCCAAACCCAATTAAAATCTACAAAAATAGCTAGCTTCTTACTCCTTTCGGTCCATTTTATCTGGCACACACGCATATCAAGATTTAAACTTTTAAAACTTTGATCAATAATTAGGCTAATAATTTTTAACTATTATAATACAAACTTTATATGATTAGATTTGTAAGGATTTATACTATCCAATGATTATAAGTTTATAAGCATAAATAATATAATATAAAGCAAATGAATGGTCAAAATGTAATCTAGGAGACCGTGTCATTCTAACTTGTGCCAGATAAAATGGACTGGAGGGAGTGTTATGTACATGAGCACCGCGCAACAAATTATATGCACATTGCATCGCATGAATATGTTTGCTAGTCATAGCAGAAAAAAAACGAAGAAAATGGACTGACGAGACTTTTAATTATACGCCACATAGGTCTTGTTAACTAGCTAGGCTATAAGGCCTTGTTTGGATGTACTCATATCCACCTCAATCGTGTGTTGGGGCTGATTAGGATGAAACTTAGTTTAATTTCCGTCCTAATCCACTTCAACACACGTGAATTTAGGTAGATATAAACATTCAAACAAGTCTCTTAGTGGCCCGCTCAACCCCCACCTAAGTACAAACGAGCTCACGGTGGTTGAGTTTCCAAACCAAGCATCCTCTTCTTTGTTTCCTCCCTAGCTAGAGAGACCTCGTTGGCTAATTTCTAGCCGCCTTGAATCCAAATGGGCAGCTAAAAATGAAGCCATTAGTCGATGGAGAGGCTAAAAGGGGCTAAAAGTTGAAGATCAACCTAGTTGACCTCAAACACGGTGTCGTGTCCGCTCCGCCTCATTGTAGATCCGATCGCCGCATCCTTCCATCCTATCACCATGATAGTGGATCCGGCTGCCCAAGCTATCAATCCAGCTATGCCAGGGCAATGGCTAGAAGCAGCTCGAAGTCCTTGGGCACCAGAGGCCAAAGACATAGGCATCAAAGATGGTGTGGATGCGAGACACCCGAACGCCAACATCTCTCACCGCCCACCTCCGTCGGCTTCATCTCCACCAACCGCACCGCCTCCGCCACTAACGCCACGTCGTTGCCTCCTCCAGACATATCCAACCTCGACGTTGCACCACCTCTAGCCCAGCGAGGGTCAGCCACCACAGCCACCTCCGGCGCCACACCACATCTGGCCCAACCAATGGCAGATCTAAGACAAAGTTAGGAGTGACTTCTTCCATTACCATCTATCTCTAGCCACTCCTTTCAAGCTTTTGTGGATACCAATTTATAGGAGGGGCTCCTATTTTGAGTAGTGGTAGCCGGGGCTAGAGTCCACCCCGCCCCAGTGCTAGATCTACTGGCCCTGCGAGCGCCGGCCACCACAGCCTTCGACTAAGCAAGTGTTAGGTGCCTCAACTTCAAGGCTACTCCATGTGTGGTGAGAAAGAGAACAGAGAAATGAGGGGTAGAGAAGATGGTCCTAGGTGAGAGGATAAAGACAAGGGTAATTGTGGTCAGTTGCTAGGTATCTACACAACTATTAGCCAAAGATCCAAACAGCCCCATTAAATTTTAGCTGCAGCTAACAATTAGCCCTAGCCAACCAATCAGAGCCATAGCAACAGTTCAGGCAAACATGACTATTCAAAACACAGTATTCACCTGGGATTTTATCTTTATATACAGCATTTGCATTTTTTTTTGAAGAAATAGTTCAGGCAAACATGACTATTCACCTGCGAGCTTTATGTTTATATAGACAGCATTTGCATTTTTTTTGAAGAAAAATACAACAGCATTTACGTTACTGCCAAAAAGGATTCAAACATGAAGCAGGCAGGCTGTCACGAAAGAAGCTAAAGCAGCAGAACAGCAGACAGCTATGAACAATGTTCCTAACAGATTTACATTCCTATAATGCAAGTAGAGGCCTCATCATCTGGTGTTCTGAACGATACAATCTTATCATGGAGCTGGATAATTTATGAAGCTTAGGAGATTTCGTTCTTGTCGCTTTTCATCGTTCCAGAGGAAGACGGTTCGCCACTGGAAGCCGGTGAGGCAGCAGCCTGATGAGGCTCCTTCAGAGAAGTGGGCATTCCTGAAACTTCCTGGGGAAAAGAGAAAGCAAATGATGTATGTTATCATTATATGAGCCTTTATGGATCACAGCAAGCATCAAGAACAAAACTGCACTATAGAATAGGAAAAAAGAGAGACAAGGAGAAACAACTCATAGTCGAATCTTATTGTTTACCCAAACAAATTGCATATCAATTTATAGTCATTACACCAACTAAAACCCATGCAACTTGGAACCCCAAACCAATCGTGCAGTTTACACAAGAGTTAGTCACTGGTGCGCTGACCCTAGTGACATGCATCTCACCTTATGCACTACAAGCTGAGGAACTTCTTTATCACATAACCTGAATACGAAGGCACACAAATTTGACAATAGAACCATACCATTTTAATTTCTGAGTCGTCCCAATTATGTTTAAATGCACTGGAAGCTTAAATTACTAAACAGTGTGCCACAAGCATGTTCGTCACTGATGTGCTGACCCTAATGACATGCACCTCACCTTTTCCACAGTGCGACATGAACAAGATCATCATCTCAGAGTTTTTCTAGCAAATAGTTCCTTTTCTCATTCTTTTTTGAGACTCAATCTTGTATATGTTGAGTTACTGGCTTACAGCAACAATTATAATAAACCATAACTTGAGTTTGGAAAAGTTAGATCAACAGACAAATCAGCTAACCAAAAAAGCAACACAACCAACAGACAAGAATGGAAGGGATCTGACGAGAGGTAAATCATTTGCTGATAGTGAAACAACATAAAAGCAACTGATATGATCCCAACAACTCAAAGCAATTAGCAAAATGCTCCATAGAAAAAACTGAATCAGGCAAGAATCTGTATGATAAAAAAAACACAATAAATTAAGGCTCACCAAGCTTGTCACGATCAAAATAAATCCAACTCCTCAAACCCCTCTTCATAGCTCACCAAAAAAGATTAAGTGGATGCTCTCTGTATATTTTTTTCGAATACGCAGGAGAGCTGTGCATCTTTGTATTATAGAGAGGAAAAATGGCCCGTATACATTGCCAACTCATGCCAGTACCATACATGAGAAGGTTGGAAACACTTTACAACACAATTACTCGAAAAAAAACTTTTAATGACCAAACAGCAAGGCAAAGACTCATCCAAAAGCTCCTACCCTATGCAGTCCGAGAGCATGAAGTTTCTTAGCTCCAGCTAGGCACCAAAACTTAAACTCATCTCTAAACTGTCGCAAAAACTCACTAACAGAAGGGGAGTCTCCACAAAGACACAGGCATTATGGTGCTTCCATAGCAACCACGCGATCAAAATGATGAGAGAATTTGCTCCTTTCCTGTGCTCATGCTATCTGTATATATAGTTTGACCCAACTTAGAATAGCCAGTTGATTTTATGAAATTACTACTGGTTGCAACAAGTACTTTAAAACAATGGTTATATTCAAGAGTTGCCATTGCTTAGGATGAAGATGGTGGGAACAATGGGAATACTAAAAACTTTTCATCTGTTCAACTGATTGTACACTTTTTTGTACAAATTATGAGACCCATCTATGAACAACCAAAAAATACAGAGGGGAGGTGCACACGCGACAAGAAGATAAAGCAGAACGTTTTATAAAACATAGATGACTGGTTTTGGGGATAATTTTAACCTTTGCTTGGACTAGCCGAGCAACCATTATTATCGCTTACCCTTTCTCACTAAATATGTAGAGGCACCTCTCAATTTTAGTATCTAGACACAATAAAATACATCGGTGCCAGCAAATAGTCATGCAAACAACAAATAAGAAGGAAACTAACAAGAACAAAGCATTTATCTACAAGGGGAACACTTCTTCGCAAAAGAAAAGCATATGATAAATTCCTAAGATAGAGGAACCACAAAGGTCAACCTTGATTATAATAAATATAAATATACCTTCATAAGATGCAACCTGAGATCAGTCGGGCGAAAATCCTCACCAATGCAGACCATAACAAATTGTGAATAGTGAAAAAGAACATCTGCAGCAGCTTGCTTCTTTTGTTCAGTCTGCATCACATCACTCACTATAAGAGCACATACAATCACAATTCAGAGTAAATTTAGACCTATATGGACATGACCAAAAAAAAAATGCTATGTTATTGTGGATGATATCTGCATCCTCTACAAAACCCCATTATTCTAATGCCACATGATTCAACATCATCATCTAGTCAGAGTCCAATGTAACTCAAGACAAATATGTATTTATAGTGCTATAAATATTTCTTCTTTTTGTGAAATTACAATTATATATATCCAGCTCTAATACCCTAGGCATTAAAGTTTTCACTATCACCCAAAAATACGTTGACAATTGATTTTTTTTGTTTCCATTCAATCTAATCACACCCCAAAGGAGTACAAAGCTACTAAACTTTCTCAGAACCATTGTATCCCTAGAATTTGTATACATGAAGTCATCAATCGAGATATCTACCCAAGTACAAGTACAAACTAAAGGTGAACTCATCCAAAAAAATATATACTCCAGTTCTACCTTACTACCTAAATATCCTGCCCTATATATAGTAGTCAAATATGTCACTTGTTCATCCACCATCTAGCAATTATCAATTGCTCAATAAGGCCGTAACTCCACACGTGTCCAAACTAGTACAATTTGATCGCAATAGTAAGTGGGGAAACAAAGCAACAGCCAGGAAGAGAGCAAAGAACTGGAACGTACCTCGTAGTCATCCTCGACGGCCATAGAACTGCTCCACGCAGCCATTCTTAATCTATCTCCAATCTCCTTACTCTGTCACGAGGAGGACGTGAAAGCGGGTTAGGCAGAGTCTGGTTGATGTGGGAGCACGGGGATTCAGCTAATTAGATCAGATCCGAATACAAATAGCTTACATCAGGGTTTGGGTGTTCTGTTTCGCACAAGAAGAAGGGAAGACAAGGTGGCGGTGGCATACCTGGTGGGTACTCGTCGCCGGCGAAAAGCACGATGAAAACCTTCGCACCTAGCGTAGGACGGAGCGGCGGCGCACCGCCAGTCGTCGCCGCCACTCGCCAGAAAGAAAGTCGGAGAGAGAGGGCGCGCGGGGTGACCGGAAGAGGCAGGGGCTAGGGATGTGACGGAAAATGTGGAAGAAAAATAATGGTTTTTTAATTGTGCCATTACAATTTTATAAGTTCGAAGAAACACCGTTACTGTTTATCTATTTGAAAACATGCCATTATAATTATTCTTCAGCTTGAATCGTGTCATTTTCTACGTATTCGACAACGTTGGGTCCACACTGTAACACCCCGGGTGTTATAGTGCTAATTAATCTGCCATGTCATCATAATGCATTGCAAAGCATCCCTGTTAGGTTAAACTTGTTATGCATCAACTAAAACGAGTTTACTTATCTAGGTTGAATGTGTTTCTCAGTGGTGTGCTCCGAACCCGAAAACCCTAATTTCGAATGCCACCGCAAATACTTAGTCCATGCCCTGCGTAATTTGAGGTGTGCGACTGTGTTGCACACTAGTGTCAAGTGTAGGGTATGAGCTCAAGTACAACATTTAAAATGAAGCTCCAAATTTGAGTTTGAATTGGAGTCCCAAAACTTGTCACGAGTTTTCCGATTCAAATTTAAATTCAAATCTGGGGAGAAATGTAAAAGATTTTTTTTAAAAGCTAATTGGTCAACCAAGAGTGGCATTTGGTCAACCATGTCATGTTGGTCCAAATGATGCCCTTGGGTGAGGTTTTGATCACTAAGTAATCACCAATCAAAGTAGCAACAAATTTCGATTTAAAATTCCTCCGAAAACCCTAAATTTCAAAACCCTGTTTTACCCCTTTTGAAATAATTCAAAATCTAAGCAAAATTTGGGAAAAAGTTCAAAACCAAGTTTGTAGAACTTTTCAAGGGCTACAACTTTGGTGTTTTGAGTTTTCAAAGTTTTAGTGTAAAATGTGGAGCAATTTTGAAAATAAACAAATTTCAGATTTAATTCATTTTTGTCCCCAAACTAAGATTTCAAAATGGAGGCAGAATTTTAAAAAGTTTTGAACAGCAAAGTTGTAGGTCTGGTCAAGATATACAACTTTGATGTTGGGAGATTTTGAAGTTTCAATATAAAATCAAAAGTAATTTTTAAATTACCAAATCTGAAAAATGTGTCCCCTTTTGAGTTTAAATTCAAATTTCAAAATCCAGTGAGAATTTGAAAAAGTGTTCAATACAAAACTTGTAGAGCTTGAAAATCTGAAGATGTCATACATTGGAAGATTTTCAAGTTGCTATACAAATTTGAAAGTAATTTGAAAAACCAGTTTGAATTTCAAAAGTTGGGGGAACAGCTACAGTGCCGCGACCAATCGCCGCCGGGCACCGCGCGGCATGGGCACCGGCGAGCCGCCGGGCGACGTCCAGGAGCTTCTCGCGCGCGCTAGGACCGCCAGCGCGACGTCGCGCGTCTTCCAGCACAGTCACCACCACCGTTCCCTATATATACGTCGAGCTCACAGGGGCGATTTTCATTTTTCCCTGTTTTCGCCACCGCCGCCACCGCAGCTCCGCCGCTCGTCGCTGCCGCCGTCGAGCCACCTCCAGCCACGCCAACCGCACCATTAGCTCCGCCTCATCCTCGCGCACCTCGTGAACCACCCGAGCGAGCTTAACTCCGCCTAGATCACCACAGCCGCCGCTCCCGTGCCCAACTCCGGTCGGAGCACCGCCATCGTCGCCTTCCCGTGGCCAGGCCACTCCAGCTCGTCGCCGTCGTCACCGAGAGCACCACCATAACCGCTGTGAGCCCCTGAATGTTTTCCTCGCGTTAATTTAGCCGCTACTCCGTTGGGGACACGTTTTCGCGGCTCACCGTCGACTGTGGTCCGCCATCGTCGTCGGTAAGGGGTCGCCGGAGCTCGAGCTTAGCTGTAGAAGGGCGTAGTGGAGTCGTAGGGTGGTGTAGATCGTTTTGGTCATGGTGGTTGAGTCGTTAGCGGTGTGATCACCGGCCGGCCGCCGTGCGGGCATGGCCGAGCGCGCGGGAGAGAACGAGAGAGCGGAGGTAGGCGATGACGGGTGGGGCAGAGCTGTCAGAGAGAGAGAGAGAGAGAGCCAGCGCGCGGGCGCGAGGCAGGCCAGCGCTGGGCTAGGCCGCGCGACTGGGCCGGTCGCGAGCGCGCGTGCGGGCGCGTGAGCGGGCCGTCTGGTTGGGCCGGACCGCGGGGAAAAAGAAAAGTCAGCCCGATTTCGTTTTTGTTTTTCTTTTTCAAATAAATGAATAGTGTTGTTATTTGTTTATTTCATTAAAAATTGTGTAGAGTTCCAAAATTCATGAAAATTTTTGTGTAAGCTTTTCAATGTATAAACTATCTAGGAAAAATGTTAAATCATGAATTTGAATACTTTGAGCAGTAGAATTAATTAGTTTCATTAAAGATTAAATGCAACTTCCAGTAATTTTAATAATTAATTTGTTTATCCAAAAATTATGAAATTTATTATAACACTGTTGTAATTCATTCTTAACCCATAGAAAAAGTTTGAGCTTGATTAGGTAAAATTTGATCAACTTCTAATTATGCCCTAATTATTAAATAGAAAATAAATGTTAATTTGAGAACTTTAAGTGTTGTGTGTCTTTTGATTGAGTGATGTCCTTAGGTCACTACCCTTTGGTGATCTTTGGCACCTTAATTTCATGATTGAGCTCGTTAGTAACTTGTTAGGTTAAAAGCTGGTATCGCTGGAATCGTCGCTTCTAGTTAGTAGGTTTTCTGTTTGCGACTGTACCGTAGAAGTAAGTTATACTCCAGTAGTAACTCGTAGCATGTTATCATCAAGCATCATGTTTATCATCGAGCATCATGTTAAAGCATGTTATGTATTCGTGTAGTCTCCGCTTTCGAAGAAGCCGAAGTCGTCGATCAAGCTTCCGGAGAAGAGCGATCGTCGGTGGGTTTCGGACCAGACAGTGGAGTCCTCGAGTCCGAGTCAGTCGTCGTGTGCGAACAAGGCAAGCCCTGGTGCATTTAAACCCTACCTTGAATTTTACAAATGTTTTATTATTTATATTATGGTTTACTGCATTAAGTAATTAGGAGTTGAGTGATAACCTAATTGCTGCATTATCATCCTTGATTATTGGAATATCAACCTTGATACCTGTTTTTACTGAAAATGCGTAGTATGCTTCGCTATGCTTAGAAGTTAAGCTTTTAAAAGAAATGTTTACATAGCCATGACGGCATATCGAATGAATATTGAAATATAAGAATAAATTTGAAAGATCGGGCGGGTGGTTTGGCCACTGCTAACATGCATTGGGAAAGGAGTCTCAATGTATTGTTTCCGCCTTGTCAGTTAAGGCCCGTTCGTTGTAAGCCTGTTGTGTTCGAGACTTTGCAACTAACCTCATGCCTTGGGTAAGCCCAAAATGTTGGTGATTCCATTACGAGAACGTCTAACCTCGCACTGGGAGTGGAGAGATGGCGAGAGTAGCGTGTACCCTCGGGGCTAGAATCGGGCCGGGTTCGAGGAGTACTGTACTCTCGGGTGGCGATGGACACGTTCTGGTTTTGGGAGATCTAAATGAGGGTTGATATATGCAAGATTCGGTTCTACATATGTCGTGATGTTAGGGATCCCCAGCTGGGTATAATCGGTTCGAATCGTCGTTGCTCCTCGGTTATGGAGACTCGATCGCCTGACTTGCATCGTAGTTAAGAACTGGAATTGAAAGAAAGAATGAGAAAGGTTTTGATGATAATTACTTTGATCTAGATTAGGATCACCTAGAGTTGGTTAATGAACCATCAATGGTAAAAGTAAAATATTGAAGATAAGGACTTACCTTAGTAAGCTTTTCTGCAAAAGAAAATTTGATTCTTGATTACCCGTACCTTGATTCCCTAAAGCTAGCATGCCCTTGGAGTCTTTGTCTTAGTCGGGTAAGTCTTGTTGAGTACTCTTGTACTCAGGGTTTGTTAACCCCTTGTTGCAGGTGCGGTTCATGAACAAGTCTGCTTCGAGCCTTGTTGCATGACCGTCGTGGTTGAAGACAGTGACGACGAGTAGATTGTGTGGCCTTTGGGCAAGGCATCTCGCTTGTGTGTTGTAATAAAGTTACTACCGATACTTCTCTACTACTGGTTTGTAATAATGTTACCTAAGGTTTTAAGTTTGAAAACTGGTTTGTAATCTAAGTTATTGTAAGACTTCCGCTACTTTACTCTGTTGAATATTTTGAATAAACTGTTGTAATATTGCAATACTCCTGTGATTGGATCCTGTTCGGAGGAAACAGGCCTTTTAAGTTATGGTGAACATAAGTACGACTGTCAGAGGTCATTATGGCAATGACGTGTGCTTGTGGGCCATCATAATTAGGAGGTTCTGTCACAGCTGGTACCAGAGCATAATCACTCGGGTTATTGTAGTATTACCTTGTAAAACTTCAAAATGATTTGGGTCAACAAATTTAATACTGATATTTTTGGTCCAAACTGCTTTTGCTTCTCTTAATCCATTCTATAGTTTCCTTAGCTCATATTTGAAAGCTTCGTAGTGAAGTATCATGTATAGTGCCCTATGTTATAAAGATTGCATGTGTTACTTAAATCTTTCTGTTAGATCGTAAGTACGAATGCATGCATCATGTTTAATTAACCTGCTTAAGTTACCTTCCCTTTTAAAGTGGTTTGGGTTAAGTAAGGTTCAATCCTATTCATGCTAACCTTCAGATCCCCCTATCTGTTCTCATCGTCCTAATTCTGTCTTGTTTTAGGATGGCACGTGTGAAGACGACTCCTCGCAAGAAAACGGGTCCGCAAGGAGTGCCGCGTCATCAGTTGGCCGCCAGAGTTGATGGAGCAAGCAGTAGCCGTAATCCGAACCCGGATTCGGAGTCAGAGGTTGCAAGGCTTACATCAGAAGTAGAGCGACTGGAGCGCAACATGCGTTTTTGGAAACAGTTCCAGAAAGAGTCTTTGGAAAAGGAGACAGAAGCCAGGGCTCGTGTTCGTGAGTTGG
The DNA here is from genome assembly GCA_038087645.1 of Saccharum hybrid cultivar R570. Taxonomy (NCBI): domain Eukaryota; kingdom Viridiplantae; phylum Streptophyta; class Magnoliopsida; order Poales; family Poaceae; genus Saccharum; species Saccharum hybrid cultivar. The sequence continues at coordinate 15,535,583 of JAQSUU010000431.1, read as the reverse complement.
AGCTTTACGTGACACACCTGGAGCAGTACAACACAGTTCTGCATGAGGAAGTACATAGGCTAAATGATCTGATGAATCCCAATCATCAGCCCTAGGCAGTGGAAGATGATGTTGGTGCCGTGGTTGTTCCTGATGGAGAGGACAATGAAGAAGATCCAGAAGAAGATGAAACCGTGATGGAAAGTGGGGATGATGCAAGTCATGTCACTGGTGCAAGTGCTCCAGAGAATGAGGAGTGAAGGGTCAACATGGATGGTTGTGTAATATAGTAGTCTTTCCTGCTTTCTAAAAACCTTAGTGGGTGGTTTCTTGCTTGTGAGCAAGTTTGTAATGAAATAATGTAAGATAAGTTTGTGTTTGTATACAAGTTCTGTCCTAACTGCTTTTTAATTCAATAAAGCAATGTAAATAAACATGGTTTGTGTACAACAGATGGACGGTACTGGAACTTCCCAGGAAGGGGACCATAATCCGAATCCCCCACCGTTTCCACCTACCTTGGCAGAAGCTATTGCCGCACTAGTTAATGCCACTACCCTGTTGGCTCAGAATCAGAATCAGAATGGGAATCAGGGTCGTCGAGGCCGTAACAATGGAGGGGAAACCACTTATGTGGATTTCACCGATACCCGTCCACCAGTGTTCTCAAAGGCAGATGAGCCGCTAGAGGCGGATGACTGGCTCCGTACCATGGAGCAGAAGTTTGAACTTTTACAGTGCACAGAGCACCAGAAGCCTGTGTTTGCAGCACAACAACTCAGAGGTGCCGCAGGGGCGTGGTGGGCGAATCTAGTCGCCGCACAGCCTGCTGGCCACCGTGTCACTTGGCAGGAGTTTCGTGAAGCCTTTAGAGCACATTATATCCCAGATGGTGTCATGGCCATGAAGCTAGAGGAGTTTCTCTCACTGAAGCAAGGAAACCAGACAGTTCTACAATATGTGGGCAAATTTAATCATCTGTCCCAGTATGCAGCTGAATATGTGAATACCGATGCAAAGAAGAAGAGTTGTTTCATGAGAGGTTTGAGTACCAGAATCCAGGAAGCATTAGTCACCTGCTATAATGCTACTTACCATGAGATAGTCAATGTGGCTATTGCGTCAGAAGAGAAGTCCCGACTGCACAAAGAGAACAGTTGAAAGGGTATGTGCAACTTCAGTACAGGAGATTTGTGATATACCGGTAGTCTGTGAATTTCCAGACGTGTTTCCAGATGATCTACCAGGTCTGCCACCAGACAGAGATGTAGAGTTTGTGATTGAGTTAAAACCGGGTACTGCCCCAATATCCCGGAGAGCTTACAGAATGCCACCCAATGAATTAGCAGAACTTAAGGATCAATTGCAAGAGTTACGTGACAAAGGTTTTATCAGACCCAGTTCCTCACCATGGGGATGTCCAGCTCTTTTTGTCAAGAAGAAAGATCAGACTTTAAGGATGTGTGTTGACTATCGACCGCTGAATGAAGTAACCATTAAGAATAAATATCCGTTGCCTCGCATTGATCTGCTTTTTGATCAGCTTGCGGGGGCAAAGGTATTTTCAAAGATTGATCTTCGATTAGGATACCATCAAATTAAGATTCGACCTGAAGATATTCCAAAGACTGCATTCACCACCAGATATGGACTGTATGAGTACCTAGTTATGTCTTTTGGTCTCACTAATGCACCGGCACATTTCATGTATCTAATGAATTCAGTTTTCATGCCGGAACTTGACAAGTTTGTGGTTGTTTTTATTGATGATATTCTGGTATACTCCAAAAGTGAAGAAGAGCATGTTGAGCATCTCAGAATTGTTCTGACTCGTCTGAGAGATCACCAACTGTATGCCAAGTTCAGTAAATGTGAGTTTTGGTTAAAAGAAGTGCAATTCTTAGGACATGTGTTGTCAGCCGAAGGAGTAGCAGTAGATCCTGGCAAAGTAGAAGATATTCTGAATTGGAAACCACCAATCTCAGTTCATGAAGTCCGAAGTTTTCTGGGAATGGCGGGTTATTACCGTCGATTTATACCTGACTTTTCAAAGGTAGCCAAGCCAATCACAGAGTTGTTGAAGAATCAAACTGTAAGTGCATTCGCCCCCGTTGTGGGTTTTGGTTAATTAATGACAATCAAATTAGGGACTAACATGTCCATTTAAGTGAATATGCAGGTGTTAGTTCAATGAAAGAATTTGTATGGTCACATTTGGTGATGTCAGCACCCTCAATTCCATTGTTTGAAAAGCGTTCCGTCTCAAGTGGATAGATTAGACTTTATCCTTTGACTTGAGTTATAGGAAACGCCGCACTATCAAGAGGGATACAAATTAGGTTATCTAGAGGGAAAACTTGTGCTCAATTTGTATTGGTTTAAGCATTTGAGAGACACCTTTGCACTCACGGACACTTAGAGAAGTGTTTTATGCCTGGGAGTACCGGTAGTATCGGTGAACCACCGGTAGTACCGGTAGGCATAAATCCCGCAGGTGTCAGCGCCTGAGTTCTGCGAGTTTTTGTTCTAGCGGTAGTATCGGTGGTGGACCGGTAGTACCGGTCTTGGACCGGTGGTACCGGTGAAAGCCCGGTAGTACCGGTAAGTCTTTTTCCCGCAAAACTTGTCTTCGCCAAAATCTGTACTACCGGTAGTACCGGTCGTTGACCGGTAGTACCGGTAGGCTATTTTCTCGTAAAAGTCTCCAATAGGTTGGTTGTAACGGTCGAAACCCTTAGGATCGGTAGTACCGGTGGGTTCACCGGTAGTACCGGTACCGCTTCGGAGATAAGAGTATAAATAGCTCTCCCCTTCATTTCTAACCGTTGCCCATGCCATTTACTCCCACCAACCTTCAGACAAACAGCTCTCAAGCATTGACTCACCCACTCTCTCTTCCTCCTTGCTCTCAAATCCAATCCCTTGCAAGATCTGAGTAGAGAGGAGAGATATAAGAGTGGAAAGCTTCGATTCACATCTTGAGCACTTGTTCCCCTCCTAGTTGGCTTGGTTTGTATTTGTTACTCTTGGGTTCTTGGAACCCTAGCCGGCTAGGTGTTCTTCGTGGTTGCCCGTGTTGTTATATTTGTGAGGGCACCCCGAAGAGTTTGTATTACCCTTGTTTTCTTAGTGGAAATCTTGGGCTAACCTTTGTGGTTGCTTGAGGGAGGCAAGGAGGTGGAATAGACTCCGACCTTAGTGGTCACCTCAACAACGAGGACGTAGGAACTCCTTTGTGGGGTTGCCGAACCTCGGATTAAATCGTGTGTCCCGCGTGCTTGTTGTTGTTGTTATTTGTGTTCGCTTGAGATATTACTTGTTCTTTGTGTTCTTCCTCTTTCATATCTCTTTCATAGGTTGTGGGTGCTCGATCTACTCTTGGTGAAGGAACAAGAAAGAAGAGTTCATAAACTTCATCAACATCATCTTCGGTAGTGGGGTAAAACTCAGATCTGAAATCACAACTCGTAAATCTCTGATTTCTTAGTTTCAGTAGGGTACCGGTAGTACCGGTGGTCAGCGTCGGTAGTACCGGTGATCCCTCACCGGTAGTACCGGTCCAAACCAACCGGTGGTACCGGTCAGTGTTTTAACTTCCGCGTTGAGTTTTGAGTTTCAGGTTTTTAGATCCGCCTATTCACCCCCCCTCTAGGCCTATTAGATCCTTTCAATTGGTATCGGAGCAAGGTTTCCTCGTGTTTAGCGCTTCACCGCGTGAGGAGAAAGCATGGCTACCCTTAATGATGACACCTTGAACAAGCTAGTTGAGCTGCTTGCCGAGAAACTCAGTGACAGGCTTCTAGAGCAACAAAAAGAGCAAATGAACAAGATGCAAGATGACATGAATAAGTTAAAGGAAGCCGTAAGTAAGAAGATTGAAGATGTGGCAAGTGGTGGTGATGGAGATGGTGAGAATGAAGCAATCAAGACACCTAGAGGGTTTACTCGTGTTCCATATGAGTACTCTTCTTTTAGCAAATCCAATACACACTTGCCAACCATCAACCCCGGTAAACCACCTCAATTTGATGGAGTTAGATATACCGATTGGGCTCATAGAATGAAGATGCATCTTATTGCCGCAAGATGTTGGGAGATTGTGGAAGTGGGTGTTAAAGCTTTGGAAGAAGATGGTGAGTTGACAACCGAAGATTACCTTGACATACAACAAAATGCTACAGCTGCTTCCTTGATTCTATCATGCCTAAATCAAGAAGATTACAACAAGGTAAACAGCATGGAAAGTGCAAAGCAAATTTGGGATACCTTGAAGGTGTCATTTGAAGGTGATAAAAGTGTGAGAAAGGGAAACATTGAGCTACTTCAAGGCAAGATTGAGAACTTTGGAATGATTGAAGGTGAAACTACCCAAGCTATGTTTGATAGATTCATGACCTTGATCAATAGAATAAGAGCTCTTGGTGACACGTATTGGGATGACAACTCGGCGGCTAGAAAGTTGTGTAGAGTGTATAGACAAAAGAACAACATTCTTGCTTCGGTCATCATGGAAAGACCTAACTATGACACAATGACACCTCAAGAAATGCTTGCCAAGTTGAAACACCATGAGTGTTTAGAAGATGAAGCAAAAGAAGCATCAAGTCAAAAGAAGAATATTGCTCTCAAGGCATCTCATGGTAGAAGCAAGAAGAATGATATTTATGATCCGTCAAGTGATGAAGAACAAGATGAAGATTCCGATGAGGAAGAAGCTCTATTAGTTGCAAACTATAAAAAATACTTGAAAAAGAAGAAGGAAAGGAAGAGGAGTGGAGCCAAGCCATACAAGAAAAGATTTTGCTATGGTTGTGGAGATATTGGTCATTTCATTGCCGATTGTCCAAAAGAGAAGATGAAGTACAAGCACAACAAAAATGATGACAAGAAGCATAAAGGCAAGAAGAGAGGTGAAGCACATCTTGGTGAAGAATGGGAATCAAACGATGAAAGTGATGATTCAAATGACAAAGACAAGGAGAAGAAGAAGGGTGTTGCAACTATTGCTATTCAAGAGACTTCTTCTTCTCAACCCAAGCACATCGTCAACCATTCTTCGTCACCATCATTGTTCACCGACTTATCTCTATCACCTACGCTCTTCGAAAACCTCATCGACAACGACTACTACACTCCTACTTGCCTTATGGGAAAGGGAGAGAAGGTACCACACAACTCTCCGACTCACTCTAGTAATGAATATAGTAGTTGTGATGAAAGTGATGATGAACTTGCAAACAACATGATAAAGAAATTCGGCAAGTCGGCCGGCTCTCAAATAATAAAGCTGATCCATGAGCTAGAAAAGCGGGAAGAATGCATCGAGTGACAAGGGGAATTGCTCCTAGTGGAAAGGGAGAAGAACCTTGAACTTGAAGCACGCTTTTCCAAGGAAGTTGAGAAACTAAACAAAGAATTATCTTTAGCCAAAGATCTATATGAACATTTGACTAAGGAACATTCTTTGGTTAATGACTCTTTAGCTAATTTAAGGAGTCAACATAACTTGGTTCAAGAAAGCCTCACAAGCTTCAAAGATAAATATCATACTCTTGAACTTAGCTATGAAACTCTTTGGAATAGCACTTCCATCCATCCTAAGGAATCCGGTGATTCCAATGCTTCAACTAGTGAAGGGTGTAAAAGATGTTATAATCATGATATAAGTGCTTGTGGTACTAACCTTGTTGAGCTAGAAAAGAAAGATAAAGAGATTCAAAGATTGAACATGGTTATCAAGAATGGTTGCAAGGAGAAGCAATCAACAACCATGTACAAGTCATCAAGACACCCCCTCATCAAGGATGGACTTGGCTACAATAGGTATGATGGTAAAGCAAATGGAAGGAACATGATCAATGGAGTGCCTTGTGTAAGATTCAACAAGGGTGTGGCACTAGACGATCTTATCAACAAGGTCAACAACGTTGCCACTCCTTCAAGCACATTTGTTAAGACCAAGGCTAACAACAAAAAGAAGCAAGTGCTTACCTCCGAGCAACAAGTACCCATTTCACGAAGCTATGCTAGTGATTATATGTGTTGTTGGGGCAAGGATGGTAAGATTGTTGTGAAGTATGTTGGTGCACTCAAGAAGAAGCAAATCATAAGGAGTGTTTGGGTGCCCAAGACCTATGTGACTAACCCCTTAGGACCCAATTCAATTTGGGTACCTAAAACCAAGGCTTAATTTGTTTTTGTAGGAATACTCCTCCGGTGGAACAAGTTGGGTGCTAGATAGTGGATGCACTAATCATATGACCGGAGAGAAGAATATGTTCACCTCCTTTCAACCAAATCAAAGTACAAGTGAACGCATTGTGTTTGGTGATAATGGTAAAGGAGACGTCCTTGGTTTGGGTAAAATTGCTATCTCAAATGATAATTCTATTTCAAATGTATTACTTGTGGAAGGGTTAGGATACAATTTGTTATCCGTTTCACAACTTTGTGAGATGGGCTACAATTGTCTCTTTACCAATGTGGGTGTGGAAGTCTCTAAAAGGAAGGATTCCTCCATTGCTTTCACGGGTTGTTTGAAAGGCAAACTTTATCTAGTTGATTTCACATCTAGTAAAGTGAAGCCCGAGACTTGTTTAGTGGCAAAATCTAGCATGGGTTGGCTATGGCATCGCCGACTAGCCCATGTTGGAATGAGGAACTTGGCCGACCTTCAAAGAGGCGAACACATCCTTGGACTAACAAATGTCTCTTTTGAGAAAGATAGGATTTGCAGCGCATGTCAAGCGGGCAAACAAGTTGGAGCCAAGCATCCCATCAAAAATGTTGTATCAACAATGAGACCACTTGAGCTACTTCACATGGACTTATTTGGTCCCAATGCTTACATAAGCATTGGAGGTAACAAATATGGTTTCGTTATTGTTGATGATTATTCCCGCTTCACTTGGGTATTCTTTTTGCAAGATAAAAGTGATACTCAAGTAATCTTCAAGAAGTTTGCAAGAAGAGCTCAAAATGAATTTGAAGTGAAGATCAAGAAAGTGAGAAGTGACAACGGGACGGAGTTTAGGAACACCAATATTGAAGAGTTCCTCAATGAAGAGGGAATCAAGCATGAGTTTTCGGTTCCCTATACTCCTCAACAAAATGGTGTAGTGGAGAGAAAGAACCGAACACTCATAGGAGCGGCAAGAGCAATGTTGGATGAATACAAGACTCCGGACAAGTATTGGGCGGAAGCGGTCAACACGGCATGTCATGCAATCAACCGCTTGTATCTTCATAAAATCATGAAAAAGACCGCCTACGAGCTTCTTACCGGTAACAAACCTAAGGTGCATTACTTTCGAGTTTTTGGATGCAAGTGTTTCATACTTAACAAGAAATCCAAAAGCTCAAAGTTTGCACCGAAGGTTGATGAAGGTTTCTTGCTTGGTTATGGTACTAACGAACATGGCTATCGTGTTTTCAACAAGACAACCTGTCAAGTTGAAATAGCGATTGACGTGACATTTGATGAAACCGACGGCTCTCAGAAGGAGCAAGTCAATGTTGACATTATAGGTAAAGAAGAACCATCCTCTCAAGTGATCAAGAAGCTTGCTACCGGTGAAGTAAAGCCAGTTGAAGAAGATGATGAATATGAACAAGAGCAAACCATTCATGATCCACATATGCATCATGAGTCAATAGATGTCCATGGTGATGGTTCTACATCAAGAGATGGACATGATTCAAGTGTTCAAGTCATTCAAAATTCACCACAAGTCGAAGATAGCAACCAAGTTGATGATCGAAATAGATATAAAGACAACTTCACACAAGATCTTAATCTTGACCTTTCAATCAACCAAGACAAGGAAGATGAAGATGAAGGTCCAATCCAAAGGAGAACTCAAGTGCCTCACCCAAGAGTACATCATACCATTCAACGAGATCATCCCGTTGATAACATCTTGGGAAGCATTCAAAGAGGAGTCGTCACAAGGTCAAGGCTTGCAAGCTTTTGTGAACACTTCTCGTTTGTGTCTCCAAAAGAGCCTAAAAAGGTTGAAGAAGCCATTGATGATGAGGATTGGATGATTGCAATGCAAGAAGAGTTGAATAACTTCACTCGTAATGAAGTTTGGATATTGGTGGAAAGACCTAAACAAAATGTGATTGGAACCAAATGGGTTTTCCGCAACAAGCAAGATGAGCATGGTGTGGTCACAAGAAACAAGGCGAGGTTGGTAGCTCAAGGATTCACTCAAATTGAAGGTTTGGATTTTGGGGAAACTTATGCACCGGTGGCAAGGCTTGAGTCAATACGGATCTTACTTGCCTATGCCGTCCATCACAACTTCAAGCTATATCAAATGGATGTGAAGAGTGCATTCCTCAACGGCCCCCTCTCCGAAGTAGTATATGTAGAGCAACCACCGGGTTTTGAAGATCCCAAGAATCCTGATCATGTCTATAAGCTCAACAAAGCACTCTATGGGCTTAAGCAAGCCCCTAGAGCTTGGTATGATTGTCTTAAGGACTTCCTACTCAAACAAGGGTTTGAGATAGGCAAGGCCGATCTAACTTTATTTACTCGCAAAGTCAATAATGATATCTTTATTTGCCAAATATATGTCGATGACATAATATTTGGTAGTACTAATGTGGCTTTCTGTGAGGAGTTTAGTAGGATTATGACGAATAGATTCGAGATGTCTATGATGGGAGAGTTGAAGTTCTTTCTTGGTTTTCAAATCAAGCAACTCAAGGAAGGAACCTTTATTTGTCAAACGAAGTATACTCTTGACATGTTGAAGAAGTTTGACATGGAGAAAGCAAAACCCATCAAGACACCGATGCCAACCAATGGGCATCTTGATCTCGACAAGGATGGAAAGGCCGTCGATCAAAAGGTATATCGTTCCATGATTGGATCCTTACTTTACCTTTGTGCATCTAGGCCCGATATTATGCTTAGTGTGTGCATGTGTGCAAGATTTCAAGCTAATCCGAAAGAATGTCACTTAGTGGCTGTTAAGAGAATCTTGAGATATTTAGTGCTCACTCCTAATCTTGGCTTGTGGTATCCTAAGGGCTCCACTTTTGATTTACTTGGCTACTCCGATTCGGATTATGCCGGTTGCAGGGTAAATCGAAAGAGCACTACCGGGACTTGCCAATTTCTTGGTAGGTCTTTGGTGTCTTGGAGCTCTAAAAAGCAAAATAGTGTTGCCTTGTCTACTGCCGAAGCCGAGTATGTGGCTGCCGGTGCTTGCTGTGCCCAGCTACTTTGGATGAAGCAGACCCTGAAAGACTTTGGTTGTGAGCTAACCAAGATTCCCCTCTTGTGTGACAATGAGAGTGCCATTAAATTGGCTAATAATCCCGTAAACCATTCTCGTACAAAGCACATAGACATCCGGCATCATTTCTTGAGAGACCATGAAGCCAAAGGAGATATCGCTTTACATCATGTGAGCACCGAAAAGCAACTAGCCGATATCTTCACAAAGCCTCTAGATGAGTCAAGATTTTGTGCTTTAAGGAGTGAACTAAATATCATTGATTCTCGTAACGTGGCTTGATTTCTTGGACATATTTTGTTTGATACTAGCTAGGCGAAAACTCTTTTAAAAATTTTGGGTGAGATTTCAAAATCTATTTTCACTTCTCAAGCATGTTCATAGTTTTGTGTTGTTTCTATGAAATCTGGTCATGCTTGAGTTGGTTCTAGTTCATCATATATGTTCACCATCTCTCACTCATTTCTTCCTGCACTGGAACCACCGGTGGTACCGCCGGGTGACCGGTAGTACCGGTCTATGACCGGTAGTACCGACTAAACATCGGTACAACCGGTAGTTCGTTTTCTCGCATCGCCTGTCTGCCGTTGTCGACCTGACCGGTAGTACCGGTGCTTCTCCACCGGTAGTACCGGTAGTGTAAGTTACGGCCGGGTATAAATACGGGCTGTGACCTTTCTTCCCTCATTCTTCTTCCCCGTGCCCGCATCCTCCACCACCGACGGCGCCGCCTCTTCCTACCCCCCACTCGATCTCCCTCCTCACTCCACCACTCTTACCGATCTTTGAGGAGAAGTTTCCCCTTGTCGTGGGGATCGCGTGGAGGTGCTTTGGAGTTGCCCAAATCTCTTCCTTTGTTGTGATTCGATCTTCTTTCATCTTCAAGCATGCAAAGGAAGAATCCCAAAAGGGCCGCTCGTCCCAGTGGTGGTGATGGTGGTAGTGCTTCCCGGCCTGTCCGTGGAAGGACTGCCGCTCGTTCTAGCGGCCGTGAAGGTGGTGGCGGCCGTGGAGATGAAGATGATGTAGAGTCCCAAAGTGTGCCTGCTCCTCTCTCGAGTATGGGACGCCCCAATCCTCCACGTCGTCATAGCGAGCAAGTGCAGGGTCAGCGTCCGGCAGGTGAGAATCCACAGCTTGCCGCTATGCAAATTGAGGGACGCTCTATTGACCCTAATATTGTGGCTCAATCCCCTATTCATATTGGTCTTGCCACTGCCAACCGGATGCTTTTATTTCATCAAAATGCAAATCCTTGTATGTCCGGTCCTCAGAGTCAAGGTGGTTATCAACCCTCTCTTCCTGTTGATTATTCTAAGAGAGCGGGTGACTTAAGGGTGCAGCGCAGTGAGAATCCATATCAATTCATCCGCAATCCTAGTGTGGATGTTCGTTTTTGGAGCCGCATGCATTCCGATTATTATTACAAGGTTCTCTTCAAGAGTGGGCAGCGTGGCTCTTCTCCGCCGATATTCCAGCACAAGTGGGTGCAGCGCGCCTCTCTTGATAATCTGAACAATCCTGACATTCTCCGCTTGGTTGCTGATCTTGATGCTTGTCGTCTGCTTCCTCTTATGACGTTCCAGCATAATTGGAATGATGAGATTATCTGTCAATTTTATGCAACTCTGTGGATTGATTCTCAGAATCTTGTACTACATTGGCTTACCCAAGGCGTCCATTACAGATGTGATTATCGGACTTTTTCACGCCTTCTTGGGTTTACTGCTGAGGACAGGGGTGCTTCTAGTCTTTTTGACATTTTTCCAGACTCTGTCTCTCATGATGACTTAGAGGCTGCTGAGGTATACAAACCTGGTGCGACTGTTGATTTCACTACCACTCATTTGAAGCCGTACTTTTATGTCCTCAACAATCTCATTCGCCTTACCTTGGACCCGAAGATTGGAGATTCTATTCATCTCATGCTAGATGCTCCTAAGGTCCTTTGCCGCTTTGGAACTGGTGGTGATCGTTTTTCCATCACTGACTTCATGTGGCGCAAGATTGAGCAGGCTGCAAATGATCCCCACAAGTCTGTGCCATATGCTCCTTATCTCATGTATATCATTGAGCAAGTGGTGGGTCGTTCATTCCATCACAATACTGTGCACAAGTCCTACTCCGTGCGTCATTTGGGCCCCAGAGGTGTTGGTGGTGGTTCCGCTCCTTCTTCCACTCGTGGTCCGGCCACTCGTACTTCCTCCCGCGGTGCTTACTGTGGTGGTACTGCTACTGCTCCTACTCGCTCCTCCTCTGAGCGTCGTCGGCGTGGTGGCGGTGTCATCAAGTATGCTTTGGGGAAGCTTTGGGAGGCCTTCTGTTACAAGGCTGAGAAGGATGATCGTCGCCTAAGGCGTATTGAGCAGCACCTACAGATTGATCCTCCTGAAAGTCCTCTCCGTGAGTTTCGGGATCCCTTTGTTGAGTACAATGCGTCGTATGGTGCTCCCGTCTCTGGTCCTAGTGAGGAGGCTGGCCCGTCCGATGACCCTCGTGGTAAGAAGACGGTCCCTCCATCGCCAGGGTTGGTTGACTACTCGACCGACGACGACGACGACGGCGACGACAGTGACGATGACCGCGAGTTCTCGGAGCCTTATTAGTTTTTGCTACCTTGGTTGTTTCCGTGCCTACCCTTTTTGGCATTTGATGCCAAAGGGGGAGTGTTAGGCTTATCATCTTTGTAATAGGTAGTTTATGCTCGTGTTTTTATTCCAAACCCTGTGGTGAACTATGTATGGTGGACTAAGAACTATTGGTGTGATGATGGATGATTGTAGGCAATTCACTTATGCTTATTTGTTATGTTTGCCTAATTGTTATTTTCCTGTGTTGTTTGTTGGCTTCTTGTTTTTGTGTGATAAGTCATGTCTCATGCATCACGATATAATTCTTGTCACACACTTTTAGGCACCCCACGAATTGCAAAATTTAGGGGGAGCTTCCCTTATGTATGCATATTGATTATGATCAATGTTGAGATTCAAGTTCAATGCATACACTGAGGGGGAGCCTCTCGTAAAGTTTGAAATTCAAAAATCTTCAATTCTCTACTTCTTATGTAAGCCTAAGTTGGTTGTCATCAATTACCAAAAAGGGGGAGTTTGTAAGTGCATTCGCCCCCGTTGTGGGTTTTGGTTAATTAATGACAATCAAATTAGGGACTAACATGTCCATTTAAGTGAATATGCAGGTGTTAGTTCAATGAAAGAATTTGTATGGTCACATTTGGTGATGTCAGCACCCTCAATTCCATTGTTTGAAAAGCGTTCCGTCTCAAGTGGATAGATTAGACTTTATCCTTTGACTTGAGTTATAGGAAACGCCGCACTATCAAGAGGGATACAAATTAGGTTATCTAGAGGGAAAACTTGTGCTCAATTTGTATTGGTTTAAGCATTTGAGAGACACCTTTGCACTCACGGACACTTAGAGAAGTGTTTTATGCCTGGGAGTACCGGTAGTATCGGTGAACCACCGGTAGTACCGGTAGGCATAAATCCCGCAGGTGTCAGCGCCTGAGTTCTGCGAGTTTTTGTTCTAGCGGTAGTATCGGTGGTGGACCGGTAGTACCGGTCTTGGACCGGTGGTACCGGTGAAAGCCCGGTAGTACCGGTAAGTCTTTTTCCCGCAAAACTTGTCTTCGCCAAAATCTGTACTACCGGTAGTACCGGTCGTTGACCGGTAGTACCGGTAGGCTATTTTCTCGTAAAAGTCTCCAATAGGTTGGTTGTAACGGTCGAAACCCTTAGGATCGGTAGTACCGGTGGGTTCACCGGTAGTACCGGTACCGCTTCGGAGATAAGAGTATAAATAGCTCTCCCCTTCATTTCTAACCGTTGCCCACGCCATTTACTCCCACCAACCTTCAGACAAACAGCTCTCAAGCATTGACTCACCCACTCTCTCTTCCTCCTTGCTCTCAAATCCAATCCCTTGCAAGATCTGAGTAGAGAGGAGAGATATAAGAGTGGAAAGCTTCGATTCACATCTTGAGCACTTGTTCCCCTCCTAGTTGGCTTGGTTTGTATTTGTTACTCTTGGGTTCTTGGAACCCTAGCCGGCTAGGTGTTCTTCGTGGTTGCCCGTGTTGTTATATTTGTGAGGGCACCCCGAAGAGTTTGTATTACCCTTGTTTTCTTAGTGGAAATCTTGGGCTAACCTTTGTGGTTGCTTGAGGGAGGCAAGGAGGTGGAATAGACTCCGACCTTAGTGGTCACCTCAACAACGAGGACGTAGGAACTCCTTTGTGGGGTTGCCGAACCTCGGATTAAATCGTGTGTCCCGCGTGCTTGTTGTTGTTGTTATTTGTGTTCGCTTGAGATATTACTTGTTCTTTGTGTTCTTCCTCTTTCATATCTCTTTCATAGGTTGTGGGTGCTCGATCTACTCTTGGTGAAGGAACAAGAAAGAAGAGTTCATAAACTTCATCAACATCATCTTCGGTAGTGGGGTAAAACTCAGATCTGAAATCACAACTCGTAAATCTCTGATTTCTTAGTTTCAGTAGGGTACCGGTAGTACCGGTGGTCAGCGTCGGTAGTACCGGTGATCCCTCACCGGTAGTACCGGTCCAAACCAACCGGTGGTACCGGTCAGTGTTTTAACTTCCGCGTTGAGTTTTGAGTTTCAGGTTTTTAGATCCGCCTATTCACCCCCCCTCTAGGCCTATTAGATCCTTTCACAAACTAAGTTCATATGGTCTCCAGAATGTGAAAAAGCTTTTAGAATTTTAAAAAGGTCATTGACAACTGCTCCAGTTTTGGCACAACCAGATATAGAAAAGCCATTTGATGTTTACTGTGATGCCTCAGGTATTGGCCTTGGTTGCGTATTGATGCAAGAAGGTAGAGTCATTGCTTATGCCTCGAGACAGTTGAAGCGCCATGAAGAACATTATCCGACACATGATCTTGAATTAGCAGCTGTAGTTCATGCATTAAAAATATGGCGTCATTACTTGTTAGGTAATACTTGCCACATGTATACAGATCACAAGAGCTTAAAGTATATCTTTACTCAGTCAGAATTGAATATGAGACAAAGAAGGTGGCTTGAGTTGATAAAGGATTATGATTTAGAAGTACACTATCACCCTGGAAAAGCGAATGTAGTTGCTGATGCACTCAGTAGAAAGAATCATTGCAATTATACGACTGTGCAGCCAATGGATTACAGTTTATGTTATGAGTTGGAAAGGTTGAATATTGAAATAATTCAACAAGGTCAGCTGGCTAGTGTCACAGTAGAATCAACACTCAAAGATCAGATTGTATCTGCTCAGAGAACAAATTCCGGAATAACTCACATCAAAGAAAAAGTTAGAACTGGTCAACCGACATATTTCAGTATTGATGATACAGATGTATTGTGGTTTAAGAACCGGCTAGTGGTCCCAAAGGTTCCAGAGTTACGTCGGCTCATTCTTGATGAAGCACATAGTACAAGGTTTTCTATTCATCCAGGAAGTAATAAGATGTATCAAGATTTGAAACAGAGATTCTGGTGGACCAAAATGAAAATTGAGATTGCTAAGTATGTTGCTAGATGTGATACTTGTTGTAAGGTGAAGGCGGTACACCTGAAGTCGGCAGGAATGTTACAACCCTTGCCCATTCCATCCTGGAAGTGGGAAGATATCAGTATGGATTTCATTACTGGGTTACCTAAGACCTCAAGAGGCTTTGATTCAATTTGGGTCATTGTGGACCGACTGACAAAGTCATCTCATTTTATTCCAGTTAAGGTGGACTATTCTGCTATAACTTATGCAAGAATTTATATTGCACGAATCCTGAGCCTTCATGGGGTACCAAAGACCATTGTATCAGATAGAGGTACGCAGTTTGTTAACAAATTTTGGAGACACCTACATGAGTCCCTAGGTACAGAACTTTTGCACAGTACCGCTTATCATCCACAGACAAGTGGTCAGACTGAAAGGGTCAATCAAAT
This sequence comes from Saccharum hybrid cultivar R570, assembly GCA_038087645.1. Classification (NCBI taxonomy): domain Eukaryota; kingdom Viridiplantae; phylum Streptophyta; class Magnoliopsida; order Poales; family Poaceae; genus Saccharum; species Saccharum hybrid cultivar. The sequence continues at coordinate 15,520,395 of JAQSUU010000431.1, read as the reverse complement.
TCTAGAAGATATGTTAAGGTCATGTGCACTTAATTATTCAGACACTTGGGATGAGTGGTTACCGTTAGCAGAATTCTCTTACAATAATAGTTATCAAGAGAGTATCAAGATGGCACCGTTTGAGGCATTGTATGGCCGCAGGTGCAGAACTCCATTGAATTGGTCAGAACCGGGAGAAAGATGGTTTTTCGGTGTTGATCTTGTGAAACAAACAGAAGAGAAAGTTCGACAGATCCAGAATAATTTAAAAGTTGCTCAGTCCAGATAAAAGAGTTATGCTGATAAAAGGCGTAGACCTTTGGTATTCCGAGTAGGGGATTATGTTTATCTAAAAGTATCACCCATGAAAGGAGTTAGCAGATTTGGAGTCAGAGGCAAACTCGCACCACGTTATATTGGTCCTTTTCAAATCATTCAACAATGTGGGAAGGTGGCATATAAGTTAAAGTTGCCTGAACAACTGTCAGCAGTGCACAATGTATTTCATGTATCACAAATGAAGAAGTGTCTACAAGTACATGATCAAGTGGTTGATGTTGAGGGAGTTGAACTTGAACCGGATTTGACATATTCTGAATATCCTGTCCGAGTTTTGGATCAAAAAGATCGTGTTACCCGTAGTAGAACAACAAAATGGTACAGAGTACAGTGGAATCAACATTCAGAAGAGGAGGCCACCTGGGAATCGGAAGATTACCTGTTGGAGAATTTCCCGGAGTTCTTTGCTTCTATCTAGGTTGCAATTTCCTCTTTAAACTGTAACCTATCCTTTTAAAATCGTTGTAATGCAGAAAACCCCTACCTGTTTTGTAGACAAGTCTTGGACGTGTTTGCTTGACACGTTTCCTTTTCCATTACTTAACTCAAGGCTTTAAATCTCGGGACGAGATTTCTTTAAGGGGGAAGGGCTGTAACACCCCGGGTGTTATAGTGCTAATTAATCTGCCATGTCATCATAATGCATTGCAAAGCATCCCTGTTAGGTTAAACTTGTTATGCATCAACTAAAACGAGTTTACTTATCTAGGTTGAATGTGTTTCTCAGTGGTGTGCTCCGAACCCGAAAACCCTAATTTCGAATGCCACCGCAAATACTTAGTCCATGCCCTGCGTAATTTGAGGTGTGCGACTGTGTTGCACACTAGTGTCAAGTGTAGGGTATGAGCTCAAGTACAACATTTAAAATGAAGCTCCAAATTTGAGTTTGAATTGGAGTCCCAAAACTTGTCACGAGTTTTCCGATTCAAATTTAAATTCAAATCTGGGGAGAAATGTAAAAGATTTTTTTAAAAGCTAATTGGTCAACCAAGAGTGGCATTTGGTCAACCATGTCATGTTGGTCCAAATGATGCCCTTGGGTGAGGTTTTGATCACTAAGTAATCACCAATCAAAGTAGCAACAAATTTCGATTTAAAATTCCTCCGAAAACCCTAAATTTCAAAACCCTGTTTTACCCCTTTCGAAATAATTCAAAATCTAAGCAAAATTTGGGAAAAAGTTCAAAACCAAGTTTGTAGAACTTTTCAAGGGCTACAACTTTGGTGTTTTGAGTTTTCAAAGTTTTAGTGTAAAATGTGGAGCAATTTTGAAAATAAACAAATTTCAGATTTAATTCATTTTTGTCCCCAAACTAAGATTTCAAAATGGAGGCAGAATTTTAAAAAGTTTTGAACAGCAAAGTTGTAGGTCTGGTCAAGATATACAACTTTGATGTTGGGAGATTTTGAAGTTTCAATATAAAATCAAAAGTAATTTCTAAATTACCAAATCTGAAAAATGTGTCCCCTTTTGAGTTTAAATTCAAATTTCAAAATCCAGTGAGAATTTGAAAAAGTGTTCAATACAAAACTTGTAGAGCTTGAAAATCTGAAGATGTCATACATTGGAAGATTTTCAAGTTGCTATACAAATTTGAAAGTAATTTGAAAAACCAGTTTGAATTTCAAAAGTTGGGGGGGAACAGCTACAGTGCCGCGACCAATCGCCGCCGGGCACCGCGCGGCATGGGCGCCGGCGAGCCGCCGGGCGACGTCCAGGAGCTTCTCGCGCGCGCTAGGACCGCCAGCGCGACGTCGCGCGTCTTCCAGCACAGTCACCACCACCGTTCCCTATATATACGTCGAGCTCACAGGGGCGATTTTCATTTTTCCCTGTTTTCGCCACCGCCGCCACCGCAGCTCCGCCGCTCGTCGCTGCCGCCGTCGAGCCACCTCCAGCCACGCCAACCGCACCATTAGCTCCGCCTCATCCTCGCGCACCTCATGAACCACCCGAGCGAGCTTAACTCCGCCTAGATCACCACAGCCGCCGCTCCCGTGCCCAACTCCGGTCGGAGCACCGCCATCGTCGCCTTCCCGTGGCCAGGCCACTCCAGCTCGTCGCCGTCGTCACCGAGAGCACCACCATAACCGCTGTGAGCCCCTGAATGTTTTCCTCGCGTTAATTTAGCCGCTACTCCGTTGGGGACGCGTTTTCGCGGCTCACCGTCGACTGTGGTCCGCCATCGTCGTCGGTAAGGGGTCGCCGGAGCTCGAGCTTAGCTGTAGAAGGGCGTAGTGGAGTCGTAGGGTGGTGTAGATCGTTTTGGTCATGGTGGTTGAGTCGTTAGCGGTGTGATCACCGGCCGGCCGCCGTGCAGGCATGGCCGAGCGCGCGGGAGAGAACGAGAGAGCGGAGGTAGGCGATGACGGGTGGGGCAGAGCTGTCAGAGAGAGAGAGAGAGAGAGCCAGCGCGCGGGCGCGAGGCAGGCCAGCGCTGGGCTGGGCCGCGCGACTGGGCCGGTCGCGAGCGCGCGTGCGGGCGCGTGAGCGGGCCGTCTGGTTGGGCCGGACCGCGGGGAAAAAGAAAAGTCAGCCCGATTTCGTTTTTGTTTTTCTTTTTCAAATAAATGAATAGTGTTGTTATTTGTTTATTTCATTAAAAATTGTGTAGAGTTCCAAAATTCATGAAAATTTTTGTGTAAGCTTTTCAATGTATAAACTATCTAGGAAAAATGTTAAATCATGAATTTGAATACTTTGAGCAGTAGAATTAATTAGTTTCATTAAAGATTAAATGCAACTTCCAGTAATTTTAATAATTAATTTATTTATCCAAAAATTATGAAATTTATTATAACACTGTTGTAATTCATTCTTAACCCATAGAAAAAGTTTGAGCTTGATTAGGTAAAATTTGATCAACTTCTAATTATGCCCTAATTATTAAATAGAAAATAAATGTTAATTTGAGAACTTTAAGTGTTGTGTGTCTTTTGATTGAGTGATGTCCTTAGGTCACTACCCTTTGGTGATCTTTGGCACCTTAATTTCATGATTGAGCTCGTTAGTAACTTGTTAGGTTAAAAGCTGGTATCGCTGGAATCGTCGCTTCTAGTTAGTAGGTTTTCTGTTTGCGACTGTACCGTAGAAGTAAGTTGTACTCCAGTAGTAACTCGTAGCATGTTATCATCAAGCATCATGTTTATCATCGAGCATCATGTTAAAGCATGTTATGTATTCGTGTAGTCTCCGCTTTCGAAGAAGCCGAAGTCGTCGATCAAGCTTCCGGAGAAGAGCGATCGTCGGTGGGTTTCGGACCAGACAGTGGAGTCCTCGAGTCCGAGTCAGTCGTCGTGTGCGAACAAGGCAAGCCCCGGTGCATTTAAACCCTACCTTGAATTTTACAAATGTTTTATTATTTATATTATGGTTTACTGCATTAAGTAATTAGGAGTTGAGTGATAACCTAATTGCTGCATTATCATCCTTGATTATTGGAATATCAACCTTGATACCTGTTTTTACTGAAAATGCGTAGTATGCTTCGCTATGCTTAGAAGTTAAGCTTTTAAAAGAAATGTTTACATAGCCATGATGGCATATCGAATGAATATTGAAATATAAGAATAAATTTGAAAGATCGGGCGGGTGGTTTGGCCACTGCTAACATGCATTGGGAAAGGAGTCTCAATGTATTGTTTCCGCCTTGTCAGTTAAGGCCCGTTCGTTGTAAGCCTGTTGTGTTCGAGACTTTGCAACTAACCTCATGCCTTGGGTAAGCCCAAAATGTTGGTGATTCCATTACGAGAACGTCTAACCTCGCACTGGGAGTGGAGAGATGGCGAGAGTAGCGTGTACCCTCGGGGCTAGAATCGGGCCGGGTTCGAGTAGTACTGTACTCTCGGGTGGCGATGGACACGTTCTGGTTTTGGGAGATCTAAATGAGGGTTGATATATGCAAGATTCGGTTCTACATATGTCGTGATGTTAGGGATCCCCAGCTGGGTATAATCGGTTCGAATCGTCGTTGCTCCTCGGTTATGGAGACTCGATCGCCTGACTTGCATCGTAGTTAAGAACTGGAATTGAAAGAAAGAATGAGAAAGGTTTTGATGATAATTACTTTGATCTAGATTAGGATCACCTAGAGTTGGTTAATGAACCATCAATGGTAAAAGTAAAATATTGAAGATAAGGACTTACCTTAGTAAGCTTTTCTGCAAAAGAAAATTTGATTCTTGATTACCCGTACCTTGATTCCCTAAAGCTAGCATGCCCTTGGAGTCTTTGTCTTAGTCGGGTAAGTCTTGTTGAGTACTCTTGTACTCAGGGTTTGTTAACCCCTTGTTGCAGGTGCGGTTCATGAACAAGTCTGCTTCGAGCCTTGTTGCATGACCGTCGTGGTTGAAGACAGTGACGACGAGTAGATTGTGTGGCCTTTGGGCAAGGCATCTCGCTTGTGTGTTGTAATAAAGTTACTACCGATACTTCTCTACTACTGGTTTGTAATAATGTTACCTAAGGTTTTAAGTTTGAAAACTGGTTTGTAATCTAAGTTATTGTAAGACTTCCGCTACTTTACTCTGTTGAATATTTTGAATAAACTGTTGTAATATTGCAATACTCCTGTGATTGGATCCTGTTCGGAGGAAACAGGCCTTTTAAGTTATGGTGAACATAAGTACGACTGTCAGAGGTCATTATGGCAATGACGTGTGCTTGTGGGCCATCATAATTAGGAGGTTCTGTCACACACACGCAGGTGACTAAAGTCTGTGCATTCTCGTATGTCCCAAAATACCCCTATAGCTTATGTCTCCCTCTACTCACTAACGTGTGGGCTTCAACCCCCAGCTAGTCGCCTCCTCATGGCACTCTCCTCCGGCGTCGTTGTCGATACGAGATCCACAGGGTTCCTCAGCAATGTGACTACGAGTCATAGGCCCTGGCTTGGCCCACAGGCTGGAAGCAAGGAGAGGTGTAGTTTCCACTGCATCGAATCCGAGTAGAATATGCCAGAGTAGCCGGATTCTTATGGAAAGTAACTTCTGTATCTAGTTCAGAACATCTTCTTTGGATCTGGCTAGGATTGTAATCGCGCCACAGCCTTTTCTATTGATATAAAGAGAGGACGTGGGCACCCTTGTAACCAGAGACAAAATAACACAATCAATCCAACGCAAAGGCTAATGCCGACTGGACGTAAGGTTATTACTTGATCACGATCGAGGGCCCGAACCAATATAAATTGACTGTCTCTGCGTTTATCGTCGAGCTCTAGCATACGCCGAAACCCGAACAACTATTCTGAGTACCCTCGTGATAGGCTATCAGTGGTCAAACACCGACAGCTGGCGCGCTAGGTAGGGGCTTGCGGCGCAATCGCGATCAAGAGCTCGATGGATTTTGACAACATGATTTTTCCAAAAGGATCGATCTTCATCTTTGGGTCATGGATTTGCGAGGCGGACAGTGAGGGCAACCTCCAGGACGTCCCATTGAAGCTCAGAAGGCCCACGAGGAAATCACTCTTCCGACGGGGTCAGCCGGAACTTTAGCCACCGCGTTCCCCGAGCGTCCGCAACGGGCGACTCGGGGGCGACAAGCCGGCGCTGCCCAGGTTCCCCCACCCGCCGCCTCCTCGGCCGCCGCCGCTGCCGTCCGACGTGCGGCGGCGGCCCGCGTTGGCCTGCAATAAGCAGCAACCGTCGCAGCACCTCCCCGGCTCCCAACCCCCTCTCCTCCTCCACCCCTCCACCACCGCCTGCTCCTCCGGCGACCTCGGCGTTTTGGGTGGCGGCGGGCGGATCCGGGGCCCCCGTGGCCGGATCCACCCTCCCCCTATGCGGATCCATGACGGTTGGTTGGGGATCGATGCTGCAGGTCGGCGGCCAGACGTTGCGTACCCGCGGCAGGCTGCCCCTGGCCCATGCTTGCGCGTGCGGCGACGTCCTTGCTACGCTCGTGAGCGGCCCATGCTCGCGCGGGTGAGCGGCTTCGCCTGCGGCCGATGCCCGAGGCGTCCTTGTTGCGCTCCTGAGCGGCTGCCTACCCACGGCGGCCTGGTTGTGCGCGCCGTAGGGCGGCGTGGCTAGGCCCGTCACGGGTGTGGGACGGTGGCCCTGGCACACTCCGGCTGTGGCTTTGGTTCGCCTCCCCTCTAGCTTGGTACATGGGGATGGCGGTCGGTCGGATTGGGCAGCGCGGCAGCTCGTTCGATGTTGAGTTGCGCGGCCTGCACGTCACTCCCCGGCCCCTGGTATCTACGATCCAATAGTATTTGGGTGAAAACCCCGCCTATCTTCTTGCTCTGGGCCAGCGATGGTGGCGCAGCCATTGTCGTCCACCTTCTTGGAGGCATCGTCGAAGATTGTTCGCTGCAGGGGTTCAAGGGTTCATGGTCCAAATTGGGGACGAAAGTCCCTTCTGCGTGCTTCTCCCAATGTTGTTGGCATCCCCGGATGTCATCCCCTTCCTCAAGGCCTCGTTGGTGCACTTCGGGTGCCTTGACTCCGCCACACCTTCTACATCGATCGTCGGACTCCTGTGCCTGTGTGTGCTTCATGCTCGTCTTCGTTTTGATTTGTCCTGCTATTAGATGTTGCCACCATCATTTGTTGTTGTTCATGCGGATACTTTGTCGCCGACGTCACTTTGGGAGCCTCCCCTCATGCCGCTGTTGTGGGTGTGATGGCCCCTTGTCTAGCGGATGCTTTACTGCCGACGTCGCTTTGGGCGCCTCCCCTCATGCCGCCGCTGAGGGTGTGATGGCCCCCTATCTCTGGTGGATGCTTTGCCACCGACATCGCTTTGGGGGTCTCCCCTCATGCCGCTATCGAGGGTGTGATGACCCCCTAGTCGCTTTGGGCGCCTCCCCTCATGCCGCTGCTGAGGGTGTGATGGCCCCCTATCTCTGGTGGATGCTTTGTCATCGTGGTGTTCGGGTGGATGCTTTGCCGACGTGGTCTCGGCTCATCTTGGTGGATGCTTTGCCACCGTGGTTTCATCTACTTTGTTGGCAATCTTGCGTTGATGTATCTTTGTTGCAGGTCCAGTCGGATAGGTAGTGGTGGATAGGTCTCCCCTTCCGCCTTTCTTTCTAGTTTGTTTGAAGTCTAGGTTATTGGCCACTTTCTCTGTGGTCATGTAACCGGCACTATGGGTACACCTGTAGTTGCTTTGTGTAAGCCGTTCTTTCGGCACTCTCTCTTCTTAATGAAAGACGCGTGAAGTCATGTTCTAGAAAAAAACAGGGTCAGCCGAAGATCTCACCAAAAGACTTTCAGACCTTACGGTGTCCGAATTGACTCAGACCCCGACGACAACCAGTCTCGACTTGGCATCCGGGCCGGACTCCCCTTCGAGGTCCAATCCGGGTTCTTTTAAAAACAAACCGAGTTCTTTTACGATTGAACTTAGGAACGCAACGTCAACTCTTCAAAACATCAATTCGAACCTACTTCAGGTTTCTCCTAGGAAATTGAGTCGCCTCCCAACCGGACTTAACAATTTGGCAAGGGTGTATCAAGACTTACTTCGGAATACAGCCGGTCCAGCACGGAGGCTATGTCTTACCGAGGCGCAGGAATGTCTTGTATTAACCGTAACATCTAAAGATTTCCTAGTCCACTAGCCGGGTACTTTTCCCTAGAACAACAACGCTAGACTAGTTGAAAAAGCTATCACTGTACCCTACCAAGAAGATGGTGCACTCCGCGATGCCAACACTCCAACTAAAGTCGTCAGCAACTACAGCAGGGCAAGCTTGGTGCCAGACCGAGAAGCCTTCATGATTCGGCGGCCACCACCCATGCCACCAACTGCACCTGACGTCAGGTCTTCGGATGAATCAGAGTCAAACATATCGCCCAATGCTCCTAAGTACGATGGCAAGTCTAAGGGCAAAAAAATGAGCTAGAGAAAGAAGGAACAAACTAAAAGAAGGCCGCAGACGCCGTGCCAGGCAACGAAAAGAAGCATGGGACACGTACGAAATAGAGTTGGCCGAATACCACAAGAGAAAATCAGAGAAAGAAGCTGAAGAAAAGTGTGCAGCCAGAGCACATAGAGCTCCTTACAACAAGATACGAGAAGCATTGGAAGAACTCAAAACACTCTCGCATCCCAACGAGGATCAAGAACAACTCTGAGAAGTTCTCCGGACAAAAGCCCTGAAGGAGCATGGTGGAAGAACTCGTTCCAAGCTTCCCGCTAGAATAGCATCACATGAACAAGAAGCGCAAAGTCAAAGAAAGTCAGCCTTCGAAAGGCTGGGACCAGAATCAAGAAAAAAGAAGAGACCACACCCAAAGTAATCAAGTCGGGCATCCGAGAGAAGAGAGGAGCAGAGCATCTTACCACTCACCCCCATGATTTCTTCCTAGGCTAAATAACAGCTGGTAGGAAGGGGGAGCTAAGTCAGAACACAGAGAAGCCAGAACACACGATAAATTTCCCTGTTTTTTGAGGCGACTTGCTTCAGTACGACTGCCTCACAAGTTCAAGCCGTCAAACCACTCCAAATATGATGGGAAGACTGAACCAAGGCAGTAGCTTAGAATCTACTCGCAATCAATTAAACTAGCCTACGAAGACGATGATATCAAGGCATTGTTCTTTCCCATGGCCCTAGAAACCATGCCCCTCTAATGGTTCGACAAATTGAATCCGGGGTCAATCAAAGGCTAGGAGGACTTACAAAGAGCCTTCTGCAAAAATTTCACGGGCATCATTACGCACCCCATCACACATGCAGAGCTAAAAGGACTCAAGCAAAAGGGAGGCGAGAGCCTCAGAGATTATTATCGTTGTTTTGATGAATTACGTGCCCAGGTACATGACATCATCGAACGAGAATTGATCAAAACTTTTTCTCATGGGATCATGGCTAAATGGCAATTTCAAGATTTTTACAAAGAGAACCTAAGGAATAATGAAGAATTTAGATGCATGGTACAAAAATGATTATGGCTGAAGAAAAGATGAGGGAAAGATTTCCGGACAGAAACAATCGAGAAAATAACAGAGACAGCTCGGACAGGAGGAATTTTTCAAACATGGGACATCTGGACAAGAAGCGTGGACCAGACAACACTGTCACCATGGCTGACAAGAATTTTTTTTTAAATTTAGGAGGTTCAAAGACATTGAGAATATGCATTGTATATGGCACCCGCAAGGAAACCACACAACAGGAGATTGCCAAATCTTCATTGATCGGTACACAAGAAAAGGAAAAAAATAAGGATAAAGAAGATGATAACAAGAAGAGAAAGATGAAGACAACACGGAAGACAAAGGATTCTAGCAGCCAAAGGGAACAATTGCAGTAATCTTCTCTGGAGTTCCAGGTTCTAGAAGTAAGCACCAAGATAAGCTGGCTCTCCGTAGCATCATGGCAGCCGAACCAGCTGTCCCAAGATACCTAAATTGGTCACAGTACTCAATCCAGTTTTTAAGAGAAGATCAATAGACTAGCATTGAAAATGTCAACTGATATCTACTAGTCCTAGATCCAACTATAGTAGGGATGACAGTCACCAAAGTCTTGATCGATGGGGGAGCTGGACTCAACATCATATTTTCAGAAACGCTAAGGAAGATGGGGGTTAGACTTTGCCGGGTTGATTACCCCAACAGGAGTACCATTCTATGGACTAGTACCTGGCAAAGCTACCATGCCGCTTGAACAAATCACTCTACCAGTTACGTTTGGAACATAGGCAAATTACTGAAGCGAATTCATTCAGTTTGAAGTTGCGGACTTTGAAACATCATATCATGCTATCCTTGGAAGACCAGCACTTGCAAAGTTCATGGCTATACCTCACTTCCCATACCTCCTGCTTAAGATGCCAGGGCCTCATGGAATACTCTCCCTCTGGGGTGACTTGAAGCGCGCTTTCGATTGTGACATTCAAGCAATCCAAATCGTAGCCAAAGCGCAAGCAGCCAACGGCAGAGAAGAAATTACCACAATCGCTGCACAAATGAACCCGGAAGAGCTAAAGATCCTAGCTAAGAAGCCTTGCATCATTGCACCATAAAAAGAAGCCGATGTGAAGAAAATTGACTTGGGTACTGGTGACCCTGAGAAGACAACGACCATTAGTGCTCACCTCTCGGCTAAATAGGAACTCACGCTCACCAACTTTCTTTGGGCAACAAAGATATCTTCGCTTAGAAGCCGGCCGACATGCTAGGTGTCCCAAGAGAGTTGGATGAGCATAGAATCGATATCAATGAAGGCTCCAGACCAATCAAGCAACGGATAAGAAGATTTTCACCAGACAAAAAGGAAGCAATCAAGAAGGAGATTACAAAATTAATGGCAGCCGGATTTATAAGAGAAATTCTTCATCCAGATTGGCTAGAGAATCCCATTCTAGTATAGAAAAAGAACATGGCAGAATGGCGTATGTGCATCGACTACACGGATCTCAACAAACATTGCCCAACGGACCTATTTGGGTTACCATGAATTGATCAAATTATCGATTCAACAGCAGGATCCGCCCTGCTATCTTTCCTCGATTGTTATTCAAGGTATCATCAGATTGCATTAATGGAAGAAGACTAGAGCAAGACATTTTTCATCACTCCATTCGGCGTCTATTGCTATAAAACCATATCCTTTGGACTCAAGAATGCCGACACCACCTATCAAAGAGCTATCCAAACATGTCTCGGTGAACAGATTGGTGACAACGCAAAAGCTTATGTCGATGACATAGTAGTAAAGACAAAAAACCCAGACATGCTAATTGAAGACTTGAAGCAGACTTTTGAAAATCTAAATAAGTGGAAGTGAAAATTGAACCCAAACAAGTGTGTTTTCGGGGTACCATAAGGACAACTACTCGGATTCCTGGTCAGTAATCGAGGAATAGAAGCAAGTACTAAGCAGATTCGAGCCATAATAGAAATGACACCCCCGCACTGTGTAAAAGATGTGCAAAAACTGACAAAAAGCATGACAGCCCTCAATCGCTTCATCTCACAACTCAGCAAAAAAGGACTCCCTTTCTTCAAGCTATTAAAAAAGACAGGCAAGTTTGAATAGACAGAGGAAGCTAAGGAGGCTTTTGAAAGCCTGAAGGTGTACCTCACCTCATCACCCAAACTCACACCTCCTAAGAAGCACAAAGACATGATATTATACATATTGGCAACATCTACTGTGGTCATTGCAACAATTATGGTAGAAAGAAAAGAAGAAGGGCATGTATACAAAGTATAGCGGCTGATACACTATGCCAGTGAGGTTTTGACAGACTCAAAAATATAGTACCTGCAAGTACAAAAACTACTTGTTAGGTACCTAAAACTAGGGGTACCCACAATCAATGATCAAGAAAAAACAAAACACTACCCGCAAACGAAACAAAGCCAAAATAGAGGACGAGACGCCTCGACTGCACTCCGACTCGTACGAGGCCAGCTCGACGGGACGCCTCGACTACGTTCCGACTCGTACGAGGCACCCTCGACAGGACACCTCGACCACATTCCCACTCGCACGAGGCTCGTTCGACAAGGCACCTTGACTATCGGGAAGTCTCCAACTCGCATGACCCTGGGTCGGACCGCTCGACCCACCTTGTTCACCTACTCTAAAACAAAAGTCAGAGCATTTAATGTGACTACCTGTTACTTCCTATCGTCATGGCTACAGCTATGACTGACGTGGAAACAACACCGGTGTCAAATCTCACTTTTTACCACCCATCTTGGGATGGGAGGTGAAAACCTGTCACTATACACACCATACCGTACACTGTTTTGCCACCGATCACCCTCGAGGGAGGATACGACAAGGTCCGTACCCCCATGATCTTGGGGATTCAGCCTTATTCGCCCGTCCTCGACCCATCCTCAACCCGGCCTCGACCTAGCCTCGACCTACCATCGGTCAACAGGGAGAAAAGGCCGACGTGGCACAGGACTCGGGGTCTTTTCACCGTCTCGTCCCCTACGTCACCATGGTGTCCGGGGATGTGAAAGTCCTATGTATGGTGTTGGTAATTAGTGACAATGCCTAAGTACTAATCCTATGCATAAGTTGTATGTAGCATATGAGGATTAGTACATTCCAAGTTTGGTGGCAAGATGGACATGGTGATCATGATGGCCACACTTGGATTTGGACGCAACCCTACGTGATCAAGGCAAAGGTATATGCTTAAGGGTTGTGTTTTAGTAACCAAGACACCTAGTGGGTGTGGTTACATTATAGGATAGATAGCCGTACTATAAAGAGGGGAATGACGCGGCTATTGAACTCCTAAGTGCCTCTAGATGTGCATTTCATGATCATATGCATTTGGATAGAACTAATAACGCCTCAGAAAATGATTGTGAAAATGCTAACACACTCACACATGACGAGATCTCTTGGTGGTGTTAGCACGTTTGCGACGGCGGTGGAGTTTGAGTGGTAGAGAGGGTTTGGGTTCCTCTCTCCCTCCCGCCGAGCTTGCGAGGCGGGATTCAGGCGTTTTCGAGAAGTTGAAACGATTATTTTCCACTACGCCGGAAGTCCGGAAAAGAAACGGAGGCGAACGGAGGTCACAGAGGTGACCGGACGCTGAACCGGACGCGGTCCTTGCATGACCGGACGCGTCCGGTCAGTGTTCAGTGTCTGCACGTTTTGCAGTTCGATGATCGGACGCGAGGCGCGTCCGGTCACTGATGATCGGATGCGTCCGGTCGTTCAGGGAGCTTACTGGACTGTAACCGGACGCTGGCACTGTCGCGTTCGGTCATGTTCCTTCAGCGCGTCCGGTCGTTGTTTCGTTGAGCGCTGCTCAGGCGACCAGCGCGTCCGGTCATTCACGGGACTAGCGCGTCTGGTCGTTCGCAGTGCGTCCGGTCTACGCGATGAGCGCGTCCGGTCGTTGTTTCGTAGTTAGCCGTTGGGTGACCGGCGCGTCCGGTCAGTTGGACCAGCGCGTCCGGTCAGCCCGATTTTGGCTGTTTAAGTTTCTAACGGCTATATTCGAAGGGGTACGTCTATAAATACTCGTTGGCCGGCTCAAGGCTCACCCTCTCCGACATCTCTCAAACATTTGACATACTTGTGAGCACTTTGAGCTAAGCAACTCCCCTCCCACTCATCTCTCTTGCTTCTTTGCATATTCAAAGTGAGATTGAGTGATCCAAGTGCATTTGCATTGTGAGATAGCATCTAGTTGGCACTTGGTGGTTGATTTGCTGTGGGATTCTTGTTTCTCTTGGTGGTTGCCGCCACCTAGATGGCTTGGAGCAGCTTGGAGGCGTTGACAAGAGTTGGTGATTGTTCTTGTCCACCTCCGGTGATTGTGAGGGGTTTGTGCCTACCTCGGCGAAGCGCCAAAGGCAACGTTAGTATATTGCTCATGTCATTGCAACCTTTTACCATTTGGTAGGTTCTTATGGTGCCTTTTGAGAGGCTCGGTGTGAGACCGATTAGCCACCGAACCACGTGGTGAAGAGGGACACAACGGGGACTAGCGTGCCGGCAAGCACGTGAACCTCGGGATAAATCTTTGTGTCATCACCTTCATATTGTGATTGATTGATCCCGGTGTTCAGTTATCTTGGTATTCATTGTTGATTATATTGGTTGGCTCAATACTTCGCCCCTCGGTAAAACTCTCCTAACTTAACTCCGCTTTATCTTCTTAGTTATCTTTGCTAGCTAGTTAGCTTTGCTAGAATAGTTCTTTTGTGTAGCTTGCTAGTTGTAGTTGTTTTTACCTTCTCGGTTTGACTTGTGCGGTTGAGTGCAAATACTAGAATTGTGAATTGAATAGGTGGCTTGCAAACACCCCGTAGGCTAAGCAAAACTCGCATCTCACCAATTTGTTATATTGATAAACTTGTTTAGCTTGTCTTTGTAGAAATTTTTAAAAGGCCATTCACCCCTCTCTAGCCATCTAGACCTTTCAAGTGGTATCGGAGCCGTGGTCACCGTTTGTAAGGCTTAACAATCTCGGTGTAAGATGGCTCAAGTTATGTTCAATCATGTTAATGGCAAGCCTCCATTCTTTGATGGCGTCTCTTCCTTTGATCATTGGAAAAGGAAGATGAAGCAATATCTAGGCAATATACATGAGAAGGTTTGGGATGTGACCAAAGAAGGATACGTCATTCTTGATAAGGAAAACCTCACTCCCAATGACCGCATCAACAAACAATGTAATACGATGGCACTTGACACAATCTATCGTGCCATTGATGATAAAGTATTTGAGCAAATCAAAGATCTTGAAAAGGCAAATGAGCTTTGGATAAGGCTTGAAGAAACATATGAAGGCACTTTAACGGTAAAAAGTGCCAAACTATATATGCTCAAGGACAAGTTCTCCACATTCAAGATGAAGGATGATGAATCCATCCCGGAGATGTTCTATAGGCTCCAAGTCATTGTCAATGATCTCAAGGGGCTTGGGGAGAAGGTTGAGGACAAGGACTTCTCACACAAGTTCTTGATGTGCTTACCCAAGAAGTTTGCCACCTTGAGAAGAATGATCTTTAGAGAGGGATTGGACAAGGTCAAACCAACCAATGTGCTTGGAGATATAATGACCGATGCCCAATACAATAATGATGAAGATGAGGTAGAAGAGAAGAAGGAGACCAAGGTCAAGCAAGAGAAGCCCATTGTATTCAAGGCTTCATCCTCTAAGGGCAAGAGCAAGGTGGAGAGTGATGATGATGATCCATTTGATGATGAGACCATGGCCCTCCTTGTGCACAAGATGGGAAGGTTCATGAAGAAGAGAGGATATGGGGCAAGGAAGAGGAGAGACACTATAAAGGCAAAGACCCTTTGCTACAATTGCAATAGCCCCGATCACATAGTGGCGAATTGCCCCTATGAAGATAAGAGATTTCATAATGGGGACTTGAAGCTCAAGAAGAACAAGAAGGATAAGAAAGAGAATGAAAAGAAAGCAAAGAAGAGCTTCACTTTCAACAAGAAGAAGAAGGGTGGTGGTTATGTAGTCACTTGGGATAGTGACAACTCCGATAGTGATGATGATGAAAGCTCTAGTGATGATGAGAGGACCACTCGGCGAGCCATTGCAAACATCACCCTCTCCTACAAGCCATCCATCTTTGACACTACATCGACATGCCTTA
Source organism: Saccharum hybrid cultivar R570 (assembly GCA_038087645.1). Lineage (NCBI taxonomy): Eukaryota > Viridiplantae > Streptophyta > Magnoliopsida > Poales > Poaceae > Saccharum > Saccharum hybrid cultivar. The sequence goes on along the minus strand of JAQSUU010000431.1, from coordinate 15,505,007 downwards.
TGGCCAAGCCTACCAAGGTAAAATATGATGATAGTGATGATGATTCTTGTGCTAGTGATGATTGTAGGAGTGATGATGAGGAGGATGAGGACTACTCTAAGGATGATCTATTAGGCATAATAGATCAAATGAGCAAGGGCTACAAAAGGACAACCAAGAAATACAAAATCTTGGAACAAGAGCTCATTGCCAAGAGCAATGAAAATGATGCCTTGATGGAGGAGCTTGTTGCTCTCAAAAAGAGTAAGGAGTGCAAAGGAATTGAACAAGAGCTCAAAGCTCTTAGGAAATCCTTTGATGAGCTAGAGGCTTCTCGTGAGTGTCTAAAGGAAGACCACGAGGATCTTGAAATTGCTCACACTAGGCTTAAGAAAGCCCACTCCACTCTACTTGAGCTCATCAAGGAAAATGACCTTAAGTTGGAGAAGTTCATGAAGGAAGCTAAGGTGGAGCAAGTGATTGTCACTTGTGATATTGGACTAACATGTGATATTATTGATGATTCTTTATTTGTTAGTCCTACTAATGCTTCATGTAGCTCATCATCATCCACCACAACCAACTCTACCTCTACTACTAGTGATTCATCACTTGTGGTTGAGACTCTCAAGAGAGAGGTGGATGATCTCACCCGCGCATTAGGCAACGCCTATGGTGGGGATGCTCGCTTGCTAAAATGCTTGGGTAGCCAAAGGTTCTATCTTAACAAAGAGGAATTGGGCTATACTCCCAAGAAGGGCAAGGCGGCCTTTGCTACTCCAAAGTCTCGCTTTGTGAAGGGCAATGGTCGTTATTGCAATAGATGCAAGCAAGTTGGTCATCTAGAGATTAATTGCAATAAAATGAACAAGAACAAGAAAAATGCTAATGTACCTTATATTCCTTTTGATTCTTGTTATGTGCTTACCAAGGGTGAGAAAGGTGTGCATGCTAGGTTTGTTGGTACACCAATTATGGGCCCAAAGAAGAAGGCCATTTGGGTACCAAAGAGCTTAGTGACTAACCTCCAAGGACCCAAGCAAGTATGGGTACCTAAAAGACATTAAATTGTTTTGTAGGTAAATTACAAGGCCGGAGGAAGGCATTGGGTGCTTGATAGTGGGTGCTCTCAACATATGACCGGTGATTCTAGAATGTTCAACTCTCTCAAATCAAATGATAGTGGCATTGATAGCATCACATTTGGTGACAATAGCAAGGGTGATGTAAAGGCTCTTGGAAGGATTGCAATCTCAAATGATCATAGCATTTCCAATGTGCTCTTAGTTGAAAAGTTGAACTTCAATCTTCTCTCGGTTGCTCAATTGTGTGATCTCGGTTTCAAGTGCATATTTGGTGTTGATGATGTGGAGATAGTTAGTGTTGATGGCTCAAATTTGATCTTCAAAGGTTTTAGATATGAGAATCTATACTTGGTTGATTTCAATGCTAGTGACACTCAACTCTCAACATGCTTGCTCACCAAATCAAGTATGGGTTGGTTATGGCATAGAAGACTTGGTCATGTTGGCATGAAGCAATTGAACAAGTTAGTGAAGCATGACTTAGTTAGAGGCTTGAAGGATGTCACATTTGAGAAGGATAAGCTATGTAGAGCATGTCAAGCCGGAAAGCAAGTGGGCAACACTCATCCATTGAAGAGCATTATGAGTACTTCCAAGGCATTTGAGTTGTTGCACATGGATCTATTTGGGCCAACTACATACACAAGCATTGGTGGCAACAAGTATGGCTTTGTGATTGTGGATGATTTCACTAGATACACATGGGTATTCTTTCTTAGGGACAAAAGTGATGTATTTGACATATTCAAGAAGTTCATCAAGAGAGTGCAAAATGAGTTTGAAACCACAATCAAGAAAGTGAGAAGTGACAATGGAAGTGAGTTTAGAAACACAAGAGTTGATGAGCTATATGATGAGCTTGGAATCAAACATCAATTCTCGGCCAAGTATACACCTCAATCAAATGGCTTAGTTGAGAGGAAGAATAGAACCTTAATTGATATGGCAAGATCAATGTTGAATGAGTATAATGTGAGTCATTCATTTTGGGCCGAAGCAATCAACACGGCTTGCTTCTATAGCAACCGCCTCTATTGCCATAAGTTTCTAGAGAAGACACCATATGAGATCTTAAATGGAAGAAAGCCTAACATTGCATACTTTCGGGTATTTGGTTGCAAATGCTACATCTTGAAGAAGGGCACTAGATTGAGCAAGTTTGAGAAGAAATGTGATGAAGGATTCTTACTTGGTTACTCAACTACTAGCAAAGCTTATAGAGTTTGGAATTTGGCTAGTGGTCAACTTGAAGAAGTGCATGATGTTGAATTTGATGAAACAAATGGCCCTCAAGATGAGGAAGATAACTTGGATGATCTGAGAGGAACTCAATTGACCAATGCTATGAAAGAAATGGACATTGGTGATATTAGGCCAAAGCAAGTGATTGATGTGGATGACAACAAAGATCAAGTGCTCCAAAGTCTAATTACACAAGCTAGTGGTTCTCTAATGCAAAATGAAGCTAGTACATCATCTCAAGTGCAACAAGATCAACAAGTGGCTAGTTCATCATCTCCAACTCATGATCAACATCAACATCCAAGCAATCAAGTCCAAGTGCTTCAACCAACTAACATTGCAAGAGACCATCCATTGGATTCCATCATTGGTGACATACAAAGAGGAGTTCAAACTAGATCAAGATTGGCATCATTTTGTGCTCACTCATCTTTTGTGTCAATGGAAGAACCCAAGGACATTGATAAAGCATTGAGAGATCTGGATTGGGTAAATGCAATGCATGAAGAGCTCAACAACTTCAAGAGAAATGAAGTATGGGAACTAGTTGAAAGGCCTAAGGATCACAATGTCATTGGAACAAGATGGGTCTTTCACAACAAGCAAGATTAAGATGGAATAGTAGTAAGGAACAAAGCAAGACTAGTGGCTCAAGGTTACACACAAATAGAGGGTCTTGACTTTGGTGAAACATATACCCTGGTTGCAAGATTGGAAGCAATTAGGATCTTACTTGCCTATGCTTGTGCTCACAATATCAAGCTATATCAAATGGATGTGAAGAGTGCATTTCTCAATGGGTACATTCAAGAGGAGGTGTATGTGGAGCAACCTCCCGGTTTTAAAGATGACAAGAAACCCAATCATGTATACAAGTTAAGGAAGGCTTTGTATGGATTGAAGCAAGCACCTAGAGCATGGTATGAAAGATTGAGGGACTTCTTGCTATCCAAAGGATTTGTCATGGGCAAAGTTGATACAACACTATTCACCAAGAAGATTGGGAAAGACTTATTTGTATTGTAAATATATGTTGATGATATCATATTCGGTTCAACCAATCAAGATTATTGTAATGAGTTTGGGAAAATGATGGCAAAGGAATTTGAAATGTCAATGATTGGTGAACTTAGTTTCTTTCTTAGACTTTAAATCAAACAAATGAAGGAAGGAATATTTGTAAGCCAAACCAAGTACATCAAAGATATGCTCAAGAAGTTTGGAATGGAAGATGCAAAGAGTATTACAACCCCAATGGGCACTAGTGGAAGTTTGGATAGTGACAAGAGTGGCAACATGGTGGATCAAAAGCTATATAGATCAATGATTGGTAGCCTACTCTATGTGACGGCATCAAGGCCCGATGTGATGTTTAGTGTATGTATGTGTGCAAGATTTCAAGCCTCACCAAGAGAAAGTCATTTGAAGGCAACAAAGAGAATATTGAGGTACTTAAAGCATACACAAGATATTGGATTGTGGTATCCCAAAGGTGCAAGTTTTGAGCTAGTTGGATATTCGGATTCCGACTATGCCGGTGATAAAGTGGAGAGAAAGAGCACTTCCGGGACATGTCAATTGTTGGGAAGATCACTTGTCTCATGGTCATCCAAGAAGCAAAATAGTATTGCACTATCTACCGCCGAAGCCAAATACATCGCCGCGGGTAGTTGTTGTGCACAAATCTTGTGGATGAAGGCAACATTGAAGGATTTTGGAATCAATTTCAAGAATGTGCCATTGCTATGTGACAATGAAAGTGCCGTGAAGCTAACTAACAATCCGATTCAACATCAAAGAACAAAGCATATTGATGTTCATCATCACTTTATTAGAGATCATCAACAAAAGGGTGACATTGCTATTGAGAGTGTTGGCACCGAAGATCAATTAGCCGATCTATTCACCAAGCCACTTGATGAGAAGAGATTTCACAAGCTAAAGAATGAGTTAAACATACTTGACTTCTCCAACATGAGTTGATGCACTCCCATGATATGACATGCCTCTCCTTCGAGCCCCAAGGTACTATTGGTTGACATGTCATACATTCTATACTAAGGACATGTTTAGTGCATCTAGTCATGATTTCTTATGTTCTAGGATCATTCATGAAAATTAAATGAATTTGAAGTTTATATGGTGCCACTATTGTTTCCATGACTTGTATGATCTAGTGGTAGCATATAACTTGTTTAAGTAGCTTGTGATCCTAAGTGTTTAATCTAGAAAACTTGTCTAAATATTTGCTTCAACATGGTGCATGATAACCCTTCTAGGGAGGTGTGAAGAAGCTTGCCCTTGGATCAAACCAAAGTTTTTTATTTATGCAAGCAATCTAGGTTGATTCATAAACTTGATCCTCACCCCATATTTCAACATGATAATCTATCTAAAGTTTGCTCCTTGTGGTCAATTGGTGCCAAAGGGGGAGAAAATATTGTTCACAAAGATAGAACTCAAAGGGGAAGAAAATGTTGTGGGGGAGAAAATGTTGTTCACAAAGATAGATCCTAAAGGGGGAGAATTGATAAAAGAAGGGGATCAACTAAAATTTTGAGCACATAAGTAGGAGGAGCAAGCTCTTAAGCATGAATGTTGCATTTACATGTGCACGTCATTTGTATGATGCATAGTTATGCATTCCGTTTTCTCCGAATACATTGCTTGTGTGGTGACTTGCTAGTATAATTTGAATGTTGCATTAAGGTACTAGCATGAATAGGAAGTAGTTAGATTTTTCTTGCTTCATGTTTTTCAAAGTGGTACTAGAGCCTTGCTTATAATGTTGATCTCACGAGGTTTCTAGTTATGTTTGTGTTTTTCCAAGTGAAATCTAACTACACAAGGTGCTAAGATGGTGTTTATCGCTACTCCGATGGTATCACGCTTCAAAGGTCTATAATCTTAAACACTTAGCACCTATTGGTAGTCAATGCTCCTAATCTTTCCTATCTAACATGTATGCTTCCAAAATCCAAACATATAGCATACATGTAGGGGGAGCCATTGCTATCAATTTGAATTCATGATCACATGTCCATAATTCTTACACATGGTAATATACTTGGACAATGTGACATGGGTTCAATCAAAATTTTATCATAATATCTTTATGAAAGGTTTGTCACCAATTAACAACAAGGGGGAGATTGAAAGTCCTATGTTTGGTGTTGGTAATTAGTGACAATGCCTAAGTACTAATCCTATGCCTAAGTTGTATGTAGCATATGAGGATTAGTACATTCCAAGTTTGGTGGCAAGATGGACATGGTGATGATGATGGCCACACTTGGATTTGGACGCAACCCTACGTGATCAAGACAAAGGTATATGCTTAAGGGTTGTGTTTTAGTAACCAAGACACCTAGTGGGTGTGGTTACATTATAGGATAGATAGCCGTACTATAAAGAGGGGAATGACGCGGCTATTGAACTCCTAAGTGCCTCTAGATGTGCATTTCATGATCATATGCATTTGGATAGAACTAATAACGCCTCAGAAAATGATTGTGAAAATGCTAACACACTCACACATGATGAGATCTCTTGGTGGTGTTAGCACGTTTGCGATGGCGGTGGAGTTTGAGTGGTAGAGAGGGTTTGGGTTCCTCTCTCCCTCCCGCCGAGCTTGCGAGGCGGGATTCAGGCGTTTTCGAGAAGTTGAAACGATTATTTTCCACTATGCCGGAAGTCCGGAAAAGAAACGGAGGCGAACGGAGGTCACAGAGGTGACCGGACGCTGAACCGGACGCGGTCCTTGCATGACCGGACGCGTTCGGTCAGTGTTCAGTGTCTGCGCGTTTTGCAGTTCGATGATCGGACGCGAGGCGCGTCCGGTCACTGATGATCGGACGTGTCCGGTCGTTTAGGGAGCTTACTGGACTGTAACCGGACACTGACACTGTCGCATTCGGTCATGTTCCTTCAGCGCGTCCGGTTGTTGTTTCGTTGAGCGCTGCTCAGGCGACCAGCGCGTCCGGTCATTCACGGGACTAGCGCGTCCGGTCGTTCGCAGTGCGTCCGGTCTGCGCGATGAGCGCGTCCGGTCGTTGTTTCGTAGTTAGCCGTTGGGCGACCGGCGCGTCCGGTCAGTTGGACCAGCGCGTCCGGTCAGCCCGATTTCGGCTGTTTAAGTTTCTAACGGCTATATTCGAAGGGGTACGTCTATAAATACTCCCCTCCCACTCATCTCTCTTGCTTCTTTGCATATTCGAAGTGAGATTGAGTGATCCAAGTGCATTTGCATTGTGAGATAGCATCTAGTTGGGACTTGGTGGTTGATTTGCTGCGGGATTCTTGTTTCTCTTGGTGGTTGCCGCCACCTAGACGGCTTGGAGCAGCTTGGAGGCGTTGGCAAGAGTTGGTGATTGTTCTTGGCCACCTCCGGTGATTATGAGGGGTTTGTGCCTACCTCGGCGAAGCGCCAAAGGCAACGTTAGTATATTGCTCGTGTCATTGCAACCTTTTGCCATTTGGTAGGTTCTTGTGGTGCCTTTTGAGAGGTTCGGTGTGAGACCGATTAGCCACCGAACCACGTGGTGAAGAGGGACACAACGGGGACTAGCGTGCCGGCAAGCACGTGAACCTCAGGATAAATCTTTGTGTCATCACCTTCATATTGTGATTGATTGATCCCGGTGTTCGGTTATCTTGGTATTCATTGTTGATTATATTGGTTGGCTCAATACTTCGCCCCTCGGTAAAACTCTCCTAACTTAACTCTGCTTTATCTTCTTAGTTATCTTTGCTAGCTAGTTAGCTTTGCTAGAATAGTTCTTTTGTGTAGCTTGCTAGTTGTAGTTGTTTTTACCTTCTCGGTTTGACTTGTGCGGTTGAGTGCAAATACTAGAATTGTGAATTGAATAGGTGGCTTGCAAACACCCCGTAGGCTAAGCAAAACTCGCATCTCGCCAATTTGTTATATTGATAAACTTGTTTAGCTTGTCTTTGTAGAAATTTTTAAAAGGCTATTCACCCCCCTCTAGCCATCTAGACCTTTCAGGATGGCCGGCCATTCCTAGGGTACGTCGCTACAGCCACCTCTACAGGGATTGACAAAACTTCACCTCAAGACTCTCCCGGTGCCCCGGCCTCCTCTTACCCTATAAAAGGGTGGGCCAGGGCTCTATAAGGGGCACAGACGAAGCAAGACGCAAGCCAGAAGCCAAGCGCAAATAAGCAAAGGCACACAACCCATAGATCAACATCTCAAGCAATCTCCCTTGTACTCTCACTTTTCCTTTAAGACCTAGGCTCAGTTCCCTCTCTCGTAGCTTGTAACCCCTACACAAGCACTTAGGTGCAAGGAAATACAATACTCCCTCCTCTCCACTGGACGTAGGGCCTTCCTTTGCCCAAAATAGGAGAAACCTCCGTGCATCCTCCTTGCATCACCATACAGATTAGGGACACGCAGCACTTGATTCACTCGTTGGCTCAGGACTCCCGCAGGACCAGACGCCGACAGTTGGCGCGCCAGGTAGGGGAAGCTGCATGCCAACGCTGTTTTCCCACCATTTTTCTGGATGGCTGACCCCGAACGCCCACTCCCGTTGGCCACGATGATCTGGTTTGGGAGTTTGGAGTTCATGTCGCTTGGCCACGACTACGACATGGTCCTCCTCTCGCTCAGGCACCCGATCGACGTGGACCATGAGATCTCCTAGCCCGGGGGAGCGCTGCGCTGGTATCATCGCTCTCGTGAGGCACGAGCTGCCAGGCGACGGCGAGCCTAGTGCAACCACCGTCACTGCCTTGCGGAGGACGATGGGATTCCCCGATCTGGCGCCTCTCAGCCGGATGCCAACACGGAATTCCTCGCTGAGGATCTGTGTAGGATGAGCTTGGCTAAGGGTAAGATGCCGACAAGGAGTTCCACCGCTCTACCGCCTGGTGCGACACCACCACCACCCGGTCCGACTACACCGACATGAGGAACGACATCTTCATCAGCATTCCCGTTTGGGCTAGATTCGGTTGCTCGGGCGTACGCTTCTTCTGTAGGCACCAGCATGAGTGCTTACGAAGAACTCCTCGGACACCATCTGCGCTCCACTCTCGACCTTGTTGCATCTACGCCAGCTTCTAAGTACCTGGACTCTACGGAGACCCTAGAGACGGGGCCCCATGCAACTGCTTCTCGACATTACGACCCCAGAGACAGACGACCTCATATGCACCCATCGTACTACTATTTTGGCACTCCAGACTCTGACTCTGCCGATGACACCTACACCTGACTTGCGAATGCTTCAACATCGATGGAGTTAGCGTGTCAGATTCGGAGGATGAGGCAGCTGTTGAAGGAAGGAACACGCCACCTCAGGTCGAGCTCCCTGCCGAGCGAGATGAGGCTCAATTCCTTGCAGATCAAGGAATGCAGCTCGAGCAAATCTGTGAGTTGCAGGATAGGCTCAACGAGGAACGAGAAAACCTACATCTACTATAGCAAACCCTCGAGCAAGAGCGCGCGACACATGCACATGGCGGAGGAGCTCGAGAAAGAGCTCGCGACATCAATCGTCACATCATCGAGGATCGAGCGGTCGACCCCCCAGTTTTCGGTTGAGCCAGCCAGAACATGGTCGCCGCCGCCATGCTCCTTCGTAACATGCCCGAGCCATCGAACCCCGATGCTTGTCAAGCCCGAGATGAAATCCGAGGACTCTTCGAGGCCGTTTCCATGCAGCAGGCCGAGAGTTCTGCCTTGAGGTGACGCGGGCCTGCCTCAGAGCAGCCTGCCGAGCCCTCCCGACATGAGAGGAAGGCCTCGGTTCATCTCGAGCACACCCAACGGAACGGGGCGGCCCCTGTCCGTGAGCGCATCATCGACAATCGTGAATCTCGAGATGCCCGTGACAACATCGTCGAGCGCCGGAGGCGCAAACACGGTGACGGTGCAGCTCGAGGCTACCATGAGCACAGGGGCGGGCGCTATGACAGCTCAGAAGATCGAAGCCCTTCACCCGAGCCACCGGGTCCTCGGGTCTTTAGCAAGGCAATTCACGAAACGATACTCCCGGCTCAGTTCCGTCCCCCATGACTCTTACCAAGTATAACGGCGAGACCAAACCCGAACTTTGGCTCGCTGACTTCCGCTTGGCATGTTAGTTGGGTGGGGCCACCGACGACCAGGTCAACATCTGGCAACTCCCCCTGTTCCTGTCAGACATCGCTCGAGCCTGGCTCGAGGATCTCCCACCTCGACAAATCCACGACTGGGATGACCTTGTGAGGGTGTTCGAGGGAAACTTCAAGGGAACCTACATGCACCCCGGCAACTCATGGGACCTCCGAAGCTGCAAGCAGAAGCTAGGTAAATCCCTCCGGGATTACATCCGGCGTTTCTCCAAGCAATGCACCGAGCTCCCCAACATCATCGACTCTGACATTATCATGGCCTTCCTCTCTGGTACCACCTGCAAAGAGTTGGTCCGAGAGCTGGGCCGCAACACCCCCATCACTACCAACGGTTTGATGGACATCATCACTAACTTCGTTGCCGGCGAGGAGGCGGTTGGTGCCATCTTTGGTGGTGATCAAGGCAAAGGGAAGCACAAGGTGGATGATCCCGCGAGCTCCAGCTAGGGCTCAAAGAGGAACAACAGGAAGAAGAAGAAGAACCAGCAGGGCAAGCTCGAGGCCCCGGCAGACGACCTTGTTGCTGCTGCTGATCGCAAGAAACCTCGAGGGCCCCCCGGTGGGGGCATCTTCAATAAAATGCTCAAAGAGCCATGTCCCTACCATAAGGGGCCCACGAACCATAACCTCGAGGACTGCCACATGCTCCGAAGATATTTTGAAGGCATAGGCATCAAGAAAGATGACAAGAAGGAAGATCCCAAAGGAGACGACAAGGACGAGGGATTCCCTGAGATCCATGACTGCTTCATGATATACGGAGGACCCTCGACGCGCCTCTCGACACGCCAGCGCAAACGAGAACATCGAGAGGTCTTCTCCGTGCAGCCGGCAACCCCCCTCTTCCTTGACTGGTCCGAGGTGGCCATCACTTTCGACCGTGATGATCACCCAGACTACGTCCCCAATCCCGTGGTCTACCTGCTTGTTGTTGATCCCATTATCACCAACACACGTCTCACCAAGGTGCTCATGGATGGCGGCAGTAGCCTTAACATCATCTATGCCCAGACCCTCGACCTCCTAGGGATCACAAGGACGCGCCTCCAACCCAATGTCGAGGGCTTCCATGGAGTCATGCTAGGAAAGCAAGCAGAGCCTGTCGGCCGGGTCGATCTGCCTGTCTGTTTTGGCACTCCCACCAACTTCAGAAAAGAGACTCACTTTCGAAGTGGTCGGATTCCGTGGAACATATCACGCCATCCTTGGGCGCCCATGCTATACCCAGTTCATGGCGGTCCCAAACTTCACCTACCTCAAGCTCAAGATGCCAGGCCCCAATGGTGTCATAACTGTCGGACCCTCATACGAGCACGCCTACGAGTGCGACGTCGAGTGCGTCGAGCACGGAGAAGCCGTCTTGGAGTCGGCAACCTTGGCGGCGGACCTCGATGGTCTGGCCAACGAGATCCCCGACCCCAAGCGCCACGCCGGCAGCTTTGAGCCCGCGGAAGATGTCAAGCTCGTGCCCCTCGACCCCGCCGACCCAAATTGAAAGGCGTTGAGCATCAGTGCCACCCTTGATCCCAAATAGGAAATAGTGCTCGTCGACTTTCTCCGCTCAAACATCAACATCTTTGCGTGGAGTCCCTCGAATATGCCGGGCATACCCAGGGAAGTCATCGAGCACGCCTTAGAGATCCGAGCCGGCTCCAAACCGGTGAAGCAACGCTTGCGCCGCTTCGATGAGGAGAAGCACAAGGTCATCGTTGAGGAGATACACAAGCTGTTGGAGACCGGATTCATCAAGGAGGTTCATCATCCCGAGTGGCTAGCTAATCCCGTGTTAGTTAATAAAAAGAGTGGGAAGTGGAGGATGTGTGTAGACTATACTAGTTTAAATAAAGCATGTCCAAAAGTTCCTTTTCCTTTGCCACGCATTGATCAAATCGTTGATTCCACTGCGGGATGTGAAACCCTGTCGTTCTTAGATGCATATTTCGGCTACCACCAAATCAAAATGAAGGAGTCCGACCAGCTCGCGACTTCGTTCATCACCCCATTCGGCATGTATTGCTATGTTACTATGCCCTTTGGTCTCTAGAACGCAAGGGCTACGTACCAGCGATGCATGCAACACGTTTTTGGGGGACACATCGGACCAACCGTTGAGGCTTATGTTGATGATATCATTGTCAAAACCAAAAAGGCCGATAATTTGATAAACGACCTCGACATTGTGTTCAAGTGCCTCCGGGCAAAGAACATCAAGCTCAACCCTGAGAAATGCATTTTCGGCGTTCCTCAAGGCATGCTTCTAGGGTTCATCATTTCCGAGCGTGGCATCAAGGCCAACCCGGAAAAGATCGCCGCAATAACCAAGATGGGCCCTATCTAAGATCTGAAGGGCGTAAAGAGGGTCACGGGCTGCCTAGCAGCCCTCAGTCGCTTCATTTCACGCCTTGGTGAAAAAGCGCTCCCACTGTATCGTCTCCTGAAAAAATCGGAACACTTCCCGTGGACCCTCGAGGCCGAGGAAGCTCTTGAAAGGCTCAAAGCTACACTCTCTAACTCACCAATCCTCGTCCCTCTGACCCTAGGGGAACCCCTCCTACTTTATGTCGTCACAATGACACAAGTAGTCAGCGTGGTCTTGGTTGTCGAGAGGGCAGAGAACGGACATACCTTGCTCGTCCAGAGACCGGTCTACTTCATCAGCGAGGTGCTCTCGGAAACCAAGGTTCTCTACCCATAGATCCAAAAGCTGCTGTACGCCATCGTCTAAACACGGCGCAAACTCCGTCACTATTTCAAGGTCCACCCGGTGACTGTGGTCTCTCCTTTCCCTCTAGGAGAGATAGCCCAGAATCGGGAAGCCTCGGGTAGGATAGCCAAGTGGGCGGTCGAGCTCATAGGTGAGACCCTCTCTTATGCGCCGCGCAAAGCCATCAAGTCCCAAGTACTAGCAGATTTCCTGGCGGAGTGGACCGACACTCAACTTCCTCTGGTTTAGCTCCAGGCTAAGCTTTAGACCATGTACTTCGATGGGTCACTGATGAAAACAGGAGCAGGCGCGGGTTTGCTCTTCATCTCACCCCTCAGAGTCCACATGCGCTATATCATCCGGCTTCATTTTCCTGCCTCCAACAACGTCACCGAATACGAGGCGCTCGTCACGGGCTTGTGAATCGCTGTCGAACTAGGGGTCTAACACCTCGATGTTCGAGGTGGCTCTCAGCTCGTAATCGACCAGGTCATGAAGAGCTCGAGCTACCGTGATCCCAAGATGGAGGCCTACTATGAAGAGGTATGGCACCTTGAGGACAAGTTTCACAGCCTCGAGCTCAATAACATCGCACGCAGGTATAATGAGGCCACCGACGAACTCGTGAAAATCGCTTCTAGTCAAACTACGGTTCCACCAGATGTTTTCGCGAGAGATCTCCACCAAACGTCCGTCAACATCAGGGCAGACGGAGGGGTCAACGGGCCATCACTCGACCCTCTACCTGAGGTGGAAGCCCCCTCGACCGAGGCTGAGGCCATGCAGGTGGAAGGCTCGACACCACCAGCCAACCCTGAGCCTGACTGGAGTATTCCGTACCTCGACCATCTCACTCGAGGGGACCTCCCCTCGAATAAGATCGAGGCTCGATGGATCGCTCGCCGAGCCAAATCCTTTGTGATATTTGGTGATAGTAGGGAGCTGTATCACCGCAGCCCTACTGGTGTCCAACAACGCTGTATCACAAATGAGGAAGGCAGAAACCTGCTCAATGATCTACACTCGGGGGCTTGTGGTCATCACGCAGTGCCTCGAACCCTCGTCGGAAATGCTTTCTGACAAGGTTTCTATTGGCCGACCACAGTCTTCGATGCTGTCAAGCTAGTACGCTCCTACAAAGGCTGCCAGTACTATGCAAGACAAACCCATCTTCCAGCTCACGCCCTGCAAACTATTCCCATCACGTGGCCATTCACTATTTGGGGGCTTGACCTAGTCGGACCCTTGAAAAGGGCAACTGATGGCTTCACCCACTTGCTCATCGCCATTGACAAATTTTCCAAGTGGATCGAGGCCCGTCCTATCACCAGCATCAGGTCTGAGCAAGCTGTGCTCTTTTTTACTGACATCGTCCACCGCTTTGGAGTTCCCAACTGCATCATCATGGACAATGGCACCCAATTCACTAGTAAAAAGTTTCTGGATTTCTATGACAACCACCACATCCATGTGCTCTGGTCAGCCGTGGCTCATCCAAAAACAAATGGCCAAGTAGAACGTGCCAACGGCATGGTCCTACAAGGCCTGAAACCCAGAATTTTTGACAAGCTAAACAAACACGGCAAGAAATGGGCTGCCGAGCTTCCCTCAGTCCTGTGGAGCCTAAGAACAACGCCGAGTTGAGCCACAGGGTTCACTCCATTCTTCTTAGTCTACGGCTCCGAGGCTATGCTCCCAACTGATGTAGAATACGGATCCCCAAGGTTAAAGGCCTACAACGAGAAAAATAACGACGCCACAAGAGAGGACGCCCTCCACCAGCTCGAGGAAGCCCGCGATGTGGCTCTGTTGCATTCTGCCAGGTATCAGTAGAGTCTTCGATGCTACCATGATAGACACGTATGTAGGTGGGACCTCAATGTTGGTGACCTGGTGCTACAGCAAAGCCAGAACACCAAGGGACGACACAAGCTCACACCGCCGTGGGAAGGGCCATACATCATCACAGAAGTATTAAAGCCCGGCACCAACAAGCTATCGAACGAGAAAGGCAAAATCTTCACCAACGCCTGGAACATCGAACAACTACATCGCTTTTTCCCTTAAAAAAGCCTCGAGGCTCTGTAAATTGTTTTCAATCTCATCAATAAAGAATACAGTGGTGTTCAAAGCTTTGTTTTCATAACAACCAGGAAGGATTGACCCTCCCTCGGGGGCTGCAAAGGGGGGGGAACCCTCTGTCCCCAAAATAACTCGTACTCTTTTTCAAAAAAGAGAACTGTCACATAGGTCGACAAGGCCGCAAGAGCACCCAAAGGCTCAAGGGTCGTTGAGCCGCGAGATCACTTACACCTCCAAGGCTACGGTACCTCCACTCACCCCTCACGCCAAGGGGCGCAACCACGCGCTAAGTAGACCTAGTAACAGTTCACAACTTTGAAAAAGCTCACATCCCCGTTCGCTTCAAATCAAGTTCTTACACGATCTGCAAGGCCGCAAGCGCACCCTAAAGCTCGAGGGCAGTCGAGCCGCGAGATTACTTACGCCTCCAAGGCTACGGTACCTCCACTCACTTCCTTACGCCAAGGGGCGCGACCGTGCGCTAGGTAAATCATGCAAGAATGTGATTCAAGCGATAAAGGGAAGAAAAAAGCTTGAATAAAACTTAACAATCAGTACAAGTTTACATCTAAAAATGTTTTAGGGCCCCTGAGGCCATCACGACCTAAGTTACGGATACTAACTTATTACATGGGCCTTCATGCCCAGGTTTGGCACACATGCCCTTGTCATCAGCAGGCGGAACCACCTCGACCTCGAAGAGCTTGGCGAGGCGACTCCCAGGCTCCTCAGCAGCTTCGATCAGGCCCAGGCAGGCGGTTTTGTTCTCCTCGTCCGTCCGATCTGGATCCGTGATGAAACCATCAGCGATAAGGTCCATGTCATACACGAACCCAGACCGAACGACTGCCAGAGCCCTCTTCACGCCATGATGAAGCCTGCCTCGTATCCTCTCACGGATGAGGCGGCCCAGTGCCACCATCCGACGGACGAAGGAGTTCCCCGGGGCGTCCTCCTCGGTGTCGGCGTCGGGCTTGACCCCTAGGCCATCGCATACGGAGGTGATGGTGCCCTAAAGCAACTGAGTCCACCTAGCCTTGGCTTCGAAGAGGTTCTAGAATGAGGTGGCCGTCGCCTGAGCCGCCTGTTGCTCCTTCTCCAACTATGGAACACAAGCCTCAAGTTAGCGCAAGCCTAGGACCTCGACGCCAAGGCCACTACACAACAAGAAGCTTACCCTCAGAATGGGTCTGCCAACCCACGACCTCGTCACGCAGCTCCTCGCACATCTTCTCAGACGCTCGAAGAGCCTCGTCCCTGTCACGGGCCATCCCCCTCAATGTCACAACCTCGTCTTCCAAGGTTCTGACGCTGGCGGACACCATCCCGACCTAGATGTTGAGGGCATCGCACTGACCACCGACTAAGGCGATGTCCTCCTCGAGCTCCTTCACACGTGCCAGCAGTGGCATGAGGTCCTCACGGGCTTTGGCAGCCTCCTCCCGAGCCCTTGCCGTGTCTTCATGCGCCGTGGCCTCAGCCTCCCGAGCCTGTGCCGCCTCCTCCTTAACCACCGCGTAGGCGACGCGAAGCTCGGCTGTCTCGGTGCTCTGCTGGGAGAGCCGCTTGTTGGCTTCCTCGACCAGAGCCCATTGACGGACGAGCGCCGCCCACACGCCACTCTCATGACGAATGAAGAGTGACTTACGGCAGGAACGCTCCTTGAGCTCCTGACCATAGTTAAAATCTAACAGTCAGAACCAAGGAAAAGGGAGGGATAAAATGTAAGGAAAAACTAACGAATCTGGCTTACCTCAAAGGCCTCCGACATACCCCGTGCTAGGGTGTCTGAAACCACACGTAGGCACTGCATCGTGTGCTTTCAAAGTCCCTCAAGGTACTCCTAGTGGTGCACCTCGTCCTTGTCATCGAGCACAAAGAAGGGCTTGGCGCTAGGGTTGGATGCGTCCCTGAATTCAAGGGTCAACCTGCCCCAGCGCGGAAGCTCCTCCTCTGCCCACACGAGTGCTAACCCGGTGAAGTCCGGCCACCCGGCCGACGCCTCGGCCTAGTCACCCCCAATGCCACAGAGGTACCGACCCCATCCAAGGCCTTGGCCGCCTCGACGTCCGCTGCTTACTTCCCCTTGTTAGCAGGAGAGTCATCGAGGGTGAGGTCGATCAGGGCTGGGGTCGACCCTTGCGGCGGGTCCACCACCTCCTTTGTTTTTTCAACATCTGCCTGCCCTGCGTCGTGGATGGATGTTTCAGCCTCAGTGGCCTCGACGGTCACCTGGGCTATCGCTGTTGACCTAGGCTTCGACCCACCAGTGCCGGGCACCTCGAGCTCGGCACCGCTAGGGACCACCGCCTCCACCGGCCCCGACCCCTGCGTGGCGGGGTCACAGCCAGTGACGTCCTAGGCGCCCGCCGCTGCTCCGTTGCAGCCTGGAGCTTCATGACCCAAGCGGCGTCGTCGGCCACCGTCCGCATTATTACGGCAGCGCCCGACCTAAGTGCCTTCATGGGAGTCGGACCCGCGAGCTCCGCCTTACGCTTATGCCTGAACAACAAACAAGCGCGTCAGAATAAAAAATAGGATCACCAATCATGAAAAATAGGGCGGAAAACTTACCTAGATATGGGAACCAGGGGCCTAGACCCTGGCAGGCCAGAGCCACCCGACAGCGCCTACGACGGCCCCACCGTCGAGCCTCCTGCTGGCCGAGCGCTCCTCGGAGCCTTGGCTAGCGGAGCGTCCAAGGTCCTCTGCGTTGTCGAGGCTAGGTGGCCTCGGGTCCTCACACCCGTCGACGGTGCCCTGGCTTCTGATGCTGATGCCGCTGACCCGACTGCCGTCTAAGACCGAGGCGCTTGGACTCGCGGGGGCGGCGCCACTAACCCCTCTTGCCGGGCCCCAGATGAGGCGGCGGGCCCCGCCCCGGTCTCTTTCCCTCCTGGCTCTCCCTCCCCCTCAACGGGCGCCGAGGCCGCCATCGACGCCTGGGAGGTTGACCCCCCAATGGGCTCCATAAAGGGGCACACATCGGGGAGGTCTGCCAGGGAAGTCGCGGTGTCGTACCGCAACTAGGCGTTATCATCGCCACTATCGTCGTCCTCCCCTGAGACTATCTCGAAGGGAGACTCCTCGAGCGAGAGCCCGTTGAGACTCTGTTGTCGACGGTGCTTCTTCAACGCCTCCTGCTCGAGGGTCTTGCGGACTTGACATTTCTTGGCGGCGTCCTTCTCCTCCTTCTTCTGGGCCGCCAAGAGGCGTCGAGCCTCCCGAGCGACCCGATCTTCTAGAACCGGTGGCCGTGTTTCCTTGACCACCGACAGATCCTATACACGGACCTCGACCAGGTTAGTGGAAGGAATCCGGAAGCAAAAGAACTTAAGATCATCAAGAACAACACTTACCAGGGGCTCGAATCCCTAGGTGGGGCGCATCGGGACCCTATCGATGTCCTCCTGCCGGAAACTCCCCACCATCCACCGCGCACGTCGGGCGACCTCGTCAAGGGAGAGGGACTTGTGTGACATCCTGCTCCCCTCCAATGATGCCTCCGGCGTCATCTCATCGAGCCGAAGCCGGCGCTGCGTCAGCGGCAGCACCCTCCGGTGGTGGAACGCTGCGGCCACCATCCCCGCTGTTAATCCACGCTGACAGAGCCTCCTCAGTGCGTCGAGGAGCGGCTCTAGCTTTGGCTTGTCGTCCTCAACAACGCCGTACGTCCAGTTCTCTTCTCACACCATCAGCACCCGGCCGGAGTACCTCGGTAGCTGGTCGCCGTCGTTGCGGAGGTAAAACCAGTCATCATGCCAGCCACTGTTCGAAGAAATCAACTGTGCCAGGATGTATTGGTTGCCTTGACCTAACCGGACTTGGAGGGTGTAGCTCCCCGCGTGCACTGCGCGCTGCACCCCTCGCTCTCCCGCCTTCTTAGCGAAGTGCTCCGCCTTGAAGAGGTGGAGCCATAGATTCCACTGTGGCTCCATCCCCAGGTATCCCTCATAGACCGCCGCAAAAATGGCAGCCTACGAGATGGAGTTGGGGGCGAGGTGGTGCAGCTCCACTTTGTAGTAGTGGAGGAGCGCCCGCATGAAGGGGCTAGCCGGCACGCTGAACCCCTCTCGTGGAAGGCCATGAAGCTCACCACGTAGCCTTCTGGAGGCGTCGGTTCCCGGTGGTCGGACGGTGGCACTCTCCACTCCCGCTGGGTCTGACTCGCCCTCGGTCGTAGAAGCCCATCGTGGACCAACTCCTCCAGCTTCCGCTCCGTCACTGAGGAACGGGCCCACGTGTCCGCAGGGAGGATCTGGCTTTTGCCCGCCATTGTTGTTAGAGGAACGGCGCAGGCAAAGGAACGATGGCGGCGCTGGACGGTGGCTGAAGGTTGCAAGATGGCAAAGGGGGGGGGGGGCGAAGAAGGCAAGGAAGTCAAGAATGCAAAGGGCCTATAAGGGTAAACGAAACCCCAGGCCTTGCTCTTATACCCCGATGGAAGTCCAATGGGCGGGCGAAAAGGTAGGAGCAGTTTTTTCATTCAATGACCTTACCTAACCGCTCCCTCAAAACCCGCAGATATGGGCACGTGTCCACTATGCATGCCATAACCGTCGCACCATGCCACCCACTACCACGCCGATCTCGCTTCCCCTCCTGAAAAGACGTGCCCTAAACGGGTGGGAGAAGGATCTATAGACGGATATTCCCAGACACATGGGTAATGGGCTCCGAGCCCAATATAAACCTTGAGGGATCGAAAGCTGGCCCTCGACTAGGGTTCGACAGCTGCCTTCGAGTAACGGAGTCAGGGACGACTAGGGATGCGCCCATACAAGGCCAGGGCTCGAGCCACGCTCTCAAGGCACCCCCAGACGTATTCGAGGCTAAAAGAGAGATAGACGGAGGAATCCCCTTAGAGGGAGGCATCGAGCCCTCGAATCCTATCGAAAGGAATCGAGATCCATACGACTACTCTTTGGCATTCTTGAGAGTGCCTCCGTGGCCGCTAGCCGACTCCTTCCAAATGGAGCACGGGCTCCCACTCGAATTCCCTGTTAATAGCTCACCGAAGACCGTCAGAACTCACCCAAACGAGGGTAGTACGATGTTCCCCACCCCTCCTCCTTTTTTTTCTAAAAAGGGAGCAAGGGTCGAACGATAAAAGATGGCCAAGACTCTGATCGACCTCACGCGCACGAGGCTCGGGGGCTCGACCGCAAAAAACCAAACCCCAAGCGAAAAAAGGCAAGGCACGCCATGATTCAAGAACATTCCTAAAAAAGAACATACAAAAAGACCTCAGAGGAGTCAAAACACTCCACCGAGGCCTCGGGGGCTACACCCGGCGGGTGCGCTCGCGCGCCCCCACCAAAAAAAACTACGATGCTACGACTCCAAGTTATGAACCACTGAGCCTCTGTGAGAGTGACCCACACTCACCCAAAGCCTCGGGGGCTACTATCGGGTACCTAAAACTAGGGGTACCCACAATCAACGATCAAGAAAAAACAAAACACTACCCGCAAATGAAACAAAGCCAAAATAGCGGACGAGACGCCTCGATTGCACTCCGACTCGTACGAGGCCAACTCGATAGGATGCCTCGACTACGTTCTGACTCGTACGAGGCACCCTCGACGGGATGCCTCGACTGCGTTCCCACTCGCACGAGGCTCGTTCGATAAGGCACCTCAACTATCGGGAAATCTCCGACTCGCACGACCCCGGGTCAGACCGCTCGACCCACCTTGTTCACCTACTCTAAAACAAAAGTCAGAGCATTTAATGCGACTACCTATTACTTCCTACCATCATGGCTATAGCTGTGACCAACGTGGAAACAGCACCGGTGTCAAATCTCACTTTTTACCGCCCATCCCGGGATGGGAGGTGAAAACCTGTCACTATACACACCATACCGCACACTGTTTTGCCACCGATCACCCTTGAGGGAGGATACGACAAGGTCCACACCCCATGATCTTAGGGATTCAGCCTTATCCACCCATCCTCGACCCGTCCTCAACCCGGCCTCGACCTAGCCTCGACCTACCATCGGTCAACAGGGAGGAAAGGCCGACGTGGCACAGGACTCAGGGTCTTTTCACCGTCTCGTCCCCTACGTCACCATGGTGTCCGGGGATGGCCGGCCATTCCTAGGGCACGTCGCTACAACCATCTCTATAGGGATCGACAAAACTTCACCTCAAGACTCCCCTGGCGCCCCGGCCTCCTCTTACCCTATAAAAGGGCAGGCCAGGGCTCTACAAGGGACACAGATGAAGCAAGATGCAAGCCAGAAGCCAAGCGCAAATAAGCAAAGGCACACAACCCACAAATCAACATCTCAAGCAATCTCCCTTGTACTCTCACTTTTCCTTTGAGACCTAGGCTCAGTTTCCTCTCTCCCAGCTTGTAACCCCTACGCAAGCACTTAGGTGCAAGGAAATACAATACTCCCTCCTCTCCACTAGACATAGGGCCTTCCTTTGCCCGAACCAGGATAAACCTCCGTGTATCCTCCTTGCATCACCATCTAGATTAGGGACACACAGCACTTGATTCACTTGTTGGCTCAGGACCCCCGCAGGACCAGATGCCGACACTACTCTATGCCCTCCTAATCACTTCCCGTAAGCTACAACACTACTTTAAAGACCACAAGATTACCGTGATAATAGATTTCCCTCTCGGAGACATCCTACGCAATAGAGATACGATAGGACACATATCAAAGTGGGCAGTGGAACTCAGAGCTCTAAATATCGATTTCTCTCCTCAAAAAGTAATAAAATCACAAGCACTCACAGACTTCGTGGCCAAATGGATAGAAATCCAACAACCAGCGCTAGATGCCTTCCTCGACCATTAGAAGATGTACTTTGATGGATCACTCAAGTTACGCAGGGCTAGCGCATGTAATGGAACCACCCAAATTACAAGAACACAAGTACAAAAATAATCACCGAAGCAATTAAATTTTCGTACTTAAGCTCCCATAACTCCGGTAGTCCAATGAAATCATGAGGGTTTTCAAACCAACCAACATACAAGCCAAGATCGTAGTGATTCAACATAACAAGTCATATGTTACATCCATTTCACGAGTAGTTTAACATATATCGAAGTTGAATATAGTTATTACAACTCAACTTTAAAGGTAGCGGAAGTAAATTAGTTTAAAACCAACATCACTCTTATTTCAATTACATGCCAGTATCAAAGTCAACTTCTAGCAAAAGCATTAGAGACAAGATAACTCAGAAGGATCATGCCCATGATCACACTCCACCACTACGGCAGGAGCCATCCAATCCTTGCAGTAGCCATGATACATCACAATCTGCAATAAGTGGGAATAAACCCTGAGTACGAGGGGTACTCAGCTAGACTTATCCGTCATAAACCAGAAATAATATGACACCAAGGAGTATGCAACGCTTTCTTTTAGTGGGCTAGCTTGACTCATTTGCGAAAAGCATGTGTTATCATGAATAAACCATTTTAAGTACTTTTGTATCATCTTTGTTATAACCTGTTAATCTAGGTAAGGACCTATGCTAAAGCAATCACTTGATTAACCATTAACATCAATGTTACCATCTTAGGTTTAGCATTTCCAACATAATCCACATAACCATCTGTGTTCCATCATTATTACTACGATGCCGTAGCTCGAGTCAAGTGCTCACTATCCAGGAGCGATGGCAATTCAAATCGATTCCTAACCAGCTGGTGATTTATTCCTCACACAAACCACACTTACCGATCAAGTGATCTACAGGTCACCAATGACACTATTCTGGTAAATCTAACGGGACAAACTGGATACGCAATACCTAGGGACCGCCTGACAACTAGGAATCAGGCCTCGCCTGCCCTTGGGCTCACTCTTCGCACCCCTGTCATACCCCCATCAGCACCAATACACGCACCCTTGTAGATCCTGGCCTGAATAGTGCCACTAGCTTCGCAGTCAAAAGATACTTTATTTGGCCAGCTAAATGTGAGGCATGCGTTCAACATGACAAGAGGGATGAGCAATGGTCGGTCCTTAATTGACACAGACGGAATCACTATAGTCCAAAACCCTATAAGACTCCACCCGGTCTCCATTTATCCATCAACACTTGGTTATTTTCCATGATAAAAATTATAGCCAACCATAACCAGGTATCCACCTATATCTCGTAGGTGCCAGAAAATCACCTGACTTCTATCGGTCTAAGCATGGCTAAGCAATACTTTCGATCCTGAACTAAAAATAGGATTCTAGGCATATCTATGGGACAAGGAAAATGTATATATGCAATAAGTATTTCCAACCAACTCCTATAACTTAATGCAACAATACATATATAACATATATATACTCAATTGCTTTTATGAAGTAGGAGGCTTAGAATGCTCTGGGGTTTGCCTGGGATCGAACACTTAGGTTAGTGTTTGACAGATGACACTCGCTTGGCGAGCATCTCCCATCTCAGCACTTGCTTAGTCCTTCCATCTTTGGAATAGGTCCACCAAACACCGTCTTTGGGTTTGGCTCCAACATCTTTTTCTTCATGTGGTGCATCTAGAGTACCTAGATGAGATGCAAGATGCATGTATATGAATATCATGAATGGTAATACAAGATGCATCACATAAGCATTCAAACATACACAAGATTATACAAGACATAGACACCAATAGCTATTTAACTAGCATCACACAACCAATTATAAAAGGGCAAGCACATCAAGCATAACACAAGTTTAACAAGATCACAAGTATCTTGACCATCATCAAGGGCATAAGCCACACTAAGCAACACAGGGTTAAACAACCATAACTAGCATCTATCCATTTTTGGACTGCAAACAACAACTTCATGTTTGGATCATAACTGGAGTTATACAAATCCAATAGCCATGAAACAAGACATTATATAAAGCTTATGAAATTATCTAAAACTCTTTTATTTACACCCAGAGCTGATTCTAAAGCTAACTAGGCTAAAACATAGCAAGAAGCAAATCTACACAAGAGATGGACAGAAAACTGACAGGAACTTCAGAGATGCATAACTAGAGTTCTATTCATCCAATAAGGGTGGTTCTTAACTTTTTAGAAAGCTTATTAAGTTAGATACAAATTTATTATTATCATCTAAAGGTGATTCCACAGATAAAAGGGGCAAACAACACCAAGAATGTATCTCTATCCAGATTTGGACAGAAACTGCCATCCCACTTGAAAAAGCTATAACTAGAGTTCTAGACCACCAAAAGTGGTGATCCAAGACAATTTATAAAGCTTATAAAAATAAATTCAATTAATCTATTATCACCAAAGCATGATTCCATATGTAAATAGGCCAACTAATGCAGTCATTCAGATCTGTATAGAAGACAAGCAAAACCTGACAGCGGAATTGTAAAATCTAAAACTCAAAAACCATCAGGCGTAAAATCATGAAACTTTAACACCAGCTATGCCACGAAGTCTCCTACAACTCTTGTATTCACCACTTTCACATAAAACATTATTTTCTTGCTTAATTTAATCATAGCTCATATTAAAGCATTTATTAAGCACTCAAGCAAGGTGAATAAAAAACTAGACCACACTGCATCCAATGACTATGAAATTTTTACCACACATCAAACATCACTTAAGTAGCATGCCATAAAATTTCACTTCATTTGGAGCCCTAGATCTGTAGTTATGAAAAATAACAAATTCAACTAGTATTAAAACCCTACAGCAAAATCTATTCTTGCAGCTAAAACTTTAAAGTAAAACATGCCATATTATAGATCTACTGTATAGACAATTTCACAAGGATTCCAAAAAGTCCTCATTTACTATTTTACAAATTTCCTATGATTTACTATGCATTTTCAAAGTTTCACCCGATTTACAACAAATAGGTCCCTAGAGACGCTATTCATTTGAGTCATAGAGTTTGCAGATAGGCCCCTTCCCTTCTTCAAATTTGAGCGCAAGATCCTTGGTCGCGAATTGAACAGAGGAGACACCGGGTTCACGATTTCTAGTGGCTATGGTCATTGCCGGCGTCTGAGAAATGGCGGGGGAGCACCCACGGGCTCGTGCGCATCCGATGGCGGTCGTGGATGACCGGGAGGTGGGCCAAGGTGGCCCCGCCATGCACGGCGGCAACATGCAGAGGCGGTGGCTTGCCGGTGGTGGCGCTCTAGTGGCTGATGACTTGGGCGAGCGTGCGCGCGAGGTGCAGCACGATGAGGTGAAGGCGGTGGTGCACATGGTTGTGGCCGTGAGGGCTTGGAGCGCCGAGGATGCGGGTGGTAGCGAGCTGATGAGGACATCCTCCGCTATTACCCGTTGGCAAAGACGCAACAAAAAAAGGGCCAAGTGGCCTAGTTGTAGTCGAGCGGCGACTGTGTGAGCCTCTGAATAATCCCACCTTACTTAGCTTGGGAGGAGGAAGCCACCTTAAAAGAGAGAGCCACCCTTCCCCTATCGGACTAGTCTTTTAGGGATATTGGGCCTTTCCCCGAGTGGGTGTGCATAAGAACTGTTGGGGTCTGAGCAACCTTAATTTATTGGGCCTCGACCAACCCTACCTGGGCCGGATGTATCATTTGGTATCAGAGCTGGGCCCTTGTTTAAGGGGGTGAGAATGATGAGGACATCCTCCGCTATTACCCGCTGGCAAAGACGCAACAAAAAAAGGGCCAAGTGGCCTAGTTATAGTCGGGCGGTGACCGTGTGAGCCTCTGAATAATCCCACCTTACTTAGCTTGGGAGGAGGAAGCCACCTTAAAAGAGAGAGCCACCCTTCCCCTATCGGACTAGTCTTTTAGGGATATTGGGCCTTTCCCCGAGTGGGTGTGCATAAGAACTGTTGGGGTCCAGGCAACCTTAATTTATTGGGCCTCGGCCAACCCTACCTGGGCTAGGGATAATACTTTGGTGTTGTCTTTTTCTATCTTCTAACCATGGCAGGATCTCCGACGGACTTCAATGAGTGCGTGTCCAAGGGCGAGCTTACAATGTTCATGACTGAACAACGCAATCTTATGACCGAGCTGATGCGCAATGTGAACAATTTGGTCACCCGCATTGAACAACTCGAGCACCGCTCTCCACCTCATCGTGCTGATGATGTAGATGCGGATGATTTTGGTGATGAAGATGTGAATGCTGATGGTTATGCCCGTCGCCGCCTTAACTTCAACCGTCGCGGTATGGGAGGTAATATTCAAGGTAATAATGATCCTTTTGCTAAAATTAAATTTAGCCTTCCTCCTTTTGCTGGTAATGTTGATCCAGAGGCTTATTTAGATTGGGAGCTTGCTGTTCAACAAAAAATTGATTCTCATAATGTTCCTGCTGAGCATAGAGTTAGACTTGCTACTAGTGAGTTTATTAATTTTGCTTTGTTCTGGTGGAGTGATCTTTGCAATGCTAATAATGCCGCTGCTGTGCCTCAAACTTGGAATGCTTTAAAGCAATGTATGAAATCTCGTTTTGTTCCTCCTTATTACCAATGTGATTTATGTTTGAAACTACAAACTTTAAAATAAGGTGATAAAGCAGTAGAAGCATACTATCAGGAATTGCTTATTGGTTTAGCCTGTTGTGGTATAAATGAAGATGATAATGATTCTAGTGCTAGATTTTTTGGTGGTTTAAACCATGATATACAAAACATACTAGATTACAAAGAATGGTGTAATTTTTCCCAATTGTATCATCTTGCTATTAAGGCAGAACGTGAAGTATAGGGCCGCAAACAACACCAGCCTTTCAGGTCTAACAATGGGAGGAATTTTTAGCAGCGTTCAGAGCTGGAGACGTCCAAGATTCCTGTTGCATCACAGCCGTCTACACCTTCCGGGGTAAGTAAATTGTCTAATGTGCAGAAGAAAAGTGCCACTCCAGGTGATTCTCCTAGCTCCTCCTCGTCCAGCTCTAAAATCATTTGCCACCGATGCAAAGGCATGGGACATGTCATGAAGGATTGCCCTAGTCGTCGTGCTTTCATTGCTACCGAGGATGGATATGTAAGTGCTAGTGATGTTGAAGATGATTTAGCCCTTGTTGCTAACATTGATGCAGATTCCACCGAGGGTGATCAAGACAAGGAGGCCATCATCATTGACTCCGTGGCTGCTGCCGCAGACTACGCTAGCCTTCTTGTGCAGCGTGTGTTGAGTACACGTGTGGTTCATGAAGAAGAGATAACAATCCAATGCCACAATTTGTTCCACATGTATTTCATTGTGCAGAGTTGTCGTGTTCTCACTATCATTGATAGCGGGAGTTGCAATAACTTGGTGAGTTCAGATTTGGTTGCCAAGCTTGGTTTGACCACACGACAACATTCATATCCATATAAACTTTAATGGTTCAATAATAGTGGTAAGACTAAGATAACTAAATCAGCACGCATTAGCTTTTTTCACAGGCTCTTATCATGATACTGCTGATTTTGATGTTGTTCCTATGCAAGCTTGTTCCATTTTATTAGGTCACCCATGGGAATTTGATAATGATGCTTTACACCATGGTAGAACTAATACATACACTATCATACATAAGGACAAGAAAATTACATTGCTACCTTTGTCTCCTACGGATATTATTAAACATGCTAATGAGATTAAAAATAAACCTCCAACTCACATTGCTCAAAATAATGGGATTAAGTTAAAAGGAGGTACTTTTCTTGCTACAACTTCTGCTACTGATGAGTTATGTGATAATCCTGATGCGCCATGTTATACCATGTTTTGTCAACCTATTTTGTCTGGTGCATTGTCTGCTATCACTAACCTTTTGCAGGAGTTCGCTGATGATGGGATGAAGTCGAGGATGACTCCAATTCTAGAAGGAGAGGATGATGAGGACATCACCAAGATGGAGTCGAGGACGACTCCAATTCAAGAAGGGGAGGATGATGAGGACATCGCCACACTGGACACACCGACGTTATGGTCTTTCCCAAGTTGCAATTTGTCCCCAACTCAGCTGCCACGTCACCCTCGGATTCAGCAGACACATCATCACTATTTTGGTCATAAATCTCTCATACGACATCAAAACGGGGCGATCTCGGATGCGTTGGAAAGGGGACGATGACGCCATCATTTTGGATCTGGTCTTAGCTCCAGAAGGTCCGTGGATCATTCTGTGTGACCACGTCAAGGTGTTGTGTCACCTATTTGGGCCAACTTGGCCATGTATCGTGTCGGGCCTTAAGCCCAAGTTGTGGGTGTCCAACCCCTGGCCATTCCCAACCCTAGGTCGAGTCTTAGACTATAAACATAGCTGCCACCACTGTTAGACAATTGGGTTTTGTTTAGAGTTTAGTTTTCCATCGAGAAACTGAATCGTTCATTGTAACTGTGGTGACAAATCCTTTTACAGTGATCCAGAGCCCCTGTTCTTGATCTCCTCCACTGTGTCGATTAGTCCTTTGGAACCGAGTTCTTGAACCCTCTATTGATATTCGCAACATTCATATTTGCAATTTCAGATTGCGTATTTTTACCTTCTTGCTTGTGCTCTTCGATTCGCTTACAGGAAAAGCCTTCTTGGCGAGGTCAATCAAGTTGTGCTTGGTTGATAACCAACGGAGCAGTGGTGTAACAGTTGCAGGGTTCGAATCGTGTCTGATTTGAAGCCAGATCGCTAACGTCGAGATCTCCACAAATCAAACTTACCGGTTACCTCTCGGAAGATCGGGCCAGTACTCATCACGAGCTGAGCCGCCAGCCATGGCGGACGGCTACACAGGAATGAGGAGAGCACGACAGTGAGTTAGGGAGAGGGCGCTAGAGTGGATGGGGAGTGCCTGGGGTAGCTTAGGCATCCAAATCGAGCAGTAGCGGCCGACAGAGGGAGTGGGACGCACGGCAACAATGGCGAGGTGTGCTCTATGCATGGGCGCTACGTCATCATTCCATCGAGCACATGGTGGGCAGCGACGTGGGCAAGGTGGGGCGCCGATTTGGGCCGTCTATGGGCCGAATTGGATTTTGGCCCAAAAATGAAGTTTGTAGCCCACAAACTGCTCTACGTTTTCCATTAAGTGACCATGGTCATTAGGATAGTAGATTAGCAGCTAATTAAGCTCCAAACCAGCATTGTTAATGCATTGACAGTGATTAGCAAAAACTCAAACTTGGTGGTCAAAACGAAGTCAAACTGTCACCATCTTTTTGCATGCTCTTCTCCATAGTGTATCCTCCAACTTTTACTTTGGGTCAACTTGAGATGCTTAACGAATTTCAGAGAACGCGAGACGCCAATGCCGATGTCGATGAATTTCAAGACTTGAATATTTCTGTGCTGAAAACTACAACAGATTCAATTTTTGTGCCCCGATTAGACTCACTTCCAACCTGATCTAGCTCTTGGTCCAATAATAAAGTTTCTTCTACATAACCTAAACTAAAACTTTCATTTAAGGTCCAACCTCAAAACCGGTATAGAACCTACGATTATACTTTGACCAAAGTAGGATCACGATAAAGCTTAAACTATCCTTTTTGATCCATTGGAGCATTTTCTTGGCATTTGCTCAACATGAACCTTTCATGATTTTTGTTGTAGAGTTCATATAGAGTCATTTGGGCAAGGTTGCATGGTTTGATTGATGACCTATATTTCCATTCACTTAATAGTGCAATTCAAGCACTTATTAAAGCCATTCCAACAAGGATATAACTTATCATTTCATGTGACTTTTTGATTCCAAACTTTATGAAACTTCGAGTGACCAATATAGATGGGTATTGATATGAGACACATGAAGATATTCCAATAACACCACCCAAACATATCTCTTGAAAAGGGTCTATATGTAAAGCAAAGGTGCAATATCCAAGTTTAGGTTGGGGCTCATTTCCATAGGTTTGACTTTGACATCTTCCTCACCACTTAATCTGTCATGTTTGAGCTCAAACCCAATGCTTAACTGGTGACAAACACCTTGGGTGTTATAGCTCTCCCCCCTTAAAAGAATCGCATCCCGAGATTCGGTGCGAAGAACTTTTCAATGGAAGAGAAACATGTTATCCAATTTCCAACATCTGCATATGCATTAGGCTACTTAGCTTCAAACATCAGAGAGGCTAATTGGTCAAGACAACTTTCTGATACTCACTCCTCGTAGCAAATTTTATTTGAAGAATTTCCTTCATTGACTTCCATGAAGAATTGTTACTTTGGGAGGAATCCAAGACAGCATAGCCCTTCGTTCAAGAGATATGGAGGGTGCTACAGAGCAAAGACTATCTACTCATAACATCTACTTCTCTAGTGGCATATCATGTACAACTTTAGATAAGGGGTGGGTCCATAGATGAGGTAAACATTCTCTAAGAGACTATGGAAAACCGTCTAACTAATAGACCATGTCTATACCAGTCATAGACTGTTCACTCATTCAAACGCCAACTAATGGAAAACTACATAATGTTCCATGTGTGCAATTCTCTTTCTCTAATAACAACACTGTATTTTCTGAGTCTGTTGAGTGAGTGGTGAATGTAATAGCCAACTCTGTTGTCTCAACCTTCTCGATGACCATTTCTTAGGGAGCCTTCAAATCCAAGTGACAATAGTTGTAACGGAACCGTCCAAATTATAAGAGCACAAGTACAAAAACAATCACCGAAGTGATCAAATTCTCGTACTTGAGCCCATATAACTCCGGTAGTCCAATAAAATCACGAGGGATTTCAAACCAACCAACATACAAGCCAAGATCGTAGTGATTCAACATAACAAGTCACATGTTACAACCATTTCACAAGTAATTCAATATACATCGGAGTTTAACATAGTTATTACAACTTAAGTTCAAAAGTAGCGAAAGCAAAGTAATTTGAAACTAACATTATTCTTATTTCAAATACATGCCAGTATGAAGGTCGACTTCCAATAAAAGCATTAAAGAGAAGATAACTTAGAAGGATCATGCCCGTGATCACACTCCGCCTCTACGGCAGGAGCCAACCAACTCTTGCAGTAGCCATGATACTTCACAACCTGCAACAAGTGGGGATAAAACCCTGAGTACGACAAAGTACTCAGCTAGACTTACCCGTTAGAAACCAGAAATAAGGTGACACCAAGGATCATGCAAGGCTGATATAAAGTGGGGCTAGCTTGACAACATTTTGCATAAAAGCTTAATATAGATGATCAATCATTAATGCTTAAGCATCAAGTTAATTATCATTAACCTATCAACTATATTAGAACCTATACTAGAGCACTCACTTTATTAGGAGCAAACAATATTAACCATAGCAGGTATAAATTGAGGCAACCTTTCCATCGTGATCCAATTAACCATCCGTTCAATTTAATGGAATCTACGTTGCCGCTGCTCAAGTCGAGTGCTCACTAACCGGGAGCGACGGCGATTCGAATCGAATTCCTATCCAGCTGGAGGGGTATTTCTAACACTCACCGTGCAAACCCCTGCCAGGGTCGCATAGGCCACCTTTTCATATGATTTAGGAATCGCGGGTCCGAATGATGTCGCGACCCCAAGGGCGACACTCTGCCAGGTGATAGGGACTCTAACCCCCCTTGGTCTCACGCCAATGTCCCCAAGCACATACTTTCTCTCCTCCAAGAAGCAACCTACCATTCGATTCCCGGCCTGAATCACATTACTCGGCTTCGCGGTCGGAATGACTTATCCGGCCAACTAAGTGTTAGACTGCGTTCAACATGACTCAAGGACGTACAGCGAATCGGTCCTTAAATGACTCAGACGGGGATAGATTCACACCCGAGACCTCCATGCCTTGTCGCTTCACTATCATCATCCCGCCCGGTCTCATTTCATTTTATTAACACATGGTTCCTTTCCACGATAGAAAATATAGCCAACCGTGCCATATATGAATATCCCTATATCTCGCAGGTGACAGGAAATCATCTGACTTCTACCGCTTAAAGCAGGGCTAAGCATCTACTCGATCCTAATCTATGTAGGATTCAAGGATTCATATATCTGGACAAGGAATGATATAATGCAGCAAGGGTTTCCAACCAACTCCTATCACTTAATGCAACAATACTTATAACATATATAGAATTAATTGCTTTAAAGATAGGAGGCTTATAATGCTCCGGGGCTTGCCTGGGATCCGACTCAAGTTAGAGTATGTCAGATGAGTTCGCTTGGCGAGCATCTTCCAATCTACCACTTGTCCGGTCCTTCGATCTTCGGGATGGATCCACCAACTCCATCTTCGGGTTTGGCTCCACCTTAGGTCCTTCACGTGCTTCAGCTAACGTACCTAAATGAGGTGCAACAATGCATATGTATGAATGCATAGAAGTGCAATACACAAGTAATCAAACAACCATACCAAAGTTCCCCTAAACACCTAGAGCTAATTAACTTAATCCTCACTAAGGCATAACATAGAAGAAGACAAGCACATCAATCAAGAAACAAGTCTCACAAGATCACAGGGCACTAAACCAAGTACCATCAAGGATATGAGCCACACTTCCACACCCTAGCATGGCAAAGTCAATCAAAGCACTAGAATAATAATCTGCTACTTTCTGGACATACATACAGTAGCTCAGTAAATCAATCATAACTGGAGATCCCTAAATCCAAATGACTTGCAAGAAGACATTATGGAAAGCTTATGAAATTCTCTACATTTCATTTATAATAATCACAGCATGATTCCAAAGTTTAACATATCAAATTTACGCAAACACAGAAACTGGTCTAACAAGACAGAGAGCAAGTAATTCTGTAACCCAACTTTCAACAGCTATAACTCCTAAACCACGTGGCCAAATACCACCAAATTTTAACGGCTGCTAGATATATAAATTATCTACAACTTTTGTATAAACAAGTTTCACAACAAAGCACATTATCATGAAGAACTTTGCTAAGTTCCTAGATCTGTCCAGAAACCTCATTTGCAAGAAATAATTATTAACTTATGTTATAAACATATAATTAGACAAAACCAACTTTACCAACATGTCACACATGACTAATGAACACCAGAAAACATAGTGTCCATTCCTAAATAATTTTTTTAATGCATTTTCTTAATTTATTTAGATAATTAGGTGGAATTATGAACACATATCTAAGGTGCACCATAAATTCTAGCAAAATTACAGTGGCCTACACATGCTCCCAAAAGTCTACTGTCCAAATTTGAAACTATTTGGACATGTATATCAACCTCTAAGAAAAAGACAAATTGCTATGGCAATAAATCATGTGAGAGAAAGTTAAACCTAAAACTCAATATTTTCCGTGAACCCAAGGCCATCTTATGAATCAATATGATAGAGAAACATCATAATAAGGTAATGGAACAACATTTTCTATTTTATCATTTATATATTATTTATAAGCTATTTATCAAGCCTTAAACAAGTTAAATCAATAACTAGATCGTACAATAAGCAATGACCATGAAATTTATACCACAGTACATCCATATCATGACAAACCTACCATAAAAATTTCACATCATTTGGAGCATCACAACTCACGATATAAAAATGACAAGCAAAATAATATAGATTTCCTTATTTATCAAGGTCTAATCAAAACCCTAAGAAAACAGTAACAACTAGGGTGTTTAACATTTTTCCTAGCAAGTACATGTCATCACAAAATTAACAAAAGAAGAATCACTATTTTTGGATGTCTAAAACTCCAGATCTTGCTCTGGTTAGGTTTAAAGGCATTTTTAGAGCATTTTTAAAACTTAAATAAAGACATTAGAAAATACCTCCAAACATGTATCATATTATGACTCCACTGCATAGATCTTTTCTCAAGGTTTCCAAAAAGTCCACTTTTGCTATTTTTGGAATTACCTAGCATGAGATATGGATTTTCAAAGATTAGCATGAAATGGAAATTCAAAATCAGAAATAAACAACCCTAACTAATTTTTGCTAGGTGCACCCGATTCGGTACCCATTCTCAGCCACCACTCAAACTGACAGGCGGGACCCGCTGTACCATTGGGCCCACTTGTCATATACACAGAGAGATAGAGAGAGACAGCGAGAGGGAAGGCGTCGGTCTTGCCCTTCCGGCCGCCGGAAACAGAGGAGGCGGCCGGACTTGCGGCTCCGGCCGGCAGGGGCGGCGCCGGCGGCGAGGGAGGGGCCGGTGAGTGTCGCGGCGTCGAGGCGCATCCGAAAATGGTCTTGGATTGGTGTGAGGTGGTCCATGGTCTCCTAGCCGCGTGCGTGGTGACACGCCGGGGCACGGCTCCGACGGCGACGGCGCTCCGGTGGGCTAGGCAGCCAAGAAAGGGACGGAGGATGGTCGGCATGCAACGGGGAAGCTGATGGCGGGTTCAATCGACCCGGTAGCGGTCCGAGGGGACCCGGCCATGGAAGCTCATGGCTCGTCAGCGGAGCTGCACGGCGGCGGTGCGCTCCGGTGACCTGGAGCCTGGGCGAGCGCGCGCGCGGGGCGGAGCACGGCGAGGCGGAGGCGGTGATGCGCTCGATTGAGATGGAGAAAGAGCACAGCAGCAGTTGGGAAGGGAGCTCCATCGCTCGGCAATGGTGGCCGTGGCCATGGCGCCCGCGCTCTGCAGCGAGAGGAAGCAGAGAGCCAGCGAAGAGCTCGAGGGCGAGTGGGAGCGCAGAGTGGAGCTCGGGTGAGCGTCCTGGTACCTCCCCATCGACCCAAGTCCACGGGACGCGCAGCAGCGGAGGTGGGGAGCACTGCGGCGCATGGAGGCCACGTCTCGGACGCGTGGCTCCCGTTGGGGCATTCCCCCGAACACGCGGCGTGCGTGAAGCTGCCTGACTTGGAGGCCGTGTTTGGGCCTGCTCGGGTCTGAATTTGGATATGGGCCAAAAAGAAAAGTTGTTCATCTCAGTATGCTCTACAATTTCTATTTAGGGGTCATAGTCATTGGTGACCTAATTTAGGATATAATGATGTGTCAAGGCAGCATGGTCAATGTGTTGACAAAAATTGGTAAACCTTCAAAATTGAGGTGCAAAATGGATTCCAACAAGTGTCATCTTCTTGCATGCTCTTCCCCATAATATAACCTTCAACTTTTATTTTTGGACCAACTCAAGTTGCTTAACGAATTTCAGAGAACGCGGAATGTCAATGTCGACGTCACTGAAATCAGGGCTTTAAATTTCTAAGTGCTGAAATCAGCCCTATTTCTGACTTGTGGGCCCTTTTTGAGCATGCTCCACACATTTTCATGACTTGACTCTTAAACAAAGTTTGTTCCTTATAAAATTCTCTACAACTTTGTAAAAGGGTGCACAGTCATGCAAAACTTCTAGGTCACACTTTTAAAACGGTCAAACCAAAGTGTTCTAGGGTCCATACATGGTCAACCATCACTTAGAAGCACATTTAGGCAAAATGATCAACATGAACATTGTTCCATTAAGTGCCCTAAGTGTAGTTAAGGTGTTGTAGAGTTCATCTAGAGTCATTTGGACAGTTTGCAAGGTTTGGTGGATGTTCTATAGTTACATTAACTTAATGGGGCAAATTCCAATAGGAATGGAACATATCATTTCATGTGACTTTTTGATTCCAAACTTCATGAAAATTTTCCAGGGATCAATATAGATAGTTACCAAGGTGAGACACATGAAGATATGGCAATAACACCATCCAAACATATATCTTTGAAAATGGCCTATATGTAAGGCAATGGTGCAGCATCCACTTTAGGTGAGGCTCATCTTCATAGGTTGACCTTGACATCGTCATCTCCACTTAATCTATCATATTTGAGATCAAACCCACTACTTAATGAGTGACAAACACCTGGGGTGTTATAGCCCTCCCCCCTTAAAAGAATCGTGTCCCGAGATTCAGAATGGAAGACCCTTTTAAGGAAGAGAGGCACATTATCTTGTTCCCAACATTTGCTATAGCATTCAGCTACAAAGCTTTAGCATCGGGGAACAATTTGGTCAAAAGCACTTTCTGATACTTACTCTTCATGGTAAAATTTGTCTAAAGAATTTCCTTCATTGACTTCCATGAAGCATTGTTACTTTGGGAGGAATCCCAGATAGCACAGTACTGCATTCTCAATGTATGGAGATCGTTTGGTCTATGAGCGAACCACTAACAAGTATCTGATTCTTTAGTGAACACAGCATAGTCCATATGAACTTTACATTAGACCAAAACCTTCAGAAGTATACTCATCAAAATGACTCTATGTTCACAAAGTTTGAAAAGCAGTCCTCTACCAAAATGGTTTGAGCACAACCTTCCAAAAGGGTGAGATCATAGATGACAAATATACTCTGAGGCTATAGGATACTGACTAACCAATAGACAGGGTCTATGTTGGTCGTAAATGTTCAAACATTCATATATCAGCTAATGGAAGCTACTTACTATTCCATGCATTTAGTTCTCTTTCTCTGATGATAACACTGTATTATCTGAGTCTATCGATGGTCAGTGAATGTGATAGCTGACTCTGTCGGCTTCCTATTTCTGCCAACAGTTATCTAATAAGATTCTTTTATCCAAAGACAACAGTTATCTAGGTTGAATCAGATGCAACCTCTTGGTAAAAACATGTATAAGGTACCAAAGTATGTCATCATTAGAAAATAATTCCCAAAGAAAGATGTAACGAGGCCTTAAGGACAACAAAAGTTGTAATATTTACTAAACCATGGGAAGTAGTCTACCACCAAGCGATTGAGTAAAATTTTCCTTGGTGACTTAGTTGTACTGTAAGTTGAGTTGACTTGCAGCATAACAACTTTGTCAGGCCAACTTTCACGTTGGGGCTTCCTTTTTAGGATCAAACAGCAGCTCTAAGATGGGAAATCTGTTGTTTGACACTTTTCAAATTGCTTTTGATTCGCGATGGTATAAATTGATTTGCAGAAACCAAGGCTGCTCGTACATTATGGAGAGAACACCTTGCACTATCTGTGTGATTGTCCAAGATGGAATTGACTTGATCACAATGGCTCCGGAAGATAGAGTATCACTCCAGTTATTGGCTAATTGACTAACTTCTTGTTGGTTATTGCTCTGTAAGACATAGCCTTCATAGCTACCAAGGAGTCATTACCTAGTTGGAGATTAATGTTCCTATTGGTAACTAATCAGTTGTCTCTCAACACTAAAAAGTTCCAAATCTTCACTCTTGACCACAATAATCGTGGTTGATGCAGAACGAAGGGTTGCCATCGAGGTCAGCAGATAAGGAGTCACACCAGAGATGGTTGATTTCGATTGTATGGTCATTATGCACACAAGATTGAGACTTGGATAGCTCCTGTCATATGCACAATGTGCCAATCGATTCTCATCTCATAGATAACTTGTCCAACATTAAATGTTGTGTGTCCTATTTATCCAACACAGATGAGATACTTTGCTCACTAGATGACGTTTGTCAATACTGGGACAACTAAGTAGAGTCACATGTCTACCACTTCTTGCGGTCTGTTAATGTTTATGTCAGTGACCGGTTCTTCAAAGGTTATCTTCTTAACAACTTCAGAAGGAAACTCCACTACTTTCGGTCTAAGATATGGATCTTACGATACGATATGGAGAGATAACCAAGGAAGAGTTCACATGAGAATAACACGTTGATGTTGTTCCACAATGGATCATGACTAGAAACCACGATACCAGCGCGTGCCGGGCAGCACAACCTTGTGTCGGCCGCCCACAGGAGGCTCTCGGTTTCGTCGTGGCACCGTTAGTTGCTACTCATAACACCATTAACGATCACACCACCAAGGTGAAATTTCAAGCGAAACAATTTGGGTGGTAAAAACAAGCATTATACAAGGGAGGGATAGCAAGCAAAGGTAGTCACCAGGTTTGGAATTAACCAGGAGATGATTCAAAGATCAAAACATAGCACAAGAGAACATAGCTCTATTGCCGAATGCGACTAAGCACGAGATTTTTACTTGATTCCACTCACGCCTAGCGTTGATGAAAGTTAACTTGGTTGGTCAGTCGACAAGGGTCTTCACAAAAAGGGTTGGAAAACATCCATGACTTATACAAACATATAGGAGAACTCAACTTTAGGCTTTCGGTCAAGCAAAGGCATGGATACAAGCACTCAAGGCAAGCAACCATGTCTACAGGCTCAGGCTCCTAAGAGAGAAACCTAATTGAAGACAACAACCATACAATTACGTAACGTGAATGTTGTTCTAGGATAAAGCTATGCGACCCTCGTATACTCACCGAGGACAAACGAGGTGACAACTATAGCCTACCTAGATAACAAGCATACATACAACATCACAATCCAGCAGTCATTTGAGAAAATTCAAACGAATGATTTAAGCAACCAATACAAGGCACAAGGCTCACCCAAAACAAGCATTTATCTCAAGCATGAACTAACTACCAGTTTAGCTCAAAACAACGCTAGCTAAGGAAGCCAACTTAGCATGTGCACAGAATCTAGACAGCAGCATAGTAACTACTTGTTTCAACCATAACTGAGGTTGTAGACCTTCTATAAAGGTGATCCTAGACTTTCTAGATAGCTTAAGAAAATTACTACTCTTTAGTTATTCATACCAACAGCTAAATCATAGGTTAGCATGGTCAAGCATGCTGATGTTTCAGATCTATACCAACATGGACAGAAAACTAACAAGAACTTCAAAAAT
This sequence comes from Saccharum hybrid cultivar R570, assembly GCA_038087645.1. Lineage (NCBI taxonomy): Eukaryota > Viridiplantae > Streptophyta > Magnoliopsida > Poales > Poaceae > Saccharum > Saccharum hybrid cultivar. The sequence goes on along the minus strand of JAQSUU010000431.1, from coordinate 15,467,156 downwards.
ACATAACTGGAGTTCTAGCGACACAACAAGGCTGAGCCTTAACTTTATGTAAAGCTTATTAAGTTGTCTATAACTTTATTATTATCATATTAAGATGATTCTATAGCTAACAAGGCCAAACAAGACAAGGAAGACATCTCTGCCCAGATTTGGACAGATTCTGTCATTCCACTTTACAAGCTCATAAGTAGAGATTTAGACCACCAAAATTTGTGATATAGGACACTTTGGAAAGCTTAGAAAAAGTACTACACTTCTTCTATTATCTCCAATGCATGATTCCATAAGCACATAGGTCAAATAAAGCAAACATTCAGATCTGTTCTGAACATGAGCAGATTCTGATAACAAACTTCTAAAATTTATAACTCCCAAAACATAAGACCTAGGGTCACGAAATTTTTGGACAAGCTAGATAAGTAAGTTAGCTACATCTTTGGTATTCTCCATAACTACAGAAAACACCATTATGAGCACGAAAGAATCACTACAACAGAAACTATTCTAGCAGCCAATGTTTAATAAGCAAAACAAAGCTTGCCTTTGTTCTACTTAACAAGAGAGCACACAAACATATTATTCTAGCAGCTCTAAACATTATTACCTTAGACCAAAACCAATTTAATTCATTTATAAGAATCACATTTACTGAAATGAGGTCTAAAGCACTTGCAATTGCTTATATGAACAACATATCCACCGCTTGGATAAACTAGAGAACATTTACAGATTCAAGCATGTAACCACAACTATTTTTAGCAAGGCTAAGCACACACTTTTCTCAAACAACATGGAGTAAGACATTCTTGTTTTACTTCACACAAGAAAGATAGTGTACCACATCACTCACAAGTTACTTACTATAGAACAAGGGTGAGAGGAGCATAGTTATGTATTAAGCAACAACATGATGATGCATGCTTCGTCCTATTCATCCTCACAAGATTGCCAATCTAAGGTGGCGATCACGTTCTATGTTGGTGGCATAACACGCACTCTCTCGATATATAGCTAGTCGTCAGCTACATTCGACTTACGCATTCGTGGTTAGCGTACCTGCAGAAAATTTTCATTTCAGCCCAACAATTCCCCAATATATGGCACACAATGAAAGCAGTAAGTAAAATTTTTAAGTACTCCCATATACATATACCCCTGTATATATACATGTAGCACCAAAACTACCCGAATTATTAATCACCCACAATTAAGTACCTTCATATATACATGTGTGTAACATGTAAATAATTCAGTAACCAAAACTAGCTCTCCCCTAGACCGCAGGTTGTACGGTCATGCTCTCACAACTCACACTTACCTGAGCGTAGGTGCGACGTTGCATAAAAGTAAACTAGCAACATATATGGCTATTTCATATATGAAGGCTACCCCTAATCTGACACACTGGGTAGCATAGTGTGGGAGAGTTATCACACATACATACCTTGGCCTGGGCGTAGATGCATAAATGAAAAACCCCTAAGTTAGTACTTATATAAGCCACCTAATAATCCTTATATGGGCATAAGGAAATTGACCACTGGCATACTTATATTTAGAATTTAGATTTCACAAACCTATATATAACTATAAGATGATAAAACTGGTTTTAGAAAACAAAACCTTTGTTTTAAATACACATATGATAAGTTTAATGTTGAATCTTGCTCCGATACCAGCTATAACGGAACCGTCCAAATTATAAGAGCACAAGTACAAAAACAATCACCAAAGTGATCAAATTCTCATACTTGAGCCCATATAACTCCGGTAGTCCAATAAAATCACGAGGGATTTCAAAGCAACCAACATACAAGCCAAGATCATAGTGATTCAACATAACAAGTCACATGTTATAACCATTTCACAAGTAATTCAATATACATCGGAGTTTAACATAGTTATTACAACTTAAGTTCAAAAGTAGCGGAAGCAAAGTAATTTGAAACTAACATTATTCTTATTTCAAATACATGCCAGTACGAAGGTCGACTTCCAACAAAAGCATTAAAGAGAAGACAACTTAGAAGGATCATGCCCGTGATCACACTCCGCCTCTACGGCAGGAGCCAACCAACTCTTGCAGTAGCCATGATACTTCACAACCTGCAACAAGTGGGGATAAAACCCTGAGTACGACAAAGTACTCAGCTAGACTTACCCGTCAAAAACCAGAAATAAGGTGACACCAAGGATCATGCAAGGCTGATATAAAGTGGGGCTAGCTTGACAACATTTTGCATAAAAGCTTAATATAGATGATCAATCATTAATGCTTAAGCAACAAGTTAATTATCATTAACCTATCATCTATATTAGAACCTGTACTAGAGCACTCACTTTATTAGGAGCAAACAATATTAACCATAGCAGGTATAAATTGAGGCAACCTTTCCATTGTGATCCAATTAACCATCCGTTCAATTTAATGGAATCTACGTTGCCGCTGCTCAAGTCAAGTGCTCACTAACCGGGAGCGATGGCGATTCGAATCGAATTCCTATCCAGCTGGAGGGGTATTTCTAACACTCACCGTGCAGACCCCTGCCAGGGTCGCACAGGCCACCTTTTCATATGATTCAGGAATCACGGGTCCGAATGATGTCGCGACCCCAAGGGCGACACTCTGCCAGGTGATAGGGACTCTAACCCCTCCTTGGTCTCACGCCAATGTCCCCAAGCACATCCTTTCTCTCCTCCAAGAAGCAACCTACCATTCGATTCCCGGCCCAAATCACATTACTCGATCCTAATCTATGTAGGATTCAAGGATTCATATATCTGGACAAGGAATGATATAATGCAGCAAGGGTTTCCAACCAACTCCTATCACTTAATGCAACAATACTTATAACATATATAGAATTAATTGCTTTAAAGATAGGAGGCTTATAATGCTCCGGGGCTTGCCTGGGATCCGACTCAAGTTAGAGTATGTCAGATGAGTTCGCTTGGCGAGCATGTTCCAATCTACCACTTGTCCGGTCCTTCGATCTTCGGGATGGATCCACCAACTCCATCTTCGGGTTTGGCTCCACCTTAGGTCCTTCACGTGCTTCAGCTAACGTACCTAAATGAGGTGCAACAATGCATATGTATGAATGCATAGAAGTGCAATACACAAAGTAATCAAACAAGCATACCAAAGTTCCCCTAAACACCTAGAGCTAATTAACTTAATCCTCACTAAGGCATAACATAGAAGAAGACAAGCACATCAATCAAGAAACAAGTCTCACAAGATCACAGGGCACTAAACCAAGTATCATCAAGGATATGAGCCACACTTCCACACCCTAGCATGGCAAAGTCAATCAAAGCACTAGAACAAGAATCTGCTACTTTCTGGACATACATACAGTAGCTCAGTAAATCAATCATAACCAGAGATCCCTAAATCCAAATGACTTGCAAGAAAACATTATGGAAAGCTTATTAAATTCTGTACATTTCATTTATAATAATCCCAGCATGATTCCAAAGTTTAACATATCAAATTTACGTAAACACAGAAACTGGTCTAACAAGACAGAGAGCAAGCAATTCTGTAACCCAACTTTCAACAGCTATAACTCCTAAACCACATGGCCAAATACCACCAAATTGTAACAGCAGCTAGATATATAAATTATCTACAACTTTTGTATAAACAAGTTTCACAACAAAGCATATTATCATGAAGAACTTTGCTAAGTTCCTAGATCTGTCCAGAAACCTCATTTGCAAGAAATAATTATTAACTTATGTTGCAAACATATAATTAGACAAAACCAACTTTACCAAAATGTCACACATGACTAATGAACACCAGAAAACATAGTGTCCATTCCTAAATAATTTTTTTAATGCATTTTCTTAATTTATTTAGATAATTAGGTGGAATTATGAACACATATCCAAGGTGCACCATAAATTCTACCAAAATTACAGTGGCCTACACATGCACCCAAAAGTCTACTGTCCAAATTTGAAACCATTTGGACATGTATATCAACCTCTAAGAAAAAGACAAATTGCTATGGCAATAAATCATGTGAGAGAAAGTTAAACCTAAAACTCAATATTTTCTGTGAACCCAAGGCCATCTTATGAATCAATATGATAGAGAAACATCATAATAAGGTAATGGAACAACATTTTCTATTTATCATTTATATATTATTTATAAGCTATTTATCAAGCCTTAAACAAGTTAAATCAATAACTAGATCGTACAATAAGCAATGACCATGAAATTTATACCACAGTACATCCATATCATGACAAACCTACCATAAAAATTTCACATCATTTGGAGCATCACAACTCACGATATAAAAATGACAAGCAAAATAATATAGATTTCCTTATTTATCAAGGTCTAATCAAAACCCTAAGAAAACAGTAACAACTAGGGTGTTTAACATTTTTCCTAGCAAGTACATGTTATCACAAAATTAACAAAATAAGAATCACTATTTTTGGATGTCTAAAACTCCAGATCTTGCTCTGGTTAGGTTTAAAGGCATTTTTAGAGCATTTTTAAAACTTAAATAAAGACATTAGAAAATACCTCCAAACATGTATCATATTATGACTCCACTGCATAGATCTTTTCTCAAGGTTTCCAAAAAGTCCACTTTTGCTATTTTTGGAATTACCTAGCATGAGATATGGATTTTCAAAGATTAGCATGAAATGGAAATTCAAAATCAGAAATAAACAACCCTAACTAATTTTTGCTAGGTGCACCCGATTCGGTACCCATTCTCAGCCACCACTCAAACTGACAGGCGGGACCCGCTGTACCATTGGGCCCACTTGTCATATACACAGAGAGATAGAGAGAGAGACAGCGAGAGGGAAGGCGTCGGTCTTCCCCTTCCGGCCGCCGGAAACAGAGGAGGCGGCCGGACTTGCGGCTCCGGCCGGCAGGGGCGGCGCCGGTGGCGAGGGAGGGGCCGGTGAGTGTCGCGGCGTGGAGGCGCATCTGAAAATGGTCTTGGCTTGGCGTGAGGTGGTCCATGGTCTCCTAGCCGCATGCGCGGTGACACGCCGGGGCACGGCTCCGACGGCGACGGCGCTCCGGTGGGCTAGGCAGCCAAGAAAGGGACGGAGGATGGTCGGCATGCAACGGGGAAGCTGATGGCGGGTTCAATCGACCCGGTAGTGGTCCGAGGGGACCTGGCCATGGAAGCTCATGGCTCGTCGGCGGAGCTGCACGGCGGCGGTGCGCTCCGGTGACCTGGAGCCTGGGCGAGCGCGCGCGCGGGGCAGAGCACGGCGAGGCGGAGGCGGTGATGCGCTCGATTGAGATGGAGAAAGAGCACATCAGCAGTTGGGAAGGGAGCTCCATCGCTCGGCAATGGTGGCCGTGGCCATGGCGCCCGCGCTCTGCAGCGAGAGGAAGCAGAGAGCCAGCGAAGAGCTCGAGGGCGAGTGGGAGCGCAGAGTGGAGCTCGGGTGAGCGTCCTGGTACCTCCCCATCGACCCAAGTCCACGGGACGCGCGGCAGTGGAGGTGGGGAGCACTGCGGCGCATGGAGGCCACGTCCCGGACGCGTGGCTCCCGTTGGGGCATTCCCCCGAACACGCGGCGTGCGTGAAGCTGCCTGACTTGGAGGCCATGTTTGGGCCTGCTCGGGTCTGAATTTGGATATGGGCCAAAAAGAAAAGTTGTTCATCTCAGTATGCTCTACAATTTCTATTTAGGGGTCATAGTCATTGGTGACCTAATTTAGGATATAATGATGTGTCAAGGCAGCATGGTCAATGTGTTGACAAAAATTGGTAAACCTTCAAAATTGAGGTGCAAAATGGATTCCAACAAGTGCCATCTTCTTGCATGCTCTTACCCATAATATAACCTTCAACTTTTGTTTTTTGACCAACTCAAGTTGCTTAACGAATTTCGGAGAACGCGGAATGTCAATGTCGACGACACTGAAATCAGGGCTTTAAATTTCTAAGTGCTGAAATCAGCCCTATTTCTGACTTGTGGGCCCTTTTTGAGCATGCTCCACACATTTTCATGACTTGACTCTTAAACAAAGTTTGTTCCTTATAAAATTCTCTACAACTTTGTAAAAGGGTGCACAGTCATGCAAAACTTCTAGGTCACACTTTTAAAACGGTCAAACCAAAGTGTTCTAGGGTCCATACATGGTCAACCATCACTTAGAAGCACATTTAGGCAAAATGATCAACATGAACATTGTTCCATTAAGTGCCCTAAGTGTAGTTAAGGTGTTGTAGAGTTCATCTAGAGTCATTTGGACAGTTTGCAAGGTTTGGTGGATGTTCTATAGTTACATTAACTTAATGGGGCAAATTCCAATAGGAATGGAACTTATCATTTCATGTGACTTTTTGATTCCAAACTTCATGAAAATTTTTCAGGGATCAATATAGATAGTTACCAAGGTGAGACACATGAAGATATGGCAATAACACCATCCAAACATATATCTTTGAAAATGGCCTATATGTAAGGCAATGGTGCAGCATCCACTTTAGGTGAGGCTCATCTCCATAGGTTGACCTTGACATCGTCATCTCCACTTAATCTATCATATTTGAGATCAAACCCACTACTTAATGAGTGACAAACACCTGGGGTGTTACAACAGTCATCGGGGTTGAATCTGATGCAACCTCTTAGGTAAAACACATGGAAGGTATCAAAGGCACGTCAGCATCGGAGAACCATTACCGCAGAAGGATAATAGCAAGGTCTGAAGGACCAAAAAAGTTGCAAGTATTCTCCACACTAGGGGGCTAGTTCATTACTAGGCAAGTTGAGTAAAATTTTCCTTCATGGTGCAGTTGCATAGTAAGTTGGGTTAACTTGCATTGTAGCAAAACTAGCCTTCTTGACCTATATTTTACATTAATGCTTCCATTCTAAGGCCAATCAATAGCTTAAAGCCATAATCCAAAAATCTACGGTTTGACACCTTTCCAATTACTTCTGACGCAATGGCATAATTTGACTTGTAGAACACCTTGACTGCTCACGTATTGCTAATCTAAGAGGGCAAAAGCAAGGCACATAGGGGTGCAATTAGTCCTCTCAAGGGTATTGAATGTTGTCTAATAGCAAGACACCTATCAATTGTAATTTCTTGGCATGGATTACAAACCCAACCTTCTAATGCAAAGGATGATCGCAGTCAATAGAGAAATTGCAGATTTTGTACCCTTTCGTTTTCTGTTCATATCTCCCAAAATTTTGGTGGTCATGTAGATACATGGGTCTTCTAACTACTCACCAAAATTTAACTCAAACTAACACTATTTGACTATCCAAACAATCCATCTACCAAAATGGCTCTATTCTAAAATGGCAGCAAACCGAGCTGACAAGACATCTCTCAAATCTGATGTTTTACTCAACTAATACTCAAACTAACTTAAGAAATTGAAGGGTCCTAAGTGAGGAATGAGATCACTAAGTTTGGGGTCAATCCAACTTACTTTGGGTCACTAATCGCCGTCTTGAAGATAACCGATTTAGTGCCACAAAATCTAGACAGATTTCGTGTTCTTCCTTTTCTTTGCTTCACACATGGAGGTGTGTTTTGCACTCTCTAACCTTTATCATAGTAGCAGCAGCAGCCTTTCTCTAGCTGAGGATGTAGGCTAGGGTTTTCCTCACATGCTTCTCAGGTAACACTTCAACCGTTGATCTAGACACCAATTTGACGATGCACAAGCATTGGGCTTATTGCTGTTTTCGCAGGGTACAAAGCATTATTCCACCTAGAGGGCATTTCTACATAGATAAGGAACTGTTTCTGAATATTCTTTGGCACTTCATCCAATACAGCCTTGAACAAATCCATCTGTGGTACCTAGGGGCACAATGATGCTGATCTAAACTAGGGACATGCTTTCTCTAGTTCTTCACTTAGCTGATACAACATCTTGTACTATATGCGTGTTCGTCCAAGATGGAATTGACTTGATAGCACATTTGGAGAAGGAGCAACATTGGCATTGCTAAATGTCCTTGCTATTTCTTTGCTTAACTTTAGTTTGTGGGACATAATCTTCATAGCTACCAATGAGTTGCTACCTAGCTGGAGATTAACCTTCCTATTGGTAACTAATTAGTTGTCTCTCAACACCCAAGTTCCAAATCTTTACTCTTTACCACAACAATAATTGCAGTCGAGGCACAAAGGGGTGGTCGCCATCAAAATCCATAGATAAGGAGTCACACCAGAGATGGTTGATTTTTGTCTGTATGATCATTATGCATACAAAGATTAAGACTTGATTGACCCGATCATATGCACAATGTGATGATAGATTCTTATCCAACAGATAATTGGTCCAACATTAAATGTTAGGTGCCCTTTTGATCCACAGGGATGACATACGTTGCTCACTCGATGACCAACGTCGTACAAGGACACTTGGGGAGAGTCACTTGTCTACTACCTCTTGTAGTCTATCAATGTTTATATCGGTGATCGTTCTTCAAAGGGTATCCTCTTAGCAACTTCAAGAGGAATATCTACTACATAAGGTCTGCGATATGAATCTTTGATAAGATACAGGGAGATAACCAAGGAAAATGGTCACAATAAAATAACACATCGACTATCGTTTCATAATGGATCATGACTAGCAACCCTGATACCAGAGCATGTCGAGCAGCACAACCTTGTGTGCACACCCATAGGGGGCTCTCGGTTTCATCGTGGCACCATAGAATGCTAATCGTAACACCATTATTAAACACATAAACAAAGTGGAATTTCTAGTGGCACCGATTGGGTGGTAAGAACAAGCACCAAACAAGGGAGGGGTAGCAAGGAAAGGTAGTTACAAGGTTTAGAGTCAACAAGGAGGTGATCCAAAGATCAAAACACAATGCAAGGGAACATAGCTTAATTGTCAAAGACAACTGAGCAAGGGATGATTGCTTAAATTCCACGCACGCCTTGCGTCCACCAAGGTGATTACCAGATGAAAGATTAACATGAGATTCGGTCATGTTGGGCAACAACATGAGATCAAGACCGATAAACGTTGAGATATATGGAAAGTTGAGATGAGCTTAGAAAACTTCCAAAACAAAATCGATACACCGATCAAAGATTGGGTTGATAAGGTAGCCACCTGATTTCGTAAGCAAAGATTTCGAGATCAGACAGCGAGAGATTAGCGTTGCCCAGATCATCTGTAGGAGAGACAATTGGGAGGTCCAACCTAGAATAGGGTAAGGTCTCCATAGCTTGGCAGAGAACAACTAGAGTCAAAGGCTGGCATTAACGAGAACTTAACTCGGTTGGTCAATCAAACAAGGTCTTCACAAAAGAAGTGGGGTGCAGAACATCCATGGCTTAGCAAACATATACGAGAACTAAGCCTGGGCTTACGGTTCAAGCAGGGTCATAGATACATAATCATTCAAGGGCTAACAACCACGTCTATAGGCTTAGGCTCCTAAGAGAGAACCTAATTAGAGACGACAACCTTGCGATTATGTAACTTGAGCGTTGTTCTAGGGTAAAGCGTCTTCAACACTCATATGCTCAATGAGGACAAAAGAAGTGATAACTATGACACTACCTAGATAACAATCATTTAACAAACAAGAACTAACCGCAAGTTTAACCAAAACAAAAGCATGCTAAAGTAACCAACTTAGTATATACACAGAGCCTGGACAACAGCGCACCAGGCACGTTTCAACCATAACAAAAGTTGTAAGCATCAAACAAAGGTGGTCCTAGACTTGTTGGAAAGCTTAACAAGAGTACTACACTTCTTCTATTATCCCCAAGACAAGATTTCATAAGCATACAGGTGAAATAAACCAAACATTTAGATCTATTCAGAGCATGAGCAAAATTTAACAACAAAATTCTAACATCAATAGCTCCTAAACCATCTAGCCTATTGACATGGAATTTTAGGACAAGCTAGATAAATAAGTTAGCTACAACTTTGATATTTACCAAATTCATAGAAAATACTATTATGACCATGAAAACATTACTATAATAGAAACTATTCTAGTAGCCAAAGTTCATTGCATACAAAATAATGTTTCACCTTATGGTGTTAACAAGAGAGCACACAACCACATTATTCAAGTAACTTCAAACATTATTATTTTAGACCAATCAATAATCTAGTTTATTCATAGGAATCACAATTACTTAAGTGAGATCTAAAGCATTTGCAAGAACTTGCATGAGTAGCATATCCACCACTTGACTAAACTAGATGAAAATTATTAGTTCAAGCATGTAACCCTAATTAATTCTATCAAGGCTAAGCACACACTATACCTTAAAGCACTTCCTACTCAAGCAACACGGAACAATGCATTCTTGACTAACTCCAAACAAGGAAGATAGTACATCATATCAATCATAAGTTACTTATTATTAGGACAAAGGAGAGAGGAGCATAGTTATGCACAAAGTACAATCATGAAGATGCATGCTTTATCCTATTTGAATGCACAAGATTGCCAGACTAAGGCGGCAATCACATTCTATGTCGGTGGCATAACACGCACTCTCTTGATATAGAGCTGGTCGTCAGCTACATTCAACTTACGCATTCGTGGTTAGCGTACCTGCAGAAAATTTCATTGCAGCCCACAACCCCACAAGATGAAAATGCATTACAGGAATTAAATCTACACACCCCCCACATATGCATATTCCCAATATACATACATGTAGTGTATACTACCCAAACCATCTCCCTATTGATGCCATCGCCTCAATGGACAGCACAACCCACACATGGGGTACTTTCATATAAAGATGTGTGTAACATGTACATAATCAATCACCATATAAGCACTCCCCTAGATCGGCTGTGTGTCCAATCATGCTCTCATAACTCACACTTACCAAGGTGTAGAGGCCAATTGATCCATACATTACCATTCAAGCGAATGGCACCCATACAATAGCACGCCGTATGAGCAACGAAATAGGAATATGATGTAAGAACCCCCAAGTCAGTACTTAATAAGAAACCTAGAGTCCTTAACTAGGCATAAAGGATATGACCACTAGCACACTATTAAGTTTTAAATCAGAGATTTAAACACCTATATATAACTATAAGTTGAGTTTTAAATCAGAGATTTAAACACCTATATATAACTATAAGTTGGCAAAAACTAATTTTTGTAAACATAAACATTTGTTTTCAATACACATATGCCATGTTTAGTGTTGAACCTTGCACCGATGCCAACTATAACGGAACCACCCAAATTACAAGAACACAAATACAAAAACAATCACCGGAGCAATTAAATTTCCATACTTAAGCTCCTATAACTCCGGTAGTCCAATGAAATCACGAGGGATTTCAAACTAACCAACATACAAGCCAAGATCGTAGTGATTCAATATAACAAGTCATATGTTACATCCATTTCACAAGTAGTTCAACATATATCGGAGTTGAATATAGTTATTACAACTCAAGTTTAAAGGTAGCGAAAGCAAAGTAGTTTAAAACCAACATCACCCTTATTTCAATTACATGCCAGTGCTAAAGTCAGCTTCCAACAAAAGCATTAGAGACAAGATAACTCAGAAGGATCATGCCCATGATCGCACTCTCCACTATGGCAGGAGTCATCCAATCCTTGCAGTAGCCATGATACATCACAACCTGCAACAAGTGGGAATAAACTCTGAGTATGAGGGGTACTCAGCTAGACTTACCCGTCATAAACCAAAAATAATATGACACGAAGGAGTATGCAATGCTTTCTTTTAGTGGGCTAGCTTGACTCATCTGCAAAAAGCATGAGTTATCATGAATAAACCATTTTAAGTACTTTTGCATCATCTTTGTTATAACCAGTTAATCTAGGTAAGCACATATGCTAAAATAATCACTTGATTAACCATTAACATCAATGTTACCATCTCAGGTTTAGCATTTCCAACATAATCCACATAACCATCCGTGTTCCATCATCATTACTACGATGCCATAGCTCGAGTCAAGTGCTCACTATCCAGGAGCGATGGTGATTCGAATAGATTCCTAACCAGCTGGTGATTTATTCCTCACACAAACCACACTCACTGATCAAGTGAGCTATAGGTCACCAATGACACTATTTTAGTAAATGTCACGGGACAAACTAGAGCCGCAATACCTAGGGACCACCTGACTGCTAGGAATCAGGCCTCGCCTGCCCTTGGGCTCACACTTCGCGCCACTGTCATACCCCCATCAGCACCAATCCACGCACCCGTGTAGATCCTGGCCCGAATAGTGCCACTGGCTTCGTGGTCGAAAGGTACTTTATTCGGCTAGCTAAATATGAGACATGCATTCAACATGACAAGAGGGACGAGCAATGGTCGGTCCTTAACCGACACAAATAGAATCACTATAGTCCAAAACCCTATAAGACTCCGCCTGGTCTTCATTTATCCATCAACACTTGGTTATTTTCCATGATAACAATTATAGCCAACCATAACCAGGTATCGACCTATATCTCGCATGTGCCAGAAAATCACCTGGCTTCTACCGGTCTAATTATGGCTAAGCAATACTTTCGATCCTGAACCAAAAATAGGATTCTAAGCATATTTACGGGACAAGGAAAAGGTATATATGCAATAAGTGTTTCCAATCAACTCCTATAACTTAATACAACAATACATATATAACATATATATATATATATATATATATATATATATATATATATATATATATATATATATATATATATATATATATATATATATATATATATATATATATATATATATATATATATATATTGCTTTTATAAAGTAGGAGGCTTAGAATGCTCCGGGGCTTGCCTGGGATTGAACACTTAGGTTAATGTTTGACAGATGACACTCGCTTGGCGAGCATCTCCTATCCCGGCACTTGCTTAGTCCTTCCATCTTTGGAATAGGTCCACCAAACACACACCATCTTCGGGTTTGGCTCCAATATCTTGTCCTTCATGTGGTGCATCTAGCCTACCTAGATGAGATGCAAGATGCATGTATATGAATATGATGAATGGTAACACAAGATGCATCACATAAGCATTCAAACAAACACAAGATTATACAAGACATAGACACCCATAGCTATTTAACTAGCATCACACAACCAATTATAAAGGGCAAGCACATCAAGCATAACATAAGTTTAACAAGATCATAAGTATCTTAACTTGATCATCATCAAGGGCATAAGCCACACTTAGCAACACAGGGGGTAAACAACCACAACTAGCATCTGTCCATTTCTGGACTGCAAACAATAGCTGCATGTTTAGATCATAATTGGAGTTATGCAAATCTAATAGCCATGAAACAAGACATTATAGAAATCTTATGAAATTATCTACAACTCTTTTATTTACACCCAGAGCGGATTCTAAAGCTAACCAGGCTAAAACATAGCAAGAAGCCAATCTGCACAAGAGATGGATAGAAAACTGACAGGAACTTCAGAGATGCATAACTAGAGTTCTATTCATCCAATAAGGGTGGTTATTAACTTTTTAGAAAGCTTATTAAGTTAGATACAAATTTGTTACTATCAGCTAAAGGTGATTCCATAGATAAAAGGGCCAAACGACACCAAGAATGCATCTCTATCTAGATTTGGACAGAAACTGTCATCCCACTTGAAAAAGCTATAACTAGAGTTCTAGACCACCAAAAGTGGTGATCCAAGATAATTTAGAAAGCTTATGAAAAATTCCTTCAATTAATCTATTATCACCAAAGCATAATTACATATGTAATAAGCCAACTAATGCAGTCATTCAGATTTATCCAGAGGACAAGCAAAACCTGACTGCATACTTGTAAAATCTAAAACTCAAAAACCATCAGGTCTAAAATCATGAAACTTTAACACAAGCTATACCAAAGTCTCCTACAACTCTTGTATTCACCACATTCATAGAAAACATTATTTTCATGCTTAATTTAATCATAGCTGATATTAAAGCATTTATTAAGCACTCAAGCAAGGTGAATCAAAAACTAGACCATACTGCATCCAATGACCATGAAATTTTTATCACACATCAAAAATCACATAAGTAGCATGCCATAAAAATTTCACTTCATTTGGAGCCATAGATCTGCAGTTATGAAAATAACAATTTCAACTAGTATTAAAACTCTACTACACAAATCTATTCTTGCAGCTAAAACTTTAAACTAAAACATGCCTTGTTATAGATCTACTGCATAGACAATTTCACAAGGATTCCAAAAAGTCCACATTTTTTATTTTACAATTTTTCTATGATTTATTATGCATATTCAAAGTTTCACCCGATTTACAACAAATAGGTCCCTAGAGACAATATTCATCTGAGTCATAGAGTTCACAGATAGGCCCCTTCCCTTCTTCAAATTTGAGCGTGAGATCCTTGGTCGCGAATTGAATAGAGGAGACGACCGGGTTTGTGATTTTCGGTGGATGTGGTCGTTGCCGGCATCGGAGAAATGGCGGGGGAGCACCCATGGGCCCATGCGCATCCGATAGCGGTCGCGGATGATCGGGAGGTGGGCCAGGGTGGCCCCACCAAGTATGGCGGTGACATGCAGAAGCGGCGGCTTACCGGTGGCGGCGCTCCGGTGGCCGATGGCTTGGGTTAGCATGCGCGCGAGGTACAGCACGACGAGGCGAAGGCGGTGGTTCACGTCGTTGTGGCCGTGAGGGCTTAGAGCGGCGAGGACGCTGGTGGCAGTGAGCTAAGCCACCGGCCATGGCAGACAGCTGCACGGGAACGAGGAGAGCGCGAGAGCGAGTGAGGGAGAGGGCGCTAGAGTGGATGGAGAATGCCTAGGGCAGCTTGGGCATCCAAATCGAGCAATAGTGGCCAGCATAGGGAGTGGGACGTGCGGCAGCAATGGCGAGGTGTGCTCTGTGCATGGGCGCCACGCTGTCATTCCATCGAGCACGTGGTGGGCAGCGACGTGGGCAAGGTTGGGCGCCGATTTGGGCCGTCTAAGGCCGAATTGGATTTTGGGCGAAAAACAAAGTTTGCAGCCCACAAACTGCTCTACGTTTTCCATTAAGTGACCATGGTCATTAGGATAGTAGATTAGCAGCTAATTAAGCTCCAAACCAGCATTGTCAATGCATTGACAGTGATTAGCAAAAACTCAAACTTGGTGGTCAAAATGAAGTCAAAGTGTCACCATCTTTTTTTCATGCTCTTCTCCATAGTGTATGCTCCAACTTTTGCATTTGGGTCAACTTGAGATGCTTAACGAATTTTGGAGAACGCGAGACGCCAATGCCGATGTCGATGAATTTCCAGACTAAGAATATTTCTAAGTGCTGAAAACTGTAACATATTCAATTTGTGTGCCCTGATTAGACTCGCTTCCAAGCTGATCTAGCTCTTGGTCCAAAAACAAAGTTTCTTCTACATAACCTGATCTACAACTTTCATTTAAGGTCCAACCTCAAAACCGGTATAGAACCTACTATTATATTTTGACCAAAGTAGGATCACGATAAAACTTAAATTATCCTTTTTGATCCATTGGAGTATTTTCTTGGCATTTGCTCAATGTGAACCTTTCATGACTTTTGTTGTAGAGTTCATCTAGAGTCATTTGGGCAAGGTTATAAGGTTTGGTTGATGACCTATATTTCCATTCACTTAATAGTGCAATTGGAGCACTTATTAAAGTCATTCCTACAAAGATATAACTTATCATTTCATGTGACTTTTTGATTTCAAACTTTATGAAACTTTGAGTGACCAATATAGATGGGTATTGATGTGAGACACATGAAGATATTCTAATAACACCACCCAAACATATATGTTGAAAAGGGCCTATATATAAATCAAGGGTGCAATATCCAAGTTTAGGTTGGGGCTCATTTCCATAGGTTTGACCTTGCCATCTTCATCACCACTTAATCTATCATGTTTGAGCTCAAACCCACTGCTTAACTAGTGACAAATAGCTAGGGTGTTACAGCGTTGGTGTTCTTTTCATATCCCTAGAAGGAAAACAGCTTAAATATGTACTCCAGATACTATGACAAGCCACAAACAACGAAGCAGAGTATGAAGCACTCATCCATGGGCTGCGAATCATGACTTCTCTTGGAATCAAATGATTACTTGTCTATGGCGATTCAGTTGTGGTCATCAATCAAGTCAACAAAGACTGGGACTGCACCAAAGATAATATGGATGCCTATTGTGCTGAAGTACGAAAACTAGAGAAACATTTTTAAGGACTAGAAATCATGCATATTCTATGAGATTCAAACGTTGTGGCAGATGTTCCCACCAAGCTAGGATCGGATAGAGCGAAGGTCCCGCCAGGTGTGTTTGTAGAGGAGTTGCCATCACCTTCTATAAAACAACCCGGTGGGATAACCTCTGAGCTACTAGCACCAACAACCCAGATCATGGTAATCAATAGATCATGGACTCAAGACTTCATCGACTACATCAAAGAAAACAAGCTACCATCTAATAAGGAGGAGGCCACCAGGATAATCAGAAGAAGCAAGAACTACGTCCTTGTAGGTGACAACCTGTACAGAAGAGCCACGTCATCAGGAGTACTTCTTAAATGTATCTCAAGAGAAGAAGGAAAAGAAATCCTAGATGAAATTCACTCAGGTTGCTGCAGCAACCACGCAGCCTCAAGGACTCTGGTGGGCAAAACTTTCGTACCAGTTTCTATTGGCCAACAGCTTTGAAAGATGCAGAAGAACTAGTTAAATAGTGCAAAGGGTGCCAAATGTTTGCAAGGCAAGCTCACGTACCAGCGCATGACCTAATTTGCATCCCTCCTGCCTGGCTATTCGGATGCTGGGGGCTGGATCAAGTGGATTTGAGTATATCTTCGTTGCAATCGACAAATTTACCAAGTGGATCTAATACAAGTTGCTCATAAAGTACAGTGCAACAAAAGCAGTCAAGTTCATCCAAGACATTATGCACCACTTCAGAATACCTAACCACGTCATTACAGATTTGGTTCCCCTTTTATAGCCATCGAGTTCAAAAATTGGGCATAAGACTGCGGCATTAGTATAGATTATGTGTCAGTTGCACACCCTTAAGCCAACGGACAAGTAGAAAGAGCCAATGGACTCATACTAGCCGGATTAAAACCAAGATTATATGAAGAACTAGAAGATTACAGCTCCAAATGGATTGAAGAATTACCCAAAGTAGTATGGGGGCTACGCACTCAAATAAGCAGGGCGACTGGATACTCACCTTTCTTTTTAGTATATGGATTAGAAGACGTGCTACCAGTAGATTTGATCTAGACATCCCCAAAAATCGAACAATACAAGGAGGGAGAGGCAGAACACACTCGAATATTGAAACTCGACAGTATAGAAGTCAGGGTAAACGCTACCCTTCAGTCAGCTCGATACCTCTAAGGTTTAAGGTGCCACTACAACAAAAGTACTCAACAACGCTCAGTTTAAGTCGAAGACCTATTACTACGAAGAGTACAAAAAACTAACAGATGCCATAAACTACTCAGCACATGGGAAGGTCCTTTTATTGTTGCAAAAGTCTTCAGACCAGGCACATACAAGTTAAGGACTGAAGATGGAATAGAAGTAAGGAATACGTGGCATATCAGCCAGCTAAGATGATTCTACGCTTGAAGAACTCAAGACAAAATTTATGTAGCAAGAAAGCAACATGTAATCAGGATTCATGGTCAATAAAATAAAGATGATGTTCTTCATCAACATTTGTCTTATTATGATCTATCCCGAGTTATTTTCACAACTGGATGAGAGCAAAAGAGCTAAAAAGATGCTTGAGCTCGCAATCCCAAATCTTTTCAGGCTTGGATGAGAGTAAGGCTAATAAGCTAACACTCAAACCTATCTTGGGCTGTTCTCATAGCCTAGATGAGAGTCAGAGGTGCTTGCCCTATCCTAGGATGTTTTCACAACCAGATGAGAGCAAAAGAGCTAAAAAGATGCTTGAACTCGCAATCCCAAGTCTTTTCTGGCTTGGATGGGAGTAAGGCTGATAAGCTAACACTTGAACCTATCCTAGGCTGTTCTCATAGCCTAGATGAGAGCCAAAGGTGCTCGCCCTATCTTAGGTTGTTTTCACAACCGAATGAGAGCAAAAGAGCTGAAAAGATGCTTGAGCTCGCAATCCCAAGCCTTTTCAGCCTTGGATGAGAGTAAGGCTGATAAGTTGACACTCGAACCTATCCTAGGCTGTTCTCATAGCCTGGATAAGAGCCAGAGGTGCTTGCCCTATCCTGGGTTGTTTTTACAACCAGATGAGAACAAAAGAGCTGAAAAGATGCTTGAGCTCGCAATCCCAAGTCTTTTCAGGTTTGGATGAGAGTAAGGCAGACAAGCTGACACTCGAACCTATCCTGGGCTATTTTCATGGCCTGGATGAGAGCCAGAGAGTGCTCACATTATCCCAGGTTGCTATCTCACTCAGATAAGAGCAAAAGAGCTGAAAAGACGCTTGAGCACGTAATTCATAAATCAAGAGCAGAAGAGCTGAAAAGATGCTTGAGCTCACCTCGTCCCAAGTCTTTTTAGGCTTGGATAAGAGTAAGAAAACTAAAAAGCCAACACTCAACCTATCCTAGGTTGTTCTCATGGTCTGGATGAGAGCCAGATAGTGCTCGCCCTTTTCCGGAGTTGTTCCACACCGGACGAAACAACCCAACCGATCCAGCGCCTACGCTTGACAAGACTCATGAAGATGTTAAAAACAAGAGCAATACCAGTTGGAGGGACACAACTCAAAGGTACCAAGATACACCTACAAAGATTAAGGCTTATATCTAGCATGTATTTAAAGAAACTTCCAAAGTCTAGGAAAACAACTCAGAAAGATTCACTCGAACGATTCAAGCAAAATAATAAAGATGAATCCAGAGAACCAGTTCTTTACAAGGCACAATACAAAGTACATCTTTACAAAAGGAAGGCGCCTAGGTGCTACAAAGCCTAACCATCAACTTCATCATCAGAACAAGGGAGCTAAATATTAAGTGTTTCGGCAATGAAGGTGGCCAGATCTTCAACTTTAGGTTCAGCCTTCTCAATGGAATCAAAATAATTGTCATCATTGGCTTTCTCCCTAAGTTTTTCTAGAGGGACCGATGGAGCAAGAACATGGATATGAGCTAAAATATTCTTGACACACGTCTGGACCCCATTCTTCATGAAGCTCTGAAGGTACTCAGGAATCAGTGGGATGAAGTCACCCTAGGTCCTTCGATCATCTTCAAAAGTCCGAAGAAGCTTTGCAATGGTCTTGAAAGATTTTCACAAAGTAGCAAACCATTGGTCAGATGTCGCTAGCTTTTAGGATAAATGTTCAATGGTTTTCATCCCCTGCACAAGATCCCTATCAGCTTCACGCCTAATTAACTTGGCAAGTGCAAGTTCTTCTTCAACACGAGTAATTACCTCCTCAGTCCTATTATGATTATTACGGACAAGTATCTTCATTTCCTCAACAACCCCTGAGAGTTTTTGCTTATCTCCACGGAGCACTGGTCAAAAGCAATAAGAAGAGGTCATGCAAAATCAGAACAGAATTAGAGAAATAAAGAAGCAAAGAAACAAAAAAAACTCGGAGTACCTTCACACTCCTTGAGACCTTCACATTTCCTAAATGAATCCCGCAAGGCGGCCATGGCTTCATCTCTCCTCTGCTCCACTTCAATGATTTGCATGCGAAGAACCCTCTTAGAATCCAGACGTCCTTGGCGCTCAAAATCTAGCTCCACCTCCTTACTAGCCAATTGTGCCTTCAACTGACTTAATTCAAAGGATAGCTTCTTCTCAGTCTCACCTGAGCCAAAAAAGCTAGAGTGATTCTGAGAGAAAGACTACTCCCATAGAAAATGAGAAAAGAGAGTAAAACAAGCCAAAAAGACAAAAAAAACAAGAAAGAAGAAGATGACTACCTGAAGTTGCTCTCCAAAGGAAGCCACACCAGCTGCAAGCCTTCCCCAAGACATGGTCAACTCAGAGAGACAATGGGTGACATCAAATTGTAGCACCACATCATCCTCTAGACGAAGACCGCTGGAAGCACGACTAGCAATGGAAGAAGTCGGCTGAGCCGAGGAGACCACCACCAGAGCCGAAGCCGCAGTAGTAGAAATCCTAGCTACCTCCATAGCTGGATCCACAGCCATGATCATAGTCACCTCTGAAGTGGGTGACTCCATGGCAGCATGATCATCAGGGGCCACTGTCTCCCCCATAGCTATCTCGCTGACCATACGTTCCGAGTCCTAAGACTCAGTATGCATGGCCACACCAGCAGACTGAGAAGAAGCCGATCGGGGGTTAGGGAAAGGTGAAGGTGAGGACCTACAAGATGATGGATAACCTCAATGATAAGAAGATGAACTAGAAAAAGGGAAAACAGATACAAACAAAGCTAGCTAGAATCCACTCACGTAGCTATCCTTTTCTTCATACTAATACCCCCAGTCCAAACGGAAGACTTCGGCGGAGGCATGGTGGTAGCAAAAATATCATCACCACCCTGTGCCAGGGATGGTGTGATTGATGCCTGAGCCCTAGAAGAACTCAGGCCCGACACCTGCTTACTGCAAAGGATAAGGACAAGGACAAGTCAAAAGAAGTGCCTAAGAACGATGGCAACAAAACCAAAACACAACAACTCACCGACATGTGTCAAGGGCCGCATCATCATCTTCATCCTCCTCACCCTCGAGCAACTCGACCATAGTATCATCTGAGAAAAGAGAAAGTACTCAGTTAAGGACATGAACAAACTACAAAGAAGACAAAAATATTGAAATGCTCACCTAGGAGCATGCTACCTATAACCTGAGTAGCTGGACGAGTACTCGATTGACGAGGCTTCTTGGTAGAAGACACCCTGACGGAAGCGTCATCTGCTCGCATCCTCTTGCTGACGCTACGAGGAGCTTGAGGAACTAGACGATGGACATACTCAACGTATGGGACGGTTTCTGAGATGGAAGCACCAAGAAGGATAGTGGTGGCTTGAGACTTACTGGTTGAAGATGCTCCAGCAAGGTTCTCCCCAACTTTCACCCCAGTAGGGTTGTCATCAACGGGGATCGAATCAATGAAATTCTGACCCAAATCCTACAGATAACCAACAACAACATGAGAAGTAAGGGAAATGAAGACAGAAAGTACCAGCAATGAAGGAAATATAAAGAAAAGTACTCGTAGAAGTAAAACAACTTATAGCAGGAGGCGGGTTGTCAGCACGGTACTCAGGGACCATGTGCGGAACGATGCTCACTCCCTTCAGAATTTTCTTGAGGCGCTCTAGCACCTCTTCTTCGGTTAACTCCAGAGCTGAGACCATACGAGAAGGGTCCTCGTCCCCAGATTACTCAAAGCCATAGTTCTCCCTCTCCTTCAAAGGTTGAACTCGCTGACGCAAATAACTAGCGACGATTCCAAAGCCAGTCAAACCTTGCTGCTTCAGAACTCGGATTCTATCAAGCAACGGTTGGATCTTCTTAAGCTCTTCACTTGACAGAGGGTTCTTATCCTAGCGATCATTAACTGAGAGACTAGAATCGGTATGAACAACAAGAGAGGGGAGCATGTTACCGGTGTAAAACCACTCAGAATGCCACTCCTTCACAGAATCAACCAGGTCATAGTCGAAAAAGAGATTCTTCTTGCCCTGGCGGAATTTAATCCTACAACCACCTAGAGGAGAAATATTATCACTCTAGGGGTGTGATTTTAGACCAAAGAAATAATGAAACAAGGAGATGGAAGGAGGGATTCCAAGGAAGGTTTCGTAGAGATGGACAAATACAAACAAGTGAAGGACACCATTCAGAGTCAAGTGATTTAAGCATACCCCAAAATATTGGAGAAATTGATGGACAAAAGAAGACGCTGGGAGGCAAAGGCCAGCACAGATAAAGGAGACGAACAAAATAATTTCGCTAGGATTAAGAGCTAGAACCTGATGCTACCTTGGAGTTTTCCAATCCGCAAAACCTTGCTCTTGGATCAGTCTGTCACCGACGAACTCTCGCAACTGCTCTTCCGTCGTGGATGGGGATGGCCAAATCTTCTCTAAGGCTCTCATGGCAACAAAATCCTGATTCTTGATGACCAAGAGCAATGCCTCCTTGTCCACCAAGACTTCCTTCGACTTGCTTGATGACTTCTTCTTGCCCATACAATAGCGAGGATCTAAGGTCAGAGGAAAAGTTCGACGGCGGCGGCGATAATGGAGGCGACGGAGCTCTGGATATTAGGTTTTTTTTGCAAAATGCTAGAAGGCAAAGGCAGGGTAAGAAAGAAGAATAAGGAGGGCCCTTAAATAAACTTACAACGGTAAAAACGCGGCCTACCAGGCCCGCTTAACGTGGCATGTGAACGCAACGGTCCATTTCTTGCCATAACTGACACGGCCAAAATGATGGACGGCGTAACTTTTCACAACGGTACAGTGCAATGGCCAGATTTCAGACTTATCCGTTCACACCGCGTCGTTCCAAATTGTTACAGATCACACCACTCAGAAAGAACTCGCCATTCACAAGAATCACAGATGACATTATAGAACACTGCTAGAGGACCCAAACATTCTAGAAACAACCCGGATGATACTAAAAAGCACTCAGACAACAAAGAGGAGACAACAACTGAGAAAGAAAGATTTTAAATTACAAATATCGTCAAAGAGTATAAAGTTACAGATCATATAAGACCCAACGAACTCGGTACTACGACGAGCAAGGTAGCAACAAGGAGCCCAGGCAGAACTCGGCTCTAGAAACAACTACGTACACCTAGTTACAATATGGTAGAAGACAACCAACTCTGATACACTATTTTCTTGAAAGGAAGGACGCAGTGCATCCAAGACGGATATCAGCCGCACAGTGGGACAACACAGACCAAGTGGGGCTCACAGACATCAGTCTACCCAAGCCTAATGTGATCCTAGATCAGACGCTTATCTGCACCGGATAGTCACAAGGTAGTATGGAAGGATCAACCCAGAGCTACTAGATGATGGAACGCATCCCACATCACAAGACTTCTTCCACCTACCACCATGCACTACCTGGTACAATGCTGCTGTGAGATTTGTCTATCTCTAATCTTGATCACAAGACTTCTTCCATCTGCTACAAGACTTACAAGACTCACAACTCATGCCCAGGAGCTGCTCTACTTCACAAACTATCATATTCACGGCTACGAAGGCTTTGGACTATATAACAAGACACTTGATGAATCGAAGCAGCACACCAGGAGGGTATTTATAGGCCAAAGAGCAGCACACATAGACTAGGAGCACCAACAGAACAAGTCTGACAAAGGTCTCAATGAAAAGACAGAAAGCAATAAGAAGAGGACATGCGTGTGAAGGAACAATATTCAAGGACAAGCATATTCGAAAGAATATACCAACACTGTACACCTCATGACTACAGATAATTCAATTCAACCGCCAACCACCACCAACCTTGGACATAAAGCCCGCTACCTAAGAAGATAATAAAAGACCCTCTATCCAAGTTCTTAATGATCGAAAAGAACTCAGAAAGATGATCGGGGGCTGTAGGGTACATATCCTCGAAAGAGTTTTTTAGTTTTTCAACAATCAAAATTTAGGATCATCTAACTTTTTATTTCAAATAGCAAGAGGCTCGGGGGCTACACTTAGTGAGTGCACTTTTTCTTTGAAAAATCACACATCACTCAAAATACTTCTTCAAGACAAGACCACTTCAAGGCTTCACATCGAAAGAACCCGGAACAAGCTTGATTCATCAGGCATAGCCGGAGAAACAAGGAGGTCTTCGAGTTCAACCATGAAATGCTCGGGGGCTTGTCGACGTAAGATCCACAGGGTTCCCCAGTGATGTGACTATAAGTCATGGGCCTTGGCCTAGCCCACAAGCTAGAGCAAGGAGAGGTGTAGTTTCCACTACACTGAATCCGAGTAGAATAGACCAGACTAGCCGAATTCCTATGGAAAGTAACTTCTGTATCTAGTTCAGGACACCTTCTTTGGATCCAGCTTGGATTGTAACCACGCCATAGCCTTCTTTATTGATATAAAGAGAGGGTGTGGGCACCCCTGTAACAAGAGATGAGATAACACAATCAATCCAACACAAAGGCTAACGCTGACTGGACGTAAATTTATTACTCGATCATGATCGAGGGTGCAAACCAGTATAAATTGACTGTCTCTATATTCATTGTCGAGCTCTAGCATACGTCGAAGCCCAAACAACTGTCTTGGGTACCCCTGTGGCAAGCTATCAGTGGTCAAACACCAACAGTCATGTACGCCTGACTTCACCCCCACCTATCACCACAACAGACGCCGCACCCAAAGACGGTGAGAGGAGGAGATCACCATTGGTGCTGCAAGTTGTAGATTTGCTTGACCTACGGCATAATCTGAGCCTAGAGAGATCTGCATCTCTCTCTACCCCCCTTTTCCCCTCTAGATCTATGCTAAGTTTTCCCAGCTAAGTAGTAGCTCATCAGTTTGAACAAAGCGAGTAATTAATCTGTGTCTGTGCTAGGCTAGCAGCTCTATTCACTTCCTATTCTTGCCCCTACCTCTAATTGTAATCCTACCGCTAGTAGTGTGCTAGTAGATGCCTTGTAACCTTCTCTTACAATGTAAGGAGAGATTATGATCATCCTTCCGACCATTCTTTCAAGCGAGTAGGCTCCCGGATCTAGCTGAGTGTGCGGTGCTCCGGCTGGAATCGTGGCCAGAAATGCTAGGGTGCTCTCCAGATAGCTCTTTTGCATTGCATCGTCATCATCTCTCTTTATGCTAGACTGCACTACTAATGACGACATGGTTGTTTCTGCTGTGGTGTGAGCTGAAGCAATCGTGACATGGAGGAGCTAGAGGGCCGGAGGTTGAAGAAGATGCACATCAGTGAGTAGAGGGAGAGAAAGAAGCTTCAGGGGCATTTTGGGACATATGATAATACACTGACCTTTAGTCACCTATGCATGGGTGTTGGTATATTTAAATGCACATAGATAAGTCCGCAAGTGTACGGATACCGATGTAGCACTTCACCGGAAAGTATTCCAGAATATCGAACTCAAGGAAATGTGTGTGAAATTAACTAAGTCTAGCTTAACTAGGAGTAGCAACAAGGCTTAAGATAAATAGGAGTGTAGAGAGGATCACTAGGGTTCTCTAGTTCTAACTTGGGTAAGTTATGACTTCTACTGTTTAACTAGAGAATTACTAAGGAGAAACACAAGTAGAGTATGTTTTCCTAGTAACCAGGTCGTGCTCGGCCTACAAATGGGAGATGGTCTACAAAGGGCTCAACAAGGCTTTATAGTCACTATTGATGGTCATTAACACTTCATTTTATACCATCAACAATGCCTAAATTTTTGATATAAATGATATAAACCATAGTCATAGGGCTTATTTCTAACCATTTCCACAATTTGTGATGACTATCTAAGTGTAGGAAAAAGGTGGCGATATACATGCAAAAACACTTCATCAATGCTCATTTTGACTACACCATGTTTAAGATCTCATCGAGATACACAAAATTGAGTTTTGGTTCACCCAATTTGGAGTCCGGATGACAAAGTTATGACTTCCGAAAGATGGCAACATCGGTCGGGTTGGATTTGGACCAAAGGGGACTTCAGGCGACCCCAATGGGGGTCGAGCGATATGGACTTGTGTCCAATGGCCCCCAAACTTGGTCCATAGCCTCTACACTCAATAGAGAACCCAAGGGAGGCCTTGTACACCCCATAGGCCTACTTGGAGGGTCGAGTGACGCTAACCCAAGGCTAGGTGACCCAAACCGAAGTCCGGCCACATCACTGATCCGTTCCACCAGCAACAAACACACTCCAGAGGCATCCAACACATTGAATTAATGATAGTTCACATCAAGGGTGGAGATGGTGTCCATGTGGCCTCTCCCATGGATCCATGGGCCCACAAACCGAAGAAGGAAAACTCCAAATGTGACCAAATTTTGTACCCAAGCAAAAAAGGACCGTGGATCACCAAACTACCTCAAGATCGATGACAAACATGCCAGGTTGACGTCGGGCAACCCCAATATACATTAACCAATGTTTGGGACCCTCCAAACTGACTTAGGAGCCTTCCCATCGACTCTAGGGAGCTTCCTCAGCCGTAGATGCACCAAGTCGGTACATCCAAGAGTCGGGCAATGCTAAAGTAGGTCGGTTGATGCCACCAACCTATGAACCAACCTACTTGCTTGCCTACAAGTGCCCCCTCCACTCCTATGCACTATAAATAGGGGTGCTCGGCTCACTCTCAACACACACAAGCTATAATACACAAGAAAAGCTCAAGGCGAAGCCCTATCTCTGTAGTAGTGTAGAAAATAGGGAGAGAGTGAGGGAGAGGGTCTGGAGGAGTGCTGGGGTTATCAGCACCATCTCTAGCTTGTTCCTCGGCAGATGTGGGCCTCCTTCTGGTGAGCTACATCTAGGATCTTCTAGGTGTAAGGTACTTGGCTAAGTAAGTGTCTACTTTATTGTTCACTGGTACATTGTTCTTTATTTGATTGCTCTAGTCTATCTTTGGTATACCTAGATTAGAGTAGTAATCGTTAGTGTAAGCATGGAGCTTAGGCTATCATTTACCAGTGTGTGCGGAGCATTCACCCCAACCGACTGTTGATTATTGAAGCCGCTGTTCGTTAGCTTCTTGGACCACAAAATTTGACAAGAATAGTTGAAGACCCTATTTGTGGAGAAATTTTTGTGCTTTGCAGGACTGGATAGGAAGTAGACATACTTTATAGATACAAGTGTCCATGGATGGAGATGGTGTCATCTTCACTACGAATCACTACCTCTGGCTTTCAGGACCACATCAACCAATTGAGTACCTTAGCAACTACCTACCCATCTGACATTAAGTCTTAGAATTTGTGAAACTTTTATGTTAATGAAGTTTATATGTATTGATGAAGCCTCTAGATTAGTATGTATGAGTACTTTGGTTGAAATGTTAATCGAATCAGTTGGTCTTGATTGTGATTCATGTGTACACCTCCATGTAAGCACAGAGGATCCAAAATAGGCCTTCTTCTACAGGCAGATAGTATCCTAAACTGCTGGTGACACAATATTTCATCTTGGCTGGAGTAGAAGGGTCTTCAAGGATGTTTTGGCACCTTGGCGGGAGGCAAAAGCATAGACAAAAGGCCTAGGCTGACCTCTTCACTTAGAGTGTGCAACACTTTGAGCCCTAACTGCTCCATGGCTGCATCTAGCTCTAACTCCTCCTAGTGGTTGGCACCATTGTAGGGTCAAGATGGTGGACTAGAGGGGGGTGAATAGTCCTTTCTAAAACTTAATCGCGTCAGCTAACCGAAACAAGTGCGGAATTAAAACAATCGGTCTAGCCAAGACTACACCCCTCTATCTATGTTCTCTAGCAACTTACAAAGAACCTAATTAAGCAACCAAGGTGTTAGGCTAGCTAGAGCTCTCCTAAATAATTTTAGAGCAAGGTCATACAAACCTATGCACTAGTACTTTGCCAATGGGGGAGCTCCTACACATCTAGTGATGCAAAAGCACAAAGCTCCCAAACTCAATATCAATGCTCAATAACAAGGCTACACAAGCCAAATTAGATAGCGCAAATCACTTAGCTACACAAACTAAGCAATATGACTAACAAGGTTACTAAAACTAAATTAGCCATGCAAGGGAGCCACTTCTATGCTACATAAGCAAGAAGGTGACTAGCAAGCTACACAAGCTAACTAATTACAAGAGCAACTACACAAGCACAACGTAAATGAAAGTAATACAGGCTTGTGTTGCACGGAATGCAAACCATCAAGAAGATGATGAAGACAATGTTGACATGGTGATTTTCTCCTGAGGTTCACTTGGTTACCACCAAGCTACGTCCCCACTATGTCGACCGCCCACTTGGTGGTTCGGTGGCTAATTGGCATCACCCGCTAAGCCCGCACATCGGGCACCGCAAGAACCTACCCCTAAAGTGAGGGTAGCTCAATGACACACTCAACTAGAGTTGCTCTTCATGATCCCCACGAGGTGAGCACAATCCCCCTCACAAATCCTCCTCCGGAGTACCACACAATCTTCTCGCGTGCTTCAACAGAGTCACAAGCCACCAAGCCATCAGGTGGCAACCTCTAAGAGTAACAAGCACCACCGATGGGGATCACGAAGCTGGTCTGACCGAACGCATAGCTGGTCTGACCTGACACTCCAACCTGCATCCGATCGTGCACCCTAGCGCAACACAGAGCGAAGGACCGGACGTGCCACCACACGAAGACCTAACGCTGCCCCAAGCCACGTCCGCTCGAGTCTAGAGAGGTCCTGAGGAGGCCAAACGATGACCAGACGTGTTAGGTCAAACGTGACCTGATGCTCACCCAGTGTCCAGTCACTCTCCGCCTACCATGCGTCACTGCTATGCCCGCGCCACTGTGTCAGCAATCGTCACCGATGTTCGGACGCAGGAGCGACGCGTTAGGTCACTGTTGGCATTTCTTAGCGTCATTACCAAGAATGGGGATTTAGACCCACCCATGGTAACAATGCTAGAAATGTCTAATAGGTCTTAACATTTATAGATGTTATTCGTAAGCGCACAGATCTATCATTGTACCATTTCACCTAGAAGTATTCAGGGTATCATTATTTATATTTTTCCCAAAGGAAGGCATGGTGTAAAAGTTTCTAGTAGGGACATGGACAAGGTAATATGACCGCATAATAGATAAGTACTCAGTACAAGGGTAAGTCATGATAAGCATAAGATAGTGTGACACACACATGGGCTAACATCAAGGATAAAAGGAAAACAAAGAATAAAAGAATGTTCCTAAGTGGAGCAGACATGTCTAATATAGTTGTGCAAAGAACAGTTGATGATCATACATATACATGGTTAAGAGTTAGAGCTATGCATGAGAATGGGTCAGGAGGCCATCGAGTACTGGTCTGCCAGCAACCTCATGTGATAATTTAGACTCCTACACCCCAGACGAACGTGGGGGAGTTCAAGGGACGGACAGGGCTATCACCACTTGCCGCCTACCCCTCGACCATAGAAAGGAAAATGCAATCACCCGCCCCTATATACCCAGGCACCTCGCCTGTGTATATAGTGACCAGCCAAGTCCCCTGCGGTCCTTGACCCTACAAATCAATAGGTAAAGAACTTGGGTGTACCCGAAGGCATGATGAACTGCCACCTGTACTTAGCTCTAAACCCCCAACAGACATACAGTATGAATATTTAAGCATAAAGTTTTATATGATGAAACCCTAGCATAGAAACTATAGTCCAGTTCATATGCTAAGATCATGTCATATGAACATGTTAAGATCATCACACACAAACTATATGCTAGTTCATATGTCAAGATTATAACATGAAAACTATACTCTAGTTCTATAGCACAACTATATAAAAGATATTAAAGCCTGAACTTGGAAGAAAACATAGTAGTATTATTCATACCCAAGATCCTTTCTTCCAAGGAGACAAGCCTTCCTTGGTGGCTCAAGCCTTGCTCCTCTACTATTTCTACTCCTAATCTAAGCAGAGTGGAGGTGGAGAGTTGAAAGCCCAAGTTTGGTTTTGGTAATTAATGACACCAAGTTGCTAATGCCATGTGTTAAGTGGTTTGAGTTAGGCATAAGCAACACATGTGATGAAGGTGTATGTGGCAAGGAGTGGTGGCCACAAGATCACAAAGAGATGGCGCATGGACATGAAATGACGATCATGGTGGAGATGCATATGAAATGATGATCATGGTGATCAAGCATGAGGAGATGGACATGGAACAAAGTGATCAAGGCAAAGGTATAATCATAGGGTTTGCTTTTGCTGGTCTAAGATGAGTAGAGAAGTAATTGACTAGGTTTAGGATTGATAGCCGACTGTCAAGAGGGGCAATCACAGTTAGCTCGTGAATCAAGTGCTACTAGGTCATCATCTTGAGCATATGCATTAGGATCTACTAAGAGAGCTAACATAACGCCTTGAAAAATGATTGTAAAAATGCTAACACACATGCACATTGTGATATACACATGGTGGTGTTAGCACATTTGCAAAGGTGGTGGAGTTTGAGCGGTAGAGAGGGGTTTGGATTCAGCGCTTTTGCGAAAGTGAAACGTCTATTTTCCACTGCACCGGAGGCAAAGAAATGGAGGTCACTGGGGTGACTGGACGCTGGACCAGATGCAGTCTCAACATGACTGGACACGTCCGGTCAGTGCTCAGTGTATGCGCGCGTCTCGGTCTTGTGATCGGACGTGGTGGCGTGTCCGGTCGCTCATGAAGGCTGAAAGGTCTTGATGGCTAGAGGGAGGGTGAATAGACTTTTTAAAAAATTCTACAAAGACAAGCTAAACAAGTTTATCAATATAACAAATAGCGAAATGCGAGTTTTCCTTAGCCTACGGGGTGTTTGCAAGCCACCTATCCAATTCACAATTCTAGTATATTTGCACTCAACCGCACAAGTCAAACCGAGAAGGAAACTACAACTACAACTAGCAAGCTACACAAAAGAGCTACTCTAGCAAAGCTAACTAGCTAGCAAAGGTAACTAAGAAAGTAATACGGAGTTGAGTTAGGAGAGTTTCACCGAGGGGCGAAGTATTGAGCCAACCAATATGATCAACAATGAATACCAAGACAACCGAACACCGGGATCAATCAAACACAATATGAAAGTGATGACACGAAGATTTATCCCGAGGTTCACGTGCTTGCCGGCACGCTAGTCCCCGTTGTGTCCCTCTTCACCACATGGTTCAGTGGCTAATCAGTCACTCACCGAGCCTCTCAAAAGGTGCCACAAGAACCTACCAAATGACAAAAGGTTGCAAATGACACGAGCAATTCACTAATGTTGCCTTTGGTGCTTCACCGAGGTAGGCACAAACCCCTTACAATCACCGGAGGTGGCCAAGAACATTCACCAACTCTTGCCAATGCCTCCAAGCTGCTCCAAGCCATCTAGGTGGCAGCAACCACCAAGAGAAATAAGAATCCCACAATGCAAATGCACTTGGATCACTCAATCTCACTTCGAATATGCAAAGAAGCAAGAGAGATGAATGGGAGGGGAGTTGCTTAGCTCAAAGTGCTCACAAGTATGTCAAATGTGCAAGAGAGAGAGCTTTGAACCGGCCAACGAGTATTTATAGATGTACCCCTTCGAATATAGCCGTTAGAAACTTGAAACAGCCGAAGTCGCGCTGACCGGACGCGCTGGTCAAACTGACCGAACACGCCGATCACACAGCGACTACGTTCGTGAACCACCGACCGGACATGCTCCACGCAATGACTAGACACGCGAAGCTCGACCGGACATGCTGGTCCCGTAACGGACTGGACGCGCTTGTCAAGCCTGAGCAGCGCACAACGAAACAGCGACCGGACGCGCTGCAGAACTGACCGGACGCCACAGTGCCAGCGTCCGATTGGAGTCTAGTAAGCTCCCTAAACGACCGGACGCGTCCGGTCGATAGTGACCACACGTGCCACCGCGTCCAATAAAAAATAGAAACACACGCAGACGCTGAACACTGACCGGACGCGTCCGGTCAAACAGAGACCGCGTCCGGTCCAGCGTCCGGTCACCTCTGTGACCTCCGTTCGCCTCCGTTTGATTTCTGACTTCCGACGTAGTGGAAAATAGTGTTTCAACTCCTCGAAAATGCCTGAATCCCGCCTTGCAAGCTTGGCGGGAGGGAGAGAGGACCCCAAACCCTCTCTACCGCTCAAACTCCACCGTCTTTGCAAATGTGCTAACACCACCAAGTGATCTCGTCATGTGTGAGTGTGTTAGCCTTTTCACAATCATTTTTCGAGGCATTAATAGTTCTATCCAAATGCATATGATTATGAAATGCACACCTAGAGGCACTTAGGAGTTCAATAGCCATGTCATTCCCCTCTTTATAGTACGACTATCTATCCTATAATGTAACCACACCTACTAGGTGTCTTGGTTACTAAAACACAACCCTTAAGCATATACCTTTGCCTTGATCACGTAGGGTTGCGTCCAAATCCAAGTGTGGCCATCATGATCACCATGTCCATCTTGTCACCAACCTTGGAATGTACTAATCCTCATATGTTATATACAACTTAGACATAGGATTAGTACTTAGGCATTGTCACTAATTACCAACACCAAACATAGGAATTTCAGAGGCTTACTGGAAATGACCGGATGCTGGCACTATGGCATCCAGTTTATCAAGCGTGTGCATTCGGTCGCTGACTCACTGGTGCGTGGCTTGGTTTGACCAGCATGTCCGCTTAGTCATGGGACCGGCATGTCCGATTACTTGGTTGCGCGTCCGGTCATCATGGTGATCGTTGGCACGCAGTGACCGTTGGAGGATCAGGCAGCCACGGTTGAATTTGGAAGGACACATGGACAGCGTAGGGTGACCAGACACAATGCAGTGCGTCTGGTCAGTTCGACCAGCGCATCTGGTCAACGGGCGCAGAGTTGTATCTCGAGCCTAACGGCTCTATTCTTTACAGATGGCTATAAATAGTTGCTTGGCCGGCTTTGGGATCACTCTCTTG
This sequence comes from Saccharum hybrid cultivar R570, assembly GCA_038087645.1. Classification (NCBI taxonomy): domain Eukaryota; kingdom Viridiplantae; phylum Streptophyta; class Magnoliopsida; order Poales; family Poaceae; genus Saccharum; species Saccharum hybrid cultivar. The sequence continues at coordinate 15,434,525 of JAQSUU010000431.1, read as the reverse complement.
ACTCTTTGAACACTTGAGACACACTTTGAGCTAGAGAACACTCCCTCCACTCATCTCCTTGCTTGGTTGCATACACTAGTGAGATTGAGTGAGATTCAAGTGCATTGCTTAGTGATTTGCATCTAGTGGCACTTGATCTTTGAGTTGGCTGCGGATTTCTTGTTACTCTTGGGTGTTTCCCGACATCCTAGATTGCTTGGAGCAGTGGTGGTGTTGAGCTCATGATTGAAGATTGTTTGAGCCTCACCAAGTGATTGTGAGGGGTTCTTGAGCCTTTCCCGTGAGAGTTCACGAATTGGCTACTCTAGTGGAGCTCGTGGCTTGGAGGATCCCCATCTTGTGAGTCGATGTGTGGCACCCACTAAGGGTTTGACTCTTGATAGTCAATGAGCTCGTGATCCATCAAGTGGGTGCATCACCACAACGAGGAGTAGCTTGCCGAAAAGCAAGTGAACCTCGGTAAAAAAATCTTGTGTCATCTCTTGCTGAGGATTCTCATTGTAATTGTGTGTGATTGACTCTTTGGATACATCTCATCTCTACACCATCGGTATAAGAATCAGTTCACTTCCCTTTTACATTCACGCACTATATTTTGTCTAGTGTGCTTAGAGTAGTTTGTATCACCTAGGGATAATTAGTTTAGAGACTTAGCTTTGTTGGTGTGAACTAGAGATCATAGCCTTGCACTAGAATTGAATTTGTGGCTTGCATAAAAGTAGTTGAGCTAGTGCTAGAATTAGCTTCGCCATCTTATATACTAACTTTGTTGTTTAGTGAAGCTTGTAGAACATTTAAATAGGCTATTCACCCCCCCTCTAGCCATTTGGACCTTACAAGAGTGGAGTGAGGTGTGCTCCCAAGTTGTGGTGTGTGTAGAGTGAGGCACCCCTTCCCTCTCTTATATAGGGGCTTGGCCTGGTCGGTTGGGGGGAATATTCCCCGGATCCACCCCGCACCGCCAGCCGCCACATTGATCATTGTCGGCACATGGAGGATGGGCCTAAGGGGTGCAAGGGGGCCGTGGCCACACCTAGGGCACGCGCGCACCTAGGGTGGCCCCCTCGGCCTCCGCTTCACGCTGTCGTCTCCCCTTTGGGCCTAGATCATCATGGGTAGGTGGGTTGGCCTAGGTTTGGCTCTGGTTGGGCTCCTTCCTCCTCTTGTCCCCTTTACGCTTTCCAGAAAGCGCCTTCTTTCCTATGTTTCACTTGTTTTTGGTGCCTATTTCTGCATTCACATCAATTCTACCGGTCCAAGTGGAAATAGGTCAGAAGCATATGTATATGTGTGTATTGATGTGTATTTTTCTTGTTTTTGGGCTTATGTTGGTGGTATAAATCTATCGATAACGACCGCCAACAAACTCCCCCAAGCTTACCCTTTGCTCGTCCTCTAGCAAAAGCTAAGACATTGATTGTTGATCAAGAGTTGCTAATATGCCAATTATATTTCAAATATGCTAGGTTTATAACAAAGTTTTCTACCGTAATTTGAATGAATTGGCTTGTTGCTCACCTATTTTTACCTTGTTACCTGTGGAGCTTTTTGGCCTTCTACAAGTCTTGGGTGGTTGCAAGACAGAACAGATAAACATACCTATTTATCATTTGTTCTTTCGATTGACTATCTTTCCGGAGGTTTTAAAAAGTTTTGAAATTCAAAATGTAGTTCCTCAAATGACACACTCGATCGCTCAAAAGTGTATGTATTCCTCGCCAAAGGCTTTTTGACTTTGCCTTTCTTTCATCCTACCATCTAATAAGACTTTTGTGGAGCTTGGTAGGGATAAAAGTGGCATACTTGCATCATGTCATGTTGCTAAGTAAAAAATCGAACCATAGGAGAGACTAGTAATATACCTTGATCAAGATTGTGCAAGTGTGTAATATTTTTGTATTTTTTATGAACTCAAATGCCATACCTCTCTCTTTTTGAAATCTTTGAGAGTATGGACTATCTTTATTCTCACTGGTGGGTGTCGGAGCACCCATTGTTTTCTCTCTTTTTCTATATTTTTTTGGCTCATGCTCTTTTAGCATGGCATCTTTTATTCTCATATATATATATATATATATATATATATATATATATATATATATATATATATATATATATATATATATATATATATATATATATTCATAGCCCATATTTTGTAGATAACTTTTGGAGAAAAATATTTGACATAGAGTTTTATTTATAAAGTGTACGTGGATCTTGATCATAGGTGCATGAAAAAAATCTCAACATTGGTCATAACAATTTGACAAAGCTCACCATAAAGACAAGTAGCATATGACTATAGTTTTGTATACGAATGTGTCATATGGCTTTAGTAGGAATTTTGGATCATTGAGGTACTTTTAATTTTAGTTTTTAAAAATGAAATCTTTGGGTGTCAAGTCTTTCTTAAAACAAAGTCATAGCAAAGTCTATTCCTCTATGTCATGTCAAACAACTCTTAGACTAGATTTAGCATTTTGCACCGACAAGTTTTAAGTTTTTCAGGGTAAACAATTCTTTAAGCCAATAAACTCAAACATTGGAGAAGACTAAGCTATAAGCTAGGCATAGTTTAAAACATAAGATAGAGCAACTATTCATCATTTCAATAAGGATGGAATCAACATTTGTACAACACATATGTATGGAGTGGAATTTGTTTATTATTTTATTTTATTTTTAGTTTCCTATGCATGATAAAATAAATATGCAAAAAGAAAATGAATGCAAGAAAGTAAATATGCAATGCATCATACCTATGCGGGGCCCACCCCCAAACTAGCTCGAGGCCAGAAGTCCAAGTTCACTTGATGAAGACTCCGAGGCAGGTATTTTATTTGTTTTTTATTTTTTATATTTTTATCCTTATTTTATACTTAGCAACTTTTGGAACAATGATCAAATTAAGCAAATTGTTCAATTTGATCAAGGCAGACTAGTCAACCTAAGCACCATGTTTAATTTGAAAAGTCTATGAAAACATGATCGCAGCAAATCATATTCTCAAACCCAAGCATGCTAGTATAAATAAAAGTTTATTCAATAAGATGAATATTTTTTGTTTGGTTTATCATTCAAAGTTTTATATTTAGCAAGTTTTAGGACAATGATCAAATTCAAAATTTAATCAAGGTAGGCAGTTTAACCAAAGCACCATGCTAGTTAAAAAGCCTATGAAGACATGATCGTACGAACCATGCTTCAAACTTAAACATGCTTCATATAAAACTTATGAAGATTAACCAACTTTTTATCAAGTTATTATATTTATCAAAAAAAAATTATCATTTTTTCTTTTTATCATTACTATCTATACTAGCAATGTTTATTTGTGTGAAAAATTTAAAAAGGATAACTACCGTTTACCTGCGGCGAGCGCTCTCCTTTTAAAGTCCGTTGAGCAGGACTCTTCTCCTTTCAGTTCTTGCTTGTTGAAGGTTCATCCGTGTCTAGAGAAGTAGATGCGGATGTTGACCTTTTCTGCCTGCCATATCTGCTTAACACTACTTAGTGGTTGTGTCTTGGGCTATTTGTTTTTGTTGAACCCATTGAATGGGAATCTCATAGTTTGTCCTTGCATATGAAAACTAACATGCCCTGACCCCACATGTAACACTACATTTGTAGTGTTAAGAAATGGTCTTCCTAGGATCAGGAGAACCCTCTGCTTGTGGCCCATGTCGAGGATGACGAAGTCCGTGGGGTTGTATGCATCTCGAATTTTTACCAAAACGTCCTTGGCTACTCCCTCCAGCTTTTGTAGTGATTGATCTGCCATCTACAATTGAAAATTTATAACGGACAAAGGTCCACCTAGGATTTCATCATATGTTACCTTGGACATGATGTTCATGCTTGCTTCAAGGTCGCAGAAGGTGTTGCAGATGACATGTAGGCCCATTGAGCATGTGATTATCGGGCGGCCAGGATCTTCTTTCTTAGTGACGGATGGTGATTTTGTGAGATGATCTTGGCTTTCCTGACACATAGGCTTACCGAACCTCGTTGAGACCATTTTAACAGATTTGAGAGAAGTTTCAGGTTGCCCTGAAATTTCTTCCAAATCAACAACAGGTATAGCAGCAGACTGAGCTAATTGTGTTTCTATCCTTTTATTAAAGCTCAGTTGGTTGTTCATAGAAGAAGTTAACCCTCCTATTTTAAAGTTCATAAGCTCAAGCATTTTATCATTAATTGTCAACTTTTCTTTAAGAGTTTCAATTGTTTTTGCTTGGCTTAAGACTAAATCTTTCAAGGAAGGTTCATTCCAATTGTAAATTGAGTTGAAGTTCGAATTACCTCCACGATGTTATGGGCATGACTGGTGATTCTACCCATTCTAGCTTCCTTGTTAGTTGAACCCATTGTTGATGTAGGCAATGGCTTCACGAGTTTTGGGGCAGTCATTCCCCGAATGGCTAACACCGCCACAGACTTCGCACATCATATGCGAGTCCATGGCCTTGATGGTGCCATACATTGCTCTTTTACGGTGGCACGCTTGTCAAGCCTTTTCAATAGAAGGTCCATTCTTGTGACAAGCACATCTGTCTCCTTCACAGTGGTCATGTCTTCTTGTTTGGGTGGGCTTCGCTCTTCACCCCACCCACAATTGGCTACCATCTTGTCGATGAGAGTCATGGCTTCATTGAGGGTGAGTGAGAGGAATGCATCTCCAGCAGCGGCATCAACGTGCTTCTTTGACATGGGTGTTAACCCATCATAGAAGTTCTAGAGCATGAGCCAATTTTCCATCCCATGGTGTGGGCATGCCTGAATATATTATTGTAGTCTCTCCCATGCCTCAAGGATGGTTTCTGTTGATTCCTACTGGAAATTAGTAATTCTTTCCCTTAGGGCATTGGTTTTGCCTATGGGAAAGAATTTTGTGCGGAACGCCTCAGAGCATTTGCTCTAGGTATTGATAGCTTCCTTGTCCTTATAGAACCATAGTTTCTCTTTCCCCACAAGGGAGAAAGGAAACAGACAGAGCCTTATAGCATCAAGTGCGACGTCTTTGATGACGATTATGTCGCACAGTTCAAGGAAGGTCTGTAGGTGCGCATTGGCATCCTCATTCTACAGTCCATAGAATAGATTGGCCTATACCATGGTGATTAGCCTAGTCCTAATCTTAAAGTTTTTATCACCAATGTTGACAACAGGCCTAGTGGACACGTTGGCAACAGTCAGGACAGGAAACTCATGGAGTGACTTCTGGGCCATAGTAGTGGTAGCAGCTGGTACAGGGGTGAGTAGTTTAGTTGTCGATGGAGTGGCAGAAGAAGTAGAGGCATGAGACCCCTTCTTCCTTAGGAGTGCCTCTGGATCAGGAATGAAGTTGTCCAACAAGTTGAAACCACTCTTACACTATCCTAGTTTCATCAACAATAGGAGAAAACATGCAAGATTAGCCTTTAAGAGCAATGGCTACCATACATACACATTATCATGAACATGGTCTACTAGATTCTTTTTAACCAATGCCTTCCTCGACAACAGCACCAGAAATGCTTGTTGGCATTTCTTAGCGTCATTACCAAGAATGGGGGTTTAGACCCACCCATGGTAACAATGCTAGAAACACCCGATAGGTCTTAACATTTACATATGTTATCCATAAGCAGACGGATCTATCGTTGTAGCATTTCACTCGGAAGTATTCAGGGTATCATTATTTATATTTTTCCCAAAGGAAGGCATAGTGTAAAAGTTTTTAGTAGGGACATGGACAAGGTAATATGACTGTATAATAGACAAGTACTTAGTACAAGGGTAAGTCATGATAAGCATAAGATAGTGTGACACACACATGGGCTAACCTCAAGGATAAAAGGGAAAACAAATAATAAAAGAATGTTCCTAAGTGGAGCAGGCATGTCTAATATAGCCGTGCAAAGAATAGTTAATGATCATACATATACATAGTTAAGAGTTAGAGCTATGCATGAGAATAGGTCGAGAACCCACCGAGTACTGGTCTGCCGGCAACCTTATGTGACAATTTAGACTCCTACACCCCAGATGAACGTGGGGGAGTTCAAGGGATGGATAGGGATGTCACCACCTGCCACCTACCCCTCGACCGTAGAAACAAAAATGCAATCACCCGCCCCTATATACCCGGGCACCACGCCTATGTATATAGTGACCACCCAAGTCTCACGCGGTCCCCGACCCTACGGATCGACAGGTAAAGAAATTGGGCATACCCAAAGGCATGATGAACTGCCACCTGTACTTAGCTTTAAACCCCAACAAACATATAGTACGAATGTTTAAGCATAAAGTTTTATATGATGAAACCCTAACATAGAAACTATAGTCTAGTTCATATGCTAAGATCATGTCATATGAACATGTTAAGATCATCACACACAAACTATATGCTAGTTCATATGTCAAGATTATAACATGAAAACTATACTCTAGTTTCATAGCACAACTATATAAAAGATATGAAAGTTTGAACTCGGAAGAAAACATAGTAGTATTATTCATACACAAGATCCTTTCTTCCAAGGAGGCAAGCCTTCCTTGGTGGCTCAAGCCTTGCTCCTCTACTATTTATCCTCCTAATCTAAGCTAAATAGTGGAGGAGAGTGGAGTGAGGTGTGCTCCCAAGTTATGGTGTGTGTGTGTGTAGAGTGAGGCACCCCTCTCCTCTCTTATATAGGGGCTTGGCCTAGTCGGTTGGGGGGAATAATCCCTAGATCCACCCCGCATCGCCAGCCTTCACATTGATCACTGTTAGCACACGGAGGATGGGCCAGAGGGGTGCCGGGGGGACGGCCACGCCCAGGGCGCGCGCGCGCCTAGGGTGGCCCCCCTCGGCCTCTGCTTCACGCTACCACCTCTCCTTTGGACCTGGATTAGCGTGGATAGGTGGGTTGGCCTAGGTTTGGCTCTGGTTGGGCTCCTTCCTCCTCTTGTCCCCTTTATGTTTTATAGAAAGCGCCTTCTTTCCTATGTTTCACTTGTTTCCGGCACCTATTTCTGCATTCACATCAATTCTACCGGTACAAGTGGAAATATGTCAGAAGCATATGTATATGTGTGTATTGATGTGTATTTTCCTCCTTTTTGGGCTTATGTTGGTAGTATAAATCTATCGATAACGACCGCCAATAGTCACCAATAGGCACCAGCGTCCGGTCATGCCGTAGAGGCAAACCAAGAGCACCACCAACTGACCGGACACGCAAGTCCTCCCAAGGCCAACGTCCGGTCACCTTTAGCCACCTATTTTGCCTCTTTTCTTTGCCGAGTTGATCCACTTCAAACCATTTGTAAGTGTGTTAGCATTTTTACAATCATTTTTAAGGAGTTAGCCACTTAACTTGCCACGCCACTCAATCCTAACACGTATGCAAAGTTAGATCGCTCGAGTGGCACTAGATGACCGATATGCAAATAAGTTTGCCCCTCTTGATACTATGACCATCTATTCTAAACCCGGTCATCAATTTCTCTACACACCTATGAGCAGTGAAATGAAATGCCTTAGGTTATACCTTTGCCTTGCGCATTCCACTCCATCTCCTCTAATGTCGACGCAACACATGCACCAACACGATCAACAATGATATGATCCACTTTATATCATCACGTGATCATATTGGTTCATCGATCTTGACTTCACTTGCTCTTCATCGTTACTTAGGTCAATTGGCGTCAAGTCATCACTCAACTTGTCCTTCACACTTGCAACCGGTCCATCGAGCCAAGTCTTATCTTGATCTCTCTACCTTGATCACATGACTCAATGTCATGTCTCATGTGCAATAAGCTCCTTCATCATCACATGTGTAAGCTTTTGCAACATATCTGAGCCATCTTCACTGTCATGGCATGTATTGCTCACACACATGTACCTGTGGACTAATCACCTGTGTATCTCACGCAAACACATATTAGTCCACCTAAGGTTGTCACTCAATTACCAAAACCAAACAAGGACCTTTCAACCATCCTAGGGCTCCATCGCGAGAAGAACATTGGCTTCCAGCGGAGGAGGCTACAATAGGAGGGGGCCGCCCATCCCGTGCCGTGTCGAGAACCACCCCTACGCATACCAGCCACCACTTTTGTGTCGCTATGGCTTAAAGACACCTCGGTGGATTTCGTGGAGTGATGGAAACCCAGGACTTCGGTACCACAGATGCTGCAGGGCAAATAATGTAACTCGATTTCTTTCTTGTTCATTCTATTTTTCGTAATGCAAATGCTGAAATCTCGTTGTACTTATGGTACCTTAGTTTTTTCATAGTCTGACTTAGATTGCGGGTTTTATGAGTGGTATGATCTCCCATACGGAAAATATCTGAAGACTTTGATTTTGGATTTACGTAACAAGATTTGGGAGCTGAAGGCGAAGGCCAATGTTAGAACAAATGAAGAACAGCTATAGGAGGAGGAAGAGATTATGCCATAGATTGAAGAAATGGCCAAGGTTCCAATGAAGATGATGGAAAATTTAGTATCTTTGAGAAAGAAATGTGTTTTGTACTTACCTTAGTTTTTTGCATGTTCATTAGCAAGTTGCTTATTTCATCACCATGGTAGATTCAAGTGTCAATTTATGTATCAGACTGAAATATGTCACTTTTGTACAACTATTATTGAATTAAATGCAAAGTGATTAACCAGGTGTTCAATTTATTGAACTATAAATGCTAGTACATCCAACTATCAATTGATGTGTTGGAGGCATCGTACTTCCCTAGACACTGGGCCCTGGTACAGGGGCAACCAATTTTATGAAATGTACATACACTCTCCTACGGTCCTACCACAGCTTCCTCCCATCCATTCCCCACTCTGCTCTCTTGCTCTCCTTCACCCTGCTAGCGTCGGACGAAAGGCAACCTCTCTCATGCTCACTACTCCTTCTCTGCTCCATCCAGATCTAAGGTAACTACACTAGATCTGCTCCTTCACCGGATTCTATATTCCTTTGTATTGCTCTCTTGTGCTCTCTGCTCCTTCACCTCCAACTAGGGCTGGATATCGAGCCAACCGTAGTTTTTTTTTCGAGCTTTTTTTTTAGAAATTGGTATAATCTTATTCATCGATACCAACAGACGCTTTGTGAGGAGAATTCAGGAGGCAGAGATTGGAGAGGCTTTGAAGAGGATGAAGGGAGGTAAAGCGATGGGCCCTGATGGTATCCCCATTGAGGTGTGGAGATACTTAGGCGCCAGAGCGATAGTATGGTTAACTAAGCTTTTTAACCTTATTTTTCGGTCAAACAAGATGCCTGAAGAATGGAGGAGAAGTATATTAGTACCTATCTTCAAGAATAAGGGAGATGTTCAAAGTTGTACTAACTACCGTGGGATTAAGTTGATGAGTCATACGATGAAGCTCTGGGAGAGGGTTATCGAGCATCGCCTAAGGAGAGTGACACATGTGACCCAAAATCAGTTTGGGTTCATGCCTGGTAGGTCGACCATGGAGGCGATTTTCTTATTACGACAATTGATGGAGAGATATAGGGAGCAGAAGAAGGACTTGCACATGGTCTTTATTGATCTCGAGAAGGCATATGACAAAGTACCGAGAAATGTCATGTGGTGGGCCTTGGAAAAGCACAAAGTCCCAACTAAGTACGTTACCCTCATCAAGGATATGTACAGGGATGTGGTGACGTTTGTCCGAACACGTGATGGCGACACCAGTGACTTTCCAATTAAAATAGGACTGCATCAGGGGTCAGCTTTGAGCCCTTATTTATTTGCTTTGGTGATGGATGAGGTCACAAGGGACATACAAGGTGATATCCCTTGGTGTATGCTCTTTGCTGATGATGTGGTGCTAGTTGACGACAGTAGGGCGGGGGTTAATAGGAAGTTAGAACTATGGAGGGACACGTTAGAGTCGAAAGGGTTCAGACTTAGTAGGACTAAGACCGAGTATATGAGGTGCGATTTCAGCGTGACTAGGCACGAGGAGGGAGACGTTAGCCTCGATGGGCAAGTGGTGGCCAAGAAGGATACTTTTCGGTATTTAGGGTCGATACTACAAAAGGATGGAGACATTGATGAAGATGTTAGGCATAGAATTTCAGCCGGCTAGTTGAAATGGCGTCAAGCTTCTGGCGTTCTCTGTGACAAAAGGGTGCCTCAGAAGCTGAAAGGTAAGTTCTATAGGACGGCGATTCGTCCGGCGATGTTATATGGTGCTGAGTGTTGGCCTACAAAAAGGCGACATGTCCAGCAATTGAGTGTAGCGGAGATGCGTATGTTGCGTTGGTGTTGTGGGCACACAAGGAGGGATAGAGTACGGAACGACGATATTCGGGATAGGGTTGGGGTGGCACCAATTGAGGAGAAATTGATTCAACATCGGTTGAGATGGTTTGGACATGTCCAACGGAGGCCTCCTGAGGCGCCGGTGCGTAGTGGAGTTCTAAAGCGGGCCGATAATGTAAAGAGCGGTAGAGGTCAACCTAAACTAACTTGGGACGAGTCCGTTAAGAGAGATCTTAAGGAGTGGAATATCCCCAAGGATTTAGCTATGGACAGGAGCGCTTGGAGATTAGCAATCAACGTGCCTGAACCGTGACATCTTTTGTCTTGTGCCCTTTATGTCCCTTTATGTGTCTCCCTGTTTCTCGTCTCTTTTGGGTTTCATCTCTAGCCTACCCCAACTTGCTTGGGACAAAAGGCTATGTTGTTGTTGTTGTTGTGTGGTATAATCTTATTCATCATTATTTCCTGCATTGTTTAAGACCCAACTTCACGACGAGCCTAACGATCCGAGCCTAACGAGCCGAGCCGAAGTTGAAAGTCGTTCCAAATCAAGTCATTTTCATTTTAAAAGATAAATGAGTCCAATCGGAGCACTTTTGTACCGAGCCACCGAGCCAGCTCAACGAGCTTTTTGTCCAGCCCTTCCTCCAACCTAGCTACAGTAATTTTTTTGGATCTACAGATGAAAATGCATCTTCTTATTCTTGAGTTTGTGGCCTTTTATCTCTGTGGAGTGCAGCTTGTGAGCCTTATTATCCTCAGTATTGGTTCACCAAATTAATGCTTTGTGAACAAAGTCGATGAGCTAAATGAAAATATACCAATGGATGTGGACATGGTTGTAGTGGTCAAGGCTTGGGATGACATGGAGGTTGATAACGATCCCATGGGGTTGACAATGATCTACAGGATCTTATGTAGATTCACAACGATCCCATGGAGGTCGACTATGATCTGCATAGAGAATGATTAATCATGAACCAATGATGTACATATGAAGGCCTTTTAACTTTTGCATAGTGTTGGCCTAATTAGCATCTGCATTTTAGCTTTCAGCATGTGGTAGTGTTGACCTACTTATTCGGTATAAATGTATGAAACTCAAGTTGGATTCCTTTCAATCCGAGAGTACTAGCATTGTGCTTTCCTTATGTTTTCTAAGTGCTCAGTTTGGCTATCTTTCAATGTAAATCTATGTGCCTTATTATTCACCATCGAACCTAAGTTGGCTTCCTTTCAATCTGAGTACTGGAATTGTACTTTTCTTAGTTTTATAAGTGTACAGTTTCACTTTGTTTTAATGCCAAACATTAAAATTGTGTGCCTTACTGTTCATCACCGTACCATACGAAGGTCTTCGGGTGGTACTAGGAACCAGGCATCGGTGATGGTACTGTGTATTCACCACTGCTTAGTTGCACAATTTCTAATAACACGTTTGAACCCTCCCATGCGAAACTGATGAAAGTTCGATTTACATGTGTCGTAATAAGTTACACAGAGAGCAAGCAACCCCTACCCCAACATCCCTCCACCCCTGCCACCCCCTCTCTCCCACACACACACATCGCTTTTCTTGTCCTCATTGCTGCTATTCATCATCACCGCTCTTGCTCATCACCATTGCTCAGCTATTGCTCCACGCCGGTGCACATCGCCGGCTTGCCCACACAGATCCACTGGTGAATGAGCTACTGCTGTCACTGACGTTGCCACTCGTGCTCACCGCCATCAGATCCAAAGGTAATTGTAATAAGGCCTTATTTGTATCGTCGTCCCTTCTCCTTGAAACTCATCTCCTTACTAATGTTTATTGATGCAATTCCACGACAGGGCGGCCTCATCTCTTTGGCTGGTGGTGTCCTTCCAGATGAAGGAGTCTCCCAACATGAGGAACGTAGTGGATTGGCTCTTAGACTATGTGCTTGCTAAAATTTTCCACTACCTCCCCGCCCAGTCCTTGTGCTGCTACAAGTGTGTCTATCACTCCTAGAAGTGTGTCATCTCCGACTCCTATCACCGTAAGAAGCTTTCACAGACTGTCATCGGCTTCTTCTATGGCAACTGGTGGAAAGGCAATCGCCACTTCACCAGCATCACCTGTGAACAGCCCTCCTTGTCCTTCTTGCTTTTTCCCCTTCAAAAAGTCCTAGTCTCAGATTGTTGCAGCGGCCTCGTCCTTTGCTAGTGTGCTGGGCTAGATGGATTACGGCGCTATGTTGTCTGCAATCCGGTGACCCACAAATGGCATGTACTGTTGCATAGCATCCATTCTGTTGGTCAAGCTCACTTAGGTTTTGACCCAACATCCTCGCACTTCCATGTGATTGAATTTATTAAGGTGGAGGGTGCGTGCATAGGTGTGGAGATCTACTCATCTAAAATTGTAGCATGGATCTTTAAGGAATCTAAATGGGGCAAGGGTATTATTCTACATTCAAAATCGAGAAGTGTTTTTCTTAATAGCTTTATGCACATGCTTGAGTACTCTACGATAGTTGCTGTAGATATGGAGGGAAAGACATGGAGGATAATTCGTAAACCACGTGGTGCTGAAATGTCCATCCATCAAGCTCAGGGTCACCTATGTGTGTGTTGTGCTAATTTTCACAATATGTCTTGGCTTTTAGTGTGGATACTTGAAGACTATGGTACTGATAAATGGAGATTGAAGCACATTGTGGACACAGAGGAACTGTTTGGACACATGAATATTAAAGTTGGTTCTGAGTTTTGTGATGAGGAGTACAGAGTGATTACAATTCACTCGGAATAGAATTTTATTTTCCTTGTTGGGAAGGATAGAACACTTCTATGCCCATGTCATCTGCTTTTGTAGATCAAGTGGGTGTTTCCATATGAACATGTCTTACTATCTTTCTTATTGTTGGTATTTGTTAACACACACAGAATAATCAAGGAATGATCCACAAGTGCACGGATACCGTGTAGCACTTCACCCGAAGGTTTTAAATATCGTATCCATAGGGAAACGTGTGAGGTTAACTATGGTCTAACTTAACTTGAAGTAGCACAAGACTAGAGAAGGTCGGGAGTGTAGAGGAAGCTATTAAGATAATCGCGTTCTAATCTCAGTAAGCTATGTCTTCTATTATTCTATTTGGGGACATTGCATTAGGAAAAAAAACATCATATAAGATGCTTTAACTTAGCAACCGGATCCTACTAGGCCTATATATGAGGTGTGGGCTATAAAGGACTCAGCAGGATTGTCACAACCGCGATCTACCACACTTCTCAGCATATAGGGTGCATCCACAAGTAACCTAGGCCTAAGCACCACGCCTACACCTAGAATTACTACTTTAACCTATAGGGTCCTATAGATTAAAGCACTCAAAAGAATTGTGAACTAGAAGAACAATATAAACAACGTGCTTAAAGAAAGAAGAAGTTGATTACCAGAGAAATCTCAGACATAGATTAACTTCACCAAGGTACAAGCCGTAGAGGGAGCACCGACAGGCCGGCATCTCCTCCAAAACTCTTCCCTCTCTCTACCTCTCTATTTCTAAAGACTAATCCCAATAAGGACTAATCATCTCTCGAATGCTGCTCTTGAGAGGTTGATCCTTCATGGGACCCCTCTCAGCTGATCCTCACCAGAGAATATGAATTAGGGTTTTTGGGATGATTTGAGCCAGGGGGCAGGGTCCTACTTATATAGGCCGGTGGGATGAACGTGAGCCCTCGAATCAAACCAACTTGAAACAACGGATGAGATGCAATCCTTAAGACGGTGGAAGATCATCGTGCGAAGTTGGCTGACAAGTGGGCCAGACCTAGGTCGGCCGACCTGAAGGCTAGGTCGGCCAACCTGGCACTATGCTAGGTGGGCCCCGCCTTCGGTGGCATGCCTTCTCATGTCTTCTAGATGCTTCTCAACCTGGTGTCGTGGTGGAATATGCTTTTTTGCCCGACATCCTCCATATCTTTGTCTCTTTTCTAGTTTAATACCTGAAAAATAGTGATTCACCAAAACCTATGGAATTCTGTCAGATAACCCCCTATTTTTTGTTGATATTTTATTATATTCATCCTTTTCATGTTTGGTTGATGGTTTATAATTGATGTTAGTGACCGTTAATAAGCTCCCCCAAGCTTAACCTTTGCTAGTCCCTTAGCAAAGCCAAACTCAGCCATGGATCATGAGTTGCTACAAATGCTTTCACGCCTCAAAAGTACACATGCGTTCAAACAAAAATTCTCCTCCCGATTAGAATAGACTATTCTGAATTTCAAACTTACCCATATTACCTTCAACCATGGGGCTTGAAGCCTTCACTTGGGTCTTGAGTAATTGAAAGACAGAACAGTCAAGTCAAGCACTATGTCTCAAGTTCTTAGTTCAACCATCATTCCAGAGTTTCTATAAATTTTTAAATAAAACTCAGAGATTCCATTATATGACACTCTCAAGTCTCTCAATATGTGGTATTTATAGATTCTTACCAAGGCAATGATGATGTTATGCCTTCTCTCTCATCCTACACTAAGGCTTATGTGGAGCTCATAGGTAGGGAGACAGTGCATACATACTTGCAAAGCATATATTGTAAAGTCAAATAGTGGATCCAGAGAAATGAGTCATACAATCAAATCAAAATGTGCATGTGTATGGAATATATATGGAGTGGATGTATGTGGTGGATGTGGCTATGAATGGTGTAAATGATGGCAAGGGTGAAAGCATGGTGGAAACCTAATTCTACATTGCTCCTTGAAAGCATATCTCTCTTTTGAAATTTGGAAACACTTGCTAGAGAACATGGGCTATCTTATTCATTTATTTTTCTTTTGGACACTTGTCCATTCTTTCTATACTTTTCTCTTTCTTTCTCTCTCTTTTTTTAAAACAATTTTTGTATAGCCCCATGCCTCTTTTGCAACAAAACTTTGAGAGATTGTAATAAAAGACTCTTTTGCAACAAAACTTTGAGATATAGTAACAAAAGAAACTAGAGTATTTATTTGGTGGATTTGGGGTGACTGGGTAGATGGAAAACCTATCAAGCATGTTTTTTGTGTTCACTCCCAGTGTAGGAGTAGAACATTTTTTTGGTGGATCTAAATGGAGGGTATGTTGTTGTGTACTTCCAGTATAGAAGCAGCATATTTGGGTGGAGTGTACATGATCTTGATTTTAAAAGCATGACAAGTCTCTAAGGGTCAACAAAGCTTGACAACACTCAATGCAAAACAAGCAGTAAATATATAAGTGGTTTTCCTAATCTAGCATGTATGGCTGTGGTAGGAATTCAAGCTCTATCATACAAGGAACTCATCATGTAGCATTTATATGTTTTTAAAGAGTAAATCTCTAGAACTCTAGTGTCACTTGGAACAAGATAAATAGCAGCTCAGACCTTCTGATATCATATTCATTAATTACCTAGACTTAGATCAAGCATTCACTACCCACAAGTTTCAAGTTTATAGTAAATTCTTATATCAAAACAATCTTATCCAAAAATTAGGAGAATTCAAGGCTAAAAACTAGGTACTTGAAAGGAATTATGACAGAGCAACTATTTATCATTTCCATTTAAGAGATTAGTCTAAGTCCTCTTTATTAGTAACTTCTTAAAGACAAAATCAAGCAAAGTAAACACACCCTTTTATTTTGTTATTTAAGATCACACCTTACTAATAGTATATAACTAGTTAAAAAATTTTATTTTGTTTTATTTGTTATGCATCTTTTTATTTCTTTAACAAATATATAGCAAACATATAAATAGTAAAACTTAAAGGGAAAGAAATACTTAGCTGGATAAGCGGGGGTGCCTCTCCCCCAAGCATGATGTTAATGTAGTCGCTCGATCATGCGGAGTGCCAGACTGGCAGCGAAGATGCATTTCCTCTATCGGAGCATTGATTGATGTCAATGACTATTGAGATAGTGTTCTAACAGTGGGTAGAACATCCACTTGCTTATCAGCTCTTCAAATCCGATGTTACCTCTCGGTGAGAGTTTGGATTTTTAAGTCCTTCGGACAGAACTTCTTGTCATGATCATTCCTTAGGTGCATCATTTGATCCCAAAGGTGGAGACCTTGATATTTGTGCCACTTGAGATGGTGATTTTGAGGATCGTGTCACCCATGTTCTTGCTTGTCTAGCCGGTTGAAGTGAAGCATTAATAGTGAAGGCTAACAGCATCTTGCTTAGTGTGCATGTGCATAGGTCAGAACGTCCACTTGTAAAATTCAGGGAATTGACAAACTGCTCCACAGTTTGCTCGAAGTGTATCATGCTTGCAAAGACAAGGCAGAGATCAAGTGCATGGCTCTGTTGGTGGAAAAACACCAACAGAACCAAATCTTTGTTCATTATTCTTTTCTAACCTTGGGTACATTGAACAAGATAAAGTTGATGTTATGTTTAATCTTGATATGGGTGATAGAATCAAAAGTTGAGCATGAATGTAGCATTTAAGTGCATTTGATAGAAAGGATTAGATTGCTTAACCTATGAAAGGTTAGTCTATCTATGTATAATGTCTCAGTGATTTCATGATTATCATCTTCCAATGATAGAATTACAATATTTTAGTTCATTTTGGTTAAGACTGTGGGATTAAGAAAGTGGTGCTAGGGACAAACAAATGGAACAAGACATGTTGAGATAATTAGGTTGAATCAAGCAAAATTGTAAATCAAACATGTTTGGTTCTTTTTGTGTGCATATCAAAGTCAAGGAAAAACTTTTAAATAATGATCACTTACCTTGAGATGTTACCTTTCTTATTAGAGCGTGATGGCACCATAACACCTTTTGGAAGCCTTCCTTGCTTGGCTCGCCTTTATGTTACACTCCTCATCATTTTGTCACGCCATCTTTTTGCTCTCGGATCTTTTGACATCTTGTCTACCTTTCTTTCTTACTTATTGTTTTATGCAGTTTTTCCATCCATGCAGTACGTAGTTCTTACATCTATGATGAATGAGTTGTGTCTCCTTGTGCAAAGTTGTTGGAGTTCATCGTGTGCCTTGCTTCATCTCTGATTTGAATTTATCTCTTGACTTACCCAGATTAAATTTGAGAGTTTCGTACATGTGTTAGTTCAACAAAAATAACCAGTGTCTACTAAAGTAATTTTTAGTTCAATAACCAAACCAGACTCCATGTCTAATTGGATTAAGGAAGGCTATTTAACCTAAGCACCACGCTTAATTTAAAAGCCAATGGAAGTATGGTGAGTACTTCCAAACCAAAGCTTGCTATGGCAGACAAAGGTAGCTTGAAAGCACTATAGAGATTTATTCAAGTGGAGATGAAAAGAACATGATTGTTATTTAGCAAATTAAGCATGGTTTACAAGTAAAGACAACCAAAATTAGCAACATGGCTTAAGATTGTTCAGAGAATCCCATTCCCCAAGCTTGAATTTTGCAAAGCAAAGTCAAGTTTGGATGGATGTAATTTAATGTTGCATGATGATTGGTTGCACATACCTGGTGTTGTCATCCTTCATCCTTTTTGCTCTAATCCTAGAATGGTTAGTGACAAAAATACCCAAAGAAATATTTTCATAATTATATTACTATGCTCAATTCACAAGGGCATTACAGCAGAAGGTGCAAGCTCATGTTATATCTCAAGAGTGCTTGTTTTAGGACACAAACTCATTCTCGGAAAACCTTCTAATTGCTCTTCAAGTTGGTAAGGTGGTTTCCCCTACAACACCAACCTTCGTGTACCTACTCAAGATTCTTACTATGAGATTTATTATATTTATGATAAACATATGCATCTACAACCACCCTTTTAAAATTTTTGTGAACAAGAAGCATGAGGGGGTTGAAGATCTCATATGTGGCAATGTTAAAGAGACTAGTTAATTCAGGAGATTTCTCATATGAGCATGTATTTGATGAGGTGTTCATGAAATAACTTCCATGCTCATCAATGATATAATCTCCCTTTTCAAGCTCCATGGGTGTTTCGTCATGGATGTCTATAGGCAGAAAGTTTGTCTCTATTATTCTATGCCTATGACAGTCTTTGGACGTTTTATTGTCCAAGATTTCTCATGGATGGGTGTCTCTAAAATTGTTCTCATCTAAGTCTTCCTCCAAACTTGGATGAACCATGTTTATTAAAGAGATTGATTTAAGTTTACCATTTAAATCTAGGCCAAGTTTGGACCATAAGGCTTCTTCCTTGTCCTTCCAATAAGATTTTGCAATGTCATCTGAATTCTTAATACATTCTAACCAATTTCTAATATATTCTAGCCATTGTTGTAGCTCTTGTTTGTTATCCATGTGGTTCTCATGACTCCTATGATTTGGTTGTATTTGTGGATTTCTAGGGTCATTATGAGACTTAGAAGAGAGAGCATAAGAGGGGTCATCAGGGTCAAGGATGGGTTGAGAGATGGGTTCAGGTGAAACTTCTAGTGTGGGCATAGAAGGGGAGAAGATAGAATTAACTCCTAAGTGGCTTGGCTCTCCTTCTATGGCATCACTAGGCATGGCATCCTTGCACTTTTCCCAATGCCCTCTAGGAGGGAAAGGAAGTTGATGATACTTTTTAAAAGATGCCCTTCTAAAAAGATCTTATTTATATTGATCCACAAGCATCTTGCAAAATTGGAAGTTAAAATCATCATCAGACAATTTATCCTCACAAGAAATTTTAGAATGTTGACTTTCTTCTTTACTCGGAGGTTTTTGGGGTTTTGATGGTTTGGGAATGATGGCTAAACCTTGGGATTGGAGTGGTGATGATTTAGCTATCAAAACTTTCTCTACTTGTTCAGGGGATGATTTCTTCTCTTTCTTGGGGAGTTTATTATGACTACTAGTGAAGGGAGTTGTTTCACTAATCTTTTTAAGCATAGACCTTGCTTCACTAATAGACAAATGAAAGAAAGCTCCTCTAGAGACTGCATTAAGGGATACCCTAGATTCCTTCCTAAGGCCTATGTAAAAACGTTGAAGAAGAATCGGGTCTAGAATAGCAAGGTCTAGGCCAGTGTTGATGAGGTCATTAAAACGATCCCAAGATGTACCAAGAGACTCTTCCTCATGTTGTTTAAAATATAGAATTTCTAATCGAAGGCTGACCACTCTAGAGATGGGAAAGAATTGTAAGCAAAATTTAGAGCACAGTGTTCCCCAATCTCCTTGCACACTCCCTATGGTCTGATTGTACCATTGTTTAGCTTTTCCCATTAAAGAGAACAGAAAAAGCTTCCATCTTAAGATCTCATCAGACATGCCAGCGATACTTAAGCATGCACAGGTCTGCTCAAACTCTCATAGGTGTGAGTGTGGGTTTGCATCACCTTCTCTCGAGAAGGATTGTTTCTGAATCAAGTTTATAAGACATAGGCGCAGCTCATAGCCAGGTGCTAGGATAGGCTTTGAAGATTATGGTGGCCTTAGGCTTGCGCTCGTAGGTGAAAATCGAAAAATAGGAGTAGAATTTAAGGCATCCATAAGGATGAACACAAAAAGGATGAAAAGAAAGGGATAAAATAGAAAAGACAAAAGTATAATACAAGGATAAGCTAGGTTCGTAGTTAATTTAGCAACTATTTCCCCGGCAATAATGCTAGAAATACTTGTTAGTATTTGTTAATGCATAAAGAATAATCAAGGAATGATCCGCAAGCGCACGGATAGCGCTGTAGCACTTCACCCGGAGGTTTTAAATATCGTATCCATAGGAAAACGTGTGAGGTTAACTATGGTCTAACTTAACCCAGAGTAGCACAAGACTAGAGAAGGTCGGGAGTGTAGAGGAAACTGCTAAGATATTCGCGTTCTAATCTCAGTAAGTAATGTCTTCTATTATTCTATTTGGGTACATTGCATTAGGAAAAAGACACCATATAAGATGCTTTAACTTAGCAATTGGGTCCTACTAGGCCTATATACGAGGTGTGGGCTACAAAGGACTCAGCAGGATTGTCACGCCCACGATCTACCACACTTCCCAGCATATAGGGTGCATCCACAAGTAACCTAGGTCTAAGCACCACGTCTATACCTAGAATTACTACTTTAACCTATAGGGTCCTATAGATTAAAGCACTCAAAAGAATTGTGAACCAGAAGAACAATATAAACAACATGCTTAAAGAAGGAAGAAGTTGATTACCAGAGAAATCTCAGACATAGATTAACTTCGCCAAGGTACAAGTCATAGAGGGAGCACCGACAAGCTAGCATCTCCTCCAAAACTCTTCCCTCTCTCTACCTCTCTATTTCTAAAAACTAATTCTAATGAGGACTAATCTTCTCTCGAATGCTGCTCTTGAGAGGTTGATCCTTTCATGAGACCCCTCTCAGTTGATCTTCACCAAAGAATATGAATTAGGGTTTTTGGGATGATCTGAGTCAGGGGCAGGGTCCTACTTATATAGGCCGGTGGGATGAATGTGAGCCCTCGGATCAAACCGGCTTGAAACAACGGATGAGATGCAATCCTTGAGGCGGTGGAAGATCATCGTGCGAAGTCGGCTGACAAGTGGGCCAGGCCCAGGTCGGTCGACCTAGAACTATGCTAGGTGGGCCCCACCTTCGGTGGCACGTCTTCTCATGTCTTCTAGATGCTTCTCAACTTGGTGTCATGGTGGAATATGCTTTTTAGCCTAACATCCTCCATATCTTTGGCTCTTTTCTAGTTTAATACCTGAAAAACAGTGATTCACCAAAACCTGTGGAATTCTGTTAGATAACCCCCTATTCTATGTTGATATTTTATTATATTCATCCTTTTCATGTTTGGTTGAGGTTTATAATTAACGTTAGTGACCGTCAACACTTATGATCCCTTGCTCATGAAGTCATTAGCAGAGTAGTAAAGGTACATTTGCTGTATTTTGTCGTCATGACAGTCTTTGTTCAGGTAGGGAGTTGTTTTCATTCTATGTATGTATAGGCCAATTTTGGCTTGTTAACTAAAGGAATGGTATGTTTAATATTATTAATTCTGCTGCTTGTGGACCAGAGATGAAGAAGAGGGTTCCATGGTGCATTGGCTACCAATCCAAATGATGCACTAATTATATTCATTTTGCCTTGCAAGCAGGAGTGCCACATAGAAGGAGCACAACTACATTGTTTTGTTATGTAAGTCTGTATAGGTCAGTACCTTTAGTATACTCTATGTACCGCTTGTGTTAGGACATTAGTTGAGAAAGATATTATGGTAGCATCCACTGTTATTGTAAAAAGTACTCTTGTTTGTGAACATGATTTCTGGATGCAATGATTATATATCTGTATGCTTTGTATTCATGAAGCTATTAAGGACCCAACTGAATTAGTAACATTGTGAAACCAGATGAAATTATGTCACCATCGGATGTAAGCGTCGTTCATTGTTTCTTATCACCACTGCTAGTAGTGGTGCAAATGTCCAACACTGTCGCTATATGTATGATGCGATAGGGATCAAAAGTATATCACCACCGAATTGTTTAGTAACCTGACGCCTACTAAACGATCATCAAAGGCGGATCGTGGTGTAAGGCGACGGTGACCATGCCCTTGTACTGGCGGTTCATACGCTGAAGCGATGGTGGTGTTAACCTCTACATAGAGGTCTCGATCGTCGAAGGGACAGCGAACCTATACCGTAGACAGTCGGGTCAAAGTACAAGACATCAGTGCTGGTGACCACTACACAGGTGGTTGATGTGCCCACACGACGGTTTTGATAGCCTCGACACAGGCGGATAATTTGCTAATGTAGCGGTGTTAGTGTATACCCATAGTTGGGTCGTGCTCTAATGCGATGAAAGTAAGGACCTTATCACAGACAGATGATAAGCCAATACGGCGGTGTAGTGTACATCACAGTCGGTCTCAGATGACGATGGTGATGGCTATTACTATCACTGTCGACAACTTACTGCCGAGGCCAAAATTGGACTGCGATAAAGGTTACGACGCGACTGTGAAAGGTCTGAGTGTAGTAGTGAACAGGGCCACATTTCTCTATGTCGATATCATAGTTGATATATAATATGTCATCCTACAATTATAAACAATAGTAGTATATGGAACAAGTGAGAATCATATTCCATTTAGAAAAAAAGCAAAATATTAGGCTCTAGACACTCAACATTGCATTACCAAACCATGAATAGTACACTCTCACAATGCTCAATAGTTCACATAAATTAAGAGCATAGGAAACAAGAGTGATGGTGGCAGGAGGAAGAAGAGTACATTGGGGGCAAAAAGGATAGAGGAGTGTTGCCACTGCTGTGGTTTGCTTCATAGTCCATCAATATTTTAGTTTGTGCTTTTGCTGATTCTTTGCTATCTTTGTATAGGTAAACACTTTAAAGTAAGGTTCCTAGGTAAAAGGTAAGGTTTTTTTGAACGTTTAAAGGTATTGCAACCTTCGTACTAAATTTCTTATCAGATGGCATACCAAATTTCATCACTACAAGTCTATCTAGACCACTACACTTTGGAATTATCTAATCCTTTTAATAATATGTGAAAAATAATTAGCTAGTTTTACATTATACCACTATATATAACAATTATTATTAGTAGTAAACCTATGTGAAAAGTTTGTATTCTCTACTTTTATAAGGTTCTTGATCGGTATATGATATTTGACATTGGAATCCTATATTATGTCAAATCATATGAGAAAATCGGAAACTTAGCCAGGGGAGCCAAATAAACAACAAATAGAAAATGGTAATAAACAAATAAAGAATGGTACCCTTGGCCTTTGCTAAGGTTACCTCACATATGACTTCTGATATTGCACATTTGAGTTATATACTACTCCCTCTGTCCCTATATGTAAGCCGCTTTGGTTCTTAACCATGTGCAGCAATAATTATCCAAACCTGAACATACTTTGTGTATAGATGCATTCAAGATTGAGTGAATCTAGATATTTACTCTTCCTCCTGGAACAACACACATAGGGGACAGAGGAGTAGGTTTTATGCTTCACGTAATTTGGCTATTGTTGTGTCCTACATTATAATGTGCATCCCTTGTCTAGTACTAATAAAGTGATCATAGCTAATCTCCAATCTTTTCCAAACATCTTTATTGCTTTCTCAATTATGGACATTGCATTGTACGAGTTATACTGCTCAACACATTTAAACCTTAGTTAAATTCTTTGTTGCTCTCTTAATTTATTTATTTGTGCAATGCAGTACTAGAATTTCTTCCTGGTTGGCAAATCCTGAAATTGGTGTAGTCACCTAAAATTGCAACTTTATTCTATCTTTCTTTCATTAAACCATGAAAGCATATAAATATTTCATCAAGGAAACAAGAATCCCACATCAAAGTTCATATACAAGTAATATAATAAATAACCTTCATTATATTTTAATTGTGTGCATCTTTTACTAAGACTTATGTAATAGTGAAGTTATGAACATTATGGTCAAAGTATAATTTTTTAACAATACAACACATGTCTATACTTATACTATTGTAAAAGTAGCATTGATTGTTTTTCTTATAATAAAAAGCAATGCTAATTGAATAACCGTTTATTATTTTTTTTGTTGTCCATCCTACGTAAAGACTTTAATAGTGATGTTGTGAATATTACATCAAAGTGTCATTTTTCTAATAACAAATACAAAACGCATATGGTATTATATATATTTTTAAAAAACATATCAACGATGAGACAGTACCACCATGCCGGTGTGATGTTACCGTGTATGTGTTAGACATGGCATAGGCCAGTCTCAATAGGAGTTTCATGTCCTAGTGATTTTAGAAACAGTATAGAAGAGTTTTATCCCCATGAAACCATTACTCTCACGAAACTCTTATTACATCTCTCTTTATTGATACAGTGTCATGTCAGCATATTTAATATCTATAAACTCTATGAATCCCCATTGAGATTGACCTAAGAGTGTGTTTGACACTACGTGGGAAGAGGCATGGGAATTAGTGGTGGGACGTGGGAGTTGATAGAGGGAATTAAGGTGAGAAATTGACTTTAAGTCCCAATCCCTTATTTGGTTCGTAGAGGAAAAATAAGAAATGGAATTGAAGAAGGAATTCATATCCCTTGATTCGTGTGGGGGTTTTGAGGGGAAAATTGAAAGACAAATCGTGACGGATTGTGAGGATTTACTTTTCTTTTATTAGGAACACAGCTTCCACCTAATTTTCATCCCTCCCTGAAAAATTGATTAATGAGAGTTGGTCCTCTAAACACCTCTTCCTCCTCCCACCAAAATTGTTCCCACGTAACAAACAAAAGATTTTTACCACTACCACGAACCAAAGAGCCGTAACGGTGGTGGTCTCCCTGGCGTCGTCACATACATGATCAATCTGTGATCTCCGTCAGTTTAAATTAAGAGTAAAGTCTATCATCAGTCCCTAAACTTGTATCGCTGTGTTATTCCGGTCCATAAACTCGTAAATTGGTCGTTTAGGTCCTCAAACTTGTTTACCTGTGCCATCTCGGTCTCTAAACTTGTTCAGCTATATCATCCCGGTCCCAAAATTTGGAAATCACTCATTTAGGTCATCAAACTTATTCAGTTGTGTCATCCCGGTCCCTAAACTTGATTTTAAGTCTCATCTGAGTCGAGACAGGACGATATAAAAACTCTGTATCAAAAATTAATTCATAATTTTTTCATATGAGCTCGAATAAAGACAAACTTTATATCAAAATTGTAGCCTTCGATGCAATCTACAACTTTGTAGCTGAAAAGTTTTTGAATTAAAATTGTTTAAGATCCCAAAATATTGTTGTAACTTTATAGATTTTATAATTTAAAATTTAAAATTAAATTTTAGGACACTAAATGATTTCAAATAAAAAACTTTTTAACTATAAAGTTATAGATCATATTGAGAACTATAACTTTCATATAGACTATGTCTATATCTAAGATTGTTTGATAATTTTAAATTTTAAATTTCAAAATCTATAAACATACAACAATATTTTGTGACCCTAAACAGTTTTAATTTAAACACTTTTCAACTACAAAGTTGTAAATCGCGTCGAGGGCTATAATTTTGATATAAAGTTTGTCTTCATTTAAGTTCATATGAAAAAATTATGAATTATTTTTTGATATATAGTTTTTAGATCGTCCTGTTTTGATCTAAATGAGACTTGAAACTAAGGTTAAAGGACCGGAGTGACACAACTGAACAAGTTTGAGGGCCTAAACGGGTGATTTCTAAGTTTAGGACCGGGTTGATACAACTGAACAAGTTTGAGACCTAAACGGTCAATTTACGAGTTTAGGGACCGGGATAACACAACCAAACAAATTTAGGGACCGGTGATGGACTTTATTCTTAAATTAAAGTAAAAAAATTTGCTTTATGTATCAATAAAATTAGAAAGAAAGATAAAGTAAGTAGGAAGGGACAATGCAACAAACTGTTCGGCGGTCCCCGTCTTCCGGTCTTCCTCTCCCACAGCTCAGCTGACAGCCCCAGTCGCCGTCGCCGTTCCGCCATCCCTTCCTTGGCTTGGGCCACGTCGCCCTTTCTCCTCCCCACACATCAACACCCAAGCCTCCAAATCCTCCGCCTCACTCCCATGCCCGCCTCCCAACCCTAGCCCCTCCCCATCCCTACCCATGGCGCTCTCTTCCCACGCCGCCACCGCCGGGGCGGCGACGGCGGCCGTCGGCACCTTTTCCCAATCCGCCCGCTCCTCCTCCCGGCGACTCCCCGCGTCGTCTGTCTCCCCCCGACCCCCGCCGCCCCCGCGCTCCCTGCGCCTAGACCATGCCGCGGCGCCGTCCCTCTCCCCCGCCGCCACCGTGCCCACGCCCGACGGCCTCCTCGCCGCCGCCATCGAGCACCTGGAGCGCGAGCCGGCCTCCGTCGCGGCCGACGAGGCCCCGCTCGCGGCGCTGTCCCCGCGGGAGCTGCAGCTGGTGCTCGTCTACTTCGCGCAGGAGGGGCGCGACGCCTACTGCGCGCTCGAGGTCTTCGACTGGCTCCGCCGCGCCAACCGCGTCGACGGGGAGACCATGGAGCTCATGGCTGCCATCGCCTGCGGCTGGATCGAGCGCCTCGTGGGGGCCGGCGGGGACGTCGCCGACGTTGCCGCGCTGCTCGGGGAGATGGACTGCGTCGGGCTGCGCCCCGGGTTCAGCCTCGTGGAGAAGGCCGTCGCGCTCTACTGGGACCGCGGGGAGAGGGAGCTCGCTGTCGAGTTCGTCAGGGACGTGCTCAGGAGAGGGGGACTCGGAGCTGGCGCAGGAGGGGAGCACAGCTCTGCCAATGGCGACAGCGAGCGGGGAGGGCCCGTTGGCTACCTCGCCTGGAAGATGATGGTAAAGAGGCCCCGTCTCACAATTCCTGCACTTCTTACCCGTTTTAATTTAATTAATTTTCCCTTGTTTTGTCTTAACATTCAACTTCTTGTGCGATTATTACTGGTCTTGGTTTACTGCTTGCTACTGCAAAATGACTACTATTGGGTCGTTTTATTCTAAAATTGTGTGCTGCTGATACCAATATATGTTTCTGGAGAAAATTGCATATTTGGGACTCCATTCGTCACGCTTCACAGTTTTAGGACTCCAAACGTCGACTTCGTAAAATAGCCCTCCAAACGTTGGACTCTTGATTTCCTTGACATTATGGTTATTTTCTTTCTTTTCTAGTATTCCTCAATGTATTTAGCACCTGAGTGGACGTATTTAGCACCGTGCCGCTTGCTATTTCCCTGGCCGCTCGTACGTACGTGAATCCTTGCCGTGCCGCTCGGTGAGTCCTTGCTGTGCCGCTCAGTGATTCGCTCGTACGTACGTGAGTCCTTGGCAGGCAGGCAAGCTGGACGCCGCCGCCGCCGCCCCTGGACTGGCTGGCTTGCCGCCGCCAGCGCCCCTGGGCCAGGCTGGCCAGACCCCGACGCGGTGACGATACGGCTGGGGACGCCAGGGCTCTGGCGAGCGGGCGGCCATCCAGTTCGTCGGGAGGTTGGCCGTCCATGGCAGGCGCGGAGATCGCTGTGGGGAAGTCGCGATGGCGGCCGCGGGAAGTCGCGATGGCGTCGGGTCGCTCGATAGGTTAGGGCTCCTCCAAATGTCGGTCTCAAGTCTGTATGTACCATGCAAAATGACAGAAGGGCAAAAGGGTTCATTCAGGTGCCAAATACATGTATACATAGTAGAAAAGAAAGAAAATACCCATAATGTCAAGGAAATCAAGAGTCCAACGTTTGGAGGGTTATTTTTACGAAGCCGACGATTGGTGTCCCAAAACTGCGAAGCGCAGCGATTAGAGTCCCAAATATGCAATTTTCTCATGTTTCTGATGTGCTAATGTTCAACTTGATTTCTGCTTGTTGCCCTGTAGTTTCTGATTTCTAAACTGTTCGCTTGTCGTGTATGTGATGGTACCTTTGGATAAGTTGTTGGCAGACCAGCTGTATTGAGTTGTTGGTATAAGACCAGCTTTGTCTTTCACCCTTTATAAATTAATGCATGTGTATGTGGCCCTTCAAGGTTTACAGTGATCTTTGTTTGCGGCAGACTACTCATATTGTGGTCGAGTCCTATTAAATCTTGTTAAGATATCATGTGTTCCTAATTGACTCTTTCATGGTAGTTGCCAGCACATGAGTGCTGCTATAATGTACTCAGCATGTTTCACATGTTTATTTACGTGTAACTTAGTTTTCTATATCTCTATCAGCTGTCTTAGAAATTAAAATCAACATGTGTATCATCCTATCAAGTATAAACAAATAATTAATTATATAGAGCATGCTTTTAGTTTAACCCTCAGAAATCTGGGGTTGGTTTGGTTTGTCGCCAAGCGGTGGCTGATACCAAATTTCAATTATGCGGGCCTCAATCATTTAGCAATTGTTTACTTTGCCCCATGGAATTTGGCAAAATTCTAAGGATTCCTTCCATTTCTGTGCTAAATGCTGCTAGTTGCCAAGCCCTCCCTGTGTTTATCTATGTGACATCACGTGCACTAGTTGTCTATATTTGGTGTACCCTGGACTAGGGTATTTGTTCCATTTAACTTGTGCATGACCAGATATTTCTGGGGCAATGTTTTGCTAAATATTCATTGCCAAATCCTTCTACCTGTTTCTCTATGGCATGCAGGGAACACATTGGTTGTCATATTTGGCATACCCATTACTGGGGTAATTATTAGGTTAAACTTGTGCGTGATCAGGTATTTCTAATGTCAATCTTGTCATAGGGGCCTGCACTATAAGCACCCTTGTCATGAACTGAATGGATATAAAGTTTGGGTAGTTATTGTGGGCTTGCTTGTAATATCAGGGAGCATTTGGCAAAAGAAATGTCCAACTTCAGTTTTTCATTGTTCTTTGGGTGTGAATACGTGCCATATTTCCAAAGTTCGGCTAGGCGCCGACTAGGCGGCGCCTAGGCGCGCCTAATCGGTAGTCGATGGGCTGCCGCGTAGCCTAGGGGGTTGGGCGGAGTCTAGGCGGGCGCATCGCCTAGGCGGCGCTCAGCGGCACCTCGGCGGCGATTCTGCGGCGCGCAGGCGCCCAAGGCGGGCGCGTAGGCGGGCGGCCCAGCTTTTTCGGCCACCGCGGAAGCGCACGCTAAAGCCCGCGTCGGGCGCGGGAAAAATTACACGCCGCGCGCAGACGCTGCTCGGACCGCGCTCCCGCTCGTCCTCCGCGGCTCCGCCTGCGACTCGCGCCGGAGGGGAAGTTCATCTGCCGGCCTCGCTGCTCCCCGCCGGCCCTGCTCCCCGACGGCCTTGCTCCTCCCCACCGGCACTGCTCCCCGACGGCGCAACCCTCCCCGCCGGCCACCCTACTCCCCAAGGTGAGTTCCCCTCCCCCGCCGGCTGCTCCCCTCCCTGCTCATCCCCCTCCACCGCCAGCAGCTCCCCTCGGGCTTCCCCTGCTGGATGTTCCTCCCCTGGTTGCTGCTCTCCCCTCCCTGCTCTCCCTCTCTGCTCATCTATTTTCCCCTGCTCTTAATTTGCCTATATTGGCAAAACGCCTAGAAAAACGCGTAGGACCGCCTAGGCGCGATTACTCCCGCCTAGGCGCTAGGCAGTGGGTCACCGCCTAGAATCCAACTAGCGCCTAGCCGAACTTTGCATATTTCATAGTAGAGGAGAAAGAGTTGAGCCAAGCTATAGCCAAATACTCAGGGCATGAGCAAATTTTATGGGTGTAACTGTGTAAGTTTTAGGTAAAACCAATCAGACCCTACTTTGGGAGATGAGATCATTTTGGACCTCTTTTTTCTCTTCAAAACGCTGTTGCATTTGAACTATTCAGGGAATAGGGATGCCATCAGTTTTGTTTTTTGTTCCAACATGTTATTATTACCTTAGTTACCAAGTTCCCATATCGACAGGGTCGAGGAACATGGTAAGGTACTTGCATAAGGTTTTTACACTGGGAACACAATCATTCCTCGGTTGGGGACATAATTGTTCCCAGATTGACGTTCTTGGGACAAGGAACATGGCATTGTTCGACGTTCCTGGCTGCTAATGTTGTTCCTATTAAATATTAATGGATACAAAGTATATGTTTAAATATGAATAGGAAGAGCAGAAACCTCTATTGGTAGATGTTGCTTATAGTGCATATCCTCTTTCTGTACAAGGCTCCAATAAACCTGGAAGAAATCAATGGTAGTTACCCATGAGAAGAAGTGCGGCAGTAACATGTTCCCTCGTCCTGAAAGGAAGTCTGTCTGTTCTGCACTTTCCAACAGACTTTTCTATGTGATTAGCAGTCCTTGGCTTTACTCAACCTACAACAAGAAGACAGAGTATTCTAATGATTCATTTTAATATTTGAGTATGAACTGCAATGAGAGTCTGGAGTCTGGACATTGGATAACATAAACAGATGTCATTAGTTATATGAGAATCAAAATGTTCTATCTAGGTAATTCATAGTATACCAACCATAATATGGATTCATGATATCCAGATTATACCAATCAAACTTCAGTACATTGATGCTGCTTAAGGTTATAAAGGATGATGCATAATCTACCATCTGTTCTATCTAAACACCTGTTAAATCAAATATTCAATATAATCTATCTGCTTATAAAAGCCATCCAATGCTATCATATGGCACTTTTATTTAAATTCGAGTTCTAATTTTTTGTGTTACTTTTTTTTCTGTCAGATGGATGGAGACTATCGGAATGCTGTCAAATTGGTCATTGAATTTAAGGAGACCGGGCTCAAACCTGAGGTGTATAGTTATCTCATTGGGTTGACTGCCTTGGTTAAAGAGCAAAAAGAATTCTCAAAGGCTTTGCGAAGATTAAATTCATCGGTGAAGGATGGCTCAATTTCTGAACTGGATGCTGAGAGCATGCATAGTATCGAAAAGTATCAATCGGATTTGTTGAGTGATGGTGTTCTTTTATCTAACTGGGCAGTACAAGAGAGCAGCAGCGAAGTTCTAGGACTTGTGCATGAGAGGCTCCTGTCATTGTATACTTGTGCTGGTTGCGGCTTGGAAGCTGAGCACCAACTTTGGGAAATGAAGCTTCTTGGCAGAGAACCTGATACACAGCTCTATGATGTTGTATTGGCCATTTGTGCTTCTCAAGGGGAAGCTGCTGCTGTCCGCCGCTTGCTTGCAGGAGTCGAGTCAACCAGTGCCGGAAGAAGGAAGAAGTCTATGTCATGGCTACTGCGAGGCTATGTCAAAGGTGGCTTCATTCTAGATGCCTCAGAAACACTCATACAGATGCTGGACATGGGCTTGTTTCCTGATTACCTGGATAGAGCTGCTGTACTGACTGCACTGCAGAGGAACATACAGGAATCTGGCAGCCTAGAATCGTACTTGAAGCTCTGCAAGCGACTATCTGAGACAGATCTGATTGGACCTTGTATTGTGTATCTATATGTCCGCAAATTCAAATTGTGGATGGCGCACATGCTTTAGAGTTCTGATGAACCCTTCGTCATATATCCACTCACAGCAGGTACAAAATGTGGGTGGTTCAAATGCTTGTCCCTGATGAAAGCTTCATTTCCGGTGTACCGGATGGTACAAAAATATGGTTCCTTGTATGTTTTTGACCGAAATAGAGGTATCGACTGGCTGTTTGTTGTAAGCAGGACTATTGTAGTGCTGCTGAAGAGTCCATATGGTACGTGTAAGTTTTCTGTGTTACTGTTATCATATGCAGTTGCTGTTGGAAGCTGTGCGTTACTGCAGCCTGTAGGGGATCGGCAAGATGGAAACTTGTAATGTACAGTTCTATTATATAAATATGTCCATACGTTACTTAAATGTACAGTTCTTTTGGAATTGCACTTGTAAAGTTGTACCGAGATTACATGGTACACCTCTTTTCTTGGTTGCGGTGTGGCTTGTGGCTGACTTTGGAACGAGTAATGGAGAAGCAATAGCTGAATGTAACTTGGTTTGATGCATGGACATATTTACAGAATAGCTACTTCGTTTATGATCTCTGTACCGGACAATAGAATGAACCTATTCTTTTGCAAAAATTCGTTAAGGCCAGAATGGACGACAAACTTCAGCATACGTAGAAACGATCTGGGCCTTTATGGCCAGCCTAGATGATTTTGTCACGTCGGATTTTGTGTAACCACAAAAGAAATAAAGCTACAGATAGTTGATCTCGTTGAACACAGATTGAAGATTGCTTTTGTGTCCACATGAGTGCTACGTATATCCTTGCTAAAAGTGATCGTGTTCCCTAGTGAAACATGCTCGAGTTCATTAAATATTTTTTTTTTGCCTTGGAAACTACTAAGGAAACTATGTATTGGAAGAGTTAGGTCTATAGTGCAATTTATTGTTATTGGAAACTACTCTAGAAACGGTGCATTGGGACTACCCTAACCAGCTATCCTTTCTAAAAAACAGCTATCCATTATAAAAGTTATTAAACGCGCTATTTAATCGCTTTGACATCTGCGCTATTTAATCGCTTTGACATTTTGGCTGGCTTTTCCGTGGAATTTAAATTTCCTTAGGCCAGTCACAGTGGATAGTTTCGTGATGTCGTTTCCAAAACAATGAAACTTGAATGAAACACTCACTCTTAATGTAAAGTTTTATTCTATAGTTTCATATGCATTTAATTTCATGACTCATAGATAGTCGGCAATCATGTCAAGAGAGATGAAACTCATTTCTCCTCTCTGAGACTGGCCTTACACGGAATCTAAGCATGAAAAGTTGAAAACACACTGAGGACTGATGAGGTGGCATATTTAAGAAGTGTCTGGTTATTTGAATTGTTTGGGTGATTGAGTCTCTTTCTAGTTCTAGAACAAAAATCAATGATTTCGGAGTGGCTAAACCCTGATGGAACAAAATTCTCTCAAGACATTTTTCATTCAAGTTGGATTCCCATATATGTTTTGCCATCTTGATTATGCGAGCACAACGTTTTGACTAGGCACCTCGATGAAAACATTTTGACATGGGGGCATGGGGCACCGGCCGTGTGAAAGCCCTAGTTTTGTTTTGGATAATTCATGAAAGATAGTACTAATCTTTGTGCTAAGTGTGTGAATTAGATAAGGTTAGTACACTCCTAGTGGTGAAGCTAGGAGATGGTCCATGGAGGTGATGATGGACATAGATGATCAAGTACTCATCATTTTGAAAAGAAGAAAGAGAAAAACAAAAATAGGCTCAATGCAAAGGTATATTTAATAGGACCATTTTTGTTTTGCACTCAAGATACCATAGAGGGTGTGAGTGACTTAGGATCGATAGTCGTACTATAAAGAGGGGAAATCTTTAACTAAACAGTTTATCGAGTGCCACTAGGTGACATAATTCATGCATTGCATTTAGGAACCTAGTGTGCTAACATGTGACCCTTGTAAAATGCTTTGAAAAATACTAACACACGTACACACAAGTTCTACATTTTGTGGTTAACATGTTAGAAGCAAGGGTGAAGCGGTTGCGCACTTAGAAAAAGAAAAAGAGAAGAAGGTGCATGACCGGACGCTGGCCACGGGGTGACGGGACTCACTCCGGATGTGTCCAGTCATTTATAGCGAGTGGCGGCTTAGTTGGCCGAGGAGGCCGAGGAGCAACCGGACGCTGCCTCCTGCACGTCCGGTCACTCTTTGCTACAGTGGATTGATAATGCGACCGGACACACAGTGGCTGAGTTCGGTCAGTGCTGATGTATGGTGACGTCGGCTTCACGGGCGCGCGTAGAGAAGAAGAAAGAGGACCGGACGCTAGGGCGCGTCAGGTTGCCTCTGACCTGACGCGTCTGGTCAATAGAAAACGGCTCTGGAACCTCTCTGGACTTGATCTGACGCTAGGTGTTCCAGAGTCCGGTCATTCTAGCGTCGAGTCCGATCGTCACTTAACTGCGCGAGTGATTGTTTCTGACCGTTGAGATCAGGTGGCTCTGGTTCAAACGGGGGATGCGTGGCAGCCATCGGGTGATCGGACTCACCCAACCAGACGCAGGGCAGCGTCCGGTCAGTCCGCGGCAGAGCCAACGGCTCTATTTGTTTTGACCATATATAAATAGTTGGTGACCGGCTTGGGGCTCACCCCCTTGGCACTTTGACATACTTGACATCCTTGTGAGCTTAAGCAAACACCTCCCACTCATCTTTATTTTTGATTCATCATCATAGTGAGATTGAGAGTGATTCCTAGTGTATTTGCTTGAGTGATTACATCTAGTGGCACTTGGGGATTGTTGTGGCTGTGGATTTCTTGTTACTCTTGGTGGTTGTCGCCACCTAGACGGCTTGGAGTAGCGGTGGAGGTCCAGCACGTATTAGTGATTGTCTGTGGCCAGCTCCGGTGATTGTGAGGGGTCCTATACCTTCCCCGGTGGAGAGCCAAAAGGTAACTTTAGTGGATTGCTCTTGTCATTGAGTTACCTCACTTGTGAGTCGGTTCTTGCGGTGTCCAACGTGTGGACGAGGTTCGTGCAACACCTCTTAGCCGTCGAACCACCAAGTGTTGGTCGACACAACGGGGACTAACGTGTCGGTAAGCACGTGAACCTCGGGAGAAAAATCGTGTGTCTCCATTGTAATTGATTCATTGGATTTCTCCCGATGATTGGTGTAACACCTCTAGTGTTAAGCATGCATTAGGCACTGCAAATCATGAGCATGAGCATCATATTGCATTCATGATCATGATATATAAATGAAATATTGGTTTGAACACATACGAAACATAGCTTTGAAACATGGATGTTGCATTTGTTTGTTTAAATAAAACTATGTCATGATTGTGCTTGTTAAGTCAGTAAACATGTTTGTTTGGTAGTGCAAATAAATTAGAAATGCTTAGTAAATAATTTGGAGCAAGTTTGGTATTCAAAATTTCCTCTAAATTTTGCTTTTAAAAATAACTTAGAAAAATGGGATTTTGATTTAAATGAACTTTAAATCTCTATTTTAAAATCTAGTTGGAATTTTAAAATGCACCTTTAAGTAAAGTTGTAGAGTTCAAAATTCTGAGCAACTTTCATATTTGAACCAAACCCTAGAAATGAGTTTTTCTGGCTCAAAAACGAATTTTAGGGCTGTTTGCTTGAAAAAGAAAAGAAAAAGCATTTTATTTTGGAATTTGGGCCGCGCCCTCCTTTCTGGCCCAGCTGGCCAAGCCGGCCCGACCCGCTCACCCCACGCTCGCCCCCGCTCGCCTGCGCGTGCCAGCATTCTGACCAGCCGCAGCTTATGCCCGGCGCGTGGCAGACCATCGCCGACGTCGACCGCCCGATGACACGCCGTGGCCCCGTAGCCCGCACTCACCTTCACCCACGCCCTAGCTCGCTCAGCCTCACTCGCCCACTCCTCCTCCCTTTTCTTCTCACCTCACACTCGTCTCGCAGCAGCAGCAGCGGAGCCGTGCGGCCGCCACGCCATTGCCGGCCGCAGAGTTCGCCACCGCGCAGCACCGTCGCTCCTGCTCGAGGCCGACGCTCTGTAGCAGCCGCCTGCTCCGTCTCGCCGCACCGCCCGCACGTGCCTTTGCCCGAGGTAAAGGCCGTGGCGACCCGTTTTTCTTCCCGCCATGGCCGGAGCTTCGGCGAGCTTGTAACAGAACCAACCAAGTATATGAGATTAAGTAAGAAAATCATCCACCGAGCAGACGATTTAGCAAACTTAAGCCCGTATAACCTGGTAGTCCGTGAAATCATGACAGATTTCAAACCAAATTACATACCAACCAAGATCGTAATAAGTTCAGCGGTCACCATCACAAGTTACATAAAAGTTTACGTCACAAATACATCGGAGTTTAAACATAGTTATTACAAACCAGTTTCGAAAGAAAGTAGCGGAAGCATTTAGTTCAAATCACACACACATAGAGTTCAAAATAAAGTGCCAGTTCAGGATCATCTTCCATCAAAAGCATCAGACGAGATGTAGTGAATGACCATTGCCCATGGTCCTAAGCTTCTCCCATTGCAGGATAAAGGCAGTTGATACAGTAGCCATAATACATCTGCCCATCTGCAACAAGTGGGAACAAAGCCCTGAGTACAAGAAGGTACTCAGCTAGACTTACCTGACAGAACCAAAAATAAAAGACACCAAGGAAATAATGACAGACTTTCTGGTGGGGTAGCTGACTCATTTGCAAAAAGGCATTTTTAGGATTTAGAGAATCTTTACAAAAGCTTTGCATCAAGTTAAATCTTTATTAACCTGTCAACTACATTTGCACCTGTACTAAAGTAACATGTAATTAAATAGATAATGATAACCAATGATCATTATCAACTTTTCTCATGTCATATTTCGTATAACTGTCCAAGTGTTCCATCAACATTACTA
This sequence comes from Saccharum hybrid cultivar R570, assembly GCA_038087645.1. Taxonomy (NCBI): domain Eukaryota; kingdom Viridiplantae; phylum Streptophyta; class Magnoliopsida; order Poales; family Poaceae; genus Saccharum; species Saccharum hybrid cultivar. The sequence goes on along the minus strand of JAQSUU010000431.1, from coordinate 15,398,488 downwards.
CGATGAAGTAGCTCAAGTGAAGTGCTCACTATCCAGTGAACAATGGTGATTCGAATCGATTATTAACCAGCTGGTAATTTATTCCTCACACAAACCTCACTCACCCGCTAAAGTGAGGTGTTGGTCACCGAGTCAATCATTCAGGTAAAGTCGCGAGCGTGCCAGGAACCACATGTACCCGGGGGCCGCCCGACTGCTCTTTGGCCTTATCATCGCGCCCCCGTATCCTGCCACTACTACTCCGGTACAGTGCGTTGTGGGCAATCCACTCGGCCCAAATAATCTCCCAGCTTCACGGTCGAAAGGTACATTATTCGGCCAGCTAAATGTAAGGCATGCGTTCAACATGACTCGAGGCCCAACAACAGTCGGTCCTTAATCGACACAGACGGAAAACGCTACAGTCCGTAACCCTGCAAGTTTCCGTCCTGTCTTAACTTCATATTAACACTTAGTTATTTTTCCGATGACATCTTTTCTCAAACAGATCCAGGTAACCACCTATAGCTCGCAGGTGACAGGAAATCACCTGACTTCTACCGGTCTAAGCAAGCTAAGCAATTACTTGACTGCGAATGACAAGGTGACAAGGATAGGGTAGAACAGAGTAAACAAGGTATAATGCAGCAACTGTTGCAAACAACTCCTAAACATAATGCAGCAGTTAAAGTAAAGCATTAATAAAATATTTGCAAACCAGGGGAGAGAAATGTTCCGGGGCTTGCCTCTCTCGAAAGAGCTCGGACGGTGGTCTGGGCACTCTGGAAGATCCTCACCGACCTCCTCCTCGGCTTCGGGCACTTCCTGCTCCTCGGGCTACTCTTCTGGCTCCTCGGGAACTGCTACCGACGTTACTTCCTGCGATCATGTATGATGCAACCGTATAAGTGCTTATGCCTAGGTGCATTGCAGAAATGACATGTAATGGTCATGATGAATGAAATGTAGATAATTAGGTTCACTTTATTTCATAAAGTAGGAATACATTTCTTCTACAAGGTAGTCAACATCATCTGAGAATACAGACTACAAACACATGTCATCTACTGCATTCTCTTCCACTACTATTATACTAAGTCAACATATCTTATTAAATGCTTCAAAGATACATCAAAGCAAATCTTATTAACTAGTCATGCATTAACAAGGTTAAATAAAACCCTAATTGCAACTAGGTTTGAACAGCAACACCTATTTTAGTAGCACAGAAAAACCTGAAGAAATTACAATAGCTTTCTATCATCTAATCTAGCATACCACAAAAATTTCATTGCATTTGAATTACTAGAACTGTCTACCCAAAAATAACAAGCTAGGGCCTAAAAATGAACATAAAAATACTTTATACTATGAAAAGTATCAAACAACAGATTTAATATTTTTTCTACATTCTTCACAATAAATAATCACTATATAAAAATTATTACATGCATGTTTTATTCATAATTTTCTATCTAGCAAAAATAACAATTATTAGCAATATTCAACAATTGTACTACACCTCAAGATTTTTCTATAGAACATGCATGGCATATATTTTTCCTAGAAAGTACATCACCAAAGACAATTATTTCAAGTGGAACCATATTTTTCTGAGCTTTCTGTGATTTATTACATATTTAACAAGAAAACAGCAATTTCATTGATTAAATAAAAATTCTACATAAAAGTATTTCAAACTTGACATGCAATATTTTTAAACTGTAGATCTAGTTAAGAGAAACACTACAAAATTTATTTCATAATTTTTGGAGCTAAAATGAGCAAGTTATGGATTTTAGAAACCCTTTTAACAATTTCTGAAAAATCATTTTCAAAAATCTCTTTTATCATCAGTCGCTGAAAATGCTGGGTGCACCCGGTGTAGTGCACATGTGAGCGCGAGAGGAGGCAGATAGGTGGGCCCGTGACCCCACATGTCAGCCACACAGAGGAGAGGGAGACGCTGGCTGCGCGATTCTCGCCGCCGGTGAGCTCGCCGGCGGTGAGATCACCACCAGCAGCTTCCCTGCAGAGAGGCGAAACCAATGGTGCCTAGCATGTGGCCAGACGAGCTCGGCATTGAGCTCACTGGCACGCATGGCGGGGCGGCGGTGCGGTCGCACGGTGGCCGGCCGGTGCAGGCCACGGTGGTGGCCGATGAGGCACGCACGAGATCCGCGAGGTGGAGGCGGTCGTGACAAGGGAAAAATGGAGGGAGAAGAACGACGGAGGAGCTCCGGCCACGAGCGCCGGCCAACGGTGGCCATGGCGGCAGCGGAGGAGGAGCGCGGCCAAATTGGCCCTCACCTGAGCACGAGCCGCGGAGACGGTTCGCGTCTAGAAAAGCCGAAGGCGAGGCGGAGCCGGGGGTGTGGCGAATCGAAGAGAGGTGGAGCAGCGAGGGCGAAACGGCGGTGGCGATGGCACGGTGGCTGCCACGGCGAGCTGAGCTGCGCGAGGTGAACGCGAGCAGTGGGGAGCGGAAATGGCGAGGATGGCGAGAGCAGCGCTCGGGCCGGTCGTTTTGGAGGCGTGGCGCAGCCGTGGGGGCCACTGCGGCCACGCGTCGGGCGGAGCCGTACACCGGCGGCTCCTGACCGCGTCCGGTGCGCTGGCGCGGCGAGCGCGCGCGGGCGAGCGCGCGGACGCGAGCGCGGGCCGGCTTCGGCCGCTGGGCCGGAAGTGGGGCGGCGGCCCGTTAAGGTAAGAAACTATTTTTTTTCTAAATAAAATTCCAGATTTTATTATTTGATTCAAATTCAAATTTTGAAGATGAAAAAGATTTTTTCACAAATTGCCCCCAAAACAAAAGTTGTTCAAAATTTTATTCTCTACAACTTTCATTTAGGACACTTTTCAAAATTCTAAACAGATTTTGAATTAGGGATTTAAAGTCAATTTTTTAAATGAAAACTCAATTTTCTGAAATATTTTTAGAAGCACAATTTGGGAAGATTTTGAATACAAAACTTACTCCAAAAATCATGCTAATTATTTCTAAGTTATTTAAAGTTATAGCTCCACAAATTTTTTTACCACTTTTACCTGGGACTTTTACCAATTCAGAGCTCAAACATGATTATCACAGTTTTAAATAAATTCTAACTTAACTTACACGTGATGATGATCATGTATGAAATGCAAATGCTCATGATTTAGGATGTGAATTCATGCTTAACACCCAGAGGTGTTACAACCTTCCCCCCTTATAAGAATCTCGTCCCGAGATTTTGGGTTATGAACCATTTGTTATAAAAATCCTCATAAGCTTTTTGTAGATATTCACCCGTTTCCCAAGTTGCATCTCCTTCATCATGATGACTCCACTGTATCTTATATATTTTCACCACACTGTTTCGAGTAACTCTTTCTTTAGAGTCCAACACTTGAACCGGTTGCTCACGATATACCAAATCTGACTTGAGCTTTATGCCTCGAGGTTCAATTCTTTCCTCTGGAACACGCAAACACTTCTTGAGATGCGATACATGAAAAACTGGGAATATAGCACCCATTGTCTCAGGTAACTCTAACTTATAAGCGACTGGACCTTTTCTTTCCAAGATCTTATATGGTCCTACAAATCTGACTGCAAGCTTTCTGCGTACTCCAAACCGTTTCTTCTTCATTGGCGTGACTTTCAGATAAAATAGTCACCAACCTTGAACATAAGCGGTCTCCTTCTTTGATCTGCATAGCTTTTCTGACGGGATTGAGCGGTTTTCATATTTTGCTGAATAATATGAACTTTCTTCTCAGCTTCTTCTATGAAGTCAATACCGTAGTATCTTCTTTCTTCTGGCTCAATCCAGTTAATTGGTGTTCTACACTTTCTGCCATACAAAGCTTCGAATGGTGCCATCTTGATACTTTCTTGATAACTATTATTGTAAGCGAACTCTGCTAAAGGTAACCATGAGTCCCATGAACCTCTAGAAGATAACACACAGGCTCTCAATATATTTTCTAGAACAGCATTAACTCTTTCGGTCTGACCATCTGTTTGAGGATGATAAGCAATACTATGAATTAAACTCGTCCCCAAACCTTTATGCAAGTGCTCCTAAAAGTGAGCAGTGAATTGTGACCCTCTGTCAGACACGATATTCTTTGGTATGCCATGTAATCTCACAATCTTAGCAATATACTTCTCGGTATATTGAGGTGGTCTATAATCTGTCTTGACAGGTTTGTCTTTGTAAGGCGATCCACAATCACCCAAATCGAATCATGTCCTTTCTGAGTAGTGGGCAAACCTGTGATGAAATCCATACTTATATCATCCCACTTCCAACTAGGTACAGACAAAGGTTGCAATAACCCGGCAAGTCTCATATGAATAGCCTTTACCCTGCAACATGTGTCACATCTGGCTACATACGCTGCAATCTCTTTCTTTATCTTGGTCCACCAAAAACAAAGTCTTAGCTCTTGGTACATTTTGCTACTTCCGGGGTGGATAGATAACTTTGAAAGGTGAGCCTCATCCATAAGTTTATCTTAAGCTCTCCATCCTTGGGAACGACAAGACGGTCGTCAAACCATAACACGTCATGTTCATCCAATCTAAACTGCTTGGATGGTTCTTCTTTAATTTTTTCTTTGATATGGAATATCCCTTTGTCGATTTTCTGGCCTTCTATTATCTTACTCTCCAAAGAACAACTAATCTGAATACTGTGTAACACTGCAGGATGCATTAGATCAAAACCATCTTCGAGCAAAGGTTGCGCATTCAGGCAATGTGACTTTCTACTCAAAGCATCTGCCACCATATTGGCCTTTCCAGGATGATATTACACATTCAAATTGTAATCTTTGATCAATTCTAACCATCTTCGCTGTCTCATGTTCAATTCAGGTTGGGTGAAGATGTACTTGAGACTCTTGTGATCGGTGAAAATATTACACAAATTATCAAGTAAGTAATGTCTCCAAATTTTTAAGGCATGCACTACGGCAGCAAGTTCAAGATCATGTGTTAGATAGTTGATCTCATGCTTTCTCAACTGACGGGAGGCATAAGCAATGACTCTTCCTTCTTGCATAAGAACACAGCCTAATCCTATTTTTGATGTGTCGCAAAACACATCAAAAGGTTTCTCAATGTCGGTTGCGCTAGAACTGGAGCAGTGGTCAATAGTTTCCGCAAGGTGTGGAAAGCTGTCTCACACTCCTCTGTCTATACAAACTTATGCTCTTTCTGTAGCAGACTTGTCATTGGCTTGGCAATCTTCGAGAAATCTAGGATAAAACGACGATAGTAACCAACTAAACCCAAGAAACTTTTGACTTCTGAAACTGTGATTGGTGTCTTCCAATCCATAACCTCTTGCACTTTACTCGGATCTACAGATATTCCATTCTCTGACAGAATGTGACCAAGGAAAGGAACTTTCTTCAACCAAAATTTACACTTGCTAAATTTAGCATATAACTTATGATCTCTCAGTCTGGTTAAGACAATTCTCAGATGCTCTTCATGATCTTTCTCATTCTCAGAGTATACGAGAATATCATCAATGAACACAACCACAAACTTGTCCAACTCTGGCATGAAAACTATATTCATCAGATACATAAAGTATGCAGGAGCATTTGTTAAGCCAAAGGATATAACAAGATACTCATACAACCCGTATCTGGTAGAAAAGGCGGTTTTCGGTATATCTTGTGGTCTAATCTTTATCTGATGATAACCGGATCTTAAATCTATTTTGGAGAACACTCTGGCTTTAGCTAACTGATCGAACAAAACATCAATGTGAGGTAAGGGATACTTATTCTTGATAGTTACAGCAATAAGAGACCTATAATCCACACACATTCTCAAAGTACCCTCTTTCTTTTTCTTCACAAACAAAGCAGGACATCCCCATTCAGACTTACTTGGTCAGATAAACCCCTTGTTCAACAACTCCTCTAGTTGCTTCTTCAACTTAGCTAACTCATCCGGAGGCATCCTATAAGGTCTCCTTGAAATTGGAGCTGTCCCGGGGATCAACTCAATTCCAAACTCAATATCTCTATCCGGGGGAAGACCAGATAACTCATCTGGAAACACATCCGGAAACTCACACACGACCGGAATCTGATAAATCAGAATGACTTCCATAGCACATGTCACACTCACAAGGTCTGTTCTTTTGGGTAATGGTACCTGAAAAGTACCCTCTCCCTGGGGATCCTTTAGGGTAAGTACCCGACTTCCTGTATCTATAACTACTCCCCATTCTTTCATCTAATTCATCCCTATGATGACATCCAGAACTAGTCCATGCATAACTATCAGGTTTACTCGAAACTTTCGACTACCTAACTCAAGGGTTGCCCCTCTAACCATCTGATTGGTTAAAACATCAGCCCCTGCTGAACTTATACGGTAACCATAACTTAAGTCTGTGCATAGTTGTTCATGTTTCCATGCAAATGCTTGACTCATGAAAGAATGCGATGATCCAGAATCAAATAGAACAACTGCAGGGTTTTGGTTAATAGGAAACTTACCAGCAGTTACGGGCTCTCCCTCAGGAATCTCTTCCACAGTGGTGTGGTGCACTCGAGCATTATAAGTATGTTGCTTCTTTTGGGGCGGATAAGGGCAGAACTTGGAAAAGTGGCCTGGCTGATCACAATTATAGCAAGGTCCCTTCACTGTACCAGCAGATCCGATAGCTCCCTTTGCGTTACCTTGTCCCGTGGTTGCGGCTGTCCTTGCTGGCGGCACTGCCATCTTGTACGGCTTCTGCGGTCCCTTGTAGTTCTGGGTCTTATGCTACGGTGGCCTAAACCTTGCACCAGGTGCAGACAGACGATAGGTCGAACGATTAGCAGTGATAACTCTTGACTGTGATGGTCCTGACTCAAAGGCTCTCTTACGAGTCTTGGATGCTGTGTACGCGTTGTTGTTCTTCTCTTGTTTCAGACAATCACTGATGAAGTCATTGAATCTGGCGCGGGTATTGGTACCCACATGCTTCATCATCTTTGGACCTAACCCTCTCTTGAAGCTAGCAATTTTCTTAGCATCTGTGTCGACCATGTCGGGAGCATAACGACACAAGTTGTTGAAGGCATGCAAATACTGTGTTACAGTTTTGGTGCCCTGATTTAAAGACAAGAACTCTCCCAACTTTATCTCAACTAGCCCTGATGGAATATGAACTCCATGGAAGGCTTCGGTGAACTCTCTCCATGAGATCTGAGCATTTGGAGGGAAGGTGGTGCGGTGATGCTTCCACCACATCCCTGCTGGTCCTTGTAACTGATGTGCAGCATACTCTGTCTTTAGTACTTCTGTCAGCCTTAACACACGGAACTTATCTTCCATAGTGTTGATCCATTCTTCAGCGTCAAGTGGCTCGGTTGCTTCCTTGAAAATTGGCGGTCTAGTGTCCATGAAATCCTTGAAATTGCTGTACTGATTCACTCCATTGCCACCACCTTGGTTGTTACCACGTTGCACGTTGTTGGCAATGGTACGCAGGAAATCTTCCATATTCTTCTGTGACTGCTCGGCATTGCGCTGATTTCCCAGAAACTGTGCAAAGAACACCTCTGCAGTGAGCGGTGGAGGAGGCGGCAAATGCGGTTCCGGGTGTGGCTCGTTATGGTTGGCGTTGTTTGCACCACTCCCACCTGCCCTGGCACCATTTCCACCAGTTTCAGCAGCCTCATACGTGGCGCGTCGAGTATTTGCCATCTGCATATTTCAGCAACAAGTAATGATTAAGCGAAGTTGTAGTAATTGTGAGTGAATAAAAAATTATGCCATACTAAATTTATTGGAGAGAACAAAGTCATACAATAAAACAGAGGCACAATAATCGCATTCCAATTAAAACAACACCACTAATTAAATTACTTCAAATGCAACATCACGTCCAATACAACCATGTTGCCAGCATATACACACTGGACTTTATGCGCTCAGGTATCGCATGAACAACCAAGATCCAACATTCTACCAAGTCTCAAGGTTCAAACGAGATACATCAAGATACATCAAACCAAAAAAAGGTCATCGTGAAAGGGCCTAGCAGCTAACGCAAAGCAACTAGTCTACTCCTCGGGGCCATCGTCGGGGTCAGAGACGTCACCATCGCTACCATCAGTAGCAACGTCGTCGTCAACAGGTGCGGCTACGGGCTCGTCCTCGTCATCGTCGACGTCCATACCGGCGGCTTCTGGAGGAGCATACGGGCCAATCCCGTTGTAGAGCGCATGAAACTCCTCATGCAAGTTGACATTGTACTCCTCTAGCTCCTCGACCCTCTGTCTCAGGAGGTTCCTCTCGTTCCAGGCTTCATTCCTTTCCTGAACCAACTGTCCAATCATGCGGTATGTATTATTGTTGGCCTGAGTCAACGTATGCACCCGCTGTAGAGAACTATCACCTCTCTCTAGAGCCTAGTCTCGCTGCAAGCTCATGTCAGCCAACTGCTCCTACAAACTAGCAATAGCATGTGCCTGCTTCTTCTTTTGTTTTCTTGCTTTGAGCCGATCATCACCACGCAAACCAGTCAAAGTCTAATAGGTGCACTCTAGACTCTAGTATGCTTTGATAGCTGCATACATCGCACTCATAGCGTGGTTGTCGCTAGCCTGTCCTTCGCTTGGGCCTCTGACTAAAGCACTTCCTTGCGGCTGCACCCAAATAGCATCACGAGGATCATCTCTCGGAAAAGTGCCAGCCAAGGCTACTGCTAGCTCGTTAGGAAATTTGCTCATTATGTCCCGGATGACACGGAAAGCTGCGCCCTCTGCACCCTCAACCGGAGTGCGTCTTTCAAACTCCAAGTGCCAACCATCCCATTCTGGAGCATCACCAAGAGAAGGGACAGTGATCTCCACTACTGCTAGTCCATCCTCTGCCAACTGGCTCACACTCCAAGAGTATACCGGCTCCTGACCCTCCGTGTACCCCACATCATGGAGCACTCTCCAAAGCAAAGTTGGCATGCCAAACTCGCTCAGAAAGGTGTCCGTGCTGCGGCGCTACCATGGGGCCAACTGGCGTCAGGGTGCTCTTCCTCCTGTGGACTTACAGACAGTCTACTTCATGCGGGGCATCTGTGCCAAAAGTTTCGATTACCCGGTGAGAATATATTTTAAGTTGGTATAACTTTTATCGAAAGGGGATAATCAATTTATAAGGGGAGGAATGCATGGCATGAATGAAATGCACAAGCAACATGATGCATGCACATTTCTTACGTTCTCACAAACTTACGAAATAATGATATCTATCGATGAATTCGGTGGCATACAGGCGATCTCTCATATACATAACTAATACGTTCTACACGAGAAACACTGTTATGTACCTGCAGAAGATTCATTTCAGCCCAATTCCCCATGCATGCATGAAAGCAGTAAATCTATCTATACGCTCTACACGAATCCCTAGATACGCGTACAACGGTAGTAACCACCCAAAACATCGTCCTATTGATGACATCGCCTCCACGGACGGAACAACCACACATGCGACACTTTTGTAAAAATATGCGTAAAACATGTAAGTACTCCAGTATCATATAAGCACTCTCTCTAGATCGGCGGTGTATCCGATCATGCTCTCACATCTCACACTTACCGAGGGGTAGAGGCAACTGAACCATACATTACCACTCAATTAAGTGGCACTCATACAATAGCACGCCATATGAGCAACGAAAGAGAAATATGGTGCAAGAACCCCTAAGTTAGTACTTAATTAAGCCACCTAGAGTCCTTATTGGGCATAAAGGATATGACCACTGGCACACTCTTAGTTTGTAAATCACGTTTTTCAAACACATTTTTGTTTTAAATACACTTGTGAACAGTAAACACGTTAAACCATGCTCCGATGCCAGCTGTAACAGAACCGACCAATTATACGAGATTAAGTAAGAAAATCATCCACCAAGCAGATGATTTAGCAAACTTAAGCCCGTATAACCCGGTAGTCTGTGAAATCACGATGGATTTCAAACCAAATTACATACCAGCCAAGATCGTAATAAGTTCAGCGGTCACCATTACAAGTTACATAAAAGTTCATGTCACAAATACATCGGAGTTTAAACATAGTTATTACAAACCAGTTTCGAAAGAAAGTAGCGGAATCATTTAGTTCAAATCACACACGCACACATAGTTCAAAATAAAGTGCCAGTTCAGGATCATCTTCCATCAAAAGCATTAGATAAGATATAGTGAATCACCATTGTCCATGGTCCTAAGCTTCTTCCATTGCAGGATAAAGGCAGTTGATACAGTAGCCGTAATACATCTACCCATCTACAACAAGTGGGAACAAAGCCCTGAGTACGAGAAGGTACTCAGCTAGACTTTCCCGACAGAACCAAAAATAAAAGACACCAAGGAAATCATAACAGGCTTTCTGGTAGGGTAGCTAACTCATTTGCAAAAAGGCATTTTTAGGATTTAGAGAATCTTTACAAAAGCTTTGCATCAAGTTAAATCTTTATTAACCTGTCAACTACATTTGCACCTGTACTAAAGTAACATGTAATTAAACAGATAATGATAACCAATGATCATTAACAACTTTCCTCATGTCATATTTCGTATAACTGTCCAAGTGTTCCATCAACATTACTACGATGAAGTAGCTCAAGTCAAGTGCTCACTATCCAGTGAACGATGGCGATTCGAATCGATTATTAACCAGCTGGTAATTTATTCCTCGCACAAACCTCACTCACCCGCTAAAGTGAGGTGTTGGTCACCAAATCAACCATTCAAGTAAAGTCGCGAGCATGCCAGGAACCACATGTACCCGAGGGCCGCCCGACTGCTCTTTGGCCTTATCATCGCGCCCCCGTATCCTGCCACTACTGCTCCGGTACAGTGCGTTGCGGGCAATCCACTCGGCCCGAATAATCTCCCAGCTTCGTGGTCGAAAGGTACATTATTCGGCCAGCTAAATGTAAGGCATGCGTTTAACATGACTTGAGGCCCAACAACAGTCGGTCCTTAATCGACACAGACGGAAAACGCTACAGTCCATAACCCTGCAAGTTTCCGTCCGGTCTCAACTTCACATTAACACTTAGTTATTTTTTCGATGACATCTTTCCTCAAACAGATCTAGGTAACCACCTATAGCTCGCAGGTGACAGGAAATCACCCGACTTCTACCGGTCTAAGCAAGCTAAGCAATTACTTGACTGCGAATGACAAGGTGACAAGGATAGGGTAGAACAGAGTAAACAAGGTATAATGCAGCAACAATTGCAAATAACTCCTAAACATAATGCAGCAGTTAAAGTAAAGCATTAATAAAATATTTGCAAACCGGGGGAGAGAAATGCTCCGTGGCTTGCCTCTCTCGAAAGAGCTCGGACGGTGGTCTGGGTACTCTAGAAGATCCTCACCGACCTCCTCGTCGGCTTCGGGCACTTCCTGCTCCTCGGGCTACTCTTCCAGCTCCTCGGGAACTGCTACCGACGTTACTTCCTGTGATCATGTATGATGCAACCGTATAAATGTTATGCCTAGGTGCATTACGGAAATGACATGTAATAGTCATGATGAATGAAATGTAGATAATTAGGTTCACTTTATTTCATAAAGTAGGAATACATTTCTTCTACAAGGTAGTCAACATCATCTGAGAATACAGACTACAAACACATGTCATCTACTGCATTCTCTTCCACTACTATTGTGCTAAGTCAACATATCTTATTAAATGCTTCAAATATACACCAAAGCAAATCTTATTAACTGGTTATGCATTAACAAGGTTAAATAAAACCCTAATTGCAACTAGGTTTGAACAGCAACACCTATTTTAGTAGCACAGAAAAATCTGAGAAAATTATAGTAGCTTTCTGTCATCTAATCTAGCATACCACAAAAATTTCATTGCATTTGAATTACTAGAACTGTCTACCCAAAAATAACAAGCTAGGGCCTAAAAATGAGCATAAAAATACTTTACACTATTAAAAGTATCAAACAACAGATTTAACATTTTTCCTACATTCTTCACAATAAATAATCACCATATAAAAATTATTACATGCATGTTTTATTCATAATTTCTCTCTAGAAAAAATAACAATTATTAGCAATATTCAACACTTGTACTACACCTCAAGATTTTTCTACAGAACATGCATGGCATATATTTTTCCTAGAAAGTACATCACCAAAGACAATTATTGCAAGTGGAACCATATTTTTCTGAGCTTTCTGTGATTTATTACATATTTAACAAGAAAACAGCAATTTCATTGATTAAATAAAAACTCTACAGAAAAGTATTTCAAACTTGACATACAATATTTTTAAACTGTAGATATAGTCAAGAGAAACACTACAAAATTTGTTTCACAATTTTTAGAGCTAAAATGAGCAAGTTATGGATTTTAGAAACCCTTTTAACAATTTCTGAAAAATCATTTTCAAAAATCCCTTTTATCATCAGTCGCTGAAAATGCTGGGCGCACCCGGTGTAGTTCACACGCGAGCGCGAGAGGAGGCAGACAGGTGGGCCCGTTACCCCACATGTCAGCCACACAGAGGAGAGGGAGATGTTGGTTGCGCGATTCTCGCCGCCGGTGAGCTCGCCGGCGGTGAGATCACCACCAGCAGCTTCCCTGCAGAGAGACGAAACCAATGGTGCCTAGCATGTGGCCAGACGAGCTCGGCATTGAGCTCGCTGGCGCGCATTTCGGGGCAGCGGTGCGGTCGCATGGTGGCCGGCCGGTGCAGGCCACGGTGGTGGCCGATGAGGCGCGCACGAGATCCGCGAGGTGGAGGCGATCGTGACAAGAGAAAAATAGAGGGAGAAGAACGACGGAGGAGCTCCGGCCACGAGCGCCGGCCAACGGCGGCCATGGCGGCAGCGGAGGAGGAGCGCGGCCAAATTGGTCCTCACCTGAGCACGAGCCGCGGAGACGGTTCGCGTCTGGGAAAGCCGAAGGCGAGGCGGAGCCGGGGGTGTGGCGAATTGAAGAGAGGTGGAGCAGCGAGGGCGGAACGGCGGCGGCGATGGCACGGCGGCTGCCGCGGCGAGCTGAGCTGCGGGAGGTAAGAAACCGTTTTTTTTCTAAATAAAATTCCAGATTTTATTATTTGATTCAAATTCAAATTTTGAAGATGAAAAAACATTTTCACAAATTGCCCCCAAAACAAAAGTTGTTCAAAATTTTATTCTCTACAACTTTCATTTAGGACACTTTTCAAAATTCTAAACAGATTTTGAATTAGGGATTTAAAGTCACATTTTTAAATGAAAACTCAATTTTCTGAAATATTTTTAGAAACACAATTTGGGAAGATTTTGAATACAAAACTTACTCCAAAAATTATGCTAATTATTTCTAAGTTATTTAAAGTTATAGCTCCACAAAATTTTTTACCACTTTTACCTGGGACTTTTACCAATTCAGAGCTCAAACATGATTATCACAGTTTTAAATAAATTCTAACTTAACTTACATGTGATGATGATCATGTATGAAATGCAAATGCTCATGATTTAGGATGTGAATGCATGCTTAACACCCAGAGGTGTTACAGAGCTCCCGGTCCATATCACCCGCCCTCTCTCCGCTCCTTCTCCCTCTTCCACTCGCGTTGGTTTCGTCTTGCACTCGCGGAGCCCGCACGCCGCCTCTCGCACCTCGCTTGGTCGTATTTTGCCGCCCGACGGTGAGCAGAGCCGCCGCTCCGCCATGCACACCGGTGAGCGCTCGCCCGTGCTTCTCCAGTACCGTCTTCTAGCCGGGCGGAATCGTGTTAGCGAGAGAAAGTCGATGGTGGTGGTCTTGCCGCCGGTGACCTCGCCGCCGGCGATTTCTCGACTAGTCAAAACCCCCCTGCTTGGGGTGAACGACGGGTGGGGTCGGTTGACCGCGGGTCCTGCCTGTCTGTCCCTCTATGCGGATCCGTGGGGAAGGAGTGGGGTGCGCGTAGCAATTTGAGCCGAGTGGATTTTGGGATTTAAAAGAAAACTTTTTCCAGAAATTGTGAAAATACTTCCAAAAATCATATCTTGATGAAAATGGCTCCAAATTAGATGAAACAAATTTTGTTGTGCTCCTTAGGAATAGATCTACAATATAAAAATAGTGCATGTCAAATTTATGACACTTTTATGTGTAGCTTTATTTAATTCTTGTAAATGTTGTTTTCTTGGAAAATGCACAATAAATAGAATATACATTAGAAAAATATGATTCCCATTTTGTTGATCTACTCTTGAGATGTACTTTCTGTAAAAAATATATGTCATGCATGTTCAGTAGAAAAATATGGCTATGTAATTTATGTGCATTTATTTGCTATTTCTTGTAAAATTGCTAGAGCCAGGAATATGAATAAAACATGTATATGAAACTTTTTGTATAATGTTTGTAAACTATGTAGATCATGGAAAAAATACTAAATCTGTTGTTTGATACTTTTCATAGTATAAAGTATTGTCATGCTCATTTATCTACCATAGCTTATTATTTTTGTGTATGCTGTTTTACTTATCTAAATACCATGAAAATTTTATGGTAGGCTACTTATGGTATGAATATGCTACTGTAATTTTTCTAGATTTTTCTATGCTCTAGAAATACATGTTGCTGTTGTAATCTTAGTTTAAAGTGAAATAAAATAATATTATTTATGCATGATCAGTTTAGTGGTGTAGCTTTGGTGTATCTTTGAAGCATCAAATAATTATCTGATGTCACTTGGCATGTTCGGATAGTTGTGGTGATGAAGTGCAGTAGCACATGTGTTGTGGCTTTATTGTAGTTAGCGGTAGCTAACGGGGGTTAGTAATAGAAGAGAATGCAGTATATGACATGTACTCGTGGTACCTGTCCTTAGATGATGTTGACTACTTAGTAGAAAAGTTTTATCTCTATTCTATCCAATAAATCTAAGTGTGTTCATCTCCATTGCATGCAATCACGATCATCATATGCCATCACATCCAATACACCGCTTCCATAATTACTTATACAATTGCATCATAGAGGATTGCAGGAGGAAGTACAAGTAGCAGTGCAAGAGGAGCAGACCGGGACTGACCCATAGGAAATCCAGGCATAGGAGGTGCCAGAGGTAGAGGAGCAAGGAGATGATCTGTCCGAGTGCGTGGACCATCAACCTAGTTCCTTTGAGCGAGGCAAGTCCCGGAGCATTCTAAGTCTTCTACTTTATAAAAGCAATCTTTTATATATGAGTCTTATATATTGTTGTATTAAGTTATAGGAGTTGAGTGAAACCATTGATGCATTTATTACATTCTTACCCTGTTAGGTTTAGAATCGAATAACTGCTTAGTCCTGCTTAGACTGGTAGCGATCGGTGATTCCCTGTCACCTGCAATTATAGGTGGTTACCGGAATACTTTTAACTATGGAATTGATGATGTTTTGGAAATAACCATGTGTTGATGGATAATTGGAGACCGAACGGAAAAGTTGGAGGCAACCAGACAGGGTTCTGGGGTGCTATTAGTTTTCCGTCTGTGTCGGTTAAGGACCAATTGTTGCTCGTCCCTTTTGTCATGTTGAACACATGTCTCATATTTAGTTGGCCGAATAACGTACCTTTCAACCGCGAAGCTAGTGGCACTATTCGGACCGGGATAAACTCGGATTGGCAGACTGGTGCTGAAAGGGGTACGACAGGGCACGAAGAGTGAGCCCAAGGCAGGCTGAGTCTTGATTCCTAGCAGTCGGGAGGCCCCTAGGTATTGCGGTCCATGATTGTTATCCCGCGACGTTTACCTGGAAAGTGTTATTGGTAATCTGTAGCTCACTTGATCGGTGAATGTGATTTGTGTGAGGAATAAATTACCAGCTGGTTAGGAATCGATTCGAATCGCCATCGCTCCTAGATAGTGAGCACTTGACTCGAGTTATAGCATCGTAGTAATGATGATGGAACACTGATGGTTATATGGATGATGTTGAAAATGCTAAATCTAAGTTGGTAATTGGATATTAATGGTTAATCAAGTAATTGCTATAGTATATGTGCTTACCTAGATTGATAGGTTATATTAAAGATGATGCAAAGTATTTAAATGGTTCATTATGTCAACTTTGCTCTTTCGTAAATGAGTTAGCTAGTGCACTAAAGAAAGTTTTGCATACTCCTTAGTGTCACTTTATTTTAATTCAAGACGGGTAAGTTTAGTTGAGTACTTTCTCGTACTCAGTGCATTGTTCCTATTATTGTTGTAGATGATCAGATGTACTACGGTTATTGCATCAACTGTTTGTACCCTGTGATGAGCGACAACTAGGACCAAGGGCAACGGTCGTTCCGTATGTCTTATCTGATGCTTTTGGTGGACATGACTATCTCCTAGCAATATATCTGAACTAAACGTGTGTGCGTGGTTTTAAAATTAGTTGCTTTCGCTACTTTATTATGAACTTGGTTTGTAATAACTCTATGTTTTAAACTCCGATGTTTCTCAGTATTGTTATGAACTTTATATAATATGTGACTGTGGCTGCTAAACTTGTACGATCTTGGTTTGCATGTTTGTTGGTTTGAAATCCTTTGTGGTTTCACGGACTACCGGGTTATACGGGCTTAAGTTTGCTAAATTATCTACTTTCGGCTGGTGATTTTCTTACTTAATTTTGTATAATTGGTCGGTTCTGTTACAATTGGTTCATTCATCAACACGGCGGTATAAAGATCATATTCCTCTTATTTACATTCCCGCAAACTAGTTGTAACAAGCTCTTTAGTGTAATTAGTTTTGAGAGCTTGTCTTACCTTTTCCTAGTGTAGCTTCTCACCTAGTTGAGCTTTTTAGTGTAGCTAGCTTTTGAGAGCTCAAAGTGACTTAGCCATTGATTGACTTAGAGATTATAGCAGCTAGAATTGTTGGGATATGTGGCTTGCAACACTTTGTTAGAGCTAGTGCAAGAAGCTTTATAGCCAATTAGTTGTCTAACATGTTTGCTTAGTGTTTTATAGATTTTAAATTAGACTATTCACCCCCCTCTAGGAAATTAGAACCTTTCACCATATGGGCGGCGCAGAGGGAGACGACGAGGTGGGCAAAGGAGTTGCCGGCTGGTGCCGAGGGCACGAGATGGGTGCGGGATAAAAAAAATCGAGCAGGAGCTTGGGTGGAGGCACAGGGGAGGAGGTGCGGCAGCGGAAAGGAGGATAAGGCAGCTAGAATGGGAGGTTGGAGGTGGCGATGGCGAGCTTCTAGTTGGTGGAGTGGCCACCTCCACGGCCCGCCGCCGCCGCTGCACCCCGCAGTCGCGCACTCGTAGCCTGCAAGGGTGCAAGGCCACATCCCCCGCGAGCTGTCCTGCTTCACCTTCCCGACGGTGGCGGCGACGCTTTCGATGGCGGGGGGCGGGGGCGACGCCGGGTTGTTGAGAGCGTGGGGAGATTGCGAACCGGAGGTGACCCTAGCATTCGCTCGTGGCTGCAGCTAGCCTAGCTTGGAAGAAAGAAACTTATTTTCTTTGCTGCTTTAACGACCGTGCGGGGCAGGCTGGTGGGCTAGGTCAGGCAAACAATCAGCCTGGGCTGCAGCTGGCGGGGCTGGCCGGCCGTCTAGGCCAAGAAAACAAACGCGCCCTTCGGTTTTCCACGCGACGTAGAATCACAGTTGTAGCGTGTAGAATAACTTTTTTCCCAATAAAAAAGAAAACGAAAATTTGAATACTGGCACTGGCACAGGTCACTCGTCACTTCCCAAAACCCCGCACGCAAGCAGGCCGCCAGCCCGCGGCCCACAACCCCACCTCCTAAACCCGCCGCCTCTGCTTCTCTCCTCCGCTTCGCCCCCCTCTTTTTCACTCCCCCCTCACCCGCCGGAGTTGCGTTTCATTTGAATAGGCGAGCGGGGAAGCATCTCCTAGAACCCTAGCCTCCCTTCCGCGCCGCCGCCACCCCGCGTCGCCGTCCGGATCTCTTGGGCTCGCGTGCAGCGGGGATCCGTCCAGGCTTGGATTGATTTCTCCTCTGCGCGGTAAGGAACCCTAATCCCGTTTTTTTTTTTGCTCGGATAAATCTCTCTTGTCGGTCCGCGGGATCGTTCGCTTCGATGCTGCCGCTCTAATCCGATTGTTTGTTTCTCTGGAATCCGTAGAGTTCGTCGGGTATATGCTGCTTGCTGCGTGAGTAATGGAGTGCTCTAGTAGCGGTTTATTTTTGTCCGTTTTTCTTTTTTCTTTGTTTGGGGTTTTAGCGGAATCCCCTGGCCCCTGTCATGTAGGTGTTGATTTACACGGTAGGCTCTGTTTCGCTGCCGTGCGAGTTATAGGTTTATCTGTAGTTTTCAGCGTTTTGAAGTTGTTCATATCACGATTTGGCAGAGCGTAGAGTCAAGGGAGAGCCTATTTTTCTTTTTTCTCTAGGGCCGGTTTAGTTGCAATTTTTTTTGCAAAATGTGTGGGGTCTCTGGCACTGGGTCTGCCCTTTTTTTTTACACTGTAGGCAATTAGTGTCCAATCATGGTCTAACTAGGCTTAAAAGATTCGTCTCGTCCATTTCGTCTAAACTGTGTAATTAGTTTTATTTTTTATCTATATTTAATGCTTCATGCATGTGTCCAAAGATTCGATGTGACGGAGAATGTTGAAAATTTTTGCAAAATTTCTGGCAACTAAACATGGCCCTAGGCCAGCTCGAACGACCTTCAACAAAAGGGTACCTGTACCCAAAACCGACACATTCACCAAGTATCGGGATGGCATGGAGAAGCATTTAGGGCCTCGTCATGTTTCTTTAGTCCTTCGCACTGGGTAACCGTTCCAAACGGTTCCGCACAAGTGCTTCTGTTGTTGCGTAGTCCTCTTTTGGCAGTGTTCCATGTTGCTAATGTTAGGGCGAAGCCAGCTGGAAATGACGTTGGGGTCAGCTCCACTAAAGTGATAGAATTAAGTTAGCGATGTAAAGGATTTGTTAAGAAATTATAGGATTTCATCGGGGTTGGCGGACCCCAGTGAAAGGGCCTAGCTCCGCCCCTGTAATGTAGTAAATACATCCATCTGGCCTGGCTTCAATCAAGCACTTTGGTGTCCATATGCCTTGGATGCTAGGGGCCTAGGGTCATGTCAGGTTTGCCTTTTTATTCCTTGGATTTTAACTGAGACACAGGCTGTATGTGCTTAATGGGGGTCTTTAATCTTGCTGAAACTCTGGGCATCTCCTTTCTTAATATGTTGCCAGCATCTAGTCATTCATGGTCATATTGTGCTTAAGTTCGGTAGATTAATGTATTCATACAATGTGGTGTAGATATGTGTGTTTGTTCTCTGTGGGGCGATATACCTTTGTTATCTGTTGGTCGATATAATTTAGTTTGCATTGGATATAATTTAGTTTGCATTGGATGCTGATGATGTTAGGGTAGTGACCTGTTCATATAATATACTTATTTGCAATTTGGGTGTACAATATTACTGTTGCTTTTCTTTATGCTTTTTTTATAGAACACGCAAGAGAGCTGCGTATCATTATATTAAGAAGGAATATTTATGTTTTCTTCTCATGTAATATTCAGGTGTATCATGAATATTGTTGCTGTGTAATTTCTTCACTGCCCATAGGTTGCACGGCGTCCTTTTCTGTTATTAGGTTAAAAATCGTTTATGGCAACAACAACAACAACAACAACATAGCCTTTTGTCCCAAGCAAGTTGGGGTAGGCTAGAGATGAAACCCAAAAGAGACGAGAAACAGGGAGACACATAAAGGGACATAAAGGGCACAAGACAAAAGAGGTCACGGTTCAGGCACATTGATTGCCAAACTCCAAGCGCTCCTGTCCATAGCTAAATCCTTGGAGATATTCCACTCCTTAAGATCTCTCTTAACGGACTCGTCCCAAGTTAGTTTATGGCGTTAATCATTTTTTGCTTAAGTTGTATTGTATGATTTTATGGCTTCTTTGAGCATGTTCTTTAGCTTTGAATGGTTGCTCATATACATTCGTTGATTCGGCTGTTTATTAGTGATAATCTTGAATTGCTGATGAGGCTAAGCAAATAATATGTGTAGGGGCTTTAATATGGATGAAAAATTTGCATACAGTGCCTTTTTTGAATGAGTTGTTTGGCTAATATATGTGCTGTGAACAATGTTGTTTTTAATGCAAAAGCTTTAAGCTACGCTCAACTGTCTCAGTGTCTTACTGACCTTTAGTAATCTGCACTGTTGATGTATTGTGTTGCTTGTTGATTTCCTGTGATTCCTTGCTGACTGATTAAATCTGTTATTTTTTATGTACGCTACAGCCATGGATATCACTCAGGTTCTGCTAGCTGCTCAATCTCCAGATGCTAACCTTCGAACAGTAGCAGAAGGCAACCTCACGCAGTTCCAGCAGCAGAATCTTCCTAACTTCCTCCTCTCCTTATCAGTAGAGCTCTCAAACGATGAAAAACCTCCGGAGTCTAGAAGGCTTGCTGGTATTATTCTTAAGAATTCTTTGGACACAAAGGATTCTGCGAAAAAGGAGCTACTGACTCAGCAATGGGTAAGCGTGGATCCATCTATAAAATTGAAGATCAAGGAGTCGTTGCTGGTGACCCTTGGATCTTTGGTGCATGATGCAAGGCACACCTCTTCACAAGTCATTGCCAAGGTTGCATCAATTGAGATACCACGCCGAGAATGGCAAGACCTTGTTGCCAAATTACTGGGGAACATGACTTCTCCAGGCGCATCTGCTCCTTTGAAACAAGCAACACTAGAGGCATTGGGGTATGTGTGCGAGGAGATTTCTCCACAGGACTTGGAGCAGGACCAAGTGAATGCTGTTCTTACTGCTGTTGTCCAGGGAATGAACCAGACAGAGCTCAGCCCTGAAGTTCGTCTTGCTGCAGTTAAGGCCCTATATAATGCTCTTGACTTTGCTGAGAGTAACTTTGCAAATGAAATGGAGAGGAATTATATAATGAAGGTGGTTTGTGAGACTGCTGTGTCTAAAGAAGTGGAGATCAGACAGGCAGCATTTGAATGCCTTGTTGCAATAGCATCCACGTATTATTCACACTTAGATCCTTATATGCAAACCATATTCAACCTGACAGCTCATGCAGTGAAAGGTGATGAGGAACCGGTTGCACTTCAAGCTGTTGAGTTCTGGAGCGCTATTTGTGATGAAGAGATTGCACTACAAGATGAATATGAGGGATCTGAGGATGGCAACTCTACTGTACACTTTCGCTTTATTGAAAAAGCCCTCCCTTCACTTGTTCCAATGCTGCTAGAAACTTTGTTGAAGCAAGAGGAAGATCAAGATCAAGATGATAATGTTTGGAACATTTCTATGAGTGGTGGGACGTGCCTTGGACTCATTTCTAGAACTGTTGGTGATGCAGTCGTCCCTCTTGTGATGCCATTTGTGGAGGCCAACATCACAAAGCCTGATTGGCATTGTCGGGAGGCAGCTACCTTTGCATTTGGTTCTATCCTTGA
Organism: Saccharum hybrid cultivar R570; assembly: GCA_038087645.1. Lineage (NCBI taxonomy): Eukaryota > Viridiplantae > Streptophyta > Magnoliopsida > Poales > Poaceae > Saccharum > Saccharum hybrid cultivar. Next base: position 15,377,071 of record JAQSUU010000431.1, on the reverse strand, counting down.
AGGCCCCTCTGTTGAAAAACTTGCTCCACTTGTCCAGGCTGGGCTTGATTTCTTGCTCAACACAATGAGTGATGCAAATAGCCAGGTAAAAGATACTACTGCTTGGACTCTTGGGAGGGTATTTGAGCTCTTGCATTCTCCAGCTGGTGAAAGCCCAATCATAAATAATTCAAACCTTCCTCAAATCATATCTGTGTTGCTTGAGAGTAGTAAAGATTCTCCAAATGTGGCTGAGAAAGTCTGTGGAGCTATTTATTTTCTTGCCCAAGGATATGAAGATGCAGAGTCAATGTCTTCTGTGCTCACACCTTATCTACCTAATATCATTGCTGCTCTTCTTTCTGCCGCGGACCGTGCTGATACCACCCATTTCAGGCTTCGTGCTTCTGCTTATGAAGCACTGAATGAGATTGTGAGAGTCAGCCACATACCTGAAACTTCAGGCATCATAGGTCAGTTGTTGCAGGAGATCATGAGAAGATTAAACCTTACATTTGATCTGCATATACTTTCTTCTGGTGATAAGGAGAAGCAAAGCGATCTGCAGGCTTTGCTATGTGGTGTTCTGCAGGTCATTATCCAGAAACTGAGCAGCACAGATGCAAAGTCCATAATTTCTCAGACTGCTGATCAGCTGATGATGCTGTTTCTGCGTGTCTTTGCCTGCCACAATTCTACTGTTCATGAAGAAGCAATGCTTGCAATTGGTGCTCTTGCATATGCTACTGGTCCAGATTTTGCGAAATACATGCCTAACTTCTTCACATACCTGGAGGCTGGCTTGCAGAATTATGAAGAGTACCAAGTGTGTTCCATCTCTGTTGGGGTGGTTGGTGATATTTGTCGTGCCTTGGAAGATAAAATTTTGCCCTTCTGTGATCGCATTATGACTGTTCTTCTAAAGGACCTATCAAGCTCTATGCTCAATCGGTCTGTGAAGCCTCCGATTTTCTCATGCTTTGGAGACATCGCTCTTGCTATTGGTGAGAATTTTGAGAAATACCTACCATATGCCATGCCAATGCTTCAAGGAGCTGCGGGACTTCTTGGTACTCTTGATCAGAGTGATGATGATATGGTTGATTATGGCAACCAGCTCAGACGCGGCATTTTTGAGGCATACTCTGGTATACTCCAGGGCATCAAGGGCCCAAAAGCTCAGCTGATGATCCCATATGCAACCCATCTACTACAGTTCACTGAAGCTGTCTTCAAGGATAGGAGCAGGTGCCTTTCTTTTACATTGTAATTTCTGTTCAATTGTTTTTTGTTACCTGCTTCTCACAGTTATAGTATGTCCCTGTTCTATTGTTGTTTGTGCCATCAGGGATGACAGTGTGACAAAGGCTGCAGTTGCTGTCCTTGGGGATCTCGCAGACACGCTTGGCCAGAGCTCGAAGGATCTGTTCAAGACCCACCTATTCCATGTTGAATTTTTGAGGGAGTGCCAAGCCCAAGAGTTGGATGATGAAGTTCGGGAGACTGCACAATGGGCACAGGGGATGATAAACCAGGCGGTGGTGGTCTCGTAATGTGGGATGATTTTGGTCTGTTGGGTATGGGAGGTTTCTTTTGTGGCTGTGCCAAGTTCATTTGCCACAGATGAACGAAAGGATACCAATATATATGTAGCGTCAGTCTTAGGACCATGGTAGGCATTTGTGCGTTGTTGTTGGTCTGTCAAGCCGGTGTGCGTCACATTGGACCCTGTGGTTTTTGTCCGTGGATGTCTTGAACAGCAAAATTTGGTTAATTTATCTTGGTATTTTTCAATGCTGGTGATGTGTTTGCTTCCTGTTTTTCATTTCCTGCCCAGCTGATCAAATTTATATAGGATGCAAGCAGACTTCCTTTTGTTCATATGTACAGATGGACACAGACTTCAACAGAAACCCAAAAAATAAAATTAGCAAAAAGAAGCAACCTGTATTATCTACTACCAATCGGCTTTTTCATGTGCATTTGAAGTAAACGTCGTTCTCGAAATTTTGTTCTTTTTTTTTTTAGGATTTGGATCGTCGATATCTTAATCTGTAAACATCGGTTCGTCCTGTCTTTCGGTTCAGTTGAGCTCCGTGGAGATGATCTCCAGCTCCGCCCACCACAGCGGCGACACCTTGGGGGTGGCCGCGTCGGGTGGCATGGCGGTGATCTCCCTGAGGCGCTTGGCGACCTCCGGCATGGCCAGCCGCCGCCTGGGCTCCCGGTCGGTGCAGCCCCTGATGACGCTGTCCAGCCTGTCGACGGTGGCGGCGTGGAAGGAGCTCCGCAGGGCGGGGTCCATCACGTCCCTGAGCTGCCGCTCCCCTCTGAGGTAGGCCGCGGCCCAGCTCTCGAGCAGGCCGCCGTCCGACGCCGTGAACCGGCCGGTCATGGTCTCCAGCAGCACCATTCCGTAGCTGTACACCACGCTCTCCCTGTCCGACAGCGCCGGCGGGGACAGCGACAGGGGCAGGCGGGGCTCGTCGCAGAAGAAGACGTCGGAGATCTTGGCCGCGAAGTCGTCGGTGAGGCAGACGGTGGACGTGTCCAGCGCCCGCAGGATCTCCGGCGGGCTCAGCTGGTGCATGTGCTCCAGGCAGTAGGCCACGCCGACCGCCACGCGCAGGCGAGTCGGCCAGTCCAGGTAACCGTCTTCTCTAACTGCAGCGCCCATCAGTATGATTATTATGACTTAATGGCTTAATGCAAATATATGCAATGCAGCGAAGTGATTTACCGTGCAGATGCTCAAAGAGCGTGCCGTTTGGAGCGTACTCGAACACCATCATCCTTGTGAAGGGCTTCTCCTCCTGGCAGTAGCCCAGCAGGTTCACGAAGTTCTTGTGGTTCACTCTGGACAGGCTGGTTATCTGACTCAAAACAAGTAGTAGCTTAGTACTAGTCTGCTGTTGATGTCAGTTTGTTACGAGCATATTGGATGAACAGTTTCAGAGTGTCATTTATTTTTGTTCTACCTTCTTCCTGAACTGTGATTCGCAGTGCTTGGACCATTCTTTGGCAGAGTTCTTGGTGGTGGACACCACCGCGATCTCCACGCCGGTCGACAGCGTCCCCTTATACACCATGTAATCCGATATGGAGCCAATGACGTTGCTAAAATCCTCGCAGGCGATCTCAAGCTCCGATCTCTTGAGCGACGGCACACCTGTGACGAACGCCTTCTGCAGCTGGCCGCTGAGTCCGGTCGCCCAGGGCCTGACGGTGACCACCTTGTTGGACCGGTACAACAGGACGAAGAGGGCCACCGACACGGCCGCCACAAGGGACGCCCCGGCCGCCGCAATGACATAGACAGGCCTGCTAACACCAGAGTGCGGCCTCGCCGCTCCGGCCGCCGCGCCGGCGACCACCGGCCTACTGCCGACCTCGGCCGGTACCACCACCACCGGCGGCTGAGGGGGCAGCGCGATGCTGTGCCAAGGATTTGAGACCACCGCCGCTGCCGGCGAAGGTGCCGGGGCTTGCGTTGGTGGAAAGCTCATCGTCGGCGGCGTAGCCGCCTTGGGTGCCCACGGCAGCCATGGCGGCCACTGGTCTGTCGTCGTCACATCTGGCGACGTCGACGCCTTGTTGCCGAAATGCCCGGACCAGTACCTGTTCTGCTGCTGCTGCTGCTCTCGCAGGAATTTCCTGGTACGGTCACCGTGGATTATCTCTATCCTGCCAATAATTGATCGGAAGCATGCAAACGGGGTGTGTGAGCGCAAGAGGCACAGAACAATCAACAATCTGACAAAGAGGCCATGTACCATCATCTCATCTGGGCCTGCTTGGTGGTGGTGGTTCAGCTGTCAATTCCTGACAGCCAATGGATGATTCCAAGCTCACCTTGTGTCTATCTACTATAGTTGGTACGGTACGTACAGTTTGTGAAAAGTGATCCAGGAAGGTAGATATATAGGTTTGCTGAATATTTGTGGACAGACTTTAGGTGATCCGCATTGATTTTTTTTATTTGCTGTTTCCAGGTGAAAATTGAAGTGGAGGCCTAGTGCTGAAAATGTGTCATCTGCTACATGGAAGAAGTCAAAGCTGAATCGGTATTGGCTTCTCAGGTAGCAGTGGACTGTTGGCAAAGGAAAAAAAACACGACCAGGGACTATGATTATCTGCCTAATACCTCTAATGTTCGAGCCATGAACACTTCATTTTAGGGGAACAGTCCAAAACAGGAAATTCATGATTAGTTGAGATTTGAGAGATCTCACCTAGCTTGGGAGGCAGAGCCGATACCTTCCTCTGGGTTGAGAGTTCCTCCTACAGGTACAGCCAGTTAGTATGTATCACCCAAACATGTATCAAATTCTTAAGGCGTGAATTGAGTGTTGTAACAAAGCTTTCTCTCATAAAAAAAAGGATGACACTAGGATCAAGGTACCATGGATTGTTGCCCAATTATCTGATATATACTCACATTACACGACGAAACACGAAGAGGGAAAACACAAACAGAGACACACTGACATAACATACATACCTTGTTCGACACCGTTGCAGCTGCCGAGATCAGGGAGCACGGAGAGCACCACGAGCAGCACAGCCAGCACCCGGTGGCGGCGCGTCTTCTCCATGGACGCCGGCGAGCCTCTACTACGGAGCAACATGGGGACGCCGAATCATGCACTGATCATGGAAGGCCACACGCGCGCCTCGGCATGCGGCTTGCGCATGCAGGCGAGGGAACAGACGACTTGGATTGGATAGTGTTGCCGGAAGTCTTGGAGGTAGCACTGGCAGGAGGGAGAGAGAGGCAGAAGACGTGGTCGTTCAGAGTGGAGACCGGCCGGTCGGGGAAGAAGCTGGGCAAGAAGAGATATGACGAGCGAGGAGGACGATGGCCACGCAGAGGGGGTGGTGGTGTTGGTGTGGTGATGATTGATTTGGGGTTAGCGAATTCGCAATAAATTCACTCTTGGCCCGATGCCGTGATGGCGATTTGTGTATGGCACGCCCAAAGCAACGGCTCCATCGAGAGAGAGAGAGAGAGTTGGGAGGTCAAAGCAGATAAACTTAGGTGTGAAGTTAAATTGTATAGCCCCTCATACTAGTCAGAGACTGTGCACTACTTGCCAACTACTACATGGACTTCTCCTTCCTACGAGTTGGAGAGGAGGAATTGCCCCATCGCAGCCGCATACACCTCCACTCCACCCATGGTCTCTGCCTAGACAAGGTAGTTTTTGCAGTTGACGAGCTTTGAATCTGGATTACCAAAAAGATGGCAGTCAAAACCAATCATTCTCTCCTGTGTGTTGCGAAAGAGTGTCGATTCCATACTTGAACATAACGGACAGCACACTGTTTTTTTTTTATTTTTTTTTACGAATTACAGACGCAGACACTAATACATAGTTACATACACTCAATATTACGGTGAGATAATATATATAGAATAAAAAAAACTTTAATATTATAGTTCTTTTCAAGGCAGATCTGCTATATAATGTCTAGAAGATAAATTGAACAAATTAGGAGTATTTAGAAAGGTATTAAAAAATAAAACTTCTATATTGTTTTGTGTATATAGCAAAATTGTAAGATGATGAGAGGACATAAGGACTCTAGGTTCTCCTTTTATTTTGAAGGAACCGAAAGGAGATCCATAAATAAACATCTATGTGCGGTGATATGCATCTAGTTGTGACCAGGGTTTCGAATGACAGTCAAAATTTTGCGATTTTTGGTTCTACCGGTGATCTCTGTTAAATGTGTATGTAGCGGTAAATTCGTTTTTCATTCGGATGGCATTGTTCAGATTTTTAAATTTTAGTTAAAACTTTCACAAAAATTTCAAATTTTGTGAATTTTTTTGTGATTTCATTCCTGTTGGTCCCATCCGATATTTGTATTGCTCTCGGTAGACTTAACCCTGGTTCTGACGACCCAACAAGGGTTAAAATCCTAGTCTCATATAAAATGAACATCCCGGATTTATGTTGCTTTCTTTTTGCATGTTACTATACCTTCGGTCTCTTTTCTCGACCTTGTTTTGAGATTCTCTTCTTAATGGAATGCCTTGGTGGATTTATGCAAGGAGCATTTTGCACAATTATATATATGTTCGCTATTATCATAGTTTTTTTTTACAACAACACACACACACACACACACATATATATATATATATATATATATATATATATATATATATATATATATATATATATATATATATATATATATATATATATTATTAAAGTAGCCATTTTACAAAGAGGTCCTCTGTGAAAGACCAAATTACAACAAAGGAGCCGTTCGGCTGGAATTATAAACCGGCTGAAAAACACTGTTGGCTGATTTTTTGTGAGAGAAAAATACTGTTCCGGCTGAAAAAACAAGCTGAATAAGACGGATTATAAGCCAGATGAACAGGGCCAAAGTCTTGCAATTGAATAAGAAGGCAGCAACATCGGTGGCATTGGGAAGGACAAATCCGCCAGCGCGGGGCCATAGGGGCATCGAAGATGCATGCACCCGGATGAACTGACTGCGCATAGCGCCTGTTAAGGGTGGGTTGGTACGGTAGAGCTGTCGATGGAGAATCATGCCGACGACCGAAGGGTGCTATTGATGCTGTCATTGGAGGTTGAACAAGAATCTCAAACCAGGATCCCAGGTGGAGGTGGAGCTATCGGACCAACGCTAGAAGAGGAGCCGCTGGCTAAAATAGGGAGCAACAGGACTAGAGGCAGCAGGATAGAGATGGAGGCGAGCAGTGAAGGATGTGGATCAGAGAAGAGTGGATCTCAGTGATGTATTCCCAGATGGGTGTCTTCCTAGTAATAGTAGAAGGATTTGTTTTATTCGTACTGACCTTGGCAATGACATTGTCGATGGCGAGGAAGACCACAACAACGGCAACAACAAAAGGCAGATACCCATCTGGGCAACCGACAGCTACTAGCTACTAATTACTGGAAGGTGCCTGTAACGGAACCGTCCAAATTATAAGAGCACAAGTTCAAAAAAAATCGCCGAAACGATCAAATTCTCAAACTTGAGCCCATATAACTCCGGTAGTCCACGAAATCGCGAGGGATTTCAAACCAAACCGAGAGCAACCAAGATCGTAGTGATTCAACATAACACAACACTTGTTACAACAGTTCGTAAGTAGCTCTCATACATCGGAGTACAAATAATTTTATTACAAAACTAAAATACAGATTAGCGGAAGCAACATAATTTCTGAAACCATTTAATAATCAAATACTGCCAGTACATAGTCACATCCTGCAAAAGCATACCAGAAGAGATACTACAGAGACCATGCCCATATGGTCTAGTCTTCACACACACATGGCGAAGACAATACTTGCAGCAACAAGTACGAATCTGCTACCTGCAACAGGTGGGAATAAACCCTGAGTACGAGAAAGTACTCCGCTAGACTTACCCATCAAAAACCAGAAACAACGGTGACACCAAGGATTATGCAAGGCTTTATAAAGTGGGCTAGCTTGACTCATTTGCAGAAAAACTTATTATAAATCAGTAATCATTAATACTTAAGCATCGAGTTAATAATCATTAACATGTCATCTAGATTAGCACCTGTACTAGAGCAATCACTTCATTAGGAGCAAACAATATTAACCATAGCAGGTATAATAAGGCCATCATCATCATTATCATCAATTCCGAACCATCATTAATAATTAGTGTATCTACGCTGGAGATAACCAGTCAAGTTTCTCACTATCCAGGAGAGACGGCGACTCGAATCGATTCCAACTCAGCTGAGGGGGGTATTCCTGACACTCACCCGACAAACCCCGCTAAAGGCAGCCGTAGATAACCTTTGGTACAACTCAGGGTGGGCCCGAACAGCGCCGCGTTCTCGGGGATACCAGTGGCCAGGATGCTCAGGACTTTTAACTCACCTGCCCTTGGACCCTCTGGCTCCCTTCCGAGGCGACTTTCACTTTTCGACTTCGCAGCCTGAGTTGAGCTACTAGGCTTCGTGGTCGGCAACCTCAGGGCGGCCAACTAAATGTCAGGCATGCGTTCAAAATGACATAGAAGGCTCCAGGTCTCGGTCCTTAATCGACACAGACAGGGATAGATCCACACCCAAGACCTCCATGCCTTGCTGCTTCTCTATTGTCATCCCGTTTGGTCTCATTTTATTTCATTAACACATGGTTCATTTCCACGATAGCAAATATAGCCAACCGTGACCTGATAAGTCCCTATATCTCGCAGGTGACAGGAAATCACCCGACTTCTACCGGTCTAATTTAGCAGGGCTAAGCATAGATACGATCCTGTCTACATAGGATTCAAGGTTCGAATTGCTGGACAAGGAGTGTTATCAATGCAGCAAGGGTTTTCAACCAACTCCTATCACGTAATGTAACAATACATATAACATGTATATAAAGATAATTGCTTTAAAAGTAGGAGGCTTATAATGCTCCGGGGCTTGCCTTAACCGAAAGAAGAGAGATCGAGGTTCGGCTTCAAGAACGATTTCCACGCCTTCTCCGGCTTCGTCGGACTGGACCTCCGGCTCCCGAACGGACTTCAACTTCGGGTTCCACACCCAGCGGAACTTCGCTTGTAACACGATTCTCGGCACATCTATTGCATGTATATGCATCCAATGAATTTCATGTATGCATTAAAAAATGACATGATGATTTATGACATGCATGAATGAGGTGAAGATGAATGTAATGATATTGCAACATCATGAGCACAAAACAAGTCATATGGTGTTCTACTCAAATCACTTCAAGCTTAGGTGCAAATTTCCTCTCTGGTCTTAACATGTTTGAACATCTCTACGAAACCACTAAGTACCACAAAGATCATACTTAGCACACATATAACAAGTGCCAGCAATTTAGTGCATTGACATGTTGACCGCAGCAACTTATAAAGTCCATAACTAGAGTTCTATAACTCTAATGGACATGCATGGGGATAATCTGGAAAGCTTATAAAATTGTCCACAATTCATTTATAAACATATAAGCATGATTTTATCATTTACCAGGTCGAAATAGCACATACACAGAAACTGTTCTAAAAGGATAGAGAGCAAAACAATTCTGACTCGAACTTTGAACAGTTGCCATTTCTAAACCATGAGTCCAAATGTCACCAAATTTTACCAGAAACTAATTCATAAAGTTCTTAACAACTTTGTTATAGTTCACCAAGCATGAAAACATCATTATCATAGGTTAATTCTCTTAACTAGCAAATCTGTCCAGACTGGCAGATTCTCTAAATTAAATAATTAATGATGATGCAAAAGCATAATTGGACCAAACCAAGTTTACCAACTTGTTGTGCATATCAAAGGAACATCAGAAAGTATAGTGCCAACTTCTAAATAAATTATCTAATATTCTTTTATAATTTATTTAGTTAATTAGGTGATTAAAGAAACATATAGTAAAACTATATATAAAAATCTACAAAAATTACAGTAGCCACCTAATGCTTCACATAGGCTACCATAAAAATTTCACTTCATTTTGACAAGCAGATATGGAGATATCAAAAATAATAGATGGTAGGTCTATTTCTAGCATAAATAGGAAACCCTATTGAAAAGTATCAAACAACAGATTTCATATTTTTCCTAACATCTTTCTAACATAAGAACAACACTCACTAAGTTTCACCCTTACTGGATCTATAGAAAAATTATGAGTATTCACACAAGATCCATCCATGAAATTAAGATAATTACCTAACTCCACCAAACCACATCCAATTTGCATGAAAATTTAACCATAAGCTATTCATGGTATGAGCAGTTCACTAAAAAAATTTCATATCATTTGGAGCTTCACAGAAAAAGATATCATTTTCTCCTTTTTCCACATGAATAAAAGAGATAAATAATAACTATTTAATTAATCACAAAACATGGTACACATTATATTTTTATAATAAACTAGACCTCTCATAGAGAACAACACATTTTGAACCAGATCATTTGGATCTCTAAAACAAGATACATGAATTTTCAAAGCTTGCATTCAAATTCTGGAAAAAGAATAAAACAAACATCAATATTTCTTGGCCTACTCGGTTACTAGGCCGGCCCGAAAGCCTAGCTCGGCCCATGGCGGCCCAGCCAAACAACACAGGGAAGACCCCGCGCCGACAGACGGGGCCCGCCCGTCATACACACAGGGAGCAGGGGAGGAGCTCCGGCGAGGGATTCCTCGCCGTCGGCGGCCCCTCCGGCGGAACCAAGCGCTCCTACGGACTCCGAGTCCTATCCCGCACCTAGGCCACCCCTTTTCTCCCACCCTACTGTAGCGAATCCGACGCGTTGGCGGCAATGGCGGACTGCGGCGGGCGGCTCACGTCGACGGTGATGAAAACGAGCATTGTAAGCCCACCCAAGCATAGCTACGCTTTCACCACCCTTCAGGGAATCTAAAGAGACCGACCCTTGCCCGACCGAAGCTCTGGTGAAGCCTAACCACGTGAGCTTGGTTTGTCGGTGACGGAAACGACGGTGAAATGGCGACGCGGTGACCACCGTGCGTCGCAGCTCGATGGTTAAGGTAGAAAGGTGGGGAGGCGCAGGGGCGTCGCTGGGTGCACAGAAACGAGAAGCAATGGAGCAAGGGCAGCACGACTTGCGGTGGAGCTCGCGACGACCAATGGCGAGCGGAGGAGGAAGAAGATGGAGGAAAGGCAGGGAGAGGAAATGGAGGGAGTGGGCAGCAGGAGGGGGTGGCGTGGCGTTTCAACCCTGCGAGCAAGACACGGCTTCGATGCATGGAGACCACGCGGCGTTCTGGCCCTGCGCACGGTTGGCCCCGGTCGACGTGCCTGAACCCGAATCCCCGATTCAGTCATAACCACGACGACTGACAACGTGATTTCATCGCCCCACCGCTCGTGATCAAGGCTGATTCGATGAGAGCCGTAGTTAACAAAAGTGTAGAGCTATGCGTGTACAACAAAATTGTCAATAGGGTCATGAGCTAACTCGGCTTGGTTAGTGAGATACGACTTGCTAAAGTAGGTCACCTAGAAACTGGAACTAAGTTTCAGTTAAGGCTCGACTGAACCCTGATTTTCAAAGCGCTCTAACTCCTAAACCAGTGAGAATTAAGTGATGGTACTATTGACAAAATCATAGAGCTATGTGAGTACTACAAATATGTCAATAAGAACTTGAGCTAATTCAGCCTAGATTAGTAACTATAGAGCCCTAAAGTGATGTACATTGAAACTGAAACGCACCCTGACTTAGAAAAATTTTGCTAAGTGTTGGGCAGTCCACTTACTGACTTGTGGGCCCAGTTTGAGCATCTTCCAGCCATTTTCATGAGATGGTCATATTGAGACTTTTGTTCCTTGATAAATTTTCTACAACTTTGGTAAAGGGTGCACCTCCATGCAAGGTCTCTAGGTACCACTTTTAAATCGGTCAAAGCAGATCAGTGCTATGGTCAAACTAGGGTCAAACCTCGTCAAATAAGATTTTGGTCAAAACATGAATATAGACCCTAGCTCATTTTGCTCCACTAACATATCAAAGATGTTTTCAAGCCCTCAAGTCACACAATAGCATCACATATGTCATCTATACAAAAACCCTAGCAACACATAAAGGAAGCACATAGAAACCACAATATTGCAAGGTCATGTTTCAAACAAGGATGCACATGAATGACGATGCTTATAGTAATGTCATGCCATGATCATGCATTATGAATGCATTATGAGGCTAACTAACACCAGGGTGTTACAGTGCCCCTCTCCCTGCCCGCTCTGGCGAGCTCACCAGAGACGGGAGGGAGGGGCGGACTGGATCTGGATTGCCTGGGAGCGGCACGAGGGGAAGACGGGTTGGAGTTCGCTTCCCGCTATTACCATAGTCGAGTAATAATCTAAAGGGCAACTATCACTTCATTTTTTGGATCTTAGATAAAATAAAGGGTTAAGATCAAATCTATCTCTCTCAACCTTATCTTCTCTCTTCTTCCTCCATCCGACCTTGACGCATCGCTTGCCCTCGCCGCCTCTGCCTCCCCACCCAGCTTCAGTGGCTCCTCTGCCACCGGATCCGCCTCCTACCACCATGTCCTGGCCCTAAACCCATCGGATATGCCTCCTTGTCGTGTCCTTCATCTTCGGTCGAGCTCCTCCACCGCCACCGCCTCCCGCTCGGCTTCGTGGGCACCTTGCTGCCTCCACCGCCGCCACGCTAAATCACTAGATGTCCCTAGGCTATCTCTGTCGCGCCCCTGCCCTTTCCTTGCCCAAGCACCTTCCCCGACTGCCTAGCCACGTGGCGTCACTGCGCCTTGCCCCAGCTGCCTCCGGGCCTACCACCACCACAGGCCAGCCTTCTCCCCTAACAATCCCTCTAATAAGCCCGCCGGATCCAGGTAAGCCTCCAAACCACCAAACCCAAACCCTAACCTTGTTAGAGTTAGGGAAGAAAACTATGTGACATTCTTAGATTGGGCAAAAATTCGAGTGAGAGAAAATCTTGAATCAGTGAAGTTTATCTGTAGAAAAAAAACAAAAGATGCAGTAGGATATGTGCCGATTCGTCCTTGTCATAAAGGACTGGTGTTCATTCTCTTGCATTGCCGACATTGCAGAGCGAAAAATATGGATTTGGATCCTCATTAGTGATTGACAATTCGGGGGAGGGGGGAGGGGCGGGCAGATTGATATGGATGGATGGATGCAGGGGTGGAGACAAGGGGGGGCGGGCAGGGGCCTGCCCCCCTAACGTTGCATAGTTTTCATTACTATTTTTAGTTATGTCTCACTAATCACTAGAAATTATATATAAACAAGATGTACTCACTAATTTTAGATTGCTTTTCTCAAATATATCTCTTGATTATCTAATGTTAAGTGGCTAAATAAAATACATATATGACATGAATTATTGATTTATGAAGAATGTCCCTTCAATTCTTATCTTCAAAATTTAGATATTTACTTCCTTCGTCCTATAATATAGTGTATTGCAAAAAAAAATTAAGGCAACTTAAGGGAATCTTTAAATGACGCAAACCCATAGATTGAACTCAATAAAGATCCCTAGTTATGCCAAATCTAAGCATACACCATGTCGAATGCATTATTTCAGTACAAATTTTAAAGTCAAAATATGACGGAGGGAGTAGCATTTTTTTAAGATAAAGAGATTAAAGGTAATTTATTGCAGATTTTTAAGCCAACATCAAATTCCGCAAATTTTTAAGCTGACATCAAGATCTCATATGGGTACTATATAATTGTTGTCGACACTTAATGTGCGTCCGGCCCCTCTATATCTGAATCCTGGCTCCGCCCCTGGATGGATGAGTCGACGGGTGATTGGTCTCCTTCATTCGCTAGTGGCGGAGTCGATGGATGGATGGAAGGGACTGTAGGGTAGGGTGGCGCCTTGTTAGCCACCCCTTTCTGGTGAAGACGATTAGATGGCCATCGCTCGCCTACCCGCTCATCTGCCGTATGCTATTGCTAATGCTAGCTAATCCCGTCGTCGTCTTCTTCCTGATGCCTAGGAGCCATGCATGCATGGATCAATGCAGAGCCGCCGTAGCCAAGCTTAAGTGGATCGCAAGCAATTAAGCAACCAACGAGATGATCGGCGTACGACATTTTTAGTCATGTTTCTCTGCTTTAGTTCTGTACCGCAAGAAGCTTTATATTGGAGAAGAGAGATGATGAAAGATGAGGCTAGCTTGTTGACGGCCATCTGTTGCTAAAACGCCTCCTGATTAGCCCATACGTATGATCGGCTTTATTATATAGTTTCTTCATTTTGCTACGCAGGGCTTTGCGGTCCATAATTCCATATGATTGACTTTGTGGAGTGTGTGTTGTTGCTCACCTAACGGAAAACTGAAGCGGAACCAGCTGGATCGTGTCCTCTCATCCTTTCTGACTGCATGCCATCTTATCAGAATGTTTTCTCTGACTCTGAGCAACTTACTAGACACCCTTCACAAGGAATTCTGAATCGTTGCTACTTAACCGAAATCTTAACGAGTGTTTATGAGGCAGAGGAGGACGGTACAGTCTTCTCTTGCACACTGAAAGTGACATTTAGACGTTCATATATCTTCAGTGCACGGACACTACCATGCAAAAAGACTAAAAGTGGGCGTGCTGGGCCTTCCCTACCACAACCAGTGAACTTCAAGAGGCACATTCATGGATGGACAAGACCACTATACCTAACAAATTGTTGTCTTTTACTCTCTCTCTCTCTATAAGTATGACAGGTAGGTTTGGATTGGATCCACACATCATGCTGTATACACATGTAGTTTAAGGCTTTTGACCAACTCCTCTTAAAAAAATATTGACACTAAATTCCCCCATATCTGAGAGGGAGTTACTCTCTCCATCTAAAAAAACAACTTCGTCTAAAGTTATTAAGTCAAACATTTTTAGGTTCGACTTAATTTATCAAAAAGAGGACCAACGGGCACCAATGTTTATGACAATACAATGTTATTATTAGATACACCATGAAATATATCTTCATAATATATATCTTGTTTGTTGTCATAAATAATGTTAGTGTTCTTTTCTACAAAGTCGGTCAAATTTAAAGTAGTTTGACTCAGGACAACGTTGCTGATTTATTTTGGGATAGAGAGAGAGCAGTAGATAACAAAGAGTAGGCGTGTTCTGCTATACATACAAACATTTACATTGATAACTTGACCTTGAGTTTCAGTTTTAGACATCTAAGTGCAAGTTATACCTATACAGAGACAATGCTTCATTATCCCTTCTTTTCCATGGACCATGAAGGGAATCTAACTGTAACAATAGTACTGATGTGTTATGCGTGAAGTTTTCTCATGGACCATGAGGAGTAAGGTGCAAGGTTACCACACGATCAGCAACAAACTTATGTCAATAAACCTTTATTAGTACCCAGACCCATCACCCATATGCATGTATGTGGATGTATGCATGCATATTGTTTGGTTGGCGGCCAATTCATAGTGTGTACTACATAGGACATGGATTGAAGGCAAAACAAGAGAATAATGCATCGGCAATGAACCTATTGCCGAGTAACCATTTTTGCAGCATGAGTTGGCCATTATCAATTCAATACGGATGCCGGAAGAAAACTAATTTTGTTTCTACCTATATGTTTATAATAAAATAACCAGGATCACAATTGAACTGAATTCTTTTTCTTGCGATGAACAAAAACCATCGTTTTTCTATGATGACCTATACCATCACTCACCGGGGTTTTTATACAAAATTTCCTCGAAATGTCTGCATCTAACTTGTACAAAAAACATCATTTCATTTTCTTTGGTGATGAATAAAACTATTTTTTTTCTCGTGATGAACAAAAACCAGTGGTTTTGTGATACACTATTTTAAACACATATAGAAATAATTTCCCTAGGTTTTGGAGAATAAATAAATAGACATAATCATTCCTGAACAACATTATCTGAGAATTGTTTTCAATAAAAAACGTACTCCTTAACCGTTATTTCTATTAACTCACAAGTTAGTGTTCCCAGGCAGAGTTGGAGGACGGTCTCATCTTTCCAATTGTCTGAAATTGTGACAGTGACCTTCAGACATTCATCTTCCATGGCGATACTACCATCGATCTGTCAGTCTAGCTGACCTTCTGTGTACGTAGACACTGCCTTGCAAATAGACAACGGCACTGTATGTGTGGCCATCGCCTCACTAGCTACCAGCAATGTTCTTGAAGAAGCACACATTGATGGATGGACAGGACCAGCCTACCTAATAAGTTGCTCTGTTCTATTCTTATTCTGGTCAGCTTTGGATTGGATCGACACAATATGCAATTATGCAGGGAGGTGGTTTACGGCCTTCGGTCTTATACTAGGAAAATGTACGTGTGGAGCGGTTTGAGATGCACCGGTGCTGGTTTGGTGTACAAAAGCGCCATGATGCATGGCGAACTTGACCTGCAAAAGATAGTGTAATTTCTTTTTATGAACCGAAATACATGTAGAGGAGGTGTAGATAGTTAAGAGTTGTAACCTAGTTTAATATGACCTAAGTGAAGTTTTGTTTACTAGTTCCAAAAAAACATATTTTCATGATTGTTTGCAGCATTTTGTTATTTTGTGGTTCATTTAATCTTAGTTGCTTTGAACATGTGGTATAATACCATCTCTCATGCAACAATTTCTCAGTTAAAATCATAACTTGTGTCGAGGGAATTTAAAGAAAATATAAATTTCAGAGGCAATGGAGTCCCTGTTTTATAAATTCGGGTAGGATTTAGATGAAATGAAAATTTTGATTAATAGGTTAAGTGGATAAATAAAACATATAGTTTGCAGAAGTAAAAAGTCACCTTTGTATCTAGGAAATTTGGAAGATCTTGCCTAAAGTGGAAGATCATAAATCCATAATCAGCAATCAACCTATATGGTATATCATATTATTGTATATCATATCAATCTCAACTAGGAAGACCCATGCATGCTTACCTAGTCATAAAGGCAAATGGATGGTTTGGTTGGTAGCTTTTTTTTATTACATACAAGACATTGCCTTATGGAGTATGTTGAAATAAGAAGACAAAATGAATGCATGATGAAGAGATAGTGTTCTTGGGAAACATTTGTAATGGGATCCATTAATCTCAAGTGACGGGTGATATTTTCCCGTGTCACTATTGATAGCCACTAGTAAATAGTCCCAGTCGTGGACACACTGCTAAAGGTTCTTTAATGATGCGTCACAACAACCCTTTAGCTATTTGGGCGTCACCTTTGTTTTTCATGTCTGCTATGAAAATGAAAATAATATATTTCATTATATTGCCACATTCGAACAAAATGCATTGCAAAGAAAAATGAGGAGACAATTTGGGTTTTATTTTTCAGATTTACTCAAATGCAGATGACAACAATTTTGTTTACCTGTCAGCCGATACACCCATGCCTGCTCCCTGCTGGAGAGGAAGAAGATAGCGGCAAGGACGGAGACAGATACCTTGCCGGCGTTAGGGTTCTGGCATCTCCCGCTCCCGCACTCTCCCTCTCTTCTTCTCCGAGCATAGAAGGGGGTTCGGGAGGAGGTAGGCCGGCCAGGCGGTGGGGACAGCGGGAGGGCCGCTTAGGGTCTTGGCGGCGGTCGGGCTAGATCGGGGCGAGGGTGTCCATGGACTGAGCTCGCCGTGGAAGAAGGAGGGTGGAAGGGGAAGAAGGCGGTCGCCGTAGACGTGCTAGGGTTTTGCCGGAGCTCCGCAGCCATGGAGCTCTGGTGAAATCCTAGCCTGCCGCAGTGGGGCAGTGGGTAGTGGTGGGGAAGAGGACAAGGAGGAGGGCATGACCGTCGACGAGGCAGGCGGGAGCGGGGCGTGAGGAGGAAGAAGACATGGGTAGGATGCGAGGAGGAAGAAGGCGAGGCCACCAACTGTGCAGGAGACACACCCTTATTTTTTCCTTGATATCTTAAAAGTTAAAGTAATTTAGACTCGACGAACAAGTAGAATCTATTAAATGGACCCTTACTAGCAAGGGGGTGTTTACTGTTCAATCAATGTATAAAAGAATAGTAAACCAAATAGCTATGCCTCGAAATAAAGCCCTTTGGAAGGTCAAGGTACCCCTAAAAGTCAAAATTTTTGTTTGGTTCTTAATAAAAGGGGTGATTTTAACAAATACAATCTTTTAAAATGAAATTGGAAGAGTGATGAAAAGTATTGTTTTTGTAACAACAAAGAAACCATCCAACATTTATTTTTTGAGTGCCATGTAGCACGCTTTATTTGGAGGATTGCTCAAATAGTGACGAGATCCTAACATATGAGTATATTAAGCCTCGAGATCAATGGTTTCTGACCGAAGGGACCCCCTAACCGACCCCTCCAGGATCACCCGGGGGCTCCAGGGCTATATCGATCGAGTATGCTCACGCGCACCCTCCGATCAAGAAACCTGACCGAGCCTGGGCATGGCACAACCCCCGCACAGGGCTCGGGGGCCTGCTTGGGCCTCAGGCTTCCGATCGATGACACGCCCGAGCTCGGGCCTTGGCTCCTACCCGGCTTGCGACGCCAGCCAAGGCCCGGGCGCAAGAAGACAAGACTCGAGCCATCGAGACTTGGGGGATCCAAGACGCCGCCCCAGGGCGTGGCCCTGCCGGCCACTTCCGTGACTGGGTCACGCACGGGGCGTGACACAAGAAGACAAGCTTCCCATGGCCTCCAGGGGCTAGGTGGCTCCCAAGCCTGCGCGTCAGCCCTTGGAGCTGACCTCCTTTGTCACCAAGAAGACTCCAGAAGGTCCCCTTGGGGGAGACCGGTCCAAGTCGACACAGCCTAACACGCAGAGTGTCAGAACAGAGCAGCTGGACGATGCCAAGGCTTTTTCAGGTCCACAACACCACCATGGTCCACAGAGCGCCGCTGCAAGACCCTCCTGGACTTCGGCATATGTGGACCGTAGGCTCATCTCCCCAAATCACCATGTACCTGACCTATCTCATTATATAAGGGATAAGGTCAGACCTAGAGGGGGGAGGATGATCCAAGACAGATTATTCCATTCCATTACATATGCTCCTGCTTAGCACTGAGGGCAGGGGAACTCAATGGGAGGGGCACCGAGAGCTCCTCCACCGTATCCTGTTGTCATCCTCCTGTCTAACAAGGGGAAGGCTCCATCGGCAGTGAGGCAACCTATGGATTAGCACTAAGCTAACCCCCCAACCAAATCTCTCTCTACACTTTGTTGTAACCCCCCGATTTTGGGTGCTTTTGAGTATAAGAATCATCAGCTGCTGGACGTAGGGCATCGATTGGCCCAAACCAAGATAAACCGTTGCGTCCTCTCTGTGATTCTTGTGTTCCTAAGTCCACCCGAGCCACCAAAGACTAGAACTTTGACACCGACTTGAACAACTATGCTTACCGTGGTTCTGACCCCATGATAGCTGGTGTGCCAGGTAGGGGGTAGTGTCAAGTGTGACTCAGGCTCTACGGTGGCCGGAGCCACCTGTCTCATCGCCGGAGCAAGCGGCGCCACCCTAGACGGCTACGTCCACTTCCCTGGCGAGTTCTTCATCATAGCTAGCGCCTTCGCCCCGGGCCAGGTCCTCAACTTTCAGAGCCTGGCCTACATCGCTGACTGCTAAGGCAAGCTGATGAGTACTGGCCCGATCTTCCGAGAGGTAACCGGTAAGTTCGATTTATGGAGATCTCGACGTTGGCGATCCAGCTTCAAATCAGACACGATTCGAACCCTGCAACCATTACATCACTGCTCCGTTGGTTATCAACTAAGCACAACTTGATTGACCTCGCCAAGAAGGCTTTTCCTGCAAGCGAATCAAAGAACACAAGCAAGAAGGTAAAAACACGCAATCTGAAATTGCAAATATGAATGATGCGAATATCAATAGAGGGTTCAAGAACTCGGTTCCAAAGGACTAATCGACACAGTGGAGGAGATCAAGAACAGGGGCCCTGGATAACTGTAAAAGGATTTGTCACCACAGTTACAATGAACGATTCAGTTTCTCGATAGAAAACTAAACTCTAAACAAAACCCAATTGTCTAACAGCAGCGACGGCTGTGTTTATAGTCTAAGACTCGACCTAGGGTTGAGAACGGCCAGGGGTTGGGCGCTCACAACTTGGGCTTAAGGCCCGACACGATACATGGCCAAGTTGGCCCAAATAGGTGACGCAGTGTAACACCCCAGGTGTTTATCACTCACTAAGCAGTGGGTTTGAGCTCAAACATGACAGATTAAGTGGAGATGACAATGTCAAGGTCAACCTATGGAGATGAGCCTAACCTAAAGTTGGATGTTGCACCATTGCTTTACATATAGGCCCCTTTTTAAATTATATGCTTGGGTGGGGTTATGACAATATCTTCATGTGTCTCACCTTAGTACCTATCTATATTGATCCCTAGAAAAGTTTCATGTAGTTTGGAATCAAAAAGTCACATGAAATGATAAGTTATATGCTTGTTTGGATTATAACTGAAACATGCATATGAAACAAGGAAACATGTGAACTAGTGCTTATGCAACATACAAGTACAACATGTGCAACAAACCTTTGCAACATGTGGAACAACCTAGGAAAACATGGGTAGCATGTATCTTGAAACAACCACATGAAACAACTATAGCATTCCACTGAATTCTATGTTTCAAGGCATGTGAGGCTTACACTTTTGTGCAACCTATGCATGGTGTGTATGTTTGGCCTCTACAACACCTTAACTACACTTAGGACACTTAATGGAACAATGTTCATATTGATCATTTTGCCTAAATGTGTTTCTAAGTGATGGTTGACCATGTATGGACCCTAGAACCCTTTTGTTTGACCATTTTAAAAGTGGGACCTAGAAGCTTTGCATGACTGTGCACCCTTTAACAAAGTTGTATAGAGTTTTATAAGGAACAAACTTTGTTTAAGAGTCAAGTCATGAAAATGGGTGGAACATGCTCAAAAAGGGCCCACAGATTAGAAATGGGGCTGAATTCAGCACTTAGACATTTAAAGCCTCGATTTCAGTGTCTTCGACATTGGCATGTCACGTTCTCCAAAAATCGTTAAGTAACATGGGTAGGTCCAAATGTAAAAGTTGGAGCTCACATGAGGGGGAAGGCCATACAAGAAGATGGCATAAGTTGCATTTCATTTTGGCCATCAATTCTTGTAGTTGTTAATCACTGTCAACTCACTGACACTGCCAACTTGGAGATGCATTAGCTGCTAATCCAATGCTCAAATGGCCGAGCACCCTTAACGAAAGTTGGAGAGCATGCTGTGGTCAACAACTTTGATTCAAGGCCCTTGGCCCAAATCTGACCAGAGACGGCCCAAAAACGGCCTCCAAGACGCCCTAAACTGTGCTCGCCACCTGTTCGTCGATATGCCGACATGCCGACCATGCACAACGACACGCGCCGCAGCTCCCTGCGACCTTGCCACGTGCCCCCTGCCTCTATCACGCGTGGAGTGGAGACCCCGAGTACCATAGCGCCCTTATTTGCCTCTCTGCTTCCCTCCTCCCTCGCCTCTGCGTCGTACGCACGCGCCGGAGCGCGTCCGCAACCATGGCCGACGGAGCAAGCTCCATGGCCACCGACATTCTCCTACCTCCGGCCTTCCTCCACCCGAATGGACCGCCGCACCACCTTCGCCACACCAAGCCGCACGCGTGGCACCTCCTTCCCGGCCTTGACCTTCACCGGAGGCCGCTGCCATCGGGCCGCCGCCGTCGCCGCCGCCTGCTCTGGTGGCCACAACGCTGGGGACCGCCGCGGGCCGAGCCGTGTAGCTCTACGGGTGCGCAAGGGCACGTTGGAGCTCGTGCCACCCTTAGTCGCCGCCGCCGGTGACCCCCCTCGCCGGAGACCGACCGTCCGAGCCGCCTCCTCTGTTCGGCCGACGGAGGTAGAAGATGAAGACCGGTTTTCCCTCCCCTGTGCCTCTCTCTTATATGACAAACGGGCCCGGCTAGACTGTGGGCCCCATATGTCGGTTTAAGTAGTGGCTAGCTTGGGTAGGTTATCGGGTACTTCTAGCAGATCCAGTTAGGGTGTGGGAGATTTAGTTTTTGAATTTCAGAAATTATGTAAATCTTCAAATATTCATATCTCATGCTAGGAGACTCCAAAATTAGTAAAAGTGGACTTTTTGGAAACCTTGAGAAGAGATATATGCAGTAGAGTCATAAAATTCTATATGTTTATAGATGTTTTCTAATGTGTTTATTTAAGTTGAAAAAGAGCTCTAGAAATGCCTTTAAACCTAACCAAAGCAAGATCTGAAGTTTTAGAACTCCAAAAATGATGATTATTGTTTTGTTAATTTTGTGATGACATGTACTTGCTAGGAAAAATATTAAACACACTAATTTTTCACTGTTTTCATAGGGTTTTGATTGGACCTTGATAAATAAGGAAATCTATATTATTTTGCTTGTCATTTTATATCTTGAGTCATGATGCTCCAAATGATGTGAAATTTTGATAGTAGGTTTGTCATGATATGGATGTACTGTGGTATAAATTTCATGGTCATTGCTTACTGTATGCTCAAGTTATTGATTTAACTTGTTTATAGCTTGATAAATAGCTTATAAATAATATATAAATGATAAAATAGAAAATGTTGTTCCATTACCTTAGTATGATGTTTCTCTATCATATTGATTAATAATATGGCCTTGTGTTCATAGAAAATATTGAGTGTTAAGTTTAACTTGCTCTCACATGATTATTGCAATAGCTATTTGTCTTTTTCATAGAGCTTGATATACTTGCCCAAATTGATTGAAATTTGGACAGTAGACTTTTGAGAGCATATTTAGGCCACTGTAATTTTTGTAGAATTTATTGTGCACTTTTGATATGTGTTCATAATTCCACCAAATTATCTAAATAAATTAAGAAAATGCATTAAAAGAAATTATTTAGGAATGGACACTATGTTTTCTGGTGTTCATTAGTCATGTGTGACATGTTGGTAAAGTTGGTTTTGTCTAATTATATGTTTGCAACATAAGTTAATAATTATTTCTTGCAAATGAGGTTTCTGGATAGATCTGGGAACTTAGCAAAGTTCTTCATGATAATGTGCTTTGTTGTGAAACTTATTTATACAAAAGTTGTAGATAATTTATGTATCTAGCTTCTGTTAAAATTTGGTGGCATTTAACAATGTGGTTTAGGAGTTATAGCTGTTTAAAGTTGGGTTACAGAATTGCTTGCTCTCTGTCTTGTTAGACCAGTTTCTGCGTTTGTGTAAATTTGACATGTTAAACTTTGGAATCATGCTGTGATGATTATAAATGAAATGTAGATAATTTTATAAGATTTCCATAATGTCTTCTTGCAAGTCATTTGGATTTATAAAACTCCAGATATGATTAATTTATGAAGCTACTGTTTGCTAGTCTAGAAATTGGCATATTCCAGTTATCGTTGTTGCTTCACCTTGAGTTGCTTTGCATGTTGCTAAGTGTGATTCATGTCCTTGGTGATGAAGTTAGTACACCTGAAACTTGTGAAGAGTATGCTTTACTTATTATGCATGGAATGGTTGGTGTGCTATAGTCAGTGAGTGGCTATGAGGGCTTGTATCTTGTTTAAATATTGTGCTTGTCTTATGTGATGCATTCTTATTGCCATTCATCATGTTCATACACTTGCATCTTGCATCTCATTTAGGTACGCTAGATGCACCACGTGAAGGACGTGTTGTGGAGCCAAACCCGAAGATGGAGTTGGTGGATCCATCCCGAAGGAAAATGCTCGCCAAGCGAGTTTCTTCTGACATACTCTAACTTGAGTCGGATCCCAGGCAAGCCCCGAAGCATTATAAGCCTCCTATCTTCAAAGCAATTAATTATATATATGTTATAAGTATTGTTGCATTAAGTGGTAGGAGTTGGTTGAAAACCTTGCTGCATTATATCACTCCTTGTCCAGATATATGAATCCTTGAATCCTACATAGACTAGGATCGAGTAGATGCTTAGCCCTGCTTTAAGCGGTAGAAGTCAGGTGATTTCCTGTCACCTGCGAGATATAGGGATATTCATATATGGCACGGTGGGCTATATTTGCTATCGTGGAATGGAACCATGTGTTAATAAAATGAAATGAGACCGGGCGGGATGACGATAGTGAAGCAACAAGGCATGGAGGTCTTGGGTGTGGATCTATCCCCGTCTGAGTCGTTTAAGGACCGATTCGCTGTACATCCTTGAGTCATGTTGAACGCAGTCTAACACTTAGTTGGCCGGATAAGCCGTTCCGACCGCGAAGCCGAGTAATATGGTTCAGGCCAGGAATCGAATGGTAGGTTGCTTCTTGGAGGAGAGAAAGGATGTGCTTGGGGACATTGGCGTGAGACCAAGGGGGGTTAGAGTCCCTATCACCTGGCAAAGTGTCGCCCTTGGGGTCGTGACATCATTCGGACCCGCGATTCCTAAATCATATGAAAAGGTGGCCTGTGCGACCCTGGCAGGGGTCTGTACGGTGAGTATTAGAAATACCCCTCCAGCTGGATAGGAATTCGATTCAAATCGACGTCGCTCCCGGTTAGTGAGCACTTGACTTGAGCAGCGACAACGTAGATTCCATTAAATTGAACGGATGATTAATTGGATCACGATGGAAAGGTTGCCTCAATTTCTACCTGCTATGGTTAATATTGTTTGCTCCTAATAAAGTGAGTGCTCTAGTACAGGTTCTAATATAGATGATAGGTTAATGATAATTAACTTGATGCTTAAGCATTAATGATTACTTATCCATAATAAGCTTTTATGCAAAATGTTGTCAAGCTAGCCCACTTTATATCAGCCTTGCATGATCCTTGGTGTCACCTTATTTCTGGTTTCTGACGGGTAAGTCTAGCTGAGTACCTTCTCGTACTCAGGGTTTTATCCCCACTTGTTGCAGGTTGTGATGTATCATGGCGGCTGCAAGAGTTGGTTGACTCCTGCCGTAGTGGCGGAGTGTGATCACGGGCATGATCTTTCTTATTTACCTTATCTCTAATGCTTTTATTGGAAGTCGACCGTGGCACTGGCATGTATTTGAAATAAGAATAATGTTAGTTTCAAATTATTTTGCTTCCGCTACTTTTGAACTTAAGTTGTAATAACTATGTTGAACTCCGATGTATATTGAATTACTTGTGAAATGATTGTAACATGTGACTTATTATGTTGAATCACTACGATCTTGGCTTGTATGTTGGTTGGTTTGAAATCCCTCATGATTTCACTGGACTACCGGAGTTATATGGGCTTAAGTGCGAGAATTTGATCACTTCGGTGATTGTTTTTGTACTTGTGCTCTTATAATTTGGACGGTTTCGTTACACGCAGCACCTTGACATGGTCACACAGAATGATCCACAGACCTTCTAGAGCTGGGACCAGATCCAAAATGATGGCGTCGTCATCCCCTTTCCAATGCATCCAAGAACACCCCGTTTTGATGTCGTATGAAAGAGTTATGACCAAAACAATGACGACGCGTTTGCTGAATCTAAGGGTGACGTGGCAGCTGAGTTGGGGACGAATTGCAACTTGGGAAAGACCATAACGTCAGTGTGTCCAGCGTGGCGATGTCCTCATCATCCTCCCCTTCTTGAATTGGAGTCATCCTTGACTCCATCTTGGCGATGTCCTCATCATGCTCTCCTTCTAGAAGTGGAGTCGTCCTCGACTTCATCCCATCATCAGCGAACTCCTACAAAAGGTTAGTGACAGCAGGCAATGCACCAGACAGAAATAGGTTGACAAAACATAGTATAACATGGCGCATCAGGATTATCACATAACTCAGCAGTAGCAGAAGTTATAGCAAGAAAAGTACCTCCTTTTAACTTAATCCCATTATTTTTAGCAATGTGAGTTGGAGGTTTATTTTTAATCTCATTAGCATGTTTAATAATATCCGTAGGAGACAAAGGTAGCAATGTAATTTTCTTGTCCTTATGTATGATAGTGTATGTATTAGTTCTACCTTGGTGTAAAGCATCATTATCAAATTCTCATGTGTGACCTAATAAAATGGAACAAGCTTGCATAGGAACAACATCAAAATCAGCAGTATCATGATAAGAGCCTGTAAAAAAGCTAATGCATGCTGATTTAGTTACCTTAGTCTTACCACTATTATTGAACCATTGAAGTTTATATGGATACGAATGTTGTCGTGTGGTCAAACCAAGCTTGTCAACCAAATCTGAACTCACCAAGTTATTGCAACTCTCGCTATCAATGATAGTGAGAACACGACAACCCTGCACAATGAAATACATGTGGAACAAATTGTGGCATTGGATCGTCATCTCTTCTTCATGTCCCACACGTGTACTCAACACACGCTGCACAAGAAGGCTAGGGTAGTCTGCGGCAGCAGCCACGGAGTCAATGATGATGGCCTCCTTGTCTTGATCGCCCTCAGTGGAATCTGCATCAACGTTAGCAACAAGGGCTAAATCATCTTCAACATCACTAGCACTTACATAGCCATCCTCAATAGCAATGAAAGCATGACGACTGGGGCAATCCTTCATGACATGTCCCATGCCTTTGCATCGGTGGCAAATGATTTTAGAGCTGGACGAGGAGGAGCTAGGAGAAGCACCCCGAGTGGCACCTTTGTTCTGCACATTTGACAATTTACTTACCTCGGAAGAAAATGGAGGTGTAGATGGCTGTGATGCAACAGGAATCTTGGGCATCTCCAACTCTGAACGGTGCTGAAAATTCCTCCCATTGTTAGACCTAAAAGGCTGGTGTTGTTTGCGTCCCTGTACTTCACGTTCTGCCTTAATAACAAGATGATACAATTGGGAAAAATTACGCCATTCTTTGTAATCTAGGATGTTCTGTATATCATGGTTTAAACCACCAAAAAATCTAGCACTAGAATCATTATCATCTTCATTTATACCACAACAGGCTAAACCAATAAGCAATTCCTGATAGTATGCTTCTACTGCTTTATCACCTTGTTTTAAAGTTTGTAGTTTCAAACGTAAATCATGTTGGTAATAAGGAGGAACAAAATGAGACTTCATACGTTGCTTTAAAGCATTCCAAGTTTGAGGCATAGCAGCAACATTATTAGCATTGCAAAGATCACTCCACCAGAACAAAGCAAAATTAGTAAACTCACTAGTAGCAAGTCTAACTCTATGCTCAGCAGGAACATTATGAGATTCAAATTTTTGTTGAACAGCAAGCTCCCAATCTAAATAAGCCTCTGGATCAACATTACCAGCAAAAGGAGGAAGGCTAAATTTAATTTTAGCAAAAGGATAATTATTACCTAGAATATTACCTCCCATACCGTGACGGTTGAAGTTGAGGTGGCGACGGGCATAATCGTCAGCATCCGCATCTTCATCACCAAAATCATCCGCATCTGCATCATCAGCACGATGAGGTGGAGGGCGTTGCTCGAGTTGTTCAATGCAGGTGACCAGATTGTTCACATTGCGCGTCCGCTCGGTCATAAGATTGCGTTGTTCAGTCATGAACGTTGTAAGCTCGCCCTTGGACACACACTTATTGAAGTCCGTCGGAGATCCTGCCGTGGTTAGAAGATAGAAAAAGACAACACCAAACAAGACTCGACCACGGACACAAACTCAACAACGCGAATATGAAACGAAATTGCAAAGGCACAAAGGTGATAGGACAATGGAAATTAAAATATTATTGGGCTTTTTGTGGACTCTACGTAATGAACAAATATGAATCTAAGGCAAACGAGATTATACCTCGCGGTAAACCTGAAATATCTGATACCAATTGATGAGTACTGGCTCGATCTTCCGAGAGGTAACCGGTAAGTTCGATTTATGGAGATCTCGACGTTGGCGATCCGGCTTCAAAACAGACACGATTCGAACCCTGCAACCGTTACACCACTGCTCCATTGGTTATCAACCAAGCACAACTTGATTGACCTCGCCAAGAAGGCTTTTCCTGCAAGCGAATCGAAGAACACAAGCAAGAAGGTAAAAACACGCAATCTGAAATTACAAATATGAATGATGCGAATATCAATAGAGGGTTCAAGAACTCGGTTCCAAAGAACTAATCGACACAGTGGAGGAGATCAAGAACAGGGGCCCTGGATCACTGTAAAAGGATTTGTCACCACAGTTACAATAAACGATTCAGTTTCTCGATAGAAAACTAAACTCTAAACAAAACCCAATTGTCTAACATCAGCGGCGACTGTGTTTATAGTCTAAGACTCGACCTAGGGTTGAGAACGGCTAGGGGTTGGGCACCCACAACTTGGGCTTAAGGCCCGACACGATACATGGCCAAGTTGGCCCAAATAGGTGACACAGCACCTTGACGTGGTCACACAGAATGATCCACAGACCTTCTGGAGCTGGGACCAGATCCAAAACGACGGCATCGTCGTCCCCTTTCCAACGCATCCAAGAACGCCCCATTTTGATGTCGTATGAAAGAGTTATGACCAAAACAGTGACGACGCGTCTGCTGAATCCGAGGGTGACATGGCAGTTGAGTTGGGGACGAATTGCAACTTGGGAAAGACCATAACGTCGGTGTGTCCAGCGTGGCGATGTCCTCATCATCCTCCCCTTCTTGAATTGGAGTCGTCCTCGACTCCATCTTGGCGATGTCCTCATCACAAGCAATGAGCTCCCGTCATCACCTCCTCCGCCAGGACTTCTAGGAGCAGATCTTGAGGTCCTGGCCTGACAGATCCATCACGGTCTAGGTCTAAACCCCACTGTGTCGGACTGCCACTAGATGTTCTACATGCTAGCCAACGTCCACCACCAGATCGCCACCAGTGAGGTGTTCCCGCCACCTGACCGCTTCTGGTACTACCTCCCAGACCTACCTTTCGGGATCCAGAATGCAGTGGCATCCTTACAGCTAGAGCTAGAGCACCTCATCAGCTACGATGCGCCAAGAAGCGCCATCCTCTCCGATGCCACGGGGACAGACGTCCCCTCGTTGTGCACCTTCCTCGAGATCCTCTCAGGGAATGGCCTGAAGTATGACTCCGATGACATCAACTGCTACACCCCGCCATGTATGTGCTACCACATCGACGACGTGGTTCTGCCTAAGGAGGCGTCCGAGCCCATGCCGCCAGACCAAGGTCCCCACAGCTATGCGATCTACCTTCAAGAGAAGGTGGATCACCCACGGGCTCGGTAGGTAGACCTAGAGGCCGCCGAGGTAGAGCTCGAGCGCCAAAGGCTAGACTTTGCACAGCAACAGGCTGCACAACCCCTCGACAATGGCAACAATGCCCGCACGAGTGCTCCTAGCACTCTATGCTTCCCACGAGTGGCCTACAGCATGGCGGCCGCCTCCTGCCAGCTGGAGGACATCTCCGACATGTCGGACCTGAAGACCAACGAGCACCTACATGAGGCGAAGCAGCTTCTCCGCATCGCTCTCGAGTAGCAGGCCGAGAGTTCTGCTTCTCGACATCGCGCTGTGCTCTCCAGGCCATCCCAACCAACGACCACCACCAATAGGGATCACTCCAACGCACATGCCCTAACGATGGGCAGAAGCGGTGGTGACTCCTCCAGCAGCAGCTCTGGCCGTCCATGGACCAAGGGCACCAAGCCTCAATAGGAGCGAAGGCACAAGCCTTCCCCTCGGCACCCTCCCATGCACCACTAGGTTAGCAATGATCGTGACATCCGTGACACCATCGAGGCTAGGCGTCACGCTCAGGCGTAGTCCTGCACTCCTGAGCGATGGGGGAGAGGTGCCACCATGGATCACTTTGGCCCCTAGGCGTTTGGGGCGATGATCTGGGTGGCTCCCTACCCCAGGTGATTCCAGCCACCGACGCACATCTCCAAGTATGATGGCAAGACCAACCCGGACCATTGGCTCGAGGACTACCATCTCGCCATGAGGGTTGGGGGATCTGACAATGACTTCATCATCTAGTACCTTCCTCTGCTTCTGTCAAGCTCAACCAGGGCTTGGCTTGAGCAACTCGAGCTCGACAGCATCTGCTGGTGGGGAGACCTCCGCTCTGTCTTTGTTGGGCACTTCCAGGGCACGTACACCCAGCTCAGGAACCGTGGGACCTCTGCAACTATAGGTAGAGGGCCGACGAGACCCTCTAGGAGTACATCCAGCGCTTCTCTAAGAAGCACAATGAGCTCCCCAACATCACCGATGCCGACGTGATCGACGCCTTCATCTGTGGCATGACCTGCGAGACGCTTGTCCATGCGCTTTGCCGCGAGACCCCGCACATGATGTGGGAGCTTCTAGATGTCGCCACCCAGCACGAACCGATGAGGAGGCTGTCTAGGCCAACTTTAGCAGCAAGGTCAAGGCTACCGGCCACCTCAATGGTGGAGATAGCGATGATGACCCCGCCTCATCCTAGTGCCGCCGTGACAAGAGGAACAAGGACTGAAAGCATCACGGAGAGGAGATGGTGGCCGTGGGCAACCGCACTGCCAGGCCTCAGCCCCATGGGCACGGAGCATGCCCCGAGCACTTCGAGAAGGCGCTCGAGGCCCCCTACCTGTTCTACAGAGGACCAATGAAGCACCTCCTGAAAGACTACGCCACCATCATGGGCTACATCCGCGGCACCCTCAGCCAACAGGGCAAGGCCTAGAGCCTACCACCAAGGCCGATGAGCCAGTAGACACCGCCTCGCAGGACAACGCCAAGTTTCCAAAGGCCGTTTGCTACCTCATGATCTTCGGGGGCTCCCAGGCGTATGAGTCCCGCCGGCAGCATCACATCACCTAGTAGGAGGTGAACGCCATCCACACCCTCGCTGTCTCGATGTGGCTCCGATGGTCCCAGACGGCCATCACCTTCTGATCGCGTCCCTCACCCGAGGCACTACCTGCTCATTGTTAGCCCAATTGTGGGCTCCACGTGCCTCACCAAGGTGCTAATGGACGGAGGCAGCGGCCTCAACATACTCTACACCAGCACCCTCGATAGGATGGGCATCCCGTGGAGCAACCTGCGCCCTAGCAAGGTGCCATTCTATGGGATTGTCCTAGGAAAGGAAGCTATGCCCCTCGGGCACATCCGGCTCAACGTCACCTTCGGCCAGCCAGACAACTTTCGCAAGGAGCCACTCACCTTTGAGGTCGTCAACTTCCCCGGCGTCTACCACACCTCCTCAATTGATCATGCTTCGCCAAGTTTATGGATGTCCCCAACTGCACCTACCTAAAGCTCAAGATGCCCGGCCCGAAGGGGGTCATCACTGTCGAGGGCAGCTTCGAGCAAGCATACTATTACGAGTAGGACTATGTTGCCCAAGCAGCCACGCTCGTTGCCCCCTGCACTCCCGATTGCCCTGGCCACGACGTAGGGAGGGTGCCGGCGGAGGAAGCAGCCGAAGCAGCGACGGTGCTCGACCGACCAAGCATCGGCAAGGCGCCCAAGACTCCTGGCGGTAGCGATGGCTCGGCTGGCCACTCCATCTAGGAGCTCGCCCCCCCGAAGGGGTCAACCCAATTGAGGTGAGTTTTGACCTTTCACCATGAGGGAAGGCCATCGCCAAGCCATCCACCCAGAAGCACCGTCTCTAGAGCCATAACCCACCTACTGACCTTCTTCACCGGCCCACCTCTCCAACAACAAAAACCATGATAAGTCCCATCCCCTGACCTTCTTGCTTCGCTTGACTTCACTGTTGTCTCCTTAAACCCGAGCTGCCCCAGCAGTGACTCGGCTACGCCAAAGGATTGACTAGGCTAATCACCTATTACCCTCTGTGATGGACCATAGCATAAGGCCCCCCGAGCGAGGCAAGGACGGATGGATGGAGCATGAGAAGTAGGCAAGAGGTCGGCAAGGTGCTAACAGAATGGACTTGGCCACTGCTGTAGGGTCGAGATGGCGGAATAGAGGAGGGTGAATAGTCCTTTCTAAAATTAAACGCACTGGCTAACTAAAACAAATGCAGAATTAAAACTATCGGTCTAGCCAAGACTACACCCCTCTATCTAAGTTTGCAAGCACCTTATAAAGATCCTAAAGAGGCAACAAAGGTGTCGGGCTAGGTAAAGCTCACCTAGTCAATTCTAGAAGTAAGGTCACACAAACTTATGCAACTAGTACTTTAAGCACTGAGAGAGCTCCTACACAATCTAGTAAGCAAAAGCACATAGCCACCTAAGCTCACTAGCATTGCTCAATAGTAAGGTTACACAAGCCAAATTAGAGAGATCAAATTACTTAGCTATACAAACTAAGCAATGTGACTAACAAGGTTACTCAAACTGAATTAGTCACGCTAGGGAGCTACTTCTATGCTACATAAGCAAGAAGGTAACTAGCAAGCTACACAAGCAACTAATTACAAGAGCAACTACACAAGCACAATATATATGAAAGTAAATATAAGCTTGTGTATGGGGATCGTAAACCAATGGGAAGAAGATGACACAGTGATTTTTATGATGAGGTTCACGTGTTTGCCAACACACTAGTCCCTGTTGAGACAAGCTCCAAGGTTGCCGCTGGTCCTCTTGGTAATGGTGACCCACAAGTCACACTCTCCCACATGGAGTGCTTACCACAAGCTCTAGCACTTGATCCAGCCAGACCACTTGTCACCCTTCGTGTCTCGCTCTACTAGAGTTGCTCTTTGCGGCTCCCGCGGGGTGAGCACAATACCCCTCATAAAGCTTTTCTCCGGAGCACCGCACAAGCTTTTTGTGGGCTTTGACGAAGACCACCACCAAGCCATCTAGGAGGTGGCAACCTCCAAGAGTAACAAGCACCATCAACTCCCAACTCGATCATCTAGTGCCACTTGATGCAACCTCATGATGCAATCACACTAGAATCGCTCACTCACTCGATCGGATGAACACTATCAAGCTCAAGTGAGTTAGAGGGCTATCAAGCACACCTACATAAGCCACCAAGGCTCAAGGGTGCTTAGTAACTGGCCCAAGGCTAGCCAAGTGCTCTATTTATAACCCCAAGGTCAAATAGAGCAGTTACCCTGAAGCGACAGGACAAGCAGGTCGTTATGATCGGATGCGCCACCCCTGAGTTTGGTCGTAAGATGCATGCCACATGTCCTCTATGTTCAATGATGACCGTGTGATCTCCAATGGCTACCTACCACCCACACGCGCCAATGGTCAAAAGTGAGATCGGATGCACCTGCTGCCCGGCCTGACATTGCCACGCGCGTCCGCTCCCGCGCCCCTGCGCGCCACCGAGCCAACGACCAGAAGACTAGTGCCGTGACTTGACGCAGCACCACGCAGAGTCAGGTCAACTGCAGAAACTATCCTAAGAGGGTTTTGCACGACCTGCCGCATCAGTCATAGGTGACCGGACGTAGCCCAGCGTCCGCTCGCCGCTTGATCACGCCAGAGCCACCATGTCACAAGGATCAGACACTAAATAGTGAATCACCCACGTTAGATCACTTGCTGAGATAGAGTCTATCTCTGGAAAACATGACCAGACACACAAGTCCCTCCAAGTCAGCAGCCGGTCACTTCCAGTGACCTCCTTTCACCTCTGTTTCTTCTCTGAGTTGATCCGTTTCAACTCCAACTTCTTTTCCTTAGCAAATGTGCCAACACCACCAATTGTACACCACCATGTGTATGTGTGTTAGCATTTTCACAATCATTTTTAAGGAGTTAGCTACTCAACTTGCCATGCCACTCGATCCTAGCAACGATTCAAAGTTTGATCACTCAAGTGGCACTAGATGACCGATATGCAAATAAGTTTGCCCCTCTTGATAGTACGGCCATCTATTGTAAACCCGGTCATAAACTTCTCTACACACCTATCACCGGTGAAATGAAATTCCCTAGGTTATACCTTTGCCTTGCACATTCCATTCCATCTCCTCCAATGTCGATGGAACACATGCATCAACATGATCAACAATGATATGATCCGCTCTGTATCATCACATGATCATATTAGTTCATTGATCTTGACTTCACTTGCTCTTCATCGTTGCTTCGGCCCATCGGCGCCAAATCATCACTCAACTTGCCCATCACACTTGCAACTGGTCCGTCGAGCCAAGCCTCATCTTGATCTTCTCCACCTTGGTCACATGACTTCATGTCATGTCTCATATACAATGAGCTCCTTCATCACATATTCACCTATGGACTAATCACATGTGTATCTCACTCAAATGTATATTAGTCCACCTAAGGTTGTTACTCAATTACCAAAACTAAACAAATACTTTTTAGCTACGTTACTAGGTATGTCCCCTATCCCTTCTCTTACATTCATTTCATTCATTTGCAGCTATCTCTGTCTCTCGATCCTTCATCGGATCATGTCTCCTAGCCACACGCCGGCACGGGACCCCTTAGAAGGGGCATCACTAAGGGTTCTAAGGCCAGCCCAATAGGCTTCAAGGCCGCTCGAGGCATCTAAAGTGTGAGGGACGCCGATGGTCGGGCACTAGAGGCCTTAGCCGATCGCCTAGAAGTGAACCCGGTCGAT
The DNA here is from genome assembly GCA_038087645.1 of Saccharum hybrid cultivar R570. Lineage (NCBI taxonomy): Eukaryota > Viridiplantae > Streptophyta > Magnoliopsida > Poales > Poaceae > Saccharum > Saccharum hybrid cultivar. The sequence continues at coordinate 15,343,076 of JAQSUU010000431.1, read as the reverse complement.
CATCACACGATGTCTGAGTACCAACCTAGGGCCACTCGTGGTGACCCACCGAGGGAGGCAGCGAGCCCCCGAGCACCGACAGACGGGCTCGAGAACTATATGAGTGGCTCGGCCGTGAAGCCGAGGATCTCCCCTCTGAGGGACATGACCGAGGTATGGAATGACCGTAAACCTAGGGGTTCTCACGGACTCACCCGCTAGTAGCACAACCATGGCGATCTTGGCCACCGAGGCCATTGTTGGTAATTGTTAACGCACATAGAAAATTTCGCATGCGCATGGATACCGTTATAGCTTTTACCCAAGAGTATTCCAGAGTATCATATTTATCCACAGGGAAACAATGGTTAAAGAAACTAATAATTCACCATCATGCATCTACTAACTTAATATACCAACTAGACTAAAGTAGGGGTAAATGATAAATGATAGGAGTTATGCATAATGACACACACATAGGAGAATTCCATGATAAAAGATTAGCATAGCTAAATTAAGAGGACAGCGGGAGAGTTCAAGGTTCCTAAATACTTCTTTATTACTTTGATTCTATGATAACTGAAATATAGGTAGATATAGCAATCACACAATAACACTTTGGAGCAACAGTACCTTTCTAACTCTCAAAAAGACTGGGAAGGGGTAGTCGGGGGAAGGCTGCCAAAAAGCCCTATGAAAACCAATCCGAACGTGGTGTGGATTACAAAGGCCTAGTCAGAGCTGTCACCTCTAGGGCTACCACATCTATCTGTGGGACTAGGTGCACTCTTAGGTAACCTATAGTCTAGGCACCATGTCTACACCAGCGATTACTACTCTAGTCACACGTGATAACTAACGCACTCAATATGAGCGGAGATCCCATGCAAAAGTATAACAACTATACTAACCACACATATGAAGGCATAAAAGTAAATAGAGAAGATAAATATATTAAAGCATAAGTCTTGCAAAGGTAAGATACAAAGATATGCCAGACCTCCAAAGAATTTCTCTAGAACCTGAGCATAGCCCGACTCTCCCTAATTCTCAACTAGAGCTAATCTACTACATTAGAGAGTCTAGCCCTAATTCTCTAGTGTTGTGCCTTGATCTCAATGAGAGATGGCCTCCTAGAGGGGTAGGGGGCATCCTTATATAGGCCAAGGTGGAGTAGAGGCCAAGTAACTGCCATGTCATTGATCCATATGACCTCCCTCGACCACCGTTGGATAAATTGACTTTAATTGGATGTAGATGGGACCCTAGGAGGCATAGGAGGAACATTCCAGAAGCTCAGGATGAGGCAGCGTAGGGGGGTGCCGGCCAGCCTGGGCCTTGGGCCGGCCGACCCACTATAGTGGTCATTCGGGCACATCTTCGGTCTAGTGTCTTCTCGTGTCCTCTAGAACCTTATAGTGCATGCGTGGTCGTGGATTGATATCTTTTTATTCTGAACTCCAAATATAGCAAGTAATATATCTATTTTGATCGTCTTGATGAGCCCTTCGCAATGGTGCACTCCAATTTATCATTTGATATACTTTTATTCTATAAAAATTGCATATCCTACAAGACAAATGAGAGCACCAAAACTCGTGGAACTTGTTAGAATCAAATCCTAGTTCTATGTGTATTCTTTCATTTGTACCATTTCTTATATTTATTTAACTATAAAATATTGATGTTATCCACTGTCAATAGCCATCATCGTAACAACCCATCCCAACGAGGGACCCAAGTCTCCGAGCATGACTCACGAGCGGTGAGATTACGAATGAAAGTAATTTCATTTCATTAATTAGGAATAACCTGATTATAATATACGATGACAAAAGCCGCTTGGGGATGCAGAGTGCCAGCATTGTGGCTGGGTGCCAAGGAGGGCCTGCCAGCGACTGGCCATGCAAGTGACCTGACTGCCCCCCGACAGGATGTGGCCTTCAGAGAGACTAAAGGAGAAGGTTAGGGGAGCCGAGCCCCGAGCTCAGTGAGCTATCCATGGGAAGGTTGGAGTGCACTAAGAAGAGGCAGAGATCTCCTAGCTGCAACTTGGAGATTGGCCCGACCACAACTTCCTGAGCCCTCACCGACAAGGCCATGGGAGCAGCTCAAGAGGGTAGGTCAGCCATCACCCGAACATGCCACGACGGGCGAACGCCGATGCCCCCGCAGAAGGCCCTAGCCATGCGACTCCCCCAATCCTGACCTATGGCTAGGGCTGCGCTGAAATCCTTCCACCCCCTTGAGAGCGATTGCCCGGTGGAGGAAGCCAGACTCACTCGAAGGGAGGCGCCGCACTTCATCGTCGCCATGGCCGCTAGGAGTTGGATCTGAGAAGAAGAGAAGTAGATGGGCCCCTCTTTATAGCCCTAGTCAATGTGCTAAGGACGGCTCCAAGCCCTCCAATCAGCCATCGACGGCTAAAAGAGGCCTTAAGGTACCGACCATGCTTTCCTTCAATCCCCGAAACATGCCTCAGAGTGGTTGCATGATGGTGGCCGTGCATTAAAGATGGAGTAAAAAAGGCACTAACAATGAGTCAAGTATATGCTCCACTTTCCATGAAGCACGTCGCTTGCTCCGCGCACGCCTCCTTGTGGGACTTGAGGGGATCTGACTCCCCTCAGGCCCACAGTCACCATCAATGGCCCAGATTCACGTGCACCAAGTGCCACAGCTCCACCACCAGATCTCCTCCATGTGGCCTAGTGTCCCATCTCCCAGACGAAGTGGGACGGTGTGGGAGCGCACACTTAACTCCTCCACCAGGCACGATGGCCAGACACCATCAAACCGCCTGCAGAAAGCATCAGCAGACGGGATGTGCCTAGAAGCCATCATGCCTGCTGACAAGGAGGCCCCACGACGGCCTCGGGGGCTACGCCGACTCCCTAGACGAAGCAGCTCGACCCCTCGATCGACGGGGGCTCAGGCGACGCACCCCCAAAACTAACCGACTCCTAAGAGTTGGGCTGGGGACCATGGAGCGATGGACCAAACGAGGGTCCCCTGTGCTCGGCGTGCTCTCCACGCCCCGACCTGTGGCTATAGAAGGTCGGCCCAAGAAGGACATCCCGAGAGGATCGGGGCATGCTGTCGAAGCGCCCAGAAGGGCATGGTGCTTCGGGTGATCAGGTGGCCTAAGCTAGAGCCTAGATGCTCTCGATCAACTGACCCATGGTAGGTCCTGACCAAAAGAAAGTGTGCCCCTAGGCCTAAAGTCGGTAACTTCCAGATGAGTTCACTGAACCCTCACTTAGGCCGCATTCCTATGCAACATGGGAATAGAGAAGGGGTCAGTACCACTACCACTTGGCCCCGATAGCCAAGCACCCTATCACACTAAGGGAAATGGCCCCACGTAGAGAAACACACTCCCATCAGTAGAATCCATCTCTACTATGGCTAGTTTAGTCACCAAAAGATCGAATTCAGCCCTTCATCGCCATCACGAATCTAGCCAAGTGAGGCCACGAAGGGGTCAAGGGATCCTGACGAGATCCTAACATATGGATATGTTAAGCCTTGGGATCAATGGTTCCTTACCCAAGGGACCCCGACCGACCCTCTAGGATCACTTAGGGGCTCGGGGGCTATGCCGATCGGGTACGCTTGCGCACACCCTATGATCAAGAAACCTGACTGAGCCTGGGCATGATGCAACCCCTGCATAGGGCTCGGGGCTTGGCCGGGCCTCAGGCTCCTGATCGACAACACGCCTGAGCTTGGGCCTTAGCTCCTGCCTGGCTTGCGACACTGGCTAGACCCGGGTGTAAGAAGACAAGCCCGAGCCATCGAGACTCGGGGGCTCCAAAACGCGCCTGTGGTGTGGCCCTACTAGCCACTTCCATGATAGGGTCACGCACGGGGCGTGACACAAAAATACAAGTTTCCCACAACCTCCAGGGGCTAGGTGACTCCCGGATCCACGCGTTAGCACCTAGAGCCGACCTCCTTCACCACCAAGAAGACTCCAGAAGGTCCACCTGGGGGAGGCCGGTCCATGCCGACATAGCCTGACACACAGAGTGTCAGAACAGAGTAGCCGGACAGCGCCCAAGGCTTCTTCGGCTCCACGACACCATCATGGTCCACAGAGCGTCGCTGCAAGACTCTTATAGACTCTGGCGCATGCAGACCATAGACTCATCTCCCCCAAACCGTCATGTACCCAACCTATCTCGTTATATAAGGGATAAGGTCAGACCTAGAGGGGGAAGACGATCCAAGACAGATCATTCCATTCTATTCCATCCGTTCCTGCCTAGCACTGAGGGCAGAGGAACCTAGAGGGAGGGGCACCGAGAGCTCCTCCACCATATCCCGTCGTCTTCGTCCTCTCCGACGAGGGGAAGGCTCCACCGGTGGCGAGGCAACCTAAGGATTAGCATCAAGCTAACCCCCTACCAAATCTCTCTCTACACTCTGTTGTAACCCCCGATTTTGAGTGATTTTGAGTATAAGGATCATCAGCTGCCAGACGTAGGGCATCGATTAGCCCGAACCAGGATAAATATTGCGTCCTCTTTGTGATTCTTGTATTCTTAAGTCCAGTCGTGCCACCAGAGACCTGTACTTTGACACCAACTCGAACAACTATGCTTGCCGCGGTTCCGACCCCGCGACACATAGCCTTTGGTTTACAACCACCAAGAGATATGACTAGTTTTTTTCAGACATGGTTACAACACGTAGACTCAAAGTTGCAACCTCAAATTCGAGTAGGAGCAAGCGCAATATTTTAGTCTATATGGTTGACCAGAAATGATGTAATATTTGACAAAAAAAGATTTTACTCCTATTTACAGATTATTTTCATGGTGACTCACAGGACGTGCTTCTGATCCACACTTCAAAAGGACAAACCAACCAAATTTTAAAAGGGCATGTCGAGTGATGGAGATTGTAGCAATGGAAATTTTTGCCAAGAACGGATGGTTGCTTTCTAATAGACTTAGAGCTTAATTTATTTATACAGTCTCCCGTACTTTTGACGCTTTTTGTGAGCTTTTCTACATCAACTAGTGGCTGAAACGTTGTAATAATGAATGGTTGAGTGCAAAACTCTTGCAGAGGCCGGAATAAAATTCCTTTATCTAAAAAAAAGTAATTTAGACTCAAAACCAAATTGTGCAGAGATTAAAACAAGAAGTTCCTACAAATGAGGTTTTTATCTTTAACTTCCTCATTTTCATGTTTTTATCTTTAACTTCCTCACTTCGACGGATGTTTTCTCTGTATGTATATACTGGAACTACAAGTAATTTTGTTTTTCAGATTCCACGTGTTGGTTCAATACTCTGTTTTCACCACAGCTGTAGGTTTTCATTTGGATGTGTCTTCTCAATTACAACGCAACTTTGCAGGATGCCTATCTCATTTGCGAATTGAGCATCGGCGTGTAACAATTTGGTTGTTTCGCAAAACTCGTTTGTCAGAGGACCGGAAAGGAATATTTTTTTAGTAAAAAAAACAGATTGATGATGCACTTGTCAATTTGTCCGGCTAATTAAAGCTCTCTCTACTTCACGACTCGGATGCCCACTTGCTGCAACATACTTGACGACATTATGCATGTCGTTCCCTTTCTGATGAAGTTATTGCAAGGCTTCATCAGCTCCAATGTTCTGTATTCGCTGTGACACTTTAACGTTGTTCGGTGGGTGGTGCTCGACAGTGTATATATCCGGAGTCTGTTAGTTGTGCTTTCTGTTAGTTGCTAAGGGAGAGTTGTTCGTTTCAGTTGTTAGCTGGGTCTCCGTTGAGTTGCTAATTGAGTTATTGACAAGTTGAGCAAGTAGTGGTTGAAGTTGTTAGCTGTTGGTGATTTTGCCAAAATTGTGCGGGATGAGTTATACACTCTCGTTAATTGTGTAATTTTTATGTCCGATTTCCACTTCAAAAAACTCAGACCCACACCATTTTTTTTATTTTTCTTCGTCCAATAAAAATCATAGCAAATGTTTTTGTATTCCTTAAAAAAGAACAGTGAAGAAGCTTCCATCTCTATCTCCCTCTGTCAATGTGTTTCCTTCTGGATGTTACTACTATCTTGGAACATCTGATGGATTCAACGGCTGATAAGACGACTGAATCTGATTTGTTATGAGAGAAAAACACTGTTCCATAGCTAATAAGTTCAAGCGAATAGAGCGTAAAAAGATCAAGATTCCTAAGAGGGGGAGGGTGAATTGGGCTTTTCTAAAAATTAATTGCAAGAATTAAATCCTACAAGCCAAACTTCACCCCTAGTGTCTACTAGTGTTCCTTGTGATTCTACCGATAAAAGTTTTGCACCCTAAGTTCCAATCCTAGATTAGCATGGCAATTCTAGGAAAGTAAACAAGCAATGAAAGTAATGCACGAAAGTAAATGCTTGAAAGTAAGGGTTATGAACACGGCGATGTTTTGCCGAGGTATCGGAGAGTCGCCACTCCCCACTAGTCCTCGTTGAAGCACCCGCGCAAGGGTGTAGCTCCCCCTTGATCCGCGCAAGGATCAAGTGCTCTCTACGGGTTGATTCTTCGACACTCCGTCGCGGCGAATCACCCAAAACCGCTCATAACTTGAGTTGGGTCACCCACAGTCTCGTCAGATGATCATCAAACTCTCAATCACCACCAAACCGTCTAGGTGATGGCGATCACCAAGAGAAACAAACTAGAACTCTCACTTGACCACAACAAGCCTAATGAGAAGATGGATGCACACTTGCTACACTCTTGTCACTAGAGAGGATTCTCAAACTTTGATTCTCAAATTTCTATCCTCACTAGGGCTCTTGCACTCCCTTGCACTTCAAAGGTGTTTCTCAGCTGAACAAATGAGCAAGAGACCTCTAAAAGAGGTGGAGGGGATGTATTTATACACCCCTCAGACAAATCCAACCGTTATCTGTCGAAACAGCAAAACGCGCACTGACCGGACGCGTCGGTCAACATGACCGGACGCGCCGGTCAAGTGCAACGGTCAGAAACCGAAAGTTACGCTAAGTGACCGGACACGCCGATCTAAGATGACCGGACGCGTCGATCAGAGATGACCGGACGCGCTGATCAGGAATGACCGGACGCGTCCGATCATGCAAGAGCTTTACTGGAAATTGACCAGACGCACGACCGCGTCCGATCATGGGTGACCGGACGCGTCAGGTCACCTCGGGACCTTACTGGAACGTGACCGGACGCGCCGATCACTTCACAGTCGCGTCCGATTACACTGTTTACCCTTTGGAACACGTGTCAGACTGACCACCGCGTCCGGTCCTCTCGAGGACCGCGTCTAGTCGATCAGTAAAACCTGCACTGACTTGTTAGTACTGACCGGACGCGTCCGGTCATGACCAGGACCGCGTCCGGTCACAGGTAAACTGCTCAAACGTCTTCTAAACGCGTCACAAATTGAACCAAGTTGCTTCCAACTGAACTCTGAGCTTTTCTAGAGCTGCCTAGTGCTAAGTTTGACAAGTGTGCACCACACCTAAACATAAGACTCATCTAGGTCAAGCTACTCGCTCATGCCCCTCTTTATAGTACGGTCAAAGGGAGAAACAAAGATCCTAACGACTATTCCAGATGTAACTCAACACCTTGACATCCGGAACTAACCGTCCTTAATCTTGTCGTTGATCCTTTGAAAATCGAAATGATTTCCATTAAGGGACATGAATACCATATTGCCCAAAGCAGTTATCATCTCCATGACCTAACTTACCAACGTTTCTGCAAAACACACGTTAGTCATGGTAATAATGCGTTGTTATCAATTGCCGAAACCAACACCGGGGCCTAGATGCTTTCAATCTCCCCCTTTTTGGTGATTGATGACAACACTTAGATTCAGAAGATATGAGTTGAGGTTTTCGATCATGCTTGGTTCACATAAGCATAAAGCTATAAGCACAAGGGGTTAGTCATTGCTTATGTGTTCCAAGCTAACTGAGTGTACTCATAAGATAAAACATGAAGAGTTAGTACACATAAAATATAGCTCATATGAAATCAGAGTAAGACACGGAAGCACAACCTTATGAGCTAAACACCATTAAGTGACATAATTATTAAGACATAGTCTCACAAACTCAAAGTCACACAATGTAGGGCGAAAAAATAAACATGATGCATGAAGTAGCACACATAAGAACGAAACCCTCTATCAACACTCCGCCTGAATCTAAGCTCTCTCTCCCCCTTTGGCATCAACCGCCAAAAACTAATCTAAGGATCTGACGGGGGAACAGAAGCTGTCGTGTCGGATGCTGAGGAGCGCGGAGTGACCACGAACTGTGAAGTATCATCCTCAGACTCTAAACTGTCAAGCTGACCCTCTATAGATGAACGTGGCAGTAAAGCAGTCTGGGTCTGTAGTGGAGGTGCAGCAACTGAAGGTGTAGTAGCAACTATAGGAGCAGTCACTGTCGCTTGAGCCTGAAAAACACCAAGAGTGGGAGGATCTATAGATGCAACTGAAGATGGCAGAGTGTCTGTAGTGGCGGCCCCTGTCACTGGAAATGCAGCAGTCTCTGAAGTCAACATGTCTGAGGTAGTCACAAAGGTCGAATATGACGGTGTCGGCTGTCCAGTCAGCTCACTATATGTAGCACTGAAATCAGGGAATGCAGTGCCTGAGAGGAGGTGAGGTCCTGGCTAAGCTGGTGGAGTAAATCCTGTCTGGATAGGCGTATAGCTCGGAGACTGAAACGTCTATAGTATCTGCTGCTGAGGGGAGGTGTACTGAAAACTTGGCTACCCCTGACTCTGAGGTCCACTGGACTGTAAGGCTGGAGTCAGGACAGACGATGGTGGCGGTACTCCCACAGTGACAAGGTGGCATAGGAGCTCTAGGTACTGCTGCTGAGTGGCTGCCTGCTGCCTCTGCATCTCGAACTGCTGTCGCTGAAACTCGAGTTGCTACCTCTGAAGCTCGTCCTAGCGAGCCAGAATCTGTGCGAACGCTGCAGCTGAGTCCTGTGCCTGTCGCTGCATCTGGATCTCCTGTCGCTCCTGGGCCTGGGTCAACCTCTCAAGTATAGCCACCATGACTGGATCTAAGCGGGAGGCTGAGCCAGAGCCACCGGCCTCATGGTCGTGAGGCCGAGGAGAGCGGTACTGGGGGATGGGCTGATAATCCTCATCTGTGCTGTCAGTGGCCACATCCTCGGCTTGATCAGCTGGCTGAGCGTCTAGATCTGCTAGCTCTGCCTCGGCAAGACCCTCAACGATCTCATCCTGCTCAGTAGCTGTCTCTGGTACCTCAGGCCTCTGACGCTGTCCTGGGCTAGGTGCCTGCTCTTTGGTCACTGATGCCCATAGCTGGCGGATGTCATACTCTGGGAAGGCTGTGGTGGTGTCAGAAATTTCAGCTCTAATCTCTATAGGCAACTCACAGGCAGACCTGATGATGAAGCAAATCCAGTGAGCATATGGTAACTACCTGTGACCCTTGAAGCCCTCTGCCAAGGTGTCCTCCATCTCACAAAGCATTAGATCCCAAAGGTCAAACGAGGTCTGTGAGACGAGGTGATGTACAACCCACAACTACATGCGAGTCAGACCCTCTGTGTATCTAAGCCTCGGAAGAAGTGTCCTCCTCACTATAGCATCCAGTACTCTCGCTATGGGTGTCAGGCTGGCTGGTGTACGTCGAGACCCCTCGCCAAAAGGTTCACGGAAACAGGGTCGGATCATATCAGTAGGTGGCACTATCCCGCCGTGAGGGCGTCTCGGAGGAGCAGTCTGTCCGAAGCACAGCTGATGAATCTTGGTCTCTGAAGCAGGGAGTCTGAGAATCTCCCGTACCCTGGTGCAGTATAATCTGCGGTCACGGCCTCTGAAAGCAAAGTGAATGAACTGATGTGCTGGGTCAATCCATAGTGAGGAATAAAACTCTCTGACCCAGGTCCTGCAGTACGCTCCAGTCCGTCCAAGAAGATATGATAGTCCAGGCAGAAAAGACAGATGTGGACGAAGCTGCTCACCAACCATCTCAACTAAGGCCTCTAGTCGACAGACACGTTGTGGTCTGAAAGCAATCCCACTATCGACATAGGCCCTGTAGAAATCCTCGTGCAGAGGAGTGTAGAAGCCCTCTAACACATGGGGATCCCGCTGGGGTGGGAACCACCGAGTGACCTCAACAAATCTGAGGGCCTGGACCTGTCTGGCTGTAGCACCCCTGAGGTCAAAGTGCTCAACAGGGGGGGTGACCTCTAGCCCTAGGAGGTGGACGACCTCCACGACGCTGACCCTCTGGCCTAGGAGTGACCTGAGCTCGCGTTCGTCCTGAGCGACGACGCTATGGAGTCTGAACTATCTGCTCCTCAGTCTCCTCTGGATCCTCTGTAGGCTGCTCTGTAGGGGCATTCACTGTCTCTTCTGTGGCCTCTGTACCGAGTTGTCGACCTTCAAGATGAAAGCGACTCTCGCCAATATGAATACCACTGCTCCTGCCACCTCTCTCTGCTGCCTCTGCTACATCTGCGACTGCCTGAGCTATCTCTGCCTCTGTAAGAGTTCTCTTCCTTTTCTTGGCAGCAATCTTTACTTGCTTCCCACGAGCTACCTCTATCCTCCTGGGGGGACTATCATCCCCGTCACTAGGTGCCCCACCAGCGTTCTTGCAACGAACCATACTGACAAGTGGCTGTCCTGAGACAAACTGAAAAGAGCAGATGATGTACTAACACTTGTGAGGCTTGGCCTCAATCCGTATCCGTAGGCTTGGCCTTGGATTCATAACTGATCACCTGACACACTCAGCACTGACAGGACAAACTGAAACGATAGAATAGATGGATCTACTATAAGCAACATATATTATCTAAAAGATAAGTGAGATCCTAATAGGAGCAAGCATGTAAGGTAAGATATGAAAAGATCGTGATAGCTACCTCGACGAGCGATGATCTGATGAGCGGAAGACGATCTCGACGCGTTAGGGTTACCCGGAGACGGCGATCGAAACCCTGGAATACCGAGAGATCGACGATTGAATTAGTAATTCACCGGAAAATCGATGGTAAACCCTAATCCAAGGAGAAGACGTCACCTTGTGGAGACGAAGACGATCGCGGAGACGGAGACGATCGCGGAGACGGAAACTCGCGAAAAGTCTCGGCGAAACAAACTGGTGGCTAGGGTTAGGGTTTTCGCGGTGAAGGGCGAGGACAGCGGAGCTAGGAGCGTGCGCGACAGGGAGAAAGCTCGAGGGAGGAACTAGGGCTGGCGCACGAGACTGCTCTAGGAGCACAGGCGGCTCCGGTGGCGCGGCTCCGACGGTGGCGCGGCGGCGCTGCGCAGGAACACGGGTGGCTCTGGTGGTGCGGCTGCAGCGGTTGCGCGGCGGCGTTGTGGCACGGTGGACGCGGGCGCGAGAAGGAGCGTGCGGTGGCGGTGGCGTGGCGACTCGGCGAGCAACGGGCGAGTTTGGCGATGGCGGATGAAAAAGAAGAACTCAAGATCCAACCGTACGGTTAAAAAGGGTGAGATCCGCTTTTCGCGTGATGACCGGACGCGGTGGTCGAATGACCGGACACGGTGGAGGCAGCGTCTGGTCACATTCCAGTATGCTCCTAGAATGACCGGACGTGTCCGATTATCCACGATCGGACGCTGACAGTGTCCGGTTAGACATTGCCCGGAAAGATAGAACGAATGACCGGACACAGTGGTGGTTGCCGGGACCGGACGCGGTGGTCGACAGAGGCGCGTCCGGTGCAGCGTCCGGTTAGAGGTTTCAAAGAAAAACTTCAGGAATGACCGGACGCGCTGGTGGACACCGAGACCGAACGCGGTGGTGAAGCTGAACCGCGTCCGATGCAGCGTCCGGTCGCTGTAAAAAGCTCTTTTTCAAACCGATTTTTGACGCGACTTCTCCCAATCAAGTTCTAATTCAAAGAGACTCAAATAAACACCAATTGGAACCTAATATGAGTGACCTCACTCAAACCCTCAAAATTTTCAAAATAATTTGCCTTAGGCTAGTATTATTTTTAGGAAAATATTCAATAAACACCCGAGGAGCAACGTATGGCCATGCAATAGAGTTTAAGAACCCTTGGGAGCTTCAAATGCTCTCTCTATTCATGGACGAACATAGAGGTTACTCAAAGCTAAACCGAAGAGAAACGACAAAGCAACAACCATGCATATGCAATGCAAAACAAGAAAGGAAGGCTAGGTTGCTTGTCAAGTTTGATCCATGGTTAGGATTTTTCACTCCTCCAAAGAAGGGTTATTGTAACCGTGTTAGACAGTCCTAGATGCATTGCGGGAAAATAAACATGACATAAATTACAATGCAATGCAAGGGACAACACAAGCTCATTTTTTAAAGTTACTAGAATCAAGCACATTTAGTTCACTTCTCAACCTACAAAAAGTAGCCTCATCTAAAGGTTTAGTGAAGATATCCGCTAATTGATTTTCACTTCTTACACCTTCTAGTGATATATCATTTTTAGCAACATGATCTCTTAGAAAGTGGTGGCGGATATCAATGTGCTTGGTGCGAGAGTGTTGTACCAGATTATTAGCAATTTTAACCGCACTTTTATTGTCACACAAAAGCGGCATCTTTTCAAGAATAACTCCATAGTCAAGGAGGGTTTGTTTCATGTATAGGATTTGTGCACAACAAGCCCCCGCGGCAATGTATTCTGCCTCAGCGGTGGACAAAGCTACACTATTTTGCTTCTTAGATGACCAAGATACTAAGGATCTCCCAAGCAAATGGCATCCTCCGGATGTGCTTTTTCTATCAATTTTGCAACCGGCATAATCCGAATTGGAGTAGCCAACTAGTTGTTATCTAGCTCCTTTGGGGTACCAAAGTCCGATGCTTGGGGTATACTTAAGATATCTTAGGATTCTTTTTACGGCACTTAGGTGAGGTTCTTTAGGGCATGCTTGAAAGCGAGCACACATGCACACACTAAACATGATATCGGGCCTAGATGCGGTAAGGTACAACAAGCTACCAATCATAGAATGGTAAAGAGTTTGATCGATTGGTTTACCTCCCTCATCTAGGTCGAGATGTCCATTAGTTGGCATTGGGGTCTTGATTGGCTTGCATTCTTCCATCTTGAATCTTTTGAGAAGATCCTTGGTATACTTTTCTTGAGAGATAAAAATCCCTTCTCTCATTTGCTTGACTTGAAACCCAAGGAAGAATGTTAGCTCACCAATCATTGACATCTCGAACTCTTTTGACATCAATTCACCAAATTCTTTGCAATAATCTTCATTTGTTGACCCAAAGATAATATCATCAACATAGACTTGACAAATGAAGATCTCTTCATTAAACTTCTTGGTGAATAGTGTGGTGTCAACCTTCCCAATAGTGAAGCCCTTCTCAATGAGGAAGTCCCGGAGGCGCTCATACCACACTCTAGGGGCTTGCTTGAGCCCATATAGCGCCTTGGACAACCTATAAACATGATTAGGATATCTAGGGTCTTCAAACCCGGGAGGTTGTTCAACATAGACTAGTTCATTTATGAAGCCATTTAAAAAAGCACTTTTCACATCCATTTGATATAGTTTCATATCATGATGTGATGCATATGCAAGAAGGATACGAATGGCTTCAAGTCTTGCAACAGGTGCAAAAGTCTCTCCAAAATCAAGACCTTCAACTTGAGAGAACCCTTTTGCCACTAGTCTTGCCTTGTTTCTTACTACTACACCTTGATCATCTTGCTTATTGCGGAACACCCACTTGGTTCCAATGACTCTTGCACCTTTTGGATGCTCTTCAAGTGTCCAAACTTGATTGCGGGCGAAGTTGTTTAATTCTTCATGCATGGCATTCACCCAATCCGGATCTTGAAGAGCTTCTTCTACATTCTTAGGTTCAAGACAAGAGACAAAGGAGTGATGTTCAATAAAAGAAGTAAACTTTTGAGATCGAGTCATTACACCCTTTGTAGGACTCCCTATGATGAGATCTTGTGGATGTGCTTGAAGTAGGGGTGAGTTTCTTCGATCAATCATTTGAGGAGTAGGATGGGGAGCATCAACATCTTGTGCTTGTGCCTCGGCTTGTTGATGAGAGACATGAGTATCTTCATTTTCAACTCTCTCATTCTTGTCATCATCTTGAGGCACATATGATGAAGATGGTGGATTGACAATTTGTACATCGTCTTCATCATCTTTAGGCTTGATGTCTCCCACTAGCATATTCTTCATGGCCTCTCTCAATGGTTCATCACCTATATCATCACAATTCTCAATTGCTCCTTGGGAGCCGTTAGATTCATCAAATTCCACATCATATGTTTCTTCAACCAAACCGGTGGCATGGTTAAATACTCTATATGCTTTGGACTTTGATGAGTAACCAACAAGAAAACCAATATCACAATGTCTTTGGAACTTCCCTAGGTGTTGACGCTTCTTATAGATGTAGCATTTGCAACCAAACACCCGGAAGAATGAGACGTCCGGCTTTTTCCCATTTAGCAACTCATAAGGGGTCTTGTAAAGGAACTTTTGTAGGAAGAGGCGATTTGAAGCATAGCATGCGGTGTTGATTGCCTTGGCCCACAATTTCTCCGGTGTGTTATACTCATCTAGTATTGTTCTTGCAAGAGTGATCAAGGTCCGGTTCTTTCCCTCAACTACACCATTTTGTTGAGGAGTGTAGGTTGATGAAACTTCATGCTTGATTCCAATTTCATCACAATAAGCTTCAATATTGGTGTTGTCAAACTCTTTCCCATTGTCACTTCTAATTTTCTTTATCTTGACTTCAAATTCATTTTGAGCTCTCTTTGCAAACTTCTTGAAGCAATTTGCCACTTTGGATTTGTCATGAAGAAAGAAAGTCCAAGTGTATCTTGAGTAGTCATCCACAATCACTAGGCAATAGAGATTTCCACCCAAGCTCTTGTAAGTTGTAGGACCAAACAAATCCATGTGTAGAAGTTCTAGTACTCTTGATGTTGACATGTAGGCTTTGGTTGGATGAGTGTTTGCAACTTGTTTGCCGGCTTGACATGCACTACAAGGTTTGTCCTTTTCAAACTTTACATCCTTCAAACCTCTCACTAATTCTTTCTTCAATAGCTTGTTGAGAGTGTTCATTCCAACATGAGCAAGCCTCCTATACCAAAGCCATCCAAGTGTAGTTTTGGTGAATAAACATGTCATTAAGTTTGCATCTTCGGAGGTGAAGTCAACAAGATAGAGATTATTGTATCTAAAGCCCTTGAAAATCACTTGCTTGTCATCTATCTTTGTAACAACCACTTCATTTAGACTAAACAAGCATTGGTAGCCAAGGTCATAAAGTTGCCCAACGGATAGTAAGTTGAAACTCAATGAAGCAACATAGAGCACATTTGAGAGAGAGAGTGATCATTTGATATTGCAATCTTGCCTATACCCTTGACTTTGCTCTTTGAATTATCCCCAAATGTGATCTTGTCTTGACATACCCCATTCTCTTCAATTGAGGTGAACATATGAGGATCACCGGTCATGTGTTGTGTGCAACCACTATCAATCACCCAATGAGATCCACCGGTCTTGTAGTTCACCTACACACAAGAGATCAAGCCTTTTGTTTAGGGACCCAAACTTGAGAGGGACCCTTAACTTTCTCAACTAGTGACTTGGCAACCCATATTTTCTTAGGCCTATTCTTGTTAGGGGGACCCAAGAACATGACTTTCGTCTTTCCACTTGAGTCCTTTCTAAGCATGTAATGAGAATTGAAGGCAAAGGGTCTAGCATGCTTGGGCAAGGGTTGTGGTGGTGGAGTTTTGCACTCATAAGCAAAGTGGCCTTCTTGTCCACACTCAACACATCTTTTTGTCTTGAACTTTGACTTGCTTTGTTGTTGTTGAGCTTTGACCTTCTTCTCTTGATTTGCCAAGTAACCAATGCCACTCCTATCCATCTTCATGACGGTGTTCATGAGTAGCTCACTTTGCAAATGTTGGCCTCTTGTGAACTTGCTTAGGCTGGTCTTGAGATGCTCTTTTTCTTGCTTGAGCTTCTTGTTTTCTTCAATAAGTGACTCATTTGAAGCTTGCTTTTCAAGAGCCATCAACTTATTGTTCTCAACTTTAAGTATCTCATTCTCACTCTTGAGCTTGACATACTCATCATAGTTGTCGGACTCAACCACACTCTTGCCTTTGCCGCTAGAGCCTTGCTCATAGTTCTCAACAATCAAATCATCACATGATGTAGCTATATCAATCTTAACAACTTGGTTAGTAGCATCATGTGTCTCAAGGGCAAGCTCATTAGCAACAATAAGAGTATCATAATTGATTTTCAATGCGGTATATTCATCTTTTAGCAAGTTTAGCCTAGTGATGAGTTCACCATGCTTCTTCTCAATTTTATCATGTTTATCTCTAAGCTCCTTGTTAGAAGTTTTGAGCTCCTTAAGAGAAGAAGACATAGTTTCATTTTGATCTTTGAGCTCATCACTAGTCTTATGTGCATTCTCAAGCTTAGATGGGAGTGATTCATTTTCATGTTGAAGCTCATCATTTTCATTTCTAGTTCTTCTTATGATTTTAGAGTATTTATTCAACAATTTTACTAGTTCATCATAAGAAGGTGCATCATATTCATCATCACTATCACTATCATCATCATCACTATCACTATTTTGTACCTTTTGATCACCCTTAGCCATAAGGCATAGATGAGTAGTGGAAGATGATGGTGAAGGTGGCGGTGAAGGTGGTGATGAAGATGTCGGTGAGGATGATGATGGCCCAATCACAAGTGCGGCGATCTTCTCTTTTTCATTGTCACTTTCATCGCCGGAGGACTCACATGATGATTTAATGTCGGTGAGCCAATCACCAACAATATAAGCCTTGCCTCCCTTCTTCTTCTTGTAGAACTCTCTTTTCTTGCCATCTTTCTTTTTGTATGGCTTGTTCTTTCTTTTCTCATCTTCTTCATCACTTGAATCATCTTTCTTGCCCTTGTACTTGTTCTTGTACTTGTCTTTTGGAGGCTTTGGGCATTGACGAGCTAGATGGCCAAGTTCTCCACAATTGAAGCAATCCATTTCAGAGATTGACTTCCTTTTGCTACTAGTGAAGAATTTCTTCTTGCCATCGAACTTGATGCCACTCTTGTTGAGCTTCTTTAGCATGTTGGTGGTCTTCCTCACCATGAGTGCAAGTGATGCATCATCAATGTCACTTTCACTTGAGCTCTCTTGTACCATCATTGCTTGACCCTTCTTTTTTTTCTTTTCATGGCTAGCTTTGAAGGCCAAGTCTTTCTTCTTGGAAGATGTTGAGCCCTCTTTCGGAGTGATGTGCATGTACATCTCATGTGCGTTGATCTTTCCCAATACTTGTGTCGGTGTTGCGGCGGAGAGATCACTTTGGTGAAGTACGGTGACAATGTGTACATACTTCTCAACGGGAAGAACACTCAAGATCCTCCTTGCAACATCCGATTGACTCATTTGAGTGAGTCCAAGAGCATTGAGATCTTCTACAAGAACATTCAAACGAGTGTACATCTCATTAGCATTTTCTTTGGGAAGCATCTCAAAATAATTTATTTTCTTTAAAGCAATGTGATAGCGTTCCTCACGCTCACTCTTAGTTTCCTCATGGAGAGCACAAAGATTTTCTCACAATTCATGAGCGTTTTTAGCATTTCACACACGATTGAAGATATCTTTGCCAAAGCCCCGGTAGAGTGCATTTTTTGCCTTTGCATTACACCGGTTGTACTTCTCCTCGTCACCACTTGGGTTGGCGAGATCCCTTATAGGAGAAAGCCCTTCGGTTGCGGCTCTAAGGCACCCAACATCTATGGCTTCAAGGTACTCCTCCATACGAATTTTCCAATATGGAAAATCATCTCCCTCAAAAGTGGGAGGTGGTCCTTTCCCATTAGACATCTTGCTCTAGGCGGTGAAGCCTAAATAAAGAGCAACGCGGCTCCGATACTAATTGAAAGGATCAAGATGCCCAAGAGGGGGGTGAATTGGGCTTTTCTAAAAGTTAATTGCAAGAATTAAATCCTACAAGCCAAACTTCACCCCTAGTGTCTACTAGTGTTCCTTGTGATTCTACCGATAAAAGTTTTGCACCCTAAGTTCCAATCCTAGACTAGCATGGCAATTCTAGGAAAGTAAACAAGCAATGAAAGTAATACACGAAAGTAAATGCTTGAAAGTAAGGGTTAGGAACACGGCGATGTTTTGCCGAGGTATCGGAGAGTCGCCACTCCCCACTAGTCCTCGTTGGAGCACCCGCGCAAGGGTGTAGCTCCCCCTTGATCCGTGCAAGGATCAAGTGCTCTTTACGGGTTGATTCTTCGACACTCCGTCGTGGCGAATCACCCAAAACCGCTCACAACTTGAGTTGGGTCACCCACAATCTCATCAGATGATCACCAAACTCTCAATCACCACCAAACCGTCTAGGAGATGGCGATCACCAAGAGTAACAAGCTAGAACTCTCACTTGACCACAACAAGCCTAATGAGAAGATGGATGCACACTTGCTACACTCTTGTCACTAGAGAGGATTCTCAAACTTTGATTCTCAAATTTCCATCCTCACTAGGGCTCTTGCACTCCCTTGCACTTCAAAGGTGTTTCTCAGCTGAACAAATGAGCAAGAGACCTCTAAAAGAGGTGGAGGAGATGTATTTATACACCCCTCAGACAAATCCAACCGTTATCTGTCGAAACAGCAAAACGCGCACTGACCGGACGCGCCGGTCGACATGACTGGATGCGCTGGTCAAGTGTAACGGTCGGAAATCGAAAGTTACGCTGAGTGACCGGACGCGTCGATCTGAGATGACCGGACACGCCGATCAGAGATGACCGGACGCGCTGATCAGGAATGACCGGACGCGTCCGATCATGCAAGAGCTTTACTAGAAATTGACCTAACGCACGACCGCGTCCGATCATGGGTGACCGGACGCATCAGGTCACCTTGGGACCTTACTGGAACGTGACCGGACGCGCCGATCACTTCACAGTCGCGTCCGATTACATTGTTTACCCTCTGGAACACGTGTCAGACTGACCACCGCGTCCGGTCCTCTCGAGGACCGCGTCCGGTCGATCAGTAAAACCTGCACTGACTTGTTCGTACTGACCGAACGCGTCCGGTCATGACCAGGACCGTGTCCGGTCACAGGTAAACTGCTCAAACGTCTTCTAAACGCGTCACAACTTGAACCGAGTTGCTTCCAACTGAACTCTGAGCTTTTCTAGAGCTGCCTAGTGCTAAGTTTGACAAGTGTGCACCACACCTAAACATAAGACTCACCTAGGTCAAGCTACTCGCTCATGCCCCTCTTTATAGTACGGTCAAAGGAAGAAACAAAGATCCTAACGACTATTCCAGATGTAACTCAACACCTTGACATCCGGAACTAACCGTCCTTAATCTTGTCGTTGATCCTTTGAAAACCGAAATGATTTCCATCAAGGGACATGAATACCATATTGTCCAAAGCAGTTATCATCTCCATGACCTAACTTACCAACGTTTCTGCAAAACACACGTTAGTCATGGTAATAATGCGTTGTCATCAATTGCCGAAACCAACACCGGGGCCTAGATGCTTTCAAGGCGTATATTCGTTTGAGCTAAAAACAAGCAGCAGCAGCTGCTTCGGCCACAAGCCCCAAGCCTCTTCACATATTACTGTAGCATCAACATAGCAAGTGGCAACAACAGCCGCCCCATAATCTCTTGCTCATTTTATTTTTCTTTACGAATATCATACATGCACTATGTACACTCATCTCTATAAACACATATAACACTCTACTCTCCAAACTTGAAGAGACGATGGTACAGTAGCTTTAAACAACAGAATGATCTTTTTAGATAGCGTTCCTAGAAGGATACACGAGCACCATAGCATATCCTAAAACCCACAATCTCTTGCTCACTTTTTTGCGAATTAGTACTGACATAGACACTCGTACACGCATGTACTACACTCATCCTTGTGAACAGAAGTACATATCCTATTTCCATGAGTATCTCCGAAAGACTAAGCCGACATATCTTGAATTTGACAAAGTTACCGTATGTGCTTTGTTGTCGACTAACATGTCAGACCATTGAAAAAACAACACCGTTAAATCTTGTATTAAATCTACAAAAATACAACACAAAAAACCCAACCAATTGAGATATTCTCATTTGGTTGCCCACCTCATCAATTATACCTTAAATCTAACTTACATGATGTATTTCTTGCATCCACCAAGCAAATTGTTGTTCCTTCACTATATTTTTACTCTACTTTAAAAGATTTATTTTTTGGTCAAAGCTTAAAAATTTTAAGTGGAGCCATGTCTAAAAATTCAAGTAACCCTATAAGAAAAATCCACGCATTCCAGATAATACCGCCTAGATTTGTGTTGACACAAATCTGGTAACACACACAAAGAGCTAACATGTCCGAATCACATGAGGATTGCTTGAGGATTGAATTTGAGCATAGCTAGAGAAAATCAGCGTAGCTAGTTTCCGAAACCGTTGTGGCTAGTTTTGTAAAAGATCGCCATGATAAAAGCCTACGAGCGCTTCTTGAGGAGATACACCTAGGGTTATTCTAGGTTGGCAATGCCACCTCGAACACCCACAAATGTCTTTGAGAAGCTTGTGGAATAACATATATGTGATTTGGAAGAGAGTAGGGTTTAGAAAAGATAAAATAGTAGATTGATTGTGTTTTTTTATTGACAGGATACATTTAATTGGCCATGACACTTTTATATTTATATAATAAGGTGAGGATGGACTTACCCTATGTCCCCATGAGATCAAAATTCTTATAAAATCTATGTGAAAATACAATTCTAATTTAGTTTTAGGCTGATAAACTGGCTTAGCTGATTTTTACGGGTGTGAATCTTATTGAGACCGTGATTCACTCATCTGGACTTGAAACACAATGGTGAATTTCACTTTGCCATTTGAGAAAAAGAGGTTAGACCGGTTTGGCCAGTTTTGGGAAACCAGATTTGCTGGTATTGAACATTTTTTGTTGTTTGGTAGGGTTTCTTTCTACTCCGTCTCCGCCTCCTCCTGATGAGCCCTCCTAAACATTTTGTACGAGCTATTTTTCAGTGAAAAATAGAGGAGCTGAAGCTATTTTGGAGGAACCACAAAATCTCCGGAGAAAGCCTGTCAAACACCCCCTATAAGATCTCATATCTTGTGATCAATCATGTATTCAGCAGCATCATATCGTTGTAGTACTTCTCAGTTACGTCGTTCCTAAACGTGCAATCCACGGCATGATCACAAAAGCCTAACTAGTGGTTCATACGTGCAAATAATTAAGGGCCGTTTTATGGTACACCTAATTAGAGTGCAACTCATTGTAGCCTTATCCGAGATGAATTAATGCAACCAAATATTGTAAGTCATGGTTGTTTGGAGGTATTTATGTCATCATATATATAGTATGTGCGCGTGGCGCCAACGGTTTGAGAGGATAACTAGCTCAATTCGTTACTGGGCTTGCTGGGCCAGCAATCTCCGTAAGCCTTCCAATATGCTAAAGACCTAAAGTAATCAACCTGTTCTGGATGTGAGCTGCAATAACAGGTAACCAATTTTCAAATTGTCCACTTCAAATATCGGATCTGTTCCTAGAGTTCATATATTTGTTTGACTTCTACTGTTCTTCAGAAGCACATCTCCAAAAAATGAAGTTTGCACATCTTCCAATTCTTTATGGCTAGTGGTTACTGCTAAAAATGTCAAAATAATATGTAGCCAGTTTTGGAATTGCATAAAGTGAACATCAAAGAACCTTTCAGTGTAAATGCACTCAAAATGGAACACACATCCTATGCTGCACCCTTGTCAAGTGTATCATTGTAAATTTAGAGCAAGAGAGATATATATGAACCATTGTAAGTTGGAATGTAACTTGGTTTCGAGGAAAGTTTAGTTACACATACATTATATCTTGAGAAGCAATAATATCATAGTGATGAACAATTGCCAATGGAGTATTTTTTTTTTGAAGATTCTGGAGGGTCCAAGGCCCCTACAGTGATTTATTGAAAAAAGCAGCAAAAGAAGTTAAACGAGTACAATAGAGGAGGGGTGGGGGGGGGGGGGGGCAAGAAGAACAAACAAAGGAAACAGTCAGACCCGGACCTGGACATATATACCTATCAAGACAGCTCCCTGCATTTGATCAGGTACTTGGTGGGCGTCATGGAGTTGCCATTCTGCCACTGGTAATTATCTGGATCAGAGGTATTGCAATCAATAGGAGATCAGTTTAAAAAAACGAATTTTTGTTGTTCTTCAAATGACAAACAGATAACGCATAGCTTATCAAGGCTGCCATCTTTTGGCGGAATTGCCAAACCAGCATGTCAAATTAACTCGCTATGAGAATTACGGGAATGAGATGACCCTATCTTGGGCTCTCGGTACGTGTTATATTGACAGGGAACAGCCCCCTTTGTGGCGCATACAACATTTACAATAACTTAGGATCACCACTAACTCTAGATACATGCAACCTCTAACTCTAGATACATCATGCAACCACTAACTCTCCTATGTCTAACTATGGCGCATGACCTAGTAATCCAACCACGTGTGTACACGGTAACACACTGACTAATCTTGTCATCTAACATGGATGATATTCAATATTCTAACATTCCCCCAATCTCAGCCACTGACAAGGTTGAGATTGACTCTGAATTCCTTCATCTTGAATGCAGTGAGGGGTTTAGTAAAACCATCAGCGAGTTGATCACCAGTATGTATATATCTTATGTCAAGTAGCTTCTGGGCTACCCTTTCTCTAACAAAATAGAAATATATCTATATATGTTTTGTTCTAGCATGAAACACTGGGTTTGCAGATAAGTACTTGCACCAAGATTGTCACACCATAGTCGAGCAACAAGAGGATGTGATACTTGGAGGTCACCCAGTAGTTTCTGAATCCACATTAACTCAGCTGTGGCATTTGCCAAAGCTTTATACTCAGCTTCTGTGCTTGAGCATGAAACTGTAGGCTACTTCCGTGCACTCCAAGAGATCAAGTTTGGTCCAAGGAATACAACAAAACTGTAATAGAACCGTCCAAATTATAAGAGCACAAGTACAAAAACAATCACCGAAGTGATCAAATTCTCGCACTTGAGCCCATATAACTCCGGTAGTCCAATGAAATCACGAGGGATTTCAAGCCAACCAACATACAAGCCAAGATCATAGTGATTCAACATAACAAGTCACATGTTACATCCATTTCATAAGTAGTTCAATATACATCGGAGTTCAACATAGTTATTACAACTTACATTGAAAAGTAGCGGAAGCAAAGTAATTTGAATCTAACATTAATCTTATTTCAAATACATGCCAGTACCCCGGTCGACTTCCAATAAAAGCATTAGAGATAAGGTAAATAAGAAGGATCATGCCCATGATCACACTCTGCCACAAGGCAGGAGCCAACCAACTCTTGCAGTCGCCGTGATACATCACAACCTGCAACAAGTGGGGATAAAACCCTGAGTACGACAAAGTACTCAGCTAGACTTACCCGTCAGAAACCAGAAATAAGGTGACACCAAGGATCATGCAAGGCTGATATAAAGTGGGGCACATGTACTAGAGCACTCACTTTATTAGCACATGTACTAGAGCACTCACTTTATTAGGAGCAAAGAATATTAACCATAGCAGGTATAAATTGAGGCAACCTTTCCATCGTGATCCAATTAACCATTAGTTCAATTTAATTGAATCTACGTTGCCGCTGCTCAAGTCAAGTGCTCACTAACCGGGAGCGACGGCGATTCGAATCGAATTCCTATCCAGCTGGAGGGGTATTTCTAACACTCATCGTGCAGACCCCTGCCAGGGTCGCACATGCCACCTTTTCATATGATTCAGGAATCGCGGGTCCGAATGATGTCGCGACCCCAAGGGCGACACTCTGCCAGGTGATAGGGACTCTAACCACCCCTTGGTCTCACGCTAATGTCCCCAAGCACATCCTTTCTCTCCTCCAAGAAGCAACCTACCATTCGAGTACCGACCTGAATCATATTACTCAGCTTCGTGGTCGGAACGACTTATCCGGGCAACTAAGTGTTAGACTGTGTTCAACATGACTCAAGGACGTACAGTGAATCGGTCCTTAAACGACTCAGACGGGGATAGATCCACACCCAAGACCTCCTTGCCTTGTCGCTTCACTATCATCATCCCGCCCGGTCTCATTTCATTTTATTAACACATGGTTCCATTCCACAATAGCACATATAGCCAACCGTGCCATATATGAACATCCCTATATCTCGCAGGTGACAGGAAATCACCTAACTTCTACCGCTTAAAGCAGGGCTAAGCATCTACTCGATCCTGGTCTATGTAGGATTCAGGGATTCATATATCTGGACAAGGAATGATATAATGCAGCAAGAGTTTCCAACCAACTCCTATCACCTAATGCAACAATACTTATAACATATATAGAATTAATTGCTTTGAAGATAGGAGGCTTATAATGCTCCGAGGCTTGCCTGGGATCCGACTCAAGTTAGAGTATGTCAGATAAATTCACTTGGCGAGCATCTCCCAATCTATCACTTGTCCGGTCCTTCTATCTTCGGGATGGTTCCACCAACTCCATCTTCGGGTTCAGCTCCACATCTTGCCATCCACGTAGTGCATCTAACGTACCTAAATGAGATATGACGATGCATGTGTATGAACATGATGAATGGCAATAAGAAAAGACAAGCACAATATTTAAACAAGATACAAGCCCTTATAGCCACTCACTGACTATAGCACACCAACCATTCCATGCATAATAAGTAAAGCATAATCTTCACAAGTTTCAGGTGTACTAACTTCATCACCAAGGACATGAATCACACTTAGCAACATGCAAAGCAACTCAAGGTGAAGCAACAACGATAACTGGAATATGCCAATTTCTGGACTAGCAAACAGTAGCTTCATAAATCAATCATATCTGGAGTTTTATAAATCCAAATGACTTGCAAGAAGACATTATGGAAAGCTTATAAAATTATCTACATTTCATGTAATATCATCACAGCATGATTCATAAGTTAAACAAGTCAAAAATACAAAGTTCCAGAATCTGTTCCTGACAAACAGAGAGCAAGCAATTCTGTACCCTAACTTTAAACAGCTATAACTCCTAAACCAAATTGTTAAATGCCATCAAATTTTAACAGAAGCTAGATACATAAATTATCTATAACTTTTGTATAAATAAGTTTCACAACAAAGAAATTATCATGAAGAACTTTGCTAAGTTCCCAGATCTTTCCAGAAACCTCATTTGCAAGAAATAATTATTAACTTCCGTTGCAAACATATAATTGGGCAAAACCAACTTTACCAACATTTCATACATGACTAATGAACATCAGAAAACATAGTGTCAATTACTAAATAAATTCTTTTAATACATTTTCTTAATTTATTTAGATCATTAGGTGGAATTATGACCACATCATAAGGATACTCAATAAATTCTACCAAAATTACAGGGGTCTACAAATGCTCTCAAAAGTCTACTGTCCAAATTTCAATCCATTTGGGCAAGTATATCAACCTCTATGAAAAAGACAAATAGCTATTGCAATAAATCATGTGAGAGCAAGTTAAACCTAAAACTCAATATTTTCTGTGAACACATGGCCATAGAATGAACTAAACTCAAAGAGCAACATCATAATAAGGTGATGGAATAACATTTTCTATTTTATCATTTATATATTATTTATAAGCTATTTATTAAGCCATAAACAAGTTAACTCAATAACTTGAGCATACAGTAAGAAATGGCCATGAAATTTATACCACAGTACATCCATAGCATGACAAGCCTACCATAAAAATTTCACATCAATTGGAGAAGCACAACTCAAAATATAAAAATAACAAGCAATATAATGTAAATTCCTTATTTATCAAGGTCCAATCAAAACCCTAAGAAAACAGTGAACAAATAGTGTGTTTAATATTTTTCCTAGCAAGTACATGTCATCACAAAATTAACAAAACAAGAATCACTATTTTTGGAGTTCTAAAACTCCAGATCTGGCTCTGGTAAATTTCAAAGGCATTTTTTTGAGCTCTTTTCCAACTTAAATCAAAACACTAGAAATTTTCTACAAACAAGTAACATTTTATGATTCTACTGCATAGAGGTTTTCTCAAGGTTTCCAACAAGTCCACATTTACTATTTTTGGAGTTCCCTAGCATGCGATATGGATTTTAGAAAATTTAATAAGAAATCTGACATTCAATTTACTACAAAACCGGCTTCTTCTTAACTGCTAGGCGCACCCGGCTGCTTACCCAACTCAGCCACTCCTTAAACAGACACGAGGGGCCCATGGGGGCCGGGCCCGCCTGTCATATAAGAGAGAGCATACACAAAATTTTCCCTTTCTCCTTCCTCTCGACGCCGAGCAGGGGAGGCGGTGGTCCAGCTCGGCCGGTCTCCGGCGAGGGCGACGCCGCCGGCGATTAGCTACGGTGCGGCCAGCCTGGGCCACACGCGCACCCGAGCAAGGGCTCAGCTCGTCCAGGGGTGGCCCACAGCGGCGTGACCACGCGCACCCGTGTCCATGGCGGCGGTTGCAGGCGACGCCGACGATGCAGCGGCGGCCGGAACCGGGGAAGAGGCGCGGGAGGGGCGGCGCGGTGAGGGGAAGATGGTGCGGTGGTTTGATTTTGCAGTAGGGCTCTTGGTGGTGGCCGGCCACGGAGCTCCGTTCGGCTCGGCAATGGCAGACACTTGGCTTGGCAGACAAGGGCAGAGGGATGCGACAACACAGCCTAGCAAGGGCAGGCAGGCGAACGCGCGGTGCCGGGGTGCCCTTGCGACGACGGTGGCGCGTAGCTAAGGTAGCGGCAGTAGAAGCTTGAGCTCTGCTCGGCCATCCATGGCTGTGGACGGCCATGGCGAGTAGAGGGCGAGGAGAGAGGAAGCTAAGAGCGAAGGCGAGCTCTGGAGCACTCGAGGAGTGACCGTGGGCAGCTCGGTCTTCCCCCCCATCGGCTCAGCCAGACGGAGGCGCGTGGTGAGCTGGAGGACACGCGGCATCCATGGTGGAGGCGCGCGGTGCATGGCTGCCACGCCCTTGTCCACGCGTCGTCTTTGGAGCAAAAACACGAATAGGTGGCGGGCAGTGAAGTGGACCATTTGGAGCTCCAATTTGGGCCTGACCTGGGCCGATCTAGGTCTTGGACCTAAAAGCAAAGTTGTAGCCCGTACCATGCTCTACATTTCCTATTTAATGGTCATGGTCATTAGGGCAATAGATTAGCAGATAATTAACCTCCAAGTTGGCAGTGTCAGTGAGTTGACAGTGATTAACAACTACAAGAATTCATGGTCAAAATGAAATGCTACTTATGCCATCTTCTTGTATGACCTTCCCCCTCATGTGATCTCCAACTTTTACATTTGGACCTACCCAAGTTACTTAACAAATTTTGGAGAACGCGACATGCCAATCTCAGGGTCCTTTGAGCGACAAAGTTGCAAACATGCTGTTTTAGCAATTGATTTTGGAGATCCAAATATACTCCAAATGTAATGACACTTGATTCATTGTGTCCCCCAAGAACAGTACTCCAACTCATATTAAGGAACCTAATTGAGCCCATACGTAAGCAAGGGTGCAATATCCAAGTTTAGGTTAGGGCTTATTTTCATAGGTTTGACTTTGGCATCGTCATCTCCACTAATCTATCATGTTTGAGCTTAAACCCACTACTTAATTGGTGATAAACACCTAGGGTGTTACAAAAACCACCAGTTGATCTTCTGTCGTCTACACAACCGGCCCAATCAGCATCTGAGAATGCACTGACCAACATAGAGCAAGATTTCCTAAATTTTAGACCCATATTTAGAGTTCCTTTCACATATCGAAGAATTCTTTTCACCGCACTCCAATGCACAGTAGTGGGAGCATGTAAAAATTGGCACACCTTGTTTACTGCGAAAAGAGATGTCTGGCCTGGTGAGAGTAAGATACTGCAGAGACCCAACTAAGCTCTTGTACCTTGTCGAATCCTCAGGACCAAGAGTTGTACCTTCAGTTGCACTCAATTTATCTGAAGTGGACAACGGTGTGTCGACCAGTTTGCTCTTGTCCATACCAGCTCGTTTCACAATATCACTAGCATATCTTTTCTGTGACATGATTAACCCATCGGCTGATCTCTTCACCTCTATCCCAAGAAAGAAGTGCAAATCCCCTAAGTCCTTAAGGGCAAAATCCTTCTCTAGATCCTTGAGTAAGGCACTCGTTGCTTCTGGTGTGGAGCTAGCAACAATGATGTCATCCACATATACCAAAACAAATATGATGTGCTTACCCTTATTATAGTAGAACAATGATGTATCCCCCTTTGATGGAGTGAACCCGAGTTGCATCAATTTGTTGCACAAGCGTGCATACCAAGCATGTGGTGCTTGCTTAAGTCCATAAATAGCTTTATCAAGCTTGCACACATAGTTTGGATGCTTGCTGTCTTTGTATCCCGGAGGTTGATGCATATATACTTCCTCTTCAAGAAAACCATGAAGGAATGCATTTTGTACATCCAATTGTCGAAGAAACTTGATCTCTTGGAGTGCACGGAAGCAGCCTATAGTTTCACGCTCAAGCACAGAAGCAGAGTATAAAGCTTTGGCAAATGCCACAGCTGAGTTAATGTGGATTCAGAAACTACTGGGTGAACTCCAAGTATCACATCCTCCTATTGCTCGTAGGAGGTTAGCTGAGCGTAGAGCTCGTTGACGGAGATCAGTTCGACCCTCGCTGTCACCGCGAACACGATGGAGTCGAAGTCCTCACCAAGGCCGGTGAGGATGTACGAGACGAGCTCCTCGTCCTCCAATTTGCGACCCACCGAGGCCATCTCATCGGCGAGTCCCTTCATCTTGATGAAGTAGTCGGCCACCGACGACGTGCCCTTCGATGCCGTGGCAAGTGCCATGCGCGTGGCCATCACCTGTGCACGGGACTGCGATGCATGCAGCCCCTGGATCGCAGCCCAGCACTCAGCCGTGGTTGTCGATGATGAGACTTGGGAGAAAACCTCCTTGGAAAGCGACGAAAACAGGTAGCTAAGGACCTGTTGATCCTTTGCTATCCACTTCTCATACTCCGGGTTTGGAACTGGATCAGCCTTCTTATCGCCGGCGTTGTCACCGGCTTCGGCAGCAGGCTCCAGGAACTCCACCGATGGCTTGGCGGAGGGCTTGATGAAGCCAGCGAATTGGGCGCCCTTCAAGGTAGATGACACTTGGGCGTGCCACATACCATAGTTCCCACGCGTGAGCTTCTCCGTCACAGGTGGGAGAAACCGAAGGAGAACGCAGCGGTTGCAGCAGCAGAAGATTGCGCCATGGAGTTGACTGCAGCGGTTGCAGCAACAGAAGATTGCGCCATGGAGTTGTTTCCGTGGGGAAGAAGAGGCTCGGAATACCATATGAGAATTACGGGAACGAGATGACCCTATCTTGGGCTCTCGGTACGTGTTATATTGACAGGGAACAACCCCTGTGTGGCGCATACAACATTTACAATAACTCAGGATCACCACTAACTCTAGATACATGCAACCTCTAACTCTAGATACATCATGCAATCACTAACTCTCCTATGTCTAACTATGGCGCATGACCTGGTAATCCAACCACGTGTGTACACGGTAACACACTGACTAATCTTGTCATCTAACATGGATGATATTCAATATTCTAACACTCGCAACTTGATGCTCCAGTGATGAACTCTAATAGTTCTTAAAAGTTGCATTATAATAATACATATTAATCTAGAAGTGTACATCTAAATTAAAGTATCTGTAAAATAGAAGGAAATTGGGTAGGGGTACGTAGTTTAGTTGGTTGAGTAGCATGAGCCATGCGCTCACCACCCGGGTTCGAAGCCCCTGCCCACCGTATTTCCGTGCACAGTGCATGAGAACGGGAACACTGCGCCCCGGTTTTAAAAAAAAGAAGTAAGGAAAACAGTATGAATTCTATTGAGGATACTACTATCATTAATTCAGAAGTTGTGAAAAATTCAAAAGTGAATGTAATTATGTATATCCAATGTAAGCTAAGGCTATTTCTGTGAAAAACTTTTTAAACAGGTTTAAGTACATTAGTATTATAACATGTAATCTGCATCCTGCTCAGAGCGTCAGTTAATAAAGCAAATGTGTCAAAAAAAATCTTATGACAGTAAAGTGGAACTGAAGAATCATAGATCGTGGATTATAAAATAATCCAAATCTTCTTGTTCGTGCGTACAGCAAAGCAAATTAAGTGTCGAAAAGCAGCACCGAAAATTCACTTGGGCAAAACAACAAACAGGTGCAGGGGATTGTCTGAGTGACCTCACCTTGGGTTCCGAGGTCTCAAGCTTGCTTGGTAACACTTGGTTTATATTGGGGGGGGGGGGGGGGGGGGGGGTGGGGTGCCGGGTGATGTTGATGGAGAACCCGACGTGTTGCTGGGGATGCGGGCACATCTCTACGTAAGGAAATCTGCCCCATAGGCTCGGGCAAGAGATTGGGCCATGTCGCCTTCATTTCTTCACCGTCGGATCTTCCAGCTATGGTCAAAAGCAGGCACATGAGCGGGAAGGGTCTCAAGTCTCAACGCGACGCTTCATGTTTCCCGTCATTGACTTCTCGCCTCGTGGGAGGTCGACAACGCGATCTTGTTCTTCCTCGCCGCCCCTCCCTCCTTCGTTGGTTCTCATGTCGTTCCCGGCCGGCAGCACGAGCGCTTATGTCGTCGCTGCTCATCTCCTCCCCGCCAGAGAGGCTGCAGGCCAGCAAGAGGATTCGTCGATTTGAGGTCTGGACGAGATGACGGCGATGCCGATAGCCGATGGCGGCCCTCACATGTCAGCGAGCAGAGTCGCCCACATAGTATCCTCCTTGGGCTAGCCGATCACCAATGCCGCTGCCACGATTGTGATGCGCCGGCGGAGCAGGACCACCACACGGCGCCGCCCGCCACTGCAGTCCACCGTGGGCGCTGGCGCAACAAGCACCGTGGACTGTAGTGGCGCAACAGGTGGTCCTTATGCGCCAGCGCCCATGGTGGACTGTAGTGGCGGCGGCACCGTGTGGTGGTCCAGCTCCGCCGGCGCATCGCAATCGTGGCAGCGACATAGGTGATCGGCGAGCCCAAGGAGGATACTATGTTGGCGATTCTGCTCGTTGGCACGGGAGGGCCACCGTCGGCCGTCCGCATCGCCGTCATCTCGTCCAGACCTCAAATCGACGAATCCGCCTGCTGGCCTGCAGCCTCTCTGCCAATGGAGATGAGGCAGGGAGGAGATGAGCAGCGATGACATAAGCGCTCGTGCTGCCAGCTGGGAATGACGTGAGAACCAGCGAAGGAGGGAGGGGCGGCGAGGAAGAACAAGATCGTGTTGTCGACCACCCACGAGGCGAGAAATCAATGACGGGAAACGCGAAGCGTTGCGTTGAGACTCGAGAGGCTCGAGACCCTGCCCGCTCATGTGCCTAGTTTTGACCGTAGATGGAAGATCCAATGGTGAAGAAATGAAGGCGACGTGGCCCAATCTCCTGCCCAAGCCTATGGGGCAGATTTCATTATGTAGAGATTCAATCAAACTCCGGCGTGCTCTCCAAAAAGGCGCGAATACCATTTGACATTGTAATGGGCTCTAGTGTAATTTCAAGTTATATGGGGGTACAAACAATTGATAGTTCTAAGAGCTTGTTTGATCCTATGATCTCAAGTTTAGTCGGATAAAGTTAAAAGACTACAACTTTAAACCACTTTAGCTCGCTTGCATGGTCAAAAGTTTTTGTGTGGTTGGGTAAACTTTAGACAACACTTTAGATCTTTTGTTAGAGCCTCAAGAGCTGAAGTGGTCTAAAGTTTAATGGCATAGAATCCAAACATGGTGCTCATAAAGGCCAGGATGTGCGTGCGTTTATAAGAGTGAATGTGCGCTCGTGTATTTGAGCGTATGCGTCTATAACTGTGTCTGGCAAAAAAAAATGGAATCCAAACATGGCCTAACTATGTTGGAGGTACAAACAAACTGAAGACATATTTCATGACCTATAGGTGGTGTTTGTTCACGATTAAAATCCGATTCTCGGTCACCCCATCGCAAACAAAAACCCGTTAAATATCTTGCGGTACTGATGCTTCTTTTCACCACACAGATACCAAGACCACAGGATTTAACTAGCATTCATGTGTTTCTATGCTGTGGGTTAGAGGCCATGACCGCCATACCGCACTGCAGGTCCGCAGTCCCAAACATGGCCATAGCCACACCTGAATTGGTGATGTCATGGGGAAGGATGAAAACAGGATTGGTATTTTCCGATTATCTATCTCCACCCGAAAAAAAATTCATATGCTAAATAGATAATACGTATCTAAATCCAAACATTCAATGTTCGTATCGTATCAAAATCCAAATACTCAAAGGGTATAAAATGGATATTAATATTAGACGCATTCATCCAGTATCCGACTCTTAACCTAAAAAGAAATAACTATCTATATTTGTATCCAATCCTATGTAATCCACTTTCATCCTTATCGTGGATCGGGAAACTAGCGGGCAGCATTTCCATTTGAACATCAGCGGGCTGCCATGTCCATATCAGGGTCCTAGTAAGCAAACAGTCTTTATATATATCACAACAACATGGCCCAGTTGGTTAAAAGAAAATGTAAAACTTGAAGAAAAAAACAACCAACAAGTCAGCTATCGTCAGTACTATTATTGTGATGGGCTTAGGGTATACATAATTGAGCTGGTATTGATAGTTTTGGGTGGAAATTTTACGGTTGTTCATTTCCTTTGAGATAAGACATCATGAAGGTAGAAACGAGACAACAAAATTTCTGGAGGAGTCAAAAGTGGATTATTCCTTGATGATGTTTCTAACCATGAAAATGGCTACGCTCAGAAACACACAATTACTCTGATCGAACAATGTCAAATTCGAACACCTTTTGGTTTGATGAACCGAGATCTTCAGGTTTGAATCCAGCGCGGCACAAGTGATCTATGAATTCGTCAGCATTTTGTCTTCCATCTCTTGGACGATCGACTCTGCGATAGGGATCTTGCACGTCAGCTGCCGGAGGAGCAGGCGGCACACCGGACAAGCCCATTCTCGTTGCAGGACCCGCAGACGCGGAAACCGCCGGTCTTCTCGCTGAACCGGCGGTGGCTGCCGCAACATGCGCCGCACGGCACAAACCGCGAGCCTCCGCACGACGCGCACGGCGTGGGCGCCGCCTGCACCGCGCCGGCCAGGACGCGCCGGAGCTCCCCGCTCTCGTGCAGGAGGCGCACCTCCTCAGCGTCCCCGACGAGCCTGCCACCGACGAAGAGCTGTGGCAGGGACGGGCGGTCTCGCCGCATCAGCGCGCGGAGCTCGGCGAGGTAGGCGGCGTCCATGGATACGTCCCGCTCGTCGACGGAGACGCGGAGCCCCCGCAGGATCGTGCGCACGGCGCGGCAGTCCTCGAACGTGGCGCGCACGGCGCGGAGGGAGGTGAAGTAGAGCACGACGCGGCGCTCCCCCGCCACGGAAGCCGCCGCGGCCTCCGCGGCCGCCGCGAACGACTTGCACGTCCGCAGCCTGGACGCTGACCGCGCGCGGTGAAGGACGATCATGCTCCCTGAGCCGGCGCCGGCAGTGGGGCTAGCATCGGCCGCCGCGTCGTCGAGGACCGCGCCGATGCCCGGGTAGTCCTTGCCGGTGGGCGACGAAACCGTGGGCGATGAGAAGGACGGCGACTGCGTGAGCCGCCCGGAGGTCTTGCTCCGGCGGACCCACGACGACCACATCGCCGGCGGCTGCTTCTTGGCTTCGGTTCGAGTTCAAGAGGAGAGGAGGAGGCCGGGGGGCGTCGTGAGCTCGTGCATGCGCGCGCGCGCGTGATGGCGTTGGTGGCTAGTTGTCTGGTTGCCCCGCCGTTGGCATGCTAATTTTAACCATGCTTTAACTGTCTCAAATTCTTGTGGTGTCTTCCTTCATTTGGTGCGTATTAATCTTCTCTGATCCGTTTATTGCCCTTTCTTTTTTTTTAACATGTTTTCTCTCCCAATTTTCAGGAGAGCATGTTTCCGAGGAGGATGTTTTCATTACTTTTCATAATTGAATCATTTGTTATGAAATTCTAGCGGAAGTACAATGTTTTCTACACATGCACTGCCTCCGTCCCGAAAAAGATGCAACTCAAATGTACGGTTGTGTTTGGTTTCATTATCTAAAACAAGTATAGATGTATAATTCTAAGTCAAACTAGATATGGTGTGAGCCCCCCATCAAGTACTTACATTCTACCATACAAAGAATGATTGTTGTCTAGGAAATTGAACAAGCAACACTTCAGGGTATGGAGTGAACAATAAGGTATGAAGGCTAATGTTGCATCTAGGTAAAGCCATAAATAAGTAACATGCAAGTACATACATATAGTCATGTTATGCATTTGTACAAGATAAGAAAGATGTTTAGGTGCCTGTCTTGGGCGGGTCAGGGAGCTCGCGCTCAGTCACAAACTCGACCTCTTGCTCAATGGGTGCCTTTGGGTTGCTTCTATCCCTACACGAGTGCAATGATGCATATATAAATAAATGAAGCTTATGATTTATTACAATGCTTTTGTGTAATGACCCAAAAACTCAACTCTCTAAAACCTTTTAAGAATTCCTTATGAAACCTAAACCTATCTCCCTAATTAAGTTCCATTAGCATTGGTAGATCTCTCAAAGGAGCCTAGCCACTTGTAACCGTGTAACAAATCTTGTCCGCCAAAGTTTCTTGACGAAGGGTCATTCCTTTTCCTGGCCTAACCAATCCTAGTTGTTCGGTTGACCCAAATCATGCCATTTGTCTGGCTATATCTCCACATCTAGCCCTTATCCACCCTTACCAATCTAATGAGTTAGCATTGCAATTAATACGGTTCCACATGTATATGGAGTATATTTGGATGCAGAAACACACATGTTGAAAATGAGACAATTTGGCCCACATGTCAGAGTCGGGCAACCGGACAAGTGTCACCACTCGGGCTCAATCTTGGTGTGGTGTTACGACTATTTCTATCCATTAGATGCAAGGTGTGTTTTCTCCCAAAGGTTGGATAGACATGTACATGGATTAATGGACCCACACTCGTGGTCCATTCCACGCCAACACCACCTATACTAGAACCATCATTGACAAGTGGACCCAACTATACAAGAAACAAGAAGGGCCCAGGGGATGGGGAGGAGCGTTTGCCGACCCCCTGGTCACCTGACCTGAACCCCATGGTAGAACTGCCTCACATTCGGTTCCATGCAAGGAAACACACTTGAGCACATCTAGATTAGTTAGTCTATGACAGTTGTGAGATCAAATAGTCATCATTAACATCACCTAGATCTATGGGCCCACATCTAGCTACTATAAATAGGGAAGTACTCCCTTACTCTCAACACACCAAGGAGAGGCATCCATTTCAAGCTTAGGCGAAGCTCTACTCCGCTTAGAGCTTAGAAAATAAGAGAGGGCGTGAGGAGAATGCAGGTAAGAGTTAGATTTGTTAGCATCTTCTCTAAGTTGTAGCTCAATGCATATAAGCTTATCTTCGGGTGATATCATACATGACTAGCAGTATATATGATGAATTAGACATAAGAGTCATGTATGGTTTACTGTCCGATCCATGATCTGAACTCACAAATTGTGCTCATTAGAATTAGAATAACATTATTCGTATAGAGTCTGATTTGAAGATATATTAGAAAAAATAAAATAAGTTATTCATTCGGCTGTAACGTATGAATATGTTTGCTAATTTAGTAAGAAATAAAGCACACGAAGAGGGGCATGTCTCAAGGTCCATCCTCAACAATGGCCTTGTTTGCTCGTAACTTTATTTAATAAAGCTTCATCGATTAAAATATAGTTCTATTTCTATCATAGTCACTACAATTATCAAAATAGCGAACATGGATTATGTACAACAACTGCATAAGATGAAATCGAGCTTCTTTCTCTTTCTTTTTCTCTTCGAGAAGAAAAGAAACAAAGTGGTTGGGCCAAGATGAAGAGAACTTGGGCCTACCGTGAACAGGAGAGACATCGCCTGCCTAATCTGATAGTCACGACCTTTTGCGTGTTTGCTGTATCCTATATGTCGCATACCCAACCATGTTCGCTGGCCCACTTTGAGCGAAGCAGCACGTCAGATATGTGGGCCGTTTCCACTTCTATTCTGCTTCTTTTTATTTTGTTTCATTCTTTTCTCTTTGTATTTTTCTTCCATTTTTCTTTTTCTACAATTTTTCCTTCCATTAAGTTCTTCCATATCTTTATATCATACTTTTTTATTTGTTTTTCCTTGCAATTTCATAATTCTATTTTTCTATTTAAATCTAGAAAGCAGGGGTTTTAATCAATCATTAAAAACACTTTTCTTTTTATCTCAAGTGAATATACTATAGCCTGTTGTGATGTTTCTTAATTACTTCTAATGAACATACTTAACATTTGATGAAACATCTTCTTTCCATACATGAACAGTTTTGCCCTTAACCTAGAACTTTTTTAAAATCTAAAACAATTTTCTAATAGACCTAGACTATTATTTTCCAAAACTATAAAAAGTTATTACAAAGTTAAAATATTTCATGTCCACATTGGAACAGTTTTTCTCGTACTTCTTAAATATTTTTTCCATTACCTTATAACATTAGTCCTTCTATTCTATCTTGAATCTTAAAGGTCTATTTTTTTTCTTGCGTCACCTCTAGAAGAGTCATCAATATATGTCTCTTCCATCACAAATCATAACCAAGTCCGTTTATGATTCTTAAAGAGCCCCTGTGTAACACCTCAGGTGTTTTGCTTCCATATTTGCACTTGCATTTCATAAGCATGAGCATCATTCATCTCATTTATGCATTTGTTGAACTACAACATGAGTATGCAAACATACTCCAATGTACTTGTTTTATAATTGATTGATTATGAAATGTGGTTGGTGTGACATGTAGATGTAACATGAGTGTCTCATACATTGAAACATGGCAATGTTGTTAGTATAGCATGACAAGTTAATTGTTGTAACAAAGGCTTGAAACATATGCAACATGGTAGTGAAACAAATGATGGGAATTGCTTGTTTTGCTTGTTTCAACCTATGTGACACTTGGAAATGTGTGTAGCCAATGTGTAGAGTGGTTAGATAGGTCCTATAACACCTTAACTATACTTAGGATAATTAGTGGAACAATATTCATGTTAACCAAAATGACCAAATTGCCCTCCTAAGTGATGTTGACTAGGTGTTGACCTCTAGAGTACTTCTATTTGATTGTTTAAAAAGTCTGACCTCGAAACCATGCATGGAAATGCAACCTCAAACAAAGTTGTAGAGAATTTTATAGAGAACAAAAGTTGTAAAGGTGCCAACTCATGAAAATGTGCATAACATGCCCAAAAATGACCCACAAGACAATAATCCACTCTATTCCTACCCCTAAAATTTTCTAAGTCATGTAACTGGTTTTCAGTTTCATCTACATGACTTTGGGAGCTTGTAGTTTGTAATCCATGCCGAACCAGCTCCAACTCCAACTAACAACTTTGTAGTACTCATATAGCTCTCCAATTTTGTCAATAACATCATGACCTAAAACTGGCTAGTTTGGGAGTTATTGGGTGATCAAAACCGGCTGTCAGTCGACAA
The DNA here is from genome assembly GCA_038087645.1 of Saccharum hybrid cultivar R570. Classification (NCBI taxonomy): domain Eukaryota; kingdom Viridiplantae; phylum Streptophyta; class Magnoliopsida; order Poales; family Poaceae; genus Saccharum; species Saccharum hybrid cultivar. Next base: position 15,305,287 of record JAQSUU010000431.1, on the reverse strand, counting down.
TGGAGACTAAAACCGGAGTTTCAGAGATTCACCACTGCTGACCGCTGGCAGGCCATGCTCGATGTGTGGATGCCACGTGCCGTGCTCGCATCCTCCATGTCACGCCCTGGCCAGCTTGACGCGAAGCACGCGGCCGCTGCCTCTCCATTTCGGCCCTCCTCTTCTCCTTTGCGCTCTCACCGGAGGCGGAAAACTGAGCCGCCATTATCGCCGCTCGCTCCAACGTGCTCGTGAGCGCTTGCCACCGCATCACCACCGGCCAAACTGCATCCCTCGTTCCACCTTAAGCCCCTCTACCTCCTTGTCCTCTTCGCGCTGCGAGCCGAGCCTTAGTAAGGCTACATTTTTTATGCAATCGTCGCGGGAGGCTCACCGGAGCTCTGCCCTGCTTGAGCTCATCATGGCCAACCCCTTTGGCGCCTCCAGCTCCCTCTTCTCAGTAGCTTAGCAAGTTGTCTAGGTCATCGTGATGCTCGCGCCAGCCTTAGGCCGGGCCGCCGTTGCCGGAGTTGGCTGGCACACACCGCAGGGCGCCGCCGCACCCGCCATTGTCGGTGGCGTGCTCTCCTGGCTAACCCTAGGAAACCCATAGTACATCACTCGATGCGGAATCACATGGGGAGCACGAGGGTGGCCTCGGCTTCGCCAACCGACTCGCCGGCGGCGAGCTTCACCGTCGGCCATCCCTTCCCCTGTCTCTGTGCCACTGACCACGGGCTCCCCGTGTCAACGCAGGCGTGGGTGGGAGCATCGGCGGGCCACCCGTTAACCGGGCCGGCCCAGTAGCAGTTTAGGTTTTTGATTTTTGGTTTTTCTTTTATCTTTTTTCACAGATTTGAATGCTAGTTTGTAAAATCCTTATCTCAAGAATCTTAGATCCAAATGAGGTGATTCCAATTTTATTAGATTCTGTATAAAGTGTAGTATTTAGGAAAAATATAATATGTACACTTTATATATATAATTGGGAAACCTAAATGTCACACCCATTTTCAAGGAACAAATGGAGTGCATAATCTTACGTGCGCCTAGAGATCAATCACACATAAGATGACAAATATAAGTAGTATCATCACAAATGTTTATTACATAACGAATAATATCACAGAGTCTTCACATAACTAAGCGGAAACATAATATAATTCTTGTGGTAGCTAGCTCCATATCACAGGCACGTCAACTGGTCGACCATAAGTCTAGTATTCTTCAGGGAAGTAGAAGTAGTAGTCACTATTTGCACATTCGGGAGTCCATCCTGGGGTGTGGGAATGCAAGGGTGAGCACAAAAGTACTCAACAAATATAACATGGGGTTCATGAAGCTCAAATAGGGTAGACACTGGTTTAACAAGTAGTTTTTAGTTGATCATGTTTTAAGCAATTGAGTAGCAACAAGTAGGTAATATTCCCTTAATAAACATATGATCATGTAAAGAGAATAATGAATAGCAAGAACAAGTAAATTATTAGTGATCTCTATTACATAAGGGTCCAAGGCCGCTCGTGACCGTGAGCACGGCTGATATACCAGTTTTACACTCTGCAGAGGTTGTACACTTTCACTATGAGTCGTGATCCCCAAAAGTCCGAGGTCATGACTCCCCATTGGACAGATAAGTTTCACTATAAAGTCTTTCCATGGTTCGTCTAACAAGTTAGGGCCGCTAGGTTTCGTGGCCTGCAAATGTAGAGCCTCCCTTCCGCATGGCACAATGACACGCAGCCTATACACATAGGGACAGAAGCCGCACTACACCCAACCCGAAACACACCCCTTTTGCGCCATAAAGGTAACCACTAACAAGCTAGAAAAGGTCCTCTTATATGACTAAAGTCAGAGCCATGTAGCCCTCATAGCTGTACTGTAAGTCCCGGATGTTCGCTTACAGATAAGTCCTTATAGAGAGGAATCTAGAGAAAACTCTAGCCCTCTTGTTCCTTGTTGCTAAAAATCATCTTTTAGTGTTATTGCATATATCATTAATCAAATTACAAGATCATTGTTTAGGTTAGCACTAGCAAACTACCTAGTGCTGTAACCATAGAATTCAAGGAATAAGATTAATACTAAGGCATCCTTAACAAGGAGACACATGCATGATGAATTAAGTGAATTAAAGTAAATAGGTAATCAGGATAGTCCCATGCTATACTTGCCTTGATCTAGCTGATCCTGTTGACCTGGTTCGCAATAGTATTCTTGATCACCAACGAACTGATCACCGTCTATTCTCGATTAGCACATCAACAATAATCATCCAAGAGCAATCATGCAAAGCAAACAAAGCTACAATTAGAGCAGTATACCAACAGTAGAAAAATAAGATGAAAAGTTTTTTAAACAAATCTACATCGCACTAGGATCACACAGACACAAATTGCACGTAAATTGGAGCTAAAACGGAAAAGTTATGATTTAAACGAGATTTACTTTATTAAAGTAATAGATTAAATCTAACCTCAAAATTTAAAAGTGGAAAACCTACTAAACAGTAGTACTAACATGTAGAGTATGAAATTATGAACCTAACACAACTTGAACGAGTCAAATCGGAGTTAAAACGGAGATTTTATGACCAAAATAAATCTAGTGGCAAAACTGTAAATACTAGAAAACGTATTTTCACTCAAACCGACGAAATTTACGCTTTCCAAAGGATAAAGCGTAATCGGTCTGTACGCCTATGGACCGCGGGTTAAGACTTAAGAAAGTCCAGGGTCTCTTTAGCAAAAGTGGCAATCGAAGGGGTACCTCGCGATCTAAGCCGTTGGATTAGATTTGGACGGCTGAGATTGAATGAAGGGAGAGAGGAAGGGGATCTCCTGCCGGCTACAGTGACCCGCATGGTGGAGGCCATGGCCGACGACAAGAACCTCACCGGCGTTCACTATTCTTGCTGTTCCGGGAACCGTTGACGAGAACAAGCACAAAAAGAAAGAGGAGAGTGTTGCGGACTCACCAAGACGATTCGCGGCAGCGGAAATCGGATAAGGGCGGCGCACGGCTTCTCCAAGCGGGCGGCTCCCGAGCTTGAGTGACGACGACTCGGTTGCGGCGGCTAGAGCTTGACTCGCGATTGGTGGCTCCGGGTTAGGGCTGTGGAGGGGCGATGCGGCCGCGACTGCTATTTAAGAGGGGCTCGACGTGCCGGGCAAGGAAGAGAGGAGTCGGGACGGCATCGGCCTCCATTGCCGATGTCCGCTCGTTTACGAGCGAAAGAAAGAAGACGGTACCGCTTACAAGCGGGCCCGACGTGTCAGCCAGAGAAAAAGAGAATGAGAGCGCGGCAGCGTTCGGCTTGACGGGCCTTGACGAGCTGGGCTCGGCCCACTACGCGGCGCGTGCGTCGGGTGAGAAGGCCGACGGGCCAACAGGGGAGGGAGGAGATGCTGGGCCTTCGGGCCGAAACTGAGGAAAGGTAAATTCCTATCTCCTTTTCTTTTTCTAATATTTCAAATACATTTTCAAATGATTTTTGAAATTATTTTCTTCTTGAAATAAAAACCAATCACACAAATAAAAATATGTAGTGGCATTTATGCACAAACACGTTTCTAACCTTAGATTTGATTTTATTTTATTAAAAAAATTATTATTTCACTAAGTTTCCATGCACACATAAATGATTAACTAAATCAAATTCCCTATTTAAAAATATTCAAAAATTTAGGGTGTTACACTAAATAGAATTTTGAAAGGTGTTTTAAAATGGATTCAAACTTGTTAATTTTATAACTTAAGTTCTAGTGCCCCAAAAATTATGACATTTGGTGAGTGTGTTGTTCTAGATATATGCTAGCTCTGGTAAAAATTTGAATGTCAGTGCTTGAGTAGTTTTCAAGTTATGCCTTTGTCATTTTATAATTAGTGATACTTGAATGAATTTTTATAATTTTTTTATATGTCCAATGATCATAAAATTTTGTGGAGAGTGTCTTGGTACTTTAGGATTGCTAGGAAAAATATTGTTTCTATTGTTTGATACTTTTCAATAGGATTTCTTAATTATGCTAGAATTAGCCCTGCTAGATTGATAATTTTGTATAGGGAGTTCCTTTCGGTAACCTTGACTTAAATTTTTACAGTATTCTCCTGATAGTATATAGTATTCACGGTAATTTTTATAGAATTTTCTGAATAGTTTGTATTTAGGTTTATTTTCCCACTTAATTGACTAATTAAATTAAGAAAGGAATTAAAATAAATGATTTGGGTTGGCACACCTTACTTTCTAGTGGTTTTTGTCATATGTGAACTAGTGGTGCCATTGGTTTGGCCAAAAAGTTAGTTTGGCACATAAATAAATATTTAATTTTAGCAATATTAGGCCTTTTGGACAGTTGGTAGCATTTCTGGGATTAGACTTTGATAAAAAGTGTTTGTTGGGAATCTTGTGAATACAAAAGTTGAAGTAAATTTCTTAAACTAGCTTATGTAAAAATTTGGTGGCATTTGACCTAATAGTTTAGGAATTCTTGTAGTTTGAAGTTGCTATCCAGAAATGACTGCTCTCTGTTTGGAGAGGACAAATTTATGAAACTTTAAGATTTCTACTAGGTAAACTCTGGAATCAGGTCTTGAGGTCTAAAAATGATCTGTAGAGCCTTTTAGGAGCTTTCCAGATTGTCTTATGTCATGTAATTTGGATTTGTAGATCTACAGTTATGGTTAAAAGATTGAGCTGCTGTCCTAATTCTAGTTTTGCTGAGATATGTATGCGTTTGGGAGAGCTTAAGTAATGTTGCTCTTGTTGGTTATTTAGGTGTTAGGACCTTAACTAAGAAAGAGAAATTATACATTAGATTGTGTAGACTCGGTAAGTATTTCTCTACCGGAGAAGAGATTTGCACGTATAGTTAAAGTGATTTGAATAGGGTGTTAAGTTGTTAGTGCAGTCCGCATACGTATTTACCGAGCATGTGCATTCATTCTTATGCATCCATAAAATTTATCTTGTGCATACATACAATAGGTGTACCGGAGGGGGTGACGCTTCTAGAGTTCGAGGGAGCACATCAGGAGGAGGAGCAGGAGCAGCCGTTGGAGCCCGAGGTGTTAGCCGGTGAAGGAGTTTCCAAAGAAGAGCTGCCTGAGTGTCTTGATCATCGTTCCTCATCCTTTCTGAAAGACAAGCCTTGGTGCATGCTAACCCAGTATATTTACAAATAGTATTTGAGTACTTTTACATGTTTAATGCATTAAGTGGTAGGAATTGATTGTAGACACTTGCTGCACATATCCTTCCTTGTCTAGAAATTATCCTGTAAATCCTATTTACAGTTAGGGAACGTGGTATATGCTTAGCAATGCTTAGTACGGTAGAAGTAGGGTGATTTACTGTCATCCGCGAGCTTTGAGAGAAAGTGGGTCACGGTTAGCTATATTTGCTATCGTGGAAGGAACCATGCTTAAAAATGGATTTGAGACCGGGCAGGAGTTCGATAGTGCAACTACAAGACATTTCACGTCTTAGGTGTGAAGCTATACCTGTCTAAGTCGTTTAAGTACCGATTCATTGTACGTCCTTGAGTCATGTTGAACGTAGTCTAACACTTAGTTGGCCGGATAAGCTGTTCCGACTGCGAAGACGAGTAATACAGTTAAGGACGAGAATCAGGAGGTCAAGTGCGCATTCTAGAGGAAGTAAGGATATGCTTGAGGACATTGGCGTAAGACCAATTGGGGTTAAAGTCCCTATCACCTGGCAGAGTGTTGCCCTTGGGGATGAGGCATCAGTCGAACCCGCGATTCCTGAACTGTATCAAAGGTGACTTTGTGACCTTGACACGGGGTCTGTGCAGATTGTGTTAGAAATACCTCTTCAGTTGGATAGGAATTCGATTCGAATCGCCGTCACTCCCGGTTAGTAAACACTTGAGTTGAGCAGCGGTAACGTAGATTCAATTTAATTGAACGGATGGTTTATCGGATGATGATTTAAATGTTACCTCAATTTATACCTGCTATGGTTAATAATGTTTGTTTAATAATCAAGTAATTATTTAGTATAGGTGCTAAGATAAATGATAGGTTAATGCTAAAAATCACGACTAGCATAGGTTAAAAATGGTTACTACTACTTATGCTTTTTTGCAAATGAAATGCCAGTCAGCTCCACTTAAAGAAAGTCTTACATGATCCTTAGTGTCTTTTATTTTTGTTTCGACTGGTAAGTCTAGCTAAGTACATTATTGTACTCAGGGTTTATTCCCTCCTGTTGTAGATGATATGCTTTACCAGAGCTTCTGCAAACACTGCCTCCACCCGGCGGGTGACGAGGACTAGATCACTTGGACGTGATCATCTTTTAGTCTACTATTTTTTTAATTTTGTGGGAACGTGATCTGTAAGACTAGCAGTCGTATTTGAACTAAGTGTGTACAACTTATGCTTCCGCTACTTTCTAAATCTGGTTTGTAATAATTGCGACTCTGAGGTGTTGTAAGCTTCTCTTAAGTACTTATAAAATGTAACGTGTGATGTGTTATGTTGAATGATACGATCTTGGTTGTAATCGAGTTGGTTTGAAATTCTTCGTGATTTCGATTGACTACCGGGATTATATGGGCTCAAGTTCGAAAATTTAGATGTTTTGGCGCTTATTTTTGTACTTGTGCTCTTATAATTTGGATGACTTTGTTACACCCTGATTCTGCCTTCTGCGGCTATTCATGTCTGACTTCATATATGATTTCAAATACCGTTAGAAATTATACCCTCTACTTGAGGGCTATTTGGTAGGGCTTTGCCTCAACTTCACAAAGCTGTTTTTCGATTTCTTATATCAAACGTATCGAGATGAAACAACTTCTCTCTAAAAGTTTTTTTTCAGCATATCACAAGAACTGAGATGAAGCTGAAAATACTAGCTTCTCCAAATTTTCTATCTGCTATCATACCTAAAAGTTGTTTTACCAAACTTTTTGAAAATAGCTTTAGCTTTAATGGTGAATCTGTTTCATGGAACTGAAGCAAAAAAAAAAAAGACTTCTTCGCTAGTGAAGCTGAGCTCTACCAAACAGACCATGAATATATTCCGTTCAATTTTGTACCAAATTGCCATGGCCGTTCCACCCATCTCTCTTGTCAAAGGCTGACGGGTGGGCCCATGATGGTGTCACGGGCATTGTGTCAAGTTGCGTCATCAGCAAGCGATAGCTTCGGCAATTTTGACATGCCTCCACGCAATGGCTCAAATGTTGGATGAATCTGCGTAATCTTAGCTACTGACCAGTCGGCGAGCCGAACCCCCTCCCCACTATTTATCTTCCTCCCTCTGGTGCTCAATTTGGCCTAGCGCGGCCTAGCAGCCCACCAACGTGCTAGTGCCTCCACCCGAGCTTGCTGGCGTCGCCCTCGTCTCCATCTCCGGTGCCCCCACCTGAGCTCGCCAGCGCCGCCCTTGTCTCCATCTCCGGTAGCTCTCTCCCTCCCTCGTCTCCAACTTTGGCGGGCTTAGAAGGAAGGGGGTTAGGGGAGGCAAGAAAGCCAGGAGGTGGGGATGGTGGCCAAGTGGTTTAGGGGAGCTGGTGGTGGCTGCGGTGGTTAGGCCAGGCTAGGGCGGAGGGCGTCACGGCTGGCCGGTGAGTATGACCATGGGGCGCGTGGGAGTAGGGCATGGGAAGGGAAGAGGGAGGCCACCACGACTGCGCTAGGGTTCGCCGGAGCTCCGACGAGCCCTAGCGCGGCCGTGGCGGTGGGCTTCGAGGCGGCGGGGTGGTGCCGACACGTCGTGAGGAAGAAGAAGCCATGGGCGGTGGTGGTAGTCGCGAGGAAGAAAGAGAGGGCGCGTGTTGGTGGGTTGCACTGGGCCGCGTGGAGCAGGGCGAGGCCCAATGTCGTCCTGGTCGGCGGGCGGCTCCCTTGGTCGGCGCATAGGACGCCCCAAGAATTTGGGCCTCAGATGGAATCATAAATCGTATGGCCTTAAGCGACTGAGTCCTTACTGCCGTCCGGCCATATATACAAGCAAAGCAATACAAACTGGGCCTTCTGAGATTTTTTTTAATCATAGGCCCTTCTGTGTTGGTGTGATCCATGGGTAATGAATGAGCCTACTTGATCAAAGGCCACACCAGAAAGCCTCAATTTCATGTGGATTGACTCCTATCAGAGCTCATGCATCTGTCAGTGTGTCAGGTGTGTCATGCAAACCACTGCTTTCTTTTCATGAGTATATATATAGATTGTAGGTGAAAAAATTAGTTCCTTTTCCAAGATGCACATCTTAAAATTGACAAAGTCACTACGTAAACCTCGTATTAACTTCAGTATTCTCTTCCAATAAGAATAACATCATTTCTTTATAGAACAAATCCAAAAAAATACTATCACTCGTATCATGCACGTTCCATTAGCATTATTTTTTTCTTTAAAGACCAAAAATATAAAGAACTTTTAGCACGTTTATCTTCACAAAGATTTGATGATAACTAGTCTTTTATCATAATGTAAGAAGTGGGAATTTATTTATATGCTTTAAATTAACTTGCATTATACTTTTTCTTGTGACTACACAGTACAACACAAACACTCATAACGTGCGCACACTCACCCTGTGAATACTATTATATGCACTTGACCTTGAAATAGCTAGATTAATTGTCAACCACAAATTGTTGTTTAACTATAATGTTAGTTTTTTCAGCATCAAGGCGACTGACAGCCATCACGCGCTATGTTTAAAATATTATATATATACTAATGGACTAGCTTAGTGTCTTTAATTTCTACGTTCCTAGTGCGACTAACGCATAGTACCCTACTATGTATGAGATTAGTTTTAGCCAACTTGTAAGTATAATTTTAGTCGTGGAGTGAAGGGGCGGCATCAGGCCATCAATGTTAGGATCTTTGCCATTTACTTTTTGCTCATTTTCCTTGGATTCTGTCTAGGTCCGCAAACAGTTTGATACCCGTGAACCATATTGTCCTCTCTTTTGGAAATTGCGATACATACATCTGAAAGTTGTAATAAATGGAAAGGGCCTTTGACCATCTATCCTCTTTCAAGGAAGGAGACTCGGAAAAAATTACATATACTCCATCAGTCTTGTTGTACAGTACAGCGCATTGTAACATTTGAAATTTATTCTGAAATATAAGGGATTTGAGAAATAAAAAGATAATATTTACTAAATAAACATACTTGATTTAGTACTTGCCATATTTTTATATAAAGGGACGACTGAGAGTCCACCCTTTAATCATGCAAAATATAACTGGATTTCAATAAATTAGAAAGTTAAGTGCTGGTACATATATCTATTGCACTCTCCCTTACTTTGCCTGAAATAGCTAGAATGCGTTATATTTTAGGACGGAGGGAGTACATATAAAAAAAGAAAAGGAGTTGTTATATTTCAAATGCCTGAATTTTCAGACAACAATCTTCGACAATTAACTAGTACAATTGAAAAGAAATTTACTTTTTTCTATAATTCAACGATAACAAAATTACATATTGCCTGAATAACAATAAGGAAGAAGTCCAAATTACTCCTCTCAAGTTTGGCATATGTCCAGATTACCCCTAAACTTACATTCGGTTCAATTTACTCCTTCTAACTATTTCACTTGATCTAATTTACCCCTTAACATGATTTTTTTCACATATTAGTTGAGTCTTAATATCAACTTCTGTGATATGATAGAGAATAGAATAAGTTATGTTAGAAAAATATATTTAACTTTTTGCCACTATTTTAATGGCTTAGGAAATTTAATAATAAATTAACACTAGAGATACAATATCATATAAAACATAATGATGAAAAATTCATAGTGCATTTTTCTAACACAAAATACAATGTCCCCTCTATCACCTCACAGAATTTGAAACTAAAATATAATTTGTACATAGAGAAGAAAAAAGAAAAATTTATTTAAGGTGTTGGTTGGACCAACTTAAATAGTTGGAGGGAGTAAATTGAACCAAATGTTAGTTTGGGGGGTTATTTGGACATAGGCCAAATTTGAAGGGAGTAATAAGGATTTTTCCTAACAACAAAAAAAATTCAGAAGGAAGTGAAAAGAAAAAAAAGATGTCGTCTAAGAACAATTGCCTTCCTTTAAGAACAATAGGACAAAAAAGAGCGGTACAAAACTTATCTCAAGGTAGGTTCGTTCAACCAAACTCCCTCCGTAAATAACTGTGTTTTCGCTTCCTGAGAAACAACTTTGACTAACTATATATAAAAAATAATAATATTTATGGTACAAAACTAATATCATTAGATAGATTGTGGAATCTATTTTTATAATAAATTTCTTTGGAGATACAAATGTTGCATACATTTTCTATAAATCTATGACACGGAAACAAAAAAAACGACAATTATTTAGGGACGGAGGGAGTAGACAAATAGCTTATGTGGCATATAATGCCTTGTTCCCATATGTGTAAATGGGGTATATATATTTGTGTGGCTCTAAGTATGTTTCACCGTTTTTCTTACATTATTACTTTCAAATTAGGTGGAAAATAGGATTAGGAGAGTTGGAGGATGAACTAAAGTTCGTTGTGTTCTCCTCCTGCTGAAACTGACTAACACATCTGATGATAAGGGAGTGACTCCAGGTTCACCTGGAGTCTCCATCCGGGCCATCCCTCTCCAATCTGAAGGGGTTTGGATTGGTTCTCATATGTACCGTAGCTATCGAACGATGAAGTCGAGGGATGCTAGTGACTTACTGATGAAGCGGTCATGAACAGGACCATTTTGGCGTAGTCGCTTTTTCATGTGGGGCTAAAACACTATAGGGAACAGGATGCATCCGCAAGATTGTGTATAAGCCTCTGAATTACACTTGGGATAACTTGCAGAAATGAAAAGGTATCTACACGTTGCATAATGCATCAAGAACATATGATTCAGGTGCTAATAAAGATAAAGGATCAGGACTGTAGCGGTCCCGGCAGTGGCCCTCCATTCGCATCCTAGCTCTACTACACAAACTACAAAGAAAAAATGCATCATAAGCTGCAAATCTGAAATCTGCAATGCCTCCGATCCATGAGGCAAAGTTTTGTGCTATGGCAGAAGGCATCCTCATCACCAAGAGTGCAAGTGCGGTGGTACGATGTGCGTAGCTTGCAAGGGTACCAAGACGAATTGCGCCTTTTCTTGCATCGATTGTCATGCCATGCATCGTGGTTTTCCCTACTAGTAGCTGCTAGCTGCAGTCTGCAGGTGGTGGAATGCTAGCTTTTTATTATGACCCAAAAAAGAAAAGCACAACCTCAACAACATATGGAAATACAGGAGTTACTCCCTCGGTCCTAAATTATAAGGTATTTTAATTTTCTTGGAGAGTAAAAACATATCAAGTTTGACCAAATTTATGTAATAAAATTTATAATATCAAATAAGTATATTATTAGTTTCTTCATTAATTATATTTTCATAGTATACCTATTTGATGTCATATGTTTTCGTAATTCTGTGATTAAACTTGAGATGCTTAATTTGACTCTTCAAGAAACATGGAACGGCTTATAATTTGGGTTAGAGGGAGTAGCTTTTTTTTTTTTAATTTCACACATGAACCAAATTGAGCAAATTTTATCAATTTCGACATATGGAAATATAGCTTTTAGAATAGCTCCAACAATCGAATTTTGAGCTAGCTGTAAACATTTTTTTTATATTTTAATAGAAAAGAGGGAAAACTAATTGACTCTTGATTGAGAGCTCAACTCTTGCCCATATTTCTTCAAGATTATATGGAAGTCTCATAAGCTAGTATGCGCTAAAAGTTAGCAATATTGGGATACTTGTCTTAGAGCTACAAACGAGTTCTTACTATTATGGGGGCCCTTAATTAATAATACAAAAGTAGGGCAAATTTAAACACAGGGTTTTGGTGGTCTCGATCAAAATTAATAAAGGAAACAAATGTTCGAGAGCGAGTAGAGCTAGTGAGCGCGATGGAATGGAATCATGATGGAGCCTTCGTCGTCCTGGCAGCAGCTCGATCGATCCTGTTAATCGGCAGACATGATGACGAATTAGCACGATGGCCGTGGCGGGGCCGAAAAGCAAAGCAAAGCACAGAGACAGAGGGGGCGCATATTATTCGGTGGGTCGTCGCGTCATTACGTCCTAGAGACCTAGCAGCAGCCATCAGCCTAGCTTAGCCGAGATTAACCACCTTTAATTAGTGGTGGTGGGGTTTCAATCACAGCACCTGCCTGATTCGGTTTAGATTAGCAGCGGCAGTGCCCACCAATTATATTGATTGATGCGCTAGGTTTTTATTTGTGTGCTCTGTGCGGTGCTATGCTGTTGCGTGCAAGCATTCCCCTCCTCCTGCTCGCCTCGCTAGCTCCTGCATCACTGCATGCATGCCCCTGGTGGCCGTCTGTCTGGGCCGGGGTAATTATGTGAACACAAGAGAACAAAAAGGGACAAGAGGATCCAAACAAAGAGAAGAGGGCCAAAAAGGAAATCGTCATCTTGTCGATCGCACTTGCCACCACCAATTTCCGCCATCTACACTTGTGGCAGGCCAGTAGTATCGTATAGATTGATTGGTGGTATATATGGTAATACTTGGATGACGAAACACTGTAATTAGCTACGAGTAGCTAGCTAGAGAAACTATTATGTGCTCAGTCGAGAAACAAAACAATATGCTTTCTTGTGCTCCCACGCACGACCGGGGGGCAGATCAGATCAGATGCAGGCGGCCGCGGTTGCGTCAGCTAGCGTGTGGTGTCAGCGTCAGTGTCACCGGGGAGAATGATTTCGGGAGCGGGCTGGCTATACATCCGCGTCGCAACGTCAACAACGGCTAGTCGGCTACGCAACTGTGCACTATTGTTTTAGGCCTAATTCGTAGCATTATTCACCTTTGCATGCATTGCGTCCGGGTCTGGGCTATCTCTTCTTCTATCTCCTCCATGGACCATGAGGTGATGGCTGCCTACTGTACGTGCATAGGGCCTACTGGAGATAGAAGCGTTGCTGCAAGCGTCCAGGTACAATCAACTGCACATATTCTTTTTTTTTCCTCTCTCTCTTTAATTTTCTTTATTATTTGCTGAAAAGTATTGACTTGTCTAATTGGAGAAATCGTTTTATTTATTTGGACAACTGTGGACTATCCATTACGTGCGGTTCACCAACTGAGCCTAGCTAGCTAGCTAGTTTCTTTGGTTATCCTTATATGGTGAGAAGATATCCAGCCGGAGTTTAACGCCGCCTACGCTCATATTTTCCTTTATTTGTTTCAAAGAAGAAATAATAATAATAATTTTCTATCAAAACTGAACATAAACAAAGAACGGCAATGACGATGATTATTCAGTAACAATAAATTTAGTAACAAAAATCCAAACATGCATCTTGTTAGAAACACTCAATTTAATTTCAAAAGTTACCTTCCTCTGATCAATATAATTGTCTGACAGCATTTCTCTATACTTACATGAGGGCAGGGAAATTTGTTGGATAATAATTCACAATATATAGTACCTACATATGCCATATTCGTACTATAGTACTTCTATAATTGTATCTACAGCGCAGTGAACAAATTGCAGTCTTAAACTTCAATGCAGACTTCCTATTTCGTCAATTTTAGTCTACATACTACGGTGACGTGTGTGTCTGTGTTTTTCTCTTAATTAACATTTGTAGCAACTAGCAAGCCAAAACATGTACGTTCATTGGGTACACTGTAGGCACAAGCAGTTCTGCAGTAGGCTGTTGCGTCTCAGGCTTTTTATTTTCAAGGCTACCAGAATGTAGTTCCAACCACTGCCTATATATAATATAGACAAAGTATGCTCCAATCTCGTACATTTAAATGATATGATAATATTGCATTGAAAGCGAAATATTATCGGACTGGATTGTAACTATACATGATAGTCGCTTGGAAATCAACAAGTCCTTGATGCTCTAATAAAGAGACTCTCTTGCTTTTTCCGGTGTAGATGATGTCGGAGGAGAGCAAATAGAGAATTCCATTAATGGTTCAAAAAATGCTCAATTTCTCATCGTGGCATTGTTGTTTGGTATCAGTAAGTAACAGTAAACATAGTGCACCAAAAATGGACTCCAGGATGAATGGGAAAACATCACAATGGATTGATTCTCTCGAATGATCAATTGGCAACGAAATAGGGAAAATTGGCCTAGTTAGTTTCCAAACATGTTCCATCTCGAAGAACCTAGAAACTCCTCTAGGGAAGGAGCCCGTCAAGGAGGCGCACCTAGTATTGTTCTAGGGTTGGCAAGCCAACCAAGAACGACCACAAACACCGCTGACATGCTTGTAGAACAACATATGGGGTTGGATAAGATTAGTTCAAAGAGGAACACATAAAAGGCATGAATAAAAGAAAAAAAGATAAATTGATTTGAATGAATGGATGCCCTCAATCGTTCATATATCCTTTATATTTTACAAGTGAGGTGGGCTTATCCCGTGGAGGTTGAGATCCCTTACAAATCATGTCCTGGACTGCCAAAACCGGCTTAGCCAGTTTCCACATGCTGATACTCTCCGAAGCATAATTTCCTCATTCAAAATCTAAATTTAGCATTCTATATATGCATTTCGGCAAATGCAATGGTGAAATCCAATTTGTAATTTTAAAAAGTTCCAAAATAGTCTTAGCACATTTGTGAAAATGTCTAAGCCATTTTCCCTTAAGCAGCCTAGGTTTGCCTCTTTTGGTCATTTTTCAGTGTAACAATTATGACACCTGACAATTTTTTGGAGTACATAAGAAATGGGGGAATTTCATGGAATGATACCATTAGTGGGTTTGTTATGTATTTAAATATATAATATGTATAAATATATAGATAATACATCTAGAATTTTTTTAAAAAATGTATAATTTGGAGCAGAAGGAGTACTATTTATTGATTAATCAACGGTTTAGCTAGATGTCTGCTATATCATCAATTTTAAGATTTGTCGGCACAGTCCTTTAAATATTCTTATAAGTAGTGTGTACGTGCGTGCGTGCATCCCGTTTGTACAGGTGAGTGTATGTAATTGAGCAGCGTGTCTGTACTTTGTTAGGAAAAAAAGTAATTTATGAATCTTGTATTGTTGTTTCAATGAATTCATATCCTACCAAGGAACGTCCAAAGCACTAAAGCAGCTAGCGAGGAATACACATTCTCCTCTAGCATTTTCCATATATCCACGTGTCGAAACATGGTCATCTGGTGTAAAACTGAAAAACAAACAAGCTAGAGAGACACAAAATTGTTGGACTAAGATCTCAAACTCAGGCGCTAGAAGCCAGCGAGTTAATTAGTCTAGTGAATCACTCAGCTAGATTCGCTACGTCAGTGTAATGGCTTGATTATGCATACTTTACAGTAAATTAGCTGCCACGTCGTCGTCTGCTACTGTGCATAAACAACTCGTAATCCTTTTGGCAGTTCTTTTCCCCTGAGCGTTGGGCCTATTGACACTTCAAATAGTACCAAGTTGTTAGTATAAAATTTGGGGAGGGTGCACCCCTAGAAACGACCTAACTTAATGGCGGAATTCCCTATCGTTTCTCCACCTGCATCAGTACTTTTGCTGTCCTGAATGATTGACAGGAATCGAGCCATTGGTGCTTGGTAGGGACAGTCATATACTTGAAAGATCAAGCCAGAAAGAAATTCAAAAGTCTTGGTAAAAAGGAGTCAAAAATGTTTTCTGGGAGTGGCAGTGTCACTGTTAGACTTTACAGTCTGCTATATAAAACAGTGTAGGGGGATATATTAATTAACCAAGGGTGGATTGTGATGTGCCACTGACCATATCTCCAAAGTTTTATTCCAGAAATATAGCCAAGAATATCGTCTCCAGTGAGAATTGTTGTTACTCGTATTTAGCAAAGAAGAATGCATGCCTTTATTTTTTTTTTGCCAGGCCCTTTTTTTAGGATGATATTGACACCCTTTGCATTGAAATATGCTTTGCCCTAGAATAAATATTGAGAGGCATACATGCCATCTCGGCGCCTTTGAAAATTCAGACGAAATAAAGGACAATAACTAACCATGTCATCTCACGACACAAAGAAAACATATCAAACTCAGTTTGGGAAAGGCAGTTGAAATAACACTGAAATTAATTATGCGACGTAGTCTAAGGAATCTGGAACCAATGTCAATAACTTGTTACTCTTTTGAAAAAAAGAGTGCACCGCATATAATTAGAACAACATAATTATATATGTCAAATAATTAATCTGATAAGAGGCTTAGATCAAAATTTTTGCATGCATTCCTTTTGTATAAGTTTTTTTTTTGCAAAACATATACTCCCTGTAGCCCAAAATAGAAGGCACACTACTACAGTTCATTTTAGATAGGAAAATGAGCTACTGAGGAAGCAAGAGCCCAGTCTACGTGTAATCGTCTTTGTCATGGCAAGTTGTCTCATGGATTGCTTCATGCAATGCGACATAATCATGAGAAAAATGAACAACTCATATAATGGTTTTCTTTTAAGTTGTCTTATAGTGATTCAACTGTCCTCAAATTGAAAAAATGAGTTATATGGCAATATCAAATCGTACAATGGTAAAATAGTTATCTCATAGTCCTAAATTTTTGGTGTTGCTTCATGAAACAAACTTCTTTCACTCACGTTGCTCTCTCTCATACTCGTCATAAAGAATCCAATGTGGCATTGCATGATACTGCTAGCATGTAGCAATGTACTTGCCCTTGATGTGGAATCCATGGGCGGAATCCTCAAATCTAAAAGGCTTGTTTTTAGGATGACTAAAACTACTCTGGCTAGAGTTGCTGGAGAGGACAAGACTTGATCTTTTGCGCGACATCAGCCTTCTTGGTGCGGGTTGTGGCCACTGCATACACCGAGCTCTCCACTGAAGCCAAGGAGTGTGTGTGCCTTGAGTCCTACGATGACCTTGCTTAGACAGTCCATTGGACGTCCGATTTATGGGTGACGTTCGCCTTCTTGATGTAGGTTATGGCCTTCGTATATGCCAAGATCTTTGTCGACACCAATGAAGTATGTGACATGGACAAAAACACAAATGCTGTTAATGAATCGGCAACTCTATCTCTCAGGGAACTCATGATAGGCCGTAAACGCTCTCACTACTACAGAAAGCTAATCATCACCGGCTCCAGAACCCCCATTATCGACAGTTTTGCTCCACGTTGGTGTATGTCGGCGGTGATCGATGACCATTATCTCCACCGGTAGAGAGCCTGCGGTGATGGTATTTTACCAACGTCGATCCGGCGTACCATACGACGATGACGGTATCTTCCCACCGTCGGCCCAGCGTACCATCCAGCAGTGATAATGTGTCCTTCGATGCTGGTCTGGCATACCATCCGGCGGTGATGATGCATCCATCGATGCCGGCACGGCGTATTATCTGGCGGTGATGATGCAAGAATCGACGCCGGTTCGGCGTACCGTTCAGCGGTGATGATGCGTTCATCAACGCCGGACCGGCGTACCGTCCGACAGTGATGATGCATACAACGACGCCTGCCCAGCGTGCTATCCGGCGGTGAGGATGCACATATCATCGTCAGGTCAGCGTACCAACTGGCGGTGATGATGGACCTATCGACGCCAATCCGGCATACTATCCGACTATGATGAAGAGGGCATTAACGCCGGATCGGCGTACCATCCTGTAGTGATGACGAGAACATCAACACCGGACTGGCATACCATCCGGCGGTGATGTTGGAGCCAGTGCACACGGTCGGTGTTCCCTCCGACAGTAATGAGGGGCAGCGTCACCGTCACCATTATGTTTGTTCCAGCAGTAATGTTTTGTCCATTACTTCCGGTGTTACCACTGTGTGTCATTATTGTTCACAATACATTATAGCACCAACAATAATACAAAAAATTCATGGCTTACACATCGCTAGCAACATATATATTTTCAGAACACCGCCGATACAAATATCCATACAAAACGACAACAACATTGTTGGTGTTTCTTAGCGTAAGTAGAGGAATCCGCAAGCGCACGGATACACCGTTGTAGCACTTCACCCGGAAGTATTCAGGGTATCATAATTTCCCAAAGGAACGGTTGTGCTAGACTCTTCACTTAGTTAACCTATGACCACAAGGGAGAAACAAACGAGGTAGCGAGGTTTTTCCAAGGACAGATATCTTAATGGAGGTAGCTTTGTTACTATAGACTTGCTTCAGGCGCCGGATTGCACTTGGTCTGCCAAATGATGCCGGCCTCTGCTCTACCATGAGCCCGAATGTGGGGGATTACAAGGGACGGATAGAGCTATCACCACCTGCCGCTTACCCCTCAATCCGTAGGGAAAGAGGCGAACGAAGATAGCTTCTAGCCTAGAGACCACGTCTACGCTATCCACTAATACTCTAGCGTGCTATCAAGGGTTATCCGTCTTTATCAGGGCCCTTCTACTAGAGTACCCGCTGCAAGGACGGACGACGAACCCACAGGTCTATAATAGTGCAAAGGTAACTTTTTAAGATAAATAATCAAAGTTAAACAACAAGTCTCTTACTCCAAACAGTAAGGAGCTTGTAGAGGTATAGGTGGAGAAGCTTCTGGCTCCAGCACTTCGACTTAGTGTAGCTAGCACACTAAGGGAAGTTGCTAGTACTCCGACTCTTCTCTAACTCTCTCCTCACTCACTCACCTCTCTTATTTCTTTTTTACGAAAGAGACCGTGGGGAAGGTCCCCATGGTACTGAATTTTTTTTATTAAAAGGTAGAAAACAGGATACAAAGAAATACTTACAGGGGGTAGGGGGAGTGTGTAAAGGAGAACTAAAGACTGGGACTAAAACAACCAAAGAAGTACAAAAAAGGAAGAAGATTGTAACATAATCGACCAATTATATGAGATTAAGTGAGAAAATCACCCACCGAGCAGACGACTTAGCAAACTTAAGCCCATATAACCCGGTAGTCCGTGAAATCACAACGGATTTCAAACCAACTTGCATACCAGTCAAGATCGTAATAAGTTCAGCGGTCACCATCACAAGTTACATAAAAGTTCACGGCACAAAACATCAGAGTTTAAACATAGTTATTACAAACTAGTTTCGAATGAAAGTAGCGGAAGCATTTTGTTCAAATCACACATGCACACAGAGTTCAAAATACATTGCCAGTTCAGGATCATCCTCCATCAAAAGCATCAGACAAGATGTAGTGAATGACCATTGCCCATGGTCCTAAGCTTCTCCCATGGCAGGATAAAAGCAGTTGATACAGTAGCCGTAATACATCTGCCCATCTGCAACAAGTGGGAACAAAGCCCTGAGTACGAGAAGGTACTCAGCTAGACTTACCCGATAGAACTAAAAATAACAGACACCAAGGAATCATGATAGGTTGTCTGGTGGGGTAGCTGACTCGTTTGCAAAAAGACATTTTTAGTATTTAGAGAATCTTTACAAAAGCTTTGCATCAAGTTAAATCTTTATTAACCTGTCAACTATATTTGCACCTGTACTAAAGTAACATATAATTAAACAGGTAATGATAACCAATAATCACTAACAACTTCCATTATGTCATATTTCATATAACTGTCCAAGTGTTTTATCAATATTACTACGATGAAGTAGCTCAAGTCAAGTGCTCACTATCCAGTGAACGATGGTGATTCGAATCTATTATTAACCAGCTGGTAAGTTATTCCTCACACAAACCTCACTCACCCGCTAAAGTGAGGTGTTGGTCACCGAGTCAACCAATCAGGTAAAGTCGCGAGCTTGCCAGGAACCACATGTACCCGGGGGCCGCCTGATTACTCTTTGGCCTTATCATCGCGCCCCCGTATCCTGCCACTACTACTCCGGTATAGTGCGTTGCGGGCAATCCACTCGGCCCGAATAATCTCCCAGCTTCGCGGTTGGAAGGTACTTTATCCGGCCAACTAAATGTGAGGCATGCGTTCAACATGACCCGAGGCCCAACAACGGACGATCCTTAATCGACACAGACAGAAAACACTACAGTCCGAAACCCTGCAAGTTTCCGTCTGGTCTCAATTTCACATTAACACTTAGTTATTTCATGATGACATCTTTTCTCAAGCAGATCCAGGTAAACACCTATAGCTCGCAGGTGACAGGAAATCACCCGACTTCTACCGGTCTAAGCAAGCTAAGCAATTACTTGACTGCGAATGACAAGGTGACAAGGATAGGGTAGAACGTAGTAAACAAGGTATAATACAGTAACGGTTGCAAACAACTCCTAAACTTAATGCAGCAGTTAAAGTAAAGCATTCATAAAATCTTTGCAAACCGGGGGAGAGAAATGCTCTGGGGCTTGCCTCTCTCGAAAGAGCTCGGACGGTGGTCTGGGCACTCTGGAAGCTCCTCACCGACCTCCTCGTCGGCTTCGAGCACTTCCTGCTCCTCGGGCTGCTCTTCCAGCTCCTCGGGAACTGCTACCGACATTACTTCCTGCGATCCTGTATGATGCAATCGTATAAGTGCTTATGCCTAGGTGCATTGCGAAAATGACATGTAAGGGTCATGATAAATGAAATGCAGATAATTAGGTTCACTTTATTTCATATGGTAGGAATACAGTTTTTTTTCTACAAGGTAGTCAACATCATCCAAGAATACAGACTATAAGCATATGTCATCTACTGCATTCTCTTCTACCACTACCATGCTAAGTCAGCATATTTTATTAAATGCTTCAAAGATACACCAAAGAAAAATCCTATTCACTAGTCATGCATTAACAAGGTTAAATAAAACCTCAATCGCAACTAGGTTTGAACAGCAACACCTATTCTAGTAGCATAGAAAAATCTGAGAAAATTACAGTAGCTTTCTATCGTCTAATCCAGCATACCACAAAAATTTCATTGTATTGGGATTAATAGAACTGCCAACACAAAAATAACAAGCTAGGACCTAAAAATGAGCATAAAAATACTTTATACTATGAAAAGTATCAAACAACAGATTTAACGTTTTTCCTACATTCTACACAATAAAAAATCACTATAGAAAAATTATTACATGCTTATTTTATTCATATTTTTCTCTCTAGCAAAAATAACATTTATTAACAATATTAAACACTTGTGCTACAACTCAAGATTTTTTTCCACAGAACATGCATGGCATATATTTTTCCTAGAAAGTACATCACAAAAGAAAATTATAGCAAGTGGAACCATATTTTTCTGAGCTTTCTGTGATTTATTACATATTTAACAAGAAAACAACAGTTTTAGTGATTAAATAAAAACTCTATAGCAAAGTATTTAAATCTTGACATGCAATATTTTTAAACTATAGATCTACTCCAGAGGAACACTACAAAATTTGTTTCATAATTTTTGGAGCTAAAATGAGCAAGTTATGAATTTTAGAAACCCTTTTAACAATTTCTGAAAAATCATTTTCAAAAATCCATTTAACTGCAGCCGTTGAAAATGCTGGATGCACCCGGTGCAGTGCACACGCGAGCGCGAGCGGAGGCAGACAGGTGGGCCCGTGACCCCACATGTTAGCCACATAGAGAAGAGAGAGGCGCTGACTGCGCGGTCCTCGCCGCCGGTGAGCTCGCCGGTGGTGAGGTCACCACCATCGTGATTTCCGTGCCAAGGCGGTCACGTTGGTGCAAACGACATGACCGGAGGAGCTCGGGAATAGGCTCACCGTCGCCAATGGCGGAGCAGCGGCGCAGGTGGTCACCGGCCGGCCATCCCCGACCATGCCACGGTCACTGGAAATGTGCTCGAGCAACGGTGAGCCATGGCGAGCAAGATGCGCGTGCTAGAAGGGAAAAAGGTGGGGCGGAAGAGAGCGGTCCACGGAGCGGAAAGCTTCGGTGAGCTCGGCCGGAACTCTGGTGAGCAATTCACACGGAGGGGAGGCTTACCACGGCCAACTGGAGCGAGCATGAGATGCGCGAGGGAAAGGCGGAGCTCAGGGCAAGATGGAGGCGTCGATTATGAGGCGGAACGGCCGAAACGCCGTCTCCGGCGATGGCGCGTGTGGTGGCAGAGGCGGGCTGTGGCCGAGCACTGCTGTGAGGCGAAGAGCTAGAAATGGAGGCAGTAGGGAAGGCGGGCGAGCGCGCGGAGGGAGTAGGCGGGCGCGGAGGGACACATGGGCCACCGGAGGGCGCGTGGCGCGCGGTGTCGGCGATGTACGGCCACGCGGCGGCCGGCTTCTGCCGCGGCGCCACGGCGTCGCGCGCGCACGGGCGGAGGTAGGCGCAGACACGGGAAGCTGGGCCGGGCCGCTGCACGAGCAGGCCGAAGCGGAGGCGGCGGCCCACTAAGGTAAGAAATTCCTTTTTCTTTTCTAAATATATTTTCAGATTTTATATTTGATTCAAATTCAAATTTTGAAGATGAAAAAGACATTTTCACAAATTGTCCCCAAAACAAAAGTTGTTCAAAATTTAATTCTCTACAACTTTCATTTAGGGAACTTTTTAAAATTCTAAATAGATTTTGAATTGGTGATTTAAAGTCAAATTTTTTAAATGATAACTCATTTTTCTGAATGTTTTTAGAAGCAAAATTTGGGGAGATTTCTAATACAAAACTTGCTCCAAAAATCATGCTACTTATTTCTAAGTTATTTAAAGTTATAGCTCCACAAATTTTTACCACTTTTACCTAGGATTTTTACCAAACTCAGAGCTCAAACATGATTATCACAGTTTTAAATAACTTCTAACTTAATTTGCATGTGACGATGATCATGTATGAAATGCAAATGCTCATGATTTAGGATGTGAATGCCTGCTTAACACCCAGAGGTGTTACAACCTTCCCCTCTTATAAGAATCTCATCCCGAGATTTTGGGTTACGAACCATTTGTTATAAAATCCTCATAAGCTTTTTGCAGATATTCACCCGTTTCCCAAGTTGCATCTCCTTCATCATGATGACTCCACTGTATCTTATATGTTTTCACCATACTGTTCCAAGTAACTCTTTCTTTAGAGTCCAACACTTGAACCGGTTGCTCACGATATACCAAATCTGACTTGAGCTTTATACCTCGAGGTTCGATTCTTTCTTCGGGAACACGCAAACACTTCTTGAGATGCGATACATGAAAAACTGGGAATATATCACTCATTGTCTCAGGTAACTCCAACTTATAAGCGACTAGACCTTTTCTTTCCAAGATCTCATATGGTCCCACAAATCTGGCTGCAAGCTTTCTGCGTACTCCAAACCATTTCTTCTTCATTGGCGTGACTTTTAGATAAACATAGTCACCAACCTCGAACATAAGCGGTCTCCTTCTTCGATCTGCATAGCTTTTCTGATGGGATTGAGCGACTTTCATATTTTGCTGAATGATATGAACTTTCTTCTCAGCTTCTTCTATGAAGTCAATACCGTAGTATCTTCTTTCTCCTGGCTCAATCCAGTTAAGTGGTGTTCTACACTTTCTGCCATACAATGCTTCGAATGGTACCATCTTGATACTTTCTTGATAACTATTATTGTAAGCGAACTCTGCTAAAGGTAACCATGACTCCCATGAACCTCTAGAAGATAACACACAGGCTCTCAACATATCTTCTAGAACAGCATTAACTTTTTCGGTCTGACCATCTATTTGAGGATGATAGGCAGTACTACGAATTAAACTTATCCCCAAACCTTTATGCAAGTGCTCCCAAAAGTGAGCAGTGAATTGTGACCCTTTGTCAAACACGATATTCTTCAGTATGCCATGTAATCTCACAATCTCAGCAATATATTTCTCGGCATATTGAGGTGGTCTATATTCTATCTTGACAGGTAAAAAGTGAGCTATCTTTGTAAGGCGATCCACAATTACCCAAATTGAATCATGTCCTTTCTGAGTAGTGGGCAAACCTGTGATGAAATCCATGTTGATATCATCCCACTTCCAACTGGGTACAGACAAAGGTTGCAATAATCCGGCAGGTCTCATATGAATAGCCTTTACCCTGCAGCATGTGTCACATCTGGCTACATATGCCGCAATCTCTTTCTTCATCTTGGTCCACCAAAAATGAGGTCTTAAATCTTGGTACATTTTGCTACTTCCGGGATGGATAGATAACTTTGAAAGGTGAGCCTCATCCATAAGTTTATTCTTACGCTCTCCATCTTTAGGAACAACAAGACGGTCGTCAAACCATAGCACGTCATGTTCATCCAATCTAAAGTGCTTGGATGGTTCTTTAATCTTTTCTTTGATATGGAATATCCCTTTGTCGGTTTTCTGGCCTTCTATTATCTTACTCTCTAAAGAACAACTAATCTGAATACTGTGTAACACTGCAGGATGCATTAGATCAAAACCGTCTTCGAGCAAAGGTTGCACATTCAGGCAATGTGACTTTCTACTCAAAGCATCTACCACTACATTGGCCTTTCCAGGATGATATTGCACATTCAAATTGTAATCTTTGATCAATTCTAACAATCTTCGCTGTCTCATGTTTAATTCAGGTTGGGTGAAGATGTACTTAAGACTCTTGTGATCGGTGAAAATATTGCACACATTACCAAGTAAGTAATGTCTCCAAATTTTCAAGGCATGCACTACGGTAGCAAGTTCAAGATCATGCGTCGGATAGTTGATCTCATGCTTTCTCAACTGACGGGAGGCATAAGCAATGACTCTTCCTTCTTGCATAAGAACACAACCTAATCCTGTTTTTGATACGTCACAAAACACATCAAAAGGTTTCTCAATGTCCGGTTGCGCTAGAACTGGAGCAGTGGTCAACAGTTTTCGCAAGGTGTGGAAAGCTGTCTCACACTCCTCTGTCCATACAAACTTATGATCTTTCTGTAGCAGACTTGTCATTGGCTTGGCAATCTTCGAGAAGTCTGGTATAAAACGATGATAGAAACCAGCTAAACCCAAGAAACTTCTAACTTTAGAAACTGTGATTGGTGTCTTCCAATCCATAACCTCTTGCACTTTACCTGGGCCTACGGATACTCCATTCTCCGACAGAATGTGACCAAGGAAAGGAACTTTCTTCAACCAAAATTCACACTTGCTAAGCTTAGCATACAACTTATGATCTCTCAGTCTGGCTAAGACAATTCTCAGATGCTTTTCATGATCTTTCTCATTCTCAGAGTATACTAGAATATCATCAATGAACACAACCACAAACTTGTCTAATTCTGGCATGAAAACTGTATTCATCAGATACATAAAGTATGCAGGAGCATTTATTAATCCAAAGGACATAACAAGATACTTGTACAACCCGTATCTGGTAGAAAAAGCGGTTTTCGGTATATCTTGTGGTCTAATCTTTATCTGATGATAACCTGATCTTAAATCTATCTTGGAGAACACTCTGGCTTTGGCTAACTGATCGAACAAAACATCAATGTGAGGTAAGGGATACTTATTCTTGATAGTTACAACATTAAGAGGTCTATAATCCACACACATCCTCAAAGTACCCTCTTTCTTTTTCTTCACAAACAAGGCAGGACATCCCCATTTAGACTTACTTGGCCAGATAAACCCCTTGTTCAACAACTCCTCTAGTTGCTTCTTCAACTCAGCTAACTCATCCGGAGGCATCCTATAAGGTCTCCTAGAAATTGGAGCTGTCCCGGGGATCAACTCAATTCCAAACTCAACATCTATATCTGGTGGAAGACCAGGTAACTCATCTGGAAACACGTCCGGAAAGTCACACACGACCGGAATCTGATGAATCAGAATAACTTCCATAGCACATGTCACACTCACAAGGTTTGTTCTTTTGGGCAATGGTACCTAAAAAGTACCCTCTCCCTGGGGATCCTTCAGGGCAAGTACCCGACTTCCTGTATCTATAACTGCTCCCCATTCTTTCATCCAATTCATCCCTATGATGACATCCAGAACTAGTCCAGGCATAACTATCAGGTTTACTCGAAACTTTCGACTACCTAGCTCAAGGGTTGCCTCTCTAACCATCTGATTAGTTAGCCCCTGCTGAACTTATACGGTAACCATAACTTAAGTCTGTTCATAGTTGTTCATGTTTCCGTGCAAATGCTTGACTCATGAAAGAATGCGATGATCCAGAATCAAATAGAACAACTGCAGGGTTTTGATTAACAGGAAACTTACCAGCAGTTACGGGCTCTCCCTCAGGAATCTCTTCCACAATGGTGTGGTGTACTCGAGCATTATAAGTCTGTTGCTTCTTTCGGGGCGGATAAGGGAAGAACTTGGAAAAGTGGCCTAGCTAATCATAGTTATAGCAAGGTCCCTTTACTATACCAGCAGATCTGATAGCTCCCTTCGAGTTACCTTGTCCCGCGGTTGCGGCTGTTCTTGCTGGCGGCACTGCCATCTTGTATGGCTTCTACGGTCCCTTGTAGTTCTGGGTCTTATGCTGCGGTGGCCTAAACCTTGCACCAGGTGCAGACGGACGATAGGTCGAACGATTAGCAGTGACAACTCTTGACTATGATGGTCCTGACTCAAAGGCTCTCTTGCGAGTCTTGGATGCTATGTACACGTTGTTGTTCTTCTCTTGTTTCAGACAATCACTGATGAAGTCATTGAATATGGCGCGGGTATTGGTACCCACATGCTTCATCATCTTCGGACCTAACCCTCTCTTGAAGCTAGCAATTTTCTTAGCATCTGTGTCAACCATGTCGGGAGCATAACGACACAAGTTGTTGAAGGCATGCAAATACTGTGTTATAGTTTTGGTACCCTGATTTAAAGCTAAGAACTCTCCCAATTTCATCTCAACTAGCCCTAATGGAATATAAACTCCACGGAAGGCTTCGGTGAACTCTCTCCACGAGATCTGAGCATTTGGAGGGAAGGTGGTGCGATGATGCTTCCACCACATCCCTGTTGGTCCTTGTAGCTGATGTGCAGCATACTCTGTCTTTAGTACTTCTGTCAGCCTCAACACACGGAACTTATCTTTCATAGTGTTAATCCATTCTTCAGCGTCAAGTGGCTCGGTTGCTTCCTTGAAAATTGGCGGCCTAGTGTCCATGAAATCCTTGAAGTTACTGTACTGATTTACTCCATTGCCACCACCTTGGTTGTTACCACGTTGCATGTTGTTGGCAATGGTATGCAGGAAATCTTCCATATTTTTCTGTGACTGCTCGGCATTACGCTGACTTCCTAGAAACTGTGCAAAGAACATCTCTGCAGTGAGCAGTGGAGGAGGCGGTAAATGCGGTTTTGGGTGTGGCTCATTATGGTTGGTGTTGTTAGCACCACTCCCACCTACCCTGGCACCATTTCCACCAGTTTCAGCAGCCTCATACGTGGCGCGTCGAGTGTTTGCCATCTGCATATTTCAGCAACAAGTAATGATTAAGCGAAGTTGTAGTAATTGTGAGTGAATGAAAAATTATGCCATACTAAACTCATTGGAGAGAACAAAGTCATACAACAAAACAGAGGCACAATAATCGCATTCCAATTAAAACAACACCACTAATTAAATTACTTCAAATGCAAATATCATGTCCAATACAACCACATTGCTAGCATACACACACTGGACTTTATGCGCTCAGGTATCGCATGAACAACCAAGATCCAACATTCTACCAAGTCTCAAGGTTCAAACGAGATACATCAAGATACATGAAGCCAAAAGAAGGTTATCGCAACAGGGCCTAGCAGCTAACGCAAAGCAACTAGCCTACTCCTCAGGGCCATCGTCTTAGTCGGAGACGTCACCATTGCTACCATCAGTAGCAGCATCGTCGTCAGCAGGTGCGGCTGCTGGCTTGTCCTCATCGTCGTCGACGTCCATACCGATGGCTTCTGGAGGAGCATACGGGCCAATCCTGTTGTAGAGCGCATGAAACTCCTCATGCAAGTTGACATTGTACTCCTCTAGCTCGTCGACCCTCTGCCTCAGGAGGTTCCTCTCGTTCCAGGCTTCATTCCTTTCCTGAACCAACTGTCCAATCATGCGGTCTGCATTATTGTTGGCCTGAGTCAATGTATGCACCCGCTGTATAGAACTATCACCTCTCTCTAGAGCCTGGTCTCGCTGCAAGCTCATGTCAGCCAACTGCTCCTGCAAACTAGCGATAGCACGTGCCTGCTTCTTCTTTTGTTTTCTTGCTTTGAACCGATCATCACTACGCAAACCAGTCAAAGTCCAATACATGCACTCCAGACTCTGGTATGCTTTGATAGCTGCATACATCGCACTCATAGCTTGGTTGTCGCTAGCCTGTCCTTCGCTTGGTCCTCTGACTAAAGCACTTCCTTGTGGCTGTACCCAAATAGCATCGTGAGGATCATCTCTCGGAAAAGTGCCAGCTCGTTGGGAAATCTGCTCATTATGTCCTGGATGACACGAAAAACTGCTCCCTCTGCACTCTCAACTGGAGTGCGTCCCTCAAACTCCAAGTGCCAACCATCCCATTCTGGAGCATCACCAAGAGCAGGGACATTGACTTCCACTACTGCCAGTCCATTCTCTGCCAACTGGTTCTTACTCCAAGAGTACACCAGCTCCTGACCCTCTGGGTACCCCACATCATGGAGCACTCTCCAAAGCAAAGTTGGCATGCCAAACTCGCTCAGAAAGGTGTCCGTGTTGTGGCGCTCCCACGGGGCCAACTGGTGTCGGGGTGCTCTTCCACCTGTGGACTTACGGGTAGTCTGCTTCGTGCGGGCCATCTGTACCAAAAGTTTCGATTACCCGGTGAGAACATATTTTAAGTTGGTACAAATTTTATCAAAAGGGGATAATCAATTTATAAGGAGAGGAATGCATGGCATGAATGAAATGCGCAAGCAACATGATGCATGCACGCTTCTTACGTTCTCACAAACTTAAGAAATAAATGATATCTATCGACGAATTCGGTGGCATACAGGCGATCTCTCATAAACGTAACTAATACGTTCTACACGAGAAACACTGTTATGTACCTGCAGAAGATTCATTTCAGCCCAAAACCCTATGCATGCATGAAAGCAGTAAATCTATCTACATGCTCTACACGCATCCCCAGATACGCGTACAACGGTAGTAACCACCCAAAACATCGTCCTATTGACGGCATCGCCTCAACGGACGGAACAACCACCCATGCGACACTTTTGTAAAAACATGCGTAAACATGTAAGTACTCCAGTATCATATAAGCACTCTCCCTAGATCGGCGGTGTATCCGATCATGCTCTCACATCTCACACTTACCGAGGCGTAGAGGCAACTGATCCATACATTACCACTCAAGTAAGTGGCACTCATACAATAGCACACCGTATGAGCGACGAAATAGAAATATGGTGCAAGAACCCCCAAGTCAGTACTTAATTAAGCCACCTAGAGTCCTTACTGGGCATAAAGGATATGACCACTGGCACACTCTTAGTTTGTAAATCGCGTTTTTCAAACACATTTTGTTTTAAATACACTTGTGAACAGTAAACCCGCTAAACCATGCTCCGATACCGCTG
Source organism: Saccharum hybrid cultivar R570 (assembly GCA_038087645.1). Lineage (NCBI taxonomy): Eukaryota > Viridiplantae > Streptophyta > Magnoliopsida > Poales > Poaceae > Saccharum > Saccharum hybrid cultivar. Next base: position 15,275,859 of record JAQSUU010000431.1, on the reverse strand, counting down.
TAACAGAACCGACCAATTATACGAGATTAAGTGAGAAAATCACCCACCGAGCAGACGATTTAGCAAACTTAAGCCCGTATAACCCGGTAGTCTGTGAAATCATGACGGATTTCAAACCAACTTGCATACCAGCCAAGATCGTAATAAGTTCAGCGGTCACCATCATAAGTTACATAAAAGTTCTCGGCACAAAAATCGGAGTTTAAACATAGTTATTACAAACCAGTTTCGAATGAAAGGAGCGGAAGCATTTTGTTCGAATCACACACGCACACAAAGTTCAAATACATTGCTAGTTCAGGATCATCCTCCATCAAAAGCATCAGACGAGATGTAGTGAATGACCATTGCCCATGGTCCTAAGCTTCTCCCATGGCAGGATAAAGGCAGTTGATACAGTAGCCATAATACATCTGCCCATCTGCAACAAGTGGGAACAAAGCCCTGAGTACGAGAAGGTACTCAGCTAGACTTACCCGACAGAACCAAAAATAATAGACACCAAGGAATCATGACAGGCTATCTGGTGGGGTAGCTGACTCGTTTGCAAAAAGACATTTTTAGTATTTAGAGAATCTTTACAAAAGCTTTGCATCAAGTTAAATCTTTATTAACCTGTCAACTACATTTGCACCTGTACTAAAGTAACATGTAATTAAATAGGTAATGATAACTAATGATCACTAACAACTTCCATTATGTCATATTTCATATAACTATCCAAGTGTTTCATCAATATTACTACGATGAAGTAGCTCAAGTCAAGTGCTCACTATCCAGTGAACGATGGCGATTCGAATCGATTATTAACCAGCTGGTAAGTTATTCCTCACACAAACCTCACTCACCCGCTAAAGTGAGGTGTTGGTCACCGAATCAACCATTCAGGTAAAGTCACGAGCTTGCCAGGAACCACATGTACCCGGGGGCCGCCCGACTGCTCTGTGGCCTTATCATCGCGCCCCCGTATCCTGCCACTACTACTCCGGTACAGTGCGTTGCAGGCAATCCACTCGGCCCGAATAATCTCCTAGCTTCGCGGTCGGAAGGTACTTTATCCGGCCAGCTAAATGTGAGGCATGCGTTCAACATGACCCGAGGCCCAACAACGGACGGTCCTTAATCGACACAGACGGAAAACACTACAGTCTGAAACCCTGCAAGTTTCTGTCCGGTCTTAATTTCACATTAACACTTAGTTATTTCATGATGACATCTTTTCTCAAGCAGATCCAGGTAAACACCTATAGCTCACAGGTGACAGGAAATCACCTGACTTCTACCGGTCTAAGCAAGCTAAGCAATTACTTGACTGCGAATGACAAGGTGACAAGGATAGGGTAGAACGTAGTAAACAAGGTATAATGCAGCAACGGTTGCAAACAACTCCTAAACTTAATGCAACAGTTAAAGTAAAGCATTCATAAAATCTTTGCAAACCAGGGGAGGGAAATGCTCTGGGGCTTGCCTCTCTCGAAAGAGCTCGGACGGTGGTCTGGGCACTCTGGAAGCTCCTCACCGACGTCCTCATCGGCTTCGGGCACTTCCTGCTCCTCGGGCTGCTCTTTCGGCTCCTCGGGAACTGCTACCGACGTTACTTCCTATGATCCTGTATGATGCAATCGTAAAAGTGCTTATGCCTAGGTGCATTGCGAAAATGACATGTAAGGGTCATGTTGAATGAAATGCCGATAATTAGGTTTACTTTATTTCATAAGGTAGGAATACAATTTTTTTCTACAAGGTAGTTAACATCATCCAAGAATACAGACTATAAGCATATGTCATCTATTGTATTCTCTTCTACCACTACCATGCTAAGCCAGCATATTTTATTAAATGCTTCAAAGATACACCAAAGCAAAATCCTATTCACTAGTCATGCATTAACAAGGTTAAATAAAACCCCAATCGCAACTAGGTTTGAACAGCAACACCTATTCTAGTAGCATAGAAAAATCTGAGAAAATTACAGTAGCTTTCTAGCATCTAATCCAGCATACCACAAAAATTTTATTGTATTGGGATTAATAGAACTGCCTACACAAAAATAACAAGCTAGGGCCTAAAAATGAGCATAAAAATACTTTATACTATGAAAAGTATCAAACAATAGATTTAACATTTTTCTTACATTCTACACAATAAATAATCACTATAGAAAAATTATTACATACTTATTTTATTCATATTTTTCTCTCTAGCAAAAATTACAATTATTAACAATATTAAACACTTGTGCTACAACTCAAGATTTTTTCCACAGAACATGCATGGCATATATTTTTCCTTGAAATAACATCACAAAAGAAAATTATAGCAAGTGGAGCCATATTTTTCCAAGCTTTCTGTGATTTATTACATATTTAACAAGAAAACAACAGTTTTAGTGATTAAATAAAAACTCTACAGTAAAGTATTTAAATCTTGACATGCAATATTTTTAAACTGTAGATCTAGTCCAGAGGAACACTACAAAATTTGTTTCACAATTTTTGGAGCTAAAATGAGCAAGTTATGGATTTTAGAAACCCTTTTAACAATTTCTGAAAAATTATTTTCAAAAATCCATTTTACTGCAGCCGTTGAAAATGCTAGATGCACCCGGTGCAGTGCACACGCGAGCACGAGCTGAGGCAGACAGGTGGGCCCGTGACCCCACATGTCAGCCACACAGAGAAGAGAGAGGCGCTGACTGCGCGGTTTTCGCCGCCAGTGAGCTCGCCGGCGGTGAGGTCACCACCATCGTGATCCCCGTGCCAAGGCGGTCACGTTGGTGCAAACGGCATGACCGGAGGAGCTCGGGAATAGGCTCGCCGTCTCCAATGGCGGAGCGGCGGCGTCGGTGGTCGCCGGCCGGCCATCCCCGACCATGCCACGGTCACTAGAAATGTGCTCGAGCAACGGTGAGCCTTGGCGAGCAAGATGCGCGTGCTAGAAGGGAAAAAGGTGGGGCGGAAGAGAGCGGTCCACGGAGCGGAAAGCTTCGGCGAGCTCGGCCGGAACTCCGGTGAGAAATTCACACGGAGGGGAGGCTTACCACGGCCAACTGGAGCGAGCACGAGCTGCGCGAGGGAAAGGCGGAGCTCGGGGCAAGATGGAGGCGTCGATTGTGAGGCGGAACGGCCGGAACGCCGTCTCCGGCGATGGCGTGTACGGTGGCGGAGGCGGGACTGCGGCCGAGCGCTGCTGTGAGGCGAAGAGCTGGAAATGGAGGCAGTAGGGAAGGTGGGCGAGCACGCGGAGGGAGTAGGCGGGCGCGGAGGCACACGTGGGCCACCAGAGGGCGCGTGGCGCGCGGTGTCGGCGACGTACGGCCACGCGGCGGCCAGCTTCTGCCGCGGCGCCACGGCGTCGCGCGCGCGCGGGTGGAGGTAGGCGCAGACGCGGGAAGCTGGGCCGGGCCGCTTGCGCGAGCAGGCCAAAGCGGAGGCGGCGGCCCGCTAAGGTAAGAAATTCCTTTTTCTTTTCTAAATATATTTTCAGATTTTATATTTGATTCAAATTCAAATTTTGAAGATGAAAAAGACATTTTCACAAATTGTCCCCGAAACAAAAGTTGTTCGAAATTTAATTCTCTACAACTTTCATTTAGGGCACTTTTTAAAATTCTAAATAGATTTTGAATTGGTGATTTAAACTCAAATTTTTAAATGATAACTCATTTTTCTGAATGTTTTTAAAAGCAAAATTTGGGGAGATTTCTAATACAAAACTTGCTCCAAAAATCATGCTACTTATTTCTAAGTTATTTAAAGTTATAGCTCCACAAATTTTTACCACTTTTACCAAGGATTTTTACCAAACTCAGAGCTCAAACATGATTATCACAGTTTTAAATAACTTCTAACTTAATTTGCATGTGATGATGATCATGTATGAAATGAAAATGCTCATGATTTAGGATGTGAATGCCTGCTTAACACCCAGAGGTGTTACAAAGATTACAAATCATTGATCCACTATAAAACTATTGGCCTGTTAGCTTCCTTGATCCTGATGGATTGCAAAGTGGCATCATCTTTGAAATTCTATAGCCATCTATTGTAAGAAACCTGGACTCCATCGAAAACCAACCTGTTTCTCATTTTGCATAACTCCCAGGCAGCGATCTGAAAAATCTCCATGAAGGGAAGTGCAGATCTGTGCTTGGTACAATGAATCCTCCTGTGAAGTATTGCATCATTGACCCAATGAATGGAAAGCTTGTCCTAGCATCCTTTTGCAAAGGAGCAATCGAAGAACAGATGATCAATAGTCTCTTCCTCATTGGCAGTGCAAAGAATGCAAAGAGAATTGGGCTGGACATTGAAGTTCCTTCTAGCCAACATGTTCTTGGTGTTTAATCTGTCCATACATATTAACCAACTGAAAAACTTAATTCTTGGAATAACTCTGGATTTCCATATCCAACCAAAAACAGCAGGAGTGTCCAGATGTGAGAAAGCCAACTTGTAAAGCTTGGCAGCTGAAAAAATACTAGAACCCCAACAAAAAACTCTCATATCAGGTCCCTCAGGCAATTCAAAGTTTTGCATAAGACCATTCAATTCTTCAAGTTCAGCAGCTGCTTGTTGGGAAATTGGTAACTGGAACAGCTCATCTAGACTGGCAGCATGAGCAACATCCTTGACAGAAATGTCCAGAAACCTAGCAAACTGAGAAAGGGAAGGGAAGCTCTCCAACAGGATGCCCCCCAGTCCAGTTATCTTTCCAAAACAGGACAGAGGAACCATTCACCTCTCTTATTTCAATCACAACTACTGAAAAAGTAAAAGTCTACTCTTCTCTCCTTGTGAATTGAATTGGGATTTATTCTCTCCTCCCCTTTGAGAGGAAAGGGCCCCCCTTTTTTTACTAAATCAAAGGCAGTGCTCCTACTTATTTTTGGTGCGAAGCACCAGGGGAACCGACGTTGCATGCCTCCATGCCACCGCCAAAGAAAGACCAGGGCATATGGCGGTGATAGGGGGGCAGCCGCCCCCTAGGCCGGCCGGCCCACTAGTTGGCCCAAATGGCCACCGCCTTTGTGAGGTGGTCTCTGGTTGGGCTTGGAACACTGTTGCATGGTGCCTTGCCCCATTGGTGTTGCGATGATTGGCGCCTTCTTCATTCTTTGTGCGAATTAACATTGGAAAGCGCCTTTTGATGGTTTATTCCATGTATTTGTGTTTGTGACCTGCAAAGTGATATACTCCAAATACATGTGGAACTCGGTTAATAGTAAATTCATATGTGACTTAAGTTTGCTAGTTTCTCCTTTTTATGAGCTTATTGACAGGCGAATTTCATCGTTAGTGACTGTCAACAACTCCCCCACACTTAAGCTTTGCTCGTCCCAAGCAAATAGCTAAGTATTTTGGTTGTTGATCAGGAGATGCTACTATGTCGATATAATTCGAAAAGTGCCATGCCTATAACAAGGTATTCTTCTGCAATTTAAATAAGTTGGCATTTTATCCATCCTTTTAACTTTAATCCCTATGGGGCATATTGCTTTTCCATGTCTTAAGCGGTTGCAAGATAGAACGGAATAACAAAATAACTAATCATTTGTTCTTTGATCAACCTTCTATCTGGAGGTTTTATGAATTTTGCAAAAAAGAAAGTAAGTTCCTCAATGATTCACTCATTCGCTCAATGTGTATGATCCTTACCAAGGCATTTTGAGATTGTTGCCTTACTTTCCATGCCCTACTTCTAAGCCTTTGAGTGGAGTTTTGGGTAGGTATGAGAGGCGGGCATACTTGTATCACATATATTGCTAAGTCAAAAACCTGATCCATGGAGATGCAAGTCATACACTTTGATCATGATGTGCAAGTGTGTGGAAAATTTTTCGATCCTTTTTTTGTACTCCAATGTGGTCATGAATGTTCTCTCTTTGAAAACTGCCTTGGGAGTAGGGCTATTCTTTATCCTCACTGGCAGGCATCAAAGTACCCATTGTTTTCTCTATCTTTTTTCAGTACTTTGGAACCTTCATGTGTTCCATTTTTTTATCTTTTGATATTCTGAGAGGTCATATTTCTCTATCTCTTTTTTTTGAAGTAGCCCCATACTCTTTCTTGACATATGAAAATATTAGAGAGAAAAACTCATGTTTGATGTATAGAGTCTGTTTTTTGGTGGATGGAAAGGGCATGTTTTTGCGTAACTCTCAGTGTGAACGTTAGCATTTTATTTATGGTGTGCAATGTGAATCTTGATCATGGGAGTATGATGAGAATCTCAACAAGGGTCACGTCAATTTGGCAAAACTCAATGTAAGTACAAGCAGCATATGACTAAGGTTTGTATTTGAATATTGTCATATGGCTTTGGTAGGAATTCATAATCATTGAGGAACCCCCCCTTTTTTTTAGAAAACTCTAGATGTCAAGTTTCTCTTAGAACAAAGTCATAGCATATCCTATTTACCATGTAATAACTTGCAACAACTTAGAAAAGGATCATGCTTTTGCAACCCACAAGTTTCAAGTTTTTAGGATGAGATATTTTTAGCCAACAAACTTAAATATTGGGGAATACTAAGTTATAACTTAGGCATAGATTAATTATAGACAGAGCAAATATTCATCATTTCAACAAAGGAGAACTTAAGCGTTCCTAAATCACATATGAGAATGGAATGAGAGATTATTACATTTTTTTAGATTCAAGAGAGTATGGGAAAAGAAGTGTATTTAATTATACCTCTGTGTATGGTCTTCACCCCCACACTTGTTCCTGTTCTTGTCTAAACATTTATTCATATATATATATAACGACAAGGTAGATAGATAGATAATCATGAATAACAGGAACCTTTATTTTATTCAATTGTAGGTGCATTACAACATTGCATGAATAAAAGGAATAAAAAAGGAAATAAAGATGCACCTATTAAGCACTCATGAGCCTAATCAAGAGCAAATTCGACCTGAGCGGCTCTAGCTATCTTTCTTAGACTATGCCTAAGACTAAAGTTAGTGACATTTAGCTGGTGCTCCATACAAAACGACAGCAACATTGTTGGTGTTTCTTAGCGTAAGTAGAGGAATCCGTAAGCGCACGGATACACCGTTGTAGCACTTCACCCAGAAGTATTTAGGGTATCGTAATTTCCCAAAGGAACGGTTGTGCTAGACTCTTCACTTAGTTAACCTATGACCACAAGGGAGAAACAAACGAGGTAGCGAGGTTTTTCCAAGGATAGATATCTTAATGGAGGTAGCTTTGTTACTATAGACTTGCTTCAGGCGCCAGATTGCACTTGGTCTACCAAACGATGTCGGCCTCTGCTCTACCATGAGCCCGAACGTGGGGGATTACAAGAGACGGATAGAGCTGTCACCACCTGCCGCCTACCCCTCAATCCATAGGGAAAGAGGCAAACGAAGATAGCTTCTAGCCTAGACACCATGTCTACGCTATCCACTAATACTCTAGCGTGCTATCAAGGGTTATCCGTCTTTATCAGGGCCCTTCTACTAGAGTACCCGCCGCAAGGACGGACAACGAACCCATAGGTCTATAATAGTGCAAAGGTAACTTTTTAAGATAAATAATTAAAGTTAAACAATAAGTCTCTTACTCCAAACAGTAAGGAGCTTGTAGAGGTACAGGTGGAGAAGCTTCTGGCTCAAGCACTTCGACTCTTCTCTGACTCTTCTCCAACTCTCTCCTCACTCACTCACCTCTCTTATTTCAATCACAACTACTGAAAAAGTAAAAGTCTACTCTTCTCTCCTTGTGAATTGAATTGGGATTTATTCTCTCCTCCCCTTTGAGAGGAAAGGGGCCCCCTTTTTATACAAAATCAAAGGCGGTGCTCCTCCCTATTTTTGGCACGAAGCACTAGGGGAACCGACGTTGCATGCCTCCATGCCACCGCTAGAGAAAGACCAGGGCATATGGCGGTGATAGGGTGGTGGCCGCCCCTAGGCCGGCTGGCCCACTAGTTGGCCCAAATGGCCACTGCCTTTGCGAGGTGGTCTCTGGTTGGGTTTGGAACACTGTTGCGTGGTGCCTTGCCCCATTGGTGTTGTGATGCTTGACGCCTTCTTCATTCTTTGCGTGAATTAACATTGGAAGGCACCTTTTAATGGTTTATTCCATGTATTTGTGTTTGTGACCTGCAAAGTGATATACTCCAAATACATGTGGAACTCGGTTAATAGTAAATGCATATGTGACTTAAGTTTGCTAGTTTCTCCTTTTTATGAGCTTATTGACGGGCGAATTTTATCGTTAGTGACTGTCAACAAACATACATAGTTTCCAACCACAGCGAATACATAGTTTTTATAACACAAATAGACGTCCAAAATAAAACTAGCATTCCAAGGTTAGGAACTGGCACCTTGATTAGATAAGGTGATGGTCTCCATAATGAAACCACCAAGATCTTCTTGCAGCCCAGATATCTCTAAAATGGTCAACTCCACTGTCTGCAACACAAGAAAAAATGTGAAACACAGTTAAGACATCTTCAGAAATCAACAACACTCTTTGCAAACTTGCAAATTAGTTTTCAAACAAGAGCTAGCTTGAGTTATACTTAGATCTAAGAGTGATCTCCAGTTACAGTTACAATTATGGCTAGAAAGCTATGTGTAATTTTTCTTATTTTCTTTGTTTCCCGAAGGATGTACTTGGCAAACATTGTTATTAAATTTTAATAAAGTCAGTAGGGGGCAACCCCTCCTATTTTCCTCAAAATTATGGCCAGATAGCTAGGTTGTCAATTGAATGAATGGCTTTAGGGGCCAACCTATGAGCCAGAGGAGAGATCATGGATGAGGCTCTATGTGCATCATATTCATCCCACTCACGAAATCACTCCAATACTCTTGTTGATGTGGGTATTCACTTCATTCTGGCTCGATGCCCTTCCTTACATATTGGTTTTCAAGTAGTACCTAAAATACTTGAATGAGTTGCCCATGATAAAGAATGCCCAATCCTTTACCATCTCTTCATCAAACCCATCTAGAAAAACAAACAGGTCCTTTAGCTTCTCCCAGCAAATATTCTTCAGACTGGATGGAACCGCCCATTCGCTGCCCGGTAGTTTCCAGTACCTGTACTTGATGGGTATGTTGTCCTTCACTAACACCCATATGGCCATCTTGTAAGGCCCCATGACACCAAATGGCAACACAGGTTCCCCAGTCGGATCCAACTCGGTGATAAACTATTAACCGGTTATGTTACTCTCGGTGGGAGCTTGCTCCTGCACATATTGATCAAACACTTAGGCCGTAAGTTTTTTCTACATATAACAGAGTAATTGAATTAGCTACAGATATACACAAATGGATTACCCCACTGATTCCCCTAAGGTTGAGGTCCCATGAAGGGGATGGCTCCACAGGTTCTTCGGCTGGATCCAACTCGGTGAACATCATAGGCGATGACAAACCTTGCGATGAAGGTGCTATACAAGTCATTTTGGACCTGTGCAAATAAAGCAAGCCTTATTTAACACTAGATGCATGCCCAAGCTCAAGATGAATACATATTAATGCTGTGAACACAATAAAATATGAGCAAACCGAGTGTTCTGGCCATGCCTGGCACTCAGTTGCATTTACAATGTCTTTTTACATAGAAGTATTTATAATGCCTTATTACTACATTTACGATGAATTCTTCACAGATATTATTGGACACAATGCTGTAATTTGGGGATAACACAACTTCTATTTCTATGGATTGCAGATCTTAGAGAAATATATGTCAAATTGTTCAGAAAAAGTTATGAATTATTTCTATGGATTGCAGATCTTAGAGAAATATATGTCAAATTGTTTAGAACAAAATTACAGATTATTTCTATGGATTGTAGATCTCAGAGAAATATATGCCAAATTGTTCACAAATGTGAGAGACAGAACATACCAAAACACAGATGCAAACGGATGTAATGGATCAGAAGCTCAAAGAAGAAACGCCAATAACATCTGAAGATCACAAAATCATGTGTTGGGGACATCCAAAACAACCAAATGCTAGTTAGCTTTTCTCTAAAAGGTAGTGAATGAAAACTAAAAGCTGCAACGGATGTACCCATATGATAGTTCTACTTCCAAATAGAGGTCTACAAAATGTTATCTTTACTATTGGTCCTAAATGGAATGCAAACACAATGAGAAAAAAGAGTTGTTGTTTTTCAATAGGGTGGAGGATAGGTTAGACTTAAAGGAGACCAGGGCAAATCCAAAGTTTGTTTACCTCAGATGCGTGGGAAATGATAGCCGAAGAGATGGAATTGGATGGCCAGCAAAACAGATAGCGGGCTCGACTACCACCGGCGAACGACGCTGTGAACCAAATTTATGGGGGAGAGCTAGTGGAATGGCAGCGCGACGGCGAGAGGGAAGCAGCTCTGGCGAACGGTGCAGTAAGGTGGGGGATCCGGCGAATGGCGCTTTGAACCGGATTTATGGCGGAGAGCGGGCGGAATGGCAGCAACAAGCAGGGCAATGGTGAGCGGGGAGCGGCTCCGTTCTAAGCAGGACGGGAATAGAAAATTTGGGGAAAATTTTTTTGCTACGCGCACTTATATACCAGGTTTATTTACAATACTGGTCAGACCGTAGGACGGCGGTGCTATGTCAAACATAACCATCGGTCCCACCGTGGACCGCGAACAAACAAATAGAAGTGGACACTTCAGCCAGAACCATAAGCAGCAGTGATGTTTTCTACTCAGCCAGATTAGGGAGGGGAAATGTAACAGAACCGTCCAAATTATAAGAGCACAAGTACAAAAACAATCACCGAAGTGATCAAATTCTCGCACTTGAGCCCATATAACTCCGGTAGTCCAATGAAATCACGAGGGATTTCAAACCAACCAACATACAAGCCAAGATCATAGTGATTCAACATAACAAGTCACATGTTACATCCATTTCATAAGTAGTTCAATATACATCGGAGTTTAACATAATTATTACAACTTAAGTTCAAAATTAGCGGAAGCAAAGTAATTTGAAACTAACAACACCCTTATTTCAAATACATGCCAGTACCAAGGTCAACTTCCAACAAAAGCATTAGAGAGAAGATAACTCAGAAAGATCATGCCCGTGATCACACTCCGCCACTAAGGCAGGAGCCAACCAACTCTTGCAGTCACCAAGATACACCACAACCTGCAACAAGTGGGGATAAAACCCTGAGTACGACAATGTACTTAGCTAGACTTACCCGTCAGAAACTAGAAATAAAGTGACACCAATGATCATGCAAGGCTAATATAAAGTGGGGCTAGCTTGACAACATTTTGTGTAAAAGCTTAATACAGATAAGTAATCATTAATGCTTAAGCATCAAGTTAATCATCATTAAGATGTCATCTATATTAGCACCTATACTAGAGCACTCACTTGATTAGGAGCAAACAATATTAACCATAGCAGGTATAAATTGAGGCAACATTTACATCATCATCCAATTAACCATACATTCAATTAAATGGAATCTACGTTGTCGCTGCTCAAGTCAAGTGCTCACTAACCAGGAGCGACGGCGATTTGAATCGAATTCCTATCCAGCTGGAGGGATATTTCTAACACTCACCACGTAGGCCCCTGCCAGGATCATATAAGCCACCTTTTGTACAATTCAGGAGTCATGGGTTCGACTGATGCTGCATCCTCAAGGGAAACACTCTGCCAGGTGAGAGGGATTCTAACCCCCCCTTGGTCTCACGCCAATGTCCCCAAGCACATCCTTACTACCTCTAAGATGCGACCTACCATTCGATTCCTGGCCTGAACTGTATTACTCAGCTTCGCGGTCGGAACGACTTATCCGGTCATCTAAGTGTCAGACTACGTTCAACATGACTCAAGGACGCACAACGAATCGGTCCTTAAATGACTCAGACGGGGATAGATCCACACCCAAGACCTCCATGCCTTGTTGCTTCACTATCGTCATCCCGTCCGGTCTCATTTCATTTTATTAACACATGGTTCTTTTCCACGATAGCAATTATAGCCAACTATGCCATATATGAATATCCCTACATCTCGCAGGTGATAGGAAATCACCTAACTTCTACCGCTTAAAGCAGGGCTAAGCATCTACTCGATCCTAGTCTATGTAGGATTCAAGGATTCATATATCTGGACAAGGAATGATATAATGCAGCAAGGGTTTCCAACCAACTCCTACCACTTAATATAACAATACTTATAACATATATAGAATTAATTGCTTTGAAGGTAGGAGGAATATAATGCTCCGGGGCTTGCCTGAGATCTGACTCAAGTTAGAGTTTGTCAGATGAAACTCGCTTGGCGAGCATCCTCCAATCCAGCACTTGTCTGATCCTTCTATCTTCGGGATGGATCCACCAACTACATTTTCGGGTTTGGCTCCACATCAGATCCTTCATGTGCTTCAGCTAGCGTACCTAAATGAGGTGCAATAATGCATATGTATGAATACATAGAAGTGCAATAAACAGAGTAATCAAACAAGCATACCAAAGTTCTCATAAACACCTAGAGCTAATTAACTTAATCCTCATTAAAGCATAACATAGAAGATTGCAAGCACATCAATCAAGACACAAGTCTAATAAGATCATAGGGTACCAACCCAAGTACCAAGTAGCAACACCAACCTACTATGTAACTCAAACTATGCTTGACAGAAAGGTTCAGATTTGCAATCAGCATGAACAGTCCAGAAATAACATCATTTCAGGAGCTACAAAATCCCAATTGACATGCAAGAGGATAATCTGGCAATCTTATGAAATTTTCTACAATTCATTTAATATCACCTAAGCCTGATTCCTAAGTTTACTATGTCAAAGAGATGAAACTACAGACTCAGGTCTGCTCCAAACAGAGAGCAACTAAATCTGGGATCTGACTTTAAATATCTTTAAATCAAAAACTACTTAGCCAAATATCACCAAATTTTAACACAAGCTAGATACATGAATTATATACAACTTTGTTATAGACAAGGTTTTCAGAAAACATCATTATCATGGTGTAATCTGCATTGCCCCAGAACTGTCCAGAAACTACCAATTGCAAGAAATAATTATTAATATTTGTTGCAAACATATAATTGTGCAAAGCCAACTTTACCAACATTTCACGCATGACTAATGAACACCAGAAAACATCGTGTCCATTACTAAATAAATTCTTTTAATACATTTTCTTAATTTATTTAGATAATTAGGTGGAATTATGAACACCTACCAAAAGTGCACCATAAATTCTACTAAAATTACAGTGGCCTAAATATGCTTCCCATAGTCTACTATCAAAATTTCAAGCCATTTGTACATGTATATCAACCTTTATGAAAAAGACAAATGACCAATACAATAAATCATGTGAGAGCAAGTTAAACCTAAAAATCAACATTTTCTATGAACACAGGACCATAGTATAAATCAACATGACAGAGCAACATCATACTAAGGTAATGGAACAATATTTTCTATTTTATCATTTATATATTATTTATAAGCTATTTATCAAGCTATAAACAAGTTAAATCAATAACTTGATCATACAGTAAGCAATGACCATGATATTTATACCACAATACATTCATAGCATGGCAAGACTACCATAAAATTTCACATCATTTTGAGCAACACAACTCAAGATATAAAAATGACAAGCAATATAATGTAGATTTCCTTATTTATCAAGGTCAAATCATAACCTTAAGAAAATAGTGAACACCCAATAGGTTTAATATTTTTATTAGTTATTACCTATTATCACAAGATTAACAGAAACAAGAATCACTATTTTTTGATGTCTAAAACTCCAGATATGGCTCTGGTCAAGTTTATAAGCATTTTTGGAGTATTTTTAAAGCTTAAATAAAGACATCAGAAAACATCTAAAAACATGTAACATATTATGACTCCACTGCATAGATCTTTTCTCAAGGTTTCCAAAAAGTCTACTTTTGCTATTTTTGGAATTACCTAGCATGAGATATGAAATTTAGAAGATTTACACAAAATCTGAAATTCAAATTACTATAAAACCAAATGCTAGTTAATTTGCTAGGCACACCCGAATCGGTACCCAACTCGCCACTCATAACTCTGACTTGCGGGACCCGCTGCACTTTTGGGCCCGCTTGCCATACAAGGAGAGAGACACAGAGGGGGGAAACAGTCTTCTTCTTCCCCCGGACGAAGCAGAGGAGCAGGGGAGGGAATGCCGGCCGGCCGATCTCCGGCTAGCCGGGCGGCGCTCCAGTGGCGAGCGGTGGCGGCGGAGCATGCTTGGGCCAACGTGAACTCAAGGGCGGTAGTGGCTTCGTCAGAGATGGCACACACTGGCCTAGCCACGCGCGCGGCCGCAACAGGGAAGGCGACCCACGGCGGCGGAGGCAACCCGATGGCCCGCTGGTGACGAGAGGCGACGCCGGAGAAGGACGGCACCTGGCCGCACCTACAAACGCTCGCAATTTTGCCAGTGGTGGCCTATGGCCTGCTAGCCATGGCAGTACCCGGCACGGCGGCGACCGAGACGGTGGAGGCACGTCTTTGGTGGCTCCCAGCTTGGGCGAGCATGCGCCTAGGATAGGGATCGGTGAGGTGATGGCGGTGCTGCAAGTGGTGAGGCGAGAGAAGGATGCTGAGTGGGGGAACAATGGTGGCCGCACGGCTCGGCCATGGCGGACATGGCGCGGGAGCACCAAGCTCCAGAGCGAGGGAGGAGCAAGTAGCGACGAGCAAGAGGAGTGGAAAGGATGGGGAGGAGCTTGGACATTCACGCTGGAAGAGGTCAGGGACGCTAGGACGTGCGACAGCATGGCCAGGCGTGGGCTCGCGCATGGTGGCCACATCAGGAGCACGTGTCACCCAAAGGGGCAATCCTACGAACAGGTCGTGGGCGCGGTCTAGCGCGTCTTGGAGGCCATTTTTAGGCTAGCTACGGGCCGAGTTTGGACATGGTTCAAAAGGCAAAGTTGAAGCCAGCATGATGCTCTACGACTTTCATTTAGGGGCCAAGGTCACTAGTGTCCCAAATTGGGAGATAATTAAGCCCAAAGTTGACAGCGTCAACAACTTAATAGTGCTAAGTTAGAGCTCGGTTTTTGATGATTTTGGGATGCCCAACTTGCTCCAATGAAATCCAACTTTATGCATACTCTTCTTCATCAAATGCACTCCAACTTTTACATTTGGATCAACTTGAGTTGCTTAGTAAAATTTAGAGAACGCGGAATGCCAATATACGGACATAGGTTAGAAGCAGCAACATTCAAACTTGGGTTCCTTATATGACTAGGTTAGAAGCTATACTAGGCCTTGAGGCTTGAACAAAATTTGTAGTACCCAACCTGAGCTACAACTTCTTTTTAAGGTCCTTGGACTGGTTCAGCATGGTTAGGGAGATAAACATTACCAAACATGTCAACTTATTGCTGCCACTCGAGGACTTAGAATAATTTCTGTCATTTCAAAAACAGCAGCTTAATCAATCTTGTGAGCTCTATTTGACCAAACTAGAAGCCAAACTAGCTCTTGACCATTAAACAAAGTTTGTTCTACACAAGATAAACTACAACTTTTGTTTAAGGTCAAACCTCATAACTGGTACAGAAGTCAAACTTTCACTTTGGTCAAAGTATCAACTCGGTAAAGCCTAAACTAGAGTTTTAGGCCAATTGGAGCATTTTCTTGACCTTTGCTCAATATGAACCCTTCATGACTTTTGTTGTAGAGTTCATCTTGAGTCATTTGGGAAAGTTTGCAAAGTTTGGTTGATGACCTATATTTCCATTCACTTAATAGTGCGATTCAAGCACTTAGTAAAACCATTCCAACAAGGATATAACTTATCATTTCATGTGACTTTTTGATTCCAAACTTCATGAAACTTTTCCAGGGATCAATCTAGATAGGTACTAAGGTGAGACACATGAAGATATTGCAATAACACCACCCAAGCATATATCTTGAAAAGGGGCCTATATGTAAAGCAATAGCGCAACATCCAACTTTAGGTTAGGCTCATCTCCATAGGTTGACCTTGCCATCGTCATCTCCATGTAATCTACCCTGTTTTGAGCTCAAACCCACTGCTTAGTGAGTGACAAACACCTAGGGTGTTACAAGAAAGATTGTATCAAACGCTGAGACCCAATTGTCATGTTTTCAAGGCACTTTACAAACTCTAATTTTGGTTGCCAAATCAACCTGATTGGTTGATACTTGATACCAAAAATTGCCATTACAAAATATATTGGTTGTGGCCAAAATTTGCAACAGCCTAATTGGTTTGTTGCCAAAATTTGCATTCTAATGTAGGATCTGACAACTCAAACATTGTACTAGCTAGTACTTTAGGAGAGTTAATATCATTAATATAACATGACTTCTATTACATTATAACAGTAGCGCCATCCCACTGCTCGAACTCATTTTCATACTAACTTACATCCTACTTCTAAATGACTTCACAATATAAAATCAGTGCCATCCCACTGATCGAAGTCATGATTGCTAATCTAGATATAGCTCCCGTGTGAATTGGCACACGTTGAGCAGGTACACAGAACTCCTAGTGACGATGCATGGCACCCTCAATACTTGCTAGATCCGTCCTCATCAACAACTCCCGGTAGTGCCACCGGCGAGGGGGAGCGCACCGGCGAGGGCGCCGGTGCGGGCAAGGGTGCCAGTGTGGGCGAGGCGCCAGGACCATCGGTGCTGGCGAGGGTGAACCAGAGCGCGCCAGGACCGTCGGTGCCAGAGATGTCGGAGAACCGCAGAGCATGCAGGAGGGTGACGGAGGGAGCTATGAGCAGGGACAGCAGGAGGACAATGGAGGGAGCTACAAGAAGGGAGAGCGAGAGGGCAATGGAGGGAGCTATGAGCAGGGAGAGTGGGAGGGCGATGGAGGGAACTGTGAGGAGGGAGAGTGGGAGGGTGACGGAGGCACTAGAGAATGGTTGGGAGGCGAACAAGAACGAGAGTGGGTGGTCGACATGGCGAAGCTATGGAGATTAGGGAGGGCATGTGTGGTGGAGTTGCAGTAGAGGGTGAGGAGAATGGGGTTTCTCAACAGGCCAAGTGTGTGCGGGTGGATAAACGGGTACTGGGCATGTTAATAACGGGAGAAGCCCTTTGCTTTAATGTGAAATAACGGGGAGCATTGGAGCGGTGCCTCGAAAACCACAACCGACTAGCATGGCCTCGGTGTGGGTCCTACCAAGAACTGAACCACATTGTTTTGGGCTAAGATCAACTACCACAGTGCAATTCATGGCGGATGGTACGCCTCCCACTAGATACCCGCACCACATCACTATGACAACTTAATATGAGGCAACATGACACATGCACCGTATTGTACAGAATGAACAACGTATGGACGTGAACATGGTGGATACAGTGGAGTGCTAGCAGGAGGGCATCCAAGTACCACTCATCTAATTGCGCACATGTATACCATTGTTTATATTTCTTAGTGTCACTACTAAGATTAGAGTTTGGATTCTATCCATAGCAATAGCACCAGAAATGTTTAATAGTATTTATTAACTTGACACTTGTTTTAGTAGCCACCTATTAATTACCTACACCTCTAGCTTCCTTGTACCAGGTTGTCATCCCTAGTGTTGAAGCTAAAAGTGTTTGTAGGCACTACCTAACATTACTACAAAGTAGTTATCTTATTATTTCATGTGACTAAAGATGATAAAGATAATAATAGAACGTATCTGCAAGCGTACAGATAATTATACCATTGTAGCATTTTACCCAGGAGTATTTCAGGGATTGTTATTTATATTTTACCACTGGGAAGGGATGGCTTAAAGAAAATGTGATGATCACTTGTACATACAATGGAGAGTGAACCATGTCTAATCTCATAACAAGGATAAGTCACAAGTCACAAGATAAATATATAATGAATAATAAATATCAAGTCATAAATAGTGTAATTCACCTAGAGCACTCCCTTCTAAGGCAATAGCATGATTTAGGTAAAACTAAAGGAATATTCCTAAGTCATTCTTAATTACATGTCAGAGTATACTATGATTAGTGTAATTACACCTAGCAATCATGGCAAGAATACTTTATATCTACACACAAGGGATATTACTAAGGAATATCAAGAATAGAGCAAGTCTTCCTTCGCAACTAGGTCCTACTTGTCATATATTCAGGGAGTGGACTATAAAGGACTCAACAAAAGTGTCACTTTCGCGATCTACCATATGGCCTGGAATATAGGGTGCATTCGCAGGTAAACAACATCTAAGATCCATGCTTACACGATGTTGCCCACTCACCCATGACATCAAAGAGTGAGCGCTATATGATCTTATGTGTTAATATAAAGACATTCTAACTATACTAGGCATATAATTAAAGTAGACAATGAACAATATAATTGAGAACATATATAATATTTAGAGCAATGTCATATATATTGTAACTAGCAAGAATATATATAGAAAGATACAAAAGAGAGGTTACAAAAGGCTTTACCAAACCACGCTCTTGACACGATATGGAATCCAAACGAAGCTTGCCTCCCTCTACTTCTAGCCTAGTTAGCTATGCACTAGAATTGGTGGAGCTCTAAGAAAACTAGGGTTTCTGGCTCTGATGACTTGATCAAATGACTTGGGTTCTCTCTGACCCTAGGGGGTAGGGCCCTACTTATATAGGCCGATGGGATGAATTGTGGCCCTCAGATCGAACCTCAAACCAACTTGAATCAACGGTGAAGATGCAAACCCTAAGGCGGTGGAGGAACCGACGTAGAAGTGAGAGGCTGACAGGGGACCCCATAGGTCAGTCGACCTGGGGTGGGGTCGGCCAACCTGGCCCTATGCCAGGTGGGCCCCCTTCGGTGGGTCACCTTCTCGTGTCTTCTAGATCCTTCTCAACTTGGTTTCATGGTGGAATATGCTTTTTATCCCAATATCCTTGATATCTTGCCTCTTTTTCCTAATAAACCCCTGCAGAAACATAGATTCACCAAAACCTATGGAATCCTGTTAGTTTAAACCCTAATTCTATGTTGGAGGTTGATATATGCCCTTTTTCATGTTTGGTTGACGGCTTATAATAGTAGTTAGTGACCGTCAACAACCGTATGATGCGCCTATGGTACTAAATAGATTACCTTTATTTACATTGGCAACCCTTGCCGCTTGATGAAATAGTGCACATGTGCACCATATCATCCAAACTCGAACGAGGCGAACATTACACAATAATAAAGTGATGCAAGCAACTCTTTATTAATAAACTCCATTACATTAAACAAGTTTACAATAATAAAGACCTATTAAACAATAGATGTACAATAACAAATACCTAATGAGTATGGGGCTAACCGATACTTGAATACGGCTTGCACTTGTGCACGAGAACTGGTCACTTGTACCAAGCAGACACTAGAACCCCTTCAAATGCTCTCTGCCACGTACCCAATGAAATCTAGTGTAGAGAAGGAGCCCCGCGAAGAGAAGGAGCCCCATGAGGAGACCAACCCACACAGGAAACCATGGGGAAGAGAGGAACACCATTGCAAAATACCCCAGTCGCTGAGGTCCATCGCCGATGCTCTGGCTGTAATGCTACAACCGATGTCTCGGCAGAGGGTCGTTCGATGGTTGCATTCCTCTCAATCTTCGTGAAACTTCCACTTACACCTAGGATGAACAGACATATAGCCGCACGTAGGTGGTGGTGGAAGCTGATCTTGAAGGCCTTCTTCCAGCGACGCTAGATTCGATACAGGACAAGATAGGCCATGGCAACACGAGACTTTGTGCAACTCTAGGTTTTCTCTGGTTTTTCTAGGGGGCACAAGGATTGGAGTTTGCTAGAGAGGCTCCTCTTACCTTTGTTTAATAGCCCAACCCCCAACTCAAGACATGAGCGGGGAAGGCAATAATCAAGGTGGGTGACTTCCGCATGTGAGTCATGGCCGACTCAGCACAAAACACGATGTGGAAGATTCAAATACTCTCACACGATACAATGAACTTTCAAATCAAATCACAGTTATTTACTACAGGAACCAGTGCCATTTGACCTAATAGTGTACATGTACCTTATTATACACCCGTGTATATAAACCGCACAAAGTCAAGGAGGAAACCAGTGCCACAAACTAGTATGACAATACATTACTGAGCAATTGAACACACAGTGCCGCAAAGTAGCGAGACAATTAAGCAGTCTCACTTTGTCTCATGATTCACCATTGACACATGATTGAACAAATGACAAATCATCTCTACTCCTCATCGTCAGAATCACCATCCACGTCCTCATCCTCGTCATTGGTATCAACGTCGTTGTCCTCGTCAGCGGTGACGTGGTTGGCCACCTGCTCAGTATCGGCATGAACTAGGTTGCGCCAGTGCTTCTTGGTGTTGCCGGTAGTGCTGATTCCCTATGTCACGATGCTAGTGTCGAAGCCATCTATTCAGCTCAGGTAGTAGGCGAGGATGTACTCTGCATTGTCCGCGTGACTCTTGTTTAGGTAGGCTGGTAGTTCTTCTAGAACATCAGTGAGTTGGTGAAAAATAAAGATGTAACTGCTTACCTTTTCCTCCTGAGATAGGTTGAGGGTGCCCAGATCGGTGTTATGTAGCACACGCCTGATCTTGAAGAAAGCCTTTCTCATGATGTTAATGGCCCAACCGTCTCTATCTCCAAAGGGATCCACCGGAGCTTCATCTTGATTGACCATGGGCACGCGTCATCCTCCTTCACCACGGGCATGGCGTCATCCTCCTTCACCATGGGCATGGCTTCATCACCTTCCCGTGTGAGCTTCGCCGAAGGCTCACCCTTCACCATGGTGGTGGCTATGAGAGAAGTAGGTTTGGAGAAGGCAACCGTATGTTCCTGGCGATTTTAGATCTGCTGTGGGAGTGGGGAGAGCTCTGGGAAGGAAGGAATATGAGCTGAGTTGTGTATGAGATCATGGCAGTTAATATATCCCTACTACAGAGCGATGGAGTGGAGGACACGATGCGGTTTAGATTCCCTTGCACATGTTACCGTTACTTACTAATAAGAGAACCAATGATGTTGGATCTAATAGCACACATGTCAAAACTGTTTGATATGGCTGTTTACATAAACTAATCATCATTAGTTACTTTGGAAACCAATGTCATTTGATCTAACAGAGTCGAACAAACAACAATAAAGTTAGTAAATGAAACTTTTATTGATACACTCCATTACTTTTGACAGGAGTACAATAACAAAGACCTATCGAATACTTCTAGACATACAATAACAAAGACCTTTCAAGTATGGGGTTTACCCATACCCAACCACATAGGACACCTATTCCCTTAGCTGATTACTCCACAAGAGAGAGGATCACCCGATGCCGACGGACAACCGAGCTAGGCCCTGTTTGGATGTTGTCAGATTCACCTCAATCCACATGTGTTAGGGTGTATTGGTGTGGAATTTAGTTCAACTTCCACTCCAATCCACCCCAACACATATGGGTTGATGCAAATCTGACTACATCCAAACAAGGCCCAAGTCATCGAATCGATACATGGGGGCCACATGGGGCATAGGTTTATGATGTTTTTAGAACCCCATAGTTGCCCCACTCGTCGAGGTCCACCACAGGTTAGAGGACCTTATAGGCATAAGAGGTAGACCAGGAGCATGCTTTCCTCCCTGGTAGCATGCTTTCCTCCCTATCTTCGTGAAACTTCCACTAACAACCAGGATGAGCTAACATATTGCCGTGCATAGGTGTTGGCGGAAGAAGCTGTGATCTTGAAGGCCTTCTCCCAGCGGTGCTAGAGTCGAGGTAGGATGAGGGAGGCCACGACGATGGGAGACTTGTTTGGCATAGCTCACAACAGCTTCATTAGAAACGCTCATGGACGTCCTCTTATCCTCACTAGAAGTTGGCATAGCATAATGCCTCTCACGTTGGTGCAAACTTCTGATGAGGATGAGAGGTGAACTAGGAGGGAGCCCATGGCGATAGGAGACTACATGCAACTCAAGGATTGGAGTTTGCTAGAGATGCTCCCCTTACCTTGGCTTAAATAGCCCCACCTCAAGATGCACGCGGGAAAGGCAACAAAGGTCCGTGACATCCGTGGCCACCCCATGCGAGTCACCAGCGACGGAGCAGTGAACACGATGCCACATTTGATTCCCTAGCATATTTGATTCCCTATCACATTTGATTCCCTGGCACATTTCATCCTCACATATAACAGTACAAAATTATGGTCAATATCTAGCAGACCAAAGGACACATGCATGCATACATTTGAAGTCAGAGTGCATGGGGGTATAATCCAAATACCCTCGCACTTGTAGAACGTATGATATGCCTATTGTTCAAATCAAATCATCGTTAGTTACTACAAGAACCAGTGTTGTTTGATCTAATAGTGCAGAAGTACACCGTATGATATGGCTATTTACGTAAACCGCTCACATCACAACCATTCAATTATTAATTGTTTTGTAAGACAAAAACTATATATAAAAAATATAGTAACAATCGTTACAGCAATTTCATTGGTAACTTTAGTTACATTCCATAGTTGTACAATAACAAAGACCTATAGAAGACTACCGGGTGTACAATAACAAAGACCAATCGAGTACAAGTACATCCCAGAGTCAAGTTTGGAGACAGGCAGTGCACGCTAAGGACGAGGCAGCACATCGCAATACTTTGACCAACATCTCAGTGAGGTTCTTTACCTTGTTCCCTACTGCACCTCTCACGATCACGAGCATGAGAGAGATAGAGGCAAGAAGAGGAGGCATGGAAGAGAAGCACCGCAGTCATTGTTGCTGCTCTAGAGGGAGGAGGATCGCCAGGGCGCCGGTACTGATGAATCAATAGTAGTACAAGAAATGTGTAGGGTAGAAAGGTGGAAACTATACATACAGACATATCACCTTCCTAGCAGCCCTGCACATATCGGATACCAAACCAGGGATACCAAAGTGCATTGAGTACCCCTTGGCTTGCCCAAATAAGTGAACCCCCTTAATTGCAAAACTTCCACTAGCACTTCGATAGAGCAGCCCCCGCTGTGCCTATATGCTGATACTACCCAATCTTGAAGGCCTTCTCCCAGCACTGCTGTCACCACCAGAGGAGTTGGAGAAGGAGTGCCATGGCGATGAAGAAAATGTAGATGGTTGGCTCAAGAGCTTTGTCTGTATCTATTTGTATCTAAGGAGGAAGGAGTGTGTGGATTGCTAAGAAGCGCATGAAGGAGTGTGTGGAATGCCAAGACTTCATCTAGCTCTGGCTTAAATAGGCCACCCTTGAAGATGGAGAAGCAGAGAGGAGCAGTTAAGATCCGCGTGATCTATGCATCCGAATAGCCGGTTCTCGAGGAAAGTGGTGAGACGGTGTTGGAAGTTGGGACATTATTCATTACTCACACACTGAGTCAGTGTTCCATACAATGCAGTTCAGATTCCCTAGCATTATAACTTAATGACGCACAATATCTGGCGGACCAAAGGGACGGGCGCAGAGATAAAAAAGGACAGGTGCATGTGTACATGGGAACTTGAAGTTGATACACCGACGTACACCGTATGAACACGTATTGATAAGAGGAGAGTTGATGAGGGATCAATGTACTCATAGATAACCGCTTGTTCGTAGTTAGCACTTAAGAGGTGCATGTGTACATGGGAACTTTAAGTTGTCTCATAGTACTAACTCACAATTCCTTAATGAATAGAATAAAAATAGGAATGTGAGTTGCATGACAACAACAACTTATACAATGGTATAGCATATGATACGACACGATCGGGGAAGGCATCAGTCAATCAAAGAAATAATATGTCTAAAAATGTAAATCTTTATTCACAAGTCTAGTAGGTTTCATTCAAAAGGTGTACAATAACAAAGATGTATCAAAGACTACTAGGTGTACAATAACAAAGACCTATCGAGTATAGAAAATAACCTATATCAACTGTGACATCGCAAAACTTTCACTAACATCACCCATGAAGGGGTATGGAGCAGAGTTTAAAATGACAAAGTTGTAGTCGTAGGTGCTCCAATGAAGAGAGCCGACGCAACACCCACCTCGCAAAGCTTCCACTTGTATCCCCCATAGTCAAGGGCTGTAGCAAAAAGCACGAGGAGACCTACCTGCGTGTCTGACTCCTCCATGGAAATGGAAGAGAGGATCACCCTAGTGCCCCAAGCCATCGAATTTTGATACACATGGCACCGGTAGCTCTGTCGAGTATACCTCGGTGTGCCGATCTCCAAACACCCCGATGCAACATGTTGTTGCCAAGGGCCACCGAGGAAGGTATCTTCCATGGCAACACCTTGACACCGTAGCAGCCCGATGAAGCCCACTATGGCATACCATGAGATGGACGATTACAAAGTGTAATCAGCACCCCTGGACATACCAAATGCGGTGATCCTCCCTATATCTTCGCAAAACTTCCACTGACAAGCAGCCATTGCTGCAGCCCAAATGCATTAGAAAGCCAATCTTGAAGGCCTTATCCCATCGTCGATGCTGTCGCTAGAGAAGTTGAAGAACAAGCGCCATGGCATTGAAGAAAATATAGATGGTTGGCTCAAGAGCTTTGTATGTATCTAAGGAGGAAGGAGTATGTGGATTGCCAAGAAGTGCATCCAGCCCTGACTTAAATAGGCCACCCTTGAAGATGGAGAAGTGGACAGGAGCAGTTAAGATCTGTGTGATCTATGGAAGATGCCAGTTCCTAGGGAAAGTGATGAGACGATGTTGGAAGTTGGGACATTCATTACTCACACATGAGTCGGTGTTCCATATGATGCGGTTCATATTCCCTGGCATTACTGTATTACAACTTATTAATGATGTGCAATATCTGGTGGACCAAAGGGATGGGCGCATGCGTACATGGGAACTTGAAGTTGCTATGCTCACATACAACGTATGAATGTGTATTAATAAGAGTGGTGTAGATGAGGGATCATTGTAGTCATACACAACCGCTTCTTCGTAAATCCTTCTATAAAAGTAGAATCAGAATGAACAAGGGTACATAACCATGATTTATAGCTCCCATCCCTCTGCTCCACCCTCAAGATTGGTCCATGGCGAATGGGAAGCGCCCGAGGCTCAAGTCGGCCGAGGAGAGGACCGAGAAGCAGAAGTTAGAGCGGCTACGTTGGTGCTTTTTCACTGTGGAGACAGTAATTGCCGTAGTCGACCAGGAGATGACAGCGGCCGAGGTAGCGGCTCTGAAGCCTAGGTGCAAGTCACTAGTAAGCGTAGGTGTCTTCTTGTTTATGTGTTCCACGCAATGCCAACCTTGAGTGTGTGACGATCTTTGTTGCTCCTCTTTTTAGGCATCCTGGATCAGTTGGCCGCCATCCAGCAGCAGTTGGCCGCTATCCAGTAGCAGTTGGCTGCCATCTAGGAGCAGTTGGGCGATGTTCAGGGCGAGCTGGACACCGCACATGCACTACAGGGGAAGTGGCGCGTGTTGGTGCGTGATGTGGTGATCCGCACGGAGGAGTGCCGCCTTGAACTATCATGCTACAAGATGTGGCACTTGCTGCAGTCAACGCGGTGTCGCCCATGGGGGCAAACCTCTACCTCGAGGGGAGCCTCTGTGCCTTGCCCACACGGGTCATGGCGGTGATTACCCATGGCATCCATCATGGGGCTGCAACAGCCCTTGCCGCCGCCCAGCTACTTACCGGCCTTGACCTAAATAAGGTGGAGCCGGGGTTCCTGCCAAAGTCATCGTGGGATGACATCGACAAGATTGTAGGTGAATTCACTGAGGCAGCTAAGGCCATGGTAGCAGTGGTACATGTAGCAGACATCATCAGCAATGCTCCCGATGGGGAGTAGCTTTCTTGTGAACTCTCCTCCGAATCCTATAAATAATACTAAAATTTCAATAATAATATTTTGTGTTAACTATTGTGGACACAGTCAGATCATTGCACACATGTACATAGTTTCATATGCGATGGACCTAAACCACGAACCAGTGCCATCAGATCATTGCTGCCTTTTTTTAATTAAAATAGTTGATGTAATGAACTCACTGGTCTATCATGTTGATCAAGTAAAGAGCCTGTGAAGCCTGAGGTATCCGGTTCGAGTCTCTAGTGTGACAAAATTTTATGCCATTTTGTCCAATTTTTTTGCCACTTTTGAGCCCCTAGTGGCCCACTATTAGTAAATAACCGTTACTCTTTTCTATAAACTTAGTCAAACTTCTCTGTTCCCGTTCCCCATTCCCCTTCTGTTCAATGAACCCTAGCTCGACGGAGTTGGTGGACGAGATTGAAGGCAGTGGAGGATCCCCATTGTGCTATGGTGGCTCAGGCATCCTTTTGGAGGCTAGGCAGCGGGGCTTCCTTGTAGAGCATGGCGGCATTGGCGTCCATGTTCGTTGTGTGCCATGGCAGAGGCGACTGATCTGATCCATAGGTCTCCTTTCTCGCCTTTTCCTATTTGCTTCATTGTTTGGTCCTTGCTTGAACATGAGGTATACAAGAAACAATCTAGCATTGGAGATCTGGTTAGTCCAATGATGTTGAAAAGAACTAGGTGGTAGCACTAGTTGGTTTTTTGCTGATGTCTTGGTTTCTTGCATATGTTTAGTGTTCTTACTGTAAATGGCTATGTGCAACTAGGTTTGTTAATTGTTAAGTGCTTACTTGATTATACCTATTTTGAAACATATCTGAGGCCACATTTCTATGCCAATGATGTCTACATGGCTATTGGATGTATTAGGATGCTGCTCATATGTTTGCTTTCTATGTTGTCTCCTTGTTGACAACCAAGTTATAGTTATCCATTTGGTTCCAAACAAGTGGAAGGCATCAAAAGCAAATCAATGCTTTGTGTCCATCATTCACATGACTGAGGCTACTAATATCTAAGCTGCCTATGTTGCTACTGATGCCAATGATGATCACTACCACTTGTTCACTGACATTCTACTTGTGAAAACTAAGGCAACCTATTCGGGTTGTGCAGATTTGAGATGAGTCGTCCCTGCTATGTTGTGTTCGATGCCCGTGAGCTAGGAGTTTACTACAACTGGCCTAACTACCATAGACAAGTTCATAGGTTTCATGGTGCTTGTTATAAAAGTACAACTCCTATAAAGAAGGAATTGCTGCCTTCAAGTCAAGAACCAACTCAAATCTAGCCTTAGCTCATGATGATGACTTCTATCTTCAAAACCCAATAGCTACTCCATCCTCTTTGTCCTTCAAAACTATTGTAATGGTAGTCCTCTTAATCTTTGTGTCGGGTACCTAAATTAGGGGTACCCAAAACCCACGACTAAAAGGAGCAAACACCCTTGAGAAACCACATCAAGGCTCCGTCCGCGTGGGTACGACGATCCAAAACCACATACGTGTGAAGACAGGGCACCCTCGACTGCGTTTCGACTCGCACGAGGCCCGCTCGACGGGACGCCTCGACCCTAGGGAAATCTCCGACTCGCACGACCTCGGGTCAAGCCGGACGACCCTTCCTCACCCACCTACTTACAAACAAAAGTCAAGGCATTTAATGCAACCGCCATCCATTTCCTACCCACGTGGCTACAACACCGCCAGCATGGAAGCAATACCGGTGTCAAATCCTATTTTTTACTACCCATCCTTGGATGGGCGGTGAAAACCTATCACTGTACGCACCATGCTGGGTACTGTTCCATCATCGATGCCCCCTCGAGGCACAACATGACGACCGTCATATCCTGGGATTTCTGGGGCCCGGCCTTATCCATTCCCCGTCGACCCCCCTCGCTTTTGTCTCGACCCGACCTTGACTAATCATCGGTCAACAAAAGAACAATGCCTGCACGTCCGCTCGCCACAGGATCCAGGGTCTTTCACTGTCCCATCCCTAACGTCACCATGGTACCTGAGTATGGCCGGCTATTCCTGGAGCACATCGCTACAGCAACCCCATAAGTGCCCGTCGAACCTTCACCTTTAAGGCACTGCCCTAGGGTTTTATCGACTCCTCTGCCTTCACTTGACCCTATAAAAGGGAAGGCAGGGACTCTCCTAGGGGGACGAAGGACAAAGACCACAAGACATTCCCTAGCTTCTAAGATCAACACCTCAAGCAATATACTCTTTTTTTCTTTTCTTGAGACTTGGGACTGCCTCCCTCTCTCACAGCTTGTAACCCCTATGCAAGCACTTAGGTGCAAGAAAATACAAAACTCCCTCCCCCCGCTGGACATAGGGCCTTCTTTGCCCGAACCAGGATAAAATCCTGTGTATTCTCTTTGCATCACCATCTGGATTAGGGAACATGCAGCATAAATTCACTCGTCGGCTTAGGACCCTCCCAGGTCCGAACACCGACAATTGGTGCACTAGGTAGGGGGCGCTGCATGTCAATATCGTTTTCCCACCATTTTTCGGATGGCTAACCCCGAACGTCCACTTCCGTTGGCCACGATGATCTAGTTTGGGAGCTTGGAGTTCATGTCTCTCGGCTATGGCTATGACATGGTCCTCCTCCCACCCAGACACCCAACCGACGGTGACCACGAGCTCTCCTAGCCTGGGGGAGCGCTGCACCGGTACCATCGCTCTCGTCGGGCTCGTGCAGCCAGGCGACGGCGTGCCCAGCGCAGCCACCACCATCGCCTCACAGGGGGTGACGGTGTTCACTGATCTAGCACCCCTCAGCCAGATGTCCACATGGATTTCCTCACTGAGGATCTGTGTAGGATGAGCTTGGCTGAGGGTAAGATGCGGACGGGGAATCCCATCACCCCATCGTCCGGCGCGGCGCTACCTCTAGCCGGTTCAGGATCGACTGCTCCGACACCAGGGACGATGCCTCCGTGGGCACTCCCGTATGGGCTAAACATGGCTGCTCGGGCATATGCTTCCTCTATAAGCACCAACATGAGCGCTTACCAGGAGCTCCCCGGGCACCATCTACGTTCTGCCCTTGACCTCGTGGCATCCTCGCCAGCTTCCGAGTACCTAGACTCTATGGAGACCCCTGGTGCGGAGCTCCGTGCGATCACCTCTCGCCTCTACGACTCCACTAATCGATGACCTCACATGCATCTGTCGTACTACTACTTTGGCGCCCCTGACTCTGACTCTACCGACGACAGCTATGATCCGACCCATGAGTGCTTCCAAATTGACGAGGCCATCACGTTGGATTCGGAGGTCAAGGCTGCCACTGGAGGGGGGAACACCAAACCAACCCACGCAGCGCACCCTGGCGCACGGGGTGGACCCCAACCTTTCGAAGTAGACCAGGGAGCGCAACTCGTTCAAATTCAAGAACTGCAGGCCATGCTCGACGAAGAGCGAGAACGCCTGCGTCTACTTCAGCAGACCCTCAAGCGAGAGCATGCGGCGCGCATACATGGTGGAGGAGCTCGAGAGAGAGCTCATGATGTCAATCATTGCATCATCAAGGATCAGGCAGGCGAACCCCCGGTCTTCAACCGAGCCAGCCAGAACGTCGTCGCCGCTGCCATGCTTCTCCGCAACATGCCCAAACCTTCTACCTCTGAGGCCTAACGAGCCCATGATGAGATTCATGGTCTCCTTGAGACTGTGGCCATATAGTAGGCCGAGAGTTTCACCTTGAGGCGCCACAGGCTTGCCTCGGAGCAACCTGCAGAGCCCTCCCGGCAAGAAAGGGAGGCCTCGGTCCATCCCAAGCCCACACCTCAAGGAAACAAGGCTGCCTCTGTCCGTGAACGCATCGTCGATAAACCGTGAGCCCCAAGATGCCCGTGACAACATCAACGAGCGCCGCAAGCGCAAATGTGGTGACGGTGCAGCTCGAGGTTACCACGAGCACCGGGGCGGGCGTTACGATAGCGCCGAGGATCGCTGTCCATCACCTGAGCCACTGGGCCCTCGAGTCTTCAGCAAGACCATTCGAAACACCCATCTTCTGATCCGGTTTCGCCTCCCATCGACTCTCACCAAGTACAACGGTGAGACCAAACCTAAACTTTGGCTCACTGACTTCCACTTGGCTTGTCAATTGGGCGGCGCCACCGACGACCGAGTCATCATCTGACAACTCCCCCTGTTCCTATCGAACACCGCTCGAGCATGGCTCGAGGATCTCCCACCTCGATAGATCCATGACTAGAACGATTTGGTGAGAGTGTTCGAAGGGAACTTCAAGGGGACCTACGTGCACCCTGACAACTCTTGGGACCTCAGGAGTTGTAAACAGAAGCCGGACGAGTCTCTCCGTGACTATATCCGGTGTTTCTCCAAACAATGCACCGAGCTTCCCAACATCACCGACTCCAATGTCATCATGGCTTTCCTCTCTGGAACCACTTGCAAGGAGCTTGTCCGAGAGTTGGGCCACAACACCCCCACCACTGCCAACGAGTTGATGGACATCATCACCAACTATGCCGCCGGCGAGGAGGCGGTTGGTGCCATTTTTGGCGGTGACCAGGACAAGGGGAAGCACAAGAATGAGGAACCCGAGAGCTCTAACTGGGGCGCCAAAAGAAACAAGAAGAAGAAGAAGAAGAACTAGCTGGGCAAGCGCGAAGCCGCGGCCGATGACCTTGTCGCCGCCGCCGACCGCAAAAAGCCTTGAGGACCCCCCGGCGGGGGTATTTTCAACAAAATGCTTAAAGAACCGTGTCCCTACCATAAAGGGCCCACGAACCACAACCTCGAGGACTGCCACATGCTGTAGAAATACTTTGAAAGCTTAGACATCAAGAAAGATGACAAGAAGGAGGACCCCAAAGAAAAGGGTGAAAACAAGGACGAGGGGTTTCCCGAGATCCATGACTGCTTCATGATATACGGGGGACCCTCGATGTGTCTCTCAGCACGCCAGTGCAAGGGGGAGCATCGAGAGGCTTTCTCCATACACTTGGCAACCCCACTCTTCCTTGACTAGTCTAACATGGCCATCACTTTCGACTATGACGACCATCTGGACTACGTCTCCAATCCTAGAGTCTACCCGCTCGTCATCGATCCCATCATTGCCAACACGCGCCTCACTAAAGTACTCATGGACGGGGGCAGTAGCCTCAACATCATCTATACCTAGACCCTTGACCTTTTGGGGATCGAGAGGACCTACCTCTGACCCAGCATCAAGGGCTTCCATGGAGTCATGCCAGGAAAACAAGCAGAGCCCGTCGAGTGGATCGACCAGCCCGTCTGCTTCGGAACCCCCACCAACTTCAGGAAGGAGACACTCACTTTCGAGGTGGTTAGTTTTCATGGGACCTACCATGCCATCCTTGGACGTCCTTGCTACGCCAAGTTCATGGCAGTCCCCAACTACACCTACCTCAAGCTCGAGATGCCGGGCCCTAAGGGTGTTATCACCGTCGGACCCTCCTATGAGCACGCCTACGAGTGTGACGTGGAGTGCATCGAGCACGGAGAGGCCATTTTGGAGTCAGCAACCTTGGCTGCGGATCTCAACGGTGTGGCCAAGGAGATCCCTGACCCCAAACGGCACGCCGGTAGCTTCGAACCCGCAGAAGACGTCAAACTCGTACCCCTCGACCTCGCCAACCTGGATGGAAGGGCGTTGAATGTCAGCGCCACCCTCGATCCCAGATAGGAAGCCATGCTCGTCGACTTTCTCCATGCGAATGTCAACATTTTTGTGTGGGGTCCCTCGGATATGCCGGGCATACCCAGGGAGGTCGCCGAGCATGCCTTGGAGATCTGAGCCGGCTCCAAACCGGTGAAACAACGCTTGCGCCGCTTCGACGAGAAGCGCAAGGTCATCAGTGAGGAGATCCACAAATTTTTAGAGGCCAGATTCATCAAGTTCATGATCCCGAGTGATTAGCTAATCCTATATTAGTTGAGAAAAGAGTGGGAAATGGAGGATGTGTGTAGACTATACTAGTTTAAATAAAGCATGTCCAAAAATTCCCTTTCCTTTGCCATGCATTGATCAAATCATCAATTCTACTGCAGGATGTGAAACCCTATCATTCCTAGATGCATATTCCAGCTACCACCAAATTAAAATGAAGGAGTCCAACCAGCTCATGACTTCATTCATCACCCCGTTCGGCATGTATTGCTACGTTACTATGCCCTTCGGTCTTCGGAACATGGGGGCTACATACCAACGATGCATGCAACACGTTTTTGGGGAACACATTGGACCAATCGTCGATGCCTATGTTGATGACATCATAGTCAAATCCAAGAGGGTCAACAACTTGGTTGATGACCTCAACATTGCGTTCAAATGCCTCAAGGCTAAGAACATCGAGCTCAACCCCAAGAAATGTGTCTTCGGTGTTCCTTGAGGCATGCTCCTAGGGTTCATCATTTTCACGCGTGGCTTCGAGGCCAACCTGGAAAAAATCTATGCGATCACTCAGATGGGCCCCATCCGATATCTAAAGGGCGTGCAAAGGGTAACGGGCTGCCTCGCGGCCCTCAGTCGCTTTATTTCGCACCTCGGTGAGAAGGCACTCCCTCTGTACCATCTCCTGAAGAAATTGAAACACTTCTTGTGGACCCTTGAGGCCGAAGAAGCTCTCACCAAGCTCAAGGCAACGTTGTCTAATCCTCCGATCCTCGTCCCTCCGGCCATGGGGGAACCCCTCTTACTCTACGTTGCCACAACGACTCAAGTGGTCAGCGCGACCGTAGTCATCGAGAGGGCAGAGGAAGGACACGCCCTGCCTGTTCAGAGGCCAGTCTACTTCATTAGTGAGGTACTCTCGGAAACCAAGGTTCGCTATCCACAAATCTAGAAACTGCTATACGCCATCATGTTAACATGGCTCAAAGCTCCGGCACTACTTCGAGGGCCACCTGGTAACCATGGTCTCTTCCTTCCCTCTGGGGGAGATAGTCCAGAGCCGAGGGGCCTTAGGTAGGATAGCTAATTGAGCGGTCGAGCTCATGGGTGAGACCCTCTCTTATGCGCTGCGTAAAGCAATTAAATCCCAAGTGTTGGCAGATTTTCTGGCGGAATGGACTGATACCGAGCTACCTCCCGCTTAGATTCAGGCCGAGCTATGGACCATGCACTTCGATGGGTCATTGATGAAGGCAGGAGCTGGCGCGGGCCTACTCTTCATCTTGCCCCTCGGAATTCACATGCGCTACATGATATGACTCCATTTCGCTGCCTCCAACAATGTAGCTGAGTATGAGGCTCTCGCTAACGGCTTGTGCATCGCCATCGAACTCGGGGTCTGACACCTCGATGTTTGTGGTGATTCCTAGCTCATGATCGACAAAGTCATGAAGGACTCAAGGTACCGTGACCCTAAGATGGAAGCCTACTGCAATGAGGTGCGGCGCCTTGAGGACAAATTCCATGGCCTCGAGCTCAACCACGTTGCACACAGATATAATGAGGTTGTCGACGAACTCACAAAAATCGCATCTAACCAAGCCACGGTTCCACCTGATGTTTTCTCAAGGGATCTTCACCAACCTTCCATCGACACCAGGACGACTGAGGGGGGCAATAGTCCATTGCTTGACCCCCCACCTGAGGCGGAAGCCCCCTCGACCGGGGCTGACGTCATGCAAACTGAAGGCTTGACCCTAACAGCCGACCTCGAGCCCGACTGGCGTATTCCATACCTTGACTGTCTCACTTGAGGGGAGCTTTATCGAGACAAGATCAAGGCTCGATGGATCACTCGTCGGGTCAAGACCTTTGTGATATACGGCGATGACAAAGAACTTTATCGACGCAGCCCTACGGGCATCTTACAGTGTTGTATCACAATCAAGGAAGGCAAGAACCTGCTCAAGGACCTACACTCGGTGGCTTGTGGTCATCACGTGGCACCTCGAACCCTTGTCGAAAATGCGTTCCAATAAGGTTTCTATTGGCCAATCGTAGTCTCCGATGCTATAAAGCTAGTACGCTCCTGTAAAGGATGCCAGTACTACGCAAGGCAAACCCATCTCCCGGCTCATGCCCTACAAACCATTCCTATTACATGGCCATTCACCGTTTGGGGGCTCGACTTGGTCGAACCCCTAAAGAGAACAATCGAGGGCTTCACCCACTTGCTCGTCACCGTTGACAAGTTTTCCAAGTGGATTAAGGCCCGCCCCATTACCAGCATCAGGTCTGAACAAGTCATGCTGTTTTTCACCAACATTATCCATCGCTTTGGGGTACCTAACTGCATCATCACTTACAACGACACCCAGTTCACCGGTAAGAAGTTTTTGGATTTCTGCGACAACCATCACATCCATGTGCTCTGGTGAGCCATAGCTCATCCAAAGACAAACGACCAAATAGAGCATGCCAATGGCATGGTTTTACAAGGCCTAAAGCCGAGAATCTTCGACAGATTGAACAAACATGGCAAGAAATGGGTTGCCGAGCTTTCCTCGCTCCTGTGGAGCCTAAGAACAATGCCGAGTCGAGCCACGGGGTTCACTCCATTTTTCTTAGTATATGGGGCCAAGGCCGTGCTTCCAACTGACCTGGATTATAGATCCCCAAGGCTGAAAGTATACCACGAGCAAAGCAACGATGTCACAAGAGAAAACACCCTCGACCAGCTCGAGGAAGCTCATGATATAGCTCTATTGCACTTGGCAAAGTATCAGCAGAGTCTCTGACGCTACCATGACAAGCACGTACACAGTTGAGACCTCAACGTCGGTGACTTGTTGCTCTGACAAAGCCAAAGCAACAAGGGACGAAATAAGCTTTCTCCGCCATGGGAAGGACCGTACATCATCGCGGAGGTGTTGAAGCCCAACACCTACAAGCTATCAAAAGAAAAGGGCAAAATCTTCACCAACGCATGGAACATCGAATAGCTATGTCGCTTTTACCCCTAGAGCCTCGAGGCTTTGTACCATTATCATCGCTCATGTGAATAAATAAAGAGTACATGTTCAAAGCATTATTTCATAAAAAATAGGTAGGCTCGACCCTGTTTTCTCAGGATCGACCCTCCCTCGGGGGCTGAAAAGGGGGAAACACCCTGTGTCCCTAAAAAGCTCACATTTTAGCTCGCATTTTTTAAAAAACTTTTACATAGTCAACAAGGCCGCGAGAGCACCCTAAGGTTCAAGGGTTGTTGAGCCGCGAGATCGCCTACACCTCTAGGCTACGACACCTCCACTCACTCCCCCACACCAAGGGGTGCAACTGCGTGCTAAGAAGACCTTGTAAAAGCATATGATCTCAAAAAATCGACGTCTGATGTCCCTATATGCTTCAATTCGAGTTCTTACATGATCGATGAGGCCGCAAGGTCATCCTAAGGACGAGGGGTAGTCGAGCCATGAGACCACCCATGCCTCTAGGCTATGGTATCTCCACTCGCACCCCACGCCAAGGGGTGTGACCACGCGCTAAGAAGATCGCATAAGAACGCGATCTGAACGAAAAGGGAACAAAAGACTCGAACGAAAAAGGACATTTAGTACATATTTACATCTAGATGTTTTAAGGCCCCTAGGGCCATGACAATATGAGTCACGAATGCTAACTAACTTATTACATGGGCCTTCATGCCTAGATTTGGCTCACAGACCCTCATTATCGGTAGGTGGGACCACCTCATCTTCAAATAGCCTCACGAGTCGACCCTTGGGCTCTTCCGCAGCCTCGATCAATCCCAGGCAGACCACCTCGTTCTCCTCTTCAGTCCTGTCTGGGTCCGAGATGAAGCCATCTGCAATAAGGCCCATGTCATACTCAAACCTAGACCGGATGACTGCCATGGCCCTCTTCATGCCATGATGTAGCCCGTCTCAGATCTTTTCGTGGACAAGGCAACCTAGCGCCGTCATCCGGCATACGAACAAGTTCCCTAGTGCATCCTCCTCGGTATCAGCATTAGGCTCGACCCCTAGGCCATCGCACACCAAGGTGATCGTGCCCTGGAGTAGTTGGTTCCACCTGGCCTCGGCCTCGAGGAGGGTTTGGAAGGAGGTAGCCGTCGCCTAGGTCGCACGCTGCTGCTTCTCAAGCTCTGAAACACAAAGACCAAGTCAGCAAAAACACGGGAGCCCAAAGTCAAGGTCAAAGCTCAGCAAAGGCTTACCCTATGCATGGGTCTGCCAACCCACGATCTCATCGTGCAACTCGTCATGCACCTTCCTCATCACCTGAAGAGCATCGTCCTTGTCACGAATGGTCTCCCTCAGCGTCTCGATCTCTTGATCGATGCTCGAGAGAGCCTCGTCCCTCTCTCGGACAGTTCCCTTCAATGTCGTGACCTCGTTCTCTAGGGTCCCGACGTGAGCGGACAGTAGCCCAATCTAGATGTTGAGGGCGTCATGTTGGCCGCTGACAAGGGCGATGTCCTCCTCAAGCTCCTTCATGTGCGCTAACAACGGCACAAGATCCTCGCGAGCCTTGGCCGCTTCCTCTCGAGCCTTGGCTGTGTCCTCTAGGGCTTTGGCCGCAGTATCCCGTGCCTGTGCCGCCTCTTCCTTAAGCACTATAGTGACGACACGAAGCTCGTTCGCCTTGGCGCTCTTCTTGGACAGCCATTGGTTGGCCTCCTCGACCAGAGCCCGTTGGCATGGAAGCACCGCCCACACACCGCTCTTGTGGCGGATGAATAACGACTTGCAGCGCGATCACTCCTTGAGCTCCTGACCACGGCCAAACTCAAAGTCAGAACCAAGGCAAAAGGGGTACGAGCCAAATAAAATAACAAACATGGCTCACCTCGAAGGCCTCTGACATCTGCCGCACCAGGGTATCCGTGACCATCCGCAGTGATTGCACGGAATGCTTGCGGAGTCCCTCGACGTACTCCTAGTGCTACACTTCATCCTTATCATCGAGGGCGAAGAAGGGCTCGGTGTTGGGGTTAGCCACATCAATGAACTCAAGGGTCGACCGAACCCAACGCGGGAACTCCTCCTCCGACTGCACAAGCTCCAGCTCTATGAAATCGGGCCACTTGGCGGACGCCTCCACCATGTCGTCCTCTGGTGCTATGGGAGTCCTAGGCCGATCTGGGGCATTGACCATCTCGACGTCCACCTTCTGCTTCCCCTTGTCAGAAGGAGGGTCATCGACGGTGAGATCGATCATAGCCGAAGTCGACCCTTGGGGAGGGACTGGCCTCCCATCAGTCGGCGCCTTCGCCTGCATGTTGGGCGGTGGCAGGGCCACCTCTCATTCCACCTCGATCACTGGCTCCCCTGGCTGGTTTAGCTCGCCCCACTCCACTCCCAGCTGCGGCTCCAGTAGCCACTCTCCCTGCTGTTGCTGCTGCGGCTGCCGTTGCGGCTTCTCCTGCTCTGTTTGAAGCTCCGGCTACTCCTCCTCTTTCCCCGCATCCTGCGGGGCCTCCACCACCTCTTTCGTCTTTTTAACATCCATATGCCTCACATCACGGATGGATGTTTCGGCCCTACCAGCCTCGATGGTCTCTGGGGTCCTCGTGGTTGACCCCGGCTCTGGCCAAGGGCTTCTAGGCTAGTCATGCCTGGTACCGCTCGGAGCTGCCTCAACCTGCTCTGGCCCCCATGTGCCTTTGCCAACTCCGACGCCCTCCTAGGTGCTTGCACCCACCTTAGCAGTGGCCTCTTTTGCCTTGAGCCGCTCTGTGGCAGCGTTGCACTTTGTGGCCCAAGTGGCGTCGTCAGCCAGTGTCCGCATCATCAAGTCGGCGCCAGCTTTGAGTGCTTTGACGGGAGTCATAGCCGCAAGCTCCACCTTACGCTTATGGCTGTGTAGTAAACAACCACATTAGAATGAAAAGCGAGACAACTTTGTCAGAAAAGGTGAAGTCAATGGCTTCTGCGATGGCCCCTTCGTCGAGCCTCTGCTCGGCCCGGAGCTCCTTGGAGCCTAGGCTAGCGAGGCCTCTGGGATCCTCTATGCCAATGAGGCCATCTGGCCTCGGGTCCTCACACCTAACGATGGCACCCTAGTCTCAGGCGATGACATCGTTGGCCCACCCGCCAATGAGGTCCGAGGCGATCGAACTTGTGGGCGCGGTGCCACTAACATCATTGGAGGGACCCCAGGTGCGGTGGATCCCCTCTCTGAAGGCCCCTCTCAGGCCCTTCCTCCTGCTAGCTCTTCCTCCCTCTCGACAGGCGCCGAGGCTACCCTCGACACCTGGGAGGTCGACCCCCCACCGATGGGCCCCTACAGGGACCGCGCGTCAGGGAGATGCGTGAGAAAAGTCACAGTGTCATACCATGACTTGGCACCTTTATCATCGCTATCCTCATCCTCATCCTCCTCCGAGGCCATCTCAGAGGGGGACTCCTCGACGAGGAGACCCTCGAGCCTTTGCTGGCGGTGATGCCTATTCAACGCCTCGCGCTCGAGGGCCTTCCTGATCTGATGCTTATTCGCGGTGTCTTTCTCTTTCTTCTTTTGATCCGCAGAAAGGCATCTCACCTCTCGAGTAGCACGATCCTCTGGGACCGATGGCCGCGAGCCCTTGACCATTGATAGATCCTGCACAAAAGCCTCGATGGACTAAATCAAGAGAACTAGGAAGCAAAAGGACATAAGGCTAGCGAAACAACACTTACCAGAGGCTCGAAACCCTGGTTGGGTCGCATCGGGACCTTGTCGATGTCCTCCTGCTTGAAGGTACCCACCATCCACCACGCGCGCCGGGCAACCTTGTCGAGGGGGAGGGTCTCGTGCGACATTCGACTCCCCTCCAACGAGATGCCCGGCATCATCTTGTCGATCTGAAGTCGGTGCTGCATCAACGGTAGCACTCTCCGACGGTGGAACACGGCAGACACCATCCCCGCAGTCAATTCGCGCTGATGGAGTCTCCTTAGCGCGTCGAGGAGCAGCTGCAGCTTTGGCTTCTCTTCCTCAATGATGCCGTACGACTAGTTGTCCTTGCGCAACATCATGACCCTGCTAGAGAACTTCGGTAGGTGGTCGTCATCGTTGCGCAGGTAGAACCACCCGTCGTGCCATCCGCTGTTCGACGAGATGAGCTGCACCGGGATGTAGAGCTCGCCTCGACCCGCCCGAACTTGAAGGGTGCAGCTACCGGCGTGCACCGCACATCGCACTCCCCTCTTGCTTGCCTTCTTGGCAAAGTGCTCTGCCTTGAAGAGGCGGAGCCATAGATTCTAGTGGGGCTCCATCCCCAAGTACCCCTCACAGATTGCCGCAAAGATGGCGGCCTACAAGACAGAGTTGGGGGCAAGGTGATGGAGCTCCACCATGTAGTAATGCAGGAACGCCCGCATGAACTGGCTCAGCGGCACCTCGAGCCCCCTCTTGTGGAAGGTGATGAAACTCACCACAGAGCCCTCCGGGGGCGTCGGCTCCCGGTGGCTAGATGGCGGCACCCTCCACTCCAGCTGGCTCTGACTCGCCCTCGGTCATAGGAGACCATCGCGAACCAGGTCCTCCAGCTTCCTCTCCATTACCGAAGAATGGACCCACACATCCATAGGGAGAACTTGACTCTTTCCCGCCATGAGCGTCGAAGATCGGCTTACGGTGGCGACAGGGAAGGAGATGACGGCGGTGGCAGAAAGCAGCTGATGAAGGCGAAGGAAAGAAAGGGCAATCGCAAAGGGCTAGTGAGAGGCACGCGAGACCCTAGTGATGGGAACATGATTTCTGATCTTCCATCAGGTTCAAGATAACTATCAATTTGGTCAAAAGCGATACACCGATCCGGCTTCAGATCACAAAGACCTAAACCCTACAACCTTGGCACCATGTATCCTCTGGTTATCAATCGTGTCACAATCTGGTTGACCTCACCACAAAGACTAATCCCTGCTATGAATCGAAGAACACAAGCAAGAACAAGATAAAATACAACTCAATTGAAGTGACAATTGCAGATGAATGATTAAGCACTCGAAGTTGGGGTCTCGCAAACCGAAAGATGGCGACTATCAATGGATAGAATAATCTAAGCAAAACCCAAAGCCTAATGTAGGCGGTGGCTAATAATTATAAAGCCTAAGGGGCGTCCAAGGACCCTCACTCACGTCCCTAAGGAGTTTCAACATGTTACACCCCAAAAGACGATGATGTAGTGCCCTTATAGATTCTAGACGTCAACTTCTTTCGACGATTCCCATTGACTCCGATAGAATTTGGGCCTCAAACCAAATCCATTGGCTAGATTATGAAATTATCTTTCCATCCATATGTGGATCATACAAATGGAATCCGGATGCGTCCTGGGCGTCTGTTTTATTGCAGACTGGTCCAGAAGGCTGAAGCAGACTCAAACTCGAATTGG
Source organism: Saccharum hybrid cultivar R570 (assembly GCA_038087645.1). Taxonomy (NCBI): domain Eukaryota; kingdom Viridiplantae; phylum Streptophyta; class Magnoliopsida; order Poales; family Poaceae; genus Saccharum; species Saccharum hybrid cultivar. The sequence goes on along the minus strand of JAQSUU010000431.1, from coordinate 15,235,640 downwards.
ACTGGGCCTCCGGCTTGGCTTGGACGTCCTTGCTGGCCTCCTAAGGTGGTGGCCAAGGAGGAGGATGTCCTTTTGCATCTCTTAGGTGTTCTCCATCTTCTTGGGGCATGCTCCAACTTGGGCCTGGGTCCCAAGTGTTAATAACAAGCTCGTGACGCCGCCGTAACACCGGATAGAAAATAGCAGCAAAATGTATCAATGATTTGGAGGCCTTGCCAATGTGATATTGAGGTGGGACTAGATATATTTGAAATCTTATCAAATAATCTTTCCATAAAGTGCTCATTGACCTCGATCGCACTCCGGATGGATGAGTTATGGCCTTTCCAATGAAACACTATCGGGTTTCCGATGAACCAAAAGTTCAACTTTGATGGACTTGCACTTTGAGACACATTTGTACCTACATTCAAATAATGACATGTACATGTGGAACCAAGTGAATTGTACCCAAAATTACTATGCAAATATAGGAATGAGCGCACCTTATAATCAATGGTCGTATCCGTTGGTGTCATTCCTTATCATCTGGGCTCTGTACTTATACCCCGGTGGAAGGTGAACAGATGCGTCTGACAAAAAGGTAGGAATAGTTTCCTCATTCAATGCTCCTACCAAACCACTCCCTCGAAACCCACGTATCAGGACACATGTCCACTGCCCATTCCACAACCGTCACACCATGCCGCCCACTACCGCACCATTCTCGCTCTTCTCCTAAAAAGACGCACCCCAACGGGCCGGAAGGGAGACCTGTAGACAGATGTTCCTAGGCGAATGAACAATGGGCTCCAAGCCCACTATAAACCTCGAGGGATCTAAAGCTGGCCCTCGACCAGGGTTCGATAGCTGCCCTCGAGTAAATAGAGTCAAGGATGACTAAGTACGTGCCCATAGAAGGCTAAGGCTCTAGCCACTTTCTCGAGACGACCTCAGACATATTTGAGGCTAAAGGAGAGGTCAGCGGTGGAATCACCTTAGAGGGAGGCATCGAGCCCTTGGATCCTACTGAACGGAGCTGAGATCCAACGACTACTCTTTAGCACTTTTGGAGAGCGCCTCCACGGCCGCCAGCCGACCCCTATCGGACAGGGCACGGGCTCCCACTTGAATCCCCCACTAGCAGCTCACCGGAGATCGTCAGAACTCGCTCACTGAGGGTAGTGCGACGTTCCCCACCCCTCCTTCTTTCCTAAAGGATGTGTGAGGGTCATATGATGAAGACGGGGAAGATCATGATCAACCTCATGCGCGCGGGGCTCGGGGGCTTGCCCACAAAAGGCTAACCTCAAATGAAAGGGAACCAAGCGTGCCACGGGGGCATGAACGCATGAGCGCCCCTTGACATAACATACTAAAGCCCTCGAAGGAATCAAACACTCCTCCAAGGCCTTGGGGGCTACACCCGGCGGGTGCACTCGCACGCACCCACCGGAAGAGCAACGACGCTATAACTCCAGTTCATGACTCGCTAAACCTCTGCAAGAGTGTCCACACTCACGCAAAGGCTCGGGGGCTATTTGTCAGGTACCTAAACTAGGGGTACCCAAAACCCATGACTAAAAGGAGCAAACCCCCTTGAGAAACCACATCAAGGCTCCGTTCGTGCGGGTACGATGAGCCAAAACCACATACGTGTGAAGACGGGGCACCCTCAACTGCGTTCCAACTCGCACGAGGCCCGCTCAATAGGATGCCTCGACCCCAGGGAAATCTCTGACTCGCATGACCCCAGGTCGAGCCGGTCAACCCTTCCTCACCCACCTACTTACAGGAAAAAGTCAAGCCATTTAATGCAACCTCCAACCACTTCCTACCCACGTGGCTACAACACCGCTAGCATGGAAGCAATACCGGTGTCAAATCCCGCTTTTTACTACCCATCCCCGGATGGGCAGTGAAAACCTGTCACTGTACGCACCATGATGGGTACTATTCCATCATCGATGCCCCCTCGAGGCACAACACGACGACCGTCATATCCTGAGATTTCTGGGGCCCGGCCTTATCCATTCCCCATCGACCCCCTCACCTATGTCTTGACTTGGCCTCGACTAATCACCGGTCAACAAAAGAATAATGCCTGCACGTCCGCTCGCCACAGGATCCAGGGTCTTTCACCGTCCCATCCCTAACGTCACCATGGTACCCGGGGATGGCCAGCTATTCCTGGAGCACATCGCTACAGCAACCCCCACAAGCGCCCGTCGAACCTTCACCTTTAAGGCATCGCCCTAGGGTTTTATCGACTCCTCTGCCTTCACTTGACCCTATAAAAGGGAAGGTAGGGGACTCTCCTAGGGGGACAAAGGACAAAGACCACAAGACATTCCCCAGCTTCTTAGATCAACACCTCAAGCAATATACTCTTTTTTTCCTTTTCTTGAGACTTGGGACCGCCTCCCTCTCTCACAGCTTGTAACCCCTACGCAAGTACTTAGGTGCAAGGAAATACAAAACTCCCCCCCCCCTCGCTGGATGTAGGGCCTTCTTTGCCTGAACTAGGATAAATCTTGTGTATTCACTTTGCATCACCATCTGGATTAGAGAACACGCAGCATAAATTCACTCGTCGGCTTAGGACCCTATCGGGTCGAACACCGACACTTTGTTTCTCCTACGGAAGAACCTCTGAGCTCATGTACAGATTGTAAGTGTGATGGTTAGACTTGATTTAGCTAGAATTGCAATGGTTACAGCTCCATTAATTGCTACTCTAGTTCGACTTATATATATCTATGTAGTGCTACTCTAAATTTAGATGAGGCCGTACCATGAAAATTGTTAATGGTTGTTAAAGTTGCACTTTGGTATGAGTTGTGGACTTCACTAATGGATCTTTGTTAGATTATTTTCTGCTTCTCAATACTGAGGAAGCTCTCATCCTATTGCACACAGACAAAAAGGAGGAGGCCCCCAACAAGAGGAACGCACTAGCTAGCCTCCCAGAGGATGTCGTTTTCTAGATCCTCCACCGCCTCCTTGCCCGCTCCTTGTTCTGCTGCAAGTGTGTCTATCGCTCTTGGAGACGCCTCATCTTGAACCCCAATAACCATAAGAATCTACCCCAGATTATGGTCGGCTTCTTCTATGACAGTGAGAACAACAATCGATGCTTCGTCAGGTTTCCTAGTGCTTGCCCCCTCCTTGGAATTATTGCCCTTCAACATTGACAATGTAACTATCTCAGATTGCTGCAACGACCTCATCCTATGCTGGTGCCTTGGGCTGATGGATACCGCTATGTCATCTACAATCCAATGACCTAGAAGTTTAAAATTCTGCCACCTAGCACCCATGATATTGGCCATGCTGTTGGTGAGGCTCGCTTGGGGTTTGATCCAACAACCTCCTCACACTTCCATGTGATTGAATATGTGGATGTCGATGTTGTGTGCACTAGTGTGGAGATCTACTCATCTCAAACTGCATCATGGATCTACAAGGAATCTGAATGGGGCGAGCATACTGATATGACATTTTATAGACAACCAAGTGTGTTTCTTAACGATTGTCTACACATTATCAGGCACTCTGGGCGGTACTCTGTGATACTTGCTATGGATATGGAGGGAAACACATGGAGGAAAATTGATAGGATAGATGGTTTTCACCATTCCATGCATCAAGTTTAGGGTCACTTGTGTGTATGTATTGTTGATGATCCCAATGATTCCAAGCTTTCAATCTAGATCCTTGAAGACTATGGTACTGATAATTAGACATTGAAGCATACGGTCACCACACAGATCTTGTTTGGAAGTATTGATATTAGATTTGGCTGGCCAAATTTTAATGATGAGGACATAGTGATCACAGTTCACCTAGAATGGAATTTGATTTTTTTTGCTAGGCAGGATGGATCAATCATCGCATATAGCATGGACTGCAAAAAAGTCTATGTCATCCCTGTTTGTGTCTTTTGGTATGGTAGACGTACTGTTAAAAAAGAGATCACCTATAGACCATACTATCTTTCTTATGTTCCCTTGTTCTTGGATTCATTAGCAGAGCAGTAAATAAAGCTGCATGTGATGTATCTCTCTATCATGCATTTTAAATGGACCAATGTTGTTTGCTTGTCTATGGACATGTTAATTTCCTCAATGATGGATGTTGTCATTATTTTAGCTAAACTAGTGTGTCATCTTTGTTTTGTTTGCAAATTGAATTATTTAGTTTAATTCCTCACAAAAATGTAATGCGAGACTTGATCAAATGAACTCTATTATGCGATGAATCTAGAATTATTAGACATCAATTCTCACCTCACCTGCCAGCATACCCACCAACGCATCCATTCAAACAATGGTTGCTTCACTGCTGGATCATGTGGTAGGCCGACGGTGATAACATGATCACCATCGAATCTTGCTATAGCGCATGCGTCCAATTTCGACAGGCGGTAAAAAAACTATTATCTCTGCCGGTTTCTTCAGGCGGTGGACATAGAACGAGCAACTAGTGGTGAAAACCCTTATACCGCTGGTTTGGCAGACGACACGGCAGCAAAGGGCGAGATTCCTTTCACTGCCAGATCATATGCCGAGCCAGCGGCGAAAGCGTTCATCACCACTGGTTATTTGGCTAGGGGGCCCCATAGGTCATAAGTTAGCAGTGATACGTATCACCGCTGGTTATATCAAAACCGTTGGTGAAGGTCCTAATGGTGAGTTGCCTTTCTGTAGTAGTGTCTCTATAAGGTGCTACATAGGAAAGCCATATAGGACAAACTAGGAGAGAGAATAGTGTCCCTACATGTAGCAAGCACCAAAATACATGGCTTTTCATGCAAGGGAGGACAGAGCTCGGCCATTGCACACCACTAGGTGAGAATGAGGCATGACTTCTAGCAAGGGAGGATAGAGCTCAGCTACCATGAGCCACCAGGCGAGGAGGAGGCATGACCATTGGTGAGGGTGGGTGGAGCTCAGCCACCATGTAATGCCAGGTGGGGAGGACATGCGTCCTCTAGTGAGGATGTGTGATCGCTAGTGATGGTAATCATAACTTGGCCACTACGCATTGACAGATGAGGAAGAGACACAGCTATTGGTGCAGGTAAGAGGAGGAGTGGGGCGACTAGTGGCTAGGACATGGGTGACTAGTGGCTAGGAGGACAAGTGTGATCGATGATCCAGAGGATGAGCACAACCATTAGGAAGAAGGAGAATGACCACCAGGGAGGTTTACTTATTCCTAATTATATGGTTTTATGATTTCATTATTCATAAGTTTTTATCTAATAACTAAATATTTGTCAGGTTGACCCATGGGTCGCCTAGTCAGGCTCCTGCTGTAGTATTGATGTTCTTTATTTTTGAATTGCTCGACTCAAAACCTGTCGACCCGAGTTTTGATTAAGTCTAATACAACCCCCCAGTATCACCACGACACACTCTGGCACCTGCATATAGAATGGGTTGGGTCAAATGATAGAGTCTAGGTATAACCTGGGGTATCTCCATCAACTTGTTACATAAGGCATAGAATATCCCATACCAGATATCTTAAGGATCCTGTTGTAGCAAACTTGGAAACATATCTATAAACTTGATTAGGGATACCACCGACCTTGTATCACCATCCCTTGGCTATATAAGGCGGGCCAAGAGCTCCCGGATTAGTATCTCATCAGCCGCCAAGCATATAACACACAAGCAATCCAACTACAAACATAGGACATAGGTATTACCTCCTCATGAGGGCTTGAACCTATGTAAGCTTCATGTGTCTTCTACTACCACAATGCCCCATCATCAATATGTTGGTGACAAAACACTAACATACACTTCGATGAAAACTGAACCATAGGGTTTTAGAAATAAGGACCCTGTTGATAGACTAAGATCCTAAAGGTTCCCCATAGGGCCGACTACTCAAAAAGGAGATGGGCTAGCCGAGGTCTGCCTAGAGGGCACATAACAAGGTGGCATGTTCTCCAAGGCTACAAGGATTGACCTAGTCAGATTCTAGGAAATTCTAACTCTGTAATTGGATTAGAACACTTATGATGTAGCCAAATAGGACTAGATCAATGCGCTAGCACATTGGACTACATAAAGGGAGGCAGGAGCACCCCCTTATAACACATCTCATAGACAACAAACCAACACAATAAGGCAACACGCCTAACTAGAGGTAGGGTATTACACTATTCTACCAGCATGAACCAGTATAAATCGTTGTCCTTGCGTTCACCATTGAGTTTCATGTACATCAGAGCCCACCAATCTCATTTTAGGTAATCTTGTAATGTGTTGCCGGTCATTAGACATCGACAACTAGTGCGCCCGGTAAGGGCTTTCGGTGAATTCATGATCGGAAGCTCAATGGACCTCGACATCACCATGAATTTCCCAGCGGGGTCAACTTTTATCTTTGGTTCCTGGATCTACATAGCGGATGACTCTGTCAAGTTCCAAGGTCACCTCGTGGAGATCTCGGTGGATCAAGCTACTCCAGTAACTCGCCAAGATGTGCTGGAGGATCTTGTTGAGAAAATCGGTAAATTTTCATTTTTCAATCCTACTCAGACACAAAATCATCTCAAGCAGTTCGAGTCTTACTCAAAGACAACTAGGTTCTCCGAGAAGGCTCCTAAGCCATTAGCCAACCATGGTCCCCATGTAGCCTGACTCCCACTCAGGCTTAGGAATGCCGCTTCTGTTTACCAGGAGGCGGTCTCAAAGATCATGCTATCCACTCCTATCTTAGAGGAGGATCAGTAAATCCCTTTGATCACATCAAAAAGGAAGATTATGCATTGCCCTAGAGTCCAACTACTTAGAAATCTATCGAATCCATCCCGGATAGTTGGCATGTTAGGGCAACTGCCATGTCAAGACAACACCACTCTATTTGCTCTTGACGAGGCGATGACTACTGAACTCTGCTCTAGCAGACGACCAATGAGCCTTGCACCAACAACATCCATTAGTTGCGGCCACAGCTAGGAGGTCTTCATGATCCAACCTCCAGACATTTAATCAGATGAAAAAGAGCAAGAAGATATATCTGCTGACACATTAAGGGTAGCCAGTGAGACAAAAGCTAAGAATGTTGCTTGGATCAAAAAGAATAAATAGCGACAAGCTCGATGAATCGGTGCCACCCATCATCTTGAAGCACTTGAGCGGTATGAAGCCAAACACAAGCACCTTGAGAACAAAACTGAACTTAAGCGCCCTCAGGATGAAATAGAACTACAATGATGCCTCAAAGAAGAAGAAAGAGAACAAGAACATACTGAACATGGAGAAAGGCTTGACTTCGTCTCCCAAAACCTTGACTCCAATTTTTGGAACATCATTGGTCATAGGGTCTACAACACCCCTGGCCAGCATCATATTTGCAGTGCAAGCACTCGGATGCATACATAATCGCACTACCAAGCATGAATGCCTCAAGGTCATGCTAGAGACCACCGCACTGATGATGCACGAATGGAATATAAACTCGCTAGCCCAACCACACTAGTGTATTCTAGCCAACCACAACAACCATCAAGGAGGCCTTCTCATGAAATACTCAAAGGCAATGATCAGATAGGAGAGGTGGAGGCCACCCTCATGCAAGTCAGAATGGGGGAGGCGAAAGCCATCTTCCAGCCAATCCACCTAGAGGCGAACTTCGCAATTCCCTTCAAAGTCGTGATGTCCATGGCTGACTAGACAATAGGCATGAAGAGTCCACCCTCAGGGATGCTGATGCACTAGATCATTTCTCCTCCTTCTCTAGATGAGTACATTAGAGATCATAAGTTGCTAGAGGACAAGGTTCAAGCAGAGCAAGTCACCCAGAGGTGCAAGAATTATGTGCTAGTCGGCGATAAGCTGTACCGACGGGGTGCATCATCTAGAGTACTTATGGCCCACTGCATAGTCACTACTACAGATTGATACACCACTATCACCACTTTCACCGCCGTAGCGAAAGAAGCGACTGTGTTATACTTTTATCGATGGTTGGGCCAATAGCGAGGCCTCCTAAGAAAGAAAACTGATAGTTGAAACTTCTACCACCAACAGGTTAACAATAGATGTGGCAGTGGTATTTTCTTTGTCGTATAAAACACCGAGCCGACTGGGATACGTGTTATGGCCGCCAACTGTTGGAAGTCACTAACGCATACTTAGAACCGCCAATTATAGTCAAAAAGGAGAAATAAACATGCTTTTGACACATATGCATATACTATTGACCTAGTTCCACTTGTATTCGAGAAAATATGTTTTGTAGGATGCATCTCTAAAAACAAGGGAAAAATACGAAACCAAAGAAAAAGCACAAAATAGAAAGCACATTTTAGAAATGCGCAAACAAAGGAAATGGAGAAAGCCCACCTACACAATTACCTAGACCAAAGCACCGACATGGAGGAGGTCCAGGCCTAGCCTAGAGCCCACCAGAGCAAGGCGGTGGCGAGCATGGCCAGCTAGGGTTTTGGCCCACCTCGCTCTAGCAGTTGCATGCCGCCATGCAGAAGTGGTTTTGGCTAGTTTCCATTTTTACCTGCACTGAACCATCCTTCATCCACTATATAACCAAGGGTGGAGCTCTCCATTCAAAACACAACATCATCTTGGAGCTACACCTCATAACCTTCACTTGTATTCTTCAGTCTTAGCTTTAGTAGTTTGTGAGCAAGGCTAGAGCTACTTGGAGAGCTTTGTCTCCTTGGAAGAAAGAGCTACTTGGTAGGAATACTATGAAGAGTTCTTCCATATTCAAGCTTTCATCTTATTCATATAGAAATGCATATGAACTAGAACATAGTTGTCTTCATGTTATAATCATGATACATGAACTAGTATATAGTTTGAATGCCATGATCTTAACATGCTCAACATTATGCTTAATTATTCATATAACTTGTACGAGTAGAATTAGATCTAAGTTGAGGTGGCAGTTCATCATGCATTCGGGTATGCCCAAGTCCTTTACTTGTCGATCCGTAGGGTCAGGGACCCGAGGGGGATTTGGGTAGTTTCTGTGTACGCAAGCATGGTGCTTGGGTATGGAGGAACGTGTGAATACATTTCCCTTTCCACGGTTGAGGGGTAGGCGGCATGTGGTGACAACCCTATCCATCCCTTGTCATCCCTCACATTTGTCTAGGTGTAGGAGTCTAAATTGTCACATGAGGATGCTGGCAGACCAGTACTCGGTGGCCTCCCGACCTATCTTACACTTAGCCCTAGCTCTAATCATGTAACTTGTATGATCATCAACTATTCTTTGCACGGCTATATTAGAACATGACAGCTCCACGTAGAAATATTCTTTTATTCTTTGTTTTCCTTTTATCCTTGAGGTTTGCCCAGATGTGTGTCCACTATCCATGAAATACCATTTTTACCCCTGTCATGAACTAAGGTCCATCATGCAAGTATGTAATCTTATTCATGCCCATGCTAGATACATTATACCATGCCCTCCTATGGGAAAATATAAATAATGATACCCTGAATACTTCCGGGTGAAATGCTGCAACTATAGTTTCGTACGCTTGCGAATTTGGTCTGTAATCAAATTAGTACTATCGTGGTTGGTGTTCCTTAGTGGCGTTGCTAAGTGTTGGTGTCTCTTAGCTTGAGACTTATTTTAGTAGCCACCTATTAATTACCAGCACCTCTAGCTTACTTGTACCAGGTTGTCATCCCTAATGTTAAAGCTAAAAGTTTTTGTAGGCACTACCTAGCATTACTACTAAGTAGTTATCTTATTATTTCATGTGACTAAAGAAGATAGAGATAAGAATAGAAAGTATCCGCAAGCGCACATATAATTACACCATTGTAGCATTTTACCCAGGAGTATTCTAGGGATCGTTATTTATATTTTACCACTGGGAAGGGATGGCTTAAAGAAAATGTGATGATCACTTGTACATACAATGGAGAGTGAACCATGTTTAATCTATCTACTCATAACAGGGATAAGTCACAAGTCACAAGATAAATATATAATGAATAATAAATATCAAGTCATAAATAGTGTAATTCACCTAGATCACTCCCTTCTAAGGCAATAGCATGGTTTAGGTAAAAGTAAAGAAATATTCCTAAGTCATTCTTAATTATATACTATGATTAGTGCAATTACACTTAACAATCACGGCAAGAATACTTTATGTCTACACACAAGGGACATTACTAAGGAAGATCAAGAACAGAGCAAGTCTTCCTTCGCAACCAAGTCCTACTTGTCCTATATTTGGGAGTAGACTACAAAGGACTCAATGGGAGTGTCACTTCATGATCTACCACATGGCCCAAAATATAGGGTGCATTCATAGGTAAACAATATCTAAGCTCCATGCTTACACGATGTTGACCACTTGAAAGGTCTTGATGGCTAGAGGGGTGAATAGCCTTTTAAAAAATTCTACAAAGACAAGCTAAACAAGTTTATCAATATAACAAATAGCGAGATGCGAGTTTTGCTTAGCCTACGGGGTGTTTGCAAGCCACCTATCCAATTCACAATACTAGTATATTTGCACTCAACCGCACAAGTCAAACCGCACAACTTAGCTACAACTAAAGCTAACTAGCTACACAAGCTAAGAGCTACACTAACAACCTAGCAAGGTAACTAAGAATTTAATACAAGAGAGAGTTAGGAGGGTATCACCGAGGGGCAAAGTATTGAGCCAACCAATCAATATGATCAAGAGATGAATTCCACAATACACAATCACCAGGATTGATTAGTCACAATAAGAAAGTGATGACACAAGATTTATCCTGAGGTTCACGTGCTTGTCTACACGCTAGTCCCCGTTGTGTCCCTCTTCACCACGTGGTTCGATGGCTAATCGGTCTCACACCGAGCCTCTCAAAAGGCGCCACAAGAACCTACCAAATGGCAAAAGGTTACAAATGACACGAGCAATCCACTAATGTTGCCTTTGGCGCTTCGCCAAGGTAGGCACAAACCCCTCACAATCACCGGAGGTGGCCAAGAACAATCACCAACTCTTGCCAACGCCTCCAAGCCGCTCCAAGCCATCTAGGTGGCGGCAACCACCAAGAGAAAAAAGAATCCTACAGTAAATCAACCACGAAGTGCCAACTACATGCAATCTCATAATGCAAATGCACTTGGATCACTCAATCTCACTTCGAATATGCAAAGAAACAAGAGAGATGAGTGGAGGGGAGTTGCTTAGCTCAAAGTGCTCACAAGTATGTCAAAGAATGCTGGAGTTGCAGCTTTGAGCCGACCAACGAGTATTTATAGATGTACCCCTTCGAATAGAGCCGTTAGGCACTTTAAAACACTGCTATCGTACTGACCAGACACGCTGGTCGAATTGACCGGACGCGCCGATCATACAGCGCCTACGCTCGCGAAGCACTGACCATACATGCTCGTCGCTCGGACCGGACGCGCTGGTCCCGTAACAGACCGGACGCGTTGGTCAAGCCTGAGCAGCGCTCCAACAAGTCAGCGACCAGACACACTACAGAACTAATCGGACGCCACATTACTAGCGTCCGGTTAGAGTCCAGTAAGCTCCCTCAATGACCGGACGCGTCCGGTCGATCGTGGCCGGACGCGCCACCGCGTCTAATCAGAAAACCGAAACACGCGCAGACGCTAAGCACTGACCGAACGTGTCCGATCACACAGAGACCGCATCCGGTCCGGCGTCCGGTCACCTCTGTGACCTCCGTTCGCCTACGTTTGATTCACCCTTTCACATATGAGCTTGACTAAGTATGTGTAACACTTTAGCACAAGTTATAGCTCATGAAACGACATGTGACAACGCCTCCAAATATTGACATTGGAGTAAAGGAAAATAGGCGTTTCAATTCCTCGAAAATGCCTGAATCCCGCCTTGCAAGCTCGGTGGGAGGAAGAGAGGACCCCAAACCCACTCTATCACTCAAACTCCAACACCATCACAAAAGTGCTAACACCACCAAGTGATAACGTCATGTGCGAGTGTGTTAGCATTTTCACAATCATTTTTCGAGGCGTTACTAGTTCTATCTAAATGCATATGATTATGAAATGCACATCTAGAGGCACTTAGGAGTTCAATAGCCGCGTCATTCCCCTCTTTATAGTACGACTGTCTATCCTATAATGTAACCACACCCACTAGGTGTCTTGGTTACTAAAACACAACCCTTAAGCATATACCTTTGCCTTGATCACGTAGGGTTGCATCCAAATCCAAGTGTGGCCATCATGATCACCATGTCCATCTTGCCACCAACCTTGGAATGTACTAATCCACATATGCTATATATAATTTAGGCATAGGATTAGTACTTAGGCATTGTCACTAATTACCAACACCAAACATAGAGCTTTCAATCTCCCCCTTGTTGGTAATTGGTGACAACCCTTTCATAAAGATATTATGATAGAATTTTGATTGCACCCATGTCACATTGTCCAAGTATATTACCATGTGTAAGAATTATGGACATGTCATCATGAATTCAAATTGATAGCAATGGCTCCCCCTACATGTATGCTATATGTTTGGATTTAGGAAGCATACACGCTTAGATAGGAAAATATAGGAGCATTGATTATCAATAGGTGCTAAGTGTTTTAGATTATAGACCTTTGAAGCGTGATACCATCGGAGTAGCGATAAACACCATCTTAGCACCTTGTGTAGTTAGATACCACTTGGAAAAGCACAAACATAACTAGAAACCTTGTGAGATCAACATTATAAGCAAGGCTCTAGTACCACTTTGAAAAACATGAAGCAAGAAAAATCTAACTACTTCCTATTCATGCTAGTACCTCAATATACCATTCAAATTATACTAGCAAGTTACCACATAAGCAATGTATCGAAGAAAAAGAAATGCATAACTATGCATCATACAAATGAAGTGCACATGGAAATGCAACATTCATGTTTTAGAGCTTGCTCCCCCTACTTGTGTGCTCAATCCCCTTCTTTTATCAATTCTCCCCTTTAGGTTTTTCCCCTTTAGAATCTATCTTTGTGAACAACATTTTCTCCCCCTTTAGCACCAATGACCACAAGGGACCAATTTTAGATAGAATATCATGTCATGTTATGGGGTGAGGATCAAGTTTGTGATTCAACCTAGATTGCTTGCATGAATAAAATGCTTTGGTTTGATCCAAGGGCAAGCTTCTTCACACCTCACTAGAAGGGTTATCATGCACCATGTTGAAGCAAATATTTAGACAAGTGATCTAGATTAAACACTTAGGATCACAAGCTACTTAAATAAGTTATATGCTACCACTAGATCATACATAGCAAAGAAACAATGGTGGCACCATATAACCTTCAAATTCATTTGATTTTCATGAATGAGCCTAGAACATAAGAAGTCATGACTAGATGCACTAAACATGTCCTTAGTATAGTATGTATGACATGTAAACTAATTGTACCTTGGGGCTCGAAGGAGAGGCATGTCATATCATTGAGGTGCATCAACTCATGTTGGAGAAGTCAAGTATGTTCAACTCATTTTTGAGCTTGTGAAATCTTTTCTCTTCAAGTGGCTTGGTGAATAGATCGGCTAGTTGATCTTCGGTGCCTACACTCTCAAAAGCAATGTCACCCTTTTGTTGATGATCTCTAATAAAATGATGGCGAACATCAATATGCTTTGTTCTTTGATGTTCAACTAGATTATTGGTTAGCTTCATGGCACTTTCATTATCACATAGCAATGGCACATTCTTGAAGTTGATTCCAAAATCCTTCAATGTTGCCTTCAACCACAAGATTTGTGCACAACAACTACCCACGACGATGTATTTGGCTTCGGCGGTAGATAGTGCAATACTATTTTTCTTCTTGGATGACCATGAGACAAGTGATCTTCCCAACAATTGACAAGTCCTGGAGGTGCTCTTTCTCTCAACTTTGTCACTGGCATAGCCGGAATCCGAATATCCAACTAGCTCAAAGCTTGCACCCTTGGGATACCATAATCCAACCTCTTGAGTATGCTTCAAATATCTCAATATTCTCTTTGTTGCCTTCATATGACTTTCTCTTGGTGAGGCTTGAAATCTTGCACACATGCATACACTAAACATCACATCGGCCTTGATGTCGTCACATAGAGTAGGCTACCAATCATTGATCTATATAGCTTTTGATCCACTATGTTGCCATTCTTGTCACTATCCAAGCTTCCATTAGTGCTCATTAGAGTAGTGATTCCTTTTGCATCTTCCATACCAAACTTCTTGAGCATATCTTTGATGTACTTAGTTTGGCTCACAAATGTACCTTCTTTCATTTGCTTGATTTGAAATCCAAGGAAGAAGCTAAGTTCTCCAATCATTGATATCTCAAACTTTTGGCCATCATGCTTCCAAACTCATCACAAAAATCTTTATTGGTTGAACCAAAGATGATATCATCAACATAGATTCGCAACACAAATAAGTCTTTTCCAATCTTCTTGGTGAATAGAGTAGTATCCACTTTGCCCATGACAAATCCTTTGGATAGTAAGAAGTCCCTCAATCTTTCATACCATGCTCTAGGTGCTTGCTTCAATCCATACAAAGCTTTTCTCAATTTGTAGACATGATTGGGTTTCTTGTCATCTTCAAAACCGGGAGGGTGCTCCACATACACCTTCTCTTGAATGTACCCATTGAGAAATGCACTCTTCACATCCATTTGGTATAGCTTGATATTGTGAGCACAAGCATAGGCAAGTAGAATCCTAATTGCTTCCAATCTAGCAATCGAGGCATAAGTTTCACCAAAATCAAGACCCTCTATTTGTGTGTAACCTTGAGCTACTAGTCTTGCTTTGTTCCTTACTACTATTCTATCTTGATCTTGCTTGTTGCGAAAGACCCATCTTGTTCCAACGACATTGTGATCCTTAGGCCTCTCAACTAGTTTCCATACTTCATTTCTCTTGAAGTTTTTGAGCTCTTCATGCATTGCATTTACCCAATCCAGATCTCTTAATGCTTTATCAATGTCCTTGGGTTCTTCCATTGACACAAAAGAAGAATGTGCACAAAATGATGTCAATCTTGATCTAGTTTGAACTCCCCTTTATATGTCACCAATGATGGAATCCAATTGATGGTCTCTTGCAATGTTAGTTGGTTGAAGCACTTGGACTTGATTACTTGGATGTTGATGTTGATCATGAGTTGGAGATGATGAACTAGCCACTTGTTGATCTTGTTGCACTTGAGATGATGTACTAGCTTGATTTTGCATTAGAGAACCACTAGCTTGTGTAATTGGACTTTGGAGCACTTGATCTTTGTAGTCATCCACATCAATCACTTGCTTTGCCCTAATATCACCAATATCCATTTCATTTATAGTATTGGTCAATTGAGTTCCTCTCACATTATTCAAGTTATCTTCTTCATCTTGAGAACCATTGGTTTCATCAAACTCAACATTATGCACTTCTTCAAGTTGACCACTAGCCAAATTCCAAACTCTATAAGCTTTGCTAGTTGTTGAGTAACCAAGTAGAAATCCTTCATCACATTTCTTCTCAAACTTGCTCAATCTAGTGCCCTTCTTCAAGATGTAGCATTTGCAACTAAATACTTGAAAATATGCAATGTTGGGCTTTCTTCCATTTAAGATCTCATATGGTGTTTTCTCTAAGAACTTGTGGCAATAGAGACAGTTACTATAGAAGCAAGCCGTGTTGATTGCTTCGGCCCAAAATGAATGACTCACATTATACTCATTCAACATTAATCATGCCATATCAATCAAGGTTCTATTCTTCCTCTCAACTAAGCCATTAGATTGAGGTATATACTTGGTCGAAAATTGATGTTTGATTCCAAGTTCATCACATAGCTCGTCAACTCTTGTGTTTCTAAACTCACTTCCATTGTCACTTCTCACTTTCTTGATTGTGGTTTCAAACTCATTTTGCACTCTCTTGATGAACTTCTTGAATATGTCAAATACATCACTCTTGTCCACAAGAAAGAATACCCATGTGTATCTAGTGAAATCATCCACAATCACAAAGCCATACTTGTTGCCACCAATGCTTGTGTATGTAGTTGGCCCAAATAGATCCATGTGTAACAACTCAAATGCCTTGGAAGTACTCATGATGCTTTTCAATGGATGAGTGTTGCCCACTTGCTTTCCGGCTTGACATGCACTACATAGCTTATCCTTCTCAAATGTGACATCCTTCAAGCCTCTAACTAAGTCATGCTTCACTAACTTGTTCAATTGCTTCATGCCAACATGACCAAGTCTTCTATGCCATAACCAACCCATACTTGATTTGGTGAGCAAGCATGTTGAGAGTTGAGTGTCACTAGCATTGAAATCAACCAAGTATAAAGCCCTTGAAGATCAAATTGGAGCCATCAACACTATAGATTCTCATATCTAAAGCCCTTGAAGATCAAATTGGAGCCATCAACACTAACTATCTCCACATCATCAACACCAAATATGCACTTGAAGCCTAGATCACACAATTGAGCAACCGACAATAAGTTGAAATCGAGTTTTTCAACTAGTAGCACATTGGAGATGCTATGATCATTTGAGATTGCAATCCTTCCAAGCCCTTTTACATCACCCTTACTATTGTTACCAAATGTGATACTTTCAATGCCACTATCATTGGGTTTGATTGAGTTGAACATTCTTGAATCACTGGTCATATGTTGAGTACACCCACTATCAAGCACCCAATGCCTTCCTCCGGCCTTGTAATTTACCTAAAAAATAAATTAATGTCTTTTAGGTACCCATACTTGCTTGAGTCCTTGGAGGTTAGTAACTAAGTTCTTTGGTACCCAAATGGCCTTTTTCTTTGGGCCCACGATTGGTGTACCAACAAACCTAGCATGCACACCTTTCTCACCCTTGGTAAGCACATAACAAGAATCAAAAGGAATGCAATCCATTTTAGAATGAAACTTGTTGTTGTTGTTGTTGTTTATTTTATTATAATTAATCTCTAGATGCCTAACTTGCTTGCATCTATTGCAATAACGACTATTGCTCTTCACAAAGCGAGGCTTTGGAGTAGCAAAGGCCGCCTTGCCCTTCTTGAGAGTATAGCCCAAACCCTCTTTGTTAAGAGAGAACCTTTGGCTACCCAAGCATTTTAGCAAGCGGGCATCCCCACCATAGGAATTGCCTAATGCACGGGTGAGATCATCCACCTCTCTCTTAAGAGTCTTATTCTCAACCACAAGTGATGAATCACTAGTAGTAGAGATAGAGTTGGTTGTGGTGGATGATGATGAGCTACATGAAGCATTAGTAGGACCAACAAATAAAGAATCATCAATAATATCACATGTTAGTCCAATATCACAAGTGACAATCACTTGCTCCTCCTTAGCTTCCTTCATGAACTTCTCCAACTTAAGGTCATTTTCCTTGATGAGCTCAAGTAGAGTGGAGTGGGCTTCCTTAAGCCTAGTGTGAGCAACTTTAAGGTCCTCGTGGTCTTCCTTTAGACACTCACGAGAGGCCTCTAGCTCATCAAAGAATTTCCTAAGAGCTTTGAGCTCTTGTTCAATTCCTTTGCACTCCTTACTCTTTTTGAGAGCAATAAGCTCCTTCATCAAGGCATCATTTTCTTTTCTCTTGGCAATGAGCTCTTGCTCCAAGATTTTGCATCTCTTGGTGGTCCTCTTGTAGCCTTTGCTCATTTGATCTATTATGCCTAATAGATCATCCTTAGAGTACTCCTCATCCTCCTCATCATCACTCCTACAACCATCACTAGCACAAAGAATCGTCATCACTATCATCATATTTTACCTTGGTAGGCTTGGCCATAAGGCATGTCGATGTAGTGTCGAAGATGGATGGCTTGTTGGAGAGAGCGAGGTTTGCAATGGCTCACCGAGTGGTCCTCTCATCATCACTAGAGCTTGCATCATCATCACTATCGGAGTTATCACTATCCCAAGTGACTACATAACCACCACCCTTCTTCTTCTTGTTGAATGTGAAGCTCTTCTTTGCTTTCTTCTCCTTCTCTTTCTTATCCTTCTAGTTCTTCTTGAGCTTCAAGTTCCCATTATGAAATCTCTTATCTTCATAGGGGCAATCCGCCACTATGTGATCGAGGCTATTGCAATTGTAGCATAGGATCTTTGCCTTCATAGTGTCTCTCCTCTTCCTTGCCCCATATCCTTTCTTCTTCATGAACCTTCCCATCTTGTGCACTAGGAGGGCCATGGTCTCATCATTGAATTGATCATCATCATCACTCTCCACATTGTTCTTGCCCTTAGAGGATAAAGCCTTGAATGCAATGGGCTTCTCTTGCTTGACCTTGGTCTCCTTCTTCTCTTCTACCTCATCTTTATCATCATTGTATTAGGCATCGGTCATTATATCTCCAAGCACATCGGTTGGTTTGACCTTGTCCAATCCCTCTCTAAAGATCATTCTTCTCAAGGTGGCAAACTTCTTGGGTAAGCACATCAAGAACTTGTGTGAGAAGTCCTTGTCCTCAACCTTCTCTCCAAGCCCGTTGAGATCATTGACAATGACTTGGAGTCTATAGAAAATCTCTGATGAATACAGGCCCAATCTTCCGAGAGGTAGCCGGTAAGTTCGATTTGTGGAGATCTCGACGTTGGCGATCCAGCTTTAAATCAGACACGATTCAAAACCCTGCAACCGTTACACCACTGCTCCGTTGGTTATCAACCAAACACAACTTGATTGACCTCGCCAAGAAGGCTTTCCCTGCAAGCGAATCAAAGAGCACAAGCAAGAAGGTGAAACACGCAATCTGAAATTGCAATTATGAATGATGCGAATATCAGTAGAGGGTTTGAGAACTCGGCTCTAAAGGACTAATTGACACAGTGGAGGAGATCAAGAACAGGGGCCCTGGATCATTGTAAAAGGATTTGTCACCATAGTTACAATGAACGATTCAGTTTCTCGATGGAAAACTAAACTCTAAACAAAACCCAATTGTCTAGTAGCGGCAGCGGCTGTGTTTATAGTCTAAGACTCGACCTAGGGTTGAGGACGGCCAAGGGTTGGGCGCCCACAACTTGGGCTTAAGGCCCGACACGATACATGGCCAAGTTGACCCAAATAGGTGACGTAGCACCTTGCCATGGTCACACAGAAACAATCCACGGACCTTCTGGAGCTAGGACTAGATCCAAAACAATGGTGCGTCGTCCCCTTTCCAACGCATCCAAAAACGCCCCATTTTGATGTCGTATGAGAAAGTTATGACCGAAATAGTGACGACGTGTCTGTTGAATCCAAGGGTGACGTGACAGATGAGTTGGGGACGAATTGCAACTTGGGGAAGACTATAGCGTCGGTGTGTCCAGCGTGGTGATGTCCTCATCAATCTCCGGGATGGATTCATCATCCTTCATCTTGAAAATGGAGAACTTGTCCTTGAGCATATATAGTTTGGTACTTTATTACTGTTGAAGTGCCTTCATATATTTCTTCATGCCTTATCCAAAGGTCATTTGCCTTTTCAAGATCTTTGATTTGCTCAAATACTTTGTCATCAATAGAACGGTAGATTGTGTCAAGTGCCACCGTGTTGCATTGGTTGTTGATGCGGTCATTGGGAGTGAGATTTTCCTCATCAAGAATGATGTATCCTTCTTTGGTCACATCCCAAACCTTCTCATGTATATTGCATAGATATTGCTTCATCTTCCTTTTCCAATGATCAAAGGAAAAGACACCATCAAAGAATGGAGGCTTGCCATTAACATGATTGAACATGACTTGAGCCATCTTGCACCAAGGTTGTTAAGCCTAGAAAACGGTGACCACGGCTCTGATACCACTTGAAAGGTCTTGATGGCTAGAGGCGGGTGAATAGCCTTTTAAAAATTTCTACAAAGATAAGCTAAACAAGTTTATCAATATAACATATAGCGAGATACGAGTTTTGCTTAGCCTACGGGGTGTTTGCAAGCCACCTACCCAATTCACAATACTAGTATATTTGCACTCAACCGCACAAGTCAAACCGCACAACTTAGCTACAACTAAAGCTAACTAGCTACATAAGCTAAGAGCTACACTAACAAGCTAGCAAGGTAACTAAGAATTTAATACAAGAGAGAGTTAGGAGGGTATCACTGAGGGATGAAGTATTGAGACAACCAATCAATATGATCAATAGATGAATTCCACAATACATAATCACCGGGATCGATTAGTCACAATAAGAAAGTGATGACACAAGATTTATCCCGAGGTTCATGTGCTTGCCGGCACGCTAGTCCCCGTTGTGTCCCTCTTCACCACGTGGTTCGGTGGCTAATCGGTCTCACACCGAGCCTCTCAAAAGGTGCCACAAGAACCTACCAAATGGCAAAAGGTTGCAAATGACACGAGCAATCCACTAACATTGCCTTTGGCGCTTCGCCGAGGTAGGCACAAACCCCTCACAATCACCGAAGGTGGCCAAGAACAATCACCAACTCTTGCCAATGCCTCTAAGCTGCTCCAAGCCATCTAGGTGGCGGCAACCACCAAGAGAAACAAGAATCCCACAGCAAATCAACCACCAAGTGCCAACTAGATGCAATCTCACAATGCAAATGCACTTGGATCACTCAATCTCACTTCGAATATGCAAAGAAGCAAGAGAGATGAGTGGAGGGGAGTTGCTTAGCTCAAAGTGCTCACAAGTATGTCAAAGAATGCTGGAGTTGCAGCTTTGAGCCGGCCAACGAGTATTTATAGAAGTACCCCTTTGAATAGAGCCGTTAGGCACTTTAAAACGCTGCTTTCGTACTGACCGGATGCGCCGATCACACAGCGCCTACGCTCGTGAAGCACCGACCAGACGCGCTCATCGCGTGGACCGGACGCGCTGGTCCCGTAACGGACCAGACGTGCTGGTCAAGCCTGAGCAGCGCTCCAACAAGTCAGCGACCGGACGCACTGCAGAACTGACTGGACGCCACAGTACCAGCGTCCAGTTGGAGTCCAGTAAGCTCCCTCAACGACCGGACGCGTCCGGTCAATTGTGACCGGATGCGCCACCGCGTTCGATCAGAAAACCAAAACACGCGCGGATGCTAAGCACTGACCGGACACGTCCGGTCACATTGAGACCGCATCCGGTCCAGCGTCCGGTCACCTCTGTGACCTCCGTTCGCCTCCGTTTGATTCACCCTTTCAAATATGAGATAGACTAAGTATGTGTAACACTTTAGCACAAGTTATAGCTCATGAAACGACATGTGACAACGCCTCCAAATCTTGACATTGGCGTAAAGGAAAATAAACGTTTCAATTCCTCGAAAATGCCTGAATCTCGCCTTGCAAGCTCGGCGGGAGGAAGAGAGGACCCCAAACCCTCTCTACCACTCAAACTCCAACGCCATCGCAAAAGTGCTAACACCATCAAGTGATAACGTTATGTGCGAGTGTGTTAGCATTTTCACAATCATTTTTCAAAGCATTATTAGTTCTATCCAAATGCATATGATTATGAAATGCACATCTAGAGGCACTTAGGAGTTCAATAGCCGCGTCATTCCCCTCTTTATAGTACGACTATCTATCCTATAATGTAACCACACCCACTAGGTGTCTTGGTTACTAAAACACAACCCTTAAGCATATACCTTTGCCTTGATCACGTAGGGTTGCATCCAAATCCAAGTGTGGCCATCATGATCACCATGTCCATCTTGCCACCAAGCTTGGAATGTACTAATCCTCATATGCTATATACAATTTAGGCATAGGATTAGTACTTAGGCATTATCACTAATTACCAACACCAAACATAGAGCTTTCACCACTCACCCATGATGTCAAAGAGTGAGCGCTATAAGATCTTATGTTTGAATATAAAGACATTCTAACTATACTAGGCATATAATCAAAGTAGACAATGAATAATATAATTGAGAACATATATAATATTTAGAGAAATGTCATATCTATTGTAAGTAGCAAGAATATATACAGAAAGATGCAAAAGAGAGGTTACATAAGACTTTACCAAAGCCGTGTGACACAATCTAGAATCCAAGCGAAGCTTGCCTCCCTCTACTTCTAGCCTAGTTAGCTATGCCCTAGAATTGGTAGAGCTCTAAGGAAACTAGGGTTTTTTGGCTCTAATGACTTGATCAAATGACTTGGAGATCTGCCTAACCCCAGGGGGCAGAGCTGTCACGGAACCATCCAAATTATAAGAGCACAAGTACAAAACACAATCACCAGAGTGATCAAATTCTCACACTTGAGCCCATATAACCCCAGTAGTCCAACGAAATCATGAGGGATTTCAAACCAACCAACATACAAGCCAAGATTGTAGTGATTCAACATAACAAGTCACATGTTACATCCATTTCACAAGTAATTCAATATACATCAGAGTTCGACACAGTTATTACAACTTAAATTGAAAAGTAGCGGAAGTAAAGTAATTTGGAACTAACATTACTCTTATTTCAAATACATGCCAATACCAAGGTCAACTACCAAAAAGTATTAGAGACAAGATAACTCAGAAGGATCATGCCCATGATCACACTCCGCCTCTACGGCAGGAGCCATCCAATTCTTGCAGTCGCAATGATACATCACAACCTGCAACAAGTGGGAATAAACCCTGAGTACGAGAAGGTACTCAGCTAGACTTACCCGTCAAAAACCAAAAATAAAGTGACACCAAGGAGTATGCAAGGCTGATATAAAGTGGGCTAGCTTGACAACATTTTGCATAAAAGCTTAATACAGATAAGTAATCATTAATGCTTAAGCATCAAGTTAATAATCATTAACCTATCATCTATATTAGCACCTGTACTAGAGCACTCACTTGATTAGGAGCAAACAATATTAACCATAGCAGGTATAAATTGAGACAACATTTAAATCATCATCCAATTAACCATCCGTTCAATTAATTGATTCTAAGTTACCGCTACTCAAGTTAAGTGCTCACTAACCAGGAGCGATAGTGAATCGAATCGAATTCCTATCCAGCTGGAGGGGTACTTCTAACACTCACCGAGACACGCCTAGCGAGGGCTGCTCAAGTCACCTTTGGTACAATTCAGGAATCACGGGTTCGACTGATACCGCATCCCCAAGGGCAACACTCTGCCAGGTGATAGGAACTCTAACCCCCCTTGCTCTTATGCCAATGTCCCCAAGCACATCCTTACTTCCTCCAAGATGCGTGCTTGACCCTTTGATTCGCGGCCTGAACTGTATTACTCAGCTTCGCGGTCGGAATGGCTTATTCGGCCAACTAAGTGTTAGACTGCGTTCAACATGACTCAAGGACGTACAACGAATCGGTCCTTAAACGACTCAGACGGAGATAGATCCACACCCAAGACCTCCATGCCTTGTTGCTTCACTATCGTCATCCCGCCCGGTCTCATTTCATTTTATTAACACATGGTTCTTTTCCACGATAGCAAATATAGCCAACCGTGTCATATATAAGTATCCCTAAAGCTCGCAGGTGATAGGAAATCACCTAACTTCTACCGATTAAAGCAGGGCTAAGCAATTACTTGAACCTGAACCTAAATAGGATTCAAGGTATACTTTCTGGACAAGGATAGGATATATATGCAGCAAGTGTTTTCATACAACACCTATCACTTAATACAACAATACATATAACATATATACTTAATTGCATTTTCAAAATTTAGGAGGCTTATAATGCTCCGGGGCTTGCCTGGGATCCGACTCAAATCAATCAAGTTAGTTTGCACCGTCTTGCGGAACATCTCCACTCCACGTATGCACTTGAGGGTTCTTCCATCTTCGGGATGGATCCACCAACACTATCTTCGGGTTTGGCTCCACATCATGTCCTCCACGTGGTGCATCTAGATGAGATGTAAGATGCAAGTGTATGAATACATGGGAATACAATAGATGATGCATTACACTTTAATCAAGGCAAGTACAAGGTTATGCTAAATACACATAAGCACTTCACATAGCTTAATTAAACATCACACCACCTATCATGCTAAGATAGCAAGGGAAGCAATAACAAACATGACATAAGATTTAAAAAGCCTCAGGTGTACTAACTTCATCACCAAGGACATGAATCACACTTAGCAACAAGCAAGCAAAGTAACCAAGCATCCACGTATTTTCAACAATTCTGGACACACATGTAGTAGCTGAGTAAATCAACCATATCTGGAGTTCTACAAATACAAATGGTGTGCAATAAGTCATTATAGAAAGCTTATGAAATTGTATACAATTCATTTATAATCACCTAAGCCTGATTCCTAAGTTTAATAGTTCGAAAAGATGAAACTACAGAATCTGGTCTGCTCCAAACAGAGAGCAACCAAATCTGGGACCTGACTTTAAACATCTATAACATAACAACTACTTGGCCAAATACCACCAAATTTTAATACAAGATAGATACATGAATTATATACAACTTTCCTATAGACAAGATGCTCAAAAAACATCATTAACATGGGGTAACTTAAATTGCCCCCAGAACTGTCCAGAAACTTTGTTTGCAAGGAATTATTATTAACTTACCTTACAAACATATAATTGGACAAAACCAACTTTACCAACATGTCATACATAACTAATGAACACCAGAAAATATAGTGTCCATTCCTAAATAAATTCTTTTAATGTATTTTCTTAATTTATTTAGATAATTAGGTGGAATTATGAACACATATCAAAGGTGCACAATAAATTCTACAAAAATTACAGTAGCATACATATGCTACCACTAGTCTACTATACAAATTTCAGTATATTTGGACATGTATATCAACCTCTATGAAAAATACAATTGGCTAATGCAATAAATCATGTGAGAGCAAGTTAAACCTATATCTCACTCATCCGGTAACCAAAGATCATGAAATTTTAACCACAGTTTCCATATAACCTCGTGAGACTACCATAAAAATTTAACCTAAATTGGAGCATCATAACTCAAGATATAAAAATGATAAGCAACACACTATAGATTTGTTCATTTACCAAGGTTAAATCAAAACCTCAAGAAAATAGTGAACAACTAGTGTGTTTAATATTTTTCCTAGCAAGTACATGTCATCATAAAATTAACAAAATAGAATCACTATTTTTAGAGTTATAAAACTCTAGATATGGCTCTGGTCAAGTTTATAAATATTTTTGGAGTACTTTTCAAGGTTAAATAAAAACACCAGAAAACTTCTACAAACATATAACATATTATGAGTTTACTGCATAGATCTTTTCTCAAGGTTTCCAAAAAGTCCACATTTGCTATTTTTGGAGTTTCCTAGCATGAGATACGGAATTTAGAAGATTTAACACAAAATCTGAAATTCAAATACAATAAAACCGAATCCTAACCTAACTGCTAGGTCTACCCGATTACGCACCCAAATTTGCCACCACTTAAACCACACATGTGGGACCCACTGTTCAGCCAAACCCGCTTGTCATACACCAGAGAGAGACAGAGAGAGAGATGTCGGTCTTCTTCCTCCCGACGGCAGAGCAGAGGAGGTGGCCAGGCTCGTGGCTCTAGCCGGCAGGGGCGGCACCAGCTATGAGCGGCGGAGCCATGGCGATGCCCTAGTCTGCACGCATCCCTAAGCAGCCGTAGCTCAGCCAGAGGTGGCACACTGTGGCTAGCCCACGAACTCTTGCGGCGCTGCTCACGGCGGCTCCGTCAGCGGCGTCAATCGGTGGCGAACAGGGCCCGAAAAAGGGCGCGTTGGGGGCAGTGTGAGGAGTGGAAGATGGTGCTACGCTCGGCTGAGGACAAGGAGGCTTGCGGCGGAGGAATGCCGGTGGCCATGGAGCTCGGCCGGTCGGGCATGGCGGTGGCACGCTCCGATGATGGTTCGGACCGGGGAAACGGTGCGGAAGGTGCAGCGCGGGTTGGGGAAGATGATATCGCGTTCAATTGAGGCACAAGGAGCGCGGAGGCAGGAAAACGGCAGCAGCCATGGAGCTTGGCGGTGGCACCCATGACTGCTACACTCTGGAGCATCCGAGGCGAGGGAGAGAGCGGAGGAGGGCGAGCAGTGGGGAGCAAGGAGCGTCTGGGAACGGCTCGGCGTCCACAACATGCGAAGAGGAGGCAGGGTACGCGACAAGGAGGTGGGGGCGCTCGGCTCGCATGGCTGCCATGCCCTAGGCGCGTGTCACTTGTTGGGGCATTTTTCTGAGTACGTGGTGCGCGACGAAGCTGCCAGTTTGAGACGCCGTTATGGGCCAGCTCGGATGGAAATTTGGCCATGGGCTTTAAAGCAAAGTTGAAGCCCCCAACAAACTCTACAACTTTGGTTAAGGGTGCTCAGCCATTAGGGCTCTAGATTAGTAGTTAATTAACTTCCAAAATGGCATTGTCAAAGCATTGATGGCAATTACCAAACTTCAAAATTGGTAGTCCAATCGAAGTCCAACTAATGCCATCTTTTTACATGGTCTTCTCCATAATGTCTACTCCAACTTTTATATTTTCCTCAACTTGAGTTGTTTAACAAAAATGGGAGAACGTGGCATGTCAACATGTCAAGGTCAATTAGTGACAAAAACAACTTTTTGTTGTTTTGGAAACTGTTATTGAAGGTCCAACTAAGCTCCAAATTGAGTGGCACTTTTCATTGTTTCCACCATGAAAAGTACTTCAACTCATAGTAAGGAATTAAATTGAGACACCACACAAATTTAGAAGATGCAAATGCATGAACATGTCAACTTTCTCCTGTCAATTCAGGACTTAGAATATTTTCTGGGCATTGAAAAATAGCAGCTGATTCAATCTTGTGAGCTCT
Organism: Saccharum hybrid cultivar R570; assembly: GCA_038087645.1. Classification (NCBI taxonomy): domain Eukaryota; kingdom Viridiplantae; phylum Streptophyta; class Magnoliopsida; order Poales; family Poaceae; genus Saccharum; species Saccharum hybrid cultivar. The sequence continues at coordinate 15,208,862 of JAQSUU010000431.1, read as the reverse complement.
ATTTGACTAGGCTAGAGGCCAAACTAGATCTTGTCCATTAAATAAAGTTTGTTCTACACAAGATAAACTAGAACTTTTGTTTAAGGTCAAATCTCATAACTAGAACAAAAGTAAAACTTTCACTTTGGTCAAAGCAGCAACTTAATAAAGCCCAAACTAGGGTTTTAGACCAATTGGGGCATTTTCTTGACATTTGTCCAACATGAACCCTTCATGACTTTTGTTGTAGAGTTCATCTATAGTTATTTGGGCAAGTTTGGAAGGTTTGGTTGATGATCTAAATTTCATTCACTTAATGGTGAAATTCTAATAGGAATAGAACTTATCATTTCATGTGACTATTTGATTCCAAACTTCATGAAACTTTTCTAGGGTTCACTATAGATAGAGAGTGACGTGAGACACATGAAAGAAGTGACATCAACACTCACTTGCATTACCAAGCATGAGCACCTAACATACATACTTGAAACACCCATAACAAAAGTATGTTGCATATGTTTTAAGGAGGTGTTGCAAGCACATTCCATATACACATGTTTCACATGTTGCACTAGCATGTTTCATATGTTCCATGCTCATATATGAACAAATGATGCTTAGGCTCATGCAATACAAGTGTCCAAAATGCAAGCCTAACACCTGGGGTGTTACAAGAGTCCATTTTATTCTAGGCAGAAAAGCAAACTTTTGTGCACACTCTCTTTTTATTTTATTTCAAATTTAAAAATCACACCAATCCAATAGATATATATAAAGCTAAAAGGAAATCTTTATTTTGTTTTATGGTTATGCATATTTTTATTGTTTTTAATAGCACACTTAAGAGTAGTACTTAAAAGTGGTAAAGTAGAAAGAGGAAAGAAATACTTAGGTAGATACATGGAGAATGCTTTTCCCCCAAGCTGGATGATGACATAGTAGTTCATTCTTGCAGTGTAGCAAACTGTTGATGATGGTTATCTACCATAATAAAGGGTTAAAATAAATATATAAAGGGCTAATAAATGATCACCAACATAGGTTTAGGGTGTCAACTAACGAAATTCCACGTGTTTTGGTGAATCTATATTTTGCAAGGGGTTATCAGAATAATTCAGGAATTGATATCTTCCACGAGAAGGAACCCACGTCAATCGGCCTAATCTCCACATCATGAATACGCAAGAGGCTTCTAGACGACACCAGAGGACTCCACGAGGAGGGCCACCACAAGGCGTCGCCAGGTGGGGCCGACCGGCCTCAACCCTAGGCCGACCGGCCCCTGGCCGCCGCCCCTTGGCTCTTTCCTTTGCAAGCTACTTCAACTGCCTCCAAGGATGCATTCTAACCCTACGTGAAGGTCGGTTTGATCCAAGGGCCACGGTTCCATGCTCTAGGCTATATAAATGAGGCTCTAGACCCCCCTCCAAAGGGGAATTCATTGAATCAATCATCAACTAGAAAGCAGAAGACCAACTAGCAACTCTCATCTCCTTAGAGCTCCATCAGATCTAGGCATAGCTAGATTAGAATTAGAAGTAGAGGAGTCAAGCAGCCTCGGGCTCCAGATCAAGTCAAGAGGAGCTTGGTAAATCTAGTTCTTCTCTCTTGTATCAACATTGTTCTTCAGATATTCATCTAGTTCATCAGTTCTTCTAGTTCTTGATCTAGTTCATGTTCTAGTTCTTTATGTTCTAATTGTTTATGTTCTAGTTCATAATTGTTCTAGTTCATCATTGTCTATTTCTAGTTCATTGTTCTTGATCATTATTCTTGATACATTAGATATGATCTTGTTCTTAATCTATATTATATCCTTGATTATTATGAGATTAGTCTGCTTTGATTATATATTTGGCATAGATAGTTTATCATTATGTCTATACACATGTTTGCAAAGCACTCACCTTATTGAGTCATGGGTGGGTGGTCAACATTGTAACACCCCAGGTGTTTATCACCAATTAAGTAGTGGGTTTAAGCTCAAACATGATAGATTAGTGGAGATGACGATGCCAAGTCAAACCTATGGAAATAAACCCTAATCTAAACTTGGATGTTGCACCCTTGCTTACATATAGGCTCAATTAAAAGATATATGCTTGGGTGTTGCTATCAAAGTATCTTCACATGTCTCACCTCAATAACTATCTATATTGATCCCTGGAAAAGTTTCATGAAGTTCGGAATCAAAAAGTCACATGAAATGATAAGTTCCATTCCTGTTGGAATTTGCCCCATTAAGTTAATGGAACTATAGATCATCAATCAAGATTTGCAAATTTGCCCGAATGACTCTAGATGGACTCTACAACAAAAGTCATGAAGGGTTCATGTTGAGCAAATGTCAAGAAAATGCCCCGATTGGCCTAAAACCCTAGTATAGGCTTTATCGAGTTGCTACTTTGACCAAAGTGGAAGTTTAAGTTCTGTACCAGTTATGAGGTTTGACCTTAAACAAAAGTTGTAGTTCATCTTGTGTAGCACAAACTTTGTTTAATGGTCAAGAGCTAGTTTGGCCTCTAACCTAGTCAAATAGAGCTCACAAGATTGATTCAGCTGCTGTTTTTGGGCTTCGCAAATTTGGCTAAGTGTTGGAGCTGATTTCAGTTTTGATGTACCCTCATTTAGGATAGTATCTATCTCAAACCAAGTCGAACCAAACCTAGATCATTTGAGCAAAGTTGTAGTCCTCATATAGCTCTACAACGCTGTGGAATTGGTTTAGCCTTTGCTTGCTCGGTTTGGGAGATGGAGATGTAAGAAGATTGCAATTTCAGTCGGCTTGAAACTGAATTCAGTTTTCAGTTTCGGGTACCCCACTTTGGAGCTTTATATCTTGCAACACAAGCTGATCCAGACCTTGATTCCTTAATAAAAGTTGTAGTTTAGTCTAGGTTGTGCAAGCTTTGTTTAGAGGCCCAACCCTAATTCCATTTATAAGTTTTCCAAATTGAGGCCCCAAGTTTGAACTTACTGCTGTTTTCAGACTTGAAAATATTCTAAGTCTAGAATTCATAGTCATCGACGTTGGCATGTCACGTTCTCCAAAATGTACTAAACAACTTGAGTTGAGCCAAAAATAAAAGTTGGAGTGTATCTAATGGAGAAGAGCATATGAAAAGTGGCATCATGTTTGACTTCATTTTGACCACCAATTTAGAGGTTTGCCATTTATCATCATTGCGTTGACAACGTCATTTTGGAACTTAATTAACCCCAAATCCATCGGTCTAATGGCTTGACCCTTTAAACGAAATTTGTAGAGTGTTACGTGGGCAACAATTTTGATTTAAGGCCCATGGCCTAGTTCAGCCCGTAGATAGCCCAGAACGGCGCCCCAAGATGGCCACAGCAACGCACGCCAGGTGTCCGACGTAATGCCGCAGTGGAGACACGCGTCCTGGACGTGGCGTTCATGCGAGTTGAGCACCCCCACCATTGCTGCGCGTGTCCCATGCCCTGCTGCTCAATGGGGAGAGCTGGCCGCTGTCCTAGCTTACTCGCCCTCACTTCCTCTCCACTCCCCTCTGTCTCCCTGCTGCTCTCGCACAGCGAGCACCCGAGCGGGTCGCCATTGGTGGCCGAGTAGAGCTCCTGCCATCGCTGCTCCTCCTCCGTCAAGTGTCTTCCCCAGCTCTGCAGCCCGCCTCGCGCAACCTCCGCGCTCACCCACGGGTGTTGCAAGTCGTCAGAGTGCCTCCAGCACAGGGCTATGACCGCGTCACCGCCATGGCCGTCCACAGAGCTCCGAGCCGCCGCTGTCGTCGCTCTACCTCCGGCCTCCCTCCACCCGAACCGACCATGCCATTGCGTTCCCCGTACCACGCCACCCCTCTAGAGCTCCTTGCCTCACCGTTTTCACCTCCGCAGTGGACCACCGCCGGAGCGCCGGCCGGCAAGCCATCGGCTGCCGTGGCCGCACCACCACGGGCCTCTTCGGGCCGAGCCAGGGGCACCAGCTAGTGCATGGTGGTCCCCTAGTGCTCGTGCCGCCCTGAGCCGCCGCCGCCGGTGCCCCCCCTCGTCGGAGCCGTGAAGGCCGGCCGCCTCCTCTACCGGTGTCGAGAGATAGAAGAAGAAGAAGACCGCCCCCTGTGTCCCTCACTGCCTCTTTGTGAATGACTGGTGGGCCCAACCGGTCAGCAGGGCCCACTTGGCGGTTATGAATGGTTGATATGGGGTACACGTTCGGGTGCGCCTAGCGATTTCAATAGGGTTGAGTAATTCCGATTTTGAATTTCAGATTTCATTTAAATCTTCAAATATTCATATCTCATGCTAGGAGACTCCAAAAATAGTAAACGTGGACTTTTTGGAAACCTTGAGAAGAGATCTATGCAGTAGAGTCATAAAGTGTTACATGTTTGTAGGTATTTTCTAATGTCTTTATTTAGGTTTTAAAAATGCTCTAAAAATGTCTTTAAACCTAACCAGAGCAAGATCTGGAGTTTTAGAACTCCAAAATTAGTGATTCTTGTTTTGTTAATTTTGTGGTGACATGTACTTGCTAGGAAAAATATTAAACACCCTAGTTGTTCACTGTTTTCTTAGGGTTTTGTTTTGACCTTGATAAATAAGGAAATCTACATCATATTGCTTGTCATTTTATATCTTGAGTTGTGTTGCTCCAATTGGTGTGAAATTTTTATGGTAGGTTTGTCATGCTATGGATGTACTGTTGTATAAATTTCATGGCCATTGCTTACTGTATTCTCAAGTTATTGAGTTAACTTGTTTATGGCTTACTAAATAGCTTATAAATAATATATAAATGATAAAATAGAAAATGTTGTTCCATTACCTTAGTATGATGTTTCTCTATCATATTGATTCATAATATGGCCTTGTGTTCACAGAAAATATTGAGTTTTAGGTTTAATTTGCTCTTACATGAATTATTGCTTTAGCTATTTGTCATTTTCTTAGAGGTTGTTATACATGTACAAATAGTTTCAAATTTGGATAGTAGACTTTTGGGAGCATGTGTAGGCCTCTGTAATTTTGGTAGAATTTATTATGCACTTTTGATATGTGTTCATAATTCCACCAAATTATCTAAATAAATTAAGAAAATGCATTAAAAGAAATTATTTAGGAATAGACACTATGTTTTCTGGTGTTCATTAGTCATGGGTGACATGTTGGTAAAGTTGGTTTTATCCAATTATATGTTTGCAACATAAGTTAATAATTATTTCTTGCAAATGAGGTTTCTGAACAGATTTGAGGATATTGTTAATTACCCTATGCAAATGATGTTTTCATGTCTTGTGTGCTATAACAAAGTTGTTGTGAATTTCATGATATAGCTGCTGTTAAAATTTGGTGGCATTTGGCCATATGGTTTAGAAACTACAGCTGTTTAAAGTTAGGTTACAGAATTGCTTGCTCTCTGTCTTGTTAGACCAGTTTCGGTATTTGTGTAAATTCGACTTGTTAAACTTTGGAATCATGCTGTTATGTTTATAAATGAAATTTAGATAATTTCATAAGCTTTCCATAATGTCTTCTTTCAAGTCATTTGGAGTTGTAGATCTCCAGTTATGATTAAATTACTCAGCTGTTGGTTTGATGTCCAGAAGGTAGCAATTTCTAGTTCTAGTACTTTGATTAACTTTGTCATGCTTGGGTATTGAAATGTGACTCATATCTTTGATGATACTTGAGTGGTACCCTGTAATCTTGTGAGACTTGTTTCTTGATTAATGTGCTTGCCCTCTTCTATGTTATGTCTTCTTGAGGATTAAGTTAATTAGCTCTAGGGTTTAGGTGAACTTTGGTATGCTTGCATGATTACTTTGTTTATTGCACTTCTTTGCATTCATACATATGTATTGTTGCACCTCATTTAGGTACGTTAGTTGAAGCACGTGAAGGACCTGACGGGGAGCCAAACCTGACGACGGTGTTTGGTGGAACTATCCCGAAGATGGATGTACTCAGCGAGATTCATCTGACATACTCTAACTTGAGTCGGATCCCAGGCAAGCCCCGGAGCATTATAAGCCTCCTATCTTTAAAGCAATTAATTCTATATATGTTATAAGTATTGTTGCATTAAGTGATAGGAGTTGGTTGGAAACCCTTGCTGCATCACATCATTCCTTGTCCAGATATATGAATCCTTGAATCCTACATAGACTAGGATCGAGTAGATGCTTAGCCCTGCTTTAAGCGGTAGAAGTCAGGTGATTTCCTGTCACCTGCGAGATATAGGGATATTCATATATGGCACGGTTGACTATATGTGCTATCGTGGAATGGAACCATGTGTTAATAAAATGAAATGAGACCGGGCGGGATGACGATAGTGAAGCAACAAGGCATGGAGGTCTTGGGTGTGGATCTATCCCCGTCTGAGTCGTTTAAGGACCGATTCGCTGTACGTCCTTGAGTCATGTTGAACGCAGTCTAACACTTAGTTGGCTGGATAAGCCGTTCCGATCGCGAAGCCGAGTAATGTGGTTCAGGCCGGGAATCGAATGGTAGGTTGCTTCTTGGAGGAGAGAAAGGATGTGCTTGGGGACATTGGCGTGAGACCAAGGGGGGGGTTAGAGTCCCTATCACCTGGCAGAGTGTCGCCCTTGGGGTCGCGACATCATTCGGACCCGCGATTCCTGAATCATATGAAAAGGTGGCTTGTGTGACCCTGGCAGGGGCCTGCGCGGTGAGTGTTAGAAATACCCCTCCAGCTGGATAGGAATTCGATTCGAATCGCCGTCGCTCCCGGTTAGTGAGCACTTGACTTGAGCAGCGGCAACGTAGATTCCATTAAATTGAACGGATGGTTAATTGGATCACGATGGTAAGGTTGCCTCAATTTATACCTGCTATGGTTAATATTGTTTGCTCTTAATAAAGTGAGTGCTCTAGTATAGGTTCTAATATAGATGATAGGTTAATGATAATTAACTTGATGATTAAGCATTAATGATTGATCATCTATATTAAGCTTTTATGCAAAATGTTGTCAAGCTAGCCCCACTTTATATCCGCCTTGCATGATCCTTGGTGTCACCTTATTTCTGGTTTCTGACGGGTAAGTCTAGCTGAGTACCTTCTTGTACTCAGGGTTTTATCCCCACTTGTTGCAGGTTGTGATGTATCTTGGCGACTGTAAGAGTTGGTTGGCTCCTACCGTAGTGGCAGAGTGTGATCATGGGCATGATCCTTCTGAGTTACCTTATCTCTAATGCTTTTGTTGGAAGTCGACCGTTGTACTGGCATATATTTGAAATAAGATTAATGTTAGTTTCAAATTACTTTGCTTCCGCTACTTTTCAATGTAAGTTGTAATAACTATGTTGAACTCTGATGTATATTGAATTACTTGTGAAATGGATGTAACATGTGACTTGTTATGTTGAATCACTACGATCTTGGCTTGTATGTTGGTTGGTTTGAAATCCCTCGTGATTTCATTGGACTACCGGAGTTATATGGGCTCAAGTGCGAGAATTTGATCATTTCGGTGATTGTTTTTGTACTTGTGCTCTTATAATTTGGATGGTTCTGTTACAGCTGGTATCGGAGCAAGATTCAACATTAAACTTGTCATATGTGTATTTAAAACAAAGGTTTTGTTTTATAAAATCAGTTTTATCAACTTATAGTTATATATAGGTTTGTCAAATCTAAATTTTAAACCTAAGTATGCCAGTGGTCAATTTCCTTATGCCCATATAAGGATTATTAGGTGGCTTATATAAGTACTAACTTGGGGGTTTTTCATTATGCATCTACGCCCAGGCCAAGGTATGTATGTGTGATAACTCTCCCACACTATGCTACCCAGTGTGTCAGATTAGAGGTAGCCTTCATATATGAAATAGCCATATATGTTGTTAGTTTACTTTTATGCAACGTCGCACCTACGCTCAGGTAAGTGTGAGTTGTGAGAGCATGACTGTACAACCTGCGGTCTAGGGGAGAGCTAGTTTTGGTTACTGGATTATTTCCATGTTACACACATGTATATATGAAGGTACTTAATTGTGGGTGATTAATGATTCGGGTAGTTTTGGTGCTACATGTATATATACGGGGGTATATGTACATGGGAGTACTTAGAATTTTACTTTCCTGCTTTTACTGTGTGCTATATTGGGAAATTGTTGGGCTGCAATGAAACTTTTCTGCAGGTACGCTAACCACGAATGCGTAAGTCGAATGTAGCTAGCGACTAGCTATATATCGAGAGAGTGCGTGTTATGCCACCGACATAGAACGTGATCGCCACCTTAGGTTGGCAATCTTGTGAGGACGAATAGGACGAAGCATGCATCTTCATGATTGTTGCTTTTGTGCATAGCTGTGCTGCTCTCACCTTTGTTCGATATTAAGTAACTTGTAATTGATATTATGTACTATCTTCCTTGTGTGGAGTTTGACATGAATGCCTTGTTCCATGTTGCTTGATTAGGGAGTGCTTGAAGATAGTGTGTGCTTAGCCTTGCTAGAAATAATTATGGTAACATGTTTGTGTGCTCTCTTGATAAGTAGAACAAAGGCAAGCTTTGTTTTACTTGTCGAATGTTGGCTGCTAGAACATTTTCTGTTGCAGTGATGCTTTCGTGGTCATAATGGTGTTTTCTGTAGTTATGGAGAATACCACAGTTGTAGCTAACTTACTCATCTAGCTTGTCCAAAAATTTCATGACACTAGGCCTTATGGTTTGGAAGTTATGACTTTTAAAAGTTTGCTGTTAGGTTTTGTTTATGTTCTGCATAGATCTGAATGTTTGATTTGTTTGACCTATGTGCATATGGAATCATGTCTTGGAGATAATAGAAGAAGTGTAATACTTTTTCTAAGCTTTCTAAAATGTCCTATAGCACTAATTATGGTGGTATAAATCTCTAGTTATGAGCTTGCAAAATGGAACGACAGAATCTGTCCAAATCTGGGCAGAGATGTTTTCTTTGTCTTGTTTGGCTTTGTTAGCTATAGAATCATCTTAATATGATAATAAGAAAGTTATAGACAACTTAATAAGCTTTACATAAGTTAAGGCTCAGCCTTGTTGTGTCTCTAGAACTCTAATTATGCATTGTTGAAGTTCTTGTCAGTTTTCTGTCCATATTGGTATAGATCTGAAACATCAGCATGTTTGACCATGCTAACCTATGATTTAACTTTTGGTATGAATAACAAAAATGTGGAAAACTTCCTAAGCTTTCCAGAAAGTCTAGGATCACCTTTATGGGAGGTCTGCAACCTCAGTTATGGTTGAAACAAGTAACTACTGTGTTGCTGTCCAGATTCTGTGCCCACGCTAAGTTAGTCACCTTAGCTAGCGTTTGTTTAGAGCTAAACTTGTAGTTAGTTCATGCTTGAGATAAATGCTTATTTTGGGTGAGCCTTGTGCCTTTGTATTGGTTGCTTAAGCTCATTTGTTTGAAATTTCTCCAATGTCTACTTGACTATGGTGTTGTATGTATGCTTGTTATCTAGGTAGTGCCCTAGTTGTCACCTCGTTTATCCTTGGTGAGCATACGAGGGTCACATAGCTTTATCCTAAGAACAACGTTCACGTTACGTAATTGTATGGTTGTTGTCTTCAATTAGGTTTCTCTCTTAGGAGCCTGAGCCTATAGACTTGGTGGTTAGCCCTTGCATGTTTGTATTCATGCCTTTGCTTGACCGAAAATACAAAGTTTAGTTCTCCGATATGTTTGCATAAGTCATGGATGTTTTGCAACCCTTTTTGTGAAGACCCTTGTCGACTGACCAACCAAGTTAACTTTTATCAACGCTAGCCTTTGACCATGTGAAAGCCCAAGTTTGGTTTTGGTAATTAATGACACCAAGTTGCTAATGCCATGTGTTAAGTGTTTTGAGTTAGGCACAAGCAACACACGTGATGAAGGAGCATGTGGCATGGAGTGATGGCCACAAGATCACAAGTGGTGGTGATGCACATAATATGGTGTACATGATGATCAAGTGGAAGAGAAGAAACTAAGAGCGCAAGGCAAAGGTATAATCATAGGGTTTTCCTTTTGCCGGTCTAAAATGAGTAGAGAAGTGATTGACCGGGTTTAGGATACATGGCCGACTATCAAGAGGGGCAATCACGGTTAGCTCGGAAATCAAGTGCCACTAGATCAATGTCTTGAGCATATGCATTAGGATCTAGTAAAAAGCTAACATAACGCCTTGAGAAATGATTTATGAAATGCTAACACACATGCACATGGTGGTGTACACTTGGTGGTGTTAGCACAGTTTGTGAAGGCGGTGGAGTTTAAGCGGTAGAGAGGGGTTTGGGTTCCTCTCTCCCTCCCGCCGAGCTTGCGAGGCGGGATTCGGCGCTTTTTGGAGAAGTGAAATGCCTATTTTCTATTGCGCCGGAAGTCGGAAAAGAAACGGAGGCGAACGGAGGTCACAGAGATGACCGGACGCTGGACCGGACGCGGTCTCTGTATGACCGGACGCGTCCGGTCAGTGTTCAGCGTCTGCGCGGTTTTCAGTTTGTTGATCGGACGCGCAGCGCGTCCGGTCACTGATGACCGGACGCGTCCGGTCATCCAGAGAGCTTACTGGACTCTAACCGGACGCTGGCATTGTGGCGTCCGGTCAGTTCAACAGCGCGTCCGGTCAGTTCTCCTGAGCGAACCAGAGCGCGCGACCGGTGCGTCCGGTCCTTCACGTAGCCGGAGCGTCCGGTCAGGCGTCCAGAGGAGTAGAGCGAAGCGGAGTGACGATCGAACGTGCGGCGCGTCCGGTCACATGCGATCGGACGCGTCCGGTCTCAACGGGAGCATACTGGAACGCGACCGGACGCGGGCACTATCGCGTCCGGTCAATCGGTTCAGCGCGTCCGGTCAGGGCAACGGCTAGTTCTGATGCGCACTGTTCACGTTTGTCGTGTAGTGACCGGACGCGTCCGGTCACCCTGACCGGAGCGTCCGGTCAGCGCGTTTTTCGCTGCGTCGTCTGTAACGGCTAGCTGCGTACCCCTTCGTTATAAATAGACGTTGGCCGGGGTTTAAGGGCAACTCTTGCACATTTTGAGATATAGAGACATACTTTGAGCTAGAGAACAACCCCTCCACTCATCTCTTTGATTAGTTGCATATCTTGAGTGAGATTGAGTGAGATTCAAGTGCATTGCTTGAGAGTTGCATTCTAGAGGCACTTGATCTTCGAGTTGCTGCGGATTTCTTGTTACTCTTCCGTGTTTCCCGACACGGTAGACGGCTTGGAGCAGCAGAGGTGATTGAGCTCGCAATTGGAGATTGTTGGAGCCTTCACCAAGTGTTGTAAGGGGTTCTTGATCCTTCCCCGCGGGAGTTCGTGAATTGGATACTCTAGTGGAGCTCGTGGCTTGGAGGATCCCCATCTTGTGTGTGGTTGTGCGACGCCCGCCGAGGGCTCGACTCTTGATAGTCGATTAGCTCGCGAACCGACAAGTGGGTGTATCGCCACAACGGGGAGTAGCTTGCCGGGAAGCAAGTGAACCTCGGGATAAATTCTTGTGTCATTCTCTTCCTGAGGATTTCTCTTGTGTGATTGATTGATTGGTACATCTCATCTCTACACGGCGGTATAATCAATCAAAGCTCTTCTCTCGTATTACTTCTTGTTTCTAGCTTATAGTTGTTGTTGTGTTTAGTGAATAGCCTTATACTAGACTTGTGTAGGTGGCTTGCTTAATTAGTTAGAGCTAGTGCTTTTGCTTCGCCACCTTTCGTACTAACTCGTGGTTAAGTAATTCTTGTAGAAGTTTTAATTAGGCTATTCACCCCCCCCTCTAGCCTATTTGGACCTTACAAGTGGTATCAGAGCCGAGGCACCGTTTATTTGAGGCTTAACAACCTACGGTGAAAAAGAAATGGCTCAATTAAGCTTGCACATCAACAACACCAAGAAGGCACCTCACTTTGATGGCATAAATTATGCATATTGGAAGGTTAAGATGACCGCACACCTAAAGTCAATCAATAGAGAAGTGTGGAAGGTCACCGAAACAAAATTTGAGGTTGCTAATCCGGAAGCACCTACACCGGTAGAGGAGAAGAAGCTCCAATGCAATGATATTGCCATTAGTGCTCTTCATGAGGCACTAGATGACAAGACATTTGAGCAAGTAAAGAACATAGAGATTGCTCATGATGCTTGGGCCAAGCTAGAAGAAACATTTGAGGGCACCGAAGGTACAAAGACCGATAAAGCATATATCTTGCAAGAAAAATTTTCAAGCTTCAAGATGCAAGATGATGAGAGTGTACCGGAGATGTTTCATAGGTTGCAAGTCATTGTCAATGAGCTCAAGGCACTTGGTGAGGAGGTCAAGGACAATCAATTCTCTATGAAGTTCTTGAGAAGTCTACCCAAGAGATTTGATACATTGATCACCGTGCTAGTGAGGACTACATTGAAGGATTCAACTCCTCAACAAATATTTCAAGAAGTGATGACCGACGATTCATATAGAGAAGATGATGAGAAGGATGAGTTGATAAAGAAGAAGAAGAAGGAAAATGAGAAGAAGGATGATGAGAAGAAGAAGAGTGTGGCATTCAAAGCCACCACATCCAAGGGCAAATCCAAGATTGAATCATTAAGTGATGAAGACTCAAGCTCTTGTGATAGTGATGACATTGATGAGAAGATGGCTCTCTTTGTCAAACAATTTGGCAAATTCATGAAGAAGAAGGGCTTTCGTGCAAGAAGGAGGAAGAACTCTTACAAGAAGAATGAGCATACCATGAGATGCTTTAGATGCCATAGCAAAGACCATCTCATTGCAAAGTGTCCTTATGATAGTGATGATGAAGATGCTATCAAGAAGGAGAGAAAGAAGCAAAAGAAGAAGCAAGAGAAGAAGGAGAGCTCTTATAAGAAGAAGAATGATTCTCATGTTGCTACATGGGATAGTGATGATTCCTCAAGTGATGATGAGGATGACTACAAGAGCAAGAAGAAGGGACATGCTAGCATTGCCATCCAAGAGAAGGTCTCCCTCTTCGACACTCCATCGTGCTTCATGGCTAAGGCCGCTAAGGTATCATCCGACGATGAGAGTGATCATGATAATGCTAGTGATAGTGATAGTGATGAAGAAGAATTCACTAAAGATGAACTAATCACTATGCTAGAAGATTGCACTCAACATTTTAAAGAATCTAGAAAGGAGTGCAAGGGCTTGCTTAAGGAAAAGAAAAACCTTATGCAAGAACTTGATAAGCTTAGGGCATCTTATGAGAGTCTAAAGGTAGACCATAAGAAGCTTCAAAAGTCTCACACTAAGCTTGAAGAAGCTCATTCCTCTCTAGTTGAAAAATGTGAAAACATGCCAACTAATGTTGAGAAAGCTAAAACTTGTAACATAGGCATATCATGTGATATAATTGATGAAACTTTTCATAAGCCTATTATTGTTGCTCCTACTAACCCTTCATGTAGCTCATCTACATCATCCTCATCTAGTAGTGATGGTTTCACTTGTGACTCCACACTTATAGTTGAGAATGAAAATCTCAAGAAGGAGGTAAAAGGGCTCAATCACACATTAGCTAAGGCTTATGGTGGTGAGGACCGCTTGCTTATGTGCTTGGGTAGCCAAAGAGCTTCTCTCTACAAAGAGGGATTGGGCTATAACCCCAAGAAAGGCAAGGCCGCTTTTGCTCCTCACAAGACTCGTTTTGTGAAGAACAATGGTAGCTATTGCAAAAGTTGCAAGCAAGTTGGTCACATAGAGCAACATTGCATGAACAAGAAATCCAATGCAAATGTATCCTCAATCAAGTTTAATTCTTTCTATATGCTTACCAAGGGTACAAATGGTGTTCATGCTAAGTTTATTGGTACACCATGGATGGGCTCAAAGAAGAAAGCCATTTGGGTACCAAAGAGCTTAGTCTCTAACCTTGGAGGACCCAAACAAGTTTGGGTACCTAAAAGGAATTGATCTTGTCTTGTAGGTCAATTACAAAGCCGGAGGAAGGCATTGGGTGCTTGATAGTGGGTGCACTCAACATATGACCGGAGACTCTTGTATGTTCAATTCAATTGATACAAGTCAAAATGGTGGTTTTGATGCTATCACTTTTGGCAACAACAAGAAAGGCAAGGTCAAGGGGCTTGGTAAAATTGCTATCTCAAATGACATGAGCATATCTAATGTGTTGCTAGTTGAGAGCTTAGATTTCAATCTTTTATCGGTGGCACAACTTTGTGATCTTGGCTTCAAGTGCATATTTGGTAGTGATGATGTTGAAGTCATAAGTGTTGATGGATCAAACTTGATATTCAAAGGATTTAGACATGGTAGCTTATACTTGGTTGACTTCAATGATAGTGAGACACAATTGACATCATGCTTGCTTAGTAAATCTAGTATGGGATGGTTATGGCATAGAAGGCTTGGTCATGTTGGAATGAAACAATTGAACAAACTTTTGAGGCATGACTTAGTTAGAGGATTGAAGGATGTCACCTTTGAAAAGGATAAACTATGTAGTGCTTGTCAAGCCGGCAAACAAGTTGGAAATTCACATCCTAGTAAAAGTGAAATGAGCACATCAAAAGCATTTGAGCTATTGCACATGGACTTGTTTGGGCCAACAACATACACTAGCATTGGTGGCAACAAGTATGGTTTTGTGATTGTGGATGACTACACTAGATACACTTGGGTGTTCTTTCTCTATGACAAGAGTGATGTTTATGATCTATTCAAGTCTTTTGTCAAGAGGGTGCAAAATGAGTTTGAGACTACCATCAAGAAGATTAGAAGTGACAATGGTAGTGAGTTCAAGAACACAAGAATTGAAGATTTGTGTGATGATTTTGGTATTGGACATCAATTCTCACCAACATACACTCCTCAATCAAATGGTGTAGTTGAAAGGAAAAATAGAACCTTGATTGATATGGCTAGATCAATGCTTAGTGAATACAATGTTAGTCATTCATTTTGGAGTGAAGCTATCAACACGGCTTGCTATTGTAGTAACCGTCTCTATTGCCATAGGAAGCTTGGAAAGACACCATATGAACTATTGAATGGAAGAAAGCCCAACATTGCATACTTTAGAGTGTTTGGTTGCAAATGCTATATTCTCAAGAAAGGCACTAGGTTGAGCAAGTTTGAAAAGAAATGTGATGAAGGGTTCTTACTTGGTTATTCTACCACAAGCAAATCATATAGAGTTTGGAATCTCACAAATGGCACCTTGGAAGAAGTTCATGATGTTGAGTTTGATGAAACCCAAGGGTCTCAAAATGAAGCTCAAAACCTTGATGATGTGAGAGGGGATCAATTGTCAAATGCAATGAAGAACATGGACATTGGTGATATAAGGCCGATGCAAGTTGATGATGATGATATTCATGTGATCAACCAAAGTGTGCAAATTGATACAAATCAAGCAAGCTCTAGTGGTTCTCATGATGAAGCTCAAGTTCAAGGTCAAATAAGTGAAAGCAATCAACTCCCAATACTCCAACCTACTAGTATTGCAAGAGATCATCCATTGGACCAAATCATTGGTGGAATTCAAAGTGGTGTTCAAACTAGATCAAGATTAGCATCATTTTGTGAGCATTACTCATTTGTCTCATTAGAAGAACCAAAGAAGATAGAAGATGCATTGAAAGATTCCGAGTGGGTAAATGCTATGCATGAAGAACTAAACAACTTTGCTAGAAATCAAGTTTGGAAACTTGTTGAGAGGCCAAAGAACTACAATGTGATTGGCACTAAGTGGGTCTTTAGAAACAAGCAAGATCAAGATGGCATGGTTGTGAGGAACAAAGCAAGATTAGTAGCACAAGGATACACTCAAGTTGAGGGTCTTGACTTTGGAGAGACATATGCACCGGTTGCAAGATTGGAAGCAATTAGAATCTTATTAGCATATGCTTGTGCACACAACATCAAGCTCTATCAAATGGATGTCAAGAGTGCATTTCTCAATGGCTACATCAATGAAGAAGTTTATGTTGAGCAACCTCCCGGTTTTGAAGATGACAAGAAGCCCGACCATGTTTACAAGCTAAAGAAGGCATTGTATGGTTTAAAGCAAGCACCTAGAGCATGGTATGAGAGATTGAGGGATTTTCTTCTCTCTAAAGGGTTCAAGATGGGAAAAGTTGACACCACTCTCTTCACCAAGAAGCTTGGAAATGACTTGTTTGTGTTGCAAATCTATGTGGATGACATTATCTTTGGATCAACTAACCAAGACTTTTGTGAAGAATTTGGAAATATGATGGCTAATGAGTTTGAGATGTCTATGATTGGAGAGATTAGTTACTTCCTTGGACTTCAAATCAAGCAAATGAAGAATGGCACTTTTGTAAGTCAAGGCAAGTACATCAAGGACATGATCAAGAAGTTTGGATTGCAAGATGCTAAGCCAATGAGTACACCAATGAGCACAAATGATCAATTGGGTATTGATGATAGTGGAAACATGGTAGATCAAAAGCAATACCGGTCCATGATTGGAAGTTTGCTCTATGTCACCGCTTCTAGGCCGGATGTGATGTTTAGTGTGTGCAAGTGTGCAAGATATCAAGCTTCACCTAGAGAAAGTCACTTGAAAGCAACCAAGAGAATATTGAGATATGTCAAGGGCACTCATGATGTTGGATTATGGTTTCCAAAGGGGTCTAATTTTGAGTTGATTGGATATTCGGACTCCGACTATGGAGGATGCAAGATTGATAGAATGAGCACAAGTGGCACTTGTCAATTGCTTGGAAGGTCTCTTGTTTCATGGTCATCAAAGAAACAAAATAGTGTTACACTATCTACCGCCGAGGCCGAATACATTAGTGCCGGTAGTTATTGTGCACAATTGCTTTGGATGAAAGCCACCTTGAATGACTTTGGAATTAAATTCAAGAATGTGCCTTTGTTTTGTGATAATGAAAGTGCTATCAAGATGACACAAAATCCGGTTCAACATTCAAGAACCAAGCACATTGACATAAGGCATCACTTCATAAGAGACCATCAACAAAAGGGTGATATTAGTATTGAGAGCATTGGCACCGAAGATCAACTAGCCGACATCTTTACAAAGCCACTTGATGAAAAGAGATTTTACAAGTTGAAGAATGAATTGAACATACTTGACTTCTCCAACTTGAAATGAGTGCAACCCCACATTCTTATATGACATGCCTCTCCTCCAACATAGCAAGGTAAAGTTGTTTGGCATATCATTCATACTTTGCTAAGGACATGTTTAGAACATATAGACATATTTGCATGACAAATAGGCTCATTCATGAAAATTAAATAATTTTGATGTATATATGGTACCACTATTGCTTCTATGTTTGATTGATCTAGTGGTAGCATATGACATGTTTGTGGGCTTGCAAACCTAGTGTTGAATCTAGAAAATAAGCTCATAATGTGTAATTCAACATGGTCAAGATAACCCTTATACTTTATGAGGTGTGAAAAAGCTTGTCCTTGGATCAAACCGAATTACATATTCTAGGCAAGTGATCTTGATTGAACCATAATTTGGACTCCCTCATAATTGATTGACTTATCTCTCACTAAATTGGCACCTTTTTTGGTGATTGTTGACAAAGGGGGAGAGAAAAGTCACAAAGATATTGCAAAGAGGAAATAAGATAAAAAGGGGGAGAGAAAAATCATAGGGGGAGAGAAAAGTCATAGGGAAGCAAGCTCATGAATTATTTGTTGCATTTGTATGTGCACTAACATGATGATGTGTTGCATTGCAAATTTAATTTCGATATTCATGTTTGTATGGTGTATGCTAGAAATAGAACTTGAATGACGATTTGTTAAGAGTAGCTTTACAAGTGGTAACTAGACACCTCTTGCTTTTAATGTTGATCTCACGGGGTACTTTAGTGTTTGTGATCTTTACAAGTGATAGATTATAAGTGGTGTCTAGCTACATCGATGCTAAGGATGGTATATAAAGACAACTCCGATTGGTATCACGCTTCAAAGTTCCATTTTATATACCTTAGCATCAATTTGATAGTAATAACTCTCTCAAATTTCAAATCCATACATATGTGCATAATTGAACCAAACTCATGGAAGCACATATGTAGGGGGAGCTAATACTATCGAAATTGAAAATTGATTTCATTTCATATCTTTGTGATGGTTGTCATCAATTACCAAAAAGGGGGAGATTGAAAGCCCAAGTTTGGTTTTGGTAATTAATGACACCAAGTTGCTAATGCCATGTGTTAAGTGTTTTGAGTTAGGCACAAGCAACACACGTGATGAAGGAGCATGTGGCATAGAGTGATGGCCACAAGATCACAAGTGGTGGTGATGCACATAATATGGTGTACATGATGATCAAGTGGAAGAGAAGGAACTAAGAGCGCAAGGCAAAGGTATAACCATAGGGTTTTCCTTTTGCCGGTCTAAAATGAGTAGAGAAGTGATTGACCGGGTTTAGGATACATGGCCGACTATCAAGAGGGGCAATCACGGTTAGCTCGGAAATCAAGTGCCACTAGATCAATGTCTTGAGCATATGCATTAGGATCTAGTAAAAAGCTAACATAACGCCTTGAGAAATGATTTATGAAATGCTAACACACATGCACATGGTGGTGTACACTTGGTGGTGTTAGCACAGTTTGTGAAGGCGGTGGAGTTTAAGCGGTAGAGAGGGGTTTGGGTTCCTCTCTCCCTCCCGCCGAGCTTGCGAGGCGGGATTCGGCGCTTTTTGGAGAAGTGAAATGCCTATTTTCTATTGCGCCGGAAGTCGGAAAAGAAACGGAGGCGAACGGAGGTCACAGAGATGACCGGACGCTGGACCGGACGCGGTCTCTGTATGACCGGACGCGTCCGGTCAGTGTTCAGCGTCTGCGCGGTTTTCAGTTTGTTGATCGGACGCGCAACGCGTCCGGTCATCCAGGGAGCTTACTGGACTCTAACCGGACGCTGGCACTGTGGCGTCCGGTCAGTTCAACAGCGCGTCCGGTCAGTTCTCCTGAGCGAACCAGAGCGCGCGACCGGCGCGTCCGGTCCTTCACGTAGCCGGAGCGTCCGGTCAGGCGTCCAGAGGAGTAGAGCGAAGCGGAGTGACGATCGGACGCGCGGCGCGTCCGGTCACATGCGATCGGACGCGTCCGGTCTCAACGGGAGCATACTGGAACACGACCGGACGCGGGCACTATCGCGTCCGGTCAATCGGTTCAGCGCGTCCGGTCAGGGCAACGGCTAGTTCTGACGCGCACTGTTCACGTTTGTCGTGTAGTGACCGGACGCGTCCGGTCACCCTGACCGGAGCGTCCGGTTAGCGCGTTTTTCGCTGCGTCGTCTGTAACGGCTAGCTGCGTACCCCTTCGTTATAAATAGATGTTGGCCGGGGTTTGAGGGCAACTCTTGCACATTTTGAGATATAGAGACATACTTTGAGCTAGAGAACAACCCCTTCACTCATCTCTTTGATTAGTTGCATATCTTGAGTGAGATTGAGTGAGATTCAAGTGCATTGCTTGAGAGTTGCATTCTAGAGGCACTTGATCTTCGAGTTGCTGCGGATTTCTTGTTACTCTTCCGTGTTTCCCGACACGGTAGACGGCTTGGAGCAGCAGAGGTGATTGAGCTCGCAATTGGAGATTGTTGGAGCCTTCACCAAGTGTTGTAAGGGGTTCTTGATCCTTCCCCGCGGGAGTTCGTGAATTGGATACTCTAGTGGAGCTCGTGGCTTGGAGGATCCCCATCTTGTGTGCAGTTGTGCGACGCCCGCCGAGGGCTCGACTCTTGATAGTCGATTAGCTCGCGAACCGACAAGTGGGTGTATCGCCACAACGGGGAGTAGCTTGCCGGGAAGCAAGTGAACCTCGGGATAAATTCTTGTGTCATTCTCTTCCCGAGGATTTCTCTTGTGTGATTGATTGATTGGTACATCTCATCTCTACACGGCGGTATAATCAATCAAAGCTCTTCTCTCGTATTACTTCTTGTTTCTAGCTTATAGTTGTTGTTGTGTTTAGTGAATAGCCTTATACTAGACTTGTGTAGGTGGCTTGCTTAATTAGTTAGAGCTAGTGCTTTTGCTTCGCCACCTTTCGTACTAACTCGTGGTTAAGTAATTCTTGTAGAAGTTTTAATTAGGCTATTCACCCCCCCCTCTAGCCTATTTGGACCTTACACCATGGTTCGTACATTGCCAGTTGTGAAGACCGTACCCAAATCCATGTTGGACCTTTCGGTTACCTTTCCCAAAGGTTAGCTAGTGTGACGTAACGTCTCTCTGCTATGGCCTCAAAATCATTTGCTTGCAAATTCATGCATCTACCTTATCGACTCAATCTAGAACTACATATCGGTTTTCGCCTTGAAAATTTTCTTAATCTGTCCCCAACCTTCTCAGTCTCAAGATGTTTATCAGTCTTGATCTCATGTTGTTGCCCAACATGAATGAATCTCCTATTAATCTTTTTATCTGGAACTCATCTCGGTGGACGCGAGTCGTACATAGAAGTTAAGCAAGAGTCTCTTGCTCAGTTATCCTTGGCAAGTGTGCGATGTTCTCTTGTGCTATATTTTGATCTTCAGATCATTTTTGTGTTGATTCTAAACCTTGTGACTACCTTTGCTTGCTATCCCTCCTTGGTATGGTGCTTGTTCGGACAACCCAATCTGTGTCATTTGAAATTCCTCATCAGGTGTATGTTCAGTAATGGTGTTATGGGTAGCAACTAATGGTGCCGCGACGAAACCGAGATCCTCCTGTGGGTGCACACACAAGGTTGTGCTGCTCGGCACACGCTGGTATCATGGTTTCTAATCATAATCCATTGCAGAACAACACTGATGTGATTTTCACGTGACCTTCTTCCTTGATTGTTTTCCCATATCTTATCGAAAGACCCTTATATTGAACCAAAAGTAGTAAAACTTCCTCCTGAAGTTACTAAGAGGATAACCTTTGAAGAATCGAATACTGACCTAAACATTAACAGACTACAATAGGTGGTAGACAAGTGACTTTGCTTAGTTGTCCCTGTATTGACGGCCACCATCTAGTGAGTAAAGTATCTCGTCTCTGTTGGATAAAAATGACACACAACATTTAATGTTGGACAAGTCATCTGTTGGATAAGAATCGATTGTCACATTACGTAAGTCTTAACCTTTGTATGCATAATGACCATACCATTGAGATCAACCATCTCTGGTGAGACTCCGTATCTGCTGACTTCGATGGCAACCATCTGCTTTGTATCAACCACAATTATTGTGATCAAGAATGAAGATTTGGAACTTTTTAGTGTTGAGAGACAACTAATTAGTTACCAATAGGAAGGTTAATCTCCAGTTAGGAAAGGACTCATTGGTAGCTACTAAGGCTATGTCTTACAGAGCAATATCCAACAAGAAGTTAATCAACTAGCCACAACTTGAGTGATACTCTATCGTCCAGAGTCATTGCGACCAAGTCAATTCCATCTTGGACAATCACATAGATAGTGCAAAGGGTTCTATCAGCTAAAGTAAAGAATTAGAGAAAGTATGCCCTAGTTCCGATCTGTATCCTTGTGCCCATAGGTGCCACAAATGGTTTGTCCATAACTTGATTGGGCAAAGTGTCGAGGAATATTCGAAAGCAGTTCCTTATCCTTGTAAGAATGATCTCTAGGCGGAGTATGCATTTTGCCTTGCAAAAAGTAACCCGTAAGTTTAAAGCTTGTGCATCATTGGATTGGTATGTAAATTAATGGTCGAGATCTGCTGTTGGATGGCCCTTGTGAGGTCTCACAGATACTAGTTTACACTCTTTTGTTTGCTTTTGCTTTCTCGTATCCCCAATGTACGAGCAGCCTTGGTTTCTGCAAATCAATGTATGCCATCGCGAATCAAAAGCAATTTGAAAAGTGTCAAACAACAGATTTCCCATCTTAGAGCTGCTGTTTGATCCTAAAAAGGAAGCCTCAAGGTGAAAGTTGGCCTGACAAAGTTGTTATGCTGCAAGTCAACTCAACTTATAGTGCAACTAAGTCACAAAGGAAAATTTTACTCAACCGCTTGGTGGTAGACTACTTTCCACGGTTATTACAACTTTTGTTGTCCTTAAGGCCTCGTTACATCTTTCTTTGGGAATTATTTTCCAATGATGACATACTTTGGTACCTTATACATGTTTTTACCAAGAGGTTGCATCTGATTCAACCCAGATAACTGTTGTCTTTGGATAAAAGAATCTTATTAGGTAGCTGTTGGTAGGAATACAAAGCCGAAAGAGTCAGCCATCACATTCATTGACCCCTCGACAGACTCAGATAATACAGTGTTGTCATCAGAGAAAGAGAACTGCACACATGGAACCTCAAGTAGTTTTCCATTAGTTGATGTCGGAATGTTTAAACATTTACGACCAACCTAGACCCTGTCTATTGGTTAGTCAGTATCCTATAGCCTTAGAGAATGTTTGTCATCTATGATCTCACCCTTTTGGAAGGTTGTACTCAAGCCATTTTGGTAGAGAACTGCTTTTCAAAACCGTGTGGATATAGAGTCATTTCAACGAGCATACTTCTGAATATTTCGATCTAGTGTCAAGTTCATACGGACTATGTTGTGTTCACTAAAGAGTCAGATACTTGTGAGTGGTTCACTCATGGACCAAATGATCTCCGTACACTGAGAATGCAGTACGTGCTATCTTGGATTCCTCCCAAAGTAACAATGCTTCAGGGAAGTCAATGAAGGAAATTCTTCAGACAAATTTTACCATGAAGAGTAAGTATCAGAAAGTGCCTTTGGCCAAATTGTTCACCGATGTTGAAGCTTTATAGCTAAATGCTATAACAGATGTTGGGAACTAGATAACGTGTCTCTCTTCCTTAAAAGATCTTCCATTCTGAATCTCAGGACGCGATTCTTTTAAGGGGGGAGGGCTGTAACACCCCAGGTGTTTATCACCAATTAAGTAGTGGGTTTAAGCTCAAACATGATAGATTAGTGGAGATGACGATGTCAAGTCAAACCTATGGAAATAAACCCTAATCTAAACTTGGATGTTGCACCCTTGCTTACATATAGGCTCAATTAAAAGATATATGCTTGGGTGTTGCTATCAAAGTATCTTCACATGTCTCACCTCAATAACTATCTATATTGATCCCTGGAAAAGTTTCATGAAGTTCGGAATCAAAAAGTCACATGAAATGATAAGTTCCATTCCTGTTGGAATTTGCCCCATTAAGTTAATGGAACTATAGATCATCAATCAAGCTTTGCAAATTTGCCCAAATGACTCTAGATGGACTCTACAACAAAAGTCATGAAGGGTTCATGTTGAGCAAATGTCAAGAAAATGCCCCGATTGGCCTAAAACCCTAGTATAGGCTTTATCGAGTTGCTACTTTGACCAAAGTGGAAGTTTAAGTTCTGTACTAGTTATGAGGTTTGACCTTAAACAAAAGTTGTAGTTCATCTTGTGTAGCACAAACTTTGTTTAATGGTCAAGAGCTAGTTTGGCCTCTAACCTAGTCAAATAGAGCTCACAAGATTGATTCAGCTGCTGTTTTTGGGCTTCGCAAATTTGGCTAAGTGTTGGAGCTGATTTCAGTTTTGATGTACCCTCATTTAGGATAGTATCTATCTCAAACCAAGTCGAACCAAACCTAGATCATTTGAGCAAAGTTGTAGTCCTCATATAGCTCTACAACGCTGTGGAATTGGTTTAGCCTTTGCTTGCTCGGTTTGGGAGATGGAGATGTAAGAAGATTGCAATTTCAGTCGGCTTGAAACTGAATTCAGTTTTCAGTTTCGGGTACCCCACTTTGGAGCTTTATATCTTGCAACACAAGCTGATCCAGACCTTGATTCCTTAATAAAAGTTGTAGTTTAGTCTAGGTTGTGCAAGCTTTGTTTAGAGGCCCAACCCTAATTCCATTTATAAGTTTTCCAAATTGAGGCCCCAAGTTTGAACTTACTGCTGTTTTCAGACTTGAAAATATTCTAAGTCTAGAATTCATAGTCATCGACGTTGGCATGTCGCGTTCTCCAAAATGTACTAAACAACTTGAGTTGAGCCAAAAATAAAAGTTGGAGTGTATCTGATGGAGAAGAGCATATGAAAAGTGGCATCATGTTTGACTTCATTTTGACCACCAATTTAGAGGTTTGCCATTTATCATCATTGCGTTGACAACGTCATTTTGGAACTTAATTAACCCCAAATCCATTGGTCTAATGGCTTGACACTTTAAACGAAATTTGTAGAGTGTTACGTGGGCAACAATTTTGATTTAAGGCCCATGGCCTAGTTTAGCCCGTAGATAGCCCAGAACGGCGCCCCAAGATGGCCACAGCAACGCACGCCAGGTGTCCGACGTAATGCCGCAGTGGAGACACGCGTCCTGGACGTGGCGTTCATGCGAGTTGAGCACCCCCACCATTGCTGCGCGTGTCCCATGCCCTGCTGCTCGATGGGGAGAGTTGGCCGCAGTCCTAGCTTACTCACCCTCACTTCCTCTCCACTCCCCTCTGTCTCCCTGCTGCTCTCGCACAGCGAGCACCCGAGCGGGTCGCCATTGGCGGCCGAGCAGAGCTCCTGCCATCGCTGCTCCTCCTCCGTCGAGTGTCTTCCCCAGCTCTGCAGCCCGCCTCGCGCAACCTCCGCGCTCACCCACGGGTGCTGCAAGTCGTCAGAGTGCCTCCAGCGCAGGGCTATGACCGCGTCACCGCCATGGCCGTCCACAGAGCTCCGAGCCGCCACCGTCATCGCTCTACCTCTGGCCTCCCTCCACCCGAACCGACCACGCCATTGCGTTCCCCGTACCACGCCACCCCTCCAGAGCTCCTCGCCTCACCGTTTTCACCTCCGCAGTGGACCACCGCCGGAGCGCCGGCCGGCAAGCCGTCGGCTGCCGTGGCCGCACCACCACGGGCCTCTTCAGGCTGAGCCAGGGGCACCAGCTAGTGCACGGTGGTCCCCTAGTGCTCGTTCTGCCCTGAGCCGCCGCCGCCGGTGCCCCCCCTCGCCGGAGCCGCGAAGGCCGGCCGCCTCCTCTACCGGCGTCGAGAGATAGAAGAAGAAGAAGACCGCCCCTGTGTCCCTCTCTATCTCTTTTTGAATGACTGGTGGGCCCAACTGGTCAGCAGGGCCCACTTGGCGGTTATGAATGGTTGAGTTGGGGTACACGTTCGGGTGCGCCTAGCGATTTCAATAGGGTTGAGTAATTCCGATTTTGAATTTCAGATTTCATTTAAATCTTCAAATATTCATATCTCATGCTAGGAGACTCCAAAAATAGTAAAAGTAGACTTTTTGGAAACCTTGAGAAGAGATCTATGCAGTAGAGTCATAAAGTGTTACATGTTTGTAGGTATTTTCTAATGTCTTTATTTAGGTTTTAAAAATGCTCTAAAAATGTCTTTAAACCTAACCAGAGCAAGATCTGGAGTTTTAGAACTCCAAAATTAGTGATTCTTGTTTTGTTAATTTTGTGGTGACATGTACTTGCTAGGAAAAATATTAAACACCCTATTTGTTCACTGTTTTCTTAGGGTTTTGTTTTGACCTTGATAAATAAGGAAATCTGCATCATATTGCTTGTCATTTTATATCTTGAGTTGTGTTGCTCCAATTGGTGTGAAATTTTTATGGTAGGTTTGTCATGCTATGGATGTACTGTTGTATAAATTTCATGGCCATTGCTTACCGTATGCTCAAGTTATTGAGTTAACTTGTTTATGGCTTACTAAATAGCTTATAAATAATATATAAATGATAAAATAGAAAATGTTGTTCCATTACCTTAGTATGATGTTTCTATATCATATTGATTCATAATATGGCCTTGTGTTCACAGAAAATATTGAGTTTTAGGTTTAATTTGCTCTTACATGAATTATTGCTTTAGCTATTTGTCTTTTTCTTAGAGGTTGTTATACATGTACAAATAGTTTCAAATTTGGATAGTAGACTTTTGGGAGCATGTGTAGGCCTCTGTAATTTTGGTAGAATTTATTATGCACTTTTGATATGTGTTCATAATTCCACCAAATTATCTAAATAAATTAAGAAAATGCATTAAAAGAAATTATTTAGGAATAGACACTATGTTTTCTGGTGTTCATTAGTCATGGGTGACATGTTGGTAAAGTTGGTTTTATCCAATTATATGTTTGCAACATAAGTTAATAATTATTTCTTGCAAATGAGGTTTCTGAACAGATTTGAGGATATTGTTAATTACCTTATGCAAATGATGTTTTCATGTCTTGTGTGCTATAACAAAGTTGTTGTGAATTTCATGATCTAGCTGCTGTTAAAATTTGGTGGCATTTGGCCATATGGTTTAGAAACTACAGCTGTTTAAAGTTAGGTTACAGAATTGCTTGCTCTCTGTCTTGTTAGACCAGTTTCAGTATTTATGTAAATTCGACATGTTAAACTTTGGAATCATGCTGTGATGTTTATAAATTAAATTTAGATAATTTCATAAGCTTTCCATAATGTCTTCTTGCAAGTCATTTGGAGTTGTAGATCTCCAGTTATGATTAAATTACTCAGCTGTTGGTTTGATGTCCAGAAGGTAGCAATTTCTAGTTCTAGTACTTTGATTAACTTTGTCATGCTTGGGTATTGAAATGTGACTCATATCTTTGATGATACTTGAGTGGTACCCTGTAATCTTGTGAGACTTGTTTCTTGATTAATGTGCTTGCCCTCTTCTATGTTATGTCTTCTTGAGGATTAAGTTAATTAGCTCTAGGGTTTAGGTGAACTTTGGTATGCTTGCATGATTACTTTGTTTATTGCACTTCTTTGCATTCATACATATGTATTGTTGCACCTCATTTAGGTACGTTAGTTGAAGCACGTGAAGGACCTGACGTGGAGCCAAACCCGACGACGGTGTTTGGTGGATTTATCCCGAAGATGGATGTACTCAGCGAGATTCATCTGACATACTCTAACTTGAGTCGGATCCCAGGCAAGCCCCGGAGCATTATAAGCCTCCTATCTTTAAAGCAATTAATTCTATATATGTTATAAGTATTGTTGCATTAAGTGATAGGAGTTGGTTGGAAACCCTTGCTGCATCACATCATTCCTTGTCCAGATATATGAATCCTTGAATCCTACATAGACTAGGATCGAGTAGATGCTTAGCCCTACTTTAAGCGGTAGAAGTCAGGTGATTTCCTGTCACCTGCGAGATATAGGGATATTCATATATGGCACGGTTGGCTATATGTGCTATCGTGGAATGGAACCATGTGTTAATAAAATGAAATGAGACCGGGCGGGATGACGATAGTGAAGCAACAAGGCATGGAGGTCTTGGGTGTGGATCTATCCCCGTCTGAGTCGTTTAAGGACCGATTCGCTGTACGTCCTTGAGTCATGTTGAACACAGTCTAACACTTAGTTGGCCGGATAAGCCGTTCCTGAATCATATGAAAAGGTGGCTTGTGCGACCCTGGTAGGGGCCTGCGCGGTGAGTGTTAGAAATACCCCTCCAGCTGGATAGGAATTCGATTCGAATCGCCGTCGCTCCCGGTTAGTGAGCACTTGACTTGAGCAGCGGCAACATAGATTCCATTAAATTGAACAGATGGTTAATTGGATCATGATGGAAAGGTTGCCTCAATTTATACCTGCTATGGTTAATATTGTTTGCTCCTAATAAAGTGAGTGCTCTAGTACAGGTTCTAATATAGATGATAGGTTAATGATAATTAACTTGATGCTTAAGCATTAATGATTGATCATCTATATTAAGCTTTTATGCAAAATATTATCAAGCTAGCCCCACTTTATATCCGCCTTGCATGATCCTTGGTGTCACCTTATTTCTGGTTTCTGACGGGTAAGTCTAGCTGAGTACCTTCTTGTACTCAGGGTTTTATCCCCACTTGTTGCAGGTTGTGATGTATCTTGGCGACTGTAAGAGTTGGTTGGCTCCTGTTGTAGTGGCAGAGTGTGATCATGGGCATGATCCTTCTGAGTTACCTTATCTCTAATGCTTTTGTTGGAAGTCGACCGTTGTACTAGCATATATTTGAAATAAGATTAATGTTAGTTTCAAATTACTTTGCTTCCGCTACTTTTCAACGTAAGTTGTAATAACTATGTTGAACTCCGATGTATATTGAATTACTTGTGAAATGGATGTAACATGTGACATGTTATGTTGAATCACTACGATCTTGGCTTGTATGTTGGTTGGTTTGAAATCCCTCGTGATTTCATTGGACTACCGGAGTTATATGGGCTCAAGTGCGAGAATTTGATCATTTCGGTGATTGTTTTTGTACTTGTGCTCTTATAATTTGGACGGTTCTGTTACAAACATTGTGTAAGTGTGGTACTAATACACTATTTACCTGCAAATGCACTCTATACTTCGGGCCATGTGGTAGATCGCAGGTGCGACATTCCTGTTGAGTCCTTTATAGTCCACTCCCCAAGTGTAGAACTTAGTAGAACTTTGTCTCATTACTTAGTTGTTACTCTGTTTCTCCGCTTCGTAATGGAGATGTTCCTTGTTTATGGGTATGAGATAACCTAGCCAATGATTGCCTGATATAATTGCACTAATCAATATAAATTATGACTAATAGTTAATGGATTACTTAGGAGTTATTCTCTTACTTTATATTCTGATCAATGACTTGCCATAGTAGTACTGCTCTAAGGAATATCATCTAAATGGTCTGATTATCATATATTTTATCTCTTTTTATTTGATTGATTCCTGTTTGAGAGTAAAGGATAGTGATTTCGAATATTCATATCACATGTGTAGAGTAACCTTTAATTAATATATGCCCCTCTATTTGTTCTCCTTTGGTTAAATATAAATAACGATACCTGGGATAAACTTAGGTGAAATGCTACAACGGGTGTATTTATCTGTGCACTTGCGGATATATACTTTAATATCTTTATATAGTTAAGTGGCATGAGTACAATACAACCACACTCTTGGTGTCATGTTGGGGATGACAACCTAACACGAGTGATGCTAAGAAGTGTCAACACAAACTAATAGTGGAGTTGTACAAAACATCCACTTGCTCGTCAGCTCTTCTCGATCCTTCAAATCCTGTGAAACTCAAATAGACAACAAAACTCGTAGAATAGATTAAGTGTTAGCGGTGAACCTCCTAAGCTTCAGTTGCCTAGAGCTCTTCCATGTATGATTATGTTTCTTTTAAGCATAATTGCAACAAGATTTCTTTTTCAATATTTTTGGATTTTATATTTTATATGACGTAATAGAAAATGTAACAAGATGAATGAATATTTATTTTTATTTTTATGCCACCACGGTGAATAATCCTGCAGGTTTTATGCCACAAAATTATTCACATGGGGCTTTAAGATTTATAATGCAATGCAATAAGCAAATATATTTTTTATTTATTTTTTTAATGCAGATGCAACAAAGTAAATATGCAACAGAAATTAATTAAGTTAATGCGAAAATAATAAATATGCTAAAGAAAAATTATGCAATGATAAAAAGAGATATGGATAACTACCAAGTTTACCTCTCGGTAAGGGTTCAGTGATTTAAGTCCTCCGAATGGGACTTCTTGTCTTGCTCAGTCTTCACAGGGTACATCACTGGCCCGGAAAGGCGACCCTGGTTGCACCTCTTGTGATGGTGAACTAGATGATGATCTCTTCTTCTTCCATACCTGTTTGGTTGGTAGACTTAATGTTGATGTTGGGGATTCATCCTTCTCAGGTTCTCCTGTTTCTTCAATTTTCTCTTCTTTATTTTCTGGGAGTTGATTCTTACGGCATTGAAATGCACGGCGCCTCCTTCTGAATTTGTTCTTCTTTGGCTGTCCATAAGTTGTATAACTATTGAAATAGCAGCGTACCTTCTCAGAAGGGAACCGAAATTAGACCTCTCCTGATCTCATATAGATGATTGCTCGAGTGGTGTTGAGGAACGGTCTTCCAAGCACAATCGGTGGATCGTATTCTTCTCCTCCCATGACTAGGACCATGAACTCAGTGGGGATATAGTGATCATGAATTTGCACCATGACATCCTTTGCTATCCCATCTGGGAATCAGAATGTTTGGTTCATCATCTGCAACTGCACATAGGTGGGGTACAAAGGTTCTTTATCGAATATATACTCATAAGTAACCTTGGCCATTATGTTGACTCTCGACCCAGTGTCATAGAAGGTTTTGTGGAAGATTATTTGATTGATTGTGCACTCGATTGTTGGTGCGCCTAGATCATCTTGTTTAAGGAGGTACAGTGATATAAGGAGGTGATCATACTCCATGTGAACTGTGTTGATCATTTTCACTGATTCTTGAGGTGATTGCCTAGTCTTATTCCTACTCCTATTTGTCTTCTTTTCTGCTATCTTGTATATGTACACCTTTTGTGGATGAGCAGGAGATTGCAGTGTTTTGTTCTAGACAGTGAATCTCTCTCCTTTCTACCCTTGATAGTGAAACAGATTTTAGCATCATCTGTGTAGATGATGGCTTTTGCGGTCCTTAGGAATGGTCGACCCAAAATGATAGGTACCTTCTCATCACCACTTATTTCTACTACCATAAAGTCTGCAGGTATATACAAGTGTCCAACTCACACACAAACATCTTCAAGGATGCCCTTCGGGTAGCAAAGTGACTGATTTGCAAGCTGCAAACACATGGTTGAGTACAATAATTGATCTCCATGAATTTTCTCATAAATTACCTTTGGCATGATGTTAACCCTTGCACCGAAGTCACAGATAGCTTTTTCAAAAGTGTTTGGCCCAATAGCTATTGGGATGATAGGTCTTCCAGGGTTACCCTTCTTTTCTGGTATGGAGTCATCTTTCCATCCTCTTGATGGTCGATCTATGTAGTACCATCCTACATTGAATATGTTGACAAGATTTGTAGTTTCTAATTCTTCTAGTTACCTTGAAATCTTAACTTTGTTGTCCTAAGGGATGGAAGATGCCAGCTGAGCTATTTGAGATTCTATCATTTTATTAAAGCTATGCTGGTTCTTAATAGCAGAAGCAAAACTATCCATTCTATTATTGATAGTTTCTTGCAGTTTATCATTGGAAGCTATCTTCTTAGACATTTGATCCAATAATCTAGATTGACCAGCAACTAGATCTCTCAAAGATGTATTGAAATTATTACCTTGATAATTACCTTGGTAATTACCTGAGTAGCTAGGCCTCTGTTGCTGATTCCAACCTTGATTCTGAGGATGGTAGTTGGTGTTGTTGTTGATATAGTTCACATCCTCTTGGCTCTTGGGACAGTTATGGCCTGAGTGCCTAGTGCCTCCACACCCTTCACATGTCATGCAGGAATCATGAATGTGCATGACTTCTTTCTTTTCATTGGCTCGGTCATCGAGCCTCTTCATCAGTAGGTCCATCTTGGTAGACAGCATGTCTACCTCCTTGAGCTGGTGCATTCCACCTCTCTTACGGGTCTGAGTTTGTTCTTCATTCTAACCTTGGTTGGAAGCCATCTTCTCTACAAGAGCTGTTGCATCTCTAATAGTAAGTGACAGAAAAGCACCTCCTACAGCAGCATCCATTGTCTCACGGGTGCTAGTGATCAACCCGTGGTAGAAGGTTTGCATGAGTAGCTAATTTTCCATCCCATGATGAGGACACTCTGAGATATAGTCTTGAAAGCATTCCTAGGCCTCAGGGACAAATTTATCATGTTACTGTTGAAAACTTGAGATTCTCCCATGCAGAGCATTTGTTTTGCTCATGGAGAAGAACTTTGCTAGGAAGGTAGTGGAGCATATATCCCATGTAGTGTTCTTGTCTTTATTGGCATAGAACCACTGTTTTGCCTTTTCCCAATAGTTAGAATGAAAAAAGGCGGAGTAGAATGACATCTTTGGTTACTCCTTTGATAGTGAAAGTGTTGTAGATCTCCAAAAAGTGTTCGAGATGTGCACTCACATTTTCATATGCCTTTCCACAAAACTGACTAGCTTGTACCATGTTGATAAGAGCTGGCATGAGCTCGAATCCATTCTCTCCAACATCGGTTTGCAGACCGGTACGAATGTTGGCGGTGGTTGAAGCAGAGAATTCATGGAGAGTCTTGTTGGCCATAGCTTCAAACTTTGGTGTCAAACTTCTTCTTACTCACTTGTCTTCTGACTCTAGAGTGAGAACATTCTTAAGACTAGCTTTAGCTTTCCTAAGTAGTACTTCTGGATCGTCTAAGTAGTTTGTCAGAAGATCAAAACCAGTCATACATTACCCTGCATAAGATACACAAGTAGACAAACCAAGGGTAAACCTATTTGAGTAGAGATAAATGGTTTCCACAATCACATTAGTGTGGTACAAGTGATATCAATATTATTTTTGGATAGCCTTTCAACCGTCCCTAGCAATGGCGTAAAAAATGCTTGTTAGTATCTCTTAGCTTGACACTTGTTTTAGTAGCCACCTATTGATTACCTGCACCTCTAGCTTACTTGTACCAGGTTGTCATCCCTAGTGTTGAAGCTAAAAGTGTTTGTAGGCACTACCTAGCATATACTACTAAGTAGTTATCTTATTATTTCATGATGACTTATCAAATGACTTGGAGATTTGCCTGACCCTATGGGGCAACCCTGCTTATATAGGCTGGTGGAATGAACCGTGGCCCTCAGATCAATCTGACATGAATCAACGGTGAAGATGCAAACCCTAAGGCGGTGGAGGAACCGACGTAGAAGCGGGAGACTGACAGGGGACCCCACAGGTCAGCTGACATGGGGTGGGGTCGGCCGACTTGGCCCTATGCCAGGTGGGCACCCATTCGGTGGGTCACCTTCTCGTGTCTTCTAGATCCTTCTCAACATGGTTCCGTGGTGGAATATGCTTTTTATCCCGACATCCTTCATATCTTGCCTCCTTTTCTTGATAAACCCCTGTAGAAACACAAATTCACCAAAACCTGTGCAATTCTATTAGTTTAAACCCTAATTCTATGTTGGAGGTAGATATATGCCCTTTTTTCATGTTTGGTTGAAAATTTATAATAGTAGTTAGTGACCGTCAACACTAAGGTTAACTCAATCTTAGTAATGGTGTTAAGGAATATCAACAAGGCATTTCTTAGTGCCATTACCCAGCGACTGTAAACCCCACAAGCATGTCTGGCGCTGATGTTAAGGGAATACATTCTTGGGTAGTGATGTTTAGGAATGCCAACTAGGTATTTCTAGCACCGTTGCCAGGGATGGACTTAAAACCTCCTCACTTGGTGATTATGCTAAGAAATGCCAACAAGCATTTCTGGCACTGTTGCCAGGGAGGGCAGAGGTTCAAAAAGAAAATCTAGCATGACATGAATGATGATCACATGTATGTAATGGTAGCCATAGTTTATGTAGGCTAATTCTGCTTGTTTTCTTCCTCTATTGTGGAATGAAAATAGGATAGTGTATGAGTGGTTTTGATCTGCCGAATAACTACACCGATAATCCAGAGGCACTCCTAAGGAAGAACAAGTCTCATACCTTTTCGTCTTCTGCTACTCCATCGGCAGTCGAATCATTCACCCTCGTACCATCTACTATTATCACCATGGCCAAGTCACTTCGCGACTACTCCACCGCAGTTGTTGCCAATGTGCCCATTGGGCCCGCTGCCAACACCGAGACCGAAAACTTTGAGCTCCAGACTAGCCTCATAATGATGGTACAGGCAATCCAGTTTTGTGGCTTGCCAAGCGAGGACGCAAGTGCTCACTTGCAACACTTCCTTGAGCTGTTTGATACCATCGTCATCAAAGACATCGCACCAGCTAGCATAGGGCTTCGTCTGTTCCCTTCTCCCTCGTGGGAAAGGTGAAATAGTGGTTCTATCAGAGCAAGGAAGTGGTCAACACGTGGGACAAATATTCTGTGGTGTTCCTCATGAAATTTTTCTCCATGGGCAAAACCAGTGCCCTGAGGGGTAAAATTTCAAACTTCTAGTAGACTTCACTCGAGTCCATCCCCGAAGCGTGGGAAAGGCTCTAGGATTACATCTAGGCCTGCCTACATCACGGAATGGAAGATTGGCTCATGCTCCAGAATTTCTATGAAGGGCTCACGGCCATGTCAAAGGGGCACATAGATGCCGCTGCTGGAGGGGCATTCCATTCCCTTACCATTGCTAATGCCACAACCCTCATTGAGAAGACGGTGGCCAACCAAAGCTAGGAGGAGGAACGCAAAACACAAAAAGGCATGCATACCATGAAGGAGGCGAACATGCTTGCTGCAAAAATAGATCTCTTAATGAAAAGGCTGGACGATCGTACCTCTGAGAAGGAAGCCATGAAACGCACCGTCTAAGCCATGGACTTACACATGATGTGTGAAGTCTGTGGAGAAGTTAGACACTTAGGGAATGACTGCCCTGAGACCCATGAAGATGCCATGTATATCAACAACGGGTTCCGACAGCAAGGTAATAACGGGTGGAACAATCAGTCCCACCCGCATGGAGGTAATTCAAATTTCAACTCAAATTACAATTTGAATCAACCTTCCTTGAAAGACCTGGTACTAGGCCAGGCAAAAATAAATGAAAATCTTACCAAAAAGCTTTCATATAATGACAAAATGGTAGACAACATAAATACTAAAATAAATGGTCTTTCTACCTTAGTTCAAAATCAATTGAGCTTTAACAAAATGATAGAAACAAAGTTAGCTTAAATTGCCGCTTCCATTCCTAATAATAATGAAGGGAAAATACCGAGGCAACCCGAGAATTCCTTTGAAAAAGTTAATGCGGTGACCACGAGGGGTGGTAAGTCCACTCATGATCCCTCAAACCCTAATAATAAGACAAGAAAAGCACAAGGAGGAAGGACCTTCATTAGCAACAAAAACCCAAAAAGATTAAGAAGAAGAGGAAACGACATTGCAGGACTATGTTGACATAAGCTATCTACCATTTCCCACAAGAAAAACAAACCAAGCCATGGATGAGTAATTTGCTCGCTTTGTGGAGATGATAGAAAAGATACATGTGAGCATCCCATTAATGGATGTCTTACATGTACCTTCCTATGCAAAGTACATAAAAGACATCATCAACAACAACTGGCCATTGCCATCCACAGAGCTCGTAAAGCTGATGGAAGAGTGTAGCACTCCTATACTCAACCATCTACTAGAGAAAAAGAAGGACCCTAGGTGCCCCACTATCACATGCTCCATTGGCACCCAACAGTTCAATCATGCCTTGTGCGATCTTGGGGCAAGCGTGAGCGTTATGCCCAAGGCCGTCTGTGACAAGCTGAACTTCACACACTTAGCACCTACACCAAAGATGCTCCAACTAGAAGACTCCATAGTCCGTTATCCAGCTGGGATCGCAGAAGATATCCCGGTGACAATCCGGGGATACTTCATCCCTGTTGACTTCGTAGTGCTAGACATGGAAACAATGAAAGAATCGCCCCTCATCCGTGGGTGACCATTCCTCATCATCGCGAGGGCACAAATTGATATTGGAGCTAGAGAAATATGTTTCAACATCAATGGCAAAGAAGAGAAGTTCGACTTTTGGCCTAGGTAGGAGCAATGCTCCATGATTTGTATCAAGTACGGGCCGAATCCATAAGGCATAAGGGAGGTTGAGATACAACCTCAATTGGTGGATAGGCTCATCAAGAAAAACAAAGAAAATAAAAAGAGGCCGAAGCAAAGTAAGAGCAACCCAAAGAAAAAAGAAGAAATTCCAAAAGTTGTTCCCACACCACCCAAGAAAGAAAAGGTGTGGAAACAAAAAGAAGCTCTAAAATCCACCACCACACCACCAAAGTCAATGGTGTGGAGACCCAAGATGGTGCAACCGTCCACGTCTACTCCTCCGGGCACGAATATTCCTTCATCAAGCAAGAAATGAAGGGGGGAAGTCCTGCTCATTGGACTAGAAAAAGTGAGCCCATGCCAAAGGTAAATCGATAGTTATCCTTTATATATATTTACTTCAACTATAAATAAATTCTACTAAAAACAAATTAAAATTTTTGGTAAAATCTTGGTTGAATCTTTAAAGTTTTACACAAAGCATGTTTTGGTTTAAAGTATGTCGGATTTGATTATTGTACTAAACCTGCTAAGTATAAACTTTGAATGATAAAACTAAGGTCTAAATTTTTTTAATAAAACTCTGGCATCCTTCCATCTTCTATACAAGTATGTTTTGGTTTGGAATATGGTTTTCGATCGATCATATCTCCATATGCTTCTCAAATTAAGCATGGTGCTTAGGTTGATTTGCCTATCCCGATTAAATGTTAAATTTGATTATTGTTCCAAAAACTACTAAGTATAGACATGGATACAATAACCAAAAAAGTATAAATAAAAATAGACAAATATAAATAATGTGCCATCTTCGGAGTCATTACCAAGCATCTCGCTGGACCCTAGGCCTCAAGCTAGCTTGGGGGAGGGCCCCCGCATAGGTACCTTGTATCTTTATTTTTATATTTTATTTTCTATATTTATTTATTTATCAGCATTTAAAAAATATAACAAAAACAACAAAAATACGAATTCCACTCTCATATGTGTCTTAGGAATGTTTAATTTCTCCTATACTGAAATGATGAATAGTTGCTCTGTCTATAATTCATCTATGCCAAGGTTATAACTTAGTATTCCTCAAAATTTAAGTTTGTTGGCTAAAAATGTCTCATCCTGAAAACTTATGGGTTACAAATGCATAATCCTTTTCTAAGTTGTTGTGAGTTATGATATGGTACAAATAGAATTTACTATAACTTTGTTCTAAGAAAAACCTGACATCCAGATATTTCATTTTAAAATGCTAAAATCAAAAAGTTCCTTAATGATTATGAATACCTACCAAGGCCATATGACAAGATTCAAATTCAAAACCTTAGTCATATGCTAATTGTTTGAGCATTGAGCTTTGTCAAATTGTTGTGACCCGTATTGAGATTCTCGTCATGCACCCATGATCAAGACACACGTACACCCACAAATAAACTGCTAACTCTTACACTGAGAGTTATGCACAACATGCTTTTTTCCATCCACCAAATAATTACTCCATTCATTTATCATGTGTCTCTCTCTCAAAAATTTCATGTGCCAAAAAGAAATAGTATGGGCTATGCTAAAAAAGGGAAAATAAAATATTCATGCCAAAAGGCATGAAAGAAATAATGCATGCCAAAGAGCATGAAGAAAAGAAAAGAGAAAGAAAAGAAAGAAATAAAGATAGCCCATACTTTCAAATAAAGGCACTCATCCAAATAGAAAGAGAGTCATGATACAAGGAGTACCAAAAATATTCAGAACTAGGAACATTATAAAAATTCCACACACTTGCACGTCTTGATCAAAATGTATGACTTGCATCTCCATGTGATCCGGTCTTTAACTTAGCAAAATATGTTATGCAAGTATGCCCCACTTTTCATACCTACCCAAAACTCCACTCAAAAGCCTTTAGTGGTAAGATATGAAAATAAGGCAAATACCAAATGCCTTTAGTGAGGTATCATACACATTGAGCGATCAAGAGAATCATCCAAGAAACTTACATTTGTTTTACAAAACTCATAAAACCTCCGGATAGATGGTTAATCAAAGAATGAATGATTGGTGATTCTGTAATAACCATTCTATCTTGCAACCGCCCAAGCTTGAAAAGGCTATACGGCCCACAGGGATCAAGGAAAAGGGTGGATAAAAGGCCAACTTATTTAAATCATGGAGGAATACTTTGTTATAGGCATGGCACTTGTGAATTGTATTGGCATTGTAGCAACTCCTGATCAACAACCAAGTACTTGGCTATTTGATCGGGATGAGCAAAGGTCAAGCTTGGGGGATTTGTTGGTAGTCACTAACGCATATTTAGAACCACCAATTATAGTCCAAAAAGAAGAAATAAACATACTGTTGACACATATGCATATACTATTGACCTGGTTCCACTTGTATTCGAGAAAATATGTTTTGTGTTGACGGTAATTAACAACCATTATAAACCGTCAATAAAACATGTATAAGGGCACAATTGTGATCACCATCAAAGGTCCAGGGGTTTAAACTAACAAAATCTACGAGGTTTGGTCAATCTACATTTTCTGTATGGTTTATCCAGAAAATCATCAAGGTGGACCTACATGTGAGAATTAATCGTGCTTATCCACCATGAAAACTACTCTAGAAGACTCCAGAGGACTTCAAGAGACAACCCCCTGAGACAAACCCCGAGAGGCTGCTAGGTGGGGCCGCCTGGCCCCACCATGGTGCCACCTAGCCTGCCAGGTGGACCCCCACCTGTCAGCTTCCAGAAGCTTTCTCTACCACCTTCTAGGATTGCATCTACACCATCCTTCAAGTCGGATTGATCTAAGAGCTCACGTTGCAAGCTCCAGTCTATATATACAACCCTATATCCTCTCCTTGGAGCCATTCTGAAACCCTAATTCATATTCTCTAGTTAGGATCAGTTGATAGGGGTCCCATGAAAGGATCAACCTCTCAGAGCCAGTTATCAAGAGAAGATTAGTCCTCATTAGGATCTAGTCTTTGTATACAAAAAAAGAGAGAGAGTAAGGAAAGAGTTTGGAGGGAGTGCCAGCCTATCGGTGGTACCTCTACGGCTTGTACTTTGGTGGATCTGGACTTCTTCAAGTCTACATCTAAGAAACCTCTAGTAATTCATTTCTATTTAAAGTAAGTTTTATGTTGTTTTGTTCATAGGTTCATAGTTCTTTTGAGTGCTCTAGTTCTTGCTAGCTGGATTAGAGTAGTAATTGTTAGCGTAAGCGTGGTGCTTAGGTTATCGGTTACCTGTGTTTGCTCCCTACTTTCTGGTTGTGTGGTAGCAGCGGGTGGTGATAGCCCCGTCTATCTTTTGTAGTCCACACTGAATTAAGTAGGTTCTTAAATTAGCAGGACTATAGTCACGTTGGTAGAGTAATCTTTCAATGGTGCTTTACCATCTAGTGGCGTCAAAAAGTGAACATTAGAATCATAAGCCTTACTTTGCATAGGGTCATAACCACAGGAATCCTCTCTACTCATATCTTAATCTTGATTGCTACCCCTGGACAAACTAGAGATTAGACAACACACACGTTTCCTTATGGATACGATACTTGGAATACTTCCAGGTGAAAGCTATTGTCTCTTTGTACCTCTACAGGTCAATAAGTTTTCTGGCGCCATTGCCGAGGAAACGGTTGCAGTGATTCATTGAACCAGGATTGCCCTTGTATATTTTATTTATTTTTAAGCATGGATAATATCACGCCTATAAATCAATTTGCTGCTCCCACGAGCACACCTAGAGCCACCAGAATCATCGAAACCCATCCTTACACTTGGCTATGAGTTGTGTCCGAGTTTAATAAACTGGGTCTAGGAACAATCGTTCTGAAGAGAAGGTGATAAAAACTCATATACTCACCTACAAGAGTTTGAGAAAACTTGTGCATGCTTGCGTATCATGGGCATGTCACATGAAACCTTGAAGTGGAAGCTATTTCCATTCTCTTTGATGGGAAGAGCTAAACACTGGTATATGTGAACCGTCGGGAGTGTACAAGGAGATTGGAAAGCTCTATGCTCTAGCTTATGCTTATCTTTCTTTCCCATCTCTGAAGTGGTTAGTCTTCGAAAAGAGGTTCTATCTTTTAAATAAAAAAGAAAAAGAATCTCTTGGTGTGGCGTGGGCGCGTTTTAATGACCTAGTCAATTCTGGCCCTAGCCTTGTCATTCAAGACCATATGCTTTTACAACACTTTTATGTGGGTCTTAATGGAGAGACCGCATAGCTTCTTGATACAACTTCTAGATGTTCCTTCTTACACTGCTCTGCTAGTGAAGGGAGAAATATCCTTAGAAAAATCTTAGAAAACATCCCCAACACTAGCATTCATGACAATGGTCCAAAAGATATAGTTGAGAAAACTCTAAAGGAAAAACATGTGATAGTTGAGCCTGAGCCTTTAACTACACCACTTCAAGCCTCAACTGTCCTCCAAGTTCCCGAACCACCAAAGGAGGAATAAATTCCACCTTTAGAAAATATTCTTGAATTTGAGGATGAGCTTTTCTCTAATTTTGAAAACACCTGGAATTATACTGCAATAAGGAAATCTTTGGCAAAATTAGCACCTAACCAACATCTTCCTAACCCAACCGAAGAGAAGTTCCTTAAGAAGAATGTGAAGGAGTTCACAACGATCATAAACAATGAGTGGTTGGGAGAATCCAAGCTTTCTCTAGAAGTCATTCATTTAGATTCTCCCTCTACCTCCATTCGTTATCAAATTCATAAAACCTCCTTCGATGCTATTTATAATCCTATTGTAGGAGTAAATATTATGTCTAAATCTTTTGCACATACACTTCCTAAAAATTTTCAATTAACTCCAACAACCAAGTTTCTAAAAAGTCACTCTAGGCAAATCCTCCCTAGTGAAGGAATTTTTCACCTCATCCCTATAAAAGTAGACAAAACCAAGGTGTATCTTAGTTTCTATATTTTTGATATTTGGGAGTTCGATCTTCTGATAGGGCATCCAATAAAGAGATTCCTACATGAAGGAAGAAAGGGGAGTATAAATGCAAGACTCAGGAAAAGCATAAACCTTTCCATTTCCATCACTCATTGAATACATTCTAAGACAGAGTTGAGTCCCGAGTAAGATCCAATGGAGGAGATTATGGCAGTTCATCTCCTGGAAGCTTCTGACAAAAAATTTGAAGAAGTCACTCAGGATTTCATCCAAGACGAATAGGAACCATGAGATCCTTTCCCTCTAGATGAAACTCAAGAGCCTCCAAAACCCCCCATTGTGCTCAAACCTATTCCTTCAGGTTTAAAATACGCTTTTCTAAACAATGATAGGGAGTCTCATGTGATTATTAGTGACAAACTCTCTTAGGATGAGACACTTTGGCTCCTTACTGTTTTAGAAAAGCATCATTCTACTTTCAGCTACTCACTCGAAGACCTCAAGGGGATTAGTCCTTCCCTTTGCACCCATTGCATTCCCATAGATCCAACATATCCACCTTCTAGGGAGCACCAACGTTCGCTTAATAATGCGATGAGAGAAGTTGTTAAGAAAGAGGTTTTGAAGCTTCTGCATGCAGGGATAATCTATCCCATGCCACATAGTGAGTGGGTAAGCCTGATACAAGTTGTACCAAAGAAAGGGGGCATGGCTATGATAAAAAATAAAAAAGATGAATTAATCCCATAATGAATAGTCACAGGATGGCAGATGTGTATTGATTATCGAAAATTTAATAAGACAACAAAGAAAGATCACTTCTCGTTACCCTTCATCGATGAGATGTTGAAACGACTTGCAAAGCATTCTTTCTTTTGTTTTCTTGATGGGTATTCTGGCTATCATCAAATCTCGATCCATCTTGATGACCAAAGCAAAACTACTTTCACTTGCCCCTATGGAACTTATGTTAATCGTAGGACATCCTTTGGATTATGCAACGCTCTAGCTTCGTTCCAAAGGTGCATGATGTCTATATTTTCTAATATTATAGAAGTAATCATGGAAGATTTTATGGATGATTTTTCTATTTGTGGAAAAACTTTTGATGATTGCTTAGAAAACTTAGACAAAGTTTTGCAAAGATGTGAGGAAAAGCACTTAGTCCTTAATTGAGAAAATGTAATTTCATGGTTAGAGAAGGCATAGTGCTTTGACACTTGGTGTCTGAACGTACAATTGAGGTAGACCAAGCTAAGATAGAAGTAATAGAACAACTACCTCCTACAAATGTCAAGGGGTAATTGGTCATGCGGGGTTCTATCGCCGCTTTATAAAAAACTTTTCTCATATTGCTAGACCTCTTACAAGTTTGTTAGCTAAAGATGCTCCCTTTGAGTTTGATGATGAGTGTTTAAATGCCTTTCAAATCCTTAAGAAAGCACTCATCTCTTCACCAATCATTCAACCCCCTGATTGGTCACTGCTTTTGAAATCATGTGTGATGCTAGTGATTATGTTATGGGGGCAGTTTTGGATCAAACAAAAGATAGAAAGCATCATACAATTTCTTATGCTAGTAAAACTCTATCAAGACCTCAACTTAATTATGCAACAACTAAGAAAGAGCTCCTGGCTGCTGTTTTTGCTATTGACAAGTTTAAATCATACTTAGTAGGAGCCAAGCTTATTGTTTACACAAATCATGCTGCTCTTAAGTATCTCCTTACTAAGAAAGATGCTAAGCCATGGCTTATAAGATGGATCCTTTTGCTTTAAGAATTTGATTTATAAATTAAAGATAAGAAAGGGATAGAAAATTCTATAGCCGATCACTTGTCAAGAATGCAGTTCAAGAATCCACAGGAGTTGCCGATCAATGATTTTCTGTGGGATGACATGCTCCTAAAGGTTGCAGGATCTGACCCCTAGAACACAAATATTGTTAATTTTTTGGTTGCAGGTTATGTACCACCAAGGGAGAATAAGCGGAAGCTCATCAATAAAGTTGCCTCGACCTATGAGATGAATCGTACCTCTACTGAGTCTGCTCCGATGGACTGCTCAGGAGGTGTGTTCCAGCTGAGGAAGCAACCAAGATCATTGAAAGATGCCACTCATCATCGTATGGAGGACATTATGGGGCATTCTACACTAATGCTAAGATCTAGCAAAGTGAATTCTTCTGGCCAACCATGTACAAAGACACCAAAGACTTCATACGGAGGTGCATCCCATGTTAGAAACATGGGAATATCAATGCAAGAGATGCCATGCCACTCACCACCAACCTCCAGTTAGAACTCTTTGATGTCCGGGGAATCGACTACATGGGGCCATTTTTTAAATCCTACAGTGTGAATACATCTTGGTGGCACTCGACTATGTCTCAAAATGGGTTGAAGCTTTACCATGTCGAGCTGCATATTCCAATAACGCAAAGAGGATGTTTTTAGAGACCATCTTTCCACATTTTGGAGTTCCACGCACGGTAATAAGTGCTGGAGGTCCACACTTCATTGATAGAAGGTTCTGATGCTTCTTATCCGATCATGGGGTCCGTCATAACATCGTGACACCATATCATCCTCAAACAAGCGGACAAGTAGAAACATCAAACAAGCAAATCAAGAACATTCTATAGAAGACTGTTAATGAGATGGGGATAGCATGGAAAGATAAGTTACATGAAGTACTATAGGCTTACATAACAGCCTATTAAACACCTCTTGGGATGTCACCATACCAGCTTGTTGTTGACGGCAGTCATTGCTCATTTTAAACCGTCAATAAAACATGAAAAAGGGCATATATCAACCTCCAACATAGAATTAGGGTTTGAACTGACAGAATTCCAAAGGTTTTATGAATCTGTATTTTTGCAGGAGTTTATCAGAAAAAG
Organism: Saccharum hybrid cultivar R570; assembly: GCA_038087645.1. NCBI lineage: Eukaryota > Viridiplantae > Streptophyta > Magnoliopsida > Poales > Poaceae > Saccharum > Saccharum hybrid cultivar. The sequence goes on along the minus strand of JAQSUU010000431.1, from coordinate 15,165,517 downwards.
GAGACAGTATATCAATGACGTCAGGCTAAAAAGCATATTCCACCGCGAAACTAATTGGAGAAAAATCTAGAAGATATGAGAAGGCAACCCACCGAAGGGGGCCCCACCTAGCATAAGCCTAGGTCGGCCGAACCCACCCTAGGTTGGCTGACCTAGGGGTCCACCTGTCAGCCATGGCCTTCTATGTTAGTTCCTCCATCGTCTTAGGGTTTGCATCTTCATCGTTGATTGAAGTCGGTTTGATCCGAGGGCCCTGGTTCATCCCACCGGCCTATATAAACAAGCCCTACCCCTCCCCTAGGAAGAGAAGCCATTAAGCCAAGGAGCCAAAAGATTAGGAGGATCTCTTCTCCACCAGAGAATTAGATTAGCTACTCAAAGTTCTAGTATAGGACAACTAGCAAGGTTTTTGTAGAGTTTGGGCTCCTGCCTAGGATTCTGGATTCATTGTCATCTGGAGGTTGGTATAGCCATTGTATCCCTCTTGTTATGACTTTATTCTATTTCAATACTATGTTTATGTTTATTATGTTCCTAGTTTACTCTAGTAGTATATTTGATATAGTCATGATTGATAATGAGTTTATGCATAAGATCGCAAAGTGCTTAATTCAGTACTCGAGTGAGTTAAGTGGTCGACATTATGTAAGCATGGTGCTTAGATATTATTTGCCTATGGATGCACTCTATATGCTAGGTCATGTGGTAGATCACAGAAGTGACACTCTCATTGAGTCCTTTGTAGTCCACTCCCCATATGTAGAACAAGTAGAACTAGGTTGTGAAAGAAGTCCTGCTCTGTTCTTGATTTTCCTTAGTAATGTTCCTTATGCGTAGATGAAGAGTCATTATGCTATACATGAGAGTATACATGCTAGAATGTATAAAAGACTTAGTAAATAGGAAACTACATAAAAATCTAATCTATTAACTAATCTCCTATCTAGTCTTACTAACTTATGAGTAGTCTATCTCTATCTCTGGAATGTTATCAATATTTATACCTATCATTTATCATTGTTGGCTTACTCCTGTTTGAGTATGTGCTATGTGATTGATTCCATCACAAGTAATGTACATTAGTTCATCATCTCTAGCCAACCCCATAGCTCCTCCCTATGGTAAAAATATAAATAACGATAGTTAGAATACTCCTATTAAAATGCTACAGTGGTATAATTATCTATGCGCTTGTGGATTACTTTTCATCCATATCTTTATATTCTTTCTGGTCACATGAAATGATAAAATAACTGCATAGCAGTAATGCTAAGTACTGCCAACAAGCATTTTTAGCTTCATTATTGGGGATGACAACCTGGTACAAATAGCTAAGAGTGTAGGTAATTAGTAAGTGACCATCAAAAACAAGTGTCAAGTTAATAAATACCAACAAGCATTTTTGGCGCCGTTGTTGAGGAGGGGCAATAAAGGCTATAGAGAGACTGAGCAAATGCATACTTATTGATGAAATCATAACTAGTACCTCTACTTTTACAGGCTTACCCTTGTTTGTTTCTGTTTATATCATATACAGGGTATTGCGGGGTTGGTTGTGATTCACCAAACTCCATTCATCAGAATCAAATCAATCAAGAAGAAGTTCAACACCAGTTTCTGAAGCTATGGCTGAGAAGACACTACGTGAGTTCATAGTTCTAAGCACTATGAACATTCGTATTGGACCAACACTCAACACCAATAATCTTGAGTTTGAGCTCAAGCCAAGCCTCATTAACATGGTGCAAGCTACCCCATTCAATGGAAAGGAACATGAAGATGCTAGTGCCCATCTTCAGAATTTTCTAGAAATAGTAGCATAGTTGTCATCAAGAACATTGCTCAAGATATCATACTACTCTACTTATTCCTATTTTCACTAGTGGGAAGAGCGAAGCAGTGGTTCTACACCAACAATGATAACATCAACACATGGACAAAGTGTTCGAAGGCCTTTCTAGAAAAGTTCTTCCCTATAGGCAAAACCAATGCCTTGAGAGGAAAGATTTGAAACTTTCAACAGCAGAAAGGAGAAACCATTCTAGAAGCATAGGAGCATTTCTATGAATATGTTTTAGATTGTCCCCATCATGGAATAGAAGAGTGGTTGCTCATGCAAGACTTCTATCATGGATTAATTTAGAGGGCTCATGAATAACTAGATGTCACTGCTGGAGGATCATTTCTATCACTCACTCTTAGGAAAGCCAAAGTTCTTATGGAAAAGATATCTGAAAACAAAGGCTAGACCCAAGACAACATTCAACACTGTCACTAGAGTGAAGAGGCACTAGAAGAATTATGTGCACTATCAACTAAGATGGACGTACTGTTGAATTGGCTTGAATGGTGAGACAATTACAAGAGAGATCGTCAGGCTATTCAAGATGCCTTCAATGCTCAAAACAGATATAGAGAATACTTAGAAGTGGAATTCCCTAAATCCCAAGAAGACATAAACATTGTCATTAATACTTCTGCTCCACTACAATAGAAGCAAGGATGGAATCAACAACGATCCAACTACCAAGGTAAGTACCCAGATAATTACTCTAAACAACCATCCTTGAGAGAATTGATTCTAGAGCAAGCTAAGATTAATGATAATATTGCTAAGAAGCTTGCTGCTAATGATAAATTTTTGGAAAATATAAATATTAAAATAGATAGTTTTTCTTCTGCCATAAAAGATCAACTTAGCTATAATAAAAAGATAGAATCACAAATAGCATAGTTGGCTGTTGCGCTACCTTTTGCCCCTAACCATGAGTAGGTCAATGCTATAACCATGATAGGTGGCAAATCTACCCAAGATCCCCCATATCCAAAACGGACAAGAAGGACACTGGCAGCACCAGTAGTACTAGAAGAAAAGAAAGATGATGAAGTGAAAGAAGTTGTCTAACAAGAGTCACAAGATCAAGAAATGAGACAAGATTTTCATGACACCAACTTCTTACCATTCCCACACAGAAATTGGAGAATCCAAATGGATGAGTAGTTTGGTAAGTTTATAGAGGTCATTCAGAAATTATATATCAATATACCTCTACTAGATGCTATACAAGTCCCTACCTATGCAAAGTACCTCAGAGACATTTTTAACAAGAAGAGACCACTACCCACCACTGAGGTGATTAAGCTAACAAAAGAATGTAGTGCGACCATCCTCAACATATCACCTACAAAGAAGAAGGATCTCGGATGTCCCACTATAGACTGCTCGATCGGAGATTAACACTTCAACAATGCACTCTGTGACCTTGGAGCAAGTGTTAGTGTGATGCCCAAGGCGGTCTTTGACAACCTCAATTATTCAACACTAGAGCCAACATCAATGTGCATATAATTAGCCGATCAATCAATTCGCTACCCTGTGGGAATTACCGAAAACATTCTGATAAAGATAAGAGATTTCTTTATGCCAGTAGACTTCATGGTACTAGACATGCAACTGGACTCAAAAGTGTCATTCATCCTTGGGAGACCCTTTTTGAGCACCGCTAATGCTCACATCGATGTCGGGGTAGGAGAAATTAGATTCAACATAAATAGAAAAAGAAGAACGACTCTCATTCAAGCCAAGACTAGAACTCAATCTCACAGTAAACATGGTATGGCAAGAAAAGGAGGATCAATCATCAGGACTACCACTCCGGGATCGGATGGTGTACCCAAAGAATAAATAGTGGAGAAATCCGGTTCAGTAGGCTTAAAAATTATGAACCCTCACCGAGAGATAACTCGGTAGTTATCCATATTTATTTTTTGCATTGCATATTCACTTTCATCATTTGCATTGGAAACAAAATAAAAATTCTCATCATGGCATAGTAAAAATCCAAGCCCCATATGAATAATTTTTATGAAACGTAAAAACCCCATAAAATATTTATTATGGACGCACAAAAAAATAAAAAATACCGGTATTACCAAGATTTATCGTGGTTGTACAAGTAAGATCCCATTAGCTAACCTAGGTCTTGGTTTGTACACCATGAACTCTTCGGTTGTGTTGCCATCTAGTGCAGCTGTAGGAAGAAGTGCTTCTGTGACAATAGACCGAGGGCCACCGACACGCTACTATGGTACAGACACTGCTCCACAGGGCTCTGCCTATACCACCTATCAAACGTTTGACCATACAAGATCCTCTCAAGGTTTCCAAGCTGTACACAGTCCATGGGAGCAAGCTATGCCCTAGCGTTCTGACGGTTCCTAGCAACAAGGAGCAAGTGCCCAGTGGCAGCAAGGTTATTTCAACCATTGCTACCAAGGTAGTGGACGTTACTCTGTTGATACGCAAGATCTGTCTTCTGGAGGCCACCACTTCTAGCCCCGCCGTGCATCCTTCTCTAGACAAGGGTACCATGAACAACAGATGGAGAGGCAGGAGATTCGCACCAAACTCAGAGGCATTGAGGAGAACCAAGCCGCCATATAGCATACACTTCACCACCACTAGCACTAGCAAGACCATGATGGACAAACTCTCCCTGAGATCCAGCAGAACCAAATCCAACAGAACCATAACTGGGATAGGCTGTTTGGCCATCCTTAGTTCTAACCACCGTACGGAACACCAACAACAACATGCAGCTTGGGGGAAGGTATCCCCGTATATCAAGATAAGTATTTCTTTTTTCTTTACTTTTTAGTTCATTTATCTTTTGTATATTAAAAATGATGAATAAAAAAATGAATGAAAATCAAATAAAAAGAGTGTGTGCATAAGTTTGCTCTAAATTCCTATTTTTAAAATAAAGAGAACTTTGAAGATATTCACAAAACATGATGGATAGTTGCTCTAAGTGCCTAGTTTTCAACCTAGAGCTCTCCCAAAAATTGAATGAAATTGGTTTGACTTAAAGATTCACTCTAAACTTGAAATCTGTGGGAGCATGCTTAAGCTAAGTCAAGGTAATTGATGGACATGATATAAGAAGGTCTGATCTACTATTTATCTTGTTCCTAGTGACACTAAATTATGGATGCTTTACTTATTGAAAATTTTTAAAAATATAACATGATGAGTTCCTTGTATGATAGAGCTTGAATTCCTACCACAAACATACATGAATGCTAGACTAAGAAAGCCACAAATCATTACTACTTGCATTTGCACTGAGTTTAGTCAAACTTTGTTGATAGCTTATGAGACCTTTGTCATACTTTTAAAATCAAGATCAAGTACACACCACCCACATAGGCACTACTCCTATAGTAGGAGTAGGCGCCAAAATATGCCATCCATCCATTCAAAAATGGTTTACTCCAGCACTAGGAGAAAACACCAAAAATATTCCATATAGGTTGCTGCAAAATAAATGCTTCAAATTCTTGTTGCTATATCTCAATCATTTTCATTACAATAGAGAGGCATGGGCTATGCAAAAGTTATTCAAAAAGAGAAAGTATTGGGAAAAAATGGACAAGTATTTGAATAAATAAAACAATGGGTACTTTGATGCCCGCCTAAAAAAGAAGAGAAAAGAGAAAAAAATATGAATAAGATAGTCCATGTTTTCTTGCAAAAGTTTTCAAGTTTCAAATGAGAGATATGTTTTCAAGAAGCAAAGAAGAATTAGGATTAGCTACCATATATACCCATCATTCCACACACATGCACATCTTGATTTGATTGTATGACTTAACTCTCTTTGGATCCATTGTTTAACTTTACAATATATGCTTGCAAGTATGTATGTGCTGTTTCCACACCTATGAGCTACACATATGCCTTATTACTTCTAGGGTGTGAGAGAAGGCATAACATCATTATTGCTTGGTAAGGATCCACAAATACCACATATATTGAGAGACTTGAGAGTGTCATACAATGGGAATCTCTGAGTTTTATTTTGAAAACTTATAAAAACTCTGAAATAGAGGTGAAATAATGAACTTGAGACATAGCGCTTGACTTGATTGTCCTATCTTTCAATTTCTCAAGACCTAAGTGAAGGTAAAAGCTCCATGGTTGAAGGTAATATGGGTGAGTTTGAAAGTCAGATCAATTGCTCTAATCCGAAAGAGAATTTTTGGTTAAAAGCATGTGTATTTTAGACAACTCATAATCTATCTCTATTTAGTTGTTTGCTCAAGGACGAGCAAAGGTTAAGCATGAGGATTTTGTTGACGATAGTTATTGTTCATTTTAAACAGTCAATAAAACATGAAAAAGGGCATATATCAACCTCCAACATAGAATTAGGGTTTGAATTGATAGAATTCCACATGTTTTGTGAATCTGTGTTTCTGTAGGGGTTTATCAGGAAAAGGAGGCAAGATATCAAGCACGTCGGGCTAAAAAGCATATTCCACTATGAAACCAATTTGAGAAGAATGTAGAAGACATAAGAAGGTGACCCACTGAAGGGGGGCCCACCTAGCATAAGCCCAGGTCGGCCGAACCCACCCTAGGTCGGCTGACCTAGGGGTCCACCTGTCAGCCATGGCCTTCTATGTTAGTTCCTCCATCGTCTTAGGGTTTGCATCTTCATCGTTGATTGAAGTCAGTTTGATCCGAGGGCCCTGGTTCATCCCACCGGCCTATATAAACAAGCCCTACCCCTCCCCTAGGAAGAGAAGCCATTAATCCAAGGAGCCAAAAGATTAAGAGGATCTCTTCTCCACTAGAGAATTAGATTAGCTACTCAAAGTTCTAGTATAGGACAGCTAGCAAGGTTTTTGTAGAGTTCAGGCTCCTTCCTAGGATTCTGGATTCATTGTCATCTAGAGGTTGGTATAGCCATTGTATCCCTCTTGTTATGACTTTATTCTATTTCAATACTATGTTTCTATTTATTATGTTCCTAGTTTACTCTAGTAGTATATTTGATATAGTCATGATTGATAATGAGTTTATGCATAAGATCGCAAAGTGCTTAATTCAGTACTCGAGTGAGTTAAGTGGTCGACATTATGTAAGCATGGTGCTTAGATATTATTTGCCTATGGATGCACTCTATATGATGGGTCATGTGGTAGATCACGGAAGTGACACTCTCATTGAGTCCTTTGTAGTCCACTCCCCGTATGTAGAACAAGTAGAACCAGGTTGTGAAGGAAGTCCTGCTCTGTTCTTGATTTTCCTTAGTAATGTTCCTTATGCGTAGATGAAGAGTCATTATGCTATACATGAGAGTATATATGCTAGAGTGTATAAAAGACTTAGTAAATAGGAAACTACATAAGAATCCAATCTATTAACTAATCTCCTATCTAGTCTTACTAACTTATGAGTAGTCTATCTCTATCTCTGGAATGTTATCAATATTTATACCTATCATTTATCATTGTTGGCTTACTCTTGTTTGAGTATGTGCTATGTGATTGATTCCATCATAAGTAATGTACATTTTTTCATCATCTCTAGCCAACCCCATAGCTCCTCCTTGTGGTAAAAATATAAATAACGATACCTAGAATACTCCCGGTAAAATGCTATAATTGTATAATTATCTGTGCGCTTGCAGATTAATTTTCATCCATATCTTTATATTCTTTCTGGTGACATGAAATGATAAGATAACTGCTTAGTAGTAATTCTAAGTAATGCCAAAAAAACATTTTTAGCTTCATTACTGGGGATGACAACCTGGTACAAATAGCTAAGAGTGTAGGTAATTAGTAAGTGACTATCCAAAACAAGTGTCAAGTTAATATATACCAACACTTGTCTACGGGAAGACATGTCACTTACTTGTCAAGTTGGAATTCAAACCACATTAGGCCATAAAAAGGTGGAATATGGACTTTGAAGCAACTAGGAAAAAGAGATAGATGCAACTCTCTGAGCTAGACGAATGGAGAGAAAAGGCATATCATAACACAAAACTCTACAAAGAGAGGACAAAGAGGTGGCATGACAAAAGATTAAAAAAGAAGGAATTCAAACCATGTGACAAGGTGTTGCTTTTCAACTCTAGAGTGAAGTTTTTTGGACATGAAAAACTATGAAGCAAATGGAAAGGACCTTACAAGGTAATTTGCACATCGTCTCATGGAGTAGTCACACTTCAAAATGACAAAGGTACGCTTTTCAAGGTAAATGGTCAATGTTTAAAAGTTTTCCATGACACACAATTACTAGAAGAAGAATTGGATATAATTAACTTCATAGAATTTAAATAGCAATTTCAATTTAGCTCTTCTTCTTTACTCTGTGAAAACCGTTAAAAACCATGCTAAAGTGTTGTCAAGATCTCTCCAGTCTTTTGTTGGTGCTTCTCTCCACATGTTGTTCATGCAAGGTAATAGAATTCAAGTGTGGGCGAACAACCATCCCAAGCAAAGCATGGCATCATTCAAGCAACCACGACAACAACCAGCTTGGGAGAGAAGGCATCTCCTGTGTATCTAGGTAAGTATCTCTTCCTTGTTTGCTTTATTGTTTTTAAGTTTGCTCTTTATATATATGTTAAAAAAACTGAAAACAAAATAAATAGTTACAATCATTTATATTAACAATGTGTAGAGTGTGTCTAGTTTGCTTTAATTTATTTTTAAGAGCTAATAAAATAAAGAGGACTCAGAATAATCTCTTAAAATGAAAATGATGAATAGTTGCTTTGTTGTAATTCCTTTTGAGTACCTAGTTTTCAACCTTGAATTCTCCTGAGTTTTGGATAAGACTGTTTTGATATAAGAATTTACTTTAAACTTAAAACCCGTAGGTATCATATGGTTGATCTAAGTCTAGGTAATTGACGGATATGATATGAGAAGGTCTGAGATGTTGTTTATCTTGTTCTAAGTGACACTGAAGTTCTGGAGATTTATCTTTTGAAAAACACAAAAATGCTATATGATGAGTTCCTGTATGACAAAGCTTGAATTCCCACCAAAGCCATGCATGTTATTTAGGTTAGGAAAACTTCTACATATATGTTGCTTGCTTTTGCATTAAGTTTTGTCAAGCTTCGTTGACCCTTATGAGAGGTTTGTCATGCTCTTAAAATCAAGATCACGTACACACCACATATACCTGTTGCTCCTACACTGGAGTACGTAAAAACATGCATTCCATCTAGAACCACCTAAAAATGTTCTACTCCTACATTGGTGGTGAACGCAAAAAACATGTTGGTTAAGTTTTCCATCCACCAAATAAATGCTCCAAATTCTTGTTGATATTTCTTAAAGTTTTGTTGCAGAAAAGAGACATGGGGCTATGCAAAAGTTATTCATAAAAAAGAGAAAAAAAAGGTTGAGAAAAAATAGATAAGTGTCCAAGATATTTAAAACAATTAGTACTTAGATCCGCCTGAAAAGGAAAAAAAGAGATGAATAAGATAGCCCCTATTCTCTTGCAAAAATATTTCCAAGTTTCAAAAGAGAGATAATTTTTCAAGAAGCAAAGTAGAATTAGGTTAGCCACCAAATATATCCACCATACATCCACACACATGCACATCTTGATTTGATTGTATGACTTAACTCTCTTTGGATCCATTGTTTGACTTTATAATATATGCATTGCAAGTATGCCCTAGCTTTCTCCCTACCTATGAACTCCACATAAGCCTTAGTGTAGGAAGAGAAAGGCATAACATCATTATTGTCTCGGTGAGGATCCACAAATACCATATATATTGAGAGATTTGAGAGTGTCATTCAATGGAATCTCTGAGTTTTATTTTGAAAATTTATAAAAACTCCAGAACAATGGTGGAACAAAGAGCTTGAGACATAATGCTTGATTTGATCGTTCTCTCTTTCAATTGCTCAAGACTCAAGTGAAGGCTAAGAAGCCCCATGGTTGAAGGTAACAGGGGTAAGTTTGAAAGTCAGATCAGTTTATTCTAATTTAGAGGAGAATTATTGATTGAACGCCTCTGTACTTTTGAGGTGTGAAAGCATTGTAGCAACTCCTAGTCTATTGATAAGTTTAGCTTTGCTCAAGGACTAGCAAAGGTTAAGTGTGGGGGAGCTTGTTGATGGTAATTAACAACCATTATAAACCACCAATAAAACATGTATAAGGGCACAATTGTGATCACCATCAAAGGTCTAGGGGTTTAAACCACAAGTTTTGGTGAATCTGTATTTTTTGCATGGTTTATCCATAAAACCATCAAGGCGGACCTACATGTCAGAATTAATCGTGCTTATTGTCACACCCCAAAATTTTCAATTTTGGGTTGTGCTTGGAAAACACTAAATAAAATAAATGATTTCAATATTTGAATAAATTTATTAGATAAGTTAAGTTGTTGCTAATTTAAATATAGAAAAGTGTGGTTTTAAACTTTTTCATATTAATTTGATAATGTGGTGTTTGTGTGATGCTTGTCTTTGGTGTTGGTGAGTGCTATTATTTTCAAAATACCATAGGACGACGTTTACTTCTCATCGGAAAACTTTTTGGTATTTTCTGGATTTAAAATTTCAATTTCCGTGAGCTTAATCTTTTTCCTTGATATCTTCATCAATCTTTTCATGAGCCCAAACCTATTTAGTTGAGTTCCTTATCTCTCCAAGAGTCTTCAGGATTTATCCCATGATTTTTCTGAGCTCCGGGCTATTTTTCGTGGCTTAAAAGGAAATTCTAGATATTCTGTAATTATTTTAATCCCGAAATCAATTAATTCTAAAAATAATAAAATATCTCATGTTTCCAAAAGTTTCCAAACCCTACAACTATATATATATGCCGGCGTAGCCCTCGACGCCCTAGTCTCAGAAGTACAACCCTTATCGCGAGCCGCCGCTCGTAGCTCCCTCCACCCCTCGCCGAAGTTTTGCATCTACAGCTTGCGTTCCGGCGAACTTCCGGTGATGGTTCGGCGAGCTTTTCCAGCCACCTCGGACATCTCTGGCGAATTCCGTTTCCACTCCGAGGTTCCTCTCATCGTTCTCTTCACTGGCACATCTTTCTTTTTGCGAATCCATGCCCGTTTCATCGTTTCCCATTACATCTTCTTTTTCACCGGCTAGCTTCCACCATGACCGGCCTAACCTTCATCTTCTTGGGTCACTTGCGACCCCACTCGAGCCACCACCACGCAAGCACGTCTACGGGGCCAACCTCACAGCCCTGCGCTGCCCATCCCACGCCCCTTCGCGCGCCTCGCGCACTGCTCCGCGAGCAGCCGCGGCTGCTGTGCCACGCGGCTTGCCCGACCCTGCTACGGCACCAACGCGTGGGCTCCTGCACCGCCGCGGTCTAGTGCGTCACGGCGCTCGGGTGGCCAGTCATCCTCGGCCCTTCCCTACGCAAGTGCAGCAGCAGCGCCTCCTTGGCCACCAGAGCCACGTTCATGTTCGTGAAGAAGATGACCAAGGTACAAGACGAGTCAATTACGAATTTACCATCTATTGTATTATTTCCACCGTTTAGTCGTTTTAGCTCCGTTTTAGTTCATCCAAGTTGCATTAGTTTCGTAACGTCGCGATCTACACAGTAGCGCTAGTGTTCATCACTTTATGTAATTATGGATTTATTGATTTAAATATAATTTGATTAATATTTATTTAATAGCGTTTAATTAAAAGCAACTTAGGGTTGTAATTCCGAGTTTGTCACGTTGCTACCTCGCTGACCGTAATCTGCATGCTAGTAATGACTTTTATCACGTTATGTATTTACGAATTTAATCGTGTTAATATTGTTCATGTTTATGCATTTAATCATACTAATTTGATTAATGATTAGGCAAACCTGTTTCTAATATTTTTATAATTATTAGTCAACTTAAATATGCATTTATTAGTTATAATTTGCCTAGTTTAAACATGATCATATAAAGTCGGATTAGATGCAATTTGATTAATAATTATAAAGTGTCGTTTTGAATTAAAAGTAACTCAGGTTTATTTCTGGCCTTTTATGAATAATAAAATGTTAACTAGATAAATATCAAGTTAAATGTTCCTTTGTCAATTATAACTTGCTTAATTTAATATGTAACATGATGAACTGATTAATTGCTATCATCAATGTGATTCTACATTATAATTTGTCTAGCTGAACTCACGTCATATACAGTTTGGGGAGATGCTATCAGACACACTTTTCTTTTGCAAAGTTTCAGTTTAATTTAATTAACGGATACATGTATGTTTATAAATAAATCATGGTTAGCTTTAACTCGACTTTAGAAATTAAATATGATCAATGATTATTCAATTGCCCTCTCTAAATAAAACAATATAGGTTTATACTTCGATCTTTAGTAATCAAATGCTATCATGATTAATAAAATCTTAAATGTTTCTTAAATATAACTTGTATAATTTATGCTAGAAACATATAATGATTCGATTAGTTGTTATCACCTGCTCTATGCTTTCTAATTTATAAATTTTTAAATGATTAAATAATAGATACTCATTTATTCTAAATAAAATATAACTAAGGTTTACTTCTGCCTTTTCTAATTAACTATAATTAGAATAATTTAGTTCTAGATTAATTCTTTAAATTGTTTAATCACTTAATTTTATTAACCGAAATAGATCAAGTGTATAGTTGGTCTTCTTTAGTAATGTTGTCAATCTCGATATATGTGTCCTCGATAACAATAGCTCCACTCTTAGTCGTTCTTGCGTTTTCGTGACTGTAGCAACGTACCGTGTCCTTTAGTGCGTTCTCTTTTAAAGCGTTTCTTTTGTTGGATGCATGTTCTTAGATGTGTGTATTGTTTGTCTATTTGCGTTGCTTGGTTGCTGCGAGTAGAGGAAGCGTGGTTCGTCAGCGCTGAAGACTAGGAGCTGAGGACTGACAGTTGAAGCAAAAGTGGAGACTGAAGGATAGCAACTGGAGATTCTGAGCAGCTAACTTGGGGAAAAAGGCAAGTATAGCATGGGATTATCCTTGTTGTCCTATTCATATTAAGCAAATAATATCATTATGCATATATTCCTTGATAAGGATGACTTAGTATTGATCTTATTCCTTGATACCTATTATACTGCATGGATTAGTATGGCTAGTGCTTAATATGAATATGATCATGTAATTTGACTAATGGAATATGCAATAAACATTAAAAGATGACTTTTTATTACTGTTTAAGGGTACTAGAGCATGGGGTTACTTTGGTGCTCTTGTTACTCTCCATAAGGACTCATCTATAAGCGAAAATCCGGGATTTACAGTACAACTGTGAGGGCTAAAATGGCTCTGGCTTTAGTCATATAGAAGGACCTTTTCTAGCTTGTTAGAGGTATTCCTTTATGGCGTAAGAATGGCTTGACGAATCGGGTATAGTGCGGCCTCTGTCCTCATGTGTATAGGCTGCGTGTTATTGTGCCATCAGGAAGGGGGGCTCTACATCTGTTTGCCGAGTGAAATCTAATGGCCCTAACTTGTTAGACGAACCTTTGAAAGACTTCATAGTGAACCCTGCCGACCTTCCTTGGTAGTGGGTCAAGAGGCTGATCACCTCGGGCGAAAGGGTAAATCACGACTCACAGTGAAAGTGTACAACCTCTGCAGAGTGTAAAACTGTTATAACAGCCGTGCTCACGGTCACGAGTGGCCTTAGACCCTTATGGAATAGTGGATCATTAATAATGGATATGTTTTTGCTATTCGTTAATCATTTCACATGGATCATATGTTTATTGTTTATATTGAGACACTTTGATATTATTGATATACTGAAATAATGCTAATTAAAAGCTACATGCTGATAAACCTATGATATGCCTTTGAGCCTCATGAACCCCATGTTATATTTGTTGAGTTCGACATGGACTCACTCTTGCTATTTCCACCACACTCTAGTGTGGAGTAAGGTGTTGCTCAGAAGAAGGATAAAGATGTAGTGAAGTTTCCAGGAGTCTATAAGAAGTGTTTGGCATACGGAGCCCCCAGTCAGCCGTCCCTGTGATGTTGGAGCCTGAAGAAAAGATTAGTAACCGTTCCGCGACACTCTGATAGTTGTAAGTGTTAATATAGTATGCTTTCCGCTTTATATAAACATTGTTTTGATACTTTTTCATTCTGACATATGTGTGGACTTCCTGGGCACACATATGATTAGCCTGGTTTTGTTCTTTAGAAAACCGGGTGTGACAGAGTGGTATCAGAGCGGTGTTGACTGTAGGACGTATGCCAAGTAGCACTGAACAATTTCTAAAACTTATTTTACTATAAAACTATTTTCTCATCCCTTGACTCATTGATTTTGACTATTTCTTGTTCCTTGTCATGTTGTATCCCTTCCTTGATAGCTTCCTTTGAGCTATTATTTCTTACTCCCTTGGTTTTTGATTTGTGTTGTTTTTACCAAAAGTTTTCTGATCTTACCTTGTTCAAAAGTTCGATGGCCTTTCATCATCTCCAATGTGCCATTAGGATGACCACCATTGTTGAAGAAGCACGTGTAGTACCGATGATGTGATTGGTGCATTGTTTTGCCTGATGTGTGCTTGTATTGTTTGATGTAATGCCTGTGTGTTGTCGTTGTTTTTGTATTCCAAAGGAGGCCCGAAATCATCTTGAGAATTAGCTCAATCTATGTTAAAGTGGGGTAGTATCCTCTCTTGATCTACTTAACCTTCGATCAATCCTAATTCTTATAGTCTTTTCCATAAATCATCCTTGCTTACTCTTGGTTTCTATGCTTTCTCCTTTATCTTAACCCAAGGGAGGATCAACACATGAATGACTCATCAATAGTAGTAAGCCTTGGAGAAAGTGTTGCCTTTAACGACATTGCCAGGTGGAACAAGATCTTTGTTAAGTGGGGTAGGATCTGCTATCAACAACAGCAAGTCCTGAATATCTCAAGCGACGAGGTACGAAGAACTGAAGATCAAACTTTATCTTTCTTGTCATCTTTTGGCTATCGTATTATCATCTTTTACTAGTCCTTGCCCCTTAACCAGTCTCACTTTCTTGCCATTAATCTTTACTTTTCTTATCAACATTTGACAACTTTTGACCCTTGTTCTTACATCTTATAAATCCTGATTCAAGGACCTACAAAGACTTAAGATCAATTTATCCTTCTCACTAGTCTCCCTGAATGGTAAAACAGAAAACTAGTCTTTACCTTTCTTCAACCAATGCTAGTCTGTTACTTTTTCGTGATATCTCATAAATCTTGAATCTAGGAGTTGTGAGTACCATAAGATCTATCTTTATCTTTTGCTAATCTCCACCCTTGTTTTTACACCTTATAAAGTGAAGACTCGATGATCAACCTTGATATATCTTTTCAATCTCCTTTGATCTTCCTTTTCACTTATGCTGACCTTCAATCCTTTGACCTTCTTTCATTAACTTGAATCAATCTTAACGATCAATCCAATGTTCTTTTGTTATCCATTGATAATCCTCGACACTTATATCCGAACTTATCAAAAAGTCTTGAAACAACCTTATTGGTCTGCTTTATCTTTCTCCCTAGTCTCTTCGAATCTCGGGACGAGATTCCTGTTAAGTGGGGTAGAATTGTCACACCCCAAAATTTTCAATTTTGGGTTGTGCTTGGAAAACACTAAATAAAATAAATAATTTCAATATTTGAATAAATTTATTAGATAAGTTAAGTTGTTGCTAATTTAAATATAGAAAAGTGTGGTTTTAAACTTTTTCATATTAATTTGATAATGTGGTGTTTGTGTGATGCTTGTCTTTGGTGTTGGTGAGTGCTATTATTTTCAAAATACCATAGGACGACGTTTACTTCTCATCGGAAAACTTTTTGGTATTTTCTGGATTTAAAATTTCAATTTCCGTGAGCTTAATCTTTTTCCTTGATATCTTCATCAATCTTTTCATGAGCCCAAACCTATTTAGTTGAGTTCCTTATCTCTCCAAGAGTCTTCAGGATTTATCCCATGATTTTTCTGAGCTCCGGGCTATTTTTCATGGCTTAAAAGAAAATTCTAGATATTCTGTAATTATTTTAATCCCGAAATCAATTAATTCTAAAAATAATAAAATATCTCATGTTTCCAAAAGTTTCCAAACCCTACAACTATATATATGCCGGCGTAGCCCTCGACGCCCTAGTCTCAGAAGTACAACCCTTATCGCGAGCCGCCGCTCGTAGCTCCCTCCACCCCTCGCCGAAGTTTTGCATCTACAGCTTGCGTTCCGGCGAACTTCCGGTGATGGTTCGGCGAGCTTTTCCAGCCACCTCGGACATCTCTGGCGAATTCCGTTTCCACTCCGAGGTTCCTCTCATCGTTCTCTTCACTGGCACATCTTTCTTTTTGCGAATCCATGCCCGTTTCATCGTTTCCCATTACATCTTCTTTTTCACCGGCTAGCTTCCACCATGACCGGCCTAACCTTCATCTTCTTGGGTCACTTGCGACCCTACTCGAGCCACCACCACGCAAGCACGTCTACGGGGCCAACCTCACAGCCCTGCGCTGCCCATCCCACGCCCCTTCGCGCGCCTCGCGCACTGCTTCGCGAGCAGCCGCGGCTGCTGTGCCACGCGGCTTGCCCGACCCTGCTACGGCACCAACGCGTGGGCTCCTGCACCGCCGCGGTCTGGTGCGTCACGGCGCTCGGGTGGCCAGTCATCCTCGGCCCTTCCCTACGCAAGTGCAGCAGCAGTGCCTCCTTGGCCACCAGAGCCACGTTCACGTTCGTGAAGAAGATGACCAAGGTACAAGACGAGTCAATTACAAATTTGCCATCTATTGTATTATTTCCACCGTTTAGTCGTTTTAGCTCCGTTTTAGTTCATCCAAGTTGCACTAGTTTCGTAACGTCGCGATCTACACAGTAGCGCTAGTGTTCATCACTTTATGTAATTATGGATTTATTGATTTAAATATAATTTGATTAATATTTATTTAATAGCGTTTAATTAAAAGCAACTTAGGGTTGTAATTCCGAGTTTGTCACGTTGCTACCTCGCTGACCGTAATCTGCATGCTAGTAATGACTTTTATCACGTTATGTATTTACGAATTTAATCGTGTTAATATTGTTCATGTTTATGCATTTAATCATACTAATTTGATTAATGATTAGGCAAACCTGTTTCTAATATTTTTATAATTATTAGTCAACTTAAATATGCATTTATTAGTTATAATTTGCCTAGTTTAAACATGATCATATAAAGTCGGATTAGATGAAATTTGATTAATAATTATAAAGTGCCGTTTTGAATTAAAAGTAACTCAGGTTTATTTCCGGCCTTTTATGAATAATAAAATGTTAACTAGATAAATATCAAGTTAAATGTTCCTTTGTCAATTATAACTTGCTTAATTTAATATGTAACATGATGAACTGATTAATTGCTATCATCAATGTGATTCTACATTATAATTTGTCTAGCTGAACTCACGTCATATACAGTTTGGGGAGATGCTATCAGACACACTTTTCTTTTGCAAAGTTTCAGTTTAATTTAATTAACGGATACATGCATGTTTATAAATAAATCATGGTTAGCTTTAACTCGACTTTAGAAATTAAATATGATCAATGATTATTCAATTGCCCTCTCTAAATAAAACAATATAGGTTTATACTTCGATCTTTAGTAATCAAATGCTATCATGATTAATAAAATCTTAAATGTTTCTTAAATATAACTTGTATAATTTATGCTAGAAACATATAATGATTCGATTAGTTGTTATCACCTGCTCTATGCTTTCTAATTTATAAATTTTTAAATGATTAAATAATAGATACTCATTTATTCTAAATAAAATATAACTAAGGTTTACTTCTGCCTTTTCTAATTAACTATAATTAGAATAATTTAGTTCTAGATTAATTCTTTAAATTGTTTAATCACTTAATTTTATTAACCGAAATAGATCAAGTGTATAGTTGGTCTTCTTTAGTAATGTTGTCAATCTCGATATATGTGTCCTCGATAACAATAGCTCCACTCTTAGTCGTTCTTGCGTTTTCGTGACTGTAGCAACGTACCGTGTCCTTTAGTGCGTTCTCTTTTAAAGCGTTTCTTTTGTTGGATGCATGTTCTTAGATGTGTGTATTGTTTGTCTATTTGCGTTGCTTGGTTGCTGCGAGTAGAGGAAGCGTGGTTCGTCAGCGCTGAAGACTAGGAGCTGAGGACTGACAGTTGAAGCAAAAGTGGAGACTGAAGGATAGCAACTGGAGATTCTGAGCAGCTAACTTGGGGAAAAAGGCAAGTATAGCATGGGATTATCCTTGTTGTCCTATTCATATTAAGCAAATAATATCATTATGCATATATTCCTTGATAAGGATGACTTAGTATTGATCTTATTCCTTGATACCTATTATACTGCATGGATTAGTATGGCTAGTGCTTAATATGAACTATGATCATGTAATTTGACTAATGGAATATGCAATAAACATTAAAAGATGACTTTTTATTACTGTTTAAGGGTACTAGAGCATGGGGTTACTTTGGTGCTCTTGTTACTCTCCATAAGGACTCATCTATAAGCGAAAATCCGGGATTTACAGTACAACTGTGAGGGCTAAAATGGCTCTGGCTTTAGTCATATAGAAGGACCTTTTCTAGCTTGTTAGAGGTATTCCTTTATGGCGTAAGAATGGCTTGACGAATTGGGTATAGTGCGGCCTCTGTCCTCATGTGTATAGGCTGCGTGTTATTGTGCCATCAGGAAGGGGGGCTCTACATCTGTTTGCCGAGTGAAATCTAATGGCCCTAACTTGTTAGACGAACCTTTGAAAGACTTCATAGTGAACCCTGCCGACCTTCCTTGGTAGTGGGTCAAGAGGCTGATCACCTCGGGCGAAAGGGTAAATCACGACTCACAGTGAAAGTGTACAACCACTGCAGAGTGTAAAACTGTTATAACAGCCGTGCTCACGGTCACGAGTGGCCTTGGACCCTTATGGAATAGTGGATCATTAATAATGGATATGTTTTTGCTATTCGTTAATCATTTCACATGGATCATATGTTTATTGTTTATATTGAGACACTTTGATATTATTGATATACTGAAATAATGCTAATTAAAAGCTACATGCTGATAAACCTATGATATGCCTTTGAGCCTCATGAACCCCATGTTATATTTGTTGAGTTCGACATGGACTCACTCTTGCTATTTCCACCACACTCCAGTGTGGAGTAAGGTGTTGCTCAGAAGAAGGATAAAGATGTAGTGAAGTTTCCAGGAGTCTATAAGAAGTATTTGGCATACGGAGCCCCCAGTCAGCCGTCCCTGTGATGTTGGAGCCTGAAGAAAAGATTAGTAACCGTTCCGCGACACTCTGATAGTTGTAAGTATTAATATAGTATGCTTTCCGCTTTATATAAACATTGTTTTGAAACTTTTTCATTCTGACATATGTGTGGACTTCCTGGGCACACATATGATTAGCCTGGTTTTGTTCTTTAGAAAACCGGGTGTGACACTTATCCACCATGAAAACTACTCTAGAAGACTCCTAAGGACTCCAAGAGGCAACCCCCAGAGATAGACCCTGAGAGGCTGCTAGGTGGGGCCGGCTGGCCCCACCATGGTACCGCCCAGCCTGCCAGGTGGGCCCCCACCTATCAGCTTCTAGAAGCTTCCTCCACCGCCTTCTAGGATTGCATCTACATCATCCTTCAAGTCAGTTTGATCCAAGGGCTCACATTGCGATCTCCCGCCTATATATACAACCCTATAACCCCTCCTTGGAGCCATCCTGAAACCCTAATTCATATTCTCTGGTCAGGATCAATTGAGAGGGGTCCCATGAAAGGATCAACCTCTCAAAGTCAGTTACCAAGAGAAGATTAGCCCTCATTAGGATCTAGTCTTTGTATACAAATAGAGAGAGAGAGTAAGGGAAGAGTTTAGAGGGAGTGTTGGCCTATCGGTGATATCTCTAAGGCTTGTACTTTGGTGGATCTGGACTTCTCCAAGTCGACATCTGAGAAACCTCTTGTAATTGATTTCTATTTAAAGTAAGTTTTGTGCTCTTTTGTTCATGGGTTCACAGTTCTTTTGAGTGCTCTAGTTCTTGCTAGCTGGATTAGAGTAGTAATTGTTAGCGTAAGCATGGTGCTTAGGTTATCGGATATCTGTGTTTGCTCCCTACTTTTCTAGTACTAGCAGGTGGTGACAGCCCCGTCTATCCTTTGTAGTCCACACCGAATTAAGTAGGTTCTTAAATTAGTAGGACCATAGTCACGTTGGTAGAGTAATCTTTCAACAATGCTTTACCATCTAGTGGCATCCCAAAGTGAACTTAGAATCATAAGCCTTGATTTGCATAGGGTCATAACCATAGGAATCCTCTCTACTCATATCTTAAACCTTGATTGCTACCCCTAGACAAACTATAGTTTAGACAACACACATGTTTCCTAGTGGATATGATACTTGGAATATTTCCAGGTGAAAACTACTTTGATACCCATGCGCTTGCGAATATTGTGGCTATGTGCCTCCACAAATGTCAACATTTTGTAGGACGCATCTCCAAAAAAAAGTGGAAAATACACAAAACCAAAGCAAAAGCAGAAAGAACATTTCAAAAATACGCAAACAAAGGAAATGGAGAAAGCCCACCTACATAATAACCTAGACCAAAGCACCACCATGGAGGAGGTCCAAGCCTAGCCTAGAGCCCACCAGAGCAAGGCGGTGGTGAGCAGGCTAGCCAGGGTGCGGCCGCACCCCTGATGCCGCCTCTCGAGCCCACCTCGCTCTAGCAGTTGCATGCCAAATTACAGAGGCGGTTTTGGTCGGTTTCCATTTTTACCTGCGCTGAACCATCCTTCATGCACTATATAAGCAAGGGTGGAGCTCTCCATTCAACACACAACATCATCTTGGAGCTACACCTCACTACCCTCACTTGTATTCTTTAGTCTTAGCATTAGTAGTTTGTGAGTAAGGCTAGAACTACTTGGAGAGCTTGTCCCCTTGGAAGAAAGAGCTACTTGGTATGAATACTATGAAGAGTTCTTCCATATTCAAGCTTTTATCTTATTCATATAGCAATGCATATGAACTAGAATATAGTTGTCTTCATGTTATAATCATAATATATGAACTAGTATATAGGTTGAATGTCATGATCTTAACATGTTCAACATTATACTTAATCATTCATATAACTTGTATGAGTAGAATTAGAGCTAAGTTGAGGTGGCGGTTCACCATGCCTTCGGGTGTGCCCAAGTCCTTTACCTATCGATCCGTAGGGTCGGGGACCCGGGGGATTTGGATAGTTTCTGTGTACGCAAGCATAGTGCTTGGGTATGGAGGAATGGGTGAATACATTTCTCTTTCCATGGTTGAGGGGTAAGCGGCAGGTGATGACAACCCTGTCCATCCCTTGTAATCGCCCATGTTCGTCTGGAGTGTAGGAGTCTAAATTGTCACGTGAGGATGCTGGCAGACCAGTACTCGGTGGCCTCCTGACCCATCTTACACTTAGCCCTAGCTCTAATCATGTAACTTGTAAAATTATCAACTGTTCTTTGCATGGCTATATTAGAACAAGCCAACTCCACGTAGAAATATTCTTTTCTTCTATCTTTTCCTATTATCCTTGAGGTTAGCCCAGATGTGTGTCCACTATCTATGAAATACCATTTTTACCCCTATCATGAACTTAGGTCCATCATGCAAGTATGTAATCTTATTCATGCCCATGCTAGATACATTATACCATGCCCTCCTTTGTGAAAATATAAATAATGATACATTGAATACTTCCGGGTGAAATGCTGCAATGATAGTTCCGTACGCTTGCGGATTTGGTCTGTAATCATATTAGGACTATCGTGATTGATGTTCCTTGGTGGCATTGCTAAGGTTAACTCAATCTTAGTAACAGTGTTAAGGAAAACCAACCAGGCATTTCTAAGTGCCATTACCCAGCGACTGTAAACCCCACAAGCATATCTGGCGCTGATGCTAAGGGAATACATTCCTAGGTAGTGATGTTTAGGAATGCCAACCAAGTATTTATAGAGCCGTTGCTGGTGATGGACTTAAAACCTCCTCACTTGGTGATTGCACTAAGAAATGGCAACACCCACTTGTGTAGGTCGCCGCCCACATGGACCAGAGCCTGCGATGACCCTGCGTCAGCCCCGAGTGACACCGACCCTTCTCGCGGTGGCTCCACCTCTAGAACGGCCCCTCCGGCGGTAGGAGGGGCAGATGGTATAGACACGGAGGCCTGCCCCGTTGTCGCGCCTGGCAAAGATACCTCAAGTGCGTCCCGTTCCATCCTCGCCCGCCAGATCCTCCCATGGAATGGGCGACCCAGAGCCGAAGGCTCCCACTTCTTCCTCCTCTTCTTCCTCCTCTAACCCTTGGCACTGCTTTCCTTAGTCTAGTTGTGCCCTCGCCTTTCCCTGTGCCTTCTTCTTCTTGTCATCCTTCTTCTTCCTCCGTTCGTTCTGCAATTCACTACCCCCACACCCATGTCCTCTGGCAACGGTGCGGCAATGTGCCAAAAGACGAGACCAGGCTATGGATCCTAGATTTTAGAATCAAATCATGGGGTCAAAGGGTCAAAAAAAGGGAGAAACAAAAAGGGACTTACAAATTCAACAAAGCCCACATTTGGCCGCATCGCGGGATGTCTGGGTATCAGGAAGATGAAACTAAGATCATCTAATGCCACCGCGTCCCTAGGACGTGATGACACCTCAGTTGCATCCTTAATACGCTGCGTGATCTCAATGTCATGAAGCGGCCCTCGGCGAGCACCATCCTACCAAGCTGCGCAACGGGCATCATCACGTACAGCAGGAGGGCGCGCGCCATCAGCGGTGCCACCCTCCTCATGTGGTAAGCCCCAATGACATCGGTTCCATGAAGACTGTGGTCCTTCAAGAGTGCTATTGGTGTTTCTTAGCGTAAGCAGAGGAATCCACAAGCGCATGGATATACCGTTGTAGCACTTCACCCGGAAGTATTCAGGGTATCATAATTTCCTAAAGGAATGGTTGTGCTAGACTCTTCACTTAGTTAACCTATGACCACAAGGGAGAAATGAATGAGGTAGCGAGGTTTTTCCAAGGACAAATATCTTAATGGAGGTAGCTTTGTTACTATAGACTTTCTTCAGGCGCTGAATTGCACTTGGTCTGCTAAGCGATGCCAGCCTCTGCTCTACCATGAGCCCGAACATGGGGGATTACAAGAGATGGACAGGGCTATCACCACCTGTCGCCTACCCTTCAATCCGTAGGAAAAGAGGCAAACGAAGATAGCTTCTAGCATAGACACCACGTCTACGCTATCCACTAATACTCTAGCGTGCTAGCAAGGGTTATCCGTCTTTATCAAGGCCCTCCTACTAGAGTACCCACCGCAAGGACAAATGACAAACCCATAGGTCTATAATAGTGCAAAGGTAACTTTTTAAGATAAATAACCAAAGTTAAACAACAAGTCTCTTACTCTAAACAGTAAGAAGCTTGTAGAGGTACAGGTGGAGAAGCTCTTGGCTCCAGCACTTCGACTTAGTGTAGCTAGCACACTAAGGGAATTTGCTAGTACTCCGACTCTTCTCCAACTCTCTCCTCACTCACTCACCTCTCTTATTTCAATCACAACTACTGAAAAAGTAAAAGTCTACTCTTCTCTGCTTGTGAATTGAATTAGGATTTCTTCTCTCCTCCTTGAGAGGGAAGGGAGCCCCTTTTTATAATAAATCAAAGGCAGTGCTCCTCCCTATTTTTGGTGCGAAGCACTAGGGGAATTGACATTGCATGCCTCCATGCCACCGCTAGAGAAAGACCAGGGCATATGGCGGTGATAGGGGGACGGCCGCCCCCTGGGCCGGTCGGCCCACTAGTTGGCCCAAATGGCCACCGCCTTTGCGAGGTGGTCTCTTGTTGGGCTTGGAACACTGTTGCGTGGTGCCTTGCCCCATTGGTGTTGTGATGCTTGGCACCTTCTTCATTCTTTGCGTGAATTAACATTGGAAAAAGCCTTTTGATGGTTTATTCCTTGTATTTGTGTTTGTGACCTGCGAAGTGATATACTCCAAATACATGTGGAACTCGGTTAATAGTAAATGCATATGTGACTTAAGTTTGCTAGTTTCTCCTTTTTATGAGCTTATTGATGGTCGAATTTCATCGTTAGTGACCGTCAACAACTCCCCCACACTTAAGCTTTGCTCGTCCTGAGCAAATAGCTAAGTATTTTGGTTGTTGATCAGGAGATGCTACTATGCCGATATAATTCGAAAAGTGACATGCTTATAACAAGGTATTCTTCCACAATTTAAATTAGTGTGCATTTTATCCATCCTTTTAACTTTAATCCTTGTGGGGCCAATTGCTTTTCCATGTCTTAGGCGGTTGCAAGATAGAACGGAATAACAGAATAACTAATCATTTGTTCTTTGATCAACCTTCTATCCAGAGGTTTTATGAATTTTGCAAAAAAGAAAGTAAGTTCCCCCAATGATTCACTCATTCGCTCAATGTGTATGATCCTTACCAAGGCATTTTGAGATTGTTGCCTTACTTTCCATGGCCTACTTCTAAGGCTTTGAGTGGAGTTTTGTGTAGGTATGAGAGGCAGGCATACTTGTATCACATATATTGCTAAGTCAAAAACCGGATCCATGGAGATGCAAGTCATACACTTTGATCACGATGTGCAAGTGTGTGGAAAATTTTTCTATCCTCTTTTTTTTTGTACTCCAATGTGGTCATGAATGTTCTCTCTTTGAAAACTGCCTTGGGAGTAGGGGCTATTCTTTATCCTCACTAGCGGGCATCAAAGTACCCATTGTTTTCACTGTCTTTTTTTCAGTACTTTGGAACCTTCATTTGTTCCATTTTTTTGCTATTCTGAGAGGTTCATATTTCTCTCTCTTTTTTTGAAGTAGCCCCATACTCTTTCTTGACATTAGAGAGAAAAACTCATGTTTGATGTATGGAGTCTGATTTCTGGTGGATGGAAAGGGCACATTTTTGCGTGCAATGTGAATCTTGATCATGGGTGTATTTTATTTATGGCGTGCAATGTGAATCTTGATCATGGGTGTATGACGAGAATCTCAACAAGGGTCACATCAATTTGACAAAACTCAATGTAAGTACAAGTAGCATATGACTAAGGTTTGTATTTGAATATTGTCATATGGCCTTGGTAGGAATTCATAATCATTGAGGAACTTTTTTTTAGAAAACTCTGGATGTCAAGTTTCTCTTAGAACAAAGTCATAGCATATCCTATTTACCATATCATAACTTGCAACAACTTAGAAAAGGATCATGCCTTTGCAACCCACAAGTTTCAAGTTTTTAGGATGAGACATTTTTAGCCAACAAACTTAAATATTAGGAAACACTAAGTTATAACTTAGGCACATATGAATTATAGACAGAGCAACTATTCATCATTTCAACAAAAGAGAACTTAAGCATTCCTAAATCACATATGAGAGTGGAATGACATATTATTACATATTTTTTTAAATTCAAGAGAGTATGGGAAAAGAAGTGTATTTAATTATACCTTTGTCTATGGTCTCTCCCCCACACTTGTTCATGTTCTTGTCTAAACATTTGTTCATATATATAACGATAAGGTAGACAGATAGATAATCATGAATAATAGGAACCTTTATTTTATTCAATTGTAGGTGCATTACAACATTGCATGAATAAAAGGAATAAAAAAAAGAAATAAAGATGCACCTATTAAGCACTCATGAGCCTAATCAAGAGCAAATTCGACCTGAGCGGCTCTAGCTATCTTTCTTAGACTACGCCTGAGACTAAAGTTAGTGACATTTAGCTGGTGCTCCTGTCAGAGTTTTGCTAGCATAGGCGATTGCGTAATGCTTCTTATCTTTGGTTTGACCAAGGACCGCACCAACAGTATAGTCACTAGCATCACACATTATCTCGAAGGGGAGCGACCAATCAGAGGGTTGGATGATTGGTGCTGAGATAAGTGCTTTCTTAAGGGTGTAAAAAGCATTTAAGCATTCATCAGTGAATTCAAAAGGCACATCCTGAGCTAACAGGTTTGTTAAAGGTCGAGAAATTTGAGAGAAGTCCTTTATGAAACACCGATAAAAACCTACATGTTCTAAAAAAACTACGGATTCCTTTTATGTTCACAGGGGGTGGTAGTTGTTCTATTACCTCAATCTTAGCATTATCTACCTCGATCCCCCTCTCAGACACTAAGTGTCCAAGAATGATGCCCTCTCTAACCATAAAGTGTCATTTTCCCAGTTAAGGACTAAATCTTTTTCTTCACATCGTTGCAAGACCTTGTCTAAGTTATTAAGACAATCATTAAAAGTTTTTCCATAGACTGAGAAGTCATCCATGAAAACTTCCATGATTTCTTCTATCATATCTAAGAAGATAGACATCATGCACCTTTGGAACAAAGCGGGTGCATTGCAAATCCCGAACAACATTCTACGATAGGCATACGTTCCATAAGGGCATGTGAATGTTGTCTTGCTTTGATCATCAGGGTGGATGGGAATCTGGTGATATCCTGAATACCCATCGAGGAAACAAAAGAAAGAATGCTTCGCCAGCCGCTCTAACATCTCATCAATGAAGGGCAACGGGAAGTGATCTTTCTTGGTTGCTGCGTTAAGTTTCTGGTAATCTATGCACATTCTCCACCCTGTGATGGTTCATTGAGGGATTAACTCATTCTTGTTGTTTTCTATGACCGTCATGCCTCCTTTCTTTGAGACCACTTGGACGAGACTGACCCAGACGCTATGTGGTATAGGATAGATGATCCTGGCGTGAAGAAGTTTTAAGACTTCTTTCTTCACGACTTCACGCATAGCATTATTGAGCCTGCGCTGGGGTTCACGTGATGGTGTGCTTGCAGGGTCAATAGGAATGCAGTTCATGCAAAGTACTGGACTTATCCCCTTCAAATCTTGTAAAAAATACCTGAAGACAGATCTATGTTTTTCTAAGATGGCAATGAGATGGGATGTTTCCTCCTCGGAAAGCTTATCACTAATAATAATGGGAGTTTATGTGTTGCCATTTAGGAAAACATAGCGCAAGCCAGAGGGCAGGGGTTTAAGTTCAACTGGAGGCCGTGTTGGTACTTCCTCTTTGGGAAGTTCGATGGTCTCTTCTATAAAGAGTTGAGTATATTTTTCTTCTATAAATAGTTGAGTATCTTTTTCTAAAGATGACTCAGGGGACTCAAAAGGTGCAACCGACATGACTTCCATGAGCGGGGGAGAGGTTCTATCACTGAGTTTTTGGTTTGAGTGATGGGTATTGTTATCGTGTTTCTCCCTAACTTCAAGTCCATTTTACCTGAAAGGGGAATTCCCATGAAGAGTTTTTCTAGGGGATGATCTATCATGATGTCAAAATCAGGGATTTCAAAACATGAAAATTGAGTGATAGGTTAGCATCTTTCGTGTGTAAACTTATGTCATGGAGAATTCCAAGCCCTTTTAGGCTAGTTTGTGGACTGATCCCGAGAGACTTTGTGGTTAAGACATGGGGTTTTTCATCTAAAAAGTCAGATGCAAAAGATGTGGACATAAGGTTTGATCCAACCATTGGATTGTACAACACGTCTACCCATTTTCCTCGAATTTTGCATTGAATGGTTGAAGGAGGGGTAAGTATTACAATTTCCTCCATTGATTGCTCTGTCTCTTACAACCATTCAGTGCTTAGGATGGCACTCAACTCTTTAACAGATATTCTGAGGAACTCTTTATCTAGTAGGTCAGATGGAGGATTAGGAGTTGGGGGTTTCTTTTGGCATAGATAATTCAAGGTGTTTCCAAAGTCTTCAAACAGGTCATCATCGAAAGGTGGAAGATCTATGGGCTCAGGATCTTCTTTTGGGTCTTCAGGTTTGGGTAACAGTTCTTTTTTGGGAAGTGAAAGTTCAGCTTCAGCTGAGGAGGCTTCTTCATGTTGAAGAAATGGCTCTACTCGAATGGGTTCTAGCGGAGGAGTGTTTTCTAAGATTCGATCTAGGAGGGCTTCTCCTTCATCCGTGGTTTTATGTGTAAAGGAACCTCCGGCTGTGATATCTAGTTGAAGGGCAGATTCCTTGCTAAGTCCTAGCCAAAAGTGTTGTAACAACACATGGTTGGGTATAGACAAGTTGGGACCTAACGAGATAAAGTTAAAAACCGAGCCAAGCTACGTCTATGGTTTCCTTCTCCTCTTGCTGGAAATTGAGGATCTCTTGTCATAGGGAAGTGATTCGGGATATAGTGAAGAACGCAAGATAAAATTTGTGCCTTAATTCTTCCCAATCTCCAGCTACCTTCCCTACATTGTGAGTGTACCATTGTTTTGCCCTCTCATCAAGCAAGAAGGGAAACAACTTCCACCGAATTGTTTCATGTGACATGCCTGCGATTTTCAGGCATGCATAGAGCTGCTCAAATTCTCTTAGGTGATAATAAGGATTTTCGTAATCATACCCTGAGAAGGTATGTTCCCAAACCATAGCAATAAAACCAGGGTGGAGTTCATAACCTAAAGCTGTGATTGTCTTTGAAGATTGTGGTGGTTCTAAGAACTCGCCCTTGGGAGCAGAAAGTTGGTGAATTGATTGATGCTCCATGAAGAATGTATTTATATTTTATAAATGATTTTTCTTTTAGATAAAACACAGGCAACTAGGTTTGGAGACTAGAAACAACAACCGTTCCTCGGCAATGGTGCCAGAAATGCTTGTTGGTGTTTCTTAGCATAAGCAGAGGAATCCACAAGCGCACGGATACACCGTTGTAGCACTTCACCCGGAAGTATTCAGGGTATCGTAATTTCCCAAAGGAATGGTTGTGCTAGACTCTTCACTTAGTTAACCTATGACCATAAGGGAGAAATGAACGACGTAGCGAGATTTTTCCAAGGACATATATCTTAATGGATGTAGCTTTGTTACAATAGACTTGGTTCAGGCACCGGATTGCACTTGGTCTGCCAAGTGATGCCGACCTCTGCTCTACCACGAGCCTAAATGTGGGGGATTACAAGGGACGGATAGGGTTGTCACCACCTGTCACCTATCCCTCAATCTGTAGGGAAAGAGGCAAACGAAGATAGCTTCTATCCTAGACACCACATCTACGCTATCCACTAATACTCTAGCATGTTAGCAAGGGTTATCCATCTTTATCAGGACGAACGACGAACCCACAGGTCTATAATAGTGCAAAGGTAACTTTTTAAGATAAATAACCAAAGTAAAACAAGTCTCTTACTCCAAATAGTAAGATTGTAGAGATACAGGTGGAAGCTCCCGGCTCCAGCACTTCGACTTAGTGTAGCTAGCACACTAAGGGAAGTTGCTAGTACTCCGACTCTTCTCCAACTCTCTCCTCACTCACTCACCTCTCTTATTTCAATCACAACTACTAAAAAAGTAAAAGTCTACTCTTTTCTCCTTGTGAATTGAATTGTGATTTCTTCTCTCCTCCTTGAGAGAGAAGGGAGCCCCTTTTTATAATAAATCAAAGGCGGTGCTCCTCCCTATTTTTGGCGTGAAGCACCAGGGGAACCGACGTTGCATGCCTCCATGCCACCGCCAGAGAAAGACTAGGGCATATGGCAATGATAGGGGGGCGGCCGCCCCGTAAGCCGGTCGGCCCACTAGTTGGCCCAAATGGCCACCGCCTTTGTGAGGTGGTCTCTGGTTGGGCTTGGAACACTGTTGCGTGGTGCCTTGCCCCATTGGTGTTGCGATGCTTGGCGCATTCTTCATTCTTTGCGTGAATTAACATTGGAAAGTGCCTTTTGATGGTTTATTCCATGTATTTGTGTTTGTGACCTGCAAAGTGATATACTCCAAATACATGTAGAACTCGATTAATAGTAAATGCATATGTGACTTAAGTTTGCTAGTTTCTCCTTTTTATGAGCTTATTGATGGTCGAATTTCATCGTTAGTGACCGTCAACATGCGCGATGGCCTTCAAGTGGTCAGAGAGCTTCCTCTTCTCCTTATCAGGGACTCCCCATAGCCACACTTGCGGTGCCTCCTCGACGAGGTGACCATTGAACTCCGGTAGAGGGGTGACAGTGTCATTCCTTAGGTAGAACCACTATGTGTGCCACCCCTTGTTGGATCAGGACAACTGGAGCAACATACACTCAGAGGATCGGTTGCTCCGGAGATGGATACTAGTGCACCCCATCGACATCGACAGGTGAAAGGTCTTGATGGCTAGAGGGGGGTGAATATCCTAATAAAACTTTCTACAAAATGTGCTAGACACTTTAATTAGCAATAACAAATAGCGAGAAGCGAGTTTTGCCTAGCCTATGTAGTGTTGCAAGCCACCTATCCAAAAGACAATTCTAATATATTTCACTCAACCGCACAAGTCAAACCGTAAGAGGAAAACTAGAAGGCTACTCTACTCAAGCTACTAGGCACTAGAGAAAACAACTAAGTATTTGAAATGTAATACAAGAGTTGGGTAAGAAATATTTCACCGAGGGGCGATGAATTGAGCCAATCAATCAATAGTTCCAAGTGATGATAATCAAGATAACCAATCCACCGAGATAAATTAATCAAAATCAAAGAAGTGAAGACATGATGATTTATCCCGAGGTTCATGTGCTTGCTGGCAAGCTAGTCCCCGTTGTGTCCCCCTACACCACATGGTTCGGTGGCTAATCGGTATCACACACCGAGCCTCTCAAAAGGCGCCACAAGAACCTACCAAATGGTGAGAAGTTCTGACACAAGCAATCCACTAGAGTTGGAATTCAGCGCTCCGCCAGGGAACCACAACAACCCCTCACAACAAGCTCACCGGAGCTGGCCATGAACAATCACCAACACGTGCTAGACCTCCACCGCTGCTCTAAGCCGTCTAGGTGGCGGCAACCACCAAGAGAAACAAGAATCCCACAGCAAAAAAACACCCAAGTGCCAACTAGATGCAAACTCACAAGCAAATGCACTTGAGATCACTCAATCTCGCTTTGATTAGGCAAACAAGTAAGGGAGATGAGTGGGAGGGGATGTGCTCAGCTCAAAGGAGTGCTAGAATGATCAACAAGACAAGAGAGACCCCAAAGAGCCGACCAACAAGTATTTATAGACGTCCCCGAAAGAATAGAGTCATTGGCTCACGAAATAGCCACACTCAGGGTGACCGGACGCGCTGGTCCGGCTTGACCGAACGCGCACAGCATTCGGTTGCTCCACTACGACATCCCCGATGAATGCCACGTGTCTCACTTTGAATTTCATTCGTTTTATCATAACGGTCATTTAAAAGTACTCGTTCACGCACTAGAGTGACCAGACGCGCAGCTTCAATTGACCGGACACGCCGATCGCATAGCGTCTGCGCTCGTGAAGCACCGACCGGACACGCTGTAAAACTGACCGGACGCGTTACACCCAGCGTCCGATTTGAGTCCCGTAAGCACCCAACATGACTGGATGTGTCCAGTCGATCATGACCGGACTTGTCACCATGTCCGGTTAGCTCTTCGCTGATGCTGCTCCACGCCATGTTGACCGGACGCACCGGTCCCGTGAGGCGTCGGATGCTCCAGTTAGAAACCCTAGCTGCCCCTCACGCTGCATGCTGACACTGACCGGACGTGTTCGGTTACGCTGAGACCGCGTCCGGTTCAGCGTTCGGTCACCTCTGTGACCTCCGTTCACCTCCGTTTCTTCGCGTCCGGCGCAGTGGAAAATGGGCGTTACATTTCCCAAAAAGCACTGAATCCCACCTCACAAGCTCAGTGGGAGGGAGAGAGGACTCCAAACCCCTCTCTACCGCTCAAACTCCGTCACCTTCACAAATGTGCTAACATCACCATGTGCATGTGTGTTAGCATTTTCACAATCATTTTTGAGGCATTAAATTAGCTCTCCACTAGATCTAAATGCAAGTGCAAATGAATCTTCATCTAGTGGCACTTAAGTGATCAATAGCCCTAGAAATTCCCCTCTTTTTAGTACGGCTATCGATCCTAAGCCATCCACACCCTCTATGGTGTCTTGGATGCAAAAAGAAAATCCCTATAAGATACCTTTGCCTTGATCAACACTTGTTACACCTTGTTCCAACTCCACCATGGCAAGCACTTGATCACATCACCATTGCTTGATCCTTGCTTCACCATGTCATTGCACTAACCACATCATAGCTACATACACTCTTATGCATATTTGGTTAGTACTTAGGCATTGTCACTAATTGCCAACACCAAACATAGGACTTTCAATCTCCCCCTTGTTGGTAATTGGTGACAACCCTTTCACAAAGATATTATGATAAAATTTTGATTGAACCCATGTCACATTGTCCAAGTATATTATCATGTGTAAGAATTATGGACATGTGATCATGAATTCAAATTGATAGCAATGGCTCCCCCTACATGTATGCTATATGTTTAGATTTTGGAAGCATATATGTTTAGATAGGAAAATATAGGAACATTGACTACCAATAGGTGCTAAGTGTTTTAGATTATAGACCTTTGAAGTGTGATACCATCGGAGTAGCGATAAACACCATCTTAGCACCTTGTGTAGTTAGATACCACTTGGAAAAGCACAAACATAACTAGAAACCTCGTGAGATCAACATTATAAGCAAAGCTATAGTACCACTTTTGGAAACACATGAAGCAAGAAAAATGTAACTACTTCCTATTCATGCTAGTACCTCAATATACCATTCAAATTATACTAGCAAGTCACCACACAAGCAATGTATCAGATAAAAAGAAATGCATAACAATGTATCATACATATGAAGTGCACAAAGAAATGCAAAATTCATGTTTAAGAGCTTGCTCCCCCTACTTGTGTGCTCAAAATTGAGCTTGCTCCCCCTACTTGTGTGCTCAAAATTTTAGTTGACCCCCTTCTTTTATCATTTTCTCCCCTTTTAGAACCTATCTTTGTGAACAATATTTTCTCCCCCTTTTGCCCCAAATACCACAAGGGACCATTTTTAGATAGATTATCATGTCAAGTTATGGGGTGAGGATCAAGTTTGCGATTCAACCTAGATTGCTTGCATAAATAAAATGCTTCGGTTTGATCCAAGGGCAAGCTTCTTCACACCTCACTAGAAGGGTTATCATGCACCATGTTGAAGTAAATATTTAGACAAGTGATCTAGATTAAACACTTAGGATCACAAGCTACTTAAACAAGTTATATGCTACCACTAGATCATACATAGCAAAGAAACAATAGTGGCACCATATAAACTTCAAATTCATTTGATTTTCATAAATGAGCCTAGAACATGTAAATTATGTCTAGATGCACTAACCAAGTCCTTAGTATAGAATGTATGACATGTCAACCAATTGTACCTTGGGGCTTGAAGGAGAGGCATGTCATATATGGGGTGCATCAACTCATGTTAGAGAAATCAAGTATGTTCAACTCATTCTTTAGCTTGTGAAATCTCTTCTCATCAAGTGGCTTTGTGAATAGATCAGCTAATTGATCTTTGGTGCCCACATTCTCAATTGCAATGTCACCCTTTTGTTGATGATCTCTAATGAAATGATGACGAACATCAATATGCTTTGTTCTTTGATGTTGAACCGGATTGTTGGTTAGCTTCACAGCACTTTCATTGTCATATAGCATTGTCACATTCTTGAAATTGATTCCAAAATCTTTCAATGTGGCCTTCATCCACAAGATTTGTGCACAACAACTACCCGCGGCGATGTATTCGGCTTTGGCGGTAGATAGTGTGATACTATTTTGCTTCTTGGATGACCATGAGACAAGTGATCTTCCCAACAATTGACAAGTCCCGGAGGTGCTCTTTCTCTCAACTTTGTCACTAGCATAGTCGGAATCCGAATATCCAACTATCTCAAAGCTTGCACCTTTGGGATACCACAATCCAACATCTTGTGTATGCTTTAAGTACCTCAATATTCTCTTTGTTGCCTTCAAATGACTTTCTCTTGGTGAGGCTTGAAATCTTGCACACATGCATACCCTAAACATCACATTGGGCCTTGATGTCGTCACATAGAGTAGGCTATCAATCATTGATCTATATAGCTTTTGATCCACCATATTGTCACTCTTGTCACTATCCAAGCTTCCACTAGTGCTCATTGGAGTGGTGATTCCTTTTGCATCTTCCATGCCAAACTTCTTTAGCATATCCTTTGTTTATTTGGTTTGGCTCACAAATGTACCTTCTCTCATTTGTTTGATTTGAAGTCCAAGAAAGAAACTAAGTTCACCAATCATTGACATTTCAAATTCCTTTCCCATTATTTTCCCAAACTCATCACAATAATCTTGATTGGTTGAACCGAATATGATGTCATCAACATATATTTGCAATACAAACAAGTCTTTGTCAATTTTATTGGTGAAAAGAGTAGTATCCACTGTGCCCATGACAAATCCTTTGGATAGCAAGAAATCTCTTAATCTTTCATACCATGCTCTAGGTGCTTGCTTCAATCCATACAAAGCCTTCCTCAACTTGTATACATGGTTGGGTTTCTTGTCATCTTCAAAACTGGGAGGTTGTTCCACATACACCTCCTCTTGGATGTACCCATTGAGAATGCACTCTTCACATCCATTTGATATAGCTTGATATTGTGAGCACAAGCATAGGCAAGTAAGATCCTAATTGCTTCCAATCTAGCAACTGGGGCATATGTTTTACCAAAGTCAAGACCCTATATTTGTATGTACCCTTGAGTCACTAGTCTTGCTTTGTTCCTTACTACTATCCCATCTTGATCTTGCTTGTTGCGAAAGACCCATTTTGTTCTAATGATATTGTGATCACTAGGTCTCTCAACTAGTTCCCATACTTTATTCCTCTTGAAGTTGTTGAGCTCTTCGTGCATTGCATTTACCCAATTCGGATCTCTTAATGCTTTATCAATGTCCTTGGGTTCTTCCATTAACACAAAAGAACAGTGAGCACAAAATGATGCCTATCTTGATCTAGTTTGAACTCCTCTTTGTATGTCACCAATGATGAAATCTAATGGATGGTCTCTAGCAATGTTGGTTGGTTGAAGCACTTGCACTTGATTGCTTGGATGTTGATGTTGATCATGAGTTGGAGATGATGAACTAGCCACTTGTTGATCTTGTTGCACTTAATATGATGTACTAGCTTGATTTTGCATTAGAGAACCACTAGCTTGAGTGATTGGACTTTGGAAAACTTGATCTTTGTTGTCATCCACATCAATCACTTGCTTTGGGCTGATATCACTAATATCCATTTATTTCATAGCATTGGTCAATTGAGTTCCTCTCACATCATCCAAGTTATCTTCTTCATCTTGACAACCATTTGTTTCATTAAACTCAACATCATGAACTTCCTCAAGTAAACCACTAGCCAAATTCCAAACTCTATAAGCTTTGCTAGTAGTGGAGTAACCAAGTAGGAATCCTTCATCACATTTCTTCTCAAACTTGCTCAATCTAGTGCCTTTCTTCAAGATATAGCATTTGCAACAAAATACCCGAAAGTATGCAATGTTAGGCTTTCTTCCATTTAAGATCTCATATGGTGTTTTTGTCACACCCGGTTTCTAAAGAACAAAACCAGGCTATTCATATGTGTGCCCAGGAAGTCCACACATATGTCAGAATGAAAAAGTATCAGAAACAATGTTAGTATATAACGTATACATAGCTATATTAACACTTACATCAGAGTATTGCAGAACGGTGACTAAACTTTAGGCTCCATTCTTCTCAGGGACGGCTGACTGGTGGCTCCGTATGCCAAACACTTCTGAAAGACTTCTGAAAACTTCACTACATCTTTATCCTTCTTCTAAGCAACACCTTACTACACACTGGAGTGTGGTGGAAATAGCAAGAGTGAGTCCATGTCGAACTCAACAAGTATAACACAGGGTTCATGAGGCTCAAAAGGCTAGACACTGTTTGACAGCGTTTAGCTTTTAATCATCATATAATTAGCAATTGAGTAGCATCAAGGTATTCCAATTCCCATTAATGAACCAATGATCAATTGTAATAAGGATAATGAATAGCATTAACATGAGCATAATAATAATCAACAGTAATTAAGCATGATATAACCATGGTGATCAACTATTCTGTAAGAATTCCCAAGGCCGCTCGTATTCGTGAGCATGGCTAGTATACTAGTTTTTAACTCTGCGCAGAGGTGTACACTTTCACTGTGAGTCATAATTTCCAAATGCATGGGTTTGCAAGGCCCAAAACATCAGAAACTATATAAATCCATTCAAAAGTCTGTCTAACAAGTTAGGGCCATTAGATTCACTCGGCAGGCAGATGTAGGAACCCCCCTTTTTAAATGGCACAATTCCTTCTCGGCTATACTCATAGACTAGAGGTTGTCCTACACCCAACGTGTCAAGCCATTCTTACGCCATTTAAGGTAACCACTAACAAGCTAGAAAAGGTCTCTTAAACAACTAGAGCCAGAGCCATATAGCCCTCACAGCTGTACTGTCAATCCCGGTTATCACTTATAGGTAAGTCCTTACGGAGAGTAACTAGAGCAACAATATAACCCCTTGCTCTAGCCCCCTTTTAACAGTAATAAAATCATCTTCATGGTTGGTCTCATGTTATACTTGTTGAGTTCGACATGGACTCACTCTTGCTATTTCCACCACACTCCAGTGTGTAGTAAGGTGTTGCTTAGAAGAAGGATAAAGATGTAGTGAAGTTTTCAGAAGTCTTTCAGAAGTGTTTAGCATACGGAGCCACCAGTCAGCCGTCCCTAAGAAGAATGAAGCCTGAAGTTTAGTCATCATTCTGCGATACTCTGATGTAAGTGTTAATATAGCTATGTATACGTTATATACTAACATTGTTTCTGATACTTTTTCATTCTGACATATGTGTGGACTTCCTGGGCACACATATGAATAGCCTGGTTTTGTTCTTTAGAAACCGGGTGTGACAGAGTGGTATCAAAGCGGTGTTGACTGTAGGACGTATGCCAAGTAGCACTGGACATATTCAAAAAACTCATTTTACTATAAAACTATTTTTTCATCCCTTGACTCATTGATTTTGACTATTTCCTTTTCCTTGTCCTATTGTATCTCTTCCTTGATAGCTTCCTTTGAGCTATTATTTCTTACTCCCTTGGATTTTGTTTTATGTGTTTATTCTAAAAGTTTTCTGATCTCACCTGGTTCAAAGATTCGATGGCCTTTCATCATCCATACTTTTTCCTTAAGATGACCACCATTGTTGAAGAAGCACGTGTAGTACCGATGATATGATGTGTGCTTGTTGTGCTTGATGTGTTGCTTGTGTGTTGTCCTTGTTCTCGTGTTTCAAAGGTGGCTTGGAAGGTATAAGTCTTGAGAAGTAGCTCAATCTTTGTTAAGTGAGGTAGTGTCCGCTATCATCATCAATCTCAAGCGACAAGGTACGAAGAACTGAAGATCAAACTTTATCTTTCTTATCATATTTTGGCTATCCTCGATTCATGTCTTATATCTCATCAACACAAATCAAAGAAGCATGAAGACTTGAAGATTAGTGTTATTTATCTCTCTAGTCTCTCTGAATCTCGTTCCTACCTTATCCTGTCTTTTCAGAATAGTTTGTCTTCCTTAGTTTATATCTATATTTTTGGACGTCCAAAAATCATGGATAAATTCTGGACAATAGTAGACTTTAATATCTTTCTCTGACCATAAGAACCGCCCTGATAGCTATTATGGTTTGGGAGTTATGAAAATCACAAGGCGACGCATCTGTGCTGTCAGTAACTTGGAATAGTTTCTGTTGTGCACAGTTTTTGACTACCTTAACTGTAGAATCTGGAGAAGTGTTCTATAAGAAAGTTGTAGTAAATTTGATAATCTTTCCAACGGTATAAGATACAATATCATCGGATTCCCAGAACTCGAGTTATAACTGTATTTCTGCACTGCTGTTTTTCTGCTCGCGAGGAAGTACAGGTTACTTGTTCTTGCATATGCTCATGAGTCTCTTTGAGATGACAGAAGGACACAATGGTAGTCATCACTCAGAAACAAATGCAAGTTATCCATTGGTGTTCTCCAGTTGATCTCTTCTTAAGAAGGGTTTGATGAACTAAAGACGATACAAGATGGAGGTTTATATGTTCTATGTTGTCACTTGGAAGCATCAACTATCTACATGGTTGCAAAGTCATTATCAAGCGCAGGTATCTTTTCTTAGGATTGGTAACATGTTGGAACCATCTACAAGGATCATAAGGGTCTAAAGGAGATATTTATAAAGTTAGTTTTGAGCTTGTGGCATCATCATTGGATAAGAGTTGATCAGGGAAGAGTGAAGACTTGCAGATCAACAGTATCTTTCTCCCTAGTCTCTCCAAATCTCGGGACGAGATTCCTGTTAAGTGGGATAGAATTGTCACACCCAAAATTTCCTATTTTGGGTTGTGCATGAAAAACACTAAATAAAATAAATGATTTCAATATTTGAATAAATTTATTAGATAAGTTAAGTTGCTGCTAATTTAAATATAGAAAATTATGGTTTTAAACTTTTCCATATTGATTTGATAATGTGGTGTTTGTGTGATGCTTGTTTTTGGTGTTGGTGAGTGCTATTATTTTCAAAATACCATAGGACGACGTTTACTTCTCACCGGAAAACTTTTTGGTATTTTTTGGATTTAAAATTTCAATTTCCGTGAGCTTAATATTTTTTCTTGATCTCTTCATCAATCTTTTCATGAGCTCCAAATACTTTATTTGGGTCCGTCTCATTCTAAAACATCTCTGAGAATTTTCCCTGAATTTTCGGAGCCTTCGGAGTATTTTTCGTGGCTTAAAATTCAATTCTAGACTTTTCTAGAATTATTTTATCCATGAAATTAATTAATTTCGAAAATAATAAAATATCTCAGATTTCCTCATACCCAAAGGCCCATGTCTTTATTTACTAATGGGTTTTAATAATTAATTAGACCTATTAGTAAAGGTGGAGGGTGCAACATCAATTAGTATCATATTGCTAGTCGATGTAGATGTGAGGAGTTCTCCGCTCTATATATATGTACCAATCCCTTGGGCTAAGCATACCAAAACTACCGTAAGGGGAGCCCCTGGTTTGGGAAATCCCTCGTGTAGTAAATTAGATTTTTCTCCTCCTCGTGCTACCGCCGGCCAACTCCAACGACTCCTCCAGTGAGCTCTTTCTGGACACCTGAAGCGTCTTCAGTGAAGACCACCACCACGAGGTTCTTCTCGTCGTCCTCTACACCGTGCAGCATGGTGTCCATGTAGAATGCCTCACGCGTCTCTACCACCATCGCCTCATTACTTCTCGAACGTTCCAGTCACGTCGTGAGGAGCGAGCTACCGCAATGCTGCCTCATGCCAAGGAAGGCCATCGTGCATGTGAGCAACGGGTCGAGAGCAAGCCTTCATGCATGCGAGGAAGACCACCAAGTTGTCACCGTTTAGCACATGCACGTACAAGTCAGCGATTAAGCGCTACAAAGCCAGCAGACTGCAAATCGATCGCCCTGTCCTTGCTACTAGCAAGCTACATCGTGCAGTATGCAAACGAGCACCCTGATGAATAGTTGAAGGAACTTCACCGCCGCTGCAGTGGGATCTCTCTCTCCATCGCTTCTCCGTTGTGGCCAATGGTTCAAAGAGCCTCACATGAATGGAGCTCGCATGTGCAGACACCGTCGTGACCTCATCGCAGACGAAGTCCGAGCTCACGCCTCACGGCCGACTTCAGGTGTTGTAGAGCCGCTTCAGCCATCGGGCTTGCTGTGTCTTGTAGCCGGAGATCGACTCCATGTCGTGCGTGTTCTGCTCTTCTCAGAATCCTACAGGGGTAAGTTGTTACCGTGGATGTGTTCCTTCGCCTTGCTGTTGAATCTAATCATCATCTTCTGCTTGGCTTCCCTATGCTAGCTTGTGCTGGCCACCGCCGTTTGATGTTGGCAAGCAGCTTGATCGACTATGTCGCTGCTGCTTGTCCGGTCTTCGGATGTTGCTGTTGCTAGCCTTCACAAGCAGAACTCACCATCACGTATATGTAAACAAAAGGCCAGCAAGCATATGCTATTTCTTCCATCGCCTTGACACAAGCGTCATGCATGCTTGATTAAAGGTATGACGCACGTCTCCTTGCCCATTATTTTATTGATCAAAGATGATGCTGATGTCATGCCTTGTCATTCATGCATAATAATCATTGTTCCCTATTTATTGCTCAATCAATAAATTACATTTTTCATATACTTCATCGTAGACCTGCTCACTGCCATTGAGTCTATGTAGTTATATATATGCTCATCACTGTCATTATCTCGTTTCCATCATATCTGAATCGATAGATGTCTTCTGGACATCGAGCAGCAGTCGGCCATGCATGAACGAAGTCACGCCAGGCATGCTATGCATATGTCTTGCCACCGAGTTTCCCGTGTTCCGTCGTTACGGTGTCGACGTGCATGTTTTCGCTGGCCGCCGATGCGTTTTTATGGCCATGGAAGCCGCAGCCACCATCAGAGCATCTCCATGATGCTGCATGATCAGTACTTTGCAAAGCCGTCATTGCCGTGGGAGGTGTGACCTGTGTGCTGCCCACTTTCTCCAAGATCAGTCTATGCCAATTTCATCGCCATCGAGCGTTGTTAATTTCTGCCATCGACAATCGCCGGTGAGCTTTTCCGTCTGATCCTCTTGCTCTCAGTTGTCCGCTCTCACGTTCGCGTATATCCATATTGCCTCCGTTTCAAGTCGTTCTCATAGCATTAGCTTCGTAGCGACGCGCTAGGCAAGATAGTGCTAACGTTCTTCATATCAAATATTTATGACTTTATTAAGTTAAATATTAATTTGATCAATATACATGCAATTAGTTTCTAATAAAAGCAAAATAGGATAATGCCGATCTTTTCTAATTGATTGTTAACTTGATTAATTCCATATAAAATGGGTTTCATCA
This sequence comes from Saccharum hybrid cultivar R570, assembly GCA_038087645.1. Classification (NCBI taxonomy): domain Eukaryota; kingdom Viridiplantae; phylum Streptophyta; class Magnoliopsida; order Poales; family Poaceae; genus Saccharum; species Saccharum hybrid cultivar. The sequence goes on along the minus strand of JAQSUU010000431.1, from coordinate 15,124,678 downwards.
TAATTTGTTTAGGCTAAACATGGTCAAATGAAACTCGTTTAGATGTCGTCACATGATAATTAGTTTCTGTAAGCTAAAATTTAATTGGCGTAGATGATATCAATTTTTTTATAGAAATAGAATATAACTAGTTTTAACCCCGCCTTTTCAAAAGGAAATATATAGTTTCTAAATTAGTTACCTCACATGAATTTGTTTAATTAATTAAAATAAATCAAGCATGTAGGTTTCTCTTCTGTAATATATATGAACTTCCGGTAGACGTTTCTTTCTAATGGTAGACTTGTCTTTGGCGTCTTTTGCATTCTTGTAACCGTAGCACCTAGTTTATTTTTGGTATGATATTTTCTCTTGTGTGGTGCCATGTTCTTAGTTGCTTTTATTTGTTGCTTGTATGTTTGTTTATACGTGGTATTCGCTACGAGTAGAACGAGGACCGTTAGTGAGCGCTGAAGATCATAAGGTGACGGCCAGAAGCAAAGTATGAAAAAGTTTGAGGAAGCTTATAAGGCAAGTATAACATGGGACCATCCTTGTTGTCCTATTCACTGAAATTATCATACATATGCATGTGTCCTCATTGCCAACCATAGAGATTATAACTTAGCTATTGATTTCCTGTTCCCTTGTCACCTATGGGATATGCATTTGGGTAGCTATTGCTAGTGCTTAATTATGAACAATGATCTTGTAATTTGATTAATGGATTAAGCGACCAACCATGAAGATAATTTTATTACTGTTGAAAGGGGGCTAGAGCAAGGGGTTATATTGTTGCTCTAGTTACTCTCAGTAAGGACTTACCTGTAAGTGATAACCGAGATTGACAGTACAGATGTGAGAGCTATATGGCTCTGGCTCTAGTTGTTTAAGAGACCTTTTCTAGCTTGTTAGAGGTTACCCTTGTGGCGCAAATGGGGAAAAGCAGACTATGGATCCCTGGGACTGGTTGTATCACACAGACTGACTTCTGAAACCTAGCGGCCCTAACTTGTTAGACAAACTTTTGAATGGCTTTATATGGTTTCTAATGTTTTGGGCCTTGCAAACCCACGCATTTGGAAGTCATGACTCACAGTAAAAGTGTACACCTCTGCGCAGAGTTTAATAAATTGGTATACTAGCCGTGCTCACGGATACGAGCGGCCTTGGGAATTCTTACAGAATAGTTGATCACCATGGTTATATCATGCTTAATTACTATTGATTGTTATTATGCTCATGTTAATGCTATTCATTATCCTTATTACAATTGATCATTGGCTCATTAATGGGAATTGGAATACCTTGATGCTACTCAATTGCTAATTATATGATGATTAAAAGCTAAACGCAGTCAAACAGTGTCTAACCTTTTGAGCCTCATGAACCCTGTGTTATACTTGTTGAGTTCGATATGGACTCACTCTTGCTACTTCCACCACACTCTAGTGTGTAGTAAGGTGTTGCTTAGAAGAAGGATAAAGATGTAGTGAAGTTTTCAGAAGTCTTTCAGAAGTGTTTGGCATACGGAGCCACCAGTCATCCGTCCCTGAGAAGAATGGAGCCTGAAGTTTAGTCACCGTTCCGCGATACTCTGTTGTAAGTGTTAATATAGCTATATATATGTTATATACTAACATTGTTTCTGATACTTTTTCATTCTAACATATGTGTGGACTTCCTGGGCACACATATAAATAGCCTGGTTTTGTTCTTTAGAAATCGGGTGTGACAGTTTTCTCTAAGAACTTGTGGCAATAGAGGCGGTTGCTATAGAAGCAAGTCGTGTTGATTGCTTCGGCCCAAAATGAATGACTCACATTATACTCATTCAACATTGATCTTGCCATATCAATCAAAGTTCTATTCTTCCTCTCAACTAGGCTATTGGATTGAGGTGTATATTTGGCCAAAAATTGATGTTTTATTCCAAGCTCATCAATTCTTGTATTTCTAAACTCACTTCCATTGTCACTTCTCACTTTCTTGATTGTGGTCTCAAACTCATTTTGCACTCTCTTGATGAACTTCTTGAATATGTCAAATACATCAATCTTGTCCACAAGAAAAGAATACCCAAGTGCATCTAGTGAAATCATCCACAATCACAAAGCCATACTTGTTGCCACCAATGCTTGTGTATGTAGTTGGCCCAAATAGATCCATGTGCAACAACTCAAATGCATTGGAAGTACTCATAATACTCTTTAATGGATGAGTGTTGCCTACTTGCTTTCTGGCTTGACATGCACTACACAACTTGTCTTTCTCAAATGTGACATCCTTCAAGCCTCTAACTAAGTCATGCTTCACTAATTTGTTCAATTGCTTCATGCCAACATGACCAAGTCTTCTATGCCATAACCAATCCATACTTGATTTGGTGAGTAAGCATGTTGAAAGTTGAGTGTCACTAGCATTGAAATCAACCAAGTATAGATTCTCATATCTAAAATGTTTGAAGATCAAGTTAGAGCCATCAACACTAACTATCTCCACATCATCAACACCAAAGATACAATTGAAACCTAGATCACACAATTGAGCAACCGAGAGAAGATTGAAGTTCAACTTTTCAACTAATAGCACATTGAAAATGCTATGATCATTTGAGATTGCAATCCTTCCAAGAGCCTTCACATCACCCTTGCTATTGTCACCAAATGTGATACTATCAATGCCACTATCATTTGATTTGAGAGAGTTAAACATTCTTGAATCACCGGTCATATGTTGAGAGCATCCACTATCAAGCACCCAATGCTTTTCTCTAGCCTTGTAATTTACCTACAAAATAAATTAATGTCTTTTAGGTACCCATACTTGCTTGGGTCCTTGAAGGTTAGTAACTAAGCTCTTTGGTACCCAAATGGCCTTCTTCTTTGGTCCCACAATTTGTGTACCAACAAACTTAACTTGCACACCCTTCTCACCCTTAGTAAGAACATAACAAGAATCAAAAGGAATGCGAGTCACATTAGCATTTAACTTGTTCTTATTTATTTTAGTGCAATTATGCTAGAGGTGCCCAACTTGCTTGCATCTACTGCAAAACCAACCATTGCTCTTCACAAAGCTAGGCTTGTGAGTTGCAAAGGTCGCCTTGCCTTTTTTGGGGGTATAGCCCAATCCCTCTTTGTTAAGAGAGAACCTTTGGCTACCCAAGCACTTTAGCAAGCGGGCATCTCCACCATAGGCATTGCCTAAGGCACGAGTGAGCTCATTGACCTCCTTCTTAAGGTTCTCATTCTCAACTACAAGTGAGGCATCACTAGTAGTAGAGCTAGAAGTGAATGTGCTACAAGAAGGGTTAGTGGACTCAACAATAATAGAATCATCAATAAGATCACATGTTAGTCTAATATCACAAGTGACAATCACTTGCTCCTCCTTAGCTTCCTTCATGAACTTCTCCAACTTGAGGTCCTTTTCCTTGATGTGCTCAAGTAGAGTGGAGTGGGCTTCCTTAAGCCTAGTGTGAGCAATTTCAAGATCCTCATGGTCTTCCTTTAGACACTCACGAGAGGCCTCTAGCTCATCAAAGGATTTTCTAAGAGCTTTAAGTTCTTGTTCAATTCCTTTGCACTCCTTACTCTTTTGAGAGCAACAATCTTCTCCATCAAGGTATCATTTTCATTGCTCTTGGCAATGAACTCTTGCTCCAAGATTTTGCATCTCTTGTTGGTCCTCTTGTAGCCCTTGCTCATTTGATCTATTATGCCAAATAGATCATCCTTGGAGTAGTCCACATCCTCCTCATCATCATCACTCCTACAACCATCGCTAGCACAAGAATCATCATCACTATCACTAGCATGTCGATGTAGTGTCGAAGAGAGATGGCTTGTTAGAGAGGGCGATGCTTGCAATGGCTCTCCAGATGGGCTTTTCATCATCACTTGAGCTATCATCATTATCATCATCGGAGTCATCACTATCCCAAGTGACCACATAGCAACCACCCTTGTTCTTCTTGTTAATAGTAAAGCTCTTCTTCTCTTTCTTCTCCTTCTTGTCCTTCTTATTCTTCTTCAACTTCAACTCCCCATCATGAAACCTCTTGTCTTCATAGGGGCACTCGACTACCACATGATCGGGGCTCTTGCAATTGTAGCATAGCATCTCTCTAGACTTCATGTGGTCTCTTCTCTTCCTTGTACCATAGCCTCTCTTCTTCATGAAGTGACCCATCTTTTGCACTAGAAGGGCCACGGTCTTATCATCAAATGGATCATCATCATCAACAACAACAACCATGCTCTTGCCCTTTGAAGAAGAAGCCTTGAATGTGGTGGTCTTCTCTTGCTTGACCTTGATCTCCTTCTTATCACCTTCATCTTCATTATCATATTAAGCATCGGTCATGACATCTCCAAGCACTTGGTTTGGAGTCACCTTGTCCAAACCCTCTCTTTGGATCATCTTCCTCAAGATAGCAAACTTCTTAGGTAGGCTCATCAAGAACTTGTGTGAGAAGTGCTTATCCTTGACATCCTCTCCTAGGCTCTTGAGATCATTGACAATAACTTGGAGCCTATAGAACATCTCCGGTATGGACTCATCATCCTTTATCTTGAAGCTTGCAAATTTGTCCTTGAGAATATAGAGCTTGGCACTCTTTACCATTGAAGTGCCCTCATAGGTTTCCTCCAATCTTATCCACACTTCACTTGCCTTCTCAAGATCCTTGATTTGCTCAAAGACCTTTACATCAAACCCATTGTAAAGAGTGTTGAGAGCCACAGTGTTGCATTGGTTGTTGATGCGATCATTGTTGGTGAGGTTATTGGGATCAATGATAGCATAATCATGATGTGTCACCTCCCAAACCTTCTCATGAATAGAGCCAAGATATTGTTTTATCTTTCTTTTCCAATGATCAAAAGGTGAGACACCATCAAAGAATAGAGGCTTGCCCCCGATATGATTGAACACAACTTGAGCCATCTTACACCAAGATTGTTAAGCCTTGCAAAACGGTGACCACTGCTCTAATGCCACTTGAAAGGTCTTGATGGCTAGAGGGGGGTGAATAGCCTAATAAAACTTTCTACAAAATGTGCTAGACACTTTAATTAGCAGTAACAAATAGCGAGAAGTGAGTTTTGCCTAGCCTATGGAGTGTTGCAAGCCACCTATCCAAAAGACAATTCTAATATATTTCACTCAACCGCACAAGTCAAACCGCAAGAGGAAAACTAGAAGGCTACTCTACTCAAGCTACTAGGCACTAGAGAAAACAACTAAGTATTTGAAATGTAATACAAGAGTTGGGTAAGAAATATTTCACCGAGGGGCGATGAATTGAGCCAATCAATCAATAGTTGCAAATGATGATAATCAAGATAACCAATCCACCGAGATAAATTAATCACAATCAAAGAAGTGAAGACACGATGATTTATCCCGAGGTTCACGTGCTTGCCGGCACGCTAGTCCCCGTTGTGTCCCCCTACACCATGTGGTTCGGTGGCTAATCGGTATCACACACCGAGCCTCACAAAAGGCGCCACAAGAACCTACCAAATGGTGAGAAGTTTCGACACGAGCAATCCATTGGAGTTGGAATTCGGTGCTCTGCCGGGGAACCACAACAACCCCTCACAACAAGCTCACCGAATCCGGCCACAAACAATCACCAACACGTGCCAGACCTCCACCGCTGCTCCAAGCTGTCTAGGTGGCGGCAACCACCAAGAGAAACAAGAATCCCGCAGCAAAAGAACACCCAAGTGCCAACTAGATGCAAACTCACAAGCAAATGCACTTGAGATCACTCAATCTCGCTTTGATTAGGAAAACAAGCAAGGGAGATGAGTGGGAGGGGATGTGCTCAGCTCAAAGGAGTGCTAGAATGATCAACAAGCCAAGAGAGACCCCAAAGAGCCGGCCAACAAGTTTTTATAGATGTCCCTGAAAGAATAGAGTCGTTGGCTCACGAAATAGCCACACTCGGGGTGACCGGACGCGCACAGCGTCCGGTCGCTCCACCATGACCTCCCCGATGAACGCCACGTGTCTCACTTTGAATTTCGTTCATTCGATCGTAACAGTCATTTAAAAGTACTCCTTCACGCACTAGAGTGACCGGACGCACATCTTTAATTGACCGGATGCGCCGATCGCACAGCGCCTGCGCTCGTGAAGCACCGACCGGACGCGCTATAGAACTGATCGGACGCGTTACACCCAACATCCAGTTCGAGTCTAGTAAGCACCCAACACGACCAGACGTGTCCGGTCGATCGTGACCAGACTCGCCACCGCGTTCGGTTAGCTCTTCGCTGATGCTGCTCCACGCCATGTTGACCAGACGCGCCGGCCCCATGAGGCGTCGGATGCTTCGGTTAGAAACCCTAGCTGCCCCTCGTGCTGCACGCTGACACTGACCGGACACGTCCGGTTACGCTGATACTACATCTGGTTCAGCGTCTGGTCACCTCTATGACTTCCATTCGCCTCCGTTTCTTCGCGTCCGGCGCAGTGGAAAATAGGCATTACATTTCTAAAAAGCGCTGAAACTCCACCGCCTTCGCAAATGTGCTAACATCACCAAGTGTACATCACTATGTGTATGTGTGTTAGCATTTTCACAATCATTTTTGAGGCGTTAAATTAGCTCTCCACTAGATCTAAATGCAAATGCAAATGAATCTTCATCTAGTGGCACTTAAGTGATCAATAGCCCTAGAAATTCCCCTCTTTTTAGTACGGCTATCGATCCTAAGCCATCCACACCCTCTATGGTGTCTTGGATGCAAAAAAATCCCTACAAGATACCTTTGCCTTGATCAACACTTGTTACACCTTGTTCCAACTCCACCATGCAAGCACTTGATCACATCACCATTGCTTGATCCTTGCTTCACCATGTCATTGCACTAACCACATCAGAGCTACACACACTCTTATGCATATGTGGTTAGTACTTAGGCATTGTCACTAATTGCCAACACCAAACATAGGACTTTCAACAGGTCTGCCCTACCCTTTTCCCTCTTCTTCGATGGGGTGATGGAGAAGAAATACCTACAGAGCTCGAAGTGGGGCTTGATCCCTAGGTATCTCTCGCACCGTGCGATGAAGGCCACGATATGCTAGATCCCATTGGGGTTCAGATGCTGCAGCTCGATCCTGTAATGACATGGCAACGCCTGGAAGAAGTGGTGGGAAGGACTCGTGAGCCCATGCTCATGGAAGGGGGCAAAACAGATGTCACACTCCAATTAAAGGATAATATAGAGTGCATACATCTTATGTGCGCCACAGGAATAGTCACACACATAAGCCGATAAATTAACAAAAGTATCATCACCATGTACATACATCACGATATTACATCACTTAGTTCTTAACATAACACAAGGAAAGGTAAATGACACTCTCGAACGAAGTTTCTGATCCACAGGGAAGGCCGACTGGTTGACCCAAACCTAGAATTCTTTAGGAAAATCCTCGTAGAAACTGTCATCTGTTACCCATTCGGGATTTTTATCTAAAAATGAAATAATAACAAGTGTGAGTACACTCATACTCCGCAAGTATAGTATGAGGATTCATGAGGCTCAAAAAGGATAGACACGGTTGACTGCATTTAGCATTTTTAATAGTTCGGCATTTCATTATTACTTATTATTACTAAATTATGCTTAAGCTCCCGTTTAACCCACATGATCACCTACTAGAATTAAGGAGAGTAATTGAGCATCAGTATAATCTCATTATCATCATCATAAGTCATCCATATGTCAAGTAACCATTTATTCTGTGAGTTTTTTGGGCTGCTTGTGACCGTGAGCACGGCTGTTATAACAGTTTTAACACTCTGCAGAGGTTGTGCATCTTTACCCATGAGTCGTGTTGCCCATTTGCCCGGGGCCCGTTGACCCCCTAACACTTCCAAGGTGAGTAGGCAGGGTACACAATGAAGCCTTCCATAGGCCTCTTCTAACATGTTAGGGCCGCGAGGTTTCCTCGGCAGGTAGATATAGAGAACCCCCCTTTCGATGGCACAAATCTCGCAGGCTATACACATCAGAACAGAGGCAGTTCTATACCCAAAGTGGCAAGCCCCTCTTGCGCCCTTTCGGGTAACCTCTAACAAGGTAGAAAAGATCCTATTACTGAGCTAAAGTCAGAGCCATATGACTCTCATGGTTGCACTGTATGTCCTAGCTTTTGCCCTACAGATAAGTCCTTACGGAGGGTTTAGGGCAACATGATCAACATCATCTGCACCTTTACCCTATGGTTCCATTGTTACCATCATGTTCATCCATTGGTTCCATCAGTCATAGTATAGATCATGTTTAGTTAAAGTACTAGCATTCTACCCATGTGCAAATAAAACTCATAGGGATCAAGGTACAGGTCATCAATTAGCTAGGGAGTCCTTATAGTCGAGCAATATTGGACACATGCATAATGAGTACATTATATAATGAATAGGACAACAAGGTAGGCCCATGCTATACTTGCCTTGGTTCATGAACTACTGCTGGTCCTGCTGCTCCTCGTACGTGTTCGGATTCCCAACGTACTCCTCACCGTCTGAACTCGACCAACACGGCAACATACACATTTCAGGTTAGAACAGTACACTAGCAGTATAAAAACAAGATAAAATGTTTACAAAAATATTCTACGTCTCGCTACGATCACATCAACGCGAAGTTCATGAAATTCGGAGCTTTAACGCAAAAGTTACGAATTAAACAAGATTCCTATAGCGAGTTAATTAACTTATCCTAATCAAGAATTTTAAATGTTGCAAACCTAACTAACAGTGGCATTAATGCATAGGTTATGAAATTACGAACCTAACGCAAGTTGAACGGATAAAATCGGAGCTAAAACGATGATTTTATAAGCGTTTTACTGCAGTGGCAGAACTATAATTAATCTGGAAACGTATTTTTCATTTAAACCGAAGAAAATACGCCTTCAGAAAGAGAATGCGTATTTTGGGAATACATCAAGGACGGCGGGTTAGATACGTCCGAAACAGAGGGGCTCTTTTAGAAAAGATCCTGTGAAGGGGTATTGAGCTTTATGAGCCGTTGATCTCGCGATGAGCGGCTCGGATTAGATGGAGGAGGGAAGAGGGGCGCAGGCCGCCGGAGTTGGGAGAGGACACGGCGGCGCCGCCATTGCCAGTGGTGGAAACTCGCCAGAGTGACCCAAACCGGCGCTATGGTGCATGATTTTCAAAACCGAGAGCACCGGGGTGACGTGGGGAGAAAGGCGAACTCGCCCCAGAACAAAATACAGCCACGGGATGGCTCACACGGCGTGCCTGCCATGGCCGATGGCGGAGAGCTCCCGGAGCGATGAAATTGAGCGCTACGGAGCCCCATTCTCCAAATAGAGTCTACGGGGAGGATGCGGAGGGGATGGAGAACTCGGCCATGTCACAGGTGTGGCCGGGAAAAGATCCGAGGGGCAACCGCCATGGCCAGCGGCGGAGAGCTCACCGGAGCTCTCGTAAAACGGCCCTATAGGCCACCATTCGACACGGGAGGTGGACGGGGAAATAGGAGGAAGCGGGGCGAAGCTCACCAAGCATCAAAACGAAGAGAGAGCGACTCGTAGACGATGGCGACGCGGAGGAGCGGACGACGTCTCCGGTGATCTTGCGAAGCTGCGGTTGTGGCTCAAACGGGTGAAATGGAGCGGGGAGGGCTATAGAGGGAGCGGCGTCGGGTGCGGCTTCCACTTAAAAGGGCCAGGCGCGGGGAGACGCTCCCACGATGGGAGGAGCGAACATGGGTAGTGACGATTTCTCCTCGGGCGCGTGCGTCCGATTCAAGAGGAAGGATGGAGGAGGTGCCGACAAGTGGGCCCGGGCGGTCAGCGGCACAAAGGGGAGAAAGGAGAGAGCGGCAGCGGTGGTTGTCAGCGCTGATGGGCCAGCCCATCATGGGAGAAAGGAAAGAGAGGGGGAAGGCGAGTGGGCTGAAAGGAAACGGGCCAACGGGCCGAAATAGAAGGAGGGAGGGAAAAATGAATAGGGATCCCTTTTTATTTCCTAAATTGATTTTCCAAATCCAATTTCAAGAGATTTTTAAATCCTTTTGGCAATTGAATAAAACCAGTCATCACACAAAATATAATGCAACAGCATGAGTGCAAAAACAAGTTGCTAACCTTATGATTAATTTTAAATTCACAAAAATTTATTATTCCCTATATTTAAAGGCACACTCAATTACACAAATAAATCATATTTAACTATTTTGAAATTATGAAAATTTTAGGGTGTTACAATTCTACCCCCCTTAAAAAGAAATCTCATCCTCGAGATTGGGTGATGCTTACTCAAAAAGCTATGGATAAGATTTTCTCAGATCTTCTTCACCTTCCCAAGTAGCTTTATCTTCTGAATATCGATTCCACTGCTCTTTGCATATCTTTATAGTGCGGCTCCTAAACTCTTTCTGTAGTTTCAAGAATTTTTACCGGATACTCTTCATACGTGAGATCTTCTTTAACAGTAAGCTCTTCCAAAGGAATCTGCTCTTCTAGTACCCGCAAACACTTTTTCAACTGAGAAACATGAAACACATCATGCACACCCGACAAACTTTCTGGCAGTTCCAACTGATAAGCCACTTCTCCACGTCTCTCCAGAATCTTAAAAGGTCCCACATATCTCGGGGCTAACTTGCCCTTCACATTGAATCTTCTCACATTTCTCATTGGTGACACTTTCAAATACACATAGTCACCTACTTTGAAACTCAACTCTCTTCTTCGGATATAAGCATAACCCTTTTGTCTAGACTATGCTACTCTCAAATTATCCCTAATCATTCTCACTTGTTCCTCTGCATTGCGTAGGACATTTGGTCCAAACACTTGAGTTTTGCCTGTCTGATTCCAGAATAGAGGTGTTCTACACTTACGTCCATATAAAGCTTCGAATGGCGCCATTTTGAGACTTTTCTGGTGGCTATTGTTATATGAAAACTCAGCATATGGCAAACTCTTATCCCAACTAGTAATATACTGTAAAGCACAAGCTCTCAACATATCTTCCAAGATTTGATTGGTCCTTTCTGTCTGTCCATCGGTTTGGGGATGATATGCAGAACTGAAATTTAGCTTTGTTCCCAAAGCACTATGTACCTTATGCCAAAAATGCAATGTAAACTGAGTTCCTCGGTCAGACACAATCTTCTTTGGAACCCCATGTAGACACACTATTCTCTCCATATACAACTCCGCTAGCTTTGCGCCACTATAAGTGGTTTTGACTGGCAGGAAGTGGGCTACTTTAGTAAGTCGATCCACTATTACCCAGATTGAATCATATCCGTGTTGCGTGCGGGGTAATCCAGTAATGAAGTCCATACTGACTTCTTCCCATTTCCACTCAGGTATTTTCATTGGTTGCAACAATCCTGCAGGTCTTTGGTGTTCAACCTTCACCCTTTGACAAGTATCACATAGGGCCACATACTTAGCCACATCTCTTTTCAAACCATACCACCAATACTTCTCTTTAAGGTCTAAGTACATCTTGGTGCTTTCAGGGTGTATAGAATAAGCAGAATCATGTGCTTCTAGCAGATGCAGTACCATTCTCATCCAACCTGAAACCTGGTGCCTTTCCAACCACTACATGCTCTGCAATCTCCTTTAGTTTCTCATCCTCCAACTGACCTTTGCGTATATCTTGCTCCAATGTAGGCTCTATGGCCAATTCCACTACATTATTGATAAAACCCAAATTGAGATGCTCAATTTTAGCTCGCAACTCTACTGGTATAAATGTCAACTGAAGTCCGTTGGCATAGCTCTTCCTGCTGAGTGCATCAGCAACAACATTTGCCTTTCCAGGATGATAATGCACTTCCAGATCATAATCTTTAATCAATTCTAGCCAACGATGTTGCCTTAGGTTCAACTCCGACTGAGTAAAAATATATTTTAAACTCTTGTGGTCAGTATAGATATCACACTTATGTCCGATCAAGTAATGCCTCTAGATTTTCAGGGCATGGACAACTGCGGCTAATTCCAAATCATGTGTTGGGTAATTCAGTTCATGCTTTCTCAACTGTCTGGATGCGTATGCCACAACCTTTCCTTCTTGCATAAGCACACATCCAAGACCTAGGCGAGATGCATCATAATAAATAGAGAAGCTCTTACTTAAATAAGGTAAGGTCAACACTGGGGCTATCGTCAACCTTCTCTTAAGCTCCTCAAAGTTAGCCTGACATTTGTCTAACCATATAAATATGGCATTCTTCTCTAGTAGGGCTATCATAGGCTTAGCTAGCTCAGAGAACCCTTCAATAAATCTCCTATAGTACCCAGCCAATCCCAAAAAGCTACCGATTTCACTAACATTGGCTAGGGCTTTCCAATTTAACACATCCTGCACTTTACTGGGATCTACGGCTATTCCACCATTAGAGACCACATGTCCCAGAAAAGATACTTCTTTCAGCCAGAACTCACATTTGCTCCTTTTAGCATACAACTTATGTTCCCTGAGTTTTTGTAAAACTAGTCTTAAGTGTTCAGCATGTTCATCTTTATTTTTGGAGAATATTAGGATATCATCTATAAACACCACTACAAACTTATCCAAGTACTCCATGAATACTTTATTCATCAGATACATAAAGTATGCCGATGCATTTGTCAGTCCAAAAGACATCACTGTATACTCATAAAGACCATATCTGGTAGTAAATGATGTCTTAGGTATGTCAGATGCACGAATTTTTAGTTGGTGATATCTAGAACGGAGATCAATTTTTGAGAACACACAAGCACCTTTCAGCTGATCAAATAAGTCATCAATTCTAGGGAGTGGGTACTTGTTCTTGATTGTGACTTCATTAAGAGACCTATAATCGACACACATTCTTCGTGTGCCATCTTTCTTATCAACAAATATAACAGGTGCTCCCCAAGGTGAAGAACTAGGATGAATAAAACCTTTCTCTTGCAATTCCTTAATTTGTTTCTTTAGTTCTTCTAATTCATCTACCCCCATTCTATATGGTCTCTTAGCTATGGGTGCAGTTCCAGGTAAAAGCTCGATAAGGAATTCGATGTCGCGATCGGGTGGCATACCTGGCAGTTCATCGGGGAACACATCTGGGAATTCATCCACCACCTGATTCTCCTGGTTGGCAACATCGCTCAGCTGGTTGATAGTGGCGGTTGGTTGAGCTTGCACTTCCACTTCGACACAAATTCTATCACCACTTGGAGCTGTCACAACAACAGATTTCTCTTGACATTGTATCACGGCTCTATGCTGCTTCATCCAATCTATTCCCAGGATGAGGTCAATCCCAGCGGTTCTCAAAACAATTGGATTTACTTTAAAAGCTACCCCCCTTAGGAATATACTAGTAGAAGGGCTCTAATAGTTTGTTGGCATGCTACCCCCCGGTGAATTTACTAACATAGGATCCTTCATGGCACACAGGGGTATGCTATGCATTCTAACAAAAGCTTGTGATCTGAAAGAATGCGAGGCACCGGAATAAAAAAGTATAGTAGCGGAGATGGAGTTGACACTAAACGTACCCAGTATAACCTCAGGCGCCTCCTGAGCTGATTCAGACGACATATGATTCACCGTGCCGGTGAACGGAGGTTGAGCGTTGGGCCTCTGGTTACTCTGTTGGTTCTGCGGGGCCTGCCGATTCTGCTTCTTTGGGCACTAGTATGAATAGTGTCTCACCTCTCCATAGTTGTAGCATGCATTGGGGTTGCCTGGAGTGCCACTCTTGATTGGGGCACTGTTGGGCACTCCCTGACGTGGTGCCCGATTGCTAGCTTGATGTTGCTGGGGGCGCTGCTGATTCTGGTTGCCAAACTGCTGTGGATATTGAGGACGTTGCTGGTTCAGGTTTCTCTGAGGGTACTGGCCTCTGTTCCATTGGTTGGGTGGCCCTTGGTTTCTCTATGGAAAACCTTGCTGTGGGAAAGCTTGCGGGCGAGTGTTGCTACCCGACGCCTGTCCCTGGAGCTTCCTCTTCTTGATGTCCATTTCCTTACGCTTGTTATCTATCACTATGGCCCAATCCACCAATTCTTGAAAACTGGCATACTTATTGGACATCAGCTGCAGTTGGAGTCCATCATACAGTCCCTTTAGGAAACGACACTATTTGTTAGAATCCCGGGCCACCTTAGCCGGGGCATATCGCGACAGTTGAGCAAACTTGTCACGGTACTCTGCCACAGACATGGACCCTTGTTTGAGAGCCCGGAACTCTTCTTGCTTCAGTTCAATTAGTCACTCAGGGATGTGATAGGACCTAAAGTTCTATGTGAACTCATTCCATGTGATCTCTAGAGCATTCTCTGGACGTCCATACTGGAATGACTCCCATCAATTCTGAGCATCTCCTTGGAGTTGGCCTGAGGCATACAAGATTTTCTCCAGATCGTTGCACTGTGCAATGTTTAGCTGCTTCTCTATAGCTCTCAACCAATCATCAGCCTCCATAGGCTCATAGGCATGCATGAACACAGGTGGGCGTCCTTTCAGAAACTCACCACGCTTGTCATGGACCTGCATAGGTGTAGGTGCTCCTGCTAGTTGCTCACCGAGACGGTCCATCACTGTCTGCATGAGCTGTGCTTGCATTGCCATCAGTTGTTCAATCGTCACCGGCGGTGGCGAAGGTGGATCAACGAGGACAGCATGTCCACGACCACGTCCACGGCCTCGGCCACGTTCTCCTCGGGAGGCCATCTGCTTCCAAGCAAATGTGCAAACCTTTAGAGATCTTCCAAAAATTTACAAATTATTTACAAAAGGTAAATAACATAGCTGAAAATTTCTGGACGGGTGTCTACAACAGTAGATCAGAAATTGAAGTGTAACTCAAGTTTCAGAGATGCAACATAGGCATGACATACATCGTTGAAAAGCTTAAGAAGTCTGCTACAACTTTTATATAGAACTTTTTCACAGATTCTGACGGCAACATCATCAAAAACTGAGCTAAACCATTTCTGTTCTAAGTTATAGACTGTACAGTCTTGCCAGATTGTGTCAGGCATATCTCTTAACCCAAAAACGATAATGAGGTGATTCCAGCGAGAAATGAAAGATACACAAGTCTAGTTCCTTCCACAAAAATTTCATAATTTTTGGATGCGAAGATTTAGAGATATGAGATAAACATTGCAGACTGCTCTGAAAAACAGTACAGCAGTGAAGCGAACTTTCCAAACCCAACTAAGTTAAACGAATACTAACTTAAGGTTTTGATAAAAAGAACATGTGGACAAGCCCACATTGTTCCAGCAATCACACAAAGTCCAAATCATTCCAAGTTCATCAACACAACCAACAAGACAACTAAATGTTCACACTACAAGCATAAACTTAATATGACTCTCGATCTAGAACGCATTCATTGTGACGGAGCTGCAACATCTAAGGAGCGCGATCCACCATGGTGAACACCCTGGGCTTCTTCTTGTACATGGTAGGTTGTCCTAGATGAACGGCCATCTCATCTATTTGTTTCGGAAGGCGTTTCTCAGATTTCTGAGCCGCACGAAGCTCGTCTTTGAGTGCTTCGTTGGCCTCCTGCAAGGCGCTGAGGTGCCTCATTGTAGTATCCATGGTTGGGTCAGAAGATGAGGGAGCCATCACCGCCCATGTCTTTTCCACTGGGTCGTAGCGTGGAAGAAACCTGTAGCGATTGCCCTGCATGTCCTCAAATCGGCGACCATGATAGTGCAGGTACGCCTCCTGTGCGGCATCCTCCATGCTGTCGTAGGTGATGGCATGCCTAGACCGGTGGCTGTGGGTAGTCATGACATCTTGGGATTGGTCGGTGTTGTTCTAGGCTGTGATGATCACATTAGTCTTCCAGTATGTCGCCTCTACTGGATGCTGGTGCTCTGCGCATTAATACTTCACCGACGCAGCAAGATCTGGGTAGTACTCGGCCAGCATGGTGGTGAGGAGGTTGTGGTAATGGGCGTCCTTGGAGGCTTCCTTAAACTTGTTTCTGGTGGTCCACCCCATCTCTTCTGGTTCCTCTAGAGCAGCTAGGGAAGGCACTGGTGTTGGTGCAGAAGCGGCCTAGGAAACTGGTGGAGGTGTAGCAGCGGGGACTGGTGCATCCACTGGTGGGATGGGTATGGCCATGGGGGTCAAAGCGGGTCCATCAGATGCAGTAGTTGAAGATGCCTCTACTTCCATGGGTTCTTCCTCCTCGTCGTCGGTGGTGTGGACGACCTCTGGCACCACTGGTGGTACTGCTGGTGGTGCTGGTGGAGCAGGTGCTGCTGGAGTGAACTGGGCAACGTAGGCAGCTGCACTGAGACGAGGCATCTATAGTTTTGATATAAAATATTATTAGAGTCAATATTTTATGCAATAGAATAGAGAATAGAGCATAAAATTTTAATAAAATACCAAGATTGAGATAGTAGCAAGTAAATAATAAAACCAAAATCCTAGAAACGACCATTTCTACCTAGGTTTGCGTCCTACAGTCAACATGGCTTTGATACCAATTTGTCATACTCCAATTAAAGGATAATACAGAGTGCATACATCTTATGTGCGCCCCAGGAATAGTCGCACACATAAGCCGACAAATTAACAAAAGTATCATCACCATGTACATACATCACGATATTACATCACTTAGTTCTTAACATAACACAAGGAAAGGTAAATGACACTCTCAAATGAAGTTTCTGATCCACAGGGAAGGCCGACTGGTTGACCCAAACCTAGAATTCTTCAGGAAAATCCTCGTAGAAACTGTCATGTGTTACCCATCCGGGATTTTTATCCAAAAATGAAATAATAACAAGTGTGAGTACACTCATACTCCACAAGTATAGTATGAGGATTCATGAGGCTCAAAAAGGATAGACACTGTTGACTGCAGTTAGCATTTTTAATAGTTCAGCATTTCATTATTACTTATTATTACTAAATTATGCTTAAGCTCCCGTTTAACCCACATGATCACCTACTAGAATTAAGGAGAGTAATTGAGCATCAGTATAATCTCATTATCATCATCATAAGTCATCCATATGTCAAGTAACTATTTATTCTGTGAGTTTTCTAGGCCGCTCGTGACCGTGAGCACGGCTGTTATAACAGTTTTAACACTCTGCAGAGGTTGTGCATCTTTACCTGTGAGTCGTGTTGCCCATTTGCCCGGGGCCCGTCGACCCCCTAACACTTCCAAGGTGAGTAGGTAGGGTACACTATGAAGACTTCCATAGGCCTCTTCTAACATGTTAGGGCCGCGAGGTTTCCTTGGCAGGCAGATATAGAGAACCCCCCTATCGATGGCACAAATCCCGCAGGCTATATACATCAGAACAGATGCAGTTCTATACCCAAAGTGGCAAGCCCCTCTTGCGCCCTTTCCGGTAACCTCTAACAAGCTAGAAAAGATCCTATTACTGAGCTAAAGTCAGAGCCATATGACTCTCACGGTTGCACTATATGTCCCAGCTTTTGCCTTACAGATAAGTCCTTACGGAGGGTTTAGGGCAACATGATCAACATCATCTGCACCTTTACCCTATGGTTCCATTGTTACCATCATGTTCATCCATTGGTTCCATCAGTCATAGTATAGATCATGTTTAGTTAAAACACTAGCATTCTATCCATGTGCAAATAAAACTCATAGGGATCAAGGTACAGGTCATCAATTAGCTAGGGAGTCCTTATAGTCAAGCAATATTAGACACATGCATAATGAGTACATTATATAATGAATAGGACAACAAGGTAAGCCCATGCTATACTTGCCTTGGTTCACGAACAGCTGCTGGTCCTGCTGCTCCTCGTACATGTCCGAATTCCCAACGTACTCCTCACCGTCTGAACTCGACCAACACGACAACATACACATTTCAGGAGCATTCATGCATAGCAAACAAACCTATAATTATAACAGTACACCAGCAGTATAAAAACAAGATAAAATGTTTACAAAAATATTCTACGTCTCGCTACGATCACATCAACGCAAAGTTCACGAAATTTGGAGCTTTAACGCGAAAGTTACGAATTAAACAAGATTCCTATAGCGAGTTAATTAACTTATCCTAATCAAGAATTTTAAATGTTGCAAACCTAACTAACAGTGGCATTAATGCGTAGGTTATGAAATTACGAACCTAACGCAAGTTGAACAGATCAAATCAGAGCTAAAACGATGATTTTATAAGCGTTTTACTGCAGTGGCAGAACTGTAATTAATCTGGAAACGTATTTTTAATTTAAACCGAAGAAAATACGCCTTCAGAAAGAGAATGCGTATTTCAGGAATACGCCAAGGACGGCGGGTTAGATACGTCCGAAACCGAGGGGCTCTTTTAGAATAGATCCTTCGAAGGGGTATGGAGCTTTATGAGCCGTTGATCTCGCGATGAGTGGCTCGGATTAGATGGAGGAGGGAAGAGGGGCGCAGGCCGCCGGAGTTGGGAGAGGACACGGCGGCGCCACCATTGCCGGCGGTGGAAACTCGCCGGAGTGACCCAAACCGGCGCTATGGTGCACGGTTTTCAAAACCAAGAGCACTGGGGTGACGCGGGGAGAAAGGCGAACTCGCCTCGGAACAAAATACAGCCACGGGATGGCTCGCGCGGCGTGCCCACCATGGTCGATGGCAGAGAGCTCCCGAAGCGATGAAATTGAGCGCTACAGAGCCCCATTCTCCAAATAGAGACTACGGGGAGGATGCAGAGGGGATGGAGAACTCGGCCATGTCACAGGTGCGGCTGGGAAAAGATCCAAGGGGCAACCGCCATGGCCGGCGGCGGAGAGCTCACCGGACCTCACGTAAAACGGCCCTATAGGCCACCATTCGACACGGGAGGTGGACGGGGAAAAAGGAGGAAGCAGGGCGAAGCTCACCAAGCGTCAAAACGAAGACAAGAGCGACTCGTAGACGATGGCGACGCGGAGGAGCGGACGGCGTCTCCGGTGATCTTACGAAGCTACGGTTGTGGCTCAAACAGGTGAAATGGAGCGGGGAGGGCTACAGAGGGAGCGGCGTTGGGTGCGGCTTCCACTTAAAAGGGCCAGGCGCGGGGAGACGCTCCCACGATGGGAGGAGCGAACGTGGACAGCGACGGTTTCTCCTCGGGCGCATGCGTCCGATTCAAGCGGGAGGATGGAGGAGGTGCCGACAAGTGGGCCCGGGCGGTCAGCGGCACAAGGGGGAGAAAGGAGAGAGCGGCAGCAGCAGTTGTCAGCGCCGACGGGCTGGCCCATCATGGGAGAAAGGAAAGAGAGGGGGAAGGCGAGCGGGCTGAAAGGAAACGGGCCAACGGGCCGAAATAGAGGGAGGGAGGGAAAAATGAATAGGGATCCCTTTTTATTTCCTAAATTGATTTTCCAAATCCAATTTCAAGAGATTTTTAAATCCTTTTGGCAATTGAATAAAACCAGTCATCACACAAAATATAATGCAACAGCATGAGTGCAAAAACAAGTTGCTAACCTTATGATTAATTTTAAATTCACAAAAATTTAGTATTCCCTATATTTAAATGCACACTCAAATACACAAATAAATCATATTTAACTATTTTGAAATTATGAAAAATTTAGGGTGTTACAAGAGATGACGTAGCAGTCGAGCGACGCCGGCACATCCTCACTTTCAGGCATGAGCCACTCCATCGCCGTGGTCCTGACGTGGAGAAAACCACGCTTGACCAAGCTGTCCATGCGCCTATGGGTAATGTCAGAGCGGGGCTATGGCTCCATGGGAAGCAAGGGCAGAGGAAAAAGAGCTTTGCCATCTGCAGAGGAGTGGGAGCGAGAAACCCTAGCGCTGGCGACGATGGAACGAAGAAGGAGAGGTTGCCGTTAGGTGTACCAATGATGAGAGGTAAGGCTTCTATTTATAGGGAAAGATGGAACGAGAGGCGGACCATTTGCCACAATCCCCGCGCCTACCGCATCCCGTCATCATGCCTCTTTGGGGATCATGCACACACCACCCCTGGCCTTTTCCACGAAGGACACGCTAGATGATAGTTCGCTCACCAAATGGGCTACGAACCACCCCAGGTAAGAGGGATATGGAGCTAAAAATGCTCCTATGGCCCATTAAGGCCCAAGAGTTTGAAGGCTAGCCCATAGACGGGTTCGACAGCCACTCGAAGGGCACCTTTCAGAGCAAGGGGTGGAAAAGGATAGGCCCACTAGCAGACAATACCCGGGTGCACAAGCACCGAGGGCATCCTGACCCACATTCGAGTCTTGGCTACGCATGGTCCATGGTTTTTCCATGAAGAAAGGCAATGAGCCCTCAGGACCGGTCAAACGAACCTGAGAACTATATGGACTGGCCATCAGGAATCTGAAGTCGGCCACCAGCTGACCCATGCCGGATCCCCACGAACAGGAATCGGGGCCCCACTCGAACTAGCTTGTTAGCAGCTCATCGAGCACCATGACTCATCCAACAAGGAAAACATGTCACGGCTCAATCCCTCCATTTTTTCGAGAAAACACTTGAGGGAGAACGATCATAAGATGAGCTAACCCCTCAACTAGACCCCTGCTACGCGCGGGGGCTCGAGGGCTTGGACTCACAAAGAGACCCGATGTGTGGTCGCAAACAAACGGCAAATCGACCATAATGACCTAACTAAAGAAGCCCTATGAGCTGCAATAGGCAAGCTAGAACTCCGAAGTCTCCCCACATGAAAAAGCCAACATAGGAGTATCCAACTCCTCCACAGGCTCGGGGGCTACTGTCGGGTACCAATATTTGGGTACCTAGAGAAGGGGAACTAATGGTCATCAACATTAACTCACCCAAGCGATCAAGGATGTAACCACGATCTCATCTAACCCCTCCAGGGAAGGTTCCATCTTGCCCGACCCCTAGGGTGTAGGCTCCGTCTCGCTTAACCCATTGGGTGTGGGCTCTGCCTCACCCGACCCTCTGAGGGGGAACTCCGCCTCGCCTGACCCTTGGAAGTGCATTCGGCCTCGGGCGAGAGCACAGGCCCCCGTGGGGGCCTGCACTGCCTCTAACTACTACGGGTGTGACGACACAGGCCCACAGCCATGCTCCTGACGACATGAAGGGAGCAGGCATGCCTCGACGTGACTCGTGGCCTTAACGGGCCATACCAGGGTGCCCACGTCGCCAACAGCGCTGGTTGGACTAGCATTGTGCTACCTATTCCTCGTATGGCCCTAGTCAAGGGAGCCTGTTGACCATGCCATGCACAGGGATGGAATGGAGCACCACGACCTGCTAACAACGCTCGCCTATAGTGCTAGTGACGAATAGGACCATGATGTGGAGCACCACGGATCCGATGGTTGCGTGTTCGATTCATGTCGGGTTCAAACCCCTAGTCTAATTCGGATCCCCTACCTGGCGCACCAGCTTTCGGTGTTTGACCATCGATAGCCTACCATAGGGGTACCTGGATAGTTGTTCTTGGGCTTTGGCGTATGCTAGAGCTCGACGATGAACATAGAGACAGTCCATTTATACTGGTTTGGGCCCTCAATCATAATCGAGTAATAGCATTTACGTCCAATCGGCGTTAGCCTTTGCGTTAGATTGATTGTGTTATCTCGTCTCTTCTTACAGGGTGCCCACACCCTCTCTTTATATCGATAGAGAAGGCTATGGTGTGGTTACAATCCTAGTCGGATCCAAAAAAAGGTGTCCTGAACAGACTACAAAAGTTACATTCCATAAGAATCTGGCTAGTCTGGCCTATTCTACTCGGATTCGGTGTAGCGAATGCTGCACCTCTCCTTGCTCTAGTCCGTAGACTAGGCCAGGGCCCATGACTCATAGTCATACCACTAGGGAACTCTGTGGGTCCCGCATCGACAGCCACCTCCGCCATGATCTATAGGACTTGCGAGACCTACCTATCAGAGAAGAAGAGCGACGTAGCTCTAGAGCTCTCTTCTTCTCTAATTTTTCTCTTTCTTCTTTTCCTCTCTCTCTCATGCACCCCGGCCTTTCCTTTGATCTATAAAGGAAAAGCTAGGAACCCCATTAGGGCAAGTTTTCCAAATGCTCTCAAGTCATTAGAAAGCAACTCAACCCCATTCGACACACTCACCAGAGACTTGGGATCTTCTCCCTCTCTCGCCCTTTTGTAACCCCTACTACAAACATCGAGCTGGTAACACGAGCAGCCTCGAACTAGATGTAGGGACATTCAGCCCGAACCAGTATAATCCCTTGTGTCCTCCGAGCTCACCATCCGTGCCAAATACGCAAATACAAATTTACTAGTTGATGGTTAGAAACACCAACACTATTGAGGACTAATCTTCTCTTGATTGATAGCTCTGATCCTGGTGGGAATATGAATTAGGGTTTCTAGCCTTCAGGATCTCAAGATCAAATGCCTTCTGCTCTGGAGGAGGGGGTATATGCAGATATATAGGCCCCTTCAAGCATCCTGGACCCTCGGATCAAACCAACTTAAAAGAACGGCATAGATGTGATCCTTAAGGCGTTAGAGAACTGACGTAGTGAGGAGAGACTGATAGGTGGGGCCCACAGACTGGTCGGTCTGACAGTGGGGCCGACCGACCCCACATGGTAGTGGCTTAGGCCCTGCTTCGGTGGAGAGCCTCCTGGAGTCTTCTAGAGTCTTCCCACATTAGTCTCATCAAGGATTTCCTTCATTTCCTTTGACGAGTAGGTCCTCCTTGGTGGTTTTCAGATTAAATCCTGTTGAAAACACAGATTTACCAAAACTCATGGAATTTATCAGTTAAAACTCCTAAGTCTATGTTGGTGATTCATTTTAGTCATTTATGCAAGGTATATTGACGGTTTGTGCATCAACATGGAGTCCATGGGAGCACTCCTAGGTGCGACAAAGGCCGCCGAGGTAGCCACCGATAATTCAGATTCCTCCAACGCAAGGAGAGACTGAGCCTAAAGGAAGGAGGGCAGCAGATCCTTTGTCTTCCAGATCGAGGCCATGTTGCGAAGAGGCTCATTGACGCCACAGAGGAACGCAAGCAGCAGGGTGTTGTCGTTGATGGGTTGATCCAAGTTGGTGAGACCAGCGGCAAGGTCCTTTAGACGCTAGGCGTACTCGAGCACCGGCAGGTCACCCTGTGTCAGAGCACAGAACTTTGCCTCGAGAGCCATGGCTCGAGAGGCCTTGCCATCGAGGAAGAGATTCGCTGCCTTAGTCCAGACCATATGAGTGAAAGC
The DNA here is from genome assembly GCA_038087645.1 of Saccharum hybrid cultivar R570. NCBI lineage: Eukaryota > Viridiplantae > Streptophyta > Magnoliopsida > Poales > Poaceae > Saccharum > Saccharum hybrid cultivar. The sequence continues at coordinate 15,101,492 of JAQSUU010000431.1, read as the reverse complement.
ATCGATTTCCAAGATCAAACGCATCATGTGAGGTGACGACAGAGAGTAGATCACCAGCGAGCGCATGGAGCAGTCGACCGCAAGCTAGGTTGCATTGGGCTCTTCAGGCACCGGCGTGCTATCAATGTGAGACAAAGCACCGAACTTGCTGACGAGGGTGAGGAACAACTCTCGCCTTGTGGAGTAGTTTGGGGGATCAATCTCGAGGGCGAAGGGGATGTGGGTCTTGATGTTGATGGTCGTCAGCACCGAAGCCATGATTGGGGCTGCAGGAGGAGGAAGACAACCAATGATCACAGCAGCCATGGCGACAGCTGCAGCATTGGCGTCGTCGTCCATGGTGAGAAGAGGAAGGGTTAGGGAGAGGATCAGTTTAGGCTGATACCATGTGAGAACGTGATAGTGGAGATAGTGGAAAACCTGAGCAGTTTTCATTCCAATGATAGAAGTATTTATAGATTACAACCAAGTGACTTAACGTTCTAACTTCTAAAGTGATTCATATTCTAATACCTAGCTAAAACTTCAAATGAATGCAATAGTCTATGTTGTCACTCAATTATCAAAACCAAACTAGGGACTTTCGACCATATCATGTCGTGGCGTCATGTGGCTTGGCCCTCACCCATGTATGTCACGCTCACACCTCACCACGCCATAGCTTGACTCGTCACACCCATTGTCTCTCTCAACTTCACAACAGGTGCACATGCAAAGCTACCTTTTTGACTTGAGTCAATATTTAGTCAAAATCCCATATGGGACTTTAATGCACTTACCATTTATTATGGGTGTTAAGATTTATTTAATTAAATTAAATTAAGAAAGACCGATCCTAATTATAATCTAACACTATTTATAAGCAAAATTAATGGGGGTAGCTGGATCCAACATGCAGAGCCGAATAATCCGGAGAAGCTGGATCCAACATCATATGCCACTACTAGGTCATGGCTCAATCCAGCAGTGCTATCATGTTGCTGCTGCCGAGTGAAGCCACGACTCGACATTGGCACATCAGTGTCGGATTGTGGTCTGACCCGACAGTGATACCCCTATCATTGCCAGGTCGTGGCTCTACTCAACATTGAGAGGAGCCTTTACTATAGGGTCAATAGGATCACAGATCATTGTCCAGATTGACTTACGACCAGTAGTAAAGCCTCATCGCTGCCGGCTCTAGAACACTGACAGTGATGAACCAGCAAGAATTATGTGTTGTGAAATAGTAGTGAATTATTTTCCTCTCATAAATTTCTTCATTGACCGATTATAGTTCACCTAAAGATAAAAAAAATGCCTTTTTCTTGTCGATTTACAATCTTGAGTAAATTTAAAATAGTCAAAACCGACTGTGATATGTACAAAGAGCACAAAAAGGATAAAGAAACTGACATCATTACCCTATACATGTTGGTGCCTCGTAGCCCTGAACATGATTGCTCTAGATAAAGTCTCACTCTATATTTTCCTTGCGAGGGTATTTATTTTAACTGCACCGAGACATACTCCTTACGTCACAAAATAAGTGCCGTTCACACTTTCTGGGAGTCAAACGTTTTCAATTTTGATCAAATACATACAAGAAAACATTAATATTTATTGTACATAATTAGTATTATTAGATAAATCGTTTAATCTATTTTCATACTAAACTTATTTGGGGATACAAATATTGCTAATATTTGCTACAAATCTATTTGAACTTAAAAAATACAATTACTATAGCGACACTTATTTTAGAACGGAGGGAGTAAACCCTATTTGATGCATGAATCCGTACGACGTAGCTATCATTAGACTACCTTTAAGAAAGGAAATCTTAAATTAGTGGTAGATTAATAATCATTTATTCTGGACCCCTCTAAGAGAGTAATACTAACAAATTAAACGTGCATTATCTTTTTGAACGTAAATTGGTCGTGATGACAGTAAGACCGATAGGTGTCCAGTCAATCCGGCTACTTGCAAAAAAAAAGCAAAAGAAAAGAGTATATGAGTAGTGCCCCTGATTGTCAAGCACCACATTTCCAATAAATCAAACACTATATTTTCGATAAATCTCTCTGCCCTTTTGAATTCAAAATTATGCTTAGTGTGTGATCATGATTAGGATTTGTCCCGTCTATGGCTCCATCAGTGTGCGTACAGTGCATGCACCAAACTATAACTGACTTTATTTTTTTTATGCTTTGGCCCTCAACCACTCGTGATTTTTTTTTAATATATATGAGTCTGTTTCGTGTGGTGAAAACTATACAGGTACCTTACAATAGCTTGGGTACAATATATTTGTAGAGTGGGGATAATCTAAGTAGAATTATTTTTTTCCTGTTGTCTGTGACCAACAATGTTACCAAGATCAAACAGGAGAGCAAAAGGAAATAAATAGTATATATATTACATATTGTGATTATTCCTCTAGTTCTGAAAATGAAATATTCCTATATACTAGATTTTATAAAGAAAGACAGTGCAATAGTGGATATAGTGTACGCATTGTGCAGATGTATTGAAAATTTGGAATACGTTTTCAACTGAACATATATAGAGAAAGTTCTCTGTTTACTGACAATGTTTCTCCAGAAAATCCAGCAATAAAAGAATTGAATTCGTCTACTTATCTTAACTATTACTAATTGAAAGCTGCCAACGAAGGCTCTAAGTTAATCCTCACAAGATGCACACTTAGAAAAGATAAATCTTAAAATATTTCATAAAAAATATAACCCTTTTCCCTTTAATTAATTTGTAGGTTCTAATCATTTGTCAATAATAGACATTAGGTCTATTATGTTCTATAAAAATTACTCACATCTGCTATTATCAGAAATACATAAAGAAGCAATCAATAAATTTGCATCTAAATTACACAACTTATTTGTCATTTTGAAAGGTAAATTAAAATAGCCCCCTAAATTTGCATTTAAATTACACACATCTGCCATTATGAAAGCTAATGTAAAGTAACTCCTAAATTTTCTTTTAAACTACCCACATCATGAAAACTGATATAGAGTAGCAATTTTATTTTGTATTTAAATTATCCATCTCTGTCGCTATAAAATATAAACTAATATATCCTTCAAATCTAAATCTAATGCCAATATAGGGTATTATGGAAAAATAATTCAATAACCATAAAGTGTGCTATATGTTTCTAAAATACACATTTCTACCACTTTTAAATTAAAATTAAACATAATTGCTATGTGTCACCATATAGACCAAGTAAACATGCATATATTAAGATAAAAACAATATATTTATTTAATAGTTTATTAATAGTGTAAAAGTGTTTCTTTAACAAGCCAAATATAGTACTAATGTTTTCTACGAACAGGCCTCCAGCTTATAGTGGTTGGAGCTCCTCAGTAGCGCCCCAGCAAGCCAGGATCGAATCCCCACAAGGATGAATTTCTGGGCTGGGTTAAAAAATCGAAAACATAAGGTAGAGGGTTCTCCAGCCAATGGTTCAAAAAAATGTTTTCTTGAATTACTCAAAAGGTCAGTTTCAATGGACAGATGAAGGATTATAGTGTTAGAGGGGTCTAGCTCGTGTAACGTGTCGTCGTCTAGCAAAAAAGGGTGTTTCATCAGAAGTCTTCTTCACAAGAATGTTTTCCACCTTTTTGCACTTAGGGAAGAAAGAAAAGCGAACTATATGTGTTTGACCCAATCAGTTACTCCTAGAAGCTTAAATCAGTCTATACAGTAGACGAATGTTGCCTCTATTTTGCAGTGTCAACTTAATAACGCATTTCCTTACTATGTCATCTTGTTATTTACTTAAATAAAGGAATAATCATGTCATCAGAAGTCAAATACATTCTACCAGTAGTTCTTCTTATGGCTTTGTTAGTAGCTTTGAACGCATGACCATATTCATGTTGCTTCTAACTAACAGAGATTTTTCCTTGCCGTCACACTTTGCTTCTACTGAAATACTACACTAGCACATGAAGCGAACGAACAGTGTTTTTCCCTCACAACAAAGCAACATAAGCATCTGCATAAGCCAAACATATCTTTTTGTATTTGGAGTTAATATTCTTGTAATGTTTTATGATTAGCGTAAATTGCTAGTTATCCTTTTATTCTTCAAATATATAATAAGTGCCTATTGTTTTGTTGGATCATTTATGATGTAACAAAAACTAGAGAAAAAATATAGCCCATTCAAAACTATTCATAAGTTGCCTTGTGGGTTTACGAGAACATACATTTGCAGTGACCACAAAACTGGAAACAATGGCAAGCTGAGCATTTTTAAGTTCAAGAACGTACAATTCATTAAACCTATATATGCATGTATCACTCTGAAAATAACGAATTTTGCAGTTTGTGCGTTACCGCTAAAAAGATGTTTGTCTATTTTCGCGTGGGAAATTAATCCCATTGCATACACGTTATGCCATTACAAATATTCACGACGTCATATATAACAAAATCAGCCAGCTAGCTGTTGGGTAGCAATCAAAATTCAGAGTATCCTAGCTAGTTTCAGAAGCTGACATGATATTCCACGATGTCCCACCTGACCTGACCCAAGCCTGCCACGTCACTCTTCCACAGCCCCGGTGATGTATCCAAAATCCCATTCGAACTAAAGACTAGCTAAGCAAAGTGCATACATATGGAGGAGTATGAAATCAGAGTACTCTTCCACGGCACGACCGATGAATCCAAAACCCTATATATGCACGACAAATAAAAAGACGTTGAACCGTTGAAGAAATTTTCTTTAAATAAAAGAGCCTACGTATATAATATATATATATACTATATAATAACACCCATAAAAATATAGGAGTACATAGGAGCCGTTCGGCTATGCTGATAAGCCGGCTGAAAAATACTATTGGCTGATTTGTTGTGAGAGAAAAATACTGTTCCGACTGAAAAAACAAGCTGAAAAAGACGGATTATAAGCCGAATGAACAGAGCCATAGTGTGATACAAAAGACATGACAAACTAAAATGCTACATTAATGAACCCAGGAGTTGAACATGCTTACTGATTGGTACGTACGGTAAATAAAAGAAAAACAGTAGTAATAAAGAAATGATTACGATTAAGCAGTCGACAGCGTGTAGTGGAGACGCTATTAACGCAACCAGCGACAAAAGCCGCAAAGGAGGGATGCCACACACACTCCCTCCCAACCAGCCGCTGTTTTCTTTCCTTCTTTCTTCCTGCTAGGTGCTTTCTTCTACCTCCTCCCATCGTCCTTAGTAGCTTGATTCTCTCTGCCTGCCTGCGCTGGTAGGCGCGGTAGCCTCGCTCAGCTCTCTCTCCCACCTACACACGGCTACACTTAAACAGCAGGCACCTGCGGGCAGGGAGGTCGAGCTGCTGCTAACGGATCGATCGGAGAGCTGCTGGCCATGGAGCCTGGTCCCGACGCGCCTGCTGGTGGCGGAGGAACCAATAGCAGTGCGCCAGCGGAGGCCGGGCCGTCGCCATCGTCGTCCTCGGCCGCCGCCGCAGCAGCAGCCTCGTCGTCGAGCCGGCAGCAGGCAGAGCAGGAAGCGCCGCCGCAGCAACAAGCCGCAGCACAGCAGCTGAGGCAACAGCAGCCGGCAGCCGCCCCAGCGCCGCCGCCGGCCCAGCCCCAGGCTCAGCCGCAGCCACTGGCGCAGCAGCCTCCTCCGGCGGGGCTGAGCCGGTACGAGTCGCAGAAGCGGCGCGACTGGAACACGTTCCTGCAGTACCTGCGGAACCACAAGCCGCCGCTGACGCTGGCGCGCTGCAGCGGCGCGCACGTCATCGAGTTCCTCCGCTACCTGGACCAGTTCGGCAAGACCAAGGTGCACGCCGAGGGCTGCGCCTACTTCGGCCAGCCCAACCCGCCGGCGCCCTGCGCGTGCCCGCTGCGCCAGGCCTGGGGCAGCCTCGACGCGCTCATCGGCCGCCTCCGCGCCGCGTACGAGGAGTCGGGGGGCCGCCCGGAGTCCAACCCGTTCGCGGCCAAGGCCGTGCGCATCTACCTGCGCGACGTAAGGGAGGCGCAGGCCAAGGCGCGCGGCATCCCGTACGAGAAGAAGAAGCGCAAGCGAGGGACCGCGGCCGCGCCACCAGTCGCGCCGCCTCCTGTTGTAACCGCAGGGACGACGTCAGGGGCCGGCGGCGGTGAGGAGGAGGAGGACGACGACGACGACGAACCATCGCCGTCTGCAGGTGAACCACAACAGCCGGCGTCCGCCTCGGCTCCTCCTCCTGCAAGTACTTCCAGCGCCAGTGCAAGTAGTAGCAGTGCCGCCGCGGCCACCACCACCACGACGACGACGACAAGGAAGGAGGAAGAAGGATCCGCGCCAAGCTCGTGATAAGTGTAGATAATCTACTAGCCTTTTGATTCAATCATACCATCGCCGGCCTCCCAATTCTAATCCCACCACCTCCATCTTAAATTTTTAGTTGCTTATTATTACAACTATATATTGTTATTGTGTGTTGGTATAAGAGAGGTCTAAGGGACTTGTAGGATCATGTTAGGAGGAGTACATACATATAAATTACAAAACATATATATCAGCTCACTTGAAGAAAAAAATTAAATTTGCATTGCAGGAAGTATAGTAGAGAAAGATAAGTTCTCTGCTCCAACTCAAATATATTATAAATACATATATGATGTCTTTCTTCATATATATTCAGGATACATGCCCAAGCTTTTACCCTCTGCTGATTTGAGTGCTATGGGGTCAGTCACATTGATATGGATTTCCAGTGTGATGTCTGTATTCCTGCTTAACAAGTAATCATGATTGTCTCAGTAGTGAGTAGTGCAGCCTGTGGACTCTCATCCTCCAATTATATTCTCTTGGTTTATTTATTTTCCCTCCATTTTCTAGGTCTCATTCATCACATATTCACATTTCAGTCGTCTCAGATGGCACTATCGCTCGTTGGAGCGGAGAACATATATAGCTAGGGTCCACACGCGCGCACACACACACACACACACACACACACACACACACATATATATATATATATATATATATATATATATATATATATATATATATATATATATATATATATATATATATATATATATATATATATATATATATATATATATATATATATATATATATATATATATATATTGTTTGAACAGTCGTTGTTGAATGAACGTAACCTTCGGTATTGTATATACAATTCTATATATACAACATTAGTTGCGATGTCCTTGCAAAAGGAAGAAAATTAAGAGTTTTTTGTTTTGACTTCCGCAGAGAACGAATGATCATCAGCACCCTAACTATCATACATATTATAATTGTTTCTTTAACAAGCAATTTCGTGGGTGCCTTGTGTACTACAGTTGCAAAGAAAAATAATGTGTGTGAGCTGAGTACACCAAAAAGTAGCACATCACAAGTCGGTATCAATACGATATATCTGGATTAAATGTGCAACAGTGCATACATAACATACATAAGCTCCTCGAATACATATAATTGCTTCTCTTGTCATCATCTTTACTTATTTTTTCCAAGTGCGAAATGCCGTCTCTCTCGTCCTTTTCTTTCGGTTTCGTTCTATTTTTGTTTTCTGGTGATCTCATCATCACCTTTTTGTTCTGGCTGCCACTGCCAGCATGATGAGATGATATGTCATGTTGTCTTGATCATTTGTGTACCTGTATTTGGAGTTTCTATTGTAATGACTCCCCAACGGTGCGTTATTCATGCTCACGTATATAGATAATAAAATGTTATTGTTTTTTTTTGTGATCTCTTTGTTCATATATGCTAATTGTTCATGGATGTTTCTCATAAATAAAAGGAAAAAAATGTAGTGACAGATAATATTCCTGGTTACTAAAATAGATTAGATGGCTGAATACATAAGATATGCTCCTTGAAATTAAATAATAATGTGCTGTTCATGAATCCATATATTTGTATGCATATGAAAACTATATCTTTATAACTCTAACTACAAATATATCCATACATATACATAGATATTTTTATAGTAATAGAAAAGCGTACGAGTAGGCTTGTCTTTAAAAAATATATTATTTAAGTAATATCATTTTTAAACTTAAAATAAAGTACAATAGAATATATTATAGTTCTAATTGTGCCTTTGAGATGTACTCAGCATCCAAAATAAGGACACTCTCTTTTGTGGCTAGAGATGGTGGATATAGTTATTATCTTAAAATTTTCTTGAAGATGCATGCTACTTGCCCATTTTCTTTAGAATTTCAAACACTGACATCAGGTTGTCTTCTAATAATGCACATCAAGATTAAAAAATAATAATAATGCACATCAAACTATAAGCAATATATAGTATAATGGTTCCCCTTTTCATCGATCTATTCATATTATATATATAAGAAGGTAACTCGATTATCAGCATTCTCCAAAATAATCCAAAGCAATGTTTGTTTTAGTCAGCATATTGTAGTTTTGGTACTGTTAGGGGAAGAATGCATATTGTTAGATTTTAACAATATGGTATGTGGATTGTCATTATATATAATCAATAAGGACCTATTTGTTTGGGCTTGCAGATTGTATAACAACCTGCAAGCTGGAAGCCTGGAATCCAGGAATCATAAAAAGAGTTTAAACAGATTAATTAGGTTGCCAAATGCTCTATATATACTGCTACATCTTGGAAGTTCTTATCATGTTTGCATGCATGCATCTAAAAGTCTATGTGCAATTGTTATTTCTCTGTGCTTATTGTCTCATTCTCTTTGCATATGCGTCAGCCTGAAATCAATTTAGCCGAGCATCAATTTTCGGAACGAGCGAGAAAAGAATACAAAATGGAAAAAGAAAACATGGTAAGGGAGAATCCGTCTACATGGGAGAGAGTACATTAAACAGGGAATACTGTAAAGTAACTGAACCGATCTGGTTAACTTTGGCTGTGTTTAGTTGCATTGAAAAGTGTATTATATAAAAAAAGATTCTCCGTCACATCAAACTTGCGATACATGCATGGAGTACTAAATATGGATAAAATTAAAAACTAATTGCACAGTTTGATTATACTTTGCGAGACGAACGTTTTGAGCCTAATTAGTCAACGGTTGGACAATTATTACCAAATATAAACAAAATACTACAGTGTCACTACAGTAAATTTTAGCACTCCAAATTTATGAACTAAAACGAGCAGCCATCTGAATTTCGGTGGGGGAGATGTAAGGGTTTTTTTCCGACAGTCAGTCAGAATGAAATCTAGTACACGAGTACGAGCTCCTTGATCGACGAGCAGCCATCTGAAAACTCGCAAATTCTCCTTGTACAGTACCGCATGCAGGGCCAGTCAGATGAACAGTGTCATTGACATATCAAAAGACACCCACGGAATGATAGGCAACCCTGCAGGCAGTACTGCTCCTGTGCTCCAGTTCTCCCAGGAAATAGTAGTCCGCCGTACATGTGCTGATTCATGTCTCTGCTCGATCTGCTCGTCGATGAGAGAGAGAGAGACGGTGAGGGAGAGGGAGAGAAACGATGGAGCCATGGAGGAGAGATACCCTTTGGAGGCTTGAATCCATGGCGTCTCTCTCCTCTTGTGGTTCTTCGAGCTTTTTGTCGGTCGGCCTACTGCAGCTCTTCTACTCCTCTACCTACCTAGGGCCTGTTTAGATGCCTGAATTCGGGCCTGATTTGGAAAATGAACAGTGCCTCGGTTACTGTAGCAATTTTGTTTTTATTCGGTAATAATTGTCCAAACATTGATTAATTAGGTTCAAAATGTTCATCTCGCAAAGTACAATAAAACTGTGCAATTAGTTTTTAATTTTATCTACATTTAGTACTCTATGCATGTGCTGACATTTTGATGTGACGGAAAATCTTCTTTTTACATAGTGAAATTTGGGAGAAAATTTAGGATCTAAACAGGGCCCTACCTTCCCTCCGCTCCTTTTGTTTGCTTTTGAACTGACGTCACACCGTAGCCCATGGTGGCCCGCGCCGTCAGCGGCAAGTCCGGTACAGGGATCCTCTTTCTCTACTCCAGCTCTGCAGCGATAGGGCTTGGTTTGGAAGAGCTTTGGCAGCTTTGGATTCAAAAAAAAAATTAGATCTATTTTTCCGAGCCAATTAAATAAAATCCATAGATCCAGGGCAGCTCCATGGATTTTGTGAAGCACTTCAAAAGTTGCTCTGAAAAACTAAGTTTGGTTAAGTTAAAAAAGATTACCCACTATGTCACGTCATAGGTTACACATATATCTGTCCGTTTCTTTCTTTTTCGTACACCACGCGCCTGCTTCCATCACCAACCACAAGTGCAGCAGTGTGCTCCACCCAACTCATGCAAGCCACCAGACACCTCACCAGCACTCCTAGCCACCACCGTGCATGCTTAGCGCGACCGCGCCACGGCGAGGAGCTCCGACGGCCGTTCCGAGCCTACTACCAAGGAGCTCCGACACCTACACCATCCTCCCCACTGTGCCACCCCACGTATCTCCCTTCCTACCGCGCCACGCCATGCCGAGGAGGTCCAATGACCATGATGTCATAGCTATGCTCTGAGCCCACCGAGGACCTCCGATAGCCTCCCCGCACGCTATGCAAAACCACCTCCGAGACCAGCCACGCCACCATTGCACTGCCGGTTCAAGTGCGCTCAGCGACAACAGATCACCTCTCAGCGCCATTGTAACACCCTAAATTTTTCATAATTTCAAAATAGATAAATATGATTTATTTGTGTAATTGAGTGTGCATTTAAATATAGGGAATAATATTTTTTTGTGAAATTAAAATTAATCATAAGGTTAGCAACATGTTGATGCACCCATGCTGCCATATTTTATTTATTGTATTGATTGGTTTTGATCCAAAGTTCAAAAGAGATTCAAAAACATTTAAAATTGGATTTGGAAAATCAAATTAGAAAAGAAAAACTTCTTTTCCTTCCCCCTCCCTCCTTTCGGCCCAGTCGGCCTGCTGGCCCATTTCCTCCCACCGGCCTTCCTTTCCCCTCCTCCCTCCATTCTTCCTTGCTGGGCCGGCCCGGTCAGCGCTGGCAACCGTTGCCGCCCACGCCCTTCCTTCCCTCTCTCAGCAGCTGACAGCCCGGGCCCACTTGTCGGCGCTCTTCTCCAACCTCTGCCCGCTTTCTCGGTCGAAGCTGCAACCGTCGTCCGCCGCCCCACGCCCACGATCCTCCCATCGTGGGAGCATCTCCCCGCGCCTGGCCCCTTTTAAATGGAAGTCGCACCCGACGCCGCTCCCTCTGTTGCCCCTCCCCGCTCCATTTCCACTCGCTAGAGCTGCAATCCGCAACACCGCAGGTCGCCGAAGTGTCGTCCGTCTCCTCCGCGTCGCCATCGCTCCGAGCCGCCCTCGTCTTCGTTTTACCGCTCGGTGAGCTTCGCCCCGCTCCCCTCTTTCGCCCCATCCACCTCCCGTGTCGGGTGGTGGCCTCTAGGGCCGTTTCCACGAGCACCGGCGAGCCTCTCGCCACTGTCCATGGCGACCACCGCGCTATCCATGTCCTCCGGCCTGTTTTGACCCGGGACGGATTCACCTTCACCCCCGCTCTCTTTCGGTGCTCTCGGCTTGGCGAGATGAGACCCGTAGCACCCTAGCCGCCTACTCCGGCGAGCCGCACACCGCCGACCATGGAGCACCGCCACAGGCTCGTCTTCTCCGGTGAGCTGCGCCGCCCCTCCATCAAATCTGAGTCGTTCATTTTTAATCATGTGGCCCAAGATCAACCGTACCCCTTCGAGGGTCTTTTTGTTAAAGAGACCCTGCCTTTTCTCATAATTATGCCCGCAGTCCTCGGCCGATTCAAAATACGGATTTTCTTTTATTTATTTCAATTCATTTAACTTTATAGTATTTACAGAAATGCCACTGCACTATTTTTCTTATAAAATCATCATTTTAACTCCGATTTGACCCGTTCAACTTGTGTTAGGTTCGTAATTTCATGATCTACGCAATAGTGCTACTGTTAGACCTGTTAGGAGCTTATGAATTTCTCGATTAAGTCTAGTTTAATAGCTAGCTTTTGGAACCGTAAATAGCTCATAACTTGTGCATTGTAGCTTCGTTTTTCGTGCAATTCGTGTCGTTGTGATCGTAGCGAGATGTAGATGATTTTGGTAAACATTTTATATAGTTTTATTTATTGTTGGTGTACTGTTCTAATCATAGTCATCTTTTGCTTCTATGTCTGTTCTGGAATGCGTGTTGTACTTCGTGTCGTTCGAGTTCAGACGGTGAGGAGTACTTCGGGAATCCAGACACGTACGAGGAGCAGCAGGACCAGCAGCAGTTTATGAACCAAGGCAAGTATAGCATGGGTCTATCTTAACGTCCTATTCATTATATAATATACTCATTATATATGTGTCTAATATTGCTCGACTATAAGGACTTCCTAGCTAATTGATGACTTGTACCTTGATTCCTATGGGGTTATTTGCATATGGGTAGAATGCTAGTGCTCTAACTAAACATGATCTACACTATGACTAATGGAACCAACAGATAAACATGATGGTAATAGTGGAATTATAGGGTGATGGTGCAAATGATGTTAATCATGTTGCCCTAAACCCTCCGTAAGGACTTATCTATAGGGCAAAAGCTGAGACATACAGTGCTGTCACACCCGATCCAATTTAGAATTTGGCCCATAGTGGGCCATGTGAATGTTATGAGATATTGTGAAGAGTTTAGTCCCACCTTGGTTGTTTAGAGTGGGATAGACCAACATATAAGGCTTCTAGAGTCCATCTCACCATCCTCGGGTTAATCCTTTTACGCGAAGCGAGACGAAAGCGTAAGTGGGATGGTGGTAGGTGTGGTTCATTTAGCGTGCAGAGTGGATCTGAGCCGTTTAGACTCTGGGGCGTTACAAATGGTATCGGAGCCGACCTTCGTGGCCACAGGGCGCGTGCGGGCCAGGGGTTGGACATGGGGTTTATTGCGCATGTAGGCTCTATGGAGTGCATGGCGTGGCACATGTGCCGGCACTGGGTGCACGGTCGCGTGCGCTAAGAGGGAACGTTCCTGGTTATCGTTTGCCTGATTGTGGGTATGTTGGGCCCGACGAGGACATCGGGTTCTTTGAGGGGGTGTATGTCACACCCGGCCCAATTTGGAATTTGGCCTATAGTGGCCCATGTGAATGTTATGAGATATTGTGGAGAGTTTAGTCCCACTTTGGTTGTTTAGAGTGGGATAGACCAATATATAAGGCTTCTAGAGTCCATCTCACCATCCCCGGGTTAATCCTTTTATGCGAAGCAAGGACGAAAGCGTAATTAGGATGATGGTAGGTGTGGTTCATTTAGTGTGCAGAGTGGATCTGAGCCGTTTGGACACTAGGGCGTTACAAGTGCAACCGTGAGAGTTATATGGCTCTAACTTTAGCTCAGTAATAGGATCTTTTCTAGCTTGTTAGAGGTTACCCAAAAGGGCGCAAGAGGGGCTTGCCACGTTGGGTATAGAACTGCCTCTGTTCTGATGTGTATAGCCTGCGGAAATTGTGCCTTCAAAAGGGGTTCTCTATATCTGCCTGCCAAGAAAACCTCGCGGCCCTAACTTATTAGAAAAGGCCTATGGAAGGCTTCATAGTGTACCCTGCCTGCTCACCTTGGGAGTGTTAGGGGGTCGACGGGCTCCGGGCATATGGGCAACACGACTCACGGGTAAAGATGCACAGCCTCTGTAGAGTGTTAAAACTATTATAACAGTCGTGCTTACGGTCACGAGTAGCCCGAAAAACTCACAGAATAAATGGTTACTTGACATGTGGATGACTTATGACGATGATGATGAGATTATAATGATGATCAATTCCTCTCCTTAATTCTAGTAGGTGTTCATGTGGGTTAAATGGGAGCTTAAGCAGAACTTGATATTAATTAATAATAAAATATTAATCTATTAAAAGTGCTAACTGCAGTCAACCGTGTCTATCCTTTTTGAGCCTCATGAATCCTCATACTATACTTGCGGAGTACGAGTGTACTCACACTTGTTATTATTTTGTTTTTAGATAAAAATCCCGGATGGGTAACAGATGACAGCTTCTACGAGGATTTCCCTGAAGATTACTAGGTTTGGGTCAACCAGTCGGCCTTCCCTGTGGAGCAGAGACTTCGTTTGAGAGTTGTTATTTACTTTTCCGCTTGTTATATTAAGAACTACATGATGTAATATCGTGACATATGTACACAGTGATGATACTTCTATTAATTTGTCGGCTTATGTGTGCGACTATTCCTGGGGCGCACATAAGATGTATGCACTCTATATTGTCCTTTAATTGGAGTGTGACAAATTGGTATCAAAGCCGTGTCGACTGTAGGACGCAAACCTAGATAGAAATGGTCGTTTCTAGGATTTTGGTTTTACTTATTTACTTGCTACTATCTCAGTTTTTGGTATTTTATTAAAATTTTTATGCTCTATTCTTTATTCTATTGCATAAAATATTGATTCTAATAATATTTTATATCAAAACTATAGATGCCTCGCATCAGTGCAGCTGCCTACGTCGCTCAGTTCACTCCAGCAGCACCTGCTCCACCAGCACCACCAGTAGTACCACCAGTGGTGCCAGAGGTCGTCCACATCACCGACGACGAGGAGGAGGAACCTATGAAAGTGGAGGTATATTCAGCTATCGCATCAGATGGACCCGCTTTGACCCCCGTGGTCGTACTCATCCCACCAGTGGATGCGCTAGTCCCCGCTGCCACACCTCCACCAGCTTCATAGGCTGCCTCTACACCAACACCAGTGTCTTCCCCAGCTGCTCCATTGGAGCCAGAAGAGATGGAGTGCACCACCCGAAACAAGTTTAAGGACGCCCCCGAGGATGCTCAATACCACAACCTCCTCACTACCTTGCTGGCCGAGTACTACCTAGACCTTGCTGCTTCTGTTAAGTACTACTGCGCAGAACACAAGCACCCCGTGGAGGCGACATATTGGAAGACCAATGTGATCATCACCACCTAGAACAACACTGACCAATCCCATGATGTCGAGACTACCCACAGCCATAGGTCCAGTCGTGCCAGCGCCTACGATAGCATGGAGGATGTTGCGCAGGAGGCTTACCTATACTACCATGGCCGCCGCTTTGAGGCCATGCAGGATAATCGCTACAGGTTTCTCCCACGCTACGACCATGTGGAAAAGACATGGGCGGTGTTGGCTCTCTTAGCTTCTAATCCAACCATGGATACCATAGTGAGGCACCTCAGCGCCATGCAGGAGGCCAATGAAGCACTCAAGGAAGAGCTTCGTGCGGTGCAGAAGTCTGAGAAGCGCCTTCAGAAAAAGATAGATGAGATAGCCGTTCAGGTAGGATAGCCTATCATGTACAAGAAGAAGGCCAGGGAGTTCACCATGGTGGATCGCGCTCCTTAGATGCTTGCAGCCCCGCCGAAATGAATGCGTTTTAGATCGAGAGTCTTGTTAAGTTTATGTGTGTAATGTGAACCTTTAGTTGTCTTGTTGGCTGTGTTGATGAACTTGGTTTGATTTGGAGTTTGTGTGATTACTGGAACCGTCTGGGCTTGTCCACATGTTCTTTTTATCAAAACCTTAAGTTAGTCTTTGTTTAACATAGTTAGGGTTTAAAATGTCGTATTTCTGCTCTGCTGTTTTTCCAATCAGTCTGCAATTTTTATCTCATATCTCTAAATCTCTGCATCCAAAAATTATGAAATTTTTGTGGAAAGAACTATACTTGTGTACCTTTCATTTCCCATTGGAATCACCTCATTATCAGTTTTGGTTTGAGAGATATGCCTGCTACAATCTGGCAAATCTGCGCAGTCTATAACTTAACACAGAAATTGTTTAGCTCAGTTTTTGATGATGTTTCTGTCAGAATCTGTGAAAAAGTTCTATATAAAAGTTGTAGCAGACTTCTTAAGCTTTCCAACGATGTATGCCACGCCTCTTTTGGATCTCTGAAACTCGAGTTACACTTCAATTTCTGATCTGCTGTTGTTGACACCCGTCCAGAAATTTTCAGCTATGTTATTTATCTTTTGTAAATAATTTATAAATTTTTGGAAGATCTCTAAAAGTTTTGCACATTTGCTTGGAAGCAGATGGCCACCAGAGGAGGATGAGGCCGAGGCCATGGACGTGGTCGTGGACATGGTGCTCTCGTGGATCCACCTCCGCCCCTGTCGGTGACGATTGAACAATTGATGGCAATGCAAGCACAGCTGATGCAGACAGTGATGGACCGTCTCGGTGAGCAACCAGCAGGAGCACCCCCACCTGTGCAGGTCCGTGACAAACATGGGGAGTTTCTGAAAGGACGCCCACCTGTGTTCATACATGCCTCTGACCCCATGGAGGCTGATGATTGGTTGAGAGCTGTAGAAAAGCAGCTAAACATTGCACAGTGCAACGACCTAGAGAAGGTCTTGTACACCTCAGGCCAACTCTAAGGAGCTACTCAGGATTGGTGGGAGTTATTCCAGTATGGACATCCAGAGAATGCTCTAGAGATCACATGGAAGGAGTTCATGGAGAACTTTAGGTCCCATCACATCCCTGAGGGACTTATTAAACTGAAGCAAGAAGAGTTCCAGACTCTCAAACAAGAGTCCATGTCTGTGGCGGAGTACCACGACAAGTTTGCCCAACTGTCGTGATATGCCCCGGCTGAGGTGGCCAGGGATTCTGACAAACAGCGTCGTTTTCTGAAGGGACTGTATGACGGAGTCCAACTGCAGCTGATGTCCAACAAGTATGCCAGTTTCCAAGAATTGGTGGATCGTGCCATTGTGATAGATAACAAGCGCAAGGAAATGGACCTCAAGAAGAGGAAGCTCTAGGGACAGGCGTCGGGTAGCAACACTCGCCCGTGAGCTTTCCCACAGCAAGGTTTTCCGCAGAGGAATCAAGGGCCACCCAACCAATGGAACAAAGGCCAGTACCCCCAGAGGAACCCAAACCAGTAGCGTCCTCAGTACCCACAATATTTTGACAACCAGAATCAGCAGCGCCCCTAGCAACATCAAGCTAGCAACTAGGCACCACGTCAGGGAGTGCCCAACAAAGCCCCAATCAAGAGTGGCACTTCAGGCAACAACCTCAATGCATGCTACAACTGTGGAGAGGTGGGTCACTATTCATACCAGTATCCAAAGAAGCAGGACCGGCAAACCCCGCAGAACCAGCAGAGTAACCAGAGGCCCAACGCTCGACCTCCGTTCACCGGCAAGGTGAATCATGTGTCATCTAAATCAGCTCAGGAGGCGCCTGAGATTATGCTGGATACGTTTAGCGTCAACTCCATCTCTGCTATCGTACTTTTTGATTCTAGTGCCTCGTATTCTTTCATATCACAAGCTTTTGTTAGAATGCATAGCATACCCTTGTGTGCCATGAAAGACCCCATGTTAGTAAACTCACCGGGGGGTAGCATGCCAGCAAATTACTGGAGCCCTTCTACTAGTATATTCCTAAGGGGGGTAGCTTTTAAAGTAAATCCAATTGTTCTGAGAACCGTTGGAATTGACCTCATCCTGGGAATGGATTGGATGAAGCAGCATAGAGCAGTGATACAATGCCAGGAGAAATCCGTTGTTGTGACATCTTCAAGTGGTGATAGAATCTGTATCGAAGTGGAAGTGCAAGTTAAACCTACCGCCACCATCAACCAGTTGAGTGATGTTGCCAACCAGGAGAACCAGGTGGTGGATGAATTCCCAGATGTGTTCCCCGATGAACTGTCAGGTATGCCACCCGATCGTGACATCGAATTCCTTATCGAGCTTTTACCTGGAACTGCACCCATAGCTAAGAGACCATATAGAATGGGGGTAGATGAATTAGAAGAACTAAAGAAACAAATTAAGGAATTGCAAGAGAAAGGTTTTATTTGCCCTAGTTCTTCATATTGGGGAGCACCTGTTATATTTGTTGATAAGAAAGATGGCACACGAAGAATGTGTGTCGATTACCGGTCCCTTAATGAAGTAACAATCAAGAACAAGTACCCACCCCCTAGAATTGATGATTTATTTGATCAGCTGAAAGGTGCTTGTGTGTTCTCAAAAATTAACCTCCGTTCTGGATTTCACCAACTAAAAATTCGTGCATCTGACATACCTAAGACAGCATTTACTACAAAATATGTCCTTTATGAGTATACAGTGATATCTTTTGGACTGACAAATGCGTCTACATACTTTATGTATCTGATAAACAAAGTATTCATGGAGTACTTGGATAAGTTTATAGTAGTATTCATAGATGATATCCTAATATTCTCCAAAAATAAAGAGGAACATGCTGAACACTTAAGATTAATCTTACAAAAACTCAGGGAACATAAATTGTATGCTAAAAGGAGCAAATGTGAGTTCTGGCTGAAAGAAGTATCTTTTCTGGGACATATGGTCTCTAATGGTGGAATAGCCATAGATCCTAGTAAAGTGCAGGATGTATTAAATTGGAAAGCCCCAACCAATATTAGTGAAATCCGTAGCTTTTTAGGACTGGCTGGGTACTATATGAGATTTATTGAAGGGTTCTCTAAGCTAGCTAAGCCTATGACAGCCCTATTAGAGAAGAATGCCAAATTTGTATGGTCAGACAAGTGTCAGACTAATTTTGAGGAACTAAAGAGAAGGTTGACAACAGCCCCAGTGTTGACCTTACCTGATTTAAGCAAGAGCTTCTCTATTTATTGTGATGCATCTCGCTTAGGCCTTGGATGTGTGCTTATGCAAGAAGAAAAGGTTGTGGCATATGCATCCAGACAGTTGAGAAAGCATGAACTGAATTACCCAACACATGATTTGGAATTAGCTGCAGTTGTCCATGCTCTGAAAATTTGGAGGCATTATTTGATCGGACATAAGTGTGACATCTATACTGATCGCAAGAGTTTAAAATATATTTTTACTCAGTCAGAGTTGAACCTTAGGCAACGTCGTTGGCTGGAATTGATTAAAGATTATGATTTAGAAGTGCATTATCATCCTGGAAAGGCAAATGTTGTTGCCGATGCACTTAGCAGGAAGAGCTATGCCAACGGACTTCAGTTGACATTTATACCAGCAGAGTTGCGAGCTGAAATAGAACATCTCAATTTGGGTTTTGTCAATAATGTAGTGGAATTGGCCATAGAGCCTACATTAGAGCAAGATATACGCAAAGGTCAGTTGGAGGATGAGAAACTAAAGGAGATTGCAAAGAATGTAGTGGTTGGAAAGGCACCAGGCTTCAGGTTGGATGAGAATGGTACTCTATGGTTTAAGAAAAGAATATGTGTACCTCAAGTGAAAGCTATCCGTGATACGATTCTGCGAGAGGCGCATGATTCTGCTTATTCCATACACCCTGGAAGCACCAAGATGTACTTAGACCTTAAAGAGAAATATTGGTGGTATGGTTTGAAAAGAGATGTGGCTGAGTATGTGGCCATATGTGATACTTGTCAAAGGGTGAAAGCTGAACACCAAAGACCTGCAGGATTGTTGCAACCAATGAAAATACCAGAGTGGAAATAGGAAGAAGTTGGTATGGACTTCATTACTGGATTACCCTGCACTCAACGTGGATATGATTTGATCTGGGTAATAGTGGATCGACATACTAAGGTAGCCCACTTCTTGCCAGTCAAAACCACTTATAGTGGTGCAAAGCTAGCGGAGTTGTATATGGAGAGAATAGTGTGTCTACATGGAGTTCCAAAGAAGATCGTATCTGACTGAGGAACTCAGTTTACATCGCATTTTTGGCATAAGGTACATAGTGCTATGGGAACAAAGCTAAATTTCAGTTCTGCATATCATCCCCAAACCGATGGACAGACAGAAAGGACCAATCAAATCTTGAAGGATATGTTGAGAGCTTGAGCTTTATAGTATGGTACTAGTTGGGATAAGAGTTTGCCATATGCTGAGTTTTCATATAACAACAGTCACCAGAAAAGTCTCAAAATGGCGCCATTCGAAGCTTTATACGGACGTAAGTCTAGAACACCTCTATTCTAGAATCAGACAGGTGAAACTCAAGTGTTTGGACCAGATGTTCTACGTAATGCAGAGGAACAAGTGAGAATGATTAGGGACAATTTGAGAGTAGCACAGTCCAGATAGAAGAGTTATGCTGATATCCGAAGAAGAGAGTTGAGTTTCAAAGTAGGTGACTATGTGTATTTGAAAGTGTCACCAATGAGAAATGTGAGAAGATTCAATATGAAGGACAAGTTAGCACCGAGATATGTGGGACCTTTCAAGATTCTGGAAAGACATGGAGAAGTGGCCTATCAATTGGAACTGCTAGAAAGTTTGTCAGGTGTGCATGATGTGTTCCATGTTTCTTAGTTGAAAAGGTGTTTGCGGGTACCAGAAGAGCATATTCCCTTGGAAGAGCTTGTTGTTAAAGAAGATCTCACATATGAAGAGTATCCAGTAAATATTCTGGAAACTGCAGAAAGAGTTACCAGGAGCCGCACTATAAAGATGTGCAAAGTACAATAGAATCGATATTCAGAAGATGAGGCTACATGGGAAAGAGAAGAAGATCTGAGAAAATCTTATCCGCAGCTTTTTGAGTAAGCATCACCCAATCTCGAGGACGAGATTTCTTTTTTAGGGGGGTAGAATTGTAACACCCTAAATTTTTCATAATTTCAAAATAGTTAAATATGATTTATTTATGTAATTGAGTGTGTATTTAAATATAGGGAATAATAAATTTTTGTGAAATTAAAATTAATCATAAGGTTAGCAACATGTTGATGCACTCATACTGCCACATTTTATTTATTGTGTTGATTGGTTTTGATCCAAAGTTCAAAAGAGATTCAAAAACATTTGAAATTGGATTTGGAAAATCAAATTAGAAAAAAGAAAACTTCTTTTCCTTCCCCCTCCCTCCTTTCGGCCCAGTCGGCCTGCTGGCCCATTTCCTCCCACTGGCCCGCTCGCGCTTTTCCTTTCCCCTCCTCCCTCCTTTCTTCCTTGCTGGGCCGGCCCGGTCAGCGCTGGCAACCGTTGCTGCCCGCACCCTTCCTTCCCTTTCTCAGCGGCTGACAGCCCGGGCCCACTTATCGGCGCTCTTCTCCAACCTCCGCCCGCTCTCTCGGTCGAAGCTGCAACCGTCGTCCACCACCCCGCGCCACGATCCTCCCATCGTGGGAGCGTCTCCCCACGCCTGGCCCCTTTTAAATGGAAGCTACACCCGATGCCGCTCCCTCTGTTGCCCCTCCCCGCTCCATTTCCACTCGCTAGAGCCGCAATCCGCAACACCGTAGGTCACCGGAGTGCCGTCTGTCTCCTCCGCGTCGCCATCATCTCTGAGCCACCCTCGTCTTCGTTTTACCGCTCGGTGAGCTTCGCCCCGCTCCCCTCTTTCTCCCCATCCACCTCCCGTGTCGGGTGGTGGCCTCTAGGGCCGTTTCCACGAGCACCGGCGAGCCTCTCGCCGCTGTCCATGGCGACCACCACGCTGGCCATGTCCTCCGTCTGTGTTTTGCCCCGGGACGGATTCGCCTTCACCCCCGCTCTCTTCCGGTGCTCTCGGCTTGGCGAGATGAGACCCGTAGCGCCCTAGCCGCCTACTCTGCCGAGCGGCACACCGCCGGCCATGGAGCACCGCCGCGGGCTCGTCTTCTCCGGCGAGCTACGCCACCCCTCCTCCCCTCCATCAAATCTGAGCTGTTCATTTTTAATCGTGTGGCCCAAGATCAACCGTACCCCTTCGAGGGTCTTTTTGTTAAAGAGACCCTGCCTTTTCCCATAATTATGCCCGCAGTCCTCGGCCGATTCAAAATATGGATTCTCTTTTATTTATTTCAATTCATTTAACTTTACAGTATCTACAGAAATGCCAGTGCACTATTTTGCTTATAAAATCGTCATTTTAACTCCGATTTGACCCGTTCAACTTGCGTTAGGTTCGTAATTTCATGATCTACGCAATAGTGCTACTGTTAGACCTGTTAGGAGCTTTTGAATTTCTCGATTAAGTCTAGTTTAATAGCTAGCTTTTAGAACCGTAAATAGCTTGTAACTTGTGCGTTGTAGCTCTGTTTTTCGTGCAATTCGCGTCGTTGTGATCGTAGTGAGACATAGATGATTTTGGTAAACATTTTATATAGTTTTATTTATTGTTGGTGTACTGTTCTAATCGTAGTCATGTTTTGCTTCGATGTCTGTTCTGGAATGCGTGTTGTACTTCGTGTCGTTCGAGTTCAGACGGTGAGGGGTACTTCGGGAATCCGGACACATACGAGGAGCAGCAGGACTAGCAGCAGTTCATGAACCAAGGCATGTATAGCATGGGCCTACCTTAATGTCCTATTCATTATATAATATACTCATTATGCATGTGTCTAATATTGTTCGACTATAAGGACTTCCTAGCTAATTGATGACTTATACCTTGATTCCTATGGGGTTATTTGCATATGGGTAGAATGCTAGTGCTCTAACTAAACATGATCTACACTATAACTAATGGAACCAACAGATAAACATGATGGTAACAGTGGAACTATAGGGTGATGGTGCAAATGATGTTAATCATGTTGCTCTAAACCCTCCGTAAGGACTTATCTGTAGGGCAAAAGCTGGGACATACAGTACTGTCACACCCGGCCCAATTTAGAATTTGGCCCATAGTGGGACATGTGAATGTTATGAGATATTGTGGAGAGTTTAGTCCCACCTTAGTTTTTTAGAGTGGGATAGACCAACATATAAGGCTTCTAGAGTCCATCTCACTATCCTCGGGTTAATCCTTTTACGCGAAGTGAGACGAAAGCGTAAGTGGGATGGTGGTAGGTGTGGTTCATTCAACGTGCAGAGTGGATCTGAGCCGTTTGGACTCTGGGGCATTACAAATGGTATCGAAGCCGACCTTTGTGGCCACGGGCACGTGCGGGCCAGGGGTTGGACATGGGGTTCATTGCGCGTGTAGGCTCTGCGGAGTGTATGGTGTGGCACATGTGCCGGCACTGGGTGCACAGTCACGTGTGCTAAGAGGGAACGTTCCTGGTTATCGTTTGCCTGATTGTGGGTATGTTGGGCCCGACGAGGACGTCGGGTTCTTTGAGGGGGGTGTATGTCACACCCGGCCCAATTTGGAATTTGGCCCTTAGTGGCCCATGTGAATGTTATGAGATATTGTGGAGAGTTTAGTCCCACCTTGTAATGGGGACAGAGGTCCTGATCTTCCATCAGGTTCAAGATAAACAACGATTTGTTCGGAGAGCGACACACCGATCCAGCTTCAGATCACAAAGATCCAAACCCTGCAACCTTAGCACCACGTCTCCTCTGGTTATCAACCGTGTCACAATCCAGTTGACCTCGCCAAGAAGGCTAATCCCTGCTGCAAATCGAAGAACACAAGCAAGAACAAGATAAAACGCAACTCAATTGAAGTGACAATTGCAGATGAATGATTAAGCACTCGAAGTTGGGGTCTTGCAAACCGATAACGGCGACTGTTCAATGACAGATTGATCTAAAACAAAATCCAAACCCTAAAATAGGTGGTGACTACTGATTATATAGCCTAAGGGACGTCCAAGGATCCCTCTTCACGTCCTAAAGGTGTCCCAACACGTTACAAGGCCCAACGGCCCAAAAGAAGGTGTCGCAGCACCCTGACAGATTCTGGACGCTGACTTGTTTCAATGATTCCTGTTGATTCTGAAGAGATTTTGATGTGAAACCACTTGTATTGGTTTTCTTATCAAATTATCTTTCCATCCATATGTGGATCATCGAAAACGGAGTTCGGATGCGTCCTGGACATCCATTTTATTGCAGACTGATCCTGATAGCCGAGGCAGACTCGAACTCAGATTGGACTGGGCCTCTGGCTTGGCTTGGATGTCCTTGCTGGCCTCCTAAGGTGGTGGCCAAGGAGGTGGACGTCCAAGGCTATCTCTTAGGTGTTCTCCATCTTCTTGGGGCGTGCTCCAACTTAGGCCTGGATCCCAAGGATGTCTAACAAGCCCATGACGACAGTGTAGCTCTTGCCAGAAATAGCGCCAGAATATATTGGTGATTTGGAGGCCTTGCCTATGTGATATTGAGATGGGACCAGATCTATTTGAAAGCTTATCAAACAAGCTTTCCATCAAGTGCTCATTGACCTCGATCGCACTCCGGATGGATGAGTTATGACCTTCCCAATGAGGCACTGTCGGGCTGCCGACGAACCAAAAGTTCAACTTTGATGAACTTCTGTTATAAAACACATTTGAACCTACAATCAAATAGTGACATGTATATGTGGAACCAAGTGAATTGTAACCAAAGCCACTATGCAAATATAGGAATGAGTGCACCTTATAATCATTGCTCATATCCGAAGGCGCCACGTCCTCATCATCCTCCCCTTCTTGACAACAAACCGTCCTCGGTTTGGGATTAGATAAAGAAAACATTGTTGGTAGTAGCCAACATTGCTCCCCTTCTTGAAATTTAACATGTTTCTTTATAATAAAACTAGGGTAACTCGACATGATAAGATTATAGCAATTGCAATCCTTTGGTTGATCATACTTTTGCACCATATAACGAGATTTCAGATTTGAACAAATATAGACATGATGCACCTTATACTCTCCTTTACAATTATATTTTCCAATAAAATGATATGTATGTCTAGAGAACCATGGCAAATCAGCATAGGCATAAAGTTTCTCCTCTAAAGAACTAAAATTACACGAAACATCAAATTCAATGTAACCCAAAGTATTTAAAGAATACAATAATTTCAGCTCATCAACTTCTCTAGCATTATGAATAACAAGTCTATTTTCAGCACAAGTGCTCATTTTTAGCACACATATAGCGTGATCATTCTTCAATGATTGCATGGGTATAACATAAATATCATGATGCAAGTCATCTTCGTCACAAGAAACATCAAGCAAATCATTTTGTGACAAAGGTAAATCAAGTGAATGCTCCACTAAAATTTTCTCTATCATAGCATGATTGGTGGAAAAATTCAACTCATCAAGAGAACTCTCACATTCTGTGAGTTTAGCATCATGGGTATTACCTTTGCTCTCATGTTCAGTAGGGGTAATAGTTGATGGTTCTGAATTTTCACATGAGGCTGTGAGCTTCTCATTTTCTGTCACGTCATCCTTGCTCTTTTCTACATTGTCCTGCAAAAGGTTAGGCATAGCAGGAGGAATAACAACCGACTCTTCCTCTAAATGGTACACCTCATCATATGAAGTCAAAACAGGAGGTGGATTAACAAAGGTTTCTCGCATAAGAAGTTTCATATCATTCCAAGTTTGAGGCTTATCAGAAGGATCTAAAGACTCCCACCAAGATAAAGCAGAATGTCATAAAACACTAACTGCATTTTTTACCTTCCTCCTTGGACACATAAAGCGAGTAGCAAATATGTTGTCGATGGCAATTTCCCACTCCATGTACTCATCAGCACCTATACCATCATAAGTCGATGGATACGAACAACCTGTCATTGTTAGAAGACAGCAAAATACAATACAAAAATATTATCCCTATCAAATGACTACGTGGTTGTAGTGGTATCACTTTTGACAGCAAGTGGAAGCGTCTTACCAAGCTCTTACAAAGTTCTTACCAATGCAAGCAGTGGGCGGTACAACCGGCAGCTGGTTCGTGATACCTATGAGGTAGTGGTACTGAGATTGCAAGGACCTTTTTTCTGTACTGATCTGAAGTATATATATGGAGTTTGGGAGGCACAAAAAAAACAAATATATATATGTGGCACACAAGTCAGTGACAGACAGCAATATTGAATAAATGTCCAGAGCACTTATCCTAGTTGTTGGCCTATACGTGTTCCTATCACCAGTTGCGACAAACAAGAGAGGAAACAAGGATGAAAGGAAACAAGTATTAAAGGTAGCAACGGATATAAACAAGGCAAAAGGTACCACAAACAATAGAGCTATTGAGTGTTCCTTATGTGCTCCTTTTCGATATCTTCTATTCTCTTTTACTTTTTTTCTTTTATTTTTTTGTCCAATCTTTTTTTCTTGCTTTTGCTCTTTTGATATTTTTTTCTCAGCAAGGAGCACACAAGAATAAACCACAAAAAATTTGAGCTCAATTAAATAAAAGATGTGGCCTATAGAAAATTAGGATTGTGCTCTAAAAAGCATACCAAAACTTGTGGGCCCAGAAACTCAATTTTTCTAATTGAATTTTACAAATATAATTTTTGTGAACCCAGCAATGCTGGGATGAAATAGATCTAAAATTTTCTGGCATTCTCCGTAGATACAAAATTTTCCCCGTTTCGAGTTCGGATGCAAAAGTTATGACTGTTTTAAGGAAGCTGCTCGAATCAGGGTTTTAGTGGACACAAGATGCAAACCGATGGTGATACGGAATAGCGGCGGGTGGAGGAATCAACACAAATTAGAAAAGAACACAATCTAAACCAGCAACAAGACTTTGACCTAGGACACAAACTCAACAAAGCGAACTCTGAAACTGAAATATGCAAAGGCTATGGAGCGGAAGGTTCTAGGACAGGAAAAACAAGTATGGCACTGGACTATGGGACGAATGTGAAATCAAACTAAACTAGGGTAAAATTGAACCTGACGGTATACTTGAAGCTCTGATTACTAATTTATGTGAACTAGGGTTCCTGATCTTCCGAAAGGTTCTGATAACTCTCGATTTGGTGGAGTCACGACACAATTCGATCCGGCTTCCGAACAACTCGGTTCTGAACCCCGCAATTGCAGCACCACGGCCCCTCTGGTTATCGACCAGCGTTGCATGGTCGACCTCACCAAGAAGGCTAAGTCCTTGCCTGCGAATCGAGAACACACGCAAGAACACAAAGGAATGCAACCAAATTACAGATGAATGATTAATCTCACAAAGTTGGGGTTTCACAAACCGACGGCGGCGGCGAAACTATTATCAACAGAATAATCTAATTTAATGGGGACAGAGGTCCCGATCTTCCATCAGGTTCAAGATAAACAACGATTTGTTCGGAGAGCGACACACCGATCCGGCTTCAGATCACAAAGACCCAAACCCTGCAACCTTAGCACCACGTCTCCTCTGGTTATCAACCGTGTCACAATCCGGTTGACCTCGCCAAGAAGGCTAATCCCCGCTGCGAACCGAAGAACACAAGCAAGAACAAGATAAAACGCAACTCAATTAAAGTGACAATTGCAGATGAATGATTAAGCACTCGAAGTTGGGGTCTTGCAAACCGATAACGGCGACTGTTCAATGACAGATTGATCTAAAACAAAATCCAAACCCTAAAGTAGGTGGTGACTACTGATTATATAGCCTAAGGGACGTCCAAGGATCCCTCTTCACGTCCTAAAGGTGTCCCAACACGTTACAAGGCTCAACGGCCCAAAAGAAGGTGTCGCAGCACCCTGACAGATTCTGGACGCTGACTTGTTTCGACGATTCCTGTTGATTCTGAAGAGATTTTGATGTGAAACCACTTGTATTGGTTTCCTTATCAAATTATCTTTCCATCCATATGTGGATCATCAAAAACGGAGTTCGGATGCGTCCTGGACATCCATTTTATTGCAGACTGATCCTGATGGCCGAGGCAGACTCGAACTCAGATTGGACTGGGCCTCTGGCTTGGCTTGGATGTCCTTGCTGGCCTCCTAAGGTGGTGGCCAAGGAGGTGGACGTCCAAGGCTATCTCTTAGGTGTTCTCCATCTTCTTGGGGCGTGCTCCAACTTGGGCCTGGATCCCAAGGATGTCTAACAAGCCCATGACGACAGTGTAGCTCTTGCCAGAAATAGCGCCAGAATATATTGATGATTTGGAGGCCTTGCCTACGTGATATTGAGATGGGACTAGATCTATTTGAAAGCTTATCAAACAAGCTTTCCATCAAGTGCTCATTGACCACGATCGCACTCCGGATGGATGAGTTATGGCCTTCCCAATGAGGCACTGTCGGGCTGCCGATGAACCAAAAGTTCAACTTTGATGACCTTCTGTTATAAAACACATTTGAACCTATAATCAAATAGTGACATGTACATGTGAAACCAAGTGAATTGTAACCAAAGCCACTATACAAATGTAGGAATGAGTGCACCTTATAATCATTGTTCATATCCGAAGGTGCCATGTCCTCATCACCTTGGTTGTTTAGAGTGGGATAGACCAACATATAAGGCTTCAAGAGTCCATTTCACCATCTCCGGATTAATCCTTTTACGTGAAGTAAGGACGAAAGCGTAATTGGGATGGTGGTAGGTGTGGTTCATTCAGCGTGCAGAGTGGATCTAAGCCGCTTGGACTCTAGGGCGTTACAAGTGCAACCATGAGAGTTATATGGCTCTGACTTTAGCTCAGTAATAGGATCTTTTCTAGCTTGTTAGAGGTTACCCGAAAGGGCGCAAGAGGGGCTTGCCACGTTGGGTATAGAACTGCCTCTGTTTGATGTGTATAGCCTGCGGGAATTGTGCCATCAAAAGGGGTTCTCTATATCTGCCTGCCGAGGAAACCTCGCGGCCCTAACTTATTAGAAAAGGCCTATGGAAGGCTTCATAGTGTACCCTGCCTGCTCACCTTGGGAGTGTTAGGGGGTCGACGGGCCCCGGGCATATGGGCAACACAACTCACGGGTAAAGATGCACAACCTCTGCAGAGTGTTAAAACTGTTATAACAGTCATGCTTACGGTCACAAGCGGGCCGAAAAACTCACAGAATAAATGGTTACTTGACATGTGGATGACTTATGACGATGATGATGAGATTATAATGATGATCAATTCCTCTCCTTAATTCTAGTAGGTGATCATGTGAGTTAAATGGGAGCTTAAGCATAACTTGATATTAATTAATAATAAAATATTGATCTATTAAAAGTGCTAACTGCAGTCAACCGTGTCTATCCTTTTTGAGCCTCATGAATCCTCATACTATACTTGAGGAGTACGAGTGTACTCACACTTGTTATTATTTCGTTTTTGGATAAAAATCCCGGATGGGTAACAGATGACAGCTTCTACAAGGATTTCCCTGAAGATTACTAGGTTTGGGTCAACCAGTCGGCCTTCCCTGTGAAGCAGAGACTTCGTTTGAGAGTTGTTATTTACTTTTCCGCTTGTTATGTTAAGAACTACATGATGTAATATCATGATGTATGTACACAGTGATGATACTTCTGTTAATTTATCGGCTTATGTGTGCGACTATTCTTGGGACGCACATAAGATATATGCACTCTATATTATCCTTTAATTGGAGTGTGACAGCCATCCAAGAAGACGACAGGTTACTTCCTAACAATGCTAGTCACCCAGCACACTTCTAGGATCCATGGATCACTAGCGGAACTGGGTCCAGTAGAGGGCAATTGACAATGATAGGACTTCCCTATCACTATTAGTTCATGACCCACCAGTGACAGCACTACCAAGTCTAGCTCCTTCACGGACTTGGTAGGATTAAAATCACTGTCAGTTCATGCCTACACTAGACCGTGATTTGATGTGGCTCACTATTGGGTCAAGAACATATATACCCGGCAGCACTGTTTGCCTAAATGGTTGTTTATTCCTTTAAACAATGGTTAAATAGTAAATGAAGGCCACCCATGTTGCTTAGGTCTTAAATAGTGAATTAAACAGTTGGACCATTTTAACTGTTAAAAACCATATAAACGTTCTAAACAAATCAAGTTAAACATGATTAAATGAGCTAAACGGCCATTTAATTCACCATTTAGTCAATGGTAACTTCCAAAATTGTAACCAACTAATCAACATTGTAAGTATATGAGGTGGATTGTTTCTTCCAAAAAATATTTAATAGAATACTTATTTTTTTACATACGTAAATATGTATTACTTTTTAGCATATGACGCTGTTTAGAACCTAATATTAGAATGCTTAGCAATAAGTACTACTTCATATATCATTGGTCTGCTATGAGTGCTATCCCCTTCAGCAAATGGATTCATTTCATGGGTATATAAAGTGAGGAAACTTACATTTATAAGTCTTTTATCTGTGTGTCACTAAAAAAGATTAAAATTTCATAACTGTCACTAAAAAAAGTCGTGGCGCCTAACGTGCCATCAAGTAAACTTTCTCGTGCCACTGCCGTGAGAATGTAGCATGACGGCTATTAACTGAAGGGTGAAACGGTCTTACCCTTGGCGTTGACCGAGCTCGCAATTTTTGCTGTTTCCCTAATGCCACAGCCATGGCCGGGAAACAATGCCACCAATTGCTTGCTTGGCGGCTCGCCAAAGCATTGTTGTGTAATTTCATAGATCATTTCACCGATGAAGCTGACGACTGCGTTCGTTTGTGCCTGCCGTGGCAGCGTCGAGCACGACAGTCTTTGTGGTGGTGCATGAACTCGGAGCTAGCTAGTCTCCACGCGCTGCACCATGCATTGGTCAGCAAAGCATCAGCGTTGTGTGGGCAAAGGGCGCCCTCGAAGAACCTCTGGGTCTCCTCATCGTGCGTCTTCATCAGGCCCGTGTTGCCATGGAACGACACAGACATGCTGCCCACGTACGTGTCCTGCCACGGCATCACCAGCACGGCCACCTCCTCGTCGGCCTTCCGGTTCAGCAGCTCACCGCGACGCCCTCGGCGCCAGGACCACCCGACAGCCCGCATCGTGCACCGGCGTGATCTCCGTGTTCATGGACCATCCTGCGACGTACACGTATCACCATGCGTCGCGGATGGCGTCGTACATGTCCTACCACACAGCCTCGCCGGCCGGTACGCCACGCCATGCCAGCCCGCCGTCGAGGTGGACCGCGGGTCGAACGCGTCGGACAAGTGTGTCTTCTGGTACAACGTGACGCTGCAGTTGGTCAGCTCCGGGAAAAAATGCTGGCTTGACGCCCGAGAATTCAGGGAGGCGGACGCCGGTGGCCCAGAACGGGTCACAGTACTCCACGTGAAAGAACTACAGGCGGACGCCGAGGCTCGTCGTGTGCGTCGTCTCATGGGCGTGCTCGCAGCTCGCCGCCGCAGAGGTCGAGCCAGCGCTCGAGTGGCTGTAGTCCAGAGGCGACGCGCGGTGAGCACGGACCCGTAACCAAGGACAGCCGCGCCGATGAGATTCTCGTTCTTGTCAGCATCAAGCTTGCCAATATCTTCATGAGCTCCTTTTGCTTCTCAGCATGGACACAAACGTCATACGACGGTCTGACATCAACGACAACAAGCCAAAGTTTTATGATACTCAACTGGTCATCAACGATGCAAGGACAGCGGAAAGTGTTGGATGGGCCACTCACCTCAGAACGTACTACGTGCAGTAAGGGCAGTTGTAAGCGTGCACATGATCTCCTTCCTCAATCGTCCCAAAAAAAATGATCTCCTTCCTCAAATTATTTTTCGGTAACGCTGGGTCAGGGCATTCGTCCTTCCGGACGCCGCCTTCCCGAGTCCGCGTGCTACCGGCCTAATAGGCCTGCTTGCTCTCTACGTCTACCAACTCTCTCTAAATACCTCCCCACTCCATGCTCGCTCATCGCGTGCTTCACTGTACCGTGCGTCCGTCTGCACGCGCCACTCCGCCTCGCCACCACGACCATCCCCCCACGCACCCCATCCTGCGCCGCGCCGTTGCGGCCATCCCTCGCCGTGTGCCCCATCCTGCGCCATGCCGCACTCCATGCTCGCCCGTCGCGGCCATCCACTGTTGCACCCCACTCCACGCTCACCTGTCGTCGGCGTGCACCCCGCCACCACCACTCAGGTGCCATGAGGAGAAAGTCGTCAACGGTCGGGACATCGTCTCCCGCGTTCAGCTGAAGACACCACAACAGGAAGAAGCACATGTTGCAAGCGTATATTTCAGGGGTTTCAGATGTTTCAGAGGTATGTTGTAAGTGTTTCAGATGGATTTTGCAAAAGTAGATTGGTATGTTGCACATGTTGCAATGGCTATAACGTATGTAGCAAGCGTCTATTCCAAATGTTTCATCTGTTTTTTCAGACGTATATTGCAAGTGCGTTTATCCGGATGTTGTATATGTTTTCACACATATGTTGCAAATGTTTTATCTGGATGTTGTATATGTTTGCAATGGTTTTCAAGTTTTTTAGGTGTTTTTGCAAGTGTTTCAGACGTATGTTATAAGTGTTTCAACGGTTTTGAACATATGTTGCAAGTGTTCCATCTAGATGTTGTAAAATTAGATCGAGTGTTACTCGTGTTGTAATAGAACCCACATGCCATAGCCACCTGCTGAAACTGTTGGGGCGTCGCCGAGCGGGCGCAGAGGTCCAGGCAGGGGAAATAGAGGGGGCACGAGCAGTCCGCGCATGGGGTCGCACGGTGTAGGCTCCCGCGTGGGGCACCCGAAACGGAGTGCAGGCGTGGGCATCCATCCGGGCATTAGCACTACTGATTATTTTTGCATAGAGTTGCTGATGTTGTCTGCCGATGGTACTATCTGATCCTAATGGATCCAACAATGATTAAGGGCCTGTTTGAGAGAGATCCAGCCCTGAAAAGCTAGATATGGAGCACCAGATCCACCGTGGAGTAGCTCCACCGTGGAGTAGCTCCACCATGGATCTTGGACCTCACTATTGGCGAGAAAACTGTTTGGGAGAGCTCCACGGTGGATCTGCTAGGCTAGTCCAACAACCAACCAATTTTAACCCAATAGCAGCCCATCGATGAGAGCTCCTCCTCCCCTTTGTCTCACTGATACCTGGTCCCACTCGTCTTCATCCTCTTCATATGAAGTAGAGCGACAGTGGAAGGAGGAGAGCGCGACGACGGCTCCTGCACTCGTGCACGCACGTGGACGGCCGGACTCCCGCACAACAGTCGGAGGTAGAGCACATAGCGGCGCCTTATGCACGCGTACGGTGAGGAGGCCATGTGCGACGACAGGAGGAGGAGCTGTGCCGTTGTCCCTCTGTGTCCTTCTCCAGTAGCATGGCCGGCATTGGGGCTGTGGACAAGTCTGGCCTGGGCGTGGGCACGAGGATGCGACGTCAACAGTGGGCGATGTTGGGGCTGGACCCGGCCAAGGCACGGTGGTGGGCAGTGTTGGGGCCAAGGCGCGATGCTTCTTTGGCCGATATCGAGCAGAGCACAAGGCTGCCCAGGGCCACGGCGCGGCGTAGCGGCGAGTGGCGCTGGGGTGCTGCAGTGGCATAGCAGGGCGAGCGTGGCGGGGCCACCGTGGCTAAACGAACCATTTAGCCATCGCAGCGACGAGCGAGGCAAGCGCGGCAAGGTGCGGCCATCGAGCAAGGCGTTGGCAGGCTTTAGAGAAAAGAAAAGAGGTAAACCAACCGTTCTCTTATATAATCAGTGGTATGATGGGTAATTATGGGCAAATCTATGAATGCATGAGTTTTTGAGTACCCCTTGAGGTGCTTCGGGAAATCCATAGATCTGGTCCCTAGATCTAGAGTTTTGGTGGATCTGGATCCCGTGGAGTTGAGGTGTTTGGACGAAAAATAAACAAATCTAGAGCTATTTTCGTGGACCTGGAGCACTTGGAGCTCAGCCAAATATAGCCCAATAAAGAAGGACTATTGGCATTGTTGCTAGGAGCTTTCCTAGCAGGAACGGCGTGCACCATCAAATCAAATGTGCACACATAATGTGATGTAATTCCACTACTCCTGGGCTAACCCAAATGTTTTGTAACGATGCTCCAAGCACCCTGCATCAACGGCGGTACAAGTGGAAATTATTCAGGCGGTACACGGGCTTTCCTAGCAGCAGGGGGCAAAATTGTCTTTTAGAAAGAAATGAAACACCTCACCGGACTGAATAGATGGAAAATGTTAATGGAACCGGGCACGAGAAATTCTCAGTAGCATGTTAAGCGGCACAACCTTTTTAGTGGAAGATATAAAATTATTCCGAACATTTTTAGTAATGCACAGGTAAAAGACTTTGGATATGTATGAAACTATACTTGGCATTGAAGTTCTTTCATTGCTGTGCATCGGATGGTGACGTAGCACGTGGTCTGATTGTAACAATCCACATGTCATATTGCTATGATCCAACAATCTACTTCTCCAAGCTTGCAGTCTTGCAGATTGTAACACCTTGCAATAATAAGCAGCATTATATTCCACGGTTTGTGATCGCTAAAATAGACATGGCCTAATTAAAAGGGTAAAGAATCCAGGCGGGGAATCTCTCCCCTCCGTAGTTCTTCCTCAAAAAAAAGGGTAAAGAATCTGAAGTGCTTTACATACTTTTCTAGATGTTGTATTACATCGTGGTAATCTGGTCGAAAATGACACTCTCCACCACTTTGTTTAGCTTAGCTTAGATAATTATTTTTTCTTGAAACACAGTCACCCACACTCAAATTAACAAGTCCGTCCGAATCTTGGATCACTAGTAAATCTTCTTTATTTGGTAGACAAGAATAAATCCCTTGGGTGGCCATAGACTTAAAGTAGAAATCAGGGTTTATTGTTGAGTCCGGAGCGTAGATTATATTTACTTAGGAATAGAGAATTACAGAGAAGTAATGGTTTTATATGGTGGGCTGGGACAAATGATCTAAAGAGAACTCTTTAGGAATAGAGAAGTTCACTCTTCTCCACAATTATATCTCTTGGATTGGAAAAAGAATATATTTTGGAGCATCGGTTGTCAATCAGGTGCTACCGGCCGAATATTTGAGATGACGTGGCTCTTTGGAGTCTTACTCTCAGCTTGGTGTAAACGCGATCGTTCACGGCCCTCTCCTTTATGGAGGTGTTGTCATGGTGCAGTAGAACGAGAGAATGAGGCGGCACCTCGGATAATCTGGTGACAGACTATACAGGCAGCAGATAAAGCTCCCAGACATGACCGGCGAAGACGATGGCACGTCTGCTCCGTGTCCATGCCAAATTTGCAGGATTGTGCTCTTGTTGGCCGGGTCTATTCTGAACTGATGAGGCTATCTTCACAAAGATTTCAGCTGAAATTGTTCCCAAAAAAAAGATTTCAGCTGAAATTGAATTCGCTACAACTTGTAGCCTACAAGTCAACGTGACAACACCATACGGACGTGCAGATGTGATGATATTTACATTTGACAGCAAACCCTGTTTCAAGCAGGATGACGAACCTGTAGAAAATATTTGAAAGATTTTCAACATGTTTGTGACAGAAGCCCGTCTACGCAGTCGGTAGAGCGCAAGGCTCTTAACCTTGTGGTCGTGAGTTCGAGCCCCACGGTGGGCGATATTTTTATTTTTTCCACGTTTTTAGTTTCGTACTATATACTGTACAATGTTGCTTGTAAAATGGGCCGCACCTTTTTAGTTTCGTACATACTGTACAAGGTTGCTTGTTAAAATGGGCCGCTGTGTAGTAAATGTGCAGCATATAGGCCTTGATGGATATGATGGGCCTGTTGTCATTAGTCTAGGAAACAATATTAGGCCGTGTTGTTTGGCCCTTTTGTTGGGCTACTCCGTGCTATTAGGAACTTTGCAAACACTCCACATTTTTAGTGTTTATTATAAAATCACAAAACACATTTTTTTCTTCAAATTACATATACTCGTGTGTACACTTACCTCTATAAAATATTATATATACACCCTACTTCCTTATAGGGGCGGATCCTGAATTTTTTTAGGGGAAATATTAATTTCCATTACTCAGAAGGGACTGAATCAACAACAATTACAAGTTGACACTACTACACAACTGACCTTCCGTCGATCGCCCAAAATGCCTTTAGTCTCGGCGATTTCGGCGCCTGGAACTAAATAGAGCTTGTTACCAACCGGAACTAAAGGTCTCTCGCCAACGGCTCTGTTGTCAGGCGTTGTCGGGAGGGACCTTTAGTTCCGGTTGGTGCCACCGACCGGGACTACAGCTTTTTGTCCCGGTCCGTGGCACCGACCGGGACTATAGGACTGGCTTTAGTTCCGGTTTGTGTTACCAACCAGGATTAAACCCCCCTACAAATTGAACCTCCCTCTTCTTCCTCCCTGCCCGAGCCCGAGCTTCCTTGTTCATGTTCTTGTTGCTTGTTCTTCCATTGTTCTTGCTTGTCTCATCTCCGACAATCAATCCACTTCAAACGCTTCTACGCCATCGTCGATTTGTTTGAAAGGTTGCTAGCTTCATCCTCCTATGTTTTAGCAGCACCATATGTAAATTCATGTTGTATATGGCTATTTTATTTCATATTGCTAGCTCCAATCACTTTTCATGTTTGAATTTTTATGAACGATGCTAATTATAGTACCTAGAAAGTAGTATACATATATAATGTTTAGTTCTATTATAGACTTTTTAGGATACTTTTTACTTTAATTTGTTCATGTTCTTATTTTAAAATATTAAATAATGTTGATTCTTTGTAATTTTGAAACAAATTAATTTTAACTTTAAAAATTCTTCAAATTAATTTTATTTAGAGATAAAATTACACCTTTTAATAGAAAAATACAAAATTTATGATTTTGCTATCTTTTTATTAATGTCCATAAATTAATTTTATGAAATAATAAACCATTTATAAAATTTTGAACTCAATTAGACAAGGTTGTGCCGCGCTCTTTTCTCATGCTGGGCTTTTAATTATGTGATGTCATATAATGCAGATAATGACACGCCATTAGATGTACAATGCCGATCGCCGCTCCAACGAGTTCATTGAGGGCGTGCGAGAATTCTGTAGAGTGGCAGAGGAAAACAAGCAGGGTGGTTTTATGTGCTGTCCATGTGCTGTGTGTATGAATTTGAAAGAATTTTGTAGCTCAAAAAGTATTCACTTGCACTTGTTCAAGTCGAGTTTCATGTCAAACTACATTTGTTGGACCAAGCACGTAGAGACCATGGTTATGATGAAAGAAGGTGAAGAAGAACAAGCGGACCCTTACGATGTTTTTGCTTAATACTGTGACTTCACGATGGAGGAAGTTGAAGAAGAGGTGGATGCAGAAAACAGTATCGCTGAAGATGACGATGCTCTTAGTGATGTCATTCGCGACGCACAGAGAGATTGTGAAAGTAAAAAGGAGAAGGCTAAGTTTGACCAAATGCTAGAGGATCACAAGAAGTTACTCTACTCGTCGGCCGAAGATAGGCAGAAAAAGCTAGGCACGACACTGAAGTTATTACAGTGGAAGGCAGAGAATGATATATTTGACAAGGCATTTAGGAAATTACTGAAGATCCAAAAAAGATGCTTCTGAAGCCTAATGAATTGCCCACCACTATATACGAAGAAAAAAAGATCGTCTGCCCTTTAGGATTACAAATCGAGAAGATACATGCATGTCCTAATGACTGCATCCTGTACCGTGGCGAGCACGAGAATTTAGATGAATGCCCTGTTTGCCATGCATCACGGTACAAGATCTTGCGAGATGATCCTGGCGATGTTGAGGATAAAGAACGTCAGAAGAAGAGAATCCTTGCCAAGGTTATGTGGTATGCCCCAATAATTCCACGCCTAAAAGGACTGTTTAGAAACAAGGAGTACGCAAAGTTGTTGTGATGGCACAAAAAAGACCGTAAGGTGGACAACATGTTGAGACACCCTACAAATGGGTCCCAGTGGAGAGAAATAGATACAGAATTCCCGGACTTTACAGACGACGCAAGAAACCTAAGGTTCGCATTGAGTACGGATGGATTTAATCCTTTTGGGGACCAGAGCTCTAGTCATAGCACTTGACCCGTTACTCTATGTATCTACAACCTTCCTCCATGGTTATGCATGAAGCGGAAGTTCATTATGATGCCGGTGCTCATCCAAGGCCCGAAGCAACCTAACAATGACATCGATGTCTACCTGAGGCCATTAGTTGAGAAACTCCAGGTGCTATAGAGCAAACCAGGTGTGCGTGTGTGGGATGAGTACAAACAGAAAAATTCGACCAGCGAGCATTGTTGTTCGTGACAATCAATGATTGGTCAGCTCTAAGTAATCTTTCAGGACAGACAAATAAGGGATATAATGCATGCACCCATTGTTTTGGTGACCTTGAGGTTGTCTATTTAAAAAATGTCAAAAGGTCATGTACCTTGGCTATCATCGATTTCTTGCTAAGAACCACCAGCTGAGAAAGAAAGGCAAACATTTTAAAGGTATGACAGAACACCGGTCCAAGCCAGGCAACCGAGATGGGGCAGAGGTATTCAAATGGTCAAGGATTTGAAAGTAGTGTTTGGAAAGGGACAAGGCAGTAGACCTGTTCCAAAAGACGCTTCGGGGCGCGCCCCAATGTGGAAAAAAGAAGTCAATATTTTAGGAGCTGCCATATTGGAAAGACCTTTGAAAGGTCTCGATGGCTAGAGGGGGGTGAATAGCCTTTTAAAAAAATTCTACAAAGACAAGCTAAACAAGTTTATCAATATAACAAATAGCGAGATGTGAGTTTTGCTTAGCCTACGGGGTGTTTGTAAGCC
Source organism: Saccharum hybrid cultivar R570 (assembly GCA_038087645.1). Taxonomy (NCBI): domain Eukaryota; kingdom Viridiplantae; phylum Streptophyta; class Magnoliopsida; order Poales; family Poaceae; genus Saccharum; species Saccharum hybrid cultivar. The sequence continues at coordinate 15,063,111 of JAQSUU010000431.1, read as the reverse complement.
ACCTATCCAATTTACAATTCTAGTATATTTGCACTCAACCGCACAAGTCAAACCGAGAGGGAGACTACAACTACAACTAGCAAGCTACACAAACGAGCTACTCTAGCAAAGCTAACTAGCTAGCAAAGGTAACTAAGAAGGTAATGCGGAGTTAAGTTAGGAGAGTTTCACCGAGGGGCGAAGTATTGAGCCAACCAATATGATCAACGATAAATACCAAGACAACCGAACACCGGGATCAATCAATCACAATATGAAAGTGATGACACGAGGTTTATCTCGAGGTTCACGTGTTTGCCGGCACGCTAGTTCCCGTTGTGTCCCTCTTTACCACGTGGTTTGATGGCTAATCGGTAACATACCGAGCCTCTCAAAAGGCGCTACAAGAACCTACCAAATGGCAAAAGGTTGCAAATGACATGAGCAATCTATTAATGTTGCCTTTGGTGCTTCACCGAGATAGGCACAAACCCCTCACAATCACCGGAGGTGGCCAAGAACAATCACCAACTCTTGCCAACGCCTCCAAGCTGCTCCAAGCCCTCTAGGTGATGGCAACCACCAAGAGAAACAAGAATCCCGTAGCAAATCAACCACCAAGTGCCAACTAGATGCAATCTCACAATGCAAATACACTTGGATCACTCAATCTCACTTTGAATATGCAATGAAACAAGAGAGATGAGTGTGAGAGGAGTTGCTTAGCTCAAAGTGCTCACAAGTATGTCAAAGAATACAAGAGATAGAGCTTTGAGCCGGCCAACAAGTATTTATAGACGTACCCCTTCGAATAGAGCCGTTAGGCACTTGAAAATGCTGCAGTCGCGTTGACCGGACGCGCTAGTCAAACTGACCGGACGCACGATGCTCGATCGGACGCGCTGGTCAAACTAACCGGACGCACGATGCTCGATCGGACGCGTTGGTCCCGTAACTGACCGGACGCGCTAGTCAAGCCGAGCAACGCTCCAGCGAAGCAGTGACCGGACGCGCTGCTAGTCGCACCAGACGCCACAGTGCCAGCGTCCGGTTGGAGTCCAGTAAGCACCCAGAACGACCGGACATGTCCGATCGACCGTGACCGGACGCGCCACCATGTCCGATCAGAAGACCAAGACGCGCGCAAACCCTGAGCACTGACCGGATGCGTCCGGTCAAACAGAGACCGCGTCCGGTCCAGCGTCCGGTCACCACTGTGACCTCTGTTCACTTCTGTTTGATTCACCCTTTCACATATGAGCTAGACTAAGTATGTGTGTCACTTAGCACATGTTTTAGCTCGTGAAACAACATGTGACAATGCCTTCAAATCTCGACTTTGGCATAAAGGAAAATAGGCGTTTCAATTCCTCGAAAACACCTGAATCCCGCCTCGTAAGCTCGGCGGGAGGGAGAGAGGACCCCAAACCCTCTCTACCGCTCAAACTCCAACGCTATCGCAAATGTGCTAACACCACCAAGTGGTCATCGTCATGTGCGAATGTGTTAGCATTTTCACAATCATTTTTTGAGGCGTTATTAGTTCTATCCAAAAGCATATAATTATAAAATGCACACCTAGAGGCACTTAGGAGTTCAATAGTCGCGTCATTCCCCTCTTATAGTACGGCTATCTATCCTATAATGTAACCACACCCACTAGGTGTCTTGGTTACTATAACATAACCCTTAAGCATATACATTTGCCTTGATCACATAGGGTTGCGTCCAAATCCAAGTGTGGCCATCATGATCACCATGTCCATCTTGCCACCAACCTTGGAATGTACTAATCCTCATATGCTATATACAACTTAGGCATAGGATTAGTACTTACGTATTGTCACTAATTACCAACACCAAACATAGGACTTTCAATCTTGAGGTCCGCCACTCGATCGACGTGATGCACCTGACAAAGAATCTTTGTGTCAATCTCCTTGGGTTCATGGGTGTGTTTGGAAAGCCTAAGGATACCCTTGAGGCACGAGAGGACTTAAAGCGCATAAAAGAACGAGACAACCTGCATCCAGAGAAGACAGATGATGGACGTCATTACTTAAGACCTGCTAGCTATACTCTTAGCAATGAGGAGAAGGAAAGCATGTTTGAGTGCCTAAGCAGCATCAAAGTCCCATCTAGGTTCTTCTCTAATATAAAGCGTATAATAAATGTGCCGGAGAAGAAATTTGTCAACTTAAAATCACACGACTGCCACGTGATTATGACGCAACTGCTTCCAGTTGCCTTAAGAGGAATTCTACCTCCACATGTACGTCTGGCCACCGTGAAGCTGTGTGTATTCCTCAATGCAATTTCTCAGAAGGCAATCAATCCTTTTGATCTAGCTACTCTACAGAATGATGTGGTTCAATGTCTTGTCAGCTTTGAGTTGGTGTTCCCTCCATCCTTCTTTGATATCATGACACATCTCCTAGTTCATCTGGTCAAAGAGATTAATATCCTGGGTCCTATGTTCCTACACAACATGTTTCCCTTAGAGAGATTTATGGGTGTACTGAAAAAATATGTTCACCAGCGGGGTCAGCCAGAAGGAAGCATTGCCAAGGGATACGGGATAGAGGAGGTCATTGAGTTCTGTGTGGACTTCATTCCTGACCTTGACCCGATTGGTCTTCCTGAATCACGGTATGAGGGGAGACTTGATCAAAATTCAAAATTGAGCGGTTTAAACTTTTGCAAATGAAAAGTTGACTATTAGACCAAATATAGGTCTTGATGACTGGAACAAACTTTGTATTCATGAGTTTTTTATTCAAGACCATCCAGGGTTCGGTCAAAGTGTGTGTTTCTAAAAACCAATGTTTTGACTTTGGTCAAACTTGGTCAAATGACCCATTTGATGACTTCAAATGAAAAACTTTTGAATACCAAGTTGTTAGAGCTCATCAAGATCTACATTTGATACATGGACCATATTTTCATCTGGATAAATTTTAGCATGTGCTAGGTACATGTTTTCAAAATCGAAGACGAGTTTTGGTCAAACTTGGTCAAATGACAGACTAAATGACTTGAAATGAAAAACTTTGGAATACCAAGTTATTAGAGCTCATCAAGATCCAAACTTTTTATATAGACCATTTTTTCTATTTGAAAAAGTTTAAATAAACAATACTCACCAAATCTTGAATCTCACACAAACTATATGAAAACTATATGTGGGAATTGTGGATTTTCAACTACACTTTGCCAACACTTTGTCAAATGCAAAAATGGTCTATATATGAAATGTAGATCTTCATGAGTGGAACAATATTGATATTCATGACTTTTCTAGTCGAGACCATCCAGGGTTTCGAAAACCGGTGTTTGACTATGAATTCTTTCAAAATTCAAAATTGAGTGGTTCAAACTTTTACAAATAAAAAGTTGACTATTAGACCAAATATAGGTCTTGATGAGTGGAACAAACTTTATATTCATGAGTTTTCCATTCGAGACCATCCAGGGTTTCAAAAATCGACGTGTATCTCTGAAAATTTTAAATTTTAAAATTTAGACAATTAATGTCACGCATTTGGATAATTATTATTGAAGAAACAAAAGTTTAACGTCCAAATGACCCAAAAACAAAGTTTCTGTCGAAAGCCAACAATTTATATATTTTAATTGCCCATTATATTTTTGCATTAACACAATATTCATTATAAATAACATTTATTTTGTATAATATGAAATATTTGAAAACAATCGTGTTTACAATTTTTGTAATGCACAATAGAGTCAAACTAAACTAATGTGTATTTTTGTAAAAATTTATGATAAATATTTAATTTACTATGCATTTAGAAAGATGAAAGGAAAAAAAAGTGAAAAATAAAATTTACCAAATTCTGGCGCCTAAACAGGCGCCAGAATTTGGTGGAAGGACCTTTAGTCCCGGGTCTGGCCACCGCCCGGGACTAAAGGGCCTTTAGCCCTGGTTCTAGCCACGAACCGGGACTAAAGGTCCCTGGCCTATAAAGGCAGGGGCTTCTTCCTCCTCCTCCCCCACCCGTGCGCACACCCGAAACTTAACCGCCGCCGTCCTGAGCACCGCCGCCCCGAGCACTGCCACCGCCCCCGAGCGCCCTCGTCCGCGTGCCCGCGTCCGCGCGCACCGCCGCCGCACGCCCTCGTCCGCGCCCTCGTCCGCGCGCACCGTCGCCACACGCCCTCGTCTGCACACACCACCGCCGCGTGGCCTTGTCCGCGCCCTCGTCACCGCCGCCGCGTGCCCTCGTCCGCGCCCTCGTCCGCCGCCCCGAGGACCACCCCGAGCACCGCCGCCGCCCCGAGTACCGCCGCCGCCGCCCCGAGCACCGTCATCTCACCGGCTTAATGGTGTAATAATTTGATGTCAAAAAATGCCGTCACCGAAGTCACTAAAAAATGATGTAAAAAAGAAATAATTTAAAAATGCATTAGTATATAATAATTATATAAATAGTGATGTAATAATTAATATTTAGGGATAATTAGGTATACACACACTAACACACACATATATATTAATAATGTCATATATATAAATATGATATAATATTTCATATGTATTAACACACACTCTTATAATACATTTGTTTCCTCTTTCTTCCTCCTTTCAGATCGACGTCTCTCTGCCGCCGTCACTGAAGTCCCCGTCGTCTCCGCACCGACCGCCGTCTCTCCGACGTCGGCTCTCCGCCGTCTCACCGACTTCAAAATACAGGTATTGTTTAAATTAGTGCTATAATTAGTGGTACAATTAGTGGTCTAAATTAGTGGTATATTTGTTAGCAAATGATGTTCATAATCAAATGACATACACTAAACCCTAAACCCTAAACCCTATACTATAAACCCTAAACCCTAAACCCTGAACCCTAAACCCTAGGCCGTAAACCCTAAGCCCTAAGCCCCTGTCACGCGTACGCACATATTTTTGCAAAAATGGCTAACCCGAGAGAAGACGAAGAAATATTGTTGAACATGATCCGCGGTAGCGCTGAAGAAGGTCGTTATGACGATCGTGAAGGCGATGAGAACCCTGAGAGCATCGATGATGGTTCTCAATACTTGGTCGACCCGAATGACCAAGACAATGTTGGCGATATCTGTAATATATGCAGCCTCCTATGTTTATATACATGAAATTCAAAAAAATCCTTTATTAATTGTCTTGTTTCTGCATACATAGCCCTCTGTCTCAACGACAACCACGGGGACTATAAGAAAAGTATGAGGCCCGAAGAAGCTGATGGAGGGCCGGCTGGTTATCACGGATTTTGACGAGGGAACAGGCCAGCCACGTGGAACCCATGCAAGGGCCTTTGTCAACCACTTAGGGTACCTTGCCTGGGATAGGATCCCGATCAATGTCCATGAATGGAAGAAAAATAAGCAACACCGAGAAATCAGTTATGTCTCTGACCGTGACAAGGAACTAGTTTGGAGTGACGTGTTGCAACATTTCACGCTAGACACAAATGATGAATAGTTGAAGGAAAGAGTTCAGGATTGGTCTATGAAGAAGATGGCCACACAATTCCAGTGCTTTAAGAAGAATCTATATAACGACTATATCAAGAAGAACAAGACTCCGGATTTCAACTGTAAGCACTTTGTCAAGCTACGACCGTTTTGGGACGAGTTTGTACAGTTTAAGATGTCAGAAGAGGGTCAGCAACGAGCGAGAAGGAACCAAGAGAATGCCCAACACAAGACCTACCACCATACGATGGGATCAGGTGGCTACCCTACTGCCATTCCTAAGTGGAAAAAGGCCGAGCAAGAGCTAATTGATAGGGGGTTGGTGCCAGAATCCCTTGACTGGCCTGAGCGTGCCAAGCACTGGTTTTTCGCTCATGGAGGCTGCCTAGACCTAGAGACCGGAAAGGTCATGTATGGGGAACGCATCCAAGCTGTAGCAGAAAGATTTCATCAAGCCCGCTCAGTTGCTCAAAGTGGAGAGTGACAGCTGAATAGAGATAAAGATAAGCTGACATACGCCCTGGGGAACCCTGAGCATGGTGGACGGACGAGAGGCTATGGCTCCGTGTCGTGGGAGCATGCCTTCCCTCAGGATAGAGAAACTTATAGAAGCCGCCAGAGAAAGAAGGAAGAGGACAGGGAACGGCTACGCAAGCCGGAGGAGCCGTACTAGAGCAGGAGGAAGCGCTTAAGGCCACTATGAATGAGCAAATCAGAAAGGCCATGGAGGAAGTTGTAAGTTCCCACATCTAGAGCTTGTCATAGCCGGCCGCCAACATCAGCCCCCGCTCAGCTCAGTTGAAAAGCAATTGTGCTTCTACAGAGGTGCCTGTGAGGCAAGATGATGACACAGGGATGCGCTTCCCGGTGGATGATGTCACCGCTCTGTTGACGTCCTGTGAGCTGCATATTCTAGAGGGGAATGCCACAGTCAAGGTGGCTACCGGTGTTGTATCTCCTATCGAGCCCACCAAGACACCAAGGATCCACTTGGTCGTAATACCACCCGGATATGCTAGTGTCTCAGTGGATAGAGTGGTCAAAGGGCATGAAAATGTGGCTCTGGATATCGAAGGTGGTGATGGGGAGAAGACCCTAGGTGAAGCGGAGAAGACATTCATATGTTGGAAGAAATGGTACATCATTATTCCTGGGGCGCCGCCACCACAACCGAACCCTAGGTGTGGATGATTGTGAACGCAATTGATTTTCAATAATTATGTATTGTATCTAATTACGGTTCACTCATGTATATACCTTGTTCATTTTTTTAAATCCAGGACCTCCCCAAGTCCGTCTATCCATTCACCACATTACCACAGTGTCGTGGGACACGACGATGACGATGATTTCATACAAGACAAGGCTGCATCCCCACCGCTGGCCGTATCTCCTCCATGACGTACTCCAATGCCGCTAGCGGCCCAATCTCCTCCACAATAGCAAGCTCCAACCGTGCCGCCGTCGCCTCCGCCAATGCCGACAACGGCCGCCTCATCGGTACCGGCTGGTCTATCGAGGAACAAGAGGCCCGCTGGCCCACAGAGATCGGTCCCACCATCTCTGCCGAAGAAACAAGCTGTGGTCACGAAGATCCCAAAGATGACCAACCTTTCATACGAGAAGACTGATGAAGAACTTAATGCTTCAGTCAAGACAGAAGTGAAAGCGTTCTTCGAAAAGACTAAAGCTAACGCACGAGCAAAGCAAGAGAAGCCATACCTAATGTATCCTCATGTAAAGCTACGTCAAGTGGTGCAAGCTATGCAAGACGAGAAGCGTGCCGCTAGTAAAAAAACCAGCGCCGCCACTATCAGACTATGAGCGTACTATCACAAAGAAAATCAAAGAGGACAAAAGGAAATAGAAGACGGCAGGGAAAGATGTTGCACAGCTCTGCCAACAAGCGCAGGAATCAGTGCCGCCACTAGTGGTTGAGAATCAATATGGTTCCAACATAAACTTGATGCAAATGTCGGTACCTGATGATGTGGACTTAGATGAACTCGCCAAGTGGATGAATGTGATTGGGCTTTTCTTAGAACAACTTCTCGGTCGGGAGTAACTGACAACTGTTAAAGAGGCCAAAGTTGTTGATGAATGGCGGAGGAAGTACGTATATGGTAGGAGTCTATGCGACCCTGCAAAGGTAAAAAATCTTGGTACACAAATGTACAAGCTGCACGAGTACTACTTGAGATTCTATGCACAACATCAAATTGAATAATATATGGGCGTCCAAATCAGAGACCGTTACTACTTCCGTGGAGATGACGTCATCTAGGTAGAGTTTAGTGAAGTACATCAGCTTCTCTATATGGATGCTCTTGACAAATCTCTCATAAGCTGCTACTGTATGTAAGTGATTCGTCCTTTTAATCAATAATCCCACTCTAGCATATATACGTATTCAAAATAACTATGCTCACGATGTGCAGACACATGATGAGAGAACTCAGATTGAAACAAGACGATCGAATTGGTTTTATCGATCCGTATGTCGTGTACAAGGACACAAAGACTAAAGATCCATTCAATCTGAAGATCAAGGAAATGGAGAAAAACCTCCGGAGGTTCTTTTATAACCAAAGGCATAAGGAGTTGATACTCTTTCCTTACAATATGGGGTAAAGTGTTGTGTTATATCATGTCTTAGTCAATCTAACATATATATATATATATATATATATATATATATATATATATATATATATATATATATATATAAGTTGACTCTATAAACAAATGCAGGGATCACTGGATACTCATTGAGATTAAGATCAAGGAACAAACTATAAATGTGTGGGACTCAATGAGAAAAGAGCTGACAATGTATCAAGACATGATAGACATGATCCAGAGGTAAGTTCTATCATTCTTTAATTATCGTTGCCCGCTCCTTTACTTTACTATGCTATACATAATCAACGACCGATTTATTGGGCATGGCATGGGCTTGGCTACAACAAAGATATCGTACGGATCTGAAAGTGCCACTTCCCCCTCCTATTCTACATAAGTGGGTGTCCAGACAACCGTATGGAACCAATTTATGTGGATACTACGTTTGTGAGTACATGCAGTGTAGCAAATTTACACCTGCTAAAGAGATGCTAAAAGTAAGTAATATGTGTATACAGTAAATTCATATCTTATTTATTTATTGAAACTAAATAAATCTTATGTATATTAATATCTTTTCCTTTAATTAATGCAAATGGAAGGAGTGGGAATTGAAAGAATAAGTGTTCAAGCACACAATACTCGTCGCAATCCAGGAGATGATCGCAGGTTTCATCAACGATCATGTCATCCCGGAAGACGGCGAGTTCCACCACAACCCTAGGTTGGATTTGAAGAGTCCAAACAAGAACGAACACTTGTATGAGCTTTGAGTGGCGGGCAAACATTTGTGTAACTCATTAACCGGCGGCCGAACACTTGATTACTTATATATTATTGTAAATGTAATGTGTATGTACGTATATGTATAGCTCTAGCTCTATAATATATATATATATATATATATATATATATATATATATATATATATATATATATATATATATATATATATATATATATATATATATATATATATATATATATATATATATATATATAGTTTCATACTTTATTTGTGTGCAATAATAACGCTCTTGTATAGGTGCAACGTATACGGATAATAGCAGCGAAGAATAAATTGGAAAACAATATAACTGAAAACCAAAATCAATAATGAATTGGAAAGAAAAAGGATAAAGAAAAAAGAACCTTTAGTCTCGGTTGGCTGCATGGTATTACCAACCGGGACTAAAGGTGAGACATTTAGTCCTGAAACCTTAGTCCCGGCTCGCAGCCCGGAATTAGAGGTCCTTTTAGACCAGGACTAAAATCCCGTTGTGCAGCAGCGTGAATATTTACCACGATGGAGACCACAGTTGGTTCCTCGTCTGGATCACAAACACTACCAAGGCTAACCAACTCATGAGCTACTCGATTACGAGAGCGAGGGCGCTGCTGGACTTTCCAGGATATAAAATTCTAAGCTAACAAGCCTCGCAATTCTTCAACGAGGTTGGAGACAGAACTGAGATCATATTCATCGGAGTAGACAGCCTTCACCACAGCAACGGCATCCGTTTCAATAACCACATGGCCAACTCCTGCCGCGACCGCTGCTTGAGTGCCCTGAATGCCATAACGGCAATGGGTAAATCCCCATCAGGTATGGACTCCCCATACCCATCCCCGCGATAACAATTTGAGACCATGGGTATTCCCATACCTGGCTGCGGGTGGGGGAATTTGCCCAGACCCATACCCGGCAGGGTAAATTATACCCGGCGGGTCACCCGTACCCGTCAATAGTTTTATTGTAGGCACATAAAAATCAGGAATTCAGCAGCAACCATCACTGCCAGAACACAAAAATTTAGACAAATATTAGCTTAATAATTTCTATTGCAACCACCGGTCATATAGCACCATAATAATTAATGATCCATACATATTAGTAAGGTAGTTGAGAGTAGTGCTTCGCTAGCAGTAGCCACTAGCACTTAAGACATTACAGTTTGCAAGTTCCATCAGACCGACAGTACATCACACAAGTCGTTCGGTCATTACATAATCAAAAGGGGTACATAAATAAATCTCCAAATTAATAGCCGAGTATTTTTCACCCACGGGTAAATGGGTATGAGGACTGCTGGAACGTCCCCATACCCGCGTACCCGATGGGTGAAGGTTTTACTCTGTTTATGTATCTATGGGTTGTGGTTTTACTCCATATTGGTAAACTAATGGAGTAAATACCCGTCGGGTATCGGGTCGCGGGTCCCCAATGCCATTTTTACCTGAATGCAAGCAATGAGCTCACCGTGCAAAGGGTTCAACAAAGCTTCCGTTCTTCCCCGCATAGCGACCACAACGTCCCCCTCCGAGTCCCGAAGGATACACCCCCATCCACCATTGCCTGTGTTTGGATTAAAAGCAGCATAGCAGTTAGCCTTTACACAATCGCCTTCAGGCTTCTCCCATTTCTGAGCATGGCTTGGATTCAACTCTGCTCGCTGTCGCTCCTGCTGACGCCATTCTTCAACAGTAACTCAAATGCTGTGGGCTAACCACACCGGGTCGCGCCCCTGCTCACCCTCTCTGATTCTGTTGCGTTCCGCCCAGCATGTCCATGAGAGAATACAACACAGTGCACGTTGATCCTCTTTCATGGCCATAATCGCCTCCGTCACCTCTCTGGTAGAAGCTTTTGAAGCCAACAATTCCCTCACTCGACCCAGCTCAAGCAGGTCGCAAACTCTGGCTATGGTTTTGCATTTGAGAAAGAGATGTGCGCCGTCTTCATCCAGCCTACTGCATACCACACACCGTGTATTGAGCACCATACCTTGCCTCCTTAGGTTCACTCGTAGGGGATGACTATTGTAGCAGAAGCGCCACATGAAGTGTTTCACCTTGTTTGCACATCGGATATTCCAGATCTTTCCCCATAGCGCCTCCAAGTTCGCATCAGGAGTGGAGGACAAGGCCCCTCCTCTCCGGCAGATCCTGGATTGATATAGGGCCCGAGCTGAATATGTCATGTTGTGAGCAAAAGAAACTTGAACAAGGAAATGTACATTGAACAGCTTGATATAGAGCATTTGTAGAAGTTAACACTTAAATAGGCTGATTTTGCATTATGAGCCTTTTTTTCCTTTATCTAACTGATCACCATATCATACAAGGCACTAGGATCTTGTTTGGTTGGAGATCTGGACAATTTGCCTAGAAAAAAAAGTTGCCAAGAAATCTTCTTGATAAGGTAAGTTAGGTCATAGTCTGTTTGTTTAGAAGGCTGCGCCTAAGAACATTATAACAAGAAAAAATAAAACAATAATTTGTGTTTAATGGTATATTGTTAATTGAACTCTTATTGAATTTTTAGATAGTAACATTTATATTATAACTTTTCTAGTTTTATAAGATTAAAATAAATATTTATAACCACACAATATCTTTTCACATATGTTTAATTTAAAAGGAGAGAGACAAGTTAAAATTAAAAGAACGTAGTAATACTAGTGGGTGATATTTGTTTGCTTAGGGGCTGTTTAGTTCGCAAAAATTTTTGGGAAACGCTATTGTAGCAATTTTGTTGTTATTTGACAAATATTATCCAATCATGGACTAACTAGGCTTAAAAGATTCGTCTCGTCCATTTCGTCTAAATTGTGTAATTAGTTTTATTTTTATCTATATTTAATGCTTCATACATGCATTCAAAGATTCGATGTGACGGGAAATCTACTGTTCTTTTGCAAAAATTTTGGCAACCAAACGCTGCCTTAATTTGACGTGAATAGAAAGGCTAATAAAAAAAGTTATGCCGCAACCATACAAACCGGTTAGCGTGTAACTGCACCTGGACATTAGCCAAGGCAGAACGGCGACGGGAGCCACACATTCAAAGGCTTGTTCAGTTGCTTCTCTTTTTCCTTTCGGTAATGCTAGGAATCCGTCCGTGCCGGTCCCCCGTTGATAGACTCGACGTCTAAACCTATCCGTTCCTATCCACATCCTCAGCTCTGCTCCAGTCACCGCAGATTAAAAAAAAATACATACGTCACCGTGACTGCGCTTCGCGACTAGCTCCGCTGCGGCTCCCGCACGTCTCCCTCTCTACTGCGCCTCCCACCGGCATTGGTCTCCACTGCCACAGCGTGCTCCCCGACAACCGGACCGCCGTGGTGTCTTCACCGAGCGAGGCCGCACCACCCGACTGCTGCTTTCACCTCCACTGCGGGCACCACGTGCGCCCTATCGCCGGGGGCAGCGCAGCCGCTAACTAGAGGCTGCACAACCGTCCGCCCGCTGGCATCCTCCTTCTCCACCGTGACCGCGCAGCTGGATCCCGCTGTGCCGTGCTCCGCCTACCTGGCTGCCATGTTTTGCTGAAAGCGCATGTTACAAGTATATGTTTCGAATATTTCAGAGGTATGTTGCAAATGTTTTAGATGGATGTTGCAAAAGTAGATTAGGATGTTTCATATGTTGCAATGGTTGTACACGTATGTTGCAAAGGTATGTTACCAATTTTTTCCGGACGCATGTTGCAAGTGTGGATGTTGCATATGTTTCACATATAAGTTACATGTATTTTATCTGGATGTGCTATGTTTGCAATGTTTTTTAAGTGTTTCCAGGTGTTCTTTTCAAGTGTTTCAGAAGTATGTTTTAAGTGTTTTACGTGCCTTCAGACGTATGTTGCAACTGTTGCATTTGAATGTTTCAAAAGGAGATGGTCTTCTATGTCTCCTCACCTTCTACTACATGGTCTTGGTGTGTCCTTCTCCTGGCGCCGGTAAGGCATCCATTCGACGTCGCGGCCAGGTCCTTCCGAATCAGAGGTGCTGTCCCCTTCCCCTCTTGTTGCTCGAGCAGCGCGGGCCCCGCGTGAAGTGCACGAAACGAAGGACGCCCGGACACCGACACTATGATTTTCCTTTTCGTGTGGTAACCCCTAGAGCGTGTAAACCTTGCTGCGGTAACTAATGTTTGAGCTGGACATTTATTGCAAAACACTTGCTACAGCCCTAGACCCATAAGTAGTCCTTATGTCTTGGTGTAGCTTCTCCAAAAGAGGGAATCTCCAGTTTCAACATCTCATTAAGATCTTGTTTAGATGCCTTCTAAATTCCAAATTTTTACACTCTTTTTCCATCACATCGAATCTTTGGACACATGCATGGAGCATTAAATATAGATAAAAAATAACTAATTGCACAGTTTGGTTGTAAATCACGAGACTAATCTTTTGAGCCAAATTAGTTCATGATTGAATACTAATTGTCAAATACAAACGAAAGTGCTACAGTAGCCAAATTCCAATTTTTTTTGCATCTAAACACCCCCCTAAAGCCAACATTACATTGGAGAATGCAGTCAACGAGAGCGAAAGATGTCTGTTCTCTCCTCGATTAGTTTGCTGTTGATGCGATCCGATCCGTCACTTGCTGATCTTCTCTCTCTCCATCCAATAGGATAGATTACGGTGAGTGAGAGACCGTAAGTCTGACATTTCCTAGAAGCTCTCTGTTTGGACGTGGCATTCTAACAAATTTTAATTTGGAGAGGAAACCTACAAAATTCAGGATTTAGAACACTCCCTTCGGTACTTCAGTTATACTCGTATTTATGTTTTGTCTCATAATAAATTCATCTATCCAAAGAACTGCCTTGACCGCCAATTCCCGTGACGTGCTTGTACTTTTTCCAGTCATCAGAAATGTCTCTAATATACTACTTATCTCTGTTAAAAACTATGATCCTAGGTTGAGAAAATAGTATCAACATTTGAATATCTAAATAGATTTATTATGAAAATATATTCTATTATTAATAACCTAATGATACTTATTGCATATCATAAATAATATACATATTTATTTGTATATATTTGATCAAATTTGAGATGGATTGACTCATTGACAATGAGAATTATATTCTTTCTCGTATGAAGGGAGTAGTACTTTAACTACCAATATCATCTATAAATTTATGTCATCTTAAATGAAAAGAGTGATATATATTGAAAGTATGTTTTATGGTGAACCTAGTAATATCAATCTTATGTTGCTAATCATAATATTCATTAAGATAGAATTTACTCATATGAATAGAAGTATATACGATTGTGTGATTGATCTAAATTACTTGTAACTCTGTGTTAGTCAATGTTAAAATAATTTGGTATATATGTTGGTGTAGCAATGACACAAAATGCTTAATTATTGCTGTGGTCTTAACAAAAATAAGAACACTAGTCCTGGTACTAAGGGGATGTTTGTATCAGCAAGAGCTAGTTATTAGTTGGGGCTAAAAATTAATCTAAATTAGTTGGGGTCGACTAGTTAGTTGGCTAACAGCATCTTGAAGGTTCAGCTAAAAAATTAACCCTTGTTTAGATGCGCTAGTACTAATTTTAGCTAATTTTTAGCTACCTAACAATTAGCCTTTGATATCCAAACAAACTCTAAATAGTGTAACAACGATACCGAAAACAATTCCCAACTAGTCAAAATAGTCATTTTCCATTAATTAAAATGAAAATCAACATTTCAACTCGAGTTGAAGATCTAGAGACCTTGTAAAAATCTGGCTGTGTGCATGCGGATGACGACCACAACCACACCTCGTTGCTAACTGGCGATTAAACTGAAACTTTGTAAAGATCTGGCTGTGTGCATGCGGATGACGAGCTTTGACTTTGAGTAGCCGCTTGCAGTTGCGCTGCGTAGCTCAAGCGAGCGGAGGCCCGTGCAGTCGTGCTTGTGGTCTCAATATGGTGTACCTCTAGCTAGTTAGTAACTTGCAGTATGGAAAGCGTCAAAACATGTTTTGTTTTCTACGGAATCCATGACAGTGTTTGGGGTTCGGCGGCAGAGTACAATTAAGAGGCTCCGACCATTTGATTCTGTCTGTTCTTCTTCGATGGATGAGTTGTTCACCGAACCCTATGATTACTATGTGCGACAGCTTAGCTAGCTTGCATTCTGTCCAAACTATAGTTTATACTTTACTCCTCCTACTGGCTCCATTTTTATTTCCATGTTATATTAGCTTTATCTTAAGTCAAACATTTATATCTTTAACCATCGATTTAAAAAAAATTATGTAAGTTCAGGATATAAGATTTATATTTTTAGATTTAGTAAGATAAATACTTTCATAATCTATACTTTATATGTTGTGAAACTATAATGATTTTTCAAATTGATGGTTAAAGATAGTAATGTTTGAATTAGGACAATGCTAACGTGACATGGTAATAAAAATGGAGGGAGTACATATATTGCCAATCTTTTAGGAGTGAAAGATAAAAGAGCATGTATATGTTGTGCGATAATATTTACATAGTACTCAGGTTTGACGTTAAATAACTAAGTTTAGTAGTTCTTTAAACATTACTTTTAAAAAAACGTACTCGCCCTAGTCACGAATAAGTGAAGGACACCAATGATGAGCCCATGGCTCCTCAGGATTCAACAATTATTTCTAGGAAGAATTGTCAAATATTTTTACTCCAGTTGAATTACAAAAAATGCACCCAGGTTTATGAGAGAAGGATATTTCATATTGTTAGCTGATAAATTACCCGATATATTAACTTGCAGAGTCATGGGCTCATCATTCTCCCTTTCTTGAAAGAAAGCCATCCTCGGCTTTGACACAGCTCTAGCATAATCTTTATTTATCAGATCATGAATAATGCTAGCAGTAATTACTTGAGTAGGAACACTCACGTCGTCAACATTCTTCACAATTTCAGACTCATTGTCGTAACTTTCACAACCTTTACCCAAATAATTAACCATCACCATAATGTCGTCTCCAACAACAGGGATTTCAGAATTACTACCTGCAACTTTAGAATCCATGCATGAATTTTCGGGTGCAAGAATACCAGCAGCTACAGTCACATCAACCAAGGTCTTTATTGAAACATAACTTTGACCCATTACTTTTTGTTAATTACAAGTATATATTTATATAAAACAAAGCAAAAAAATCATCATTATGATAAAAAGGGTGGGAAGGCTCCCTCAAGCTTTGGGTCTCATATGTTTTTTGAAAAAAACAACAATTAGGTTATGCTCAAGATCTCTTGTCTTGATATTAGAACAATTAGGCAACACTCGCCTATATTTCAACAACCTCCTCCTCCTCCTCCTGCTCCTGTAGAGGTGTCCCAATCGGCACTATCACAAAAACGATATTAGAAGACAACCTCTCTGATTAATAGAGATAGTAATATCTAGAGTCCGTCTCTATCTGTAAATGGCTAGGCGGCCTCCATGAAAATGCTCATCTCTGCAAATCATTTATAGAGGCGTCCATCTTAGGACTCCTTTCATATAAATCGATTTTTAGAGACGGGTATCTTAAAAATTGCTATTAACATAGGCAACCATTCTAAATGTTCATCTCAAAAAATCGATTTTCAGTGGCGTATATCTTAACATGTCCGTCTCTAAAAATAGTTTCATCCAAAAATAATTCATTTTTCATATAAACTTGGATAAAGACAAACTTTATATCAAAGGTGTACCCTCAACGTTGTAGAAACACCGCACACCCTAATCAGGGGGGGTGATCTTCATTATATAGCCTAATAGGCTAGGGTTACAATGTACAAGGCCTATGGGCCGTACGCCCAACATGGGCTGTTACAACATATTCTAACACCCTCCCTCAGTCTAAGCGGGAGTGTCACGAACACAAAGACTGGACCTAAAGTCAGTGAACAATTGTACAGGTAACTCTTTGGTCATAATGTCCGCGAACTGATGAGATGATGGAACATGGAGCACCCGAACCTGTCCCAATGCAACCTTCTCACGGACGAAGTGAATATCTATCTCAATATGCTTCGTGCGACGATGATGAACTGGATTGGCAGTCATGTAGACAGCACTGACATTGTCGCAGTAGACAATCGTCGCCGAAGAGATGGGTGCGTGGAGCTCCTGGAGTAACTGACGAAGCCAACAAGTCTCAGCCACAACATGCGCAACAACACGATACTCAGCCTCCGCACTCTGATACCATGTAGAAACACCGCACACCCTAATTAGGGGGGTGACCTTCATTATATAGCCTAATAGGCTAGGGTTACAATGTACAAGGCCTATGGGTCGTACTCTCAACATGGGCTGTTACAACACATTCTAACAAACGTGATCTACAACTTTATAGTTGAGAAATTTTTTATTTAAATTTTTTTAGAGTACAAATATTGTTTAAGTTCATGGATTTGGAATTTAAAATATAAAATAATCAAACAAGCTCGATGTTGACATGGACTATACCAAAGTTGTAGTTCTCATTAATAATATACAACTTTGTAGTTGAAAAGTTTTTTATTTGAAAAATTTTTTATATGAAAATGTTTAGTCGCAAATATGTGTTTTAAGTTTATAGATTTTGGAATTCAAAATTTAGAAGTTCCATACCACCTTCAATGTTCACATAGTTAATACCAAAGTTGTTGTGGCCAACCTAATCTACATGTTTGTTGTGGATAAGTTTTTTATTTGAAGTCTTTTAGTATCTAAAATATTTGTTTTAAATTCACTTATTTTGAGATTCAAAATTTTAATTTTTTCAGACAATCTCAGATGGAGACATCCTATACCAAAGTCGTAGTGCTTGACAAGATTTAACACTTTGTAGTTGAATTTTTTTATTTGAGTTCATTTAGTAGCCTAAATATTCGATACAAGATTATAAAATGTTGATAAAAATTATATCATCTTATATGTATAGTCATAATGAGTGTGTGGTGTAATGGTAGGGAGATGTCATGCCTAAATTTTTATTGAGGTTGTCGTCCCTTAAAATTGTTTTTTGCTGCCCCTGAAAATCCTTCGTGCAGTAGTGTTTGTGGCCCATGGAAACGAAGTAATGACAAGAAAAAAAGAGAACCAAGAATATGACTAATCAAAGTTTTCGTAATTAGTGTAAAAGTATATATGCTTCAGTTCTACTACTGCCCTACTAAACTTTGTCGGTGGAAATGTCATGTCACACTTAAGTACTGCACGTTAGTCAACTTCTTTGTACTATTGCTGCAACAAAGACAAAAAAAACATGGGAGGAAAGAAAATCAAGAGAGCCAAAAATTGTCGCATCAAGATGGTCCTATATTTTTTTCAATAAAAATTATAAATAGCATCGATCACAGTATTAATGGAAAGAAAAAAATAACATTTTTTTGGCGAGTTATATTTGTAACATACATTTGGAACAGGAGAGCTAAGACAAAAAAAAAGAAAAAATCATTTTACCACTAGTTATAAATAAACTTATACTATTAATTATTATATATGTTTGCACGTATATATATATATATAGTCCACTCAGGGTGGACCTACGTGGCCTGGGTATATTAATTAAATAATATAGGAGTTTTAACCACAGATTAAAATGCTAGTTATGGGGAAGAGATGAGGAAAACGTAGTGCCCACGTGAATGTCTCCCAAACAAACATTCACGTCGAGCCTTCATCAGTCTATACATCTCGATCGCCCTGTTCGATTTCTAGGGTTGGGTTAGCTAGGGCTTGTCTGTCGTCGTCCATGGGCAACCTAGATCGACACTCCAATCCTCTCGTGCATGCTCCGCAATTATTATGTTTGGACTCTTCTTCTCACTATCTGCTCGAAATGTGCGTAAACAAATGGCACCAGGAATCGTGTCAGGCCTTGGTCAAATTGCATGGACGGCGACGACGTGGGCAGCACACCATTACTAGTAGTATAGGCTGTAAGAAGCATAATTATAATAATATCAGCATGCTAGCTGCCTCTGTTTGTAAATTTGTATGACATTTTAGATATAGTATATGGTCTCCGACTGATGTGTGTATAGCCTCCAATATAAATTTTTATATGAACTTGATATATATATTTCCTTTATAATGTCAAAGTATTTTCGCAATGTAACTCCAATAGAAATGTGTTAACGTGTTTTCACCTTTGATATGACATCGTCGTTTAATTAAACATAAAACACCGATCAGCACTAGTTAGTACTCTCTTAGTACCTAAATAAATCAACTTCCAGAGTTGTCCTATGTCAAACTTTTATAAGTTTGACCAACATTTTTTACAAGACATTAACAAGAGACCAAGAAGGGCATCCTTAAAGTTGGAAAAGGCATGTAGTAATAATAACAAATATCTTGGAATAATTACTAACAAAAAAAATATTGTAACTAATCTATTAGCAAAACAAACACTCAAATTCAAAAACAAAACGATCTACAAGTTGGCACAGACCTGACGTAGTCTTAATCAACTCAATCCAATCCAACACAGTGACCTCGGTGTGTTAGAGCCTTCCAAATTGTAATTAATGGCAGGATGGCACTAGAGACAAGGCTCGTGCAATGTATAGCTACAACAAGGTACTGTCTAGATAAGAAATATTTGTTCTGGTTACTACTAGGTCCCAATCAAATCAACCAGCAGATTGTCTATGCATGGATGCTTCTTCATCTCGTGCAGTGCACATGATGGGCTCTGTAAACTAGTCGAACGAAAGAATCCTGCAGGGTGTTGCTTCAACCTGCAATCTCTGCAAAATTATTTGACCCATTAATGCAGTTCTGAGACCAGTTCTACTGGTTGATGCTCTTCTCGCAAACTGAACCACTGTAATCAGTACTTTTGCGTGAACTAAGGCAGTGTTTAGTTCCTTTAAAATTCCAAAAATTTTATAAGATTTCCCGTCACATCAAATCTTTGGACGTATGCATGGAACATTAAATGTAGGTAAAAAAATAACTAATTGCATAGTTTGTCTGTAAATGTCGAGACGAATCTTTTGAGCCTAGTTAGTCTATGATTGGATAAATTTTACCAAATAACAACGAAAAATGCTACAGAAACTTTACATACACTTTACAACTATCTAAACACACCCTAATTATATGGCTCAAACCCTGTAGAGCTAAGTCATCACTGGATACGATGCAACAGAAAATTAAATTGATCAAACAGTACTTTAAAGGTTGGGTTCAATCAGCAGGGAGAAACGCGAAAAAAGAGGAAAGAAACCCAAAATGAGCTAACTGATTTAGAAAACGATGAAGAAACCACTGGTTTGTCTGCTGATCAATTAGAAAGAAAAGCATGGCTACTATGTGAAAATTTTAGATTATTGGATCAGGAGGAAACCTACTGGTTTGAAAGGAGCCCAAACATGGTTGCTTAAGGGTGACAATAATACAACATATTTTCATAGATGTGCAAATGGTACAAAAAGAAAGAACAATATCATAACCACTACTACAGAAAACTTTACCGAGGCAGGCAAAAATGATTAATCGAGGTGGGCATCGCAACCGCTTCGGTCGAAAGGTCATGGTAAATGGGACCTTTTCCGAGGTGGTTGGATGCCCGCCTCGGTAAATTGAATAAAAAAACAAAAAAAAGGGAAATCCCGTGGATAAGCCCGCCGAGTCCATCCACGCGCCGCCACCGCTCGCCAGCTCCGGAATCCCCACCACAGCATCCGGCTTCCCCGGCACCAAATCCGGCCATCGAAGGAGCGCCATGATCCCCCACCACCGCAGGATCCGCCGGGGCATGCGGACCCTGGTCGAAGCCGTCGTAGAGGCCCGCTCGTCAGATCCACGCCACCACCTCTTCGGATCCACGCCACCACCTCGCCATGAGGCCCCACCACCACGCATGTGGAGCCCGATCCGTCGCAGATCCGTCGCCGGAGAGGGGCAGGAGCGCTGGATCCACCACTCACGGTGAGGAAGAACGCCAGATCCACGGTGGTGGCGCCAAATCTGGCTGGGGAAGGAGGGGAGCGCCACCGCCCCCAACCAGATCTGGCCAAGGAAGAAGGGATTCGTGCAGCCTACGACGGATCCATGGTTGCCGGATCTAGGAGAGCAAGAGGATAGAGTCGCCGGATCCGGAGAGGAAGAGAAGAGGGTTGCCGAGGAAGTAGGGATCCACGCTAACGCCGCTGGGCATGAGATCCGTGGCAGCCTGGCCAGCCGTCCACCCGTGCTCGCACCGCCCTGGCCGGCCGCTCGCTCTCGTGCTGCCTTGGCAGCCCACGCGCGCCACCATGGCCACCGTGGTCGCCCGCGCCCACGTCGCCCTAGCTGGCCACCCGCGCCCGCGCCGCCCTGGCCACTTGCGCGCGCACCACCATGGCTGCCGGTTGTAGGGGAGAGGGGCACCGGAGGTGTGCTCGGGAGGGAGAAGGGAGGTGGGCTTAGGAGAAGGAAGAGGGGCGCCGGTTGCGGGGTTGAGGGAGGAGAGAGGGTGAGAGAGAGCTGCGCCGCGGGAGTAGGAAGAGCACCAGTTGTGACTGTGTCACACCCATTTTTAAGGACAAAAATAGGATGCATAAAAGACTCATGTGCGCCCCAGGAAACAGTCGCATCACAGTGCTTATTACATAACGAATAAGTATTTAAGACATAGTCTTGAACGATAGGTAATAATAACTATTAGTAATTCTTCAGCGGAAACTCCACACAGGGACACGGTTGACTGGTTGACACCAAGACTAGTACTCATTCCGATAATCTTCCTCATTATCTTTATCTGTTATGGTGGAAATAGCAAGGGTGAGTCCATGTCGAACTCCACAAATATAACACAAGGTTCATGAGGCTCAAAAAGGCTAGACACTGTTTAACTGCGTTTAGCTTTTAATCATATATTAGCAATTGAGTAGCATCAAGATAAACCACTTCCCATTAAAGAACCAATGATCAATTGTAATAATGATAACGAATAGCATTAACATGAGCATAATAATAATCAACAATAATTAAACATGATATAGCAATGGTGATTATCTATTCCATAAGAATCCCCAAGGCCGCTCGTATCCGTGAGCACGGCTAGTATACCAGTTTTTTACTCTGCGCAGAGGTGTACACTTTCACTGTGAGTCATGATTTCCAAATGAGTGGGGAGATCAAGCCCAAACACCCGAGAACCATATAAAGCCACTCAAAAGTTCGTCTAACAAGTTAGGGCCATTAGATTCACTCGGCAGGCAGATGTAGAACCCCCCTTCCCTGTGGCACAACAACCGCAGCCTATACACACTAGGCCAGGGGCTCGCACTACACCCAACGTGGCAAGCCATTCTTACGCCATTTAAGGTAACCTCTAACAAGCTAGAAAAGGTCTCTTGAACAACTAAAGCCAGAGCCATATAGCCCTCACAGCTGTACTGTATATCCCGGTTATCACTTACAGATAAGTCCTTACGGAGAGAAACCAGAGCATCAAAATAATACACATGCTCTAGCCCACTTTTAACAGTAATAAAATCATCTTAATAGTTGATTGCTTAATCCATTAATCAAATTACAAGATCATTGTTCTTGGTTTAAGCACTAGCAATAGCTACCCATATGCATTCCCAAGGTTGACAAGGAATCAAGATAACAATCACTAAGTTATAATCTCTAAGGTTGTCAAGGTAAGCACATGCATATGTATGACAATTTAATGTATAGGTAACAAGGATAGTCCTGTGTTATACTTGCCTTGATCAAAGCTTTCCAAGTGATACTGCTGACTTGGCTCAAAGTAATACTCCTGATCGTCAAGAAATTGCTCACCGTCTATACTCGATCATCAATCAACAACACACATGCATCCAATCAAACATACACGAAGCAAACAAAAAGATACAATTAGAACAGTACACCAACAGTAACAAAACAGTAATAAAAGTTTATAAAACTCTTCTACACGTTTCTACGATCACACAGACGCAAAGATCACCAAATTCGGAGTTAAAACGTATAAGTTATGAATTTTCTAAGATTTTCCATAGATAAATAAATACTTAATTATAAACTCAAAAAATAAATTATCAAAACTAACTGTACAACTACACTAACATGTAGAGCTCGCAAATACGAACCTAACGCAACTTGAACGGATCAAATCGGAGTTAAAACGAAGATTTTATGACCAAAACAGTTCTAGTGGCAAAACTGTAAATACCTGAAAACGTATTTTTGACTTAACCGGAAAAGAATACGCTTCCAAAACGCGAAAACGCATTTTCCGACATACGCTATGGACCGCGGGTTGATAACTAAAAAGCTGAGGGTCTCTTTAACAAATTTACCCGCGAAGGGGTAAGTTCTAATCTGGGCCGTTGATCTCGATTTGGACGGATCGTGTTCATCAGCAAGTCTACAGTGAAGAACCCGACCCTTCTTCCTCGGTTCCGGCCGGCGGTCACCATGGCCGGCCACCCGAGCTCGCCGGAGAGCTTCGGCTCCGCCTTTTCCGACCACCATTCAACCCGCCACCAACTCCAATCGAAAGAGGAATCAAACCCGAACTATCTTAAGCGGTTTTGGTGAGCTATGACTAACCGAGGAGAGAGCGCGGCAAGAGGAGAGACGGTGGCGCCATTGCCGACCGACTGGGAACTTCAAAAAAAACCTACTTCGAAGCCTCTCCAATCAAAAAGAAAAACACCAAAAGAAAGAGAAGACAAGTGCGGACTCACCCACGCGAAAAATTTGGCCTCCGGTCCACCCGAAAACACCTCAACCGATCAACCGCCGTGCTCCAACTACCTCAAACCCTAAACCTCGATTTTTCACGGTGGAACTCACGGTTTAGATGAAAAACGGAAACTAGAGGACCTATGCGACCTATTTATAGCTTCTATTGGCCGTGTTCGGGTAGGATTTTCCGGAGATCACGAAATCAACCGATGTCAACAACTTCAGTTCGGAGTCCGGCGTCTTCACGGAAGGTGGAAGACGACCGACAACCGGGCCCCACCGGTCAGCGACCACGAGAGGGCGCGCGGCTTGTCTCAGCGACGCTGGGCCGGCCCACTCGGTGTCATGCGCGGAGGAACGGAAGGCGGCAGCGGCCCACTCGGAGCGGCCCAGGCTCCAGCGCGGGAGAGCAGGCCGTCGGCCCGTCGACTGCCAGGTAAGAAGGTAAGTATTTCTTTTTTTTTCTTTTTCTTTCTCTTCTTTATTTACTTGTTTACAAACTATTCCAAATAAAATTTCCAAACCAAATCAAAATAAAATAATTCTACTACACAACAGTAAATGAATGCAACAGCATGAATGCAACACCAAATATATTTTATTATTATTTTAATTTGCCATTTATTTCAAATCAAATTTAATCAAAATTCATTATCTCTAAAATTTGGGTGTTACAAATTCTACCCCCCCTTAAAAGAATCTCGTCCTCGAGATTGAACTGCTTACTCAAACAACTGCGGATATGGTTTCCTCAATTCATCCTCTCTTTCCCAAGTTGCCTCTGCCTCTGAATATCGATTCCACTGCACTTTGCACATTTTAATAATCCGACTTCGAGTAACTCTCTCAGCAGTCTCTAAAATCTTAATCGGAAACTCTTCATATGTAAGATCCTCTTTAATAGTCAACTCTTCTAAAGGTATCTGCTCCTCAGGCACCCGTAAACACTTCTTAAGTTGTGAAACATGGAACACATCATGTACTCCAGATAAATTCTCAGGCAACTCTAATTGATAAGCAACTTCCCCACGTCTAGTAATAACTTTAAATGGTCCAACATACCTTGGTGCTAGTTTACCTTTCATGTTAAACCTCTTCACACTTTTCATAGGTGACACCTTCAAATAAATATAATCACCTACCTCAAAAACTAAATCTCTTCTTCTATTGTCAGCATAACTCTTCTGACGAGACTGTGCTACTCTCAAATTCTCACGAATCACTCGTACTTGATCTTCTGCGTTTCTAAGAACATCTGTACCAAACACCTGAGATTCACCTGTCTGATCCCAAAACAATGGAGTTCTACACTTACGTCCATACAAAGCTTCAAACGGTGCCATCTTAAGACTCTGTTGATAACTGTTATTGTAAGAGAATTCTGCATAAGGCAAACTCTTATCCCAACTAGTTCTATATTGCAATGCACAAGCTCTCAACATATCCTCTAATACCTGGTTGGTCCTTTCAGTCTGTCCATCTGTCTGTGGATGATATGCTGTACTAAAATTCAATTTTGTTCCCAATGATTCATGCACAGCTTTCCAAAAATGCGACGTAAACTGCGATCCTCGATCAGATACAATCTTCTTTGGTACTCCATGCAAACAGACTATTCTCTCCATATACAACTCTGCCAATTTTGGTCCATGGTAAGTAGTCTTAACTGGTATAAAATGAGCAACTTTAGTTAACCGATCTACTATCACCCAAATAGAGTCATAACCTTTCTGAGTACGAGGTAACCCTACTATAAAATCCATACCAACTTCCTCCCACTTCCATTTAGGAATCTTCATTGGTTGCAACAATCCAGCAGGTCTCTGATGCTCTGCTTTCACCCTCTGACAAGTGTCACACAATGCCACATACTCAGCCACATCTCGTTTTAATCCAACCCACCAATATTTCTGTTTAAGATCCAAATACATCTTAGTACTACCAGGATGAATAGAATAAGCTGACTCATGAGCTTCGCGAAGAATTGCCTGTCTAACAGTTTGATCCTCAGGTACACACAGCCTCTTTCCAAACCACAAAATTCCATTATCATCCATCCGAAAGCCTGGTGACTTACCAATTACTATATCTTCCGCTATCTTCTTTAGTTTCTCATCCTTCAACTGATCCTTATAGATTTCTTGCTCTAAGGTAGGCTCTATCACTAATTCCATTGTATTAGTAACAATTCCCAAATTCAAATATTCAAATTCAGCACATAACTCACTAGTCATAGACAATGTCTGTATCTCATTGACATAACTTTTCCTACTAAGAGCATCAGCTACTACATTAGCCTTACCAGGATGATAGTGTATCTCAATATCATAATCCTTAATCAACTCTAACCATCTACGTTGCCTCAAATTCAGATCTGACTGAGTGAAAATATACTTCAAACTCTTATGATCAGTGTATATATCACTCTTATGTCCAATTAAATAATGTCTCCAAATTTTTAAAGCATGAACTACAGCTGCTAACTCCAAATCATGTGTAGGATAATTCAACTCATGCTTTCTCAACTGCCTAGATGCATAAGCCACAACTCTGCCTTCTTGCATAAGAACACATCCCAAACCTTGACGAGAAGCATCGCAATAAATAGAAAACTTCTTACTCAAATCTGGCAAAACCAAAACAGGCGCTGTAGTCAACCTCTTCTTCAATTCCTCAAAACTAGCTTGACATTTATCTGACCACACAAACTTGGCATTCTTCTCTAACAGAGATGTCATAGGTTTAGCAAGTTTAGAAAACCCTTCAATGAACCGTCTGTAATATCCAGCTAATCCCAAGAAACTACGAATCTCGCTAACATCAATAGGTGGTTTCCAATTTAATACATCCTTTACTTTACCTGGATCCACTGATATCCCTCCATTAGAAACAATATGACCAAGGAAAGAAACTTCCTTCAACCAAAACTCACATTTACTTCGCTTCGCATACAGTTTATGCTCTCTAAGTTTCTGCAATACCAACCTCAAATGTTCAGCATGCTCTTCCTCCGCCTTGGAAAATACCAGTATATCATCAATAAATACCACCACAAACTTATCCAAATATTCCATAAACACCTTATTCATCATGTACATAAAGTATGCAGGTGCATTGGTCAATCCAAATGACATAACAGTATACTCATACAATCCATACCTTGTAGTAAAAGCTGTCTTTGGAATATCAGAAACACGAATCTTCAACTGATGATAACCAGAACGTAAATCAATCTTAGAGAACACACAAGCACCTCTCAACTGATCAAACAAGTCATCAATCCTAGGCAAAGGATACTTATTCTTGATAGTTACCTCATTTAGTGACTGGTAATCAACACATATCCTCTGACCGCCATCTTTCTTATCAACAAAAATAACTGGTGCTCCCCAAGGTGATGAACTAGGTCTAATAAAACCTTTATCTTGTAATTCTTTAATTTGTTTCTTAAGTTCTTCTAATTCATCTACTCCCATCCTATATGGTCGTTTGGCTATAGGTGCAGTTCCAGGAAGTAATTCAATAAGAAATTCAATGTCTCGGTCAGGTGGCATACCTGGCAATTCATCAGGAAAGACATCCGGAAATTCCTCAATCACTGAATTCTCCTTAATAGTATCTTCAAGCTGATTCACCACAGCGGTTGGTTGCTTCTGCACTGCTACATCCACATTGATTTTATCTCCATTAGGTGCAGTCACAACTACCACTTTTTGCTGACACTGAATCTCTGCCTAATTTTGCTTCATCCAGTCCATACCCAATATCACATCAATACCAGATATCCTCAACACTATAGGAGTTATCTTAAACTCTACCCCCCTTAATACCATACTAATTGGAAGACAACGATTACTAGTTTGCATGGTACCTCCAGGTGAATTTACTAAGAGAGGTTCTTTCATAGCTAGCATGGGTATACTATGCATTTTAACAAAAATGTTGGATATGAATGTATGAGATGCTCCAGAGTCAAAAAGAACAGTTGCAGGAGTGGAATGTACATTGAACGTACCAATCATAACTTCTGGTGCATCATGAGCTGTATCAGAAGACACGTGATTCACCCTTCCAGTACCCGATTGCCTCTGGTTGCTCTTCTGGCTCTAAGGTGTCTGCTGGTTCTGCTTCTCAGGACAATGGTAAGACATATGCCCCTCTTTGCCACAGACAAAACATCTAGTAGGCGTGCTGGGAGCACTATTCTTCATGGGGGTAACATTGGAATTTCCAGTACGAGGAGTCTGTTGCCCAGTCTGCTGATACTGTTGACGCTGTGAATATGATGAACGCTGTTGTGACTGATTACTTTGCCAATTCTAGGACCACCTCTGATTCGGATTGCGATTCCATTGACTAACCGGTCCCTAAAACTTCTGATGAAAACCATGCTGAGAATTAGTGCGCTGACGGTTGTTGCTTCCTGAGCCTTGTACCTTCATTTTCCTCTTCCTGTCCATCTCTCTGCGCTCATTATCAAGCACAATAGCTTTATTTACCAGCTCTTGAAAACTAGCATAGTTGTTCCCCTTCAACTGCAAGCGAAGATCATAATAAATTCCCTTCAAGAAAAGACGCTGTCTGTCTGCATCTTCCCTCACTTCATTAGGAGCATAGCGAGCCAACTGGGTAAATCTATCATGATATTCACTAACGCTCATCTGTCCCATCCTAAGGTTTCTGAATTCTTCCTGCTTCAGCTCAATTATACCTTCAGGAATATGACGAGCTCGAAAATCTCTAACAAACTCATTCCAAGTGATAGGAGGAGCATTGTCAGGGCGTGCAGCTTGATACGACTCCCACCAAGTCTGAGCTGTCCCTTGTAACTGACCAGATGCATATAACACCTTCTCCATATCATTGCATTGGGCTATATTCAGCTGTTTCTCCACTGCCCTCACCCAATCATCTGCCTCTAAAGGATCAGCAGCATGAGAAAACACTGGAGGGCGTCCCTTCAAAAATTCCCCACGCTTATCCCTCACTTGCACAGGCGGTGGTCCTCCTGCAGGGGGATTGTTCTGCATGTGCTGCATAAACATCTGCATCATCTGGTTCTGAGTTTGCATGAGTTCCTCCATAGTAATGGGTAGGTTAGCACCTCCATGACCTCTGCCACGACCTCTGCCTGACATCTGTTTCCAAAAACACAGAAATTAAAATTCAGTACGATCCGAGGTGATGTATTCAATAGATAAGCAAAATCTGATTTTTCTGGGCGAACTCCAATTTCAACAACTCAGTAAAACTGTCATATCTCGAACTACAGACGTCCAATTCAGATCATCTTTACATGGTTGGAAAGCTTACAAAATTATCTACAACTTTTATTCACAACACTTTTTCTGATTCTGTCAATAAATTGGCCAAAAACTGAACTTAACCGAAACTGTTTCAGAAGTCCAGACTGTGCAGTATCTCCAACTTGGAACAGGTATATCTCTTTGCTCTTAATAGATATTAGGGTGATTCTTCTGGGGTTGGAAAGATATAAAAGTCTAATTATTCCCAGTAAAATTTCTTAAATTTCTCATGAACGGATTTTAAGTTATTTCTAAAACATCCCAGACTGATTCAAAAAATCAGCAAAGGACAGAACTAAGTTAACCTCATATTCAACTAATATATTTTGATCAAACTTAATATTCTTAACCATGGAACTTGTAGGCATGTCTACAAAACTCCAGCACACATTACAAAGATCCAAATCACACATTATCATAATAACAATCCATCAATCACACAATTGTTCACACCACAAACTGACTCTTAAAACAATCCAAACTTAAAATTAACTCGCAACTACTATCGTTCCTATTACATAGGGATTTTTCCTATTTCCTAATTAAACTTCTCATAAATCTTGGGATGACCTAACTCCGCCCTTAATTGGTCAATCTCCTTATAAGCTTGCTCCTTAAGTTCTTTTTCCTTCAGCAACTCATCCTTCAAATCCACCTCATGGAGAGCCAATTCACGAGCTAATCCCACCGTAGCTTGTAAAGTCAAGGAGGAATCATCTGCAGGCGGCACGGTCCAAATACCCTTGTCATGTAAGAAACAAGGAAAATGCCGGAGTGCACCCTTTAACGTCTTGTCCAAGCGTAGACCATGGTAGTAAACAAATGCATTGAAAGCGACATCCTCCATGCTTGTCTCCACAGTTGCCCGGCTCACTCTGGTAATGAACTTTGACTCCACCTTAGACTCTTTAGTGGTAGGATCCCTTTTCTTAACCCATAACTCCGTTTCCCAATAGGAATCCATCCATGGATGACTATACTCTACACTACGATACTCCAACGTAGCTTCCCAGTCGTAGTAGTAGTTGTCCAAGGTTCTTGTCAACATGTCATGGAAGAAAGCATCAGCTTTAGGAACCATGATATGAAACTTCGTAGTCCACCCCATAACTACATTCTCCATTGATATATCACCAACTCTTGATTCAGCATCAGATAGCTCTTGATCACCATCTTCATATAACTCCTGAGGTTTAAAACGGGCAACGTACTGTGCAGCTGACAGACGGGGATAAGGAGGCATCTACAAGATTTAGACATAGATTAGATAGAATCAATGTATTTTCACAATAGAATAAAGTAGAGGAAGCTTAAAACTTTAGTAATTAACAAGGTGAAAAGAGGAAGCATGAATTAAGTGAAATATGGATGCTATTAACGACCATTCTAACTAGGCTCGCGTCCTACAGTCAACACGGCTCTGATACCAATCTGTCACACCCATTTTTAAGGACAAAAATAGGATGCATAAAAGACTCATGTGCGCCCTAGGAAACAGTCGCACACATAAGTTGACAAATTACAAAGTATCATCACAGTGCTTATTACATAACGAATAAGTATTTAAGACATAGTCTTGAACGATAGGTAATAATAACTATTAGTAATTCTTCAGTGGAAACTCCACACAGGGACACGGTTGACTGGTTGACACCAAGACTAGTACTCATTCCGATAATCTCCCTCATTATCTTCATCTGTTATGGTGGAAATAGCAAGGGTGAGTCCATGTCGAACTCCACAAATATAACACAAGGTTCATGAGGCTCAAAAAGGCTAGACACTGTTTAACTGCGTTTAGCTTTTAATCATATATTAGCAATTGAGTAGCATCAAGATAAACCACTTCCCATTAAAGAACCAATGATCAATTGTAATAATGATAACGAATAGCATTAACATGAGCATAATAATAATCAACAATAATTAAACATGATATAGCAATGGTGATCATCTATTCCATAAGAATCCCCAAGGCCGCTCGTATCCGTGAGCACGGCTAGTATACCAGTTTTTTACTCTGCGCAGAGGTGTACACTTTCACTATGAGTCATGATTTCCAAATGAGTGGGGAGATCAAGCCCAAACACCCGAGAACCATATAAAGCCACTCAAAAGTTCGTCTAACAAGTTAGGGCCATTAGATTCACTCGGCAGGCAGATGTAGAACCCCCCTTCCCTGTGGCACAACAACCGCAGCCTATACACACTAGGCTAGGGGCTCGCACTACACCCAACGTGGCAAGCCATTCTTACGCCATTTAAGGTAACCTCTAACAAGCTAGAAAAGGTCTCTTGAACAACTAAAGCCAGAGCCATATAGCCCTCACAGCTGTACTGTATATCCCGGTTATCACTTACAGATAAGTCCTTATGGAGAGAAACCAGAACATCAAAATAATACACATGCTCTAGCCCCCTTTTAACAGTAATAAAATCATCTTAATAGTTGATTGCTTAATCCATTAATCAAATTACAAGATCATTGTTCTTGGTTTAAGCACTAGCAATAGCTACCCATATGCATTCCCAAGGTTGACAAGGAATCAAGATAACAATCACTAAGTTATAATCTCTAAGGTTGTCAAGGTAAGCACATGCATATGTATGACAATTTAATGTATAGGTAACAAGGATAGTCCTGTGTTATACTTGCCTTGATCAAAGCTTTCCAAGTGATACTGCTGACTTGGCTCAAAGTAATACTCCTGATCATCAAGAAATTGCTCACCGTCTATACTCGATCATCAATCAACAACACATATGCATCCAATCAAACATACACGAAGCAAACAAAGAGATACAATTAGAACAGTACACCAACAGTAACAAAACAGTAATAAAAGTTTATAAAACTCTTCTACACGTTTCTACGATCACACAGACGCAAAGATCACCAAATTCGGAGTTAAAACGTATAAGTTATGAATTTTCTAAGATTTTCCATAGATAAATAAATACTTAATTATAAACTCGAAAAATAAATTATCAAAACTAACTGTACAACTACACTAACATGTAGAGCTCGCAAATACGAACCTAACGCAACTTGAACGGATCAAATCGGAGTTAAAACGAAGATTTTATGACCAAAACAGTTCTAGTGGCAAAACTGTAAATACCTGAAAACGTATTTTTGACTTAACCGGAAAAGAATACGCTTCCAAAACGCGAAAACGCATTTTCCGACATACGCTATGGACCGCGGGTTGATAACTAAAAAGCTGAGGGTCTCTTTAACAAATTTACCCGCGAAGGGGTAAGTTCTAATCTGGGCCGTTGATCTCGATTTGGACGGATCATGTTCATCAGCAAGTCTACAGTGAAGAACCCGACCCTTCTTCCTCGGTTCCGGCCGGCGGTCACCATGGCCGGCCACCCGAGCTCGCCGGAGAGCTTCGGCTCCGCCTTTTCCGACCACCATTCAACCCGCCACCAACTCCAATCGAAAGAGGAATCAAACCCGAACTATCTTAAGTGGTTTTGGTGAGCTATGACTAACCGAGGAGAGAGCGCGGCAAGAGGAGAGACGGTGGCGCCATTGCCGACCGACTGGGAACTTAAAAAAAACCTACTTCGAAGCCTCTCCAATCAAAAAGAAAAACACCAAAAGAAAGAGAAGACAAGTGCGGACTCACCCACGCGAAAAATTTGGCCTCCGGTCCACCCGAAAACACCTCAACCGATCAACCGCCGTGCTCCAACTACCTCAAACCCTAAACCTCGATTTTTCACGGTGGAACTCACGGTTTAGATGAAAAACGGAAACTAGAGGACCTATGCGACCTATTTATAGCTTCTATTGGCCGTGTTCGGGTAGGATTTTCCGGAGATCACGAAATCAACCGATGTCAACAACTTCAGTTCGGAGTCCGGCGTCTTCACGGAAGGTGGAAGACGACCGACAACCGGGCCCCACCGGTCAGCGACCATGAGAGGGCGCGCGGCTTGTCTCAGCGACGCTGGGCCGGCCCACTCGGTGTCATGCGCGGAGGAACGGAAGGCGGCAGCGGCCCACTCAGAGCGGCCCAGGCTCCAGCGCGGGAGAGCAGGCCGTCGGCCCGTCGACTGCCAGGTAAGAAGGTAAGTATTTCTTTTTTTTTCTTTTTCTTTCTCTTCTTTATTTACTTGTTTACAAACTATTCCAAATAAAATTTCTAAACCAAATCAAAATAAAATAATTCTACTACACAACAGTAAATGAATGCAACAGCATGAATGCAACACCAAATATATTTTATTATTATTTTAATTTGCCATTTATTTCAAATCAAATTTAATCAAAATTCATTATCTCTAAAATTTGGGTGTTACAGACTGATACCCTAACCCCTCCCTATATATATTGGTGATGGTAGTGGGCTAATGTGGGCTAGTGTCACATCCCAAAATTTTCAATTTTGGGTTGTGCTTGAAAAACACTAAATAAAATAAATGATTTCAATATCTAAATAAATTTATTAGATAAGTTAAGTTGCTGCTAATTAAAATATAGAAAATTATGGTTTTAAAATTTTTCATATTAATTTGATAATGTGGTGTTTGTG
Organism: Saccharum hybrid cultivar R570; assembly: GCA_038087645.1. Classification (NCBI taxonomy): domain Eukaryota; kingdom Viridiplantae; phylum Streptophyta; class Magnoliopsida; order Poales; family Poaceae; genus Saccharum; species Saccharum hybrid cultivar. The sequence continues at coordinate 15,029,724 of JAQSUU010000431.1, read as the reverse complement.
TGATGCTTGTCTTTGGCGTTGGTGAGTGCTATTATTTTCAAAATACCATAGGACGATGTTTACTTCTTATCGGAAAACTTTTTGGTATTTTCTGGATTTAAAATTTCAATTTCCGTGAGCTTAATCTTTTTCCTTGATCTCTTCATCAATCTTTTCATGCGCTCCAAATATTTTATTTGGGTTCGTCTCATTCTAAAATATCTCTGAGAATTTTTCCCGAATTTTTGGAGCTTTCGGGGTATTTTTCGCGGCTTAAATAATAATTCTAGACTTTTCTAGAATTATTTTATCCATGAAATTAATTAATTCCGAAAATAAATAAATATTTCATTTTTCCTGACGCTCAAAGCCCATGTGCAATAATCATAAAGGCCTATGTCTTTATTAACTAATGGGCCTTAATGTCTATTTAGGCCTATTAGTGGAGGTGGATGGTGCAACATTAATTAGTACCATATTGCTAGTTGATGTGAAGGTGGAGAGTTGTCCTCCCTATATATATGTACCTACCCCTTAGGTAAAAACACACTAAAACTACCGTGGAGGAGCCCCTAGTTTGAAAAATCTCTCGTGTAGTAAATTAGATATTTTTTCTCCTTCTCGTGTCACCTCTAGACCGAGGCCCTTCAGATGGATAGAGGTAGAAGATGAAGTATTTGCGGTTCTGCCACTGGTTCGTAATATCTTTATCGTTTCTTCGTTTTAATTCCGTTTTGCTCTATTTTAGTTGTGTTAGTTTCGTATAGTTGCGCTCTACGTAGTAGTGCTGATGTATATCGTGTCACCTAATTATGAATTTATTGATTTATGTGCAATATTTATTTAATGTATTTTTAATTAAAAGCAACCTAGTGTAGTAACTCGTTCTTGTGATTTTGCGATCATGCCAACTGAAGCTACATGCTATGGGCGTAGACGTGTTATATGCTAGTTATATATAAATTAAATACTAATTTAATTGACATGCAATTAGTTCTATGATTAAAAGCAATATAGGTTTGTAAATCCGTTCTTGTTGCGATAGTTTTGTAGCGTCGTGCTCTATACAGTAGCGATAGTTTTTGTGATGTCACTCAACTATGAATTTATCTATTTAAATGCAACTTGATTAATATCTATTTAACAGCTTTCTAACTAAAAGCAACATAGGGGTATAATTTCGTTCTTGTTGCTTCGTGACTGTGCTGGCGTAAGAGACGCATTAGCAACGTTATTTACCATGTCACGTTATGTGCTTACAAATTAAATTATGTTAATTTGATTAATGATTATGAGAAAATATAACATAGGATAATATATTATGTTTTGCTTAGTTTAATCAAGATTCATATAAGGTCATCTTAGATGTGATTTGGTTAATGTTTAGAAGCAACTAGGGTTTATAACTCTGGTATTTCATAACTGAATGTTAATAAGATTCATATCCACATAAATGTTTTCTTTTAAATTACAAGATGATTAGTTCCACCTTAATTTGTAAATGTTTTCATTTAGCTTTTGCCACATGTTCCATGATTATCTAAATTATAAAATATTTACATGACTTAAATACTATGATATGATATATTTATAAATAAAATATGGCTAAGGTATAATGTTAGCTTTTATAATTTAACATAATTTGGTTAGTTCCACTTTAGTATATTTCTCCAAAAAGTCCAATAACTTAATTAATTAACTAAAATAAATCAAACGTATAGTTTGTCTTCTCTGATTTGTTGCAAACTCCTCGATAGTCGCGTGTCCTCTTTGATGGTAGCTCTGTTATCCATCGGTCTTAAGTTTTCGCGATCATAGCATCATGTCGTATAGTCTAGTGCGCTCTTTTAAAGTGTCTCTTTTATTTGGTGTGTTGTTCTAGCTGTGTTTATTGTCTGTTTGTTCTACTTGATTGCTGAGAGTAGAAGAAGTATGGTTAATTAGCGCTGAAGATGAGGAGCTAAGGATCGACAGTCGAAGCAAGAGAACTTGAGTCCAGAAGATAGCAACTGGAGATTCTGAGTAGGTAACTTTGGGAAAAGGCAAGTATAACATAGGATTTCCTTGTTGTCCTATTCACTTTAACCTCATAAAATCTGTAACACCCAAAAATTTTAAAAGGTTGAATTAGATGAAATTTGGAGCTAAAAGAGATTTAGTTATGAGTTTAAATAATTTAGATAATATTTAATAGGGATAAAAATTTAAAATAATAGGTGGAATATTTAATGATGCATTCATGCTGTTGTATTTGATTTATTTTGAGGTGTGGTTTTGGTTTTTATTTGATTTGAATTTAAAATCTATTTCAAAATGGCTTTAGAAACAAATTCAAATAAAAAAAGAAAAGAAAAAGGAAAAAAAGAAACCTTACCTGTGCAGCCGGCGGCCTGGAAGCCCACCCGAGCCGGCCTGCTTCTTCCTTTCCTCGCTGTTGGGCCGCTCGAGGTCGCTTCTCCGTTTCTTTCTCGCGCCCGCGTGGGCCGGCCCAAGAAGCCGCTGCTGTCGCGCGCCTTCCTCTCTTGCTTCGCTGACGAGCGGACCCCGCAGGTCAGCTGCTCCTTCTTCCTTATGTCGTAACCGAGCCGGTCATGAACTCGATCTTCACTGAATCAAACTCGATTTTCTCGGGATTTTGACCCAAGTTGAGGTGTCACAACCCCATTTAAGCTAGAGCCACGCCTATACCCTTCCGTTTTACCCAGATTTCGAGTCGTAATTTTGCCCTAGCCGAGCCGCCGCAAGTTTCAACGCCGCCGTTGCTAGGACTCGTTGTTGGCCACCTAAATCGTCTCGGTAAGCAAATTGGTGAGCTCGCCATCTTCTTCTCTTCCTTCTCAAGCTATTCTTTTGAGCTGTAGTGCCTTGAATCGTGGATTTTTGAAGTTCCGCGAGCCGGCAATGGCGCCACCGCCATCCCAAGCCATGTGTCGTCCTCGGTCGGTCATAGTCTTTCTAAACCGTGTAGATGTGTTCGCCTTGAGCTCCGCATTCGATTGGTGTCGGTTGCAAGTCGTTTGGTGGTCGAAAACAGGGAAGCTGGAGCTCTTCGGCGAGCCATGGAGACCGGCCATGGCGGCCACCGGCCGGCGTTGGCGAAGGAGGTCGCGCTTTCTCTCTCTTTCATCTGTAAGCGATAGCAGCCGTCCGTTGGTTGATCTACGGTCGAGATTAGAAGATACCCCTTCGCGGGGTAAAATTTATAAAGAGCCCCTGTGTTTTCATGGAATAGAACCCGCCGTCCTTAGCGTCATTCAGGAGATACGCTTGTTAGTTCTGAAAACGTATTTCTTTCCGGTAAATCAAAAATACGTTTTCTGGTATTTACAGTTTTGCCACTCAAATTGTTTTGATCGTAAAATCTTCGTTTTAACTTCGATTTGACCCATTCAAGTTGTGTTAGGTTTGTATTTGCGAGCTCTACTATTGGTGTACTATTCTAATTATGTTTCTTTATTTGCTTTGTGTATGATTGCTCTGATGATTGTGTGATGATGTTTGGTGATCGAGTATAGACGGTGAGCAGTTTCTTGACGATCCGGAGTATTATTTTGAGCCAGATCAGCAGTATCATCAGGAAAGCTTTGATCAAGGCAAGTATAACATCGGACCATCCTTATTACCTATTCACTAAAATTATTATACATATGCATGTGTCTTCCTTGACAACCTTAGAAATTATAACTTAGTGATTGTTACCTTGTTTCCTTGTTACCTATGGGTTGTGCATTTGGGTAGCTATTGCTAGTGCTTAATTATGAACAATGAACTTGTAATTTGATTAATGAATTAAGAAATCAACCATTAAGATAATTTTAATACTGTTGAAAAGGGGGCTAGAGCAAGGGGATATATTGTTGCTCTGGTTTCTCTCCATAAGAACTTATCTGTACGTGATCATCCGAGACATACAGTACAGCTGTGAGGGCTATATGGCTCTGGCTCTAGTTGTTTAAAGGACATTTTCTAGCTTGTTAGTGGTTACATTAAATGGCGTAAGAATGACTTGCCACGTTGGGTGTAGGACAGCCTCTAGTCTTATGAGTATAGCCGTGAAAGAAGTGTGCCGTTTGAAAAGGGGGTTCCTACATCTGTCTGCCGAGTAAATCTAATAGCCCTAACTTGTTAGACGAACCTTTAGGTGGCTTTATATGAATTCCGGTGCTTTGGGTCTAGCTATCCCATACATTTGGAAATCATGACTCACAGTGAAAGTGTACACCTCTACGCAGAGTTAAAAACTGGTATACTTGCCGTGCCCACGGATACGGGCGGTCTTAGAACATCTACGGATAGCTGATCACCATTGTTATATCATGTTTAATTGATGTTGTTATTATTATGCTCATGTTAATACTATTCATTATCATTATTACAATTGATCATTGATTCATTAATGGGAAGTGGAATATCTTGATGCTACTCAATTGCTAAATATATGATGATTAAAAGCTAAATGCAGTAAACCAGTGTCTAACCTTTTGAGCCTCATGAACCCCACGATATATTTGCGGAGTTCGACATGGACTCACCCTTGCTATTTCCACCATAACAGATGAAGAATATGATGGTGATTATCGAAATGAGTACTAGTCTTGGTGTCAACCAGTCAACCGTGTCCCTGTGTTTGGAGTTCCGCTGAAGATCTACTACTAGTTACTACAAATTATTGTATAAGACTATGTGTTAAATATTTATTCGCTATGTAAGAATCACTGTGATGATACTATGTAATTTGTCTACTTATGTGTGTGACCGATTTCTGGGGCGCACATGAGCCTTTTATGCATCCTATTTTTGTCTTTAAAAATGGGTGTGACAGATTGATATCAGAGCCGTGTTGACTGTAGGATGAAGCCTAGTTAGAATAGTCGTCATTAGTGTCTATGATTCACCTATTTCATGCTTAATTCTTTCACCTTGATAATTGTTAAATCATTATGCTTCTTCTATCTTATTCTATTGTGAAAATATATTGATTCTATCTAATCTATGTCAAAATTCTCATAGATGCATCCTCATCCTCGTATGTCCGTTGCTCAGTACGTTGGTCGCTTCAAACCCCAGGAACCCCATATTGATGGTGACCAAGAGATATCGGATGCCGAATCAAGAGTGGGAGATACCTCAAAGGATAATTCAGTCATGGGATGGACCACGAAGCATCACATCATGGTTCCTAAAGCTGATGTTTTCTTCCATGACATGCTGACAAGAACTTTGGATAATTATTACTATGGCTGGGAAGATATGTTGGAGTATCACTGCAAGGAGTATAGTCATCCATTGATGGGCTCTTACTGGGAGTCTGAGCTATGGGTCAAGACAATGGATCCTACCACTAAGGAGCCTAAGGTGGAGTCAAAGTTCATCACCCGAGTAAGCCGGGCAACTGTAGAAACAAGTATGGAAGATGTCGCCTATAATGCGTTTGTCTACTACCATGGTCTTCGCTCGGACAAGATGTTGCAGGGTGCACTCCGGCATTTCCCCTGTCTCTTACATGACAAGGGTGTTTGGACCATGCCGCTCGCTGATGATTCATCCTTGACATTACAAGCCACAGTGGGACTAATTCGTGAGTTAGCCCTTCATGAGGCGGATTTGAAGGATGAGTTGCTAAAGGAAAAGAAACATAAAGAGCAAGCTTATAAGGAGATCGATGAATTAAGGGTTGCGCTAGGGCTTCCCAAGAATTATGAGAAGCTCAATTAAAATTAAGAAATCCCTATGTAATAGGAATGTTATTAGTTGCGAGTCAATTTGAGTTTGGTAATGTCGAGTATTAGTATGTGGTGTGAACAATTGTGTGCTTGATGGATTGTTATTATGATAATGTGTGATTTGGATCTTTGTAATGAGTGCTGGAACTTCGTGGACATGTCTACAAGTTCCATAGTTAAGAATAATTAGTTTGATCATGATTATTTAGTTGGGATCGGGGTAAACTTGGTTCTGTCTTTTGCTGATTTCTGGATCAGTCTGGGATGTTTCGGGAATAACTAAAAATCTGTTCATGATAAATTTATGAAATTTTACTGGGAATAATTAGACTTTTGTATCTTTCCAACCCCGCAAGAATCATCTTTTTATCTATTATGGGCTAAGAGATATACCTGTTCCAAGTTGGGGTCACTAGGCAGTCTGGAATTCTAAAACAGTTTCGGTTAAGCTCAGTTTTTGATTAATCTATCAACAGAATCTGGAAAAGTGATGTTAATGAAAGTTGTAGATAATTTCATAAGTTTTCCAACCATGTAAAGATCACCTTAATTGGATTTCTGTAACTTGAGATATGATAGATTTACTGAGTTGCTGAAATTGAAATTCGCCCAGAGAATTCAGATTTACTTATCTATGGTATACATCATTTAGGATAATACTGAGCTTCGTCTTTGGTGCTTTGAAAATAGATGGCAGCCAGAGGTCATGGCAGAGGTCATGGAGGAGCTAACCCACCTATTACTATAGAGGAACTCATGAATACATAGAATCAGATGATGCAGATGTTCATGCAGCATCGGCAGAACAACCCTCCTGCAGGAGGACCGCCACCTGTTCATGTGAGAGACAAGCGTGGTAAATTTTTGAAAGGACGTCCTCCAGTGTTCTCTCATGCTACTGATCCATTGGAGACGGATGATTGGGTGCGAGCAGTAGAGAAATAGTTGAACATCGCTCAATGTAATGATCTGGAAAAAGTGTTATATGCATCTGGCCAGTTATAGAGAACAGCTCAGACTTGGTGGGAGTCATATCAAGTTGCTCCTCCTGTCACTTGGAATGAATTTGTTAGAGATTTTAGAGCTCGCCATATTCCAGAAGGTGTAATTGAGCTGAAGCAGGAAGAATTCAGAAATCTCAACATGGGACAGATGAGTGTCAGTGAGTATCATGACAAGTTCACGCAGTTGGCTCGCTATGCTTCCAATGAAGTGAGGGAAGATGCAGATAAGCAGCGTCTTTTTCTCAAGGGAATTTATTATGATCTTCGTTTGTAGCTAAAGGGTAATAATTATGCCAGTTTCCAGGAGCTTGTGAATAAGGCTATTGTGTTGGATAATGAACGTCGAGAGATGGACAGAAAAAGGAAGATGAAAGGATAAGGTGTTGGGAACAATAATTGCCAACGTATAAATTCTCAGCATGGGTTTCATTCGAAATTTCAAGGACCAGTCAGTCAGTGGAACCGCAATTCAAATCAACAGTGGTCTCAAAATCGGCAGAATAATCAGTTTCAGCAACGACCCTAGTATCAGCAGAACAGACAGTTCCAACAGTAGAGTGGTCAGCAAACTCCACGCCAGGGTAATTCTAACTCTACTCCAATGAAGACCAGTGCACCTAGTGCTCCTAATCTGTGTTATCACTGTGGAGAACCTGGACACTATGCTAATCATTGTCCCAAGAAGCAAAATCAACATACATCGCAGGGACAGAGGTCATCCAATACTGGAAAGGTGAATCATGTGTCTACTGAAACAGCACAGACGGAGCCTGAAGTAATGCTTGGTACGTTCAATGTTCATTCTACCCCTGCAACCATTCTTTTTGATTCTGGAGCTTCGTATACCTTTATTTCAAACATTTTTGTTAAGATGCATAGTGTACCCATGCTTGCCATGAAAGAACCTCTCTTAGTAAATTCACCTGGGGGTACCATGCAAACCACTAATAGATGTCAGTTAGTATGGTTTTAAGGGGGGTAGAGTTTAAGATAACTCCCATAGTGTTGAGGACATCTGGTATTGATGTGATTTTGGGAATGGAATGGATTGTGAATGCACCTAATGGAGAGAAAATCAGTGTGGATGTAGCAGTGTAGAAGCAACCAACAGCTGTAGTGAATCAGCTTGCTGATTGATGAGGTCATGACCATGCTTGGAGAATTACATGGAGGCCAAGGAGATCAGCAAGGGCATCCAAATCGAGAAGGAGACCCAAACCTTATCCGGTTCGAGTCACCAAGGTGGAGGCCCAAATCAAGTTTGAGTCCACCTCGGAATCCAGGACTAGTCTGCCTTGAACTGGTCACCCAGGACACGTACGGACTCTGTTTTCGATGATCCATATATGGATGGAAAGCTTATTTGATAAGGAAGCCAACCCAAGTGGTCCTACATCAAAAGATGTTCGGAATCAATGGGAATCGTCAAAACAAGTCACCGTCTAGAATCTGTCAGGGCACTGTATCACCGTCTTTTGGGCCGATTGGCCATGTATCGTGTCGGGCCTTAAGCCCAAGTTGTGGGCGCCCAACCCCTGGTCGTTCCCAACCCTAGGTCGAGTCTTAGACTATAAATATAGCCACCACCGCTGTTAGACAATCGGGTTTTGTCTAGAGTTTAGTTTTCCATCGAGAAACTGAATCGTTCATTGTAACTGTGGTGACAAATCCTTTTACAGTGATCCAAGGCCCCTATTCTTGATCTCCTCCACTGTGTCGATTAGTCCTTTGGAACTAAGTTCTTGAACCCTCTATTGAATTTCGTATCATTCATATTTGCAATTTTAGATTGCGTGTTTTTACCTTCTTGCTTGTGTTCTTCGATTCGCTTGCAGGAAAAACCTTCTTGGCGAGGTCAATCAAGTTGTGCTTGGTTGATAACCAACGGAGCAGTGGTGTAATGGTTGCAGGGTTTGAATCGTGTCTGATTTGAAGCCGGATCGCCAACATCGAAATCTCCACAAGTCGAACTTACCGGTTACCTCACGGAAGATTAGGCCAGTATTCATCAATTAGTATCGGAGCTTTCAGGTTTACCGCGAGGTATACTCTCGTTTGCCTTAGATTCATATTTGTTCATTACCTAGAGTCCACAAAAAACCCAATACTATTTTAATTTCCGTTGTCCTATCACCTTTGTGCCTTTGCAATTTCGTTTGAGATTCGCGTTGTTGAGTTTGTGTCCGTGGTCGAGTCTTGTTGCTGGTTTAGGATTATGTTCGTAGTCGTCGTTCAATCGTCCGTTGCTGTGATTTTTGTTTTCCGCCGCTATCCCATCCACCATTTTCAAACAACAAGTCGAAGCCACCACATTACTCGACTTGCCCCACTAGCCGCCTTGTGTAACTTCTCGCCACCGCGCAAACCCTAGATAGGTTGCCAGCCGCTCTTATTTTGCCTGCATCGCAGCCCTCCTTACATCATCAGGCGAATACCTACTGCTGTTAGTCACAGGAACCATCTTGTGATTGGTGTGAATACCTACTGCAATTAGTCACAGGAACCATTTTGTGATCGGTGTTGGAGTTTAGGGACGTTTTGCCCTAACTGCCGTATTGTGTCTTCTGGAAAATATAACTTGAGATACCTTCGGTAAAACAGGCATAACTTTTCGCTCGTTTATCAGAAAAATCTAAAATTTTTTGAGCATATTCTTGACACCATTTGAGGCCGACCCAAACTCGGCAACGCCCTATTTGGTTTCATCAAAATTGCCAAAAAAATTCAGGAAAATAAAGAAAAAAAAATTATATGAATACTGGCCCGATCTTCTGAGAGGTAACCGGTAAGTTCGATTGGTGGAAATCTCAACGTTGGCGATCCGGCTTCAAATCAGACATGATACCCTGCAACCGTTATACCACTGCTCCGTTGGTTATCAACCAAGCACAACTTGATTGACCTCGCCAAGAAGGCTTTTCCTGCAAGCGAATCGAAGCGCATAAGCAAGAAGGTAAAAACACGCAATCTAAAATTGCAAATATGAATGATGCGAATATCAATAGAGGGTTCAAGAACTCGGTTCCAAAGGACTAATCGACATAGTGGAGGAGATCAATAACGGAGGCCCTGGATCACTGTAAAAGGATTTGTCACCACAGTTACAATGAACGATTCAGTTTCTCGATGGAAAACTAAACTCTAAACAAAACCTAATTGTCTAACAGCGGCGGCAGCTATATTTATAGTCTAAGACTCGACCTAGGGTTGGGAATGGCTAGGGGTTGGGCACCCACAACTTGGGCTTAAGGCCCGACACGATACATGGCCAAGTTGGCCCAAATAGGTGATACAACACCTTGACATGGTCACACAGAATGATCCATGGACCTTCTGGAGCTAGGACTAGATCCAAAATGACGGCGTCGTCGTCCCCTTTCCAACGCATCCAAGAATGCCCCGTTTTGATGTCGTATGAGAGAGTTATGATCAAAACAGCGACGACGTGTCTGCTGAATCCGAGGGTGACGTGGCAGCTGAGTTAGGGACGAATTACAACTTGGGGAAGACCATAACGTTGGTGTGTCCAGCGTGGTGATGTCCTCATCATCGATACCCATGTAATACTTTGGTGTTGTCTTTTTCTATCTTCTAACCATGTCAGGATCTCCGACGGACTTCAATGAGTGCGTGTCCAAGGGCGAGCTTACAACGTTCATGACTGAACAACGCAATCTTATGACCGAGCTGACGCGCCATGTGAACAATTTGGTCACCCGCATTGAACAACTCGAGCACCGCCCTCCACCTCATCGTGCTGATGATGTAGATGCGGATGATTTTGGTGATGAAGATGCGGATGCTGACGGTTATGCCCGTCGCCGCCTCAACTTCAACCGTCGTGGTATGAGAGGTAATATTCAAGGTAATAATGACCCTTTCGCTAAAATTAAATTTAGCCTTCCTCCTTTTGCTGGTAATGTTGATCAAGAGGCTTATTTAGATTGGGAGCTTGCTGTTCAACAAAAATTTGATTCTCATAATGTTCCTGCTGAGCATAGAGTTAGACTTGCTACTAGTGAGTTTACTAATTTTACTTTGTTCTGGTGGAGTGATCTTTGCAATGCTAATAATGCTGCTGCTGTGCCTCAAACTTGGAATGCTTTAAAGCAACGTATGAAATCTCGTTTTGTTCCTCCTTATTACCAACGTGATTTACGTTTGAAACTACAAACTTTAAAACAAGGTGATAAAGGAGTCGAAGCATACTATCAAGAATTGCTTATTGGTTTAGCCTGTTATGGTATAAATGAAGATGATAATGATTCTAGTGCTAGATTTTTTGGTGGTTTAAACCATGATATACAGAACATCCTAGATTACAAAGAATGGCGTAATTTTTCCCAATTGTATCATCTTGCTATTAAGGCAGAACGTGAAGTACAGGGACGCAAACAACACTAGTCTTTCAGGTCTAACAATGGGAGGACTTTTCAGCACCGTTCAAAGCCGGAGACGCCCAAGATTCCTGTTGCATCACAGCCGTCTACACCTTCCGGGGTAAGTAAATTGTCTAATGTGCAGAACAAAAGTGCCACTCCAGGTGTTTCCCCTCGCTCCTCCTCGTCCAGCTCTAAAATCATTTGCCACCGATGCAAAGGCATGGGACATGTCATGAAGGATTGCCCTAGTCGTCGTGCTTTCATTGCTACCGAGGATGGATATGTAAGTGCTAGTGATGTTGAAGATGATTTAGCCCTTGTTGCTAACATTGATGCAGATTCCACCAAGGGCGATCAAGACAAGGAGGCCATCATCATTGACTCTGTGGCTGCTGCCGCAGACTACCCTAGCCTTCTTGTGCAGCGTGTGTTGAGTACACATGTGGGACATTAAGAAGAGATGACGATCCAACGCCACAATTTGTTCCACATGTATTTCATTGTGCAGGGTTGTCGTGTTCTCACTATCATTGATAGCAGGAGTTACAATAACTTGGTGAGTTCATATTTGATTGACAAGTTTGGTTTGCCCACACGACAACATTCGTATACATATAAACTTCAATGGTTCAATAATAGTGGTAAGACTAAGGTAACTAAATCAGCACGCATTAGCTTTTTTACATGCTCTTATCATGATACTGCTGATTTTGATGTTGTTCCTATGCAAGCTTGTTCCATTTTATTGGGTCGTCCATGGGAATTCGATAATGATGCTTTACACCACGGTAGAACTAATACATACACTATCATACATAAGGACAAGAAAATTACATTGCTACCTTTGTCTCCTACGGATATTATTAAACATGCTAATGAGATTAAAAATAAACCTCCAACTCACATTGATAAAAATAATGGGATTAAGTTAAAAGGAGGTACTTTTCTTGCTACAACTTCTGCTACTGCTGAGTTATGTGATAATCCTGATGCGCCATGTTATACTATGTTTGTCAACCTATTCTGTCTGGTGCATTGCCTGCTGTCACTAACCTTTTGCAGGAGTTCGCTGATGATGGGATGAAGTCGAGGACGACTCCAATTCTAGAAGGAGGGGATGATGAGGACATCGCCAAGATGGAGTCGAGGACGACTCCAATTCAAGAAGGGGAGGATGATGAGGACATTGCCACACTGGACACACCGACGTTATGGTCTTCCCCAAGTTGCAATTTGTCCCCAACTCAACTGCCACGTCACCCTCGGATTCAGCAGACACGTTGTCACTGTTTTGGTCATAACTCTCTCATACAACATCAAAATGGGGCGTTCTTGGATGCATTGGAAAGGGGACAACGATGCCGTCGTTTTGGATCTGGTCCTAGCTCCAGACGGTCCGTGGATCATTCTATGTGACCACGTCAATGTGCTGCGTCACCTATTTGGGCCAACTTGGCCATGTATCGTGTCAGGCCTTAAGCCCAAGTTGTGGGCGCCCAACCCCTGGCCGTTCCCAACCCTAGGTCGAGTCTTAGACTATAAATATAGCCGCCGCCGCTATTAGACAATTGGGTTTTGTTTAGAGTTTAGTTTTCCATCGAGAAACTGAATCGTTCATTGTAACTGTGGTGACAAATCCTTTTACAGTGATCCAGGGCCCCCGTTCTTGATCTCCTCCACTGTGTCGATTAGTCTTTTAGAACCGAGTTCTTGAACCCTCTATTGATATTCGCATCATTCATATTTGCAATTTCAGATTGCGTGTTTTTACCTTCTTGCTTGTGCGCTTCGATTCGCTTGTAGGAAAAGCCTTCTTGGTGAGGTCAATCAAGTTGTGCTTGGTTGATAACCAACGGAGCAGTGGTGTAACGGTTGCAGAGTTCGAATCGTGTCTGATTTGAAGCCGGATCGCCAACGTCGAGATCTCCACAAATCAAACTTACCGGTTACCTCTCGGAAGATCGGGCCAGTATTCATCACTGATGATACTAGTAAAGAGAATCCAGTTATCAATGATTTTCTAGATGTTTTTCCCGATGATTTGCCAGGTATGCCACCTGACTGAGACATTGAATTTCTTATTGAATTATTACCTGGAACTGCACCCATAGCTAAACGACCATATAGAATGGGATTAGATGAATTAGAAGAACTTATGAAACAAATTAAGGAATTATAAGATAAAGATTTTATTCATCCTAGTTCGTCACCTTGGGGTGCGCCAGTTATATTTGTTGATAAGAAAGATGGTAGTCAGAGAATGTGTGTGGATTATTGGTCGCTTAATGAAGTAACCATCAAGAACAAGTATCCTTTGCCTAGAATTGATGACTTGTTTGACTAGTTGAGAGGTGCTTGTGTGTTCTCTAAGATTGATTTGCGTTCTGGTTATCATTAGTTGAAGATTCGTGCCTCTGATATCCCAAAGATAGCTTTTACTACGAGATATGGTTTGTATGAGTATATGGTTATGTCGTTTGGTTTGACCAATGCACCTGCCTACTTTATGTACATGATGAATAAGTTGTTCATGGAGTATCTTGATAAGTTTGTGGTGGTATTTATAGATGATATATTGGTATTTTCCAAGACGAAGAAAGAGCATGCTAAACATCTGAGGTTGGTACTGCAGAAACTTAGAGAGCATAAGCTGTATGCTAAGCGAAGTAAGTGTGAGTTTTGGTTGAAGAAAGTCTCTTTTCTTGGTCATATTGTCTCTAATGGTGGAATATCAGTAGATCTAGGCAAAGTAAAGGATGTTTTGAATTGGAAGCCACCTACTGATGTGGGAGAGATTCATAGTTTCTTGGGTTTAGCTGGATATTACAGACGGTTCATTGAAGGGTTTTCTAAACTTGTTAAACCTATGACATCTCTGTTAGAGAAGAATGGCAAGTTTATATGGTCTGATCAATGTTAAGCTAGTTTTGAAAAATTGAAGGAGAGATTGACTACTACACCTATCTTGGTATTGCCAAATTTAAGTTAGAAATTTTCTATTTATTGCGATGCCTCTCGCCAAGGTTTGGGGTGTGTTCTTATGCAAGAAGGTAGAGTTGTTGCCTATGCATCTAGGCAGTTGAGAAAGCATGAGCTGAATTATCCTACTCATGATTTGGAGTTAGCAGCTATAGTTCATGCTTTAAAGATTTGGAGACACTATTTGATTGGACATAAGAGTGATATATACACTGATCATAAGAGTTTGAAGTATATTTTCACACAGTCTGATCTAAACTTGAGGCAACGTAGATGGTTGGAGTTGATCAAGGACTATGATCTAGAGATACACTATCATCCTGGTAAGGTTAATGTTGTAGCTGATGCTCTTAGCAGAAAGAGTTATGCTAATGGGATGCAAATGTTGTCCATGACAAGTGAGTTGTGTGCTGAATTTGCATATCTGAATCTGGGAATTGTTGCTAATACAATGGAATTGGTGATAGAACCTACATTAGAGCAAGAAATATACAAGGGTCAGTTGAAGGATGAGAAATTAAAGATGATAGCAGAGGATATAGTGATTGATAAGTCACTAGGGTTCTGAATGGATGATAATGGGATTTTGTGGTTTGGAAAGAGGTTGTGTGTACCTGAGGATCAGTCTATTAGGCAGACAATCCTTCGTGAAGCTCATGAATCAGCTTATTCTATTCATCCCGGAAGTACTAAGATGTATCTAGATCTCAAATAGAAGTACTGGTGGGTTGGACTGAAACGAGATGTAGCTGAGTATGTGGCAGTGTGTGACACTTGTTAGAGAGTGAAAGCTGAGCATCAGAGACCAGCTGGATTACTACAACCAATGAAGATTCCTAAATGGAAGTGGGAGGAAGTTGGTATGGACTTTATAGTGGGGTTACCTCGTACTCAGAGAGGTTATGATTCTATTTGGGTGATAGTAGATCGGTTGACTAAAGTTGCTCATTTTATACCAGTTAAAACTAAGTATACTGGCGAACAACTAGCTATATTATATATGGAGAAGATAGTGTGTTTACATGGAGTTCCAAAGAAGATTGTGTCTGATCGAGGTTTGTAGTTTACGTCACATTTTTGGAAGGCTGTACATGAATCTTTAGGTACAAAGTTGAATTTTAGTACAGCATATCATCCACAGACAGATGGGCAAACTGAAAGGACCAACCAAATACTAGAAGACATGTTGAGGGCTTGTACATTGCAATATGGAACTAGTTGGGATAAGAGTTTGCCTTATATAGAATTTTCTTACAACAATAGTTATCAACAGAGCCTTAAGATGGCACCGTTTGAAGCTTTATATGGACGTAAGTGTAGAACTCCATTGTTTTGGGATCAGACGGGTGAGTCTCAGGTATTTGGTACAGATGTTCTTAGAAACGCAGAGGATCAAGTCCGAGTGATTCATGAGAATTTGAGAGTAGTGCAATCTCGTCAGAAGAGTTATGCTGACAATCGGAGAAGAGATTTAGTTTTTGAGGTAGGTGATTATGTCTATTTGAAGGTGTCACTAATGAGAAGTGTGAAGAGATTTAACATGAAAGGCAAGTTAGCACCAAGGTATGTTGGGCCATTTAAAGTTATTGATAGACGTGGTGAGGTTACTTATCAATTAGAGTTGCCTAAAAATTTGTCCGGAGTACATGATGTGTTTCATGTTTCTCAACTCAAGAAGTGTTTACGTGTGCCTAAGGAGCAAATACCTTTGGATGAATTGACTGTTAAGGAGGATCTTACATATGAAGAGTTTTTTATTAAGATTTTAGAAACTGCTGAAAGAGTTACTCGAAGTCGGGTTATTAACATGTGCAAAGTTCAGTGGAATCGGTATTTAGAGGTAGAGGCAACTTGGGAAAGAGAGGATGAATTGAGGAAATCTTATCCGCAGTTATTTGAGTAAGCAGTCCAATCTCGAGGACGAGATTCTTTTATGGGGGGTAGAATTTGTAACACCCAAAAATTTTAAAAGGTTAAATTAGATGAAATTTGGAGCTAAAAGAGATTTAGTTATGAGTTTAAATAATTTAGATAATATTTAATGGGGATAAAAATTTAAAATAATAGGTGGAATATTTGATGATGCATTCATGCTAATGCATTTGATTTATTTTGAGGTGTGGTTTTGGTTTTTATTTTATTTGAATTCAAAATCTATTTTAAAATGGCTTTGAAAACAAATTCAAATGAGAAAAGAAAAGAAAAGAAAAAGGAAAAAAAAGAAACCTTACCTGTGCAGCTGGCGGCCTGGAAGCCCACCCGAGCCGGCCTGCTTCTTCCTTTCCTCGCTGTTGGGCCGCCCGAGCTCGCTTCTCCGTTTCTTTCTCGTGCCCGTGTGGGCCAGCCCAGGAAGTCGCTGCTGTCGCGCGCCTTCCTCTCTTGCTTCGCTGACGAGCGGACCCCGTAGGTCAGCCGCTCCTTCTTCCTCATGTCGTAACCGAGCCGGTCATGAACTCGATCTTCACCGAATCAAACTCGATTTTCTCGGGATTTTGACCCAAGTTGAGGTGTCCCAACCCCATATAAGCTAGAGCCGCGCCTATACCCTTACATTTTACCTGGATTTCGAGTCATAATTTTGCCCTAGCTGAGCCGCCACAAGTTTCAACACCGCCGTTGCTAGGACTCGTTGTTGGCCGCCTAAATCGTCTCGGTAAGCAAATTGGTGAGCTCGCCATCTTCTTCTCTTCCTTCTCATGCTACTCTTTTGAGTTGTAGTGCCTTGAATCGTGTATTTTTAAAGTTCCACGAGCCGGCAATGGCGCCACCGCCATCCCGAGCCATGTGTCGTCCTCGGTCGGTCATAGTCTTCCTAACCCGCGTAGATGTGTTCGCGTTGAGCTCCACATTCGATTGGTGTCGGTTGCGAGTCATCTGGTGGTCGAAAACGGGGAAGCCGGAGCTCTCCAGCGAGCCATGGAGGCTAGCCATGGTGGCCACCGGCCAGCGTTGGCGAAGGAGGCCGTGCTTTCTCTCTCTTTCATCTGTAAGCGATAGCAGCCGTCCGTTGGTTGATCTACGGTCGAGATTAGAAGATACCCCTTCGCGGGGTAAAATTTATAAAGAGCCCCTGTGTTTTCATGGAATAGAACCCGCCGTCCTTAGCATCATTCAGGAGATACGCTTGTTAGTTCTTAAAACGTATTTCTTTCTGGTAAATCAAAAATACGTTTTTTGGTATTTACAGTTTTGCCACCCAAATTGTTTGATCGTAAAATCTTCGTTTTAACTCCGATTTAACCTGTTCAAGTTGTCTTAGGTTCGTATTTGTGAGCTCTACGTGTTAGTGTAGCTGTACAGTAGGTTTGAGAAATTTAATTTTCGAGGTTATATTAAAGTAATTATTTATCTAAAGGAAATCTTGGAAAATTCATAACTTACACGTTTTAAATCCGAATTTCATGATCTTTACATTTGTGTGATCATAGGAACATGTAGAAGAGTTTTACAAACTTTTCATACTGTTTTGCTACTGTTGGTGTACTGTTCTAATTATGTTTCTTTGTTTGCTTCGTGTATGATTGCTCAGATGATTGTGTGATGATGTTTGGTGATCGAGTATAGACGGTGAGCAGTTTCTTGACGATCCGGAGTATTATTTTGAGCCAGATCAGCAGTATCATCAGGAAAGCTTTGATCAAGACAAGTATAACATGGGACCATCCTTGTTACCTATTCACTGAAATTATCATACATATGCATGTGTCTTCCTTGACAACCTTAGAAATTATAACTTAGTGATTGTTACCTTGTTTCCTTGTTACCTATGGGTTGTGCATTTGGGTAGCTATTGCTAGTGCTTAATTGTGAATAATGATTTTGTAATTTGATTAATGAATTAAGAAATTAACCATTAAGATAATTTTAATACTGTTGAAAAGGGGGCTAGAGCAAGGGGATATATTATTGCTCTAGTTTCTCTCCATAAAAACTTATCTGTACGTGATCATCCGGGACATACAGTACAACTATGAGGGCTATATGGCTCTGGCTCTAGTTGTTTAAAGGAACTTTTCTAGCTTGTTAGTGGTTACCTTAAATGGCGTAAGAATGGCTTGCCACGTTGGGTGTAGGACAGCCTCTAGTCTTATGAGTATAGCCGTGAAGGAAGTGTGCCATTTGAAAGGGGGGTTCCTACATCTGCCTGCCGAGTGAATCTAATGGCCCTAACTTGTTAGACGAACCTTTAGGTGGCTTTATATGAATTCCGGTGCTTTGGGCCTAGCAATCCCATGCATTTGGAAATCATGACTCACAGTGAACGTGTACACCTCTGCGCAGAGTTAAAAACTGGTATACTAGCCGTGCCCACGGATACGGACGGCCTTGGAACATCTACGGATAGCTGATCACCATTGTTATATCATGTTTAATTGATGTTGTTATTATTATGCTCATGTTAATACTATTCATTATCGTTATTACAATTGATCATTGATTCATTAATGGGAAGTGGAATATCTTGATGCTACTCAATTGCTAAATATATGATGATTAAAAGCTAAATGCAGTAAACCAGTGTCTAACCTTTTGAGCCTCATGAACCCCACGATATATTTGCGGAGTTCGACATGGACTCACCCTTGCTATTTCCACCATAACAGGAGAAAAATATGATGATGATTATCGAAATGAGTACTAGTCTTGGTGTCAACCAGTCAACTGTGTCCCTGTGTTTGGAGTTCCGCTGAGGATCTACTACTAGTTACTACAAATTATTGTATAAGACTATGTGTTAAATATTTATTCGCTATGTAAGAATCACTGTGATGATACTATGTAATTTGTCTACTTATGTGTGCGACCGATTCCTGGGGCGCACATGAGCCTTTTATGCATCCTATTTTTGTCCTTAAAAATGGGTGTGACAAAATCATATTGCATGTGTCTACCTTGAATGCCATTAAGGATTTTCCTAGTTTTTGATCTATACCTTGTCATCTATGGGATTTTGCATTGGGTAGCTTTTGCTAGCGCTAAACATAAACTATGATCTTTTAATATGATTAATGGAATATGCAACAACACTAAAAGATGACTTTTTATTACTGTTTAAAGAGGGCTAGAGCATGGGGGTTATTTTTGGTGCTCTAGTTTCTCTCCATAAGGACTCATCTGTGGACGAACATCCGAGATTGATAGTACAACTGTGAGGGCTATATGGCTTTGCCTTTAGCTCAGTATGAGGACCTTTTCTAGCTGGTTAGAGGTTACCCTTATGGCGCAAATGAGAAAAAGCAGACTATGGATCCCTACATGGTTGTATCACACAGACTGACTTTGAAAACCTAGCGGCCCTAACTTGTTAGATGAACCTTTGACAGGCTTCATAGTGTTTCCCTGCCTACTCACCTTATAAGTGTTTTGGGAGTCGCAATCCCGGGCATATAGGTAATCACGACTCATAGTGAAAGTGTACACCTCTGCACAGAGTTTAATAAACTGGTATACTAGCCGTGCTCACGGATACGAGCGGCCTTGGACCTTCATAGAATATATGAACATTTATTGGTTTAATATGTGTTTTGCTATTCGTTATTCATATTTACATTGATCATATGTTTATTGTGGGATTAATGCAAACTTGATGCTACTCATGTAATAAAATTGTGACAATTAAAAGCTAACTGCAGTAAACCAGTGTCTATCTTTTTGAGCCTCATGAACCCCATGTTATATTTGTTGAGTTCGACATGGACTCACCCTTGCTATATTCCCACACTCTAGTGTGTAGTAAGGTGTTGCTTAGAAGAAGAATAAAGGTGTAGTGGAGTTTTCAGAAGTCTATAAGAAGTGCTTGGCATACGGAACTCCCAGTCAGCCGTCCCTGTGATGTTGGAGCCTAAAGAAAAGATTAGTGACTGTTCTACGATACTCTGATAGTTGTAAGTGTTAATATAGTATGTTTCCCGCTTTATATAAACATTGTTTTGATATCTCTATTCTGTTGTTGTATGTGTGGACTTCCTGGGCACACATATGACGAGCCTAGTTTTGTTCTTTGCAAAACTGGGTGTGACAGCTAGCGGGCTAGGCCTGATTTATCGAGGCGGTTGCGTTACAATGCTCGTCTTGGTTAATGATTTACCGAGTCGGTTATGTTACAATGCCCACCTCAGTTAATACTTATTAACTGAGGTGGTTATTTTACGATGCCCGCCTCGGTCAATCATTTACGAAGACGGTTATGTTACAACGTCCGCCTTAGTTAATACTTATTAATTGAGGCGATTATTTTATAATGCCCGTCTTAGTTAATGTATTAACCGAGGCGGTTGCTGGCCTGGCTGCCCTGCCTCGAATAACCGAGGCGGGCAACCGGGCCGCCCGCCTCCGAGGCCTTTTTGGAAATGCTGCGCAAAAGATTTTTTTGTAGTAGTGAACTCTGGAAGATGGTGATCAGACAATTGAAGGAGATCAAAATTTATTAGAACATGATACCAAATATTATACTAAGCTTTTTGAGCCTAGACAGGAATATAACATCCAACCTGATCCTAATTTGTGAGAAAACGCAAGTATGGTTGATGATATTGATAACAACCTATTATGCAGGCCTTTTTCTGAGACAGAGGTAGAAAATGCACTTTTTCAGATGAAAAAAATAAAGCCCCTGGACTTGATAAAATGCCAATTGAATTTTACCAGAGCTATTGGAAAATTGTTAACGATGATATCACGTGTCTTTACAATGATTTTTATGATGAAAAAGTAAACATTAGTAGGATTAATTATGGAATAATAACAC
Source organism: Saccharum hybrid cultivar R570 (assembly GCA_038087645.1). Lineage (NCBI taxonomy): Eukaryota > Viridiplantae > Streptophyta > Magnoliopsida > Poales > Poaceae > Saccharum > Saccharum hybrid cultivar. The sequence continues at coordinate 15,008,909 of JAQSUU010000431.1, read as the reverse complement.
TGCTGCCTAAGATCAAAGAGGCTAGTAAGATTCAACTATACATACCCATTTGTCTTCGGAAATATATATACAAGTAAACACTAAGACATTGACAATTAGGTTGGAGGTTGTTATTGATAAAATAATTCATAACAATCAGACAACCTTCATGAAAGGAAGAAATATTATGAGTGGACTGCATGAGTTTTTGCATGAAACCAAAAAAAGAAAAAAGGTGGGAATCATTTTGAAACTTGATTTTGAAAAAGCAAACAACAAGGTTAATTGGAAACTCATTTTTGATTGTTTGAAAAAAAGAGGGTTTAGGATGAAATGGGGCAACTAGATTAAGCAAGTGATTATTGGTGGAATAGTAAGTGTGAAACTCAATAATTATGTTGGTCCTTATATCAAGAGTTTTAAGGGGGTTAGGTAAGGTGATCCTCTTTCACCCATTTTGTTTAACATAGTTGCTGATTGTCTGACCAGAATTATAATCAAAGCTCAACAAAATGGTTTGTTTACTGGGTTGATTTCACACATTATTCCTCATGGGGTAGCTATTTACAATATGCAGATGACACAATTGTTTGCTTAAAACATGTCATGACTGGAGCTGTTAACTTGAAATTTTTGTTATACATGTATGAAATGTTAGCTGGTCTCAAGATAAAATTTTAATAAGAGTAAAATTATCATGATCAATGATGAAGAAAATTTAGGACAAACATATGCTGAGTTATTTAACTGTCAGATTTAAATCTTCCCTATCAAATACCTAGGTGTCCCGGTAAGCCCAAGTAGATTGCAAGTAATTGATTGGTTGCCCTTTATTGATAAAATTAATAAAAGGTTAGATGTTTGGAAAGGAAATTTTATGTCCATAGCTAGAAGGTCGACATTGATGGGGGCTAGTCTTAATAATTCTCCTATATACCATATGTCCATTTACTTGTTACCCAAAACCACAGTCAACAAGTTAGACAAGATCAAGAGATCCTTTTTTCTAGCAGGGAGGGGGAACAAGGAAGAAATATCATCTGCTCAAATGGGAAAAAGTTTGCAGGAGTAAGAAGAAAGGAGGATGAGGTATCAAAAATTTAGAAAAATGAACATTAGCTTATTGTGTAAATGGTGGTGGAGATTGGAAAGAGATGAAGGCTTATGGCAAGACATTGTCAGACACAAATATTTAAGAAATAACTCCATTCACTCTGTGTCCCATAGATTGACTAACTCAGCAGTTTGGTATGACTTACTCAAAGTCAAGGATTACTACTTGTTTGGAAGAGGCATTTGTACAAAAAATGGGTGTCATACTAGATTATGGAAAGACCCTTGGGTATATGAGGAACTTTATACTTAGTGGCACCGGTTCTTTTTGAGCTTTGTGAATGTAAAGATATAACGGTTAAGAATGCTAGGAGTGATGGTATACCAATAACTTTTAGAAGATGGTTACCAGCAGACTTAAGAGCTAGTTGGGAACAAATTTGGAGGGATGTGCTAAACTTTCCTCTTGAAAGTACTCCTGATAGGATAGTGTGGTCTCTGAAAAAGAATAACATTTTTCCTGTCAAATCTACTTACAATGCTCTGACAAGAAATGATGCTGGTAGATATCATAGAATGATTTGGAAGGGCAAGATTCCTATAAAGATCAAAATTTTTATGTGGTTGATGAGTAATGATCAAAGATAATCTTCTTAAAAGAAAATGGAAGGAAGACCCTACTTGTTACTTCTGTGATATGCATGAAAGTATTTTGCATCTATTTTTTAGTGCCATGTGGCCAAGACCATATGGGCTATAGTGGCTAAATGCTTTGGAGCTGATACTATTCCCAGAAATTTAGATCAATGTTGGTGATGGGTTGAGAAATGGTTACCCTTTGGAAAAAAAACTATCATGCATTTGGTATATCGGCTATTTGTTGGGCCATATGGAAGGCGAGAAATAGAGCTTGTTTTGATAAAGTTGTGATCAAAAGTCCCCTAAATATTTTCTGTCATATTTGTGCACTAATGAAATATTGGGCAGGCCTGTACGCTGAATCAAATAAGGAACAGCTCGTCAAAGGAATCAATACGATGCTGAGGGTGGCGAAAGGGATCCTAAAGCGTCAGAGGGAGGAGGCAGAAGCATCAGGGCAACTTCAAGACGGGGGGAATGATCAAGACAATGCATCAGGTTGAATGGTCTGCCAACAACAAGTCGTCGCACCGTGGTTGTGAAGTAGAGTACCTTGGTGTTTAGAGGATTCAGCAACATGTTATTGTTATCGTTTCTATAGCTGGCATGCTTTGCCCATAATCTGTAATGCTAGCGGTATATTTTGTCTGAACTTCTCCTTAGGGTCTTCGAGCAGATGTCCTGACTCTAAGCCAGAGTTCCAGGCATCCTGCGTTTCTCAGTTTAGGCGCAGTTCTTAGACTCCTTTATTGTTATCTGTTCTCTTCCAAACTCTGTATTTCCATTATGAAAGTAATGGGAATGGGAAAATTTCTCGGTTGGAAAAAACATATTCATCAACCATTTATGTGTCTATCGATATAGATCAAGTTGAGTGTTCAGCGAAATATGCTAACCAATGGCCTTATGTTTAGGATACTACTTCCTGGATATTTGGTTATGTGTTATCAATCAACTTTCCTCTTCTTCCAGCATTCTTCTAAGGTTTGCCTCTAACAATGGTTGAATATATAGCTCATGTTGTTTGTCTCCACTTCCTTCTCCCTGTAAGTTGTCCTCATACTCCCAGTTCTTTCAAAATTTACCACTTTAATATATTAATATTCCTTTCTATAAACTTTATCATCAAGCTTACAAAGTTTGACTTAGGACAACTCAAAACATCTTATGTCTCAAGACAAAGGGAGTAATTACAAATTGGATTATTGGTTGTAGTTAGCCCTTAATTTCTCTGTATATATTCATACTCCTTGAAACTTTCTTAACTGAAGATAGCCCATGTAGGAACCCATTTCCGCAGACTTCATTTTTGGCAATTAATTTTGTAACACCCCTGGTGTTAGTTAGCCTCAAATACATTCATAATGCATGATCATGGCATCCTAGTGTCTTATCATGAGCATAGCATTATGTTTGTTTAGTAAAAGTGTTGAAACATTCATTTGCAACATTGGAAACAATTGCAACATTTGTGGTTTTCTATGTGTTTCCTTTATGTGTTGCTAGGGTTTTTGTGTAGATGACACTTGTGATGCTCTTACATGATCCCTAGTAGCTTAACTATGCTTAGGACACCTAATGGAGCACTGTTCATGTTGACCGAAATGACTAATTTGCCCTCTAGGGGAGGTTTGACCTTGAGGTGACCTCTAGAGTGCCCTAGTTTGACTAATTAAAAAGTCCAATCTAGAGACCTTGCATGGATGTGAACCCTTTACCAAAGTTGTAGCTAATTTATCAAGGAACAAAAGTCTCAATATGACCGTCTCATGAAAATGGCTGGAACATGCTCAAACAGGGCCCACAAGTCAGTAAGTGCACTGCCTAACACTTAGCAAAATTTTTCTAAGTCATGGTGCATTTCAGTTTCAATGTACACCACTTTAGGGCTCTATAGTTACTAATCTAGGCCGAATTAGCTCAAGTTCTTATTGACATATTTGTAGTACTCACATAGCTCTATGATTTTGTCAATAGCACCATCACCTAAATCTCACTGGTTTAGGAGCTAGAGTGCTTTGAAAATCAGGGTTCAGTCGAGCCTTAACTGAAACTTAGTTTCAGTTTCTAGGTGACCTACTTTGGCAAACTGTATCTCACTACCTAAGCCAAATCAGCTCAAGACCCTATTGACAATCTTGTAGACCTAATGTCCCTCTACAATTTTGCTTACTATAGCTCACACTAGATCGCCCTGGATTAGCAGTTATAGGACGTAGAATTTCGCCTGTCAGTCGCGTTCGTTAACTGATCAATTCAGTTCGTCAGTTCAGAATTTGAACTGACCTCGATCATGGCCGACACCGATCAGAGGGACGCTGCCGCGTGGCCTCCACGCGTCTGTGCTGCACTGAGCTCGCCCTCATGAAGATGCCACGCACCGCGGCCTCCCTGCCTCGCTGCTCATTCTCCCCCCCCCCCCCCCCCGCTCTGTCCCGTACGCAGCCGCGCCGCAAGCGCCGCCGCAACACCTCACGCGAGGCCAAGCCTCCCGGGACGCTCCGCCACCTCGCTAGTAGCTCCAATAGCTTCACCTCGCCACGCTGAAGCCGTATCTTCCCTCGCCTAGGCCAGCCGAACGCTGAGCCAGCCGGTGTGCCCTCACCGGAGCACCGCCGCCCGCCATTGGCGCCGGTGAACCCCTCTTGGTGACCTAGCACCTTAACCCGGTACATCAATCGGTGCGGCTTGGAAAGCTGGATACGTTGGTGACCTCGCCATCAGCCGTCGGTCCACCGGCGACGAGTTCCGCCGCCGCCTTCTTCCTCCTCTGCCTCGGTGAGGCTGTCTAGCGGGGCCCGCTGTCAGCAGGCGGGCGGGAGGAGGCCGTGGGCCGCGCGTGGCTTAGGCGGGCCAAGCCACGTTGCCAGGCCGCGCTGGCGCGTGTGCGGGCGCGCGCGTCGCGGGCCGCAGTGGTGGTCTGGGTCGGCCCGAAGTAGAGTAGGGTTCTTGTTTTTAATTTTATTTATTTGATCCATGTGCAAACTTCAAAAATAGGTATCTCCTGTTCTAGAGGTCCAAATAAGGTGCTTTAAATTTTGGTGTGCTCTACATAATGTCTAGTTTGTTATAAAAATATAATGTGTGTCATGTTTTGTGTTGAAATAAATAGTTATTAATTATATCTCTTATTCTTGTGGAAAAAGGAGAAAATGATATCTTTTTCTGTGAAGCTCCACATGATATGAAATTTTTATAGTGAACTGCTCATACAATGAATAGCTTATGGTTAAATTTTCATGCAAATTGGATGTGGTTTGGTGGAGTTAGGTAATTATCTTAATTGCATGGATGGATCTTGTGTGAATATTCATAATTTTTCTATAGATCCAGTAAGGGTAAAACTTGGTGAGTGTTGTTCTTATGTTAGAAAGATGCTAGGAAAAATATGAAATCTGTTGTTTGATACTTTTCAATAGGGTTTCCTATTTATGCTAGAAATAGACCTACCATCTATTATTTTTGATATCTCCATATCTGCTTGTCAAAATGAAGTGAAATTTTTATGGTAGCCTAGGTGAAGCATTAGATGGCTACTGTAATTTTTGTAGATTTTTATATATAGTTTTACTGTATGTTTCTTTAATCACCTAATTAACTAAATAAATTATAAAAGAAAATTAAATAATTTATTTAAAAGTTGGTACTATACTTTCTGATGTTCTTTTGGTATGCACAACAAGTTGGTAAACTTGGTTTGGTCCAATTGTGCTTTTGAATCATCATTAATTATTTAATTTAGTGAATCTGCCATTTCTAGACAGATTTGTTAGTTAAGAGAATTAACCTTTGTTAATTATGTTTTCATGCTTGGTGATCAATAGCAAAGTTGTTGAGAATTTTTTGAACTAGTTGCTGGTAAATTTTGGTAGCATTTGGACTTATAGTTTAGAAATGACAGTTGTTCCAAGCTGGGTTCAGTTTTGGCAGTGCCGTCTGTCTTTTAGAACAGATTCTGTATGTATGCTATTTTAACTTGGTCAATGATGAAATCATGCTTAGATGTTTATAGATAAAATATAGACAATTTCATAAGCTTTCCATAATGTCATCTTGCAAGTCATTTGGATTGGTAGAACTCCAGTTGTGAGTTTTTTTAGTTACTGTTGATAATATGTTGTAAATACTAAATTGCTGGAATCTTGTTATGTGTGTGCTTAGTCTTAACTTTGTGGTACTTAGTGATTGCTTAAGGATGATCAAGCATGTTAATACCAGAGAGGAAATTCACACCTAAGCTTGAAGTGATTTGAGTAGAGCACCACATGACTTGTTTTGTGCTCATGATGCTGCAATATCATTACCTTCATCTTCACATCGTTCATGCATGTTCATAAATCATCATGTCATCCTTGGTGCATACATGAAATTCATTGGATGCATATACATGCAATAGGTGTGTCGAGGATCGTGTCTCAAGCGAAGTCCCGCTGGGCGTGGAACCTGAAGTTGAAGTCCGTTCGGGGGCCGGAGGTCCAGTCCGACGAAGCCGGAGAAGGCGTGGGAATCGTTCTTGAAGCCGAACCTTGATACCTCTTCTTTCGGTTAAGGCAAGCCCCGGAGCATTATAAGCCTCCTACTTTCAAAGCAATTATCTATATATACAGGTTATATGTATTGTTACATTACGTGATAGGAGTTGGTTGGAAAACCTTGCTGCATTGATAACACTCCTTGTCCAGAAATTCGAACCTTGAATCCTATGTAGACAGGATCGTATCTATGCTTAGCCCTGCTAAATTAGACCGTAGAAGTCGGGTGATTTCCTATCACCTGCGAGATATAGGGCTTTGTCAGGTCACGGTTGGCTATATTTGCTATCGTGGAAGTGAACCATGTGTAATAAAATGAAATGAGACCAGGCGGGATGATGATAGTGAAACAGCAAGGCATGGAGGTCTTGGGTGAGGATCTATCCCCATCTGTGTCGATTAAGGACCGAGACCTGGAGCCTTCTATGTCATTTTGAACGCATGCCTAACATTTAGTTGGTCGGTCTGAGGTTGCCGACCGCAAAGCCTAGTAGCTCAACTCAGGCTGCGAAGTCGAAAAGTGAAAGTCGTCTCAGAAGGGAGCCAGAGGGTCCAAGGGCAGGTGAGTTAAAAGGCTTGAACATCCTAGCCACTGGTATTCCCGAGAACACGGCGCTGTTTGGGCCCACCCTGAGTTGTACCAAAGGTTATCTACGGCTGCCTTTAGCGGGGTTTGCCGGGTGAGTGTCAGGAATACCCCCTCAGCTGAGTTGGAATCGATTTGAGTCGCCGTCTCTCCCGGATAGTGAGAAACTTGACTGGTTATCTCCAGCGTAGATACACTAATTATTAATGATGGTTCAGAATTGATGATAATGATGATGATGGCCTTATTATACCTGCTATGGTTAATATTGTTTGCTCCTAATAAAGTGATTGCTCTAGTACAGGTGCTAATCTAGATGACAGGTTAATGATTATTAACTCGATGCTTAAGCATTAATGATTACTTATCTGTAATAAGCTTTTCTGCAAATGAGTCAAGCTAGCCCACTTTATAAAGCCTTGCATACTCCTTGGTGTCACCGTTGTTTCTGGTTTTTGACGGGTAAGTCTAGCTGAGTACCTTCTCGTACTCAGGGTTTATTTCCCACATGTTGCAGGTAGCAGATTCGTACTTGTTGCTGCAAGTATTGTCTTCGCCATGTGGGTGTGAAGACTAGACCATATGGGCATGGTCTCTATAGTATCTCTTCTGGTATGCTTTTTTTTAGGATGTGACTATGTACTGGCAGTATTGAAATTTAAATGGTTTCAGAAATTATGTTGCTTCCGCTAATCTTTATTTTAGTTTTGTAATAAAATTATTGGTACTCCGATGTGTGAGAGCTACTTACGAACTGTTGTAACAAGTGTTGTGTTATGTTGAATCACTACGATCTTGGTTGCTCTCGGTTTGGTTTGAAATCTCTCGTGATTTCGTGGACTACCGGAGTTATATGGGCTCAAGTTTGAGAATTTGATCGTTTCGGCGATTGTTTTTGAACTTGTGCTCTTATAATTTGGACAGTTCCGTTATAGCTGGTATCAGAGCAAGATTCAACAGTAAACGCATCATTTGTGTATTTAAACAAAAGTTTTTGTGAAAAATCTTATTTCTAATCTATAGAGTGTCAGCGGTCATATCCTATATGCCCAAATAAGGAATATTAGGTGGCTTACTAAGGTACTAACTTGGGGGTTCTTGCTTGTTTTCTGTTTCGTTGTCCATACGGCGTGCTATTGTATGGATGCCATCCATTTGGGTGGTAATGTATGGATCAAAACACATCTACGCCCTGGTAAGTGGGAGTTGTGAGAGCATGACCGTCCAACCGTCGGTCTAGGGGAGAGTAGTTGTGGATACTCGCATACTTACATGTCCAACCATGTATCTATGAGGGTACTTAATTGTGGGTAAATCTATCGGTTAGCTTTGATACTGAAGTATATACATCGGGGGATGTATGTATGGAAAGTATTTAGTTTATCGCTTTCTTGTGTGCTATATTGGGAATTGTTGGGCTAAAATGCAATTTTCTGCAGGTACACTAACAACGTTTCCTGTAAAGCGACTAGTTATTGTTATTGAGAGAACGTGTGTATGCCACCGAATTATACGCTAGAAATTTCAAATTCTTCCTAGGTTTGTGAGGACGTACGGTTCGTGCATGCACCATGTTCGCATCATACAGTGCATTCTGCATTACTCCCTCCCTTATCAATTGCTTATTCCGTTCTTTAAAAATTTTCTTTCCTCCAAATAGTTGTCCCATAAATAGTTGCATTCTTTCATACAGAATTGTGGTAGTCAACCAACCAGTGGAGTGGTCAGTAGTGTCAGCCTTGAAGCCCAATTCATATCTGGCCCGTGAAAGAAAGCAAGACACAATTTCAAGATGTATCTCCTCGAGTGGGGATGTGTTTTGATCTGCAATTCGCCTCTCCATTGCTTCTACCCTTGTATCCATCCTTGTTTGCTACCCCCTCTTTGGATGATACTGTTTCTACACGCCTAATTCCTGACACGTGAAGATTCCTCATGGGTGTGTGTTCGGTAATGGTGTTGCGATTAGTACTCCATGGTGCCGCGACGAAACCGGGAGCCTCCTGTGGCGCGCGACACAAGGTTGTGCTGCTCGGCACGCGCAGGTATCAAGGATTGCTAGTCATGATCCATTATAGAGCTACACCAATGTGTTATCTTCTCGTTAACCTTTTTCCTTG